>CM046952.1:110970988-113735692 GCA_025698515.1 Gossypium sturtianum
CTTCCTACTTAGGGCGTCACTACCACATTCGCCTTGCCCGGATGGTATTCTATCGAATAGTCATAATCTTTCAATAACTCCACCCACCTTCGTTGCCTCAAGTTCAACTCCTTCCGAGTCAACAAATACTTAAGGCTTTTGTGGTCCGTGTGTAAATTACCGACCTTTCTCTATAAAGGTAGTGCCTCCAAACTTTGAGGGCGAAAACCACCGCCATGAGTTCCAAGTCATGAGTTGGGTAGTTCACCTCATGCGGCCTTAACTGTCGAGATGCATAAGCGACTACCTTTCCTTCTTGCATTAGCACACATGCTAACCCTCGTAATGCGAAGCATCACAATATACTACGAAGTCCTTACCGCCTCCATTTGAATTAACACCGAGCTTCACAAGACCTTTTTAAGCTTTTCAAAGCTCTCCTGTTGCTTATCCGTCCACACAAACGGTACTTCCTTCCTTAGTAACTTTGTCAAAGGTGCGGCTATTGACGAGAATCCTTCCACGAACCTTCACGTAATAGCACCGCCAAGCCTAAGAAACTTCGATTTCAGCCACCGCCTAGGTGATTTCCAATCCAACATCGCTTGATCTTCCTAGGATCCACTCTTATTCCTTCTGCGGATACCACATGTCCTAGAACGCCACTTCCTTGAGCCAAAATTCGCACTTGCTGAATTTGGCATAAAGCTTCTTTTCCTTAACACTTCTAACACAACTCGGAGATGCTCATCGTGCTCCTCCTCCGCCTTGGAATACACCAAAATGTCGTCGATGAACACCACGACGAATCTATCCAAGTAGGGTTGGAAAACCCTATTCATCATATCCATGAACGCGGCGGTGCGTTCGTCAACCCAAACGGCATCACCACAAATTCAAAATGACCGTACCTTGTCCTAAAAGCGGTCTTATGAATATCGACCTCCTTCACTTTCAGATTGATGATACCCCGACCTTAAGTCGATCTTTGAGAACACAAATGCCTTTTTTCGGTTGGTCGAACAAGTCATCTATCCTTGGCAAAGGATACTTGTTCTTGATGGTCGGTTTGTTCAATCGACGATAATCTATGCACATCCGCATAGTTCCATCCTTCTTCTTCACAAAGAGAACCTGGTGCTCCCCACGGAGACACACCTGGGTCGAATGAACCTACGATCCAACAACTCTTGGATTTGAGCCTTGAGCTCCACTAACTCCTTTGGTGCCATTCGGTGAGGAGCGATTGACACATGAGCTGCTTCTGGTAGCAAATCTATTCCAAATTCCACTTCTCTATCCGGGGTATTCCGACAACTCCTCCTAAATACATCCTCAAAATCCTTACTTGTTCTAACTCCTTGACACCTTCCTCTTCTCCTCTTAACGCACTCACGAAGGCTAAGAATGCCTTACATCCTTTCTTAACCATTTTCTCGGCCTTGATGTCGAAACTACGTTAGACAAGTAGTTCCTCCTTTCTCCGATCATCACTACTACCTCATCTTCCGGGGTTCTTAGTTCCATACGTTTAGCCGCACAATCCAACACGGCTCGATGCTCTACTAGCCAATCCATTCCAAGTATAAGCTCAAACTCTCCGAAGGGTAATTCCATTAAGTCACCCAGAAAGTTCGCTCCCGAATCTCTAGGGGTACATTCCGAAAGATCCTATCTATCCTCACCGCTTGGCCTAAAGGGCTTACTACGATTATCCGCCTATCGTAAAGTTCGAGTCTAGGCCTAGTGTTTCAACCACACTACATGCAACATAGGAATGAGTTGAGCCCACATCAATAAGAGCAAAATAGGGTTTGTCATGAATAAAGAACGTCATGCGGTTATAACATCCGGCGCGTCTCCTCTTCCTCCTCCGTGAACCGCGTAAACCAAACCCGGTTGCCTTGCTTCACGTTAGTCGCACCTCCTACCCCGAGCTCCACGGCCTCTACCACTACCTCTGTTGGCCGACCCACGACCTCTTTGAGGTCGCTGTCCGCCTCTACCACTGGTTAGCATTCGAGCTGCTGGTTGGCTCTCATCTAATAGCTTGGGGCAATCCTTAATCATATGGTCCTTGGACCCACACTTGAGACATCGTCTGCGCTTTTTCCAACACTCTCCCCGTGCTTCCTT
Source organism: Gossypium sturtianum (assembly GCA_025698515.1). NCBI lineage: Eukaryota > Viridiplantae > Streptophyta > Magnoliopsida > Malvales > Malvaceae > Gossypium > Gossypium sturtianum. The sequence continues at coordinate 110,973,104 of CM046952.1, forward strand.
CCACAATGTTCACAAGGGCGAAATTGCCACGGCCGTACACCTGATGACTTTGTGGCTGTCAACTCTAGGCCTCTTGTGGCCTTTTCGGATGGCCCAAAACCTCTTTTGGGCTTATTTACATCTGACACCGCTTGGTGGCGTCCTTAATTCCTCACCCACTTTAGCCTTTTCCACCAAGGCGAGAAATTCCCGCTCCCGATGCGGTGCTATCAAAAGTCTCAAATCGTCCCTAAGTCCGTCCTTAAAACGAACACAGCGCGTTCATGCTCGATCGCCACTACTCCTCGGGCATATCGGCTCAACCTCAAGAATTCCGCTTCATATTCGGTGACGCACTTACTTCCTTGTACCAACCCCGTGAAAAGCCTTCCTTTGCTCATCTATATACCGGTTCCCACATACTTCTTCCGAAATGCTTCCTTAGCATATTCCCGTGTCGAGATCTTCCGCCGTGGCACCGTCCCGAATCGGTTAACCACCATTGATACGCTTCATCGCATAATAAATGCTGCGCCATCCCTTTCAACTTCTCCTCGGGGTCAAGTCGAGCTCATCCATGATGCACTCGGTTGCTTCCAACCAAGACTCACCATCTTGGGTGCCACTCCGATACTCCTCTAAACATTTCACTCCATTAGCACGGAGCCGCTCAGCAGCACGGACTTACGATTTCCCGAATTGTTTCTGCACCCACCACCAATTCCAAAACTCGCAAAGACACCGCGACACTGCATCTTCCCCATGCCGAGCTCTCGCTCAACATTGACAAATGGAGGTGATGGTGGTGGTGGTATCTCATTGTCGAACCTTGTCCCGATCTAACACTCATCCTTCCTCTACCTCTTCCACGGCGACCACGTCCTCTTGAGCTCATTATCGATTTAGATCCGATTAAGGAATTTTATGTATTAGTATTCTTGTTTCACTTATTACCCGCGATGATATCTTATGAAGAAGAGTTTAAGAGTGGTTCTTTCGTATTCATACATGCGTGCATGATCTTGCATTCATTCATTCATCCATCAACAAATATGAACTTTCGTTCATTCAAAGAAACGTTGTAATTCTTGTTGTTGTTTTCGTTATTTTGCTTTTCCACTACCCAGGGCATTTTCGTAATTTTATCCTACAGGTATTATTTTCAGAAATTTTCAAAAATAAAAAGTTCCTCGGTGATTTTGACGAAAGTATTTTGGTACTTCTAAAGTTCCGGGAAATTTTGGAAGAATTTTGAAATCCAGGGTATTTCTGGTAATTTTTGATCTTAGGGGCCTTTTGATAATTTTTCCAAAATCGGGGTAAATTTGTAAAATTTAATAAGTTAGGGATATTTTCCAAGATTGTAAAATTGAGGGTTCCTTTGAGAGTTACACTTTTCAAAGCAATGATACAGTAAAAATTTTGGAAATCGTGGTCGTTTTGGTAATTTTGTAAGTTAGGAGCAATTTTGTAATTTTCCAAAATCAAGATAGTTTGATATTTTACAAATTAGGGTTTTTGAACATTTGATAAAGTAATGAAATTTTGTTAAAACTATGGGTGGTTTGGTCATTTTATAAACCAAGGGTATTTTTTTTTTTATAAAAGAAAAACGGCTAAGTCCCTTTCGGGTTTTATTCTTTGTGTTTAGCCTATGACCGAGCCCTCTTGGTCGTGGTGAACCAAAGCTACGCACTGTGCAGGATTCGAATGAAGAGGAGGTGAGTCACGCGGATCGCTTAAATACCAAGCTCTCACCGACCTTTCTAGACATGCGCACGCAGGTTGCCACACCACCGAGCCTTCTCGAGTTAGGGCGAACCGAAGCTACGCACCGGCAGGATACCTACGAAGAGGAGGTGAGTCACTAGGACCGCTTAAATACCGTGCTCTTCCTGATCCAATCCTAGACATGCGTGTGGTTGCCACACCCTAGCTTAATAACTTAGTCATAGGTTTGTTAAGTTCATTAAGTCTTATGAGTTTCAAGTGTTTGAGTAGTCTAATCCTAGGGTTCAAGTTCCTATCACACTATTCTACGCCCCATGCCTTTGCTACCCTTTTACAATTCATAATTCACATAATCACACAGATGGTTAAAGGTACTTACCTGGTGGACTGCGGGTCGGAGACTTAGGTGCCATGCCATAAAACCTGCTTATTTCAAAGAAATTCATTTGGGCTCGAATTGAAAACGTTTTGGGCCTGAGCCCACAGGCCGAGAGTTTTAAAACTGGGCTCTGATACCAACTGAAACACCCCACACCCGGCCCACGAGCCTGAACCGGATCTGGTATGTTCCTTAAATAAATCACTTTTCAATGTTCTAAATGACTTAGAGAAAATTTGTGTAATTTTAAAAAATTGTTTTGGGTTGGGCTTAATTTGAAACCTATTTAATAAATTCTGGAAATTCAACTTAAATAAGGTGACAAAATAATTTTTGGGTTTATTATTTTAAAAGAAATAAATTTTCTTATCTTTAATCAAACATAATTTGTATCATATTTAAATAAAAATAAACAGAATAAAGAAAATCCAACTGGGCCTTATGGCCTTATTACATCATTCAAACCCAAAATAAAGTACTAAAATTTCATAAAGTCCAAATTCCAAATAATTTCTTCAAGCGATGCATGGCCACCTTTAGCTCCCGCCACCCGGTCCATTACCGCTCATCACCTGAAAAATAATTCCCCAACGGGGTGAGTCAACAGACTCAATGTGTACATAGTACTAATTTCCAACAAATCGGGCATACAAGTCATATCAATATCATGTTCATACAAAATAAAGGATGATGCAACCCAAATCCAAACCTATTTGTCCATCCGCTACACACCACCCGTACCAACAACCTACACCGCGGGGACTACTAAGTCGACCCTCCATCCGCTACACACCATCGGCGGCGTCACGCTGCGAATGACGTGCTCATCGCCCACTTATGTTGTGTCATTAGACACTGTATTCACTGGATGTAACCGGTTACCACTTTTCACTTTATGTGACCGTAGTCACCACTTTACGTTGGTGAGACCGTAGTCATCACCTTCACTTTCTTCCTCCACAAATATCCCGAATGCCCCAATTATTTCATAACATATTTCACATACTTAATTTTCATTCATGTTACTAATCACATGTTCGAATATATCACATTCACAATCCTATCAAAAGTAGGAAACGTGCTGGTACTCCTTACCACATTTGTGGTGCTTAGCCACATTCACATACTGTTACATATTTATATATTTAATGATTGCCATGCAATTTATTGAAAGTTAGTAAGAGTACACACCTTTTTCGCTTAATAGTTTCCGTGAATTCTCGTAGAGCGATCTACCGATCTAGATCTTTCACTCCTATATTCGGCCATTAATTAAAACATATAAATAAACGTATTTGGTCTTAAAACCAAATCCTACTAGAAGTAGAATTACTTACCTAGTTGCCGAATTGATTTAATCAAGTCCCAACAGCTTGCTAGAATTCCTCTTCCTTGAAATCGGCTAATACTAGGTATGTAACCATGTCGGGCTTTCGGTTTTTGAAATAATGGAAAACACTTAAACAAATTATGCCTTGGCCGAATATCCCTTACCTTATGATGGGATTCCAAATCAAGAGAGATTCCTTTATAAGCCTGTTGAAATCCTATAACTTCGTGTTAGATTAGATCTAACTTTGAAAACGTGAATCATAATCTTTAACCACATATTTATATTTATAATCCTTACCTTAGATCCTTAGATTTCCCGAAAGATCCCTTTTTGATGTTGTGGATGATTGCCCTCTTTCTTAGAATCCACCAAGATTCAATTTAACAAAGAGAAACGGAGAAGAAAATAGAAGAAAAAGAGAGGATTTTTGCTTAATGAAAATTCGGCAGAGGGGGTTTTGCCTAGGAGAATTTCTACAGAGAGGAAGAGGGAGCAAATGTTGATGAGTAGCCCTCCTGTCCCTCCTTTTATAGCCAAAGTTATCACCTAGGAGTCCTTTACTTGGCCACCACTCCTCTTTTTGATAATATTATCTCTTTTATTTAAAAGATAAAAGCCTTTAATCCATCAATTATCTCTCAATTATCTCATTAGAAAATAATCCTTTATTTATCTCTTATTATTCACATATTTATGTGAATAAAACTCCTTTATTTATCTCTTATTATTCACATATTTATGTGAATAAAACTCCTTTATTTATCTCTTATTATTCACATATTTATGTGAATAAAACTCCTTTATTTCTCTCTTATTATTCACATATTTATGTGAATAAAACTCCTTTATTTCTCTCATATATCCAAGTTTCCCGAAATGTTCAAGTTTCCATTTTTGGATCATTTCCAAAAATGTTTAGGTTTCCAAAAATGTCTAAGTTTCCAAAAATGTCCATTTCCATTTCCATTTTCATTCATTTCTAGGTTTCCAAAAGTATCAAAAATTTATTCATAATACTTAAGACTTGTCATTTCATACAATTGATCTGAAAAATGCATAGGCCCTTCCTAGGATGTTACAGGTCTAGTCGAAATAGTGGTTTCGAGACCACAAATCTGAAGTAGAAATATTTGTTTTATGATTGTTTTGAGGTCCATGACATGTTTGCATGATTGTGTGAAAGTTTCATGAAGAAATTTTGTGAATAAGTGTCCAATTTGACTTTTTGGACTAAATTGCAAAAGTTGCAAAATATGAGATTCTAGAAGCTTTAAGTATGAAATAGCTTTGAATTATTAATTAGAGGTCCTTAAGGGCATTTTTTTCATTTGGTTAATAAAATAATAAAAAAGGAAAATAAGTCAAAAATTGTGTCCATCTTCCTCCCTCATTGCCGAAATTTCTAAGGAGCCATAGCTAGGGTTTTGTTCATCCTTTCAAGCTCAATAGTGAGTGCATCCTAGCCCCGTTTTTAATGTTCTTTGTATTTTTGAAGTTGTCATCAACCGATCTAGCTATTTCTACCATTTATTTGAGCTAGGGTTCATGTTCAAAAATCTACCCATGTGTGTCATGCATGTATTTTGATGTTTCAAGGTAGATTATGAAAGTTTGATGTGTGTTTAACATCTTTTACTAAGTGATTTTTGATGGAATTGCATAAAAAGGACTTATTTGTAAAAAATGTAAAATGAGTAATAAGATGTATGTTTTAATGAGAAATGTGGGCTCATATGAGTATGTATTAGGTTCGGCTAGGCTTGGGTGACAAAGAAAATGGACACATTTCATTTTACGAGCCTAGGGACTAATTTGTAAATATGTGAAAGTTTAGGGATAAAATTATAATTTTGCCAAAGTATGAATTTTGGACTGATTTGAACAATGTGACAATTAAATGAGCTAAATTTGCTATTATAGATCAAGAAAAATGGAGTCTGGACCTAGACCGTGGAAAGAACAAAATTTCAGACAAAATCGAATTAGTTGTCCATATTTTGTACCGAGGTAAGTTCGTGTGTAAATAATGTAACTTTATATTATGCATTTAATTTTTTATATTGCATGAATTGTTTACTTATTGTTATGAGTACGTTCGACGAAGATTCGATGTGGTAAAATTCTCGGTTGAACCTTAGGAATAGATAGGATACAAATGTCATGACATTAGGATTATGTGTGATTTCGTGTAAGACAATATCTGGGATATGGCATCGATATGTGATTTCATGTAAGACCATGTCTGGGACATGGCATCGATATGAGACATCGTGTAAGACCATAGCTGGGCTATTGGCACCGATATGTGATCCCATGTAAGACCATATCTAGGATATGGCATTGGCATCTTACTATGTGTATGAGGTTTCCCGGGTATCCTTTAGTATTCCAAGTGGTTCAACGGGTAATTTAAAGATTACGTCAATGGTATGAGAGGATATGATTATGTTATGAAGTGGTACATGTGCGTACGCAAAACTCATGAGAAATGAGCTCGGTTTATGATGCATTTTTGGTAAGAATGCAAATGAGTAAGTTATGCCTATGATCATTTGATGGTTATGTGCAAATTTATAATATGCTATGAGTATGCTACTACATGTTTAATGTTGCTTATTATTTACATGCAAACTTACAAAGCTTTAAGCTTACCCCCTTCCTTTCCATTTCTTATAGTGTCGCCAAGCTAACTCGGGGATTGAAGGACATCAGAGCTCAGTTCACACTATCAAACTAATCTTTTGGGTATAGTGATATCAAGTATTTTGAGTATGGCATGTATAGGGACTTGGTCTTTTTGTTATATGTCATATTGGTTAGCCAAATGTGTTGGCTTATGATGATAGTTGATTCATTTTGTATAAGGCCATGGGGTGTGGCTCATATTGATTATTTGGTTGTAAACCTATTCATATATGCATGCATGTACCAATGTCATTATGATATGGTCTATGGTTATTGAGAGTTGAACGATGATGTGTTGCATGAGATTATGGATGTTTGATGATGGTCAAACACTTAGTTATGCCATGTTGAGTGTCTTGAAGTTATGTATATGCTTGGATTGGTGTGGTTTTGATGTGTATAGGTTGGTGTAAGTTTGGGTGGCAAAAAGGCTTGGTAATTAGCCTTATTTTGTCCAGACGGGTAGACACACGACTTGCCCCATAGGCGTGTGTTATGGCCGTGTGTCCCTCGCATCCTAATTAATGCAAAACAGAATGCAGAGTAGTAAACGCACGGGCACGAGACACGGCCGTGTGAGAGACACGACCATAGGACATGGACGTGTGCCCTGGCCGTGTGAAGTCTGCACCTGATTTATGAAAAAATCATGAAAATAAAATTGACCACACGGCCTAGCACACGGGCGTGTGACTTAGCCGTGTGGTTACCATTTGTTGCTGACGTCATAAATAGAATGTCCTCTATTTTGGACACAGCCTGAAGCACGGGCGTGTGATATGCCACACGGGCGTGTGGACCTTTTTGATGAAAATTTTCTAGGTTTTCCCAGAAGTTCCTAAAGTTTTTTATTTAGTCCCGAACCACTCCTAATGTATGTTTTTGGCCTCGTAGGCTCGTATTAGGGACGATATGTATATTTTTGAAAATTTTTAAATTTGAATGGAAATTCATGTCTCGGCTTTTTATGATTGCTTGTGTATAAGTCCGGTAACGCCTCGTACCCTGTTCCGGCGTCGAATACGAGTAAGGGGTGTTACAGTGTCCCCTGGTGTGTAATTAAAAATTAAGTCAGTATGCTCTATACGGCCCAACACACGAGCGTGTGACTTGGCTGTGTGGCATAAGTCAGTATACCCTACAGGTTTGACACGGCCAGGTACACGGGCATGTGAGGCGATTTCATAGGGCACATGGGCTAGACACACAGGCTTGTGGTCGGCCATGTGACCCAAGTCAGAGAGTTACACGGGGTCGGACACGGCCATGTGCTCCCATTTCGAATGTCCACACGGCTTGTGACACGGGCGTGTCTTTGGCCGTGTGAGACACACAGCCAGGCCACACAGGCGTGTGTCCCCTGTATTTTGAAAATTTTCTAAGTTTTTCGAAAATTTCCTGAGTTATCGGTTTAGTCCCGAACCACTTCTAAAGCATGCTTTGTGCCTCGTAGGCTTGTATTAGGGACAATGTGTTTGATTATGAATGACTTGTATGTGAAATTGATAAATTTACGAGAAATGTATGTGTAATTGTATTATAAGTTCGGTAATATTTCGTAACCCTATTCTGGCAATAAATACGGGTGAGGGGTGTTACAGAACTGATTGGCATTTTTTAGGAAATTGATGCTCGTGTTTAAATACAAGAAGATAATGCTGATGTAATTATATCTCTGTATAAGTATATGTGTAACACCCCTTACCCGTGTTCAGCGCCGAAACAGGGCTCGAGGCATTACCAGACTTATAACACAAGCATTCATATAATTCTGAGTCATAAATTTGCGTCCAAATTAAAAACATTTGCAATTAATCATAAAGTCCCTAATACGAGCCTACGAGGCCCAAAACATGCATCGGAAGTGGTTCGGGACTAAACCGAGAACTTTAGAAAATTTTACAAAACTTAGAAAATTTTTCATGTTACAGGGGTCACACGCCCGTGTGGTTCAAGGGACACGCCCGTGTGACCCTGAGACACGCCCGTGCTACAGGCTGTGTTCAATTTAAGGAGCTCTTTGGCTTATGCCACACGGCCGTGCCACACGCTCGTGTGCTAGGCCGCGTGGTTGATTTAATTTTCATAATTTTTCATAAAATAGGTGCAGACTTCACACGGCCAAGACACACGCCCGTGTCCAAGGCCGTGTAGTACACACGGTCGAGACACACGCCCGTGTCTCTACCTGTGTGCTATATTCTGGACATTCTGTTTCTCAAAATTTAGATGCAGGGGACACACAGCTGGAACACATACCCATGGGGCAAGCCGTGTGTCACACACGGCCTAGACATACGCTCGTGTGTCTACTCATGTGGACAAAAATAAGGCTATTTACCAAGCCATTTTGCCACCCTTTAATGCACACACCTAAACCATATAACATAGCACCCATTTCAAACATATACATACAACCAAATCAGCCACAACCAAGACATCAACACATCATTCACATGCTACCATCTATCATACACAACATTACATACTTATCAATTCATATCATGTAAATTCCCACATCCATGAAAGGCATCATCTTATAAATTGCTTATACCAACATTAGCCAATTTCAATGGCCATTTACAAAATGAACTTTCAACCAATATAAGCCAACATATTTGGCCGAATCAATTATGACACATAACAAAATGACTAAGTTCCCTATACATGCCATAACTCAAAATGTTAATTTCATTGGTACCAAAATAATTGTTGATAGTGTGAGTGGATCTCTGAACCCCGAGCTAGCTTGGCAACACTATAAAACAAGGGAAAGGAAGGGGAGTAAGCTATATAGCTTAGTAAGTTCCTATGCAAATAATAAGCATCATAACCACACATTTAAAATACAATTAACATTATATAAGTTAACATAAATGTTACTAAAATCTCATAGTCATAATTTACTCAATCACAACCTTACCGAGGGTTCATCACATATCAAGCTCATTAATTATGAGTTTTACGTACATTCCTGTACCAATTCACAACATAACCATAGTCTTTCAGAACTTTGACATTCCCGTTAAATTTTTCGTTGAACCACTTGGAATACTAAAGGATACTCGGGAATCTCGTACACACAGTACCATACTAATGCCATATCCTAAATATGGTCTTACATGAAATCTCGTACCGATGCCAATAGCCCAGCTATGGTCTTACACGAAGTCTCATATCGATGTCATATCCCATATATGGTCTTACACGTAATCTTAGCAACCCTAATGTCATGACATTTGTATCCTATCTATTCCTAAGGTTCAACCGGAATTTCTCGTTTGACGAAACTTTGTCGAATAAATCCAAAAGGTAAATCACAATTCATACAATATTAAAGCATTTAAAACAAAAATATAACAATGCATTATTTACATACGAACTCACCTCAGTACAAAAATAGTAGAATTTGACCTAATCGTCAAACACTTTGTTTTTCCCCCAGTCTAGATCCGAACCTCGTTTTTCTTGATCTATAATAACAAATTTAACTCATTTAATACTCACATTATTCAATTCAGTCCAAAAATCACATTATGGTAAAATTACATTTTTACCCCTAAACTTTTAACATTTTACAATCTAGTCCCTAGGCTCGTAAAATAAAACGTGTTCAATTTCTTTAATACACAAGCCTAGCCGCACCATTTTCATACCCATAAAAACCCACAATTTTCATTAAATCACACTTTTACTACATATTTTATAACTTTTACAAATAGGTCCTTTTTGACATTTTTACCTAAAATCACTTAGTAAAAGTTATTTATCCAACATCAAATTTGCATAATCTACCATTAAACATCAAAATAAACAAATATATAACATGGGTAAAACCCTAGACCTTGATTATTTCTTAAATTAGTGGTAAAAATAGATAGATCGGGTTACAACGATTTCAAAAATGTAAAGAGCATTAGAAACGGAGCAAGAACGGGCTTACAATTGAGCTTGAAAGATTTACAAACCCTAGCTATGGACACCCTTGAAATTTCGGCACTAGCATGAAGAAGATGAACTAAATTTGGCCTTTATTTTACTTATTAATTCATTTAATTTGCCAATTGACCAAAATGCCCCTAACTTAAAATATAAAAATTCTCTTACTCCATGTCCATATTTGTCCACTAGCTTAAGTAATGGTATAATTACCATCTAAGGACATCTAATTTAAAATTTCATAGCATTTAGACACCTCTAACTTATAGAACTCAAGTTTTGCTCTTTTTGCAATTTAGTCCTTTTTGCTAAATTGAGTGCTCAAACGCCAAAATTTTCGAACGAAATTTTCATGAAGTCATTCCATAAAACTGTAGACTATAAAAATATAATAAAAATAAATTTTACTACGTCGAATTTGTGGTCCCGAAACCATTGTTCCGACTAGACCCATATCGGGCTGTTACAATATGACTCGAGTTCGAGTTCATATTTTTTTGGCTGGCCTTGACGCGGAATTCAATCAAGCTCAAAGTGAAATTTTGAGAAAATATCCACCTCTTGATCTTGATTCATGTTATGTATATGTTCGCAAGGGTCACAACCATAGTCAAACTCTTGAGGAACCTAAGGTTTAGTATGATGGTATGGTTCACTTGACTGCTCATACACGCCTTGCAAATTCCCAACAAGTTAAAGGAAAAAAAATCTAGCACTAAAGGAAATAATTATATTTGCACTCATTGTGGTGATGAGGGACATTCAAAACAACGTTGCTATGAAATCATTGGGTATCCAGAATGGTGGGGTTTTACAAAAAACCTCGAAAGAAAATTGGACAAGCTGCTGCTACTACCACAACAGATGAGGAAGTAACTATGTCTACTTCAAATACAGTTAGAACAAATGTTGCCAAGGCTGAAAATCTAGGCCTTTCCAACACTTATCTTGCTATGAATGATTCATGGATTATTGATACATGTGCTACTGACCACATGACAAGAAATTCTACCCATCTTTCATGATGCGATCTAGCCTCGTTTTAGTGAGTTGAGTCGCTTTCATTGCCCGATCGTCTAACGATGAAGTTTCGTTCGTTTAGTAAAGGTAGGAGGATATTTGGCTATGAATGGGAATCGATGATCAATTAGGTTCAAAAGGGGTTAGGTTTAATGTTTTGGGTTCGGCTATTAAAGAAGAATTAGTATAGGTTGATAATAATTCGGCTAAGATGGAAAATGTAATAAAAGGGGCTTAAGAAACAAGAGTGAACCAACACTATGCTTAAGTGATGACCCGAAACTTATACGTTCTTAAGATGGCTTGGTGAAGGAAAAATAGAAACCTCGACTAACTATCTATGGAAGATAGGAACCTTGGTATAAAGGGTTCGAACGCCACACTACTAAAGTGATGAGTTCGGTTTAAGGAACTAGGTTGACGCCACTAGCTACGTAGATAAGTCAACAGAGTCTTTGGACGAAATTGAGAGAAGTTAATCTCACAAAATACTTAGTTTCATTCATAAAATGGCAAAAGTTCTTTACAAAGTGAAATGAGCCGAAATTTATAGGCAATACATGGGATAGCCGAATAGGCCCTTAAGGTAGCTAAATGGTTAGCTGAAAATTCCATAATTCTTTGGGAAGGTTACTTGAAGTTTCTTGTGCGTGGAGAACGACAATGGTAGCTTTTAGATGCCTTAATTCAGCTGGAAAATTAAATGGAATGATTGGGAGCTGAAATGCATTAAGTAGGTTCGGCCATATGCTTGAATGTTCTTTAATTGTGCTGCTTGGTTCAGCCGAATAGTCTTGGGAGTAAATGAGCTGCTTAGGGCACTTCATTGGTCATAAGGTGTGAACAAGCTGATTTGAGAAGTCATGTGTGTGTGAACTAGCAAAGTCGAACAGTCCTTGGTGTGAAAGGAATAATCGGCTGGTGTGAAAAGCCTTACTTTTGCCTTGGAAAGCAAATCGGCCATCTTGGAAAGCTGAAGGGCTTGGCCGAATGGTCACTTGGGAGACACCAATGATCAGCACACCTTCTTTAATCCATCCATGCACCTATGCCGTCCAAGGGGGAGTGTACCTACATCAAATAAATCAGCAAATTAAATTCACTTTGGACACATTAATTCGGCAGCATAAAAACACATTAAACCTGCACAATAAATTCGGCCAAACATATTTAAGCCTTGTAATAGATTAAGACTTATTAAAACACACAATTAATTAAGTATTTAATTTTAGAACATAGTTAAACACTTAATTAATTATATTGTCCAGATTATGACAAATTAATAACTAAAACTAAATAACTAATTTAACCAAAGACAAATTAAATATCTTATTCCAGCATAATAAACGCAAGCTAAAGTAAGCTAAAAACGAGCTCATTGAGCTAAGAAAGAGCTCATTGAGCTAAGGTTGAGCAGGTTGAGCTTGAAGGAGATTGCATGGCTTGCTCGGCTTGCTAGTCCAAGAGCTTTCAAGAAGGCCAGCAATGGTTTCGCGCCAAACTCTATCAACTAAGGCTGTTGTTGAGTCTTTGAACCTCTTAGCCCGTGCTCGGGTTATCAGACCTAAAGGTAGCTCGAGTGGATCCATGTCAGCTCTTGGTAACCCTTGGGACTTATCTGTATCATTTCATCTATTCGTTCTTCAACTCAACCGACAAAAAATATTACCCATCTTTCATCTATTTGTTCTTCAACTCAACTTCACATACTCATTGTTAATGGATGAGTTGCACCCGTTACTGGTGAAGGATCAGTACATATGTCAAATTCCATTAATCTTGATACTGTGCTTGTAGTTCATTCTCTTTCTTCCAATCTTAAATCTGTTAGCAAAATCACAAAAGCTTTGAATTGTACTGTAATTTTTTGGCCTGACAAATGTGTTTTTTAGGATATTGCATCACAATGGACTCTTGGTTATGGTATTAGACGTGAAAACTTGTACTATCTTGATTTGGCCACTTCAAACAATCAGATACCTTGTAAAGCAAATAATACTAGAGGGAGTTAAGGAAACAAGGATATGGCATGGTTATGGCATCATTGCCTTGGTCATCTATCATTTAATTATCTTCACAAATTGAAACCAAGTTTATTTTTACGTACAAATTCTATGTTTAATTGTAACTTTTGTGAAATGGCCAAAAGCCATAGAATTTTTTATTTACCTAATTATAATAAGAGTACTACACCTTTTATAACTATCCACTCTGATGTTTGGGGAGCAGCTCAAGTCTCTACTTTATCTAGTACTCATTATTTTGTGACATTTATTGATGAGTGTACTCGTATGATTTTGATCTTTCTCCTGCAACACAAGGGAGATGTTTGTTCTGTTTTTTAGAATCTATATTGAATGGTGACTTCTTAGTATCAATGTCGAATTCAAGTTCTTCAATCTGATAATGGTGGGGAGTATATAAATTTTGACCTAGAGAATTTTTCTCAAGAAAATGGTATTCGACACCAAACTTCATGTGCTGGTACACCGCAACAAAATAATTTGGTAGAATGAAAGAATCGCCAAATACTTGAGGTTGTTCGAGCTTCCTTATTTGGAATGCAAGTGCCTTGAGAGTATTGGGGCGAAGCTGTTCACTCTACTGTATATCTTATTAATCGAATGCCATCACAAGTAATTGATTTCAAAACTCCACATCAAAAACTCCACGAACTTGTCTCAACACCAATTGGTTTGAACCTTGAACCACGTGTGCTTAGTTGTACTGCATATGTACACAGGGTTACATGTAAGCTAGATCCGTGAGCTGTTCGTTGCATATTTGTTGGGTACGTAGATTTCAAGAAGGGATATCGGTGCTATTATCCTAATGAAAACAAAATGTATGTAACCCGATATGTTACATTCCATGAAGATATTCCTATTTTCGGTAGTCATGAATGCTCTCTTCAGGAGGAGACAACACTTAATTTAGGTGAAGACAACACTTATGAATTTTCCCAAGAACAAGCAATAATTAATATACAACTAGATGTTGAACTTTCAAATATCGATACAAATCCGAAGTTTGTATATCCTAGGAATGTTGATGGCACTCATGAGAATCAAGATAGTACAATTTCACAAGTCTCACCAACAACCATAGAAATTCCGAATGTGTCTCCTCAGGTAACATCATTACCTTCATCACCTTTAATACATGATTCAACTCCTCTTAAAATGGAACCAAGATATCAGAACCAAGATATCCCATTAGGATAAATAGAGGAATTCTAAAAATTCAATATGATCTCAGTTTTAAAGCTAAGACTAAATACCCCATTGACTTACATCTCTTCTCATTGTTTGCCAAAGTCTCATGCACTTATTGTAAATAAATTATCTACTGTATCTATTCCAAGTAATGTGCAAGAAGATTTGATGGATTCAAAATGGAAGAAAGCTATGAATGATGAAATGGAAGCCTTACAAAAGAATCATACATGGGAACTTGTACCATTGCCCCTAGGGAAGAAAACGGTAGGGTGCAGGTGGATTTTTACAGTCAAACTCAATCCCAATGGAATCATAGATCGCTACAAGGAAAGACTTGTTGCTAAAGGATATACACAGAAATGTGGAATTAATTATGGGGATACATTTGCTGCTGTAGCAAAAATAAATACCATACGAGTTCTCATTTCCATAGCTGCAAATCAAGATTGGCCGCTGCGACAGTTTGATGTTAAAAATGCATTTCTTAATGGAACTTTGGAAGAAAAAGTATATAACGATCCTCCTCCGGGCATAAACTGTGGTGGCAAAGTATGCAAGCTAAAAAAGGCATTATAAGGATTGAAACAATCCCCTCGAGCATGGTTTGGAAGGCTCTCAACTTTCATGAAGAAGATTGGGTACAAACAAAGAAATGTTGGTCATATTCTCTTCGTAAAACAAGAGTTTAAAAAGGTGACTACTCTTATTGTGTATGTTGACGATATGATTGTTACAGGAAATGACTCAAATGAGATAGCTACCTTCCAAGAAAGCCTTGTGACTAAGTTTGAACTTAAAGATCTTGGGCACTTGAAATATTTCTTAGGCATTGAAGTTTCAAGATCGAGCAAGGGAATCTCTCTTTGCCAACAAAAGTATGTGCTAGATTTACTTGCAGAAACTAGGATGCTTAATTGTAAACCTGTTGAAACTCTCATTGAGATGAACCACAAGTTAGCCATTCAACAAGACCAGACTCCAACCAACAAGGATAGGTATCAAAGATTAGTAGGGAGGCTAATATACTTAACGCATACAGGTCCTGAAATTGCATATGCGGTAAGTATTGTAAGCCAATTCATGCATGCACCAAGCGAAGATCATATGGAGGCTGTTTATCAAATCCTACGATACCTAAAATCTTCTCCAGGAAAAGGATTATGTTTTGCTAAAAATAGAGATCAAGAAATCAAGGGATATACAAATGCGGATTGGGCTGGAAGTCAAGCTGATCGAAATTCTACATTAGGGTATTTTATGCTTGTTGGAAGTAACTTGGTTACATGGCGAAGTAAGAAACAAAAGGTTGTAGCAAGATCAAGTGCAGAGGCAGAATTTCATGGAATGGCACAAGGTATCTTTGAATTTCCTATGGATAAAACATGTGTTACATGATCTTGGTATATCTCTGTCAAAACCTATGAAGTTATTATGTGATAACAAGGCACCCATAGCAATTGCAAATAAGCCTGTTCAACATGACAGAACCAAACATGTGGAAGTTGATCGACACTTCATCAAAGACCATCTTGACAAAGGTACAATTAGTCTTCCATTTATGACATCAAAAGAACAACTAGTAGATGTTCTAACAAAGGCTGTATCTGGAAAAGATTTTTAAAGCTCACTTAACAAGTTGGGAATGATGGACATATATTGACCAACTTGAGGGGAGTGTTGGCATGAGCAATCTAAGGGAGAAAAATCTGTTATCAACTTTGACAGATTGTGTAAATAATTTGTTTACTTATTTGTAATTAATTATCTTATGTTTAGGCTATAAAATAGGATCTTGTTGTATAACAATTAGTATAAATATGTAGTTTGTAATTGCTTGAAAAAATTCATAGAATTATTCTTTAGTATCTTTTTCTATACATATTTTTACATTATTCAAATAAATAAAAAACCTTAACTTTTTTAATCATATTTATTTTTATATTATATAAAATTTACATGGTATTTTAAATATTTTTGGAACTGATGTATGGGTCCCTAATAGTTGGCGCAAAAATTGATAGGTAGATAGACAATCCAATTGGTGGTAGTTTGCCCAAAAGAATAGAAATGAAAAGTTATTAGGATACTGATACTATATTTTTCTGCATTACAAAAGAAATCAATCAACAGGAATGATATGATGGCAGGCCAGCTCAAGGTTTTGTCATGTGATGCGGCTTTTCTTATGCTCACACAATCTTCTCAACTCATTGTCAGCTTTGCCATTTTCTTGTTTATTAAAATGAAATACAACTATTTGTCTAAGTTTTTAATGAAATAATTGGTTGGACAAAAATTACTCTAGCATGCTTTTATAGTTAAGGATTTTATTTGGTGAGTATCATATAAGCTTTTAGACATGCTGTATTTGTATGGATTGGTAATCATTTTAATTTTTCAATATAAGAAAAATAATTTAGAAATTAAATTTGCCAAAGTAAAATTTTCAAATAAAATATAAAGTAAACTCCATCCAAAGATCACTCTAGAATTAGATTTGTCTTATTTCGGTCAATTTATTTTTTTAATTTAGTCACTCTAAATAAAATTATTATTCAAACTAATTATTTCCACTAAAATCTTTCGTTTATTACTAACAAATTGCTCACATGATAATCAATTAAGTGAAGACATATAATACCTTTTTCAAATTTTGACAAAATCCAGCTACTTCCTTGTTCAAAACGCTGCAACAAGTTCAAACCAGTCATGGTAGAGTTGAAAATTTAAACCCTCCATATGCCCCTATGAAATTACTATTGCATTCACTTTTTTTCATTCTTTTTCTTTTGAGTTCCCACCATAATGTCTTTAACTTTTTATTCCAAATAAAAAAAAAACTTACAATTCTGATTTTTTTATTTATAAAAATAACCTAAATTTTTTGATTAATTATGAAAATGGTCTAACTTAAAAATCATATGTAAATGACTCCATTTTTACATTGTTTTCTGGTATCGCTAGACACATCGGCGGCAATGGCCCCTATCATCGGCTAATGATTACATTTTAAAAAATAATAATTTTTTAGTGATGTCACTGGGCAAATTGGCCGTAGTGAACTGAAGTGTGATTATATAAAACGTTCAGGGACTTGACGAAACAATTACCCTTTTTAGATTGATTTCGTCGATCAACATGGTGGCCCCAAATTAAATGCTTTCAACTTTTGGTCTATTTGCATGTTAAGTGTATCTCTTTTTAAAATTAAATTTAAATAGCCCTTAAAAATATAAAAATAACAAAAATAACAAACTTTTTCAATTCATTCCCTAGCATATTTAAATTTAGATGAACTTGAAGAAAATTTTTGAGGGATATATTTGGGTAATTTAAATAAGAATTTTATATAAGTTTTTTAGTTTATTGTTTTTAAAAAAATAAAAAATGAGGGTTTAGTTTTGTTATTCGTATATTTTTAAGGACTATTTAAATTTAATTTTAAAAGGGGACAGACTTAACATGCAAAGAGAACAAAAGTTGAAAAACATTTAATTTGGTATCGCCATGTTGACATGTGGCACCCCTTTTCCAACCAGTCTAAAAAGAGTAATTGCTTCATTAGGTCCCTAAACGTTTTATATAATCACACTTCAATCTAGTGTTACCAATTTGTCAAGCGACACTACTAATTTTTTTTTAAAAAAACAATCATTGGCTGATGATGGGAGTCAGTGCCGTCAGTGTGTCTGGATGCACTAACAAACACTATAAAAATTAGGTTATTTACATACATACTTTTTAAGTTGAGTAATTTTCATAATTAATAATAATAAACTTTAGGTTACTTAAAAAGAAAACACTCCAATTCTTTATTCTGATTTATAAACAGTGATAATAAAAACCACCAAAGTCATGAATGGTGTCATTTAATGTTTCTACGCAGCATGTGATAGCATCGCAAACCCAGCCCAACCTTTCTTCATTTCTTGTTCTTTTATATATCAATAAATAATTGATCGCTAAATTAATACTGCAACTAAAGATTGGCCGATTCAACACTGCTTCTGTCTAACTATGATTAATCGATAGAACGAAAACGGTCACCTCGATTTCACTTCTACTCCAGCCCTCAGTCTTCGCCCTCGTAGATCCCTTTATCTTGCCTTTTGTATTTTATTTTAACAAGAATTTGGGTCACATATCTTTAACAATCTCCACCTTAACACAAATTCTCAACAAACAAGTTTTCCACATCTTCCATAATACCCCTTAAGGGTTTATCTTCAACAATGAACACCAACCAAGTCTAAGCAATGCTCAAACTTGGTTATAGGAAGTGACTTAGTCATCATATCTGCAGGAATATCATGAGTACTGATTTTGTTCACAACTATATCACCACGAGCAATAATATCATGAACAAAATGATACCGAACATCAATGTGCTTTCTTCTCTCATGAAACATTTGATCTTTCGTGAGAACGATGACACTTTAACTGTCACAAAATACTATACTGATTTGAAGGTCTTCATTGAGTTCAATAAAGTGCCCCTTTAACCAAATAACTTCTTTACAAGCCTTAGTAATCACCATGTACTTAGCTTCAGTGGTAGACAAAGTGACAGTAGTTTGCAAAGTGGCTTTCCAACTGATTGCACAACCCCCAATTGTAAAGACATAACTTGTGAGAGACCTTCTTTTATCAAGGTCTCCGGTAAAATCAGCATCAACATACCCAATGACTCCATCTCCGTTTCTTTCAAACTGTAAGCAGACATCAGTAGTACCTCGTAAGTATCTCAAAATCCACTAAACTACTTTTATGTGTTCTTTACCGAGATTCGCCATGTATCTACTAACTGCATTGATTGTATATGATAAATCTGGATGTGAGCAAACCGTAGCATACATAAGAGATCACACTACACTAGAATATGAAACATATGACATGTAGTCAATCTCATCATCTGATTGTGGAGACAAAGCTGATGAAAGTCTGAAATGGGCTGCTAAAGGAGTACTAATAGGCTTAGAAATCTGCATATTGAACCCGTAAAGAACTTTCTCAATGTACCCTTTTTGACTTAGGTACAATTTACTTACTTCTATCTATGAGAATCTCCATACTAAGTATCTTCTTTACTGCTCCCAAATCATTCATATCAAAATTTTCACTAAGTTGGGCTTTGACTTTTCTTATCTCTCCTTTATCTTTTGTCGCTATCAACATGTCATCAACATAGAGTAGATACACAAAAGAACCATAAATGTTTTTCTTAAAGTAAACATAACTATCAAAGCTACTTCTTTTGAAATCATAAGAAGTCATAAAGGAATCAAACCTCTTGTACCACTGTCTTGCTGACTGTTTCAAACCGCAATGAGACTTTTTCAGCAAGAAAATATAGTCCTCTTTTTTTGAGACTGTAAACCCTTCTAGTTGTTGCATATAAATGTCCTCCTCAAGTTCTACATGCAAGAATGTTGTTTTTACATCTAACTGTTCGAGCTCCAAATCATACATGGCCACAATACCAAGCAAGACTCGAATCGAACTATGCTTCACAATTGGAGAAAACACATCTGTGAAGTCCCCACCTGGAATCTGACTGTAACCCTTTGCAATAAGCCTTGCTTTATATCTGGATTCTTCAACTCCTGGAGTTCCTTCTTTTCTCTTGAACTCCCATTTACAATAAACAATCTTCTTACCCTTAGGAAGCTTCACAAGATCCCATGTTCTGTTCTTGTAGAGTGATTCCATCTCTTCTTGTATGGCAAACATCCAATTTTCTGATTCTTCACAGCTAACTGCCTTGGAATAAGTAGATGGCTCTTGATTTGCATCTATATCTTCAGCCACATTTAAAGCATAAGCAACTAGATCAACCCCGACATACCTATTTGGAGGTTTAATCGCTCTTCTAGTTCTATTTTTGGCAATAGAATGCTATGGTAAAGAAGCGACTCTGTTCTGAATTTCTGTACTAACTTGAAGGGTCAACTCTGTTGTAGATGCTGGATCAATCTGAAGTTCCACTTGCTTTTGTTGTTCTTTATTTGAAGAGTCTTTAAAAGATAAGTTAGGCAACATGATAGTTTCATAAAAAATAACATCTCTGCTAATCACGACTTTTCTATTTTCAGGAAACTATAACTTATACCCTTTTACGCAAGCCTTATAACCACGAAAAACACATTTAATGGATCTCAGTTTCAATTTTCCATTATCAACAAGATCATATGCAGGGCACCCGAAAATCTTTAAATCAGAATAATCAGCAGGCTTACCAGACCATACCTCTTGTGGAGTCTTTTTCTCAATGGCAAAAGATGGAGATCAGTTTATAAAAAAACATGTAGTAGAGGCTGCTTCAGCCCAAAACGACATCGATAAATTCACATTTGAGAACATACATCGAACCATCTCTATGATCGTTCTGTTCATTCATTCTACAATGTCGTTTTGCTGTGGAGTATGACGAACTGTCAAGTGTCTCACGATCCCTTCTGATTTGCACAATTCTTTAAACTCATCAGAACAGAACTCCAATCCATTATCTGTGCGGAGATGTTTTATCTGTTTTCCTGTCTATTTCTCAACCATATTTTTCCAAGACTTGAATGCGGAAACCACATCACTTTTCTACTTTAGGAAGAACGCCAAATTATTTTAGAAAAATCATCAATAAGAGTTAGCATATAATTAGCTCCACCTCTCGAAGGCACTTTAGATGGTTCCCAAAGATTAGAATGAATATAATCCAACGTTCTTTTCATGTTATGGATTCCTCTGGTGAATCGAACTCTCTTTTGCTTCCCAAAAACACAGTGCTCACAGAACTTCAGTTTGCTAATGCATTTCCCATCAAGAAGTCCTCTTTTGCTCAATTCTACCATGCCATTTTCACTCATATGTCCTAGACGCATATGCCAAAGTCTAGTAACATCATCATCTGACAAGGAAGAGGAAGTAACTACTGCATCACCAGTAACAGTAAAACCCTACAAAACATATAACTTGGTAGTTATTCTTTGCCCTTTCATCACAACGAGGGAACCTTTAGAAATCTTCAAAACCCCACTTTTAGCTGTGTATTTGTACCCCTTTGAATCAAGAGTACTCAACGAAATCAAATTTCTCTTCAATTTGGGAACATTTCTTACATATCTAAGTGTTTTGACAGCTCCATCAAACATCTTAACTTTAATTGTTCCAACACTTGTGATTTACGTGAAGCATTATTTCCCATAAAAACACACCTTCAGACATCGTTTCATAAGTTTTAAACCAATCCTGATTGGGACCCATATGGAAAGTGCAGCCAGAATCAATAATCCACTCCTAGCTCACTTTAGAATTATTGACAGAAGCAACTAGGAGTTCACCATCGCTATAGTCTTCTACAACATCGGCTTCATCGAATTTTTCTTGTTGTTTTCTATTTTGATTTGTAGCCTCCCTTTTGATTTTATTCTGCAACTTATAGCACTCAGACTTAATGTATCCTTTCTGCTTGTAGGGTTACAAGTTTTACCTCTGTTTGAAGAGCTCGATCTACTCTTAGATTTATTGCAAGGATTCAGTTCTTGTGTCCTTCCACGATCATCATCAATATTCCGTTCTTGTCTTCTACGAACAATGGGACCCTCTCCTTGAGAGTTGGATTTAACCACAAGATGCTTCATCTTGTCGTACGAGGTTAAAGCATCATAGACCTCATCAACTGTGAGAGATCTGCGGTTATACAAAATCATGCCTCTAAAGGTTGAATAAGACGGGGGCAACGAACCAAGTTGAATCAACCCTATATCTTCTTTATCATACTAAACTTCCATGGCCCCTAGGTTCGATAGGATTTCTTTAAACACAGTTATGTGTTCGTTCACAGACGCACCTTCCTCCAAACGATGAGGATAAAGACACTGTTGCATATGTAACTTACTAGTCAGGGTTTTTGACATGCATAGCTGCTGCAATTTTGCCCATAATGTAGCGACGATCTTCTCCTTCATCACATCCTGCAATATTTCGTTAGACAAATGCAAATGTAATTGCGTTAAAGCTTTTTGATCTTTACGCTCCTTTTCTTCCTCCATCAATGTTGAAGGCATCTTAACTATCCTTAGTAGGGCATCCTCCAAATCCATCTGCGTAAGAACTGTTTGCATCTTAATCTACCACAATGCAAATATGGTGTTGCATCTAACAATAGAATTTTATACTTGAGTGACGCCATTACCGTGATCGAGATTAACAACCCAGAAGCTCTGATACTAGTTTGTGATAATTGAATATTGATAATGGCAATGTATCGCAAAGAAAAGAAAAAAATAGAATACAAATTTTACGTGGAAACCCTTTCGGGAAAAAAACCACCGGCAAAGGAGAGGAAAATTTACTATGTTGAATTCGAATAATACAAGGAGAGAGACGACTACGTCTATTTATAGATTTGTAAACCATATTTTAATCAAAGTCAAATAGAAGTAATGCTATAACACCCCTAACCCGAATCCGTTACCGGAATAGGGTTACTGACCAGTTCCAAAATTTACAGAACAAATAACAAACATTTCATAATTCTTTAGTATTCATATAAAGTTCCAATCAAATTTCATCATATAGTCCCTTGCATGAGCCCTTGAGACCCAGATCGTGCTTTAGAAACAGGTCGAGACTAAACTGGGTACTCAGAAAAATTTTCGTGAATTTTAAAATTTTTCTTAAGTGCAGAGGTCACATGCCCGTGTGGTCAGGCTGTGTGGCTCACACGGCCAAGGACACGCCCGTGTAACTCTTTGAATTGGGTCACACAGCCAAATCACACGCATGCGTGCTAGGCCGTGTATGGGTGCAGGGGTCACACGGCCAAGCCACACGCCCGTGTTCCAGGCCGTGTGATCAATTCTGAGCTTTCTGTTTTGACATTTTAAAGATGGAGGGGACACACGGCCAGGCCACACGCTCATGTGCTAGGCTGTGTGTTACACACGGCTGAGACACAAGCCCGTGTCTCTTCCCATGTGGATGAAAATAGGCTATTTTCCAAGCCACATTTCTCACCCAAATTGTCATCTACCTATACCAACACTTTAACATATTCAAAGGTCAATATAGGTCATTTAAACCAACTTAAAATCCAATTCATATACATGATATTATACTTCATATAACCAAGTATACAGATTTACTTAAATTACCATATTCACTTATATACATATTTTATCAAATATGCTAACTTAATTCGGTCATCAATATGCCAATATAATTTTTATCAATCAACCATTTCAAGCATATACCATACATGTCCCTCACTAGCCATTCCAATGGCTAATTATAACCCAAATATTTACATGCCAACATTGGCTAATTAACCTATACATGCCATTATAACCATAATTAGTTTACCATATTTACCAAGATGGGTCGATGAATAGTATGAGTGATCTCCGCCAATGCTTCCAATCCAACGAGCTTCTGAAATTACTATAAAACAGAGGAAAATAAAAAAGAGTAAGCATGAAATGCTTAGTAAATTCGTATAACATGGTAATTAACTTGCCATTCATTCTATTTCAAGATAAACATGTAAGGCGCATTCAATCAATTTGATCTTAAGCCCTACACATATCCTCATTGCCCTTGTTAGTCTTACATTCCATAATAACGTCAAGAAACATATATGGGCTCAATAACAATCATATTTCCATATATATATATATATGCTTTCCATATCATGTATTCATATAACATGTATAAATCATATATTTGTATTTCAAGTACATTTTCATAATAATTCATCTCGAGTTCAAATTATTTTATGTCAGAACTTTACCCATTAAATTATTTGAAATATCAATGTCAGATGAGTAGTACACTAAAGGTGTACAAATATATAATCATGGATGAATGTATTCATCTAATAAATTCCATGTACATATATCATCATCTCATATTTTTCATATATCATGTATCATCACTTTCATGTATTTCAGGTAGATACGTGTAATAACTCATTTCTTATTCATATCTTCTCATGTCAGGATTTTTCTCGTTGAATTTATCTGAAATATCGATGGATACACATGTAGTACACTCGAGATCTACAAATCAGGATCCGTCAATTCATATTCAGGGGTACCCATTTAGGGCACATAACCAGGGAGCACACTCTCGAGCCACATATCAGGATGCTCAGATGAGCCATAAGAGCCACAATCAGGAAGTTCACAAAGAACTTTTTATCAGGTAACTCACGAAGAGCTTATCAGGCTTGCTAAAAAAGAGCCATGTAACAAGAGCACAGGATAGCCATATCTCAGAGAGTTCAAGCAAGCCATATCAGGACGTTCACAAAGAGTTGTGTTTGTCTCCGCAACATATGCTGGAGCACAGCCGACCAAATCATGTAACAGGATGCTCACAAAGAGCTGCGGTAGTGCGCAACACATGTAAAATCACTACTGATAGGGATGCTCACAGGAAATATATCACAGGATGCTTGAGAGGGCTATATTAGGATTACTCGTCCGAGCTAAATCCCGTCCGCAACATATACAGGACTATATTTATTACGAAAATCACATATCCATCGACTTTCATTTATTCAAATGGGATTTAACATTTTTCAGGCATTATCAGGTATATGATTATTTCATTCATTTACAATATTCATATAATTCAAATAAACACATTCCACATTCATTTCAAGCATAAAAGTAACATTTTTATCATTCATCATTTATCGGGCATTATCATTTATTTCAGATATTATCATTTATTGGGCTTTGTCGGATATGTCTTCAATGTCATATATATATAATATTTATATAGTTCACATTCACAACATTTAATTCAAACATATAAATATACACAATTTAGTTACACGAACTTACCTCGACAAATGTTCGTGTACGTAAAATCTACTAATCTGATATTTTTCTCTTTTCCTCGTTCTAACTCCGAATCTGGTCTATCCGGATCTATATGATTGAATTTAACATCAATTCATGTTCATTTCAATTCAATTCACATCTTAGGCAAAATTACCGTTTTGCCCCTAAACTTTTAATTAATGACGGTTTCTTCCCTAGGTTCAGAAAATAAAATTCATGCAATTTAATCCTTATTCCAAGCCTAGCTGACTTTACATGTAACATTTACAGCCTATGTGTAACAACCCGATTTTGGGTCTAGTCAGAACAGTGGTTTTAGGGCCACAAATCCGACGAGAAAAAATCTTATTTTTATTATATTTTTATGGTCTACGATTTCACGGAAATATTCTGTGAAAATTTCGTTCGAAAATTTCGACGTTTGTGCACTCAATTTAGTCAAAAGAACTAAATTGTAAAAAGTGCAAAAGTTGAGTTCCACATGTTAGAAGTGTCCAATTTCTATGAAATTTTAAATTGGAGGTCCTTAAATGAAAATTAGATCATTGGTTAAATTGTTGGACAAAAATGGACATTAGATAAGTGAAATAGGATATTTTTAAGTTAGGGGCATTTTGGTAATTTGGTAATTAAATGGACCATCTTCTTCCTTGGCCGAATTTAGCATGGGGGAAGCCATGGCTAGGGTTTTCAAGCTTTCAAGCTCAATAGTAAGGGCATCCAAGCCCCGTTTTTAATGTTCTTTACATTTTTGAGATCCCCGTAACTCGGTTTAGCTATTTCTACCATTATTTTGAGCTAGGGTTTGTGTTTAAAAATTTACCCATGGATGACATGCATGTTCTTTGATGTCTAATTGTAGAATATGAATGCTCGGTGTGTAGTAAACGACTTTTACTAAGTGATTTTTGATGAAATCGCATAAAAAGACTAATTTGTAAAAAGTTGAAAAATGTATGAAAAATGTGTGAATGAATGCAAATTGTGGACTGATATAGTTATGAAAATGGTTCGGCTAGGCCTAAAATATAAGGAAATCAAATTAAAATCATTTTACGTGTAACACCCCTTACCTGTATTCTACGCCGGAACCGGGTACGAGGCGTTACCGTACTTAACTCACATGGTCAAACAACTTTATGTTATCAAATTTCATTCCAAATTAAAAATTTTCCATTCACATATCTAACATCCTTATAATGGGCCTACAAGGCCTTAACATACTTTCGGAAGGTTTCTAAATCAATCCGGGAACTTTTACTCACATAGAAAAATTTTGCTCGAACAGGGTCACTCACACGCCTTTGCTCAAGGACACGCCAAAGACCCCTAAGACATGCCCGTGTTCTCCATCCATGGTCGACACTAACTTATTTCAAACGGCCGGACACACGCCCGTGTCCTTAGCCCGAGTCCCTCACACGGCATCGACACGCCCGTGTGCCAAAACCTTAGCATTCTGTTTATGACGTCATCATCTCACTATGGTCACACGGCCAAGGCACACGCCCGTGTCCTTAGACCGTGTGTCGAATTAAATTCCAACTTCAAGGTGTAGACTTCACACGGCTTGGGCACACGCCCATGTCCATGGCCGTGCCTCTCACACGGCTGAGACACACGGCCGTGTCTCTGCCCTTGTGTTTTCTACTGAGCTTACTAACTTTCAATTCTAACATGCAAGGGGACACACGGCCTGACCACACACCCATGCAATTGACCGTGTGTCACACACGGCCTAGACAGGCGCCCGTGTACCTACCCGTATGTGCAAGAACAAGGCTATTTGCCAAGCTCTTTTTATCACCCTAGCTCATACAACATAGTCCCATTCAACAAATCACTAGATAACCCAAATTTGCAACATACACTTCTATGAATAACTTCTTCTTTTCATAAATTAGTAATAATGAGCCATCAACTATGGCAATATACAAAAGAGTTCATCTTTAAAGGGGCCAATGCATGCTTGGCCAAAACAACAAAACAATTTACCTAGTCTAGCCCCTATACATGCCATACTCAATATACTAAGTCTAGATATATCGAGATTGAGCTGATAGTGTGGATGATCTTCCAATTATCTTCGTATCTCGACCCGGCTCTTTGACACTATAAGACAAGGGAAAAGAAAGGGAGTAAGCTTTAAGCTTAGTAAGTTTACATGTAAACAATAAACATCATAATATATGCTAATCAATAAATAACATTTCATAATAAGTAAGAACAATCCACATTCCAAGATCATGCTTACTCATTTCATCTCTTACCACATTCCAACCATATCACAAGCCAAATGCTCATATTATTTAACATACATCCCTACACTTGTCACCTCATGATCACATAAAACAACACATCACAATTTCATAATAAACCGTTTATAGTAATACCAAACACTCGGTGGTTTTGCACTTAGCCCACCATTTATCTTTATCAGGGTGGTATCGCACATAGCCCAACAACAAGAATATTTACGATGGTATCGCACATAGCCCACCAAATAGTAATGTAAACGATGGTATCGCACACAGTCCATCGTGAATAAGTAATAAGGTGGTTTCGCACATAGCCCACCAACAAAAATAATTAAGGTGGTATCGCACACAGCCCACCATTATTTGCTACGAATAATATTCCACACCTACATTTCTATTTCAACATTTATACGGAAATTTATTCATTTTCTACCAAATCCAATCCAATTAAATCATAAGTGTTCTCAATCATACAATACACCAATAAGCAACAACATGTGTATTTAAGATGCATCATTTACACATAAACTTACCTCGGTGCAAAACGTGTTAATTTGCGGTTTAATCTGTAACCTTGCCTTTTCCTCGGTCAAGGTTGATTCCACGCTCTTCTTGATCTATAATAGTGAAATTCACTCATTTAATCACTTTATAAATCACAATACATCATAATCTCTACTTAGGCAAAAATGACCATTTTGCCCTTGTACTATGGCAAAATTACGATTTTGCCCCTAGGCTCGTAAATCATTTTTCATCATATTTTCTCATTAAAAAAGCCTAGATAAACATTTATTACTCTTACAACTACTCAAAATTCCAACTATTTCATGCATTTATTACACAATTTCAACTTTTACAACTTAGTCCCATTTAGGTGTTTTCATGACAACATCTTTCACAAAAGTTGTTTCTCATCTCCCTAGCATTCATTTTCTTCCATAAAAACTCAGAAAACAACATAAACACTCTCATGGCAAGTCCTTATACTTTTAACCATATTGCAAATTAGTCCCCTCATTAGATAGCTTAAGCTTTGGGGGTTCCAAAAGTACAAAAATTATCAACTAAAACCATCAAAATCACTTACTTGCAAGGAGATAGTTTGGCTGATAATTTTGAGCTATAAATCCTCTATTTCTCTTAAATTTTTGGTGGAGAAGAAACTTGAATAGTGAAAGATGACATTTCTTCTTTTTATCATATTTTATTCATTTTTTTATCACCTAATGTCCACCAAATTTGACCAAAATTTAATGTCTTGTCCCCCTAGTCTCTATGGCCGGCCATCACACCTCTAATGGCCTAATCTCACTTTAAGGACCTCTAATTTGATATTCTTTGGCTATTAGACACCTCCACCTTGCATAATAGAACTTTTGCACTTTATGCGATTTAGTCCTTTTTCACAATTAAGCATACAATTGCTAAAATTAAAGCACCAAAATTTTCATATAGCCATATATTAATGCCATAACACATAAAATAATACAAAAATATTTTTTTTCGCCCTCAGATTAGTGATCCTGAGACCACTATTCCGACTAGCCCCAAAATTGGGCTGTTACATTACGAGCCTAGGGGCAAAAGTGTAAATATGACAAAGTTTAGGGGAAAAACATAATTTTGCCATAATATGATTTTTGGGTCACAATGAATAGTGTGACTAATAAGTAAGCTAAATGTGATGTTATAGATCAAAGAAAACAAGGTTTGGACTTAGAATGGGGGAAAAAACGAGTAACTGACGGTTAGGTCCCTTCTTGCCATTTTGGTATCGAGGTAAGTTTGTGTGAAATTAAAGCTACATAATGTTTTTATATTTTTAATTTCTAGATATTATGTGAAATGAATATTATTTCTATGAAATCGACTAATGATGCCTCGATGAGAGTATGATGAAAATATGTTAAGTTGAAGTCCCGGTTGAACATTCGGAATAGGAAGGATACTAATGTCACAACATGAGATAAGGAAGGTCCCGTATAAGACCATGCCTGGGACATGGCATCGGCACCGAATGTAGGTCCCGTATAAGACCATGTCTAGGACATGGCATCGGTACTGAATGTAGGTCACGTATAAGACCCCGTATAAGACCCCGTATAAGACCATGTCTGAGACATGGCATCAGCACCGAATGTAGGTCCCGTATAAGACCATGTCTGGGACATGGCATCGGCACCAAATGAAGGAGGTCCCGTATGAGACCATGTCTGGGACATGGTGTAACAGCCTGAATTAGACCCTAGTCGAAACAGTGGTTTCGGGACCACAAATCTGAGGTCGGAGTAATATTTTAATGTTATTTTTGGTGTTGATTATATGTGATATAGCCTGTGTGAAAATTTTGTGTGGTAATTTTATTGACTATGTGTCAAATTGTGAGAAAATGACTTAATTGCATAAAAAGTAAAAGTTGTGTGCTGATTGTTTAAATGTCTAATTGTTATGGCTTTCTAAATGAGGAGTCCTTATGAGGTTAATAAACCATTTGTTAGTTAGTGGAAGATGATAGCATGGTTTTAGTGTTATTATTAATGTTTACTAAGGGCAATTATGGAACTAAACAATTAAAATGATAATTTAATGAAACAAAAGCATGAAAGTGGTCATCTTTTGTTCATCTTGGTGTCGAAATTAGCAAAGAAAATAAAAGAAAAAGAACACTAGGGTTCGGCTAGTTTGAAGCTTGAATAAGGTATGTTTTGACTTTGGTTTTTGGTGATTTTTATGTTTTTGAGATTGTTGCTTAGTCTACTATCAAGCCCATATTGTAATTTGAAGAATTGATGATGTTTATGAGATGTGCCATTGATAAAATGGTGAGCTTTGTGATGAATATTGGTGTTAAATGGAAGATATGTGTTTAATGAACATGTTTTGTTCTTGGATTTTTGATGAATTTAGCTAATTAGGGCTAAATTGTGAAAATGATAAGTTGAAGGACTAAAATGTGAAATAAATGAAATGTAAGGGCTTGAATGAACTCAAGGAAAATTTGGCTAGGCTTGTGTGAAAAGAAATTGTGTGAATTTGATGATTTTGTGAAATAGGGACTAAAGTGTCGAAATGTGAAAATATGGGCTATTTTGTAAAATGCCCTAAATATGTGTGTTTGAACTAAAATGAATGATTTGGTGATTGAATGGATTGAATTTGAATGTGTATAGACCAAGAAATGAGAGGTTCGGGTTGAGATCGAGGCAAAGATAAAGTGCCCGATTGACCGACCGTTGCGATAGTTCAACGTCCGAGGTAAGTTCGGACATAATACTAACATCTAGTTATGTTAAATGCTATGAAATGAATGTTATAATGATATTGAAATGTGGATGCTATGTGAGAGTTGAGTTTGAGTTATGTGGCACTAAGTGTGCGTATTCAGAAACGTGTTCGAGATGATCAGCACTATGTGTGCGAAATAATATAAGCTTCGACTTTGTGGTTGGCACTGTGTGTGCGATACCGACTGAAGAGTGGTTGGATATAATGCACTATGTGTGTGATGATAATTAAGCTTCGGCTAAATATCGGGACACTAAGTGTGTAATTGAATCGAAGAAAGGATGATAGTTGATGGGAATGAAATAGTAAGTATTGAATAGCATATGTAATCGTCAACTAAGTGTTGGCTAAGGTACGATCGAAACCTATGTGGTTGATGAAATTATGAATGTGTGAATGGAAGAGTTAATTGAACATAATAGTTGAATGGTATGATATATGTAATTGTAAATTAATCTATGTGATGGTATGTTTTGGTATAATGTATTATGTTATGAACTTACTAAGCTTTGGAAAGCTTACTGTGTGATTTGTTTCTCTCGCTGCGAGTGTCGGTAAAAAGCTAGCTCGGATACGGGGATCGTCAGCATTCACTATCACACTATCGGCAATCTATTTTGGTACTTTTGAGAAAGATGTACACAGTTGAAATATGGCATGTATAGGCTAGTTTTGTAAGACATGTTTGAGATGTGTAAATAGCCATGTGATGTGGCTAGATAAATGTTGGTAAAATGCATGTGTGGCTTTGATATATGGTGCATATTTTGGTATAGCTTGTGAGTAAAGAAAATGTCTTATGAATGGTAATCTTAGTGACGGTATGATGCTAGTATGATTTAGTGAATTTGGGGATGAATCATGATTGATATTGAATATATTCAAGTTGTGTAATTTAGTTCCTAAGTTGACATGTTAGAAATGAGATGATATGAGATGATATGTTGATCTTTTGACATGAAAATTGGTTGCCAATTTGTGTGTGGAAGTATGCTTAAATGTGCTTGTAGGTTTGACCCTTGTGTGGGTGGTATATTGGCCTTGCAAATGGCCTGTAATGTCACACGGTTGTGACACACGGGCGTGCCTAGTGACCGTGGGGCTAAGTCAGTAGCTAGCCTAATAGCACACGGCCAAGACACACGGGCATGTCTAGTAACCGTGTGAGAAAGTCAGTATATGGCCTAAGAGTACACGGCCTTAGCACACGGAGGCTGGGTGACCGTGGGTGTATAGTCAGATTCGACCACGGCCAAGGCACACGGGCGTGCTTGGTGGCCGTGGATGTGAGGCCAAATTTGACCACGGCCAAGGTACACGGGCGTGCTTGGTGGCCGTGGAGCAAAGTCAGTTTCGACCACGGGGAGGACACACGGGTGTGTCCAAAGAATGGGGAGGCACACACGGCTTTGCTTGCACACGGCGTGTAACCCCTGTATCTTCGAATAGTTTTAAATTTTCATGAATGTTTGTATGTGTTTCGGTTTAATCCCGACCCGGTTTCTAAGCATGCTTAGGGTCTCGACGACCTACTTAAGGGACACTATGATTGGAATAGATGAACGATTGTATAAAATTTTCTGTAAATGTTTCTGATCTATCCGGTAACGCCTTTAACCCTAGTCTGACGATGATTTAATCGATTCTCGGACTAACGTAGCGCGTGTGAGTCTAGCTATACATGCCACCTGAGTTAGAAAAGATTCATAAGACCGTATGAGATCATTGAGCGAGTTGGGTCAGTTGCTTATAGATTAATGTTGACACATGAGTTAGAAAAGATTCATAACGTGTTTCATGTGTCAATGCTTCGACGGTACAGATCAGACCCGTCTCATATGAGTACTCCTACGGAGGTCAAAATTCAGTCAGATTTGTTGTATAATGAAGAACCGATTCGAATTTTGGCACGAGAGACTAAAGAGTTGAGAAATAAGAAAATCTCTTTAGTGAAAGTATTGTGGCACAAACACGGAATTGAAGAGGCTACGTGGGAGCTTGAGAACATTATGAGAGAGCAATATCCACACCTATTTACTGGGGACGAAAATCCCTAAGGGGGGAGAGTTGTAACAGCCCGAATTAGACCCTAGTTGGAACAGTGGTTTCGGGACCACAAATCCGAGGTCGGAGTAATATTTTAATGTTATTTTTGGTGTTGATTATATGTGATGTAGCCTGTTTGAAAATTTTGTGTGGTAATTTTATCGACTGTGTGTCAAATTGTGAGAAAAGGACTTAATTGCATAAAAAGTAAAAGTCGTGTGCTGATTGTTTAAATGTCTAATTGTTATGGCTTTCTAAATGAGGAGTCCTTATGAGGTTAATAAACCATTTGTTAGTTAGTGGAAGATGATAGCATGGTTTTAGTGTTATTATTAAGGTTTACTAAGGGCAATTATGGAAATAAACAATTAAAATTATAATTTAATGAAACAAAAGCATGAAAGTGGTCATATTTTGTTCATCTTGGTGCCGAAATTAGCAAAGAAAATAAAATAAAAAGAACACTAGGGTTCGGCTAGTTTGAAGCTTGATTAAGGTATGTTTTGACTTTGGTTTTTGATTATTTTTATGTTTTTGAGATTGTTGCTTAGTCTACTATCAAGTCCATGTTGTAATTTGAAGAATTGATGATGTTTATGAGATGTGCCATTGATGAAATGGTGAGCTTTGTGATGAATATTGGTGTTAAATGGAAGATATGTGTTTAATGAACATGTTTTATTCTTGGATTTTTGATGAATTTAGCTAATTAGGGCTAAATTGTGAAAATGATAAGTTGAAGGACTAAAATGTGAAATAAATGAAATGTGTGGGCTTGAATGAACTCAATGAAAATTCGGCTAGGCTTGTGTGAAAAGAAATTGTGTGAATTTGATGATTTTGTGAAATAGGGACTAAAGTGTCGAAATGTGAAAATGTGAGGGCTATTTTGTAAAATGCCCTAAATATGTGTGTTTGAAATAAAATAAATGATTTGGTGATTGAATGGATTGAATTTGAATGTGTATAGACCATGAAAGGAGAGGTTCGGATCGAGATCGAGGCAAAGATAAAGTGCTCGATTGACCGACTGCTATGAGTAGTTCAACGTCCGAGGTAAGTTCGGACATAATACTAACATCTAGTTATGTTAAATGCTATGAAATGAATGTTATAATGATATTGAAATGTGGATGCTATGTGAGAGTTGAGTTTGAGTTATGTGGCACTAAGTGTGCGTATTCGAAACGTGTTCGAGATGACCAAGATCGCGTGTGCGAAATAATATAAAGCTTCGACTTTGTGGTTGGCACTGTGTGTGCGATACCGATTGAAGAGTGGTTGGATATAATGCACTATGTGTGTGATGATAATTAAGCTTCACTAAATATCGGGCACTAAGTGTGCGATTGAATCGAAGAAAGGATGATAGTTGATGGGAATGAAATAGTGAGTATTGAATAGCATATGTAATCGTCAACTAAGTGTTGGCTAAGGTACGATCGAAACCTATGTGGTTGATGAAATTATGAATGTGTGAATGGAAGAGTTAATTGAACATAATAGTTGAATGGTATGATATATGTAATTGTAAATTAATCTATGTGATGGTATGTTTTGGTATAATGTATTATGTTATGAACTTACTAAGCTTTGGAAAGCTTACTATGTGATTTGTTTCTCGCTTTGCGAGGTCGAAGAAAGCTAGCTCGAGATCTGGGGATCACAAGATTCTTTATCATACTATTGGCAATATATTTTGGTACTTTTGGGAAAGATGTACATAGTTGAAATATGGCATGTATAGGCTAGTTTTGTAAGACATGTTTGAGATGTGTAAATAGCCATGTGATGTGGCTAGATAAATGTTGGTAAAATGCATGTGTGGCTATGATATATGGTGCATATTTTGGTATAGCTTGTGAGTAAAGAAAATGTCTTATGAATGGTAATCTTAGTGATGGTATGATGCTAGTATGATTTAGTGAATTTGGGGATGAATCATGATTGATATTGAATATATTCAAGTTGTGTAATTTAGTTCCTAAGTTGACATATTAGAAATGAGATGATATGAGATGATATGTTGATCTTTTGACATGAAAATTGGTTGCCAATTTGTGTGTGGAAGTATGCTTAAATGTGCTTGTAGGTTTGACTCTTGTGTGGGTGGTATATTGGCCTTGCAAATGGCCTATAATGTCACACGGTTGTGACACACGGGCGTGCCTAGTGACCGTGGGGCTAAGTCAGTAGCTAGCCTAATAGCATACGGCCAAGACACACGGGCGTGTCTAGTAGCCGTGTGAGAAAGTCAGTTTATGGCCTAAGAGTACACAGCCTTAGCACACGGATGCTGGGTGACTGTGGGTGTATAGTCAGATTCGACCACGGCCAAGGCACACGGGCGTGCTTGGTGGCCGTGGATGTGAGGCCAGATTTGACCACGGCCAAGGTACACGGGCGTGCTTGGTGGCCGTGGAGCAAAGTCAGTTTCGACCACGGGGAGGACACACGGGTGTGTCCAGCAGCCGTGGGAGGCACACGGCCTACTTGCACGGGCGTGTAACCCCTGTATCTTTGAATAGTTTTAAATTTTCAAGAATGTTTGTATGTGTTTCGGTTTAGTCCCAACCCGGTTTCTAAGCATGCTTAGGGTCTCGACGACCTACTTAAGGGACACTATGATTGGAATAGATGAACGGTTGTATAAAATTTTCTGTAAATGTTTCCAATCTGTCCGGTAACGCCTTTAACCCTAGTTCGGTGACAGATACGAGTTAGGGGTGTTACACATGGCCTCAGCACCAAAGAAAGATCTCGTGTAAGACCATGTCTGGGACATGGCATCAACATCTATATACGATCCCGTGTAAGACCATATCTGGGATATGGCGTCGGCATCGAGCTGAGATCCCATGTAAGACCATATCTGGGATATGGCATTGGCATCATGATACATGTATGATGAGATTGAGTATCCTTTGATATTCTGAGTAGTTCGACGGACAAAGAGATAAGTTTATGCATCAATGAAAAAGAGCTAAGTTTATGCATCTATGACAAAGAGCTAAGTCCATGCTTATGATGTAAGAATATGTGGAAAATGTGGATTGTGATCATGTGTGAGGCTTTTAAGCCAAATTAAATTGAGAAATGAAATGTTCAAGTTTTTGTTGTGGATGTTTAAGTTAAATTGGCCAAAGAATGACTTGTAAATATTTGATGATGACTAGCTATTGGTATGGCTAACTATGGATATGCTTTAGTGTTATAAGTGTGTAAGTGAGAATTAATACAAAGAAAACATGATAGAGTAAAATTAGCAATAATACAGTTTGGACAGCAGTAGTTGAATCACTTTGAAAATTCACCAAAAATGGTGGAAATTGAATTAGAAGTTGAATAAAATATGAAATGAAATCTTATTGAGTTTATTTTCGCACAAAAGAGACGGTGTAAGCAAAAGAATTTCAGATTATGAGATATTTTAATTTTCATAAGACAGGGTTAGGGTGATTTCGCAATCCCCTGTTCTGGCTTGGGAAATTCATTAAAATTTTAAAAAATTAATCAAGGAATAAAATTTATATACTTGAATTTCTTAATGATTCTATTTTCAAGAGAAACAAACAAGAACATCATTCGAGTTCTGTACCACGAGAAAATAAAATTTTAGTGAAGAGGGGTCAGAACTATCGGACAGCAAAATAGGGGAGACTTTAAAGAATAAACTGTACTGATTGGCTGAACCAAAAATTCTAGAAATTTTATGGTAAGAAGAGATGAGAGTCTAGTTTCAGGGAAAATTATCGGATCTTAATTTGGAGTTCCGTAGCTCCGGATAAAAATAATTTAGTGACTGTAACTTGAGTAGATAGCTCAAGATGAACATAAATGAATTGTGAAATTTTATGCAATAATGATGGTATTATCTTGAGAGCTTATATTAAGGATTGTTAAAAGCATGGTAATCAATTTTTTTATTATTTACATATGTACTTACGAAGCTTTTTAGCTTACTCCCCTTCCTTTCTCATATCTTATAGGGTTTTATGCTAGCTCGAGTTGGAGATCGCCGGAGATGCTATCACACTATCTAACTATCATGTTGGGTATAAGTGAATGCAAAACCCTTTGAGTTTATGGCATGTATAGGGACTTAGTCAATTGTGTATGTGTCATTTGATTTGGCCAAATGTGTTGGTTCATAATGGTAATATGATTCATTTTGTATATAGTCATGAGATATGGCTCATATTGGTTAATGAGTTGTAATGCCTATTTATATGTGTGTGCTTATACTAAAGGTTTCATGTGATGTGGTTATGTGTGTTTGGTATGGATGAATTGAAGTTGTGTTTAAGTATGTGCAAATGAGGGTGCCAAATGGTTTGGTAAATAGCCATTTTCTTGGCCACACGGGCAGAGACACGGCCGTGTGGAGGACACGGCCCCAGGACATGGGCGTGTGCTCAGGGCATGTGAAGTCTGCATCTATTTTTCAGAATTTAATTTGCCACACGACCTAAGCACACGAGCGTGTGACTTGGCCGTGTGACCCTATTTTGTTGATGACGTCATAAATAGAGAGTTACACGGGCTAAGGATATGGGCGTGTGTGACCACACGGCCTACCCACACGGGCGTGTCCCAAGCCACACGGGCGTGTGACCCCTGTTTTGATGAAAAATTTTCTAAGTCTTCTTAAAGTTTCCTAAGTTCTCGGTTTAGTCCCGAACAGTTCCCAATGTATGTTTTGGGCCTCATGGGCCCATATAAGGGGCGATTTGCATGTGAATGAGAAATTTTATAGCCCGGTTTTGTATAAATGTTTTTATTTAAGTCCGGTAATGCCTCATATCCTGTCCCGGCATCGGACACGGGTAAGGGGTGTTACATCAGGCACGGGCGTGTGTCCCGGGCGTGTGAAGTCTGCACCTATTTTATGAAAATTTAATTACCCACACGGCCTAGCACACGGGCGTGTGACTTGGCCATGTGACTTCAATTTGTTTATGCATTGCAAGTCAAAGAGTTACACGGGTTAGGGACACGGGCGTGTGTGACCACACGGCCTACCCACACGGGCGTGTCCCAAAACCACACGAGCGTGTGACCCCTGTTTCTAGTATAAAATTTTCTAAGTTTTATAAAAATTCCCTGACTTCTCGGTTTAGTCCCGGACCACTACTAAAGCATGTTTTGGGCCTCGTAGGCTCGTATTAGGGACTTTATGATTGAACATGAATGGTTTTAATTTGGACAAAAATTTATGACTCGATTTGTATGATTGTTTGTGATAAAAGTTCGGTAATGCCTCAAGCCCTGTTCCGACGTTGAATACGGGTAAGGCGTGTTACATTCGATTTCACTAAAAACGGGCTGTTACACCACTGAAAACGGACTGTTACAACTGTTTATGCACCATACACATTACGCCAAACGTTTCATGCACTTTCATGTCAACATAACAAGCCTCACGATACATCAATATTCAGTTAAAGAGTAACTCATCATTTACACAACATTCAGCCATAGAATAACGCATCATTTGCACAACACTCAACTAAACATGCCCAACACATGATATTGAAAATAAATGAATAACCATCTAAGACCTGAGTTCTAGAACTCACCTGGAGGTTGACGCCAAATCCATCTACTTAGTTTTTCCAACTACTTGAGCCTCCAGCTTACAAAACATAAAAACGATTTCAGAATTTCCAACAAAGATAATTCATCATCATAAGAACCATACTTGTTTGCATGTGAAGGCCATTTAAATGATTATCCATAACCTTAACCAAAACAAAACATAATCGATGGATAGCTAAAATCCTTAACTTTCTTTCATTTTCTTAAATTCGTTAATATGGAGAGGTTAGGAAGTTTACCAGCTTACAAAATTTCCAATTTCTTAGACTCAAACTTTAGTCTCTACCTCCATGCATAATGTTCCTTAACCCTTCTTTCTTCCAAAACAAACCAAAGAAAAAGATGAAAGGAAGATCAGAATAATGAAAGAACAGCCCGGAGAACAATGTCTCTCCCTTATATAATACTTCCGCACTTTCTTCACCCATACCAATTCAATAGCCAAGTGTACATACCCATAACCATCATGTCTTCCACGAAGGAATCTTTAGTTCAAGCGTAACAGAACAAAAGGTTGAAATCCAATATTTCCACAACCAGTCCATAAATCCCTTATTTTTGCATTAGAACCCATTCAATTTGTAAGTTTTTCAATTTAGTAACCAATTTCACTATTCCAACTTAAATTTAACATTTCGGGGTGTGACAGAGCTGCTATTGCACAAGATGGCTATGAAAATTGTATAGTAATGTTAGCCGAGGATACAAAGCTACATTCTCGACTTCTCATTGTTCGTGTGATCCTTCTACGATTGTCAAGCTTGACTCGGTGTGGTTGCATTTGCCAAAGCACGAATAAGAAATGGAAGGCTATCTTTGAGAACAGAGTGATAGTAAGTTGGAAGTTTGAGCCTTTATTAACGGATATTCAGCAACTACTAGAACAACTATCTATCCAATGTATTCAAATTGGCCTTCGTTATAATGCCAAGTCAATCAAATGGCACAACAAGTGGTCGCCTATAAAATGTCGTTTAGTTGCCCCTAACTTTACATTTGCTATGTGAAAAAAAAAGAAAAAAAAAAGAAGAAAAGAAAACTCATGAGCACCGCATTGCCCTTGACATCTCTATTACTAACTCAAGATTCGTTTAAAAAAACAATAAGACTAATTATGATGAGATTAAAATAATAACGAACAAGAGATTTTATTCTAATGATGAAATGAGATGATGATGATGATGATGATAGTAGTAGTAGTAATAGTAATAGTAATAATGAGATGGATACATTAGATTCAAAAGCAATGATAATATTGAGATGAATCATAGTAAAAAAAAATTAAAATATTAGATTAAAGTGTACATATTTTAAATAACAAAAAAAAAGTTAAAAATGTGTGATATTTTTTAAGATTATATTAAATATTAATGCTAAAAATTAAAAACTGGTTTCAAAGCTTTTGTCAAGTATGACGAGCTTGAGTCAAACTTGAGGTACTTACCTTACCTCTCACAAAATCACATTCATTTACATTCAGTCCTTGCGATCTTTTAAAGAAGAAAATATTGCTTATTTTAATGTGATTTTGTTCTCATTCTCTTGAAAATATTAAAGAGAGTTGTGTTAGTTTTAATTAAATCAGTTCCAAGCATTCCCATTTAAAAAAATATATTTCTCTATTTTATCATTTTCTCTGGCGCATTGTTATCTCTCTCGTCTCGTTAATAGCAAAAGATAAACCTTTGTCTCTCCCTCTCTCATTTTATTTGCCCGGCTCCAGAGGTAGGCCATTGAGAGAAAAGTAAAGGTAGAAAACTCTCAAAACCCCTATCCCGAACGGTGAATCTGGGAAAACCCACTCAGCTCATTTAGATCCCTACCAAATCTGCAAAAAACATACCATGATTTGATCCCAAAAACCCACCCCAAACAAATGGGTTTTGGTTTTTCTTCAAAACCCTTCTTCCTTTTCCTCTCATTTCTTGTATTCTTTACCAATCTTGAACTTTACCCTCTTGTTGAATCAGCCCCTGATTACACAACTTTGGTCTACAAAGGTTGTGCTAAGCAGTCTTTCACAGATCCAGCTGGGATATACTCCCAGGCCTTGTCTGCCTTGTTTCAGACCTTGCTTTCACAGTCCATGAAGGTAAAGTTTTACAAGACAACAACGGGTACTGGCCAAACCACAATCACTGGTCTTTTTCAATGTAGGGGAGATCTCAGTAACAGTGATTGTTACAGCTGTGCCAGCAGACTCCCAACTTTAGCCGACAAACTTTGTGGCAAAACTTTAGCTGCAAGAATCCAACTTTATGGTTGCTACATGTTGTATGAAGTTGCTGGGTTTGCTCAAATCTCTGGCATGGAGATGTTGTTCAAGACTTGTGGTGCTACAAATGTTGCTGGGACTGGGTTTGAAGAGAGGAGGGACACTGCCTTTTCAGTGTTGGAAAGTGGGGTGGTTAGCAACCATGGTTTTTACACCACAAATTACCAATCTGTTTATCTTTTGGGACAATGTGAAGGAGACGTGGGGGATTCAGATTGTGGTGAGTGCGTAAAGAGTGCTGTTCAAAGAGCTCAAGTTGAGTGTGGGAGTTCCATCTCAGGTCAAATCTATCTTCACAAATGCTTTATCAGTTACAACTATTATCCTAATGGGGTCCCTAGAAGATCATCTTCTTCTTCATATCCACATTCTTCTTCATCTTCATCAGGTATTGTATGAAATTGAATCCTTTTTCAGATTAAAGACTTCAGAATGGTTGAATAAATTATGTGTTTGATTGATGTAGGAACAGGGAAAAATACAGGGAAGACAGTGGCTATAATATTAGGAGGGGCAGCAAGTGTTGGATTCCTTGTCATTTTGTTGATGTTTGCAAGGGGTGTGATGAAGAAAAAACATGACGGTATGTATTTCTGTAATACACACAAATTGATCTATATACTGTATTCTCTATTTATGCTTTCAAATGTTGAGTCTTTTCTTCTTTATTTTTCCAGATTACTGAAGGGTTCAGAGCTCATTTAGAGGTGGGATTCTTTCTAGTTGAAAATTTCTTTCCTTGTTTATCATTTTGAAATGGGTTTTTGACTTTTTGTTGTTGAATGTAATTTGGTGAAGAAAAAACCAGGCATATATATATATTTGAGGGTCTCACCAATTATATCTAGCAGCAGTTCAAATTTAATTCTAGTATATGCAATTTTTCTTGTTCTCCTTGAAAATGTAAACATGAATTTTTTTTCACAAAATGTGAAAAAAGAGGTTATATAATAGTATAAGCGACTATAAAAGAACTATTGTTTTTTTTTTCACCTTTT
Source organism: Gossypium sturtianum (assembly GCA_025698515.1). NCBI lineage: Eukaryota > Viridiplantae > Streptophyta > Magnoliopsida > Malvales > Malvaceae > Gossypium > Gossypium sturtianum. The sequence continues at coordinate 111,014,695 of CM046952.1, forward strand.
TATTTCCTGGCCATGTGGGTGTTTGTCTCCTTTTTTCTTTTTTTTTCTCTCCATTTTCTTCATGTCTTTATATGCTTTATACAAAGTAGTTTAGCCATGATGCTTGCTTTTTTTAGTTTGGTTTTAATTTAATTATACAATCTTTTTTCCATGCCAATAAAATATTTCAGAAGAAAAAAGTTGAAAGTGTTGCCCTAGATTTTGAGCAGAATCGTCACTAAATTTCTTTAATCTTTATTTATTGTAGAATATTTTGTGTCCATGTTAGCTTCTATTAGACATTAATGCTTGTTTGTTTTTTTTTTTTTGTTTATATATATTTGAAGAATCATCTCATCTTGTATCTTATAAGATAATTTGATGTTCTATTTGGCAGTATGAATTTAAAATTTAGGATTTTATTTGATTTCATTTCGTAAGATGGAAAAGTAAGATAAAAAGATAAATATTTATATGATTTCAAATCCACCACAAAATAAATATAAAATTGATCTTTTTAATTTTTAATTTTTAAATTTTCCTTTTATAGTAGAATGTTTGGTAGTTTGATGCATGGTTAATGCATAAAATTTATGTCTTTTTAATAAATTGTAACCTGTCATCTCATCTCATTAATGAGTAAAAAGAAAAAGAAATTGTAGCATATGTAAATCAATACCTAGGTCCCTAAATAGGTGGGTTTAAGGTTAATATTATTTTCATAAAGTTTGAATTGAAAATAATAATATACGCATTTATAACTTTTTGTTTAATTGATAAAGAAAAACATTTAACTTTTGACCTTTCAATTTTTCTCTTAATTATTTAAACTATTTTTAATTTTGGTCCATGCACAATTCATTGTCATGTCATTATTTAATTTCTATTTAAAATGTATACTTTTTTTATTAAGAATAGAAAACATAAAATAGTAATTAACTAACCATCAATCTTGGCGTCACAACTCCATTTGTATTTGCATTTAATAAATTACGAATTGCATCCGGTGGAGAGTAAAAGATAAACATTGTAACGGTTGATCCCAAAATATTGAAGCTAGGCTATCAGCGTGTTTATTACCTTCTCTATAGGTATGCTAAATAATTACCTCCCATTCATTATTCATGTAATTGTGAGTCTTCCTATACAATCGATGTTCACCAATTTTAGCATTACTAGACAACATATTAGCAACCTCCATACTATCTATTTCCAGAATGATTCTCCGATGTCTATTTCTCCAGGCAATCTGAAGTCCTTCAATAGCACCCTTCCAACGTCGAGCAAGAGCCAATCAGTCTAGAAAATCCAATAATCCATTCTCCATTCCAATCTCGAATAACTCCCTCACAAGCAACCATATCCGTAGTTGCTTTGCGCGCCATCAACATTTAATTTGTGATAATGTGACATAATATTTGAATGTCACGTCATCACATCGATTAAAACTACAAAAGTTGTCAAATTTTAAATATTAAGTTGAGAAAAATTGACAAATTGAAAGATTAAATATTTTATTTTGTTTGTTAATTAGATGACAATTTATAATTTATTAATGGTATATAAGATTTATGTATTGAGAATGTATCAAATAAAACTATAATTTTTCATTGTTTTTTAGTATTATGGTCTTTTGACATCATTATTGCAAATTTTAATATTATTTATTACTATGAGCGTTTCAAGTTCTTTTTAGAATATGTTTTTTTAGCGATATCTTTAACCTTTATGGGTGTCAAGTTTATGATTTTGTTAAATTATAACATGAGTTTGTGCTTCACATGTAAAAAAATCAAAAGTACTTCGATATCCATAAATATCAAATTTAGGGATTTGAAATTATCCCAATCAACTTATTTAATTAGTGAAAGTCAATTACTATGGTTGTCAATTTCTACCCTGTAAATAGCTCCCACTCTTTTTTCTTTTCATCACACCCAAGATCCTTTCAAACTCTCAAAAAAATATTTCTTTTATTGAGGGAAAAATTACCATTCGAAAAACATGTTGTAAATTATGTTGTCAATATGGAAAAGTTTTTGTAATACTCTCCATCCTCTACAACATACAGTACGAATGAAAGGTGCTATCGGAACATATTTAAACTTGAATTTAAATTTTTCTTCTACAAAAATGTTCAATTTGTAACATGTTAATATTCTTTACATCAAGTTGAGAGAGTTTAGGAAAAATCTTAATTATCATTATAAATCATATCAAGTCTTTATAAACATATGTGAAAATGCTATCATAAAACGGGTGTTTGAAGCTCGTCGACTGAAAGGAGGTCATTCAGGTCAAGGAAATTGAGTTAAAATTCTAAAAAATCTAAATAAAAATCATAAAAAATAGTATAAAAACATTTTGAAGGCTCAAAAATCATTTTAAAACCATTTAGAAACTTTTTGTGGGTGACTGAAAACATTCGAGGTCGAAAATAAGCCCTTGGAAGTCAAAATGGATCAAAACGGTGCAATACTGGTACATGGTTAAGTGGTCGTGACGTTGAAGCAATGGATGTCGCGACGTGACTCCCTGACTTGCCAAGTCGTGACATTGGGAAACTCGTGGTTGCGACATTGGAAGGCAAAGTCACGATTTGGTGACACCGAAGTTGCAATGGGATTCACTGAAACTTGGGGACACTTCAAAACATCCCCACACAATACCATATTGTACTAATAAGTTCCAAATAAATTTAAACACATTTAAATGATCTTTAAACTCATTTTCATCTATAAATATATGTACCGCATTTTCAAGAATCAAGCTAAAACTTATCATTCATTGAAGCAAAACGATCAAACCAATTTATAACTCAAAACTTGACTTGACCTTTCAAGGAGGTAACAAACAACACTTGATTTTACAAATCTAAATACTTATAAACACTTACAAACCTCGAATGATGATGCAATGTTCTTAAGCTAGAATCACAAGCTTCTTGACAAGTCCAATTTACGCGTTTAAACAACTAACGCGTGAGCTCGATGAGCTCAGTAAATACACAGGGATAAACATACTTATCCTATCTCGTTATTATGGTTGAGCCCTTTATAAGTGTTCGATTCAAAAATCATTTGTCACATTTCAATGATTCTAACGCAATTAACTCTTATGACCAAATTACATGGGCTCAACTTACAAATAATTGGTTCATTAGTGATCACATTTCAAAGTTCAAATACATGAATTTTAATGAGTACTCATAATATATTTAAAAAAACACATATAACCCCTTATTAAGCCTTTTTATCATTTTATTTATAAGTCAAATATTAAATTTCATTAGCAACAGAGTCATGAATTTAAATCTCAAAACTTTATTTTTATGGCCATATATTTATGAATTGATCCACATTTTTTTTCTTTTATTGTTATACACATAACCATTTGGCTTAATTAGCATATCACAATATCCTTTTTATGCTACAAATGCTCGGAACATGATATAAAATATATTTGTTCATAATATATTCACTTATTAAATTTCTTTTCAACTTAGTAGTTTATAGCCCTTAATACATACAACTTTAGTTCACACTTAATAATTTATATTCATGAACAAATCACATTATCATAATTTTAATTCATTTCGTCTTTAGTAAGCTCTAATAAAATTAACTTCGATACACGAGAATTCCATCCCACACAACTAAATATGAATATAATCTGCTTTTTTTTTATCTAGATAATAAAAAAATAAAATGAAAACCAAAATGGTATGCCATCCCCATTATTTACGGGAATGGTATATTGTGGTTGGTGGAGGGTGGTCGAGAGGTGACACCACCCTCGTTTTTTCAGCCCAATCATTAAGCCTACTAGTAAAAAAAGAATTAAGGGTTGAGGGTCTAAGATAGGTGGCACTGGTTTATACGAGAATGAAATACAAATACATGTATTTTGGGGGTTTGGGTGGTGCGTCAGCAGCATTGTTTGGGTTATGGGGTGCTTGCCTTTTCTTCTTTTTCTATCTTCCCTAAAAAACTAAACCCTAAAAAACTAAGCTACTATTATCTCTCTTTTTTTTAGCCTTTTCTTTCTCTTCTATCTTCTCTTTTCTACTAAGTTAAACCCTCTTCTTTCTCTTTTATCTTCCCTTATCTTCTTTTATTATTATTATTATAATCTCCTTCCTCTCTTCTTTATTCTCTACTCTTTTTTTTTTTTTTACAACCAACACAATATTGGGTTTTTACAACCCTTAAAACCATGGTTATAAGCTCTATAATCCGTGAAATCCCATAACCCGTAAAACCTTGAAACACTGTATGATTGGTCAAATCGTCAAATTGGTACCACCTGTCAGAAAGGCACCACCCAATCGGTGTCGCCTGTTAGAAAGGCACCACCCAATTAGTGCCGTCTGTCAGGCAGGCACACCCACCCCCCCAAAATACGGGTATTTGTATTTCATACCCGTATAAACCAATGCTGCCTTTCCAAACCCTCAACCCTTAATTTTTTTTTACTAGCAGGCTAATGATTGGGCTGAAAAAATGAGGGTAGTGTCGCCTCTCCACCACCTTCCACCACCCACAACATACCATTCCTGTAAATAATGTGGGTGGCATACCATTTTGGTATTTATTTTTTATTTTTGTATTATGTAGGTAAAAAAGCCAATATAATCATTGTACAAAATGTACATTCCAACCCACAAGACCAAGATATAGTACTAAGAGTGCTCTAACCCACATAACCAAGGTTCTCAAAAGAGAACATCCCTTTGCCCCACATTGAAATGTCAAGCCAAGGTACCATAACCAATCTTCAAATCTCCATATAAACCATCGCGCGCTAATATTCTCTATTGGTATGCCAATTGTATCCTTACATTTCACTAAGTCTACTAGGGCACTTAACAATTATAATTAACATATATTCATCAATGTCGTTAACACATACATATACACATGTCATATAAGGGCACTTGGGGTGCTTTCACATACTTATGATCAAATCCATATTAATAAAGGTCTTATAAGTATAGTCATTTTTTACATGTAGGAACCATAGGTGCTTTGCATTTAAAAACTCATTTCCACATTTCTTTAGGCTTTATACACATGCTTATTCCATTTAATGGTTCCAATTTGTGTAGAGCCATATTTTTATTGTTCTTTATCTTTCAAAACAAAATTGTCTACTTGAGTAGCAATTACTAAATTATTTATTTCTAAATCCAAAAAAATTGAAATCAAGATCCATTTGATATTTTAGGAACTAGACTCTTGATACTTTTAACCACAAATTTTCTAAAATTTATATACTTGTATACACATTCTAGAAAATTTTAAAGTCGGGATAGAGCTGCTTCCAAACAACTCTAACTTCTCTTCACTCAAAAATCTTTAAATCCCAAAATATAATTCAAATTAAGTCATCGTTCATTTTATTAGAAAAGAGACTTAATAAGATTTTTATATGTATAAGTCTCATTCCTTAATTCATTTTATACAATTTTTAACAAATTTTCCAAGTCAAAACAGGGAATACCAATAAATTTGACCTTCTCTCATTTAACAAATTTATCTCTTATTGTATAATTCGGATGCAAGTTCCATTTGTTCCAATAATCTTTAAAACCATATGTTTATCAACTTCTAATTCAATTTCTACATTTTTTTTTGGTGAATTTTCAAAGTCACACTACTACTGCTGCCCCAAAACTATTTTAGTGCAAATGTCAATAACCAAGCCATTCATAGTAACAAGTTATATTAACAAGTTAAATTCATTATTTTCATATTAACAAGTTATATTGACCCAATTATAACACAATTCATATATATTCATATAAAAAAAATCTCATATTTATTATATTATTTTCATATTAACAAGTTAAATTCATTATTTTCCTAAACATTTTAGTATAGGAAAGGTAAGAGTATTCAAGGATAGTTATCTTTTTGGATGCTCTATAACACATACTCTTGTTTCCATAAACTTGATTCCACCCTCATTTAAACTTGAAAATTTCATTCTCATCATTCAACATTTTCCATACACCAAAAACATATCAAAATATTAATAACAATATTTTCCAAGCTTTTTCATAACCATTAAACTCAAATATCATACTAGGAGAGTTAGAAAAATATTATTCTTATCTTGTTGAAGCTTACTCTCACTAGCTTCGTTTTCTCACACCAAACCTATGAACCCTAGGCTGAAATTTGAAAGATTGATGTCGTAAATGAGTTTAGGGGTTCTTTTCCAAATGATTTTAGCAAAAATTCAAAGTTTGATTTTTGTATCATTAGGGAATTTGGAGAGAAAAGCAAAGAAATATGAAAAAAAAAGGGAAATGGGGAGGCCATGGGAGAGGATTGTCAGCAGCAAAGGGAAAGAAGGTTGATGGGGTTTCTTTCATCCCTTCATCCTCTTTAAAATAATACCCAAGTGGGCAAAAAGCCCATTCTACCAAATTCAAGCTCAAAGTTCAAAAATTGAAGCCCACGCCTCTTAAATAATAACCCAATGATTCAAATAAAAATTTTATATATTAAATGTATCATTATAATAATATTTCCATCATTAAATACTTAAGAAATAACCAAATTACCCTTTTATGACAATTTTACCATTTTGTCCCTTTTTCACTATTTGCACAATTTCTTCTCAATAATAAAAAATTGTCAATTCCAAATCTCATAGTCCACTTATAAATTTTGATATAAATCTATGGATGATGAAAATTTGCAATATTTTCTCTTTTCTCAATGAAATTGAAAAATTCACAATGTAATTCCTGAACTTTCCAATCTTTCCAATTTGGTCCTAAAAATGATTTTATCACACTTAAATTTAATACAACTTATTGTTATCCCAATTTGTCAATAATAGCTCAAATTCCCTTTTGGTCAAATTGCACTTTAGTCCTCAAACTTTTTAGAATTTGTAATTTAGTCATTCCTTCACATTTCCAATTTTAAAATTCTTTTCAATAAATCCCATCTCAAATATTAACTTTACTTTCATAAGATTCCTTTATCTAACTTATTTTTCATAATTTCTCTCCAATTCAATGTATCTATCTCCAAAATAATGCTCATGTCACATCGAAAATGTTGGAATGTCACAATTTCAAATTTTTTTTTTTATAATTTTGTGTTTTTTTCAAAAAAAAGTTTTAATATATTGTGAAATTAAATATTTTTTTTTTGTTTTTTTACTAGTGAGATGATCGAGTTCTTTAAGTCTGTCGTAATCTTAATTGTTGGAGGCTGATGCGCGTATAAAAAGGAACTTGAAGACGACTAGTTTATATGTTTCATCTATGATAATGAAGTTTAGTATGATACCAAAGTTGCTTGACACCTTGTTGGAAAGATGAAGGTAGTAAACGCATACACTCTATTTTCCATGTAGGAAATAGACTATGACATTAGAAGACGTCACTTTATAGTTACCCTTTCAATCGATGGGCATGTGGTAATCGGAGACAGTGTATGAGGATAAGCCAAATAAGGATTTAGATAGGAATAAAGTGAAATGTATGAGGTCAGAAAGGCTTTTCAAACTGGCCTTTCCACCACATGCCACTAGATAGGAGATGGATTGATATATTAGTGCTTGAATTCTTTAGATGTTAGGGGGATGTTGTTATTAGACTTTTTTTGGCAACAAGGTCCATTACATATATCTTCCTCTACCATAGTCTTTTAAGACGGCACATAGATTTAGCTAGGGTTTTATGACTATGGCATAGCTTTACAAGGTGTTCTGTAGGGCAAAACAAGAATTGGTCGGTGGATTAAATAGTTTTTGCTTCATTTTACAAGCATGGGCATGTATATGGATGACGTGGTTATCGACTATCCTTTTGCAATCATGCAAGTTTTCTCTCAATAGAAAGTAAATATAGAATCGTGTACAATATCTTGAAATGTCTTCAACTGCCAATATTTATAATCCCTTATTGCTTTTAATATTTGAATAGATTTAGGGGTTGTTGAGATCATACGTGTTATAGAAGACCTGACCCTGATGCAATGTGAAATTGATTGACGAGCCAATGATGAGGTATGTTTATGTTGTATTTGCATTAAATGAAACTCAGTTTTCCTATTCATGAATATAATTGTATTTGTATATATTTTGCAGTTCCGATGGATGTTGTACTTAGACAATGCGATGTTTGCCATTATACCAAAGGCTGCTTTTGAGTAGTATGTGCTATTTAGAGCATGAATGCCCATCATCTATTTCCACGTTGTGGAGTGGTAGAAACTTGATTAGATGAAGCAATAGTTTGGGTTTGTCCAATATATTTCAGTGGATCGAAAGAACAACAAGTGGTTTCATAGGATGAATTAGATGGGGTAGGATAACCATTGGCCAATGAAGCATGTACCATAGGTTGGGTTCAGTTAGGTGGTTCATGGATGATTCTATCCGATAGAGGAGTATTTGGTAGTAAGTGAATAACATGTACCATCCGACTATTAACGAGCATATTAGCAATGTCATGCTTAAGCATTTGAATCTCTTAAGCTAGATCGGAGTCATTGATTCAACAATTTGGCCTACATGCCTATTCTACATGCTATCCCCACAAGCCCTTGCACCATGTTGGTAAGGGATTCGTTCATGCCAACACCCTTATGTCACTATTTGTGACTATATCAATGGAAATGATAATCATAAAGTTCACATAGCTCTTCAATTAGATGAACCTAAACACAACTCAGCTTTTTTATCCATTACAATATTTTTTCTTTAATAGGGCAACTGAGTGTACAATTCAATTTCTTCCTACTGACGCGTGAAATGGATAATCAAGAGGATGATGATGTGCCAAGCTATTGTTGGATCTAGACCCGTAAGTGTAGTATTTTTGTCTATGTACACTTATAAAATTTTCAAACAGATTGGATAATAAAATAATTCCTATATTACATTAATATAATTCGTATAATTTTCCTCATGTGGTTTTTGCATGCAAAGCAAAATAGAAACAAATATTGGCTTATTGGTTGTCTAATGTTTAAACTAATACTAAGTGGTATTACGTGGTCAGATTGTAATACGGAAAGACAACTTATATTAGTAGACGAACCTAAACATGTCCTTAGTTTAATCGAAAATAACCAAACCAATTGAAAGACTAATATGTCGCCTATCAAGTCCAATTGGGGAGATGCCTTGTCTTGGGCATCGGATAGTGTAACAGCCCGATTTTGGGTCTAATCGAAACAGTGGTTTCAGGACCACAAATTCGATTAAGAAAAATTTATTTTTATTATATTTTTATGGTCTACAATTTTATGGAACGATTTCGTGAAAATTTCGTTTGAAAATTTTGACGTTTGGGCACTCAATTTAGTTAAAAGGACTAAATTGCAAAAAGTGCAAAACTTGAATTCTATATGTTAGTGGTGTCCAATTGCTATGATATTTTAAATTATAGGTCCTTAAATGGTAATTAGACCATTTTTAAGTTGATGGACAAAAATGGACATGGTTTGGTATGTTTTCAAAGTTTTTCATTAAGGGCATTTTGGTAATTTGGTAATTAAAATGAATTAAAAAGCCAAAATAAAGCCAAATTTGTCCATCTTCTTCTTCCTTGGCCGAATTTTACATGGAGAAGACATGGCTAGGGTTTTTCAAGCTTCCAAGCTCGATTGTAAGTCCGTTCTAGCCCCGTTTTTAATGCTCTTTACATTTTTGAAGTCGTTGTAACTCGATCTTACTATTTCTACCATCAATTTGAAGAGATGTCAAGGTCTAAAATTTTACCCATGTTGAACATCTATGTATTTTGATTTTTGATGGTAGAAAATGCATGTTTTTTGTTTGCTAAACGACTTTTGCTAAGTGATTTTCGGTGAAAATGCCTAAAAGGACTTATTTGTAAAAGTTATAAAATATGGTGTAAAAATGTGAATAAATGAAAATTGTGGGATGTTATAAGCATGTATAAGGTTCGACTAGGCATGGGTATTGAAGAAATTGAGTACATTTCATTTTACGAGCCTAGGGACTAAATTGTAAAAATGTCAAACTTTAGGGGCAAAAATTACATTTTTTCCATAATGTGATTTTGGGCTAATTTGAATTGTATAATGATTGAATAAGTTAAATGTGATATTATAGATCAAGAAAAATGAGGTTTGGACCTAGAACGGGAGAAAAATGAGTATTTGACGATTTAGTCCTTTTCGCCATTTTTAAGTCGAGATAAGTTTGTATGTAACTAATGCTACGTTATGATTGTATTTATAATGTTTTGTTATTGCATGAATTGTATGGTTGACTATGGATGAATTTGACGAAGTTTCGACAAGTGAGTAAATCCCGGTTGAACCTTAGGAATAGTTAGGATACAAATGTCATGACATTAGGGTCACTAAGATTACGTGTAAGACCATATATGGGATATGGCATCGATGTGAGACTTCATGTAAGACCATAGCTGGGCTATTGGCATCGATACGAGATTACATGTAAGACCATATCTGGGATATGGCATTGGTACGGTACTATGTGTTCGAGATCCCCGAGTATCCTTTAGTATTCCAAGTGGTTCAACGGGAAATTCAACGGGTATGTCAAAGATGAGAAGGCATGTGAATATGTTATGCGATGGTATAGGTATGTACATAAAACTCAAAGAAAATGAGCTCAGTATATGATGAACAAGTGGTAAGATTGTGATTGAGTAAGTTGAGCTTATGAAGCCTAAATGACATTTATGTTGAAACGTGTTATGTAGTTCATATTGTAGCAGGCCCAATCTGCCCGGGCCCACACCATAACCAAAATTAAAACAAAAAATAATAATATTGAACAGTCCATTTTAAAAGTCCATTTACAAAAGACCCATACCCAGAATAACCCAATGCTAAACCCAATTACAATGGCCCAATTTTGGAATAGGCCGGATAACCCAAAATAGATTAGGGTTTTCAGAAAACCCTAGGAACTTCCAGAGCCTTCCAGCGCCGCCACCGCGTCCCTCACACGCGCGCCACCGAGCGCCTCTCCACGTCACTCATCCTCCGTACTCCACAGTTGGCCTTCGTACCTGCGAAATGGATGAAAACACAACACAGCAAAACAGAAAAGAAAAGAAAAGGATTGTATTTTGATTTCTTTTTACGATTTTCGGCTATAAAAATCGAATAAAAAATCATTTGTAATCTTCTTCTCTTTCTCTTCACGATTTACGAATATACAAAGAAATATAGAAAGAAAAATTGAAAGGTGATTGCATTTCTCTTTCAGATCTGTTCTCTTTCTATTCAGCCATATACATATATACAAAAAGAAAAACAAAAAGGGAAGAAAAAGGTACCCGTACATCGATTCATCCGAAAACGCGATTTTCGGGGCTCCAATCGCCGTGCGCGGTGGTCGTCGGTGTCGGGCCGGCGGTGGTCCAGTCACCGGAAATCGCATGAGAAAGAGCCTCTGAAGTTTTTTTTTTTTCTTTCTTTCTTTCGTTTTTTTTAAAACGGATGAGGCAGAATGATTTTTTCTGAAAATTTGGGCTTATATAACATCACCAATACGACGCCGCTTTTGATTTAAGATCCTGTATATAAAACGACGCTGCTTTCGTAGATGGGATCCGCGCGTTGACCCGACCCGGGAGGATCCGCGTGTTTTGTGAGAATGGGTTATTTACCCTTTTGGCCCTTCCGCATTTTATTCCCTTTAATACGCTTTTCTTTTATTTTTAATTGTGCCTTTAAGTTTTGTCCCGATTTCATTTAAGTCCCTTATAAAACGTTGCGTTTTATAGGATTGAGAATATTTCCCTTTTGGTCCTCTATGACATTCACGCGTTATGCTTGGGTCCTTTACTTTGTTTTATTCTCGATTATGCCCTAAAACTTTGTTTGGATTTCGTTTTGATCTTAGATTTTTGTCTTATCATGATTTGGGCCTTTAATTTCATTTTAGTTTCAATTTAATACTTTTTTTTAGTTATTCTATTTATCATTATTATTATTAAATTTAGTATTCTATTATTATTATTGTTAGCATTGTTATTATTATTTTTTTAATATTACTATTACTATTTACTATTATTATTACTTTTTAATATTATTACCATTATTTTACTATTATCATTATTTTCCTTTAATATTGTTATTACTATTATTGTGTTCATTTTTTATTACTTCCCTTATTATTAATGTATTATTATTATTAATATATTAAATTAATTTGGTTTTCATTACTATTATTTCGGTAATATTTATTTATATATTGTTTGTAAATATATTTATCATATTGTTATTTATTATATTTAAATCCCCTAAAATAATTTCCAATTTTAAATCATTAATTATGTGTATTATCATTATTTTATGATCTTTTAACTATTGTGCATAATACTTATTTATTTATTTACTATTAATTCTTATTTTTGTTGTTATTTTTCCTTCCTTTTATTTATTTGTTTACTTACTTATTTTACTTATTATTTTTTTGTTTTAGCTTTCATTTTATTGTATTTTACTTTTACCTTTACTATTGTTATTTATATTTCATTGTCATCATCATTATTTTGTTATACAAATTAGCATTGTAATTCATTTTACATTTCATTATAAAATCATATCACATTTCATCTTATTTTTGAAATAAGTAATTACTTCGTGTTCTAAGATTCGAAAGAGATCGTGCCCTAACTTACTGGGTTTCGATTTTCCTCATCGAGTCTAAAGAACTAATTATTTTTAAAATCAAAACTTATAAGTTAAATAAAATACTCATTATCGGGAATTTGAAAGTGTTGTGTCCTAACTCACTGGATGTGACATTTCGTTATCTCGAGGCGAGGATTTCTAAAAATAAAGGCAATATTTCGTATTCGGGAATTTTGAGAAATAGTGCCCTAACTTACTGGGTTTCGATTTTTCATTTGACCCAAATTACCGAATATCCTCCTTAAATTTAAATGTACGAGTTTTAAGTAAAGACAAGCTTAGTCTCGAGGATTCGAAATGTCGTATCCTAACTCACTGGGTATGACATTTTATTTCTTCGAAATAAGAGAGCATTGGCATCCAATTTGATTTGCTCGAATGTTTTTTAAGCAAATGGATCGTAATCTAGAATCTTTTCAAGTTTTCAGCATTAAGACATTAAATAATCAATTAGGTACCAATTTTGGGCGCTACGAAGGTGCTAACCCTTCCTCGTACGTAACCGACTCTCGAACCCGTTTTCTCGAGTTTCGTAGACCAAAATTTGTTTTAATAAATCAAAGTTTTATTAAAATAATCAATTTCAAGGTGATCCGATCACACCTCAAAAAAGGTCGGTGGCGAGTCCATTTTCATTTTAAAAGTCGATCCCATTTTCCAAACAGAAAAAAATGGTTTCGATAGCTTGGCGACTCCACTGGGGACTGTTGCGAGAGTCAAACCGTAAAATTGATTATTTTCTGTCTTATTGTCGAAAATTGAAAATCTGATTTGAAAAATTACGATCCTATTATCACATTTGTTCGTATTGTTATTTCACATGATTACTGTGGTTTGAGTCTCGTATCATATTGCATAAAGACCATTTGGTCTTACCTTTTTAAGTGGGAGTGAGAAGCTACTCCTTCGTGAGGTTTTCACCTCCGTGCATGATAGTGGATCGCTTTCGGGATACATCCGTACCTATGTCTTCGTGAGATTTTCATCTCCGTGCAGCCATAGGGAAATGTATTCCCCTGAACTGAACTCGATCCATATGAGCCTATAATGGGTGAGGATTGAGGAATCTGCTGGTTCAGGTACCCTTTCTTTAGAACTAAGCCACATATAGCGAGCTTTAAGAACCCGCCCTAGGTAGAGCCACTCCGAACCCCTAGTGGTCACCCGGATAGGTACTATATTTTGTTTATTTCTCTTGTGCTAACATGTTTTCTTTTGTTTTGATTGCATTGCATTTTCATCACAGAAAGGAGGTGTTGAGTCACATTCGATTGCTAAATAGAAGAGTTTGTCATAAGAAAATGGATTTCTTGATAAAGTGGGTTATAATACGTTTGTCCAAATATAGTCCAAGTAAACACAACAAGGAAAGATTGATAGTATATGACTTTGCCTCGTTGCCCGGGGATTCAAGCCAACAAGGATTATTCGAGAGTCATCACGTCTCAATTTTCTTAAAGAAGCTTATGAGCATCGCGGAGGATAAGTGAGTGAAGAGTCACGGCCTAGATCAAGCAACAAGAAGCTAGAAGAGGCATCTATTGAGAAAGTTCACGGGACACGACCATAACATCCGGATACAAAGAAAAGGATTGATGTCTTCACCTGGACTATGAGGACAAAGCCGCATATGTAATCCGTTTTATGTAAAGGAATTTATTTTCTAGAAAATTTCTTCTACTGGAATTGAATTCAGAATCAACGCCTCTCTTTCTTTTTGCATTCATTCCATGCATTTGCATTGCATTTCATGCATTTGCATTACATCGCATCATATGCATTAAAATTTGTAGAAAGGCTCTAATTAATTAAAAATTATTTCAGTTAACCTAGAAAACATGGAACAAAGGTTGGAGAGAATAGAGCAAATGCAAATACAGATGCAAGAGCAATTGTTCAGAATTCAACAGGATATGCGGAATCAAATGTTAGAATTCCAAAGGAATGTGATGGGCCAATTAACCCAATTATCAGCTGAAGGGCTTGAAAAGAAGAAAGGCCTGGTAGTCAACAGTGAGGATGATAAGGAAGACTTCGTTTATCCTTCTGGTTGCACTCCAATAAGTGTTCGCACCCAACCGATGTGTACATCCGCAAGGGGCACCGCCATTATCATTATCGGAATATCGATATCGATACCACGATGCATCGCTTTGAACTTTTCGATGGGTCCTGGTGATGATCGAGTCAATCCTGTTGTTCTTGGCCTAGCAGAAGCAAAGAAAAAGGGAGAGTGGGCTTCAAAGGCCCCGAAGAGAAAGGACAAGGATGTGAATAATACGAGTAGGTATAACAAGGGCCATTCGAAGCCGTTTATAGTAAACCAGCCAAAGAAGGCAGTTACCAGTTATCTGGTCTCCCCAAGAGAAGAACTCAATCCAAAATCGAACTCAGAAAAACCCCAGTTCGTGCCCATCCCAATCTCGTATGGGGAGATGTACCAAAAGTTGTTTGACGCACATGTTGTAGCCCCCTTTTACCTGAAACCAATACAACCCCCATACCCCAAATGGTATGACTCAAATGCTCAATGTGAGTACCATGTCGGGATTACAAGACATTCAATAGAAAATTGCCTTGCTTTCAAGAAGCTGGTTGAAAGATTCATCAAAATAGGAGTTATAAAATTCAATGATCCTTCTGGTACAGAAAATTCGTTACCCAACCATGTTGTTAAAGGGATAAATATTGTGAGTACCATGATGAATGGGGGCAGGAGATCAGGAGTACATCAAGTTCAGGGCTCTAATGCAAAACCTGATACTGGGGAATTTGAACATTAATGACGTATCTGAAGAGTGAACTGAGGAATCAAAGTTTCCAAGCCCTTGCATGTTTGGGAGTGTTTTAAACAATAGGACTGTGGAAGAGATTCATGTATTTTTAGAGCTAATCTAGAGCAATATTCAAAACATGCTTGTTGTTTTAAGCCTAGAAGCAATAAGAATTCCTTTGTGAAATAGGCTTGTGTCCAGAATTTTTATTTCAATAAAGTACATCTTTTTAAGCAAATATTTTTTCATTCTTTCCATTTCATATTATACATTCTTTTGTTTTTAGAATATTCTTTCATTCTTTATTCATGACCATACCATACAAATAATCATCCTTAGAATTATTTATTCTTTGGATTTTTTGCCTTCATACCTAGGTACCCAGATATCAACGACATGAGCGACGTTGTTACTGACTCCCTTTTTGAATGAGATATGGGCCTAAGGGGTCTAAGGATTTTGAAGATGACAGAGATTGTAGCCTATCTTTTGATTTGTTAAAGATGGTAGGATAAGATGAGAATAGACTCTACTTTGCAAAGGGTCAGTAGACGTCGCGAGCTTAGGAAAGGGGCAAAAATCGAAACCTAACTCACCACAAAAATAAGACGAGTCACTATTGAGCCATTTTCAAGAATTCAAAGATGTTTTCGCACGATCATTATCAAGGCACGCCAGGCTACTGAAACATGGGCATGCTGTTAAGATTGGTGTTTAAAGAACCCATGTTAATGGTTCTATAATGGCCAGGCTAATCAAGAGGTTCGGGCTACTGGTTTACCAAGAAAGGGAAATTGCATTAGTTACGCCGTAAATGCCAAATTGAGGAAGACAAGACTTATGTGCCTTCTCCATTTTTCCTATATGTGGGGCATAGATGGTATGGGGTCGATCTCGTCAAAAGCATCTAGCCGACACTAATTCATCTTTGTGGTTGTCAATTTCTTCACTAAAAGGGTGAAGGTCGCTTCATATGCCAAAGTTACAAAGTAAGCAGTCATCAAATTCAAATTTAAATTCAAATTCGAATCCAAATCCAAATCCTAGTCCAAATTCGAATTCAAAGTTCAAATTTAAGTTCAAGTGCAAAATTCAAATTCAAAAAAATGGCAATAAAGAATGCCAGAAAGGAACATGTCTAACATAATTGCACAATGTCAAAGATTTACAATCTGTTCAAAGATCAGACACCATATCAGTGCAGTAAAAGCAGCCAAAAACCATTCAAAATTTTTGAAAAATGACTGAGATTTGTAAAGGTTGGCATAGAGAAGTTATCATTTACCCTTCTTGAACGTTGGTCAGGACCTTCACCGGGGCAACATCTTTCTCATTGGTTTATGAAAGGTAAGCAATTATTGGAAGTTAAGATTCATTTCCTCCAAACTCTGATTGAATTGGATGAATCAGAATGTCGCCAGTAAGCTTAATTGAAAGTATTCATCATGGTCGAATGTACTAAAAATGGATGATACAGGCTTATGACAAAAAGGTTCGCTCAAGAGAATTTCAGGATGGGGACCTGGCATTAAGAAGAATTCTGCTCATACAAAAGGACTTCAGAGGAAAGTAAAGGCCAAATTTGGAAAAACCTTATGTGGTGAAGAAGGCTTGTTCTAGAAGATCATTAACTTTGACCAAGATGGATGGCAAGGACATGCTCAAGCTGGTGAATTCAGATTTCATCTTTAAAGGAGAGGCCAGGGTGAAAACCCGTAAAGGGAACCTTGAGACCTTCAAAAAAAAATAGGGGAAAAATAAAATTTTCATCAAAAAAGAAGAAAGAAAAAGGAGAGGCCTAGGCGAAAACCCGCAAAGGGCGCTTTGAGACCAAAGGGGATTTGAGTTGAAAACTCGAAAAGGACAGCTCAAATTTTGATCAAAAGTGGGGCATACAGTAGTCTTGCTATACTTGAATTAACAGTGTAAAAGAATGTTATGTCTTGGGCATCGACAAAGTACTCTGGATCCCTTAAACGCATATCGAGCTTAAAATGGTCCTCAAGAAGTTTGAACAGAGAAGCTTAGGATGTGATATCTGGGGCACCTAGTTTCCATTTTACCCATTTTAAATTTGTTATTTGTGATTATATTATTCTTTTCAAAGTATGTTCACAATAAATTTCCTTCTTGATTGCGATTGCTATCTTTGCTTAACTTATTTGTTTCGAGCTATGCTCCTAATTAATTTCTTTCTTGTCCATGGTTATGATCTTTTTCAGGCATTTTGCATTGAAATAATGGTTAGTGGACTAATAATACTTTCATAAAAGGAGTTTCGCATATTACTCTGGAAGCTTCTGAATAATACAAGAACTTGAAACAGGACTATCGTTTAAAACTCACCAAGTTTAAGGAAGAGTCTAAACTAAGACTATCTCTTCGGATTTTTGTTAAAAATAGTGGTTGAACAAATGACAAGATATTGCATCAGTAATACAATCTTGACGAAAATGGGCAATGTTAACCCAAGTGTAAAAGGGGAATCATCCGCGAGAAAAAAATGATATTCTGCATCCGTGCAAATATCATGCATACACATTTGGTTAGGTCACCTGGGGAGCGATCAGTTGATTGAACAGGTTGCAGTCCTCTACCCCTGAGTGGCAGTGGTATGGATGGAAAATGATACAAGTCCTGTACCCTTGAATAGCAGTGGGATGGATTGGAAAAGTTACAAATCCTATACCCCTAAGTCACAATGAGATGAACCACTGGTTACAATGGGAAAATCTTTTGAGCAAGATAATGGTTTTCTCGGGTTTTACATGCGAGAATACCAACCAAGCAAGAAAACTGACAAAGATGATCACGAGCAATGATATTAAAAGGATCATTCTCACGACATTTTGTATATATCATTCATAATACATTCAGTTAGGAGCATTCGATTCATTCCGATCATAGCATCCTAATCACTTTGCATAAGCATAAACACATAAAACTGATTTTACAGGATAGGTCCCCAAGAGGACGGTGTCGTAACATCGGTGAATTCACAGATCTTGTCTTCTTGAGATTACAGTGAAGCGGATCAAAAATACTAGTCTGGCATCCCTGAGTTTGCAGTGGAGTAGATTGAAGATAGCAGATCTTGTCTTCCTGAGATTGCAGTGAAGCGAATCGAAGATACCATCCGCATCCCCGAGTTTGCAGGTGGAGCAGATTGAAGATAGCGAGATCTTGTCTTCCCGAGATTACGATGAAGCGGATCGAAGATACCGGTCCGTATCCACGAGTTTGCGATGGAAGCGGACCAAGATACCATCGCATCCCTGAGTTTGCAGTGGAGCAGATTGAAGACAACAAATCCTTATTTCTTTGAAGTTTCAGCAGAGAAGATTGAAACTACGAATCTCTTCTCCCTGAATTCTTATTTCCTCGAAGTTCCAACGGAGTAGGTTGAAATTAAAAATCCCGCCTCCCTGAGATTACATTGAGGATCAATCTTTATTTCTTTGAAGTTTCAGTAGAGAAGATTGAAACTACGAATCTCTTCTCCCTGAATTCTTATTTCCTCGAAGTTCTAGCAGAGTAGGTTGAAATTACAAATCCCGCCTCTCTGAGTTTACATGGAGGATCAATCCTTATTTCCTTGAAGTTTCAGCAGAGAAGATTGAAACTACGAATCTCTTCTCCCTGAATTCTTATATCCTCGAAGTTCCAGTGGGGTAGGTTGAAATTACAATTCCCGCCTCCCTGAGTTTACATTGAGGATCAATCCTTATTTCCTAGAAGTTTCAGCAGAGAAGATTGAAACTACGAATCTCTTCTCCCTCAATTCTTTATTTCTTCGAAGTTCCAGCAGAGTAGGTTGAAATTGCAAATCCCGCCTCCCTGAGTTTACATTGAGGATCAATCCTTATTTCCTAGAAGTTTCAGTAGAGAAGATTGAAACTACGAATCTCTTCTCCCTGAATTCTTATCTCCTCGAAGTTCTAGTGGAGTAGGTTGAGGCTACAAATCCCTTCCCCCTGAGATTACATTGAGGATCAAACCTTATTTCCTAGAAGTTTCAGCAGAGAAGATTGAAACTACGAATCTCTTCTCCCTCAATTCTTATTTCTTCGAAGTTCCAGCGGAGTAGGTTGAAATTGCAAATCCCGCCTCCCTGAGTTTACATTGAGGATCAATCCTTATTTCCTAGAAGTTTCAGTAGAGAAGATTGAAACTACGAATCTCTACTCCCTGAATTTTTATCTCCTCGAAGTTCCAGTGGAGTAGGTTGAGGCTACAAATCCCTTCTCCCTGAGTTTACAATGAGGATCAATCCTTATTTCTTTGAAGTTTCAGCAGAGAAGATTGAGGTTATGAATCTCTTCTCCCTGAATTCTTATCTCCTCGAAGTTCCAGTGGAGTAGGTTGAGGCTACAAATCCCTTCTCCCTGAGTTTACATTGAGGATCAACCCTTATTTCTTTGAAGGTTCAGTAGAGAAGATTGATGTTACAAATCTCTTCTCTCTGAATTCTTATCTCCATGAAGTTCCAGTGGAAAAGATTGAAGCTACAAATCTCTTTTCCCTGAAATCATATTGGAGCCATATTTTTATGAACTTCCAGCGGAGTAGATTGAAGCTACAAATCTCTTCTCCCTGAAATTTTAATTGGAACAAGTTGAGACATCAATTCTCAGACACAGTAGGATGGAATGAGGTTACTTGAAGGAAAGAAGCGCGAAGAAGTCAAGATTCGGCGAGACCGGGCAAGATTTACCCTTCTTATAAGTCTTTACTCCATTCTTGTTACACGACAACGAGCAAAGAGGGGCAGCTGTAGCAGGCCCAATCTGCTCGGGCCCACACCATAATCAAAATTAAAACAAAAAATAATAATATTAAATAGTCCATTTTAAAAGTCCATTTACAAAAGACCCATACCCAGAATAACCCAATACTAAACCCAATTACAATGGCCCAATTTTGGAATAGGCCGGATACCCCAAAATAGATTAGGGTTTTCAGAAAACCCTAGGAACTTCCAGAGCCTTCCAGTGCCGCCACCGCGTCCCTCACACGCGAGCCACCGAGCGCCTCTCCACGTCCCTCGTTCTCCGTACTCCACAGTTGGCCTCTGTACCTGCGAAATGGATGAAAACACAGCACAACAAAACGGAAAAGAAAAGAAAAGGATTGTATTTTGATTTCTTTTTACGATTTTTGGCTATAAAAACCGAATAAAAATCATTTGTAATCTTCTTCTCTTTCTCTTCACGATTTACGAATATACAAAGAAATACAGAAAGAAAAATTGAAAGGTGATTGCATTTCTCTTTCAGATCTATTCTCTTTCTATTCAGCCATATACATATATACAAAAAGAAAAACAAAAAGGGAAGAAAAAGGTACCCGTACATCGATTCATCCGAAAACGTGATTTTCGGGGCTCCAACCGCCGTGCGCGGTGGTCGTCGGTGATAGGCCGACGGTGGTCCGGTCACCAGAAATCGCATGAGAAAGAGCCTCTGAAGTTTTTTTTTTCTTTTTTTCTTTCATTTTTTTTAAAACGGATGAGGCAGAATGATTTTTTCTGAAAATTTGGGCTTATATAACATCACCAATACGACGCCGTTTTGATTTAAGATCCCAGGTATAAAACGACGTCGTTTTAGAGATGGGATCCGCGCGTTGACCCGACCCGGGGAGGATCCGCGTGTTTTGTGAGAATGGGTTATTTACCCTTTTGGCCCTTCCGCATTTTATTCCTTTTTAATATAGTTTTCTTTTATTTTTAATTGTGCCTTTAAGTTTTGTGCCGATTTCATTTAAGTCCCTTATAAAATGTTGCGTTTTAGAGGATTGAGAATATTTCCCTTTTGGTCCTCTATGACATTCGCGCATTATGCTTGGGTCCCTTACTTTGTTTTATTCTCGATTATGCCCTAAAACTTTGTTTGGATTTCGTTTTGATCTTAGATTTTTGTCTTATCATGATTTGGGCCTTTAATTTCATTTTAGTTTCAATTTAATACTTTTTTTAGTTATTCTATTTATCATTATTATTATTAATTTTAGTATTCTATTATTATTATTGTTAGCATTATTATTATTATTTTTAATATTACTATAACTATTTACTATTATTATTAATTTGTAATATTATTACCATTATTTTACTATTATCATTATTTTCCTTTAATATTGTTATTACTATTATTGTGTTCATTTTTTATTACTTCCCTTATTATTAATGTATTATTATTAATATATTAAATTAATTTGGTTTTCATTACTATTATTTCGGTAATATTTATTTATATATTGTTTGTAAATATATTTATCATATTATTATTTATTATATTTATATCCCCTAAAATAATTTCCAATTTTAAATCATTAATTATGTGTATTATCATTATTTTATGATCTTTTAACTATTGTGCATAATACTTATTTATTTATTTACTATTAATTTTTATTTTTGTTGTTATTTTTCCTTCCTTTTATTTATTTGTTTACTTACTTATTTTACTTATTATTTTTTTTTTGTTTTAGCTTTCATTTTATTGTATTTTACTTTTACCTTTACTATTATTATTTATATTTCATTGTCATCATCATTATTTTGTTATACAAATTAGCATTGTAATTCATTTTACATTTCATTATAAAATCATATCACATTTCATCTGATTTTGAAATAAGTAATTACTTCGTGTTCTAAGATTCGAAAGAGATCGTGCCCTAACTTACTGGGTTTCGATTTTCCTCATCGAGTCTAAAGAACTAATTATTTTTAAAATCAAAACTTATAAGTTAAATAAAATACTCATTATCGGGAATCCGATAGTGTTGTGTCCTAACTCACTGGATGTGACATTTCGTTATCTCGAGGCGAGGATTTCTAAAAATAAAGGCAATATTCCATATTCGGGAATTTTGAGAAATAGTGCCCTAACTTACTGGGTTTCGATTGTAACACCCCAAACCCGGCCTAGACGCTACGACCGGATCTGGCATGTCACATAAAAGGGTTGTTTAAAGCTGCGCGTTCGGTAAAACTTCGTATTCTTTTTGAAACTTCAAGTTTAGGGGTTTGATGTAAAAGCCCGACTCATTCAACGACCATTCTAGAAAAGTGTACTTAATTTTGAAAACTACCTTTTTCATGAGAATCGAATCTGAGTAAATTGCGGATATGTGATATTTTGGCAACTGTTTTCGTCGTTCAAGAAAACCTAGAGTTTTTATCACTTTTAGTTTGTAGTCGTTTATTAACCTTTTTGGAAAAAAAATGTTATTAATGTTTTAGAAAATTTCGAGTTGAGCATTCATCGATAATTAGTAGTAATCCAAATTAAAAGCTAAAACCAAAACAAAATACCATAGGCCTTATTACAAAGCATAAATCCAACTAGAAGGAAATTTAAAGCAATATGAAACGGAATTTGTTAAGGAAACGCTGTATGGCCACCACAGAGTCCACCTCGGCTCAAAATCCTCAAAGCTAAGGATTACTTGCAAAGTTAAACAGAGGGGTGAGTTACGAGAACTCAGTGTGTAATCCCCGAAATAAACACTAACTGGGCCCGAGCCCATGTAGATACAAATTAGGCCTTAGCCCTTACGAAATCAAACTGGGCGAAGCCCATACAGAAACGAACTGGGCCTGAGCCCTTTTAACATGGTAAAACAGATAAATGCATGCAGTGCAACCCAGCCCAACCTAGTAATCCATCCGCTACACACCACCCGTTCGACCAAACACACCAGTGGGGATTTCTACAATCAACCTCATCCGCTACACACCTCGATGGCGATCCACGCCGCTCATCGCCGAAATTATGGCAGTGCCACCGAAATAATGTGACAGAGTCACCAAAATACACTTCCCCGATCAATCATTATTCCTTTCCCATGCATCATGTCATATCATCAAAATGTGGTGAATGCATACATACATTAATGTACATCAGATAATCAGAACACACGTACGATCATGCTAATTTGTCCAAATGGAATAGTCATAAATTCTACTTACCTGGTATGTCACCAGTCTTACCCACTAGGGTACCAAAACTGCATTCCCTTTAAGGGTATTTCGGCTTTTAGCCAACACATAGTATAACACAGACAAAACGAAATAGAGGTGTGAAATTACACACCTGATTACGCGAAGAACTATACACTCCTACTCGTCGTCGCCCTCACTAGCGGGAACCACAGCGATTTGCCTATTCCAAGCAAATGTCGGCTCCCTACCACAACCCGGCGAAAAATCCCGAACCGCTGACACCCTACGTCGTTTGAACTTAGGAGTAGAGACTACGAGTCCACTCCCATCAGGCTCTTTTGTCGATACCTCCTTAGAATGACTAGAACTCGTATCTATGAAGAGAGTCTTGATCCGTACAGTACTTTCAGAGAGAACGATGGTTGTCTAACAAGGAGGTTTGGTTATGGCTGAGAAAATGAAAAGAGAAAAGACGAGCAGAAATCAGAGAGAAACTCCTTACCTTGATCAATAGAGAATCGAACACCAACGGATTCGGCTTGCGATTTCGGATGAGTCCCAAATACTTCCCGATTGAATGCTGAACGAAGAGGAGAATATAAGATCAATCCCTTCTACAATCGGTCTAGGCCAAAAAGGAATGAAGTTAAGGTTTTCGGTTTTAACAAGGCACAGAGAGAAGAGAAACGATCGATTGAATCTAGAAGAAGAAGAGTTGAAATTCGATTATTGGCAAAAATAAGGGAACCTATTTAAAAGATTGAGAAGAGAGGGTTCCGTTGGTGAAGAGAGAATAGACAAATAATAAGGAAGAGAAAGAGTTCGGCTAAGGTGTGGAAGAAAATGCAAATGGAGAAGAAGAAAAAGTAGAAGGAATGAGATTCGGCTTTTGAAGAATTAGAGGAAGAGATGAATAGAAGAAAACACCACAGAAGGAAAAAAGTTTCGGCTCAAAATGTGCACAGAATAAAAAAATGAGAAGAGAAAAAGAAAAATGGGAATGGCACTAAAGGTTTCGGCAAAGAGAGTAGAGGCAATGCTTTCCCAAGTGTTAATACCGAAATTGCAAAGAAAAACAAAACTCACCTAACCACTCTTGAAACAAACGGCACACTAATCTCCCACTACCGAAAAATGCTACTCAAAGATCCCCTATACATCCTTACTCTTTGACCGAATTTTCCCCTTCACAAGTCTCCCACATTCGGCCAACTTCATCACTCCACCACATCCCTTGATTCTCTCCCCAAATCACTCCACCATGCTCTTCCCTCCTCTCATTCGAATATTTGACCAAGTCCAAACCTTCCTTGATAGAGTCCCAGCCAAAAACCACCTCTTCTCCCTCATGGCACAAAATAAATACTCCAAAATGTAGCCTGTAGGATTCAAACCCCACTCCCCCCTTCCATGCTCCCTTGTGATGCCAACACCACTCCACCAAGAGCTCCTTTTGTGTCATCAAACACAAATAATTATTCTTAAGGCCTGCTTCCACTAGCTCTCTCCCCTTATGCCCAAAAAGCAAAATTTTACCAAAACTCTGGCTCGAACCCGAGCCTCTCCAGGACCCCCAAACACACCTAAATAACAAGCTAAGCGAGCTAAACGCATGCAACAACACAAAAATGCCAGACCCCTAATTTAAGGATGTTACAGTTCTATCCCCTTAAAGAAATTTCAGCCTCGAAATTTACCTGATTAAAAGAGGTGAGGGTATTGCTGTCGCATCGCCTCCTCCGGTTCCCACGTGGCTTCCTCTGAACCGTGATTACGCCACAATACCTTAACCAGTGGAATCAATTTCCTCCTCAATATCTTAATATCCCGATCCAAGATCTGCACTGGTTCTTCTTCGAAAGACAGATCAGGTCTCACCTCAATTTCTTCCATCGGCACAACGTGAGATGGATCTGAACGATAGCGTCTTAGCATCGAAACATGGAATACATTATGTATCTGACTCAACTCCGGGGGTAACTCAAGCTGATAAGCCACTGGTCCCACACGTTTCAACACTTGATAAGGCCCGATGAATTTGGGGCTCAAATTGCCCTTCCATCCAAACCTTAAAACCTTCTTCCAAGGTGAGACTTTTAAGAAGAGACGATCCCCCACCAAAAATTCTATCTCCCTACGCTTCAGATCCGCATACGATTTCTGTCTATCAAAAGCTTCTTTTAACTGGTCTCGAATCAGCTTAACCTTTTCCTCCATTTTTGAGATCAATTATGGACCCAACAACCGTCGCTCACCTAACTCTGTCCAACAGGTAGGGGTACGATGCCTACGACCATATAACGCCTCGTAGGGTGCCATCTGAATGATGGACTGATAGTTGTTATTATACGCGAATTCAGCCAACGGCAGGTAATCTTCCCAACTACCCCTGAAGTCAATCACGCAGCCCCTTAACATGTCTTCCAGAATCTGAATTATCCTTTCTGACTGACCATCAGTCTGAGGGTGAAACGCTATGCTGGAATCTAGCCTTGTACCTAAAGCTTCATGCAATGCCTTCCAGAACCGCGATGTAAACCTAGGGTCCCTGTCTGATATGATAGACACGGGTACCCCATGCAACCTCACGATTTCTGCCACATACAGCTTGGCCAACTTCTGTAGCGAATAGTCGGTCCAAACTGGTATGAAGTGTGCGGACTTAGTCAACCGGTTAATGATTACCCACACTGAATCTTTCTTAGTAGGCGTTAGGGGTAGCCCACTAACAAAGTCCATCGTTATCCTCTCCCACTTCCAAAGTGGAATCTTCACCGGTTGCAGCAACCCCAAAGGCAACTGATGTTCCGCCTTCACTTGCTGGCATGTCAAACACTTACCCACAAAGTCGGTAACTTCCCGTTTCAGACCAGGCCACCAATACGATTCACGTAAGTCCTAATACATCTTGCTTCCGCCGAGATGCATAGCGTATGGGCCACTATGCGCTTCTCGCAAAATCATCTACCTCAACTCAGAGTCCTTCGGCATACAAATTCTTCCACGGAAACACAATACCCCTTCGCTGTTCAGACCAAAATCCCCTGTTTCACCACCTTCCACTTGCTGGAATTAAAAACTTAATGATTCGTCTAACAATTGCTTCTCTTTAATCTGGTTTACCCATGTCGGCTTTATCTGAAGTTCTGCTAACAGACTACCATCTTCATAAAGACTAAAATGAGCAAACATTGCTCTCAAATCCGATATCACCTTAGGACTTAACACATCTACCACCACGTTAGCTTTACCCGGGTGATACTCAATCGAGCAGTCATAGTCTTTCAACAACTCAATCCACCTCCGTTGTCTTAAATTCAGCTCCTTCTGGGTAAGGAGATATTTCAGACTCTTATGGTCGGTGTAGATAATCGAATTTTCTCCATACAGATAGTGTCTCCATATCTTAAGGGTGAACACCACTGCAACAAACTCCAAGTCATGAGTGGGGTAGTTCATCTCATGCGGTCTTAGTTGACAAGATGCATAAGCTACCACCTTCCCCTCTTGCATTAACACACAACCCAAACCTATGTGCGATGCATCACAGTAGACAACAAACTCATTCCCCGCCTCAGGCTGAATCAACACCGGCGCCTTAGTCAGAATCTTCTTTAACTTCTCAAAACTTTCCTGTTGCTTACCGGCCCAAACAAACGGTACTCCTTTCCGTAATAACTTGGTTAAAGGTACAACAATCAACGAAAACCCCTCAACAAACCTTTTGTAGTACCCAGCCAAACCCATAAAACTTTGATTTTCTGACACAGACTTCGACGGTTTCAAGTCCAAAACAGCTTCGATCTTTTGAGGATCAACCCTAATCCCCTCGGCAGAAATAACATGCCCCAAAAAGGTCACTTCCTTCAGCCAAAATTCACACTTGCTGAATTTGGCATACAGTTGCTTCTCTCTCAAAATCTGCAGAACTGCCCGAAAATGAGAATCATGCTCCTCCTCCGTCCTTGAGTATACCAAGATGTCATCTATGAATACCACCACGAACCGGTCTAGATAGGGTTGAAAGACCCGGTTCATCATATTCATAAAAGTAGCTGGTGCATTTGTTAACCCGAACAACATTACTAGAAACTCGTAATGCCCATACCGAGTTTGGAACGCAGTCTTATGAATATCCGCCTCCTTGATCTTTAGCAGATGGTACCCAGATCTTAAATCTATCTTCGAGAAAATCAAAGCTCCTCGCAGCTGATCGAACAAGTCGTCAATCCTTGGTAGCGGGTACTTGTTCTTAATAGTCAACTTGTTCAACTGGCGATAGTCTATGCACATATGCATCGACCCATCCTTTTTCTTCACGAACAAAATCGGCGCTCCCCACGGAGATACACTTGGTCTGATAAATCCAGGGTCCAACAGCTCTTGAATCTGAGCTTTTAGTTCTGCCAATTCCTTCGGTGCCATCCTGTAAGGAGCGGTGGACACTGGAGCCGTTCCTGGCAATAACTCAATGCCAAATTCGACCTCGCGGTCCGGAGACAATCCCGAAAGCTTTTCAGGAAAGACATATGAGAACTCCTTCAAAGTTTTGACATCCCCTACAGTCAATTCCTTGGCATCCGACATACTGACGAAAGCTAGATACGCCTTACACCCTTTTCGCACCATCTTTTCTGCCTTTAATGCCGAAACCACATTGGACAGGTAATCCCTTCTTTCTCCTATCACAATCACCTCTTCATCCTCGGAAGTCTTCAGTATCATGCGCTTAGCAGCACAATCCAAGTTTGCACGATGCTTAACTAGCCAGTCCATGCCTAAGATCAGATCGAACTCGCCGAATGGCAGTTCCATCAAGTCTGCCGGAAATACTACTCCTTGAACTTCTAAAGGCACGTTCCTAAATAGTTTGTTCACTACCACCGATTGTCCTAGAGAGCTAACCACAGACATTTCTCTAGCAGCAACCTCAAATTTAATACCCAGAGTCCCAGACACAATACAGGCAACATACGAATGTGTAGACCCAATATCCATCAAAGCTATAAAGGGTACATCAAATATAAGAAACGTACCAGTTATGACGTCCGGTGCGTTGCCATCCTCTCGACGTCTAGCCGCATACACCAGTCCAGGTTGTCTTGCATCTGTGTTGCCAGCACCTCTGCCCGGTGCTCCACGACCTCGTCCAAACCCATTTCCCCCTCTGGCTGGACCCCGACCTCTTGGTGGCTGCTGACCACCTCTCCCAGGCTGTGCAAATCCCTGACCTATCCTCTGCACCCTAGCAAGCTCTTGCGGATAATCCTTTATCAAATGATCCCTAGATCCACACTTAAAACATCCTCCCGTTCTTCTTCAACACTCTCCCAGATGCGTTCTCCCACACTGTGCACAAGGTCGTAATTGACCCACAGCAGCTGGCATCCTGGCTCGAGCCGCCCATCTAACACAGGCTTTTTGGAAACCCCCAGTAGATCCTGACGTCCCAAAACTTCTCTTATTCTTGCCCCTGTCTTTATCCCGGTTCTACCTCTCAGAACGTTTCACCTCTTCGGTAATTTTTGCCTTCTCAACCAAAGATAGCAAAAACTCTTTCTCATTCGGAGCTATCAAGATTTCGCATGACTCATCCTGCAGACCATCCTCAAACTGAACACAACGTTCATAATCAGTTGCAACGATACCCCGAGCGTAACAACTCAAGCGCAGGAACTCTGCCTCATATTCAGTCACGGACTTATTCCATTGGACCAAGTTCAGAAATGCCTTCCTCTGAGCGTCCACATAACTCGCCCCGACATACTTTCCCTAGAACGCTGTCTTAAAGAAGTCCCGGTGATACGGTCCGGCAAGTACCTTCCTCACACCGTGAGCCACCACCGAGTACGCTTCATCTCGTAGGAGGGACACTGCTCCCTTCAATTTTTCCTCCACCGTGTAGTCCAGATCATCCATAATCTGCTCAACTGCTTCCAGCCAGTATTCAGCTACGTTTGGGGCCACACCAGAAATACTCCTAAATATCTTAGCCCCATTTGCCCGGAGTCGCTCAGGAATAGATTTTCGAGCTACTGATCTAGTGCTTGCTCCAGCAACCCGTTCCAAAACTCGTAACATAGCTTGGGGCAAAGCATCATCCCCTCCAGCTCGATCATGGGACCCTACCTCGGTAACCGGTGATGCAGGTGCTTCCATTTCAGGCATGTGCCCCGATGCCTCAGATCCAACCCCAGCACCTCAGCCTCTACCTCGGCCACGTATACCACGTCTACATCCTCTTGTGCTCATGTTCCCTAGATCGAATTAATCTGATTAAAAATTTTATGAATTAGGATATCATTTCAATGTTTATTAACAATGTTTTATGCAAAGTGAGTATAGTAGTTGTTTTTGCAAATCGAATTTCCTAATGTCTCAGTCTCTAAAGTCTTAACTCTTATAGCTAGCAGTCATAAAACACTAATTCTAATAATTCCTTCTAAAATCATTTCATAATATCAAACAAAGTCAGGAGACTTACGGATTTGGTGCCGGAGACTCGGGTGGCATACTTCCAAAAAGACATATATTTTTCTAAACCATATTTTAAACCAATTTTGGAAAAACGTTGTTGAACCCAATCCACAGTCAAGTTTTACAATCGGGCTCTGATACCATAAAATGTAACACCCCAAACCCGTCCTAGATGCTACGACCGGATCTGGCATGTCACATAGAAGGGTTGTTTAAAACTACGCGTTCGGTAAAACTTTGTATTCTTTTTGAAACTTCAAGTTTATGGGTTTGATGTAAAAGCTCGACTCATTCAGCGACCATTCTAGAAAAGTGTACTTAATTTTGAAAACTACCTTTTTCATGAGAATCGAATCTGAGTAAATTGCAGATATGTGATATTTTGGCAACTATTTTCATCGTTCAAGAAAACCCAGAGTTTTTATCACTTTTAGTTTGTAATCGTTTATTAACCTTTTTGGAAAAAAATGTTATTAATGTTTTAGAAAATTTCGAGTTGAGAATTCATCGATAATGAGTAGTAATCCAAATTAAAATCTAAAACCAAAACAAAATACCATAGGCCTTATTACAAAGCATAAATCCAACTAGAAGGAAATTTAAAGCAATATGAAACGGAATTTACTAAGGAAACGCTGTATGGCCACCACAGAGTCCACCTCGGCTCCAAATCCTCAAAGCTAAGGACTACCTGCAAAGTTAAATAGAGGGGTGAGTTACAAGAACTCAGTGTGTAATCCTCGAAACAAACACTAACTGGGCCCGAGCCCATGCAGATACAAATTGGGCCTTAGCCCTTACAAAATCAAACTGGGCGAAGCCCATACGGAAATGAACTGGGCCTGAGCCCTTTTAACATGGTAAAACAGATAAATGCATGCAGTGCAACCCAGCCCAACCTAGTAATCCATCCGCTACACACCACCCGTTCCAGCCAAACACACCAGTGGGGATTTCTACAATCAACCCTCATCCGCTACACACCTCGATGGCAGTCACGCTGCTCATCACCGAAATTGTGGCAGTGCCACCAAAATAATGTGACAGAGTCACCGAAATACACTTTCCCGATCAATCATTATTCCTTTCCCATGCATCATGTCATATCATCAAAATGTGGTGAATGCATACATACATTAATGTACATCAGATAATCAGAACACACGTACGATCATGCTAATTTTTCCAAACGGAATAGTCATAAATTCTACTTACCTGGTATGTCACCAGTCTTACCCACTAGGGTACCACAACTGCATTCCCTTTAAGGGTATTTCGGCTTTTAGCCGACACATAGTATAACACAGATAAAACGAAATAGAGGTGTGAAATTACACACCTGATTACGCGAAGAACTATACACTCCTACTCGTCGTCGCCCTCACTAGCGCGAACCACAGCGATTTGCCTATTCCAAGCAGATGTCGGCTCCCTACCACAACCCGACAGAAAATCCCAAACCGCTGACACCCTACGTCGTTTGAACTTAGGAGTAGAGACTACGAGTCCACTCCCCTCAGGCTCTTTTGTTGATACCTCCTTAGAACGGCTAGCACTCGTATCCATGAAGAGAGTCTTGATCAGTACAGTACTTTCAGAGAGAACGATGGTTGTCTAACAAGGAGGTTTGGTTATGGCTGAGAAAATGAAAAGAGAAAAGACGAGCATAAATTAGAGAGAAACTCCTTACCTTGATCAATGGAGAATCGAACACCAACGGATTCGGCTTGCGATTCCGGATGAGTCCTAAATACTTCCCGATTGAATGCTGAACGAAGAGGAGAAGATAAGATCAATCCCTTCTACAATCGGTCTAGGCCAAAAAGGAATGAAGTTAAGGTTTTCGGTTTTAACAAGGCACCGAGAGAAGATAAACGATCGATTGAAGCTAGAAGAAGAAGAGTTGAAATTCGGCTATTGGCAAAAATAAGGGAACCGATTTAAAAGATAGAGAAGAGAGGGTTCCGTTGGTGAAGGGAGAATAGACAAATAACAAGGAAGAGAAAGAGTTCGGCTAAGGTGTGGAAGAAAATGCAAATGGAGAAGAAGAAAAAGTAGAAGGAAGGAGATTCAGCTTTTGAAGAATTGGAGGAAGAGATGAATAGAAGAAAACACCACAGAAGGAAAAAGGTTTCTGCTCAAAATGTGCACAGAGGAAAAAAATGAGAAGAGAAAAAGAAAAATGGGAATGGCACTAAAGGTTTCGGCAAAGAGAGTAGAGGCAATGCTTTCCCAAGTGTTAATACTGAAATTGCAAAGAAAAAAAAAACTCACCTAGCCACTCTTGAAACAAACGGCACACTAATCTCCCACTACCAAAAAATGCTACTCAAAGATCCCCTATACATCCTTACTCCTTGACTGAATTTTCCCCTTCACAAGTCTCCCACATTCGGCCAACTTCATCACTCCACCACATCCCTTGATTCTCTCCCCAAATCACTCCATCATGCTCTCCCCTCCTCTTATTCGAATATTTGACCAAGTCCAAACCTTCCTTGATAGAGTCCCAACCGAAAACCACCTCTTCTCCCTCCTGGCACAAAATAAATACTCCAAAATGTAGCCTGTAGGATTCGAACCCCACTCCCCCCTTCCATACTCCCTTGTGACGCCAACACCACTCCACCAAGAGCTCCTTTTGTGTCATCAAACACAAACAATTATTCTTAAGGCCTGCTTCCACTAGCTCTCTCCCCTTATGCCCAAAAAGAAAAATTTTACCAAAACTCTGGCTCGAACTCGAGCCTCTCCAGGACCCCCAAACACACCTAAATAACAAGCTAAGCGAGCTAAACGCATGCAATAACACAAAAATGCCAGACCCCTAATTTAAGGATGTTACATCGATTGTTCATTTGACCCAAATTACCGAATATCCTCCTTAAATTTAAATGTACGAGTTTTAAGTAAAGACAAGCTTAGTCTCGAGGATTCGAAATGTCGCATCCTAACTAACTGGGTATGACATTTTATTTCTTCGAAATAAGAGAGCATTGGCATCCAATTTGATTTGCTCGAATGTTTTTTAAGCAAATGGATCGTAATCTAGAATCTTTTCAAATTTTCAGCATTAAGACATTAAATAATCAATTATGTACCAATTTTGGGCGCTACGAGGGTGCTAACCCTTCCTCGTACGTAACTGACTCCCGAACCCATTTTCTCGAGTTTCGTAGACCAAAATTTATTTTAATAAATCAAAGTTTTATTAAAATAATAAATTTCAAGGTGATCCGATCACACCTCGAAAAAGGTCAGTGGCGACTCCATTTTCATTTTAAAAGTCGATCCCATTTTCCAAACAGAAGAAAATGGTTTCGACACATATGATGAGCTATTAGTATATGAAAATTATGTTGATATGTGTTATGTTGATATTAAATGACATTTATGTTCATATGACATTTATGAAGTTTAATGACATTTATATTGGTATATGTTATGTTATTCATATGATGAGCTATAGGCAAGAATGTGATTGAGTAAATTATACTCATGAAGTTTAATGACATTCATGTGGAAATATGTTGTGTTATTTATATGGTGAGATGTTGGTAAGATTGGGATTGAGTAAGTTGTGTTTGTGAATTTTTAATGACATCTATGTTAATATTTGTTAAGTTATTTGTATGTCAAGTGTATGAATAATGTTTTGTATTATTTGCATATGAACTTACTAAGCTATATAGCTTACCCCATTCCTTTCCCATGTCTTTTAAGGTTATTACGCTAGCTCAAGTTGGAGTTCGCCGAAGATCTTATCACACTATCAAGCTGTCATTTGGAGTATAAATGAATTCAAGTATTTTAAGTCTATGACATGTATAAGGACTTAGTCATTTGTTAAATGTGTCATTGTGATTGTAGCCAATGTGTTGGCTTGTGATTATCAAACGCTTGTTTTGATATTTGGCCATGTAACTTGGTTTATTTGGGCTATCATGGTTGTAAGCCTAAATATATATATTTATGTGCTAATGTCTTTGGTGATATGAGCATGGTATACTTGGTGAATGATGGAAATATGATTTATGACAAGAATGTGAAATTAGTATGTTTTAATGGGCTAAGTATGATGTTTTAAGCATGATAAATAATGGCATGAGGATGACAGGTTATTGTCTGGGTTGTGGTTGTTTAGTTGCTCTTATATGCTTGAATTTGTGCCATGTGATGTTGTGTTGATGTGTGCAAGTGTGGGTGGCAAAATGGATTGGTAAATAGCCTTGTTTTTGTCCAGACGGGTAGACACACGGGCGTGTGTCTAGGCCGTGTGTGACACACGGTCTGCCCCACGGGCGTGCGTCTAGGCCGTGTGTGACACACGGTCTGCCCCACGGGCATGTGTTCTGGCCGTGTGTCCCCTGCACCTTAATTGTTGCAAAACAGAATGTCCAGAATTGAGCACACGGGCAGAGACACGGGCGTGTGTCTCAAATTGTGTGCTACACATCCTAGCACACGCGTGCGCGTGTACCACGCCGCCGTGGGCACAAGTCAGAGAGCTCCCTAATTTGAACACGGTCTGAAGCACAGGCGTGTCCCCGGAGTCACACGGGCGTGTGAGCCCTGCTTCTAGCAAAAATTTTCTAAGTTTTATAAAAATTCCCTAAGTTCTCGGTTTAGTCCCGAACCACCTCCAAAGCACATTTTGAGCCTCGTAGGCTCGTATAAGGGACTTTATGATTGAATATGGATTGTTTTAATTTGTACGCAAATTTTATGACTCGAAACTGTGTGATTACTTGTGATGCGAGTCTGATAATGCCTCGTACCCTGTTCCAGCATCGAATACGGGTAAGGGGTGTTACAGATAGTATTGCAGCGAAAAAATGATGACGACAACAACATGAATCGGTACTGCAGCAAGGTCTATAGTGGCAAAATAGAAGATCCAAAGTATGCTTTGGGGTGAATGTTTTAATTTTATTATTTTTCTAGGATGGTGTAACACCCCATACCCGAGTCCGAAGCTTAGAACGGATACGAGACGTTACTAGGCTTGAACTCACTTAAACATATACTTACGACTATAAAATTTCGTTCTGAATTAAAAACTTCTCTGCCTCAGTCTAATCATACATTTCATGGGCCTACGAGGCCTTAAACACGTACCTAAAAACTTGAGAACTTAATCAGAAACTTTTCTTTAAAATAGGGGTCACACGCCCATGTGGCTTGGGACACGCCCGTGTACCCCTTGACACGCCCATGTCTCCAAACCGTGGTTGACACTGACTATATTCACACGGCCTTGGCACGCCTGTGCCTTCCAACCATGGTCTACACTGACTATATTCACACAGCCTTGGCACGCCCGTGCCTTCCAACTGTGGTCTACACTGACTACATTCACACGGCCTAGGGCACACGCCCATGTTCTATCCATGTGGAATACACGGCTTGAGCAAACGGCCGTGGGATTTTCCCGTGGCCTATTCTGATTTAAAATACAATGGTGCAGGGTGCACACGGCCTGGACACACGCCCGTGTGTCCATCCGTGTGGGCACTTAGAGGCTATTTACCAAGCTAATTGTCACCCTGAAATCAAGACCAAACTCAAGCTCAATTCAGCAACTCAAGTATTACATCTTTTATGAACAATACAACATGCTTCATTGATATCAATAACATACATACTTGGTCAATCTTGGCCAATCACTTAGCCATTTACAAAAGAATAATAATCTTGATAGCCCATACTTTTGCCCCTTTCTAAGACATATACTCAAAAATGAAATGTTTCCTATACATGCCATACTTAATATAATTTCAACTTGGTTATACCAAAATAAGGATTGATAGTGTGCTTCGAGCTCCGACTTCAACGGTCCACAAGTTAGCTTAGAGGGACTACATAGAAAGAAAGAATAAAAGACGTAAGCATTTAGCTTAGTAAGTTTGCATAATGTTCATAGCAACATACTTGCTTAATATAAACCATTTGACATCAACAATGGTATCATAAATTTCAGCTATAAAGCTTACTTACACATGCTTGATTCTTACATATCTCATGAAACTTACTAGTCTCATACTTGAGAGGTAAACAAGGTACCTGTATCACTTGATCACATTGATCAGCATACTTTAACATAATAATCATAATCTCTGATTCATCATTCATAACATGAATAATACTCATTTTCAGTTTGTTAATAACTTTGCTTACTTAACTTTCTTGCTATCTCACTTTAACTTTACTGATTTGCCAGATGAATTTCTACGAATAACCGAGGATACTAAATCTCTTCACATGAACTTGATGCCAAAGCCATATCCTAGATACAGTCTTACATGGAATATCTTATCTTGGTTTCGAGTCCATGTCCTGACATGGACTTATACGAAGTCTTTCTTTTTCTCACCAATTCCATGCCTTGGCTTGGACTTACATGGGATCTCTTTCTCTTGATAGCTTTTCAATGCCAAGCTTGCCTTGGACTTTCATGGTAACTTGTTCAATGCCAAGCTTGCCTTGGACTTACATGATAACTTGTTCAATGCCAAGCTTGCCTTGGACTTACATGATAACTTGTTCAATGCCAAGCTTGCCTTGGACTTACATGATAACTTGCTTGATTGCCGATGTCATGCCTTGGCTTGGTCTTATACGGACTTTCTAATCTCATGTGGTAGATTGAGTATCCTGGGAAATTCCATCTTCAATCGGGACTTGCTCGTATTTAATCTCATTGATTTCTTTGTTTAGCAAAACATTAAGCATCCCATGATAATAATGTAAATTATACTAAGCAATTCAATGATAGAAGTCATAAAACTTAGAAATCATACAAACTTACCTCAATATACAAAATGTATGTAGATATGCAATTTAGTCCTCGACTTTGTTCTTGCCTCGGTTTCGATTCGGGCTTCATTTTTCTTGATCTATAATCATAAATAGACCATTTAATACTCACATCCACTAAATTGACTCTTTAATCATATTTTGGAAAAATTACTATTTTGCCCCTAAACTTTCTCATATTTGCAGTTTTGCCCCCTAGGCTCGTAATATGATTTTCATTCAACTTTCTTAAACTTCATGCTTAGCTAATTCATTTTCTCTACTATAACAATCATCAATTCTCATTATTTCTAGTATGTATGACCAATTTTTATAACTATTACAAATTAGTCCATACCATCATTTTTCATGAAATTCATTAAGGAAAAGATGTTTATCTAACATCAAACTCTCATAATCTTCCATAAAACATCATTTAACAACCATGTCATTCATAGGTGAATTTTTGAACATGCATCTTAGCTCATTATATAGCTAAAAATAGCTAATTCATAATACAAGAACTTCAAAAATACGAAGAATATTAAAAACGGGGCTAAGATGAACTTACTAGCAAGCTTGAAAAAAATGAAGAACCCTAGCTATGGAGTCTCCAAATTTTCGGCAATGAGAGGAAGAAGACGAATAGATTTTTCTATCATCTTTTTCCTATTTTAATCATTTATTAACCAAATGACCAAAATGCCCTTCTCTTTAAAATTTTCATAATTACTAACTCATGTCCAATTTTGTCCAAAAATTATATTTTGGAAAAATTGCTAATTAAGGACTTCTAATTGATATTCTAAAGCTATTTCATACAAAAAGCTTCTAGAAACTCATATTTTACAACTCTTGCAATTTAGTCCTTTTTGGACCAAACGACTTCAATTTAACGAAATTACTTCATGAAACTTTCACACTAGCATGCAAACATGGCATAAACCTTAAAACTCATGAATTCACCTCGGACTCATGGCCTCACACCACTATTCCGACTAGGCCCTAAATCGGGCTGTTACAATTCTCCCCCTTAGGAATTTTCGTCCTCGGAAATCTTACCAGCAAACAGATTTGGATACTGGTTTCTCATGATTTCTTCTGGTTCCCACGTAGCTTCCTCTATCCCATGTCTTTGCCACAATACTTTCACTAGGGCAATATTTTTATTCCTTAGTTGTTTGACTTCCCAAGCCAAAATCTTAACTGTTTCTTCACCATAAGTCATGTCGGGATGAACCTCTATCTTTGACGGGGTAATTACATGTGACGGATCTGATCGGTAACGTCTCAACATTGACACGTGAAACACATCATGTATCCTTTCTAACCTCGTTGGCAAAGCCAATCGTAAAGCTACCGTCCGACTTTCTCGGTAATCTCATACGGTCCAATAAAACGTGGACTCAACTTGCCTTTCCGGCCAAATCTTAGAACTTTTCTCCATGGTGACACTTTCAAGAAAACTTTATCTCCGACTTGATACTCTATCTCTTTTCTTTTTAAGTCTGAGTAGGACTTCTGTCTGTCTGATGCAGCTTTTAAACATTCTCGTATCACTTTCACTTTCTCTTTAGCTTATCTAACCAAATCAACCCCGTGAATTTGGTTTTCTTTGAATTCAGTCCAAAATAAAGGCATTTGGCACTTTCGCCCATATAGAGCCTCATAAGGCGCCATCTTTAAACTCGACTGAAAACTATTATTGTAGGTAAATTCTATCAATGGGAGAAACTTTTCCCAACTGCCTTGAAACTCTAAAATACAACATCTGAGCATATCCTCGAGTACTTGAATTAGCCTCTCTGACTGACCATCAGTTTGAGGATGAAAAGCTGTGCTAAAACTCAATCTTGTACCCAAGGCTTCTTGCAGCTTCTTCTAAAATCTGGATGTGAATCTCGGATCTCTATCCGATATAATTGATAAGGGAACTCCGTGAAGTCTTACTATTTCTGAAACATACAAGTTTGCTAACTTGTCGAATAAGAAATCAACTCGTACAGGTACAAAATGGGCTGACTTCGTGAGTCTATCCACTACGACCCATATAGCATCCTTCTTGCTGGGTGACAACGGTAAACCCATTACAAAATCCATGGTGATACGGTCCCATTTTCACTCGGGAACCAAGATGGGCTGAAGTAAACCCGAAGGTACTTGGTGTTCAGCCATTACTTGCTGACAAATCATGCACTTGGAAACAAACTCTAAAATATCTTTCTTCATTTTCGGCCACCAATACTGTTGCTTCAAATCATTATACATCTTTGTACTTCCCGGATGTACAGACAAACATCCGTTATGTGCTTCATACAAAATTTTCTGAATGAGCTCTTCTTTTCTCAGTACAAAAACTCTATCTTTAAACATCAAATATCCATCGGAATTAATCCGAAAGTCAGATCCAACATTGGATTCGCATAGAGCTCTCTTGGCTTGCAATTCACTATCTTCTTTCTGAGCTTCCAAGATCTCGTGAAGAAACATTGGTCTAGCTCTCAGCTCAGCTAAAATAGAACCATCATCGGATAAAGATATCCTTGAATTCAATGCTCTTAATGCAAATAGGGACTTTCTTCTTAAAGCATCGGCGACCATATTTGCCTTTCCTGGATGGTAGTCAATGACCAATTCATAGTCTTTTATCAATTCTAACCATCTTCGTTGCCTTAAGTTCAACTCTTTCTGCATCATCAAGTACTTCAGACTTTTGTGATCAGTAAAAATCTGACATTTTTCACCATATAAATGGTGTCTCCAAATCTTCAAAGCGAAGACTATGGTAGCCAACTCTAAATCATGCGTCAGATAATTCTTCTCATGAGGCTTCAACTGTCTTGAGGCATAAGCAGTCACCTTGCCTTCTTGCATAAGTACACAGCCTAATCCATTTAAGGATGCATCGCTGTAAATTATAAACTCTTTCCCTGACTCGGGTTGTATTAAAACTGGGGCTTTTGTCAACATTGCTTTCAACTTCTCGAAACTTTGTTGGCATCGTTCTGTCCACTCAAACTTCATATTTTTCTATAACAATTTAGTCATCGGGGTTGCAATCATGGAAAACCCTTTGACGAATCGTCTGTAATAGCCAGCTAGACCTAGAAAACTTCTAATCTCAGGGATGTTCTTCGGTGGTTTCCAGTCTATTATGGCTGAGATCTTACTTGGATCTACTCGGACTCCATCTCTCGAGACAATATGTCCAAGAAATCCTACTTTTTTGAGCCAAAAGTCGCTTTTACTGAATTTGGCATACAACTGACTTTCTCGAAGAGTCTGTAAAACTATCCGTAGATGTTCAGCATGCTCATTCTCATCTCGGGAATAAATCAGTATGTCGTCAATAAAAACGACTACAAACTTGTCGAGGTATGGTCTAAAGATACGGTTCATTAAGTCCATGAATACCGAGGGAGCATTGGTTAACCCAAAAGGCATGACTAAAAATTCATAATGCCCATACCTTGTTTGAAATGCGGTCTTGGATACATCTGAATCCTTCACTCTCAGCTGGTAGTACCCTGATCTCAAGTCTATTTTGGTGAACACAGTGGCTCCTTTCAATTGATCGAATAAATCATCGATCCTAGGCAATGGGTACTTGTTCTTTATCACACTTTATTAAGTCGACGGTAATCTATGCACAATCTCATGGTGCCATCTTTCTTTTTCATAAATAAAATCGGAGCACCCCATGGTGAACAACTTGATCTTGCAAAGCCTTTGTCTGTCAACTCTTGCAACTGTGACTTTAGCTCTTTCAACTCTGTTGAAGCCATTCTATAAGGAGTAATAGATATCGATGCATCAAGACGGAGCTAGCTCAATATTGAACTCAACCTCTCTAACTGGTGGTAGTCCTGGCAATTCCTCAGGAAAAACATCCAGGTACTCACATACTATCGGCACTGGCTCAATCTTTAACTCTGTTTCTTTATCATTCATCACAAAGGCCAAAAATGCCTCATACCCTTTTCTTATATATCTTTGCGCCATCATATGAGAAATCAGTACCGGTGATTCACCTTGTTCATCTGATTCTACGTGAATAGTATCCCCATTCCCACATCTCATCTCAATGTATTTCTTCCCACAATTAACTATTACATCATGGGCAGTCAACCAGTCCATACCAAGAATGAGGTCGAACTCATCGAATGGTAGCAACATAAGATTTTCTTTAAAGCACTGACCTCTAATCATTAATGGGCAATCTTTACATACTTTATCAACTAACATACTCTTGCCTAAAGGATTAGACACTTTAATCATAAATTCTGTAGAATCCATAGGCAAACTCAAACCGGACACTAATTTCATGCAAATATAAGAGTGTGTGGATCCGAGATCTATTAAAGCAATAACTTTGATATCAAAAAGAGAAAAGGTACCCGTAATAACATCATGAGAAGATGCCTCTTCGCGAGCGCGAATGGCATAAGTCCTTGCAGGCGCTCTACCCTCAGATCTTGCGGTTTGCTCTCGAGGGTTACCTCTTCCACTTACCCCACTTCCCGGGTTTCTCTATGGTCTTCCTCGGACCATACTCTCAGATCTCGGGTTCTGAGTTCTCTCTTCTTTCATCATCTCTGGACAGTCTTTTATATAGTGGTCTTGGGAACCACATCAAAAGCATGCATTTTCATGTGCTCGGCATTCTCTAAGATGACGTTTGCCACATTGTGGGCATTCGGGTCTGTCAAATCTAATATTCCCAACACTTGTAATCAAGTAGTCTCAGGCTTTATTCCCCAATATTGCTTACTCTTGTGTTTCCTTGAAAACCCAGTGGAAGTAGCAGATCGGGTAGGGAAATCTCTTAACTTCTTGGATGAAGATTGGAATGACTTATTCCACTGTCTCTTCCTAGAGTCACGAGACTCCATTTCAGACTTTCTTTTCTCTTTTACTAATTCCTCGGCTTTACAAGCCCTCTCTACTAGCACAATAAATTCCTTTAGTTCTAGGACAGCAACAAATAGTTTGATGTCCTCATTCAACCCGTCTTCAAATCTTTTACTCATGATGGCCTTAGTGGACACGCATTCGCGAGCGCATTTCATCGAGTCGCATAAACTCACGCTCATAGTCGATCCACCGACATCTTGCCTTGCTTCGCTTCTCTAGGAATTCCTTCCTTTTACGGTCCACAAACCTTTGATGATATACTTTTTCTTGAATTCTTCTTGGAAAAATTCCCATGTGATCATTTCCCTCGGTACCACCGACAGAAGGGTGTTCCACCATTAGTAAGCAGAATCTCTTAGAAGAGAGACTACACACTTCATGCATTCCTTAGGTGTGCACGACAACTTATTAAATACCCTGATAGTATTTTCTATCCAGAACTCATCCTTTTCCGGATCATCATCTTTTCTAGCCCGGAATTCTTCTGCCCCATGTTTCCTGATCCTATCTACTGGATGTTTGTCTCCTATTACCACCTCTACTACTTGAGGGGCTGCAGGGATAGGTTGAGGAATAGGTGGGGGTGGAGGGGGTTGTGCATTCGGGTTCGTATGAACGAACTCCGTATACCATGTATTCATCATATGGAGGAAGGCTTCTCTAGCCTCTTCTCCTCCTTCTTGACTCACCATAGTGGGTCTATTCTCATGCTCGTTCGGCACCGTCCCTTCAACGGGAGCCAGCGCGTTACTTTCTACGTCATCCGCCACAGATCTATCGGGATCCATTTACTAAACGTATAAACATGATTTAAGTCGCCAGGAGTCGTCACACTATCATTATAAAAACATTCTTACGTATGGCATGTATAGCTAGACTCGTGCTCGTGCGACGTTAGTCCTAGAACCGACTAAACCGTAGCTCTGATACCACTAAATGTAACACCCCATACCTGAGTCCGAAGCTTAGAACGGATACTAGACGTTACTAGGCTTGAACTCACTTAAACATATGCTTACGACTATAAAATTTTGTTCCGAATTAAAAACTTCTCTGCCTCAGTCTAATTATACATTTCATGAGCCTACGAGGCCTTAAACACGTACCTAAAAACTTTGAAACTTAATCAGAAACTTTTCTTTAAAACAGGGGTCACATGCCCATGTGGCTTGGGACACGCCCGTGTACCCCTTGACACGCCTATGTCTCCAAACCGTGGTCGACACTGACTAAATTCACACGGCCTTGGCACGCCCGTGCCTTCCAACCGTGGTCTACACTGACTATATTCACACGGCCTTGGCATGCCCGTGCCTTCCAACTATGGTCTACATTGACTACATTCACACGACCTAGGGCACACGCCCATGTTCTATCCGTGTGGCATACACGGCTTGAGCAAACGACCGTGGGATTTTCCCGTGGCCTATTCTGATTTAAAATACAATGGTGCAGGGTGCACACGGCCTGGACACACGCCCGTGTGTCCATCCGTGTGGGCACTTAGAGGCTATTTACCAAGCCAATTGTCACCCTGAAATCAAGACCAAACTCAAGCTCAATTCAGCAACTCAAGTATTACATCTTTCATGAACAATACAACATGCTTCATTGATATCAATAACATACATACTTGGTCAATCTTGGCCAATCACATAGCCATTTACAAAAGAATAATAATCTTGATAGCCCATACTTTTGCCCCTTTCTAAGACATATACTCAAAAATGAAATGTTTCCTATACATGCCATACTTAATATAATTTCAACTTGGTTATACCAAAATAAGGATTGATAGTGTGCTTCGAGCTCCGACTTCAACGATCCACAAGTTAGCTTGGCGGGACTACATAGAAAGAAAGAATAAAAGACGTAAGCATTTAGCTTAGTAAGTTTGCATAATGTTCATAGCAACATACTTGCTTAATATAAACCATTTGACATCAACAATGGTATCATAAATTTTAGCTATAAAGCTTACTTACTCATGCTTGATTCTTACATATCTCATGAGACTTACTAGTCTCATACTTGAGAGGTAAACAAGGTACCTGTATCACTTGATCACATTGATCAGCATACTTTAACATAATAATCATAATCTCTGATTCATCATTCATAACATGAATAATACTCATTTTCAGTTTGTTAATAACTTTGCTTACTTAACTTTCTTGCTATCTCACTTTAACTTTACTCATTTGCCAGATGAATTTCTACGAATAACCGAGGATACTAAATCTCTTCACATGAACTTGATGCCAGAGCCATATCCTAGATACGGTCTTACATGGAATATGTCATCTTGGTTTCGAGGCCATGTCTTGACATGGACTTATACGAAGTCTTTCTTTTTCTCACCAATGCCATGCCTTGGCTTGGACTTACATGGGATCTCTTTCTCTTGATAGCTTTTCAATGCCAAGCTTGCCTTGGACTTACATGGTAACTTGTTCAATGCCAAGCTTGCCTTGGACTTACATGATAACTTGTTCAATGCCAAGCTTGCCTTGGACTTACATGATAACTTGCTTGATTGCCGATGCCATGCCTTGGCTTGGTCTTATACGGACTTTCTAATCTCATGTGGTAGATTGAGTATCCTGGGAAATTCTATCTTCAATCGGGACTTGCTCGTATTTAATCTCATTGATTTCTTTGTTTAGCAAAACATTAAGCATCCCATGATAATAATGTAAATTATACTAAGCAATTCAATGATAGAAGTCATAAAACTTAGAAATCATACAAACTTACCTCAATATACAAAATGTATGTAGATATGCAATTTAGTCCTCGACTTTGTTCTTGCCTCGGTTTCGATCCGGGCTTTGTTTTTCTTGATCTATAATCATAAATAGACCATTTAATACTCACATCCACTAAATTGAATCTTTAATCATATTTTGGGAAAATTACTATTTTGCCCCTATACTTTCTCATATTTGCACTTTTGCCCCCTAGGCTCGTAATATGATTTTCATTCAACTTTCTTAAACTTCATGCTTAGCTAATTCATTTTCTATACAATAACAATCATCAATTCTCATTATTTCTAGTATGTATGACCAATTTTTATAACTATTACAAATTATTCCATACCATTATTTTTCATGAAATTCATTAAGGAAAAGATGTTTATCTAACATCAAACTCTTATAATCTTCCATAAAACATCATTTAACAACCATGTCATTCATAGGTGAATTTTTGAGCATGCATCTTAACTCATTATATAGCTAAAAATAGCTAATTCATAATACGAGAACTTTAAAAATACGAAGAATATTAAAAACGGGGCTAAGATGAACTTACTAGCAAGCTTGAAAAAAATGAAGAACCCTAGCTATGGA
Source organism: Gossypium sturtianum (assembly GCA_025698515.1). NCBI lineage: Eukaryota > Viridiplantae > Streptophyta > Magnoliopsida > Malvales > Malvaceae > Gossypium > Gossypium sturtianum. The sequence goes on from CM046952.1 coordinate 111,059,609, forward strand.
GTCTCCAAATTTTCGGCAATGAGAGGAAGAAGATGAATAGATTTTTCTATCATCTTTTTCCTATTTTAATCATTTATTAACCAAATGACCAAAATGCCCTTCTCTTTAAAATTTTTATAATTACTAACTCATGTCCAATTTTGACCAAAAATTAATTTTGGGAAAATTGCTAATTAAAGACTTCTAATTGATATTCTAAAGCTATTTCATACAAAAAGCTTCTAGAAACTCATATTTTACAACTCTTGCAATTTAGTCCTTTTTGGACCAAACAACTTCAATTTAACGAAATTGCTTCATGAAACTTTCACACTAGCATGCAAACATGGCATAAACCTTAAAACTCATGAATTCACCTTGGACTCGTGGCCTCGCACCACTATTCTGACTAGGCCCTAAATCGGGCTGTTACAGATGGAATCATGGAAACTTTGGCTGGTCAGGGTCATTTAAATTTTATGCTTTTATATGTGATAGCATGATTATATTTATTTGATTGCGAATGTATGTTCATGTATATGTATGATAAGCATGCCATATAGTTTAGGGAAAGAATCTCACATGTACTTGTCATGCAATTGATCATTCATGATTGAAACTGAACATTAAAAACCTTGCATGTTTTTATAAGATTGAGTGAGAAATGGTCCTTGATCTATCGTAATTTGGTGTAGCAGATTAAACTAGTTTTCGCATTTAAGGAGCTTGAATACAAGCCTTTTTGTTATGTTTTAGTTAAGTTTTTTTAGTTTTATTTACGTTCAATAAAGTGTGCAAATTGAGTCTTTTATTGACCTTAGGGGTTTAATGAGGCCTAAGGGTGAGTTAACACACTTTGTGAGTGTGTAGGAAACCATTAGAAGGCATACTAAATGAATACTGGCCACTATGTCGCAACGTGGATGACTCGATGTCGTAACATAGGGAACATAATGAAGAAAGCTCAAGGAAAAGTATACTATCACCTCTGTCGCGACATAGGTCCTGGTGTGTCGTGACGTAGACTCTATGATGGAAATAAAACACGAAGATGAGCATTTTGGTCTACACAATTAAAATTTCAACTCGAGGACGTCATCTAACCTAGGGTTAAGGAAGAAGGCCACGTAAAAGCTATAAATAGGCTCATTTGGCACATTTTATAGACACCATTCCTTTAGCCTAAATTCTCTTTGTAAAATTTAGTTTAGTTTTCTTTTCGTTCTGAGGTTTTAGATTTCTTTTGGTTGTTCTTGTTGATTTCAAGAGATCTAAATTGTGGAAGCATTCAAACTTTGTGGATTCACAATTAATCTCAATACAATCAAGCTCTTTCATTTACTTTATCTTGTCGATTTAATTAGTATACTTTCTCTTTATATCGATTTCATGAAAGCCATGAGGAACTAATCCCTCTATAGGGGGTTAGTGACTGGAGGTATGATCTATTAACTATTTTGTAGGGTTACTCAACGGATTAGCTATTTAGGAAAGGAAGAACGTGAAATAAACCCCAGGTCTAACAACCTTGGGAAGTCATCAAGGTGGGAATTAACCCAAAAATGGTATTGCCCATCCGTGAACACCTTCACCCCTAGCCAGTCTAGACTGTGAGGTCGAAAGATAAGTAGTTCTTACTGACTCGTTTTGTTAGTGGAAGATCGGAAGATCCTGTTAGGTTGGCGACTAGTTGATTGACAAGGAACCCGAAACAAAAGTTGATGGGGATTACCGAAGCAAGCTAATGAGCCATAACTGAGATTTGATTCATTTTACTTTTCTATCTCTTGAACTTTTATTTCTTTTATGTTATTATATTATATTTTATTATTATTAAAACCATTAAACCACCATTTTTATGTTTTCATACAATTACTGATTTAAAGTACTAATTAGATCCTTTTAGTATTTAGATTAGAATTGAACTAGTACTCGCCTCCCTTAGATTCGATCCTTGGAGTACTCACCTACTCCATTGTAAAAAGTATATTACAACTCGACCCGTATACTTGCGGATATCGCCTTATATTTTTATATCTTATTACAATATTCACACTTTGGACATTATTACGTCTGGAGGCAGACAGTCCTTAAATAATACCTACGACTTCCATCAATAGTCTATTGTGTTGGCAAGGCAATTTAACTACCCCATGGTAGGACTGTTATGTGGATCTCACTGAGGAGAATTCCTGAAAGTAAATAGAACTATCTTGTAATCATATGATAGTTGGTCAGTCCTGTTGTAGGTATTATCATGCGATATAACAAAAAGTTTTTTATTCAAAGAGGACAACTAGTCACAGCATGTTACTCCATGAGATTGTTTCACGATGACTCATTTGTGGAACATGATGTGATAGGTATTAAATTGATGGTTATACATTCAAGATCTTCTAGTTAAGTAACTTCCCATGAAATCTACTTAAGTTAGAATGATGGCCAAACGTTAAACGATTATTAGTACGTGTGAATGCCTAAGAAACTTGGTTCGTGTACTAATTGGATGGAAATCAATGTTTTTACTAGTTGATCAAGATTATCCCACGGTGACTTGATTCAATGGGTGTAGGAATTATCGTTACAATGACTTACAAATGTTTTCAAGGTTTAATATAAGACATATGCATCATCGTAATGCATATAGTAAAGTTGCAAAATATTTTCAAATATTTGTTTAATACAAAGATATTAATGAATGAAAGTTTTATTTTTAGTTTGAAAATGATACCTACTCCCTTATTAAATATATTCTTTGAGAACAAAGTGAATGGAAATAACTATAAGGAATGAAAAATGAACTTGATGATTGTCTCAAGCTATGTAAAACTAAAGACAATCCTTGATAATAAATGCCCTCCGACCACTCAATCTAAGGCTAAAAAATACTGGGAGGAGTCTAATGAGATAGCTCATTGCTATATGCTGGCTAGCTTGACCAACACCCTTTATAAGCAACTAGAGAGTTGTAAGATTGCCAAAGCGATTCTAGCCAAACTAGAAGACATGTTCAGAGGCCAAGTTGCCTTGGCTCGACAGTCGGCTCTTACTAGTTTGGTGAATGCCTAGTAAAAGCCTAGCACTTCGATCAAAGACCATATGATCACTCTTATGGGATACTTTGTCGAGGCCGTGGACAATAAGGCCAATCTGGACTAGAACATGCAAATTGAGATAGTGTTCAAAAGCTTGTCCAAGGATTTTGCAGGCTTTCAGGCCGCATATAATCTTTGAAATAAGAACTTGACACTTGCACAACTCATAAAAGGAATTACAATCCTGTGAGTTGATGTTGAATGGCGGTCAATCGGTCTGTAAAGCAGAATCAAACTTTGTTGTTGCTTCTTCCTCAAAATGGAAAGGAAAACACACTGAGTACATCAATGCTAAGTTCTTTGGGCCACCACAAGTGGAAAGGAAGAGAACCAAGAATCCTAAAGACTTATCTAAGTCTAAATGTTTATTCTGCAGCAAGAAAAGACACTTCAAGGAAAACTGCAAAGAGTGGAAGGAATACCTAGCCATTAAAGGCAAAGGTATGAAAATTTTTATGATAGAAGCTAGTTTAGTGGAAGATTCAATAGACCACTGGGTCATTCATTCTGGAGCCACTAGTCATGTGTGTGTTTCTCTACAAGGGTTCGAAGAGATGAAAGATCTTAGAGATAAGAGTCTACTGTTATGGACCTGTAACACCCTAAATTCAGCCTAGATGTTAAGGTCAAATTATGAAGGTTACAACATTCGTAAAAACATTATCGATTAACTTATGTGAGGACTTAATTTTATTTCCAGAGTAATAAAGTTATTTAATTATCAAAACACGAGTATTTAGAAGATCGCGTGTGAGCACTTTAACGAAAACATATATCATATATCATATCAAAATGTCATATCGTATCAGAAGAAATCCTACCCCTATCCACTACACACCAACTCCGTCCCACCAATCACACCAATAGGACTACATGAGTCCATCCATTCAACAACACCGGGTCATGGTGGTATGCCACTCATAATAGTGCGGCTGTGTTGCCAAACATATATTGTAGTTTAACTGCCAAAATTACAGTAAAACTGCCAGAATACACTTCCTCCTTTCAATATCAACCCAACCCCATGCATGTGATATGACATACAGAAACATAATCAAAATAATGGCATGCTTAACATGCAATCTCATATGATGATTTCAGAAGTTTATCTCGTATTAAGAGTTCAGATTAATAGAAAACAAAATCGTGCCATAACATCACAAAACATGAGTGTCAGAATACAACATATTCATTATCACATAACAAATCAAGCACAGCAGAATACAAGTTAGAGCACTTACCTTAGATTTAGAATTAGTAAGCATTTAAGTACTTCCCAATCGTTACTTAATCATGTTTCAGAACATATACTAATCATACTTGATTAACGTTTAAACATAAACAATTACTGCACCATTTTTACTTAAAAACCCACACTACTTACAATATCATACTAACATATTTCATATATTCAAGTCTTATTTAAATTGAATGGACCCCACAAAAGGTCTAATTACGAAATTTGGAGTCAAACGGGCCTAGGTGAAAATTTTTAAAAAATGGGACCACACGACCCAATTGGCTAGCTTGTGTGGGACACATGCCCTCACGCACAATACACAGCAATTTAAAAAAAAACCACTATTTTAGAGTTTTTTTTAGCTTTAATCGATGTTTCGGGTTAGAATCACACACCTAATGATGAAATCGATTAATCACAACCGTGAACTCACAAATACTACAAGAACCATAAAATTGCACTGATTAAACATTGAAAAACCATCCAAGAAAGACCTTCTTTGTCAAAATTCCAGTCCCCAAAATGAGGTTTGTAAACTTACTACTCAAAAACAGCGTCCAAAATGAGAACTACTCCGCTGGAGGAATTCGATTCTCACCCCCTTCACCTATCCAAGAATTATGAAAATACTAGTTACCACATATAACAAAACAATATTAACACAACCCCATCTTGATCTAAAGAATGAACTAATAATGGAACTTCAGAAAAAGTAACTAAACAAGACTTACACTGCGAACGAATTGTGAACCAAGAGCAAAAATACGCACGAAAATATGGCAGCACATAAGAGTTACCAAAAAGAGAACAAAGAAATCTAAAGGAAAAAGAAAGAAAAGAAAATGAGAATTAAAGCAGGAGGATGAAAAAAAAACAACGTGAAAGAATAGTGGGGAAGAAAATGGACGGTTTGTTTGGTGAGTGATTTTAGGTGTTTTGATAAAAAAATAAAATAAAATAAATACAAATTTATCTTAATCAAAATCCTAACCCACCAGATTTTTCAGAATTTGAATTAAACTCATCAACCAACAAAAACAAGTAGCAAAAATATTACATACTCTTGCAACACAGAATTCAAACACACGACCTAGAAGTAAGCTGAAGCCTTACCACTGAACCAGCAGTCTTATTCTTGTCATCAATTGGGAGAAATAAATTCTTAAGCCAAAAATTTAAAGATAGGGTTTTAAGAAAAAATAGCAACAATACAAGGCAAAGTATTCGAATCCGGAACCTCACACACACTACTCACATCTCTTAACCATTAAAGCCAAATAGGACTGCTGAAGCAGTGGGAGATGTACATCTTTCTTTTGATAATTTTATGAAGATTGTTTTCAAAGACATTTTCTACATACCAAGATTAAAAAAAACTTGATTTCAATTGCATGTTTATATAAAGACGGGTTAACCATGACTTTTAATAATAGTATTGTAATATTTAAAAATCGTAAACTTATATGTAATGGATGGATGTAAAATAATCTCTATTTTGTCAAACCAAAGATGTACACACTGCTTGAGAGTGGAATTTCGAATAAAAGACTTAAAACTTATCACTCTAATAAGTTGTACCTTTAGTATTCGATACTTGGTCATATTAACCAATAAAGAATCACAAGGCTTGTGAAAAATGGCACTTTAAGTTCACTTAAAGAAATTGATCTTCCACAATGTGAATCTTGCTTGGAAAGTAAGATGACTAGGCGATCTTTTAATGCAAAAGGGATGAGGGCCATGAAACCCTTATAACTTGTGCATAGTGACGTATGTGGCCCCATGAACGTCAGTGCGAGAGTTGGTTATGAGTATTATATAACCTTTATTGATGATTATTCCATATATGGGTATGTGTACCTAATGCACTACAAGAGTGAAACCTTTGATAAATTTAAAGAGTTTTGACCGGAAGTTGAAAAATAACTAGGTTTACCCATAAAGGCACTTTGGTGTGATCGAGGTAGGGAATATTTATCAGATGAGTTCATAGGTACCTCATAGAGAATGAGATTCTATCCTAATTAACCGTGTCGAACACTGTACAATAGAATGGCATGTAAAAGAGAAGAAATCAAATGTTGTTAGACATGGTTCATTCGATGTTAAGTTATTCCAAGCTGTCAATGTAACAGTCCGGTTTAGACCCTAGTCGGAATAGTGGTTTTGGGACCACAAATCCGAGTCAATAAAATATTTTAATATTATTTTCTGTGCCTTTGATATGTGACTAAGTATGTGTTAAAGTTTCGTAAGTTAATTTGTCTGTCTGTGTGCTTAATTTGAGAAAATGATTAAATTGCATAAATGGTAAAAGTGACCTCTTATTTGATTAATGGCCAAATTGATGTGGCTTTATTATGTGAAGCCCTTAATAGGCAATTAGCCCATTAATAAGGTTAGTGGGTGGTAAAGGACAAGTATGCCCTTAATGTATATTTGTTTCAAATATTAATTGAAAGGTTAATAAGGTAAATGTATCAATAATATGTTTATAACAAAAACAAAACATGAAAAATGGCCATTCTCATCTTCTTTGTTCACCGAATTTAGAAAGAAAGAAAAGGGTTTGAAACTTTGAAGCATTCGGCCATTACTAAGTTCAATTTAAGGTATGTTTTTAATCTGTTTTAGATAATTTCTACGTTTTTGCAATCGTTGCTTCGTATACTATAAAACCCATGTCTTAATTTTGAGAATTGATGATGTTTTTGAAATGAGACTTTGATGAACTCATGTGATTTGTGATGTTTAATAGTGAAATATGGAATATATGTGTTTGATTAGCATATTTTGTCTTTAAAGTTTTGTTGATTTTGAGTAATTTGGTTGTAATTGAGAAAATGATTATTTGAGGGACTAAATTGTGATATAAATGAATTGTATGGACTCATATGAGCATGAGTAAAATTCGGCTAGGCATGGGTAACATGAAATTTGATGTATTTTGTGATTTTGTGAAATAGGGACTAAATTGTTCAAATGTGAAAATATGAGGGCTAATTTTCAAATTGCCCTAAATATGTGTTCTTGGATTGAATTGAATTAATTAGTGAATAAAAGGGTTAAATTTGAATATGTATAGATCAAGAACTAAAGAAAATGGACTTAGATCGTGGGAAATCGAAAGTAATCGAGTAGCCGTATCCGTTTCCATTAAATTGAATCCGAGGTAAGTCGATATACAAATAAATGTCTTTGAATTGACTTATTTGTGAATATATGAAATTTGAATTGTTATGAATAAAACTCGAAATGATGAATATATGAATCCCGAGAAAGTATCGGGAGATGATTAATGTTCGAGAAGTCCCGTTTGAACCTAGGAATAGATAGGGTAGTATATGTCATGGCATAGGTGTCCGATATGTGTTATCATGTAAGACCACGTCTGGGACGTTAGCATTGATTCGAGATTTTGTGTAAGACCACGTCTGGGACGTTGGCATTGATATGAGATTTACGTGTAAGACCATGTATGGGACATTGGCATCGTAATTGATTCGTGTAAGACCCTATCTGGGACAGTGGCAATGATATCTAATTACATGTAAGACCACGTCTGGGACGTTGGCATTGTACGAATATTTCGAGCACTCTGAGTATCCTATTTAGTTCTGAACGGTTCAACAGGCAAGTCTGAGATACGAATGACTATGTGATTTGCATATCTGTTCAGGTACGTTTGATATGAACACCTTGTGCGTATAAGAAGGTAAGTATATTCATAAACTCACCTAGATGAGTTATGTAATTGAATATGAGAATGTAAATGTGCTACATGAATGGACAAGCTATGATCCAACAAAGTACATGGTGATATGCAATATTGAAAGATGAATGGCTAAGTAAATGTGCCAAGAAGAATTATGGTTATGAAATAGAGATATGAGTGAATTTATTTTGTTTATATGATTTGAATGCTTATATGCTAAGTTTATTTGTATATGGCTTACTAAGCTTTTGGAAAGCTTACTCTGTGTGTGTGTTTACTCTATTTTATAGGTCGTCAAAGCTACAAAAAGGCTCGGGAATCGTCAAGGATCATCACCACACTATCAAACTCAACTTTGGTACTTTTGAATGTGTAAATAGTTGAATATGCCATGTATAGGCTAGTTATTTTTGGTACATATTTGAGAAGTGTAAATAGCCATGTGATGTGGCTAGATTTAATGTTGGTAATATGCATGAGTGAATATGGTATGTGATGTTAGTTTTGGTATGATCCCATGACTATGAAATGGTTAAGTTTATGGTAAGCATATGGATGAAATTTGAGTATGTATGTTTGATAAAAAAAATGGTCATATGAAAGATAAATGTAGATGAATCATGCTTGAATGCATATATGTTTTAGTTGTGCAAATTGTACATGAAATGAATTGGTATATTGCTTGTGGGGTTGACCCAAGTGTGGGTGGCATTTTGGCCTTGCAAATGGCCTATTTTGCATACACGGCTGTGGCACAGGGGCGTGCCTAGTAGCCGTGTGAACAAGTCAGTAGCTAGCTTAATTCTACACGGCCATGGCACACGGGCGTGTCTGGTGGCCGTGTGAATAAGTCAGTATACATGCTCTGTTTTGGCACGGCCAGGACACATGGGTGTGTCTGGTAGCCGTGGAAGGCACACGGCCTGCCCACACGGGCGTGTGTCCTCTGTAACTTAGAAAAGTTTTTAAATTTTCGAGAAATTTTGTATGTATTCGGTTTAGTCCCGACCCTATTCATAAGCATGATTAAGGTCTCGTTGACTTGTAAAAGGGACACTTTGATTGCGTTGGATGAATTATATTATGAAATGTCCGTAAAAGTTTTCGATTTGTCCGGTAATGCCTTTAACCCTAATCCGACGATGGATACGGGTTAGGGGTGTTACAGTCAATCTCCTTTTGGGTATATATGATACAAACGGCTTGCTATATTATGAATGATGTACCAATTATGGTAACGTCGAAAGCCCCATACGAATTGTGACATGGCGGTAAGAAAAATCTAAATCATTTAAGGATTTTGATATACTCGAACCATGTATTGGATAAAGATGTGAGGAATTTGGATTCAAGGAACAAAGGGTGGTTTGTTTTATAACCTGAAAGAGAAAACTCTTATAGTGTCCACCCATGCTACTTTCCTTGAGGAAAGTTACATGAATGATTTAAAACCTCAAAGTAAAGAAGTAATCGAGGAACTTTCAGGAAATACACAAAGCCCTATGGAAACAATTCCAAAACCAACTCCTAAAAGTATATATGCAAACAATTAGCAACATAGGGTGCTTCCTCGTAATTGAAGGGTCTTTCGTAGGCTTGAGTTCTTCCAATCTAGTGGAGATGTTTTAAACACTAAGTTTGCCAAATAGGAAGATGATAACCCACTCACCTATGATGAAGCAATGTAAAGTGTTGATTCCAAGCTCTGGGAAATAACTATGAAAGCTGAGATAGATTCTATAGATTCCAAATTAGTGTGGGAACTTATAGACTTACCAGAAGGGATAAAACCCATATGGTGTAAGTAGATCTATAAGAAGAAAATAAATGTGGATGGAAAAGTGGAAAATTATAAGGCCAGACTTGTAGCAAAATATTATACTTAGAAAGAAGGTATTGAGTACGAAAGAAACCACCTCTTCGGTTGTCATGCTCAAGTCAATCCGCATATTGTTATCCATTATGGCGACTCTCGATTACGAGATCTAGCTAATGGATTTCAAGAAAGTGTTATTGAATGGATATCTTGAAGAGAGCATCTATTTGATGCAACCCACCATATATATAGCTAAAGGAAACGAGCATTAATTATGCAAACTACTTGGACAAATATACGGACTTAAGCAAACATCCCGCTCATGGAATCAAAGATTTGATCAAGCGATTAGGACTTTTAGATTTGAGCAAAACGTAAATGAACCTTATGTTTATAAATGTATTGGGGATGGAAAGGTGGTCTTTCTCGTTCTATATGTTGATGAAATTCTACTTATTAGGAATGATGTAGGGACATTTTCATTAGTTAAACTGTGTTTAACCCAACATTTTAGCATGAAGGGCTTAGGAGAAGCTAATTTTGTTCTAGGAATTTAAATCCTAAGGGATCAAAAGAACAAAGTGTTAGCACTATTGCAATCATCATACATAGACAATATATTGGAATGTTATGCAATGACTGATTCAAAGAAGGGAAATCAACCTTCTATATTGGGATTTCATCTTTCTTTTAAGGACTGTCCTAAGACAACGAAAGAAAGAGAAAACATGAGAAAGGTTGCATATGTTTCGGCAGTAGGATATCTCATGTTTCACAGTTAAGTTGGTGAGTCAATATCAGGCGAATCCAAGACCAAGACACTGGAAAGCAGTTAAGCATATACTCAAGTATTTACGGAGAAAGAGGGATTATATGATTGTGTATTCCAGAGGAGATCTTAATCTTATCGAATATACTGATCCTGACTTCCAAACGTGTTAGGATTCAAGGAAATCGACATTGGGTTGTGTTTTTGTCCTAGATTGCAGGTCCATAATGTGAATAAGTGTTAAGCGAGGTTACATTACTAATTTCATTATGAAGGATTGAATATGAGGTATGGAAAAATCATGACACTATAATAGTACGAATATTGCTAAACCACAAAGAAACCACACAATAACAAAACACATTTATAGAAAGTATCATAAGGGAGACGATAGTGTTTGACGGAATAATGGATGTAGTCATGTAACAGTCCGATTTTGGCCCTAATCAGAATGGTGGTTTCGGGACCACGAATTCAAGTCAGAAAAATATTTAAATATTATTTTTTGTGTTAATTATATGTGAATTAGCATGTGTGAAAATTTCGTATGAAAATTTGAGGGTTTGTGTGCTTAATTAAATAAAAAGGGCTTAATCGCGTAAAATGAAAATTTGATGGTTAGTTGTGAAAGTGCCTAATTGTTGTTGTCTTTTTAATATGGAGGATTTATGTTGCAATTAGGCCATTTTTAATATATAGTGGACGGCAACATGTGGTTATTGTATGATTTTATATATTAAATGTTTTATAAAATTTAATGTTTATATTATAATAATATAAAATATGTTATAATAAACATAACATAAATAAAAATAAAAGAAGCCAAAGTTTATTTTTAGCTTTCATGACCGAATAAAAAAAACAAAAAGAAAAGAGAAAGGAGTTAGGCATTCGGCTATCTTTGGATTTGATTAAGGTATGTACCTAGCTCGATTTTTGATAATTTTTACGTTTTTGAGATCGTTGCTATGAAATGTACAAAGCCCATGCTTCAATTTTTTATTTTGATGAATATTTTGAGTTGGGCCATTGATGATAGCTTGTGATTTTTGTTGTTTGATGATAAAATATCAAAGATATGTGAAGGATTAACATGTTTTGTCTTTGAGTTTTTGATGAATTTGAGTAATTTGGACTAAATTGAAAAAAAATAAATTTTTGAGGGACTAAAATGTGAAATAAATGAAATGTATAGACTTGTATGAGGACTATGAATATCCGGCCCTTAAGGTGTATAGTCAAATTTTGTGTATTTTGTGTTTTGTGCAAATAGGACTAAATTGTAAAAAGTGTGAAATGTTAGGGGCAAAATGGTAATTTGCCCATTTATGTGTTTTTGGACTAAATTGAATGAAAATATGTTTGAATGAGTTTAATTTAAACATGTTTAGATCAAGAACCAAAGAAATCGGACCTGGATCGAGGAAAAGCGAAAATAGTTGAATAGCCAATTTTTGTCGTCTGTCGATATCCGAGGTAAGTCTTTAAGCAGTTAAATTTGTAAATTGTATATATAAATTAGTAATATACTGATTTGGAATTTGTGGAATTTGTAATGAGTTAGCCGAATGTGATTAATTTTAGGATTAACAGGTTTAAGTTTACTTCGAATGAATTATAATAATATTTGAAAGTTTGTATAAGGATTATGACATATATGAAAGGTTCGATATATGACATGTGTGTGAGACAGCTTTAAAGTATTGTTATTCGGGCTTTGGGGCCTAGCAAGCCTTGTGCTGGTGAATGTGATCGGGCTTAGTGCCTAGCAGGCTTATTTCCGGTGAATAAATATCAGACCTTGGGTCTAGCAGGCCTAGTGCCGGTGTGTGATTCAGGCTTACGCCTAGAAGGTTTAATACCGGTGATTTATTTTCAAGTCTATGTCTATAAGACCTCATTTTGATGTGGAAATTGAGCAAGTAAGTTGAATTAATTGACCTTGTATGTTCGGCCACAAAGGTATGTGCATATGAAATGATGAATTGAATTTGTATACAAGTAGTCATATGTGATGATATAATGAGCCATGTATATGTGACCTTATAAGTAAGTAATTATGATATGATATATGAGAACTTGATTATTCGGTCAACTAGGATGATTATGATTTAAATTGAAATAGTGTTATTTTGGGAACGAAAAGTTGTATAATATTATACTTAATGAGAAGTATAAGCAATCGGCCAAAGTGATTTGTGGAGTTCTAGTATAATATTAATTATACAATTTAATTTAATAGAAATGTTTTGATTGTTCGTTTGAATTGTTTAATTTGCTTATGACTTACTAAGCTATGATAGCTTACTGTGTATGTGTTTATTTGATTTGTTTTATAGATTTTGAAGTCTAGTTACGAGCTCGGGGATCATCGTCAAAGTCTATCACACTATCGACTTATATCGGTACCTTTAAAGCTTGGATTTTGAACTCATGGCATGTATAGGCTAGCTTATAACTCGGATAATATTTTTGATGTTGTAAATATAAGCCATGCGAAAATGGCTTGATCTTAATGCTAATGATCTAATGTTTAAGTAATCTTAGTCGTAGTATATGAGTGTGTTATGCTTGGTTTATGAATTCGGTTGTGATATAAGTTCATGTTAGGTATATATATATGTTTGGCATGGAGTAACCATTTATGACTTATGTTTAGTTCTTTTGGAAAGTTTGATATATGTGGTTGAGGCATATGTTTGAGATATGGATTGTTAATGACCTATTATTGAGTTACATAGTTCGAAACATGAATCAAATTGGAAATTGTTTATATTTTAAATTAGGTAATCGATTATGTGATGAAATAAAGATGATGGTTATAAGTTATTTATGATTCGGTATTGGTGTTTAAATCATGACATTAAGTGTTAGTTATATGTTAATATTGAATTCTTGGTATTGGACATGAGTGGACTAAGTTAGGCTATGAAGTATTTGATTAATAAATATGGTTTTTGTGTCAGTATGAAATGGAATGCTTGAATGGGTGAGTTGTTTTAAAATTTATAATTAAGGTGTATTTGTATATTCGGCTAAGGCCTTGTACTCATAATAATAAGTATGTGATACGGTACATAAATAATAAAAATGTAAGTATATTATGTATTGAATGTTTTCATGAATGACAGAATGTATATTCTATGTTTGTTTTGGTTTATTCATAAGAGAATTAGTTTATGTACCGAATACATGTTTAATGATTCAATTGTGTATTTGCTCTTTTGATAGTTATAGATCATGCGCATTTGATATACCTATAATATGATCGTTTGAAGCTTGGCTACTTTGGTTCTGCTGTGGTGGCTAGTAAACTTATGTATTAGGCATGATTTAATTTATTATAAAAAAATTTGGTGTTGGTTCAAATTGATATGGTTTTATGTGCATAACTTGTGATAAGAAAAGATGTATAATTATATATATTCTGGTTTTGTTATAAAGCATGTTTATATGAACTTATAAATATGTCTAGTACGCTGTGTGGATGGTTTAGCCTGACATTTGATAATGTGTTTTCGTATATATAAAAAAAAATGGATGAAATTATTGATGTGTTATTATATAAAGCATGTATAGGAATGAATGTCTGTTGTGGGTTGTATTTGGATTGGTAATGCCGTAACCCTAATTCGGCGACGGATACGGGTTAAGGGTGTTACAAGTCAAAGATTGCATTTGATGACAAACCTTAAGGATTTGTTTTACCAAGACTCTATTAGCTAGAGAATTCTTTGGGAAACATATGGACGACATAAGAATGCAAAACATAGCTCATCTACTTCACTAGGGCAAGTGAGAGACTGTTGGATCCGATGCCTTAAGTGTAGTGTTTTTGTCTATGTTCACTTGTAATTTTTTTGAATGAATTGGTTAATAAAATAATTCTTGGATTACATTAATATACTTTGTATAATTGTCCTCATGTGGTTTTTGCATGCAAAGCAAAATAGAAGCAAATATTGACTTACTGGTTGTATAATGTTTAAACTAATACTAAGCGATATTACATGGTCGGATCGTAATATGGAAAGACAACTTATATTATTAAACAAGCCTAAACATGTCCTTATAGTTTAATCAGAAATCAACTAATCGATTGAAAAAATAATATGTCGTCTAACAAGTCCAATTGGGGAGATGTCTTGTCTTGGGCATCGAAGCGGATGTCTCCTAGAAGATAGAGACATAGGTGTAACTAACTAGACTAACAGTACATTGGACTAGACCGAAGAAGAATAGATCCTAAATCTTTTTATGGATTTATTCACTTGTTACATTCAAAGTGTGGCATACATTAATCCTGAGTGGATGACGGACTATGTATGCGTGACTCGTATACTTTGATGTAAGTAAAAACTTGAGTTCAAATAGATAAGGATTTGAAAGTTGGTGCGTTGGGTATATGACTTCTATAGTATGTAGCGTCATTCACAACAGTGGAATTCATAGCCCGAGATATGTGTAAATGATATCCTCTCATTGACATTCATGGTTGATGAAAAGTAAACGAGGTCACGGGTTGTTCGTCTTTGTGATGAATAACTTGATTACTATTTGATAGTAATTGACTTTTCATGAAAGAAGATGTAATAGTTACCATGAGATAATATAGGGTCATATTGGGAGAACAATTTTATCCTAAAGAGATTAAGTATATCCTATGAAGGTAACACACTTATGACAAGGTCATTGGTCGAGCACTGATTGAGTTGCTTTCATAATGGCATGTCATTGATGTGAGCTCAATCATGATATTATAATGAAATGGCTTCATGAATTAATGAGTTTATAATGAATAGGCGAAAAGTTAGAACTTAATTATAAATCATTTGAGTCCTAATTGCATATGTCCAATTGGTCCCTCCGCTAGCTTGTTGAAACTAGAAATGAATTGTATGTTGAATCAAATGAACATAAATGGATAGAAATGGTAAAGTTAGAGTAATGGAAAACATTTGGAAATGAATGTGATTTTCTCTAAATGGAAATGACATAGAAAATGAATTTATGATTTTTCGAATTATTAATTAATTTATTAATTAAGTGATTAAATAATTGAAGTTTGAAAATTGAAATAAATTTATTGGTCATGGTAAATTCGTTGAATGTAAAAATATTAAATATATTTTCTCATAGATTCTTTTACGGTAAAACCGTCATAATTTTAACAAAATTAGAATTAGGTTGAGAAAATTATTTAATTGGGAAATTAATTTATTTACATTTATTTAAGATGTTTATTTTTGGGAAATAGAAAAACAAATATTAGATTCGATTAAATTATAAAGTACTGGGTTAAAAGTCCATGAAGTACTTATAATTAGACTCAATATGGGAGCCCAAAAGTCCCTCGTGTTTAATGTTAGGTACGACAAACCTAGTTTGTTAACTAGGGTTGTTGCCCCACCTATTTCTAGTTAGATTAGGAGTACACTTTTCTATTGAAATAAACTTCTACAATTCAACAAGGGTTTCACCTATTCTCCTTATAAATAGATGGAACCGGTAGGGCTAAAAATACAATTTTGAGATATTGTTGTTCTGCCCAAAAATAGTGAGAGTTTATTCTCTAAGTATTAATTATATTTTCTAGAATAGCAATTCTGTCGATTTCTATTGAGAGAGAATTTTGCTTTCTCATTGAAAGTAAAGTAAACTATTTCTGGTTCTGTGTTTGATTCGAATCGTTCAAGCCCACACTCAAAGCAGTTTGTGGTATGAGAATAGCGGAAAAGGCCGTTTGGTTGAAAGTTAGGAACGATAAGGATTCTCTTAACTAAAAACACAAATGCGATTTCAGTAAAGGGTTTATTGCTATAAATATCACAAATCAACTCAGTTTTCAAATTTTTTATTTTCTGTTTTGCAAGAAAAACATTTTTGAACCAAACTTTTTCAACATCTAGGACCTATTGCGGCATAATCTGACATGAAACTGTCATCCATGGTTGTCAACTTCTTTAAATGGTGTATACTATAATTATGGTTGTCGGCTAGCATATAGAAACCGACTTTCGTTAACTGAGTAATGATTCTGTCATAAATCTAAACTTATATCATTGCGAGCTCAAGCTACAAGAGAATACTTCAATTTTGCTACATTTTCGGTAACATGTCCTTGTTCAAAACTTAATAAGCAAGCTATCATTACGGTATGCTTGGAAATTAAATTTTTGAGATACTTAAGTATATATGCCACAATAGAATGTAGAAGAGGACTTTTTTGGTTTTCTTTGAAAAGCTAATTAACAAATTTAACAGCCTATTTATAGGTTTTAAAATTAAAATTCTGTCAGGATTTTTAAACAAAACTCAATACCCACAGTTATTGAGATCTATTTAAATTTCCCTAGTATATTTTTTAAAATATATTATTTCAAACTTAACACCTTTAAACGTCGAATTTTTGATTAAATATTAACCTCAACTATTTAAAATTAATTACATTGTTATCGTTAAAATTTTAAATATTTTACAAAAGAATTATATATTCACAAATGTTGAAATACTGTAATAACATCATAATAATTACTATGATTCTAACAACATAAAAGAATTCACAGCATTAACATTTCATTAAATTCGACGCTAGTAAACCTCAAAATATTAAAATATATATTATGAAAAATATCTTTTTGAGACATTTATATTAATAAACAATATTAAATTCTGCAATACTGAAGTCCTTAGTATTACCATTTGTACTCTATTTTGTTGCATCCTTTCCCTCTATTTTGAACATAAATAACTTTTTTCCTTTTCAATATATATAAAAAGAAATCAAGAGCTTGTAAGGCTGACAGCTTGTAAGCTGTCTATTTAGACTTTCAGCAATTTGCCAATTTTATATTATTTTTATTTAGCAGTTTATGATCATTACCACATGCCAATCAGACCTTAAAACTTCAAAAGCAATAAAAGATTTGAGTTTGGATTCATATATATTTATGCATTCTTAGAAAATGGTATCCAACAAAATTTGGTCTTTTTTAAAAAATAAGAAGTAAATAATAATAATAATTAATGTACTGATATTCAGAGGAAAAGGGAAGAATATAGAGAGAGGGGAGGGAGGGGGTGGGGGTGGGAAATGAGAGAGCACATGGCTTGCCTTTTGTAGGGTTGGAAGTGAGAGAGCACATTTCTTTTCCATTTTTTTAGTTAAAAAGTGTATATTATTATATTATAGGTGAATATTGAAATTTGTAATTATATTTTATTTTTATTGATATTTATTATTAAATTTTAAAAATATGAGTAAATATATCACTTCATTTTTATGTGATTTTTATTACTAAATTTTGAATTTTATTAAATTTTACTAATTTTAAATTTTTAATTAAATTTTACTATTTAATATTAATCTTGATGATTTGAAAACATAATTTAATAAAAAAATTCAAATATTCTTATTTTAATAACTAACAATAATTTAATTTATAAATATTAAAAATTAAGAAACTAACTTAGAAATTTTATTTAATGAAATAAATACTTGAAACATAAAAACTAAATATATAAAAAATAAATTTAATTTTAATAAAAAATCATTTTTATTAATTTCAATATTACATTAGTTAACTTGTTATTTAATATTAAAATAAAGTATAAAAAATTATTAATTTTTTCTTGAAATTAAAATTGAATAGCAAAAATCAATAAAGAAAATTTAATTTTAGTGAAAAATTCAATCAAGAAAAAGTAAAAAGACAATTCAATACATAAGTAAATTTATTTTTAGTTCATTAAAATAATGAAATATCAATGTATAACGACAAATTTCACTCTATACCTAAAAGGTTGTAAAAGATTTACACATTAACCCTCAAAATTTAGATATTAATAATTGTAAATATGTTCATCGATAATTAATCTGTTTTCATTTTTTTAACAAAATAAATAGTTGTTTTCATTTTCATTAAAATCGATTTCGTCGTGCATTTAAGAAAAAAAGGGGGAAATTCAAAGTGTTGACATTTGTGAGGTTCACATGCATAAACCCAATGTTCCATTTTGGAGTGTAATCATTCTTCTTTTGTTTCCAATGTCTCTTTCATTTATCAAATTTGTATGGTTTCATCCCAAAACAATACCAAATAATTTAGCCTTTTATCTCAATGGTCTTTAAACACAACATTTCTACCATTTTTTTAAATTTTATTTTGCCAATTTCAAAAGGGAAATTATCATCTTTTCCTTCCCAATTCCAAATGGAATTATAGAGTTAAAACTTTTTTTTTTTTCTTTGAGTTTGGGCACAAATATAATAAGAATTTTTAAGATTAATATTTAATATAGGGACAAAATTTTCATAATAACAATTTTTTTAAAAAAATTTCCTTAGTTAATGACGTTTGACTATTTTCATTTTACCCTTTAAAATTTGTTTACCTCGTGTCACACTAATCAACTATCCGTAAGTAATTCTTATACATTCTAAATATTACATCATGTTAAACTCACAATATCTTTTAACACATATTTATGATTTTATCTTTAATATTAAAATAATTACATTATCATGGACTTAAAGAGTAATGGTTGAGCCTTTTTTACCTAAACGTTTATCGTTCAGATCTTAATAATATACTTTTAAGGGTAAAATTATTCTTATTAAATCTAACATCCACAAAACCTTCTTAATTATAATAGTATTATTTTGGGTAAATACAAATCAGATTTTTCAGAATAAATAAATTATGAAATATTAGCGTTAGTAGAGAAAATAGTAAGATATTAAAGAAAATTGAAAAGACTGATATACTGTAATCTAGAATATAAACTGATATATATTTTATATCATAAAGAAAATGTTGACAAAAATTTATGGCCTCTGAATTTGCTTGAATATAGAAGTGGCTTGAGAGAGAAAATGAATGATCAAAGAAAGTTAATCTTTCTCAATATAATATCTAATTAAAATAATAAATAAATATTTTAATATAGTATGATAATCTAACTTTAATAATTTTAATTTAATGGCTATAATTTGTTCTCAATTTCCAATTAAATCCAAAGGTGGAGATATTAATAACAATAATGTTATTTTCAAATTTAACAATATAACATATAAAAATTTATCCATCACTTTTTTTTTTTTTTATCTATGGCTAAGATTGATTTTCTATATTCAAATTATTAAAGTTAGATTATTATATTATATTAAAATATTTTATTTATTATTTTAATTAGATATTATACTGAGAAAGGTTAACTTTCTTTGATCATTCATTTTCTCTCTCAAGCCACTTCCATTTTTATGAAAGTTAGTCCTCTCTCACCATTAATGCCCTTCCAAGTAAAAAATAACCAAATATTCACGAGAATCTTTAGTGAAACCAAGATACCCACAACTTAGCAAGTTTAGTTTTTTTTTTTTTTTAAAGATTGAAGTGGTATGTGCTCATGATAGATGATAGAGAAAATCAAGTTTTGTAACACCCCAAACTCGATCTAGAAGTTATAACCGGATGTTGAGAAATTACATTAATTTGATTTAAAGCCTTTGTTTCGATCAAACTAAAAACGCGTTTTAGAAACATAAAATTTTGGCTAAACTACCAAAGATAGTTAGAAAAACCGAAATTTGAAAACACTTATTTAAAACCCAGAATTCACATTCTAAAATTGCGTGTTTTGAAAGTACTAACATTAGCAGATCATTTCCAGTATTAAAACAATCTTTCGTTGCAAACCATATATTTTATTTTCAGAAAATACTTAAATGATTACATAACCTTGCAGCGGAAAATTTTCAAAGTTTTTTTTCGTTTTGAAAACCAAAGATCTAACTTGTCAGCTCGTGTGACTTGCAGTTTAATGCTAAAAAATATTAGATTCCAACAAAGAAAACAAAAACCAAAACCAGACCTAAAAACATATTAAAGCATAAACCCACGAATATTTTATCGGGTAACCAATCCAAGTTCTTGTAAGTCGTCCGGTCCTAAGTCAGAAGTTAAACTGAAACGTATTAAACAAACGAATGAGCTAGAAGCACAGTGTATGACTCAGCCCACAAGCATAATTTTGATTTAACAAGCACACATGTAAATGTCATAACAAAATTTTACTTTTAATGTACAAATAACATATCAGAATATTATATTACCAGAAAAATATATCAGATCATAATGTCATATTTCCGGAACATACTTTAGATCGGGATATCATATTTTAATAAACATATATCAGACCAGAATGTCATGTTTTCGAAAACACATATATTATATTAGCATGTCATATCACACCAGAACAAATGTAGATACAAATCCTACTCCTATTCGCTACACACCAACTCCATCCAACCAATCACACCAATTAGGACTTCAAGAGTCCATCCATCCAATCACACCTGGTCGTGCTGATATGCCACTCATAATAGTGCAGCTGAGCTGCCAAACATATATTGCGGTTTAACCGTCGAAAATCCAATAATACTGCTGGAAAACACTTTCTCCAACAAATCAGAACCCACTCCAATGCATATGCAAAATCATGTTAACATATATACGTATCACATAGGTTGTATGCACGCATACGTAAACAGATACTCTATGAAACGTAACTTACACATTACTTATACAGATCATAGCATATCATATTACATGGTCAAATCAGATAGCTTATCAAAACAGATTACAGAATATGCATAACACACATGGTTTATAAAATAGTTGTGCTTAACTCACGTACCTACTTATAGCAGATCATATTGCATTATTATACTTACCGGAACTTATTTAACATACTTCCCACACTTAACCATTTTTTTACTGAAATTTACGCTTTTTTGGGCCTATAAAATGCCCCCGAACCCAAAATTTGAGCCTCTTAGTCGACCCTTAATTGGGCCTCAAAATTGGCCCAAAAGACCCACACGGTCTACCCACACGGTCTGCATGATTTCACACAGCCTATCCACACGGCCTGCATGATTTCACATGGCTGTGTGCCCTACACGACCGTGTAGTCACTGGGTAGTTTCGAAAACAACCCCTGTTTAGTGAATTTCTCAAATTTCAAGGGATAACTCGGGTTAGAATCACACACTTGGGTATTTTCCTGATGCAGATACCACGACACACTTTAGAAGGCCTTAAAAAAACAGCTGATTAGAAATCCAGCCTAAATCATTAAAGAACCATCGCTCACCCCACGTTCCTCTCCAATGGAAACATAACACTTGACTGTGCAAAAAAAGATGGAAGCCGAGATTGAGACTAAATGAAGAAAAGAACAACATCAATAGACATAAACGAATAAAGGAACCACAAAGAAAAAGAAAGATTTTTTAAAAGAAAAAGGGTCAGAGGATTTTTTTAGAAATAATAATGAGCAAAACCAAAAAGAAAGAAATTAAAGAAACAAATCAAATCAAATGAACAATAAAGAAAAAAATAATGTGAGTAGTCAACTAACGAGATTTCAAAATTGAAAGAGTGGTGAGAGAAATTGTGGGGAAGTGGACAACAATTTTGGAGACATTTTAGGGAAACTGATACTTAACCAATCCCTATCAAATTTCCAGCATTTTAAATTAAATTTCATCTTTGACCACATGATTGACACAAAACAAGGGAATAAAAATATTTTCATTTTGCACACGTAGGGATTCGAACACATGACCTAACCCTTAGCGCTAAACTAGCAAGCTCATTCTAACATAATTTGCACAGAAATAAGATTTAAGTAAAAAGACCGGATACAAATTGAGCTAAAAATTAACAAAATTTCAAAATATAGGATTTGAACTTAGGACCTCCCACAAACATACAGAACACCTATCCATTGAACCAAATAAAATTATTTATCATAATTTCCACAACCTTAATCCAAAACAGAGCGTGACCTCTATTGGTTTCACTAACCTAATTTCTTCTAACCCGGTTTTCGAGATGTGACAAGTTTAGGTGGTGTAACACCCCAAACCCGGCCTAGACGTTACGACCGGATCTGGCATGTCACAAAAAAGGGTTGTTTCAAAATTGAGCGTTCGTTAAAACTTTGTATTCTTTTTGAAACTCCGAGCTTTGATGTTTGAGAAATTCAAAACGAACTTTTTATGGTTTTCTTGAAAAACGTTATTATTCCTTTTATTATTATTAGTAATCTTATTTCCAATAACTTGTTTAAAACAAAAACCAGATTTAGTGATTTGCGGGAACGTGATATTTTGGAAACCATTATTAACTTTTTAAAAAAACCCAGAGTTTAATCGTTTATAGTTTGAGAATAATCGAAATGAAAGCTTAAAAGAAAAAGAGAAAATCTAATGGCCTTATTACAAAATATTAAAACCCAAAATTAAAATAAATCTCAAAATAAAGTAAAACGGAAATTTACTAAGGTTCCGATGTATGGCCACCACAAAGTCCTCCGCAGCTCCAAATCCTCAATGCTTTGGGATCACCCGTAAGATTAAAGCGGAGGGGGTGAGTTACGAGAACTCGGTGTGTAATCCCCTAAACGGTCATTAATCGGGCTGAGCCCATACAAGAGAACAAATCGGCGAAGCCCATACTGAAGCAGCATTGGGCCTTAGCCCTATATACATAATAATGCAACCAAAGTATGTAGGCCAACCCAATAATCCATCTGCTACACACCACCCGTACCAGCCTAACACACATGTGGGGATTTCTAAATCGACCCACCCATCCGCTACACACCAATATGGCAGACAAGCTGCTAATCACAGAATTTGTGACGAAGCCACTAGAATAACAGAATATACGTGGCATTGCCACCAGACAGAATTGTGGCAGAGCCACCAGAATACACTTCCTCCGATCATCAATATCCCAACCCCATGCAGAATGTCATGTATGCAAAGCATATATCATAAATGATGTATGAAACAAATTACCATCATAACCAGATAAACTGAATACACACAATCATGCTAATTAACCCGTAAGGGTATAACAGTAATTTTACCCACCGAGAGTATTTTACTAGTTTACCCTCCAGGGGTATTTCGGTAATTTTCCCTCTAGGGGTATTTTTGTAATTTACCCTCTAGGGGTATTTTGGTAATTTACCCTCTAGGGGTATTTCGGTAATTTGCCCTCAAGGGGTATTTTGGTAATTTACCATCCAGGGGTATTTTGGTAATTTCGCATTCAACAGCCTTTCTAAGGACTACTGTCGCCTCGAGCGACACAGAACCCTTTTTGGGTCTCTACGGAACTATTGGGCCTAAAATCTATTTTAGGCCCAAACGGGCCCACACGCTCGTGTGGCCCAAAATGCTTGGTTTCGATTTCGAATTTGCAGATTTTGCATTCGGATTTATCATTAGACAGTTTTCTAACAGTTTGGCCCAAATGGGCCGGATAGCCCAATGGGCCCATTTGGCCCGTTTGGGGTCAGTTAGGCCCGTTACAGCCTCAGTATCGCGAGAGTGCTCGTGACACTCTCAGCGAATTAACGTCATCATTCGTATCTCGATTTACCACTACGAGCGTTCACACGCTCGTGTGGTCACAGATGCCTGTTCCCCGGCTTTTCGACTTTTGGCTGAATCACAGAACATTGCAAACATGCATTCGGAGAGGTGTGAGATTACACACCTGATTTGGATTGCCAAAAAACCACTCTTCGCTACCCCTAGAATAATAATGATCAAGGGTTAGCCTCAACTTCACAAAAGATTCATAGATCCAATTTTCATAACCCACTATAATCACTTACCACAACGTGATCCTCACTACAGAGTTTTAAAATCCGGCCTTGCTTCCTGGCTACCACCACAAGTACCTAAAAGAAACCATTGGTGCACCAACGAGGTTAGCATCCGAGCCACATTCGGTTCTCCTATAAGAAAGGAAGAAACCAACGCCAACTTCACTAGATAGGATCATATGAATAAAACTAACATCAAATTAAAAAGATGTTAAAACAACTTCACCTTACCGAAATCAAGATTAACGATCTACACCCGATGGTTGCTAACGAATTCGGCCTACCCCCAACAAGAGTGTTTCGGCTTATGCTAAAAAGAGAAAGAAATGGGATCCGATGAAAATGAGAGGATGCCAAGCTTGATCGGAGAAATAGAATAGAATGAGAGAAAAATAACGAGAGTGACACAAAGACTTACCCAAAATCGGCCAAAAGAGAAGGTGTGGTGAACAGCTTAAAGAAAAGAGAGAAAAGGTCGAAGAGAAACTACACAAGTGGACAACTCCCCACAGGTTCGACCAAGTCTCAACTGAAGAAGAAGAAAGAAGGGGAAAATGTGGAAGTTCAGTTTTGGAAGGAAGGATTCGGCAAGTATGGTAGAGGAAGATGGAATATAGGTTTCGGCTATGGTATAGAAAAGAGAAGATGGGAGGAGATGGAAGGTGATTTTCGGCCAAGAGTGATTTGGTAACTAGTAAAAGAGGGCAAAGTATGGAGACTGAGTGAAACAAAATAGAAGAAAGGTGAAACTGACCAAATTCGGCAATAGCAAGAGAAAAAAGAAAAAGAAGAGAAAAGACTCGAAAAACCACTTGAGTTAGAAAAATGCCAAAGAAAGAAAAGAAAAACAATGAAAAAGGTTGCTTTGGAAGCCTAAAGAATTTCGGCACCTACTCCTCACTAGCCGAAAGTGCCAAAACACCACTCCCTTAGCCGTTTTTCCTCTCCCCCAACACTCCCACATTCGGCCAACCTCTCCCCCTCCTTGATTCACTCATTGATTTTCTCCTTGCATTTCTCCACACCACCCATTAAAACAATTTGACTGAGTCTTCAACCACCAAGGCAGAGTTCTAATCCAACTCCACCTCTCTCCTCTCCAAAGCATAAAATAAAACTCCCCAAATGCTGCTTGTGGGATTCGAACACTCTCCTTCTCTGCCTCCCTTGTGACGCCACACCACTAGGCCACCTTGCTCTTTGTGTTAGCCAACACATTTAATTAAACCTTAAGTCCTGCCTCCACTAGCTCTCCCCACTAAAGTGCCCAAAAACCAAAATTTCACCAGGGCTTGGGCTCGAACCCGAGCCTCCCCAGGACCCCCAAACACACCCAATCAACCCACAGAGCAACCAAATCATGCATTTACACAACTATCACAGACCCCTGAATTTTAGGATGTTACATTTTACCCCCTAAAAGAAATTTTGGCCTCGAAATTTACCTGATCAAAAGAGGTGAGGGTATAGCTATCGAATTGCCTCCTCAGGTTCCCAAGTGGCTTCTTCTGAACCGTGATTCCGCCACAATACCTTAACTAATGGAACAGATTTCCTCCTCAGCACTTTAACATCCCGATCCAAAATCTGCACTGGTTTTTCTTCAAATGACAAATCAGGTCTAACCTCAGTTTCTTCCACAGGCACTATATGAGAAGGATCTGAGCGGTAGCGCCTCAACATAGAAACGTGAAATATGTTATGTATCCGGTTTAACTCAGGGGGCAACTCAAGCTGATAGGCGACCGGTCCCACACGCTTCACTATCCGATAAGGCCCGATGAATCTAGGGTTTAACTTGCCCTTCCGTCCAAATCTCAAGATCTTTTTCCAAGGTGAGACCTTCAAGAAGACATAATCCCCCACCGAATACTCTATCTCCTTACGTTTTAGATCTGCATACGAATTCTGTCTATCAGAAGCTTCTTTCAACCGACCACGAGTCAACTTTACCTTCTCATCAGTTTCCGAAATCAATTCTGGACCCAACAACTGTCGCTTACCGAATTCTGTCCAACAAGTAGGGGTACGAAACCTACGACCATATAACGCCTCGTAGGGTGCCATCTGAATGCTGGATTGATAGCTGTTGTTATACGCAAATTCTACTAACGGTAAATAATCTTCCCAACTACC
The DNA here is from genome assembly GCA_025698515.1 of Gossypium sturtianum. Lineage (NCBI taxonomy): Eukaryota > Viridiplantae > Streptophyta > Magnoliopsida > Malvales > Malvaceae > Gossypium > Gossypium sturtianum. The sequence goes on from CM046952.1 coordinate 111,086,048, forward strand.
CCTGAAGTCAATCACACATCCCCTTAACATGTCTTTCAGAATCTGGATTACCCTCTCCGACTGACCATCAGTCTGTGAATGAAATGCGGTGCTGAAATCTAGCCTTATACCCAAAGCTTCATGTAACACCTTCCAGAATCGAGATGTAAATCTAGGGTCCCTGTCTGATATGATAGACACTGGCACCCCGTGCAGTCTCACAATTTCTGCCACATACAACTTGGCCAACTTCTGTAGCGAGTAGTCAGTGTGAACCGGTATGAAGTGAGCGGACTTAGTCAACCGGTCAACGATTACCCACACTAAATCTTTCTTAGTAGGCGTCAGAGGTAGCCCACTAACAAAATCCATTGCTATCCTTTCCCACTTCCAGAGTGGAATCTTCACCGGTTGCAGAAGTCCCGAAGGCAACTGATGCTCCGCCTTCACTTGCTGACATGTCAAACACTTGCTCACGAAGTCGGTAACCTCACATTTCAACCCTAATCCCCTCGGCAGACACAACATGCCCCAAAAATGTCACTTCCCTTAGCCAAAATTTGCATTTACCAAATTTGGCGTAAAGTTGCTTCTTTCTTAATATCTGCAGCACAACCCGAAGATGAGAATTATGCTCCTCCTCAGTTCTTGAATACACCACGATGTCATCTATGAATACCACCACAAACCGGTCTAGATAGGGTTGGAAGACCCGATTCATCATATCCATAAAAGCGGCGGGTACATTCGTTAATCTGAATGGCATAACTAAAAACTCGTAATGCCCATAACGAGTTTGAAATGCGGTCTTGTGAATACCCGCCTCCTTGACCCTTAGCTGATGGTACCCCGATCTTAAATCTATTCTCGAGAAGACCGAAGCTCCCCGTAGTTGATCAAATAGGTCGTCAATCCTTGGTAGCGGGTATTTGTTCTTAACAGTTAGCTTGTTCAATTGACGATAGTCAATGCACATACGCATTGACCCATCCTTCTTCTTCACGAATAATACTGGCGCTCCCCACGGTGATACACTTGGTCTAATAAATCCTCGGTCCAACAACTCTTGGATCTGAGCTTTTAGTTCTACTAGCTCCTTCGACGCCATCCTATAAGGGGCGATGGACACCGGAGCCGTTCCCGGTAACAGCTCAATACCAAATTCGACCTCACGATTCGGAGGTAACCCCGAAAGCTCTTCAGGAAAAATGTCCGATAAATCCTTCACGGTTCTGACATCCTCAACAGACAATTCCTTTGCATCAGATGTGCTGACAAAAGCTAGAAAAGCCTCACACCCTTTACACACCATCTTCTCGGCCTTTAGTGCTGAAATCACATTGGACAGATAATCCCTTCTTTCTCCTATCACAATCACTTCCTCGTCCTCTGTGGTCCTTAATACCATACGCTTAGTAGCGCAATCCAACTTTGCACGGTGTTTAACTAGCCAGTCCGTGCCTAGTATAATATCAAACTCGCCAAACGGCAGTTCCATCAAATCTGCCGGAAATACCACTCCCTGAACTTCTAGAGGCACACTTCTAAACAGCTTATTCATTACCACAGATTGTCCTAAGGGACTAATTACTGACATTCCCCTATCAACAAATTCAAATTGTATCCCCAGAGTCCCACACACAGTACATGCAACATATGAATGGGTAGATCCAATATCAATCAAAGCTGTAAATGGCACATCAAATATAAGAAACATACTGGTTATGACATCCGGTGAGTCGCCATCCTCCCGTCGTCGAGCCGCATAAACCAATCCCGGTTGTCTTGCATCTGTATTTCCAGCACCTCTGCCCGGTGCTCCACGACCTCGTCCAAACCTATTTCCCCCTCTGGACGGACCACGACCTCTCGGTGGCTGCTGACCACCTCTCCCTAGCTGCACAAATCTCTGACCCACTATCTGCGCCCTAACAGGCTCCCGAGGACAGTCCTTTATCTAATGATCTCTAGACCCACATCTGAAACACCCACTAGTTCTTTTCTAGCACTCCCCCGGATGTATCTTCCCACACTGTACACAAGGTTGCAATCGACCCCCAGCAAGTGGTGCCCCAACTCGAGCTGGCCCATCCAACCTAGGCCTCTTTTGAAATCCCCCAGAAGAACCTGATGACCCAAAACCTCTCTTATTCTTGCCCCTTTCCTTATCGCGATTCTGACGCTCAGAGCGTTTTACCTCCTCAGCAATCTTGGCCTTGTCCACCAACGCAGCAAAATCTCTCTCCCTCTGCGAAGTTATCAGTACCCGCAACTCATCTCGCAGCCCATCTTCAAACCGCACACAACGCTCATAATCAGTCGAGACTATTCCTCGAGCGTACCGGCTTAGACGCAAAAACTCCACCTCGTATTCCGCCACAGATTTATTCCCTTGCACCAGATTCAAGAATTCTTTTCTCCGGGTGTCCACGTAGCTAGCCCCAACATATTTTCCCTGGAAAGCCATCTTATAGAAGTCCCAGGTTATACGATCCACTTGGGTACCTTCCCTCACAGTGAGCCACCACTGGTATGCCTCATCTCTTAGTAGGGATACCGCCCCTTTCAGCTTCTGCTCCACCGAGTAGTCTAGATCATCCATAATTCGTTCCACAGCCTCTAACCAATACTCCGCTACGTTTGGGGCTACACCAGAGATGCCCCTAAAAACTTCGGCCCCGTTTGACCGGAGTCGCTCAGAAATAGACCCACGAGTCGCCGACCAAGATTTGCTCCAAAGAACCTGCTCCAAAACTCACAAAGATAGCTTGGGACAGAGCGTCGTCCCCTCCAAATTTCGATCGCGAGACCTGCTTTTGATCGGTGATGCAGTGCTTCCATTTCAGGCATATGCCCTGATGCTGAGGATCCAGCCCTAGCATCTCGGCCTCTACCATGGCCGCGTGTACCGCGTCCACGTCCTCTGGTACTCATCTCGTTGTAACGCGTTAATCTATTTAAGGGTTTTATGAATCAGTTTATAATTCTGATATTTATTAACAAGTGTTTTATGGAAAACAGGTATAAGAGTTGTTCTCGCAGATCGGATTTCCTAATGTCTCAGTCTCTATAGTCTCAGCTCCTAAAGCTAGCAATTTTAGTGTACTACCACTAACTCTAGTAGTTTTCTCTCTTACAGACATTTCATCATATCATCAAATATAAAATAAGAGGACTTACGGATTTGGTGCCGGAGACTCGGGGTACCATACTTCCAATAAAGATATTTATATTTATTTTCTAGACCATATTTCAAACCAATTTGAAAAAAAATGTTTTCGAACCCATTCCACAGCCGAGTTTTGCAAACCTGGGACCTGTGGGTTTTGGCACTTTCGGCTAGTGAGGAGTAGGTGCCGAAATTCTTTAGGCTTCCAAAGCAACCTTTTGCATTGTTTTTCTTTTCTTTCTTTGGCATTTTTCTAACTCAAGTGGTTTTTCGGATCTTTTCTCTTCTTTTTCTTTTTCCTCTTGCTATTGCCGAATTTGGTCAGTTTCACCTTTCTTCTATTTTGTTTCACTCGGTCTCCATACTTTGCCCTCTTTTGCTAGTTACCAAATCACTCTTGGCCGAAAATCACCTTCCATCTCCTCCCATCTTCTCTTTTCTATACCATAGCCGAATTCTATATTCCATCTTCCTCTACCATACTTGCCGAATCCTTCCTTCCAAAATCGAACTTCCACATTTTCCCCTTCTTTCTTCTTCTTCAGTGAGACTTGGCCGAGCCTGTGGGGAGTTGTCCACTTGCGTAGTTTCTCTTTGACCTTTTCTCTCTTTTCTTTAAGCTGTTAACCACACCTTCTCTCTTGGCCGATTTTGGGTAAGTCTTTGTGTCACTCTCGTTCTTTTTCTCTCATTCTATTCTATTTCTCCGATCAAGCTTGGCATCCTCTCATTTTCATCGGATCCCATTTCTTTCTCTTTTTAGCATAAGCCGAAACACTCTTGTTGGGGGTAGGCCGAATTCGTTAGCAACCATCGGGTGTAGATCGTTAATCTTGATTTCGGTAAGGTGAAGTTGTTTTAAAACCTTTTTAATTTGATGTTAGTTTTATTCATATGATCCTATCTAGTGAAGTTGGCGTCGGTTTCTTCCTTTCTTATAGGAGAACCGAATGTGTCTCAGATGCTAACCTCGTTGGTGCACCAATGGTTTCTTTTAGGTACTTGTGGTGGTAGCCAGGAAGCAAGGCCGGATTTTAGAACTCTGTAGTGAGGATCACGTTGTGGTAAGTGATTATAGTGGGTTATCGAAATTGGATCTATGAATCTTTTGTGAAGTTGAGGCTAACCCTTGATCGTTATTATTCTAAGGATAGCGAAGAGTGGTTTTTTGGCAATCCAAATCAGGTGTGTAATCTCACACCTCTCCGAATGCATATTTGCAATGTTCTGTGATTCGGCCAAAAGTCGAAAAGCTAGAGAACCGACATCTGTGACCACACGAGCGTGCGAACGCTCGTAGTGGTAAATCGAGATACGAATGATGACGTTAAGTCGCTAAGAGTGTCACGAGCACTCTTGCGATACTGAGGCTGTAACGGGCCTAACTGACCCGAAACGGGCCAAATGGGCCCAATGGGCTATCCTGCCCATTTGGGCCAAACTGTTAGAAAACTGTCTAATGATAAATCTGAATGGGAAATCTACAAATCTAAAACCAAAACCAAGCATTTTGGGCCACACGAGCGTGTGGGCCCGTTTGGGCCTAAAATGGATTTTAGGCCCAATAGTTCCGTAGAGACCCAAAAAGGGTTCTGTGTCGCTCGAGGCAACAGTAGTCCTTGGAAAGGCTGTTGAATGCAAAATTACCAAAATACCCCTTGAGAGTAAATTACCAAAATACCCATGGAGGGTAAATTACCAAAATACCCCTGGAGGGTAACTTACCGAAATACCCCTGGAGGGTAAATTACCAAAATACCCCTGGAGGGCAAATTACCGAAATACCCTTGGAGGGTAAACTACTGAAATACCCTTGGTGGGTAAAATTACTGTTATACCTTTACGGGTTAATTAGCTTGATTGTGTGTATTCGGTTTATCTGGTTATGACTGTAATTTGTTTCATACATCATTTATGATATATGCTTTGCATACATGACATTCTGCATGGGGTTGGGATATTGATGATCGGAGGAAGTGTATTCTGGTGGCTCTACCACAATCTGATTCTGGTGGCTCTGCCACAATTCTGTCTGGTGGTAATGCCACGTATATTCTGTTATTCTGGTGGCTTCGCCACAAATTCTGTGATTAGCAGCTTGTCTGCCATATTGGTGTGTAGCGGATGGGTGGGTCGATTTAGAAATCCCCACAGTGTGTTGGGTGAAATGCACGGTGGTGTGTAGCGGATGGATTATTGGGTTGGGCTACATACTTTGGTTGCATTATTATGTATATAGGGCTAAGGCCCAATCTGCTTCTATATGGGCTTCTACTGAGTGCGCTTCTCAGATGGGCTTCCACCTACCGCTCAGATGGGCTTCGCCCGATGCATTCAGTATGGGCTCGAGCCCGCTTAATGACCGCTTAGGGGATTACACACTTTGAGTTCTCGTAACTCACCCTCTACTTTAATCTTGCAGGTGATCCCCAAAGATTGAGGATTTGGAGCTCATGAGGACTCTGTGGTGGCCATACATCGGAACCTTAGTAAATTTCCGTTTTACTTTATTTTGAGATTTATTTTAATTTTGGGTTTTAATATTTTGTAATAAGGCCATTAGATTTTCTCTTTTTCTTTTAAGCTTTCATTTTGATTATTCTCAAACTATAAACGATTTAACTCTGGGTTTTCTTAAAAAGTTAATAACGGTTTTCAAAATATCACGTTCCCGCAAATCACTGAATCTGATTTCTATTTTAAACAAGTTATTAGAAATAAGATTACTAATAATAATAATAAAAGGAATAACAACATTTTTCAAGAAAACCATAAAAAGTTTGTTTTGAATTTCTCAAACATCAAAGCTCGGAGTTTTAAAAAGAATACGAAGTTTTAACGAACGCTCAGTTTTGAAACAACCCTTTTTTGTGACATGCCAGATCCGGTCGTAACGTCTAGGCCGAGTTTGGGGTGTTACAGGTGGAACCTAACGCATACAAGAGAGAGGTAAAGAAGTGAAATCAAGTGGTGTGACATCGATAAGCAAATAAAAAAAGATTAAAGAGAGGTAGGAGAAGGTGTAAGAAGCTCAATCAAGTAAGTACTCCTAGAATTCTATTTTTCCAAATTAATATTTAAGTGTGAAATATGTTAAAATAGTTATATTAATTTTTATATGTTTAATTCATACATTATTATGATAATATTTAATGTGATAAAGATTAAGAGAAGTGATGACATGATTTGTAAATTTATTTGCAAAGTGAATATGTTATGTGTGATGAAATTTGTAGTAGAATGGGATACATTCTAAAGTGTAAAAATGAATATGTGAATTGAAATAAATATGTGATAGGGTTTAAGTGAAGTGTTTATATGAAAATGAATCAAGTGCATAGTGTTGATGTATTAATTTTTAAAATTTATGTTCATAAGGACTAAATTTAAAAGTGTGTAAAAGTTTCATTTGATATTGAATTTATGAAGGATTTTGATACAAATATTATTATCATTGCCCATGTAGACAAGATTAGAACTTGTTGAATATAGATGGCATGCCATTAGGAATTTTTAAGTGCGCTAGTGAAAATGGCACTTCGGTGCGTTAAAGTGATCGTGGTACTTCGGTGCAATTTCGTGAGTTCGACACTGTAATGCTTTGAATTGACCTCGAACTTTGGTGATCTATTATGATTAAGCATATTCATACTTATATTTTCAGTGATATTCCGCATATCCTGCTTGTTTTGTCAAGTCTACTATGGGCCTACATTCAAATGGTAAGGAAATTAGCAAGTGAAATAGTAAGTGGAATTTTACAAGTAATTATGTGAAATCTAAAGTTATAATGTATTTTTTAAACTGATTTGTTATATTGTATTTACATGTTAAATCAAATAAAGTTAAGGTATGCTTGAATTCTCTGAGTACTTACTAAGCAAATGTAGCTTAATGCGTTATTTTCTAACGTGTAGGTAAAGACTCGAGTCAAATCTCTAAAGTGAAGATATCATTTCAACTCATCACATCAAATTTCAAAAATTTGAAGAGAGTATGATTTTGATCGTTTGTCAATACAGTACGACATGTACATAGGTTAAAACATACAAGGTTTCTAGTGAAAATACTTGAAGAATCTTGATCATTTTGTTAACCTTACAAACTTAGTTAAAATTTGATTGAGTTGTATGTGGAATTATATGATGTTTTGATGGAGATTTATTTTTTTATAATGTTTAAAAGTGACATGAAATGATTGATGATAGTTTAGACTTGATTTTAGATGTTTCAGATATGTTTTAGGTAATCTGTCTTCACTGTCATGACATCAAAAATCAATGTTGTGGCATTGGAAATGTAATTAGGGTAATCTATTTTCGGTGTCACAACATCAATCAATGTCGTGATACCCATTTCTCAGTGTCGCGATACCCACTTTCGAGTGTCGTGACATTGAATCTATTTGCCCTGTTTTGACCTGATTAAAACCACATTGGTTCCTATTTGTAACCAAACTTTAATGAAAGCCTAGAAATGACTTAAATAACTTCAAAAGAATCTATTTATGTTAAAAAAAGTTTTAAAATTGATATTCGAGTTGAGTAGTCTTAGTGTCCAAATGTGACATCCTTTGCTCGTGATGTATCAGTTCACTCCGGGTGAGAGGTATTACATTTGTTTTGGTATTAGAGCCTATGATTTCTAATTATTAGGTCTAAAATAGTCTATAAGTACATTCTATATAGGACATATTGATGTGATGAGATGAGATTTTGATGTCCATATATTTTAAATTGTAATTGTGGATCGAAGTTGTCAACAGACTCATGATAAATGGTTGACAAATAAAGGAAAAGTCAAGCTTCAAACTTGGATAGAGAAGGGAATATTCCTCCAAATGAGAATAAATCTTGAGAGTCGAAAGCCTCTGGATGACCTATAAGGGAAGTAAGACTTGAACAAGAACAAGTATCTATTCAAGAAGAAAGTTATGTACAAGAAGTTTTCTTTCAAACCCTGAACCAATTCTTTCATCTGCTTATGAGAGCTTTCGCTCATCAAGTTCCTCCACCATCTCTATCATGTAATATTATGGTGCAACCACCTATACCTAAACCTCAATCCTACTCTTCTTCTACAAATCTACAACCTCCTTTAGAAAGAAATTCTATTCAACGAGAAACAACTAGTTCTCTTCCATTACCCTTGGCTAAAAGAACAAAAGATTTTCAAGTACTAAGATATTCGTCTTGTACTTAGATGTAGAAATGAAAGGGACATGATTGGAAAGGATAACAAGTTATTACTAAAGTTAAACATCATCATTATCAACACGATTAAATTTATCTGCCATTGTAAATCTATAAAAGAAAACATTGTCAAATCGAATCATGAGAATCACACAACTTACAGGTTATTGTGGCATGCATTTCAAGACTTAATAGACGCTATGTTCAATCCTAGAACTAACTAAATAATAGCTCTAATACCACTAAATGTAACATCCCTAACCCCTCTCCTTCACCAGATTAAGGTTATGGAGTGTTATGGCACATAACAAACCAAATAACAACATTAAACCATCTAATTATTAATCTAAATATCAAATATTCATAACAAATTATCATTCATAGCTTGTACACAATTTACAGGCTCTATATCAAGATTATGGAACCTAAAAATAAATTTAGAAACAATCAGGGACTAATTTGAAATAAAACAAAAATGTAGAAATATTGAAAATATGGGTCACACGACCGTGTGGCCAGGCTGTGTGGCCAAACTGTGCACAATTCGAAAATAGGGTTACACAGTCGTGTCACCAGACTGTGTGTGAACCGAATTAGGGTCACACGGCTGTGTGCCAGACTGTGTGTGATTTGAATTAAGGTCACATGGTCATGTCTCCAGGCCGTGTAACAACCTGAGACCGTGTGGGACAAACCTGTACCTAAATTAAATAAACCACACGGTCGTGTGGTGCAACCGTGTGTGGCACATAGCCATGTGATAGCCCGTGTCGCAAGCCGTGTGCATCTAAAATGACTTCCAAAACAAGCCAAAACAATACACATTCCTTAGGTTCCAAGCCAAACTAAAATCAACCATTCACATGCCTTTAAAACACACTTAAACAAGCTTTAAACATACCAAAACATCCAACCTAAGTGCCCAACCAATATGCCCTCGTTGGCACCACATATAATCAGCATTTATCAACCAACAAATTCATCCATTCTAGCCTTTTAACTATCAATAAGCACACCAAACTTGTTACCATATAATCATCCAAAAAATACCATTCAAACATAACTTATAACTACACATTACCAAAATACCAAATATGCAATACATATTCCAACTTTGTACATAAGTGCACCTACAAATAAAGTACCAAAACATGTCCAACATTTGCAAAATAAGTATCCTATATACATGCCACAAATAACCATAAATCAAGACATCAAAATCTACCGGTGTCAGACGATGATAGGTGTAAGCTCCGTTGATTCGATCGACACACCCTGATTATCCAAAATCTACAGAACATAATACCAGGAGTAAGTATATACAATACATGGTAAGCTCATACAATTCAATTCAATAACATACCTTATTCATTTAATAGATAATAGAAAATAACCATTCAAACTAATATCCCTATCATGAAAAAAAATTCAATAATACCAAATCAGTAAACAACGATCATACAAATAGTCAGAATTCATATTTTGTCCACGTTAATAATACACTGTATATCTTTTGATTTTTCGATGGAACTTTGTAAAAGAACTCATTACAAGAGTACGAAATCATTTAATACTCGTTCGAGCTAGTCAGGTACAGAAATAGTGTGTTAGGCTACCCGTTCAGGCTGAAACATTGACAACACAAAAAAATAGCCTGGCCAGGCTATGTATACATGTAAGGTTACCAGTTCAAGCGAAACCTTTAAAACGAAAATGGATTACCAGTCCAGGCTAAATCTCTGTCACATGTATATCTAAGTCCGCAACAAATGTTGGAGTTCGGTCTAGAACGAGAATCATTCAGAAACCTCGTGTATGAGACTTTTACTCAGTCTATCGGAAATACATCAGAATTTGATTTGTTACCACATAGTCTAGTTTCCATTCAGCTATTTATATACAAATAATTAACAACATTTAATAACAAATTGTAACCACGGAAGATAGTATGAACTTACTTGTCAAGTGATTCAACTATTAGGGACTAATCAACATGTTTTCATTTTCCTCGTACGTTTTCTGATATTTGAGATTCTTGATCTAAAGTATAATTTAATTTAATTAAATCAATTCAAACCACATAACAATCAAATTTATGCATTTAAGTCCTTTTAATCACATTTTACAAATTTAGCCCTAAACTTTACCCTTTATGCAATTTAGTCCCTAAACCCGAAACTATCAGATTGAACACAATTAAGCTGAAACCAAGCTAGCCAAATTTCCTATAATCCTAGAAGAACCCATATATTTTTAAATTTCACAATAATTCCATGTAATTTTACTAATTTAACAATTAGATCCCTAGAAATCAAAATCACTAAAAACTACTTTACAAAATAATCCTATTTAGCTATCAAGCTTACAAAACTATCATAAAACTTCAAAAATCTCACAAATTCAACAACGACACATTTCACAACATTTAATAGTTTCACGAATTAACACCCGGGTTAGCTGGACCTAGTTGCAATAATCACAAAAACTTAAAATTACTAAAAACGAAATCAAAATGGACTTACATGCAAAGAAATTGAGCTTGGCCGATTCTCTCTTAGTTCATTAATGGTGTAATCGGTCAGTAAGGCTAAAAAACTGAAGAAGATGATAGCCTTGACTTCTTTTTTTTATGTTTTCATTATTTAATTACTAAAGTACCCTTACAAATAATTTAAATTTTCAATATAACATATTCATGATGTAACAGCCCGATTTAGGGCCTAGTCAGAATTATGGTTGCGAGACCACAAATCCGAAGTAGAAATATGTTTTTTATGATTTTTTTTAAGAGGCTTATGATATGCTTGCATGATTATGTGAAAATTTCATGAGGAAATTTTATTAATTAGTGATCAATTTGTCTATTAGGACTAAATTGCAAAGATTTGAAAATATGAGATTCTAGAAGGTTTAAGTATGAAATAGCAATATAAAAATTATTAGAAGTCCTTATTTAGCAATTAAACCAATATAGGTCAAGATGGACAAAAATAGACATGGGAAGGAAAAATCTCAAGAAAGGGGCCTTAAGGGTATTTTTGTCATTTGGTTAATAAAAGAATTAAAAGGGAAAAAGAAGTCAAAATTCATGTCCATCTTCTTCCTAAGTTCCGAAAATTTCAAGCTCTCTATAGCTAGGGTTTCTTCAACTTTCAAGCTTGATTTTAAGTACCTCCTAGCCCCGTTTTTAATGTTCTTCGTATTTTTGAGATCATCGTAGCTCAATTTAGCTATTTCTAGCTATATTTTGAGCTAGGGTTTATGTTCAAAAATTTTCCCATGTATGACATGCATGTACTTTGATGATTTATGGAAGAATATGAAAGTTTGATGTATGATAAACATCTTTTTCTAAGAGATTTTCATGAAAAATGCATAAAAAGGACTAAATTGTAAAAGTCATGAAAATGGTCATACATGACTGAATTAGTGGAAATTGGGGGCTGTTGTAGTTAAGAAAATGATTCAGCTAGGCTTAAAATACAAGGAAGTTGAATAAAAATCATTTTACGAGCCTATAGGTAAAAGTGTAATAATGTGAAAGTTTAGGGGCAAAATTATAATTTTGCCAAAGTATGATTCATGGGTTAATTTAATCAATGTGAATATTAAACAAGTGAAGTTGTTATTATAGATCAAGAAACACGAAGCCCGGACCGAAACCGAGGCAAGAACAAAGTTGTGGACTAAATAGAATATCTATACACATTTTGAGTACCGAGGTAAGTTTGTGTGAAATTAAAGCTACATAATGTCTTTATATTTTTAATTGCCTGATATTATGTGAAATGAATATTATTTCTATGAGAGTATGATGAAAATAGGTTAAGTTGAAGTCCCGGTTGGACATTCGGAATAGCAATGATACTAATGTCACAACATGAGATAAGAGAGGTCCCGTATAAGACCATGTCTGGGACATGGCATCGGCACCCAAATGAAGGAGGTCTCGTGTAAGACCATGTCTGGGACATGACATCGGCACCCAAATGAAGGAGGTTCCGTATAAGACCATGTCTGGGACATGGCATCGGCACCCAAATGAAGGAGGTCCTGTGTAAGACCATGTCTGGGACATGGCCTCGGCACCAAATGAAGATCTCCTGTAAGACCATGTCTGGGACATGGCATTGACATCTATATACGATCTCGTATAAGACCATATCTGGGATATGGCATCGACATCGAGATATGAGATCCCGTGTAAGACCATATCTGGGATATGGCGTCGGCATCGAGATGTGGTCCCATGTAAGACCATATCTGGGATATGGCATTGGCATCGTGATACATGTATGATGAGATTGAGTACCCTTCAATATTCTGAGTAGTTCAATGGGCAAAGAGCTAAGTTTATGTAAAGATAACGAAGAGTTAAGTCTATGTTTAAAGAGTATAAAAGTGCTAAAGTTACGCGATGAAGTGATACAGGTACCCATGAGTAATTTACGAGAAATGCATGCAATATGTGATATGTAATTTGGTAAGAGTATATATGAGTAAGTTATGTTGATGTATTTGAGAACTTGTGTATCATTCGATGAGATAAATGTATGCTATTATAAGTCTTAATGTTGCTATTTCTTTCATGCAAACTTACTAAGCTATATGCTTACCCCTCTCTTTTCCCTTTTCCTTGTAGTACCGCCAAGCTAGCTCGAGGATCGTAGGACGTTGGAGTTCGGATCACACTATCAACTATTATTTTGGTATAATAAAGTTGATTTATTTTGTGTAACAGCCCGATTTAGGGCCTAATCAGAATAGTGGTGCGAGACCACGAATCCGAGGTGAATTTATGAGTTTTTAAGGTTCATGCCATGTTTGCATGTTAGTGTGAAAGTTTCATGAAGCAAATTTGCTAAAATGAAGTTGAATGGTCAAAAAGGACCAAATTGCAAAAGTTGTAAAATGTGAGTTTCTAGAAGCATTTTGTATGAAATAGCTTTAGAATATTAATTATGAGTCCTTAAATAGCAATTTGCCCAAATTATAAATTTTGGACAAAATTGGACATGAGTTAGTAAATGGTGATATTTTTAAGAGAATGGCATTTTGGTCATTTACCTATTAAATGATTAATAAAGGAAAAAAGATGACAAAAATCATTATCATCTTCTTCCTCATTGCCGAAATTTTCAAAGAAACCATAGCTAGGGTTTGCTCATCTTTCAAGCTTGCTAGTAAGTTCATCTTAGTCCCGATTTTAATATTCTTCGTGTTTTTGAAGTCCTCGTATTATGAATTAGCTATTTTTAGCTATAAGATGAGCTAAGATGCATGTTCAAAAATCTACCCATGAATGACATGCATGCTAAATGATGTTTTATGGAAGTTTATGAGAGTTTGATATTAGATAAACATCTTTTTCTAAGTGAATTTCATGAAAAATGAGCATAGGGACTAGTTTGTAAAAGTTTTGAAATTAGTCATACCTATTAGAAATAATGAGAATTGGTAATGGCTATAGTAGAGAAAATGAATCAGCTAAGCATGTAGTCTAAGAAAGTTGAATGAAAAATTATTTTACGAGCCTTGGGGCAAAAGTGCAAATATGAGAAAGTATAGGGGCAAAATAGTAATTTTGTCAAAGTAAGAGTTAAGAGTCAATTTAGTCAATGTGAGTATTAAATGATCTATTTATGACTATAGATCAAGAAAAACGAAGCCCGGATCGAAACCGAGGCAAGGACAAAATCGAGGACTAAATTGCATATCTACATACATTTTGTATATTGAGGTAAGTTTGTATGATTTCTAAGCTTTATGATTTATGTCATTGAATTGCTTAGTATAATGTACAATGTTATTATGAAAAACGTTTAATGTTATGTTAAACAAAGAAATTAATGAGATCAAGCATGAGAAAGCCCCGATTGAAGTTGAATAACTTAGGATACTCGATCTACCACATGAAACAAGAAAGTCCGTATAAGACCAAGCTGAGGCATGGCATCGGCAAGCAAGAAAGATATCATGTAAGTCCAAGGCAAGCTTGGCATTGAATAAGTTATCATATAAGTCCAAGGCAAGCTTGGCATTGAATAAGTTATCATGTAAGTCCAAGGCAAGCTTGACATTGAGTAAGTTATCATGTAAGTCCAAGGCAAGCTTGGCATTGAACAAGTTATCATGTAAGACCAAGGCAAGCTTGGCATTGAAAAGTTATCAAGAGAAAGAGATCCCATATAAGTCCAAGTTAAGGCATGGCATTGGTGAGAACAAGAAAGACTTCGTATAAGTCCATGTTAAGTCATGGCCTCGAAATTTAGATGAGATTTAGTATCCTTGGTTATTTATATAAATTCATCGGACAACGAGTTAAGCTCCAAAGAGATAACAAGAAAGCTAAGTAAGTAAGGTTATTATCAGGTGATAAAGAATATTATTCATGTTATGAATGACGAATTAGAAATTATGAGTATTATGTTCAAGTATGCTGATCAATGTGATCTAGTGATACAGGTACTTTGTTTGCCTATCAAGTATGAGTAAGTAAGCTTGATAGCTGAAATTTATGATGCCATTGTTTATGTCAAATGGTTTATATTAAGCAAGTACGTTGCTATGTGCATTATGCAAACTTACTAAGCTAAATGCTTACGTCTTTTATTATTTCTTTCTATGTAGTCCCGCCAAGCTAACTTGTGGATCGTTGAAGTCGGAGCTCGAATCACACTATCAACCGCTTTTTTTGGTATAGCCAAGTTGTTTTTATTAAGTATGGCATGTATAGGAAACATTTCATTTTGAGTATATGTCTTAGAAAGGGGAAAAGCATGGGCTATCTAGTTTATTATTATTCTTTTGTAAATGGCTAAATGATTGGCCAAGATTGACTAAGTATGTATGTTTTTGATATCAATGGAGCATGTTATATTGTTCATTAAAGTTATAGTGATTTGAGTTGTTGAGATAGTATGAATTTGCTCTTGATTTCAGGGTGGCAATTGGCTTGGTAAATAGCCTCTAAGTGCCCACATGGTCGGACACACGGGCGTGTGTCTAAGCCGTGTGTACCCTGCACCATTGCACCTTAAGTCAGAATATCAAGTTGTAGTACACGGTCTAAGTCCACGGGCATGCCATGGCCGTGTGTTATAAGTCTGAATGCTCAGGTTTTTCACGCGGGCCAGGACCACGGGCGTGCCATGGCCGTGTGAAGTTGGCAGTAAGCTCGAGTTTTAAGCACGGTTAGGAGACATGGGCATGTCTCAGGGTTACACGGGCGTGTCCCAACTCACATGGGCGTGTGACCCCGTTTCAATAAAAGTTTTTCGATTGAGTTCCAAAGTTTACGGACATGAGTTTAAGGCCTCGTAGGCCCGGAAAAGTACAAGTTGATTAAGAAAGATAAGTTCTTAATTCGGAACAAAATTTTATAGCCGTAAGTACTTGATTAAGCAAGTTCAAGCATAGTAACTTCTCGTATCCGGTCTAAGCCTCAGACTCGGGTATGGGGTGTTACATTTTGGGTATGGCATGTATAGGAACTTGGTCATTTTGTTATGTCATTTTTGTTAGCCAAAGTGTTGGATATATTTGCCACTTATTCATTTTGTAAATGGCCATTGGGAATTGGCCAATACTTATTAAGTTATATATATATATCCAATTATGATGATATTCAAGAAGTACAAGTTCATGTTATTGAACGAATAAAATGTGAGGTGTATGCATGATGAGTTCGTGATTCTTTGTAGTGTATTCTTGCTATGTTATGTGTTGCTTGTGGTGGTATAAGTGTGTTTGTTTTTCAGGGTGGCAATAGGCTTGGTAAATAGCCTTCTAATTGTCCACACGGATAGACACACGGGCGTGTGTCTAGGCCGTGTGTGACACTCGGTCAGCCCCATGGGTGTGTTGATAGGCCGTGTGTCCCCTGCATTAAATTTACGAAAATTCAATTTGTCACACGGGCCAGCACACGGGCGTGTGATTAGGCAGTGTGCCCCTAAGAGTTTGCTAACGTCATAAAAAAATACCAAGGTTTTCACACACGAGTGAGGACACGGGCGTGTCTAGGCCGTGTGAGGGACACGGTCCATAGACACGGGCGTCTGTCCGGCTGTGTGAAAACCCTTGTAGGTTCGAAGTGAAAAATAAAATTCACAGTGGTTAGGAACATGGGCGTGTGTGACCACACGGCCTGCCCACACGAGCATGTTCCATTCCACACGGGCGTGGGGCCCTGTTTTAGGCAAAAATTTTCTAAGTGTGCAAAAGTTTCTGGTTTAGTCCCGAATCGTTCCGCATGTATGTTTAGGATCTCGTAGACCCATAATAAGGACGTTATGAATATGAATGAAAAAGTTTTAAGTTGAAATGAAATTTTATGGCCCGATGTTGTATGTTTAAGCAAGTTAAGTTCGGTAATGCCTCGTATCCGGTTCTGGAGTTGAACACGGGTAATGGGTGTTACACATGAACCGTCCTGTAACACCCCTTACCCGAGTCCGACACCGAGACCGGATACGAGGCATTACCATGCTTAATCTTACTTAACACTTCAAAACGGGCTATAAAATTTCATTTAAGCCTATCACTTACTCAACCTCGGCTTACAAGACCTTAAACATACCTCAGAGAGGTTTTGGAACTAATCCCGAAGCTTTTACGAACTCACGAAACTTTTCATCAAAACAGGGGCCACACGCCCGTGTTGGTCTAGGGACACGCCCGTGTGCCCCTAAGACATGCCCATGTCTTCCACCCGTGGTCGACACTGACTAATTCACACGGCCTTGACACGCTCGTGGCACTGGCCCATGTGCCAAACCTTGGTATTCTGACTTATCCACACGGCTTGGGCACACGCCCATGTGCTAACCGTGCCTCCCACATGGTCTAGACACACGGCCGTGTGTCTACTCATGTGGGAGATTAGCAGGCTATCTACCAAGCCCTTTTGCCACTCTCATTTGCATACATTCATACATCATCACATAGCTCCACATAGCATCAATATAACTCTTGAATTAAAGACATTTAATTCTTACAATGAATTCTTCATCCCAAACACAAGGGAGAACTATTTCCAATATAATATCAATCTACTTAAGCCATCATCTATGGCTATTCACAACCAACACATAACTCACTTACGCCAACACATTTGGCTATATTAACTATGACTTAGTCAACTTTAAAAGAGGTCCCTATACATGCCATGACTCAAAAGAACCTGAAACATCATACCAAGCTTCTACTCGATAGTGTGAAAACATCTTCGGTGGCCTCCTACCCGAGCTAGTTAAAATAACCTATAAGAGATGGGAAAAGAAAAGCAGTAAGCAATAATGCTTAGTAAGTTCATCTACATATAACTGACAAATACCGATATTCATTGAATATATACAACCGCAAGGTATAATAATGAGTTTTTCTCATAAACTCATGGTTACTTACTCAACTATTCTTGAACCTCACTCATTCAATCTCTTACCACATTCTTACCATGCCTCAAGCCAACTGCTCGTGTTAATTAGCATACATTCCTGCACTGGTCACCACATGATCATGTAGAATAGCACATCCAGCATTTTCAATAAGCCACTCATACTACTAAACTCTCGGTGGTTTCGCACTTAGCCCTCCATTGATCTTTAGTAGGGTGGTATCGCACATAGCCCACCAATGATCTCTAGTAGGGTGGTATCGCACATAGCCCACCAATCATTTATAAGCGAAGGTATCGCACACAGCCCATCAATTACTAATTAATCAGGTGGTAACGCACACAGCCCACCGATAATGATATGGTTGATGGTATCGCACACAACCCATCAATTACTAATTAATCAGGTGGTAATGCACACAGCCCACCGATAATAATATGGTTCATGGTATCGTACACAACCCATCACTAACCATTAATAAGGTGATATCGCACATAGCTCACCATTATTATACATTCATGGATAGTTATCCACATGTATTTCTCTATTTCAAATGTTCATCAGAGAACATCCTCACACACAACTATTCTTACTTAACTTTCTACGATACTCGTTCGCATTCACACAATGCATCAAGAAATTTATCTCATGCAACTAAGGGGCATTGATTACACATAACCCACTAGGAGTTCATCATATACTGAATTCATCTCAATTCAATTCTAACACACACTTGTGTTTCTCGTGGTGCAACCACAAACTTTCTCATTTTCGACATACTCGTTGAATCACTCAAATTGTTAAATAACACTTTTGAGTTTCATACACCTAATGTCACACTGACATCATACCCCGATAGGGTCTTACATGCATTAACATATCGGTGCCATGTCCCCAAAATGGTCTTATACGAATTCTCACACCGAGGAAATATTCCAATATGGTCTTACACGGGACCTTAACTATCATCATATCATGCTATATACATTTCCCATTGCTATTAGATTCAATTCTCTTGATGTCTCATAAAAATATATTTCATACATTCATAGAGTAAATATACATTCCATACAACATTGGAATATCAAATTAACTCATACGTAATTACAACATTTACATATGAACTTACCTCGATGTCGAAAGGGTCGAAAGGGTCGAAAGGGACTTTTTGCCCACATTTCTCTTTTCACCCGTTCTAGGTCCGAATCTCATTTTCTTTGATCTAGATCAATGGAATTTACTCATTTAATCACTTATAAATCATAATACACCGTAATCTACACTTAGGCAAAAATGACTAATTTGCCCTTATACTTTGGCAAAAGTACGATTTTGTCCCTAGGCTCGTAAATAAATTTTCATCACAATATCTTATTAAACAAGCCTAGCTGAACATTTCATCCTCTTAAAACTATCCACAATTCCAACTATTTCATGCCATAATGAACAAATTACAACCTTTGCATTTTAGTCCCAAATAGGTGTTTTCACAACATCACCTTTCACAAAAGTTATTTATCATCATCCTATCATTCATTTTCTTCCATAAAAACTCATCAAACAACATAAAATCTATTATGGTAAGTCCCTAGACTTTCAACCATATTGCAAACTAGTCCTCTCATTAGCTAGCTTAAGCTTTGAGGACTCCAAAAATACAAAAATCATCAAAAATAACCATCAAAATGACTTACTCGTAGAGAAAATGAGCTGCTGAAATTTCAAGCCTTCAAAGCCTTCCCATGGTTGATATTTTCAGTTGGAGAAGAAGGCCAAATAAAAAGATGATAACTTTTGCTTATATCATCTTATTTTATTCATTTTCTCCAACTAATATCATCAACTTTTGATCATAATAAATGCACTTGTCCCCTATGCATCCTATGGCCGGCCAACTCACTTAACAAGACCAAATTGCACATTTGGGACCTCCAATTTATAATTCATAGCTATTTGGCACCTTTAGCAAATAAAATAGAACTTTTGTACTTAATGCGATTTAGTCCTTTTTCAAAATTTAGCTAGAAATCGCTAAAATTAAAGCACCAAAATTTTCATGCATCTTTATAAACATGTTATAACACATAACATAACATGAAAATAATTTCTCTAACCTCGAATTAGTGATTCTGAGATCACTGTTCCGACTAGCCCTTAAATCAGGCTGTTATAATTCTCCCCCCTTAGGGATTTTCGTCTGCGAAAATCTTATCAGGAGGAGTTGCTACCAACATTCTTAAAACATTTCCATCAACTCTTCAAAATCACAAATCCACTTATCCTCAAGTTTCTCTTGCCAACAACCTTTAAGCTATAATACAGAAGGTCGAAGCGTAACTTGAGACCTAAGTTATTCTACCTCTAAGGCATATGCTCAGTAATCCACCAATTTGGAACTCTGTACATATCCAAATGATCATTCGGATCTTTACCGGTTGATCTACTACAATTTGAATGACGTTCCCCTTCTTGGGAATTTTGTCAAACCAAATTTGAAATCTATAAGGTTTTATCTCACTTTCCCATTAAAGCATTCACCGATTGTAATAGTCTTGACTTGTACGCTTTGAAAACTCAGCTTTTAGTGATCAACTACTTCTGACCATAAACTCAACCATATCGTGAAATGTACTCTATTGTGAAAACATTTATGCACATAACTGTACTTTCTTATTCTTGCATTAGTAGATATGCTACTAATGGAAATCTTATCCAACCTGGATTTTATCATCTTAAATAAACTCATTCAGAGCTTATTTAAAATACCATTCACTAAATCACTTCTGAACTCCTTTGTTTTGAAAGGGCGACTCGCTATAGTCATTAACCTTGCTGAAACTAGGATGTTACCAAATAAGGTCAACCAAGTAACTAACTCGCATTGCTTAACATGGATCTTTCATCCAGACATCTGTACTATGTCTACTATCTGAGAAGTATTACAATAACTATACACACCTTTGTAATGGTTCAAGCCGTTTCCACTATTTCATTTTCAAAATCTTCTGCAGCATAAGATACTCTAACTCATCAAAATTCAGAAAATACATATCAATTTTTTTTCCATGTATCATTTCATAACATCTAACTCACTACACAGACACAAAAGTGATCGTCTCTGGATCACCAATATGGCAACTCTTTTTCTCGATTCAGACTGAGCTCAGTACTAGAACTTTCAACTAATAGTTCCTTCTATAGCTTTCAACTCGACCATCACGGTTTGAACATTTCAATGAGCATACCTTTGTATCATGCTCCCTACTCACGTACACACAGAATTTTATTCTCCTTATTGATTCATGTGTAAATATACACAAAACTTGAATCATATTTGAATACATTAATCTACTCTTTTCTCCTCACTGAGAACATATTTCAAGCACACTCTCATCTGAGTTTCTCTTGCTATGTTAATCTAAAACTTTTACCATCGTCATATTTCATGATAGCAGGGACATCTTGATCGAATTCATTAACTCTATTTGGCTTACCCGAAAACCCATCACACAACGTGAAACTTGTGATTTCACTCCTTATACTAGAATCATCTCCAACTTCCCCCTCAAAGCACTCGAATAGAGTTACGAGGAGATAAAGGAATGTCGATTTCAATTAACTAAATCGACAACCGTTTAGTCTGATTTTTTTCAGTCAGCTAACGTTCTCACATAATCACAATTTATGAGAAGAACAACTACATCAGTCCTGAAAGGCAACAAATATTTATACATAATACCCAAGGAGATCATTATAACCCATCCATGGCATTAACTAACCATGCACAGATCACAGGCTTCAAGCCAACTTACTCATACTTGCCCTTTATTTAGCACATACCGTGCCACACATCGTACTCGTTTCTTCTTGACTCGTTCACGAGTGCCTGTATTCGCCCATTCACATGGCTTTAGTACAATTCTCATTTCTACCTCTAGACTCATCTATATGTCCTATTGATCACTAGGGATAATCGAAGATGCATATTCATCGTCATTCATGTAGGTACGAAACTAATGCCACATCCCCGAGGTGGTCTTATATGGAGTCACCTCTAAATGCCAATGTCATATCCCGGATAAGGTCTTATATGGGCTTCCACATCAAGTATCGATGCCATATTCCAAATATGGTCTTATATAGAATCATAACTTGGTGCTGAGGCCATGTCTCGAACATGGTCTTATACAGGACCTTATCTATTTCATATCTCAATGATAGCCTTTTCATTATAGTCCTTTAGGATTTCAACCTCATGTTTAACAACAATTACTCTATTTAGTAGAGTATCATGTATCAATGTGATACAAAGCATTCTCAATTATGCTAACATAAATATTGCATTAATCACATACAAACTTACTCAACTTG
This sequence comes from Gossypium sturtianum, assembly GCA_025698515.1. Classification (NCBI taxonomy): domain Eukaryota; kingdom Viridiplantae; phylum Streptophyta; class Magnoliopsida; order Malvales; family Malvaceae; genus Gossypium; species Gossypium sturtianum. The sequence goes on from CM046952.1 coordinate 111,108,157, forward strand.
ACTCTCATAACATCTCATCATAATTCAAAAGTGGTAAGGGGGTGAGGTTGTAGAGTCCCTTAACCTAACTCTCGTGACTACATACATATGATTTAATATTCATCATCAATGAAATATCATCATAGTCACACAACTCGCTCCAAGTGAGTTTTCACATTTATCATGCTACAATTGTTTCTATCACTCATACTTTCGAACAGTGACTTCACTTACTCAAGTTCCACCTTAATGTCTACTCGAGTACTCAACATTAAACTCTAATTTATCTTACCATTGCTTATCAATTTAGAGAATGTCTTACGGATTTTGAGTACGTCGTTTACCTGATTGCCATAGTCCAACTATGGTTTTACTCGTATCACAACGTCATAGCCCAGCTATTTCTTTACATGTCATCACGATGCCATAGCCTCGCTATGGTCTTACACGAAATCTCATATCAATACCAATGCCATATCCTCGATACGGTCTTACATGGAACTCATGTCAATGCCGATGCCATATCCCAGATATGGTCTTATACGAGATCGTACTTAGATGTCGATGCCATGTCCCGGACATGGGCTTATACGAGATCTTTCTTTAGTGCCGAAGCCATGTCCCAAACATGGTCTTACATAAAATTACTATTCGATGCCGATGCCATATTACAGATATGGTCTTACACGGGATCGTATATCGTTGCCAATGCCATGTCCCAGACATGGTCTTATATGGGATCACATGTATTGCCATGGTCCTACCATGGTCTTATTTATCAATTTATCATTAAACTAACGTACTCATCTCCTGCATTCTACTTAGTCAAACTTCTCAGTTTAATTTCCACACCATAATATGTGTGGCTTTATAACAGAGTCATAAAACAAAACATCATGCATTCTCTACTTTAACAGTTACATGTGAGATTTAACCATGTGGACATATTTGTCATACACCATTCAAACAGTTGTACATACACACATATCCCATTCTTTGGATAAATTACTCGTTATAAGCACTTAACCCAATAGGTTGGGTACATAACACCGTACACATATCAAACCAATATAGGTAAGCTTATCACTTCATAACTCTCATTCCTCAACCTGGAGTTATATCATTCCATACCTTATCATACACATGTCATAAACTTCTATTCATACTTCTCTAAATTTCATCAATGCATATGTACACTTCAATTACCTCATTGCCACTTACAACCTTATTGAAATTAGCTCGGTTGGAAATCATTTCTGTCTTATCAAAACAATTTCGTTAGATCCGGGAGATATCACACTATCATGGTCCACATATGGCATGTATAGCTAGACTCTTACTCACACTAGGTTAGTCCGAGAACCGACTAAATCATAGCTCTGATACCACTAAATGTAACACCCCTTACCCGAGTCTGACACCGAGACCGGATACGAGGCATTACCATGCTTAATCTTACTTAACACTTTGAAAAGGGCTATAAAATTTCATTTAAGCCTATCACTTACTCAACCTCAGCTTACGAGACCTTAAACATACCTCTGAGAGGTTTTGGAACTAACTCCGAAGCTTTTACGAACTCACGAAACTTTTCATCAAAACAGAGGCCACACGCCCGTGCTGGTCTAGGGACACGCCCGTGTGCCCCTAAGACATGCCCATGTCTTCCACCCGTGGTCGACACTGACTAATTCACACGGCCTTGACACGCTCGTGGCACTGGCCCATTTGCCAAACCTTGGTATTCTGACTTATCCACACGGCTTGGGCACACACCCATATGCTAACCGTGCCTCTCACACGGTCTAGACACACGACCGTGTGTCTACTCATGTGGGAGATTAGCAGGCTATCTACCAAGCCCTTTTGCCACTCTCATTTGCATACATTCATACATCATCACATAGCTCCACATAGCATCAATATAACTCTTGAATTAAAGACATTTAATTCTTACAATGAATTCTTCATCCCAAACACAAGGGAGAACTATTTCCAATACAAATACAATCTACTTAAGCCATCATCTATGGCTATTCACAACCAAAACATAACTCACTTACGCCAACACATTTGGCTATATTAACTATAACTTAGTCATCTTTAAAAGAGGTCCCTATACATGCCATGACTCAAAAGAACTTGAAACATCATACCAAGCTTCTACTCGATAGTGTGAAAACATCTCTGGCGGCCTCCAACCCGAGCTAGTTAAAATAACCTATAAGAGATGGGAAAAGAAAATGAGTAAGCAATAATGCTTAGTAAGTTCATCTGCATATAACTGACAAATACCGATATTCATTGAATATATACAACCGCAAGGTATTATAATGAGTTTTTCTCATAAACTCATGGTTACTTACTCAACTATTCCTTAAGCTCATTCATTCTATCTCTTACCACATTCTTACCATGCCTCAAGCCAACTGCTCGTGTTAATTAGCATACATTCCTGCACTGGTCACCACATGATAATGTAGAACAACACATCCAGCATTTTCAATAAGCCACTCATACTACTAAACTCTCGGTGGTTTCACACTTAGCCCTCCATTGATCTCTAGTAGGGTGGTATCGCACATAGCCCACCAATGATCTCTAGTAAGGTGGTATCGCACATAGCCCACCAATCATTTATAAGCGATGGTATCGCACACAGCCCATCAATTACTAATTAATCAGGTGGTAACACATACAGCGCACCGATAATGATATGGTTGATGGTATCGCACACAGCCCATCAATTACTAATTGATCAGGTGGTAACGCACACAGCCCACCGATAATAATATGGTTGATGGTATCGCACACAGCCCATCACTAACCATTAATATGGTGATATCGCACATAGCTCACCATTATTATACATTCATGGATAGTTATCCACATGTATTTCTCTATTTCAAATGTTCATCAGAGAACATCCTCACACACTACTATTCTTACTTAACTTTCTACGATACTCGTTCGCATTCACACAATGCATCAAGAAATCTATCTCATGCAACTAAGGGGCACTGATTACACATAACTCACTAGGAGTTCATCATATACTGAATTCATCTCAATTTAATTCTAACACACACTTGTGTTTCTCGTGGTGCAACCACATACTTTCTCATTTTCGACATACCCGTTGAATCACTCAAATTCTTAAATAACACTTTTTTAGTTTCATACACCTAATGTCACACTGACATCATACCCCGATAGGGTCTTACATGCATTAACATATTGATGCCATGTACCCGACATGGTCTTATACGAATTCTCACACCGAGGCAATATTCCAATATGGTCTTACACGGGACCTTAACTATCATCATATCATGCTATATACATTTCCCATTGCTCTTAGATTCAATTCTCTTGATGTCTCATCAAAAGATATTTCATACATTCATAGAGTAAATATACATTCTGTACAACATTGGAATATCAAATTAACTCATACGTAATTACAACATTTGCATATGAACTTACCTCGATGTCGAAAGGGTCGAAAGGGACTTTTTGCCCACATTTCTCTTTTCACCCGTTCTAGGTCCGAATCTCGTTTTCTTTGATCTAGATCAATGGAATTTACTCATTTAATCACTTATAAATCATAATACACCGTAATCTACACTTAGGCAAAAATGACTAATTTGCCCTTATACTTTGGCAAAAGTACGATTTTGCCCCTAGGCTCGTAAATAAATTTTCATCACAATATCTTATTAAACAAGCCTAGCTGAACATTTCATCCTCTTACAACTATCCACAATTCCAACTATTTCATGCCATAACGAACAAATTACAACCTTTGCATTTTAGTCCCAAATAGGTGTTTTCACAACATCACCTTTCACAAAAGTTATTTATCACCATCCTATCATTCATTTTCTTCCATAAAAACTCATCAAACAACATAAACTCTATCATGGTAAGTCCCTAGACTTTCAACCATATTGCAAACTAGTCCTCTCGTTAGCTAGCTTAAGCTTTGAGGACTCTAAAAATACAAAAATCATCAAAAATAACTATCAAAATGACTTACTTGTAGAGAAAATGAGCTGCTAAAATTTCAAGCCTTCAAAGCCCTCCCATGGTTGATATTTTCGGTTGGAGAAGAAGACCAAATAAAAAGATGATAACTTTTGCTTATTTCATCTTATTTTATTCATTTTCTCCAACTAATATCACCAACTTTTAATCATAATAAATGCACTTGTCCCCTATGCATCCTATGGCCGGCCAACTCACTTAACAAGGCCAAATTGCACATTTGGGACCTCCAATTTATAATTCATAGCTATTTGGCACATTTACCAAATAAAATAGAACTTTCGTACTTAATGCGATTTAGTCTTTTTTCACAATTTAGCTAGAAATCGCTAAAATTAAAGCACCAAAATTTTCATGCATCCTTATAAACATGTTATAACACATAACATAACATGAAAATAATTTCTCTAACCTCGAATTAGTGATTCTGAGATCACTGTTCTGACTAGCCCCTAAATCAGGCTGTTACACGTCCACCCTAACATTTTATCGTCTAATTATCTTTTTAATGCCTTCAATAATGTTTCTTTAATGAATTAACTCTAAGCTAGTCACAATTGAATTTTTTAATATTACAATTTAGTCCTTTTTACTAAATTAACTATCTAAACATTAAAATTTCTTAACCAAAACTTAATACGACCTTGTAATAACCCTATAAATTATAAATAATTAACAAAACACTGACACCACTAAAAATGAGTTGTTACAGGTTTGGTTGATTGGAAATGGTTAAGTTCATGTTTTGGTAAATATTTTAGCTGTTTTTATGCAGGACTAAATGTGAGTTGTAGACATCAAAAGTGTAAAATATTAACTTGGCCTGAAGAAGGTACCAAAAAGTGATTTTTTGACATTTTGGGCTCAGAGGTATCAATACCCTAGAAAAGGCTGTCGGTACATTGGTGATTTTCCTTAAATTTTCAAACATTGAACTTAAAAATGGTATCGATACAGAGATAAGGTATTGATACCTTGACAAATGTATCAATACTTTATGTCTGGTATCGATAAATTCATTTTTATTTCAATTTTCTAAAATATTGAAGCCAAAATGGTATCAATACATGACCGCTTCTCTTGCCGTCCACGCGAACGATGAGAGAGAATCAACACTAGAACAAGAATAAATATAAAAGTTGTAGCTTACTGCAAGTGTGACAGGTCAGTTATAATATTTGTATTGTTATAATGGAACACTAGAGTATTCCAAGGATTGAACCCAAGGGAATCGGGGGTTGAACAATTTCTAAATAACGTTCGTGCGAAATAAAGAATCTAACCAACTAATCACATAAACTTATATGATAACAAACCATAAAATCAAAAGGAATTAAACTAATCTCAAGTCTAATGAATAAATATTACAACACTGGAACAATAATAAATAAAAAATCAAGAGTCTAACCAACTAATCTCGATGTGGTTCATTACTATTCAAATTAGGGATCAAAATCACCTACACTCCCAAAATGGCTCCATTTTATCTCTCGGCCTCAATTTCACAAAGTTAGACAAATTAATCCAAATTATCTCTCAATCTCACCGGTTAACCTGGGACTAATTAATTGGTGCCCAACAAGATCTCCTTTCAGTCTCACTTGCCTAGATATTCCTTTAGGCCCATCAATCCTAAGTTTTCAGGTTCATTCAAATTAGTCCAATTTATTACGATTTGGTCTATCATTCAAAAATCAGCTCACCACATCTCCATCAACCAACTCCCTTAAAAGTTTAGTTACTCATGCTGAAAATAAGGCTAATGAACATGGAGATGAAAAGCATGGAAGTCATTAAAAAAAACTTAAGAAAAAGGTAAAAGTCTGGATTTTTATGCAAGAAAATTTAAAGGACATGTAAAGAGAAGCATTCAACAAGAAAATCTAAAGCAAGAAACATAAAAGGAACAAACTTTAACAAATTTAAAGTAAAGGAAACTGAAATACATTAAACTAAAGCTAAAAATGTCATTACAACCAATGTATAGGGACTAAAAGTGCAAATATAACTAACTACACGAGCACTAAGAACAAGAAGAAAGTGTAGTAAAATAAACTCTAAAACTAATAAAGAAGAAGAGAAAATAAAAACCCTAGAAAAAGTGCAAAAAAAACTAAAAAACAACCTAGAGAAAACTAAGGCTAAACTAAGATAATGTGGCCTCCTTTCCACTCAGCCAAGTTTTGATTGATTTAAGAAGCTATTTTGACCCTATTTTGTTTTCGAAAATACCCTTGAACGAGCATTCAATGATTGGTGCTTCAGTTGGACAAAGATTACCCATTGTTTTGTCCCCTCATGAAGTGGATATTGCGATACCCTTGGAATGGATATCGCGATATCGTTGGCAATCTTGAACTTAATGTGCTCTTTGGCAAGTGGTATTGTGATACCCAAAGTGGATACGCCATACCACTATGTAGGTGGTCTTCATCTTTGGGGTCTGTTGGAGGTATCACGATTCCAAGGGTAGGATATCGTGATACCATCGCCTTTGTTGTTGTTCTCGCTCAATTCTAGCCTCTAACGTGTCCATACAACACTCAATCATATGTTAGGTTCCCTAATGGCACTATTAGTCAATTTGGGTCTCAAAATAATTAAAAATGAAGCATTAACACTTATTAAGTTAAAACCTAAAAACTACGAAAAACTATAGAAAATACGCTAATATGCTTGAAAATAAGCTCCTCAAGTGTACCGGGGAAGCCTAATTTTCAATATCAAATTACGGAAGATCAAACTCCTCCACACTTAACTCTTTACTTGTCCTAAAGCAAACACACCAAACATGCAATAAGAAAGACGGCCCTTGGACTAGATCAAAAAATTAAGTCACATAGTGGTAAAGTATCGAACTCGTACGAGAACTACCTCACATGAAACTTAAGAGTGATATCTAGCTACCTAGTTTAAGCTCAAGGCTTCGATATTAAGGTCACAAAGAAAGGGTACTTGAGGCTAGAAAATATGGGAACTAGAGGTACGTAGCAAAAGGTAAGCTTTTATGCTCAAGGCTAGTTCAAACAATGCCGAAGGTCTTTCCTGAATTATTCACACAATACCAATTCTATCAAAGCATACATCTATTTAAATGAATAATTAACAATTCAAATTATCTAGGTTATTGCCTCTAAACTATCATACAAGTTAACTAAGTGAACTACTTAGTCTACAATAAAGAGTATCAAGTTATCTAGCATCATTTGAAGTTTACAAGTTTGGCAATTCAATGTACTTATGCAATATTTATAACTAATGACTTATTGTCTAATTATAGACCAAATACCATGCAATAATACACAACAAAAACAAAAAATGAAAAATATTTTTGGTATTTTTGATTTTTTTTAAAATGACCTAAAAAATGAAAATAAACACACAAAATAACATAAAAGCAATAAAAATTAAACAAATAAAAATATGTGCATCCCCCCCAAACTTAGACTGCACATTATCCTCAATGTGTGCCCGAAAAAGGATAGAAGGTTACCAGACTTCCCTTAAAGGAGCATCAGACTAGCTCGGGGATCCACTTCCTCGTCAAAGCTTGTGTCTTTCAAGGTAATTCACTGTACATAAAACAAACACACACAAAAAAAAAAACCAAACAAAATACAAAAGATAAAAACAAGTCCAAAAGTAATGTAGTTTAATTAGTTTACATGCCGCACAACAAAATAAAATAAAATGCGAAAATATGTAACCAATGTTGAGCATCTCTGGAACCTTTACTTGATCCCGCTACTCCTTTCCCTTTTCCTTTCACGACCAACCGTTTGAACAACATCCCGGGCATCGAGAAATTTTTAAATTGGAGTAAAACTCCAATACGACGGGTATTACAACATGTTACTTAGGAAGCATACAAAAATTATCCCACCTGTGAAAGTAAACAAGATCCCAAACTTGATCGTTAAATGAAAAGGCTGGATCAAAACCGCGTTCAGGGATGAACGCCAGTCACTGAATTGTTTGATAAAAGTTTGTGGCCTTTTTTTGTGCAAATTTATCACTGTTGAATTCTAACGATTGAACTAGGGTGGTTTGGGATCGAGGCCGTTTTTATTGTCTTGGGGGCATTTCTATAAATTCTCACTTTTAAACCAACAATATTAAAACTAACCAACTAGCCACAAATAAAAAACAACGATCTAAACTAAAAGTAATGAAAGCAAAAATAGAAATAACAGTAAAAATAATGATGCTAGAAAAAGTGAAAGTAACCAAAACAAAAGCAGCAAAAATCAATGCAAGAAAATAAAAGAAAAGAAAACTTAAACCGAAGTGATTGTAATGGCCAATTAGGTTGATTCCACAAAGCTCTATGTTCCCCAAGCAACATGACAATAAAACCTACAAAAGAAGGAAAGGAACCCAAACAAAGCAATAAGAAAAGGGAAATTGCAAAGAAAATGGAGGAGAATGAAAGGAAGATTGAGAGAAAATAGAGAGGGGAAGTGTTTCTAAGGATTTAAGTTGGAAGATTTAGGGGAAAATGAAGGGAATGGGGGCTTTTGAGGGGGTTTGTAGGCTTAAAAAGCCTCCTAAACACGCGGATTGTGATACCCTAACCAGGTATCGTCTGACTCAACTTGGATATCACGATACAAGGGGTGGATATCTCGATATGCCCTATTTTTGGTTTAACACCCTTAACCGGTAACCATCGCCGGTCTAGGGTTAAGAAGCATTACCGAACATTCCGAAACATTTAAAATCAATCTACAACACAAAGTATATCATCGTCCAAACATAACAAGATATATGCATATAGTCCCTTAATGAGGTCTACAAGACCTTAATCAAGCATTGGAAAAGGGTCGGGACTAAATCAAACTCATACAAATTTTTTCCGAAAACTTAACATTTTTCAAAGTTACAGAGGTCACACGCCCGTGTGGGCAGGCTGTGTGCCTCACACGGCCTCAGACACACACATGTGTCCAAGTTGTGTCAAAACAGGGCATACATACTGACTTGTCCACACGGTCGTAGACACGCCCGTGTGCTTCACCCGTGGTCGACACTGACTTATTTCACACGGCTAATCACACGCCCGTGTGTCTAGCTCGTGTGCGAGTCTGACTTGTTTAAATTTGCAAACATAGGGGACACGGTCGAGTCACACGCCTGTGTGCTCAACCGTGTGGGCAAAAATAGGCCATTTGCAAGGCCAATTTGCCACCCACACTTTGGGTCACACATACAAGCATAAACTAATACAACTTCATACCCCAAATAGCATTCAAACATACCAAAACATACTCAATTTAATCTCTTAGCATCATCTTCATCTTCCTATACAAATTCCTCTCAACTTACTATCACAAAGTATCAATTACACATTCAAAAACATGTAATTTATGCATCATTTAATCCATACCATTTCATAGCATGAACATACTACTTCCATATCACCAAGACTTATCATAAAGACTATTCACATAGAACACACATACACTTATTAATCATCCTTTTCACATATCTAAGGCATATACCAAAATCATTCATCTTTCAAGCCATATCACATGGCAAGAACTATACAACTCAAAATATACCATAATCACTAGCCTATACATGCCATATACCAAAAGTATACAACTTCCAAAAGTACCAAAATAGATAGCCGATAGTGTGATTGAGTCGCTGACGATCCCTGAATCCGAGTTAGCTTTAATGACACTGTAAAACAGAGAAACACTTCACATCGTAAGCTTAAAAGCTTAGTAAGTTCGTAATATAATACATTTAACTCAATGATTCAAATTCAATATATAAAATAAATGATCACATAGATCAATTCACAATAATACACAATTTCATCCATAGCCAATACTCACATAACCATCCATTTATCCATTTACGAAATCATCAACCACATAGGTTCTGTACATACCTGTACCATCACGCATTTAACTATCACATTTACTATTCAATGCTCCGAACCTTTTCTCGTTCGCTCCTCTTTGAACATTTGATGAATTCGCACACTCAGTGCTATGTAATTCGCCACAGTCACAATATTATCGCACACTTAGTGCCATATAAATAGCCAAAGCCACAATATTATCGCACACTTAGTGCACCACATTGAATCAAAGATGTATCAAATTCGTACACACAGTGCCAAATAACATAGCCGATGCATTTCTCTATTTCGCACACTTAGTGCCTTTCGTCACTATAACGATTTTATTTATGTACACATAGTACCACATCTCTTCATGCTCATAATTCACATTGCTCACTCAATTAACACATTCCATTCATTATATCACATATGAACATAATTAATACAGTTCGAATTATACACGAACTTACCTCGAACGTAAAATCACGATATAAGTCGATTAATCGAGCACCTTGTTCTTGCCTCGATCTAAATCCGAATTCCTCTTTTCTTGATCTATACATATTCAAATTTAGCTCATTCATTCACCAAATCATTCAATTTAATCCAAATACTCATATTTAGGGCATTTTACAAAATAGCCCTCACATTTTTACATTTTGACATTTTAGTCCCTATTTCATAAATTCATCAAATACACATAATTTCAATATTCCCATGCTTGGTCGAATATTCCACATGTTCATACAAGCCCACATATTTCATTTATTTCACATTTTAGTCCTCCAATTTCTCATTTTCACAATTTAGCCCAAATTACTCAAATTCACCAAAAATTCAAAGACAAAATATGTTAATCTATCACATATCTTTCATATTTCATCATCAACTATCACAAAGCTCAAACATTCATCAATGACACGTCTCAAAATCTTCATGAAATTCTAAAATTAAAGCATGGGCTTGATAATACACTAAGCAACGATCACAAAAACGTAGAAATCATCAAAAACCGAGTTAAAAACACATACCAATTGAAGCTTGAGCTTGTCGAACCTAATTAGCTATTTTTCTCTTCTTTTTCTTTCAATTTTTCGGTAGAAGATGAACACCAATGCCACTATCTTATGTTTTATTATAATTAATATTAACTTAATTATCATTTTACCATTTTATCCCTTAATAAAACCATTTTACAATCACCTAATATAAGCCTATTTATGTCTATCTCCACTATCAAGGGTCTAATTACAACATAAGGACTTCTCATTTAAAAAGCCATACCAAATAAGCACTTTAACAATCAGCACACAACTTTTGCATCTTATGCGATTAAGTCCTTTTTGCAAATTAAGCACACAAACGATAAAATTTTCACACAGAATTTTCACACATGCTTAATCACACACTGTAAACACGAAAAATAATATTAAATTATTTTTCTGACCTCAGAATTGTGGTCTCAAAACCACTGTTCTGACTAGGTTCTAAACTGGGCTGTTACAACGAAAATCTTACCAGTGAATAGATTCGGATATTGCTCTCTCATAACATCTTCAGGCTCCTACGTAGCCTCTTCAACTCCGTGTTTGTGCCACAACACTGTCACCAAAGAAATTTTGTTATTTCTCAACTCTTTAACCTCACGTGCCAGAATTCGAATTGGTTCTTCATTATACGACGATCGATCAAATCTCAACTTCGTGAGGAGCAATCACATGTGATGGATCAGATCTGTATCGTCGAAGCATCGATACGTGAAACACATTATGAATCTTCTCTAGCTCAGGTGGCAACAACAATCTATAAGCAACCGGCCCGATACGTTCAATAATCTCATACGGCCCGATGAATCTCGGACTCAATTTGCCTTTTCTGCCAAATTGAAGTATTTTATTCCACGGAGACACTTTCAAAAACAATTTATCACCTATCTCAAATTCAATATCTTTTCGTTTCAAATCTACGTAAGACTTCTGACGATCTGATGCGGCTTTCAGACTATCACGAATCACTTTCACTTTCTGCTCAGTCTCTTTTATCAAATCAACCCCGTGAATCTTATTCTCACTAAGTTCAGTCCAATACAATGGAATTCTGCACTTACGACCATAAAGAGCCTTATATGGTGCCATTTTAATGCTGGATTGAAAACTATTATTGTACGCGAATTCAATCAACGGCAAATGCTTTTCCCACGTACTTTCAAACTCAAGAATACAACATCTCAACATATCCTCGAGAATCTGAATGATCCGCTCGGATTGACCATCCGTTTGCGGATGAAATGCAGTACTAAAATGCAGCTTCGTACCTAGAGCCTCTTGCAATTTCTTCCAAAATCGCGAAGTAAATCTCGGATCTCTGTCAGACACAATAGATAATGGCACTCCGTGTAATCTCACAATATCAGAAATATAAAGCTCAGCTAACTTATCAAGTGAGTAATCAGATTGTACCGGAATAAAATGAGCTAATTTCGTTAATCTGTCAACTATCACCCAAATTGTATCTTTCTTTCTCGAAGATAAAGGTAATCACGACACAAAGTCCATCGTGATTCTCTCCCATTTCCACTCAGGAATCAAGATTGGTTGTAACAAACCGAATGGAACCTGGTGTTCAGCTTTAACTTGCTAACAAACTAAACATCTCGAAACAAACTCTGAGATATCCCGTTTCATACCATGCCACAAATAAAATAATTTTAAATCATTGTACATTTTCGTACTTCCTGGATGAACAGACAAACAACTATTATGAGCCTCGTTCAAAATCAACTAAATCAACTCTGAATTTCTCAGAATACAAATCCTATCTCGAAATTTCAAACAATCATCATTATCAACTCGAAATTCTGAATCAGAATTCAAACCACACTGATCTCGTTTTGCCATTACCTCAGCATCACTTTTCTGAGCATCACAAACCTGACGTATAAACATTGGCCTCACTTTCAATTCAGCCAAAACCGAACCATCATCACACAGATCTATCTGAGTACTTGTTGCTCGCAAAGAAAATAAAAACTTTCGGCTCAAAGCATCAGCAACAACATTAGCTTTACCCGAATGATAATCAATCACTAATTCATAGTCTTTTAGTAATTCTAACCATCCTCGCTGTCGCAAATTCAATTCTTTTTGAGTCATCAGATATTTCAAGCTCTTGTGATCCGTATAAATGTGACACTTCTCTCCAAATAAATAGTGACGCTAAATCTTCAGTGCAAATACAATAGCTGCTAATTCAAGATCATGAGTCGGATAGTTCTTTTTATGTGGTTTTAACTGTTTCGAAGCATAGGCTATAACTTTGCCTTCTTGCATCAACACACAGCCTAAACCATTCAACGATGCATCACTGTAAACTATGAATTCTTTACCCGGTTCAGGTTGAACTAACACTGGTGCCTCCGTCAACAATGCTTTCAACTGTTCAAAACTCTGCTAACACTTTTCTGACCATTCAAATTTAACATCTTTCTGTAGCAATTTCATCAACGAAGTTGCAATCATCGAGAATCTTTTCACAAACTGTCTATAATATCCTGTTAGTCCCAGAAAACTACGATCTTCAGACACATTTCTCAGAGGTTTCCACTCTAAAATAGCTGAAATCTTGTTCGGATCAACTCGTATCCCCGCAGTTGACACTATATGTCCCAGAAAACCAACCTCACGCAAACAAAACTCACATTTACTAAAGTTTGCATACAATTGCTTCTCACGCAGAGTCTGTAACACAATTCTCAAATGCTCGGCATGATACGTCTCATCACAAGAATAAGTCTAAATATCATCAATAAACACAACGACAAATCGATCCAAATACGGTCTAAATATCCAGTTCATCAAATCCATAAACACTGCAGGAGCATTTGTTAATCTGAAAGGCATTACTAAAAAATTCATAATGTCCATACCTCATTTTGAAGGCAGTTTTTGGCACATCTGATTCTTTGACTCTTAGCTGATAATATCTCGATCTCAAGTCTATTTTCGAAAACACTGTAGCTCCTTTTAACTGATCAAACAAATCATCGATTCGCGGTAAAGGATATTTATTCTTTATTGTCACTTTGTTCAACAGTCGGTAATCAATACACATCCTTATAGTGCCATCTTTCTTTTTAACAAACAACACAGGAGCACCCCAGGGTGAGAAACTCGAGCGTGCAAATCCTCTATCTGTCAACTATTGCAACTGAGAGTTTAAGTCTTTCAATTCTGGCGGTGCCATTCTATACGAAGCTATTGAGATAGGAGTCGTTCCCGGTACTAAGTCAACGCCAAACTCAACTTCTCGTATTGGAGGTAATCCCGGTAGTTTTTCAGGAAATACATCAGGGAACTCACAAACCATAACCACAGATTCAACTTTCTTTTCTGTCACTTTTGTATCTATCACAAATGCAAGAAAAGCTTCACATCCCTTTTTCACATGATTCAAAGCTTTCATCGAAGATATTACAGCAAGTAGCCCATTCAAATCACTGGATTCAATTCGAACTATCTCCCCATTCTGACTTCTCAAATCAATACTCTTCCATTTGCAATTCACAATAGCATTATGCAAAGTTAGCCAATCCATGCCCAGATTTATATCAAATTCATCAAAGGGTAGCAGCATCAGATTAGCCGAAAAACAATTATCCTGATACATTAACGAACAATTCTTACATACTTTATCAACCAAGAAACACTTGCCTAAGAGGTTCGATACTCTAATTACAAATTTAGTAGACTCAATAGGCAGAGTCTTACTAGATACTAGATTCACACACACATATGAATGAGTAGATCCTGGATCTATCAATGCAATCACATCAATATCAAACAGAGTAAAAGTACCAGTTATGACGTCTGGAGATGACGCTTCTTCACGAGCGCGAATAGCGTAGGCTCGGGCAGGTGCTCTCGCCTCAGTTCTGACGATTGTATCCGTTGTTCCTTTCTGACTACCGCTCACATTTCCAGTGTTTCTGGGTGGTCTACCCCTAACTGTCTTGTTACTCGTCTTCACACTCTAAACATTATCTTTCTCAGCTAACTCTGGGAAATATCGAATGAAGTGATCTCGTGATCCACATTTATAGCAAACTCCATTATTATACTTGCCCCAGCACTCTCCAACATGTCATCTTCCACACTGTCTACACTCAGGCTTATTACTTCTAACACTGCCAACACTTGATTCAATTGGAGTTTGAGTTTTAGGACCAGTATTTTGTTTCACACGATCTTTACTCGAATGTCCAAACGAAACATTTGAACGATTGCTTGCATCTCTGAATCTCTTTGATGAAGAATGATACCACTTACTCATCGACCTTTTTCTTTCATCTCTAACTTCTAGATCCGCTTTCTTCTTTTCTTTGCTAAGTTCCTCGGCTTTGCAAGCCCTTTCAACGAATACTACGAATTCATTCAGATCACGAATTCCAACCAACAGTTTAATGTCTTCATTCAACCCTTCAATGAAGCATTTACACACAGTACTTTCTGTCGAAACATATTCTCGTGTATACTGGCTCAATCTTATAAATTCTCGCTCATATTTCGTAACAGTCATACGGCCCTGTTTCAGCTCAAAGAATTCTTTACGTTTCTAATCTATGAATCGTTGACTGATATATTTCTTTCGAAATTCAGCTTGAAAGAATTACCAGGTGATTCTTTCTCTCGAAACTGCAGATATCAATGTTTTCCACCAATTATACGCTGTATCTCCCAACAATGAAACAACACATTTTAAGCATTCATCAGAAGTCAATGACATTTCATCAAACACTCGAATTGTATTCTCGAACCAAATCTCAGCTCGTTCAGCATTATCATCAACTGTGGCCCTAAACTCTTCGACCCCGTACTTTCGAATTTTATCCACAGGAGGTTTACTCAATCGGATCAGATCTGTCACTTGTGGCACTACAGGTACTTGCGGTGGTGGAGGTTGTTGAGCAGCCAGATTCATTCGAACAAACTCTAAAAACCACTCACTCATCATTTGGAAGAAGGCTTGCTTAGCCTCTCCCTCGTGGCTACTAGCAATCGGCCTAGATTCAGCCGGCGCTGTCCCTTGAGCAGGAACAGGCGCATTGCTCTCAACATCACCAGCAACTGCTCAATCAGGATCCATTTACTATATGAAAACACATTTTTTTAACTATCAGGATTCATCACACTATCACAATTATAAATATGGCATGTATAGCTAGACTCACACGCGCTACGTTAGTCCTAGAATCGAATAAACCGTGGCTCTGATACCAATAAAATGTAATACCCTTAACCCGTAACCATCGCCGGTCTAAGGTTAAGAAGCATTACCGAACATTCCAGAACATTTACAATCATTTTACATCACAAAGTATATCATCGCCCAAACATAACAAGATATATGCATATAGTCCCTTAATGAGGTCTACGAGACCTTAATCAAGCATTAGAAAGGGGTCGGGACTAAATTGAACTCATACAAATTTTTTTTGAAAACTTAACATTTTTCAAAGTTACAGAGGTCACACGCCAGTGTGGGCAGGCCGTGTGCCTCACACAGCCTCAGACACACCCGTGTGTCTAAGCCGTGTCAAAACAGGGCATACATATTGACTTGTCCACACGACCGTAGACACGTGTGCTACACCCGTGGTTGACACTGACTTATTTCACATGGCCAGTCACACGCCCGTGTGTCTAGCCCGTGTGCGAGTCTGACTTGTTTCAATTTGCAAACTTAGGGGACACGGTCGAGCCACACGCTCGTGTGCTCAACCGTGTGGGCAAAAATAGGCCATTTGCAAGGCCAATTTGCCACCCACACTTTGGGTCACACCTACAAGCATAAACCAATACAACTTCATACCCCAAATAGCATTCAAACATACCAAAACATACTCAATTTAATCTCTTAACATCATCGTTCATCTTTCTATACCAATTCCTCTCAACTTACTATCACAAAGTATCAATTACACATTCAAAAACATTTAATTTATGCATCCTTTAATCCATACCATTTCATAACATGAACATACTACTTCCATATCACCAAGACTTATCATAAAGACCATTCACATAGAACACACATACACTTATTAACCATCCTTTTCACACATCTAAGGCATATACCAAAAGCATTCATCTTTCAAGCCATATCACATTGCAAGAACTATACAACTCAAAATATACCATAATCACTAGCCTATACATGCCATATACCAAAAATATACAACTTCCAAAAGTACCAAAATAGATAGCCGATAGTGTGATTGAGTCGCTGACGATCCCCGAATCTGAGTTAGCTTTAATGACACTGTAAAACAGAGAAACACTTCACACAGTAAGCTTAAAAGCTTAGTAAGTTCGTAATATAATACATTTAACTCAATGATTCAAATTCAATATATAAAATAAACCATCACATAGATCAATTCACAATAATACACAATTTCATCCATAGCCAATACTCACATAACCATCCATTTATCCATTTACAAAATCATCAACCATATAGGTTCCGTACATACCTCTACCATCACGTATTTAACTATTACATTTACTATTCAATGCTCCGAACCTTTTCTCGTTTTCTCCTCTTTGAACATTTGATGAATTCGCACACTCAGTGCTATGTAATATGCCACAGTCGCAATATTATCGCACACTTAGTGCCATATAAATGGCCAAAGCCACAATATTATCACACACTTAGTGCACTACATTGAATCAAAGATGTATCAAATTCGCACACACAGTGCCAAATAACATAGCCAATGGATTTCTCTATTTTGCACACTTAGTGCCTTTCGTCACTATAACGATTTTATTTACATACACATAGTACCACATCTCTTCATGCTCATAATTCACATTGCTCACTCAGTTAACACATTCCATTCATTATATAACATGTGAACATAATTAATACAGTTCGAATTATACACAAACATACCTCGGACGTAAAATCACGATATAAGTCGATTAATCGAGCACCTTGTTCTTGCTCCGATCTAAATCCGAATTCCTCTTTTCTTGATCTATACATATTCAAATTTAGCTCATTCTTTCACCAAATCATTCAATTTAATCCAATTACTCATATTTAGGGCATTTTACAAAATAGCCCTCACATTATTACATTTTGACATTTTAGTCCCTATTTCATAAATTCATAATATACACATAATTTCAATATTCCCATGCTTGGTCGAATATTCCACATATTCATACAAGCCCACATATTTCACTTATTTCACATTTTAGTCCTCCAATTTCTCATTTTCACAATTTAGCCCAAATTACTCAAATTCACCAAAAATTCAAAGACAAAATATGTTAATCTATCACATATCTTTCATATTTCATCATCAACTATCACAAAGCTCAAACATTCATCAATGACACATCTCAAAATCTTCATCAAATTCTAAAATTAAATCATGGGCTTGATAATACAGTAAGCAACGATCAGAAAAACGTAGAAATCATCAAAAATCGAGTTAAAAACACATACCAATTGAAGCTTGAGCTTGCCGAACCTAACTAGCTATTTTTCTCTTCTTTTTCTTTCAATTTTTTGGTAGAAGATGAACACCAATGCCACTTTCTTATGTTTTATTATAATTAATATTAACTTAATTATCATTTTACCATTTTATCCCTTAATAAAACCATTTTACAATCACCTAATATAAGCCCATTTATGTCCATCTCCACTATCAAGGGTCTAATTACAACATAAGGACTTCTCATTTAAAAAGCCATACCAAATAAGCACTTTAAGAATCAGCACACAGCTTTTGCATTTTATGCGATTAAGTCCTTTTTGCAAATTAAGCACACAAATGACAGAATTTTCACACATGCTTAATCACACACTGTAAACACGAAAAATAATATTAAAATATGTTTTTGACCTCAGAATTATGGTCATGAAACCACTGTTTCGACTAGGGTCTAAACCGGGCTATTACATTTGAACCCTTCACATTCCCATTCAGTCTGAGGTATCATGATACCGAGGGCCTAGTATTTGATACCACTATGTAAAACCTAAAATTTTAAATTTTGAAATTCCAAGGGTATCACGATTCTGATATCGTGTTACCTAATCGAGTTTTGGCCCCCTATAAAATTGTCCGTGAAATCGTGGTATCCCCCTTGGGTATTGTGATTTCACTAAATAGGGTTCCAAAACACTTAAAAACTAATCTAAATGCAAACGGCACATGGAGTCTATGCTTACTAATTCAATTATTTACAAACTTCTAATTTAATTGCCATATGCGACAAATAAAAAATGCAAGTCAGGGCGATCGTTCAAGCCCCCAAAATGATGCTTCATTGATGTCTTCGAGACTTTGATTCACCTCTTGTTCATTGTACGGTTGAGACCTCCCGAGAATCGTAATGTTTTCTTCATCCTTGTTCGCTTCTGGATCCGCTTACGTATCGAAGGAACACCTGAAAGATTACACCATTCCATAAAAGTTGTAAATTCGTTAGCACGACAAGGTTTCGTCTCAACCACTTGACACTCATATCATTAAGATGGCAACACCTCCTTAGACCTAGAACCAGGCTCTACCCATTTAAAAATTTCGGTATCTCCCTTGATGTCCATGGTCAACTCACGCCTTCCTATGTCTGACCACCTCCGGACGTACTATTGTCCAGAGTGCGAATATTGAAAAAAAAATTAAAAATACGAGGTGGTATCCGTAAGTATACGATTCGAGTTGTAATATAGTTTTACAACTGTAATATCCTTAAATCGGGTCGAGTTGTGTGGTCTAAAAAATAGCAAGAGAGTTTCGACAAGTTAAAGAAGATTCTGACTGAAGCTCCGGTGTTGATTCAGCCTGAGGCAGGAAAGGAATTCACGGTCTATTGTGATGCATCACATACTGGCTTAGGGTGTGTGCTGATGCAAGATGGAAAGGTGGTCATTTATGCGTCTCGGTAATTAAGGCCTCATGAGGGTAACTACCTGACACATGACTTGGAGTTGGCTGCAGTGGTTTTTGCCTTGAAGATTTGGAGGCATTACTTGTATGGGGAAAAGTCGATAGTCTACATGGATCACAAGAGTCTGAAGTACCTCTTGACTCGTAAAGATTTAAATTTGAGGCGTGAAGGTGGATCGAGTTGTTGAAGGACTACGATCGCTCGATTGAGTACCATTCGGGTAAGGCTAACGTAGTAGTCGATACGTTGAGCCGTAAGGTGGTAGCGATCCCGAGGTCGATGTTTGCTCACCTTAGTCTATATAACGACGGAGTCTCATGGCGAAATTGCAAGTAAAGCCGACTTGGATTGATCAAAGTTAAGGAGAAACAAATTGATAGATGAGGTTTTGAGTGCTCGGAGGTTGCAAGTGCAGAATGGTGAATTGGAGGGTTATAGTTTGGGCAGTGATGGAGTATTGGGTTTTCAAGGGAAAGTATGTATGCCCAAGGACGTTGAGTTGAGACATCGGATTCTTCAGGAAGCTCATAGCAGCCCATACGCCATGCATCCTGGAGGCAGTAAGATATATCGTGATTTGAGGAAACAGTTCTGGTGGCCGGGTCTTAAACGGGAAGTAACTGAGTTTGTGAGTAAGTGTTTGACATGCCCGCAAGTTAAAGCTGAGCATCAGCTACCGTCAGGACTGTTGCAGTCGGTAAAGATCCCGCAGTGGAAGTGGGAAAGGATTACGATGGATTTCGTCAGTGGGCTACCCCTTACGCCTAGCAAGAAAGACTCAGTTTGGGTAATTGTTGATCGTCTGACTAAATCGGCTCATTTCATACCAGTCCGAGTTGACTTTTCACTCTAGAAGTTAGCCAAGTTGTATGTGGCAGAGATAGTAAGGTTGCATGGAGTGCCAAAGTGTCAATTATTTCGGATAGGGATCCCGTGTTCACGCCGAGGTTCGAAAGCTTTGCATCGAGCGTTGGGTACGAGGTTGGATTTCAAAGACGGCTTTTTCACCCGCAAATCGATGGATACCGATCTGAGAGGTAATCCAAATTTTGGAAGATATGTTAAGGGGCCGTGTTCTCGATTTCAAATGATAGTTGGGAAGAGTATCTACCATTGGCGAGTTCGCTTATAACAACAGCTTATCGCGTAGTATTCGAGATGGCACCATATGAGGCACTATATGGATGTAAATGTCGTACTCGACGTATTGGATAGAACTCGGGTGAACGCGGATGTTGGGTCCAGAGTTGGTGACAGCAGAGGATAAGGTTAAGGTGATTCGGACTCGCCTTAAGGAAGCATCGGACAGCGTAAGTCTTACGCCGATCTTAAGCGTAGGGATATAGAGTATGCGATGGGTGACAAGGTCTTCCTGAAGGTATCGCCATGGAAAAGGTGTTGAGATTTGGGCGAAAAGGCAAGCTAAGTCCTAGGTTTATTGGGCCATATACGGTGTTGAAGCGAGTGGGACCAAGAGGCTTATCACCGAAAGTTACCCGCAGAGTTAAGTCGATTCACGACGTGTTTCATGTTTCAATGCTTAGGCGCTTATCGATCGATCCGTCGCATGTTGTGCCGCTTGCGTAGATAGAGGTGAGCTCGGACTTGTCTTTCGAGGAGGAGCTGGTACAAATTTTGGATCGGGATGTCAAGGTTCTGCGTGGGAAGTCGGTTCCCTTGGTGAAAGTATTATGGCGTAACCATGGTACGGAGGAGGCCACGTGGGAACCGGAGGATGCGGTGCGGCAAAGAATACCCTCAACTCTTCGACTGGTAATTTCGAGGCCGAAATTATTTTTAAGGGGGTAGAACTCAAATATCCTTAAATCGGGGTCTCAGATTTTGTGTGTGTTCGCATGTGTTATTGTGCCCATCTGTACTAGTTTAGCATGTTTTGGGGTCCGGCATGACCTCAAGTTAGGCTCGAGTCATGGTTAAATTTTTTTGTTTTAGTGCTTAGAGAGAGGAAGCTAAGGAAGTTAGGGGTTAAAAGAAATTGTCTGAGGGTTTAGACACAAAAGAACCTAGTGGTAAAGTGGCAAGGAGGCGCCACTAAGGTACCAGAAGGTGATGCCACATGCGGGAGAAGGGAGCTCGAGTTCGAGCAAACAGAAATCTCATTTTGTCGCTTATTATTTTGACGCCAAGTCGAGGAAGTGGTGTGCTCGGGATGGACTCTGGAAGATAAGGATGGAAGGGGTCAAACGGATTTGAATTGATGTAGGGGAGGAAATTTAGGAGTTTGAATCTTTTCAAACTCATTTGAAGGAGTTGGCCGAATTATGGACTTTGGGGAAGGAGGTGTAATCGGATTTGGAAGCTAGGGGGTGCCGAATTTCAATGGCCAAGTAAGGGTGCATGCTCGGCTAGCTTTGGGAGTATTTATTTTTTTCGTTTAGTGTCAAAACCGAACCTAAAAGTGCTTTTTCTCTCTTTTTCTCTTTATGACTTGGGCATTTGGCCAACCAATTTTGCAACTCCTTTGAAGAGCCGAAACTCAATTCTCTCATTTCTTCTCTTTACCTTTCGGTTCATTCTTTGTTAGCCATTTTCTTCTCCATCTTTACCATCTTCAAAAGCCGAAACCTTGTGAGTTCTCTTCTTCTTCTCTTCTTTCAAGTGTTTGGCCGAATACCCTTGGCCTTATTTTCTTCTCTTTCTCGTGATCTAGTCTCCATTAAAGTGTCGAATCTATCTGTTCCTTTTTGAGTCATAGCCGAATCTTTTGGTAAGTGACTTCTCTTCTATCTTCCCTTCCATTAAAGATCTGTATATTAAACTTCATTCTTGTTCTATGTTAGTAGCCGAAACCCTTAACATCAATAGGGTGTGCCGATCTTTGGTGGTTGGTGGCCGAATCAGTCATTAAGGTAAAGGGGCGACAAACTCTTTTGGTTTCAGGATTCATGCTATGGCCGAATGGCTTTCAGATTCCTAATGATGTGTTAAAGCCGA
This sequence comes from Gossypium sturtianum, assembly GCA_025698515.1. Taxonomy (NCBI): domain Eukaryota; kingdom Viridiplantae; phylum Streptophyta; class Magnoliopsida; order Malvales; family Malvaceae; genus Gossypium; species Gossypium sturtianum. The sequence continues at coordinate 111,130,966 of CM046952.1, forward strand.
TTGTAGGGGGGAGTGTAGCCGAATACAGTGGATCTTCGGGATTTGGCTAAGCGATCTAGGTAATGGACCTAACGTTTTGGGATCTGTTTCATATTCTTTCAAAGCCGAAGGCTAATTGTGTTTGAATGCTAGGGCTTGGCCGATTGCAAGGGAGGTTCATCACATAGTTTTGGGATTTGGTTGGAAACCAAATCGACATTAAGGTAGGTGTTACCTTCATGCGACATATCTTTCGGGATTTCTAGTTGACCCGAATAGGCTTTTGGTTACTAACAAGTGTTGGCCGATTGTAGGAAAGGGGGAAGGCAAACGTTTCGGGATCTCGTTAGTTTCGCGTAGTTTCGGGGTTTCGCTTAGATCTACGAATAGTCAAGTGTGTAACGCTTACACACTTCGTTAGTATGATATGTTTATTATGTTACAGTTAATAGCCATTGAAACCTGTGAGTTATGCCTTGTGGGCATGAGCGTGGACTCCGGGTAAGTCCCCTGATTATGGATCTCGATATATGGTATCATGTCATTGTTTAATGCTATGCCATGTGTTATTTGCATCATCATACATTATTATGCCACGATTGATATGGACATGATGGTGGGATTGTTGAGAGGAGGGGGAAGAATTATTTGGATCATCACCGGTGGTTTTGACCACACACGACGGTTGGCCCCGCCTTGATACTATTATTTGTGACTAAGTCCCAATGGTTTTGACCACCGCGGTTTTGACCACATATGGATATTGTGACTCGTCCCAGTGGTTTGGTACCACAAAGGTTGGCCCCAAATGTTGATTACGGGATTGTCATCGCGGGTTTTGACCACACGATGGGTTGGCCCCATCACTTGATTTGTGACTACGGTCACCAGTGGTTTTGACCACACTTATATATTTGTGACTTCGGTCACCAGTGGTTTTGACCACCAGTGGTTTTGACCACACGGGGTAGGTAAAGGAGATCGGATGGTTAGGTTATGGGGTTGCATGATTTGCATGTTTTATTAATGACTTGTGTAAGTGCTATTCTATCGGGTTGGGGATTTATACACTGAGTCTCAGTGACTCACCCCTTCCCTTACATTTTGCAGATGAGGCATAGGTCGCGGATGTGGAGCCGGGGCAGACTCGAGGTGGCCATGCGTTATGTTTTCGGGTTTTATCTCATTCACTATTTTGGGTTAATTTACTTTTAAATTTGGTTTTGGATTTGTAATAAGGCCGCTAAATTCCATTATTTTGGGTTTTTTGATTATCTGCTATAAGTTTTATAGTATTGTGCTTAAGTTAAACAACATGGCATGTTAATAACCTGTTAACTCAATGTTTTCGAAAAGTTATACCTCTTATCGGGATTTTTAAACTTTATCATCAGGTAATAACAAACAAATGGTGTTAACGAACAACTCAGATTTTCGCCAACCTAAGTTTTACTTTAAGTTCAAATACAAAACGGTTTTCAACTTTGCATTTTAATCAAAGTTGGAATTTCCTTAAAAACAAACGGTTTTCTCAAAGGAGTTTTCTTCTTTTGTCCAAACTTTAAACAGCAAAGTGTTTTATAGCGTTATCTTCAAAATTTAAACCTACAACTTGTTTTATTCAAATTATTTTTACCTTGTGACATACCGAATCCGGTTGTAATGTGTTGACCGGGTTTGAGGTGTTACAATTTTGGTATCAGAGCTAGGTTCAACAGCTCGGCTGTGGGTCTGAGGCCCAAAAATGTCTTAAAATTTATTATGAAAGGCTTTATGGGAAAAAGGATGGTTGGGAAAGCATGGCACCGAGTCTCCGGCACCGATCCGCCCAGGTAGGTATCCCAAATTGTTGCTTATGATGTTATGATTATGATAATATGGGCATGATTAAATAGTAGTAGGAACTACTTTAGAGATCCGAATCAGTAGGATGGTATGAACTTGCGAAACAATCCTTGTATTAAACTTCTCATAAGACTGTGCTTTAATAAACAGTGGAATAAAGTCTAATGCATAAAACTTGTAGTCAGATCAATTCGTATCGGTAATCATGAGTGCACGTGGACGTGGGCGTAATACACGTGGACGCAGGTAGAGGTAGGATGACAAAGGTCGTAATCGGTCGGAGTCTAGACATGGGTCGAAAATGAGGTACCACCGCCACCACCGTGGGCGTAAAATTTCGTGGATCGATGGGTGGTGATGACGCAGCGTCACGAGCAATGCCGCGGTTCTCGAGAGAGTCGCGGTGCAAAGCGTTGGAACGGAGCTAGGAAATTTGTGTCCGAACGACTCGGGGCTAATGGTGCAGAGGTATTCAGAGGTGTATCCGGCGTGGCACCTAGTACGCAGCGAGAATATTGGTTGGAGGCGACTTTAACGCATCATGGATGACCTGGACTTCTGGTTGAGGAAGAAGTCAAGGGTATAGTATCTTTGCTTCGAGATGAGTCATATCGCTTGTGGCTCACGGTTAGGGACTGAGCGATGGCGGATGACATTACTTGGGAATTCTTTAGAGCGACCTATCGAGGAAGTACATTGGGGCTAGCTACATTGATGCGCAAAGACAAGGCATGCCTCGAACTCGGTCCAGGAAGTAAGATCAGATCGGAATATGAGGCGCAATTTCTTGGTGAGTCGGTATGCACGGGGTATTGTAGGCACGGAGCATGAGCGTTGTGTCAGATTTGAGGATGGGCTGAGAGACGAGTTGCGGATGTTAATTGCCCCACAACAGGAAAGAGAGTTTGTAGTCTTAATGGAAAATGCCAAAGTTGCTGAGGAGGTGAAACAATCAGTAAGGCGGAATCGTGGATAAGGGTTGGAATAAGAGGAATTCTGGATCATCGTGGTCCGCCGAATCGTGAGAAAAGGGCTAGGTATGGTGGGCCGAATCAAGTTGCTAGGCCTACTGCTGCTAACAATCAGTTGCCGCCACGATGTGCTCGGTGTGGGAAATCTCACACGGGAGAATGTTGGACTGGAAGTAGAGGATGTTTCGAGTGTGGATCGATGGGGCATCGAGTGAGGGATTGTCCACGAGAGATCGGCTAGGCCGCATGCCGGGATCGAATCGCACACGATCGGGAGGATGGTCGGCACCACGAGGGGCCGTGGTTCACCTGGGAGGTAATGGCTCGTAGAGGCCGTGGAGCACCGGCGAGGTGCAGGTGGTACAGAGGCGAGATGACCGGATTGGTCTATGCAATGCGAGGTGTCGAGAGAAGAAGCGACGCACCGGACGTCATAATCGCACGTTTTTAATCTTTGGTCTACCTTATAATGCTTTGATTGATGTGGGTTCGACACACTCGTATGTTGCCGATAGTATAGCGGAAACAATGAACTTAGACTTTGAGATTACTTCTAGGAGATGACAAGAATAAGCCCTCTAGGTCACTCAGAGAAGTAAATAAACTATATAGGATGTACCCCTAGAACTTCAAGGGTCGTGTTTTTGGTCGACTTGATGGAACTGCCGTTTGGGGAGTTCGATCCGATTCTCGAGATGGATTGGCTAGTAAAGTATCAAAGCCAGCTTTGGATTATGCGCAAGAAAGCGCATGGTGTTGAAGACAATGGAAGGCGAAGAGGTGGTGATGATAGGTAATAGGAGGGATTACCTATCCAATGTGGTCTCTGCGGCCAAGGCGAGAAAATGGTTAGGAAAGGTTGTGAGGCATTTATGGTGCATGTCAGTGCTTTGGAAGCCAAGGATGCAATGTGGAGAATGTCCGAACCGTGGGGGAGTTTGTTGATGTATTCCCGGAGGAACTTCTAGGTTTGCCCCGACCGCGAGGTTGAGTTCGGTATAGACTTGTTACCCTGAATCGCGCGCCATGTCTATTGCCCCGTATAGGATGGCGTCGAAAGAATTGGTAGAGTTAAAGGCTCAGATTCAGGAGTTGCTGGACAGAGGTTTCATCCGGCCAAGTGTATCACCTTGGGGAGCACCTGTGCTTTTGTTAAGAAGAAAGACGGTACTATGCGGATGTGTATAGACTACCGCCAGCTGAATAAGTTGACAATCAAAAACAAGTATCCGTTGCCCAGGATAGACGACTTGTTCGATCAGCTTAAGGGTGCATCGGTATTCTCTAAGATAGATCTTAGGTCGGGGTATCATCAACTCAAGGTGAAGGAGGCTGATATCCTTAAAACGACGTTTCGTACTCGGTATGGGCATTACGAGTTTCTGGTGATGCCATTCGGGTTGACCAATGCGCCGGCAGCATTCATGGACATGATGAATCGGGTGTTTCAACCGTATTTGGATCGATTCGTCGTAGTGTTTATAGACGACATTTTGGTGTACTCGAAATCTGAAGAGGAGCATGATGCGCATCTACATGTGGTTCTGTAGATTCTGAGGGAGAAGCAACTATTTGCTAAGTTTAGTAAGTGCGAGTTCTGGCTTAAGGGGGTAACTTTCTTGGGTCATGTGGTATCGGCTGAGGGGATTAGGGTGGATCCTCGAAAGATCGAAGCAGTGTTGGATTGGAAACCACCTAAGTCGGTTGCAGAGATTCAAAGTTTTCTGGGTTTGGCAGGATACTACGGAAAGGTTCGTAGAGGGTTTTTCTTTGATCGCAGCCACACGACTAAGTTGTTGAGAAAACGGGTTCCGTTTGTGTGGTCCAAAAAAACAGCAAGAGAGTTTCGACAAGTTAAAGAAGATTCTCGATCAAGCTCCGTGTTGATTCATCCCGAGGCGTGAAAGGAATTCACGGTCTATTGTGATGCATCACATACTGGCTTAGGGTGTGTGCTGATGCAAGATGGAAAGGTGGTCATTTATGCGTCTCGGCAATTAAGGCCTCATGAGGGTAACTACCCGACACATGACTTGGAGTTGGCTGCAGTGGTTTTTCCCTTGAAGATTTGGAGGCATTACTTGTATGGGGAAAAGTCGATAGTCTACACGGATCACAAGAGTCCAAGTACCTCTTGACTCGTAAAGATTTAAATTTGAGGTAGCGAAGGTGGATCGAGTTGTTGAAGGACTACGATCGCTCGATTGAGTACCATCCGGGTAAGGCTAACGTAGTAGCTGATGCGTTGAGCCGTAAGGTGGTAGCAGATCTGAGGTCGATGTTTGCTCACCTTAGTCTACATGACGACGGGAGTCTGTTGGCGGAATTGCAAGTAAAGCTGACTTGGATTGATCAGGTTAAGGAGAAACAGCTGATAGATGAGGTTTTGAGTGCTCGGAGGTTGCAAGTGCAGAATGGTGAATCGGAGGGTTATAGTTTGGGCAGTGATGGAGTACTAGGTTTTCAAGGGAAAGTATGTATGCCCAAGGACGTTGAGTTGAGACAGCGGATTCTTCAGGAAGCTCATAGCAGCCCATACGCCATGCATCCTGGAGGCAGTAAGATGTATCGTGACTTGAGGAAACAGTTCTGGTGGCCAGGTATTAAACGGGAAGTAACTGAGTTTGTGAGTAAGTGTTTGACATGCTAGTAAGTTAAAGCTGAGCATCGCCACCGTCAGGATCAAGGTAAATGGCCGTAAAGATCCCGCAGATGGAAGTGGGAAAGGATTACGATGGATTTCGCTGGGCTACCCCCTACGCCTAGCAAGAAAGACTCGCTTTTGGGTAATTGTGGATCGTCGACTAAATCGGCTCATTTCATACCAGTCCGAGTTGACTTTTCACTCCAGAAGTTAGCCAAGTTGTATGTGGCAGAGATAGTAAGGTTGTATGGAGTGCCAGTGTCAATTATTTCGGATAGGGATCCCAGGTTCACGTCGAAGTTCTGGAAAGCTTTGCATCAGAGCGTTGGGTACGAGGTTGGATTTCAGCACGGCTTTTCACCCGTAGTCTGATGGATAGTCTGAGAGGGTAATCCAAATTTTGGAAGATATGTTAAGGGGCTGTGTTCTGGATTTCAGCAGTAGTTGGGAAGAGTATCTACCATTGGCAGAGTTCGCTTATAACAACGCTTATCAAGCGAGTATTCGATGGCACCATATGAGGCACTATATATGGACGGAAATGTCGTACTCAGACGTGTTGGACAGAATCGGTGAACGACAGATGTTGGGTCCGGAGTTGGTGACAGAAACAGAGGATAAGGTTAAGGTGATTCGAACTCGTCTTAAGGAAGCATCGGACCGGCAGAAGTCTTACGCTGATCTTAAGCGTAGGGATATAGAGTATTCAGTGGGTGACAAGGTGTTCCTGAAGGTATCGCCATGGAAAAAGGTGTTGAGATTTGGGCGAAAAGGCAAGCTAAGTCCTAGGTTTATTGGGCCGTATACGGCGTTGAAGTGAGTGGGACCAGTAGCTCATCAGCTCGAGTTACCCGCAGAGTTAAGTCATATTCACGACGTGTTTCATGTTTCAATGCTCAGGCGCTATCGATCAGATCCGTCGCATGTTGTGCCAGTTGCGGAGATAGAGGTGAGCTCGGACTTGTCTTTCGAGGAGGAGCCGGTACGGATTTTAGATCGGGATTTCAAGGTTCTGCGTAGGAAGTCAGTTCCCTTGGTGAAATTATTATGGCGGAACCATGGTACGGAGGAGGGCACGTAGGAACCGGAGGATGCGATGCGGTAGCAATACCCTCAACTCTTCTGACCAGGTAATTTTGAGGCCGAAATTATTTTTAAGGGGGTAGAACTTTAATATCCTTAAATCAAGGTCTCTGCATTTTGTGTGTGTTCGCATGTGTTATTGTGCCTACTGTGCTAGTTTAGCATGTTTTGGGGTCCATGCATAACCTCGGGTTAGGCCTGAGTCATGGTTAAATTTTTTTGTTTTAGTGCTTAGAGAGAGGAAGCTAAGGAAGTTAGGGGTTAAAAGAAATTGTCGGAGGGTTTAGACACAAAAGAACCTAGTGGCAAAGTGGCAAGGAGGGGCCACTAAGGTACCAGGAAGGTGACGCCACATGCAGGGAAGGGGGAGCTCAGGTTCGAGCAGCAGAAATCTCATTTTGCTGCTTATTATTTTGACGCCAAGCTGAGGAAGTGGTGTGCTCAGGATGGACTCTGGAAGATAAGGATGGAAGGGGTCAAACGGATTTGAATTGATGTAGGGGAGGAAATTTAGGAGTTTGAATCTTTTTAAACTCATTTGAAGGAGTTGGCTGAATTATAGACTTTGGGGAAGGAGGTGTAATCGGATTTGGAAGCTAGGGGGGTGCCGAATTTCAATGGCCAAGTAAGGGTGCATGTTCGGCTAGCTTTGGGAGTCTTTCTTTTTTTCGTTTAGTGTCAAAATCGAACCTAAAAGTGCTTTTTCTCTCTTTTCTCTTTCGGCAGCTTGAGCATTTGGCCGAACCAATTTTGCAACTCCCTTTGAAGAGCCGAAATTCAATTCTCTCCTTTCTTATCTTTACCTTTCGGTTCATTCTTTGTTAGCCATTTTCTTCTCCATCTTTACCATCTTCAAAAGCCGAAACCTTGTGAGTTCTCTTCTTCTTCTCTTCTTTCAAGTGTTTGGCCGAATACCCTTGGCGTTGTTTTCTTCTCTTTTCTCGTGATCTAGTCTCCATTGAAGTGCCGAATCTATCTGTTCCTTTTTGAGTCATAGCCAAATCTCTTGGTAAGTGACTTCTCTTCTATCTTCCCTTCCATTAAAGATCTGTATATTAAACTTCATTCTTGTTCTATGTTAGTAGCCGAAACCCTTAACATCAATAGAGTGTGCCGATCTTTGGTGGTTGGTGGCGAATCACTCATTAAGGTAAGGGGCGACAAACTCTTTTGGTTTCGGGATTCATGCTATGGCCGAATGGCTTTTAGATTCCTAATGATGTGTTAAAGCCGATTGTAGGGGGGAGTGTAGCCGAATACAGTGGATCTTCGGGATTTGGCTAAGCGATCTAGGTAAGGGTCCTAATGCTTTGGGATCTGTTTCATATTCTTTCAAAGCCGAAGGCTAATCGTGTTTGAATGCTAGGGCTTGGCCGATTGCAAGGGAGGTTCATCACATAGTTTTGGGATTTGGTTGGAAACCAAATCGACATTAAGGTAGGTGTTACCTTCATGCGACATATCTTTCGGGATTTCTAGTTGACCCGAATAGGCTTTTGGTTACTAACAAGTGTTGGCCGATTGTAGGAAAGGGGGAAGGCAAACGTTTCGGGATCTCGTTAGTTTCGCGTAGTTTCGGGGTTTCGCTTAGATCTACGAATAGTCAAGTGTGTAACGCTTACACACTTCGTTAGTATGATATGTTTATTATGTTACAGTTAATAGCCATTGAAACCGGTAGTTATGCCTTGTGGGCATGAGCGTGGACTCCGGGTAAGTCCCCTGATTATGGATCTCGATATATGGTATCATGTCATTGTTTAATGCTATGCCATGTGTTATTTGCATCATCATACATTATTATACCACGATTGATATGGACATGATGGTGGGATTGTTGAGAGGAGGGGGAAGAATTATTTGGACTGTCACCAGTGGTTTTGACCACACGACGGGTTGGCCCCGTCTTGATACTATTATTTGTGACTAAGTCCCAATGGTTTTGACCACCAGTGGTTTTGACCACATATGGATATTGTGACTCGTCCCAGTGGTTTGGTACCACAGTGGGTTGGCCCCAAATGTTGATTACGGGATTGTCATCAGTGGTTTTGACCACACGATGGGTTGGCCCCATCACTTGATTTGTGACTACGGTCACCAGTGGTTTTGACCACACTTATATATTTGTGACTTCGGTCACCAGTGGTTTTGACCACCAGTGGTTTTGACCACACGGGGTAGGTAAAGGAGATCGGATGGTTAGGTTATGGGGTTGCATGATTTGCATGTTTTATTAATGACTTGTGTAAGTGCTATTCTATCGGGTTGGGGATTTATACACTGAGTCTCGGTGACTCACCCCTTCCCTTACATTTTGCAGATGAGGCATAGATCGCGGATGTGGAGCCGGGGCAGACTCGAGGTGGCCATGCGTTATGTTTTCGGGTTTTATCTCATTTACTATTTTGGGTTAATTTACTTTTAAATTTGGTTTTGGATTTGTAATAAGGCCGCTAAATTCCATTATTTTGGGCTTTTTGATTATCTGCTATAAGTTTTATAATATTGTGCTTAAGTTAAACAACATGGCATGTTAATAACCTGTTAACTCAAAGTTTTCCAAAAGTTATACCTCTTATCGGGATTTTCAAACTTTATCATCAGGTAATAACAAACAAATGGTGTTAACGAACAACTCAGATTTTCGCCAACCTAAGTTTTACTTTAAGTTCAAATACAAAACGGTTTTCAACTTTGCATTTTAATCAAAGTCGGAATTTCCTTAAAAACAAACAATTTTCTCAAATGAGTTTTCTTCTTTTGTCCAAAATTTAAACAGCAAAGTGTTTTATAGCGTTATCTTCAAAATTTAAACCCACAACTTGTTTTATTCAAATTATTTTTACCCTGTGACATGCCGAATCCGGTTGTAGTGTGTTGACCGGGTTTGGGGTGTTACAACAACGAATTAGGTGAGTACTGCGAGGATCGTACGCAAGGGATGCGAGTACCAGATCAATTCTAACCTAAACACTAAAAGATCTAATTAGTACTTTAAATTAGTTATAGTACAAAAACCATAAAATAAAGGATTTTTATGGTTTTTATGATAATAAAACAAAAGATCATAAAAGAAATAAACTTCAAGAGATAGAAAAGGAGAATGAATCAAATCTTGATTATGGGTGACTAGCTCGCTTCAGTAATCCCCATCAACTGTCGTTCTGGGTTCCTCGTCAATCAACTAGTCGATATCCTAGCAAGATCTTTCGATCTTCCACTAACATAATGAGTCAGTAAGGACTACTTATCTTCCACCTCACAGTCCAGACGGGCTTGGGGTGAAGGTGTTCACAGATGGGTCATACCAATTTTAGGTTAAGTCCCACCTTGATGACTTCCCGGGGTTGTCAGGCCTAGGGTTTGTTTCACATTCTTCCTTTCCCAAATAGCTGAACCGTTGAGTAAGCCTACAAAATAGTCAATAGATCATACCTTCACTCACTAATCCCCTATAGAGGGATTAGTTCCTCATGGTTTTCATAGACAATATAGAATCAATGTAAAGAGAAAACATGCTGATTAAATTGATAGTATAAAGTATATGAAATAGCCTGATTTTATTGAGATTAATCGCGAATCCACAAAGGTTTAATGCTTTCAACAATTCAAATCTTTTGAGAACAACTGAAATAAATTCTAAAACCTAAAAACGAAAGAAACATTAAACTAAATTTACTGAAGAAAATCTAGGCTAGGTGAATGATGTCCATAACATGTGCCAAAGGAGTCTAGTTATAGAGTTCAGGTGGCCGTCCTCCTCAACCCTAGGTTAGCTGACGTTCCTGAGCTTTAAGTTTGATTGTGCTAGCCAAAATGCCCCTATTTCGTATTTGATTCCCGTTCTAGAGTCGATGTCGCGACACACCAGGACCTGTATCGTGACATATCAATTAGTGTATTCCTTTTGGGATATCTTCAGGGGTATGACGCGACACAATTATGTTATGTCACGGAATCGAAGGTAGTCTTGAGCTTTCTCTATTCTGCTCCCTATGTTGTGACATTGAACATCCCATGTTGCGACATAGCGACCAATATCGGTTTAGTACACCTTCTAAAGGTCTCTTGTACAATCAAAAAGTGCATTAGCTTTCCCTTAGGCCTCATTCGGCCCCTAAGGTCAATAAAAAGATTCAATTTGCACATTTTATTGAATATAAATAAAAATAAGAAAACTTAACTAAAACATAATGAAAATACTTGTATTCAAGCTCCTTAAATGTGAAAACTAGTTTAATTTGCTACATTAATTTACAGTAGATCAAACTCCCCTTCTCTTAAGTAATTGCTTGTCCTCAAGCAACATAAATAGAAATAATAAATAAAAATGACGACCCTTGAGGAAATATCATACAAATATTGACTTCAGAGCATATGACTTAGGTATTTCATGCTTACTAACAATTTTAACATGATAAGTAATTGACTTACCACTTTTGATCGCAAACATCTAAGTTCAATATGTTACAAAATATACAAGTACTTTGATTATCCAAGAAGAATACAAATAGTTGTTTATGCGTATATTTAGTATGATGTCTATTCATGTATAAGGATATTTAGGTCACATAGGACTCTTCGGCTTGTAACGTTCTGAGGCTTAGGACAGGTATGAAAATGAAAGATAGTAAGCATCAAATTGCATTAAATTGTGAAATATGAAAATTTAGTGGTTGAATTTTAAAATAAATGAAAAATATGGGTTGATATGAGAATGGGTAATATTTGGCCTATTTGAATTTGTATTAAATTGAATGAATTGTGATTTTATGTGATAAGGACTAAATTGCAAAAATGTGAAATAATAGGGGTAAAAATGTAATTTTGCCAAAATTTGTAAATTGTGCTAAATTGAATGAAATGATGATTAAATAAGTAAATTTTGATATTATATAGATCGAGATAAACAAGATTTGGATCTAGAATGGGGAAAATAAATTATCGGATTAGTCGACCTAATTCGTCGTTAGAGCTAACGAGGTAAGTTCGTATGTTTAATAAGCATTGAATTATATATGTATAAATGCTTAATCGATATAATTGTGGTAAATGCTACATTATTGAAATGAAATGTGAATGCTATTGAGTAGGATACTACAAAAATGACCGATAGAGATTCGATACAATGAAAGTTCCGGTTGAACCTTAGGAATAGATAGGATACAAATGTCATGACATTAGAGTTACTGATATTACGAGTAAGACCATATCTGGGATATGGAATTGGTACGGTACTGTGTGTACGATTTTCCCGAGTATCCTTTAGTATTCCAAATGGTTCAACGAGAAATGTTGACAAAACATGGTTACAAGAGATGGTACGACTCAGTCAAGGTACTCGTGATAGAAATCGACAAGTAAGTGATAAAAGTGAATTTCATATGATGAGTAAGTGGAAAATTCTGAGAATTCATATGGTTCAATGAAATATATATAAATGTGATGGCTATTGAATTGAATATAGATTATTTCTATTTGCTTATGCTTATGTAAATGTGAATGAATTGATAAGAAGTATTCAAACCATATAAGCATTGAAATGAATAAACTTGTGGAATTCTTGGCTAGCTATGTGAACGGATGCATAACATGAAGGTGGAATTATACAAGTTATATTATAGTTCTTATAATGGGTTAAAATGTGTTTATTTGATGAGATGAGTTATTATCATACGAGCTTACTAAGCTTTATAGCTTACTTTGTTTATTTTCTGTGTTTTATAGTGATATTGAAGCTAGCTCGAATTCGGAGATTATCGGATATCGCTTCACACTATCCACCTATAACTTGGTATCTATGAACTTTGGTAATTTGAGTATATGGCATGTATAGGGACTTTGAGTCATGTTAGTTATATTTTGGTAATGACTTAGGCCATATGAATTGGCTTGTAAATGCTTATATTTTGGTTTGTATACATATAGCCATGGGTGATGGCTTAAGTTTGGTATATTTGGTATATTTGAATTATGTGCATTTATATATGCTTATGTCTTATGCTTATTTAGTTGGTAAAAATGATTGATGATAATAAGTACCATGAATGGTAAGTTCATGATTTGAAGAATTGGTAACATGCTTGTGAATGAATAGGTATATGAGTCTTGTTGATTATGTTTTGGTAATGATGTTAGCCAAATGAATTGGCATTGTAAATGTCTATATTTTGAGTTGTAAATATAGCCATGAGAGTTGGCTTAATTTAGTGAATTTGGTTCTATGCTTATATGTACATATATGTTGATATTTGAGTTCTTTGGATGGATATGTGAATGTCCATATTATGAAGTTTGTGAAATTGGTATCTTTCTTGTGAATTGGTACAAAAATAGGGTATGTTAGGTAATGGTTAAACTAGTTGATTGGTATATGTATTTGAGTAGGTTTTGGTTGAGTTAAAATTGAGCTATAAGCATGTTGAGTGTTGGTACTGAATTTTGTATGGATTAGTCTTGAAAGTGGCTGAATTGAATGTTATTTATGCTATGATTTGGTACCATTTTAGTTTGTTTAGGTATGTACAAAGTGGGTGGCAAAATGGCTTGATAAGTAGCCTATTTTTTTTCTGCACGGGCAGAGACACGGGTGTGTGTCTCAGCCATGTGTGACACACGGTCATGATACACGACTGTGTGTCCCCTGGTGTTAAAATTTAAATGAATTCAATATGCTCCACACGGTCTCACACACAGGCGTGTAATCGGTCGTGTGGTACAAGTCAGTATACCCCCTAATTGGCACATGGCCTAGCACACGGGCGTGTGACTTGGCTGTGTTGCATAAGTCAGTATACCTTACAGGTTTGGCACTACCTAACACACGGCCTGGCATACAGGCGTGTGTGGCCACTTCGAAGGGCACATGGGTTAGACACACGGGCGTGTGGTTGGCTGTGTGACCCAAGTCAGTATGTACCCCCTGTTTTCACACGGCCTGTGACACGCATGTGCAGGTGGCCGCACACACACGCGCAGACCCCGATTTGAAGAAAAATTTGCTAAGTATTGAAAATTTCCTGAGTTATCAATTTAGTCCCGAACCACTACCAAAGCATGTTTAAGGTCTCGAAGGCTCTTAATAGGGACAAATTGATTGAGATTGAATGATGAATGATTGAATTGAGTATATGTATGTTAAATAATTGTTTAATTGTTTCGTAAGTTTGGTAATGCTCCGTAACCCTATTTCGGCATTGAATACGGGTGAGGGGTGTGATAAACTGAAATAGTAACATATTTTAGGCCCACATTTAGTACGCTTTTGGATGAATTATCCCTTATTTTATGTAATTTGGTGCTCTTAATCCTTTCTTTTCATGATATATACTCAGGAAAGCACCATGGGATGAAAAGAATGGAAAACGGGCTTAAAACGGGACAAATGGGCCAAAGCATGAAATCGACACGGGCTGGACCAAAGATCACACGGTCGTGCCTCACTGATCATCTAGAACACGGTCTAACCCCGACTCACACGGCCGTGTCTCATTAAAGGAATCCGAACACAGCCTGTCCACGATTTACACGGGCGTGCGCCATGGCCGTGCCTCTGCCGTGGAGAAGAACAATTTCATTCAGGAAAGGATACTTAGGGAGAAAGAAACGTATTTCAAAAGCCTATAAATACACCCTAAGTATGACCTGAAAGGGGAAGCCCAAAGCCATCATTTAGGGCGTCGTGCTAGGCCGTGAGAAGGCGATTTGTGGGGATTCACTCGGGGGATAGCCAGTTGATCCATCTCAAGAAGCCAGAGTTATACTCAAGACGGAGGATCTCCTCTTTAATTCCTTCAGGGGGTTTTAGGGATTTCTTATGTTTTGTTTCATCTTTTCTCTTGAGATGTTTTCCTTTATTGTTATGAACTAAACCCTTCGGATACCCGAATGGGATGAAACCTATGATGAATCTTGTTATTTGATTATTTGAATTATATGATAAATACTTAGTTTGTTCTTAATTATGTGAGCTTAATCCAAATCTAATGTGCTTAGGTGGAGGAGGAATAGACCCTGCCTAAGAGTAGATCCAACATAATTAAGCGGAGTTGATCGCACGCCTAGAGATAGGGTGACGAGATTTTGCCGGATTAGGGTGAAACCTAATATGGGAATCCACAGATCGATTTACTGCTATTCTAGGGGATTATTATAAGAGAACGAGAGTTCCACTAATTAACCTAGGGTTAGACGTTATTCTCCTCGAGAGAGGGTTTAATATACGTTAGGGAGTCTTACGGATCACACTAAGTGAATAAATCGTATGGTTCAGGGTTAGATAACAAGTGAAGTCTAGGTGGATTCTTCCTAAGGGTATCGTCTAAATCAACTGAGTTTTTCCCAAGTTATTTTCCAAATTCATTCTTCTTTGTCTTAGAGTCTTTAGTTTAGTAGTTAATTAATTTAGATTAATAAACAACTTCACTTATTTTAGGCTAAATAATAAAAAGAAAGTTAGTATTAGTACTTTTAGTTCCTTTGGGTTCGACAATCCTGGTCTTGCCTAAACTATACTCTTGCTCGATAGGTGCACTTGCCTTTAATTGTTGTCGAGTTAGTTTCCAGTGTTCAATCATTCTTTTATAAATTTTAAAACTCGATTTACAAATGATCAAGTTTTTGGCGCCATGTTTGGGAACTAAAATATTAAGAAAACTCTATTTTTATTACTTTAGCCATTATTTTTATTTTTCGTAATTTATTTTTATTTTTAGTTTTAATTTAAAATTTGCTAAATTTTCTTTCTTTCTTTTCCTAACAGTACCTCTAGTTTATGACTAGAAGGCACCGAAAGGACCTTTAGAATACGATGTTGATATTGAAGCTACCGTCAAGAAATCTCCGAGAAATTAGGCGAGCCCTAAATTACCAAGGAGAGCGAGAAGACAGATCCAATCCTACTTTGGGATGGACGAAAATAATCTTCCACCACAAGATGTGGGAGAAAATAATGCTCCTCGTACCATGTTTGATTATTGTAAACCACATTTAACAGAGCCGAATCTAGTATTGTTAGGCTCGCTATAGTCAAGTAATAATTTTGAATTAAAGCCTAACACTATACAAATGATTCAACAGCTTGTTCAATTTGATGGTTTACGGATTTAAGATCCAAACGCTCATATAGCTAATTTTTTAGAGTTCTGTGATACCTTCAAAATAAATGGCGTTTCTGATGATGCCATACGACTTCGGTTATTTCCCTTTTCATTAAAGAATAAAGCTAAACAGTGGTTAAACTCGTTACCACGAGGGTCAATCACTACATGGGAACAAATGATCGAAAATTTTTTATTAAAATATTTCCCATCGGCCAAAACGGCCAAATTACGTAATGATATCTCTTCTTTTGTGTAGATGGATTTAGAGACATTATACGATGCATGGGAGAGATATAAGGATCTCTTGAGAAGGTGTCCGCACCATGGTTTACCTTTGTGGCTCCAAGTCCAGACTTTCTATAACGGTGTAAACCCCTCAACAAGACAACTAATTGATTCAGCCGCCGGTGGAACCTTGAATAATAGAACTCCTGAGTTAGCCTACGAGTTTATTGAAGAGATGTCGCTGAATAACTATCAGTGGCAAGTTACAAGAACAAGGCCAATAAAAATAGCCGGAGTTTACAACCTCGACACAGTAACCATGCTATCAAATAAGGTAGAGTTGATGAATAAGAAGATTGATAGTTTGTGTTCTTCGCAGGTACATCCAGTCATGCAGTGCGACGCAAGTGGAATTGTGGCCAATCCTGAGTACCCACCCTACCAACCGGGCACATAGAGCGAATAGATGAACTATATAGGTAACAATTTCAGATCTAATAATAACCCATATAATAATAATTATAATCCAGGTTGGAGGAACCACCCAAATTTTTCGTGGGGAGGACAAGGAAATCAGGGAAACCAAAGGCAACAACCTCCTAAAAATTTTCAAAACCAGCCCTATCCGCAAGAGAAGAAGCCGAATCTTGAAGAGACACTGAACAAATTCATAGCATCAGCAGAGGCTCGCTTCCAAAAGACTGAGACAACATTAGATAATCAACAAACATCGATCAAAACGATCGAGAGTCAAGTTGGGGAACTTATTAAGTCAATTGAACAACTTACTGAGATAGTCTCTGAAATTCAATCAGCGATTTTCTCTAAAGAAACAGAATAGGTAAAGGCCGTTACACTAAGAAGTGGAAAGGAGCTAGTCGAACCAGAGAAAAGAATGCCACCTGTAGATGACAAAGCAAAGGATATGAGAATTGAGGATGTAATTCCAGTACATAAAGAAAGTAAACCACCGATCCCATATCCAGCAAGGTTGAAGAAAGAACAATTAGACTCCAAATATGGTAAGTTTCTCGAGCTTTTTAAACAAATACATATTAACTTACCTTTTGTCGAAGCCATTTCACAGATGCCGACGTACGCAAAATTCTTGAAAGAACTCCTAACGAATAAAAGGAAGCTTAAAGAAATATCAATGGTGGAGCTTAATGAAGAATGTTCGGCCATCCTCCAAAACAAGTTACCAACCAAATTAAAAGACCCAGGAAGTTTTACTATTCCTTGTTTAATTGGCAGTTTAAATGTTAAGAAAGCATTAGCTGATCTAGGTGCCAGTATATTAATTTAATGCCTTATAAGATGTTTAAACGACTAGATCTCGGGGAACCAAAACCAACTAGGATGAGTATTCAGTTAGCTAATAGATCTATTAAATATCCTAGAGGAGTTATCGAAGACGTCTTGGTAAAAATTGATAAATTTATTTTCCCCGTTGATTTTATTGTGCTTGACATGGATGAAGACATTGAGGTCCCCTTAATTCTAGGGCGCCCTTTTTTAGCTACTGCTAGGGCTGTTATTGATGTAGGTGATGGTAAACTTGCACTAAGGATAGGCGATGAGGAAATTATTTTTCAAATTTATGATGCCATGAAATATTCTAGAGAACAAGATGATTCATGTTATTTTGTTGATACCAATGACCATCTCATTCAAAATTCATTACAGGAAATCCTGCATGATGACACGATGGAACTGTGTCTCACCCAAGAAGAGGGGGAAGAAGATGAAGCTTCTGAGCTAAAATTATCATCAAAATAAAAGGAAAAAGAAAGCATCGAATTTGATGACGATTTCAAATAAAAACCCTCTGTTGATGAACCACCCAATTTAGAATTAAAACAACTGCCAAAGCACCTAGAGTATGCATTCCTTGGGGAAAATTCTATGTTACCAGTAATTATCTCTTCAGAATTAGAACCCAAGGAAAAATAAGAGTTGATACAGGTACTGAGAGAGCATAAAAAAGCCATAGCTTGAAAAATCTCTGACATTAAGGGAATAAGCCCAACATTTTGTACCCACAAAATTTTAATGGAAGATGAGTACAAGCAATGTGTGCAACCAC
Organism: Gossypium sturtianum; assembly: GCA_025698515.1. NCBI lineage: Eukaryota > Viridiplantae > Streptophyta > Magnoliopsida > Malvales > Malvaceae > Gossypium > Gossypium sturtianum. Next base: position 111,148,903 of record CM046952.1, read on the forward strand.
AAAGACGACTAAATCCCAACGTAAAAGAAGTCGTGAAAGCCGAGGTAATTAAACTTCTAGATGCTGGAATAATCTATCCTATTTCTGACAGCAAGTGGGTAAGTCCTGTGCAGGTTGTTCCGAAGAAAGGGGGCATGACAAAGGTGGCTAACGAAAGGAATGAACTAATTCCCACCAGATATCCACGAGTTGGAGAGTTTGCATCGACTACGAAAGTCGAATGACGCCACTAGAAAAGATCACTTTCCTTTGCCTTTCATTGATCAAATGTTAGAAAGACTATCAGGGCATATGTACTACTGCTTCCTAGACGGACTCTCTGGCTATTTCCAAATCCCAATAGCACCTGAAGATCAAGAGAAGACAACGTTCACATGCCCATACGGTACATTTGCCTATCGTAGAATGCCTTTCGGATTATGTAATGCTCCTGCTACTTTTCAGCGATGCATGCTAGCAATCTTCGATGAACTCGTCGAAGATATTATAGAGGTATTTATGGATGATTTCTCTATATACGATAATTCTTTCCATCTTTGCCTTAAAAACTTAAAACGAGTCTTAATGAGATGTGAGGAAACGAACCTTGTTTTAAATTGGGAAAAATGTCACTTTATGGTACAGAAGGGGATTGTACTAGGTCATAAAATTTCTAGTAAGGGGATCGAGGTAGATAAAGCAAAGATTGAAGCTATCGACAAATTACCTCCCCGTAGTTCAGTTAAGGCTATTAGAAGCTTTTTAGGGCATGCAGGATTCTATAAAAGGTTCATTAAAGATTTTTCTAAAATAGCCAAGCCTTTAACAAAATTACTAGAAAAAGATGTTCCTTTTAATTTTGATCAGGAATGTTTAGATGCATTTAATATCCTTAAGGATAAACTAATAAATGCTCCGATTATGATTGCACCTGATTGGAATTTACCATTTGAACTAATGTGTGATGCAAGTGATTTCGCAGTAGGTGCAGTTCTGGGACAACGAAGAGGCAAGCATTTTCAGCCAACCTATTATGCTAGCGTAACTTTGACACCCGCAAGAAAATTACACCACCACGAGAGAAAGAATCGCTAGTCAGAGTCTTTGCCTTTGACAAATTTAGACAATATTTATTATTATCTAAAGTTGTCGTTTACACGATCATTCAAATTCTTCGTTATCTACTAACTAAACCCGATGCAAAACCACGACTCATAAGATGGATTTTACTTTTACAGGAATTTGATTTGGAAATACAGGATAAGAAAGGAGCTGAGAACCTTGCGGCGGATCACCTCTCTAGGCTTGAAAACCCCCATATTGAAGAGTTAAATGAAGATGAGATAAATGATTTGATTCCCAGAAGAACAACTCTTTTCGATAACTCATTCCGAGGTACCATGGTTTGCAAATATTGCGAATTATTTAGCCGCTAACATCTTACCAAAAAGGCTAACACATCACCAAAAGAAGCGATTCTTTGTTTGATGCAAAAAACTATTTTTGGGAAGACCCCTTTCTTTTCTAAATATGTGCGGATCGTAATTCGACGATGTGTTACAAGAATGTAAGCAAGCAAAATCATGGAACATTGTCATTCAAGACCATCAGAGGACACTACAAAGGGCATCAAGACAAAGACATAAAATACTCGAATCAGGTTTTTACTGGCCCACTCTATTTAAGGATGCCAACAGGTACGTTACCTCGTGTGATAAATGCCAGAGAATATGTAATATTTCTAAACGTGATGAAATGCCCCAAACATATATGCTATCATGTGAAATATTTGATGTATGGGGTATTGATTTTATGGGACCATTCCCTAGTTCATTTGGAAATAAATACATCCTAGTAGCAGTTGATTACATGTCAAAATAGGTAGAAGCAGAAGCCTTACCTACCAATGACGCTAGGGTAGTAGTGAAATTTCTCAAGAAACCATTTTCTCGATTTGGGACACCTAGAGCCATCATTAGTGATAGGGGTACTCATTTCTGCAATACTCAATTTGAAAAAGTTCTAAAAAAATATGGAGTACACCACAGGACATCACCCTCAAACTAGTGGGCAAGCTGAAGTAGCAAACCGAGAACTTAAGCGCATCCTAGAAAAGACGGTTGGATAAAATAGAAAAGATTGGGCATTAAAAGTAGATGATGCCTTATGGGCCTATAGAACAGCATTCAAAACACCATTAGGGACATCCCCATACAAACTTGTATACGAGAAAAGCTGTCATCTACCACTCGAGCTAGAACATAAAGCTTTTTGGGCTATAAAATTTTTAAACTTTGATCTTAAAGTTGCAGGAAGGAAAAGAATGATGCAGATGAATGAGCTAGACGAGTGGAGAACTGAAGCCTACGAGAACTCAAAGCTATACAAGGAGGCAACAAAGCGACGCCATGATGCCGGTCTAAAGAAATCGAAACAATTCGAAGTGGGGGACTTGGTCCTGTTATACAACTCAAGGCTTAAATTATTTCCAGGGACACTGAAATCAAGGTGGTCCGGCCCATTCATGATCAAAACAATTTTTCCATATGGCACATTCGAGGTAACTGACCCCATTAAGGGCACATTGAAGGTAAATGGTCACCGACTCAAAATCTATAATGGTGAAGATTTTAGAGATATGAAAGAGGAGTTTCAGCTCCGTGAGCCTTCTTTTAGAAATGAAAACAGGGTAAGTCTAGCTTAAGACTATAAACGAGCGCTTCTCGGGAGGCGACCCGAGCACTAATTCACTAACAAATTTTATTCTTATCATTGTTTTTATTTTTTTCGCGTCTAACCCCCTACTAAATTAGTCTAATAAAAGCGTAGGTTTTAGACCACTTGGCCTTACACACGAGCGTGCCCGTGGCCGTGTGGAAAACAGGGGCCGAACCATGGGCGTGCCAGTAGCCATGCATAAACAGAGAAGAATTCCTTTTCCCAACACGGGCTGCGATACAAGTCCACGCCTGTGCCACCAACCCGTGCGAGGTTACTGACTTGTCGAGCACGGGTAAGACACGTCCGTGCCACCAAACCGTGCCAACATACTGACTTGTCAACATGGGTAGAACACGCCCGTTCTACATGACCGTGTGAAGAAAAAAACAGGCGTGCCCTGTTACCCACGACCGTGGCAAAATACCTGAATGCACCCAAAAATTTAAAAATCACGAAAACCACGGGCGTATTAAAACCAAGCACGGGCGTGGCCCTTGCCCGTGCCTCTCACCCCTATTTAAGAGACTCAATCGCTCATCTTTCCCAACCCCAACCCTAGATCAGTTTTCTCAACCCCTTTCCCCCAAAATCCGGCCACCATCAACCATATTGTGACCCCCAAAACCCCTCCACTGTTCCCCCTCTCAAAAACCCATACAATAACGCAGCCACGCCCGTGTCGAACAAAACCCACGCCCTCGCCACCACCAGAAAATACAGAACACGCCTGTGCGCAACTCGTGCTCCGCCGTTCACACCACAACACGGCCAAAACCACTGCTCGTTCCTTTTATCACTTTACTTGTATCTATTTACTAATTGTTTAATTTATATCTCGTCCTATTTTGTTACTTTACTAATTAGAACTAGTATCTCTTGAACCTTAGGAACAATTATAGTTGAATGTTTGCTTGTGATGTTGCATTAGTATAAATATTAATTTAGTTTTTCTTCCCCTATTTGTGTTAATTATTCTTTAAAGTTATCTCTTGCAAAACTCACTTGATTGCCTTATTGAAATATTTGCATTAGATACTTGAAATAACAATACGATTGAATTGAATTTGAAAACATTTTACTTGAATATAACCAATTTTCAGGTAAAATGACGACGTCAAAAGGAAAGCAAATAGCAGCCGGTACTTCTAAGAAACGAAAGGGACCGGGCTCATCTTCCGTAAGCGCCTCCACCGAAGTGCGACATCAATTTCTACGTTTTCCCAAGGGAATCCAAGAGGATCGATTTAAGGCACTATGAGAACGACCGCTCGGAACCGGTAGGCGTATCAATTGGACCTCTTTAGAGCAAGTCGGCCTCGCAGAAGATGTTCGAGGCTTGCTCACCACCGACCCGTGGGATAAATTCTTCACAATCATAGAGCCGACATATTTGGAATTCACATTAGAACTCTGTTCTAGTTTCCAACTACAGACTGTGATGGCGAATTTCGATGATCCAGGAACAATACAATTTTGTCTCGGAGGTACCATACGACAACTTAACGTGCCAAAATTTGGAGCCGCAGACCGGGATCAGATAATCGACGAATTTGTAGAAGAGCATGACCTCTCCGAACTACACCGCCATATTCATTGCACCCCTGCAAGTTGTTGGTACGAGATAGGAAAAGGCCCTTACGATCCCAGCCGTTCCAAAGCGACAGCTATGACCCCACCTCTGAGGTACATCCACTCCATTTTGGCCTACACAATTACAGGAAGACGTGAAAGCACCGGCGTGGTGAATACACACGATGCCTACTACTTATTATGCATGTCAAACAGACACGTTTTTGACCTCGCCTACTTTATTGCATGTGCGATTCAGCACCAGACAGAGTCACACAGGAAAGGGATTCTTTCGATGGGCCCTTATATCACACGATTAGCCCGACACTTCGGCCTCCTAGAAACTGATACCCAGAGCTCTTCCCTCACACTGATTGGGCAAATGGCACCTCAGGGCATTCAGACGATGGTACATATGAGGATGATTAAACACCGTCGTGGGAATGATCCTCCCCAATATCGATTAGCCCATTCCACCGACACAGAAGAACCCGAGGACATTACTAACGATGTGCCACAGGAGGCACCAGTCCCAGCCCAATGACCCTCTCATACAGCAGTTTCACTATCATATCTCTCGGCATGCTTTACACAGTTTGAGCGGTATTGCACTCAGCAGTTCACTGACACAGCGCGACGATTTGATGGGATGGAGGCTACCCTCCAAAAGATATGCCAGCACCTCCACATCTCATCAGCAGAACCACCGCAGGACCTGACCGATGACGAGGACCTTTAAGTCCTTTTATCTAATCTTTGTTTTCATTTTTAATGCTATTTTTATCACTCTTTACTTGTCTTAAGCTGAACTTTTTCTATATGCATTACAAATTTTTATGATTATAATTGGCTATCTAACCTTCGAGTATGCCTAACAATTATTTACACCATCAAATTATCTAATTGATGACTTTGCAGTATCTACCACGCACTCCTTATACACAAACAAATCACTAGGAGTAATTCACTAAATACATAAGTCATCCTTTACCACATCCTTCATCTCAAGGAATCCATCCGAAAATTCAGGAAGTGTTACTTTCCCCTTCTCTTTTGATTTAGTATTACATGATTTATTACATAACTTTGTACATTGAGGGCAATGTACGTCTTAAGTGTGGGGGGGTAACAGTACTTAAACTCTTTGCATTATTCTCAAATCCCTGAATTTAGTCTTGTTTTTAAGTAATTTTCTCATATTACTAATTAGGATGAAATTTCCATGATTTATGAGTTTATTGATATGTTTTGGATTAAATCATTGATAATTATGCTGTAACACCCCAAACCCGGCCCAAACACCACGACCGGATCTGGCATGTCACTAAGAAAAAGGGTTTCAAAAGGTTGTATAAGTTCTGGAAAATTTCTCTAATAAAAATCAAATTAAATGACATAACTAAAAAACCCATTAATTAAGTAATAAGGTATTTAGCTAGTCTAGCGATTAGGTGATATTTGAGAAAAAACAAAACTTAGCTCTCTTTCGATTTATGAATTATTCAACAAAATCTTTAATTTCGTAGGAAGTAGGTTTAAACGAGTTTGCAAAGAAACTTTTGATTAATTTTTGATAGATCGTATAGTTCATAATTAATGAATGACAAAATCCAACTTAAAAGTCAAAAATTTACCAAATCTGAAGTGGCCTTATTACATATAAAAAGAAATATCCCGAAAGAAAATAGCAATTAATAATTCAGATAAAGTTTAATAAAAGAACCCCAGTTTGGCCACCTCGAGTCCAATCTAACCTGACCAAAGAATCATGAGTTACCCGCAATTTGTTCGAGAAAGCAGTGAGTCACTGCACTCGATGTGCAATTAGCTCACCAAATTCCATAAGTGGGCTTGAGCCCCAAACCATTATCAGATTCCCACATCATGCACAAGTAATCAATATGATAGCCCAGCACAACCTAATATTCCATCCTCTACACACCGCTCCGTATGTCCATCCTCATACACACCTAGGGATTTCTACAATCAACCCTCCATCCGCTACAAACCTCTTTGGCTGTCATGCTGACAGACACATTGCTCAAAGTCCACATAAGTGGCCTAGCCACTGATTCCACACGTGATTAAATCACCAAATCCACAATGAGGCACCACGCCATCATTAATCGTGACATAGTCACCAATATACACTTCCCCTTTAAATCATTTTCATCCCAATACCCCATGCACATGCCACATAATATAAAAGATAGGTTACATGATATGATACATATAGTACTTGGCATACACCCACAATCAGGTTATCCACAAATATCAATAACACATGAGTATAATATACTGACCTGGTTTTCCGGTTTACCCAACATAGGTAACTCAATCACCATTGCCGCTATTTTTGACTTTCAAGCATAACACATACAAATATATAAAGCTAAGGAAATAGTGTGATAATTACACACCTGTAAACCTGAAGAACTAAACTATCGATCTCACTAACGTCCTCACTCGTAGGAATCACAAATGATCCGCTTATCCTTTTCGTGAAGCCGGCCCACACCCCGGTGGCCAATCTCGAATCTACGTCTTGCATCGCTTCTTAAACTTTGGAGTCAAAACCAAAGGTTTGCTCCCTTCCCCGCCTTGAACATTTCTTGCATCCATTAAAAGTCTTGGTCAATAAGAAAAATCGCTACGAAAGAGATGATGGTATAACCACTCAACTAGGTGAAGGCGATGAACAACGGATAAATAGACCAATAGAATACTATCGAGAATTCCCTTACCTTACAATCCGAAAAGATGGGGTTCGAGAGATTAGTCGCTCCACAGACTTAGAACCTAAACGGTTCGGCTAACGCTAGTTCCCTGGATGAAACACCCTTCACAACCAAACCAAAGAATGATCCGAAGTAGATGCCTAACACGTAGCCCCCTTAATCGACTAAACACAGAGAAAAAGAAACAGTTTAAATATTAGACAAGGCAGTTCGGCCTTACCAAGAGAAGGAGGAATATTGGTTTAATCAAGGGGAAAGCGAAAGGAATAATCTTACCTTAACACGGAGGATTGAACAAAGACCCAAGAGAATTCGGCACAACCACAATGGCGAGAAAAGATTCGGCAATGAACAAGAGTGGAAGAGAAATAAGATGAAAGAGCCGAAAATGAAAACAAGAGAACTTCAATGAAGGCTTAAGAGTTTCGACAACACCAGAGAAACCAAGAAGAGAAGAAAAGAAAGAAAATGCAAGATTGCAAGAGACAAGTGTGTTATTGCACGGTGTGGAGTTTTGAAAATGAGTAGAGAAAAGATGAGAAGAAATATGCATAAATGGTCTCCTAGTTTCGGCTATAAGTTATAGTAAAAGAAAATAATGGGAATTGACTAGGCACTTTCTTTAAAGAGAGAGCAAGGAGAGAACTAAAAGAAGAGCACAACCAAAATGCCAAAAGAAAAACCCTAACACACAAAAGCTAATAAAACCTATCGAATTTTCGGCACCAACTCCCCTTACCAAAACCGAAAGCCTCACCTCCCCTACACTACTCAAAAATTCGGCTAAAAACCCCTTCTCACCTCAATCCCCATGCCGTCCCTTGAAAAACTCCTTAATTTCCTCTCCTCCACTTATTCAAACTAGTTTGAATAATTCAAACTCCCCTAATCACTCTCCACCCTTCATTTGAAATATTTGACCAGGTCTTGTCTCTCTCCTCCAGAGTTTGATTACCATCCAACTGCCTCCCTTGGCTGAAACAAAAATAATACTTCCTTATGCGGCTTGAGAGTTTCGAACCCTCTCCCTATCAGCTTCTCTTTGTGACGCCATCTCCATGCATGCTAGGTGGCGTCTCCTTGCCACTCTTCCACTGCACCTCTTGTGTCACCAAACGCAACAGAAAACCCTTAAGTCCCGACCCCATTCGGCTTCCCTCTAAAAATGCCCAAAACTAAAATTATACCAAGACTTCGGCTTAACACCGAGCCTTCCCGAGGCCCCCAAACACATCCAAACAACAGGCATAACTCAACAAACGCAGAAAAACATAAAATATGCAAAGCCCCTAAATTCCGGATGTTACATGTGCATTGATAATTAAATTTGAAGAATACTAGAGAATCAAGCATGATAAGTCTATTTTCCAGAAATTAAAAAAATTTTCTAGGTTGTAGAACTAAGTTTAAATATTACTTTGAAGTTTGAATTTTACGAGGTTGACATCAAAATACCCATAATTTTTGTGAGTTTTTCAGCCTTATAGAGCATAAATTCTTTTTCTTGCTCACTTTATTGATTATGAGTATGTCAACATTGATCTGTTATTCTAGAACTTGCATCGATTATATATGTCGAGACCACATTTTTTTGATTTGATATACAGAGATGATAAAGGCACCTAGGATTTAACCCACTTACTCCACTAAAAACCCACCTTCATAATTAACCCCTAGTGAACCCCGTTTAATCCTAACAACCCATTTATTGACTCACCCACTAATATTAACCTAAAACCCTTTTTATTTGTTATCACCATTCTTTTTAACTACCCTTATATCGAGATTTGATTTGATTAGTTGCGTAATTATGAATTTTAGTAGTTTATCCTTTATTATGTATTTAGTTGTTGTTAAAAAAAATGAAGTATATTCATTATTAGTTATGTGATTAAACGAGCTTATACATTTATTTAAATTCCAAATATCGAAGAAGAAGCTCGTAGTGTTAGTATTATTAGTTTTCAATTGATGTAATTATTATTATTAGTTCATTAGTTCTTAGTTAGGTAATTTGTCAATTCAAACTCGGTTCTAACCCTCTAATTCAGCCTTTTTCCACACCTTAACCCTAGCCCCGTTACAACCCTAACAAAGACCTTTTAATTTGTGTTTCATCTCATATTTCAGTGGTGGAGATTTGATTTTCATGCAAGCCTATGGGATTAACTCTTCATGTTTGACTTTTGAGTGCCTAAATTTTGAACCTTAAACACTTTGAGTGATTTGAGTGAATCTTTTGTGAGGATGTCAATCCTTGTCGAATTCAAATTAAAGGTAATTATTTAGATAAGGGGAGACACCTTTATTTTCGTGCTACAAAATCTATGACTTATACTGTTTGAATTTTTAGGATGCTTTGAGTTGAATTATCCATGTATAAATTATCTCTGAATTATGATGAGACATTATCAATAGGAATTATGAATTACAGGAAGTTCGTTTTAATTGTAAGTTGAGAATTTTGCTTGAGGACAAGCAAAAGCTTAAGTGTGGGGGTATTTGATAAACCGAAATAGTAACATATTTTAGGCCCACATTTAGTACACTTTTGGATGAATTTTCCCTTATTTTATGTAATTTGGTGCTCTTAATCCTTTGTTTTCATGATATATACTCAGGAAAGCACCAGGGGATGAAAAGAACGCAAAACAGGCTTAAAACGGGACAAATGGGCCAAAGCATGAAATCAACACGGCCTGGACCAAAGATCACACGCCCGTGCCTCACTGATCATCTAAAACACGGTCTAACCCTGACTCACACGATCGTGCCTCATGAAAGGAATCCGAACATAGCCTGTCCACGATTTACATGGGCGTGCGCCATGGCCGTGCCTCTACCATGGAGAAGAACAATTTCATTCGGGAAAGGATACTTAGGGAGAAAGAAACGTATTTCAAAAGCCTATAAATACACCCTAAGTATGACCTGAAAGGGGGAGCCCAAAGCCATCGTTTAGGGGCATCGTGCTAGGCCAGAGAAGGCAGATTTGTAGGGATTTACTCAGGGATAGCCAGTTGGTCCATCTCAAGAAGCCAGAGTTATACTCAAGACGGAGGATCTCCTCTTCAATTCCTTTAGAGGGTTTTAGGGATTTCTTATGTTTTGTTTTATCTTTTCTCTTGAGATGTTTTCCTTTATTGTTGTGAACTAAACCCTTCGGATACCCGAAGGGGATGAAACCTATGATGAATCTTGTTATTTGATTATTTGAATTATATGATGAATACTTAGTTTGTTCATAATTATGTGAGCTTAATCCAAATCTAATGTGCTTAGGTGGAGGAGGAATAGACCATGCCTAAGAGTAGATCCAACATAATTAAGCGGAGTTGATCGCACGCCTAGAGATAGGGTGACGAGATTTTGCCAGATTAGGGTGAAACCTAATATGGGAATCCACATATCGATTTACAGCTATTCTAGGGGGTTATTATAAGAGAACGAGAGTTCCACTAATTAACCTAGGGTTAGACATTATTTGCCTCGAGAGAGGGTTTAATATATGTTATGGAGTCTTACGGATCAAACTAAGTGAATAAATCGTATGGTTCAGGGTTAGATAACAAGTGAAGTCTAGGTGGATTCTTCCTAAGGGTATCGTCTAAATCAACTGAGTTTTTCCCAAGTTATTTTCCAAATTCATTCTTCTTTGTCTTAGAGTCTTTAGTTTAGTAGTTAATTAATTTAGATTAATAAACAACTTCACTTATTTTAGGCTAAATAATAAAAAGAAAGTTAGTATTAGTACTTTTAGTTCCTTTGGGTTTGACAATCCGGTCTTGCCTAAATTATACTACTGTTCGATAGGTGCACTTGCCTTTAATCGTTGTCAGAGTTAGTTTCCAGGTTCGATCATTCTTTTATAAATTTTAAAACTCTGATTTACAGCGATTAGGGTGTTACATTTATTAGTATCAGAGCTACAGTTTAGTCGATTCTAGGACTAACGTAGCATATGTGAGTCTAGCTATACATGCCATATAGAACCTGTGATTGTGTGATATCTCTTGACTCTGAAGAAAATTATTTTAATTAGACAAATATGTTTTCCGACTGAGCTGATTCCGATAGTGCAGAAGTGGTACTCAAATATTTGAGCGAAACTGTGTTTATGATGAGTTGAAATTCATAAAGGTATGAATAAAAGTTCATAATAATATTTTATTGATAAATGTTATGTTAGGTGCATGTATATGTGAGAGTTAAATTTGAGACTTTACGACCCTCACCCCCTTATCAGTATAGTGCTACAATGAAATCCATAAGATTTAGATTGAATAATCTCATAAGTGTGGAATTACAGAGTTCCGTGATTAAAGGATTAATACTGTGGTCAGATAAGAGAATGAGTCAACAGTAAAGACAGTACTAGAAGAGACATCTATTCATTTTGAAGGATATTTGGATTATGCAAAGAAACTATTAAAGAAGGAGATGACTTCGATGAAACAAAATATTCAGATATGATATCTAAAGAATGTATTAATTAGAAGTTCTACTTAATTGATGTAACAGCCCGATTTTGGGGCTAGTCGTAATAGTGGTTTCGAAACCACTAATTCAAGATCAGAGAAATTATTTTTAATATTATTTTATGCGTTATAGCATGATTATATGAGTGCATGAAAATTTTGGTGAATTAATTTTAGTGATTGTATGCTTAATTGCGAAAAAGGACTAAATCGCATAAAGTGCGAAAGTTTTATTTTACAAGCTAGAAGTGTTAAATAGCTATAGAACCTTAAATTGGAGGTCCTTAAGGTGCAATTGGGCCCTTATGAAGGTGATGGCCGGCCATAGGGGACAAGAAAAATAAAAATTTGGTCAAAGTAGGTGAATTAGGTGACTAATTGATGAATAAAATAAAATAAAGAAAAAGATGATATCACATTTCATCTCCATCTTCTTCCACCGAAAATATCAGCCAAAGAGGGGTTTTGGAAGCTTGAAATTTTCAACAACTCCTCATCCTTGCAAGTAAGTCATCTTGATGGTCATTTTTGATGATTTTTGTGTTTTTGGAACCCTTGTAGCTTAAGCTAGCTAATGAGGGGACTATTTTGCAAAATGGTTGAGAGTCTAGGGTTTTGCTATGAGAACATTAGTTTTGTTTTCTAAATTTTTATGGAAGAAAATGAATCTTGGTTGTTAAATAAACAACTTTTTTGAAGGGTGTTTCCATGAAAACACCAAAAAGGACCTTCTTGTAAAGGTTGTTAAATAGGCGATAAATGTGTGTAATAATTGGAATTGTGAGTTGCTATAAGAGGGAATATGAATCGGCTAGGCTTGGGTGTGTGAAAAGTGAACATATTTCATTTTTACGAGCCTAGGGGCAAAATCGTAAATTTGTGAAAGTCTAAGGGCAAAATGGTAATTTTGCCAAAATAGGAATTTTGGAGTAATTTGATTAATGTGGTTATTTAATTAGCTAAATATGTCATTATAGATCAAGAAGAACGTGGAATCAACCTTGACCGAGGAAAAGGCAAAGTTTCGGACTAAACCTCAAATTGACATATTTTGTATCGAGGTAAGTTTATATGTAAATGATACATCCTTTTTACTTATGTTTTTACATATTAATGCATTGTGTGAATGGCGAATGAATATTATTATTACACATTATTATTTGTGGGCTGTGCACGATACTACCGTAATTGTTATTGGTGGGTTGTGTGCGATACCACCATGTTATTTATCAATGGTGGGCTTTGTGCGAAACCACCGATTATCTGGTATTATTCCGAAATGTTGATCGAGAAACTATGTCTAAGTGAAATTACATGTGGCTTTGTGGTGATAAGTGCAAGGTATAAGTGCATATAAATGTGAGCAATATTTTATGGTATGTGTTTGGGATGTGGTAAGATTTGAAATGAGTATGTATAATTATGAGGATCTGAATTGTTCTTGATTAATATGTAATGTTCTTGATTGATAAGTATGTGGTATGATGTTCATTGTTTACATATGGACTTACTAAGCTTAAAGCTTACTCCCTTCTCTTTTCCCTTGTTTTATAGTGTCGAAGAGTCATCTCGGGGTACGGAGACCGTCGGAGGATCACCCACACTATCCACACATTTTGGTATAGTTAGATTTAGCATTTTGAGTATGGCATGTATAGGGATTTAATCTTTGACTGAGTGTCATATTGTTTTGGCCAAATATGTTGGCTTATTTGAAGATGAATTCTTTTGTATAAGGCCATAGTTGATGGCTCTTTCTTATCAATTTATGAAATAATGAGGTTATTCATGAATGTGCAAGTTGCATGGTTGATTAATTGGTATATTTATGCATGAATAAGTTGGTTGCTTGATGTAGTTTATGTTGGTGCAAGTAGGGGTGGCAGAAAGGGCTTAGTAAATAGCCTTGTTCTTGTCCACACGGGTAGACACACGGGCGTGTGTCTAGGCCGTGTGAGATATACGGTCTGCCCCATGGGCGTGTGGTTTGGCCGTGTGTCCCCCTGCATTCTAAGTTGGAAAAACAAAATGCCCAATAGTATTCATATGGGCTAAGACACGGCCATAGGACATGGGTGTGTGCCCAGGCCGTGTGAAGTCTGCACCTGAATTTAGGAGTTTAATTCGCCACACGGTCTAAGGACACGTGTGTGTGCCTTGGTCGTGTGACCTTATTGGGATGATGATGTCAGAAACAGAATGTCAAGGTTTTTACACACGGGATAAGACACAGGCCTGTGACATGCCACACGGACGTGTCCCTTCTTCCACACGAGCGTGTGGACTGTTTGATGAGAATTTTCTAAGTTTTTCCCAGAGATCTTCTAAAGAATTCGGTTTAATTCTGAACTGTTCCTAAAGTGTGTTTTGAGCCTCGTAGGCTTGTTTAAGGAGTGATATGAAGGTTTATGAAAAGTTTTAAATTTGAGTGAAAAGTCATGTCTCGGTTTTGTATGATTGGTTGTGTATAGGTCTAGTAACGCCTTGTACCCTGTTCCAGCGTCGAATACGGGTAAGGGGTATTACAATTGATTTCTTTTAGTGATGGGATAAAGAGAAATCACTAATGACAGAATTAGATAGTGGAATAATGTTTGAATTGTAAAGATATCTGAGTATAACAGTATAGTTGAATAGCTTATAATGATCTCTTCTGGGTATTCTATGTGATCAATTATTCTCAGAGGTATATGTGGCTATTTACTTTCAAATGAAACTCTTATCGTATGAGAACACTAGCTAAACATACTGATAGACGAAAGCATTGTTGGTCTGTTTGGGTTATGATCGGCATTGCTCTATCTTTCCCTGGTGTTCTAATCTATTATGTTGATAGAAAAGTCGACGGTAAAATCCGTATGATGCTAGTATTCTGTTTCTACTGGTTATTGTTTTGTTGAATATACATGAAGATTATATTGCTTTTGTCATAGTTGATTTCAGTGCTTATGAGTGATGTTTTATTTTGGAATTTCTCTAGGATATTGTCTATTTATACTGTTGAAATGTCGGTCTTATTATGGCATTATGATTTTTTATTTGACGAAGGTGGCTTCAGTATAGTACAACGCTTCGATGATTAATAGTTGAGATAGCTTTATTATATAATCCTTTCCAGTTTTCTTGAAAAGGAGTTTGTAACACCCCAAACCCGGCCTAGAAGTTAGGCCCGAATCTGATGTGTCACTTGGAAGTAAAAACCATCTTTGCGATTATTAAAAACTTGCTTGAGAAATACAACCTCTTTGTTAAAACCAAAAACACTTAAGCAATTGTTAACTACTTGAAAACGTAATAATCTTTAAAAACCTTTTTAGTAGCGAAAGCATATTTGAAATGAACAATTTACAAAAATGTGATGTTTAGAAAAAGAGCTGCAGAAGTATTTTGAAATCGTTGAGGAAACGTAGATAAAATACAAGTATTTTTGAAGGATTGATTGATGAGTCAACAATCAAGGTAGTGAACTTTAAAACTGTGACTTTTGAAAATATTGTTTGATAGTTCGAGTGAAAACTTCTATGTTAAAATATTTATAAAATTTATTATGAAATCCATTTGTTAATCATTTTTTTGGAAAACCTTTATTTAAGTTTTTAGAAAAATTCTCGTTTTAATCAATTTAAGCAAAATAATAAGTATATCAACCATAAAGCAAATATTAAAACACACTCCAGAGGCCTTATTACAACTTAAACCAAAATGGCAAAATAATAAAATAAACGGGAATAGAAATTTAAAATTTCATTAACACCATTTCTGAAGTATGGCCTCCACCGAGTCATCCATGGGCCCAAGTCCTCATTACGGAGCATTACCTACAAGGGTTAAGAAAAAGGGGGGTGAGTTACAAGAACTCAGTGTATAATCCCCTTACCGTAGTCCACTGGGCCTGAAACACATTTAGCAATATTTTGGGCCTAAGCCCCTTTTTACATAATAATGTATCAAATAATTCATATGAATGAAATGCAATCCCAAACCGACCTAATAATCCATCCACTACACACCACCCGTACCATCCATCACACCTGTGGGGATCTTTTGTCAACCCACCCCGCCAACACACCAATCGTAGGCATTTAGCCATTTATATCAAATTTGAATTGTGGACAAGCCACCAGAATAACAGAATATACGTGGCATAGTCACCAGACAAAATGTGACAGAGTCACCAGAATATGTGGCAGAGCCACCAAATTTCACTTCCTCGATCATCAATATCCCAATCCCATGCAACTTATGTAAATGCAACATACATCGTAAATCATGATATTTACAATATAACCACGATAATTAATAACTCAGAGATTTATTACAAACAATTTGGCCCATTAACACTTTACAAAATCGGCCCATTAGGGCATTATATCAAATCGGCCCATTAAGCCATATAT
Organism: Gossypium sturtianum; assembly: GCA_025698515.1. NCBI lineage: Eukaryota > Viridiplantae > Streptophyta > Magnoliopsida > Malvales > Malvaceae > Gossypium > Gossypium sturtianum. The sequence goes on from CM046952.1 coordinate 111,164,785, forward strand.
CAGATCAGCCCATTTAGCAATATATCAGATCGACCCATTAAGCAAAATATATCAAATCGGCCCATTAGCCATATATCAGATCGGCCCATTAGGGGCATTTTCGTAATTCGATAATTTTACCCACTAAGGTTAATTTGGTAATCTCGCAACCCAGGGGTATTTCGGTAATTTACCCTCCAAGGGTATTTTGGTAATTCCGTGACCTAGACTTAACTACAAATGTGGGGCATGAAAATCGAAACTGTCCATTTACGTTATATTGACTAAATTGACTATAACTCGAGTTAGGAATCTCGAAATCTAAATCCGTAAATTTTCCTTGAAACTAGACTCATATATATTCTTACTACTATTTTTCCAAAATTTTTGGCTTAACCATTTAGTACAGTTTATTCCTTAAATTTTCCCTTGTTTCACTGTCCAACGATTCTGACCTCTCTTAACTAAAATTCAAATATCTCACTGTACAGTTTTTATATGTTGCTCCCACTTGTTTCTATTGAAAATAGGCTCACTAAGAAATCTATACATATAAATTATAACTCATAATTACCTTTGTACAATTTTAAATGATTTTTCCAAGGCAGAACATAGTACCTCGAAGTCGATCAGAACCAGTCTCACTAAAATTAAGATATCACAGAAAATACAATTTATCTTCCTCTTCTGTTTCTTTCATATAAAAATAGACACAGTAAGATTTATTTCGATATCTTTTTGACTTTCTAACTCCCTTTATCCTATTTTTCTTGATTTTTCAAACTCACGTCACTGCTGCTGACCAAACTGTTTTATTGCAAAAATATGGTTACCACTACGAATATACACACGCCCGAGTGGTCACGGATGCCGGTTTCCAGTTTTCTTCGGTATTTCGACCGAATCATAGAACATATCATATAAACATTCAGAGAGGTAAGATATTACACACCATTTCAAACATGTATTCAGAAGGGTACGGGATTACACACCTGATAAGGATTCCCTAAAGAACCACTCTTCGTTGCCCCCACAATCGCGATCCTTCCCTACTAGATTCTAAAATCCGGTCTTGCACCTTGGCTATTGCAACGAGTCCCAAGCAACTTTCGAAACCAAGTCTAAGAGAAAGATAAGTAGCAGCATGGATGGCTTGATTCGGCCTTCATCAAAAGAGAATAAGAGGAGTTTAAAATAACAACAAGTGGCTAGATTCGGCTTAGCCAAGGGATGGGAGTTTCGGCTTAGCCAAGTCAAGAGAAGAAAGAACAAACAACATGAATAAGAAGAAAGAACCTTTACCTTAATAATAGGGATAAACCGAAATGAAGAACACGGTTTGGCACTAGTAGCAAGACAACAAAGAAGGATCGGTAGTTTCGGTTTTCAAGAGAAGATGAGTGAAAATAATTGGTCGCAAAGGCTAGGTGTTTTCGGCAAGACAAGAAAGAAAAGAGAAAATGCCCACTATTGTCTTGAAGTTGCGGCAATGAGAGGAGAAGTTGGAAGAATGAACACAAGGGATGCCAAAAGGAATTAGGCCTAACCAACACCAAAACTATCAAAATGCTCCCATCAAAATTCGGCTACCCTCTCCCTTTCCCAAACCATTATCATCTTTACCAAAAGATGAACATAGACCAAATAAAACCTTTCCAAAACATCCCCACGAAAAATGCCAACATGTTCCTATTCCTTCCCTTTTCTTTTACTCCTTTCCATCCACTCTTCCTTACCATATTTCCTTAGCCACCTTGCCAAAATTAAAAAGTCCAACTTGCCTTATTTACAAGCTTGGCCGACACTTAGGGAAAGAGTACAAAAAAAATAGTCAAAATTTTGCACTTGATGGGATTTGAACCTCCTCCCTCAAAGTCCTTCATGTGGCGCCATAACCTCTTTACCATATGCTCAATTATGCAAGCAAATTGCTCTCTTATTTCCATAAGCCTTGATGCCACTTACTATCTCTCCTTAAAGTGCTAAAACACAAAATTTTACTAAAGCCCAACTTGAACCCGGAACTTCATAGAATCCCGTAACTTTCTAAAATCACCTTCCTAATAAGTCCAACTTGAAATAATGCCATTCTCAAATTCCCATGAATTTTAAAACGCTTCTACGCTCAAGGCCCAATGGGCCTAATCCTACTAGGCCCAATTTCGGGTCGTTACAATTCTACCCTCCTTAAAGAAATTTCTTCCTCGAACTTTCCAACCAACTACTAACACACCGCTCAAATTACACCACTATGCTTTCTCTGTGCACTCTGATCTTAATAACACTAGTGTACCTTTTAACTTACTCTAGAATCCTCTTTCACACAAATCCAAACATCTAACCACCTAAGTAAGCCATTATCTACCACTTATACCTAAAATTTTCTACATTCAATCATCACGTCCAACCATAACATACCTGACTTGATGGTGATGAAACAATCCCGAGCCTTATGCTCCTTAGACTCGCATCTCAAGCATGCTCCTGACCTCCTCCAGCATTCTCCCGGATGACGCCTTCTACAATAATCGCAAGCCAGAAAGTTTGGACGTGCCTTAACACGCTTCACAGAACGAGACTGCGGCCCTAGAGAACCGCGATCTAATTTCTTCTTACAGTCCACACACTCAACTCGAAGTGCTCCACTGATTCCTTTAACCTCCTCCAATACTTCATTAACTATCTGAGTTAGCTCATCAACCCCAGCTCGATCATGAGATCCCGTCTCAGCCACTGGCGATGCCGACACCTTCTTTTCGGAAACATGCCCCGATGTTGAAGATCTAGCCCTAGCACCTCGGCCTCTACCACATCTATGTCTACCGCGTCCACGTCTTCTTGCGTTCATGTTCTCTAATGTCGACTTAATCTTATTACGAGTCTTATGAATCAGTATAATTATTCAATGTTTATTAAACAATGTTTTATGGAGTATAGGAAGTAAAGTTGTTTTTGCAAAACGCATCCTAAAGTCTCAATCTCTATAATTTCAACTCCTAAAGTTAGAAGTTCTAAAGTATTCTATTTTGTGGAATTTTCTTACCACAGTACTAACACAATAATCATAAAATAAAAACACAGACTTACTTGACTTGGTGCCGGATACCCGTGGTGCCATACTTCCTTTAGAACATGTATTAAAATTTTAAATGGCTTTGAAAACACTTTTGAACCCAAACCACAGTCGAGTTTTACAACCGGGCTCTGATACCATAAAATGTAACACCCCAAACCCGGCCTAGAAGTTAGGCCCGAATCTGGTGTGTCACATGGAAGTAAAAACCATTTTGCGATTATTAAAAACTTGCTTGAGAAATACAGCCTCTTTGTTAAAACCAAAAACACTTAAGCAATTGTTAACTACTTGAAAACATAATAATCTTTTAAAACCTTTTTAGTAGCGAAAGCATATTTGAAATGAACAATTTACAAAAATGTGATGTTTAGAAAAAGAGCTGCAGAAGTATTTTGAAATAGTTGCGGAAACGTAGATAAAATACAAGTATTTTTGAAGGATTGATTGATGAGTCAACAATCAAGGTAGTGAACTTTAAAACCGTGACTTTTGAAAATATCATTTGATAGTTCGAGTGAAAATTCCGTGTTAAAATATTTATAAAATTTATTATGAAATCCATTTGTTAATCGTTTTTTTTTGGAAAACCTTTATTTAAGTTTTTAGAAAAATTCTCGTTTTAATCAATTTAAGCAAAATAATAAGTATATCAACCATAAAGCAAATAATAAAACACACTCTGAGGCCTTATTACAACTTAAACCAAAATAGCAAAATAATAAAATAAACGGAATAGAAATTTAAAATTTCATTAACACCATTTCAAGTATGGCCTCCACCGAGTCATCCATGGGCCCAAGTCCTCATTACGGAGCATTACCTACAAGGGTTAAGAAAAGAGGGGTGAGTTACAAGAACTCGATGTATAATCCCCTTACCGTAGTCCACTGGGCACAAAACACATTTAGCAATATTTTGGGCCTAAGCCCCTTTTTACATAATAATGTATCAAATAATTCATATGAATGAAATGCAATCCCAAACCGACCTAATAATCCATCCACTACACACCACCCGTACCATCCATCACACTGTGGGGATCTTTTGTCAACCCACCCCGCCAAAACACTAATCGTAGGCATTTAGCCATTTATATCAAATTCGAATTGTGGACAAGCCACCAGAATAACAGAATATACGTGGCATAGCCGCCAAACAAAATGTGACAGAGTCACCAGAATATGTGGCAGAGCCACCAAATTTCATTTCCCCGATCATCAATATCCCAATCCCATGCAACTTATGTAAATGCAACATACATCGTAAATCATGATATTTACAATATAACCACGATAATTAATAACTCAGAGATTTATTACAAACAATTTGACCCATTAACACTCTACAAAATCGACCCATTAGGGCATTATATCAAATCGGCCCATTAAGCCATATATCAGATTGGCCCATTTAGCAATATATCAGATCGACCCATTAAGCAAAATATATCAAATCGGCCCATTAGCTATATATCAGATCGGCCCATTAGGAGCATTTTCGTAATTCGGTAATTTTACCCACTAAGGGTAATTTGGTAATCTCGCAACCCAGGGGTATTTCGGTAATTTACCCTCCAAGGGTATTTTGGTAATTCCGTGACCTAGACTTAGCTACTAATGTGGGGCATAAAAATCGAAATTGTCTATTTACGTTGTACTAACTAAATTGACTATAACTCGAGTTAGGAATCTCGAAATCTAAATCCGTAAATTTTCCTTGAAACTAGACTCATATATCTTCTTACTACTATTTTTCCAAAATTTTTGGCTTAACCATTTAGTACAGTTTATTCCTTAAAATTTCCCTTGTTTCACTATCCCACGATTCTGACCTCTCTTAACCGAAATTCAAATATCTCACTGTACAGTTTTCATATGTTGCTCCCACTTGTTTCTATTGAAAATAGGCTCACTAAGGAATCTATGAATATAAATTATAACTCATAATTCCCTTTTTACAATTTTAAACGATTTTTCCAAGACAGAAGAGAGAACCGCGAAGTCGATCAGAACCAGTCTCACTAAAATTAAGATATCACAGAATATACAATTCCTCTTCCTCCTCTGTTTCTTTCATATAAAACTAGACACAGTAAGCTTTATTTCGATATCTTTTTCACTTTCTAAATCCCTTTATCCTATTTTTCATGATTTTTCAAATTCACGTCACTGCTGCTGACCAAACTATTTTATTGCAAAAATATGGTTACCACTACGAATATACACACGCCCGAGTGGTCACGGATGCCGGTTTCCAGTTTTCTTCGGTATTTTGACCGAATCATAGAACATATCATACAAGCATTCAGAGAGGTAAGAGATTACACACCATTTCAAACATGTATTCGGAAGGGTACGGGATTACACACCTGATAAGGATTCCCTAAAGAACCACTCTTCGTTGCCCCCACAATCGCGATCCTTCCCTACTAGATTCTAAAATCCGGTCTTGCACCTTGGCTATTACAACGAGTCCCAATCAACTTTCGAAACCAAGGCTAATAGAAAGATAAGTAGCAGCAAGGATGGCTTGATTCGGCCTTCATCAAAAGAGAATAAGAGGAGTTTAAAATAACAACAAGTGGCTAGATTAGAAAGCCAAGGGATGAGAGTTTCGGCTTAGCCAAGTCAAGAGAAGAAAGAACAAACAACATGAATAAGAAGAAAGAACCTTTACCTTAATAATAGGCATGAACCGAAATGAAGAACACGGTTTGGCACTAGTAGCAAGACAACAAAGAAGGATCGGTAGTTTCGGTTTTCAAGAGAAGATGAGTGAAAATAATTGGTCACAAAGGCTAGGTGTTTTCGGCAAGACAAGAAAGAAAAGAGAAAATGCCCACTATTGTCTTGAAGTTGCAGCAATGAGAGGAGAAGTTGGAAGAATGAACACAAGGAATGCCAAAAGGAATTAGGCCTAACCAACACCAAAACTATCAAAATGCTCCCATCAAAATTCGGCTACCCTCTCCCTTTCCCAAACCATTATCATCTTTACCAAAAGATGAACATAGACCAAATAAAACCTTTCCAAAACATCCCCCACGAAAAATGCCAACATGTTCCCTATTCCTTCCCTTTTCTTTTACTCCTTTCCATCCACTCTTCCTTACCATATTTCCTTAGCCACCTTGCCAAAATTAAAAAGTCCAACTTGCCTTATTTACAAGCTTGGCGACACTTAGGAAAGAGTACAAAAAATAGTCAAAATTTTGCACTTGATGGGATTTGAACCTCCTCCCTCAAAGTCTTTCATGTGGCGCCATAACCTCTTTATCATATGCTCAATTATGCAAGCAAATTGCTCTCTTATTTCAATAAGCCTTGATGCCACTTACTATCTCTCCTTAAAGTGCTAAAACACAAAATTTTACTAAAGCCCAACTTGAACCCAGAACTTCATAGAACCCCGTAACTTTTTAAAATCACCTTCCTAATAAGTCCAACTTGAAATAATGCCATTCTCAAATTCCCATGAATTTTAAAACGCTTCTACGCTCAAGGCCCAATGGGCCCAATCCTACTAGGCCCAATTTTGGGTCTTTATAGAGTTGACATTAGCAAGCGCATAGACGATAGAAGATAAAGTTCAAATCTGTATAATAGTTATCATTTCTAGGTAAATCTTGATATATGTCAATGAGTAAAGACTGTAACATCCTAAAATTGGGGGTTCTGCATTTTGTGCTATTCTATGTGTTTGGCTCGTTTAGCTTGTTATTTTGGTGTGTTTGGGGGTCTTGGGGGAGGCTCAGGTTCGAGCCAGAACTTTGGTAAAATTTTGCTTTTTAGGTCACTTTAGGGGGAGAGCTAGTGGATGCAGGCCTTAAGTATGTTTGGTTGTAATTTGATGTCACAAGGAGCAAGGTGGCTTAGTGGTTGGCGTCATAAGGGAGCATGGAAGGGGGAGTGGGTTCGAATCCCACATGTTGTTTTTGGAGAGTTCTTTTTGTGCCAGGAAGGGAGAGTGGTGAAGTTAGCATTGGACTCACCTAGGAAGAGTTTGAATTGGTCAAATAAATTTAAATGATGGATGGAGAGGACTTGGTGAAGTGAATTGTGGAGAAAATCAAGGGATGTGGTGGAGGGATGAAGTTGGCCGAAAGTGGGAGACTTGAGAAGGGGGGAAATTTCGGTCAAAGTGTAAGGGAGTGTAGGGGATTTTGGGTGGCATTTTCGGTAATGGGAGAGTAGTGTGCCGTTTGTGTCAAGAGTGGCTAGGTGAGTTTTGTTTCCTTAGCATTTTTGGTTATAGCATTTTGGGGATAACATTGCTCTCTTTCCTTTACCGAAACCTGGAGTGACTATTCTCTTTGTTTTCATCTCTTTTCTTTTCTCTCTCAAGCTGTGTAGCCGAAACTTCAACCTCCCCATCCTTCTTTTCTTTTTCTTTCCTTCCTACTTTTTCTTCTTCACCACAAGCCAAATTCTCTTGAAGCCACTCTTTACCGAACCATCCTCTTTTGATTTTAACCATAGTCGAACCTTTATTCTTCTCCTTTACTTCTCTATTTTCTCTATTAAACCAAAACCCCTACTCCTTTGTTTTGTTTAGTTTTTCCCCAAAGTCGAATTGTGTTCTCCTTCTATACTTCTTCATTCTTTTCTATAATCATTTTCTTGTGCTAGCCGAATCCCCTCTTGTACCGAACTAAATCCATTCTTTCATCTTCTACTGTTAGCTGAACATCAAGAAGCAAGGTGCTAGGATCTTTTTGTCTGCCGAAAGTTTCTCTTCAATTGGTTTGTGCTTGTTGCAAGGGCCGAATCTCTCTTCAGTCGACTTTAAGGTTTCCTTTGGTATAATCCATAGCCGAATCTGGTGTTGTGCGACTTCTTGTTAACCAAGGTAAGGAGTTCCTCTCTAGTTCTTTACGATTAGACTCTATCTGTTTTATTCCGCCATAATCAAACCTCCCTGTTTGACAACCATCGTTTCTCTCTGAAAATATTGTACTGATCAAGACTCTCTTCATGGATGCGAGTGCTAGTCGATCCAAGGAGGGTGCGTTAAAGGACCCTGAGGGGAGTGGACTCGTAGTCTCTGCTCCCAAGTTCAAACGTCGTGCTGTGTCAGCGGTTCGAGACTTTCCGCCGGGTTGTGGTAGAGAGCTGACATCCGCTTGGGATAGGCAGATAGCGGTTATTCCTGCTAGTGAGAGTAGAGACGATCAAGAGTGTTTAGTTCTTCGCGTAATCAGGTGTGTAATTCTCACACCTCTCCTTGTTTGATTAGTAATAAATATGTGTATTGTTTAAAAGCCGAAATATCTATAACGGCTGTTGAGTTACCCTTGGGGAGGTAAAATCGGAGATACCAGGTTAGTTACCTTTTGATTATGTCATTTAAATAACTCAGCATGAATATGTGTATGCTCCGATTATTCGATGTACATTGATATATGTTGCACTCATCACATTATGATTATATGTTGCATGGGATTGGGATATGATATTGATGAAAAGGGGCAGTGTATATCGGTGACTCTGTCACATTGTTTCGGTGGCTAGGCCACATATATATCGGTGACTCTGTCACATTATTTCGATGGCTAGGCCACTTATAACGGTGACTTTGTCACATTATATCGGCTTTGAGCAGCATGACTGTCAGCATGACTGCCAATGAAGAGTGTAGCGGATGGAGGGTTGATTGTAGAAATCCCCACAGGTGTGTTGAGGTTGGACATATGGAGCGGTGTGTAGCGGATGTAATACTAGGTTGGGCTGGGTTGCATTGCATTCACTATCTGAGATGCCATGTTGTTAGGGCTACGGCCCAATTCGATACATATGGGCTTCGGCCAAATTTGTGACTGTGGGGGCTAAGGCCCAATTTGTTTCCGTGGGCTTAAACCAGATTTCTTTCGTAAGGGGAATTACACACTGAGTTCTCGTAACTCACCCCTCTGCTTAATTTTACAGGTAATCCCTAGTTCGAGGATTTAGAGCCGAGGAGGACTCTGCGGTGGCCATGCGTTACTTCTTTCGTAAACTCCGTTTTTCTTTATTTTAAACTTATTTTAAATTTGGGAATTTGTTATGTAATAAGGCCTCCGGGATTTAATTTGATTTTTGATTTAATACGGTTATTTTATATTATGAGATGTTAAATACAGAGTTCTTTCTAAAAAACTTTATAAACAATTTTTTTCCAAAATATTAACAAACGGATCACAAGCAATAAATAATTAAACTCGGGTTTTTCTTAGAAGTACAAAAATTGTTTCAAAAACAAAACTCAGAATTTTTAAACGATCACAAAGTTTCTTTAACAACCTTTCCATGTGACATGCCAGATCCGGTCGTAACGTTTAGGCCGGGTTTGGGGTGCTTAAAAGACGGAATGTTATGTCATATTCGAGTTATGCAGTTTTTAAGAAAATCTTTGACTAGTATCTTGAATAAATTGCGATAAATGGTATGTCTGGGTTATCTTGACAACAAGAAGAAAGGTTTTCTTTGAAAAGTTATTGTTTGACAGCCAAGATCGATTCAGTTGTTTAGTTTGATTGTGTTATTTGTTTGAAAGGTTAATTGAGTTATATGTGTTTGAGTTTATCCTTGGGTCCGGAAATAAATTTTGTGCCTTCATGGGTAAATAGATGGATAGTCTAAATGAAGAATTCATATTTTAGAGGACATGATACAGAATTATATCTATTGGAATGGTTCTATTGAGAAATATTATTGTAAATTAAGATGTTTTGGTTGTTGAAGTTTTCAATTGTGCAAAATTTGATTTGGTTTAATATATGTTAATAAAGTTATAAACAGTTGAAAACACTGTTAACTGAAACATCAGTTTTGGTTCAGCTTGAATCGGGTAAAGAGTTATTCAACGCACGAATTAAAGATGGTTGACATTGTAATTGCATTGAATAGTTAGTAACATTAATTGTTTGATGAGTAATGTAACCTATTTGATGACTGCAAGAGTTTAAAATATTTGATGTTACAGAGAGATCTGAATTTTGGACAGCAAAGATGGATTGAACTGTTGAAAGATTTTGAGTCAGTAATTGGTTATCATCCTGGATAAAAATTTTATAGACACGGATATTTTGAACAAGAAATCTTTGTGTGCTTTACAAACGATGAATACGCGAATGATCTTATCGGATGATGTGTAACATCCTAGATTAGGGGTTATGTGTTCGTGCATAATTCATGAGTTAGTAGGTTTTGGCAGTGTTTGGAAGTGTATTAAGGGTTTTTAGAACTCTAGGATGGAAGAGAAAGCTTTGGAAAATTATTGGTTTTTAAGTTAAAAAGGGGGAGCAAGGCCAGGGAGGCCTTAAAGGAAAATTTTGGGAGTTCTTGGACATAGAAATTACCTTGGTAAAATGGCTGGAATGCGCCACTTAGGGCCTTGGAGAATGACGCCAGGAGCAGTGGGGAAGGGCCTTAGTTCGAATCACCTTGGCAGCAAGTAGTGTAATTTTGTTTTGCTTTTGGCGTTAAGACAAGGAGGAAATTGGGCTAAGGAGGCTTTAAGAGGAATTGTTGGGAGTTTATGACACAAGGGTTGGCCTGGTAAAGTGGCAGCAAGGCGCCACTTAAGGCTTGGGCAAGTGACGCCTCACGCAATGGGTAGAAGGCCCAGGTTCGAGTTGCGAAGGAAGCAAGAAGGAGCATTTTATTTTCGTGCGGCAAGAAGGCGCTGGGCTAGGGAGGCTTTAAAAGAAATCCTAAGTGATTCATGTCACAAAAAGCGCCTTGGCATAGTGGCTTGGGACGCTACCTAAGGTGCTAGGAGAATTGCTCTAGTAGGTCTCATGTTCGAGTCTTGATGGCAGCATAAGGAGTGTTTTTTTTTATTTTTGCGTCAAGTTGGAAGAAATTGGACGGCACATGGACTTTCAATTGGATGAAGATTGAATTTATTTCTCCTTTTAATTTTCGGCTAGATTAGATAAAGGTAGGATAAATGTTGATTTATTTTATTTATTTTTAATGGATGATAAGAAGATAATGGAGGCCTTATTTTATTTATTTTAGTTTAAATAGGTGATAAGAGATAATGTGATGATTTATTTTATTTTATTTGTTAAGGTGATAAAGAGTTAGAATAGGAGTTTAATTTGGGATTTGATAAGTGGGGATGTAGTAGCCGAATTCTTTATAAGGGGGAGTGATCATCTTTTGTTATTCTTTTTCTTCTTTAAATTCTTTGTACCGAAATTTAGTCTCTCCTTTCTCTTTAGTGTCGTCTTCTTTTGTGTTAAGTCACCTAGTTTCGGCCTTCACATTCTTTTGGTTAGTGACCGAAATTACAAAGAGCATTAAGGCCATTTGAGTTCATTCTTCTCCTATTTGCTAGCTTGGCCAAACCTATATCCCTCTCCTAAACTTCTTCTTTTATTTGGTGTTAGCCGAATATACCTTTCTCTTGTGACCGATTTTTCCATCAGCATTTGAAGGGCTTAGCCGAATCATGTAAGTGCTTTTTCTTCTATTTGTATTTTACTTTTATTAATAGCCATAGCCGAATCTCAAAGATGACCTTATTCTTTTTCTTCTATTGCAAGTTTCAAAAGCCGAAAGTCAACATCCCTTTTATCCTGTCGACATTTAGAGCTAGTTGACGATTCGTGTGGTGGTGGTAAGTGTTCTCTCCTTTGATAATCGGTTTTGAGTTTTCTTCATAAGCGTGCCGAAATCAAGAGTTTAGGCTCTAATTTCCAAGGTTGGCTGAATGGCCCTATAACTCTTATTAAATGTGTTAAGACCGATTATAGGGGAAGGCACAGCCTAGCGCAAGAGATCTTTCGGGATTCTTATAGCCAACGTTTGTGGAAGTGATCTTTCGGGATTTAGTTAGTAAGGTAAGCAGTGTAAGTATTCGGCCAAAGGCCATTTTATTAGTTGTTAAGTGATGACCGATTGTGACTATGATGGTTTAGGGGCTAATTGACAGGAATAAGCAAAGCCTTCGGGATTTCGTAGGAGACCAAATCGGCATTTGGGGAGGAGGAAAAACCCCGTTCATCTTGTTAGATTCAAGTAGTTCGGGATTTCGCTAAATAGTAAGGTGTGTGATTAACCCACCGTTTTAGAGTATATGATATGTATGTGAAATGTGTATGTGTTATGAATGTGCTAACTAGTGCAGTGGAAATTGTGATAAGGATACCCTCAAGGGGTATGTCGATAATCCGGTAAGTACCAAACCTGATGATATGTGATTATTAATATGAATATGTGATAATATGCTTGATGAACATGCTCATGCATCATTACATTGTATCATTATTTTATGTGGCATGTGCATGGGTGGGATATGATATGAAAGAAGGTACGGGTGTACTTCGAGTACGTGGTTTGATGTTAGCCTTGAGCTACATCGTGGATTAATTGCGTTTTAGTTCGCGTGGCTTGATGAGTGGCTATGTGCCTCATCGTGGTTGATATCGGCTATGTGCCATATCGTGGTTGATGAGTGACTATGTGTCCCATCGTGGTTTTGGTATTAGCTACGGCTACATCGTGGATTGGCGCTGACTGAGGTCGCGTTGTGGACTATTGTGCTTAATTGCACGTAGACGGCAGTGATTGCCTTTGGAGTGAAAAGGAGAGGGTGATTTGATAATCCCCGGTGTGTAGTAGGTGGATAAGGGGTGTGTGTAGCGGATGGACCCTAGGTTTTGGTTGGGCTTCATAATTGCATGATTTTGTATGTGAACATATGTGGAAATGGGCCAAGCCCAATATGATATGTGGATTAATGTGGAAATGGGCAAACCCCAGTATATGAATGTGGATCAGTGTGGAAATGGGCTAAGCCAAGTATGTGGAAATTATGTGGTTAACTACCCTATTAGATGAATGTGATATGAATATGGGCCAAGCCCAGAATGTGATAACATGTGAATTTGATAATTGATATCTGATATATGAGTTAATATGTGGTTAACATGTGGGTGGAATTTAGTGGACTAATTACACACTGAGTCTGTATGACTCACCCAATTTTTATTAAACATTGCAGGTGATCGTGATTTTTGGACCGGGTTGGAGTGGATACAAAGGTGGCCATGCAGAAGCAGATTTCCATGCAGAAAGATATTTTAATTAATTAAGTAGTTATATTTTCAGTATTTTGATTAAGTGTTTATTGTAATAAGGCCCATTAAAGTGATTGAACATTTTTATTATGTTTAAGCTAGACGACCATTAAATTATTATTGGGAAGTGCTTTTAATTTTGACAACTTATATTTTAAAAGCTTATAATAAAGTTTTAATTTGGATATTTTTATCAAGCTTATATTATTTAGAATTTTTAATTGGACATGGTTTTCAAATGACAAAATTTTTAATGTTTTTCCCAAAAGTGAAATCGAGTCTTCAAACGTTTTCCATGGTGGCATTTCAAATTCGGTTAAGTAACGAATGGGCGGGTTTGAGGTGTTCTTACGATTTGGTATCGAGCCCGATTCAAAACTCGGCTTTTAGGTTTTGGGCCCAAAAATAGTTTTCAAAAAAAAATGGGCTTTTCTAAATATGGGCTTTTATTTGAGTTTATTCTAGCATGGCACTTTGTATCTCCTACCCGAAGTCCACCAGGTAAGTACTTACGCTATTGAAGTGGTTTGAATATGTGAACTATATGGGCTTTTATGGGAATGTAGATTAGTAGATTAGGGCTATTGGACCCTAGGACTAGTCTACTCAAACACAAGTGCATAAGACTTAAGGACCATTAAACAAACCCGTGACTAAGTCGCCCAGAGCTAGGTGTGGCAACCATTGTGCGCATGTCTAGGAGTGGATTCAGTGGAGAGCTTGGTATTTAAGCAGTCCTAGCAACTCACCTCCTCTTTACTCGAATCCTACCTGGTGCGTAGCTACGGTTCACCCTAACCAAGAGGACTTAGTCACCGGCCAAACCAATGATTAAAACCCGAAAGGGACTAGCCTTACTATTTACAAAAAACTTAGTTTCTAAATCTCCAAATTACCCTTTCTGATTTGAAAACACTAAATTGGACTTTGGAAAAATATTTTTTTCGAGTTATTCCCGGTTGGCAAAATTACCTAAATACCCCTAGTGGTGAAATTGCTAAAATGCCCCTAGTTTGAAATTTTTTATTTTGAAATTTCCATACTACCACAACTTTTACTGAAATATTCCTACTTTGCAAAAATAATAAATCTCTATTTTGCGAAATTTGATTTAAAAAAAAATTATGAAAATGCCCCTGACTTACAAAAATTACCAAAATGACCCCGATTTACAAATTTACATAACACCGTTGATTTGGAAAACAAATTTTCAAGATAACCTCGAGTTTTTGTAAATTTTGAAATATCGTTGATTTGTAAGGATTTTCAAATTTACCCTGGTTTATTACCAAAATACCCTTATAGGACGAATGACGAAATTACCCCTGGGGTTGGGAAAGGATTTGAAATGACCATAGAAGTGTAGTGAATGAATGTGTCTCTGTTTATGAATGTGAATGTGACCCTCTGAATTAGAGTAGTGAACTTGAATCTGAACCTTTGTGTAATCGAAAGAACTACTTCTAAATACTTTACTTCATAAAATTGTTCGCGGTTAATAAGTGGAACAAAATTCGATGCATAAAACTTTTAATCGAGATAAAATCGTGACGTTAGAAATGAGCTCTAGGAGGCGTGGTCGAATGACGATGATCGGAACCGGTAGGGTCCGCCATGGGTCGAGAAAGTGACGTGCGCCGTCGCCATCGGTGGCGCGGAGGATCAAGATCCGACAGGAGGAGATGATGCCGTATCGCAAGCTATGCTACGTGTGCTACAACAAGTAGCAAGAGTTGGAATGAGAAGTGGAGCTCGGAAGTCAGTTTCGGAGAGACTTAGGTCCAACGGAGCTGAAGTTTTTAGAGGAGTATCCGGAGTAGCTCCGAACGTAGCAGAGTATTAGTTGGAAGCAGTCGAAAGAATCATGGATGATCTACAGTGTACTGCCGAGGAAAAGCTGAAAGGTGCTGTCTCGTTGCTCCGGGACGAAGCTTATCGATGGTGGCTCACTGTCAGACAAGGTGTCCCGGCAGGTCGAGTGGATTGGGAATATTTTAAGGTTAAGTTTGAAGGGAAGTATGTGGGAGCCAGTTACTTAGACTCGCAAAGGAAAGCGTTTCTAAACTTGGTTCAAGGAAGCAAGTCAGTAGTAGAGTATGAAGCAGAATTTGTGCGGTTAAGTCAGTACGCCAAGGGGATCGTGGCTACTGATTACGAAAGGTGTGTCCGATTCGAAGACGGGTTGCTTGGATGAGCTACGAGTGTTGATTGCTCCGCAAAGAGAAAGGGACTTTGCGATTCTAGTGGAAAAAGCTCGGATAGCTGAAGAAGTTAAGAAAACCGCGAGGCAGAACCGAGAGAAGAATAAGAATTCGAACAAAAGGAGTTTTAGACCATCAGTGCCATCTGAGGATGTTCAGAAAAGACCAAGGATCGAGAATTTCATGCGTGCACTGTGCGCGCTTTACGAGAATCGGAGTCATTCATGTGCTCAGTGTGGAAGAGCTCATGCAGGAGAATGTTGGGAAAATAGTAAGGAATGTTTCTGGTGTGGGTCTAAGGCTCATTTGGTTAAGAAATGTCTGCAAGTGATGGATAGGGCTCGAGGCCAAGGTCGTGGAACACCCGGCAGAGGAGCTGAAGGTTCGGATGTGAGACAACCAAGGATGTGATAGCGGGTAAGTTCCTTGTTTTTGGAGTATTATTTATTGCTAGTTCATTGTTGTATTGCTAGTGAAGTGTATGAAACCTTGGATGTGAACTTTAAGACTGTGCCTAGAAGGTAAGATAGTTTTATTAAGATCAGAGTGCGTAGCATAAGCGTAGTGCGGTGAGTTAATATGTACGATTATTCGTTAGTAAGTAATTTCGAGGACGAAATTATTTTTAAGGAGGGTAGAACTGTAACATCCTAGATTAGGGGTTATGCGTTAGTGCATAATTCATGAGTTAGTAGGTTTTGGCGGTGTTTGGAAGTGTATTAAGGGTTTTAGAACTCTAGGATGGAAGAGAAAGCTTTGGAAAATTATTGGTTTTAAGTTAAAAGGGGGAGCAAGGCCAGGGAGGCCTTAAAGGAAAATTTTGGGAGTTCTTGGACATAGAAATTACCTTGGTAAAGTGGTGGAATGCGCCACTTAGGGCCTTGGAGAATGACGCCGGGAGCGTTGGGAAGGGCCTTGGTTCGAATCACCTTGGCGACAAGTAGTGTAATTTTATTTTGCTTTTGGGCTAAGGAGGCTTTAAGAGGAATTGTGGGGAGTTTATGACACAAGGGTTGGCCTGGTAAAGTGGCAACAAGGCGCCACTTAAGGCTTAGGCAAGTGACGCCTCACGCAATGGGTAGAGGGCCCAGTTCGAGTTGTGAAGGAAGCAAGAAGGAGCATTTTATTTTCGATGCGGCAAGAAGAAGCTTTGGCTAGGGAGGCTTTAAAAGAAATCTGAGTGATTCATGTCACAAAAAGCACCTTGGCAAAGTGGCTTGGGACGCTACCTAAGGTGCTAGGAGAATTGCTCTAGTAGGTCTCATGTTCGAGTCTTGATGGCGACATAAGGAGTGTTTTTTAATTTTTGGCGTCAAGTTGGAAGAAATTGGACTGCGCATGGACTTTCAATTGGATGAGGATTGAATTTATTTCTCCTTTTAATTTTCGGCTAGATTAGATAAAGGTAGGATAAATGTTGATTTATTTTATTTATTTTTAATGGATGATAAGAAGATAATGGAGGCCTTATTTTATTTATTTTAGTTTAAATAGGTGATAAGAGATAATGTGATGATTTATTTTATTTTATTTGTTAAGGTGATAAAGAGTTAGAATAGGAGTTTAATTTGGGATTTGATAAGTGGGGATGTAGTAGCCGAATTCTTTATAAGGGGGAGTGATCATCTTTTGTTATTCTTTTTCTTCTTTAAATTCTTTGTACCGAAATTTAGTCTCTCCTTTCTCTTTAGTGCCGTCTTCTTTTGTGTTAAGTCACCTAGTGTAACATCCCCAAACCCGGCCCATTCACTACGACCAAATCTGGTTATGTCACTGCGGAAAGATAGTTGGAAACATTTTTACTTAGAAATTAAAACATGAAAATATACTGACTTTTTGAAGATCCATGCCCTTTTTAATACGATACTCAAAACTTTGTTATTATAAAATATTCTTTTTAAAACTTTAGTACATATAAAACCAATGTGAATACATAGGTTGCTGATAATAAATCCATGTCCACTTGATAGTTCAATTTAATCAAACTCTAGTTAAAGTAGTACCAAAGATAGTTATTAAAATAATTCTAAAATAATTCCCAAAATACATAAAAGTCAAAAAGGCCCTTATTACAACAACATTTAAAACCAAATACTTAATATAAATAAGATTAAAATATTTAAACTCTTCCTTCCGAATGGGCCACCATGTGTCCTCTCGATCCCTGGTCCAATCTCGCATCACACAAATGGTTAATGAAAAGAGTGAGTCCACCGACTCGAGTGCATAAACACAACACATATTTCCATCCGTATGGGCTTGGCCCATACCCACACAGCCATCGAAACAAATCATGCAAGAATGCATCTCAGCCCAACCCACTATCCAACCGTGACACCCACCTTAGCAGACCCCCGGCCTAAGGCCGTGGATAAACCACCACCGATCACATCGTGATCCATAATCCTACCTTGGCAAACTCATTTGCTCAAGGCCGTGGTGAGCCACCGATCAACCCAAGTGATCCCACAATCGTAAACCGTCTCACGATGATGCACATAGCAATCAACCGCCGAGATGGGCACCGAGCCAACACCTCCTTGAGGTAGCACAAAGCTAACCCTCAAGCGCTAATGTAGCCGAGCTATCATTAGACCACGTACAACTTGTGTACACTTCCTCCTTCTTCAATCCAATCCCATGCCCATGTGTCAATAAATCATGCAAGAATATCATATAGAGTGAGTATTTATTATTTATCAATACCACATCAAACATATATAAAATATACAAATATCACAACCAATCTTACCATCATCGGTTCACATCACTCAAGCCATTATAATCGGCTTCCACGCATAACACATATGTTTAATAGCTAGCAAGCAAACCGAGAAATAGTGCGATGGTTACGCACCTTAACACTTGCAGTTCTACGCTTTCGATCCCTAAGCTATCGCTCAAAGAAACAACAGCTATCTGCCTATAGCTATCTCCTGCTGCTGGCCCACACCCCGGTGGCCAATCCCGGACTGCCGAGACAGCCCTTTTCTTGAACTTCGGGATAGGGACCTTCCCTTGCCCACTCTGACTGGTCGTTGCCTCCATCAACACACTTAATCAGATAAACGGGTTAACCTTCCAAAACACAACCTAAGTATTTAATCTTAATAAATATCTCTTACCAACTCAACTTGAATCCCGAACGCTACTTTATGCCATGTAGCTGCAGCGACTAAACGACTCAGAAAGGTCTCTGCGTTAAGCTCTTCTCCCCTACAATCGGCCTTGCTAACCACTCCCTATTGCTCAACCTAGAATCGGTCACCACAAGAAAGTATGGTTCGGCTTAGGGACTTATAACCAACGTAGAGAAAATAGGAGAACAAAAGATTCGGCAAGGCTCCTTAGATGGTGCTGAGATATTCGGCAATGGCAGGCTTTAAAGGGTGATTTTGGTTTGAAACAAGGTTTAAGAAAAGGTGTGAAGAAAGAGGGGAAAATGGATAAGCCAACAAAGAGTGTTCTTGACTTATTTTCGGCAAGAGACTAAGGGAAAATAAATAAAGGAAACAAGAACTTTCGGCAAGGGAGAAAACAAAATGGTGAATGAAAATGAGCACCTCCCCCCCTATTTATAATATTCGGCCAAGCTCCAACCTCCCACAAAAAAAAAAACCTCAAATCTCTCCTAAAACACCTCCCTTCCATCCATTCAAAATAATTTGAATGAGTCAAACCTACCTAGCCGAATTTTAAAAAAAAAGAGACCAAGTCTTCCTCCACCTTTCAAGCCTTCCAAAAACCGTCCACCACCTAACCTTAATGACGCAAAAACAAGGCCCCAATTGCTGCCCTTGCGAATCGAACCTGAGCCCCTTCCCCCCTGCAAGTGGCGTCACTTCTCCATGCTCTAAGTGGCGCCTCCTTGCCACTCTGCCACACCAATCTTTGTGCCAAAACTCCACCAAAAATTCTCTTAAGGCCCCCCTATCCAAGCTCCCCCTTTTAGCCCCTAAACTAAAAATTTACCAAAGCATTCCACCACTACCCAGGGTTCTCAGGACCCCTAAAACTTACCCAACCACACACTAAAGTGTGCCAACACCAGAGCTAAGCACCAAAAACTTAACCCCTAAAAACAGGGTGTTACACCTAGTTTCAGCCTTCACATTCTTTTGGTTAGTGACCGAAATTACAAAGAGCATTAAGGCCATTTAAGTTCATTCTTCTCCTATTTGCTAGCTTGGCCGAACCTATATCCCTCTCCCAAACTTCTTCTTTTAATTGGTGTTAGCCGAATATACCTTTCTCTTGTGACTGATTTTTCCATCAGCATTTGAAGGGCTTAGCCGAATCATGTAAGTGCTTTTTCTTCTATTTGTATTTTACTTTTATTAATAGCCATAGCCGAATCTCAAAGATGACCTTATTCTTTTTCTTCTATCGCAAGTTTCAAAAGCCGAAAGTCAACATCCTTTTATCCCATCCACATTTAGAGCTAGTGGACGATTAGGTGTGGTGGTGGTAAGTGTTCTCTCCTTTGATAATCGGTTTTGAGTTTTCTTCATAAGCATGCCAAAAATCAAGAGTTTAGGCTCTAATTTCCAAGGTTGGCGAATGGCCCTATAACTCTTATTAAATGTGTTAAGACCGATTGTAGGGAAGGTACCTAGCGCAAGAGATCTTTCGGGATTCTTATAGCCAACGTTTGTGGAAGTGATCTTTCGGGATTTAGTTAGTAAGGTAAGCAGTGTAAGTATTCGGCCAAAGGCCATTTTATTAGTTGTTAAGTGATGACCGATTGTGACTATGATGGTTTAGGGGCTAATCGACAGGAATAAGCAAAGCCTTCGGGATTTCGTAGGAGACCAAATCGGCATTTAGGGAGGAGGAAAAACCCCGTTCATCGTGTTAGATTCAAGTAGTTCGGGATTTCGCTAAATAGTAAGGTGTGTGATTAACCCACCGTTTTCCGGGTATATGATATGTATGTGAAATGTGTATGTGTTATGAATGTGCTAACTAGTGCAGTGGAAATTGTGATAAGGATACCCTCAAGGGGTATGTCGATAATCCGGTAAGTACCAAACCTGATGATATGTGATTATTAATATGAATATGTGATAATATGCTTGATGAACATGCTCATGCATCAATACATTGTATCATTATTTTATGTGGCATGTGCATGGGTGGGATATGATATGAAAGAAGATGCGGGTGTACTTCGAGTGCGTGGTTTGATGTTAGCCTTGAGCTACATCGTGGATTGACGTTGGTCGAGGTCACGTTGTGGATTAATTGCGATTTAGTTCGCGTGGCTTGATGAGTGGCTATGTGCCTCATCGTGGTTGATATCGGCTATGTGCCATATCGTGGTTGATGAGTGACTATGTGTCCCATCGTGGTTTTGGTGTTAGCTACGGCTACATCGTGGATTAGCGCCGATCGAGGTCGCGTTGTGGACTATTGTGCTAATTGCACGTGGGCCGGCGATGATTGCTTTTGGAGTGAAAAGGAGAGGGTGATTTGATAATCCCCGTGTGTGTAGTAAATTTGGATAAGGGGGTGTGTAGCGGATGGACCCTAGGTTTGGGTTGGGCTTCATAATTGCATGATTTTGTATGTGAACATATGTGGAAATGGGCCAAGCCCAATATGATATGTGGATTAATGTGGAAATGGGCAAAGCCCGGTATATGAATGTGGATCGGTGTGAAAATGGGCTAAGCCCGAGGTATGTGGAAATTATGTGGTTAACTACCCTATTAGATGAATGTGATATGAATATGGGCCAAGCACAGAATGTGATAACATGTGAATTTGATAATTGATATCTGATATATGAGTTAATATGTGGTTAACATGTGGGTGGAATTCAGTGGACTAATTACACACTGAGTGCAGTATGACTCACCCAATTTTTATTAAACATCGCGGTGATCGTGATTTTTGGACCGGGTTGGAGTGGATACAAAGGTGGCCATGCGAAGCGATTTCCATGCGAGAAAGATATTTTAATTAATTAAGTAGTTATATTTTCAGTATTTTGATTAAGTGTTTATTGTAATAAGGCCTATTAAAGTGATTGAACATTTTTATTATGTTTAAGCTAGACGACCATTAAATTATTATTGGGAAGTGCTTTTAATTTTGGCAACTTATATTTTAAAAGCTTATAATAAAGTTTTAATTTGGATATTTTTATCAAGCTTATATTATTTAGAATTTTTAATTGGACATGGTTTTCAAATGACAAAATTTTTAATGTTTTTCCCAAAAGTGAAATCAGTCTTCAAACGTTTTTCCGCAGTGGCATTTCAAATTCGGTCGTAACGAATGGGCCGGGTTTGGGGTGTTACATGATGGATAGATATTAACTGAGTTAAAAGCAAAATTGATGTTTATTCTGTGATTTTGTGAACAGAAATGTATCAGTGAATTGCAAGTTAAAAGGGTTCAACGTGAATTGACTTCTGATTTAGAGCTTCAGATTGGAACCGATGATTATTTATTGTTTCGAGACAGAGTTCGTGTACCGAGAAATCAAGAGATTATACAACAATTGTTATATCTAGCTCACAGTGGTAATTATTTGTTCATTTGGGGAGTAAGATGTAAAATAATTTGAGATAGTTTTACTGGTGAATGAGTATGAAATGTGATATAGTTTTACTGGTGAATGAGTATGAAATGTGATACTTCTGACTCGTATCCAAATGTCTAATTTATCAACAGGATAAAGCTGATTATCGAGTACCTTTGGGACTATTACTGTCTGTGTTATTATCTGAGTGGAGATGAAATAGAATTTCGTTGGATTTTGAAAAAGGAAGATGATATCTGAACTATTGTTGATTTTTGAAGAAGTCTGTACATTTTATCTTACTACGTATAATTTCTCTCTTGATAAACTAGCTAAGTTATACATTTCTGAAATTGTCAATTTTTACAGACTGCTATTTTCTATTTGGGTATGAGGTTGCATTGTAACACCGCATTTCATTCTACTACTGATGGATAATATGAGAAAGTGATTCAGATTCTCGAAGATACGATTTGTTACTATATTTTAGAATGTGAAATAAATTAAGAAAGACAATTACTGTTGCTTGAGTTTGAGCATATTAATAGTTATCATATGAGTATAAAGATGGCATTGTATGAAGTATTGTATGATTGCAATTACCGAACTCCGTTGTTATTAGATCAAGCTTTGTGAGAAAAAGATTCACGGGATTGATTTCAACAGAGAAATTGAAGAGAAAGTGAAAGTAATTCATAACAGTGAGAAAGCAGTTTCAGATTGACAGAAAACATATGCACACTTGATACGTAAAAGCATTGAATTTCAGTTAGTGAACTGAGTGTTTGTGAAAGTATTGTTGTGAGAATAGAATTTCTAAAATTAGCTATAAAGAGAAGTTGAGTTCGTGATTCATCGGGCAGTATGAGATTATTGAGAAAATAAAACCAGTGGTTTATTCAACTTATATTATTGTCAGATTTTAAGAAGCTCCATAATGTGTTTCTTATAACTATGATGTGACGATTCAGATAAGACCCTTTCTATATAATATCTCTTTCAGAAGTTGAAATTCAGCTTGATATGACGTATAGCGAAGGACAGATCAGAATCTTAGCTCGTGAGATTAAAGAGTTGAGAAATCCGAGGCTATGTGAGAAATTGATAAGGTTATAAGAAAATAAATCTCTAATTTGTTCTCTGATAAGATTTTCGCGGACGAAAATCACTAAGGGGGAGAGTTGTAACAGCCCGTTTATGGGTCAAATCAGAATAGTGGTTTCGGGACCACAAATCCAAAGTCAAAATATTTATTTTATTATTTTAATAAGGTCTACAGCATGATAGATTAATTACGTGGAAGTTTCGTAAGGAAATTTCACCGTTTAAATGCTTAATTCGGTAAAAAGGACTAAATCGCATAAAGTGTAAAACTTGAGTTCTATTAGCTAAAGGATTCTAATAGCTATAGAACTTTAATTTGGAGGTCCTTATGTGGTAATTAGCCCATTTATAAAGTTATTGGACATTCTTGGACATGTATTTAGTGTTTTAAGTGATTAATTAATAAGGTTAATTTTGTAATTTAGTAAATAATGATAATTAAAACAAATAAAATAAAGCCATCATCTTTTCTTCTTCATTATTCAACCGAACCTAGGGCAAGAAGAAGCCAATTTTTTCTCCTTTAAATTCGGCCAAGGCTATTGTGCTCAATTAGGTACGGTTTTTCTCCCGTTTTTAATAATTTCTACGTTTTTGAGATCGTTGCAGCTTAATCTAGCTAGCCCGTATCTCCAATTTCAAAATTGTTAAAGCATTTGAATGTTGCCATTGTTGAAAGCATGAGTATTTTGTTAGTTGATGATGGAAAATAAATCATTGTTGTTAGATGTACAAGTTTTATAAAGTGAATTTTGGTAAAAATGTCAATTTTGGATTAAATTGTGAAATATGAAAATTTAGTGGTTGAATTTTAAAATAAATGAAAAATATGGGCTGATATGAGAATGGGTAATATTTGGCCAGTTTGAATTTGTATTAAATTGAATGAATTGTGATTTTATGTGATAAGGACTAAATTGCAAAAATGTGAAATAATAGGGGCAAAAATGTAATTTTGCCAAAATGTGTAAATTGTGTAAATTGAATGAAATGATGATTAAATAAGTAAATTTTGATATTATATAGATCGAGATAAACGAGATTTGGATCTAGAATGGGGGAAAACAAAGTATCGGATTAGTCGACCTAATTCGTCGTTACAGCGAACGAGGTAAGTTCATATGTTTAATAAGCATTGAATTATATATGTATAAATGCTTCATCGATATAATTGTGGTAAATGCTACATTATTGAAATGAAATGTGAATGCTATTGAGTAAGATACTACGGAAATGACCGATAGAGATTCGATACAGCGAAAGTTCCGGTTGAACCTTAGGAATAGATAGGATACAAATGTCATGACATTAGAGTTACTGATATTACGAGTAAGACCATATCTGGGATATGGCATCGATATGAGACTTCGTGTAAGACCATAGCTGGGCTATTGGCATCGATACGAGATTACATGTAAGACCATATCTGGGATATGGCATTGATGCGATGCGTGTGTATGCGATATTCCCGAGTATCCTTTAGTATTCCAATTGGTTCAACGGGAAATGTTGACGAAACGTGGTTACAAGAGATGGCACGACTCAGTCAAGGTACTCGTGACAGAAATCGACAAGTAAGTGATAAAAGTGAATTTTATATGATGAGTAAGTGGAAAATTATGAAAATTCATATGGTTCAATGAAATATATATAAATGTGATGGCTATTGAATTGTATATAGATTATTTCTATTTGCTTATGCTTATGTAAATGTGAATGAATTGATAAGAAGTATTCAAACCATATAAGCATTGAAATGAATAAAGTTGTGGAATTCTTGGTTAACTATGTGAACGGATGCATGATATGAAGGTGGAATTATACAAGTTATATTATAGTTTTTATAATGGCTTAAAATGTGTTTATTTGATGAGATAAGTTATTGTCATACGAGCTTACTAACCTTTATAGCTTACTTTGTTTATTTTTCGTGTTTTATAGTGATATTGAAGCTAGCTCGAATTCGGAGATTGTCGGAGATCGCTTCACACTATCCACCTATAACTTGGTATCTATGAACTTTGGTAATTTGAGTATATGGCATGTATATGGACTTTGAGTCATGTTAGTTATATTTTGGTAATGACTTAGGCCATATGAATTGGCTTGTAAATGCTTATATTTTGGTTTGTATATATATAGCCATGGGTGATGGCTTAAGTTTGGTATATTTGGTATATTTTAATTATGTGCATATATATATGCTTATGTCTTATGCTTATTTAGTTGGTTAAAATGATTGATGATAATAAGTACCATGAACGGTAAGTTAATGATTTGAAGAATTGGTAACATGCTTGTGAATGTATAGGTATATGAGTCTTGTTGATTATGTTTTGGTAATGATGTTAGCCTAATGAATTGGCATTGTAAATGTCTATAATTTGAGTTGTAAATATAGCCATGAGAGTTGGCTTAATTTAGTGAATATGGTTCTATGCTTATATGTACATATATGTTGATATTTGAGTTCTTTGGATGGATATGTGAATGGCCATATTATGAAGTTTGTGAAATTGGTATCTTGCTTGTGAATTGGTACAAAACTGGGGTATGTTAGGTAATGGTTAAACTAGTTGATTGGTATATGTATTTGAGTAGGTTTTGGTTGAGTTAAACTTGAGTTATAAGCATGTTGAGTGTTGGTACTGAAATTGGTATGGATTAGTCTTGAAAGTGGCTGAATTGACTGTTATTTATGCTATGATTTGGTATCATTTGGGTTGGTTTAGGTATGTGCAAAATGGGTGGCAAAATGGCTTGATAAGTAGCCTATGTTTGTCCGTACGGGCAGATACACGGGCGTGTGTCTCATCTGTGTGTGACACACGATCATGATACATGGCCGTGTGTCCCCTGGTGTTAATATTTAAATGAAGTCAGTATGCTCCACACAGTCTCACACACAGGCGTGTGATCGGCCGTGTGGTACAAGTCAGTATACCCCCTTAATTGGTACAGGGCCTAGCACATAGGCGTGTGACTTGGCCGTGTTGCATAAGTCAGTATACCCTACAGGTTTGGCACGGCCTAACACACGGGTGTGTGTGGCCACTTCGAAGGGCACACGGGCTAGACACACGGGCGTGTGGTTGGCCGTGTGACCCAAGTCAGTATGTACCCCCTGTTTTCACATGGCCTGTGACACGGGCATGTCTGGTGGCCATGTGAGACACACGGCCTGGCCACACGGGCATGTGACCCCTGATTTGAAGAAAAAATTGCTAAGTATTGAAAATTTCTTGAGTTATCAGTTTAGTCCCGAACCACTACCAAAGCATGTTTAAGGTCTCGAATGCTCTTAATAGGGACAAATTGATTGAGATTGAATGATGAATGATTGAATTGAGCATATGTATGTTAAATAATTGTTTAATTGTTTCGTAAGTTTGGTAATGCTTCGTAACCCTATTCCAGCGGTGAATATGGGTGAGGGGTGTTACAATTCCAACTACTAGTGGTGGTTGTTTCCTCCTTTGTTCGTTGAAAGCTCGAATTATTTGTGTCTCCTTTGTGTTGGGTTCCTACGTAGAAAACTTAAACAAAATGCAATACAAATAAAACCTACTATTAGTCCTACTCCTACAAAGTTAAAATTAAAATTATCCAAAAATTAATACGAGTCTCCCCAAAAATAAAAATGTTCAATCATCCTCTTCAAAATCCATCACTTCACTTCTGTCATCCTCCTCGCTTTCTTGCCTCTTTTCTTCTTGTTCCATATTTGTTGGCCCAAACATGCCAGGTGTATAAATGGGGACCTGGGTGTTGTTTTGCCTACAAAATCATTGAAAAATTGTTCCCGACTCTTGCATCCATTGAATCATCCAATCTAGCTTTGGATAAATAGTTTCACCAACTTCTTGTTGAGCTTGTGGAAACCTTTGGGATCAAGCGGGTGTAGTCGTCGGGTTTTGTTGTCGCTTGTTCCAATCTTTTACTTGTTTGGCTCTTAGCTCAATGTATTGTTGGAACAAGATGTCCCCAATGATACTTCTGGAAGGTTTTAGCGACTACTCAGTGGATGTTATAAGTACACCCGGCTTTTTCCATAAGGTTGTCATTAGATAAGGAAAGAAAATGCCCACCTTCTGACCACTAATGCATCTCTTCATGTTTTGGTGGATCTATTTACCAATGCACACCTATTTTTCTGCAAGATTGCATATAATAAAACTGCTCGAAAAGTATTAAAGTTAGAAACATTTAAAGTAGGTACTATTCGCATGCACACAAATTGAATCCACATTCTAGCCTCTAGAAACATAATGGCTTAATGAAAGGACACAAGAACATTGGTACCTGAGCAATATTTCCATTCGCCCCTACTGTCGCGTGTGAATATATAATGCGAATGTGCAAGTATACACGTCGAATCAAGTAATAAAGTTATAAGTGAGATCGTCTCCACAGGGATCAGAATAGGTAAAAATATGTTTGAGTTATTACTATAAACTATAATAATTAGACTTATGACAAAGTAAACATAATAATGATTTGAAGTTAAGTATTAATGTATGAAATATAAAAATCAAATAATGAATAAAATGTTGTGGCAATTCTACGAGACAAAGTTGAGAGGATTGATGCTGTTGAATGGAAGGTTGGAATTACTTAAATTATATCTTAATAAAATAATAATGTCATGGAAATATATTGACCAAATTACTGTTCAGAGTATAACTACTACATTTTGCTTCTTTCAAGAGATAGAATTAAAGCTATCATTCTAAGTCTTTGTATGTATACAAGTCTCAAAAACAATACCTAACAATATTCTTCCTTTCTCTGTACAGATCACAACTCTATGTTTAGAGTGCTACGAGTATTCGCTTGAGTACTTGCTCGTATCATTCGATTACGATCCAACTTATTTAACCTTTTCAGAATTAAATCAAGTCTAAGGATATACCATACATTCATCTATGTCTAGAGCTTGCATGCATATATTTAAAATAACTCAAATCGAATAAAACAGTAGATCTACTCAAAGTATCACCATGATCATTAAATGTATCAAGATAGGTCCAGTAATACCAACCCAAATGAAATTAGCTCATGGGTTGGGATTTAAAATCCAAAATCAGAATAACATTTAAAATCATCATTAACAGTTTAGAAATCACAGAAATTAATTAATAGAACAAAGTTCGAACTACAGGAAGCTTTTGCCACTCCAGCTTTCACTTCGACGCTGCTAAATCGTGCATGACCCAAGGCTGATTGCTCGTCCCTTTCCTTGCGTATCTGCTCTCCTCTTAAGTTGCTGCCCTCTCCCTTTTCTATAAAATTATTCATGAGTTTTTCTAGAGAGAAAACTGCTCTCCAAAATCCCCCTCCAAAATCATCCTTTTCTCTTTCTTTCTCTTTCCTCTTTTATAAGGTAGGTCCCTCTCTCTCAGCACACACTTTTCTCCCCCTTTTTCAGGTGGATTTATCTGGTACATGTCCACCTGGCTGAGAGTGACAAGGACTGAGTGCTGCATCAGCATTTTCCTAGAATTTCCATGGCATTTGTGTTTGCAATCCATCCAACCTTTTTCCATTGCAATATTTCACTTCCTTCATTCTCTTTCTTCTTTTTCTCCTTTTCTTCATCCTTCCTGCACCAGTTGCATACAACAACCAATTCCCTTATTCCCAACAGTAAAAGTAACATGAAATGACATTTAAGGCACAATCCAAGCGTTCTTATGCAATGCTCTAAAAATAACCCCAAAATGCAAATATACCTACTTAAGTACATGCATTGAATCAAGCTTAGAGGCTCAAAATATAACTCTTTTCAAGAGTTATCACACCCCTAAATTTGAGTTCTTGCTTGTCCTCAAGCAGAATATGTATGAATGCATGAATTTGCCTTAACTACACAATTGCATCTTATACTACTAAACCAAACGAAACATATTTTATACCTCCATTCTCAGCAGTCTTCTGTGTAAAAAAAAATGGTTCAAATTTTATAGGTTTGTTTAGCATATGAAGTGCAGAAAATGTTACATAAAAATAAAAGTCCCTAAATATTCATGCAATTCTAACTATAGCAAGCACCTCCTAATGTACTTAGTTTATCTTTCCACTAAACTCTATTTTTTTCTTCTCATACTTCTTCCGTCATTGCATTATATAAAATTTTCTCTAGGGAATTCATCTTGTCACATGATTTCTTTACTTGACAATCTCAATGGAGCATACACTAGATTGCCAGGTATTACATCACGCCACAATTTTAATGTAATGCACTCATGAAGCTAAGGCTTTTGACTAAAAAGATGGATGGAGCAAACAACTACCCCTTAGCTACTCAGCCTACTACTACAATGGAGTGCCCCTAAACTATTTTTCTACTCACTCTTATTTGATCTTGCTTTTCTAATTAATAATACAATGGAGAAAATAGTATTACTAGCCTACTCAACAATTTCAAACATTGGAGTGCTTTATAGTGTCTTTTTAAATTTTATTTTATTTATTCATTTACCCTCAGTTTTGCCGTGGTATTTATTATTACACAATGTTAATTTACTGATCTTAGTTTCAAGACTTCTAATTGTATTAAAAGAAACCTAGTATAGAATTGCAATTATACTGAGGCCATTTTATGTTTAGGCATCAAATTTCACACGACTATCCTAAGCTAAACATACCTAATCAACTATCAGAATTTTCACAATTTGAAGAGTTATTATCCTCATCAAACATCATAGATAACAATATGCTTCTCATGGTCTAACAGTCATTTAGCATTTGTATGTCATGGCAAAATGAGTGACAAAATAAATGACAAAATGATCTAATGTTCAATCAAAATATCTTATACATGCAATATGTGCAACACACCCCCAAACCTAAGGGATGCATTGTGCTCAATGCATGATCAGACACTTTACTTATGCAAAAAAAAAAAATAGATATGTAGAAAATGTAATGAAAACAATTATGAATGCATGAAAAACACATGGAAAAATGAAAAAAAATAATATGAAAATGAAAAGTAAAAACAAAAGCTTTGAAATGATTTGTGTTACTTTAGTTGGGTTGGTTGGATTTCCAGGCAGCGTGCTTGTAGCGCTGCTTCTGTTTGAGTTGATTGATTGGCACCTCATTGTCATCATCATCATCTGATTTCGTGAGATCATCAATTAGTTGATTAATCTCATGATCTTGCTCCGATATGGGTGCAGTGGTTTGAGGTGCAGTACCGGGTTCCTGTGGTGCAAAAGTTTGATTCATGTTATCTCCTTCCTTATCTAATTCAATGTTCACCGATTTTATTTTCTCTTCCTCCCCCTCTGTTTCTTTGTTCTTCTTTTTTACAGTGGCTGGATGTGTTGTAGTGTCCGTCACAGTGGCTTCAACTTCATCCTCATCTTCATCCTCTGGTTCCGATAACAACTCATTGGAAAAAGTAGGGAATGCATGCATGGGCCTGGTAAAGTTTTTCTGAAGAGATTTCTTGATGGCATTATCCCTCCTTCTGACATAGCTCTAAAATAAAGCCATTTCTTCTTAAGCTCTGATTAGATCAGTAGCTGTCCTCAGTTGTTGCTTCTCCATAAAAAAAAAACTATTGTTTCAACATCTCAGGAGCACTGAGCACTTGCTGCTCGAAATCATTGTGAGATATGGATGGACTGGCATGGGTACCAGTAGGTAAAGAAGAGGTTAATGTAGAGCCAGGATGTCATGGTACTTCTTCCCCTGAAAATCTCATGGCAATCTATTTGGTGATGGCTCCTTTGTTAGGGATTTTGTCCTCATTTGCTTGGATAAGGACATTGACCCTTTGACAAAGTGCAGTAATGAGAGATGGAAAATTCAGGGTGCCTGCGTTCTTTTGTGCGCAACGATGAACTTCTCTAAAAATAAGCTTTCCAACATTTATCTTTCTTCCAGTCATAATAGAGTACAGTAACAACATGCATTCCTTTGAAATAGTAGAGTTATGAGTTGAAGGACTAAGGCAAGATTTAAGAAAATGGTACCGCACCCTACAATGAGGCTTCAAAGAAACACGGTCGATGCTGTAGTAGTAATTCTGAGAAACTATCTGTTTGGTCCCTTCCACGCATAAATCCTCAAGAACTTGATTGAGTCCTTCTGCTGTTATTATCTTAACAATTTGAGAATGTTCATCAGGGCCTTCAGGTAAACCATATTGTGCGTTGATGGAGTATTCATCGAATAACACTGAAGCACCGTGTACATAGATGAAAGCATTATTTGGAGAGGTTAAATGGGCATAAAATTCCTTTACAACTTTTGTAAGAATAGTGTCAGGATGAAGGCAAAAGAGTTGTCATCTATGTTTATCTACCACGGAAGAAATTACTTCTATGTATCCCATAAAGGTTACGTCTTGAAAAAGAAAGCCTTTTTCCATTCAAAAGGGTTGCTTTGATGTGTTCATATTGTACTCTTTTTCAGCGGCTTTGCTGAAAAATGTTCTCGGAGGCATAGAGGTTGATGAAGATGGCATACTGTAACAGCCCAATTTTGGGGCTAGTCGGAACAGTGGTTTTGGAACCACTAATTCGAGGCCAGAGAAATTATTTTTTAATATTATTTTATGTGTTATAGCATAATTATATGAGTACATGAAAATTTTTGTGAATTAATTTTAGTGATTTCTTGCTTAATTTCGAAAAAGGACTAAATCGCATAAAGTGTGAAAGTTTTGTTCTACAAGTTAAAGGTGTTAAATAGCTATGGAACACTAAAGTAGAGGTCTTTATTTAGTAAATAGACCAATGAAATTATGGTGGCTGGACATGAATTTTTAATTCATGAAATTGGTCAAAGTTTGGTAGCATTAGGTGACTAAATGAATAAAATAAAATAAAACAAAGAAAAAGTTATCATCTTTTCCCATCTTCTTCCTCTTCCACCAAAATTTTCAGCAAACTTAAGGGTTTTGAGAGCTCAAATTTCAGCCAAGCTTTTCTCTTGCAAGTAAGTGATTTTGGTGGTTGTTTTTGTTAATTTTTGTGTTTTTGGAACCCCTATAGCTTAATCTAGCTAATGAGGGGACTATTTTGCAAAATGGTTGAGAGTCTAGGGTCTTTCTATGAGAGTATTTATGTTGTTTGCTGAAATTTTATGGAAGAAAATGAATATTGGTTGTTAAATAAACAACTTTTGTGAAAGGAGTTTTCATGAAAACACCTAAAATGACCATTTTGTGAAGTTTATAAAATAGGTTGTAAATGTGTGAAATAATTGAAAATTTTGAGTTGCTATAAGAGTAATAAAGGTTCACCTAGGCTTGTTAAAGGAGGAAATTTGATTAAAATCGTTTTACGAGCCTAGGGGCAAAATTGTAATTATGTGAAAGTCTAGGGGAAAATAGTAATTTTGCCCAGGTATGAAATATAGATTGTATTGATTAATGTAGTGATTAAATAAGTGAATTTGTCATTATAGATCAAGAAAAATGGAGTCCGGACCTAGACTGGGGGAAAACCAAGCTATTGGACTAAATCGAACTAGTCGCCCATATTTTGCATACCGAGGTAAGTTATACGTAAATAATACAACTCTATTGTTATTATGCATTAAAAAATTGATATTGCATAAAATGTTTGATTATTTTTATGAATATTCATGACAAAATTTGAGGTGGTATACTCCCGGTTGAACCTTAGGAATAAATTGGATATCCATGCCATGACATTTGGGTGATATGTGTGCTAGTGTAAGACCATGTCTGGGACATGGCATCGGCCACATTATGAGAGCCAGTGTAAGACCATGTCTGGGACATGGCATCGGCGTTGATATGTGTACTAGTGTAAGACCATGTCTGGGACATGGCATCGGCCACATTATGAGAGCCAGTGTAAGACCATGTTTGGGACATGGCATCGACATTGAGACGAGAGCTAGTATAAGACCATGTCTGGGACATGGAATCGGCCTCGACATGTGAGCCAGTGTAAGACCATGTCTGGGACATGGCATCGGCATTTTACCCTCTTGTGTGAGGCTTATCGGATATCCTTTAGTATTCCAAATGGTTGCACGGGTTATTTAAAGCTTATGAGAAAGATATGAAAGGATATAATCATGTTGTGAGTGGTACATGTTCTTACTCGAAACTCATGAGATATGAGCTTAGTTATGATGCCTTAATGGTAAGGATGAAATTGAGTAAGTTCTATCTATGAGAATGATTTCGGGACGATCTTGTAATCTTTGGCTTATACTTGTGATGTGTAAATATGTAGTAAATCTATCATTGTTAAATCAATAATGTTGTGCTGGTTTATAATATGCTATGTGTTTAAAGAGGCATGGTTGATGTTGTTACTTATTTACATGCAACTTACTAAGCTTTGTGCATACCCCCTTTCCTTTCCATTTTCTTATAGTATCGCCAAGCTAGCTCGGGGATCAAAGGACGTCGGAGGCTCGATCACACTATCAATCTGAACATTTGGTATAGTTAGATTTATCATTTTGAGTATGGCATGTATAGGGACTTGGTCTTTTGTCAAGTGTCATATTGTTTTGGCCAAATGTGTAGGCTTGTCTTGAAGACTGACTCATTTTGTATAAGGCCACGGATGATGGCTAATACTTGTTATTGATATATGTAGATGATGATGTTTTTCATGAATGTGCAATTTTCATGGTGAAATATATGGTGTGTTAATGCATGAATGAGTAATTCGCATGATTGGATTGATAAAGTATGTGTTAAGTTTTGCATGTGAATGGAGTGTAGTGGCCTTGATGTGTGTATGCCTTGGTTGTGGCTAATTTGGTCAGATGCTTATGTGTGGATTGGTGTTACTTAATGTGGCTTATGTTGGTGCAAGTAAGGGTGGCAAAAGGGCTTGGTAAATAGGCTTGTTTTTGTCCACATGGGTAGACACACGGGCGTGTGTCTAGGCCGTGTGTGACACACGGTCTACCCTGTGGGCATGTATTCTGGTCGTGTGTCACCTGCACCTTAATTTGGTAAAATAGAATGCCTAGTAGTAACCACACGGGCTGAGGCACAGCCGTGTGTCTCAACCGTTTGGATGACACGGCCATAATACGTGGGCATGTGCCCAGGCCGTGTGAAGTCTGCACCTTAAATGCGAAATTAAATTCGCCACACGGCCTAGCACACGGGCGTGTGCCTTGGCCGTGTGACCCAAAAATGTTGCTGACATCAGAAACAGAATGTCAAGGTTTTAACACACGGGCTGAGACACGGGCGTGTCATGGCGGGTGTGAGGACACGGGCCATGGACACAGTGTGTGCGGTAGTCGTGAAAACCCCTGTAGGTTCGAATTTAAAAATAAATCCACACAGGTAGGGATATGGGCGTGTGTGACCACACGGTCTAACCACACGGGCGTGTCCCTTGCCACACGGGTGTGTGCCCCTATTTTCAGTGAAATTTTCCAAAGTTTTCTAAAGTACCTGGTTTAGTACCGAACCATTCCCAAAGTATGTTTTGGGCCTCGTAGGCCCATATTAGGAACTTTAAAATGAAGTTTGAAAAGTTTTAAATTTAAACGAAATTTCATAACTCGGAAGTGTTGGTATGTATGTTATTAAGTTAAGTAACGCCTCGTACCTTGTTCCGGCATAGGATACGGTATACGTCGAGCCGTTTGAGAAGAAATAGTAACTGTAAAAAGAAAAAGTTAAGAGCTTTACAGTTATGGAGGAAAAACTGAAAATGGTAAAAAAAAGAAACTAAAAATAACTTGGAGAAAGAAAATGAATTAACTAGGGTAAAAATGAGAGAGAATATAGTAGTGACATGGGGGGACAAGATTAGCTTGAAATTATGGCTTGACACGATAAAATAAGAATTAGGAGAGAAAAGAAAAAATAATATAAAAATTAAGCTAAAAATTCACAAGTATGCTAAGTGGGAACTATTACAAAGCCTGAGCCAAAATCTACCTGCAACAAAAGAAAGAAATAAAAATAAATTAAACCAATAAAAGAAAGAAATCAAAAGCAAATTAATTAAATAAAACTAGGTAAAAGAAAACACTACGTAGTTTGAAGAGCAATAGAGTGTTTATCACGAAGTATGGGAGCTTCCCAATAATGCTTCAAACATTGGCCATTGACTTTGAAATTAAAGTCAGTGTTGCCATCTTTGACTTCTACAACTCCATGAGGGTAAACATGTACTATCTCGAATGGGCTAGACCAACGAGACTTCAATTTTCCAGAAAACAATTTCATCTTGGAATTAAACAACAACACTTGTTGTCTAGGTTCAAATTGCCGTGGCAAAATCTTTTTATCATGCCATCGCTTTTTCTGTTCTTTGCACAATTTGGCATTCTCATAAGCTTGAGCTTTGAATTCCTCCATCTCATTCAGCTCCAGTATTCAGTTATTTCCAGTATTAATCCAACTCATGTCCAATTTCTTAATTGCCCAAAATGCCTTATGTTCAAGTTCAACAAGCAAATGGCAAGGCTTCCCATAGACGAGCTTGAAAGGCGACATTCTCAATGGTGTCTTGAATGTAGTACAATATGCCTACAAAGCTTCATCCAATCTCAATAACCAATCTTTGCGGGTAGAATTGACCACTTTCTCCAAAATTTGCTTAAATTCTCTATTCAAGACCTCAGCTTGTCCATTTGTCTGGGGATAATATGTCGTGGCAATTTTATGTTTAATCCCATATCTATTCAATGCACTAGCAAATAATTTGTAGTCAAAATGGAAGCCTTCATCACTAATAAGGGCACGGGGAGTACCAAACTTGGTGAAAATATTCTTATTTAGGAACTTTAGTACCGATTTGGCATCATTTGTAGGGAGAGCGACAGCTTCAACCCACTTGGAGACGTAATCTACAGCTACAAGGATGTATATATTGCCCCAAGAGGGTGGAAATGGACTCATAAAGTCGATTCCCCACATATCAAACAATTCAATTTCTAGAATATTTTGCAATGGCATTTCATACCTCATTGAAAAATTTCAAGTCTGTTGACAATAATTGTAACACCCCTAACCCGTATCCATCACCGGAGTAGGGTTACGAGGTATTACCGATCAATACATATCATTTAACAAACATATCTCATACATTTATGCATTCATACTCAAATATCATTTAATCACAATCCTATTGTCCTTTATAAGGGCCTACGAGGCCTTAAACATGCTTTAGAAGTGGTTCGGGACTAAACTGATAACTCGGGAATTTTTAGAAACTTAGAAAAATTTTCAATCATCTAGGGGTCACATGCCCGCGTGCCTCACACGGCTTCAGACACACCCGTGTCTCAGGCCGTGTGGAAATAGGGCATACATACTGACTTGGGTCACACGGCCAACCACACGCCCGTGTGTCCAGCCCATGTGCCCTTTGAAGTGGCCACACACGCCCGTGTGCCAAACCATGTGCTAGGCCGTGCCAAACCTGTAGGGTCTACTGACTTATGCAACACGGCCAAGCCACACACCCGTGTGCTAGGCCGTGTGCCATTTAGGGGGTATACTGACTTGTACCACATGGCCAGTCACACGCACGTGTGTGAGACCGTGTGGAGCATACTAACTTCAATTCAATTTCAACACCAGGGGACACACGGCTGAGACACACGCCCGTGTCCCTGCCCGTGTGGACAAAAAGAGGCCATTTGCAAGGCCAATTTGCCACCCCATTTTTCACATACCTACACAAGTACAAATGGTACCATTTCAAGGAACAAATATGCAGCCAAATCAATCCCAAATCATGCACATTTCATGCTATACAAATACAACCATTTCACTTACTCAAATATAAACCAAAACAACATCAATAATATGGTTCATTTACCATAATTCACATATATGATTCAATTTACTAATTCATTTCAAACATGCATTATCAAGCATTAATTCACAAACACTTAACTTCCAAATTATCAACTTCAATCACCTAACATAAGTCAATTTACCAAACTCAAAATAGAACCATTTTCACATTTATAACACCATCATGTTCATCATTTTATGCCAACCCAAATGGCCAAAATACATATCCATCAAACATACCAAAATTAACCAATCCTATACATGCCATATACCATATTTACACAACTCAAAAATACCAAATAGATGTCCGATAGTGCGATGAAGTTCCTGACGATCCCCGGTTCTGAGCTAGCTTCGATTATCTATAAAACATAGAAGGAAATAAACAAAGTAAGCTATAAAGCTTAGTAAGTTCGTATGTATATATGAAATAACCAACATCATTCATGAACAATTCCAGGTAGATACATAATTTGCAATTAAAACCTCAATTAATGAGATAACATGAAGTTTAACTATAAAGCAACTCATAAATTCTCATCTTCTTATAATTCATCAATCGAACAGATTTCTGTACATACCTGTACTGATACATATCTATTCTCACCATTTTGCTTATCGAATCACTTCGAGTTTATAAATGCTTACGATATAAGTACGTCGATTTTTCGATGCCATAGTCCAATTATGGTCTTACACATACATTGCCAAGGCCCTGCCATGGTCTTACATTCACATGCCATAACCCGGTTATGGTCTTATTATCTGATTTGCCTTAGCCCAGCTATGGTCTTATTCAACAACTCGTATGCTTAAACCGTACATTTAGATTCAATATCTCCAAATTTAACTAATAGAATACATACAATCTCAATTCTATCCATCAATTAAACAAATAAACAATTAAGTTCAATTATACGAATTTACCTCGTATACGGATTTGACGAAACGGACCGACTACTCAATAACCTTGCTTTTACCCCGATCTGAATCCGATTCTTTCTTTCTTGATCTATATGGATTGAAAATTAACTTATTCAATCACACATTCTTTCAATTTAGTCCATATCACACTTTAAAACACCTTTACACTTTTGCCCCAAGTATTACACAACTTTTACAATTTAGTCCTTATTTCACAAAACACAAAATTCACATAATTTCAATAAAACCCATGCTTGGCCGAATTACATATAGGTCCCTAGCAGCGCAAAACTTTCATTTATTTCACATTTTAACCACTCAATTTGCACTTTTCACAATTTAATCCCTATTATGCATTTTCATCGAAAATCACTTAACAAAACATGTAAAACTATCATCAAGCTTTCATATTTCAATATTAAACATCAAAGAACACATAGATTCAACAATGGCAACTCTCAAAATCTTTAACAATTTCGAAATTAAAGGTACGGGCTAGCTAGATTGAGCTGCAACGATTACAAAAACATAGAAATCATTAAAAATCGAGCAAAAACGGACTTACTATCAAGCTTGCATGTGGCCGAACCCTAAAATGGACAAAAGTGGCTTCTTTCCTTATTGTTTTCAGTTGAAGATGAAGAAATAAATATGATAGCCATGTTTTATTTACTTATTTTGTTTTTATTAACTAAATTACCAATTTAACCTTAATTAAAAACCATCAAATTACATGATAATATGTCAAACAATGTCCACTCAATTTAATTATGGTCTAATTACAACATAAGGACCTTAACTTTAAGGTTCTATAACTATTAGTACTTTTAGTTAATAGAACTCCACTTTTGCACTTTACGCGATTTAGTCTTTTTTACCAAATTGACCATTAAACGATAAAATTTCTTCACGAAAATTTCACACCATCATATATTCTTGTTGTAAACAATAAAATAATAATAAAATAAATATTTTGACTTCAGATTTGTGGTCCCAAAACCACTGTTCTGATTTGACCAAAAAACGGGCTGTTACAACTCTCCCCCCTTAGGGATTTTCATCCTTGAAAATCTTACCAGTGAATAGATCCGGGTATTGTTTTCTCATAGCATCCTTGGGTTCCCATGTAGCTTCTTCAACCCTGTGTCGATGCCATAATACTTTCGCTAATGCGATTCTCTTATTTCTCAGCTCTTTGACCTCATAAGCTAATATTCGAATCGGTTCTTCAGCATATGACATATCAGACTGAATTTCGACCTCGGTCGGTGAAATGACATGTGAAGGGTCGGATCGGTATCATCGAAGCATCGATACATGAAACACATTATGTATCTTTTCTAACTCAGACGGTAAGGACAGTCGATAAGCCACTGGCCCAACTCGCTCAGTAATCTCATACGGTCCGATGAATCGCAGACTCAATTTCCCATTCCGACCAAACCGCAATATCTTTTTCCGCGGTGACACTTTCAAAAATACTTTATCCCCAGTCTGGAACTCAATATCTTTCCGTTTCAAGTCTGAGTATGATTTCTGTCGATCTGAAGATGCTTTCAAACTATCGCGAATTACTTTCACTTTTTCTTCAGTCTCTCTGATCAGATCAATCCCATGAATCTTATTTTCACTGAGCTCAGTCCAGTACAACGGTGTTCGACATTTATGACCATATAGAGCTTCGTACGGCGCCATCTTAATACTTGATTGGAAGCTATTATTGTAAGCAAATTCAATCAGCGGTAGATATTTCTCCCAGTTACCTTCAAACTAAAGAATGCAACAACGCAACATATCCTCAAGTATCTGAATAACTTGTTCGAATTGACCATCCATTTGCGAGTGGAACGCAGTGCTAAAATGTTGCTTCGTACCCAAAGCTTCTTGCAATTTCTTCCAAAATCTCGATGTAAACCTTGGATCTCTATCCAAAACAATAGAAAGGGGAACACCATGTAATCTCACAATTCAAAAATATATATCTCAGCTAATTTATCAAGCGAGAAATCTGTACGTACTGGAATGAAATGAGCTGATTTTGTCAATCTGTGAACAATAACCCATATCGTATCTTTCTTTTTCGGAGACAAGGGCAAACCCGATACGAAATCCATTGTTATTCTATCCCATTTCCACTCAGGAATCATAATAGCCTGTAATAAACCTGACAGCACTTGATGCTCAGCTTTGAATAGCTGACAAATCAAACATTTCGAAACAAATTCTGAGATATCTCGTTTCATGCCGTGCCACCAATAAAGCTGTTTCAAATCATTATATATTTTCGTGCTTCCCGAATGTACTGATAAACAACTACTGTGTGCTTCGGTTAGAATCTTTCGAATGAGCTCAAAATTTCTTGGTACAGATATTCTATCACGAAACATCAAACAATCATCAAGCCCTATTATTAACTCTGAATCAGAAGTCGACTCACACTAAGCTCGTTTTGCTTGCAATTCATTATCAAATTTTTGAGCCTCAAAAATCTGCTGTAGAAATAGCAGTCTCATTTTCAACTCGGCTACTATCGAACTGTCATCAGACAAAGCTAATTGTGTGTTTAAAGCACGTAAAGCAAATAAGGAGTTTCGGCTCAAAGCATCAGCAACTAAGTTCGCTTTCCCTGGATGATAATCAATCACTAATTCATAGTCTTTTAGTAATTCTAGCCATCTTCGCTGTCGCAAATTCAAATCTTTCTGAGTCATCAGATATTTGAAGCTTTTGTGATCAGTATAAAATATGGCATTTCTCACCAAACAAGTAATGACGCCAAATTTTCAATGCGAAGACTATCGCGGCTAACTCTAGATCGTGCGTCGGATAATTCTTTTTGTGCGGCTTCAACTGTCTCGAGGCATAAGCTACAACTTTGCCTTCCTGCATCAAAACACAACCCATTCCATTTATTGATGCATCACTAAAAACTACGAATTCTTTACCCGACTCAGGCTGAACTAACACTGGTGCCTCTGTCAATAATGCTTTCAACTGCTCGAAGCTCTGCTGACATTTTTCTGACCACTCAAATTTAACATCTTTTTGAAGCAATCGTGTCATCGGAGTCGCAATCATCGAGAAACCTTTTAAAAATCGTCTATAATAGTCGGCTAGTCCCAAAAAACTACAGACTTTGGATACATTTCTTGGAGGCTTCCAATCAACAATCGCAGAAATTTTGCTCGGGTCAACTCGGATAGTCGCGGTTGAAACTATATATCCCAGAAAACCAACCTCTCGTAGCCACAACTCACATTTGCTGAACTTTGTAAACAACTGTTTATCTCTCAAAGTTTATAACACGATTCTCAAATGTTCGGCATGCTCAGATTCATCACGAGAGTAAATCAAAATGTCATCAATAAATACTACTATGAACCGGTCTAAGTACGGTCTGAAAATCCGGTTCATCAAGTCCGTAAAAACAACAGGTGCATTTTTTAGTCCAAAAGGCATAACAAGAAATTCATAGTGTCCATACATTGTT
Source organism: Gossypium sturtianum (assembly GCA_025698515.1). Lineage (NCBI taxonomy): Eukaryota > Viridiplantae > Streptophyta > Magnoliopsida > Malvales > Malvaceae > Gossypium > Gossypium sturtianum. Next base: position 111,205,931 of record CM046952.1, read on the forward strand.
CTAAATGCAGTCTTTGGTACATCTGAGTCTTTAACTCGCAACTAGTAATAACCCGATGTCAAATCAATTTTTGAAAACACTGTTGCCCCTTTTAACTGATCAAACAAATCATCTATTTGTGGCAGAGGGTATTTATTCTTGATCGTCACTTTGTTGAGCTGTCGATAGTCTATACACATTCTCATCGTGCCATCTTTCTTTTTCACAAATAACACCGGTGCACCCCAGGGAGAGAAACTCGGTCTAGCAAAACCTTTATTTGTCAACTCTTGCAACTGAGCTTTCAATTCTTTTAACTCTGTCGGAGCCATTCTGTACGTTGCTATAAATATCGGTGTTGTTCCCGGTACTAATTCAACACCAAACTCAACCTCTCTGATAGGTGGTAAACTTGGTAACCCTTCGAGAAATACATCTGAATACTCGCACACAACTGGTACTGATTCAATCTTTATTTTTGTCACTTTTGTATCAAGTACATAAGCAAGATAGCTTCACACCCCTTTCTCACAAATCTCTGAGCTAACATAGATGAGATCACAACAGGCAAACCATTCAGATCATCTGATTCAATTCTAATAGTCTCATTATTTTGACATTTCAGTTCAATTGTTGCAGACTTTGTCAACCAAAACACATTTACCTAAGGGGTTCGATACTCTAATCACAAATTCAGTAGACTTTACAGGCAAAGTCTTACTAGACACTAAATTCATACATATATAAGAATGAGTTGATCCTGGATCTATCAATGTAATCACATTAGTATCATAAAGAGTGAAAGTACCGGTGATAACATCTGGAGATGACGCTTCTTCACGAGCGCGAATAGCATAGGCTCTAGTAGGTGCTCTGGCCTCGGATCTCACAGCAGTATCTCGTGTCGCACCTGTACCACCACTCATATTTCCAACATTATGGAATGGTCTTCCTCTCGCAGTCGTGTTGCTTTATCTTGCATTCTGAGATTTATCTTTCTCATCTAACTCAAGATAATCTCGAATGAAATGTTCATGCAAACCACATCTAAAACAGGCTTTATCACTCCAAAATGTTGTCACATTTAGGTTTGTTCGGTCTAACATTACCCACACTTGCCACTGACATAGTTAGAGTTTTTAAACTCGTAAATTGCTTCCCACGATCTCTATTAGAGTACTCCACTGGTGCATTTGATCGACTATACGAATCACAGGATTTCTTTGATGAAGAGTGATAGGGTTTATTCATCAATATCTTTCTCGAATCTCTAGCTTCCAAATCAGCCTTTCTCTTTTCTTTGCCCAATTCTTTAGCTTTGCAAGCACATTTGACTAACACAACGAATTCTTTTAAATCCAATATCCCGACCAGAAGTTTAATGTCTTCGTTCAGCCCATCAACAAACCGCTTGCACATTATCTCTTCTGTAGAAACATATTCTCGAGCATACTTGCTCAACCGTACAAATTCTCTTTCATATTCAGTTACGGTCATACGGCCCTGTTTCAATTCTAGAAATTCTTTATACTTTTGGTCAAGGAACTATTGACTGATGTATTTCTTCCAGAACTCGGTCGGAAAGAATTCCCAGGTCACTTGCTCTCTCGGTACTACCGACACTAAAGTATTCCACCAATGATACGCAGAGTCTCTCAGAAAAGAAATAGCGCACTTTAAGCATTCAGCTGGCGTATACGAAAGTTCATCAAACACTCGGATAGTATTTTCAAGCTAGAACTCAGCTCTCTCAGGGTCATCATCAACATTAGCCCTAAACTCTTCAACCCCGTGTTTACGGATCTTATCAACTGAAGGCTTATTCAATCTTAAAAGCTCGACTCCTTGAGGAGCTACAGGTACAGTTTGGGGAATAGGAGAGGGTGGAGGTTGTTGAGCAGCCGAATTTGTCCGGACGTATTGAATGAACCACTCGTTCATCATCTGTAAAAAGGCTTCTTTAGCCTCACCTCCGTGACTACTAGACACGGGTCTAGATTTGGAAGGCGCTGTCCCTTGAGCGGGAGCGGGCGCATTACTCTCTACATCATCAGCTATTGCTCATTCGAGATCCATTACTATACGAAAATACAACTTAAACTGTCAGGAATCATTACACTATCACAGGTTATATATGGCATGTATAGCTAGACTTTCACACATGCTACATTAGTCCTAGAATCGACTAAATCGTAGCTCTGATACAAATAAATGTAACACCCCTAACCCGTATCCGTCACCGGAGTAGGGTTACAAGGTATTACCGATCAATACATATCATTTAACAAACATATCTCATACATTTATGCATTCATACTCAAATATCATTTAATCACAATCCCATTGTCCCTTATAAGGGCCTACGAGTCCTTAAACATGCTTTAGAAGTGGTTCAGGACTAAACCGATAACTCAAAAAATTTTTGGAAACTTAGAAAAATTTTCAATCATACAGGGGTCACACGCCCGTGTGAACAGGCCGTGTGCCTCACACGGCTCCAGACACGCCCGTGTGGAAACAGGGCATACATGCTGACTTGGGTCACACGGCCACCCACACGCCCGTGTGTCCAGCCCGTGTGCCCTTCGAAGTGGCCACACATGCCCGTGTGCTAGACCATGTGCTAGGCCGTGCCAAACCTGTAGGGTATACTGACTTATGCCACATGGCCAAGTCACACACCCGTGTGCTAGGCCGTGTGCCATTTAGGGGGTATACTAACTTGTACCACACGGCCAGTCACACGCCCATGTGTGAGACCGTGTGGAGTATGCTGACTTCAATTCAATTTCAACACCAGGGGACACACGGCCGTGTAACATGACCGTGTGTCACACACGGCTGAGACACACGCCCGTGTCTTTGCCCGTGTGGACAAAAATAGGCCATTTGCAAGGCCAATTTTCCACCCCATTTTTCACATACCTACACAAGTACAAATGGTACCATTTCAAGGCACAAATATGCAGCCAAATCAATCCCAAATCATGCACATTTCATGCTATACAAATACAACCATTTCACTTACTCAAATATAAACCAAAACAACATCAATAATATGGTTCATTTACCATAATTCACATATATGATTCAATTTACTAATTCATTTCAAACATGCATTATCAAGCATTAATTCACAAACACGTAACTTCAAAATTAACAACTTCAATCACCTAACATAAGTCAATTTACCAAACTCAAAATAGAACCATTTGCACATTTATAACATCATCGTGTTCATCATTTTATGCCAACCCAAATGGCCAAAATACATATCCATCAAACATACCAAAATGACACAAGCCTATACATGCCATTTACCATATTTACACAACTCAAAAATACAAAATATATGTCCGATAGTGCGATGAAGTTCCTTAAAACACCCCTTACGCGTATTCGACGCCGGAATAGGGTACGAGGCATTATCGGAACACATACACTTGTAAACGTATTAAACCGAGTCATAAAATTTCATCCAAATTAAAAATTTTCAAATTTTTATCTTTGAGTCCCTAAATAGGGCCTACGAGGCCCAATACATACTTTGGAAGTGGTCCGGGACTAAACTGAGAACTTTGGAAAATGTTAGAAAATTTCTTGAAAAACAGGGGCACACGCCCGTGTCCAAGGCCATGTCATTCACACAGCCGAGATACACGCCCGTGTATTAGGCCGTGTGGCATTCCGAATTTCCGAAAACCAAGTGCAGACTTCACACAACCTGGGAACATAGCCGTGTGGCTGCCCGTATGGCCACAAGTAAGGCTATTTACCAAGCCCTTTGCCACCCCAAAACACTTATACATTTATACAAATTTATCATCACACAACATGGTATTATTAAGCATTCAAACATCCACAATAAGACATCCACATGCCATTTATAAACCACATTCATCATGCATAATCACACACACACACACACTTAACCATTCACATGCAAGCATACACATCCTTGAAATGCATCATCATAGACTTATAACATAACAAATATTGGCCACATTAAATGGCCTTATACAACAATAACCATCAATTAGCATAGGCCAACACTCTAGGCCAACTCATAATAACATATACACATAATCAAGTTCCTATACATGCCATAGACTTAAAAATACTTAAAGACCGTTGATACAATACCAATCAATAACTTGTTAGTGTGATAGAATCTCAGACGACCTCCAACTCGAGCTAGCATCTGTGACACTATAAGAAAAAGGAAAGGAAGGGGGTAAGCATTATAGCTTAGTAAGTAGGTATGTAAATAATAAGTGATTTATTAACAGGCTTTTAGAAATCTTCACAATATGTTCTCAAGATAATACAATCATAATTGCAAATAGTTCCACTATTTATTCATGTTCATCTCAATCTGTCTACTCGAGTCACTGTCACTAAATTATTTATATATTAAAATACGGAACTCCAAATTAAGATCCGCTAATTTTTCCTGGAACTAGACTCATGTATATTCTTACCATAAAATATTCAGAATTTTTGGTTTAGCCAATAAATACAGTTTGTTCTTTAAAGTCTCCCCTGTTCTGCTGGTTGACAGTTTCAACCCTTCTTTACTAAAAATTAATTATCTCTTCGTACGGGATTCGGATGATGTTCCTGTTTGTTTATATTGAAAATAGACTCATTCAGGATTTTAAAAATATAAATTATAACCCAAAATTATTTTTGTACAATTTTTAATAATTTTCCAAATTTAGAACAGGGGATTCCAAAATCATTCTAACTCTGTGTCACAAATATTCAAATATCTTAGAATATTAAATTATTTTGCTTACACCGTTTCTTTTATACGAAAATAGACTCAATAAGATTTAATTTAATATCTTATTCAACTTCTAATTCAATTTAAACCATTTTTGGTGACTTTTCAAAGACACATAACTGCTGCTGTCCAAAACTGTTTTATTTCTAAATTTCACTCTTTCATGTTTTCTTTATAGTAACTTTCATTGTAACACTTACTCCGTATCAATCTTACCAAAGTTCGATCACATATCGAGCACATTGCTCATAAGTTTACACACACATACCTGCCCTTATTCATCACATAGTCATATTCGTTTGCACTTAGTCATTTCCCATTGAACACATCGAAATAATAACGGATACACGGAAATTTGCACATAAGTGCCACACTTGTAGCTAAAGATACTTCATATACACTTTTCACATAGGCTCGCTCTCGAGCTATTCACATTCACGGGTCTGCTCACACAAGCTTTCGGTCATTCGTAACTACTTAGTGCTGCTCACACAAGCTGTCAGGTATCCGCAACACATTCCGGATTACCCAGCCACTGGTAGAACTTATAAGACCAGCACCCGTTTCACATAGTCACAATCTCGGGTCCGCTCACACAAGTTGTCGGTCATGATGAAACTACACGGTGCTGCTTACACAAGCTTTTGAGTATCCGTAACACATGCCGGATAACCCAGCCACCGGTAGAACGTACGGACCAGCACCCGGATCACTTATTTCACTTAGATTTCACATAGGTTTCTAGTGAACATGTCACTCGTATCCATTTTTATTCCTAAGGTTCAACCGAAAAATTTCTCACTTGTCGATATTTTGTCAATTACATCAAATATTCAGCCACAATTCATACCATTTATCAAAATATGAAAACGTAAGTAAAAACGATGCATTATTTAAATACAAACTTACCTCGGTAGCACAATCGGTGAAAAGGACTTATTCGTCATATTCTTTGTTTTTCCCCCGTTCTAAGTCCGAATCTCGTTTTCCTTGATATATAACAACACATTTAACTCATTTATTCATCCTGCTACTCAAATTAGCCTAAATTCACATTTTGGAAAATTACATTTTTACCCCTAAACTTTATCATATTTACACTTTTTCCCCTAGGATCGTAAATGATTTTCGTTCAATTTCTTTGTACTTTAAGCCTAGCCAAACCATTTTCCTAACTATAACATCCCACAATTTCCATTAAAACACACTTTTATGACATATTTTATAACTTTTACAAATTAGTCCTTTTAGGCATTTTCACCAAAAATCACTTAGTAAAAGTCATTTCTCTAACCGTAAACATGCATTTTCTACCATTAAACATCAAAATACACACATATTCATCATGGTTCAAAACCCTAGACTTTAACCATATCTCAAATTAGTGGTAGAAATAGATAGATCTTGTTACGAGGATTTCAAAAACGTAAAAATCATTAAAAATGGGGCTAGAACGGACTTACAATCGAGCTTGGATGCTTGAAAAACCCTAGCCATGGTTTCTTCATGATGCATTCGGCCATAGCTTGAAGATGGAAACAATTTTGCTTTAATTTTGGCTTTTTTAATTCTTTTAATTACTAAATGACCAAAATACCCCTAACTTAAAAATATCCTATTTCACTTATCTCATGTCCATTTTTGTCCAACAATTTAACCAATGGTCTAATTTCAGTTTAAGGACCTCCAATTTAAGAGTTCATAACAATTGGACACTTCTAACATGTGGAACTCAACTTTTGCACTATTTATAATTTAGTCCTTTTGACTAAATTGAGTGCCCAGACGTCGAAATTTTCGAATGAAATTTTCACGAAATCTTTCCGTGAAATCGTAGACCATAAAAATATAATAAAAACAAGATTTTCCTCGTCGAATTTATGGCCCCAAAACCACTGTTCCGACTTGGCCCAAAATCGGGCTGTTACATTTCTGACGATCCCTGGTTCCGAGCTAGCTTCGATTATCTATAAAACATAGAAGGAAATAAACAATGTAAGCTATAAAGCTTAGTAAGTTCGTATGTATATATGAAATAATTAACATCATTCATGAACAATTCCAAGTAGATACATAATTTGCAATTAAAACCTCAATCAATGAGATAACATGAAGTTTAACTATAAAGCAACTCATAAATTCTCATCTTCTTATTATTCATCATTCGAATGATTTACAGTACATACACATCTTGATACATATCTATTCTCACCATTTTGCTTATCGAATCTCTTCGAGTTTATAAATGCTTACGATATAAGTACGTTACTTTTTCTGTAACATCCCGAAATTGGGCCTAGTAGGATTGGGCCTTGAGCTTTAGGAAAAATTTGAGTATTATTTTTGTGTTGGCTCGGGTAGGAATTTTGTGTGTTAGCATAGTCTTGTGAAGGCTTGATTTTATTTAGGAAGTTAGAATAATTTTTTTTAGTAAGGTTTATTTAATGAAGTGGATTAAGTGAGCTTAGCACTTAAGTTAATTTAAGTGTTAATTAAAGCACATGAGGAGTTAGTGGCAAGGTGGTTATGATGCTTGGATAGTTGCTTGAGGTTAGAGGTTCGAGTAGCATAATTAACATTTTGAAGACTTTATTTTTATCCTAGCATTGATGGACGGTCAAACCTTATTTATGATGGACTCTCAAATTTTGGTAAGTTGAATATTGGTTTAAGGAAAGCATGAAATTGGGGATAAGAATCTTAAGGTTATGGTATGATGAGGGGGCAAAAGGCATGGATTATGGAGTGTTGTTTTGGAAACTCTTCTATGGCATTTTGTCCATGAACATGGATGGTTTCATGGACTAGGGGGAGTTGGCCGAATTTTTGGAAGGAATAGGATTAGGAGGAAATAAAGAGGAAATTGTGGGATTTGTGATGAATATGTGAGTTGGATGGCCAAGGGGATTTCTTTGATGACCATTTCGGTTTTGTGAGTAGAGCGGAGTAGCTGAATTTCTCTTAAGGAGTTTAGGCGTTTTCTTTTCGGGTTTATTCTTCTTTATCTAGTGTGGTGCCAAAAATCCTAATGCCATCAAAGTGCCATTTTTGTGCATAAGCCATTTAGTTTCGGTTTCCCTTCTCTTTGTTTTGTGTTCGAAACTTCAAAGATCATTAAGGTCACTAGCGATTTCTTCTTCTCTCTATTTGCTAGTTTGGCCGAATCTATCTCCTTTCTCAAACTCCTTCTTTTCCTTTTGATACCCGAGTTTGTCATCACCTTTGGTAAGGCTTGGCTGAACCCTATAGCCTCTTTCTCTCTTGTCTTTGCTTGAAATTTTAAGAAACACCATAGCAGAATCCTCTTAGCATTCAACTCCCTCCACTTTGGCGTGATCTCTCTCTCTTCACCATTCAAGTGCAGAAATCTTTCTCTTTGGGACTTGAAGTCGATTCTCCGAGGGTGATACCATCGATCTCTTGCTCTTAGTTTCGTTTTAAAGTGTGAAGTGCTCGCATAGAGGAGTCTTTTGGATTCGATTCTTCAAGGTAAGTAAGTGTAGCATTCGGCCAAGGGCCATTCTTATGAATTATTACTTAAAGCTGATTCTAACTTAGGTTGTGTAGGAAGGAGTTCAACAATCATAGGAGTGCAAATCGTTAGACGTGGGTTTCGGGATTTGATTGATTGTGCCAAAGCAGGTGCGTAGTTATCGCACTGTTCTTTTGTTGTATGTGTTTTAATATATAAATATGTATATGATGTGCATGGTAGCCGAATTAATGGCTAAAAAGGGTGGATGCCTATGTTGGGTAATCAATTGACAATGTCAGTATTTTATGATTTTAATTTACATATGATCTATGTATGAAAATGTGATGGCATGTGATATATGCTTATTTTAATGATATTGTGGCATGATACATGGGACTTGGGATGTGACTATCGAAGGAAAGGGTGTACATTATGTATGTGGACTGATGTTAGCCTTGTGCTACATTGGCGCTTGATGGTGGCTATGTGCTTCATCAAGGGAGGTGTTGGCTAGGTGCCCATCTCGGCGGATGATAGCTGTGTGCATCACCGTAGATTGAGGATGACCTCGAGTCACCTTGTGGATACAGATATGTGGATCATTATATGATCGGTGGCTTAGCCACGGCCTTGGGCAGCAAGTCTGCCAAGGTAAGATGTGAGGATCATTATTTGATCGGTGGATTAGCCACGGCCTTGGGCAGCAGGTGTGCCGAGGTTGGTGTAATGGATGGAACTAGGTTGGGTTGGGCTTCATTTTGCATAATTTTGCATGTGGATTGTGTGGATATGGGCCAAGCCCATATGTGGGGACATGTGTAATAACTATGCATTGAGTCTGTGTGACTCACCCAATTTTTCTCAAACCTTACAGGTGATGCATAAAGCTTGGACCGAGTTGGAGTGGATGCGAGGTGGCCCATGCAGAAGTTATTTTCTTATTTTATATATTATATATATTTTCAGAATTTGCGAATATTTGGTTATTGTAATAAGGGCCATTTAAAGGTTTTGAAGTTTATTATTATGTTTTAAAGTGGATTGACAATTTTTATTATTTGGATATGTTTTATTTTTAGCAACTCATATCTTAAAGATATATGTTAAAATTTCAAATCGAAGGATTTGTAACAACTTGATTTTATTTGGATTTATAAATATGCAATGTTTTATTAAAGACAATAAATTTTTATGTTTTCACTCTAAGTCAAAATATTTTTCAAACGTTTTCCATGATGGCATTCTAAATTCGGCCGTGGCGTATGGGCCGGGTTTGGGGTGTTCTGATTTGGTATCGAGCCTAGTTCAAAACTTCGGCTTTGTGGATTTTGGGTCCAAAAACAGTTTTCAAAATGGGCTTTTCAAAGATTTGGGCTTTCATAAATTTTTCAGTTTTATTCGGCATGGCACCTATATCTCCAACCCAAGTCCACCGTAAGTACCTCTGACTATTGAAGTGATTTATATATGTGAATGTTATGGGCTTATTTGGTCTCGTAGATTAGAATATTAGGACTATTGGACCGTAGGGCTAGTGCACTCAAACACATGCATAAGACTTAAAGAATAATTGAACAAACTCGTGACTAAGTCGCCGAGAGCTAGGTGTGGCAACCATTATGCGCATGTCTAGGAGTGGATTCGATGGAAGCTTGGTATTTAAGCGGTCCGAGTGACTCACCTCCTCTTTACTCGAATCCTACCTGCAGTGCGTAGCTACAGTTCACCCTAACCAAGAGGACCTATTCACGGGCTAAACTCGATAACTAAAACCCGAAAGGGACTAGCCATACTGTTTTATAAAGATCTTAGTTTTAAATTTACCAAATTAACCCTCTGATTTATAAAATCCTTTTAGACTTGAGAATTTTCCGAAATAAACTCGATTTGCAAAATTACTAAAATACCCCTGAGAGGTAAAATAACGAAATTACCCCTGGGTCGGGAATGGTCAGAAATACCTATAATGATGTGTTGAATGTTGTGGATGAATGTGAGTGTGATTCTCTGAATTAGAATAGTGAACTTGAACTAGAAACTTTGATTGATCGAAAGAACAACTTCTGAAAACTTCATTTCATAAAACTGTTCGCGGGATAATCAGTGGAACAAAAGTATTAATGCATAAAACTTCTTAATCAGATTAAATCGCGATGTTAGATATGAGTTCTAGGGGTGTGGTTGTAGTGGGCGCTTGGTAGAAGCAAAATGGTGTGTCGGAACCATCGCTAGTGAAGTATCTAGAACCTTGAGTGTGAACTTGGAGACTGTACTTAGAAAGTATATTGGTTTTATTAAGATCAGAGTCTTGCGCACAGAGCGTGAGTGTGGCGAGATAGGATGTACGATGTCATAGTTAGTTGGAAATTTCGAGGACAAAATTTCTTTAAGGAGGGTAGATTTGTAACATCCCGAAATTGGGCCTAGTAGGATTGGGCCTTGAGCTTTAGGAAAAATTTGAGTATTATTTTTGTGTTGGCTCGGGTAGGAATTTTGTGTGTTAGCATAGTCTTGTGAAGGCTTGATTTTATTTAGGAAGTTAGAATAATTTTTTTTTAGTAAGGTTTATTTAATGAAGTGGATTAAGTGAGCTTAGCACTTAAGTTAATTTAAGTGTTAATTAAAGCACATGAGGAGTTAGTGGCAAGGTGGTTATGATGCTTGGATAGTTGCTTGAGGTTAGAGGTTCGAGTAGCATGATTAACATTTTGAAGACTTTATTTTTATCCTAGCATTGATGGACGGTCAAACCTTATTTATGATAGGATGGACTCTCAAATTTTGGTAAGTTGAATATTGGTTTAAGGAAAGCATGAAATTGGGGATAAGAATCTTAAGGTTATGGTATGATGAGGGGACAAAAGGCATGGATTATGGAGTGTTGTTTTGGAAACTCTTCTATGGCATTTTGTCCATGAACATGGATGGTTTCATGGACTAGGGGGAGTTGGCCGAATTTTTGGAAGGAATAGGATTAGGAGGAAATAAAGAGGAAATTGTGGGATTTGTGATGAATATGTGAGTTGGATGGCCAAGGGGGATTTCTTTGATGACCATTTCGGTTTTGTGAGTAGAGGGGAGTAGCCGAATTTCTCTTAAGGAGTTTAGGTGTTTTCTTTTCGGGTTTATTCTTCTTTATCTAGTGTGGTGCCAAAAATCCTAATGCTATCAAAGTGCCATTTTTGTGCATAAGCCATTTAGTTTCGGTTTCCCTTCTCTTTGTTTTGTGTTCGAAACTTCAAATATCATTAAGGTCACTAGCGATTTCTTCTTCTCTCTATTTTCTAGTTTGGCCGAATCTATCTCCTTTCTCAAACTCCTTCTTTTCCTTTTGATACCCGAGTTTGTCATCACCTTTGGTAAGGCTTGGCTGAACCCTATAGCCTCTTTCTCTCTTGTCTTTGCTTGAAATTTTAAGAAACACCATAGCCGAATCCTCTTAGCATTCAACTCCCTCCACTTTGGCGTGATCTCTCTCTCTTAACCATTCAAGTGCCAAAATCTTTCTCTGTGGGACTTGAAGTCGATTCTCTGAGGGTGATACCATCGATCTCTTGCTCTTAGTTTCGTTTTAAAGTGTGAAGTGCTCGCATAGAGGAGTCTTTTGGATTCGATTCTTCAAGGTAAGTAAGTGTAGCATTCGGCCAAGGGCCATTCTTATGGATTATTACTTAAAGCTGATTCTAACTTAGGTTGTGTAGGAAGGAGTTCAACAATCATAGGAGTGCAAATCGTTAGGCGTGGGTTTGGGATTTGATTGATTGTGCCAAAGCAGGTGCGTAGTTATCGCACTGTTCTTTTGTTGTATGTGTTTTAATATATAAATATGTATATGATGTGCATGGTAGCCGAATTAATGGCTAAAAAGGGTGGATGCCTATGTTGGGTAATCAATTGACAAGGTCAGTATTTTATGATTTTAATTTACATATGATCTATGTATGAAAATGTGATGGCATGTGATATATGCTTATTTTAATGATATTGTGGCATGATACATGGGACTTGGGATGTGACTATCGAAGGAAAGGGTGTACATTATGTATGTGGTCTGATGTTAGCCTTGTGCTACATTGGCGCTTGATGGTGGCTATGTGCTTCATCAAGGGAGGTGTTGGCTAGGTGCCCATCTCGGCGGATGATAGCTGTGTGCATCACCGTAGATTGAGGATGACCTCGAGTCACCTTGTGGATACAGATATGTGGATCATTATGTGATCGGTGGCTTAGCCACGGCCTTGGGCAGCAAGTCTGCCAAGGTAAGATGTGAGGATCATTATTTGATCGGTGGATTAGCCACGGCCTTGGGCGGTAGGTGTGCCGAGGTTGGTGTAATGGATGGAACTAGGTTGGGTTGGGCTTCATTTTGCATAATTTTGCATGTGGATTGTGTGGATATGGGCCAAGCCCATATGTGGGGACATGTGTAATAACTATGCACTGAGTCTGTGTGACTCACCCAATTTTTCTCAAACCTTACAGGTGATGCATAAAGCTTGGACCGAGTTGGAGTGGATGCGAGGTGGCCCATGCAGAAGTTATTTTCTTATTTTATATATTATATATATTTTCAGAATTTGCGAATATTTGGTTATTGTAATAAGGGCCATTTAAAGGTTTTGAAGTTTATTATTATGTTTTAAAGTGGATTGACAATTTTTATTATTTGGATATGTTTTATTTTTAGCAACTCATATCTTAAAGATATATGTTAAAATTTCAAATCGAAGGATTTGTAACAACTTGATTTTATTTGGACTTATAAATATACAATGTTTTATTAAAGACAATAAATTTTTATGTTTTCACTCTAAGTCAAAATATTTTTCAAACGTTTTCCGCAGTGGCATTCTAAATTCGGCCGTGGCGTATGGGCCGGGTTTGGGGTGTTACATTTTCGATGCCATAATCCAACTATGGTCTTACACATACAATTCCAAGGCCCTGCCGTGGTATTACATTCACATGCCATAACCCGGCTATGGTCTTATTATCCGATTTGCCATAGCCCAGCTATGGTCTTATTCAACAACTCGTATGCTTAAACCGTACATTTAGATTCAATTTCTCCAAATTTAACTAATAGAATACATACAATCTCAATTCTATCCATCAATTAAACAAATGCACAATTAAGTTCAATTATACGAACTTACCTCGTATACGGATTTGACGAAACGGACCGACTACTCGATAACCTTGCTTTTCCCCCAATCTAAATTTGAATTCTTTCTTTCTTGATCTATATGAATTCAAAATTAACTTATTCAATCACATATTCTTTCAATTTAGTCCATATCACACTTTAAAGCACCTTTACACTTTTTCCCCAAGTATTACACAACTTTTACAATTTAGTCATTATTTCACAAAACACAAAATTCACATAATTTCAATAAAACCCATGCTTGGCCGAATTACATATAGGTCCCTAGCAGCCCAAAACTTTCATTTATTTCACATTTCAACCACTCAATTTGCACTTTTCATAATTTAATCCCAATTATGCATTTTCATCAAAAATCACTTAAGAAAACATGTAAAACTATAATCAAGCTTTCATATTTCAACATTAAACATCAAAGAACACATAGATTCAACAATGGAAACTCTCAAAATCTTTAACAATTTCGAAATTAAAGGTACGGGCTAGCTAGATTGAGCTGCAACGATTACAAAAGCATAGAAATCATCAAAAATCGAGCAAAAACGGACTTACTATCAAGCTTGCATGTGGCCGAACCCTAAAATGGACAAAAATGTCTTCCTTCCTTGTTGTTTTCGGTTGAAGATGAAGAAATAAAGATGATAGCCATGTTTTATTTACTTAATTTGTTTTTATTAACTAAATTACCAATTTAACCTTAATTAAAAACCATCAAATTACATGATAATATGTCCAACAATGTCCACTCAATTTAATTATGGTCTAATTACAACATAAGGACCTTAACTTTAAGATTCTATAGCTATTAGATATGTTTAGCTAATAGAACTCCACTTTTGCACTTTACGCGATTTAGTCTTTTTTACCGAATTGACCATTAAAGGATAAAATTTCTTCACGAAAATTTCACACCATCATATATTCATGCTGTAAATAATAAAATAATAATAAAATAAATATTTGTACTTCGGATTTTTTGTCCCAAAACCACTGTTCTGATTTGACCAAAAACGGGCTGTTACAACGATCGCAAGCTTGACAAAATTCATGAGCATATTTAAACATGGTATTGCAATAATATCCAAATTAGAGAACTTTAGCAGTAGTTCGCATTCCCCCAATGTGTCATCCATATGGTGTTGAATGACAGTGGTGTAAAATACTCTAAATCTCATCATTCGGAACACACATCTGAATTATTTGATCTGCACAATGTTTGAAATAAAACGGCTCATCACAATAATATTGCTTGGCATCATGGAGAAATTATCTTCATCTTTGAATGTTGAGCTCAGGTGGCAGCAATCCACTTACAAAGAAATTGACAATATCGGCATACCAAGGTAATGTCGTGGCAACCATTAGTTGCTCATCTGGAAAATCCTTCTTAATGAGTTGAATATTGCTGTCTTCATTTCCTACTTCAAGTCTCAACAAGTGATCAACCACTTGATTCTCCGTGTCTTTCCTATCTCAAATTTCTAGATTAAATTCCTATAGCAGCAGTATCCACCGGATTGACTTTGGCTTTGAGTCTTTCTTGGTCACCAAATACTTAATCACAGAACGATCCGTATAAACTGTAACTTTGGTGCCGACTAAATAAGATCTGAATTATTTAAATGCAAATACCATAACCAATAGTTCTTTCTCAGTAGTAGTATAATTTAACTGCGTATCAGTCAGCGTTTGGCTTGCATAGCAGATGGCATGGAATAATTTGTTTTTTCTTTTCCGGAGCACTGCTCCTACAGAAAAATCACTAGCATCACGCGTAAGTTCAAAAGGTAATGCCCAGTCCAATGCTATGACAATCTGTGCCGTTACCAGTTGCTTTTTCAATTCCTCAAATGCTTGCACACAAGGCTCATCAAACTTGAAAGCTCTATTATGTTCTAACAATGCACACAGAGGTTTGGATATTTTTGAAAATTCCTTAATAAAGCATCGATAAAATCCTACATGGCCAAGGAAACTTCGAATACCTTTAACTGTAGTAGGTGGTGGCAATTTTTGAATAACCTCAATCTTCGCTTTGTCTACGAAAATCCCTTGCTGTGAAATTTTATGTCCCAGAACAATGCCTTCACAGACCATGAAATGACATTTTTCTCAATTTAGAACAAGATTATTCTCTTCACACCGATAAACAACTAGCTCTAGGTTTTTTAAACAACCTTCAAAAGTATCGCCAAACACCGAGAAGTCATCCATAAAAACTTCCAAAAAATACTCCACCATGTCTGAAAATATTGCCATCATGCAACGTTGAAATGCTGCAAGGGCATTGCACAATCCAAACGCCATTCGTCTAAAAGGGAAGGTTCCATAAGGACATGTGAACATAGTATTTTCTTGGACAATAGAAGCAATAAAAGGCTTTTCCTGCTAATCTATCTAACATTTGATCGATGAATGGCAAAGGAAAATGGTCATTCCTAGTTGCTTTGTTGAGCTTTCAATAGTTCATGCAAACTCCCCATCCCGTGACAGTACGAGTTGAAATGAGTTCGTTGTTATCATTGCTAACCACAGTAACACCCTTTTTGTACAAATTGAACAGGGCTCACCTACGAACTATCAAAAATATGATAGATTATTCCAGCATCAAGCCATTTGATAATCTCCTTTCTGACAACTTCCTTTATAATTGGGTTCAGTCTTCTCTGCTGCTTAATAGAATTGCCACGGCAATCCTCCAGTAAAATCTTAGGCATGCAGGTGGCCGGACTGATTACCTTGATATCTGTGATTGTGCACCCCAGCGCCTTCTTATATCTCTTTAAAGCTTCTAACAATTGAGCCTCTTGATCAGATGTTAATTCTACAGGGATAACTACTAGCAACGTGCTGTTGTCTCCCAAGTAGACATATTTCAAATGTAATGGCAAAGGCTTCAACTCCAAAGTAGGAGGGACCTCTATAGAAGGTCAAGGACGTTTAAAGGAACACTCTGATGAATTTAAAGATTCAAAACTCCTCTTTGCTCCATTTCCAATTTGCTTAGCCTCCATCAGTTCACTAAGTTCTTCAATCAGTTCCTCTTCATTCAACTCAACTGAGTTTGCTTCATTATCAGAATTGTTGTAACAAAATTCTGCCAATTCTTCCTTCACTGGTGTGTCAATAATCCCAATGGCGTGACAATCTTCATCTATATCTACGCACATCATGGCATAAAAAATATTAAAAGTTATCTGCTGGTCAGTAACTCTCATTATTAATTCACCTTTCTGTACATCAATTTATGTTCTACCAGTGGCTAGAAAAGGTCTGCCAAGAATAATTGGCACCTCTTTATCAACTTCACATTCTAGAATAATAAAATCTGCTGGAAAAATAAATTTGTCAACTCTTACCAACACATCTTCAATTTTACCTTCTGGATGTGCATAAGAATGACCAGCTAATTGCAGCGTGACAATTGTAGCTTTCACCTTCCCAATTCCCGATTTCCTAAAAATAGACATAAGCATTAAGTCTATACTTACACCTAAATTACATAATGCTTTGCCTACATAACGGTTTCCAATTGAGAAAGGAAAAGTAAAACTCCCTAGGTCCTTCAGTTTTGATGTTAATTTGTTCATCAACATTGTTGTGCACTCTTCAGTGAGAGCAACAGTTTCAAATTCCCCTAGTCTTCGCTTCTTTGGCAATATATCCTTCATGAACTTTATGTAATTGAGCTTTTCCTCTAATGCTTCCACCAATGGTATGTTGATATGAAGTTGCTTCAGGACATCTAAGAATTTTTTGAATTGAAAATCTTGCTTAGATTTTTTAAATCGCTAAGGAAAAGGTGGTGGTGGCCTTCCTTCAACTTGTTGAGGTTGTTTTGTTGTGGCATTGTTATTGGCAATACGAGCTGATTCTGCCTCAACATTTTTTTTGTTTTCTTTTCCCAATTGTAGATTACTCGACTACTGGTTCGGAATTTGCCTTATGTGTTAAATCTGAGCTATCTTCTTCAATAGCGGCATCATTAACAACTCTAGGTAGTTGAGTACCACTTTTGACTGTAATGGCCTTCCATTGCTCCTTCCCTTGAGATCTTAAATTTTTAGTATCACTCGGTAATGCTCCTTGCAGTCTTGAGCTTAATGCACTGGCAATTTACCCCACTTTGTTTTCTAAAGCCCTTAAAGATGCAACTTGACTCTGTATTACAACATCGTTCTTGGCCATGTATTCCTTCAATAAAGCTTCTTCCATGGATGAAGATGATGATGAACTTTGCTGAACATTTTGCCATGGCATAAGTTGATTGTATCCAAGTGGTATACTTGTGACATTTTGTCGAACAACATTACTAGAATTTCCCACTCCTTGATTACTCCAACTGAAATTAGGATGTTGTTTCCATCCTGGACTGTATGTATTGGAATATGGGTTATTGTTTCGATTGAAATTTCCCATGTAACATACTAAAACTGGGTTCGATGGGCATTCATCAAAAAATGATCTTCCCCACAATAAACATAAGTTAATTTTGTTGTTTTCATTTCCTGCATTACAACTGGTCTCTTCAGTGTTTTAATCATATTAGTTAGGAATTATACCTGAGCAGTTAATGAAGTGATCGCATCAAGCTCCATAGCTCCAGCAACTCTTCTGCCAGTACCCACTATTGTAGTTGGATATTGATAATCATTGTTAGCTATCCTTTCCAGAATTTCATATGCCTCATTATATGATTTATCTAGCAAATTCCAATTGGCAGAAGCATCAACTACCATTCTTGTATGTGAATTCACTCCATTATAAAACATTTCCATTTGCGTCCAGTGTTGGAAACCATGCATTGGGCATTTTCTAATCAATTCATTGAATAACTCCTAAGATTCATACAATGTCTCATCTTCAGATTGCCAAAAAGATGTCATATCATTCCTAAATTTGGCATTCATGTTTGGAGGATTGTATCACAACAAAAACCTCTGACAAAGTTAATTCCAAGATGCCACCATTACTGGCGGCAAAGCATTTAACCATGCTCTGGCACGATTTCGCAATGAATAAGGAAATAGCTAGAGTCTCATGGCATCTTCAGGAATACCATGCTACCTGAATGAATCATAGACCTCCAAAAAGAGTCTTAAATGCAGCCGTGGATCTTCAGTAGGTAATCCACTGAAATGTCCTACTGCTTGTAGCATTTGAAACATCATTGGTTTCAACTCGAAATGCTGAGCTTGAATATGTGGCTTGAAAATCCCTGGATTCAAATCATCCAATATTGGCACTACATGTTCTCTAATGGGTCTATCTCTATAATTTGTCATACGAGAAATATCAACATCCCTGTCATTCGGATGTAATGGATCTTCTCTGCCTGGATCATTTTCAATCCTTGTCATTTCTCGCAATTCTTTTCTCCTTCTTCTCAAGGTTATCTCATTTTCAGGATCAAAATAATACTCTTCGTTCTCAGGAATACCTCTACTCATAAACTAACAACAAACCTGAAAAAGAATAAAAAGCAACTATGTAATCTAAAACTAGCAAAACTAAATCGATAAAAACTGTAGCACCCCTTACCCATGTTCAACGCCGGAACCAGATACGAGGCATTACCAAACTTAACTTGCTCAAACATAAAACTTCAGACTATAAAATTTCGTTTCAACTTAAAACATTTTCATTCATATTCATAATGTCCCTATTATGGGTCTACGAGACCCTAAACATACATGTGGAATGGTTCGGGACTAAACCAGAAACTTTTGCACACTTAGAATTTTTTTGCCTAAAACAGGGCTACACGCCCGTGTGGGCAGGCCATGTGGTCACACACGCCTATGTCCTTAGCCCGTGTGACTCTCTGTTTATGACGTCATTAATAAAATTGGGTCACACGGCCAAGTCACACGCCCGTGTGCTTAGGCCGTGTGGCGAATTAAATTTCGAAAAGTAAATGCAGACTTCACACGCTCTGGGCACACGCCCATGTCCCGGGGTCGTGTTCTCCACACGGCTGAGACACACGGTCGTGTCTCTGCCCGTGTGCCCAAGAAAATGGCTATTTTCCAGACCATTTGGCACCCTCATTTGCACATACTTAAACACAACTTCAATCCATCCATCCCAAACACACATAACCACATCACATAAAACCTTTAGTATAAACACACAAGTATAAATAGGCATTACAACTCACTAACCAATATGAACCAACACATTTGGCCAAATCAAATGAAACATACACAATTGACTAAGTCCCTATACATGCCATAGACTCAAAAGGTTTTGCATTCACTTATACCCAACATGATAGCTTGATAGTGTGATAGCATCTCCGACGATCTCCAACTCGAGCTAGTATAAAACCCTACATGATATGAGAAAGGAAGGGGAGTAAGCTATAAAGCTTAGTAAGTATGTATGTAAATAATAAAAAATTTATTACCATGCTTTTAAAAATCATTATTTTGAGTTCTCAAGATAATGCCATCATTATTGCATAAAAATTTTCAAATCACTTATGTTCATCTTGAGCTGTCTACTCGAGTTAAAGTCACTAAATTATTTTTATCTGGAGCTACGGAACTCCAAATTAAGATCCACTAATTTTCCTTGAAACTAGACTCACATATCTTCTTACTATAAGATCTCTAGAATTTTTGGTTCATCCAATCAGTACAGTTTATTCTTTAAAGTTTCCCCTGTTTCGCTGTCTGACAGTTCTGACCCCTCTTCACTAAAAAAATATTTTCTAATTGCAAAGAACTCGAAAGACATTCATGTTTGTTTCTATTAAAAATAGACTCATTAAGAAATTCAAGCATATAAATTTTATCCCTTGATTATTTTTTTACAATTTTAATGAATTTCCAAATTCAGAACAGGGGATTACGAAATCATTCTGACCCAGTCTTATAAAAATTCAAATATCTCATAATATGAAATTCTTTTGCTTATACCGTCTCTTTTATGCGAAAGTATACTTAATAGGCTTTAATTTCATATCTTATTCAACTTCTAATTCAACTTCCACCATTTTTGGTGAATTTTCAAAGTGATTCAACTATTGCTTTCCAAACTGTTTTATTGCTAATTTTATATCATGTTTTCTTTGTATTAATTCTCATTTACACACTTATAACACTAAAGCATATCCATAGTTAGCCATGCCAATAGCTAGTCATCATCAAATATTTACAAGACATTCTTTGGCCAATTTAACTTATACATCAACAACAAAAACTTGAACATTTCATTTCTCAATTTAATTTGGCTTAAAAGCCTCACACATGATCACAATCCACATTTCCCATATATTCTTACATCATAAGCATAAACTTAGCTCTTTGTCGTTGATGAATAAACTTAGCTCTTTGTCATTGATGCATAAACTTAGCTCTTTGCCCATCGAACTACTCAGAATATCGAAGGATACTCAATCTCATCATACATGTATCACGATGCCAATGCCATATCCAGATTTGGTCTTACATGGGATCTCAGCTCGATCCCGATGCCATATCTTAGATATGGTCTTACACGGGATCTCATATCTCGATGTCGATGACATGTCTCAGACATGGTCTTATACGAGATCGTATATAGATGTCGATGTCATGTCCCAGACATGGTCTTACACGAGATCTTTCTTTGGTCCCGAGGCCATGTCCCAGACATGGTCTTATACGGGACCTCCTTCATTTGGTGCTGATGCCATGTCCCAGACATGGTCTTATACGGGACCTGCATTCGGTGCCGATGCCATGTCCCAGACATGGTCTTATACAGGACCTGCATTCGGTGCCGATGCCATGTCCCAGATATGGTCTTATACGGGACCTACATTCGGTGCCGATGCCATGTCCCAAACATGGTCTTATACGGGACCTTCCTTATCTCATGTTGTGACATTAGTATCCTTGCTATTCCGAATAGTAGAAATAATATTCATTTCACATGATATCTAGAAATTAAAAATATAAAAATATTATGTAGCTTTAATTTCACACAAACTTACCTCGATACCAAAATGGCAAGAAAGGACCTAACCGTCAGTTACTCATTTTTCCCCCCCGTTCTAAGTCCGAACCTCATTTTATTTGATCTATAACATCACATTTAGCTTACTTATTAGTCACATTATTCATTGCGACCCAAAAATCATACTATGGCAAAATTACATTTTTGCCCCTAAACTTTGTCATATTTACACTTTTGCCCCTAGGCTCGTAAAATGATTTTTATTTGATTTCCTTGTATTTTAGGCATAGCCGAACCATTTTCATAACTATAGTAGTCCACAATTTGCATTCATTAACACATTTTTCAACTTTTTTTTTACAAATTAGTCCTTTTATGCAATCTCATAAAAAATCACTTAGTAAAAGTCGTTTACTACACACCGAGCATTCATATTCTACCATTAGACATCAAAGCACATGCATTTCGTCCTTGGGTAAATTTTTAAACACAAACCCTAGCTCAAAATGATGGTAGAAATAGCTAAACCGAGTTACGGGGATCTCAAAAATGTAAAGAACATTAAAAATAGGGCTTAGATGCGCTTACTATTGAGCTTGAAATCTTGAAAACCCTAGCCATGGCTTCCCCCATGCTAAATTCGGCCAAGGAAGAAGATGGACAAAGGTTTTTGGATTTTATTTTGTCTTTTAGTCCATTTAATTACCAAATTACCAAAATGCCCCTAACTTAAAAATATCCTATTTCACTTATCTAATGTCCATTTTTGTCCAACAATTTAACCAATGGTCTAATTTCCATTTAAGGACCTCCAATTTAAAAGTTCATAGAAATTGGACACTTCTAACATGTGGCACTCAACTTTTGCACTTTTACAATTTAGTCCTTTTGACTAAATTGAGTGCCCAAACGTCGAAATTTTCGAACGAAATTTTCACGGAATCTTTCCGTGAAATCGTAGACCATAAAAATATAATAAAAATAAGGTTTTTCCTCATAGGATTTGTGGCCCCAAAACCACTGTTCCGACTAGGCCCAAAATTGGGCTGTTACAATTCTCCCCTTCTTTAGGGATTTTCGTCCCTGAAAATCTTACCAGAAGAAGTTGCTTTCAACTCTCCTGAAACTCTTTCACTAATCTTCTCAGAATTACAAATCGATTTAATCTCATATATCTCTTTCCAATATCCTTTAAACTTTAGCACACAATGCCGAAGTACACCGTCAAAATCTGAACTACCCTCTTAGACTTATCATTGATATAAAAGCAAATTACTGTGCCAAAATGCAACTGCATACTCAGAGTTCCCTATGGCTCATCCAATAATTGCGATGTAACTTCCGGATCTCTATCCGACATAATGGAACTGACACTCTGCATAATCGAATAACCTCAGAAACATATTACTCGGCTAATCTGTCAAATAAGAAATATGTACATAATGAAATGATCATACGGATCTTTCTTTGTCAAATGATCAACCATAAACCAATTAACATCTAACTTTTCGGGGATAATGACAATCCCGATATGAAATCTATAGTATCTCTATCTCATCATCACTCCATTACCATCACTGACTATATTAGTCCTGCATATACTTGATTTCGGCTTACTTGCTAGCAAATAAACATCTGAACATAAATTCAAAAATATTGTGATACATACTCAATCATCAGAACATCTACTCCTATAACTGCACATTTTATTATTCTTGGATGAATCGACGAGCTACTACTGAGTCTCGTACAAAACTTCTGTACAAACTCTAGGTTACCCAATACGCGAATTCTATCTCAGAACAATAATAATAATTAGGAATCTAGTCCAACCTGAAATTCGGAATAGAAAGTTGTTTCACACTGTACTCGTTTAGTTCACCACTCTCTATGACTTCTCTGAGCTTCTCAATTCACAAAGAAAGAATCGCTTAAGCTTTTAACTTAGCTAGAACTAGTCCATCATCAAATAAGATCAATCAAGTAACCAGTACTCACAAAAATAAACAAAAAATTTTCCATTCAAGCATCTGTAACCATACTTGCTTTCCAAAAGGTAAGTCGATAATTACTCACAGTCTTTTAACATCTCAAAACATTCACGTTGTCTTAGTTTCAGATCTTTCTGCGACATTAGATACTTTAACCCATTAGGATTAGGAAGCATTTGACACTTTTCGTCGAACATACGAAATCATCCAATTCACAACACAGATATAAAAGTGGTTGTATCTAAATCATTAGTCGAACAGTTCTTTTTTATGTAACTTTAACTGTCTGAAAGTGCAAACTATTTCTTTACATTCTTGTATTAAAACATATTCCGATCTGTTCAATAGTACATCATTGAAAAATTGCAAATTCCTTCCTCAATTCAAATTGAACTCAGAACTAGAGCTTCGGTTAATAATACTTTCAACTGTTTAGAACTTTGCTAACATGCATAGATCATTCGAATTTGATGTGTCTCTAACTAACTATGATCACAATAAAGGCAAGTGCACCTATCGTTTAATAGTATAGTTATGGTAAGACCAGAAATATCGTACCCACAAGGACCAAGAGTACTAGTAATTACTATCTTCCTATTATCTAGCCTAAGAATTGGAGTGGTTTCTTTTAAACTATTAATTAAAAGCACGACAGAGAATGAATTGGGAAAATACTTTTTAGACAACTTTATGAGATAGACAATACCCAAGGAAGAATCCACCTATACTTCACTTATTACTTTTGATTCATACGATTTATTCACTTGACTTAATCCATAGAAATCCCTGATTTATGTTAATATCTCTTTCAAGACTAAAAATAACTGACTCTAGGTTGATTAATTGAAATCTCTTTCTAATTAAAACCCCTATCGTTGCATTAACTCGATCTATGGATTCCCTTATTAGATTTGACTCTAATCCGACAGATTTTCGTCGCCCTATTTCTAGGGTTGCAATCAACTCCACTTAATTGTATTGATCTACTCTTAAAAATGGACTTTTTCTCCTCTGAATAAGCACATTCGACTTGAATCAATAACCTGAATTATCAAAACAAAAATAAGAACTCACAATTAAGAATAAGAACAAGTATTTATCTTATACATCAAACAATAATAAGATCCATCTTAGGTTTCATCCCCTTAGGTATTTAAGGGATTTAGTTCATACTAATAGAGGGAAACATCATAGAATAGGAAAAACAACAAAACATAAGAAAACGCAAAAACTTCAAGAGAAATTGATAGGAGATCTTCGGTCTTGATGGAGATTCTTCTTTCGAGCTACTCCCGATGGCTGTCTTCGAGTATTTTTTACCTTCTACTCTGCGTCTCTTTAGGTCCTCCTCTAGGGTGTTTAAATAGGCTTTGGAGCACCTTTCTTGGCCCACAAGTAGCCTTTTCCGATTGAAATTAGACTTAGGTTTGGCAGGGACACGCCCGTGTGACACGCCCGTGTTCGATAACTTAGGCCGTGCTTGATTCTGCTCGCCACACACGGCCGTGTGGTCTACAACTTAGGCCGTGCTCGATTTTGCTCGTCACACACGGTCATGTGATCTGCCCGTGTAAGGTAGTCTAGGTCGTGTTGATTTCTGAGGTAGGCCTATTTTGTCCCTTTTTGGCCTGTTTCTCGTTCTTTTTGACTCCCTAAGCTATCCTAAGTGTAAAACATAAAATTCAAGGATTAGGAGCATCGAATTCATCAAGTCTAATGAAAATTCATCCAAAAATAAGCTAAGCATGGGGTCAAAATATGTATAAATTATGGTTTATCAAATATCCCCACACTTAAGCCTTTGCTTGTCCTCAAGCAAAATCCTTAACTCACAATTAAAATTAACTTCCTTAATTTATAATTATTATCAATAATGTCTCATCATAATTCACAGGTAATTCATACATTGATAATTTAACTAAAAGAGTGCTAAAGATTCAAACAATCCAAGTCACAAATTTTTATAGCACGAAAACATTGGTGTTTCCCTTTACCTAAATAATCACCTTTGATTCAAAATCGACAAGAATTGACATGCTCACTAACGATTCACTCAAATCACTCATCGTGTTTAAGGTTCAGATTAAGCACTCAAAAGTCAACCATGAAAAGTTAATCCCATAGGCTTGCATGAAAATCAAATCTCCACCACTATAGAATGAGATGATACACAAATCAAAAGGTCTTAAAAAGGGTTGCAACGGGGCTTGGGTTAAAGGTGTGGATAAAGGCTGAATTAGAGGGTTAAAATCGAGATCGAATTGATAATTTACCTAACTATAAAAATGGACTAATACTGAATAATTACATCAATTAAAATAGCACGAGCTTCTTCTCAAAATGTGAAATTAATCGTTTAAGCTCAAATAACAAAGAACTAGTAATAATATATATTTCTACTTTTTTTTTTAAGAACAAGTATTTAATTAACAACTGAAAATAGAGAACATTGTAACATCCTTGAATCAGGGTCTCTACATTTTTGTGTGTTGCATGTGATGATATGTTTGTTGTGCTAGTTTAGGGTGTTTTGGGGTCCAGGCATGAGCTCGGGGTAGGCCCGAGTCATGGTAGAAAATTTTTGTTTCGGGTACTTGGAAGGGGGAGTTGAGGGAGTTAGGTGATAAGAGGAGTTGTTGGAGTGTCTTGACACAAATAACCCAGTGGTAAAGTGGCAAGGAGGCGCCACTCGGTGCACAAGGGAAGTGACGCCACATGCAGGGAAGGAGAGCCTAGGTTCGAGCAGCATAATTCCTTTTCTGCTTGTTGTTTTTGACGCCAAAGCTAGGAAGGTAGTGTGCTCAGGATGGACTCTCTTGGATAAGTGTTGAAGGAGTCAACACATTTGAAATGGGTGAAAGAGAGGAAATTTAGGATTTTGACTCATTCAAATGGATTTGAATGAGTGGAAGAGAGAATTTCCAGGAGAAAACAAAGGGATTGAGTTGGGAAGGGGTGGAAGTCGAATTTGAGTGGTGTAGGTAGTGTGCATTCGGTTTTGGGAGAGTGGAAACGAGGTGTGCCGAATTTGGGTTATTTTGGGGTATGACTTTCGGCATTTTGGTGGGTGTTCATTTTTCTTTTCGGCTTGAGTTTTCTTCCATCTTCTAGTGTGCCGAAACCACTCCCACAATTGCATTTTCACGCATCTTTGTTCTTTTCCTTTTCTTTCGGAATACATTAGTCGAATGCTCTCCTAAACTCCTCCTCATCTCTTTTTCTTTTACTTCTTTAGTGTCTAGCCGAATCCACATTGCTCACCACACAATGGGTGCAGTTTATTCTTTTGCCAAAACCATAGGAACCGAAACCCCACATATCACTTCTCCTTTTCTATCTCCTTTTCTATCTCTTTCACTTTTATTCTGTTGTTAGCCGAAACTACACTCTTCTATTTTTCTCATCATTTTTTCACTCTTTGTGGAAGTCGAAATCTCAACTCATTACAAGGTAAGATCTCGTTGTTTTTATCTTCTCTCCTTGTGTTCTCTTATGATCTTTTGGCCGAATCTTTCTAGTATTCTCATCTTCTCCTTTTGTCTTGCCGATTTCCCTCATCTTTGGTGCTAGTGCCGAATTCTCTTATGTGCCAAGGGGATCTTTTGCGTTAAGGAATGAGTGTAGCCGCATTTTACTGATCTCCGAGATTTGTTTGGCTTAGGATTTAAGCCTAAAGGCTCGGGTGTTGTCGATCTAGGTAAGGGTGGTTATCTCTGTGCGTTATATCCTTCAGGATATCTTGGTTAAGCCGAATGGCTTTTTGTTTAATGATATGGTGTTGGCCGAATATAAGAAGGGTGAAGGCAAGCGATTGGGTTTCCGAGTTTCACTCGATTCGTGGGCTAGATCTTAGTCTTTGGGATTCGTTAGACTCGCGAGTAACCAGGTGTGTAACACTTACACACTCCATTAGTTAATTTGCTAATTGTGTTTACTGTTAAAAGCCGAAATAACTTTTGAAATCGGTGTGTTACCCTTGTGGGTATGAGCATGGACTCCGGGTAAGTCCCTTGTTGATTGACTATCGATATATGCAAAGCTTATACCATTTGATTATGCTATGCTATGTGATATTTGCATTATAAACATGTCAATATGCCATGGAAAATGTGTTCATGATAATGGGTATCTTTGAGAGGAGGGGGGGAAAGATGATTTAGACTGCCACCAGTGGTTTTGACCACACAACAGGTTGGCCCCGCTTTCCATATGATTTGGGACTAAGTCTCAGGTGGTTTTGACCACACATAGATTATTGTGACTCGTCCCGGTGGTTTGGTACCACGATTGGGTTGGCCCCACATGTTGATTACTGAGGATTGTCATCGGTGGTTTTGACCACACGGTGGGTTGGCCCCACCATATGATTTGTGACTACGGGCACCAAAGTGGTTTTGACCACACTTATACGATTTGTGGCTACGGTCACGATGGTTTTGACCACGATGGTTTTGACCACGCGGGGTGAGACACGTGAGTTCGGATGGTTAGGTTGGGTTTGCATGATTTGCATATTGACTTATGAATTGTGTAAGTTCCTTGTTATTATCGGGATGGGGATTTATGCACTGAGTCTCGGTGACTCACCCCTTCTCTTACATTTTGCAGATGAGGCATAGATCGCGGATGTGGAGCCGGGTGGACTCGAGGTGGCCATGCGCTAAGTTTTCGGGTTTTAATTCAATTACTATTTTGGGTTAATTTACTTTTAAATTTTGTTTTGGATTTGTAATAAGGCCGCTAAATTTTATTATTTCGGGTTTTGATCATCTGCTATAAGTTTTATCATACTGTGCTTAAGTTAATAACATAGCATGCTCAAATAACCTGTAAAATCAATGTTTTCGAAAATTTTACATCTTATCGGGATTTTCCAAACTTTACCATCGGGTAATAACAATAAATGAAGACAACAAACTAACTCAGACTTTCTCCAAATTAAGTTTTTCTCTATGTTCAAACACAAAACGGTTTTTAACTTTACTATTTTTAACTCACTCAGGATTTCATGAAATCAAACGGTTTTCTAAAACAAGGATCGACAAACGATTTTTCTCAAAAGAGTTTTTCTTTAAAACTTTTAATGACAAAGTGTTTCAACGATGTTTTTTTACGAATATAAACCGACAACTTGTTTTATTTACAATATTTTTACCCTGTGACATGCCGGATTCGGTCGTAGCGTGTTGACCGGGTTTGGGGTGTTACAATTTTGGTATCAGAGCCAAGTTTAAAAGCTCGGCTGTGGGCCCGAGGCCTAAAAATGTTTTAAAATGGGTTATGAAAGGTTTTTTTTGAAAGGTACGGTTGGGAAAGCATGGCACCGAGTCTCCGGCACCGATTCGTCCAGGTAAGTACCCCTAACTATTGTTTGTATGCTTGTAATGATGATGCTATGACTAATAGTAATAGGGAATCACTTCAGAGAGACTGGAACCTTAGGATTGTGTGTGAACCTACGGAAATAATCACCGTAATAAACTATTCATAAGACTGTGCTTTAATAACAGTGGAATAAGTCTAACGTATAAAACTTTTAAACCAGATCAATTCATGAACGATAGTCATGAGTGCACGAGGACATAGGCGTAATACACGTGGACGAGGTAGAGGTAGGATGACAGTGTCAAAATCGGTAGGGTCTAGACATGGGTCGAAGAACGAGGTACCACCGCCGCCAGCTGTGGGCGCAGAATTTCAGGATCAGACGGGTGGTGATGACGCTGTGTCGCAGGTGATGCTACGGGTTCTAGAGAGAGTCGCGAGTGCAGGCGTCGGAACAGGAGCTCAGAAATCTGTGTTCGAGCGACTCCAGGCTAATGGCGCGACGGTATTTAGAGGTGTATCTGGTGTGGCTCCCAATATAGTGGAGTATTGGCTGGAGGCGACAGAACGTATCATGGACGACCTGGATTTTACGACTGAGGAGAAGCTGAAGGGTATAGTATCTCTTCTCCGAGATGAGTCATATCAGTGGTGGCTCACGATTAGGGATGGAGCAATGGCGGACGACATCACTTGGGATTTCTTTAGGGCAGCTTATCAGAGAAAATACGTCGGGGCTAGTTACATCGATGCGCAGCGTAAGGTGTTCCTGAATTTGGTTCAGGGAAATAAGTCAGTATCAGAATATGAGGCAGAATTTCTTCGATAAAGTCAGTATGCACGGGGTATTGTGGGCACGGAACATGAGCGCTGTGTTAGATTTGAGGATGGGTTGAGAGATGAGCTGCGGATATTGATTGCTCCACAGTAGGAGAGAGAATTTGCGGTCTTGGTAGAGAAGGCCAAGGTTACTGAGGAGGTAGAACAGTCAGTGAGACGGAACCAGGATAGGAGTTGGAATAAGAGGAGTTCTGGGTCATCAGGGTGTGCCAGGAATCAGTAGAAAAGGGCTAGATATGGTGGGCCGAACCAAGCTGCAAGGCCTGCTACTGCTGCTACTCAGTGGCCGCCACGGTGTGCTTGATGTGGGAAGTCTCACACGGGGGAATGTTGGACCAAAAACAGAGGGTGCTTTGAGTGTGGGTCAATGGGGCACCGAGTGAGGGATTGTTCGCAGAGGTCGGCCTAGGCTTCACCGGGGATCGTGGTCGCATACGCTCGAAGGGGATGGTCAGCAGCCACAGAGGGGTCGCGGTTCAGCCAGGGGAGGTAATGGTTCTGGACGAGGCCGCGGAGCACCGGGCAGAGGTGCTGGGAGCACAGAGGCGAGACAGCCTGGGTTGGTCTATGCAAATGAGGCGTCGAGAGGAGGCGATGCACCGGGACGTCATAACCGGTACGTTCTTAATTTTTGGACTACCTTATACTGCTTTGATAGATGTTGGTTCGACGCACTCGTATGTTGCCAGTAGAATAGTGGAAACTATGAACTTAGCCTTTGAGATTACTTCTAGGGAGATGACAGTAATAAGCCCTCTAGGTCACTCAAGAGAAGTAAGTAAATCAGATAGGGATGTACCCTTAGAACTCCAAGGGGTAGTGTTCTTGGCTGATCTAATGGAACTGCCGTTCAGGGAGTTCGATCTGATTCTCGGGATGGATTGGCTAGTAAAGTACCAGGCAAGTTTGGATTACGCGGCTAAGCGCATGGTTTTGAGGAAAAATGAGGGTGAAGAGGTGGTAATGATAGGTAATAGAAGAGATTATCTATCTAACATTGTATCTGCTCTGAAGGCTGAGAAAATGGTGAGGAAGGGTTGTGAGGCGTTCATGGTGCATGTGTGTGCTTTGGAGGCCAAGGGATCAGGGCCAGGGGAATGTCCGAACGGTGAGGGAATTTGCCGATGTATTCCCAAAAGAACTTCCGGCCGCCTCCTCGACCGTGAAGTTGAGTTCGGTATAGATCATTATCTTAACCGCGCCAATGTCTATTGCCCCGTATAGGATGGCGCCGAAGGAATTAGTGGAACTGAAGGCATAGATTCAGGAATTGTTGGACCAGGGTTTCATTCGACCAAGTGTATCACCTTGGGGAGCGCCTGTGCTCTTTGTTAAGAAGAAAGACGGCACAATACGGATGTGCATAGACTACCGCCAGCTGAATAAGTTGACGATCAAGAACAAGTATCCATTGCCGAGAATAGACGACTTGTTTGACCAGCTTAAGGGTGCATCGATTTTCTCTAAGATAGATCTTAGGTCGGGGTATTATCAACTCAAAGTGAAGGAGGCTGATATTCATAAGACGGCATTTTGCACTCGTTATGGGCACTACGAGTTTTTGGTAATGCCGTTCGGGTTGACCAATGCACCGGCAGCGTTTATGGACATGATGAATCGGGTGTTTCAGCCATACTTGGACCGGTTCATCGTGGTATTTATAGATGACATTCTGGTATACTCGAAATTTGAGGAGGAACATGATGCGCATTTGCGGGTGGTTCTACAGATTCTGAGGGAGAAGCAACTATTCGCCAAGTTTAATAAAAGCGAGTTCTGGCTTAAGGAGGTAACTTTCTTGGGTCATGTGGTGTAGGCTGAGGGGATTAGAGTGGACCCTCGGAAGATTGAGGCGGTGTTAGATTGGAAACCATCTAAGTCGGTAGCGGAAATTTGGAGTTTTCTGGGTTTGGCAGGATATTACAGAAGATTTGTGGAAGGGTTTTCTTTGATTGCAGCACCGTTGACCAAGTTGTTGAGAAAAGGGGTACCATTTGTGTGGACGGATAGACAGCAGGAAAGTTTTGACAAGTTAAAGAGAATTCTGACAGAAGCTCCGGTTTTGATACAGCCTAAAGCGGGGAAAAAGTTTACGGTTTATTGTGATGCATCGCATACTGGCTTAGGATGTGTGCTGATGCAAGAGGGGAAGGTAGTGGCATATGCGTCTCGGTAGTTGAGACCTCAAGAAGGTAATTACTCGACACATGATCTGGTGTTGGCTGCAGTGGTTTTTGCCCTGAAGATTTGGAGGCATTACTTGTATGGGGAGAAGTCAGTAGTCTACACGGATCACAAGAGTCTGAAGTACCTCTTGACTCAGAAAGATTTGAATTTAAGGCAGCGGAGGTGGATCGAGTTGTTAAAGGACTATGACTGGTCGATTGAATAACATCCGGGTAAGGCTAATGTAGTGGCTGACGCGTTGAGCCGCAAGGTGGTAACGGATCTGAGGGCGATGTTTGCTCACCTTAGTCTGTATGACGACGGGAGTCTATTGGCAGAATTACAAGTAAGGCCGACTTGGGTAGATCAGGTTAAGGAGAGACAGCTGGCAGATAAGGTTCTGAATGCTCGGAGGTTGCAAGTGCAAAATGGTTAATTGGAAGGTTACAGTTTGGGCAGTGATGGAGTGCTGTGTTTTCAAGGGAAAGTATGTATGCCGAAGAACATTGAGTTGAGGCAGCGAATTCTTCAGGAAGCTCATAGCAGCCCTTACGCTATGCATCCTGAGGGTAGCAAGATGTATCGGGATTTGCGGGAACGATTCTGGTGGCCGGGTCTTAAGCGGGAAGTAACTGAATTCGTGAGTAAGTGTCTGACATGCCAGCATGTTAAAGCTGAGCACCAATTACCGTCGGGTTTATTGCAGTCGGTAAATATTCTGCAGTGGAAGTGGGAAAGGATTACGATGGATTTCGTCAGTAGGCTACCCCTTACGCCTAGCAAGAAGGATTCAGTCTGGGTAATTGTTGATCGTCTGACAAAGTCGGCCCATTTCATACCAGTTCGGGTTGATTATTCACTGCAAAGGCTGGCTAAGTTGTATGTAGCGGAGATAGTACGATTACATGGGGTGCCGGTGTCGGTTATTTCAGATAGGGATCCCAGATTCACGTCAAGGTTCTGAAAAGCATTGCATCAGGCATTAGGTACGAGGTTGGACTTCAGCACGGCTTTTCATCCGCAGTCGGACGGACAGTCAAAAAGGGTAATTCAAATCCTAGAAGATATGTTACGGGGTTGTGTTCTGGATTTCAGCGGTAGTTGGGAGGAATATCTACCATTGGCGGAGTTCGCGTACAACAACAGTTATCAAGCGAGTATCCAGATGGCACCATATGAGGCATTATATGGACGGAAGTGTCGTACTCCTACATGTTGGAAAAAATTGGGTGAACGGTAGATGTTGGGTTCGGAGTTGGTTGCTGAAACAGAGGATAAGGTTAAGGTGATTCGGGCACGTTTGAAGGAAGCGTCGGACAGGCAGAAGTCTTATGCCAATCTCAAGCGTAGGGATATAGAGTTCGCAGTGGGTGACAAGGTCTTTCTGAAGGTATCGCCGTGGAAGAAAGTGTTGAGGTTTGGTCGGAAGGGCAAGCTAAGCCCTAGATTTATTGGGCCGTATACGGTGTTGAAGCGAGTGGAACCAGTAGCTTACCAGCTCGAGTTGCCATCGGAGTTAAGTCAGATTCATGATGTATTTCATGTCTCCAGGCTTAGGCACTATCGATCAGATCCGTCGTATATTGTGCCAGTGGAGGAGATAGAGGTGAACTCAGACTTGTCTTTCGAGGAGGAACCAGTGCGGATTTTGGACAGGGATGTCATAGTTCTGCATAAGAAGTCAGTTCCTTTGGTGAAAGTATTATGGCGGAACCATGGTACGGAGGAGGCCACGTGGGAACCAGAGGATGTGATGCGGCAGCAATACCCTCAACTCTTTTGATCGTGGTAATTTTGAGGCCGAAATTATTTTTAAGGGGGTAGAATCAGTAACATCCTTGAATCGGGGTCTCTGCATTTTTGTGTGTTGCATGTGATATATGTTTGTTGTGCTAGTTTAGGGTGTTTTGGGGTCTAGGCATGAGCTCGGGGTAGGCCCGAGTCATGGTAGAAAATTTTTGTTTTAGGTACTTGGAAGGGGGAGTTGAGGGAGTTAGGTGATAAGAGGAGTTGTTGAAGTGTCTTGACACAAATAACCCAAAGGGCAAAGTGCCAAGGGCGCCACTCGTGCACAAGGGAAGTGACGCCACATGCGGAAGGAGAGCCTAGGTTCAAGCGTGCAGACCCCCTTTCGCTTGTTGTTTTTGACGCCAAAGCTAGGAAGGTAGTGTGCTCAGGATGGACTCTCTTGGATAAGTGTTGAAGGAGTCAACACATTTGAAATGGGTGGAAGAGAGGAAATTTAGGATTTTGACTCATTCAAATGGATTTGAATGAGTGGAAGAGCGAATTTCCAGGAGAAAACAAAGGGATTGAGTTGGGAAGGGGTAGTAGCCGAATTTGAGTGGTGTAGGTAGTGTGCATTCGGTTTTGGGAGAGTGGAAAGGAGGTGTGCCGAATTTGGGTTGTTTTGGGGTATAACTTTCGGCATTTTGGTGGGTGTTCATTTTTCTTTTCGGCTTTCGTTTTCTTCCATCTTCTAGTGTGCCGAAACCACTCCCACAATTGCATTTTCATGCATCTTTGTTCTTTTCCTTTTCTCTCGGAATACATTAGTCGAATGCTCTCCTAAACTCCTCCTCATCTCTTTTTTTTCTACTTCTTTAGTGTCTAGCCAAATCCACATTGCTCACCACACAACGGGTGAAGTTTATTCTTTTGCCAAAACCATAGGAACCGAAACCCCACATATCACTTCTCCTTTTCTATCTCTTTCACTTTTATTCTGTTGTTAGCCGAAACTATACTCTTCTATTTTTCTCATCATCTTTTCACTCTTTGTGGAAGCCGAAATCTCAACTCATTACAAGGTAAGATCTCGTTGTTTTTATCTTCTCTCCTTGTGTTCTCTTATGATCTTTTGGCCGAATCTTTCAAGTATTCTCATCTTCTCCTTTTGTCTTGCCGAATTCCCTCATCTTTGGTGCTAGTGCCAAATTCTCTTATGTGCCAAGGGGATCTTTTGCGTTAAGGAAGGAGTGTAGCCGCATTTTGCTAATCTCCGGGATTTGTTTGGCTTGGGATTTAAGCCTAAAGGCTCGGGTGTTGTCGATCTAGGTAAGGGTTGTTATCTCTGTGAGTTATATCCTTCAGGATTTCTTGGTTAAGCCGAATGGCTTTTTGTTTAATGATATGGTGTTGGCCGAATATAAGAAGGGTGAAGGCAAGCGATTGGGTTTTCGGGTTTCACTCGATTCGTGGGCTAGATCTTAGTCTTTGGGATTCGTTAGACTCACGAGTAACCAGGTGTGTAACACTTACACACTCCATTAGTTAATTTGCTAATTGGGTTTACTGTAAAAGCTGAAATAACTTTTGAAATCGGTGTGTTACCCTTGTGGGTATGAGCGTGGACTCCGGGTAAGTCCCTTGT
The DNA here is from genome assembly GCA_025698515.1 of Gossypium sturtianum. NCBI lineage: Eukaryota > Viridiplantae > Streptophyta > Magnoliopsida > Malvales > Malvaceae > Gossypium > Gossypium sturtianum. The sequence continues at coordinate 111,240,977 of CM046952.1, forward strand.
TGATTGACTATCGATATATGCAGTTATACCATTTGATTATGCTATGCTATGTGATATTTGCATTATAAACATGTCAATATGCCATGGAAAATGTGTTCATGATGATGGGTATGCTGAGAGGAGGGGGAAGGATGATTTAGACTGTCACCAGTGGTTTTGACCACACAGTGGGTTGGCCCTACTTTCCATATGATTTGTGACTAAGTCTCAGTGGTTTTGACCACACATGGATTATTGTGTCTCGTCCCAGTGGTTTGGTACCACAGTGGGTTGCCCCACATGTTGATTACGGGATTGTCATCGCGGGTTTTGACCACACGGTGGGTTGGCCCCACCATATGATTTGTGACTACGGTCACCAAAGTGGTTTTGACCACACTTATATGATTTGTGGCTACGGTCACGGTGGTTTTGACCACCAAAGGGTTTCACTCACACGGGGTAGACACAGGAGTTCGGATGGTTAGGTTGGGTTTGCATGATTTGCATATTGACTTATGAATTGTGTAAGTGCCTTGTTATTGGATGGGGATTTATGCACTCGAGTCTCGGTGACTCACCCTTCCCTTACATTTTGCGTATGAGGCATAGATCGCAGATGTGGAGCCGGGGTGGACTTGAGGTGGCCATGCGTTAAGTTTTCGGGTTTTAATTCAATTACTATTTTGGGTTAATTTACTTTTAAATTTGGTTTTGGATTTGTAATAAGGCCGCTAAATTTTATTATTTCAGGTTTTGATTATCTCATTATAAGTTTTATCATCTGTGCTTAAGTTAATAACATAGCATGCTCAAATAACTCAGAAAATCAACGTTTTCGAAAATTATACATCTTATCGGGATTTTCCAAACTTTACCATCGGGTAATAACAACAAATGAAGACAACAAACTAACTCAGACTTTCTCCAAATTAAGTTTTTCTCTATGTTCAAACACAAAACAGTTTTTAACTTTACTATTTTAAACTCACTCAGGATTTCATGAAATCAAACGGTTTTCCAAAACAAGGATCGACAAACGATTTTTCTCAAAAGAGTTTTTCTTTAAAACTTTTAATGACAAAGTGTTTCAATGACGTTTTTTTTTACGAAAACAAACCGACAACTTGTTTTATTTACAATATTTTTACCCTGTGACATGCCGGATTCGGTCGTAGCGTGTTGACCGGGTTTGGGGTGTTACAAACATAGTCAGGCAACTTGATCAAATCAAATCTCGACAAAAAGGTGTTAATACAATAGGGAAAATTCTTAATGAATAAAAAAGAATAAGTCTTGGGTTAATATTAAGGGTAAATCAATGAACGGTTTATTAGGATCAAATGGGTTTACTAGGGGTTAATTATGAAGGTAGGCTTTTTGGGGTAAGTGGGTTAAAACCTAGGTGCCTCTATCATCTCAGTATATCAAATCAAGGTTGTGGTCTCGACATGCATAATCGAAGCAAGTTCTAGAATAACAAATCAATATTGACACACTCATAATCAAAAAAGTGAGCAAGAAAAGAATATGCTCTAAAAGGCTCAAAATCTCACAAAAATTATGGTTTTTGATGTCAACCTTGCAAATTTCAAATTTCAAAGTAATATTTAAATTTAGGGAAACAACCTAGCAAAAAATTTTAATTCTGAAAATAGACTTATCATGCTTGATTCTCTAATGTCTTAAAGTTTAAACCGTCACTGCACAATTACCTATGACTTAATCCAAAACATCTCAATAAAAATCATAAGTCAATGGAAATTTCATTCTAATAGTAATATGAGAAGATTACTTAAGAACAAGACATAATTCAGGGATTTTCTGATAATGATATAATTAACCTCCCCACACTTAAGATGTACATTGTCCTCAATGTACAAAGATAGATAATAGCAATATAGTAAGAAAATCATAAGATAGGGAGAGAAGTGAAACTTCCTGAATTATGGATGAAATCCTTAGGGAGTGAAAATTGTAGAAATAGAGCCAATGATAAGCTTGATGAACTAGGCAGATGTGAAGGTGGGGGAGAATACTCCTGTAATTTTTTCGTTCCTGAATAGCACCTTGAACCTTTTGAAACTGCAGAGTCATCAATAAATTTTTAGGGGGTTTTATTAATGGATTTCGTTATGGTTACTCAATAATAAACAGCCAGAGATAAAAAGAGATTAAAATATACTAATATGAATCAAAGACAAGAAAGATAAAGAGAAAGAGTTTAAAAATTAAAATAAAATAAAATGAAAAAAATAAATGGACTCAAAGGTCCTCATCAGCAGATGGATCGCGAGGTGGGGGTGGCGGCGAGATGTGAAAATGCTGACAAATCTGTTGAAGGGTCGCCTTGATGCCATCAAATCGTCGAGCGTTGTCGTTAAATTGTTGAGTACAATACTACTCGAATCGAGTGAGGCACTCAGAGATGTCAGTCAGTGAAGCAGCCGCATGAACTGGTCGGTGTGGCGGTGGTGGCTCAGAAGGTGGCGCCTCATGATGTAGAGGACCATCATCAGTAATTTCCTCTAGGTCGTCTTGCTTGGTGGGTTGCGATAGCCGATACTAAGGAGGATCAAACCCACGATGGCGTTCAATCATCCTCATGAGAAGCATCGTCTGGATGCCCTGTGGGGGCACCTGCCCGATAAGGGTGAGTGAGGAAGACTGAGCTGCGGTGTTGAGGAGCCCAAAATATCGAGCCAAGCGCGTGATGTATGGGCCCATGGAGATGACTCCTCTCCTATGTCGCTCTGTCTGATGCCGAATGGCAAGAGTGATGAAGTAAGCTAAGTCAAAGACGTGCTTGTGCGCCATGCACCACAAAAAGTAGGTGTCGTGAGTGTTGACGTTGGTGCTCTCTCGCCTACCCGTCAAAGTTTAAGCTAGGATAGCGTGTAAGTACCTCAATGATGGGGCGAGAGCTGACGCCTTGGAGCGACTGGGGTCATAGGTGGCCGGAGTAGGGAAACTGAGTTGAGAGGGTAGAGAGCGGCTAGGGTTTTTAGGAGGGGAAATTTGGGGAGAAGATGAACAATGGTGTGGTTAAAATAGAAATTGGGGCACATGGTCAGGGGCCACGCCCGTGTGCCCTTTAATTAGCCTGTGTGTTTCGAAATTTGATTTAGGGCGCGTCTGAGTCGTGGCCCATGCCCGTGTTCCCTGGGCGTGTTGGATCACACAGCCGAATCGCCCGGCCGTGTGATGCTTCTTTCGCTTCTCCCACACTCGTATAGAGGTTCATACGCCCGTGTTAGTTAGTCAGTGTCGACCACGGTCCATAGGCACGGTCGTGTCGCACGCCCGTGTGACACATTCAGTTTCAACCACAGCTTCTGGACACGGGCGTGTCTCACGCCCGTGTCACTTGCTCAGTATTCCCCACGATTTTAAGGCATGCCCATGTGGGTTTATCGCAGCCCGTGTTCTTTAGGCAGGTTTGACCTTGGCCGCATCGCACGGCCGTGGCATTTTATCGCAGCCCGTGTTTTGGGAAAAAAATTTGTCCTTGGCCCGCACGGTCTCTGCCACCTCCTTGTTCCTACTCGTGGTTGCCACACGGCCACGGCAACGCCCGTGTGCATGGCCATATGGTAGAGAAACCTGCGCTCATTAATCTGGTTAGTTTTTAGCTAGGTGCTAAAAATCAACAATATGAATATTAATGGGGTTAGTGCTCGGGTTGCCTCCTGAGAAGCTTTTATTTAAAGTCCTAAGCTAGACTTACTTTTCATCCGCATTATCATGGTGGTTTGAGGAGTTGAGACTCCTTATTCCTGCTATCAATTTTCTGAAAATAAGGTTTTAGACGAGTACTATTTACGTTGAAGGTGCCAAATTTGGAATGAGTTACCTCGATTGTACCTATGGGAAGATATTAAGTACCGTGAAAGGGGTTGTTCCATTAGGTTCAGAAGTGGCAACACGAGGATCTGTATTATCCATTAGAACTCAGTCTCCAACCTTGAAGTGATTTGCTTCTCCTTTAAGCTCGTCATGGAGTTGCCTCGGTTTTTCTTCGTGTGTTCTTGGTTTCTCCTTGGCATGTATCCTCCATTCATCTAGTTCATCGATCTGAAGCCTTCGCTCTTCATGAGTTATTTCATTGTTGGCACGAGAATTAGGAAGTTGCTAATTTGTGTATTTTTGAGGTGCTTCCTGAAGAGAAGGTTGAACCGAATGGTTATTAATAGAATTTATGACTCGATGTCCTAAGCGAATCACGAGCCTGAAGAGTGATCGTTTCGTCACCTACACAAAGTGTGAGCTCACCTGTGCTTACATCAATTCTAGTATTAGTAGTTGCTAAAAAGGGTCGTCCTAAGATTAACAGTGCGTCACTGTCCTTATCCATATCTAGAACAACAAAGTCAAATGGGAATATAAATTTATCAAATTTTACAAGCACATCCTCAATAATTCCCCTAGGAAATCTAATAGTTTTATCTGCAAGTAGAATACTCATCCTAGTTTGTTTAGGTTTCCCAAGACCTAGTTGCTTAAACATTTTATAGGGCATGACTTTAATACTTGCCCCTAAATCAGCTAGAGCATGTTTAACATTTAAACTACCAATTAAACAAGGAATAGTAAAACTCCCTGGATCCTTTAATTTATTGGGTAGTTTATTCTGTAAAATGGCTGAGCAAACTGCGTTTAACTCCACGTGCGATGCATCATCTTACTTCCGCTTGTTTGCTAGAAGCTCCTTCAAAAATTTGACTGAGTTGGGCATCTGTGAAAGAGATTCAATAAACGGTAAGTTAATATGTAATTTTTTTAAAAGTTTATGAAATTTACCGAATTGTTCATCTGTGCGGTCTTTCTTCGTCGCATCGGCGTATGGCACACGAGGTACATACTCTTTACTTACCGGTTTTTGTATATTGTGGCTTTCCCCACCCTTACCTTTACTTACCATAGGTTCTTGCCTCGATTCAGGTTTAGATTCTACTAACCTTTCGTTGTCGCACACCGTGATGGCATTGAGTTGCTCCCTTGGATTAGGTTCAGTATTACTTGGCAAGCTACCTTGTGGTCGTTCTAAGATCAGCTTAGCAAGCTGACCTATTTGGTTTTCGAGTCCTTTAATCGATGCCTGCTGATTTTTGAGTGTTGTTTCGGTGTTCTGGAAGCGCGTTTCTGACACCGAGATGAGTTTAGTAAGCATCTCATCAATGTTCGGCTTCTTTTCCTGTGGGTAGGGTTGTTGTTGAAAGCCTGGAGGGGGTTGTTGTCTCTGATTTCCTTGACCACCCCATGAGAAGTTTGGGTGGTTCCTCCAACCTGGATTGTAAGTGTTACTATAAGGGTTATTTTGAGGTCTAATATTATTACCCATATAGTTCATCTGTTCGCTTTCTATGCTAGGGTTGTGGGATGGATATTCTATATTGCTCATTCCTCCTTCATTCATATCGTACTGCATCACTAGATGTACCTGCAAAGAACCACACAAACCATCAATCTTTTTATTTAAAAGCTCTACCTGGTTTGATAACATTGTGACTGCATCGAGGTTGAAAACACCGGCTGCCTTTGTTGGCTTCGTCCTCATAACTTGCCACTGATAGTTATTCAGTGACATCTCCTCTATAAACTAATAAGCAGCCTCAGGTGTTTTGTTATTTAGTGTACCGCCGGCAGCTGCATCAATCAATTGCCGAGTTGAGGGGTTCACACCATTGTAAAAGGTTTGAACCTGTAGCCATAATGGTAACCCGTGGTGAGGGCATCTTCTCAGTAGATCCTTGTATCTCTCCCATGCATCGTAAAGTGTTTCTAAATCCATCTGCACAAAAGAAGAGATATCATTCCTCAACTTAGCTGTTTTAGCCGGTGGAAAATATTTAAGCAAAAAAATTTCGGTCATTTGTTCCCATGTAGTGATTGATCCTCGTGGTAACGAGTTTAACCACTGTTTAGCTTTGTTCCTCAACGAGAAGGGAAACAACCAAAGGCAAATGGCATCATCAGAAACGCCATTAATCTTGAAAGTGTCGCAGAATTCCAGAAAATTTGCCAAGTGGTTGTTTGGATCCTCATCCTGCAAACCATCAAACTGAATAAACTGCTGAATCATCTGAATAGTGTTAGGTTTCAATTCAAAATTATTTGCAGCAACAGTCGGTCTAAAAATACTTGATTCAGTTCCTGTTAAATTAGGTTTAGCATAATCATACATAGTTCGAGGAGAAGGATTCTGATTTACTGGATTTGCGGCAACCACAGGAGGCAGCGGATTATTATCGGCCATCTCTTCGGTAGTATTAGTATCGTCCTCTTGCTCTTCCTCTATGTATTGTAGACTTCGCCTTATCTCCCTACAATTTCTGCGAGTGGTACTTTCTATCTTACTGTCAAAAAGCAAGGGTCCTCACGGGTTTCTTCTAGTCATAAACTAAAGACACCTTCCAGAAACAAAGAAAAAGAAAAATTAGAGAAGTAACTAAAATAAAAATAAATTGCAATAAAATAAAAAATGACTAAAGAATTAAAAATTTAGTGTTCCTAATATCTTAGTCCCTGGCAACGGCGCCAAAAACTTGATGTGTCTCTAACTAACTATGATCACAATAAAGGCAAGCGCACCTAACGTTTAATAGTATAGTTATGGTAAGACCGGAAATATCGTATCCACAAAGACCAAGAGTACTAGTAATTACTATCTTCCTATTATCTAGCCTAAGAATTGGAGTGGTATCTTTTAAACTATTAATTAAAAGCACGACAGATAATGAAATGGGAAAATACTTTTTAGACAACTTTATGAGATAGACAATACCCAAGGAAGAATCCAGCTAGACTTCACTTATTACTTTTGATTCATACAATTTATTCACTTGACTTAATCCGTAGAAATCCCTGATTTATGTTAATATCTCTTTCAAGACTAAAAACAACTGACTCTAGGTTGATTAATTGAAATCCCTTTCTAATTAAAACCCCTATCGTTGCATTAACTCGATCTATGGATTCCCTTATTAGATTTGACTCTAATTTGACAGATTTTCGTCGCCCTATTTCTAGGGTTGCAATCAACTCCGCTTAATTGTGTTGATCTACTCTTAAATAGGGACTTTTGCTCCTCTGAATAAGCACATTCGACTTGAATCAATAACCTGAATTATCAAAACAAGAATAAGAACTCACAATTAAGAATAAGAACAAGTATTTATCTTATACATCAAATAATAATAAGATCCGTCTTAGGTTTCATCCCCTTAGGTATTTAAGGGATTTAGTTCATACTGATAGAGGGAAACATCATAGAATAGGAAAAAAAACAAAATATAAGAAAACCCAAAAACTTCAAGGGAAATTGATAGGAGATCTTCAGTCTTGATGGAGACCCTTCTTCCGAGCTGCTCCCGATGGCTATCTTCGAGTATTTTTTGCCTTCTACTCTGCGTCTCTTTAGGTCCTCCCCTAGGGTGTTTATATAGGCTTAGGAGCACCTTTCTTGGCCCACAAGTAGCCTTTTCTGAATGAAATTAGACTCAGGTTCGGTAGGGACACTCCCGTGTGACACGCCCGTGTTTGATAGCTTAGGCCGTGCTTGATTCTGCTCGCCACACACGGTCGTGTGGTCTACAACTTAGGCCGTGCTCAATTCTTCTCGTCACACACGGCCGTGTGATCTGCCCGTGTAAGGTAGTCCAGGCCGTGTTGATTTCTGAGGTAGGCCTATTTTGTCCCTTTTTGGCCCGTTTCTCATTCTTTTCAGCTCCCTAAGCTCTCCTAAGTGTAAAACATGAAATTCAAGGATTAGGAGCATCGAATTCATCAAATCTAATGAAAATTCATCCAAAAATAAGCCAAGCATGGGGTCAAAATATGTATAAATTATGGTTTATCAGAATTTTCATAAATGTGACGACTTTATCAATCGGTACAGCTTTAACTCATAATAACATCATTCGATTAGAACAATCCAATAGGCATATCTCTGTATCATACTTTCCAGAATATAATTTCCTTGTTCAGACTATCCGTCTATATACTCGTGAATGTACAAAATTCATTACTATACTTGGGGATACTTTAAATACACATAACTCCATTGGATCGAATAGCCAAGACTAGCTTCTTCTTTATCCGTGACATTGCATAATCTATGCAATCTTTAAAACATTCTGGTATTTCTTCTAAAGCTATTTTCACTTTTCAACTATTCTCATCTCTGTATACATTACTAATTATTTCATCACTGAACTCTTTAATTTCACACTTATGAACTTATTCAACATGGTTCTCGTAAAATTTCGTCATAAAGTATCACTAGTAATGGGGTGAGGTCGTAAAGCATGTAACTCGACTCTCATTAATACACACATATGACTTAGCATTCATCATTAACATAATATCATCATAATCACATAATTTACTTCAAACAATTTAATATACTTATTCATTTTACGAATGTTTTCTGCCATTCACATTTTCAAACAATGAATTTACTTACTAACATTTGTCAAATTAGAGAACGCCTTACGGGTTCGAGTACGTCGTTTACTTGATGCCATAGTCCAACTATGGTCTTACACGTACACACATGTACTACCATGGTCCAACCATTGTAACACCCCAAATCCAGCCCAGAAGTTAGGACCGAATCTGGCGTGCCACATTGAAGTGTTTTAGCGAAAACCTTATTTTCATTGAAACCCTTCTAAAGAAAAGTTAAAAAGGACAATTCCAAAATGACTTTGCTTAAGTTTAAGATTTTTTTTAAAAAAAAAAATCATTTAAGTTGAATGATTAAAAAGTCGAACAATAATTAAAACCCAAATGTAAAATCAAATTGGAGGTACACAGTCTTATTACATCCCTAATGAAAATAAAGTAATTAAAATAGAGTTATTCGAAACAAATAAAGAAAAACTTCTAAGTAGCTTGTAGTGTGGCCACCTCCGAGTCCTCTTCCACATCGAGCCGTTTACTGAGGGTCACCTGAAACATTAAATAAAAAGGGTGTGAGTTTTGAAACTCAGTGTGTACGACCCTTGGTAATCAAATCAACATGCAATTATCACGTTGGGCCTAAGCCCTATCAAAATCGATGGTCTTGGGCCTTAGCCCACAATGACCTCATATCATACCAATATCACATGAATGCAATGCACCCATCCCAAATCCAACCCTACACTCCACTCGTACCAACCCTACACTCCTGTGGGGATATAAATATCAACCCACCCATCCCTACACTCTAAAGGTAGCACCAACAGCGGCACTACTCAACGTTGCAGCAAGGCTGCTAAGCATATAATGGGCTTAAAGCCACCGGTGGATCCACGGTCGTCAAGCGACTATGCAATCCTCACATATCTTCCTCCGTATCATCAAACCCACCCAAGTGCAACATATATTTCATGAATGCAACATACACATTTTCAAACGTTAAGCACCTAGGGGTATTTTAGTCATTTCACTACCCAGGGGTATTTCTGTAATTCTACCCTACAGAGGTATTCCTGAGATTCTACCCTGCAGAGGTATTTCCGTAACTCTACCCTACAGGAGTATTTTCGTAATTCTACCCTACAGGGGTATTTCCGTAATTCTACCCTACAGGGGTATTTCCGTAATTTCTACCCTACAGGGGTATTTCCATAATTTCTTTTATCTCGGGTTTTAGTTATGAACTTTGGCCCATCAACAAGTCCTCGCGGTTAAAGTGAACAAACACTATGCACCAGGTAGGATCTTAGAGAAGAGGAGGTGGGTCACTAGGATCGCTTAAGTACCAAGCTCTCCCTAGATCCAATCCTAGACATGCATATGTCGGTTACCACACTCTAACTAATCGACTTGTCCACAGACATGTTTGATTAATAAATTAAGTCTTATGCAATTTTAAAAATTTATCGGAACTAGGCCTAGAGTCCATTAAACCTAGCATACATTTCTAAAATCCCATAAGCCCACTCATGTTCATATATCCCATTAGGCCCCAATCATATTCGTATAACCCATTAAGCCCAATCATGTTTATGTAGCCCATTAGGCCCGATTTTAAACACATCATACGACCGTTCATGTCAATTCATACTTAAGTTCACATATCAACCATTACCGATTTGGGCCCACGAGCTCGGCAGGCCCATTTAGCCACTTTTGGCTTTTTGGCTTTTTGGCTTTTCGGCGTTGCCGACATCGTGTGTGTGTAGTGTTTGTACACACCTGGTAATAACGCGTGCTGCAAACCCCTTAATCATGAACCTACAATAGACATCACTTAACGATTAATCATGGCTTAATACACACTTTATAAAAACCTGGAACCTCACCGTAACCTTACCGTATGCCACCAGTTCTAGTAGCCCTTCCTTAGCTACTAATCACGAATATCCCCTAGATCTGCACCCACACACATATATGCTATCAAAAATCAAGTGACTCATGCTCCCCACAGGTCACCTCTATAATCCATACTCACATTCGGCCAACCACTAATTCACAACTGAGATGAGTACACTTACCACTTGCTAACGATCCTTACCACGCTTGCGACCTTTGAACCCTACCCTTGTTAATACAAAGTTAACGACAAGGAGTAGTTAGATAGCCTTTCGGCTTTTAACAAAACACACTAAAGGAAAATCGACTAAGCACTTACCCAAGAAGTAATCGGCCCAAGAAGTATTCGGCTTTTGAGATTAGTATGGTGAAAGGGACTATTCGGTACCAATAGGAAGAAGAAGAGAAGAAGTGATTGGCTAGAACCAAAGGTGAACAAGAAAAGGAATGTGAGAAGAGAAGGTATGGAGGATTCGGCTTCGGAGCACTTAGAGAGAAAAGGGTGCTTAGGCAACTCTCAAGTGAAGAAATTCGGCTAGAGAGAAAAACAAAATTTCGGCATTACCCTAGGAACCTTTCAAAGGAATTCGACACCCTCCTTTTATAGCCAAAAGCTGAAACCCCCTTCCCCCAGAGTCCAATTCGGCACCATCACATCCACACCTCAATCCCCTATCTTTTCTCTCTTATCTTTACCTTAATTTTCTCTCCTGAACACTCCCTTCCAGAGTCCACTCTAGCGCCACTACCTTCCTTCCATGTGCAAAAATTAAACCTCCAAATTTACCACTCTTGAGCCTCGAACCTTGGGCCTCTCCACCTGACAGTAACGCCACCTTATAGCTCCCAAGTGGCGCAACCTTGCCACTGAACCACATGCTTCCTTGTGTCCTATTTTTCCTTAATCTATTTAAGAGGCCTAATACCTGAGACTAGGGTCCCAGTAAGGCAAAAATTAAATTTTCCAAATGACATGGCTTAACCCCAAGACTTCCTAGAAGCCCCCTAACCTTCCAAAATCACTCACCTAATAGATCCAACTTGCATTAGTGCCGTTCTCTTATTCTCAAAAATTCTAAACGCTACCATTCCCAAGGCCCAATGGGCCCAAATTCGGGGCGTTAATACCATGGTCTTACGTCCACAATGCCATAACCCAGCTATGGTCTTACATTCTATACTTTTCCATGGTCCAACCATGGTCTTATCCGTCAATTCATCATTGAACGATCATACTCATCTCCTGCGTTCTACTTAATTTGATCTTTTAATTCAAATCCCATACCATTATAATATTTGTGGTTTCATAACAGAATCATAAAACAAAACATTATATATTCTCTAATTTAACAATTAAACATGAGATTCAACTATGTGGACATACTGATTATGCATTATTCAAGCAAGTGTACATACACACATATTCCGTCCATTGGGTAAGTTTACTTATCATTTTCACTTATTCAAATAGGTTGGATATATATCATCATATGCATGCCAAGCTAACATAAATGGGCTTATCACCACATAAACTTTCATTTTATTCCATGTTTCAACATTTCTCAACTCATGGTTATCTCACTTCGTACATTAACACATACATATCATGAACTTCTATTCATACCTTTCTAAGTTTCGTCTCATCACAAACACATTTCAATCACCTCAATATCATTTTTCAGCATTATCGAAAATAGCTCGGTTGGAAGTTATCTCTGTGTTAACAAAATAATTTCGTTAAAGCCGGGAGATATCACACTATCACGAGTAGTAATATGGCATGTATAGCTAGACTCACATGTGCTAGGTTAGTCTAAGAATCGACTAAACCATAGCTCTGATACCACTACATGTAACACCCCTTACTCGTGTTCAATGCCGAAACCGGATACGACGCATTACCGAACTTAACTTGCTCAAACGTAAAACTTCAGACTATAAAAATTCATTTCAACTTAAAACTTTTTCATTCATATTCATAACGTCCCTATTATGGGTCTACGAGACTCTAAACATACATGCGGAATGGTTCAAGACTAAACTGGAAACTTTTGCACACTTAGAAATTTTTTGCCTAAAGCAGGGCTACACACCCGTGTGGAATGGAACACGTCCGTGTGGGCAGGCCATGTGGTCACACACGCCCATGTCCTTAGCCCGTGTGACTCTCTGTTTATGACTTCATCAACAAAATTGGGTCACACGGCCAAGTCACATGACCGTGTGGCGAATTAAATTCTGAAAAGTAAATGCAGACTTCACACGCCCTGGGCACATGCCCATGTCCCGGGGTCGTGTTCTCCACACAGCTGAGACACACTGTGTAACACCCCTAACCCGTATCTGTCGCCGGATTAGGGTTACAGGTGTTACTAGACAGATCAGAGACTTTTACCGATAATTCATAACTTAGTCATCATTTCACATCAAAACGTCCTTTAATTAGGTCAACAAGACCTCAAACATACTTTATAATTGGGCTGAGACTGAGCCGATCACTTAAAAAATTTTCCAAAGCTTTTAACATTTTTTTAAAACTGTAAAGGTCACACGCCCGTGCAGTTAGGCCTTGTGCCTTCCACGGCTACCAGACACACCCATGTGTCCTGGCCATGCCAAAACAGAGCATACCTACTGACTTGTCCACATGGCCACCAGACACGCCCGTGTGCCATGGCCGTGTGAAACTATGCTAGCTATTGACTTATTCACACGGCTACTAGACACGCCCGTGTGCCACGGCTGTGTAAGAAAAATAGGCCATTTGTAAGGCCATAATGCCACCCACATTAGGGTCATACCTACAAGCAATATACCAATTCATCTCATGCACAATTGACAACCAAAATCATGTCAAAATATCAACATGCCATCTTATCCAATTTCAACTCAAATAATGCAAACTTATCTATCAATTTGCACAACTAGAACACATATACATTCAAGTATGATTCATCTACATTTACCTTTCATATAACCATTTCTTTGATCAAACATACATACTCAAAATTTCATCCATATGCTTACCATAAACATGTCCATTTCATAGTCATAAGATCATGCTAAAACCAACATCATATACCATATTCACAAATACATAATACCAACACATAACTAGCCACATCACATGGCTAAATTCATATCTCAAACTTATACAAAATAACTAGCCTATACATGCCATATTTAGCTATATACATATTTTCAAAGTACCAAAACAAGTTTGAGTAGTGTGATGACGATCCTCGACGGTCCCCGAGCCTTCAATAGCTTCGACGATCTATAAAACAGAGCAAACACACACAGAGTAAGCTTTCAAAAGCTTAGTAAGCCATATACAAATAAACTTAGCATAAAATACACATAATCAAATTAATACAATGGCATTTATAGTTCTCATAGCAAATTCATCACATATTCCTTGGCTCATATGCTTAGCCAAATCTTACCACATTCTTCAACTCAATATCACTTATTCTGTAACATCTCGATTTAGGGCCTAATCAGAATAGTGGTGCGAGACCACAAATCTGAGGTTTATGAATGAGTTTTTGAGGTTTATGCTATGTATGCATGCTAGTGTGAAAGTTTCATGAAGCAATTTTGTGAAATTGCGGTTGAATTGTCCAAAAGGACTAAATTGCAAAAGTTGCAAAATGTGAGATTCTAGAAGCTATTTGTTTTAAATAGCTTTAGAATATTAATTAGAGGTCCTTAAATAGCAATTTTCTCAATTTCTAATTTTTGGACAAATTTGGGCATGGATGAGTTAAAATAGAAAGTTTATCAAAAAGGGCATTTTGGTCATTTAACAATTAAGTGATTAAAATAGGAGAAAAGAAGACAAAATTCATTCATCTTCTTCTCCAAGGCTGCCAAAAATTTGAGAGAGCCATTGTTAGGGTTCTTCAAAAATTTCAAGCTTGCTAGTAAGTGCATCTAGCCTCATTTTTTATATTCTTTGTATTTTTGAAGTCCTAGTTGCATGAGTAAGCTATTTTTAGCTATTTCATGAGCTATGATGGATGTTAAAAAATGTGGCCATGTATGACATGCATGTATTTTGATGTTTTATGGAAGATTATGAAAGCTTGATGTAGTAGAAACATCTTTTGCTAAATGAGTTTCCATAGAAAATGCATGTAGGGACTAGTTTGTAAAAATATTAAGTTTGGTCATACATGTGTGATGTAATGAGAATTGATGATTGCTTTAGTTGAGTAAGTGATTCGACTAAGCATGAAAGGCTAGGAAGTTGAATAAAAATCACTTTACGAGCCTTGGGGCAATAGTGTAATTATGAGAAAGATTTGGGGCAAAAGAGTAATTTTGCCAAAGTATGAGATGTGGGTCAATTTGGTCAATGTGTGTATTGAATAAGCTGATTTATTTATTATAGATCAAGAAATACAAAGCCCGAATCGAAACCGAGGCAAGAGCAAAGTGGTGGACTAAATTGCACGTTTCTATACTTTTGAGTATCGAGGTAAGTCTATGCATAAACAATGCATTCATACTTACAATTTGTTAATGCTAGCTAGTGTATAGCATGGTTGAGAATGATTGAGAACCTATGTGGTTCAAGTGAAATGAATGGATGGATGATTAAGTAAGTAGATTTGTGAATGTGTAGTAATAATGCTAAATGGTGGGCTAAGTGGGATACCGTTCTAATGCATATTGGCAATGAGCTGGCTATGTGCGATGCTATCGTTAGGTATATTATCTAGTGGGCTATGTGCGAAACCACTGTGAATACCTTGTTGGTAGGCTAAGTGCGATACTACCTTATTAATTTATTGTGGTGGGCTTAGTGTGGAACCACCGAGAGATTTGTTGTGTGGATGTGATAATGAGTAGCATAGCTGTGTGGATGTATTATTGAGAAATAATGATGTTTTGTATATTGTGTAAATGTGATATTGGATGCAGGGGTGCATGTCAATGGTTATGAGTAAGTGACACATGATGTGTTGGAAATGTGGTAAGGGATAGGAAGAGTAAGCATAGTTGTACATTATATGTTAGTATAATGCTAATTGTTGTTTAGCTTATACTATGGTGCTTAATTGTTTATGTGTAAACTTACTAAGCTCAAAGCTTACTCCCTTTCTTTTCCCTTGTCTTATAGAGCAAAAGTGTTGAATCGAGATACGAGGATCAATTGGAAGATTGCCCACACTATCAAAGACACTGGTACATGAGACTCAATGTTTTGTATATGGCATGTATAGGGGTTAGACAAGTTAGTGAATTTTGTGGTTTATGGCTATGATGTGTTGGCCTTTAGATGGATAATCTATTTTGTATAATGCCATAGTTGTTGGCACTTTATTATATGAAAAGATGTAGTTATCTAAGTGAGATTGTAAGATTTTGAGTTGATTATAGATGTGTTGAATGAGTGCAAATTGTGTATGCTAGAAGGGTGAAAAGAACTTGGCAAATAGCTTTGTTCTTGTCCATGTAGGTAGACACACGGGCGTGTGTCTAGGCCATGTGTGACACACGATCAGCCCATGGGCGTGTGACTTGGCCGCGTGTCCCCTACATATTAGTATTTTGAATCAGAATAGACCACGGACTAGTCACACGGGCGTGTTCTTAGAATGTGTGTGTTAATCAATGTTGGCCACGGGCACGGGCGTGTGCCCTAACCGTGGGGCGTTGGCAGAATGCTTGAGTTTTCATGCACGGGTAGTGACCATGGGCGTGTGTGACTTCCACAGGCGTGCCAAATCTTACACGGGCGTGTGATTCCTATATAGATGGAAAAGTTTTAAAAATCGTAGAAGTTTTGATATAGTCTCGAGAGCCCTCGTGTGTATGAGTAAGGCCTCGTAAGTCGAGAATGAGATGTTGAGGTGACTTAAGAGAGTAGTCACATTGAGCCTAAGTGGCGATCATGAGGTTTTAATACGGTAACGCCTCGGGCTCGATTCCAGCATTGAATATGGGTAAGGGGTGTTACATTTAGTGGTATCAGAGCTATGGTTTAGTCGGTTCTAGGACTACCGTAGCGGGTGTAAGAGTCTAGCTATACATGCCGTAAGTGTACAATGATAGTGTGGTGGCTTCTAAAGATTTTAAATCTTGTTTTATATAGAATATGGATTCCGATCAATTGACTGCTGATGAAACAGCTAGTAATGCGCCGGCTCCTGCGCAAGGGACCGTGCCTGTTCAAAGTGGACCCAAGGTTAGGGGTCAAGGGGAAGAGGCACGGGAAGCCTTTCTCCAGATGATGAGCAATTGGTACTCGGATTACGTTCGAGCGAACCCTAATGCTCAACCTCCTCCTCCTATACCTCAGCCAATTCCTGTGGCTCCTCAAGGTATTATGTAGTGAGGATATCGAAACCCCCGGTAGATAAGATTAGAAAGAACGGGGCTGAGGAGTTTAGAGCTAAGGTCGATGATGACCCTGAGAGGGCAGAGTTCTGGTTAGAAAACTCGATTAGAGTGTTTGAGGAACTCTCTTGTACTCCTGAAGAGAGCTTAAAGTGTGTCGTATCCTTGCTGAGGGACTCGGCATACCATTGGTGGAAGACGTTAACGTCAGTAGTCCCAAGAGAGCGGGTGACGTGGGACTTCTTTCTGGAAGAGTTGTGAAAGAAGTATATAAGCCAAGGATTTACTGATCGGAAAAGGAAGGAATTCCTTGAGTTGAAGCAAGGAAGAATGTCAGTAGCGGAATATGTGCGTGAGTTTGTTAGGCTTAGCAAATACGCTCAAGAATGTGTGTCGACAGAGACCGTTTTGTGTAAGAGGTTCGAACACGGACTGAATGAGGACATCAAACTCCTAGTGGGTATTTTGGAGTTGAAAGAATTTGTGGTGTTGGTCGAAAAGGCAAGTAAGGCCAAAGAGTTGAGTACAGAAAAGAAAAGGGCTGTGAGTGAAGCCCGAGATGCTAGAAAGAGGCCGATGGGCAAGTCGTATCAAGCCCAGTCGAAAAGGTCCAAATAAGTGAGTCCTAGGACGACAGCACCAGTGGGTTATTCGTATCGAGACTTGGGCAATACTCGCTCGGGTTTGAGCGTCCAAGCTACTTCGATGGAAAGTGTGGGCAATCCAAAGAACAAACCGGAGTGTCCAAGTTGTGGTAGATATCACACCGGAGAGTGTTGGGGTAATGATCAAAATCATTATAAGTGTGGTTCCCCCGACCACTTTATCTGAAATTGCCCCGAGAGGGATGATAAGGAAGAGAAGCAAGAGATGAGATCCGGCGATGTGTCTGCAAGGGGTACACCACCAAGGAACCCGAGAGGTGGGGCTAGTGGTAGAGGTGCATCCAAAGACTCTGCTGTGAGACCGGAGGGTCGGGCACCTGCGAGGACGTATGCCATTCGCGCTCGCGAAGAGGCATCCTCCCCTGATGTGATAACGAGTACTTTTTCTCTCTTTGACACCTTTGTTATTGCTTTAATAGATCAAGGGTCTACTCATTATTATATTTGCATGAGATTGGCATCTAGTTTGAGTATGACTGTTGAGTCTACGGACTTTGTGGTTAAGGTGTCAAACCCGTTAGGAAAGCATGTGTTAGTGGACAAGATGTGTAAGAATTGTCCTTTGATGTTTGAGAGTCAATATTTTCCTGCAAATCTTATGTTGTTGTCGTTTGATGAGTTTGACTTAATCCTTGGCATGGATTGGTTGACTACCCATAGTGTCTTAGTGAACTGTGGTAGTAAGTTTATTGAATTGAAATGTGAGAGTGGAGATGTGGTTCGGGTTGAATCAGGTGGATCGGATAGTCTACCAGTGATGATTTCTTCCTTAGTGGCTGAGAAATATTTGAGAAAAAGGTGTGAGTCCTATCTTGCTTTTGTGTTTAATACTCGAGAGGTTGGAGTAGAGTTTGAAATAGTTCCAGTGGTATGTGAGTATCCGGATGTATTCCCGGAAGAGTTACCCGGATTACCTCCAGTGAGAGAGGTTGAGTTTGGGATTGAGTTAGTTTCGGGAACGGCACCTATTTCGATTGCTCCGTATAGGATGGCACCTTTAGAGTTGAAAGAACTGAAGGTTCAGTTACAAGAGTTGACAATTAAGGGTTTTGCAATACCGAGCTACTCACCGTGGGGTGCTCCGGTATTGTTTGTGAAGAAGAAGGATGGGTCTATGAGGTTGTGTATAGACTATAGACAGCTTAACAAAGTGACGGTTAAGAATAAGTATCCTTTACCAAGGATTGATGATCTTTTTGATCAACTGAAGGGAGCTACAGTGTTTTCCAAGATAGACTTGAGGTCTGGTTATTATCAGTTGAGAGTGAAGGAGCAGGACGTATTGAAAACTGCATTCCGGACAAGGTATGGCCATTATGAGTTTTTGGTTATTCCGTTTGGTTTGACGAATGCACCGTCAATTTTTATGGATCTGATGAACCGTGTTTTTAGACCGTATGTGGACAAGTTTGTAGTTGTCTTTATTGAAGACATATTGATCTATTCTCGGGATGAGAATGATCATGAATAACATTTGAGAATTGTCTTGCAAACTTTAAGAGATAAGCAGTTGTATGCTAAGTTTAGCAAGAGTGAGTTTTGGCTCCGAGAGGTCAGATTCCTAGGACACATTGTGTCGGGTGATGGTGTTAGAGTTGACCCGAGTAAGATATCGGCTGTTGTGGATTGGAAACTGCCGAGGAACGTGTCAGAAATCAGAAGTTTCTTGGGATTAGCGGGATATTACAGATGTTTCGTAAAGGGGTTCTCTGTTATTGCTACCCCGATGACGAAACTATTGCACAAAGATGTCAAGTTTGAATGGACTGAGACATGTCAACAGAGTTTCGAGAGACTAAAAACATTATTGATTGAGGCGTCGGTTTTGGTTCAACCAGAATCAGTGAAAGAGTTCGTGGTTTACAATGATGCATCGTTTAATGGTCTCGTTTGCATGTTGATGCAAGAGGGTAAGGTAGTCGCTTACGCCTCGAGACAGTTGAAACCGCACGAGAAGAATTATCCGACTCATGATTTGGAGTTGGCTGCGATTGTTTTCGCGTTAAAGATTTGGTGACATTATTTATATGGTGAAAAGTGCCGAATCTTTACGGATCACAAGAGTTTGAAGTATTTGATGGATCAGAAGGATCTGAATTTGCGACAGAGAGGGTGGCTTGAGTTGTTGAAAGACTATGGGTTAGTCATTGATTACCACCAGGGAAAAGCCAATGTGGTTGCGGATGCCCTGAGTAGGAAATCCTTGTATGCTCTAGGAGTTATGAGGACGAGTTTGGCATTGTCTGATGATGGTGCTATTCTGGCAGAGTTGAGAGTTAAGCCACTATTTGTTCAACAGATATGTGAGGCTCAGAGAAATAACAGTGAGATGTCAGCTGAGAGAGATAAGTGTGAATCAGAAAGTGATTCCGATTTTCGAGTGGGCTCGAATGGTTGTTTGCTGTACCATGACAGAATTTGTGTACCTAGAGATGAGGAGTTAATCTGAAAGGTTTTGCATGAGGCCCACAGTGGATGTTTGTCAGTACATCCGAGCAGTACGAAAATGTATAATGACTTGAAGAAGTCTTATTGGTGGCCGGGTATGAAAAGAGATATTTCAGAGTTCGTGACAAAGTGTTTGATTTGTCAACAAGTGAAAGCTGAGCATCAAGTGCCTTCGGGATTGCTTCAACCAGTGTTGGTACCCGAATGGAAGTGGGATCGGGTTACCATGGATTTTGTGATGGGGTTACCGATGACTCTAAAAAAGTGAGATGCTGTGTGGGTTGTTGTGGATAGATTGACGAAGTCGGCTCACTTTATTCCAGTACGTGTTGATTATTCACTGGATAAGTTAGCTGAGTTGTATGTTGCAGAGATAGTGAGGTTACATGGTGTACCTATGTCTATAATATCGGATAGAGATCCGAGGTTTACTTCGAGGTTTTGGAAGAAGTTACAAGAGGCTTTGGGAACAAAGTTGAATTTCAGTACTGCGTTCCATCCGTAAACCGATGGTCAGTCTAAAAGAGTGATTCAAGTTCTCGAAGATATGCTTCGATGCTGTGTGTTAGAATTCGAGGGTAGTTGGGAGAGATATCTACCTTTAGTCGAATTTGCTTACAACAACAGTTATCAGTCAAGTATATGGATGGCTCCATATGAGGCCTTGTATGGTCGTAAGTGTCGAACTCCTTTTTATTGGACCGAGCTTAGTGAGAAGCAGATCCATGGGGTCGATCTAGTAAAAGAGACCGAGGAGAAAGTGAAAATAATCCATAACAGTCTGAAAGTTACTTCGAACCGACAGAAGTCGTACGCGGATCTGAAAAGAAAAGAAATTGAGTTTGAAGTGGGCGACAAAGTGTTTTTGAAAGTGTCCCCATGGAAGAAGATTATGAGATTTGGACGAAAAGGAAAATTGAGTCCAAGATTCATAGGGCCGTATGAGATTACAGATAGAGTTGGGCCAGTAGCATACCGGTTGGCTTTGCCAGTAGAGTTGGAAAAGATGCATAATGTGTTCCATGTGTCGATGTTGCGACGGTATCGCTCCGATCCTTCACATGTGATTCCTTCGACGGAAATTGAGATAAGATCGGATATGTCTTATGATGAAGAGCCGATTAAGATATTGGCTCGAGAAGTGAAACAGTTGAGAAATAAGAGCATAGCACTAGTGAAAGTGTTATGGCAGAAACACGGTGTGGAAGAGGCTACGTGGGAAATAGAAGAAGCTATGAGAGAGCAACATCCAAACCTCTTTACTGGAAAGATTTTTGGGGGCGAAAATCTCTAAAGGGGGGAGAGTTGTAACATCCTGATTTAGGGCCTAGTCAGAATAGTGGTGCGAGACCACAAATCCGAGGTTTATGAATGAGTTTTTGAGGTTTATGCTATGTATGCATGCTAGTGTGAAAGTTTCATGAAGCAATTTTGTGAAATTGCGGTGGAATTGTCCAAAAGGACTAAATTGCAAAAGTTGCAAAATGTGAGATTCTAGAAGCTATTTGTGTGAAAGAGCTTTAGAATATTAATTAGAGGTCCTAAATAGCAATTTTCCCAATTTCTAATTTTTGGACAAATTTGGGCATGGATGAGTTAAAATAGAAAGTTTATCAAAAAGGACATTTTGGTCATTTAACAATTAAGTGATTAAAATAGGAGAAAAGATGACAAAATTCATTCATCTTCTTCTCCAAGGTCAAATTTAAAAATTCGAGAGAGCCATTGTTAGGGTTCTTCAAAAATTTCAAGCTTGCTAGTAAGTGCATCTAGCCTCGTTTTTGATATTCTTTGTATTTTTGAAGTCCTTGTTGCATGAGTAAGCTATTTTTAGCTATTTGATTAGCTATGATGGATGTTAAAAAATGTGGCCATGTATGACATGCATGTATTTTGATGTTTTATGGAAGATTATGAAAGCTTGATGCAGTAGAGACTAGTTTGTAAAAATCTTAAGTTTGGTCATACATGTGCGATGTAATGAGAATTGATGATTGCTTTAGTTGAGTAAGTGATTCGGCTAAGCATGAAAGGCTAGGAAGTTGAATAAAAATCACTTTACGAGTCTTGGGGCAATAGTGTAATTATGAGAAAGATTTGGGGCAAAAGGGTAATTTTACCAAAGTATGAGATGTGGGTCAATTTGGTCAATGTGTGTATTGAATAAGCTGATTTATTCATTATAGATCAAGAAAGACAAAGCCCGGATCGAAACCGAGGCAAGAGCAAAGTGGTGGACTAAATTGCACGTTTCTATACTTTTGAGTATCGAGGTAAGTCTATGCATAAACAATGCATTCATACTTACAATTTGTTAATGCTAGCTAGTGTATAGCATGGTTGAGAATGATTGAGAACCTATGTGGTTCAAGTGAAATGAATGGATGAATGATTAAGTAAGTAGATTGTGAATGTGTAGTAATAATGCTAAATGGTTGGCTAAGTGCGATACCATCCTAATGCATATTGACGATGAGCTGGCTATGTGCGATGCTATCGTTAGGTATATTATCTAGTGGGCTATGTGCGAAACCACTATGAATACCTTGTTGGTAGGCTAAGTGCGATACTACCTCATTAATTGATTGTGGTGGGCTTAGTGCGGAACCACCGAGAGATTTGCTGTGTGGATGTGATAATGAGTAGCATAGCTGTGTGGATGTATTATTGAGAAATAATGATGTGTTGTATATTGTGTAAATGTGATATTGGATGCAGGGGTGCATGTCAATGGTTATGAGTAAGTGACACATGATGTGTTGGAAATGTGGTAAGGGATAGGAAGAGTAAGCATAGTTGTACATTATATGTTAGTATAATGCTAATTGTTGTTTAGCTTATACTATGGTGCTTAATTTTTTATGTGTAAACTTACTAAGCTCAAAGCTTACTCCCTTTCTTTTCCCTTGTCTTATAGAGCAAAAGTGTTGAATCGAGATACGAGGATCAATTGGAAGATCGCCCACACTATCAGCACACTCTCGTACATGAGACTCAATGTTTTGTATATGGCATGTATAAGGGTTAGACAAGTTAGTGAATTTTGTGGTTTATGGCTATGATGTGTTGGCCTTTAGATGGATAATCTATTTTGTATAATGCCATAGTTGTTGGCACTTTATTATATGAAAAGATGTAGTTATCTAAGTGAGATTGTAAGATTTTGAGTTGATTATGGATGTGTTGAATGAGTGCATGTTGTGTATGCGAGAAGGGTGAAAAGAACTTGGAAAATAGCTTTGTTCTTGTCCATGTGGGTAGACACACGGGCGTGTGTCTAGGCCATGTTTTACACACGGTCAGCCCATGGGTGCGTGACTTGGCCGTGTGTCCCCTGCATGTTAGTATTTTGATTCAGAATAGACCACGGACTAGTCACACGGGCGTGTGCCTAGAACGTGTGTGTTAATCAGTGTTGGCCACGGGCTAGCCACACGGGCATGTGTCTAGACTCAAGGCTGTGTTAAGATAGTCGGTGTGCACCACGGGTGGAGAGCACGGGCGTGTGCCCTAACTGTGGGGCATTGGTAGAATGCTTGAGTTTTAAGGCATGGGTAGTGACCATGGGCGTGTGTGACCTCCACGGGCGTGCCAAATCTTACACGGGCGTGTGATCCCTGTATAGATGAAAAAGTTTTAAAAATCGTAGAAGTTTCGATATAGTCTCGAGAGCCCTCATGTGTATGAGTGAGGCCTCGTAAGTCGAGAATGAGATGTTGAGGTGACTTAAGAGAGTAGTCACATTGAGCCTAAGTGGCGATCTTGAGGTTTTAATACGGTAACGCCTCGGGCCCGGTTCCGGCGTTGAATACGGGTAAGGGGTGTTACATATTCACATAGCTCATTCAAGCATATCTTCACATATTATCTCATCATTTCAATATACATATTCATCTTAATAAGTTCGTATAGACACTTACCTTTCATACACACATAGTGTACTTTACAAACGTACCTGAAACAGATATACCACTCACATAGTCATTCATTTCTCGTATTTGCCCGTTGAACCATTCGGAATCTAATAGGATACTTAGAGTGATCGGAATAGTCGTACAACGCCAACGTCCCAGACGTGGTCTTACATGTAACCAGATATCGATGCCACTGTCCCAGACAGGGTCTTACACGAATCAATACGATGCCAATGTCCTAGACATGGTCTTACACGTAAATCTCATATCGATGCCAACATCCCAGACGTGGTCTTACACGATATCTCAAATCAATGCCAACGTCCCAGACGTGGTCTTACTTGATATCACATATCGGACACCTATGTCATGACATATACTATCCTATCTATTCCTAGGTTCAAACGGGACTTCTCAGACGTTGACACTATGTCGATTCTATCTCGGAATTCATGTATACATCGTCTCATGTGCATTCATCCTTATCAATAGTCATATGAACATATGTAATTCAATACAAATACATTTATTTGTATATCGACTTACCTCGAGTTCGATTTAACGGAAACGGATATGGCTACTCGATTACTTTCGATTTCCCGCGATCTAAGTCTATTTTCTTTGGTTCTTGATCTATACATATTCAAATTTAACCCTTTTATTCATCAACTTATTAAAATCAATCCAAAAACACATATTTAGGGTAATTTACAAATTAACCCCCACATTTTCACATTTGGACAATTTAGTCCCTATTTCAAAAAATCACAAAATACATAAAATTCCATATCACCCATGCCTAGCCGAATTTCACCCATTTTCATATGAGTCTATACATTTCATTTATTTCACAATTTAGTCCCTCAAAATATTATTTTCTCAATTAAGCCCATATTACTCAAAATCATCAAAACTCCAAAGATAAACTATGATAATCAAACATATATCTTTCATAATTCACCATCAAACATCATAAAACACATTAGTTCATCAAAAGCTCATTTCAAAAACAACATCAATTCTCAAAATTAAAACATGGGTTTTATAGTTTACAAAGCAACGGTTGCAAAAACGTAGAAATTATCAAAAACCGAAGTCAAAACTTACCTCAATTTTGCTTGAACATAGCCGAAACCTAGCTTGGATATTTTCTTTCTTTTTCATCAAAATTTTGGCACCTAGATAAGATGATAACATTTATCTTTTCATTTGTTTGTTTTATTACAAACATATTAATATACATTTTACCATACTAACCCTTTTAATAAACATTTAATAACATATATACATAAGGTCACTAATGTCTTTTAAACATCCACTAAATAATTATTGGCTTGATTGCCTCTCAAGGCCTCCTCATTTAAAAGCCATCTCAAATAGGTGTCTTTTCATAAAGCATGCAAATTCTGCATTTAATGCAATTTAATCCTTTTATCAAATTAAGCACACAGACAGACAAATTAACTTACGGAACTTTAACACAGGCTTAATCACATATCAAAGACACAGAAAATAATATTAAAATATTTTACTAGCTCGGATTTGTGGTCCTGAAACTACTATTTTGACTAGGGTCTAAACCGAACTGTTACACACGGCCGTGTCTCTACCCGTGTGGCCAAGAAAATGGCTATTTTCTAGACCATTTGGCACCCTCATTTTCACATACTTAAACACAACTTCAATCCATCCATACCAAACACACATAACCACATCACATAAAACCTTTAGTATAAACACACACGTATAAATAGGCATTACAACTCATTAAACAATATGAACCAACACATTTGGCCAAATCAAATGACACATACACAATTGACTAAGTCCCTATACATGCCATAGACTCAAAAGGTTTTGCATTCACTTATACCCAACATGATAGCTTGATAGTGTTATAGCATCTTCGGCGATCTCCAACTCGAGCTAGTATAAAACCTTACATGATATGAGAAAGGAAGGGGAGTAAGCTATAAAGCTTAGTAAGTATGTATGTAAATAATAAAAAAATTATTACCATGCTTTTGGCAATCCTTATTTTGAGTTCTCGAGATAATGCCATCATTATTGCATAAAATTTTTCAATTCACTTATGTTCATCTTGAGCTGTCTACTCGAGTTACAGTCACTAAATTATTTTTGTTTGGAGCTACGGAACTCCAAATTAAGATCTGCTAATTTTACTTGCAACTAGACTCACATATCTTCTTACCATAAGATTTCCAAAATTTTTGGTTCAGCCAATCAGTACAGTTTATTCTTTAAAGTTTCCCCTGTTTCGCTGTCTGACAGATCTGACCCCTCTTCACTAAAAATTTATTTTCTCATTGCAAAGATGTCAAAACACGTTCCCATTTGTTTCTATTGAAAATTTACTCATTAAGAAATTCAAGCATATAAATTTTATCCCTTGATTATTTTTGTACAATTTGCAATGAATTTCCAAAGTCAGAACAGGGGATTCTAAAATCATTCTGACCTTGTCTTATAAAAATTCAAATATCTCATAATCTAAAATTCTTTGGCTTACACCGTCTCTTTTATGCAAAAGTATACTCAATAAGCTTTAATTTCATATCTTATTAAACTACTAATTCAATTTCCACCATTTTTGGTGAATTTTCAAAGTGATTCCACTGCTGCTGTCCAAACTATTTTATTGCTAATTTTCCTCTATCATGTTTTCTTTGTATTAATTCTCATTTACACACTTATAACACTAAAGCATATCCATAGTTAGCCGTGCCAATAGCTAGTCATCATCAAATATTTACAAGCCATTATTTCTCCAATTTAACTTATACATCATCAACAAAAACTTGAACATTTCATTTCTCAATTTAATTTGGCTTAAAAGCCTCACACATGATCACAATCCACATTTCCCAAATATTCTTACATCATAAGCATGGACTTAGCTCTTTTTCATTGATGCATAAACTTAGCTCTTTGTCATTGATGCATAAACTTAGCTTTTTGCCCATCGAACTATTTGGAATATCGAAGGATACTCAATCTCATCATACATGTATCACGATACCAATGCCATATCCCAGATATGGTCTTACATGGGATCTTAGCTCAATGCCGATGCCATATCCCAGATATGGTCTTACACGGGATCTCATATCTCGATGTCGATGCAATGTCCAAGACATGGTCTTATACGAGATCGTATATAGATGTCGATGCCATGTCCCAGACATGGTCTTATACGAGATCGTATATAGATGTCGATGCCATGTCCCAGACATGGTCTTATACGGGACCTCCTTCATTTGGTGCGGAGGCCATGTCCCAGACATGGTCTTATACGAGACCTCCTTCATTTGGTGCCGATGCCATGTCCCAGACATGGTCTTATACGGGACCTGCATTCGGTGCCAATGCCATGTCCCAAACATGGTCTTATACGGGACCTACATTCGGTGTCGATGCCATGTCCCAGACATGGTCTTATACGGGACCTACATTCGGTGCCGATGCCATGTCCCAGACAGGGTCTTATACGGGATATACATTCGGTGCCGATGCCATGTCCCAGACATGGTCTTATACGGGACCTTCCTTATCTCATGTTGGGACATTAGTATCCTTGCTATTCCGAATGTTCAACCAGGACTTCAACTTAACATATTTTCATCATACTCTCATCGAGGCATGATTAGTCGATTTCATAGAAATAATATTCATTTCACATAATATCTAGAAATTAAAAATATAAAAACATTATGTAGCTTTAATTTCACACAAACTTACCTCGATACCAAAATGGCAAGAAGGGACCTAACCGTTAGTTACTTGTTCCCCCTGCTCTCTAAGTTCGAACCTCGTTTTCTTTGATCTATAACATCACATTTATCTTACTTATTAGTCACATTATTCATTGTGACCCGAAAATCATACTATGGCAAAATTATGTTTTTGCCCCTAAACTTTGTCATATTTACACTTTTACCCCTAGGCTCGTAAAATGATTTTTATTTGATTTCCTTGTATTTTAGGCCTAGCCGAACCATTTTCATAACTATAGCAGTCCATAATTTGTATTCATTCACACATTTTTCATACATTTTTCAACTTTTTTTACAAATTAGTCTTTTTATGCGATCTCATCGAAAATCACTTAGTAAAAGTCGTTTACTACACACTGAGCATTCATATTCTACCATTAGACATCAAAGAACATGCATGTCATCTATGGGTAAATTTTTAAACACAAACCCTAGCTCCAAATAATGGTAGAAATAGCTAAATCGAGTTTCGGGGATCTCAAAAATGTAAAGAACATTAAAAACGGGGCTTGGATGCACTTACTATTGAGATTGAAAGCTTGAAAACCCTAGCCATGGCTTCCCCCATGCTAAATTTGGCCAAGGAAGAAGATGGACAAAGGTTTTTGGCTTTTATTTTGGCTTTTATTCCATTTAATTACCAAATTACCAAAATGCCCCTAACTTTAAAATATCCTATTTCACTTATCTAATGTCCATTTTTGTCCAAAAATTTAACCAATGGTCTAATTTCCATTTAAGGACCTCCAATTTAAAATTTCATAGAAATTGGACACTTCTAACATGTGGAACTCAACTTTTGCACTTTTTTTACAATTTAGTCCTTTTGACTAAATTGAGTGCCCAAACGTCGAAATTTTCGAACGAAATTTTCACGGAATCTTTCCGTGAAATCGTAGACCATAAAAATATAATAAAATTAAGATATTTCCTCGTCAAATTTGTGGCCCCAAAACCACTGTTCCGACTAGGCCCAAAATCGGGCTGTTACAATTCTCCCCCTCTTTAGGGATTTTCGTCCCCGAAAATCTTACCAGAAGAAGTTGCTTTCAACTCTCCTGAAACACTTTCAATAATCTTCTCAGAATTACAAATCGATTTAATCTCATATATATCTCTTTCCAATATCCTTTAAACTTTAGCACACAGTGCCGGAGTAGACCGTCAAAATCTGAACTACCCTATTAGACTTATCATTGATATAAAAGCAAATTACTGTGCCAAAATGCAACTGCATACTCAGAGTTCCCTATGGCTCATCCCATAATTGTGATGTAACTTCCGGATCTCTATCCGACATAATGGAACTAGCACTCTGCATAATCGAATAACCTCAGAAACATATTACTCGGCTAATCTGTCAAATAAGAAATATGTACATAATGAAATGATCATACGGATCTTTCTTTGTCAAATGATCAACCATAAACCAATTAACATCTTACTTTTCGGGGATAATGACAATCTCGATATGAAATCTATAGTATCTCTATCTCATCATCACTCACTTACCATCACTGACTATATTAGTCCCGCATATACTTGATTTCGGCTTACTTGCTAGCAAATAGACATCTGAACATAAAGTCAAAAATATCGTGATACATACTCAATCATCAGAACATCTACTCCTATAACTGCACATTTTATTATTCTTGGATGCATCGATGAGCTACTACTGAGTCTCGTACAAAACTTCTATACAAACTCTAGGTTACCCAATACATGACTTTTGTACAAACTCTAGGTTACCCAATACGCGAATTCTATCTCAGAACAATAATAATAATAGGAATCAGGTCCAACGTGAAATTCGGAATAGAAAGTCGTTTCACACTGTACTTGTTTAGTTCACCACTCTCTATCACTTCTCTGAGCTTCTCAATTCACAAAGAAAGAATCGCTTAAGCTTTTAACTTAGCTAGAACTAGTCCATCATCAAATAAGATCAATCAAGTAACCAGTACTCACAAAAATAAACAAAAAAATTTACATTCAAGCATCTGTAACCATACTTGCTTTCCAAAAGGTAAGTCGATAATTACTCATAGTCTTTTAACATCTCAAAACATTCACGTTGTCTTAGTTTAAGATCTTTCTGAACATTAGATACTTTAACCCATTAGGATTAGGAAGCATATGACACTTTTCGTCGAACATACGAAATCATCCAGTTCACAACACAGATATAAAAGTGGCCGTCTCTAAATCATTAGTCGAATGTTTCTTTTCATGTGACTTTAACCGTCTCAAAGTGCAAACTGCTTCTTTACATTCTTGTATTAAAACATATTCGATCTGTTCAATAGTACATCATTGAAAAATCGCAAATTCCTTACTCAATTCAAACCAACTCGAACTAGAGCTTGGTTAATAATACTTTCAACTGCTTAGAACTTTGCTAACATGCATAGATCATTCAAATTTTCATAAATGTGATGACTTTATCAATCGATACAGCTTTAACTCATAATAACATCATTCGATTAGAACAATCCAATAGGCATATCTCTGTATCATACTTTCCAGAATATAATTTCTTTGTTCAGACTATCCGTCTATATACTCGTGAATGTACAAAATTCATTACTATACATGGGATACTTTAAATACACATAACTCCATTGAATCGAATAGCCGAGACTAGCTTCTTCTTTATCTGTGACATTGCATAATCTATGTAGTCTTTAAAACATTCTGGTATTTCTTCTAAAGCTATTTTCACTTTCCAACTATTCTCATCTCTGTATACATTACTAATTATTCAACATGGTTCTCGTAAAATTTTGTCATAAAGTATCACTAGTAATGGAGGGAGGTCGTAAAGCCTCTAACTTGACTCTCATTAATACACACATATGACTTAGCATTCATCATTAATGTAATATCATCATAATCACATAATTTACTTCAGACAAATTAATATACTTATTCATTTTACGAATGTTTTCTGCCATTCACAATTTCAAACAATGAATTTACTTACTAACATTTGTCAAATTAGAGAACGCCTTACAGGTTCGAGTACGTCGCTTACTTGATGCCATAGTCCAACTATGGTCTTACATGTACACACATGTACTGCAATGGTCCAACCATGGTCTTACGTCCACAATGCCATAACCCAGTTATGGTCTTTTCACTGAAATGCCATAGCCCAGCTATGGTCTTACATTCCATACTTTGCCATGGTCCAACCATAGTCTTATCCGTCAATTCATTATTGAACGATCGTACTCATCTCTTGTGTTCTACTTAATTTGATCTTCAAATTCAACTCCCATACCATTATAATATTTATGGTTTCATAACAGAGTCATAAAACAAAACATTATATATTCTCTAATTAAACAATTAAACATGAGATTCAACTATGTGGACATACTGATTATGCATTATTCAAGCAAGTGTACATACACACATATTCCATCCATTGGGTAAGTTTACTTATCATTTTCACTTATTCAAATAGGTTGGATATATATCATCATATGCATGCCAAGCTAACATAAATGGGCTTATCACCACATAAACTTTCATTTTATTCCATGTTTCCACATTTCTCAACTCATGGTTATCTCACTTTGTACATTAACACATACATATCATGAACTTCTATTCATACCTTTCTAAGTTTCTTCTCATTACAAACACATTTCAATCACCTCAATATCATTTTTCAGCATTATCAAAAATAGCTCGGTTGGAAGTCTTCTCTGTCTTAACAAAATAATTTCATTAGAGCCGGGAGATATCACACTATCACGAGTAGTAATATGGCATGTATAGCTAGACTTACATACGCTAGGTTAGTCTGAGAACCAACTAAACCATAGCTCTGATACCACTACATGTAACACCCCTTACCCGTGTTCAACGCCGGAACCGGATACGAGGCATTACCAAACTTAACTTGCTCAAACGTAAAATTTCGGACTACAAAATTTTGTTTCAACTTAAAACCTTTTCATTCATATTCATAACGTCCCTATTATAGGTCTACAAGACCCTAAACATACATGCATAATGGTTCAGGACTAAATCAAAAACTTTTGCACACTTAGAAATTTTTTGCCTAAAACAGGGCTACACGCCCGTGTGGAATGGAACACGCCCGTGTGGAATGGAACACGCCCGTGGTCACACACGCCCATGTCCTTAGCCCGTGTGACTCTCTGTTTATGATGTCATCAACAAAATTGGGTCACACGGCCAAGTCACACGCCCTTTTTCTTAGGCCGTGTGGCGAACTAAATTTTGAAAAGTAAATGCAGACTTCACACGCCCTGGGCACACGCCCATATCCCGGTATAACAGCCTGATTTAGGGGTTAGTCGGAACAGTGATCTCGGGATCACTAATCCGAGGCTAGAGAAAAATATTTTCATGTTATTTTATGTGTTATAACATGTTTATGAGGGTGCATGAAAATTTTGGTGCTTTAATTTTAGCGATTTCTTGCTTAATCGCGAAAAAGGACTAAATCGCACAAACAGCGAAAGTTCTATTTTATTTTCTAGAGGTGCCAAATAGCTATAGAATATCAATTGGAGGTCCCAAATGTGCAATTTGGCCTTGTTTTAAGTGAGTTGGCCGGCCATGTGACATAGGGGACAAGAGCATTTAATTTTGGTCAAAATTGGTGAAAATTAGGTGGAAAAATGAATAAAATAAGATGAAATAAGCAAAAAAGCAATCATCTTTTTATTTTCTTCTCTTCTTCCACAGAAAATACAAGCAAGAATGGGGGTTATTGAAGCTGAAAATTTCAGCAAGCTTTTCTTCACTCAAGTAAGTGATTTCGATTATTTTAATTGATAAATTTTGTACTTTTGGAGTCCCCAAAGCTTAAGCTAGCTAATGAGGGGACTAATATGGTTGAAAGTCTAGGGACTTGCCATGAGAGAGTTTATGTAGGTTGCTGAATTTTTATGGAAGAAAATGAATGTTAGAAAGATAAGAAACAACTTTTGTGAAAGGTGTTGTCATGAAAACACCTAATTTTGGACTAAGATGCAAATGTTGTAGTTTGTTCATTATGCATGGAATAGTGGGAATTGTGGATAGTTGTAAGAGGATTAAATGTTTAGCTAGGCTTGTTTAATAAGAAAATATGATGAAAAGTACTTTACGAGCCTAGGGGCAAAATCGTAATTTTGCCAAAGTATAGGGGCAAAATAGTCATTTTTGCCTAAGTGTAGATTATGATGTATTATGATTCATAAGTGATTAAATGAGTAAATTCTATTGTTCTAGATCAATGAAAATGAGATTCGAACCTAGAACAGGAGAAAAGAGAAATGTGGGCAAAAAGGTCCATTTCTACCCTTTTCGTTATCGAGGTAAGTTCATGTGTTAAATTTTACAACCTTGAGTGAAGTATTTTCAATAATTCGATGCTGTATAAATTGGTTATTTCCTCTATGTGTACGTTAAATATGTTTTGATATGATGTCAAGACATGAAAGTCTTAATTTAATTCATGAATAGTGGAAATGTAATTAGTGTGATACGATGGTAATTAAGGTCCCGTGTAAGACCATATTTAGAATATGGCCTCGGTTTGGGATTTCGTATAAGACCATGTCGGGGACATGGCATCGATATGTTAATTCATGTATGACCCTATCGGGGGTATGATGTCAGTGTGACTTTATGTGTATGAGACTCAAAGGTGTTACTTAACAATTTGAGTGATTCAATAAGTATGTTGAAAATGAGAATGAATGTGGTTGTACCGCGAGAGGTACATGTATGTGTTAGAGCTGAATTAAGATGAATTCAGTATATGATGAACCCATAGTGGGTTATGTGTAAATGATGCACCTTGGTTGCATAAGTTATAACTATTAATGCATTGTGTGCATGCGAACGATTATCATAGAAAGCTAAGTAAGAATGGTAGTTGTAAGGATGTTCCCGGATGAACATTTGAAATAGAGATGCATATCAATGGTGGGCTATGTGCGTTACCACCGTAATTATAGATGATTGGTGGGCTATGTGCGTTACCACCGTAATTATAGATGATTGGTGGGCTAAGTGCGATACCACTGTAATTATAGATAATTGGTGGGCTAAGTGCGATACCACCGTAATTATAGATGATTGGTGGGCTAAGTGCGATACCACCGTAATTATAGATGATTGGTAGGCTAAGTGCGATACCATCGTAATTATAGATAATTGGTGGGCTAAGTACGATACCACCGTAATTATAGATGATTGGTGGGCTAAGTGCGATACCACCGTAATTATAGATGATTAGTGGGCTAAGTGCGAAACCACCGAGTAATTGGTAGTATGAGTGGCTTATTGAAAAGGTTTGATGTGTTGTTTTATGTGATGATGTGGTGGCAAGTGTAGAGATGTATGTAAATTAACATGAGCATTTGGCTTGTGACATGGTTAGAATATGGTAAGAGACAGAACGAGTAAGCTTCAAGGATGATTGAGTAGGTAGCCATGAGTTTAAGAGTAAAACTCATTATAATACATTACGTTTGAGTATAATCAATGAATACCAATAGTTGATTGTTTTATGCATATGAGTTTACTAAGCATTATCGCTTACTCCTCTTCCTTTCTCATCTCTTATAGGTTAATTTAGCTAGCTCGGGTTGGAGGCCGCCGGAGATGTTTCACACTATCGAGTAGACACGTGGTATGAGGTTTCTAGTCCTTATAAGTTATGGCATGTATAGGGATAGAATTTAAAGTTGATTAAGTCATAGTTGATATAGCCAAATCTGTTGGCCTAAGAGAGTTTAAGGTTCAATTGTGTATAGCCATAGATGATGGCTTAAGTTGGTTGTAATTATATTAGAAATAGTTCTCCCTCGTGTATGGGATGAAGACGTTATTGTATAGTTTAAATGTGATAATTCAAGATTTATAATTGGCAATATGTGAACATTTAGTAATGGTGTATTCATGTGTGCAATGAAGAGTGGCAAAGGCTTGGTAAATAGCCTGCTAATTATCCACATGGGTAGACACACGGGCGTGTGTCTAGACCGTGTGGGAGGCACGGCTAGCACATGGGCGTGTGCCCAGGCCGTGTGAAGTCTGCACCTTGCACTTGGAATTCAAATCACCACATGGCTGAAGCACACGGGCGTGTGTATAGGCCGTGTGGATATGGCAGAATGTCAAGGTTTGGCACACGGGCCAGGGCCACGGGCGTGCCCAGGCCGTGTGGATTAGTCAAGAAATCGACCACGGGGTCGAACACGGCGCGTGTGAGATGATACACGGGCGTGTCATCTCCCCCACGGGCGTGTGACCCCTATTTAGGTAAAATTTTCTTAAGTGCGTAAAAGTTTCCAAATTATCTCTGGAGCCTTTTGGAAGCATGCTTAGGGCCTCGTAGGCCTATTATAAGAATGATAGACCTATGAATGGAATAGTTTAAAATTGAAATGAGTTTGATAGCCCAAAATTTTATGATTGTGCGAGTTAAGTACGGTAACACCTCGTGCCCGGTTCTGGCATAGAATACGGGCAAAGGGTGTTACATTTAGTGGTATCAGAGCTATGGTTTAGTCGGTTCTCGGACTAACCTAGCGTGAGTAAGAGTCTAGCTATACATGCCATATGTGGACCGTGATAGTGTGATATCTCCTGGCTCAGATGAAATTGTTTCGATTAAGACAGAGATGATTCCCAACCGAGCTAATTTTCAATAATGTTGTATGTGATAACGAAGTAATTGAAATGCGCTTATGTATTGAGGAAATTCAGGGAAGTATGAATAAAAGTTTAGGACATGTGTGTGATAGGGTATGAAATGAGAGTTATAAAGTGATAAGCTTATCTGTATTGGCCTGATATGCATACGGTGTTATATACTCGACCTGTTGGGTTAGGTGTATATAGTGAGTAAATATATATCCAGAGAATGGGATATGTCTGTATGTACAACTGTTTGAATGATGTATGAACAATATGTCCACATGGTTGAATCTCATGTGCGACTGTTAAAGTAGAGGATGTATAATGTTTTATTTTATGACTCTGTTATGAAGCCACACATATTATAGTGTGGGAGTTAAACTGAGAAGTTTGACTAAGTAGAATGCAGGAGATGAGTACGGTCGTTCAATGATAAATTGATGAATAGGACCATGGTTGGACCATGGCAATACGTGTGATCCCATATAAGACCATGTCTAGGGCATGGCATTGGCAACGATACGTGATCCCGTGTAAGACCATATCTGGGATATGGCGTTGATATTGATATAAGATCCCGTGCAAGACCATATCTAGGATATGGCATCGGCATCAATATGAGTTTCCATATAAGACCATATCTGGGATATGGCATTGGTATCTATATGAGATTTCGTGTAAGACCATAGCGAGGCTATGGCATCGTGACGACATGTAAGATTATAGCTGGTCTATAATGTTGTGATACGAGTAAGACCATAGTTGGACTATGGCAATTAAGTAAATGACGTACTCAAACCCGTAAGACATTCCCTAATTTGATAAGTGATGGTAGGAGAACTTAGAGTTAAATGTTGGGTACTCGAGTGGACATAATGTGGAACTTGAGTAAGCGTGAAAACTCGCCTGGAGTGAGTTGTGTGACTACGATGATATTTCATTAATGATGAATGTTAAATCACATGTATGCGGTCACGAGAGTCAAGTTAGGGGCTTTATGACCTCACCCCCTTACCACTGTTGAATCATGATGAGATGGTTATGAGAATCAAGTTGAGTAAGTTCATGGGTATGGAATAAAAGAGTTCAGTGGCAAAACAATTAGTATTGTATATAGAGATAAAGGTAGTTAGAAGATGAAAAATAGTTTTGATAAGAATGTCTGAATGCTTTGACGATTGTACTGATTATGCAATGTTAAGAGCAAAGAGAAAGTTAGCCTAGGCTATTTGACTCAATTGAGTAGGAAGCCTGAGGTGTATGTTTATCGAGACCTTCCTAAATTGATGGTCACTAATGAAAGGAATAGTCAAGGAGTTTTGATGACGAAAATGGTTAGAGAAACAATATTTGAACTGCGAAAGTGTTCGATCATGACAACCATAGTTGTATGGATTATAATGATCTCTTTGAGTATTACGTATTAATATCTGTTGCCTTTCAGGGGTGATGTAGTTGTCCTTTTCATGAATCATGATCGTGTGAGAATGTTAGCTGACTGTAAGATCATACAAAACGGTTGTTGATTTAGTCAATTGAAATCGACATTCCTTTACCTCTTCGTAACCTTATTCTGGCACTTTGAGGAGGAAGTTGGTGATAAAACTTTATGTGAGATTTCTCTTATAATTCTGTTGATCATGATTATCTTCAAAGTGTGTGTTCTCTGAGTTGTGATAGTTATATCTACTATGATTGCACTTTTGTTTTAATCATAGAAAGGTGATAATTCTAGTATAAGAAGTGAAATCACAAGTTTCATGTTGTATGATGGGTTTTCGGGTAAGCCAAATAGAGTTAATGCACTCGATTGAGATGTCCCTACTATCTTGGGATATGACGTTAGTAAAGGTTTTAAATTACCACATCAAGAGAAACTCAAACGAGAGTGTATTTGAAATATATTCTCAGTGCGGAGAAAAGATTAGATTGATGAATTGAGATAAGATTCTAGTTATGTGTATATTTACGCATGAATCAATAAGGAGAATGAAATTATAGGTGTACATGAGTAAGGAGCATGATACAGAGGTATGCTCATTGAAACATTTTAACCGTGATGGTTAAGTTGAAAGTCATTAAAGGTACTATTAACTGAAAGTCTTAGTATTGAGTTCAGTATGAATCGAGAGAAAGAGTTTGTAAGTTTGTATATGATTAATGCAACATTCATGTTGGCATAATTGAGAATGCTTGGTATCATATTGATGTATGATACTCTTCTAAACTGAGTAGTTGATGTTGAATGAGATGTTGAAGTCCTAGTGGATCATGTGAATATGAAAATGCTATCATCGAGATATGAAATAGATGAGATCCCGTATAAGACCATACCCGGGATATGGATTCGGTAATGAATATGAAAATCGTATAAGACCATATCCGGGATGTGGCATCGATACTTGATGTGAAAGTCTATATAAGACCATATCCGGGATATGGCATTGGCATTTAGAGGTGACTCCATGTAAGACCACCTCGGAGATGTGGCATTGGCTTTGTACCTACAGTAATGACGATGAATATGCATCTTTGACTATCCCTAGTGATTAATGGGATAAGTAGATGAGTTTAGAAGTAGAAATGAGAATTGTACTAAAGTCATGTGAATGAGTGAATAGAGGTACTTGCGAACGAGTCACGAAGAAATAAGTATGATGTGCGGCACGGTATGTGCTAAATAGAAGCAATTGTAAGTAAGTATGGCTAGAAGCCTATGATTTGTGTATGGTTAGTTAATGCCGTGAATGGTATTTTAAATAAGCTCTGAGTGAGTTTGACTAAGATGTTATAACTCAGGTCGAATAAGATTTCCATTGTAGAAGTTACCTAGGGGTAGAATTTGTATGTCGATGAATTCAGAGCCTATACAGAAGGTTTTGGTATGAGACTTAGTAATAGCATGTCTACTCATGCAAGACTAAGAAAAAGTTCAGTTATATGCATAAATGTTTTGGTGATTGAGTACATTTCACGATATGATTGAGTTTATGGTCAGAAGTAGTTGACCACTAAAAGCTGAATTTTCAAAGCGTACAAGTCAGGACTATTACAGTTGGTGACTATCCTAGTGATAAATTGTGATAAAATACAATAGATTTCAAAATTTAAGTGACTTGATTTCCAAGGAGGGGGTTGTCATCTGAACTTCAGTGAAGTATGTCATAAGGATCCGAATGATCATTTTGGCATGTGTCGAGTCCACAGTTGTAAGATTACTGAGTATTTATGCCCTGGAGAAAGAGTAATCTAAGTTCCAAAGTTGTGCTTCGACCTTGCGTACTACAGCTTAAAGGTTTTTGGTGAGAGAAACTTGAGGATAAGTCGATTTGTGATTTTAAAGAGTTGGTAGAAACGTTTCAGGAATGTTAAAAGCAATTTCCCCTGGTAAGATTTTCGGGGACGAAAATCCCTAAGGGGGAGAATTGTAACAGCCCGATTTAGGGGCTAGTCCGAACAGTGATCTCGGGATCACTAATCCGAGGTTAGCGAAAAATATTTTCATGTTATTTTGTGTGTTATAACATGTTTATGAGGGTGCATGAAAATTTTGGTGCTTTAATTTTAGCAATTTCTTGCTTAATCGCGAAAAATGACTAAATCGCATTAAGTGCGAAAGTTCTATTTTATTTTCTAGAGGTGCCAAATAGCTATAGAATATCAATTGGAGGTCCCAAATGTGCAATTTGGCCGTGTTTTAAGTGAGTTGGCCGACCATGTGACATAGGGGACAAGAGCATTTAATTTTGGTCAAAATTGGTGAAAATTAGGTGGAAAAATGAATAAAATAAGATGAAATAAGCAAAAAAGCTATCATCTTTTTATTTTCTTCTCTCCTTCCACCGAAAATACAAGCAAGAATGGGGGTTCTTGAAGCTGAAAATTTCAGCAAGCTTTTCTTCACTCAAGTAAGTGATTTTGATTATTTTAATTGATAAATTTTGTACTTTTGGAGTCCCCAAAGCTTAAGCTAGCTAATGAGGGGACTAATTTGCACTATGGTTGAAAGTCTAGCGACTTGCCATGAGAGAGTTTATGTAGGTTGCTGAATTTTTATGGAAGAAAATGAATGTTAGAAAGATAAGAAACAACTTTTGTGAAAGGTGTTGTCATGAAAACACCTAATTTTTGACTAAGATGCAAATGTTGTAGTTTGTTCGTTATGCATGAAATAGTGGGAATTGTGGATAGTTGTAAGAGGATTAAATGTTCATCTAGGCTTTTTTAATAAGAAAATGAAATGAAAAGTGATTTACGAGCCTAGGGGCAAAATCATAATTTTGCCAAAGTATAGGGGCAAAATAGTCATTTTTGCCTAAGTGTAGATTATGATGTATTATGATTCATAAGTGATTAAATGAGTAAATTCTATTGTTCTAGATTGAAGAACACGAGATTCGAACCTAGAACGGGAGAAAAGAGAAATGTGGGCAAAAAGGTCCCTTTCTACCCTTTTCGGTATCGAGGTAAGTTCATGTGTTAAATTTTACAACCTTGAGTGAAGTATTTTCAATATTTTGATGTTGTATAAATTGGTTATTTCCTCTATGTGTACTTTAAATATGTTTTGATATGATGTCAAGACATGAAAGTCTTGATTTAATCCATGAATAATGGAAATGTAATTAGTGTGATACGATGGTAATTAAGGTCCCGTGTAAGACCATATTTAGAATATGGGCTCGGTATGGGATTTCATATAAAACCATGTCGGGGACATGGCATCGATATGTTAATTCATGCATGACCCTATCGGGGGTATGATGTCAGTGTGACTTTATGTGTATGAGACTCAAAGGTGTTACTTAACAATTTGAGTGATTCAATAAGTACGTTGAAAATGAGAATGAATGTGGTTGTACCGCGAGAGGTACTTGTATGTGTTAGAGCTGAATTGAGATGAATTCAGTATATGATGAACCCATAGTGGGTTATGTGTAAATGATGCACCTTGGTTGCATAAGTTATAACTATTAATGCATTGTGTGAATGCGAACGATTATCGTAGAAAGCTAAGTAAGAATGGTAGTGTGTGAGGATGTTCCCGGATGAACATTTGAAATAGAGATGCATATTAACGGTGGGCTATGTGCGTTACCACCGTAATTATAGATGATTGGTGGGCTATGTGCGTTACCACCGTAATTATAGATGATTGGTGGGCTAAGTGCGATACCACCGTAATTATAGATAATTGGTGGGCTAAGTGCGATACCACCGTAATTATAGATAATTGGTGGGCTAAGTGCGATACCACCGTAATTATAGATGATTGGTGGGCTAATTGTGATACCACCGTAATTATAGATGATTGGTGGGCTAAGTGCGATACCACCGTAATTATAGATAATTGGTGGGCTAAGTGCGATACCACCGTAATTATAGATGATTGGTGGGCTAAGTGCGATACCTCCGTAATTGATAAACCGTAAAAGTAACAAATTTTAATTCCACATTTAGTATGCTTTTGGATGAATTATCCCTTATTTTAAAAAATTTGGTGCTCTTAATCTTTTCTTTTCATGTTATATACTCAGGAAAGCACCAGGGGATGAAAAGAACGTAAAACGGGCTTAAAACGGGACAAATGGGCCAAAGCATGAAATCGACACGGCCTGGACCAAAGATCATACGGTCGTGCCTCCTTAAAGATCTCAAACATGGCCTGGACAACGATTTACACGGCCGTACCCCATTAATGAAGTCCAAACACGGCCTGGCCACGATTCACACGCAGCGCAGCCATGGCCGTGCCCTGCGCGCCAAGAGGAGTTTTACTCGGATTTGGATGCTTGGAGGCAAAGAAACACACTCCAAAGTCTAATTAAACCCCCAATTAGGAATTGCACTCAAATTAGGATACTTGGAGGCCAAGTAACACATCTCAAAGCCTATATAAACACCCTAGAGGGTAACTTATACGGGGAGTTCGACAGAAACCCTCTGTCGAGGGGAGCCCAAAGCCATCGTCTAGGGGCAGTGAGCTAGGCCAAGAAGCCAAGCCGAAAAGGTCAGATTTTTGGGAATCACTCGAAGATAGCCAGTTGATCCATCTCAAGAAGCCAGAATTCTACTCAAGACAGCGGATCTCTCCTTCAATTCCTTCAGGGAGTTTTAAGGATTTCTTATGTTTTGTTTTATCTTTTCTCTTGAGATGTTTTCTTTTACTATTATGAACTAAACCTTCGGATACCCGAAGGGGATGAAACCTATGATGAATCTTGTTATTTGATTTTTTGAATTATATGATAATAACTTAGTTTGTTCTTAATTGTGTGAACTTAATCCAAATCTAATGTGCTTAGGTGGAGGAGGAATAGACCCTGCCTAAGAGTAGATCCAACATAATTAAGCGGAGTTGATCACACGCCTAGAGATAGGGTGACGAGATTTTGCCGGATTAGGGTGAAACCTAATATGGGAGTCCACAGATCGATTTACTGCTATTCTAGGGGGTTACTATAAGAGAAAGAGATTTCCACTAGTTAACCTAAGGTTAGATGTTATTCGCTTCGAGAGAGGGTTTAATATACGTTAGGGAGTCTCATGGATCAAACTAAGTAAATAAATCATATGGTTCAAGGTTAGATAACAAGTGAAGTCTAGGTGGATTCTTCCTAAGGGTATCGCTTGAGTCAACTAAGTTTTCCCAAAAGTTATTTCCCGAATTCATTCTTTTTGTCTTTGCGTCTTAGCTTAGTAAGTAGATTAGTTTTAGTTTAAACAACCATCACTTTATATTAAGGCTAAATAATAAAAAGACGGTGAGTATTAGTACTTTTAGTTCCTTTGGGTTCGACAATTCGGTCTTGCCTAAACTATACTGCTGTTCGATAGGTGCACTTGCCTTTAATCGTTGTCAGAGTTAGTTTCCAGGTTCGATCATTCTTTTATAAATTTTAAAACTTTGATTCACAGCGATCAAGTTTTTGGCGCCGTTGCCGGGGAACTAAAATATTAAGAAAGCTCTATTTTTATTACTTTAGCCATTTTTTTATTGCAATTTATTTTCATTATTATTATTTTTAATTTTTATTTTTACTTTGCTAATTTTTCCTCCATTTGCTTTTGGCAGATAATTTTAGTTTTTAGAGAAGATGTCATTGAATAACTATCTGTGGCAAGTTACAAGGACAAGGCCAGCCAAAGCAGCCAGTGTCTTCAACCTCGACGTACGCCCAATAATGCAATATGACTCGAATCTAGGAGGCGTGGTGAATCCTGAGTACCCACCCTACAGATATGGCATGGAGAACGAACAAGCTCACTATACGGGTAACTATTCTAGACCACAAAATAATTTTTATGATAACACTTATAATGTAGGTTGGAGGTACCATCCCAATTTCTCGTGGGATGATCAAAATTTTCAACAACCACCTCACCAACAGGAAGAGGAGTCGAACATTGAAGAGATGCTGACAAAATTCATGGCAGCTACAGATAACCGTCTCCAAAAATACTGAGACAACACTTAATGACCAACAAACATCGATCAAAGGGATCGAGAGCCAAGTTGGGGAACTTATCGAGTCGGTTGGGGAACTTACTAAGTCGGGCTTATACAACTTGCTAAGTCGATCTCGTAACTACCACAAGGAAGCTTGCCAAGCAATACTGAAACTAACCCGAGTGAGCAAAATCAAGCCATTTACGATAGTGAAGGGTTAGACGAACCAAACTCAAGGGAAGAACCTGTGTGGTAAGTGAAGATAAGGTTGAAGTGTGCCATGATATACCAAAACGGCAATTACAGAGTACCAACCTCGTGTGCCATATCCCGATGCAATAAAGAAAGACCACACAGAGGAAGAAGTCGGTGAACTCACACTGCAGTAGACGATGAAACAATCACTCTTCAAGCTCTTGACTCAATTTAGGACATCGATTAATAAAGGTACGAACGTTAATTCTATTGATAACCATTTGGTTCAACCTTCTTTACAGAAAGCATCACGAAATCACCTAGTGAGCTAGATCTTAGACCTCGTACCCATAAAGAAATAATTCATGAAGAACTAAGGCTTCAGGTCGATGAACTAGACGAGTGGAAAACACGCTTTAAAGAGAAACTAGGAATACACGAAGTGAAACCGAAGGAAACCCTGATTTGAGCCTATAGGAACAACAAATCACTTCAAAATAGGGGATCGGTATTGTTGAATAAGGAAGACCCTCGAATCACCAATTCAGACCTCAAGATAAACGAAGAAATCACTTTTGAGGTACTTAATGTCTTCCTATACGGCACAGTCGAGGTAAGCAATCCTAAATTCAACACTTTTGAGGTAAACATTACTCGACTTAAACTTTATATCCACAACCGAATTGATCGCATGAGAAAGGATTTTCACCTCCTCAAACCACCTTGACCATACGAATGAGAGGTAAAGTCTAGTTTAAGACTATAAACGAGCGCTTCTCGGGAGGCAACCCGAGCACTAACCCCATTAATTTTTACATTTTTTTCTTCTTTTACTTTTATTTTTCCTTTTTTAGCACCCAACTATAAACTAACCAAAGTGCAGATTTCCAGACCACACGGCCTTACACACGGCCGTGGCCGTGGCCGTGTGGCCACCACAGGAAGGTACAAGGGCGGGGGCAACCACCAGATCCATAATTTTTATCTAACCACCTTCTCCCTTTTTCTTTTCCAGTTGTTTTTCTTTTTTTCATTTTCCATTATTTACTTTTATTTTTATTTTTATTTCTTTTAATTTTATTTTATTTTCTTTATTATTTTCTTCTTATTATTCATTTCATTTAGATTTAGCTTAGGATACAATAAAACCAGTCTGGCTACTTCGAGGATTCAAATTCAAACGGTTCGAGACGCTTCCCCACGTTCACCTCAAATTCCTATCCAGTTTCTTTTCATTGGCTTCATCCAAAATTCAGGAAGTCTCACTTCTCTCCCCATCTTACGATTTTATGATTATTTTGATATTATTTGTACATTGAGGACAATGTACATCTTAAGTGTGGGGGGGTTAACTATAGCATTATCTGAAAATCCCTGAATTATTCCTTGTCCTACAGTAAGTTTCTCATATTATGACTAGAATGAAATTGCCCTGATTTATGATTTTTATTGATACGTTTTAGATTAAGTCATTGATAATTGTGCATTGATAATTAAATTCTAAGAATACTAGAGAATCAGGCATGATAAGTCTATTTTTCAAGAATTAAATTTTTTTTAGGATGTCTACCTAAACTTAAATATTACTTTGAAGTTTGAAATTTACGAGGTTGACATCAAAATACCCATAATTTTTGTGAGATTTTGAGCCTTATAGAGCATAAATTCTTTTTCTTGCTCACTTTATTGATTATGAGTATGTCAACATTAATCTGTTATTCTAGAACTTGCATCGATTATACATGTCGAGACCACACTTTTGATTTGATATACAGAGATGATAAAGGCACCTAGGTTTTAACCCACTAACTCCATTAAAAGCCTACCTT
Source organism: Gossypium sturtianum (assembly GCA_025698515.1). Taxonomy (NCBI): domain Eukaryota; kingdom Viridiplantae; phylum Streptophyta; class Magnoliopsida; order Malvales; family Malvaceae; genus Gossypium; species Gossypium sturtianum. The sequence goes on from CM046952.1 coordinate 111,285,575, forward strand.
CACAAATTAACCCCTAGTGAACCCCTTTTAATCCTAACAACCCCATTTATTGACTCACCCACTAATATTAACCCAAAACCCTTTGTAATTGTTATCACCATTCTTTCTAACTACCCCTATATCGAGATTTGATCTGATTAGTTGCCTAATTATGAATTTTAGTAATTTATCCTTTATTATGCATTTATTATGTTCTTAAAAAAATAAAAAAAATAAAAATGGAGTATATTCATTATTAGTTTTTATTAGTTATGTGATTAAGTGAGCTTATACGTTTGAATTCCAAATATTGAAGAAGAAGCTCGTATTATTAGTTTCAAAGTTTCAATTCATGTAATTATTTATTTATCAGTTCATTTTTTCTAGTTAGGTAATTTGTCAATTCAGTCTCGATTCTAACCCTCTAATTCAGCCTTATTCCACACCTTTAACCCAAGCCCCGTTACAACCCTTTCAAAGACCTTTTGATTTGTGTTTCATCTCATATTTTAGTGGTGGAGATTTGATTCTCATGCAAGCCTATGGGATTAACTCTTCATGTTTGACTTTTGAGTGCCTAATTTTGAACCTTAAACACTTTGAGTGATTTGAGTGAATCTTTAAGTGAGGATGTCAATCCTTGTCGATTTTAAATCAAAGGTAATTGTTTAGATGAAGGGAAACACCTATGTTTTGTGCTACAAATGTATGACTTAGACTGTTTGAATCTTTAGGACTCTTTGAGTTGAATTATCCATGTATGAATTATCTCTGAATTATGATGAAACACTATTAATGACTATTATGAATTGAGGGAAGTTCGTTTTAATTATGAGTTGAGAATTTTGCTTGAGGACAAGCAAAAGCTTAAGTGTGGGGGTATTTGATAAACCGTAAAAGTAACATATTTTAATTCCACATATAGTATGCTTTTGGATGAATTATCCCTTATTTTATATAATTAGTGCTCTTAATCTTTTCTTTTCATGTTATATACTCAGGAAAGCACCAGCGGATGAAAAGAACGCAAAACGGGTTTAAAACGGGACAAATGGGCCAAAGCATGAAATCGACACGGCCTGGACCAAAGATCACACGGCCGTGCCTCCTTAAAGATCTCGAACATGGCCTGGACCATGATTTACACGGCCGTGCCCCATTAATGAAGTCCGAACACGGCCTGGCCACGATTCACACAGGCGTGTGCCATGGTCGTGCCCCTGCCGCGGCCAAGAGGAGTTTTACTCGGATTTGGATGCTTGGAGGCAAAGAAACACACTCCAAAGTCTAATTAAAGCCCAAATTAGGAATTGCATTCAAATTAGGATACTTGGAGGCCAAGTAACACATCTCAAAGCCTATATAAACACCCTAAGGGGCAACTTATTCGGGGAGTTCGACAGAAACCCTCTGTCGAGGGGAGCCCAAAGCCATCGTCTAGGGGCGGTGAGCTAGGCCAAGAAGCCAAGTCGAAAAGGTTAGATTTGTGGGAATCACTCAAACATAGCTAGTTGATCCATCTCAAGAAGCCGGAATTCTACTCAAGACGGCGAATCTCTCCTTCAATTCGTTTAGGGAGTTTTAGGGATTTCTTATGTTTTGTTTTATCTTTTCTCTTGAGATGTTTTCTTTTACTATTATGAACTAAACCTTCAGATACCCGAAGGGGATGAAACCTATGATGAATCTTGTTATTTGATTTTTTGAATTATATGATAATAACTTAGTTTGTTCTTAATTGTGTGAACTTATTCCAAATCTAATGTGCTTAGGTGGAGGAGGAATAGACCCTGCCTAAGAGTAGATCCAACATAATTAAGCGGAGTTGATCGCACGCCTAGAGATAGGGTGACGAGATTTTTCCGAATTAGGGTGAAACCTAATATGGGAGTCCACAGATCAATTTACTGCTATTCTAGGGGGTTACTATAAGAGAAAGAGATTTCCACTAGTTAACCTAGGGTTAGACGTTATTCGCTTCGAGAGAGGGTTTAATATACGTTAGGGAGTCTCACGGATCAAACTAAGTAAATAAATCATATGGTTCAAAGTTAGATAACAAGTGAAGTCTAGGTGGATTCTTCCTAAGGGTATTGCTTGAGTCAACTAAGTTTTCCCAAAAGTTATTTCCTGAATTCATTCTTTTTGTCTTTGCGTCTTAGCTTAGTAAGTAGATTAGTTTTAGTTTAAACAACCATCACTTTATATTAAGGCTAAATAATAAACAGACGGTGAGTATTAGTTCTTTTAGTTCCTTTGGGTTCGACAATCTGGTCTTGCCTAAACTATACTACTGTTCGATAGGTGCACTTGCCTTTAATCGTTGTCAGAGTTAGTTTCTAGGTTCGATCATTTTTTTATAAATTTTAAAACTCTGATTCACAGCGCTCAGTAATTATAGATGATTAGTGGGCTAAGTGCGAAACCACCGAGTAATATGTAGTATGAGTGGCTTATTGAAAATGTTTGATGTGTTGTTTTATGTGATGATGTGGTGGAAAGTGCAGAGATGTATGCAAATTAACATGAGCATTTGGCTTGTGACATGGTTAGAATATGGTAAGAGACAGAACGAGTAAGCTTCAAGGATGATTGAGTAGGTAGCCATGAGTTTAAGAGTAAAACTCATTATAATACCTTACGTTTGAGTATAATCAATGAATATCAATAGTTGATTGTTTTATCCATATGAACTTACTAAGCATTATCGCTTACTCCTCTTGCTTTCTCATCTCTTATAGGTTAATTTAGCTAGCTTGGGTTGGAGACCGCCGGAGATGTTTCACACTATCGAGTAGACACGTGGTATGAGGTTTCTAGTCCTTATAAGTTATGGCATGTATAGGGATAGAATTTAAAGTTGATTAAGTCATAGTTGATATAGCCAAATGTGTTGGCCTAAGAGAGTTTAAGGTTCAATTTGTATAGCCATAGATGATGGCTTAATTCGGTCGTAATTATATTAGAAATAGTTATCCCTCGTGTATGGGATGAAGACGTTATTGTATAGTTTAAATGTGATAATTCAAGATTTATAATTGGCAATATGTGAACATTTAGTAATGGTGTATTCATGTATGCAATGAAGAGTGGCAAAGGCTTGGTAAATAGCCTGCTAATTGTCCACATGGGTAGACACACAGGCGTGTGTCTAGACCGTGTGGGAGGCACGGCTAGCACATGGGCGTGTGCCCAAGCCGTGTGAAGTCTGCACCTTGCACTTGGAATTCAAATCGCCACATCGGTACCAAGCACACGGCGTGTGTATAGGCCGTGTGGATATGGCGTAATGTCAAGGTTTGGCACACGGGCCGGGGCCACAGCGCGTGCCACGCACGCCGTGGGATTAGTCGATGTCGACCACGGGCGTCGAACACGAGCGCAGTGAGATGATACATGGGCTTGTCATCTCTACCAACGGCGTGTGACCCTGCTTAGGTAAAATTTTCTTAAGTGCGTAAAAGTTTCCAAATTATCTCTGAAACCTTTTGGAAGCATGCTTAGGGCCTCGTAGGCCTATTATAAGAATGATAGACCTATGAATGAAATAGTTTTAAATTGAAATGAGTTTGATAGCCCAAAATTGTATGATTGTGCCAGTTAAGTACGGTAACGCCTCGTGCCCAGTTTCGAAATAGAATACGGGCAAGGGGTGTTACACCCGGGGTCGTGTTCTCCACACGGCCGTGTCTCTACCCGTGTGGCCAAGAAATTGGCTATTTTTCAGACCATTTGGCACCCTCATTTGCACATACTTAAACACAACTTCAATCCATCCATCCCAAACACACATAACCACATCACATAAAACCTTTAGTATAAACACACACGTATAAATAGGCATTACAACTCATTAACCAATATGAACCAACATATTTGGCCAAATCAAATGACACATACACAATTGACTAAGTCCCTATACATGCCATAGACTCAAAAGGTTTTGCATTCACTTATACCCAACATGATAGCTTGATAGTGTGATAGCATCTCCGGCGATCTCCAACTCGAGCTAGTATAAAGCCCTACATGATATGAGAAAGGAAGGGGAGTAAGCTATAAATATTAGTAAGTATGTATGTAAATAATAAACAATTTATTACCATGCTTTTAACAATCCTTATTTTGAGTTCTCAAGATAATGCCATCATTATTGCATAAAAATTTTCAATTCACTTATGTTCATCTTTAGCTGTCTACTCGAGTTACAGTCACGAAATTATTTTTATCCGGAGCTACGGAACTCAAAATTAAGATCTGCTAATTTTCCTTGAAACTAGACTCAATATCTTCTTACCATAAGATTTCCAGAATTTTCGGTTTAGCCAATCAGTATATTTTATTCTTTAACGTTTCTCCTGTTTCGCTATCCGACAGTTCTGACCTCTCTTCACTAAAAATTTATTTTCTCATTGCAAAGAACTCGAAAGACGTTTCCATTTGTGTATCTTAGAAATAGACTCATTAAGAAATTCAAGCATATAAATTTTATATCTTGATTATTTTTTTACAATTGTTAATGAATTTCCAAAGTCAGAACAGGGGATTCTGAAATCATTCTGACCATGTCTTATAAAAATTCAAATATCTCATAGTATGAAATTATTTTGCTTACACCGTCTCTTTTATGAGAAAGTATACTCAACAAGCTTTAATTTCATATCTTATTCAACTACTAATTCAAATTTCCATCATTTTTGGTGAATTTTCAAAGTGATTCCACTGTTGCTGTCCAAACTGTTTTATTGCTAATTTTACTCTATCATGTTTTCTTTGTATTAATTCTCATTTACACACTTATAACACTAAAGCATATCCATAGTTAGCCATGCCAATTGCTAGCCATCATCAAATATTTACAAGCCATTCTTTTGCAAATTTAACTTATACATCAACAACAAAAACATGAACATTTCATTTCTCAATTTAATTTGGCTTAAAAGCCTCACACATAATCACAATCCACATTTCACATATATTCTTACATCATAAGCATGGACTTAGTTGTTTGGCATTGATGCATAAACTTAGCTCTTTGCCCGTCGAACTATTCGGAATATTGAAGGATACTCAATCTCATCATACATGTATCACGATGCCAATGCCATATCCCAGATATGGTCTTACATGGGATCTCAGCTCGATGCCAACGCCATATCCCAGATATGGTCTTACACTGGATCTCATATCTCGATGTCGATGCCATGTCCCAGACATGGTCTTATACAAGATCGTATATAGATGTTGATGCCATGTCCCAGACATGGTCTTACACGAGATCTTTCTTTGGTGCCAAGGCCATGTCCCAGACATGGTCTTATACGAGACCTCCTTCATTTGGTGCCGATGCCATGTCCTGCATGGTCTTATACGAGACCTCCTTCATTTGGTGCCGATGCCATGTCCCGCACATGGTCTTATACGGACTCGCATTCGATGCCAATGCCATGTCCCAAACATGGTCTTATACGGGACCTACATTCGGTGTCGATGCCATGTCCCGCACATGGTCTTATACGGACCTACATTCATTGGTGCGATGCCATGTCCCGATGTGGTCTTATCACGGGATATACATTCTGGTGCCGATGCCATGTCCTGCACATGGTCTTATACGGGACCTTCCTTATCTCATGTTGGGACATTAGTATCCTTGCTATTCCGAATGTTCAACCAGGACTTCAACTTAACATATTTTCATCATACTCTCATCGAGGCATCATTAGTCGATTTCATAGAAATAATATTCATTTCACATAATATCTAGAAATTAAAAATATAAAAATATTATGTAGCTTTAATTTCACGCAAACTTACCTCGATACCAAAATGGCAAGAAGGGACCTAACCGTTAGTTACTCATTCCCCCCCGGTTCTAAGTCTGAACCTCGTTTTATTTGATCTATAACATCACATTTAGCTTACTTATTAGTCACATTATTCATTGTGACCCAAAAATCATACTATGGCAAAATTATGTTTTTGCCCCTAAACTTTATCATATTTACACTTTTGCCCCTAGGCTCGTAAAATGATTTTTATTCGATTTCCTTGTATTTTAGGCCTAGCCGAACTATGGCAAAATTATGTTTTTGCCCCTAAACTTTATCATATTTGCACTTTTGCCCCTAGGCTCGTAATATGATTTTTATTCGATTTCCTTGTATTTTAGGCCTAGCCGAACCATTTTCATAACTATAGCAGTCCACAATTTGCATTCATTCACACATTTTTCATACATTTTTCAACTTTTTTTTACAAATTAGTCCTTTTATGCGATCTCATCGAAAATCACTTAGTAAAAGTCGTTTACTACACACCGATCATTCATATTCTACCATTAGACATAAAAGCACATGCATGTCATCCATGGGTAAATTTTTAAACACAAACCCTAGCTCAAAATAATGGTAGAAATAGCTAAATCGACTTATAGGGATCTCAAAAATGTAAAGAACATTAAAAACGGGGCTTGGATGCACTTACTATTGAGCTTGAAAGCTTGAAAACCCTAGCCATGGATTCCCCCATGCTAAATTCGGCCAAGAAAGAAGATGGGCAAATGTTTTTGGCTTTTATTTTGTCTTTTAGTCCATTTAATTACCAAATTACCAAAATGCCCCTAACTTAAAAATATCCTATTTCACTTATCTAATGTCCATTTTTGTCCAAAAATTTAACCAATGGTCTAATTGACATTTAAGGACCTCCAGTTCAAAATTTCATAGAAATTGGACACTTCTAAAATGTGGAACTCAACTTTTGCACTTTTTACAATTTAGTCCTTTTGACTAAATTGAGTGCCCAAACGTCGAAATTTTCGAACAAAATTTTCACGGAATCTTCTTGTGAAATCGTAGACCATAAAAATATAATAAAATTAAGATTTTTTCTCGTCTGATTTGTGGCCCCAAAACCACTGTTCCGACTAGGCCCAAAATCGGGCTGTTACAATAACAAACTGAAATTCGGATGTAATTCAAATGTGGAAGTATACACGTTGAATCAAGTAATAAAGTAATAAGTGAGATTGTCTCTAAAGGGATCAGAATAGGTAAAAATATGGTTAAGTTTTTACTATAAACTATACTAATTAGGCTTATGGCAAAGTGAACAGAATAATGATTTGAAGTGAAGTATTAATGTATGAAATATAAAAATCAAATAATGAATAAAATGTTGTGGAAATTCTATTAGAAAAAGTTGAGAGGGTTAATGCTGTTGAATGGGAAGGTTGGAATTACTTGGATTATATCTTAATAACATAATAATGTCATGGCAATACCTTGACCAAATAACTATTCAAAGTATAACTACAACATTCTGCTTCTTTCGAGATCTAGAATTAAAGTTATCATTCTAAGTCTTTGTATGTTTACAAGTCTCAATAACAATACCTAACAACATTCTTCCTTACTCTGTCCAGATCACAACTCTATGTCTAGAGTGCTACGAGTATTCGCTTGAGTACTCGCTCGTATCATTCGATTATGATCTAACTTATTTAACATTTTCAGAATTAAATATAGTCTAAGGATATACCATGCATTCATCTATGTCTAGATATTGCATGCATATATTCAAAATAACCCAAACCGAATAAAATATTAGATCTACTCAAAATATCACCATGATCATTAAATGTATCAAGATAGATCCAGTAATTCCAACCCAAATGAAATTAGCTCATGGGTTGGGATTTAAAATCTAAAATCAGAATAACATTCAACATCGTCATTAACAGTTTCGAAATCACAGAAATTAATTAACAGAATGAAGGTAGAACTGCAGGAAGCTTTCGCCACTCCAGCTTTCACTTCGACGTTGCTAAACTGTGCATGACCCAAGGCTGATTGCTCATCCCTTTCCTTGCATCTCTGCTCTCCTCTTAAGCTGCTACCCTCTCCCTTTTCTCTAGAATTTTTCACGAGTTTTTCCAGAGAGAAAACTGCTCTCCAAAATCCTCTTTTTCTCTTTCTTTCTCTTTCCTCTTTTCTAGGGTAGGCCTCTCTCTCTCTCAGCACACACATTTCTCCCTCTTTTTTAGGTGGATTTATCTGGTACACATCCAGCTGGCTAAGAGTGACGAGGACTGAGTGCTGCGTCAGCATTTTCCTTGAATTTCCATGGCATTTGTGTTGGCAATCCATCCAACCTTTTGGCATGGCAATATTTCACTTTATTCATTCACTTCCTCCTTTTTCTCCTTTTCTTCATCCTTCTTGCACCTGCAGCATACAACAACCAATTCCCTTATTCCCAACAATAAAAGTAACATGAAATGACATTTAAGGCACAATCCAAGCGTTATTATGCAATGTTTTAAATATAACCTAAAAATGCAAATATATCTGTTTAAGTACAGGCATTTAATCAAGCTTAAAGGTTCAAAATATAACTCTTTTCAAGAGTTATCACCTAAAAAGTTTATAATTTTATCCATATCTATGTCTCAAAAATATTCCAAATCAGTTTCATCAATAAAATCTTATTCATAGTATGGAGCATTATAAAAGTCACAAATAATTCGAGGGCTTACTCGCACTTCTTTCCCTTGCACAAGTACTATATCCCACATATGACATTTAGTATTTCTAGACTTCTAGTCTCGTAAGGATGCGTAAAACTTTTGAACAACAGAGACCACAACATTATCTTTTGAGATCGTCCAAAAATGTTCCCACCTATGATAACTTACTAAATGCCATATTTCCTTACACAAAATCATTAACGGATCAAATCCCCTTTCTTGGATAAAGGTTTTTCCTTACAATTCAGTAAAATATTTTCCAATATCTGGGTTTGCAAAATTAGAGGGGTTTGGCACCGTCAATGGTTCAAGTTCATTGGTTCCTCTAACTTTTCTAGGAGGCATGATTAAACTAAGAACCAAATCAATTTATCAAGTAATATTCAATAGAATAGTAACAAGTTTGAGTCAGGAACCCTTAACCTCGAAGAAATCTTTGAAGTCTTTTTCGCACGCATTGGTTTATCATTCCTTTTAGTGCTCCCCTCGTTTTCCACACCAAAAGATTTTGAATGGCGAGGGATTTCACACTAATTTCAAGAAGAGAGTAAGAATTGGGATTTTAGGGTTTAAAAGGTTTTGAAAGATTTATAAAGATTAAGGAGTAAAAGGGTGTTAAATATGTTTATCAAGTGTATTAGGGTTATAAAAGATGTGTTTTTAATGGTACAAATTGTGTAAAAATAAATGTTTAGCCATCGCGTTATGTAGTTGGGTCAGGTCAACCCTATAGAAAATTACAACGATGTCGCGACAAAGAGGTTCCGTGTCGCGACATTTCTAGAAGCTTTCCATTGTCGCGACATGGGTGTTTCATTTCATGACACATCTTTCAATTTGGAAATTAGGGGAGACTGTCGACCATGTGGCGACATAGGAGTGTGGTGTCACGGTGTCGAGTTGGTTTCTTCAGTTCATTAATTCTACACAAAGTGTTGTGACACGGGGTTGCCGTGTTGCAACATCGACTCTGTGTCAGCCCAAATTTCCATCTTTAAGGATGTCTCGATATTTGAATGAACATCTATCAAATAAAATTTAACATCTATACTCTACAGTTAGTTAAATATACAATAATTTACAATAGTAAGGTAATTCAAATGTTTTTTTAAAGTTTTGCTGCCGGATGAATCCAACAATATCATCAGTTCACCGATGGATGATTCTTCCATTCTGCCTGTATTATTCCATCGTCCATCATGCCATTCCACCTGTGCTCGCTTGTGCCTTTCCTTAAACATGTTTCTTCTTTCTGCATGCATAAAAGGAACTGTGTCCTTTGACTCGAGAATGTTAAAGATAAATAAATTCTTGCATTGCTCCCCTAACTTCCTCCTATCTTCCTTGCTAGGTTGATGGTCACATTTAAAAATTTCAGTCTCATCATTGATTTTCATAGTCAATTCATTTTTCTCTAAATCAATAGTGGATCTAAAAGTGTCCAGGAAAGGTCCACCTAATAAGATCGGTATCTCACGATCTTCATCAAAATCAAGCACCACAAAATCTGTCGGAATAATGAAACTGTGGACTTTGACTAACACATCCTCTAATACACCTTTTGGATGAACTAAAGATCTATCGGCCAACTGTAGTGTTATATGCATATTTTTAAGATCCCCTAACTCGAGCTTTTCAAAGATAGATAAAGGCATCAAATTAATACTAGCTCTTAAATCACATAGAGCTCTATTAAAATAAATGATCCCTATCTCTATGGGAATAGTAGAACTTTCAGGGTCTTTTAATTTTTGCGGAACCCATGTTGAGATTATAGCGCTATAGGAAGCGCTTATACTAACTTTTTCACCTACATTAATTTTCCTATGCCTAGACATAATTTCCTTTAAAAACTTGGCGCACTTAGGAACTTTCTCTATTAACTCAATTAAGGGTAGGTCAACATTTAATGTTTTGTACAAGTTCAAGAAACTTACGAATTTATCCTTATCTCGCTTTTGTTTTTCCTTTAGTTTTGACGGGAATGGGATTTTTGCACCGATAGAATCTTTAGTTATTTCCTTCTCTGTCTCCACTGCCAGTGTGGTTACCTCTTCTGGCTCTGGCTCATTTTCAGCCTCTAAGGATTCCTTTTAAGGATCGTCATTATTTTCCATAATTATCTCTGGAGTACTGGTTTTTGGGCTACTCAGTACTTTGCCCAATCGAAGCACAATTGCTTTCATGTGCTTATTACCTTCTCTCCGTGGATTATCTTTCGTGTTACTGGGAACACTTGTGCCAATTTGTCTTTTCATGTCACCCATCATGCTCATCAATTGGCTCATTTGATCCTCTAGTTTAGTCAATGTTCTTGTTGAATTGGTGCACTCAGACTACACCTGCTTGACATCCATTCTCATTGACTACATCTCTCCCTCAATTCTATCGAAACATTAACAACATGCAGTATGGTCACTTGGGTTGGCCCTATCATGGGGTTTCTGCAAATAAGGAGGTTGGTAATTACTGTTTTAAGCTTGATTTGTATTATTACCTGCTCCAACCAAGATTATATGTATTTGAATAAGGGTTTCCACCCCTATTCCTGATGTAATTAACATCCTTGCAAGATTGTTGATATAGTGGAAGAGCGGTTTGTCTCTCCCATGCATAGACGATGTAGAAGCAAATTTAATATTGAGTCTATCCACTAACTGTTGATACTTGTAATCCTCTTAGATAGCTTTTATCGTGGCCAGTTTCTGGCCATATGGGAATCATTCAATTGGCCACTGACAGCAGTTTAGTGTCATGTTCTCAATGATTTCGTACGCATCCTCGTACGTTCTATTCATAAGGGCTCCTCCTGCTACTCCGTCTAATCCAGATCATACATTCGCATCCAACCCGTTATAAAATACCTATAGTCGAATTCACTCAGGAAATTCGTAGGGTGGGCATTTTTGAATCTGCATTTTGAAATGTTCCCATGCCTCATAGAAACTTTCACCCTTCATCTGCCTAAAGACATTAATCTCTTTTCTTAGTTGAACTGCTTTACTAATTAGGAAGAACTTCTGTAAGAACTTTCCACCGAGTTCATCCCATGTCGTGATAGATCCTGGTGCCTGCGAGTCTAACCAAGAAAAGGCATTATCAATCAAGGAGAAGGGGAATAACCGAAGACGAATAGCATCATCAGTAACCCCGCTATACTTAAAAGTATCACAGATTTGGAGAAACCATTTTAAATGTTGGTTAGGGTCTTTTATCATAGTGTCCCTAAACTGCAGATTATTCTAAATCATCTGAATCATCGCCAATTTTATCTCGAAGTTATTAGTCATAATTGTCGGCCTTTCTATACTTTCCTGAACCATGTCCAAACTTTGTAAGGCATAATCCATTAGGGTTCTCTCATTCTGAGCCATATGTACGTTTGCAGGTAACGATGGTGCTGGTGGGTTTCCTAAGGCATTATCGTCAATGTCGAGAAACAATGGATTTTTACGTGGTACGTTACTTGCAGCAGGTGATGGTGGATCTTGCATCTGTTGTTGTTGTCTGCGATTTCTTCCAATTATTCTCTCTGGATCTATGGCTTCTACAATAGGCGTGCTCGTACTGTGAGTCATACATGAAACAAAGAAAGAGAGGATTAGTAAATAAAATAAAATAAAATCGTATCTATTACCTAAAAATTTCCTAATTATTCTTTTTTTTTCAATACGAAAATTAGAATCAATCTAATAATGTTGCCTCCCCGGCAATGGCACCAACAACTTGACCTCCTCCAGACGTACTAATGTCTAGAGTGTGAATACTATAATAAAATATAGAAATATGAGTTGGTATCTGCAAGTATACAGGTCGAGTTGTAATATAGTTTTGCAACGAAGTAGTGAGTACTCCAAGGATCGTACCCAAGGGAGGCGAGAGCCAGATCAATTCTAACCTAAACACTAAAAGATCTAATTAGTATGTAACACCCCAAACCCAGCCCATACGTTAAGACCGGATTTGACATGTCACATGAGAAAAACATGTTAAATCCTTTTTAGAAAACGAGTTGATTTGAAATATTTGATAAAGTTCTACAAACCTCGAAGGTTGTTTGATAAATCAATAATTTGAACTAGAAATCTTTATAAATCGTGACTTTTGAAAATATCGTTGATAGCTCGAGAAAAGCTTTCCGAGTTAATATATTTGTAAAAGCTTGTTATGAAATCCATTGTTAATCTATTTTAGAAAACCTTTATTTAAGTTTTAGAAAAAATACCCATTTAAAATCATTCATGCAAAATAGTAAGTACGACAAACATAAAGCAAAAATAAAATATTCCAGAGGCCTTATTACAACATAAAAACCCAAAATAGTAAGAGTAGTAAAATAAGCGAAAATAGAAATTTAAAGTTCAATAACACCATTACTGAAGTATGGCCTCCACCGAGTCATCCATGGCCCAAATCCACATCACTGAGCATTACCTACAAGGGTTAAGAAAAAGGGGGAGTGAGTTACAAGAACTCAGTGTGAAATCCCCTTACGACGATCCACTGGGCCTGAACCCATATAGCAATATCATGGGCCTAAGCCCTTTTACAGAAAAGTATTTAAAATGACATGTATGCAAAGTATGCAACCCAACCCATCCATCCAACACACCCCCGTACCAACCATCACACCTGTGGGGATCAAGTCAACCCACCCCGCCATCACACCAAAACGCAGGTAATTTTCCATTTAATAAAATTTATTGTGGCCAAGCTACCGATATCATATGTAAACATTATGGTAAACAGTTTACTGTGGCAATGCCACCAGGCTACACTTCTCTTCCACATTTTTTCCAACCCATGCAATATATGAAGATGCAATAACATAATAAAATGTTCGCATATAAATAGCAACCATTTATCAAGTAATTTATTACAGTGACTAGGCCCATTTAAGCAAAAATAATCGGCCCATTAAGGCATTCCAACATAACGGCCCATTAAGGGCGATTCCGTAATTCGGCCCATGAGGGCATTTTCGTAATTCGTCCCATGAGGCATTTTCGTAATTTGGCACTTTTAAGGATCTTTAAGCAATACGGCCCATTAAGGCATTCTAGCAAATCGGCCCTTTAGGGGCATTTCCGTAATTCGAAACTTAGGAGCATAAGAATTGAAATTGTTCATTTGCGTCATATTGACTAAACTGACTATAACTCGAGCTAGGAAACTCGAAATTTAGATCCGTAAATTTTCCTTGAAACTAGACTCATATATCTTCTTACAAAAGTGTTTCCAGATTTTTTGGCTTAGCCATTTAGTACAGTTTATTCATTAAAATTTCCCTTGTTTCACTGACCAACGGTTCTGACCTCTCTTACCCTAAATTCAAATATCTCACTGTACAGTTTTCATATGTTGCTCCCACTTGTTTCTATTGAAAATAGGCTCACTAAGGATTCTATACATATAAATTATAACTCATAATTCACTTTGTACAATTTTAAATGATTTTTCCAAGACAGAATAGGGAACCACAAAGTAATTCAGTACCAGTCTCACTAAAATTAAAATATCACAGAATATAAAATCCCTCTTCCTACTCTGTTTCTTTCATTTAAAAATAGACACAGTAAGATTTAATTTTATATCTTATTCACTTTCAAATTCCCTTTCTCCTATTTTTCGTGATTTTTCAAAATCACGTCACTGCTTCAATCCAAAACTGTTTCATTGCAAACTATGGTTACCACTACGAACATACGCACGCCCAAGTGGTCACGGATGCCTGTTTCCGGTTTTCTTCGATATTTCAACCGAATCACAAAACATTTCATGCAAACATTCAGAGAGGTATGAGATTACACACCATTTCAAACATGTATTCGGAAGGGTACGGGATTACACACCTTATTCGGAATCCGTAACACGATACTCTCCGCGGCACCTAAAGGTACAATCGGTCAACAATTAGTCCAAAGCCCAATTTACAACTTCAACCAAGTATTGCGATTGATTAACAATCTATATCACTTACCAACAATCTGAGTCTCTTATTACGAGGGATAGGTGATCGATTGGCCCTCTGATAAAGTACTTCGAGATTCTACTTATCAACCCTCTTTCGAAAGCCAAAGGCTAGAAATATGACAAGAGTGTAAGCTAACACTCTACCGATTTGGCCCACACCAAGAGAACCAAGAGAATGGAAGTAGCAGGGAATAGATTCGACCTTGCAACCACCGAAAACCCAAGAAGGCAAAGAAGCTTCGGCAACCACAAGAACCAATTTTTGGCTATGAGATGAAGTTGATGTTTCGGCTATGGTGAAGAAAAGAGAAAGTGGGAGGGTATGGAATTTGGTAACAAAGAAAAACAATGAAAGAAAAGAAAATGAAGAAGAGGGAGAAAAACCACAAAGAAAATTCAGCAATCACAAGTTGAGAGAAATGAACAATGATGGATTAAGGCTTACGGCACAACAAAGGGACAAGATGAACAATGACTAGGTATTTGGCCAAAACAAGGGAAAAGAAGTTGGTAAAGAAAATGCCAAAATGAACAAAGCTTAGCAAAATAGCCAAGAGAGATTCGGCTCTCACACTCCCTAACAAAATCGTGTGCCTACTACACCAAAAGGTCATGGTTGACCCAAAATTTTCTTTCCAAAACATCATCCCCAAAATCAGCCAACATGTTCCCTTCCCTTACCTTTTTCCTTCATTTCTTTCCTTCATTATCCCTTATCTTCCTCCTTACCATATTCCATAGTCATCTTTCCCAAATAAAAAAGTCTTCCTTTTCTTATTAAAGCCTTGACCGACACTTACCTTATAGTACAAAAATTTAATCCAAAATATTTGCACTAGATGGGATTCGAACCTTAAACCATTAGTACACTCCACACGCCACTTTCCACCTTTACCAATAGACTCCTTGTGCTAGCAAAATGCACACTTATTTCCTTAAGCATTGATGCCACTTACCTTCTCTCCTTAAAGTGCTTAACCATAAAAATTTTGCTAAGGCCCAATTTTGAACCCGGAAGTTCCTAGAACCCCGTAACTTTCCAAAATCACCTTCCTAATAAGTCCAACTTGAAATAATGCCGTTCTCTTGTTCTAAAAAGTTTTAAACAATCCTACTCCCCAAGGCCCAATGGGCCCAATTCTACTAGGCCCAATTTCGAGTTGTTACAATTCTACCCTCCTTAAAAAAATTTCGTCCTCGAAATTTCCAACCAACTAATAAACGCACCGCTCAAATCATACCACTATGCTTTCGCTGCGCACTCTGTTCTTAATAACACTAATGTACTTTTAACATAATCTTGAATCCTTTTTCACACAACCAAACATCTAACCACAGAAGCAAGCAGTTATCTATCACTTATACCTAAAATTTTCTACATTCAATCATCACGTCCAACCAAAACATACCTAACTTGATGGTGATGAAACAATCCCGAGCCTTATGCTCCTTAGACCCGCATCTCAGGCATGCTCCTGACCTCCTCCAGCATTCTCCTGGATGACGCCTTCTGCAATAATCGCAAGCTGGAAAATTTGGACGTGCCTTAACACGCTTTACGGAACGAGACTGCAACCCAAAAGAACTGCGATCTCTTTTCTTCTTACAGTCCATACACCCAACTCGAAGTGCTTCACTGATTCCTTTAACCTCCTCCAATACCTCCTTAACTATCTGAGTCAACTCAACAACCCAAGCTCGATCATGAGATCCCGTCTCAGCCACTGGTGATGCCAGCGCCTCCCTTTCGGGCACATGCCTCGATGCCGAAAATCTAGCCCCAAAGACTCGGCCTCTATCACGGTCGCGGCCCACTACGCCTCGCCCCTCTAGCACTCATATTTGCTCAGTCGATTTAATCTGACTAAGAGTCTTATGAATCATTATGCTTATTCAGTGTTTATTAAACAATGTTTTATGAAGTATAGAGAGTAAGGTTGTTCTCGCAAATACGCATCCTATAGTCTCAATCTCTATAGTTTCAGCTCCTAAGCTAGAAGTTCTAAAGTATTTCTACAGTCATACCACAATAATCATAAATTGAAAACATAAACTTACTTGACTTGGTGCCGGATACCCGTGGTGCCATACTTCCCTTAGAACATGCATTTATAAATTAAAATTTTATACAGCTTTGGAAAATGCTTTTGAACCCAAACCACAGCCGAGTTTTGCAACCGGGCTTTGATACCATAAAATGTAACACCCCAAACCCGGACCATGCGTTAAGGTTGGATTTGACATGTCATATGAGAAAAACATGTTAAATCTTTTTTAGAAAACGAGTTGATTTGAAATATTTGATAAAGTTCTACAAACCTCGAAGGTTGTTTGATAAATCAATAATTTGAACTAGAAATCTTTATAAATTGTGACTTTTGAAAATATTGTTGATAGTTCGAGAAAAACTTTCCGAGTTAATATATTTGTAAAAGTTTGTTATGAAATCCATTGTTAATATACTTTGGAAAACCTTTATTTAAGTTTTAGAAAAAATACCCATTTAAAATCATTCATGCAAAATAGTAAGTATGACAAACATAAAGCAAAAATAAAATATTCCAGAGGCCTTATTACAACATAAAAACCCAAAATAGTAAGAGTAGTAAAATAAGGGAAAATAGAAATCTAAAGTTCAATAACACCATTACTGAAGTACGGCCTCCACCGAGTCATCCATGGCCCAAATCCACATCACTGAGCATTACCTACAAGGGTTAAGAAAAAGGGGGAGTGAGTTACAAGAACTCAGTGTGAAATCCCCTTACCGTCATCTACTGGGCCTGAACCCATATAGCAATATCATGGGCCTAAGCCCTTTTACAGAAAAGTATTTAAAATGACATGTATGCAAAGTATGCAACCCAACCCATCCATCCAACACACCCCCGTACCAACCATCACACCTGTGGGGATCAAGTCAACCCACCCCGCCATCACACCAAAACGCAGGCAATTTGCCATTTAATAAAATTTATTGTGGCCAAACCACCGATATCATATGTAAACATTATGGTAAACAGTTTACTGTGGCAATGCCACCAGGCTACACTTCTCTTCCACATTTTTCCCAACCCATGCAATATATGAAGATGCAATAACATAATAAAATGTTCACATATAAATAGCAACCATTTATCAAGTAATTTATTACAGTGACTAGGCCCATTTAAGCAAAAATAATTGGCCCATTAAGGCATTCCAACATAACGGCCCATTAAAGGCAATTCCGTAATTCGGCCCATGAGGGCATTTTCGTAATTCGGCTCATGAGGGCATTTTCGTAATTCGGCCAATGAAGGCATTTTCGTAATTCGGCACTTTTAAGGATCTTTAAGCAATACGGCCCTTTAGGGGCATTTCCGTAATTCGGAACTTAGGGGCATAAAAATTGAAATTGTCCATCTGCGTCATATTGACTAAACTGACTATAACTCGAGCTAGGAAACTCGAAATTCAGATCCGTAAATTTTCCTTGAAACTAGACTCATTTATCTTCTTACAAAAAGTTTTCCAGATTTTTTGTCTTAGCCATTTAGTACGGTTTATTCATTAAAATTTCTCTTCTTTCAGTGACCAACGGTTCTGACCTCTCTTACCTTAAATTCAAATATCTCACTGTACAGTTTTCATATGTTGCTCTCACTTGTTTCTATTGAAAATAGGCTCACTAAGGAATCAATACATATAAATTATAACTCATAATTCACTTTGTACAATTTTAAATGATTTTTCCAAGACAGAACAGGGAACCACAAAGTCATTTAGAACCAGTCTCACTAAAATTAAAATATCACAAAATATAAAATCCCTCTTCCTACTCTGTTTCTTTCATTTAAAAATAGACACAGTAAGATTTAATTCTATATCTTATTCACCTTCAAATTCCCTTTCTCCTATTTTTCGTGATATTTCAAAATCATGTCACTGCTTCAATCCAAAACTGTTTCATTGCAAACTATGGTTACCACTACGAACATACGCACGCTCGAGTGGTCACGGATGCCTGTTTCCGGTTTTTTTCGATATTTCGACCGAATCACAAAACATTTCATTCAAACATTCAGAGAGGTATGAGATTACACACCATTTCAAACATGTATTCGGAAGGGTACGGGATTACACACCTTATTCGGAATCCGTAACACGATACTCTCCGCGGCACCTAAAGGTACAATCGGTCAACAATTAGTCCAAAGCCCAATTTACAACTTCAACCAAGTATTGCGATTGATTAACAATCTATATCACTTACCAACAATCCGAGTCTCTTATTACGAGGGATAGGTGATCGATTGGCCCTCTGATAAAGTACTTTGAGATTCTACTTATCAACCCTCTTTCGAAAGCCAAAGGCTAGAAAGATGACAAGAGTGTAAGCTAACACTCTACCGATTTGGCCCACACCAAGAGGGAAAAAAAGCTTCGGCAACCACAAGAACCAAGTTTTGGCTATGAGATGAAGTTGATGTTTCGGCTATGGTGAAGAAAAGAGAAAGTGGGAGGGTATGGAATTTGGTAACAAAGAAAAACAATGAAAGAAAAGAAAATGAAGAAGAGGAAGAAAAACCACAAAGAAAATTCAGCAATCACAAGTTGAGAGAAATGAACAATGATGGATTAAGGCTTACGGCACAACAAAGGGACAAGATGAACAATGACTAGGTATTTGGCAAAAACAAGGGAAAAGAAGTTGGTAAAGAAAATGCCAAAATGAACAAAGCTTAGCAAAATAGCCAAGAGAGATTCGGCTCTCACACTCCCTAACAAAACCGTGTGCCTACTACACCAAAAGGTCATGGTTGACCCAAAATTTTCTTTGCAAAATATCATCCCCAAAGTCAGCCAACATGTTCCCTTCCCTTACCTTTTTCCTTCATTTCTTTCCTTCATTATCCCTTATCTTCCTCCTTACCATATTCCTTAGTCATCTTTCCCAAATTAAAAAGTCTTCATTTCCTTATTAAAGCCTTGACCGACACTTACCTTATAGTACAAAAATTTAATCCAAAATATTTGCACTAGATGGGATTCGAACCTTAAACCATTAGTACACTCCACACGTCACTTTCCACCTTTACCAATAGACTCCTTGTGCTAGCAAAATGCACACTTATTTCCTTAAGCATTGATGCCACTTACCTTCTCTCCTTAAAGTGCTTAACCATAAAAATTTTGCTAAGGCCCAATTTTGAACCCGGAAGTTCCTAGAACCCCGTAACTTTCCAAAATCACCTTCCTAATAAGTCCAACTTGAAATAATGTCATTCTCTTGTTCTCAAAAATTTTAAACACTCCTACTCCCCAAGGCCCAATGAGCCCAATTCTACTAGGCCCAATTTTGGGTCGTTACATAGTACCTTAAATTAGTTATAGTACGAAAACATAAAATAAGGGATTTTTAGGGTTTTTATAATAATAAAACAAAATATCATAAAAGAAATAAACTTCATGATATAAAAAAGGAAAATGAATCAAATCTTGATTATGGGTGATTAGCTCGCTCCGATAATCCCCATCAACTGTCGTTTCAGGTTCCTCGTCAATCAACTAGTCACTATCCTTGTAGGATCTTCCGACCTTCCACTAACATAACAAGTCAACAAGGACTACTTATCTTCTGACCTCATAGTCCAGACAAGGTTGGGGTAAAGGTGTTCATGGATGGGCCATACCAATTTTAGGTTAATTCCCACCTTAATGACTTCCTGAGGTTGTCAAGCCTTTTCACGTTCTTCCTTTCCCAAACAGTTGAACCGTTGAGTAACCCTACAAAACAGTCAATAGATTATACCTTCACTCGCTAATTCCCCATGAAGGGATTAGTTCCTCATGGTTTTCATGACGATATAGAATCAATGTAAAGAGAAAACATGCTAATTAAATTGATAGTATAGAGTATATGAAAGAGCCTGATTGTATTGAGATTAATCATGAATCCAAAAAGTTTAAATGCATTCCACAATTTAGATCTCTTAAGAACAACAAAGAACAACTGAAATAAATTCTAAAACCTAAAAACGAAAGAAACATTAAACTAAATTTACTAAAAAAAAAAAATCTAGGCTAAGTGAATGATGTCCATAACATGTGCCCAATGAGCTTATTTATAGAGTTCAAGTGGCCATCATCCTCAACCCTAGGTTAGCTAATGTTCCCGAGCTTTAAGTTTGATTGTGCAGACCAAAATGCCCCTATTTCTTAGGTTTATTCTTCTAAATAACATTTTTCTGAGACTTGTCCCTATCTTACATCATCTCAGACTTCCATCACGTCAACCATATACACAAATATACATATTAGTGGCTTCTAATGGTGGACTAGCAGATGTCTCATCACAACTATGGATTCTGACTGAACTCTATATAAACTTACTGTATTACTTTAGAAATTTTCTTCTTATGACTTAGCCTATGCTTAAGCCATGCTCCTAAGGTAAACCCATTCACTTTCTCATTTGCTGACTTGAATAAGAGATTTGGCAGATACATAAACACACATTCCATGCGGAATTGTACTCGCAAGATAGTCTCGTAGGGTTTTCCCACTTTAAAACATTTGACTAAGACACTTCTAATAGCATATAGTTCCCGATGGACTATCTCCTTCTTAGATTTCCCTTGGTGGACTTCCAAAACTAATAATCACCAAGTGGACTTCTCCGCTCTATATAGTCCTGACTGACTTCTGCTTCTTCCATTATTTCCTGGCAGACTTTCTTCTTACAACAGTCCTTGGTGGACTTTCTCGCTTTTCTGGTGACCTCTTTATCAATTATCACTTAATATTTCAAATTTGATAAACCATTCCATAAACTCTTAGCCAATTATGGTTCCACATTAACTATGACGGACTCTTAATTACAAATACCACGAAGAAAATACCCTTTCCTTCTACATATGGTTTAAGACGCTTCTACCAGTTTCTCTTACCTTCGCTTTTTGGCAGATCCCTCTATTTAGCACGCTTTCCCGCATTTTTGGATGCACCCTAACTATCTTCTCAAACTACTCGCCACGCAAGTCACACGGTAACCTTTCTTTTTATGCCCTGATAGGCTTCCTATTCGTTGTTCTGATGTGTAACACCCCAAACCCGGCCCATGCCTTACGACCGGATCTGACATGTCACATAAATAAAACGTATTAAGAACTTGTAATTCATACTAAAATAGGTATTATTTGGTTATAATTAAGAAAACCAGTTTGATTAAAAATATTCGATAAAAATACTACTAATCTAGAGAGGTTAATTGAAGAATTGATATTCAAATTCGTGATATTTTAAAACAGTGACTTTTGAAAATATTGTTGATAATCCGAAAGAGGATCCGAGTTAAATTATTTATAAATATGTTATAAAATCCTTTTGTTACTCAACTTTGGAAAACCGTTATTCATGATTTTAGAAAAATCCCCATTTAAAACAATTTAAGAAAAATAATAAATACGTCCAAACATAAAGCAAATTAAAGTTTATCCCAGAGGCCTTATTACAACTTTAAACCCAAAATAGTAAAAGTAATGAAATAAAGCGGAAAATGAAAATTTGCTAAAGTTCGAAAACACCATTTCTAAAGTATGGCCTCCACCGATTCATCCATGGCCCAAGTCCACATCACTGAGCATTACCTACAAGGATTAAGAAAAAATGGGTGAGTTACTAGAACTCCGTGCATAATCTCCTTACCGTCATCCACGGGGCCTAAACCCGCATAGCATAATCTTGGGCCTAAGCCCATATAGCATATTCTTGGGCCGAAGCCCATTTACACATCAATATTTATATGAAGTAAATGTATGCAACCCAACCCATCCATCCATCACACCCCCGACCAGCCAATCACACCTGTGGGGATCAAGTCAACCCACCCCACCGCTCACACCAAAATTTGCAGCCAAGCTGCCAGAGTATAATATTTTTGTGGTCAAGCCACCAAAAACATAATTAACCACAATAATAAATAGATTTGTGGCAATGCCACCAGGCTACACTGCTCTCCATACAATTTATCCCATCCCATGCAATATATGAAAATGTATCATACATAATAAAATAAAATATCCACATATATACAACATCCATTAATCTAGTGAATTAATTCGGTGAGTCGGCCCATTAAAGCACTTGATAGTTCGACCCATTTAGGCATTATAGCAAATCGGCCCATTGGGGCATTTTGGTAAATTAACAAATTTTATACCAATTTTAACAGATTTTAGAAATAACAATGTTTAAGCCAATTATACGATTCATGCTGTATTACAGATATTAGACTTGTAACACAACAACGATCTATTCTTCCAACATAATAGTGAATCACGGATATACGGGATTTCGGTGTGAGATTACACACCTGATTACGGTAAGGACTAAACCTTCTTGATCGTCGGCACCTAAATCACCATTACACTCGATTAACCAACAAACGAGATTTTATTAATCCAAATCTAAATCAGACGATCTAATGAAATGCTTACCCTTAGTATCGTGAACGACCACGATTTGTCTATTCTCACCGGATGATGGTCCACAACCCGGTGGGAAATCCCAAACCGTCGATACCGCCCTACGCTTGAACTTGGGAGTAAGAATCGCAATTCCACTCCCTTTTTGCTCTCCTATCGATTTTGTTTTAACAACGCTACCACTTGCCTCCATTGAAAAAGTCTCGGTTAGAAAATACTATGATGAGTGTAAGTAGTTGTTTAGGGATAGGATTCAGCTTACCACTACTTCCGAATAATCGACGAATAGAGAAGAACGAGCGATTAGTCCCTAGAATAAACGTTTTAAACATAATCATCGATTCGTTTTAGAGGAATAACCATGTATTGAGAGATATCGAAATGAACCTTGAAGAAATCCATTACCTTAACGATAATAAATCCGACTTCCACCGATTGACTTAAGGCTAGAGATGATTCGGCAAGGATGTGATATACGGCCACCCACTAGTACACTTCGAAAAAGAAGAGATGATCATGATTTGAGAGAGTAGGAGAAAATGATATTTCGGTTTAGAAACAAAATAGAACAACCGAATAGTGATGGACACATATTCGGCTAGGGAGAAAAGAAAATGAAAAGAGAAGAAAGAAACCACTTACCGATTCGATCAAAGAAGAGATTAAGGGTCAAAAGGTTTGGCTATGGAGAGAAATGAACAAGAAGATTCGGCCACCAAAATATTGATTAAAGAAAGAGAAAGAAGGGTTGAAGGAATAATGAAAAAGAAAAGAAAAGATGGAAAAAGAGTGCTAGATAGTTCCGGCTAACAAAGGAAAAATGAGCAAGAATGGATTGAGGGTTTCGGCAAAATGAGAGAGAAAGATGAATATAGGTGCTAGAGTGTTTCGGCCAAAACAAGGGAAAAAGAAATTGGAAACGAAAAGTACCCAAAATGCTAAAAGAAACCAAAACCTTTCATGCACAAATTTGCACAAAAAAAAACATAAGAGAAAGAAAAATCGGCCCCCTTACTCCCCCTACCAAAACCGTGTACTTCATTCACCAAAAAGGTCATGGTTGACAAAAAATTCTATCCCAAGCACCTTCCAAATATTCGGCCAACATATCCCCCTTCTTACTCCTTTCCTTTACTTCTTTCCTTACTCTCCTCCTTACCTTATTTTCTTAGTCTTCTTTCCAACATTAGAAAAGTCTTCCTTTCCTTCTTTGATGCCATGGCCGACACTTACCATACAATGCTTGAGAAGATCAAAAATTTAAAATGCTAAAAGTTGCAATAGATGGGATTCGAACCCCTTCCCTCAATGCTCTCCACTGGACTCCACTACACCATGTGCTCGACTTGTGCTAGCAAATTACACATTTATTTCCTTAAGTCTTGGTGCCACTTACCTTCTCTCCTTAAAGTGCTTAAACACAAAAATTTTACTAAGGCCCAACTCAGTCCCAAGTCTTCTTAGGGCCCCTAAACATACACAATTAACACTATTGACTAGCCTATTGCATGGTATAATGTAAAACATAAATTCCCGAATTTCAGGATGTTACAATTCTACCCCCTTAAAGAAATTTCGGCCTCGAAATTTACCTGATTAGAAGAGATGAGGATATTACTGCCGGATCGTGTCCTCTGGCTCCCATGTAGCTTCCTCTGACCCGTGATTACGCCATAATACTTTGACCAACGGAACTGACTTCTTTCTCAGCACCTTAATATCCCGATCTAAAATCTACACTGGCTCTTCTTCAAAACACAAGTTAGGTCTTATCTCAACTTCTTCCACTGGCACAACATGAGACGGATCCGAACGATAACGCCTTAACATTGAGACATGGAATACGCTATGTATCTGACTTAACTCCGGAGGTAACTCAAGCTGATAAGCCACTGGCCCAAAACTCTTCAGTACACGGTATGGTCCGATGAACCTAGGGCTCAACTTGCCCTTCTGTTAAAATCTTAAGATCTTTTTCCAAGGTGAGACCTTCAAAAAGACCTGATCACCCATAGAGAACTCTATCTCCTTCCGCTTCAGATCCGCGTACGATTTCTGTCTATCCAAAGCTTCTTTTAACCGTGCCCAAATTACCTTAACTTTTTCCTCCGTCTCCGAGATCAACTCTGGACCCAATAACTATCGGTCCCCCAGCTCAATCCAGCAAGTAGGAGTACGACACCTACGACCATACAACGCCTCGTAGGGTGCCATCTGGATGCTGGATTGATAGCTGTTGTTGTATGCAAACTCTGCCAACGGTAGAAAATCTTCCCAACTACCCCTGAAGTCGATCACACAGCCTCTTAACATGTCTTCTAGAATCTGGATTACTCTCTCCGACTAACCATCTGTCTGCGGATGAAATGCCGTGCTAAAATTTAATCTTGTACCCAAAGCTTCATGTAAAGCCTTCCAAAACCGTGATGTAAACCTAGGATCCCTGTCTGATATAATAGACGGTGCTACCCCATGTAACCTCACGACTTACGCTACATATAACTTGGCTAACTTCGCAACGAATAATCCGTGCGAACAGTGTAGGAAATGGCGAGCTTCATTAATCGATCCACTATAACCCATACCGAATCTTTCTTAGTAGGCGTTAAGGGTAACCCACTAACAAAGTCCATCGTTATCCTTTCCCATTTCCATAGTGGGATTTTCACCGTTGTAACAACCTTGAAGGCAATTGATGCTCCGCCTTCACCTGCTGACATGTCAAGCACTTACTCACGAAGTCA
Source organism: Gossypium sturtianum (assembly GCA_025698515.1). Classification (NCBI taxonomy): domain Eukaryota; kingdom Viridiplantae; phylum Streptophyta; class Magnoliopsida; order Malvales; family Malvaceae; genus Gossypium; species Gossypium sturtianum. The sequence goes on from CM046952.1 coordinate 111,311,269, forward strand.
GTAACCTCTCGTTTCAATCCTGGCCACCAATATCGCTCACGGAGGTCTCGGTACATTTTGTTTCTCCGGTGCATAGCATATGGGCTACTATGCGCCTCACGCAGAATCATTTGTCTCACCTCAATCTCGGGCATACAAACTCTTCCGCGAAACACATTACTCCATCACTATTTAATCCAAAATCCCCTATCTCACCACTTTCCACTTGTCAAGTCGAGAACCCAACCTTTCATCTAACAACTACTTTTCCTTAATCGCTTACCCATGCCGGCTTCACTTGAAGTTCGGCTAACAGCTACCATCTTCATAAAGGTTTGAGATGAGCGAACATCGCTCTCAAATCGATATCACCTTACGACTCACGCATCTCGCCACTACGTTAGCTTTACTCGGTGATACTCGATTGAGAAGTCATAATCCTTCAATAATTCTATCCACCTACGCTGTCTTAAGTTCAACTCCTTTTGGGTAAGGAGGTACTTGGACTCTTATGATCCGTATAGATAATTGACTTTTCCCGCATGCATAGTGTCTCCAAATCTTCGTGAGCAAACACCACTGCATAGCTAACTCCAAATCATGAGTGGGATAGTTTGCCTCATGCGGTCTTAATTGACGAGATGCATATGCCACCACTTTTCCCCCTTGCATCAACACACATCCTAAGCCCGTGTGTGACGCATCACAATACACAATAAACTCTTTACCAGCCTCAGGTTGAATCAATACTGGCGCTTCTGTCAGAATCTTCTTCAGTTTCTCAAAGCTCTCTTGCTGCTTATCTGACCACACAAACGATACTCCTTTACGCAATAGCTTAGTTAGGGGTGCAGCAATCAACGAAAATCCCTCAATGAATCGCCTGTAATACCCAGCCAAACCTAGAAAACTCCAAATTTTTGCCACTGACTTTGGTGGCTTCCAATACAATACAGCCTCAACCTTCTGGGGATCAACTCTAATTCCCTTAGCAGACACAACATGCCCCAAAAAGGTTACCTCCTTCAGCCAAAATTCACACTTACTGAATTTGGCATACAGCTGCTTCTCCCTTAATATCTACAATACGACTCGTAAATGGAATCATGCTCTTCTTCAGTCTTTGAATACACCAAGATGTCATCTATGAATACCACCACAAACCGGTCTAGATAGGGTTAGAAGACTCGGTTCATCATGTCCATAAATGCAGCTGGTGCATTCGTCAACCCGAACGGCATCACTAAGAACTCATAATGCCCATAACGAGTTCGAAACGCAGTCTTGTGAATATCTACCTCCTTAACCTTAAGCTAGTGATATCCCGATCTCAAGTCTATCTTCGAGAAAACTGAAGCTCCTCGCAGCTGATCGAATAGATCATAAATCCTTGGTAACGGATACTTGTTCTTGATCGTCAACTTATTCAATTGCCTATAATCGATGCATATACGCATTGATCCATCCTTTTTCTTAACGAATAAAACTGGCGCTCCCCACGGTGACACACTTGGTCGAATAAATCCACGATCCATCAACTCCTGAATTTGAGCCTTAAGTCCCACAAGCTCCTTCAGCGCCATTCTGTAAGGGGCAATGGACACCGGAGCCGTTCCTGGCAACAGCTCAATACCAAATTCCACTTCCCGATTCGGAGGCAATCCTGGAAGCTCCTTGGGAAAGACGTCTGAAAACCTGGAAGCTCCTCGGGAAAGACGTCTGAAAACTCTTTCACCATTCTAACACTCTCAACCAAAAACTCTTTGGCATCCAAAGCACTGATAAAGGCTAAGAACGCTCCACACCCCTTTCACACCAACTTCTCTGCCTTTAAAGCAGATACCACATTAAACAGATAGTTTCTTCTTTCACCTATCATCATCACTTCCTTATCCTCCTCAAGTTCTTAATACCATATCTGCTGCAAAGACAGTCCAAATTCGCATGATGCTTAACCAACCAGTCCATGCCCAAAATAAGATCGAACTCGCTGAATGGCAGTTCCATCAAATCAGCCAGAAATACTTTCCCCTGGACTTCTAAGGGCACATCTCTAAACAACTTATTTACTACCACCGAATGTCCTAAAGGGCTAATTACATTTGTTTCACTAGCAGTAATCTCAGATCTAATATTCAAAGTTCCAGACACAGCACAAGCAACATACGAATGGGTGGATCCAATATCTATCAAAGCGATGCGGTGTACATCGATATGAAGAACGTACCGGTTATAACGTCCGGTGCATCACCATCCTCTCGACGTCTGACCGCATAAACCAAACCTAACTACCTCGCCTCCGTGTTACCCCTATTACCGGTACCTCTACTCGGTGCACCCTGACCTCGTCCTACACCATTACCACCTCGACCTGGCCCACGGCCTCTACTACGCACGAAAGTGCCTCCTGCCGATCTGCGCAAATCTATTACGAACTACTCCGAGTCCGAGCAGCTCTCGGGCAATCCTTAAACCGATGGTCTTTGGATCCACATCTGAAACAACCACCAGTTCTCTTCCAGCATTCACCCGAGTAAAGTTTCCCACAATCCAAACAAGGCTGCAATAGATTGGTAGCAGCTGGAGCACCCACTCGAACTGGCCCCTCATTCCTGGGCCTTTTCTGAAATCCTCTAGTAGGACCTGAATACCCAGAGTCTCTCTTGTTCCTGACCCTATCCTTGTCTCGATTTTGCCGTTCTGAGTGTTTGACTTCTTCAGCTATCTTAGCTTTTTCCACTAATGTAGCAAAATTCCTCTCCTTCTATGGGGCTATCAGTACCCGCAACTCATCACGCAACCCGTCTTCAAAATGCACACAGCGTTCATAATCAGTCGGTACTATTCCTCGAGCATACCGACTCAGACGCAGAAACTCCGCCTCGTATCTTTGCACAGATTTACCTCCTTGGACCAGATTCAGAATTCCTTTCTTCTAAGCGCCTACATAACTAGCCCCGACATACTTTCCTTGAAATACGGTCTTAAAGAATTCCTGTGTATACGATTAGCCCGAGTGCCTTCCGTCATGATGAGCCACCATTGATACGCCTCGCCTCTCGAATGACACAACCCCTTTCGGGCGCTCGGCGGTGCAATCCAGATTGTCCATAATCCGCTCTACCGCCTCAAGCTAGTACTCAGCTACACTAGGGGCTACACCCAAAATACCTCTAAAGACTTCAGCCCCATTCGATCTAAGTCACTCCGATATCGACCCACGAGCTGTCGACCTAGTTCTTGCCCTAGCAACCCTTTCCGACTCCACAACATCGCTTGGGATAGAGCGTCATCCTCTCTCATTTGATCATGTGACCCGGCTTGATCCATCGGTGACGCGAGTCGTCCATTTCTAGCATATGTCCCGATGCCTCAGATACAACTCTAGCACCTCAGACTCGACCACGGCCACGTCTACCGCGTCCACATCCTCTAGCACTCATGTTTGCTAAGTCGATTTAATCTGATTAAAAGTCTTATGAATCAGTATACTATTCAATGTTTATTAAACAATGTTTTATGGAGTATAGGAAGTAAAGTCGTTTTCGTAAAACGTATCTAAGGTCTCAATCTCTATAGTTTCAGCTCTTAAAGCTAAAAGTTCTAAAGTATTTCTATTTTGTGGAGTTTTCATTCCACAGTCATATCACAATAATAAAATGAAAATAAATACTTACGGACTTGGTGCCGGATGCTCATGGTGCCATACTTCCTCTAAAACATGTATTTATAAATCAGATTTTAAGCAGTTTTGGAAAACATTTTTGAAAGCCGAGTTTTGCAACTGGGCTCTGATACCATAAGAAGTAACACCCTAAACCCGGCCATGCGTTACGACCGGATCTGACATGTCACATAAATAAAACGTATTAAGAACTTGTAATACGTACTAAAATAGGTATTATTTGGTTATAATTAAGAAAACCAGTTTGATTAAAAATATTCGATAAAAATACTACTAATCTCGAGAGGTTAATTGAAGAATTGATATTCAAATTCGTGATAGTTTAAAACAGTGACTTTTGAAAATATTGTTGATAATCCGAAAGAGAATCCGAGTTAAATTATTTATAAATATGTTATAAAATCCCTTCGTTACTCAACTTTGGAAAACCGTTATTCATGATTTTATAAAAATCCCCATTTAAAACAATTTAAGAAAAATAATAAATACGTCCAAACATAAAGCAAATAAAAGTTTATCCCAGAAGCCTTATTACAACTTTAAACCCAAAATAGTAAAAGTAATGAAATAAAGCGGAAAATGAAAATTTGCTAAAGTTCGAAAACACCATTTCTAAAGTATGGCCTCCACCGAGTCATCCATGGCCCAAGTCCACATCACTGAGCATTACATGCAAGGATTAAGAAAAAAGGGGTGAGTTACTAGAACTCTGTGCATAATCTCCTTACCGTCATCCACTGGGCCTAAACCCGCATAGCATAATCTTGGGCCTAAGCCCATATAGCATATTCTTGGGCCGAAGCCCATTTACACATCAATATTTATATGAAGTAAATGTATGCAACCCAACCCATCCATCCATCACACCCCCGACCAACCAATCACACCTGTGGGGATCAAGTCAACCCACCCTACCGCTCAAACCAAAATTTGCAGCCAAGTTGCCAGAGTATAATATTTTTGTGGTCAACCCACCAAAAACATAATTAAGCACAATAATAAATAGATTTGTGGCAATGCCACTAGGCTACACTGCTCTCCATACAATTTATTCCATCCTATGTAATATATGAAAATGTATCATACATAATAAAATAAAATATCCACATATATACAACATCCATTAATCTAGTGAATTAATTCGGTGAATCGGCCCATTAAAGCACTTGATAGTTCGGCCCATTTAGGCATTATAGCAAATCGGCCCATTGGGGCAATTTGGTAAATTAACAAATTTTATACCGATTTTAACAGATTTTAGAAATAACAATGTTTAAGCCAATTATTCGATTCATGCTGTATTACGGATATTAGACTTGTAACACAACAACGATCTATTCTTCCAACATAATAGTGAATCACGAATATACGGGATTTTGGTGTGAGATTACACCCATGATTACGGTAAGGACTAAACCTTATTGATTGTCGGCACCTAAATCATCATTACACTCGATTAACCAACAAACGAGATTTTATTAATCCAAATCTAAATCAGACGATCTAATGAAATGCTTACCCTTAGTATCGTGAACAACCACGATTTGTCTATTCTCACCGAATGATGGTCCACAACCCGGTGGGAAATCCCGAACCACCGATACTGCCCTACGCTTGAACTTGGGAGTAGGAATCGCAATCCCACTCCCTTTTTGCTCTCCTATCAATTTTCTTTTAACAACGCTACCAATTGCCTCCATTGAAATAGTCTCGGTTAGAAAATACTATGATGAGTGTAAGTAGTTGTTTAGGGATAGGATTCGGCTTACCACTACTTCTGAAGAATCAACAAATAGAGAAGAACGAGCAATTAGTCCCTAGAATAAACTTTTTAAACATAATCATCGATTCGTTTTAGAGGAATAACCATGTATTGAGAGATATCGAAATGAACCTTGAAGAAATCCATTACCTTAACGATAATAAATCCGACTTCCACTGATTGACTTAAGGCTAGAGATGATTCGGCAAGGATGTGATATACGGCCACCCACTAGTACACTTCGAAAAAGAAGAGATGATCATAATTTGAGAGAGTAGGAGAAAATGATATTTCGGTTTAGAAACAAAATAGAACAACCGAGTAGTGATGGACACATATTCAGCCAGGGAGAAAAGAAAATGAAAAGAGAAGAAAGAAACCACTTACCGATTCGATCAAAGAAGAGATTAAGGGTCAAAAGGTTTGGCTTTGGAGAGAAATGAACAAGAAGATTCGGCCACCAAAATATTGATTAAAGAAAGAGAAAGAAGGGTTGAAGAAATAATGAAAAAGAAAAGAAAAGATGGAGAAAGAGTGCTAGATAGTTTCGGCTAACAAAATAAAAATGAGCAAGAATGGATTGAGGGTTTCGGAAAAACGAGAGAGAAAGATGAATATAGGTGCTAGAGTGTTTCGGCCAAAACAAGGGAAAAAGAAATTGGAAAAGAAAAGTACCCAAAATGCTAAAAGAAACCAAAACCTTTCATGAACAAATTTGCACACCAAAAAAACATAAGAGAAAGAAAAATCGGCCCCCTTACTCCCCCTACCAAAACCGTGTACTTCATTCACCAAAAAGGTCATGGTTGACCAAAAATTCTATCCCAAGCACCTTCCAAATATTCGGCCAACATATCCCCCTTCTTACTCCTTTCCTTTACTTCTTTCCTTACTCTCCTCCTTACCTTATTTTCTTAGTCTTCTTTCCAACATTAGAAAAGTCTTCCTTTCCTTCTTTGATGCCATGGCTGACACTTACCATACAACACTTGAGAAGCTAAAAAATTTAAAATGCTAAAAGTTGCAATAGATGGGATTCGAACCCCTTCCCTCAATGCTCTCCACTTGATGCCACACCACTCCACCATGTGCTCTGCTTGTGCTAGCAAAATACACATTTATTTCCTTAAGTCTTGATGCCACTTACCTTCTCTCCTTAAAGTGCTTAAACACAAAAATTTTGCTAAGGCCCAACTCAATCCCAAGTCTTCTTAGGGCCCCTAAACATACACAATTAACACTATTGACTAGCCTATCGCATGGTATAATGTAAAACATAAATTCTCGAATTTCAGGATGTTACATGAAGAACTCTATTTGCCATACCGAGTACCTGTTCGCAACTGGATCATGCCATGACTAACCATGGACTTTTGATTTTGAAGAATTAGTAAACCCCTTTCGAGGTATCACCCCAAAGGACCTATATATTGTTTACACCGTGTCAGTATAAATGACCTATATAGCATTGCCACGATGTTGCCTCGAAGGATCAGTCGATAATCGTTGTCACCCCGAGGACCATTCAATCACTATTTACACGTTGCCACCAAACTCCCTTGAATCCCATAACAATCCTCTGATTCCTCCACTATGCCAATTTTTCCAATCTTCATCTACCCCGTCAAAGTAACTCCCTCTATACTGCGCATATAATAAATATACATTTCACGCAAGTCATTGTACTTATTATCATAGCATACAGTTCACCATTGATTAATATGTCAATTAACAACCATTTGACATCCAATGAACAATACTAGCAAGTGTACACATACTCACATAGTGTTACGCATATACAACATACTCATTCACCATATTCATACACAACCATGGATTCAAACAAATTTAGAGCAGACATATACGCATATCACACAAGAAACACAACATCATCAATCATCCAAAGGTAGAGTACAGAAACTCACCTTAAATCATTCGTCCTCGTTATCTTAACTTGTCCAAACGCCCGAGCCTTATTTGTACTAGAAACTAAGCCATGAAAACCAGATATACCAGTTAAACAAAGGTATTGAAACCTTAAAAATCCAAAATCCATTTTTATACAGAAACTTTTCAAGAGTCTTTACTTCTCTCTTCCTCTAACTCACGAGTACAGAAAGACTTAAGAGGTTACCAGCTTATTGGATTCTCTATTTTCCACTCCCGAGTCTTACATTCACACACATTTATAAACAATGCAAATGAGACGATCAAAGAAGACGATGCAAATGAGAAAAACAATTATAAACAGATTTGAGAAGAATTCCTTTCAGAAATATCCCTTCTCACACACATTTATATACCCCTATTTTTAACAGTCTCCATAGTCCAAATTAGCCATACATCGCCAATCATTTTGTCTCCCACTAAGGAACCATTCGGTTGCAACTTAATCGAACTAGAATTGGATTTCAACTAATTTCCACATTTCCCAGTAGAGCCTGCCAACTTACTATATTATTCAATTAACCCCCAACTCTCCATTAGATTTGTGACTTTAATTAAAACCGAATGTGACAAAATAACTGTAATGAAATTTACAAGCTGGGAATTGTAAAGATCTTCTAATCCATTTTGATTTTAGATATCTTTGGATGATCATTGTTTGCTTTTAGAGAAGATCTAACGAAGATAAGAGAGAAAGAGAGAGAGAGAGAGAGAAATGTTTAAAAAAAAATGATGACTTATTTAGTTATAAATAGGTGATGAAAGAAGTGAAACTAAAGGACTTGGAAAGTATATTTTTGATCATCCAAACTTGAGAAAAATTGTAAACAAGAGAATTCTCAAATAAGGAAAGACATTTGGATTTATGTAAAATCATATAAAATGAAAAAAAAAAGAATAGAGAGCAGAATGTTATAGTTTGTATAGTATAAAATTGTATAGAGAGCAGAATATTAGCGATGAGATGTGAAGGGAATATAAATATAATCTATTTAAGAATGGTTTAGTATTTGATACACTGGTTGCATACTTTTTTTAATGTCACAAGCAAAATTGTAAATTTGTCACTTGTCCTTTTTTTAAAAAAAATTTTTTACTATACCCTATATACACTTGTCACCAATCTAATCCTACTTGTGAAATTTTTGGTAATGTACCAAAAATTTTCCCTTTAAAAATATATTATTAAGATTTGAATCTTAAACCTTTAAGTAAAAAAGTTGAACTACGACTCCAAGTCCAGGACGATATAATTATTTTAATTTTAAAGATAAAATTATAAATATGTTTATTTAGAAAATCATTCTTTCTCTCGCATAATGAGTATGATATAATTTTAAAATAACTATTAAAAGATGTAAAATCATTTGTAATTGTAACACCCCTTGCCCGACCAGGTCCCCAGGTCCGAGTTATCAGATGTTACATTCGCTACCAGAACAACATAGACAATAATACACCATTCGATCATTCAAACATGTAAATAAGAATCGTTCAAACACATAATATGTTACATAATCATTTTTGGGTCCCACATGAGCTTATGAAAGTTCTTTTGTTAACCTGAGCTTAAATTAGGACTAAATTGTGAAGTTTTAAAAATTATGGACCAACGTCGCGACATCATCAAATCAATGAGTTACGCCGCGAAGTCAAGTATCTTTATGTCACGATGATGTTACGACGCCACTCACTGTTGGACCATGTTGCGATGTCGGGGGCTCACGGTCGCAACGTTGCCCTTGTTTGGGGAAAACACACATTTGTTTCGAGTTTCATGCTTCCTATACAACATCTATAACAATTGAAACAAATTTCCACAATTCAAAACACATGCAACCCATATCAATTCATGCTAATTCAAGTTCATAAACATGTGAAATCAAGCATCTAAGTTACCATCAATCAAACATTTTTCATTGGAGCAAATTCATTCTTTTAGCAAGTAGTTATGCCAATTTATTACATTTAGCAATAAAACATACCATATTTTTACAAATTAGAAGCTTAGCACTTAAATGGCTCTAACATGAATCACACAAAGTATGCATTCAATTACATATCATACGTAACAATTAATTAAACCATTTCTCAAGCCCTTTATCAACTTAGCTATTCCAACTATCTTACTTGCATTCTTTAACATATCAAACCATACAAATTAAGGTCATTACACAGACTAGCATCACACAAGATCAAACCATGCATTAATTAGATCGCATACCAACATCATGCATAAGTTCAACCATTATCACATTACCATATAACCATTAACTCCAAATTGACTATTTGCACAACAAAAGCCCTTATATACATGCCACAATATCTAGACTCAAATTAAACATAATTCTAAAATCTTTTGATAGCGTGTGCTTTGCTTTGATCCGGCTCAACAAGTTCCGCAAGGTTGCGATCTATAAGGGAAAGAAACAACTGGAGTAAACATTTAGAATTCTTAGTAAGTGCAAATGGAAATACTACGCTTACCTTTTTCCTATATAAGCATAATAGCAAGCCTTAGTTTGGCATAATGTTGGCTAGAACATGGCATTCAAAACATTAACAAGGTGATCATATGCTTATATCAATGATCATTATATAATACAAGTTACTTAGACATACCAAGTGCAACGACCCGAAAGTCAGTGATGTCAAAAACGGTGGTTTTGAGACCCCGTTATTCGATGATCGAATCCATAAATGTTATTAATTAATATTTATGAGTCAATTATAGTATTATATTGAATTTAGGTCCGACGAATTTGTTAACTGGATAGTTAGTTAAAGTACAAGTGTTTCAACCCTAAAGTTAATGGTGTCAAAAAATGCAATTTTGGAACCCCATGTCCAATGTTTGAACCCGTAAATATTATTTAATATTTAAAAGTTTATTATAAAGTTTAATTAAGGTTTGGCCCATTAATTTTGTTAATTTAAGAGTTAGTTAAGGTACAAAGACTAAATTGTAAAAGTGGTAAATGTAACACCCTAAATTTTTAATTTTTGATTCCGTGTATGTGTGGCACACAATGTTTATCTGCTTCAGTGGTTATGTGTTCTGGGTGTGTGTGTGAGGTCCCAAGTTCAAGCCTTACTTGGGCAAATTTTGGTATATTTTATAAATAAAGCCTTAACCTTGTGCAAAGGGCTTAAGTTTAATTGTTGGTAAGTTTATATCAGAATGGGTCTGCTGGTCTGGTGGTTAAGTGGAGTGTTGGAAGTCCTGTGTTCAATTCTCTGTGATGGCATGGAGACAGTATTTTTGCTCCAATTTTAGCTAAGAGTTGTGTTGGGGCAAAATTCTGAGTAGTTGTGTTTTAGTGGGTTAATCGGGAGTTATTTTAGGAGATAATTGGGGAGAGGTTATTAGAAAATAATCTTATTATCTTTTTGTTGCAAAAAAAAAAAACTAGAGTTTCGATTTTCTCTCCAATTCCCCAAACTTTTTCTGAACGTTTTCTTCTTCTTCTTTTTTTCCCTCCTCTGCCGATTCTTTCCCCTAGTTGCTGCCAAAATTTCCATTATTTTTCCCCTTCCGTTTCTTTCTTTTTTATCCAATTGATTCGATTGTTCATCGTTGGTTGCGCGTGTTCGGTAAGTAACAGTTTTGTCTATTGTTAATCATTCTTGGTTAATCTCTAAAAGAGGGATTCCTTTTTGGTGTTTAGGAGTTAATTAAGGGGTTGGTGGTTTTGAATCGACGCTGTGATTGTGCGAAGTCGTGGTTACTCAAGCGAGGTAATGGTTTTTCTAGGTTTTTAGTCGAGTTCCTTCCAAAATTGGTTGATTAAAAACGAATTAAGTGATTAATCTGGAGATATGTTGGTCGATTTTTATGTTCTGGAGGCTTAGGAGTGCTTACGCATCAGATTCGATACCAGATGTGTACCCGAAACATAGAAAACGGGATTCAACGAAAAGCCAAAATTGCTTGCTGTCGAGAAATAAGAGAAATAAGAGAAAATGATGCAAAAAAATTTTAGAGAAAGGAAATAAGGGTGTTATAAACTTGGAAACCAACATTTTACACTAAAATAGTTTTAGTCAGCAGCAGTAGTCTAAATTTGAAAAATCATCAAAAATAGTAGAAAATTGAGTTAGAGGTTAAATAAATATGAAATTAAATTTTATTGAGTCTAGTTTTTCCTGGAAGAAACATTGTAAGTAATGGAATTGTAAATCATTAGATATAATAAATTTTGTGAGACAAGGACAGAATGATTTCGGGTTCCCCTGTTCTGACTTAGGAAAATCATCAAAAATTGTAAAAAAATAATTAGGTTTTTAAATTTATATTTTAAATCCTTAATGAGTATATTTTCAATATAAACAAACAAAAACATCATCTAAATTTCGTACTAAGAGATAAATAATTTTTAGTAAGGAAAGGATGAAGCTGTCAAACAGCAGAATAGGATAACTTTAAAGATTTTACTGTACTTATTTGATAATTTATAAATTCTGAAAATTTTATGGTAGAAAGGTATTTGAGTCTAGTTTCAAAAACATCAAGCGGATCTTAATTTGGAATTCTGTAGCTCAAGATATAAATAATTTAGTGATAATGACTCAAGTAGACAGCTTTGAATGAACATATAAGTAAATAGTGAAAACATATATGAGTATTGAGCTAGATTGGGTTACTTTAAAAATGGATCACACGGCCAAGGCCAATTTGGGCCGAGTGGGCCACACGGGCGTGTGGGCCCACACGGGCAGATCACATGGGCGTTTGGGCCCATTTTTACCGAAATGTTTTTAAGGTTGCACGGGTCGCCCAAGTCGACTGTGAACCTATTGTAGGGTCGGTAAGCACTACTTAGACCCCTAAATGTGTGAAATTGACTGAATGATATCCGTATTGGGCATGTTAATATATGAACTGAATATATGTACTGAAATTGCATAATAGCATTTCATCCATTGTGTGTTGCATTGCATTGGGTTGGGGGTTGTTATTCGGAGTAATCAGATTGAAAGGCTTTAAGCCTAATTTCTTGTGGCTTTCATTTGCAAACTACTGTATTTTACCACATTCGGTACTACTTGGAGTGTAGGGATGGGTGGGGTGATTATATCCCCACATGGAGTGTAGGGTTGGACGGAGATGGTGTGTAGAGGCTTGTTGGGTAGGATTTTGCTCTTTGCATAATCATTATCGCTCATCGACATCGTGATGGGCTAAGGCCCTCTTGCATTTTTGACACTATACCGAGATGGGCTAAGGCCCAAATCACATCCGATATTGAAAAGGGCTTAGGTCCAAGATCTGCTCAAGCGTACTCGTGAATACCGATTGTTTGTTTATTTCTGGGATTACACACTGAGTTTACTTAAACTCGCCCTTTTTGTTTAATGTGCACAGGTAATCCCCAGACTTAGACGGATCGGTGCGACGGAGGACTCAGCGGTGACTACACTAATTTTTAGACTTCATGGTTTTCAATTTACGATTTACGATTTGATTATTATTGATTATTTGGATTGTAATTTAAGGACCCTCTGGGACTTTGGTTTTATATTTGGGTTTTTATTTATTTATTTTACTTTATTGATTTATACCTGCTGGCCATAGGAAATTCGATTTATAAAAAGTTAAAGTAATTTCTAATTACATGATCACCTAGACTGTTTTATTAAAGCTTCCGCAATGAGGGATGTTTCAAAACAAATGTTTTAAATGAATAAAGACGACTTCTTAAGTTCTAACAAAGGTTTACTAAAGATAATAATATGGAATGTTTTCATCGCAACAACGAGGTTTCAAAAACACTATCGTGTGACATTGCCAGATACGACTATAACGTCTAGGCCGGGTTTGGGGTGTTACATTTAGTGGTATCAGAGCCAGGTTACAAAACTCAGCTGTGGGTTATGGGTTTTATAAAAAAATGGGCTTTCAAAAAATTGATTGATTTCCAAATGATTTGAAATGTTTTTACTGAGTAAGTGGTACTCCGAGTCTCCGGCGTCGATCCTGTAAGTATTCTAAACTATGATTTGTTTTAAACTGAAGCTGTTATGGATATTATATTCTGAAACTACTGTAGGTAGTAAATCAGATCAAAAAACACTCTAGTTAGTGTATACTAAAAATTGTAGAGAAATCGAAATCGTGTGAGATCGATTTATGAAAACGAACTCTGAATAACCGATACTATTTTACATAAAACATTTGTTAATAAACACTGGAACTATAACTGATTCATAAAACTGTTAATACAGATAAACGTGATTAGACAATGAGCGCACGAGGTATCCGCTGACGGGGTACTAGAGGCCGAGGTAGAGGCCGCAGAGGAGCTCAAGCTGAGTCCTCTTCACTGGGTAGCATACCGAATTTGGATACGAGTGAGACGCCAGTGTTGCTTGCTACTGAGACTGGGTGTCAAGATCGCATGGCTGGGGACAACGCATTATCCCAGGCTATGCTAAGGATTTTGGAGAGGGTCGCTGGGCTCAATACTGGATCTGGGGGCCGAGGGTCGATTACGAAATGACTCCGGTCCATAGAGCTGAGCTCTTTAGGGGTGTCACTGGAGTTGCCCCTAATGTGGCCTAGTACTGGATTGAGGCAACGGAGAGGATTATGGATGATTTAGATTGCACCCCTAAGCAGAAATTAAAGGGTGCAGTCTCACTGCTGCCGGATGAGACTTATCAGTGGTGGCTTACTATTAAGGAGGGCACTCAACCCGAACGTCTGACCTGAGATTTCATTAAGACGGCCTTCTAGGGAAAATATGTGGGAGCCAGTTATGTGGACGCCCGTAGGAGGGAGTTTCTAAATCTGGCACAAGGAGATCGATCAGTGGCCGAGTATGAGGTCGAGTTTCTGAGACTGAGCCGCTATGCGTGAGGTATGGTGGCATAGGAGTATGAGCGATGTGTTCACCTTGAGGATGGCCTCAGGGATAACTTGAGGGTTCTGATAGCTCCGCAGAGGGAGCGAGATTTTTCTGCCTTGGTCGAGAAGGCGAAGATCACCGAGGAGGTTAAGTGCAATGAGCGCCAAAATCACGATAGAGAGAGAGGTAGGAACAAGAGGGATTCAGAGCCCTAAGAAAAAGGCCGGTCGATGGGCGGCTTAGAGTCGGGCCCCTATTATCATGCTACTAGACAGCGATGTGGTGTGTGATTGTGGTAGATACCACCGGGGCGAGTGTTGGAGGAGGACTGGGGCGTGTCTAAGGTGTGGATCATTGGATCACCGTATCAGGGAGTGTCCACTGAGGGCGGATCAGATGCAAGCTCAGGGTACTGGTAATGCACAGCCACAGAGGGTAGTACAACAGCCACCGAGAGGCCGTGGTCAGGCTAGGGGCGGTAATGGCATGGGCCGTGGGCAAAGAGCACCGAACAGAGATGCTGGACAGACTGAGGTAAGGCAGTCGGCTCTAGTATATACTGCACATGGCCGAGAGGATGAAGATGCTCTGGACATCATCACAGGTAATTCCTTATTCATGATGTACCTTATATTACATTGATAGATATAGGATCCACTCACTCTTATATAGCCTGTACTGTGTCTGGAAACTTGGGGATTTTAGTTGAGAGAACTACGAGTGAGGTTACGGTACTGAGCCCGTTAGGGCAATCTGTTAGAGATAGCAAACTGTAGGACGTTCCTTTAGAGGTACAAGGGGCAATCTTCCTGGCTGATTTGATTTAGGGAGTTCGACCTAATTCTAGGGATGGACTGGTTGGTCAAGCATCGTGTTAGCTTGGACTGTGCGACTAAGAGGGTCATACTAAGGACTGAGGAGGATAAGGAGGTAGTCATGACTGGAGAACGCCGGTATTACTTATCTAATGTGATCTCTGCATTGGTGGCAGAGAAAATGGTTCGTAAGGGATGTGAGGCATTCTTGGCCTACATAAGTGTTTCGGATTTTGGGGATTCTATAGTTAAGGATATCAGAACGGTAAAGGATTTTCCGAACGTCTTTCCTGAGGAGCTATCGGGGTTACCTCCAAATCTTGAGTTGGAATTTGGGATTGAGCTACTTCCAGGTACAGCTCCAGTGTCCATCGCTCCATATCGAATGGCACCGAAGGAGCTTGTGGAGCTTAAGGCTCAGATTCAGGAGCTATGCTATTGATTTCAGAGGCAGTTAGGAGGATTATCTACCGCTAGCAGAGTTCGCCTATAATAATAGTTTCCAGTCTAGCATCCAGATGGCACCTTACGAGGCACTGTATGGTCGTAAGTGTCGCAATCCTTTATGTTGGATTGAGTTGGGTGAGCGACGTGTTCTGGGTCCAGAGTTGGTTTCTGAGACAGAGGATAAGGTTAGACTGATTTTGGATCGACTGAAAGTGTCTTCTGATAGACAAAAATCCTATGCAGACCTGAAGCGACGTGAGATTGAGTATTCGGTGGGGGACTTTGTATTCCTTAAGGTCTCGCCATGAAAGAAGGTACTGAGGTTTGGTCGTAAGGGCAAGTTGAGCCCTAGGTTTATTGGACCTTACTGTATTTTGAAGCGAGTGGGATTAGTCGCTTATCAGTTGGAGCTACCTCCAGAGTTGGATCGTATCCATGATGTGTTCCACATCTCGATGTTGAGGCGCTACCGCTCTGATCCTACTCACATCGTTTTCGTTGAGGAGGTTGAGGTTAGGCCAGACTTGACCTTTGAGTAGGAGCCGGTTTAGATTCTGGATCGAGATGTAAAAGTACTGAGGAGGAAATCTATTCCATTGGTTAAGGTTCTTTTGCGTAACCATAACACTGAGGAGGCTACATGGGAGCCTGAGGATACGATGCGTCAACAATATCCTCATCTATTCTGACTGGGTAAATTTCGAGGACGAAATTTTCTTTTAGGGGGTAGAATTGTAACGCCCCAAAATTTTAATTTTTGATTTCATGTATGTGTGACACATAATGTCTATCTGCTTCAGTGGTTATGTGTTCTGGGTGTGTGTGTGAGGTCCCAAGTTCAAGCCTTACTTGGGCAAATTTTGGTATTTTTTATAAATAAAGCCTTAACCTTGTGCAAAGGGCTTAAGTTTAATTGTTGGTAAGTTTATATCAGAATGGGCCTACTGGTTTGGTGGTTAAGTGGAGTGTTGGAGTGTTGGAAGTCCTGTGTTCAATTCTCTGTGATGGCGTGGAGACATTATTTTTGCTCCAATTTCGACTAAGAGTTGTGTTGGGGCAAAATTCTGAGTAGTTTTGTTTTAGTGGGTTAATAGGGAGTGATTTTAGGAGATAATTGGGGAGAGGTTATCAAAAAATAATCTAATTATCTTTTTGTTGCAAAAAAAAGTAGAGTTTTGATTTTCTCTCCGATTCCCTATAACACCCCTAACCCGTATCCGTCGCGAGATTAGGGTTACGAGGCATTACCGACCTAAGTGCAGTTCCGTACAGTCATATAAATCATTTCATGTTCATTAATTTTTTTAACTACTTTATAAAAAGAGTTTTAAAACGAATAGCAACCATCTATTCATTCATATAATTCAAATTCGTACATAAAGATCATTTAATCAACTAAAACTCAACCGTGCTTTATTACTATTAATACATAAACAATTCATACTTCAAAATTAAACTACTTTACTTAATAAGTATAATATTCAAAACATACAACATTACATGCATGATATTCGAATACCTAGATTATAAACAAATATATATCGCTTAATAAACTAAGTGCACATATTACAACATTTATTTATAAGACATTATAATATTCATTTAACAACTTGTAACATAACCAAATTCTTACAATGTTCATTTGACTTTCATTGGCCATTTTCAATACACTTAGCTGAAACAAAACATACCAATTCCATATGCTTTAAACCGTGCCATTTATCAACACATTTCAATACTATTTATTTCACAAATGACCAAAGCAATTTCATTAATAACACATTACCGAATACATAATCAACCATTTACCAAAATTATTCATTCAAACATTTCCAAATCATAAAACATTATAACTACATCTTAAACCATGTAACATATTTCCCAAAATAAGTTAAGTAATAAGGTCGAATAGACACCAACTTAACACCATCTTTAAACCGAATCATAATGCAAATTATACATCAACACATAAGTCTTTTATAAATCATACCAAATATCCAAATCCAAAGGCATAGCATAATCGTTCCAAAGAAATTATAAACTCACATCATAGGTCAAAAATGCATCCATCATTTACCTCATTACTTAATCGAATTATAAGACCATTCGCACAAGCATATATCAGCATTAGTTAACTTGTAAATCATTCATGTCATTTTCAATTAAACCATATAATAGCAAATTATACCAACTTTCGAGACTATATTATCATGCATATACTAAATACATCATAAACCTATAATACATATATTGCTTTCGAAATAGGCTTAGACCATAACTAAATTATACAACCATTAACAAATATGCTAAACACATCACACTTATATATTATGACCGAAATTTTCATAAACCTAAGCATCATATATATATATATATATCCATTAGATCAAAAACATAAAAACAAAGCTTAACCAAAATGAATAAGCCATTTTCGCATGGTAGCAACTGATGGTAGCAACTGATAAGGTCTTTTGATGGAATCAAATATCGATCAGTCGAAGGAGGGGATTGGATCTGTTAAACCAATCCCTAAGTTTAAGAAACGAGCGGTGTCAGCAGTTCGGGATTGGCCACTGGGTTGTGGACCTGCTCCAGAACAAAACCTTAGATAGTTAGCAGTCGTATCGGCTTCTGGTAGTGTCAACATAGAAAGTCTCGTCTTGTCTATAATCAGGTGTGTAGATCTCTATCACACTAATTAATGCACTATATATGTTATGGGCTAAAAGTCGGATAAAGGCTATATGGATGAAATCGTATTACCTAAAAGGGTAGGCAAGGGATGCCAGTGCGTAATCATAGAAACTTCTCTATGTGTATCGATGTATGTGATAGACTCGTGATCTTTTAGGTAGTATATTATTTTGCTTCGCATGGATGTATGCATGGGATAGGGTTGATATGATGAAGGGAAGAGCATGTTAAAAGGTCACCTAGTGATCGGAGGTTAAACCACGATATGTACACTTAGGTCACAATAGTGATCGGTGGCTCGCCACACTTGATTATAAGGTCACACGTTGATCGGTGGCTCGCCACGATGAATTATAAGGTCACATGGTGATCGGCATTATAACCGATGCAGCATGACCGCCGATATGGCGTGTAGTGGTTGGTGGGTTGATTGTAGAAATCCCGAGGTGTGATGGCTGGTACAGCCGTGTGTGTAGAGGATGGACTTTTA
Organism: Gossypium sturtianum; assembly: GCA_025698515.1. Classification (NCBI taxonomy): domain Eukaryota; kingdom Viridiplantae; phylum Streptophyta; class Magnoliopsida; order Malvales; family Malvaceae; genus Gossypium; species Gossypium sturtianum. The sequence goes on from CM046952.1 coordinate 111,329,936, forward strand.
GGTTGGGTTGGGCCATGCAAAGCATGTGAATATTTTTTGTTGCCATTGTGTATGGGCCAAGGCCCATAATGTGTTTGTAGGCCTCAAGCCTTTTTATATGTTTTCGGGATTTGCACACTGAGTCTTGGTGACTCACCCCTTTATTTTTCCCTGACTTTTCAGATGAGCAGTAGATCGTGGACATGGGAGCCGAGAGCGGACTCGAGGCCATCAAGTCTTATATTTTCATAAACTATTTTCGATTTTCCTTTAAGTTTTCAATTTTGGGACTATTTATGTAATAAGGCTCCATAGCTTAGGTTCAGATTATAATTGTTAATGTCTTTATTCTATTTTTTTTTTAAATTTAATTTTATGTTCAAAGACTTATCTATAGGAAGTAAAAATATGGGAATTTCAAACACGTTCAAAAAAAAGCAAAGGTTTTCTTCAAATATCACTTATTTTAGCGAATACTTAATTAAACAAACTGAATTTCCAAAAATCATCCAAGTGAAGTTTTTAACGTTAAACCCCGTAGCATACCAGATCTGGTCGTAATGTTTGGGCTGAGTTTGGGGTGTTACATTTTGGTATCAGAGCCCAGTTGTAAAACACGGGCTGTGAAATGGGTCTAGTAGGGTGTTGTAAAATTGATGTGAACTTGAGAAAAATGCTTTGGGTTGAGATATGGCCTTCGAGTCTATCGGCACCTGATCCACGCAGGTAAGTATTCTAACTCTTGATGTGATATGCATGTTGGGTTTTATGGGCTTTATGGACGTAGACTAGTATGATACGATTAATGGATCTTAGGCGTAGTTTAAACAACTCTTCAATTTCATAAAACTTAATCTAATTAAACATGTCCGTAAACAAGTCATTGGGTTAAGGTGTGGTAACAGGCATACGCATGTCTAGGATTGGATTCAGGGAGAGCTTGGTACTTAAGCAGCCCTAGTGGCTCACCTCCTCTTCACTGAATCTTACAGTGCGTAGTGATTGCTTCACCTTAGTCGCGAGGACTTGTTGACGGCCAAAGACCATAATTAAAACCCGAAAGGGACCAAATACCCTTAGTTTTGTAAATTACCAAAATACCCATGTTTTGAAAATTTACCCAAAAACCCCTAGATTTACAATAGCACCCGGTTTACAAAATTATCAGAAATTGTGAAATTACCAAAATACCCTCGATTTGAAAAAAAATTAAAATTTCCAAAATACCCCTGCTTTACAAAAAAAACCAAAATATATCTATTTCGAAAAAAACACCAAGATACTCTAATTTGGGAAATTACGAAAATACCCCTGTAGGATAAAATTACGGAAAAACCCTTGGGTAGTGAAATGACGAAAATACCCTTATGTAACGAATGTGAGTTCATAGATGCTACTTGTATGTTGATGTATGATGGTTGAATGTATGGGGTTCCTAGAACTAGGAGATACTGAGACTTGAGACTCAAACCCGTAGATATAATTTTGAATTCGAAAGAACTACTCTTGAAACTACATCCCATAAGATTGTTCGTGGTTAACTTGATGAAAGAAATTAATAATTCATAAAATTTCTAATCAGATAAACGCGAATCGGTAGAATGAGTACAAGGGGTCGTGGACGTCCGCCGCGTGGTCGTGGGAGGGGTAGGATGGTCGTGTCGTAACCCGTGAGATCCGGCCATGGGTCCAGAAACGAGATGCCGTACCACCCACGCGCGGAGAGATGGAATTTTAGGACCGATAAACCGAGATGATGCGGTATCTCAGGCGATGTTAAGGGTTTTAGAGAGGGTTGCTGGGGCAGGCATGGGCACAGGAGCCCGAAAATCTGTGTCGGAGCGACTTAGAGCCAATGGGGCGGAAATGTTTAGGGGAATTTCTGGTATAGCCCCGAGTACAGCTGAGTATTGGTTGGAGGCGGTTGAGCGTATAATGGATGATCTGGATTTCACGGAAGAGGAGAAACTGAAAGGGGTTGTATCTCTCCTGCGGGACGAAGCTTATCAATGGTGGCTTACGGTTAAGGATGGTACGGTGGCTGACCGTATCACCTGGGATCTCTTCAAAACGGCGTTCCAAAGTAAATACATTGGGTCGAGTTATGTGGATGCGTAGCGTAGAGCGCGTCTCGAATGGGTTCGTGGAAGTAGGTCGGTGGCTGCGTATGAAGCGGAATTCTTACGCCTTAGCCGTTATGCTCGAGGGATGGTGGCCACGCACCTTGAACATTGTGTTCGATTTGAAGATGGTTTGAGGATGATCTGCGTGTATTGATAGCACCACAATGGGAGAGGGAATTTTCTCGTGCTTGTGGAAAAAGCTAAGATAGGCCGAGGAGGTTAAGCGGACGTAAAAAATTGAATCGGGATAGAGATAGGGGTGGAAGTAAGAGAAATTTTGGATCATCGGGGCGGTGGGCGTACTCGAGAAAGGCCTAGGTCGACCGCCGAGGCGGGAGGAGAGACTCACTGCTGTTAGTCGGATACGTAAGTGTGCTCGATGTGGTAGATTCCATGTAGGTGAGTGTTGGGCGGGCAGTGGGAAGTGCTTTAGGTGTGGATCTACGGACCACCAAGTTAGAAACTGTTCGCAGCAACGGGGCAGTGAAGGGCCCACGGGTCAAGGGAATGTACAGCCGGGAAGAGGTGGTTAGCAGCCACAGAGAGGTCGTGGTCAAGCCAGGGGTGGTAACGGTTCCGGTCGGGGCCGTGGAGCACCAGGTCGAGGGGCAGGAAACACCGAGGCGAGACAGCCGGGGTTAGTTTATGCTGCCAGACGTCGAGAGGAGGCTGACACATCAGATGTCATAACCGGTACGTTTCTAATTTATGGTTTGCCTTATACTACCCTGATTGATATTGGTTCGACGCACTCTTATGTTGCTAGTGCTATAGCGGGAACTTTGAACTTAGATTATGAGACTTCTTCTAGGGAGATGACTGTAGTGAGCCCTCTAGGACAAACTGTAGTGGTGAGCAAACTGTATAAGGATGTACCCCTGGAAGTTCAAGGAGTAGCTTTTCGGGCTGATCTGATGGAACTACCGTTTGGGGAGTTTGATTTGATCTTAGGAATGGATTGGTTAGTGAAGTATCAAGTAAATTTGGACTGTGCAGCCAAGCGTATGGTGTTAAAAACTCTCGAGGGTGGCGAAGTGTTGGTGATAGGTGAAAGGGGGAACTGTTTGTCAAATGTGGTGTCTGCCTTAAGAGCAGAAAGGATGGTGAGGAAAGGATGCGAGGCAATTTTAATGTTTGTTCGGGCTCTAGAAGCCAAGGAACTAACTGTTGGGGACGTTAGGACGGTGAGGGAATTTCCTGATGTTTTCCCAGAAGAGCTTCTGGGATTACCCCAAGATCGTGAAGTGGAGTTTGGTATTGATCTTCTTCCGTGAACAAGTGCGATGATCTATCGCCCCGCATGCGATGGCGCCGAAGGAGTTGGTGGAATTGAAGGCTCAGATCCAAGAGTTGCTGGATAGAGGGTTTATCCGACCTAGTGTGTCGCCTTGGGGAGCGTCGGTATTATTTGTTAAGAAGAAGGATGGATCAATGCGTATGTGCATTGACTATCGTCAATTGAATAAATTGACAATCAATATTAAATACCCGTTGCCGAGGATCGATGACTTGTTCGATCACCAAGGGGCTTCGCTTTCTCAAAGATAGATCCGAGGTCGGGGTACCATCGCCTTAAGGTCAAGGAGGCGGATATTCATAAGACGGCTTTGAACTCGCTATGGTCACTACGAATTCATGGTGATGCCATTTGGGTTGACCAACGCGCCAAAGCAAACATTTATGGACATGACGAATCCGAGTGTTCCAACCCTACTTGGATCGGTTTGTCGTGGTATTTATAGATGACATCCCCGGTCTATTCGAAATCGGAAGAGGAGCATGATTCACATCTTCTGGAGGTTCTGCAGATTCTCGAGGAGAAGCGACTCACGCCAAATTCGATGAGTGCGAATTTTGGCTAAGTGAAGTTACTTTTCTAGGCCACGTGGTGTCGGCAGAAGGATAAGAGTCGATCCCCGAAGATTGAAGCGGTGTTGGATTGGAAGTCGCCTAAGTCGATAGCGTAAATTCAAGTTTTCTTGGTTTAGCCGGTATTACGTAAGGTTTGTTGAAGGATTTTCATTGATCGCGGCACCGTTGACTAAGTTGTTGCGGAAAGGGGTTCCGTTTGTTTGGTCTGGTAAGCAGCAAGAGAGTTTTGAGAGGTTAAAGAGGATCTTGACACGGGCTCCGGTGTTGATTGTAACACCCCAAATCAAGCCTAGAAGTTAGGCCCGAATCTGGAATGTCACATTAAAGGCGCACTTCAAAACAATTTACTAGTTAACCATTTAAGGCCCAAAAGACCAAAACAAAAGATTATTTCGAAAACCATATTAATACTTTAATAATTTTATGAAATTTGTTAAGTGGGCAGTTGAAACAATAATAATAATAAACCCAAAATTCAAAGTCAAATAGGAGTTACATGGCCTTATTACAATCCAATGAAAAAAAAAGTATTTAAACAGAATCATTTGAATAAATTGAAACATTTGAACAACTTGTAGTGTGGCCATCTCCGAGTCCTCTCCCTCGTCGAGCCGCCTATTCATGATTACCTGAAACATTTAAAATTAAGGGTGTGAGTTTCGAAACTCAGTGAGTACAACCCTTGGTAATCAAATCACATACAAATATTCACATTGGGCCTAAGCCCTAACAAAATCGGTGGTCTTGGGCCTTAGCTCACAATGACCTCATATCATAACATATCGCATCATATACAAACAAGATAATGCAAAACCCACCCCAAAAATCCATCCGCTAAACACACCATTTCCCTTCCAACCTTATGACTCCTGTGGGGAATTCTAGCTCGACCCACCCCTCCGCTACACACCAAGGGTAGCCTGATTGCGGTACTACCAAACGTTGCAGCAAAGCTGCTAATCATATGTTGGGCTTAAAGCCTTTTGTGGATCCATACCGTATGACCATGCGATCCTCAAATATTGACACAGAGTCATCAATATATATATGTTAGGCACACAGCCACGGTAAATATGATTGGCACAAAGCCATAATAACAGCACAAAGCGTTTGGTATTGGCACAAAGCCCATAATTACGGCACAAAGCCTTCGGTATTGGCACAAAGCCCATAATTACGGCACAAAGCCTTCGGTATTGGCACAAAGCCCATAATTACGGCACGAAGCCCATATTAATGGCACATAGCCCGCGGTAACATTATTGGTGCAAAGATGGTCGCTTCGGTGGCTAAAAAGCTGCGGTGGATCCATACCATACGGCTATGCGATCCCGGATCCATACCATACGGCCATGCGATCCTCAAATCTTCCTCCGTACCATAATTCCCACCCATATGCATCCTAAGCAGAATATCATATGAATGCATCAAACACAAAAGTAACATCCACAAACCCATATTCATCACATAGGGGTATTTTAGTCATTTCACTACCCAGGGGTATTTTCGTAATTCTACCCTACAGGGGTATTTTGGTAATTTGGCAAATTAGGGGTATCTTGGTAATTTTACAAACAGGGGTATTTTAGTAATTTTACAATATAAGGGTATTTTAGTAATTTTATAATATAAGGGTATTTTAGTAATTTTCCAACATAAGGGTATTTTAGTAATTTTCCAATATAAGGGTATTTTAGTAATTTTCCAATATAAGGGTATTTTAGTAACTTTCCAATATAAGGGTATTTTAGTAATTTTCCAATATAAGGGTATTTTAGTCCCTCTCGGGTTTTAGTTATAAACTTTGGCCCATAAATAAGTCCTCGCGGTTAAAGTGAACAAACACTATGCACCGTAGGATCTCGAGAAAAGAGGAGGTGGGTCACTCGGACCGCTTAAATACCAAGCTCTCACTAGATCCAATCCTAGACATGCATATGTCGGTTACCACACTCTAACTAATCGACTTGTCTACAGGCATGTTTAATTAACTTAAGTCTTATGAAATTGAAGAGTTGTTCAAACTAGGCCTAAGTCCATAACCCTAGCATATCCGCTTACGTCCCCATAAAGCCCATCAAATCCAAATTACAACCTTACGGCCCATTAGGCCCAAATCTTATCATATGACCTATTTGGCCCAAAACATATCCAGATCATGTATCATGCAAGACTAATTCAATTCATATAACAACCAAACCATTCCATCAAACTTAGCCTCAGGGCCCACCGGGCCCATTTAGCCACTTTCGGCTTTTCGACATTACCGATATCGTGTGTGTAGTGTTTGTACACACCTGGTAACCACGCGCACTGCAAATCCCTTAGTCACGACCCTACAATCGACATTACTAGCGATTAACCAAGATTTAATGCATACTTATCAAAAACCGAAACCTCACCGAACCCTTACCGTGTGCCTCACTTTCTAGTAGCCCTTCCTTTGCTACTATTGGCGATTATCCTCTAGATCTGCATCCAACACCTATATCGTCAAAACCAAGTGATCCATATAGATCATAAATCACCCCTATGAGCCACATAAGATTTGGCCATTTACCAAAACCCTAACTGAGTCGAGAATACTTACCATCTTGTTAGCAATCCTTACTTACCACGCTTGCGATTGTTGAGCCTTACCCCTATTAATACAGGTTAACGACAAGGATTGGGTTAGATAGCCCTTCGGCTTTTAACAAAACACACTAAAAAGTTTAACTAAGCACTTACCGAAATTCTCCTTTGATCCTGCGGCTTAGATATCTACTTGAACAAGATTCGGCTTCCAAACGTGACTAAGAGTAGATAATAATCGATTGAGGTGGAAGAACAAACAACAAAGAATCGGCATAAACAGGGGTTCTGGCAAATAGGGATTTCGGCAAACAGGGATTTCAGAAAATAGAGATTTCGGCAAATAGGGATTTCAGCAAACAGGGATTTCGGCAAAAAGGGATTTTGGCAAACTGGGGTGGTGGTATTCGTAAATGGAAGAAAATAAGGATGAGGGGGAAAAAAGAGAAAGAAAGATGGAAACTCCAAGAACCCCTTCTAAGGATTTCGGCACCCCCCTTTTATAGCCAAAGCCGAACTGCCTTCCCCCCACAGTCCTATTCGGCCCCAACACTTCACCCTCTTCATCTCCTATCTTTTCTCTCTGATAATACCTTAATCTTATCCGAAATATCCTCCACATCCATCAGTCCTGCTTCCTTCAAACTCTCCACGGCAAGAGTTCAAAATCCACACAACTCTTGCCGTCCACCTATGTAAAATAAAATACTCCAAAATACACTCCTCTTGCTCGAACCTTGGACATCCTCAGCTTTCACACACGCCACCTCATAACTCCCAAGTGACGCCACTTTCCACTGGACCACAAGCCCATTTGTGTCCTATTTTCTCTTAATCTACTTAAGAGGCCTCATGCCTGAGACTAGGGTCCGCTGAGAAAGAAAAATAAATTTTTCCCTATGGTCTCCCTTATCTCTCAGGCTTCAAATAATCTCGATAATACCTTAATATTAATATTCTAAGTGCTACATATATCCCAAAAATAATTTAAACGCTCCCATTCCCAAGGCCTATTGGGCCCAATTCTTCTAGGCCCAAATTCGGGGCGTTACAATTCTGCCCCCTTAAAGAAATTTTATCCTCAAAATTTCCAACTAATAGGGTGGTCGTGTATCAACTACCCCACCACGCTACCGCTACGCACTCTGACCCTGATAATTTTAATATATACCCAAAACATCCACCTATCGCAACCATTTTCAAACATACGCAGAATAAGTACCAAATTCTGATTGAAATGTTTACAAAGCCCTAACACTTCCACGGCCTCGGCTGCGGCCTCTTCCTCCTCTTCTAGCGCTCATCGTTGATTCTCGTATTATCCGAATTAGAAATTTTATGAAATTAGTACATAGTTCCACTTGTTTAGGGCACATGTCTTATGTAAGCAACAACAATTTTCTTAAAGTTATTCCGCTGTCGAGAATCCACTATAGGCTTATGTTTCCTACGGGCTTTAGTCTCTAAAAGCCTATTTTTAAGTAGCCCATTATCTACACAGTTCAATAATTTAAGCAAATGTAGTACAGAGAACTTACTTGGTTCGACGTCGAGGGCTCGGTGAACCACACTTCAAGAATCCTGCAAAAACTTCTTAATCGACTTATTTTAAAAACCCAAAACATAAGGCCCATTTCACAGCCCGAGCTTTGCAACTTGGCTCTGATACCACTAAATGTAACACCCCAAACCCGGCCTAGAAGTTAGGCCCGAATCTGGAATGTCACATTAAAGGCGCACTTCAAAATAATTTACTAGTTAACCATTTAAGGCCCAAAAGCCCAAAACAAAAGATTATTTCGAAAACCATATTAACACTTTAATAATTTTATGAAATTTCTTAAGTGGGCAGTTGAAACAATAATAATAATAAACCCAAAATTCAATGTCAAATAGGAGTTACATGGCCTTATTACAATCCAATGAAAAAAAAAACAAAGTATTTAAACAGAATCATTTGAATAAATTAAAACATTTGAACAACTTGTAGTGTGGCCATCTCCGAGTCCTCTCCCTCATCGAGCCGCCTATTCAGGATTACCTGAAACATTTAAAATTAAGGGTGTGAGTTTCGAAACTCAGTGAGTACAACCCTTGGCAATCAAATCACATACAAATATTCACATTGGGCCTAAGCCCTAACAAAATCGGTGGTCTTGGGCCTTAGCTCACAATGACCTTATATCATATCATATCGCATCATATACAAACAAGATAATGCAAAACCCACCCCAAAAATCCATCCGCTAAACACACCATTTCCCTTCCAACCTTATGACTCCTGTGGGGAATTCTAGCTCGACCCACCCCTCCGCTACACACCAAGGGTAGCCCTGGTTGCCATGACTACCGAACGTTGCAGCAAAGCTTCTAATCATATGTTGGGCTTAAAGCCTTCTGTGGATCCATACCATACGGCCATGCGATCCTCAAATATTGACACAGAGTCATCAATATATATATGTTAGGCACATAGCCACGGTAAATATGATTGGCACAAAGCCATAATAACAGCACAAAGCGTTTGGTATTGGCACAAAGCCCATAATTACGGCACAAAGCCTTCTTGGTATTGGCACAAAGCCCATAATTACGGCACAAAGCCTTCTTGGGATGGGATAAAGCCCATAATTACGGCACGAAGCCCATATTAATGGCACACACCCTCTGGTAACATTATCGGTGCAAAGATGGTCGCTCTCGGTGGCTAAAAAGCTGCGCGGTGGATCCATACCATACGGCTATGCGATCCCGATCCATACCATACGGCCATGCGATCATCAAATCTTCCTCCGCACTATAATTCCCACCCATATGCATCCTAAGCGTAATATCATATGAATGCATCAAACACAAAAGTAACAACCACAAACCCTTATTCATCACATAGGGGTATTTTAGTCATTTCACTACCTGTGGGTATTTTCATAATTCTACCCTACAGTGGGTATTTTGGTAATTTGGCAAATTAGGGGTATCTTGGTAATTTTACAAACAGGGTATTTTAGTAATTTTATAATATAAGGGTATTTTAGTAATTTTACAATATAAGGTATTTTAGTAATTTTCCAACATAAGGGTATTTTAGTAATTTTCCAATATAAGGGTATTTTAGTAATTTTCCAATATAAGGGTATTTTAGTAATTTTCCAATATAAGGGTATTTTAGTCCCTCTCGGTTTTAGTTATAAACTTTGGCCCATAAACAAGTCCTCATGGTTAAAGTGAACAAACACTATGCACCGTGTAGGATCTCGAGAAAAGAGGAGGTGGGTCACTCTGACCGCTTAAATACCAAGCTCTCACTAGATCCAATCCTAGACATGCATATGTCTGTTACCACTCTCTAACTAATCGACTTGTCTACAGTGCATGTTTAATTAACTTAAGTCTTACGAAATTGAAGAGTTGTTCAAACTAGGCCTAAGTCCATAACCCTAGCATATCCGCTTTACGTCCCCATAAAGCCCATCAAACCCAAATTACAACCTTACGGCCCATTAGGCCCAAATCTTATCATATGACCTATTTGGCCCAAAACATATCTAGATCATGTATCATGCAAGACTAATTCAATTCGTATAACAACCAAACCATTCCATCAAACTTAGCCTCAGGGCCCACCAGGCCCATTTAGCCACTTTCGGGTTTTCGACATTGCCGATATCGTCTGTGTAGTGTTTGTACACACCTGGTAACCACGCGCGCTGCAAATCCCTTAGTCACGACCCTACAATTGACATTACTAGCGATTAACCAAGATTTAACGCATACTTATCAAAAACCGAAACCTCACCGTACCCTTACCGTGTGCCTCACTTTCTAGTAGCCCTTCCTTTGCTACTATTGGCGATTATCCTCTAGATCTGCATCCAACACCTATATCGTCAAAACCAAGTGATCCATATAGATCATAAATCACCCCTATGAGCCACATAAGATTCGGCCATTTACCGAAACCCTAACTGACTCGAGAATACTTACCACCTTGTTAGCAATCCTTACTTACCACGCTTGCGATTGTTGAGCCTTACCCTTATTAATACAGGTTAACGACAAGGATTGGGTTAGATAGCCCTTCGGCTTTTAACAAAACACACTAAAAAGTTTAACTAAGCACTTACCGAAATTCTCCTTTGATCCTGCGGCTTAGATATCTACTTGAACAAGATTCGGCTTCCAAACGTGACTAAGAGTAGATAATAATCGATTAAGGTGGAAGAACAAACAACAAAGAATCGACATAAATAGGGGTTCCGACAAACAGGGATTTCGGCAAACAGGGATTTCAGAAAATAGAGATTTCTGCAAATAGGGATTTTGGCAAACAGGGATTTCGGCAAAAAGGGATTTTGGCAAACTGGGGTGGTGGTATTCGGTAATGGAAGAAAATAAGGACGAGGAGAAAAAAAGAGAAAGAAAGATGGAAACTCCAAGAACCCCTTCTAAGGATTTCTGCACCCCCCTTTTATAGCCAAAGCCGAATTACCTTCCCCCCACAGTCCTATTCGGCCCCAACACTTCACCCTCTTCATCTCCTATCTTTTCTCTCTGACAATACCTTAATCTTATCCGAAATATCCTCCACATCCATTAGTCCTGCTTCCTTCAAACTCTCCACGGTAAGAGTTTAAAATCCACACAACTCTTGCCGTCCACCTATGCAAAATAAAACACTCCAAAATACACTCCTCCTGCTCGAACCTTGGACCTCCTCAGCTTTCACACACGCCACCTCATAACTCCCAAGTGACGCCACTTCCCACTGGACCACAAGCCCATTTGTGTCCTATTTTCACTTAATCTACTTAAGAGGCCTCATGCCTGAGATTAGGGTCCGCTGAGAAAGAAAAATAAAATTTTCCCTATGGTCTCCCTTATCTCTCAGGCTTCAAATAATCCCGATAATACCTTAATATTAATATTCTAAGTGCTACATATATCCCAAAAATAATTTAAACGCTCCCATTCCCAAGGCCTATTGGGCCCAATTCTTCTAGGCCCAAATTCGGGGCGTTACATTGATTCAGCCGGAGGCTGGAAAGGAGTTTGTGATTTACTGTGATGCTTCACACACGAGACTAGGATGCGTGTTGATGTAAGATGGGAAGGTTGTTGCGTATGCATCTCGGCAGCTAAGACCGCATGAATCAAATTATCCCACACATGATTTGGAATTGGTAGCGGTGGTTTTTTCCTTAAAGATTTGGAGGCATTATCTGTACGGGGAGAAATCCATCATTTATACCGATCATAAGAGCTTAAAATACCTTTTGACCCAGAAGGAGTTGAATCTAAGGCAAAGGAGGTGGATTGAGTTGTTAAAGGATTATGACTTCTCGATTGAGTTCTATCCGGGAAAAGCCAACGTGGTGGCGGATGCTCTGAGTCGTAAAGTAATCTCTGATTTGAGAGAAATGTTTGCTCACCTCAGTTTATACGATGATGGGAGTTTATTAGGTGAACTTCAGGTGAAACCCTCTTGGGTCAGCCAGGTTAAGGCGAAGCAGCAGACCGATGAGTTGCTACAGAAGAAGTTTCTGGTAGGATCAAGTGAAGGATCAACAGAATTTAGTGTGAATGAGGAAGGGCTATTATGTTTTCAAGGGAGAGTGTGTATGCCAAAAGATCCTAAGTTGAGGCATAAGATTTTGCAAGAAGCGCATGGTAGTCCATACGCCATGCACCCTGGAGGAAGTAAGATGTATCGAGATTTGTGAGATCAGTTCTGGTGGTCGGGTTTGAAACGAGAGGTGACCGAATTTGTGGGGAAGTGTTTGACTGTCAAGGTAAAGGTGGAACATCGCTACCATCGGGTTGTTGCGTAAACGGTGAAGATTCCACAATGGAAGTGGGAAAGGATCGCAATGGACTTTGTTAGTGGGCTACCCTCACGCCTACTAAGAAAGATTCTTGTCTGCAGGTGATTATTGACCGCTTGACAAAGTCTCGCTCATTTCATACCAATGACGTGTCGATTACTCTCTGCAAAATTGGCTAAGCTATACATAGCGGAGGTAGTGAGGTTGCATGGGGTACCAAATCAATCATATCGCAGGGGACCCTAGGTTCACCTCACGATTTTGGAAGGCGTTGCATCAAGCGTTGGGTACGGTTGGATTTCGGTTCGCGTTTTCATCCTCGTGACCGATGGATATGCGAGCGGGTAATCCAGATCTTAGAGGACATGTTAAGAGGATGTGTCATTGACTTCAGGGGTAGTTGGGAAGAGTTCTTACCATTGGCGGAGTTTGCGTACAACAATAGCTACCAGTCAAGTATTCAGATGGCGCCCTATGAAGCATTGTACGGGGAGAGGTGTCGTACACCTACCTGTTGGACGGAATTAGGAGAATGTCGGATTTTGGGTCCGGAATTGGTTACCGAGACAGAAGAGAAGGTAGAGTTAATTCGGGCTTGATTAAAAGAAGCGTCAGACCGACAGAAGTCCTATGCTGACCTGAAGCGTAAGGACACAGAATTCGCAGTGGGTGATAAGGTGTTCTTGAAGGTGTCGCCATGGAAGAAAGTACTGAGGTTTGGACGGAAAGGTAAATCAAGTCCCAGATTTATCGGACCTTATCGGGTGTTGAAACGAGTGGGACCAGTAAGCTTATAAGCTAGAGCTACCTTCTGAGCTAAGCCAGATTCACAATGTATTCCACGTCTCTATGCTAAGACGTTACCGTTCAGATCCATCCCACGTGGTGTCTGTGGAAGAAATCGAAGTAAGACCCGATTTATCCTTTGAAGAGGAACCAGTGGAAATTCTGGATCGTGATGTCAAAGTATTGCGAAGGAAGACGGTTCTGTTGGTTAAGGTTCTATGGCGGAATCACAGTTTTGAGGAGGCTACTTGGGAACCAGAGGAAGCAATGCGGCAGCAATACCCGTATCTATTCTGATAAGGTAATTTTGAGGCCGAAATTTCTTTAAGGGGGTAGAACCGTAAACATCCTCGAATTGGTGGGGCTTCGCATTTAGTGTGTTTGTGATGTTTATGTTACGCTTGATGTGCTAGTTAGGGTGTTTAAGGGGTTAAGAATGGGCTCGTGATTGGGCCGAGGCCTTAATCGAATTTTCTCGCTTGGGCACTCGTGGTGGAAAGCCGACTAGGATAGGGCTTAAAAGATATTATCTCAGAAATAAAGACACACAAATGGGCTTGTGGCCCAAAGGGTCGATGGCGCTACTTAGGGGCTTTGAGGTGGCGTGATAAGCAATAAGGAGGTCCAAGGTTCGAGTCGCATTACCCACTTATTTTAAATGTTTTTAAGCGCCAAAAGAGATGAGAGTTGGGGCGGCTAGGATGCTTGGAATTAGGAGATTTATGTGTTTGGATAGTGTGGATAATGTGGCAGATAAAAGGAAGAAGAGGTGGTGTTATCTGGGTCACTTGTGGATGAGAGATCAGGTAAGGATAAGGGAGAAAATTTAGAAATTATCTACTGATCACAGTAGTGGCCGAATTTCCAACTCTGGGGGAAAGAGGAAATCATTTTTGATGAGGCTAAGGGGGGTGCCGAAATTACCCTTGTTGATTAATTAGTCTTAGTTTTCAAAAGAGGGCAATTCCGGCTTTTGGTTAGTGTGTGTGCCGAAAATTTGATTAGAAAATAGGGTACTTCTTAATTTCGGCATTTATTCTCATTCTCTTCTCTTAGTTGTTTCTTTTCTCAAAAAGCCGAAAACTCTTAAAGTTTCATCTTCTTCTTCATTCTCTGTTAAAGCCGAAACCTCATAGCCTTTCTCTACACCTTTTCCCGATTTCTTCTATAAGCCGAAACCCTTAAGTATTCCTTCTCTTTACTCTCTTCTGCCATAGCCGAATGTCCTAGTGCCCATTCTTTTTCTTCCTGCTGATTTCTTCATTGAAAGCCGAATCTCCATAGATTTCTTTGAATCATCTTCTCTTTTTGATTTTCGTAAAAAGCCGAAATCTTCTAGGAGTTGCCGAATTCTCTGTAAAGGTAGGTGCCGATTTCTTCTAATCTATTCTTTGTTCTCTTTCGGTTTTTAGAAGACAAAGCCGAAAGGCTAATGGATTGATGGTTTCTTATGTTTACGTGTTGGGCGACATTCGAGAATTGATGTAGATCGCATAGATTTAAAAGCCGAAACCACTAGTCTCTGAACCTCATATCTCTCTTTTCAGGATTTCAAGGTAAGGGGTTCTCTTTAGATTCTCATTAGATTCGCTATCGTAATTGTGATCTTAACCATATGTTATGATGGTAGCAACTGATAAGGTCTTTTGATGGAATCAAATATCGATCAGGCGAAGGAGGGGATTGGATCTATTAAACCAATCCCTAAGTTTAAGAAACGCAGCAATGTCGTCGATTAGCTCGATTGGCCACCGGGTTGTGGGCGTGCTCTAGAATAAAACCTTAGACGCTTAGCGATCGTATCGGCTTCGATAGTGTCAACATAGAAAGTCTCGTCTTTTCGTAAATCGTGTGTGTAGATCTCTATCACACTAATTAATCTGTACTATATATGTTATGGGCTAAAAGCCGGATAAAGGCTCAGTATGGACAAATGATTACCGAAAAGGGTAAAGCAAGGATGCCAGTACGTAATCATAGAAACTTCTCTATGTGTATCGATGTATGTGATAGATCGTGATCTTTTAGGTAGTATATTATTTTGCTTCGCATGGATGTATGCATGGGATGGGGTTGATATGATGAAGGGAAGAGCATGTTAAAAGGTCACCTAGTGATCGGAGGTTAAACCACGATATGTACACTTAGGTCACAATAGTGATCGGTGGCTCTCGCCACACTTGATTATAAGGTCACACACGTTGATCGGTGGCTCGCCACGAAGGATTTATAAGGTCACATGGTGATCGGCATTATAACCGATGAAGATGACCGCCGATATGGTGTGTAGCGGTTGGAGGGTTGATTGTAGAAATCCCGAGGTGTGATGGCTGGTACGGGTCATTGTGTAGAGGATGGACTTTTAGGTTGGGTTGGGCCATGCAGCATGTGAATATTTTGTTGTCATTGTGTATGGGCCAAGGCCCATAATGTGTTTGTGGGCCTTAAGCCTTTTTATGTGTTTTTGGGATTTGCACACTGAGTCTTGGTGACTCACCCCTTTATTTTTCCCTGACTTTTCGGATGAGCAAGAGGTCGTGGACATGGGGAACCGAGGCGGACTCGAGGGGCCATCAAGTCTTATATTTTCATAAACTATTTTCGCTTTCCTTTAAGTTTTCAATTTTGGGACTATTTATGTAATAAGGCTCCATAGCTTAGGTTCAGATTATAATTGTTAATGTCTTTATTCTATTTTTTTTAAAAATTTAATTTTATGTTCAAAGACTTATCTATAGGAAGTAAAAATATGGGAATTTCAAACACGTTCAAAGAAAAGCAAAGGTTTTCTTCAAATATCACTTATTTTAGCGAATACTTAAATAAACAAACTGAATTTCCAAAAATCATCCAAGTGAAGTTTTTAACGTTAAACCCCGTAGCATACCAGATCTGGTCGTAACGTTTGGGCCGGGTTTGGGGTGTTACATTTGTTCCCTTTAAATATTTGTTTTGTCTTGGGCCCATTAAAAGCCCACTCAATTTTGGTCAAATGGAGGCCTTTGTTTTTCTTTTCTTTTTCTTTCCTTTTTGGGCCTGTCAATGACCCAAATTATTATTATTATCATTACTACTACTATTATTATTAAATATTTTGTTAGGGCCCAAGGCCCAATGGGTAGCTAAGGTTTCAAAAATCCTAGCCTCCTCTTTGCCACACATCACAAACATCCAAAATAGTACCAAACCATTAATCAACATATTATTGGAAACATAACAAAAATTACAAATAAACAAGATTGAAAAACAGTGTATATAAATGAAATGAAAGGAAAAAAAAAAGAAATAGGGGGCTTTTCATATTCTATTTTTTTTAAACGTTAAACAACAACAACAACAACAACAAGCATGTTATTTCTTTTTTTTTCTTCTTTTTTTTTTGCCATATACATATCTTGAGGGATCAGGTTTGGACTCCGATGAAGGGGACGTCACCGGACCATCGGTCCTCCGCCCCTAGGAGCCCCAAAATCCCTTTTTTTTTTTCTAAAATAAAGGTTTTTTTTTAAAAAAAGGTTTGATCTTGGGAAAAGTTTTAGATTTTTAAAAGTAAAAATATGTTTTTTTTAGTCATTTTAAAGGAAAATGTTTTGATTTTTTTTCAACTATTTCGAAATAAAAGTTTTGATCTTTAAGAAAAGTAGTGATTTTTTTAAGGAAAACTTTGATTTTGTAAAAAAAGAAGAAGAGGATTTCGGCCACTGTATGCAGCAGCTCCACCATCCGAAGCCAAAGAACTGTTAGGCTCTCCGTAACCCTTTTTGTTTATTCAAACTTTCGTTTTACTCCGAAATTTCAAAATTAAAAGCAAATTAATTTCTACATCAGTCCTCTATCTTCCACACTTTTTTTATCTTCTAGTCCCAAAATCAAGCTATGTCATTTTATTTCCATCTTTAATAAGTTATTTACACTTATATCTTCCCTTTCATTTGCATTTATACCTTATATATTTGATGTCAATTATGCACTTTATTTTAATATTTTTATATTTATTTACACTTGTAAAATTTTTATTTATTCTTATTTCATCTTTATTTATTTTCATGTCTATTTATATTTATATTTATACATTTTAATATTATTTGTTTATGTTACTTTGATTCTTTTATTGTATTATGAATGGGGTGTATTACTGTTATTATTATCATCATCATCATGTAAAGGTCTTATTTCTTTCATCTATTTAAGTTTTCTTTTTATTATTACCCTTTTTGAAAGAATTTTAACTTCTCCTTAACTTTAGTCAATTTAATTAATTTTCCTATTCTATTACTAT
The DNA here is from genome assembly GCA_025698515.1 of Gossypium sturtianum. Classification (NCBI taxonomy): domain Eukaryota; kingdom Viridiplantae; phylum Streptophyta; class Magnoliopsida; order Malvales; family Malvaceae; genus Gossypium; species Gossypium sturtianum. The sequence goes on from CM046952.1 coordinate 111,347,371, forward strand.
TCATTTTAAAAGAGGGAACTTTAGGTCATTTTTTCATCCTATAAATGATGACATGAAGTTAGTTAAGTAGGTGTTACATTTTAATGAAACCATAAGATTTTTTTTTTCTTACATTTGAATTCAAGTTAGTCTTTAAGATCTTATCTACCATTTACCCTAGAAAAATTATAAATAATATGTAGGATATTTTTATTAGGGGTTTAAACTAATTTTAAATATCGTATAGGATTGCTCTTTAGAATCTTAAATTAATATGTAAATATTCTTTAGGACTTTGTTCAAGATTAAAACTAAGGATTTTTATATGTGAATTGTAAATCATGAGTAGGTCTTTCTAAGTATTTTATTTTATAAACTCTTTAAGAAAGCTAATAAATGTTATTTAATATATATTATTTTAGGATTTTGACAAATTTAAACCTTAGATCAAGAATTTTAAAGTAAGATAAATCATAAACCCGACATAGGATACTTTCGTAAGATCTTGATAGGTTCAACGTTATTAATTAAACCTTTTAAGAAAATAATAATAATAAAAGATCGAATAAGTTGTAGATGGATTTTAATATTTCTATTAATTCATTGGTAATTTCTAGGTTTTTTTAGAATTCTAAAATAGAATTAATTTTAGAAATTGAAGGTATTTTACTAGAATTATTTAGGTATCCTTTAGTGTTCCCGTTAAAAGTAAAAATATCTAATTTAAGTTTCAAAGTAGATAAGTTTGGTAAACACATCTTAATCGAGTTACAAGTACACGGGGGCATTTTCTTTAGAGTTTTTATTTAAGATTTCCATAAGATTTTAGTCAAGATTAAGACATTAATATGCTTAAATAAAAAAGCCTAGCTCCCAAAACCCCGTAGGACTATCCCTGGATAGGCATTGTGGGGGTGCTATAACCTTCCTCACACGTAACCGTACTCCCGAATCTGAAATTTGGTGATGAGATCGAGTCTAGACTTTTAGGATTTTTCCGTAGTATTAAATCTAGACTTTTAGACGATAGGTGGCTAACCAACATAGCCCTAAATTGGTTAGTGGTGACTCTATGTTAATTTAGGCCCTCCGTGTCTAGCTTTGTTTACTAGCCCCCCATACTCTTATGTAGGCAACATTATGACACTTATAATAGGATTAAATAAGAGGGCTAGAATTGATAAATTAAATTGAACTATTGAATAGATCGAAAATTGAACCAAATCGAAGATAATCGGGGAAATGGAAAAATTTGTTGATTAGTCCTTAGAGAGTTGTTTGTTGTTGTTTTGACTAGGTAAGTTCAAATGGTATGATTGTATCTAAATTGCTATATATATTTAAATTATGAATTTGTGAATGTTTAATAGTAATTTGAATTGTTTGTAAATTGGTACAAAATGTGATACATGGACTAAATCGTGAAGAAAATGATAAATTAATTGAAAATTTGAATATGATGAATTGCAATGTAAAATATTAATGGATTAATAGTTGATGATGACTGATCAAATCATAATTGTATGAATTTGAGTGACTATCAAGATAGAGGATTAAATTGAATAGAATTGAAAATAGTGGAATTCGATGAAATTATGGAATTGACCTTGAATTGGTTTGAAATATGATATGCTGTGTGATAAAATGATGGTTTGAGATATGAATTAAATTGTTTAAATGTGAATTGAACAATATGATGATTGAATAAAAGGTTACCCTATTAACTGTTCGAGCAGAGTTAGATATAATTGACATGCCTTAAGATAGGTCGAGTACGGTTACTTCGACTACAAGTTGATGAGTACTGAGCACATTTATACTTCGGTTATACCAATTAGGCACAGGGTGCCAAACACATTGATGAGCGTTGGGTGCAAACTATTTACTTCGGCATTGTTCGATGAGGCACTGGGTGCCAAACTGGTGTGGTTGGTTGGATCCGTGTATTCGTCCGAGTCCGAGTCAGGTTAATAGGGATATAAAATGTAAATTGGATAAATGATATTCAAATTGAATTGATATTATTATTTGAGGAATTATATACACATTATGATATAGAAATATCGATAGCATATGACGAATCAATGAATTCAATTCGGAATTTGAATAACGAAATGAAATAGTGAATGCATTATATTAAAATTAGATGTATTGTTGATAATGTATAAAAAAATGTTATGAAATTGATATTGAATTGAATAAATATTGGATATAAGTGATTGTGAATGTTATATGCTTGATTTATTATAATATGTGATATATGTTGGTACTCACCTTGTTGATATGTGATTGCCATGTTTAGGCAAACCCGTAAAGCTAGTATTTTACTGAATTAAGATGTAGTTTTAGGTAAGTTGTTTTTAAATACCTTTGAACTTACAAAGCATTCGTTATGCTTACCCTATTATTTCTCTTTTTCTTGTAGATCTCCAACTTGTGGAATGTGTCTAGCGAATCGTCGAGGAGCTCACACTATCTTGTTAATGATTTGGTAGTCTTTCTATCGTTTAATGTTCAATTTTGTGGCATGTACATAGGGTTAATATATATGTTTGCTTTGGATATGGTTTTGATTTGAACCTTGTAAATGCTTACCTTTGGAATTGTAATGGTTATCTAGAAATGCATATATGATGGTAATATGTTAAATGACTTATGAAGCACTTGAATGACAATTTGGTACTTAATTGTTATGACTAAATTGTTGTTATGCTTGATTAGATAACTGATATGGTTCCATGTTGTTTTGGAAAGGTTTCAATTGTATAATAGGCTAGTTGGTATTGTAAATGATATATGTTATTGTGAATTGGTGACAAATTATGGCATATTGGTTGTTTTGGTACTATGATGAGATGAAATTGAATTATATTCAATGGTAAATTTGAGCATGATTAGGCATGATAACTGTAACACTCGGTTAATTTTTAATTGACCCAAAATTTAAGAAAGTTAGGATTAAATTGAAAAGATTAGCAAAATATCGGGCCCCAATGGGAATTTCAAAATTTTGATGGCTGAATTGTGATTAGTTGGATCTCAATTCTGGTTTAGTTAGATGGGAGCCGACTGGTTCTATAGTGGGAGACAAAATGATTAAGGATGAATAGTTGTGACGATCAGTGAAGATCGTGCCATAGGGGTATATATATATATGAATGTGCATGGAGATGGAATTCCTAAATTCTGTTTACACATTTTTCTCTCCATAATATCATCTTCTTCAATCGCTTTAAAGAAGAAGAGGATGTAGCTGAAGGAAGCAGTCGTGTGCATTGAAGTCTGGTAGTAGAGAAATTAAGGAATTGGTAAGCTTATTTACCTTTCTGTACTCATGGATTGAAGAAAGAAGTAGAGTAAGAACTCTCAAAAGCTTCTGTATAATGATGGATTCTTCGTTTTAAGGGTTGAACACCTTTAGTTTAATCGATAAATGGTTGTCATTGTAACACCCCTTATCCGGTCCGATCGCCCAAGTAATTTTATTAATCAAAATCTCAATTAATTATCATCAAATCACATATAATCAAATATAAAAAATTGTAATCTATATGGACCTAATCGTAAAGTCTTGAATTATTTAACTCAGTTTTTATGAATTCTATCATAAATGAGTATCTGCTTCAATAGTTAAGTGATTTGTGTGTGTTTGAGGTCTTGGGTCCAAGTCCCACTTTTGGAAATTCTACTTTTTTTTGTTCCTAGCCTTATCCCTAATGGTTGGGCTTATATCATATTTTTGGTCAACTCATATCAGAATAAGCCTGCTAGTTCAAGTGGTAAAGTGTTAGCATGCCCTAAGTTCCTATGTTTGAACCCCCGTGTGAGCAAGGATGATAATTTTTGCTTCTGTGTATGAATGCCGATGGTGTAGTAGAGGTTTGGTGGGATTGAAATTCTGTAGTAGTTGGATGAGAGTTAGTGGGTCAATTTTGGTCGGATTAAGTTGTTAGTGGGGGAGTTGGTAGGGAGTTTTGATTTTATATTTTTAATTTTTAATTTTGTTTTCCAAAATTCCCTCTTTAATTTCACGTTACAATTTTCCTCTTTCTCTGTGCAATTTTCTTCTTTTTCCTCTCTTCTTTTGTTTCAAACCAAAACTATGTATTACCATTTGTTGATCGGCATCGTTGTTTCGTTCATTATCTTCTATTGTGCAAATTTCTAATTATGGTTCGAATCGGTAAGTTGTTGGGTAGGTGTGGTTTTACTGTTTTATGGTTGGTTGTTAATGGAGGATTTTTGTTATTCTTAACGAGAGGATTTTATGTTGATGGAGTTTCGATTAATTCTCGTTTAGGGGGAAGGCAAGAAGCGATTGGTGCTCCTCCAGCGAATTGAGTATTGGGTGATTTTTGTTCGTTGGCAGTAAGTATATCTGTGTGTTGTTCAGATTTGAGAGGCTAAGTTCATGGTCATTTTTTGGTTTGAATGCGTAAATGGATTGCTAAAATAATTGTTAGGATATTGTTTTTAGGTTTCGGAGGTCTCAGGGTTATTTTCGCATCAAATTCGAACCAGGTGTGTAACGAGAAACTCAAAAAATGGCGATTAGTGAAAGCAAAAATTAGGGCCTGTTAACGCCACACGGTCGTGTGTCAGGCCGTGTGGTAGGCCATGTGCGAGACACGACCGTGTGATAGGCCATGTGCGACACACGACCGTGTGATAGGCCATGTGCGACACACGACCGTGTGATAGGCCATGTGCGATACACGACCGTGTGATAGGAACTGGTGACATACGGCCTAAGTCATTTTTGGCCGTGTCGGCCACACGAGCGTGTATGGGCCGAGTGCCAGGCTGTGTGGGCCACACAGGCAAGACCATTTGGGCGTGTGGGCCCACACGGGCATGTGGTGTAACACCCCTAGACCCGGCCCAGACATTATGGCTGAATCTGGTGATGTCACATTAAAGGAAAATTCCAAAACGACTTTGCTTAATCAAAAACTTAAGCTTAGGATTTAGAAACCCAAAATCCTTGCAACTTGTTAAATTATAATAAAAGCCCATGTTTTAAGAAAGCGTCCATATGTAATAGTTATTTCGAAAATCATGTTTAAACTTTAGAAATTTATTTAAGTTTAACAAATAGGCAGTTGAAACAAATAAGAAAACCCAAATGTAAAGTCAAACTAGGGATACAAGGCCTTATTACATCCCAATGAAAATAAAGAACTTAAAAATAAAGTCATTCAAAACAGTAAACAAAAACATCTAAGTAGCTTGTAGTGTGGCCATCTCCGAGTTCCCCTTCCACGTCGAGCCGTCTTCATCGAGGATCACTCAAACATTTAATAAAAAGGGTGTGAGTTTCGAAACTCAGTGTGTACAACCCTTGGCAATCCAATCATACAATTATCACAGTGGGCCTAAGCCCTATCAAAATCGGTGGTCTTGGGCCTTAGCCCACAATGACCTCATATCACATCAATATCAAATGAATGCAATGCACCCATCCCAAATCCAACCCTGCACTCCACCCGTACCAACCCTACACTCCTGTGGGGATATAAATATCAACCCACCCAGCCCTACACTCAAAAGGTAGCACCAACAACGGCACTACTCAACGTTGCAACAAAGCTGCTAAGCATATAATGGGCTTAAAGCCACCGGTGGATCCACGATCCTCAAGCGACTATGCGATCCTCACATATCTACCTCCGTATCATCAAACCCACCCAAGCGCAACATATATTTCATGAATGCAACATACACATTTTCACACATTAAGCACCTAGGGATATGTTAGTCATTTCACTACCCAGGGGTATTTCCGTAATTCTACCTTACAGGGGTATTTTCGTAATTTCTTTCACTACCTTACAGAGGTATTTTCGTAATTCTACCCTACAGGGGTATTTTTGTAATTCTACCCTACAGGGGTATTTTCATAATTTCTTTCACCTCGGGTTTTAGTTATGAACTTTGGCCCATCAACAAGTCCTCGCAGTCAAAGTGAACAAACACTATGCACCAGGTAGGATCTCAGAGAAGAGGAGGTAGGTCACTAGGACCGCTTAAGTACCAAGCTCTCCCTCGATCCAATCCTAGACTTGCATATGTCAGTTACCACACTCTAACTAATCGACTTGTCCACAGACATTTTTGATTAATAGATTAAGTCTAATGCAATTTTAAGAATTTATTAGAACTAGGCCTAGAGTCTATTAAACCCTAGCATACATTTCTAAAATCCCATAAGGCCCACTAAGCCCATTCATGTTTATATAGCCCATTAGGCCCAATCATAATTAAATCATACAACCATTCATGTCAATTCAATATTCAAATACACATATCAATCTTTGCCGATTTGGGCCGACAAGCTCGGCAGGCCCATTTAGCCACTTTTAGCTTTTCGGCTTTTCGGCGTTTCTGCCATCGTGTGTGTGTAGTGTTTGTACACACCTGGTAATAACGCGTTCAGCATTCCCCTTAATCACGAACCTACAATCGACATCACTTAACGATTAACCAAGGGCTTAATACATACTTTATCAAAAACCGAAACCTCATCGTAACCTTACCGTGTGCCACCAGTTCTAGTAGTCCTTCCTTAGCTTCTAATCACGAATATCCCCTAGATCTGCACCCACACACATATATGCTATCAAAAATAAAGTGACTCATGCTCCACAAAAGTCACCTCTATAGTCCATACTCACATTCGGCCAACCACTAATTCACAACTGAGATGACTACACTTACCACTTGCTAACGATCCTTACCACGCTTGCGATCTTTGAACCCTACCCTTGTTAATACAAGGTTAAAAACAAGGAGTAGTTAGATAGCCCTTCGGCTTTTAACAAAACGCACTAAGGAAGTTGACATAGTACTTACCGAAACCCACTTTTGATCATGCGGCTTTTAACTTGACTAAGAGTAGATAACAACCGAAAATACCTTCCCCTAAAGTCCCATTCGGCACCACCTAAAGTTCCATTCGGCACCACCTCTTCACACTCCTCATCTCTTAACTTTTCTCCCTGATAACTCCCCCATCTCATCCGAAAATTCCTCCACTATCAGCTCACAAGACCAACTCAAATACTCCAACGCAAGAGTTCAAATTCAACACAACTCTGGCCGTCCACTATGCAAAATAAACACTCCAACAAAATACATTACCACTACTCGAACCTTGGACCTCTTCACCTGATAATCACGCCACCTTATAGCTCCCTAAGTGACGCCAACTAGCCACTGGACCACAGGCCCAATTGTGTCCTATTTTCCCTTGATCTGCTTAAGAGGACTAATACCCGAGACTAGAGTTCCACTAAGGCCAAAAATTAACTTATTCCCTACGGTCATCCCTATCCCTAAGACTTCAAATAAGCCTTGTAATACCTTAAAATTAATATTCTAGGTGCTACTCATACATACCAACTTCAGTGCACAGAAATTAGAGTTTCGGGATTTTTGGGGCGTAACAATTCTACCCCTCTAAAAAAAATTCGGCCTCGAAATTTACCTGATTGAAACAAGTGAGGGTATTGTCGTCGCATCGCCTCCTCAGGCTCCCAAGTAGCCTCCTCGGCATTATGGTTACGCCAAAGCACTTTGACCAAAGGGACAGACTTCCTTCTTAGTACCTTGACATCTTGATCAATTATTTGAACTGGCTCCTCTTCAAAAGTTAGGTCTGGTCTAACCTCAATCTCCTCAACTGACACGATGTGAGAAGGGTCTGAGCGGTAACACCTTAGCATTGACACATGGAACACATCGTGTATTTGGTTCAATTCAGAAGGCAATTCTAGCTGATAGGCAACCGACCCAATTCGCTTCAGCACCTGGTATGGCCCAATGAATCTAGGGCTTAACTTGCATTTCCGACCAAATCTTAACACCTTCTTCCAAGGAGAAACCTTGAGAAAAACCATGTCCCCCACCGCATACTCAATCTCTCTCCGCTTGAGGTCAGCATACGACTTCTGTCTATCCGTCGCCTCCTTCAACCGATCCCTAATCAACTTTACCTTATCTTCGGTGTCTGCTACCAACTCCAGACCCAATACTCGTCGTTCACCCAACTCAGTCCAACAAGTCGGAGTACGACATCTTCGCCCATATAGTGCTTCATATGGAGCCATTCTAATACTTGCCTGATAAATATTGTTGTTTGCAAATTCAGCTAATGGCAAGTAATCCTCCCAACTACCTCGAAACCCAATTACACACCCTCTCAGCATATACTCCAAAACCTGAATTACCCTCTCCGACTGACCATCAGTCTGAGGGTGAAATGCTGTACTAAAGTCCAACCTCGTACCCAGGGCTTCATGCAACTTCTTCCAAAAGCGAGACGTAAAACGAGGGTCTTTATCCGATATAATAGAGACCGAAACCCCATGCAACCTCACAATCTCCGCCACATACAATCTTGCAAACTTTTGTAATGAGTAGTCGGTGCGGACCGGTACAAAATGGGCTGACTTAGTTAACCGATCCACAATGACCCACACAGAGTCCTTCTTAGCAGGCGTCAAGGGTAGCCCACTAACGAAATCCATAGTAACCCGCTCCCACTTCCATAGTGGAATCTTAATCGGCTGCAATAACCCTGATGGCAGTTGATGTTCTGCTTTTACTTGCTGACATACCAAACATTTGCCCACAAACTCCGTAACCTCGCGTTTCAATCCCAACCACCAATAAAGCTCTCGTAAGTCTCGATACATCTTGTTACCTCCGGGGTGCATAGCATAGGAACTACTATGCGCTTCCCGAAGTATAGACTTCCTTAGCTCTTCATCCCTTGGCACACAAATTCTACCACGGAAACACAACAACCCGTCACTGTTTAACCCAAAATCTGTCATTTCCCCTTTCTCAATTTGCTTGAATCGAGCACCTAAAGTTTCATCCAATGACTGCTTAGCTTTAATCTGCTCAACCCACAGTGGCTTCACTTGCAACTCGGCTAGCAAACTCCCATCGTCATACAAACTCAACCGAGCAAACATCGCCCTCAAGTCCAACATAGCCCTACGGCTTAGCACATCAGCCACCACATTTGCTTTACCCGGGTGATATTCGATCGTGCAATCATAATACTTTAACAACTCAATCCACCTACGCTGCCTCAAGTTCAACTCCTTCTGAGTTAAGAGGTACTTCAGACTCTTGTGATCCGTATAGATGGTGCACTTCTCTCCATACAAGTGATGCCTCCAAATCTTAAGTGCGAATACCACTGCTGCTAACTCCAAATCGTGGGTTGGGTAATTCCCCTCGTGAGCCTTAAGCTGGCGTGACACATACGCAACCACCTTCCCTTCCTGCATCAAAACACAAACCAAGCCAACGTGTGATGCATCACTATAAACCGTAAACTCTTTCCCGGGCTCCGGCTGAATCAAAACAGGGGCCTCCGTTAAAACTTTCTTAAGCTTCTCAAACTTTTCTTGCTATTTATCAGTCCACACAAACAACACCCCCTTCTGCAGCAGCTTGGTCAAGGGTGCTGCGATTAGGGAGAATCCTTCAACAAATCGCCTATAATACCCTGCTAGACCTAGAAAACTCCAAATTTCTGACACCGTCTTCGGTCGTTTCCAATCCAACACTGCTTCCACCTTCCGAGGATCAACTCTAATCCCCTCAGCTGAGACCACATGCCCTAAGAAAGTGACTTCCCTCAGCCAGAATTTGCACTTGCTAAACTTAGCATAAAGTTCCTTCTCCCTTAGAGTTTGCAACACAATCCTTAAGTGTGCATCATGGTCATCCTCCGTTCTCGAGTATACTAAGATGTCATCTATGAAAACTACTACGAACTGGTCTAGATACGGTTGAAAAACCCGGTTCATAAGATCTATAAAAGTAGTAGGTGTGTTTGTTAGCCCAAAAGGCATCACCAAAAACTCGTAATGTCCATAACGAGTTCTAAAAGCTATCTTATATACATCTCCTTCCTTAACCCTCAGTTGATGATACCCTGAACGCAAGTCAATCTTCGAGAAAACTGAGGCTCCCCTAAGTTGATCGAAAAGGTCATCTATCGTAGGCAGAGGGTACTTATTCTTAATGGTTAACTTGTTTAACTGTCGATAATCGACGCACATCCTCATGGACCCATCATTCTTCTTCACGAATAGAACCGGTGCTCCCCATGGAGACACACTTGGTCTAATAAATCCACGGTCCAATAACTATTGAATCTGGGCCTTCAACTCCACCAGCTCCTTCGGTACCATCCTATAAGGTGCATTGGACACTAGAGCTGTAACTGGTAATAATTCTATTCCAAACTCAACCTCTCTACTAGGAGGTAACCCAGGCAATTCCTCCGGAAAAACATTAGGAAATTCTTTTACTGCTCTCAAATCCTTAACAGCCAAACTCTTAGATTCCATATCACTGATATAGGCTAAATAGGCTTCACAGCCCTTCCTCACCAACTTCTCTACCCTTAAAGCCGAAATCATGTTCGACAAGTAATCTCGTCGTTCCCCGATCACTACTACTTCCTCACCTTCCACAGTTCTTAACACCATCCGCTTCGCAGCACAATCTAAAGTTGCCTGGTGCCTCGTCAACCAATCTATGACTAAGATGAGGTCGAACTCACCAAATGGTAACTCCATCAAGTCCACTAAGAAAGTAACTCTTTGAACTACCAATGACACATTCCTAAACAACTTACTAACTTTCACCGACTGCCCTAAAGGACTTAACACAATCATTTCATTCGCAAGGGTTTCAAACTCATCTCCCACAGTTTCACTCTTATTGCATGCAATGTACGAATATGTTGACACCCACATCAATTAGCGCAATATAAGGTAGCTCACGAATAAGTAACGTACCTGTTATCACATCTGGTGCATCTCTTTCCTCTCTGCGACGTGTAGCATAGACTAAAGCTGGTTGCCTTGCCTCTGCCTATCCTGCACCCCTGCCCGGTGCTCCACGTTCTCGTTCTGCACCATTGCCACCTTTGGCTTGACCACGTCCCCTTGGTGGTTGTTGACCACCCCTCTGTGGCTGAAAATTACCTCTGCCATCGGCTCGCTCCTGGTCTGGCCTTCTCGGGCACTCTCTAATCCTATGTTCCATAGACCCGCAACTCAAACAAGCTCCTATTCTCCTCCAACATTCGCCCGTATGCCTTTTTCCACACACAGCACAAGGTGGTATCCCGGTATTAGCAGCAGCAACAGGGGCCCCAGCTCCAACCGGCCCATTCACTCTGGCCCTCCTCGTAGGCCTCTGTCCAGCCCTCATAGCTTCCACATTCTGTTAATTCTTGCCCTTCTCCTTCTCTTGATTGAGGCGCTCTGTGCGCTTTACTTCCTCCGCTATCTTTGCTTTCTCCACCAAAACCGTAAAATCCTACTCCCTTTGTGGAGCTATGAATACCCTATGGTTGTCTCTTAACCCATCCTCAAACCGTACGCATTTCTCATACTCTGTTGCGACTATTCCTTTAGCATATCGAATAAGGCACAGAAACTCAACCTCATACTCTGCTACCGGCTTATCTCCTAGGGTCAGATTCAAAAACTCCTTCCTTCGAGCATCCACATAGCCCGTTCTAATGTAATTCCCCTGGAACGTCGATTTGAAGAACTCCCAGGTGACTTGCTCATGTTGGTTGCCCTCCTTTACGGTCAACCACCACTGATAAGCTTCCTCCCTAAGTAAGGATATCGCCCCTTTTAACTTTTGTTCCACCGTGCAATCCAGATCATCCATTATTCTTTTCGTAGCTTCCAACCAGTACTCCGCCAAATTCGGGGCCACCCCTGCTACTCCTTTGAAAATCTCTGCCCCATTAGCTCAGAGTCGCTCCACGATCGACCCACGACTTCCCGTACCATTATTGGGCCCAGCGACCCTTTCTAGAATCCTTAACATGTCCTACGACACTACTTCTTCTGTAGCGGCAGCCCGTTCGTTTGGTCCCATTTCAGTTACTGGTGAGGCCGGAGCCTCCTCTACTCCAACGTTGGGCATATGGCCCGACGCCGACGACCCAGCCATAACACTTCCACAGCCTCTGCCGCGGCCTCTTGTACCTCTTCTAGCGCTCATCGTTGCGTGCGTATTTCTGGATTAGGATTTTTTTATGAAATTAGTTCATAGTTCCACTGTTTAAAACACATGTCTTATGCAAGTAACAATTTAAGAGTTGTTCTGCCGTCGTAAATCCACTACAGGCTTAAGTTTCCTACGGGCTTTAGTCTCTAAGAACCTATTGTTTACAGTAGCCCAATATCTAAATATAGTTCAGTAATTTAAATCAGTAAAATAACAGAAAAAAAAACTTACTTGGCTCGACGTTGAGGGCTCGGTGAACCACACTTCAAGAATCTTGCAAAAACTTTTTAATCTCTTATTTTAAAAACCCAAAATTTAAGGCCCATTCGGGCTCTGATACCACTAAATGTAACACCCCCAGACCCAGCCCAGACGTTATGGCCGAATCTGGTGATGTCACATCAAAGGAAAATTCCAAAACGACTTTGCTTAATCAAAAATTTAAGCTTAGGATTTAGAAACCCAAAATCCTTGCAACTTGTTAAATTATAATAAAAGCCCATGTTTTAAGAAAATGTCCATATGTAAGAGTTATTTCGAAAATCATGTTTAAACTTTAGAAATTTATTTAAGTTTAACAAATAGGCTGTTGAAACAAATAAGAAAACCCAAATGTAAAGTCAAACTGGGGATACAAGGCCTTATTACATCCCAATGAAAATAAAGAACTTAAAAATAAAGTCACTCAAAACAGTAAACAAAAACATCTAAGTAGCTTGTAGTGTGGCCATCCCCGAGTTCCCCTTCCACGTCGAGCCGTCTACTGAGGATCACCTGAAACATTTAATAAAAAGGGTGTGAGTTTCGAAACTCAGTGTGTACGACCCTTGGCAATCCAATCATGCAATTATCACATTGGGCCTAAGCCCTATCAAAATCGGTGGTCTTGGGCCTTAGCCCACAATGACCTCATATCACATCAATATCACATGAATACAATGCACCCATCCCAAATCCAACCCTGCACTCCACCCGTACCAACCCTACACTCCTGTGGGGATATAAATATCAACCCACCAAGCCCTACACTCCAAAGGTAGCACCAACAATGCACTACTAGCTTTGCGCTGCAAAAGAAAGTCTAAGCATATAATGGGCTTAAAGCCACCGGTGGATCCACGGTCGTCAAGCGACTATGCGATCCTCACATATCTTCCTCCGTATCATCAAACCCACCCAAGCGCAACATATATTTCATGAATGCAACATACACATTTTCACACATTAAGCACCTAGGGGTATTTTAGTCATTTCACTACCCAGGGGTATTTTTGTAATTCTACCTTATAGGGGTATTTTCGTAATTTCTTTCACTACCTTACAGAGGTATTTTCGTAATTCTACCATACATGGGTATTTTCGTAATTCTACCCTACAAGGGTATTTTCGTAATTTCTTTCACCTCGGGTTTTAGTTATGAACTTTGGCCCATCAACAAGTCATCGCGGTTGAAGTGAACAAATACTATGCACCAGGTAGGATCTTAGAGAAGAGGAGGTGGGTCACTAGGACCGCTTAAGTACCAAGCTCTCCCTCGATCCAATCCTAGACTCGCATAACTCTGTTATGCGGGTATGCATGTGATATACGTTCTGGTATCTGTTATTTTTCTATATCTGATATTTGGTTTGTATCTGGCTATGGGGCGGGATTTGTATTATGAGGAGGAAGTGTTTTGTCTGAGGCGATATTTCACCAATATATTGGTAGCACTACTGCAATTATTCTGAAAAGTGTTGTATAGAAATTGTAACACCCCTTCCCCGTATTCAACGTCGGAACAGGGTACGAGGCATTATCGAACTTACCACACAAGCATTCCAGAAATTTTGAAACATAAAAGTTGCGTCCAAATTAAAATCATCCACATTCAATCATAAAGTCCCTAATACGAGCCTACGAGGCCCAAAACATGCTTTGGAAGTGGTTCGAGACTAAACCGAGAACTTTAGAAAATTTTACAAAAATTAGAAAATTGTTCATGTTACAAGGGTTATATGCCCGTGTGGTTCAAGGGACACGCCCGTGTGACCCTGAGACACGCTCGTGCTACAGGCCGTGTTCAATTCAGGGAGCTCTCTTACTTGTTCCATATGGCCGTGCCATACGCCCATGTGCTAGGTCGTGTGGTCGATTTAATATTTATAATTTTTCATAAAATAGGTGCAAACTTCACACGGTTGGGGCACATACCCGTGCTCAAGGCCGTGTAGCACACACGGCCGAGACACACGCCCGTGTCTCTACCCATGTGCTCAATTTTGGACATTCTTTTTTGCAACAATTAAGGTGCAGGGGACACACAACTGAACTACATGCCTATGGGGCAGACCATGTGTCACACACGGCCTAGACACACGCCCGTGTGACTACCTGTGTGGTAAAAAAGAAGGCTATTTACCAAGCCATTTGCCACCCTTTTAATGCACACACCTACATAACATAACATAGCACCAATTCAAGCTTATACATACAACCAAAACATCCACAACCAAGACATCAACACATCATTCATATGCTAACATCTATCATACATAAACATCACAAAACTTACCAACTCAAATCATGCAAGTTTCCACATTCATGAAAGGCATCATCATATGAATATACTTATACCAATGTTAGCCAATTTCAAATGGCCTTATACAAAATGAACTTCTAATCAACATAGGCCAACACATTTGGCCAAATCAGTTATGACACATAATAAAATGACCAAGTCCCCTATACATGCCATAATTCAAAATGTTGAATTCATTGATACCAGAATAATTGTTGATAGTGTGTATGGATCTCCGACGATCTCAGAACCTCGAGCTAGCTTGGTGACACTATAAAACAAGGGAATGGAAGGGGAGTAAGCTATATAGCTTAGTAAGCTCGTATGCAAGAAATAAGCAACCTTACCATGCATATAACATTCAAATTATATAACATAATTAAATGTACAATTACCATGATCTCATAATCATAACTCATTCCATCACAAAATTTACCTCATATTCATCATTTTACACATTTAATAGATATAAGCTTTACACACATACTTGAGTCATCTCAAAATGAATATACATGTACTTTCATCTTTAACATACCCGTGAACCACTCGGAATAACAATGTTTGATACTCGGGAAAACTTTACACACTAAGTGCCACATATGTAGCCAAAGCTACCTAAGTCTCATATCACATAATCGCTCGCTCTCGAGCTATTGACCGGCCTGCTCACACAAGCTGTCAGTCAAGACGTAGCTACGCGGTACTGCTCACACAAGCTTTCAAGTATCCGCAACATATGTCGGTATACTCAGCCACCGGTAGGACGTACAAGACCAGCACCCGGATCACATAATCACATAACACATGCTAACTGTATCACCCATCACCCGTATTCACAGTCATAATAGAGTTACGAGGTATTACCGATCAATCAACATCATTTAACATACATAATTCATACATTTACGTGTTCATACTCAAATGCCATTCAATCATATTCATATTGTCCATTATGAGGGCCTACGAGGCCTTAAACATGCTTTAAAAGTGGTTCGGGACTAAACCGATAACAAATAAAATTCTCAAAAAACTTAGAAAATTTTCAAACAAACAAGGGTCAAACGCTCAGTGAGAACGGCCGTGTGCCTCACACACGGCCCGCATACGCCCGTGTCTCAGGCCGTGTGAAAACAGGGCATACATACTGACTTGGGTCACATGGCTGACCACACGCCTGTGTGCCCTTTGAAATGACCACACACACCCGTGTGCCAAGGCCGTGTGCTAGGCCGTGCCAATCCTGTAGGGTATACTGACTTATACAACACGGCCAAGTCACACGCCCATGTGCTAGGCCGTGTGCCATTTAGGGGGTATACTGACTTGTGTCACACGGCCAGTCACACGCCCGTGTGTGAGGCCGTGTGGAGCATGCTGACTTCAATTCAATTTCAACACCAGGGGACACACGGTCGTGTAGCATGATCGTGTGTCGCACACGGCTGAGACGCATGCCCGTGTCTCTGCCTGTGTGGACTAAAATAGGCCATTTGCAAGGCCAATTTGCCACCCTTTCTCATGCTCACCTAAACAACCAAAATGGTACCATTTCATCATACAATAGGCAACCAAAATTATCATCAATATACACAATTTATACTATATCCATTTCAACCAAAATCAATGCCAAATCAATACCAATTACCCATTCAACTCTTATATCATTATGCATCAATTCACAAGCACTTAACTACTCAAACTAACAACTTCAATCACACCTTATAGATCAATTTCCAAATTCAAAATATAACCATAACTACATTCTTACCAAACATAACAAAATGAGCCATTACTCATGACTATATATACACACTAAAACATATACAATTTATAAGCCAAATCTCATGGCTATTATCACAACCAAAATACCACATATAGCCTATACATGCCATATACCATATGTACAATTCAAAAGTACCAACTTAGATGTCCGATAGTGCGATGATGTTCCCGATGACTCCCGGATCTGAGCTAGCCTTTATTCTCTATAAAACATAGGAAAATAAACACAAAGTAAGCTTCATAGCTTAGTAAGCTCGTAAGTGAGTAATTCAATACATCACATAAATGTAATTCTACCAGTTACATATAACAAAATCATAAACACTTTACTGCAAACCTTTTTCATGTCTCAAAACATGACCAAATATAAACTCAATGAACTTTCTCTATTTCATACTCGAATAGGTTCCGTACATACCTGTAATGTCTCGTACTAACCTCTTTCTCATTCACATCATTCTTTTACCCGTTGAACCATTTAGAATAGAAGTCGGATACTCAAGAATCTCAATCGATAAGTACCTATACCATGGCCTGAAGCCAAATCAAGGTATCTTATCTCGGAGCACCTATACCATGGCCCGTAGCCAAATCAAGGTAACTCCTTTCCAAAATACCTATACCATGGCTCGTAGCCAAATCACGGTATCACTCACACCTGTAGTGCCAATATCGTGGCCCGAAGCTAACACATAACCTAATGACATGTCACTAGCATCCTAAACTATTCCTAAGGTTCAACCAGGAAGTTTCACTTGTCGATTTCATCGTTGAACACATCCATAAAGTCCTATTCACAATTCAAACATTATCTGTAACCTCATAATCACGGTTTATGCAATATCAAAGCATTTAACATTCATTTATAATGAAATTACCACATACGAACTTACCTCGTACTCAAAATTGACGAATCGGATCGATTACTCGATAACTTTGCCTTTCCCCCGATCTAATTCTGGATTCTTCTTTTCTTGATCTATATGTATTCAAAATTAACTCACTTGATAACCTACTCATTCAATTTAATCCTTAAACACATATTTGGGCATTTTTACACATTAGCCCCTAAACTTTCACATTTATTCAATTTAGTCCCTATTTGACAAATACACAAAATTCACAAAATTTAACTTAACCCATGCTTGGCCGAATTACACATAGGTCCCTAGCAGCCCAAAACTTTCATTTATTTCACATTTCAAACACAAAATTTTCACATTTTACAAATTAGTCCCTTTTTGACATTTTTGTCAAAAATCACTTTACAGAACATTTAAATCTATCAACAAATAATCATTTTCCAATATCAAACATTCAAAAGCTCAAATATTCATCAATGACACTGTAACACCCCATACCCGGCTTAGACGTTATGGTCAAATCTGACGACGTCACATGATAGTGCTTTGGAAGATGTAATTGCAATAAAGCCATTTTCAAAACATTATACGTTCACGGCAGCTTTTAAAATAATTTGTGAATTCATATGTATTTTAATAAAACCTTTGTTTATTTTGAAAACACGAGTTTTCCTACTTCTAGTCATAATACCATAATCGTCACAAATCCCATATTTAAAACAAGAATCCGTAAAGGCCTTATTATATAAAAATTACCCGAATATAATCAAACCATAATTAAAAATAAAACCATAATAAAATGTCCAGAATCGTGGTCATCTTTGAGTCTTCACGCACCGATCCGTCTACTACTTCGGGATTACAGAGCAGATTAAATGAGAAAAGGAGTGTGTACTCCCACGTAAAACATACACACAAGAATGTTAGATAATGACATACTTCCACTTTCTGGCTTCGAGCCCAATGCGAAAACGGTGTGAGCCTTAGCCCACTCGGATCTGATTCGACATATTATAGGGCCTTAGCCCATTTCGCATGCAATATGCGTGAAAATAGAGTCCTACCCACCACCTCTACACACCAACTCCATCCAACCCTACACACCATGTAGGGATAAAATCAACCCACCCACTTTCTACACACCATGTTGTACCAATCGAATGCGGCACATAATCGTAAATTTACAAATGAGTTGCGGATAATAGGCTTAAGAGCCTTTCGGATACTTCCTCCAATCATAATCAACCCACCCCGATGCAATGCAACATACAAGAATGACATGTCATTATGCAATTAAAACTCATATATTCGATTAGTATACATGCTTAGTACGTAAATCGCATGACAGATCAATTATTTAGGGGTCTAAGTATTGCTTACCGACCCTAAGGTAGGTCCACAGTCGACTTGGGCGACCCGTGCAACCTTACAGAGTTTTTTAGAATAATAGGCTCACACACCCATGTGGCCAGCCCGTGTGGGCCCACACGCCCGTGTGGCTCACACGGCCCAAATGGGCCTTGGCCGTGTGGATCACACGGCCTGGCCCAGAATCCCACACGCCCGTGTGGTTCACCGATGTGGTCCACATGCCCATGTGGCCCACACGACCCAATTGGTCGAGCCCGTGTGTCGCACACGGCCTTGCCCAGCGTCACACGGCTGTGTCACTCGCGCACGGCCTGGCTCGTCGATCACACGGTCGTGTGGTGACTTACAGTCTCGCACACGGCCTACCACAGGGGCAACCACACGCCCATGTGGCGTCGATAGAGAGGTTTCTGGCTTTCGTCGAAACCTCATTTTCTGCATTTTCGGGTACACACCTGGTTTGTTTCCGCTCTTCACGCAATACCGAGATCACCAGCACCTATAATTAAACAACGTTTACTTAGTTAATTCCTTAAACGATCGAATCAAACTAAACCTGAAATGGAATGCTCATCCAACGAGCAACCAACTTACCTTTGAGCAAGAAGTAACGTTTTTGTAACCCGAGAACCCGATTAAAACCTTCGAGCAGTACCTAAACATGAGTAAAATGTTTCCTTCGTTAATCGCTTAATCAAAACAATGCTAGAACTAACGAATACCCACTTACCGAACAAGGGAAAATAATCGTTGCCCGACAGAAACTGATTGAACAAGGAACACAAAGGAGAGGAAAGGTGGATTTCGGCACAAGAGAAGAAAGGGAAAAGGCAGCAGTAAGGGGAGGAAAAGGGAAGAAACGGCAGCAAGGATTTTGGGGAAACAAAAGTGAAAAATCGAAAAAGAGAAGAGTACTCAGATTGGCAAAAATTCTGATAACTCCTCTATCCCAGTCTCCTTAATTATCTCCATCAACCTCTCCTCTATCAGAATTTTAGTCCATCACAAACTCTTCACACGGCACAAGCAGCAAAATAAATCCCTTGTTTGCATAGGGATTCGAACTCAGACCTCAAACATAACCAACACTCCACTTAACCACCAGACCAACAGGCCCATTCTGATATAAATTCCCTAACAATGAATTAAAATCCTACTGAACAGAGCTAGGTCTTACTTCATAAAAATGCAAAAATTTACCCAAGCCAAGGCTTGAACTTGGGACCTCTTACACACACCCAAAACACATAACCAGTAAAGCAGACAGACATTGTGTGTCAAATTAACAAAAGTCGAAATTAGGAAAAATCGGGGCGTTACAGACACTTCAGAAAATCATGAACAAATTTGAAAATTAAGGTACGGGCTAGCTAGAATACGAAGCAACGATTACAAAAACATAGAAATCATCAAAAACTGAGCTAAAATCGTACCTCAATCAAGCTATGAATGTGCCGAATGGAAAACCTAATCCCTTAGTTCTCTTCTTCTCTAATTTCGGTTCAAAAAGATGATAATGAAGCCAAATTTTTATTTTGTTTTATTTATTATAACATAATAACTAATTTACCATAATATCTTTTAATATAAACCATTAAAAATCATTTATGCATGGCTATCTTTGTCCACTCACCCTTTTAATGGTCTATTTACAACATAAGGACCTTAACATTAATAAGCCATAGCAATTAAACACCTTTAGCAAGTAGAATGTAACTTTTGCATTTTACGCGATTTAGTCCTTTTTCTCAAATTGAGCTATTAAACGATAAAATTAGCTCACGAAATTTTCACACATATCAAATAACATACTGTAAACACCAAAAATAATATTAAAATAATTTTTTGATATCGGATTTGTGGTTCCAAAACCACTGTTCTGATTTAGCTAAAATCGAGCTCTTACACTAACCCTAGTGACATGTCACTTGTATCCTACCTTATTCCTAAGATTCAAACGGGATTTCTTGCTTGTCGATTCGTCTTCGGACTAATTCGTAGAATTGTACTCATTCAAAAAATCAAACAAACAATTCATGCAATATTAAAGCATTTAAATACAATTATTCTAAAGCTTATTTTTAACATACGAACTTACCTCGGTACAAAATGGCTAATAATTCGATTTAGTCCACAACTTTGTTCTTTCCCCGGTCTAGGTCAGGACCTTGTCTTTCTTGATCTATAATATCAAATTTAACTCATTTAATATTCACATTATTCAATTTAACCCAAAAATCACATTATGGTAAAATTACATTTTTGCCCATAAACTTTTAACATTTTACATTTTAGTCCCTAGGCTCGTAAAATGATTTTCATTCGATTTCTTCATTACCCAAGCCTAGCCGAATCTTTTTCATGCTCATAGCAGCTCACATTCTTCATTAAATCGCACTTCTACTACATATTTTACAACTTTTATAAATAGGTCCTTTTAGGTATTTTCATCAAAAATCACTTAGTAAAATTTGTTTATCTAACATCAAACATACATAATCTACAATTAGACACCAAAATACACAAATATCTAACATGGGTAAAATTTTAGACTTTGATTTTCTTTCAAATTAGTCCTTGAAATAGCTAGATTAGGTTGCAAGAATCTCAAAAACATAAAAATCATTAAAAACGGGGCTAGAACGGACTTAGAATCGAGTTTGGAAGATGAACAACCCCTAGATATGGACTCCTTTTGTGAATTTCGGCCATGGGGGACTAAATTGATGAAGATGACATCTTTTTATTTGTTAAATTTGGCTTTATTTACTAGATTACCAAAATGCCATTGACCTAAACTTTGAAAATTTTCACTAACCATGTCCATTTTTGTCCATACTAAAGCATAATGGTCTAGTTATCATCTAAGGACCTCCAATTTAAAATTTCATAGCAATTAGACACCTTTAGCTTCTGGAACACACATTTTGCACCTTTTGCTTCTATAACGACATAAGAACTTCCGTTGCAATTTATTTGTTATATTTGAAAGTGTAAGCAAACGACGGATTTAACTAGTAAGCATAACAACACGTTTTTAATAAGTAGGCTCTTTTATTAAAAACGATATACGATGTTTTCAAAGGGAAATAAAAGTCATTTTTATAAATTTTCTTCGTAACACTTCCAGATTCTGCCATAACGTCTAGGCTGAGTTTAGGGTGTTACATTTAGTGGTATCAAAGCTAGGTTGCAAAACTCGGGCTGTGAAAATTTTGGGTTCAAAATTGTATTTGCAAAAGCTATTTTCCCAAGTAAAAGTTTATTTTTTTTAATCTGAAAAGTGAGAATGTGGTATATCGAGTTTTCGGCGCCGATCCTTTAAGCACTTTTAACTTAGGTAAACTTTAGTTAGAAAATTCTAAAACGATTAAAATTGCACTGAATTAGTTAGAAACTAAAAAACTTCTGAAACTTCTGATAATTATTTGAAGCATAAAGTACTTGCTAATTAACACTGAAACTAATGCATAAAACTTTGTAATGTATATAATACTTTGAAAATGATAAGTGCTCGTGGAACGCGTGGTCGTGGTACTTGTGGGCGCTGTGGGCACCGTAGAGGGGTTTGAGTTGACTCGTCCTCAACTCGCAGTATGCCTAATCTTGATACGAGTGAGACACCGACTACACCTACTGCTGAGACTAGGTTTCAAAGCCGTTCAGCTAAGGACGACGTACTGTCCCAAGCCATACTTAGAGTGTTGGAGAGGGTCGTTGGTCCCCATTCTGAATCTGGAAGCCGTGGGTCGGTAACTGAACAACTCCGGTCTAATTGTAACACCCCTAACCCGTATCCGTCGCCGGAATGGGGTTACGAGGCATTACCGGACAAGTCACAACTTTTATACAATCATATAATCACTTAAGTCATATTAAAATATATTTATGTATCCACACAGCATTTACGGATTATATCTCAAAATTCAACCGAATTTAAATCGAACACATATACGTTTATATGATATTTTGCTTCATAATAGTATACGTGCACTTACTAAACCAAAATCATATGCGGCATTATCATTATAATACCATGACCGAACATGCTATATACATTTATTTAAGTCACAAAATAATGCACCATTTCATATGCCTAATTTACCGTATTTAAAATACAAACACATAATCAAAGCACCAGTCTACTATAGGCATAAATCATGTTCTTCATTATCCATTTACTATGTACTCAAAACAACTAAACCATTAATTCTTATCCATTTGACTATTATATCAATCACCATTTTCGATTCCAATAGATAGGTTCATAATATAATTAGTTAAATAACATTTTATTTACACATACACGGCATACAAGACATATACACTTATTTCTATATAATACACATAGAGTGACATTAAGACTAAATCAAATATACAACTTTTCTTATTATATATTTAATGTATATATATAACCATATCCATTTGAGTCATTTTCAAACATTCATATTAAACCATACATGCCAAATTCGTATAATATAATCATGTTTATACATTACTTTCATAACCTCATATAATCTATACCTAAAACCGCATATTATACCAACTATTTACGCTTTTTATATGCACATACTTACCAACACCACCAAACCTCAATAACTATCTCATGAGAGAACATATCATAAGCACATATATATATTTACTAATTTTCCCAGTTCATATCAAAGTTATCCCGTAGCTTATAGATACATGAAACATAAATCCAAGACTTGTCCATCCAATATCATATTATTCAAACTGAAACATATGTTCATCCTCACACAAAAACTATACCATAAAATGCACTTCCAAATAAGTTAATTACATAGCCGAATAACCTTATTACCATTCACTACTCAATACCTACTTATAAACTAATCATTTCAAGTATATAAACCATGAAACATACCCTAAAACAATTTAAAACACAGTCGAATACACATAAATATTAACCAACACATAAAACTCATTCATTAACCATACCTAATTTACTTGAATCAAATTATATCAAACCACCATGGCAAATCATACCAAACATATCACACATATATATATATATTGTAACACCCCAAACCCGGCCCATGCGTTATGACCGGATTTGACATGTCACATGAGAAAAAAAAACATGTTAAATCCTTTTTATTTGTACTAAAATAGGTATTATTTTGTTATAATCAAGAAAACAAGTTTGATTTGAAATATTTGATAAAGTACTACTAACCTCGAAGGTTGATTGATAAATCGATAATTTGAACTAGAGATCTTATAAACCATGACTTTTGAAAATATTGTTGATAATTCGAGAGAAAATTTCTGAGTTAAAAATATTTGTAAAAGTTTGTTATGTACTCCATTTGTTAATCTATTTTGGAAAATCTTTATTTATGTTTTTAGTAAAATTCCCATTTAAAACAATTTAAGCAAGATAATAAGTTCGTCAAACATAAAGCAAAAATAAAATATTCCAGAGGCCTTATTACAACATAAAAACCCAAAATAGTAAAAGTACTAATATGAACGGAAATAGAAATCTAAAGTTCAATAAAAACCATTTCTGAAGTATGGCCTCCACCGTGACATCCATGGCCCAAGTCCACTTCACTGAGCATTACCTGCAAGGGTTAAGGAAAAAGGGGTGAGTTACTAGAACTCAGTGTATAATCCCCTTACCATCATCCACTGGGCCTGAATCCATTTAGAATTAACTTGGGCCTAAGCCCACTTACAAAATAATATTAATAAGACATGTATGCAACCCACCCGACCATCCAAAGACACACCGCACTCACCAATCAAACTCGTGGGGATCAAGTCAACCCACCCCGCCAATCACACCAATTCGCAGCAAGTTGCCATTTATAATATTTTTATTGTGGCCAAGCCACCGATATCATACGTAAACATTTTTAATAAACATTTTATTGTGGCAATGCCACCAGGCTACACTTCTCTTCAACATTTTTCCCAACCCATGCAATATATAACATGCAACATACATAATAAAGCATAATATCCACATATATGTACAATAATCATTAATCCAATAATTTAATAAGATGAATAGGCCCATTATAAAACCTTGTAATTTGGCCCACTAAGGCATTCTAGAAGATCGGCCCATAGGGGCATTTTGGTAATTCGGCCCATAGAGGCATTTTCGTAATTCGGCCCATAGGGGCATTTTTGTAATTCGGTCCATAGGGGCATTTTCGTAATTTGGTCCATAGGGGCATTTTCGTAATTTAACAATTTTAATACCGATTTTGACAAATCTTTTAAAAATAATATACTTTAAGCAAATTTTCTCATTTTATGCCATATTACGATTTTTAGCCGAATGATAATAACAATCTACTATTAAACATGTTACCGAATCATGGATCTACGGAATTACGGTGTGAGATTACACACCTGATTACGGTAAGTATCAAACTCTCTTGATCGTCGGCACCTATGACAACATAATACTCGATTAATCTCATGAACGAGATTTTTATTAATCTAAATCTAAACCAAGCGATCTATTGAAACGCTTACCGTCGATATCGTGAACGACCACGATTTGTCTATTCTCACCGGATGACGGTCCACAACCCGGTGGGAAATCTCGAATCGCCGATACCGCTCTACGCTTGAACTTAGGAGTAGGAATTGCAAATCCACTCCTTTTGTGTTCTCCAATCACTTTTCCTTTCAAATCGGTTCCACTTGCCTCCATTGGAAAAAGTCGTAATAAAAAACGACATTACGATGATATAAAACGATTGTCTAAGGAAAAAGGTTCGGCTTACCACTATTTCCGTATGATCAACAAGTGGACAGATCGAGCGATTTAGTCCCTTAAAAATAAACGATTAGCCACAACCACTATTCCGTTTAGCAACTAACCGGTCAACGAAAAAGATTAAAATGAACCATGACGAATCCCTTACCTTAATGATGATGAATCCGATTTCTATCGATTGACTTATGGCTACGGATGAGACAAGATTATGAGAATCGGCTTTCCTCTATAACACTACACTAGAAGAAAAACATGATTTAAGAGAGTAGGAGAGATATATTTTGATAAAGAAACAAAGTGAAATACCGATTAGTGATGGACACACATATTCAGCTAGGAAGAAAAAGAAAATGAAGTTGAAAAGAGGGGAATGAAGTCACTTACCAATTCGGTCAAGAAAGGAATGTCCAACACAAAAGAAAAAGAAAAGAAGAAGAAGAGATTAGGTGTTAATAGGTTCGGCTAGTGAAGAGAAAAGAGAAAAAGAGATAGAAAAGAAGTGTTAGGGAGTTTCAGTTGACACAAAAATGAAAATGATCAAAATGGTCAAGATGATCAATATGAGATGGGTGTTTCGGCAACAAGGGAAGAATGAGTATAGATGGATTGAGAGTTTTGGCACAACAAGGGAACAAGATGAACAAAATGCAAAGAGAATTTTGGCCAAAACAAAGGAAGAGAGTTGGGAAGAGAAAACACCAATATGCTAAAAAGAAAGTAGGCCTTCCAAGCACTAATTTGCCAAATGACTAATGAAGAATTCGGCTACCCAAAACCCCCTCTCAAATCGTGTATCATCTTTACCAAAAGATGAACATTGAACAAATAAAATCTTTCCAAAACACCTTCCACACTATAAGCTAACATGTTTCCTTCTCTTTCCTTTTCTTTCATTTCATTCCTTGTTTTTCCCTTATTTTCCTCCTTACCATATTCCCTTAGCCATCTTTCCATAAATAAAAAGTCTCCCTTACCAAAAATACTATCATGGCCGACACTTAGGGAAGGAACACAAAAAAATAAATCCAAAAATTTGCACTAGGTGGGATTCAAACTCCACCCCTCAAGCCCATACATGCAACGCCACACCACTCCTCTACTAGCTTCACTTGTGCTAGCAAAATGCACACTTATTTCCTTAAGCCTTGATGCCATTTACCTTCTTTCCTTAAAGTGCTTAAACACAAAAAATTTACTAAGGCCCAACTCAACCCCGAGCCTTCTTAGAACCTTAAAACATACACAATTTATAATTTAACTAGCCTAATGCAAGATATAATGCAACACAATAAAATTCTAAATTTTAGGATGTTACAATTCTACCCCCTTAAAGAAATTTCGGCCTCGAAATTTACCTGATTAGAAGAGATGAGGATATTGTTGCTGAATCGCGTCCTCTGGCTCCCATGTAGCTTCCTCTGATCCGTGATTACACCATAATACTTTGACTAACGGTACCAACTTCCTTCTCAACACCTTAACGTCCCGATCTAAAATCTGTACTGGCTCCTCTTCAAAAGACAAGTCAGGTCTTAACTCAACTTCCTCAACTGGTACAACATGAGATGGATCCGAATGATAATGCCTTAACATAGAGACATGGAATACACTATGTATCTGACTTAACTCCGGAGGTAACTCAAGCTGATAAACCAATGGCCCAACACGTTTCAATACACGGTATGGTCCGATGAACCTAGGGCTCAACTTGCCCTTTCGCCCAAATCTAAAGATCTTCTTCCAAGGTGAGACCTTCGAAAAGACCTGATCACCCACCGCAAATTCTATATCCTTACGCTTCAGATCCGCGTACAATTTTTTTCTATCCGAAGATTCTTTTAACCGAGCCCGAATTACGTTGACTTGTTCCTCCGTCTCCGAGATCAACTCAGGACCCAATAACTGTCGCTCCCCCAGCTCAGTCCAACAAGTAGGAGTACGACACCTACGAGCATACAACGCCTCGTAGGGTTCCATCTGGATGCTGGATTGATAGCTGTTGTTGTATGCAAACTCTGCCAATGGTAGGAAATCTTCCCAACTACCCCTGAAATCGATCATACAGCCTCTTAACATATCTTCTAGAATCTGGATCACTCTCTCCGACTGACCATCTGATTGCAGATGAAACACTGTGCTGAAATTTAGTCTTGTACCCAAAGCTTCATGTAGAGCCTTCCAAAACTGTGATGTAAACCTAGGATCCCTATCTGATATGATAGACACTGGTACCCCATGTAACCTCACGATCTCTGCTACATACAACTTGGCCAACTTCTGCAATGGATAATCCGTACGAACAGGCAAGAAATGAGCGGTCTTCATTAACCGATCCACTATAACCCACACGAAATCTTTCTTAGTAGGCGTTAAGGGTAACCCACTAACAAAGTCCATCGTTATCCTTTCCCATTTCCATAATGGAATTTTCACCGGTTGCAGCAACCCTGACGGTAGTTGATGTCCCGCCTTCACTTGCTAACATGTTAAGTACTTACTCACGAAGTCAGTAACCTCCCGTTTCAACCCTGGCCACCAATACTGCTCACGGAGGTCTCGGTGCATCTTATTTCCCCTAGGGTGCATAGCGTATGGACTACTATGCGCCTCACGCAGAATCATTTGCCTCAATTTCGAATCCTTGGGCATACAAATTCTTCCGCGGAAACACAATACTCCATCACTATTCAATCCAAAATCCTCTATCTCACCACCTTCCACCTGCTGAAACCGAGAACCCAAACTTTCATCTATTAACTGCTTTTCCTTAATTTGACATACCCATGCAGGCTTCACTTGAAGTTCGGCTAACAGGCTACCATCTTCATATAGGCTGAGATGAGCGAACATTGCTCTCAAATTCGATATCACCCTACGACTCAATGCATCTGCCACTACGTTAGCCTTTCCGGGATGATACTCGATTGAGAAGTCATAATCCTTCAATAATTCTATCCACCTCCGTTGTCTTAAGTTCAACTCTTTCTGGGTAAGGAGGTACTTCAGACTCTTCTGATCTGTATAGATAATTGACTTCTCACCGTACAGATAGTGTCTCCAAATCTTTAGAGCAAACACCACTGCAGCTAACTCCAAGTCATGCGTGGGATAGTTCACCTCATGCGGCCTTAATTGACAAGATGCATAAGCCACCACCTTTCCCCCTAGCATCAACACACATCCCAAGCCCGTGTGTGACGCATCACAATAAACAATAAACTCCTTACCAGCCTCGGTTGAATCAATCTCGGTGCTTCACGAATCTTCTTCAATTTCTCAAAGCTCTCTTGCTGCTTATCTGGCCACACAAACGGTACTCCCTTACGCAACAACTTAGTTAAGGGTACAACAATCAACGAAAATCCCTCAACGAACCGCCTGTAATATCCAGCCAACCCTAGAAAACTCCAAATTTCGGCCACTGTCTTCGGTGGCTTCCAATCCAATACAACCTCGACTTTCTGGGGATCAACTCTAATTCCTTCGGCAGACACAACATGCCCCAAAAAGGTCACTTCCTTCAGCCAAAATTCACACTTACTGAATTTGGCATACAGTTGCTTCTCCCTTAATATCTGCAATACAACTCGTAGATGTGAATCATGCTCTTCTCCAGTCTTTGAGTACACCAAGATGTCATCTATAAACACCACCACAAATCGATCTAGACAGGGTTGGAAGACTCGGTTCATCATGTCCATAAATGCAGCTGGCGTATTAGTCAACCCGAACGGTATCACCAAGAACTCGTAATGCCCATAACGAGTTCGAAATGCGGTCTTATGAATATCCGCCTCCTTTACCTTAAGCTGGTGATATCCCGATCTCAAATCTATCTTTGAGAAGACCGAAGCTCCTCGCAGTTGATCGAACAGATCATCGGTTCTCGACAATGGATACTTGTTCTTGATCGTCAACTTATTCAGTTGCCTATAATCGATGCACATACGCATCGACCCATCCTTCTTCTTAACGAATAAAACTGGTGCTCCCCATGGTGACACACTTGGTCGAATGAATCCGCGATCCAACAACTCCTGAATTTGAGCTTTAAGCTCCGGTAACTCCTTCGGCGCCATTCTATAAGGAGCAATGGACACCGGAGCCGTTCCTGGCAACAGCTCAATGCCAAACTCTACCTCCCGATCTGGAGGCAATCTTAGAAGCTCCTCAGGAAAGACGTCTGAAAACTCTTTTACTGTTCTAACGCTATCTACCGACAACTCTTTGGCATCCAAAGCACCGATGAAGGCTAAGAATGCTCCACACCCCTTTCGCACCAACTTTTCTACCTTTAAAGCAGATACCACATTAGACAGATAGTTTCTTCTTTCACCTATCATCATCACTTCCTTATCCTCTGAAGTTCTTAGTATCATCTGCTTTGCAGCATAGTCCAAGTTCGCACGGTGTTTAACCAAACACCCATGCCCAAAATAAGATCGAACTCTCCAAATGGCGGTTCCATCGAGATCCGCCGAAATACTTCCCCGAATTTCTAAGGGCACATCCCTAAATAACTTATTTACTACCACCGATCATCCCTAAAGGGCTAACCACGCTTGTTTCACTAGCGATAATCTCGCATCTAATGTTCAAGGTTCCGCACCACAGCACAAGCAACATACGAATGGGTGGATCCAATATCTATCAAAGCAGTAACAGGTACATCAGCTATGAAAAACGTACCGGTTATGACATCAGGTGCATCGCATCCTCTCGACGTCTAACCGCGTAAACCAAACCTGGTTGTCTCGCCTCCGCGTTACCCCTATTATCGGTACCTCTACCCGGTGCACCCTGACCTCATCCTACGCCATTACCACCTCGACCTGGCCCACGGCCTCTCGGCGGCTGTTGAGCGCCTCTAGCTGGCTGCGCAAAATTGTTATGAACTCCCTGAGTATGAGCAGGCTGTCGAGGACAATCCTTAAACCGATGATCTTTGGAACCACATCTGAAACAACCACCGGTTCTCTTCCAGCATTCACCCGAGTGAAGTTTTCCATAATCCACACATGGTTGTAACAGATTAGTAGCAGCTTGTACTCTCGCTCGAACTGGCTCCTCATTCCTGGGCCTCTTCTGAAAACCTCTAGCAGAACCTGAGTACCCAGAGTCTCTCTTGCTCCTGCCCTTATCCTTGTCTCGGTTTTGCCGCTCTGAGTGTTTAACCTCTTCAGCTATCTTGGCTTTCTCCACCAGTGTGGCAAAGTTCCTCTCCTTCTATGGGGCTATCAGTACTCGTAACTCATCACGCAACCCGTCCTCAAAATGCACACAGTGTTCGTAGTCAGTCAGCACTATTCCCCGAGCATACCGACTCAGACGCAGAAATTCTGCCTCATATGCTACCATAGATTTACCTCATTGGACCAGATTCAGGAATTCCTTCCTTCGGGCATCCACATAGCTAGCCCCGACATATTTTCCTTGAAATGCAGTTTTAAAGAATTCCCAGGTAATACGATCGGCCCGAGTGCCTTCTCGACACGATGAGCCACCACCGATACACCTCGCCTCTCTCAAAGAAAGACACCACTCCTTTCGGCTTCGCTCGCTTCGCGGTGCAATCCAAATCGCCCATGATCCGTTCCACCGCCTCAAGCCGGTATTCTGCTACATTTGGGGCTACACCCGAGATACCCCTAAAAACCTCAGCTCCATTCGATCTGAGTCGCTCCGATATTGACCCACGAGCTGCTGATCCAGTTCTTGACCCAACAACCCCTTCCAGAACTCGCAACATTACTTGGGACAAAGCGTCGTCCTCTCTCATGCGATAATGTGACCCAGCTTCAGTCACAGGTGACGCAGGTGCGTCCATTTCCGGCATATGTCCCGATGCCTCAAATACAACTCTAGCGCCACGGCCTCTACCACGACCACGTCTACCGCATCCACATCCTCTAGCGCTCATATTTTCTAATTTGATTTAATCTGATTAATAGTCTTATGAATCAGTATGCTATTTTAGTGTTTATTAAACAATATTTTATGAAGTATAGGAAGTAAAGTCGTTTTCGCAGAACGCATCCTATAGTCTCAATCTCTATAGTTTCAGCTCCTAAAACTAAAAGTTTTAGAGTATTTCTATAGTCATACCACAATAATCATAATCATAAAATGATATCATATACTTACTTGACTTGGTGCCGGATACCCGTGGTGCCATACTTCCTTCAAAACGTGCATTTATAATTTAAAATTCAAACAGCTTTGGAAAACACTTTTGAACCCAAACCACAGCCGAGTTTTGCAATCGGGCTCTAATACCATAAAATGTAACACCCCAAACCCAGCCCATGCGTTATGACCGGATTTGACATGTCACATGAGAAAAAAAAACATGTTAAATCCTTTTTATTTGTACTAAAATAGGTATTATTTTGTTATAATCAAGAAAACAAGTTTGATTTGAAATATTTGATAAAGTACTACTAACCTCGAAGGTTGATTGATAAATTGATAATTTGAACTAGAGATCTTATAAACCATGACTTTTAAAAATATTGTTGATAATTCGAGAGAAAATTTCTGAGTTAAAAATATTTGTAAAAGTTTGTTATGTACTCCATTTGTTAATCTATTTTGGAAAATCTTTATTTATGTTTTTAGTAAAATTCCCATTTAAAACAATTTAAGCAAGATAATAAGTTCGTCAAACATAAAGAAAAAATAAAATATTCCAGAGGCCTTATTACAACATAAAAACCCAAAATAGTAAAAGTACTAAAGTGAACGGAAATAGAAATCTAAAGTTCAATAAAAACCATTTCTGAAGTATGGCCTCCACCGTGACATCCATGGCCCAAGTCCACTTCATCGAGCATTACCGCAAGGGTTAAGGAAAAAGGAGTGAGTTACTAGAACTCAGTGTATAATCCCCTTACCGTCATCCACTGGGCCTGAATCCATTTAGAATTAACTTGGGCCTAAGCCCACTTACAAAATAATATTAATAAGACATGTATGCAACCCAAATTGACCATCCAACACACCCCCGTACCAGCCAATCACACCTGTGGGGATCAAGCCAACCCACCCCGCCAATCACACCAATTCGCAGGTAAGTTGCCATTTATAATATATTTATTGTGGCCAAGCCACCGATATCATACGTAAACATTTTTAATAAACATTTTATTGTGGCAATGCCACCAGGCTACACTTCTCTTCAACATTTTTCCCAACCCATGCAATATATAACATGCAACATACATAACAAAGCATAATATCCACATATATGTACAATAATCATTAATCCAATAATTTAATAAGATGAATATGCCCATTATAAAACCTTGTAATTTGGCCCACTAAGGCATTCTAGAAGATCAGCCCATAGGGGCATTTTTGTAATTTGGCCCATAGGGGAATTTTCGTAATTCGGTCCATAGGGGCATTTTCGTAATTTGGTCTATAGGGGCATTTTCGTAATTCAACAATTTTAATACCGATTTTGACAAATCTTTTAAAAATAATATACTTTAAGCAAATTTTCTCATTTTATGCCATATTACGATTTTTAGCCGAATGATAATAATAATAATCTACTATTAAACATGTTACCAAATCATGGATCTACGGAATTACGGTGTGAGATTACACACCTGATTACGATAAGTATCAAACTCTCTTGATCGTCGGCACCTATGACAACATAATACTCGATTAATCTAATGAACGAGATTTTTATTAATCTAAATCTAAACCAAGCGATCTATTGAAACGCTTACCCTCGATATCGTGAACGACCATGATTTGTCTATTCTCACCGGATGACGGTCCACAACCCGGTGGGAAATCTCGAATCGCTGATACCGCTCTACGCTTGAACTTAGGAGTAAGAATCGCAAATCCACTCCTTTTATGTTCTCCAATCACTTTTCCTTTCAAATCGGTTCCACTTGCCTCCATTGGAAAAAGTCGTAATAAAAAACGATATTACGATGATATAAAACGATTGTGTAAGGAAAAAGGTTCGGCTTACCACTATTTCCGTATGATCAACAAGTGGATAGATCGAGCGATTTAGTCCCTAAAAATAAACGATTAGCCACAACCACTGTTCCGTTTAGCAACTAACCGGTCAACGAAAAAGATTAAAATGAACCATGACGAATCCCTTACCTTAATGATGATGAATCTGATTTCTATCGATTGACTTATGGCTACGGATGAGACAAGATTATGAGAATTGGCTTTCCTCTATAACACTAAACTAGAAGAAAAACATGATTTAAGATAGTAGGAGAGATATATTTTGATAAAGAAACAAAGTAAAATACCAATTAGTGATGGACACACATATTCGGCTAGGAAGAAAAAGAAAATGAAGATGAAAAGAGGGGAATGAAGTCACTTACCAATTCGATCAAGAAAGGAGTGTCCAACACAAAAGAAAAAGAAAAGAAGAAGAAGAGATTAGGTGTTAATAGGTCCGGCTAGTGAAGAGAAAAGAGAAAAAGAGATAGAAAAGAAGTGTTAGGGAGTTTCGGTTGACACAAAAATGAAAATGATCAAAATGGTCAAGATGATCAATATGAGATGGGTGTTTCGGCAACAAGGGAAGAATGAGTATAGATGGATTGAGAGTTTCGGCACAACAAGGGAACAAGATGAACAAAATGCAAAGAGAATTTTGGCCAAAACAAAGGAAGAGAGTTGGGAAGATAAAACACCAATATGCTAAAAAGAAAGTAGGCCTTCCAAGCACTAATTTGCCAAATGACTAATGAAGAATTCGGCTACCCAAAACCCCCTCTCAAACCGTGTATCATCTTTACCAAAAGATGAACGTTGACCAAATAAAATCTTTCCAAAACACCTTCCACACTATAAGCCAACATGTTCCCTTCTCTTTCCTTTTCTTTCATTTCATTCCTTGTTTTTCCCTTGTTTTCCTCCTTACCATATTCCCTTAGCCATCTTTCCATAAATAAAAAGTCTCCCTTACCAAAAATACTATCATGGCCGACACTTAGGGAAGGAACACAAAAAAATAAATCCAAAAATTTGCACTAGGTGGGATTCGAACTCCACCCCTCAAGCCCATACATGCAACGCCACACCACTCCTCTACTAGCTTCACTTGTGCTAGCAAAATGCACACTTATTTCCTTAAGCCTTGATGCCACTTACCTTCTCTCCTTAAAGTGCTTAAACACAAAAATTTTACTAAGGCCCAACTCAACCCCGAGCCTTCTTAGGACCTTAAAACATACACAATTTATAATTTAACTAGCCTAATGCAAGATATAATGCAACACAATAAAATTCTAAATTTTAGGATGTTACATATATCATGACCAAAATTTCATAAACTTAAACATCATATTTAGCCATTTTTGCATGGCTTAATAATTACAACTTCAAAACTAACCAAAACAAATTCTAGACTATACATGCCATAGGTTCGAAAATTCAAGCTTTAAAGGTACCGAAATAGCGATCGATAGTGTGACGGATTTCTCTGACGATCTCCGAGCTTGTACCAACTTCCAAAATCTATAAAACGAAGAGTAAACATACACACAGTAAGCTTTCGCAGCTTAGTAAGTCTTAAGCATTGAAACATTTAAATATATACTAAAATTAATCAATTCAAACCAAAATAAATCATTAACAACTTATGCACATTACCAACTTAATATCATATATCAAGACATATACGTTTTGTATTAATTTCACTTTGGTTGAATACTTAAATAAACATTAGTATAGCTAACCATCACTTTCCTCAATACATATACATTAAAAAGGCTGAATACATATATGTTCAATTATGCAATCTCATAATTCATATTTCACATGAACTCACATCATCAATTCAAGTATGAAACTTACCTTAATTTCATAACATAATACGAATACATACCTGAGCATTTTTAACTTGATTTACACTCGATCTTAATTTATCATTGCTCGTTGAACCATTCGGAATTAAAAAGGATACTCGGATAGTCGAAAGGCTCGTACATTGCCAACGTCCTAGACATGGTCTTATATGTAATCACATATCGATGCCACTGTCCCAGACAGGGTCTTACACGAATCAAATACGATGCCAATATCCCAGACATGGTATTACACGTAAACACAAGTCGATGCCAACGTCCCAGACGTGGTCTTACACAAAAACACATATCGGAAATCCTATGTCATGACATATGTATCCTAGCTATTCCTAAGGTTCGTGCGGGACTTTCGGACATCAAATCTCGATCAAATCAAACTCGTTACTTAACTCCCAAGCTTAATTACATTCGGCAATACATATATATATATATATATATATATATTCATAAAATTCCAATTCATCATATAACATTTATATAATTTCAATTTTAACAACGTGAAATGCTTATAGACTTACCTCGGATATCGACGGACGGAATAAACGACTATTCGTTTATTTTTTATTTCCCCCGATCCAAATCTATTTTCTTTGGTTCTTGATCTAAACATATTCAAATTAAATTTATTTAAACACCATTCTATTCAATTTAGTCTAAAAACACATAAATGGGTACCATTTTGCCCCTGACATTTTACACTTTTTGCAATTTAGTCCCTATTGCATAAAACACAAAACATGCAAAATTTGCACACACCATGCTTAGGCCGAATGTTACCCATACTCATACAAGTCCATACATTTCATTTATTTCACATTTTAGTCCCTCAATTTATTATTTTTATAATTTAGTCTTAATTACTCAAAATTATCAAAATTTCCAATACAAAACATGTTAATTCAAAACATATCTTCCATAATCTATCATCTAACAACAAAAAATCACATGAATTCATCAATGGATTAACTCAAAATATTCATCAAAATAAAAAATTAAAGCATGGGCTTAGTACATTTCATATCAACGATATCAAAAACGTAAAAATTATCAAAAACCGAGCTAGAACTCACCTTGAATCAAGCTAGATGAATGCCGAATGCAAGAAGAGCTTTAATCTTTCTTTATTTTCTTATTTTCGGTGAATAAGATGAATATGGCTTTGTAATTTTATGTTTTTTTTATTATACTAACATTATAATATATTATTTATTATTTTAACCTTTATAATTAATATGAAAACTATATAATATAAGCCTAATGACGTCCATTCATTTATTCAATGGCATAATTGCAACATAAAACCTCCATATTAAAAGAACAACCACTATTCGGTCCTTCTAAAAATAACCACTAAATTTTCATTTTACGCGATTTAATCCTTTTATTTAATCGGACACTACGACGAAATTAAAGCACAAAAAATTCACACAAATAAATTCACACATAATAAACACAGAATATAATTTTAAAATATTTTTGTAACTCGGATTTGTGGTCCCGAAACCACCATTCCATATAGGGTCTAAATCGGACTATTACACTAATGGTGCTAAGTTGTTTAGAGGCGTCACTGGAGTCGCCCCGATTGTGGCCAAATACTGGTTGAGTATGAGTATGAGTATGAGTATGAGGTCGAATTTCTGAGATTGAATCATTACGCTCGTGGGATGGTGGCGACCAAGTATGAGAAATGTGTCTGTTTTGAGGATGCTCTGAAAGATAATCTGATAGTCCTGATAGCTCTGTAGAGGGAGCAGGAGTTTGCTATTTTTATGGACAAGGCAAAGATCGCCGAAGAGGTTAAGCGTGTTGAGTGCCAGAACAGAGACCGAGAGAGAGGTAAGAATAAGAGGGATTCAAAGCCCTCTAGTTCTATTCAGAGGCCTAAGAAAATGGGCCAGATCTGATAGGCCTTCTAGATTTGGAGTTCCAGTTGCTCCTATTGTAGCTCAGTCGTCTAGTGATTGTGGTAGATGCCATTCGGGGAGTGTTGGAGGAGGCTGGGAGTGTGTTTGTGATGTGGGTCAATAGAGCACCGTATCATAGATTGCCCACAGCATTCTGATTAGATGCAAGCTTCAACTTGGGGTTTTGTTCAGCCTCAACGGGTAGTTTAGCAGCCGTCTAGGGGCCGTGGTCCGACCAAGGGTGGCAATGGTATGGGTAGAGGATAGACAACTGATCGTTATGTCAGAGCCTTAAAAATTTATATAATGAATGATCTAGCCTAGAAACTAACTGTGACAACGATTGAGGCAAGCGCACCTATCGAACAGTAGTATAGTTTAGTGGCAAGACCGGAATATCGAACCCAAAGGGACCAAAAGTACTAATACTAACTTTCTTTCTATTATTTAGCCTAAGAATTGAAGTGAATTATTGTTTAGTCTAAAATTAACTAACTATAAGCTAAAGACGATAAGACAAAGAAAGTGAATTGAGGAAATACTTGTGGGAAAAACCAATTGATTAAGACAATACCCAAGGAAGAATCCACCTAGACTTCACTTGTTATCTAACTCTGAACCAGACGATTTATTCACTTGACTTGATCCGTAGGATTCCCTAATGTATATTAATACCTTTGTCGAGGCTACTAACGTCTAACCCTAGGTTGATTAATTGAAATATCTTTCTAATTAAAACCCCTAGAATCGCATTAACTCGATCTATGGATTCCCATATTAGGTTTGACCCTAATCCGGCAGATTTTCATCATCCTATGTCTAGGGTTACGATAAACTCCGCTTAATTATGCTAGATCTACTCTTAGACAGGGACTTTTGCTCCACTGCCTAAGCACATCAATACTTGAATCAATACCCTGAAATATCAAAGCAAGAATTAAGAACAAATCAAGTATTTATCATATAGTTCAGAAAACAATAACAAGATCCGTCTTAGGTTTCATCCCCCTCAGGTATCTGAGGGTTTAGTTCATAATTATAAAAGAATACATCTCAGAAGAAAAGATAAAACAAAACATAAGAAAACCCTAAAACCCCCTGAAGGAATTGAAAGAGAGATCCAACGTCTTGAGTATGATTTCGGCTTCTTTAGATGAATCAACTAGCTTTCTTCGAGTAAATCCCACGATTCTGACCTCTCTGGCTCGGCTCCTTGGCCTACTTGGACGCCCCCTGACCAAAAGCACTTTAGGGTGTTTATATAGGCTTTTGGAATGGCTTTCTTTGCCTCTAAGTACCCTATTTCGAGTGAAATTCCTCTTTGTCACGGCAGGGACACGCCCGTGTGAATCGACTTCAGGCCGTGTTCGAGCCTGCTAAAGGGGCACGGTCGTGTGCTTTGGGCCCAGGCAGTGTTGATTTCCTACTTTTGCCCATTTGGCCCGTTTTAAGCTTGTTTTCCGTTCTTTTCATCCTCCTATGCTCTCCTGAGTATAAAACATGAAATTAAAGGATTAAGAGCACCAAATTCCATAATTCAAGGGATAAATCATCCAAAAGCATGCTAAATGTGGAGATAAAATATGTTACTATTACGGTTTATCAAATACCCCCACACTTAAGCTTTTGCTTGTCCTCAAGCAAAATTCTCAACTCACAATTAAAACGAACTTCCTCAATTCATAACCTTCATCAGCAGTGTTTCATCATAATTCATAGGTAATTCATACATTGATAATTTAACCGGAAGGTTCCTAAAGATTCAAATAATCAAAGTCATAGTTTTTATAGTACGAAAAATAGGTGTTTCCCCTTACCTAAATAATTACCTCTGATTCAAAATCGACAAAAATTGACATCCTCACTAAAGATTCACTCAAATCACTCGAAGTGTTTAAGGTTCAAAAATAAGCACTCAGAAGTCGAACATGAAAAGTTAATCCTATAGGCTTGCATGAAAATCAAATCTCCACCACTATAATATGAGATGATACACAAATCAAAAGGTCTTTAAAAAGGGTTGTAACGGGGCTTGGGTTAAAGGTGTGGATAAAGGCTGAATTAGAGGGTTAGAATCGAGACTGGATTGACAAATTACCTAACTAAAAAGTTGTACTTAATAATTACATCACGGAAACTTAATACTAATAACATGAGCTTCTTCCAAAGACAATGAAATTAACAGTTTGAGCTCAAATAACATAGAACTAATAATGAATGTACTTCGTTTTTTTTTAGAACAAATCAAGTACAATAATAATAAGATAGAATTTAATAACTGAAATAACGAAAATAGTTACGTAACCGATCAAATCAAATCTCGATATAGGGGTAGTAAAGAGAAATGGTGATAACACATACAAAGTGGGTTATGGGTTAATATTAATGGGTGAGTCAATAAAAAGGTTGTTAGGATCAAAGGGGTTCACTAGGGGTTAATTGTGAAGGTAGGCTTTTCATGGAGTAAGTAGGTTAAAACCTAGGTGCCTTTATCATCTCTGTATATCAAATCAAAGGTGTGGTCTCGACATGTATAATCGAAGCAAGTTCTAGAATAACAAATCAATGTTGACACACTCATAATCAATAAAGTGAGCACGAAAAGGAGTGTATGCTCTAAAAGGCTCAAAATCTCACAAAAATTATGGGTTTTTGATATCAACCTTGTAAATTTCAAACTTCAAAGTAATCATTAGATTCGGGTAGACAACCTAACAAAATTTTTTACTTCTGAAAAATAGACTTATCTTGCTTGATTATCTAGTTTCCTACAGTTTAAATCATCACTGCACAATTATCAATGACTTAATCCAAAACATATTAATAAAAATCATGAATCAGAGGAAATTTCATTCTAATCATAACATGAGAAAATTACTTAAAAACAAGACATAATTCAGGAATTTGAGAATAATGCAAAAAGTTAGGCACTTTTTCACGATAAAATTCACCCCCCACACTTAAGATGTACATTGTCCTCAATGTACAAAGATATATATGAACAATATTTTAAGAAAATCAAAAGAGAGGGAGAAGTGAAACTTCCTGAATTATGGATGAAATCCTTGGAGGATGATCAATGATGAACATGATGACTAGGCATAGGTGAAGGTGGTGGAGAATACTCCGGTGGTGTGTTCGTTCCTTGAGTGGCACCTTGAACATTTTTAAACTGTGAAGTCATCAGTGAAGTTTTTAGGGAGATCTTATTTAATGAACGTTTGTTATAGTTACTTGAGAGTTAAACAGCCAGAGATAAAAGAAATCAAATTATACTTAAAAATTTAAAGAGTTTAATAATAAATGAAAATGAATAAAAATAAATAAATAAAAATAAAAATAAGAATAAAGAAAATAAAAAGGACTCAAAGGTCCTCATCATCGGAGTGATCTCGAGGTGGTGGTGGCGGTGATATGTGAGAAAGCTGATAATATCGACCACGGCCGCATTGCATGACCGTGGCATTTAGTCGGAGCCCGTGTCTTGGGGAAAATTTTCGTCCTATTTCTGCTCGATATCTGCCACGCCGATATGCATACTCGTGGTGTCCACACGGCCACGGCCACGCCCATGTTCAAGGCCGTGTGGTATGGAAACCTACGCCTAAAAATTTGGTTAGTTTTTAGTTAGATGCTAAAATTTGAAAGTATGGACGTTAGTGGGGTTAGTGCTCGGGGTGCCTCCCGAGAAGCGCTCGTTTAGAGTCTTGAGCTAGACTTACCTGTTATTCGTATGGCCATGGTGGTTTACGGATTCAAAACTCCTTTTTCTTACTATCAATTCTATCAACATATGGTTTGAGTCGGGTAATATTTACCTCAAAAGTGCCAAAATTAGGATGACTTACCTCGACCGTTCTGTATAGAAAGACCTTAAGTGCTGTAAAAGGAGTCGCACTGTTTGTATTAAGCTCTAAAGCGGCTATTCGAGGGTCGGTTGTATCTGACAGTACCTGGTCCCCAACTTTGAAGTGATTGGTTCCACCTTTAATACTCGATGTCCTAGCTGTGTCAAGAACTTGAAGAGTGATCGTTTTGTCACTTACACGAAATGTGAGCTCACGTGGTAGTTTATTTCATAGAATTTCTGGGCACACTGCATTTAGCTCAACATGCGGAGTATCGTCTAACTTCTGTTTGTTTGTCAAAAACTCTTTTGAAAATTTCCTTGAATCTGGTATCTGCGAAAGAGCTTCAAGAAACGGCAAGTTAATATGCAATTTCTTTGGAAGTTTAAGAAATTTACCGAATTATTCTTCTATGTGGTCTTTCTTTATCGCATTGGGGTATGGCACACGAGGTTGGTACTCTGTAATTACCGA
This sequence comes from Gossypium sturtianum, assembly GCA_025698515.1. Classification (NCBI taxonomy): domain Eukaryota; kingdom Viridiplantae; phylum Streptophyta; class Magnoliopsida; order Malvales; family Malvaceae; genus Gossypium; species Gossypium sturtianum. The sequence goes on from CM046952.1 coordinate 111,388,838, forward strand.
TTTTGGTTCATCATGGCTTACCTCAACCTTACCTTCCTCTACCACATTCTCTTGCTTTAATTTTGGTTCATCTAACCCTTCACTATCGTGGAGCGCTTATTGCTTCTTGCGGTTGCTCTCTTAGGGTTAGTTTCTGTTGCTAGGCAAGATACCTTGTGGTCTTTCTCGAGATTAGCTTAGCAAGTGACCTATTTGGTTCTCGATCCCTTGAATTAATGCCTGCTGATTTTTGAGCATTATCTCGTTGTTTTGAAAATGGGTTTCTGACACTGCGATAAATTTTGTTAGCATCTCCTCAAGGTTCGACTTCTTTTTCCTGCTGGTAAGGTGGTTGTTGAAAGCCTGGGAGGGGTTGTTGTCTCTGATTTCCTTGGCCATCCCACGAGAAATTGGAATGGTTCCACCAACCTGCATTATAAGTGTTACTATAGGGATTATCTTGAGGTCTAGAATAGTTACCCATATAGTTGACTTGTTCGTTCTCTGGGCTAGGGTTGTAGGATAGATATTCTGTGTTGCTTACCCCTCCTCCATTTGTATTGTATCAGATTCTGGATGTACTGCGTAGAACCATACCAACCATCAAATTTTTTATTTAAAAGCTCTACCTGGTTAGATAACATGGTGACCGCGTCAAGGTTGAAAACACCGGCTCCTTTATTAAGCATTGTCCTCATGTCTTACTATTGATAATTATTCAGTGGCATCTCTTCGGTTTCTGCGAGTGGTATATTTTATTTCACTATCAAAAATCAAGGGTCCTGACGGGTTTCTTCTAGTCGTAAACTAGAAATACCTGCCAGAAGCAAAGAAAGAGAAATATTAGCAAAGTTAAAATAAAATAAAAATAAATTGTAAATAAATAAAATGGCTAAAGTAATAAAAATTGAGCGTTCTTAATATTTTGGATCCCCTGCAACGGCGCCAAAAACTTGATCGTTATATCAGAGCCTTGAAAATTTATATAATGAATGATCTAGCCTAGAAACTAACTGTGACAACGATTGAGGCAAGCGCACCTATCGAACAGTAGTATAGTTTAGTGGCAAGATCGGAATGTCAAACCCAAAGGAACCAAAAGTACTAATACTAACTTTCTTTCTACTATTTAGCCTAAGAATTGAAGTGAATTATTGTTTAGTCTAAAATTAACTAACTACTAAGCTAAAGACGCTAAGACAAAGAAAATGAATTGGGGAAATACTTGTGGGAAAAACCAATTGATTAAGACAATACCCAAGGAAGAATCCACCTAGACTTCACTTGTTATCTAACTCAAACTGCACGATTTATTCACTTGACTTGATCCGTAGGATTCCCTAATGTATATTAATACCTCCGTCGAGGCTACTAACATCTAACCCTAGGTTGATTAATTGAAATCTCTTTCTAATTAAAACCCTTAGAATCACATTAACTCGATCTATGGATTCCCATATTAGGTTTGACCCTAATCCGGCAGATTTTCGTCATCCTATGTCTAGGGTTGCGATCAACTCCGCTTAATTATGCTAGATCTACTCTTATACAGGGACTTTTGCTCCACCGCCTAAGCACATCAATACTTGAATCAATACCCTGAAATATCAAAGCAAGAATTAAGAACACATAATTAAGAACAAATCAAGTATTTATCATATAGTTCAGAAAACAATAACAAGATCCGTCTTAGGTTTCATCCCCTTCAGGTATCTGAGGGTTTAGTTCATAATTATAAAAGAATACATCTCAGAAGTAAAGATAAAACAAAACATAAGAAAACCATAAAACCCCCTGAAGAAATTGATGGAGAGATCCACCGTCTTGAGTATGATTTCGGCTTCTTGAGATGAATCAACTGGCTTTCTTCGAGTAAATCCCATGATTCTGACCTCTCTGGCTCGGCTCCTTGGCCTAGCTGGACGCCCCTTAACCAAAAGCACTTTAGGGTGTTTATATAGGCTTTTGGAATGGCTTTCTTTGCCTCTAAGTACCCTATTCCGAGTGAAATTCCTGTAATATCCTGGATTATGGCTTATGCATTAATACTAAATTAGATGATGTAGCATGCTTATGAATATTCTGAATGTGTTCTATGAATTTTTTGTGAACCTTAGTGTATAGTTAAATGCCTTAGAAATTATTGGATTTTTAAGTTTAAAAGGGGAGCTAAGCTTGATAAGGCCTTAAGGAAATTTGTAAGGGAAATATGACACGAAATGGGCTTGTCTATGGCTTGGAGGCGCCACTTAAAGCCCAGAAAGTGACGCCATATGCAAGGCAAGGAGGTCTTGAGTTCGAGCCACAAGGAAAGCAATAAGGGAATTTTTATTTTTGGCAATGGGAAGGTGATGGACGGCATGGGAAGACTAGATGGATGAGGATTTGACTTGGATAATACCTTATAAAAATTCGGCTAAATAGATAGATAAATGTAGATTTATTTTGTTTATTTTGAATAAATAAAGATAAGAGATAAAGTAGGAGAAAAGGAAGGGGTGTGATAGGGAAGAAGAGTTGGCCGTGTAGGGGATCTTGGGGTGATATTTTCTACAAAAAGGGAGGAGAGTGAGATCATTTGCTTCTTTTCTTCTCATTTGTGCCTCTGCCGAATTTCTTAGGAAACTTTCTCTTCTTCATTTATTTTGTCAAAGCCGAAAGTACACCTTGTGCTAGCCGAAATTTCATTTGCAAAATTGCTCAACTCTTTTCTCTTCTTCTTTCTCCAACTCAATCAAAAGCCAAATCTCCTTAGTATTCTTCAAAGTTTGAATCCTCTCTGGGGTGTTAGGCAAGGTGTCACGATTTCTATAGAGAAGGTAAAGACCAAATGTCATTTGATTTCCATTCTTTTCTTTTAGATTTGGCAAAATCTAGAACAAATCCCATAAATATTCTTGTTTGCCGAAATTTGGAAGGATCTTTCGGGATTTTCAGTGTAGTCGACTATAAGGAGGATTATTCGGGATTTCAATATCTAAGGTAAAGTTATGTGATATTCAGCCATAGGCCATTTTTATGTGATTTAAAGTAGAATTAAATCTAACCTATGCCTATAGGTATTTCGACACCTTCATAACCAAGTAGCACTTTTCGGGATTTAAGATTCGCAAGGTAAGTACATATGTACATTCGGCCAAGGCCATAGTTAGGGATTCCGATCTGTTTCTTAAATGTTTAAAGGCCGAAACTAACTTATGAAGTGATTGAGTGTTAGCCGAATGGCTTTTTACTAACACATTTAGGGTTGGCCGAATATAGGAATTAAATATCTAAAGCGCTAGATCGGGTTGTTCGGGATTTCTATAAACTCGCTAAGTATAACAGGTGTGTACCCCACTCTAAGCCTTAATAGATTTATGGCTATGTGTTAATAAATGTGTAATAAGAATATGTAAAATGTGGCTAAGGTACCATGCAATGGTACAAAGTACTCAGGTACGTTTTCCTACTCCTAGTATGAGTATAATATGATCTGTTATGGCACACATGGGAAACTATAAGAATGTGAATAAAGAATATGGCATGATATTGCATGTTTTGTATGACATGGGCATATGGGTTATATGGAAAGGGGAAGTGATTGGTGGTTATATACCCCAATATCTAAATGTGGTGACTTCGGTCACGTTATCTGAATTTGGTGTCTCATGACACAAAATAATTATCTAGTGGCTATGCCACGAAATTCATAAGGGCGATGAGCACGTCATCTGCAGCGACTGCCTTCGATGATGTGTAGCGGATGGAGGGTTGACTTAGTAGTCCCCACGGTGTGCAGGTTGGTACGGGTGATGTGTAGCGGATGGTAACTAGGTTTGGGTTCGGGTTTGCATCATTATATTTATTTAACTATATGTACATGTATGAATTTGTTTTGCCTAAAACTATTGGGATTTAGTGTTGGTTACACATTGAGTCTGTTTGACTCACCCCGTTGGGGAATATTTTTCAGGTGACGCTCAGTGATGGACCGGGTCGAGAGGAGCTTAGTGGTGGCCATGCTGAATTCGGGATCTTATGTTATTTTGGATTTGTTACACTTTACGTTCTTTGGATTTTATTTCGGGTTTTAAAATTTGATGTAATAAGGCCATAGTATGAACTCGCTTTATATTTGCTTTTATTCAAATTTACTATGTTACTTAATTTTTATCAAATTGAAGACTAAATAAGTTTTTATTTAAAAATGAACTCTAAATGTTTTGGACACCCTAAAACAAATGGTTTCCAATGTAAGATAAACTTGTTTTCAACTCGAGCCCAACCCAAAGTAACGAAATTTTTCTTAACAAACAATCGGAGTTTCAAATGTTTTTTTTAGGAACATACCAGATCCGGTCAAGACTCGTGGGCCAAGTTTGGGGTGTTTCAGCTTGGTATCAGAGCCAGGTTTTAAAACTCTCGGCCTTGGGTTTAAAGCCCACAATATTTTCAAGATTTGGCCCAAATAAATGTTGTGAATTTTTTTGTGAAATGAGCAGGGTTTCTGGCATGGCACCTAAGTCTCCGACCCGAAGTCCATCAGGTAAGTACCCCTAACCATTTGTGTGATTTATAATATGTAGAAGGGTACAAATGGAACGTAGATTAGCATACTAAGTACTTGAACCCTAGGACTAGTTTACCCCCAACAAATACATAAAACTTAATGCCTAATTAAACAAACCTGTGGACTAAGTCACCGAGTTAGGGTGTGGCAACCATTGTGCGCATGTCTAGGATTGGATCCGGAAGAGCTTGGTACTTACGCAGTCCTAGTGACTCACCTCCTCTTCGCTGGAATCCTACCTGGTGCGTAGCTAAGGTTCACCCTAACCAAGACGACTCAGTTACGGGCTAAACTCAAAACTAAAACCCGAAAGGGACTAGCCATACTGTTTTACAAATCCTAGCTTTTAAAATCACCAAATTACCCTTTTAAAACGTAGCCGAACTTAGTTTGAAAATTTTGCAAATTAGTTTCGATTTACAAAATTACCAAAGTACCCCTGGTTGTAAAATTACCAAAATGCCCTTGGTTTGGAAAAAAATTTAAATTACCATACTACCCTTGATTTACTAAGATTTTTAAATTGACCCTAATTTATTACCCAAAATACCCCTGGGATAGGAATAAGACAGAAATGTTTGAATGATGAATGTGTGTGGTAGATACCATTGAATGGATGCGTTTCTTCGAATTAGGATAGAAGACTTGAAACTCTGTAATGATCGAAAGAACTACTTTTAAACTCCTTTCATAAAATTTCTTCGTGGATAATCAGTGGAACAAAATACTAATGCATAAAATTCCTTAAAACAGATTAAAGCGCGATCGTAGAAATGAGTTCTAGGGGGCGCGGTCGTAATGTGCGAGGACGTGGTAGAGGCAGAATGACCGTATCGGAACCCGTTAGGTCTGGACAAGGGTCCGAAAATGAGGTACCACCACCCCCACCCCCAGCTGTTGGTGTTGAGCAGCAAGATCAGACGGGGGATGATGCAGTATCACAGGCGATGCCGCGAGTTCTTGAGATGGTGGCTGGAGCAGGTGGAGGTATGGGAGCTCAAAAATCTGTACCCGAGCGGCTTCGAGCCAACGGAGCTGAGGTGTTTCGTGGTGTATCTGGTGTAGCGCCCAGTACGGCTGAGTATTGGTTGGAGGCAACCGAGCGAATTATGGACGAGCTCGATTTAACTGCTGAGGAGAAACTGAAAGGGATGGTGGCACTACTTCGCGACGAAGCCTATCAATGGTGGCTCACAGTTCGGGATGGTGCTACAGCTGAGGATCTCACTTGGGAGTATGTCAAGGTGGCGTACTAGAAGAAATATGTTGGTACTCACTATATTGATGCGCAAAGGAAAGCATTTTTGGGGCTGGTTCAAGGGAATAAGTCCGTAGCGGAGTACGAGGCTGAGTTCTTAAGGCTGAGCCGATATGCTTGAGGAGTAGTGGCTACGGAGCATGAACGGTGTGTCCGGTTTGAGGACAGACTGAGAGATGACCTAAGATTACTGATAGCCCCGCAATAGGAGCGGGAATTTGCCGTATTAGTGGAGAAGGCCAAAGTGGCCGAAGGAGTTAAGGACTCGTAAGGCGTAACTCGATCGGAATAGGCGTAAAAGAGGATTTGGACCAAAGCAGGTCATCCGAAACGTGCAAAAGAGGCCTAGAGTTGATGGGCCGTGAGGTCAGCAAACTGGTACAGGAGGGCAGTACCGCACATGTACTGAGTGTGGGAAAAAGCACTTAGGAGAGTGTTGGAAGAAAATGGGAGGATGTTTTAAGTGTGGGTCTAAGGACCACATGATTAAGGATCGTCCGATAAAGATAGACGGGGCCGACCAACAGGCATAATGGTAATCAGTGCGGGTAGAGGTGGACAAAGACCTCGGCGAGGTCGTGGTCCGAATGGCAGATGTAATGGTTTTGGAAGAGGACGTGGAACACCTGGCAGAGGTGTTGGTAATACAGAGGCAAGACAGCCGGGTCTAATGTATGCGGTTCGTCGAAGGGAGGACGGAGATGCACCGGACGTCCATAACCAAAGACGCTCTTATATCCGCAAGCCTTATTTTGCTTTGATTGATGTGGGCTCGACCCATTCTTATGTTGCAAGTAGTGTAGTTGAAACACTAGGCATAGACTCAAACTTTCTAGTAAGGAGATGTCAGAGTGAGCCCACTAGGTCAAACTCAGTAGTGGTGAACAAGATCTTTCTGAGTGTACCTCTAGAGATTCAAGGAGTGATTTTCCCCTGCCGACTTAATGGAACTACCCTTCTGAGAATTCGATCTCATACTTGGCATGGACTGGCTAGTAGAACACCGAGCTATATTGGATTGTGCAGCTAAGCGAATGGAGTTAAGGATGCCGGAGGATGAGGCGATAATTATGATAGGAGAAAGAAGGAACTACTTATCTAACGTAGTCTCTGCCTTAAAGGCTGATAAGATGGTTCGGAAAGGGTGCAAGGCATTTTTGACTTTCATCAGTGCGTTGGATGCAAATGAAGAGGGTGTTTGTGGAGTTAGAACAGTAAGGGAATTTGTGGATGTTTTTTCGGAGGAGTTACCTGGAATACCCCCGGAAAGGAAGGTGGAGTTTGGAATTGATTTGCTGCCGGGAACAGCTCCTGTGTCAATCGCTCCGTATAGAATGGCACCGAAGGAATTGGTTGAGCTCAAGGCTCAAATTCAAGAGTTGCTTGATCGTGGGTTTATTCGACCCAGTGTGTCTCCATGGGGAGCACTGGTCTTGTTCGTGAAGAAGAAGGACGGAACTATGCGCATGTGCATAGATTATTGTCAGTTGAATAAGCTGACCATCAAGAACAAGTACCCTTTGCCAAGGATAGACGACTTGTTCAATCAGCTTAAGGGGGCAGCGGTATTCTCGAAGATAGATTTAAGGTCTGGATATCATCAGCTTAAGGTGAAGGAAGCAGATATTCATAAGACAGCCTTTCAACAAGATACGCATACACTATGAGTTCGTAGTAATGCCGTTTGGGTTGACGAACGCCCCAGCCGCGTTCATGGATATGATGAACCGGGTTTTCCAACCCTACTTGGATCGATTCATCGTTGTGTTCATCGACGATATCCTGGTATACTCCAAGTCTGAGGAAGAACATGACGAGCATCTCCGGAAAGTGTTGCAAGTGTTAAGGGAGAAGAACCTATATGCCAAATTCAGCAAGTGTGAATTTTGGCTTAAGGAAGTTGCGTTCTTAGGGCATGTGGTGTCTGCAGAAGGAATAAGGGTGGATCCTAAGAAGATTGAGGCGGTACTAGATTGGAAACCACCTAAGTCTGTGGCTGAGATTCGAAGTTTCTTGGGTTTGGCAAAGTGCTACTCTGTATGTTTGTGGAAGGGTTTTCTTCAATAGCCGTACCATTGACAAAGTTGTTGAGAAGGGAGGTACCTTTCGCTTGGACAGATAAGCAACAGAGAGCTTTGAGAAGCTTAAGAGAGTTTTGACCAAGCTCCGGTCTTGATTCAAATGAGGCGTGGAAGGACTTTGTGGTGTCTTCGTGATGCTTCTCACACAGATTAGGATGTGTTCTAATGCAGACGGGGAAGGTTGTAGCTTATGCATCTCGACAACCGAGGCCACACGAGGTTAACTACCCGACGCATGACTTGGAATTGGCGGCAGTGGTCTTTGCTCTTAAGGTGTGGAGGCACTACCTTTATGGAGAAAAGTCAGTGATCTACACGGACCACAAGAGTCTTAAGTATCTCATTGACTCGTAAGGAGTTGAACTTGAGACAGCGTAGGTGGGTGGAATTATTGAAGGATTACGATCGTTTCTATAGAGTATCATCCGGGCAAGGCAAATGTAGTGGCAGATGCCCTAAGTCGGAAAGTGGTGTTGGATCTGAGGGCAATGTTTGCACATCTTAGCTTGTATGATGATGGAAGTTTATTGGCAGAGTTGCAAGTTAAGCCGACATGGCTGAATGAGGTAAAGGAAAGTCAGTTAGTGGATGAGGACTTAAGTGCTAAGTTCCAGCAAGTGCAGAGTGGAGAGTTAAAAGATTATGGTATTAATGACGAAGGAGTGTTGTGTTTCAAAGGTAAGGTCTGTATGCCGAGGAACAAAGAGTTAAGGCAGATGATTCTTTAGGAATCGCATGGTAGCCCCTATGCTATGCATCCGGGAGGTACTAAGTTGTACAGGGATTTAAGGGAACAGTTTTGGTGGCCTGGCCTTAAGAGGGAAGTTACCGAATTTGTAGGGAAGTGCTTGACGTGTCGCCAAGTTAAGGTGAACACCAAGTTCCATCGAGATTGCTTCAACCAATCAAGATTCCGCAGTGGAAGTGGGAGAGAATCACCATGGACTTCGTTAGTGGGCTTCCCCTTACGCCTACTAAGAAGGACTCGGTATGGGTGATAGTGGACCGATTGACCAAGTCCGCGCACTTCATTCCAAGAAGAGTTGATTATTCTTTGCGAAGTTAGCAAAGTTATATGTGTGCGAAATTGTGAGGTTGCATGGAGTGCCGCTATCAATTATCTCGATAGGGATCCAAGGTTTACGCCTCGGTTTTGGAAGGCTCTACATCAGGGCTTTGGGCACTAAATTGGATTTCACTACGACTTTTCATCCACAATCGGACGGTCATCCGAACGAGTGATCCAAGTGTTGGAAGATATGCTGAGAGGCTGTGTGTTAGACTTCAGAGGAAGTCGGGAAGAATATTTGCCGTTAGCGGAATTTGCATACAACAACAAACCTATCAAGCCGTGATTCGGATGGTACCGTATGAAGCGTTGTATGGACGAAAGTGTCGCACTCCTACGTGTTGGACAGAATTGGGGGAACGACGAGTTTTGGGTCCGTAGATTGTGGCGTAATCTGAAGGAAAGTTGAGATAATTCGCAAGACGGTTGAAGGAGGCATCTGATAGGCAGAAGTCGTACACAGATCTTAAGAGGAAAGAAATAGAATTTGATGTGGAAGATCAAGTGTTTCTTAAGGTATCGCCTTGGAAGAAGGTGATGAGATTTGGTCGGAAAGGGAAGTTAAGTCCAAGGTTTATAGGGCCCTATCAGGTATTGAAGCGAGTTGGACCAGTGGCATACCAGTTAGAGTGGCCACCGGTGTTGAAGTAGATGCACGACGTATTCCATGTTTCTATGCTACATCGTTATCGATCAGATCCATCTCATGTAGTTCCGGTTGAAGAGGCGGAATTAAGGCCGGATTTTTCTTACGAGGAAGAGCCGATTCAGATCTTGGAACGAGATGTAAAAGTGTTGCGAAGGAAGTCAGTTCCTTTGGTCAAAGTGTTATGGCGTAATCACGGATCGGAAGAAGCTTCGTGGGAGCCAGAAGAAGCAATGCGACAGTAATACCCTCACTTATTTTAGCCAGGTAATTTTGAGGTTGAAATTATTTTAAAGGGGGTAGAACTGTAATATCCTGGATTATGGCTTATGCATTAATACTAAATTAGATGATGTAGCATGCTTATGAATATTCTGAATGTGTTCTATGAATTTTTTGTGAACCTTAGTGTATAGTTAAATGCCTTAGAAATTATTTGATTTTTAAGTTTAAAAGGGGAGCTAAGCTTGATAAGGCCTTAAGGAAATTTGTAAGGGAAATATGACACAGAAATGGGCTTGTCTAAGTGGCTTGGAGGCGCCACTTAAAGCCCAGGAAAGTGACGCCATATGCAGTGCAAGGAGGTCTTGAGTTCGAGCCATAAGGAAAGTAATAAGGGAATTTTTATTTTTGGCAATGGGAAGGTGATGGACGGCATGGGAAGACTAGATGGATGAGGATTTGACTTGGATAATACCTTATAAAAATTCGGCTAAATAGATAGATAAATGTAGATTTATTTTGTTTATTTTGAATAAATAAAGATAAGAGATAAAGTAGGAGAAAAGGAAGGGGTGTGATAGGGGAAGAAGAGTTGGCCGTGTAGGGGGATCTTGGGGTGATATTTTCGGCAAAAAGGGAGGAGAGTGAGATCATTTGCTTCTTTTCTTCTCATTTGTGCCTCTGCCGAATTTCTTAGGAAACTTTCTCTTCTTCATTTATTTTGTCAAAGCCGAAAGTACACCTTGTGCTAGCCGAAATTTCATTTGCCAAATTGCTCAACTCTTTTCTCTTCTTCTTTCTCCAACTCAATCAAAAGCCAAATCTCCTTAGTATTCTTCAAAGCCGAATCCTCCTGGGTGTTAGGCAAGGTGTCACGATTTCTCTAGAGAAGGTAAAGACCAAATGTCATTTGATTTCCATTCTTTTCTTTTAGATTTGGCGAAATCTAGAACTAATCCCATCAATATTCTTGTTTGTCGAAATTTGGAAGGATCTTTCGGGATTTTCAGTGTAGTCGACTATAAGGAGGATTATTCGGGATTTCAATATCCAAGGTAAAGTTATGTGATATTCGGCCATAGGCGATTTTTATGTCATTTAAAGTAGAATTAAATCTAACCTATGCCTATAGGTATTTCGACACCTTCATAACCAAGTAGCACTTTTCGGGATTTAAGATTTGCAAGGTAAGTACATATGTACATTCGGCCAAGGCCATAGTTAGGGATTCCGATCTGTTTCTTAAATGTTTAAAGGCCAAAACTAACTTATGAAGTGATTGAGTGTTAGCCGAATGGCTTTTTACTAACACATTTAGGGTTGGCCGAATATAGGAATTAAAGATCTAAAGCACTAGATCGGGTTGTTCGGGATTTCTATAAACTCGCTAAGTATAACAGGTGTGTACCCCACTCTAAGCCTTAATAGATTTATGGCTATGTGTTAATAAATGTGTAATAAGAATATGTAAAATGTGGCTAAGGTACCATGCAATGGTACAAAGTACTCAGGTACGTTTTCCTACTCCTACTATAAGTATAATATGATCTGTTATGGCACACATGGGAAACTATAAGAATGTGAATAAAGAATATGGCATGATATTGCATGTTTTGTATGACATGGGCATATGGGTTATATGGAAAGGGGAAGTGATTGGTGGATATATACCCCAATATCTGAATGTGGTGACTTCGGTCACGTTATCTGATTGTGGTGTCTCATGACACAAAATAATTATCTGGTGGCTATGCCATGAAATTGATAAGGGCGATGAGCACGTCGTCTGCAGCGACTGCCTTCGATGATGTGTAGCGGATGGAGGGTTGACTTAGTAGTCCCCACGGTGCAAAGTGTGCTGGTACGGGTGATGTGTAGCGGATGGTAACTAGGTTTGGGTTCGGGTTTGCATCATTATATTTATTTAACTATATGTACATGTATGAATTTGTTTTGCCTAAAACTATTGGGATTTAGTGTTGGTTACACATTGAGTCTATTTGACTCACCCCGTTGGGGAATATTTTTCAAGTGACGCTCAGTGATGGACCGAGTCGGGAGGAGCTTAGTGGTGGCCATGCTCAATTCGGGATCTTATGTTATTTTGGATTTGTTACACTTTAAGTTCTTTGGATTTTATTTCGGGTTTTAAAATTTGATGTAATAAGGCCATAGTATGAACTGTTTTATATTTGCTTTTATTCAAATTTACTATGTTACGAATTTTTATCAAATTGAAGACTAAATAAGTTTTTATTTAAAAATGAACTCTAAATGTTTTGGACACCGTAAAACAAATGGTTTCCAATGTAAGATAAACTTGTTTTCAACTCGAGCCCAACCCAAAGTAACGAAATTTTTCTTAACAAACAATCGGAGTTTCAAATGTTTTTTTTAGGAACATACCAGATCCGGTCAGGACTCGTGGGCCGGGTTTGGGGTGTTTCAATTCCTCTTTGTCACGGCAGGGACATGCCCGTGTGAATCGACTTCAGGCCGTGTTCGAGCCTACTAAAGGGGCACGACCGTGTGCTTTGGGCCCAGGCCGTGTTGATTTCCTACTTTGGCCCATTTGGCCCATTTTAAGCTCGGTTTTCGTTCTTTTCATCCTCCTATGCTCTCCTAAGTATAAAACATGAAATTAAAGGATTAAGAGCACCAAATTTCATAATTCAAGGGATAAATCATCCAAAAGCATGCTAAATTTGGAGATAAAATATGTTACTATTACGGTTTATCAACAGCACTGGGCAGAGGTGCTAATCAGACTGAGGCAAGGCAACCTGCGTTGGTCTATGCTGCTAGACGTCGTGAGGACAAAGACGCCGCTGATGTGATTATGGGTACGTTCTTTATATTTGATGCCCCTTATTTTGCACTGATAGACATAGGGTCAACACATTCCTATGTAGCTAGTTCTGTTTCTGTAAACTTGGGGGTTCCTGTTGAGAGCACTTCTGGTGAGATATATGTTCTGAGTCTGTTAGGTCAATCTGTTCGGGTGAATAGACTGTATAGGAATGTACCATTAGAAGTACAAGGGGTTGTGTTTCCGGCTAATTTGATGGAACTACCGTTTAGAGAATTTGATATGATTTTGGGAATGGACTGACTTGTGAAGCATCAGGTTAGTTTGGATTGTGCGACTAAGAGGGTAGTTCTGAAATCTGAGTATCATGTGGGGGTGGTTATGATTGGTGAGCGGCGAGATAACTTATCCAATGTGATAATCGCTTTTGAGGTTGAAAAACTAGTTCGAAAGGGATGTGAAGCATATTTGGCTTTTGTAAGTGATTCAGCTTCTATAGACTCTTCTGTTGGGAACATCTGAACAGTTAAGGAATTTTTGGATGTTTTTCCCGAGGAATTATCGGGTTTGCCTTCAAATAGAGAAGTTAAGTTCAGTATCAAGCTTCTATTGGGTACAACTTCAGTGTTCATCACTCCTTATCGTATGGCACCGAATGAGCTTTTGGAGTTAAAGGCTCAACTTCAAGAACTCCTTGATTGTGGGTTCATCAGTCCTAGTATGTCTCTGTGGGGGCCACCGATTTTGTTTGTAAAGAAAAGAGAGGGTACTATGAGAATATGTATCGACTACCGTCAGTTGAGTAAGCTAACTGTGAAGAACAAGTACCCACTTCTGAGGATCGACGACCTATTTGATCAGTTTCGTGGGGCTTCGGTATTTTCTAAGATAGATCTCTGTTCTGGGTATCATCAGCTTAAGGTTAAAGAAGTTGATGTTCATAAGACAGCCTTTAGGACTCGTTATGGGGACTACGAGTTCTTAGTTTTGCCCTTTGGTTTGAAGAATGCTTCGGCTGCATTCATGGATCTGATGAATCGAGCTTTTCAACCGTATTTGGATCAGTTTGTCATAGTCTTCTTCGATGACATTTTGGTGTACTCTAAGACCGAAGATGATCATGATGAGCATCTTAAAGTAGTCCTTCAGATACTTCGTGAGAAACGACTCTACGCTAAGTTGAGCAAGTGTGAATTTTGGTTAAGGGAAGTAATGTTTCTAGGACATATGGTTTCTGCAGAGGGGATCCGAGTTGATCCTAGAAAGATCGAGGCTGTACTTGATTGGAAATAGCCTAGGAATGTTTCTGAGATCCGTAGTTTTTTGGGTCTTGCGGGCTATTATCGGAGATTTGTCGAGGGGTTCTCGTTAATTGTAGCTCCTCTGACTAAGTTGTTGCATAAGAACGCCTCTTTTGTATAGACCAATGAGCAGCAATTCAGTTTTGAGAAGCTCAAATCTATTTTGACTCAAGCTCCTATTCTGATACAACCTGAATCTGGTAAGAAGTTCTTGGTTTATAGTGATGCGCCGCATGTCTGGTTGGATGTGTTCTGATGCAAAATGGTAAGGTTGTGGCTTATGCGTCCCGATAGCTTAAGTCACACGAGGAGAATTATTCGACACACGATCTCGAGTTAGCTGCCATTATTTTTGCCTTAAATATTTAGAGGCACTATCTGTATGGTGAGAGGTGTATCATCTAAATCGATCATAAGAGCCTTAAGTACCTCCTTGCCCAAAAGGAGTTGAACCTTAGGCAGCATAGATGGATTAATCTGCTTAAGGATTACGGCTGCATTATTGAGTGTCATCCCGGTAAAGCCAATGTGGTGGCCGATGCTCTTAGTCGTAGGGCTATGTCTGATTTAAGGGCGATGTTTGCTCACCTATGTCTATTTGATGATAGGAGTCGGTTAGCCGAGTTGCAAGTTAAGCCGACTTAGATAGATCAGATTCGGGATAAGCAGTTGGGGGATGATTCTCTGATTCTGCGATTCCGTCATGTGGAAGATGGTAGTACTTTAGATTTTGGGTTGAATAGTGATGGGGTTCTGTGTTTCTGAGGATAGGTTTGTGTACCAAACGACTATGATTTGAGACAGTCTATTCTGCGGGAAGCGAATAGTAGCCTATATTGTAACACCCCTCACCCATATTCAACGCCGGAATAGGGTTACGAAGCATTACCGAACTTATTTCGTAAATAACCATACATTTCACATACATTTTTGAATTTCAAGTAAACATCATTCAAAATGATTCACATTGTCCCTAATACGAGCCTACGAGGCCCAAAACATGCATTCGGGGTGGTTCAGGACTAAACCAATAACTTATAAAATTTTTGGAAAACTTAGAAATATTTTACAAAATACAGGGGACACACGCCCATGTGCCCCGACCGTGTGTCTCACACGGCCAAAGACACGCCCGTATCACAGGCCGTGTGGACATTCGAAATGGGATCACATGGCCGTGTCCCAACCCGTGTCCGACCCCGTGTAACTCTCTGACTTGGGTCATACGGCCACACACACGCCCGTGTGGCTAGCCGTGTGCCCTAAGTACTGGCCATACACGCTAGTGTGACAGGCCGTGTGCTAGGTCGTGTCAAACCTGTAGGGTATACTGACTTATGCCACACGGCCAAGTCACACGAACGTGTGCTGGGCCGTATGGAGCACATTGACTTGATTTCTAATTCAACACCTGTAATAGCTCGATTTTGGGCCTAGTCGGAACAGTGGTTTTGGGGCCACAAATCCGACGAGGAAAATCTTATTTTTATCATATTTGTATGGTCTACGATTACACGGAAAGATTTCGTGAAAATTTCGTTCGAAAATTTCGACGTTTGGGCACTCAATTTAGTCAAAAGGACTAAATTGTAAATAGCGCAAAAGTTGAGTTCCACATGTTAGAAGTGTCCAATTTCTATGAAATTTAAATTGAAGGTCCTTTAATGGTAATTAGACCATTGGTTATATTGTTGGACAAAAATGGACATGAGATAAGTGAAATAGGATATTTTTAAGTTAGGGACATTTTGGTAATTTAGTAATTAAATGGACTAAAAGACAAAATAAAAGCCAAAAACCTTTGTCGATCTTCTTGCTTGGCCTAATTTAGCATGGGGGAAGCCATGGCTAGGGTTTTCAAGCTTTCAAGCTCAATAGTAAGTGCATTCAAGCCCCGTTTTTATTGTTCTTTACATTTTTTTGATCCCAGTAACTCGGTTTAGCTATTTCTACATTATTTTGAGCTAGGGTTTGTGTTAAAAAATTTACCCATGGATGACATGCATGTGCTTTGATGTATAATGGTAGAATATGAATGCTCGGTGTGTAGTAAATGACTTTTACTAAGCGATTTTCGATGAAATCGCATAAAAGGATTAGTTTGTAAAAAGTTGATAAATGTATGAAAATGTGTGAATGAATGCAAATTGTGGACTGCTATAGTTATGAAAATGGTTTGGCTAGGCCTAAAATACAAGGAAATTGAATAAAAATCATTTTACGAGCCTAGGGGCAAAAGTGTAAATATGACAAAGTTTAGGGGCAAAAAATGTAATTTTGCCATAATATGATTTTTGGACTTATTTGAATAGTATAATAACTTAACAAGTCAAATGTGATTTTTTAGATAAAGAAAACGAGTTTCGGACTTAGAACAGGGGAAAGACGAATATTGGACGACTCGGTCCCTTTCGCCATTTTAAGTCGAGGTGAGTTCGTGTGTAAATAATACAACATTATATTATGTATTCAATATTTTGATATTGTATGAATTGTATATATATATATATGTTCCTACGGATTCGATCGATGATGATTTTGCGAAGAACCGAAGAATGAGAATCCCGGTTGAACCTTAGGAATAGAAAGGATACCAATGTCACGACATGAGATAAATAAGGTCCCGTATAAGACCATGTCTGGGATATGGCCTCGGCACCGAATTGAGATCCCGTGTAAGACCATATCTGGGATATGGCATCGGTATCAAATAGTGATTCCGTGTAAGACCACATCTGGGACCTGGCTTCGGTATGAAACCGTGTAAGACCATGTCTGGGACATGGCATCGACATACGATCTCGTGTAAGACCATATCTGGGATATGGCGTCGACATCTATATGAGATCCCATATAAGACCATATTTGGGATATGGCATCGGCATCGACATACGATCTCGTGTAAGTCTATATCTGGGATATGGCGTCGACATCGAAATGAGATCCCGTATAAGACCATATCTGGGATATGGCATCGGCATCGACATACGATCTCGTGTAAGACCATATCTTGGATATGGCGTCGACATCGATATGAGATCCCGTATAAGACCATATCTGGGATATGGCATCGGCATCGACATGTGATCTCGTGTAAGACCATATCTGGGATATGGTGTCGACATCAATATGAGAACCCGTATAAGACCATATCTGGGATATGGCATTGGCATCTTACTATGTGTATGACAATTTTCGAGTATCCTTCGATATTCCAAGTGGTTCAGCGGGGTAAATAATTAAAGTTTATGTTAAAGAAGGAAAAAGGGCTAAAGTAATGTGATGGAGTGATACAGGTACATATGCGAACCTCATGAGAAATGAGACTGATATGGGATATGTGATCGAACTTTGGTAAGGTTGATATGGAGTAAGTGTTACAATGAAGACTTGTAAATATTTGATGATGACTAGCTATTGGCATGGCTAACTATGGATATACTTTAGTGTTATGTGTGTGTACATGAGAATTAATACAAAGAAAACATGATAGAGTAAATGTAGCAATAAAACAGTTTGGACAGCAGCAGTTGTATCACTTTGAAAAATCACCAAAAATGGTAGAAATCGAATTAGAGGTTGAATAAGATATAAAATTAAATCTGTATGAGTCTATTTTCCCATAAAATAAACATAATAAGAAAAATAATATCATATTAGGATATATTTGGATTTTAGAGAGACAGGGTCAGAATGATTCTGGAATCCCCTGTTCTGACTTGAGAAATTCATTAAAAAGTGTAAAAAAATAATCAAGGGATAAAATTTATATGGTTGAATTTATTAACGAGTCTATTTTCAAGAGAAACAAACGAGAATGTCTTTCTAGTTCTGTAAATTGAGAAAATAAATTTTTAGTGAAGAGGGGCAGAACTGTCAGACAGCAAAAAAAGGGGAGACTTTAAATAATAAACTGTACTGATTGGCTGAACCAAAAATTTTGGAAATCTTATGGTAAAAATATATGTGAGTCTAGTTTCAAGGAAAATTAGAGGATCTTAATTTGGAGTTCCGTAGCTCCGGATAAAAATAATTTAGTGACTGTAACTCGAGTAGACAGCTCAAGATGAACATAAATGAATTGTGAAATTTTATGCAATTATGATTGTATTACCTTGAAAATATATTGTGAGAATTGGTGAAAAACATGTTAATAAGTTGCTTATTATTTGCATACAAACATACTAAGCATTGTAGCTTACTCCCCTTCCTTTCTCACATCTTATAGGGTTTTATGCTAGCTCGAGTTGGAGATCGCTGGAGATGCTATCACACTATCAAGCTATCATCGTGGGGTAAAAGTGAATACAGACCTCTTAAGTTTATGGAATGTATAGGGACTTAATCAATTGTGTATGCGTCATTTGATTTGGCCAATTGCGTTGGTTCATAATGGTTATATGATTCATTTTGTATATGGCCATGAGATATGGCTCATATTGGTTAATGAGTTGTAATGCCTACTTATATGTGTGTGCCTATACTATAGGTTTCATGTGATGTGGTTATGTGTGTTTAGTATGGATGGATTGAGCATGTGTTGATGATAATTATGGCATGAAAGTTTGATAAGTTTAAGCTAGGCAAAGTATGGTGCCTTATGCATGATTAATATTATATGAATTCGCTATGATTATGACTTGTTTGATGATGTTTAAGTGCTCAATTATGTCATGAAATATGTCATTGAAGTTGTGTTTAAGTATGTGCAAATGAGGGTGCCAAATGGTTTGTTAAATAGCCATTTTCTGGGCCACACGGGTAGAGACACGGCCGTGTGTCTCAGCCGTGTGGAGGACATGGCCCCGGGACATGGGCGTGTGCCCCGAGCATGTGAAATCTGCATCTATTTTTCGGAATTTAATTCGCCACATGGCCTAAGCACACGGGCATGTGACTTGGTCGTGTGACCCTATTTTGTTGATGACGTCATAAGCAGAGAGTTACACGGGCTGAGAACATGGGCGTTTGTGACCACACGGGCGTGTCCCAAGCCACATGGGCGTGTGACCCCTGTTTTGATGAAAAATTTTCTAAGTCTTCTTAAAGTTTCCTAATTTCTCGGTTTAGTCCTGAACAGTTCCCAATGATTATTTTGGGCCTAGTGGGCCCGTATAAGGGACGATTTGTATGTGAATGTGTGATTTTAAATTGAATGAAATTTTATAGCCCGATTTTGTATAAATGTTTATGTTTAAGTCCGGTAATGCCTCGTATCCTGTCCCAGCGTCAGACACGGGTAAGGGGCGTTACATTTAGTGGTATTAGAGCTATGGTTTAGTCGATTCTCGGACTAACCTAGCGTATGTGAGTCTAGCTATACATGCCATATTACTACTCGTGATAGTGTGATATCTCCCGGCTCTAACGAATTTGTTTTGTTAAGACAGAGATGACCTCCAACAGAGCTATTTTCGATAATGCTGAAAAATGATATTGAGGTGATTGAAATGTGTTTGTGATGAGATGAAACTTAGAAAGGTATGAATAGAAGTTCATGATATGTATGTGTTAATGTACGGGGTGAGATAACCATGAGTTGAGAAATGTGGAAACGTGGAATAAAATGAAAGTTTATATGGTGATAAGCCCATTCATGTTTGCTGGCATGCATATGATGATATATGCCCATCCTGTTTGATTAAGTGAATATGATAAGTGCACTTACACAAATTGACGGAATGTGTGTTTATGT
The DNA here is from genome assembly GCA_025698515.1 of Gossypium sturtianum. Taxonomy (NCBI): domain Eukaryota; kingdom Viridiplantae; phylum Streptophyta; class Magnoliopsida; order Malvales; family Malvaceae; genus Gossypium; species Gossypium sturtianum. Next base: position 111,408,450 of record CM046952.1, read on the forward strand.
ACACTTGTTTGAATAAGCGTAATCAGTATGTTAATGTGGTTGAATTTTATGTTTACTTGTTAAATTACAGATAATATGATGTTATATTTTACGTCTTTCTTAACGCAAGAAATGAGTGTGATCGTTCAATGATGAATTGACGGATAAGACCATGGTTGGACCATGGCAAAGTATGGAATGTAAGATCATAGCTGGGCTATGGCATTTCAGTGAAAAGACCATAACTGGGTTATGGCATTGTGGATGTAAGACCATGGTTGGACCATGCCAGTACATGTGTGTACGTGTAAGACCATGTCTGGGACATGGCATCGATATGAGACTTTGTGTAAGACCATAGTTGGACTATGGCATCAAGTAAATGACGTAGTCAAACCCGAAAGGCGTTCTATAATTTGACAAATGTTAGTAAGTAAATTAATTGTTGGAAATTGTGGATGACAGAAAACATTCGTAAAATGAAAAAGTATATTAAATTGTCTGAAGTGAATTATGTGATTATGATGATATTACGTTAATGATGAATGCTAAGTCATATGTGTGTATTTATGAGAGTCAAGTTAGAGGCTTTACGACCTCACCCCCTTACCAGTGATGTTTTATGACAAATTTTTTACGAGAACCATGTTGAATAAGTTCATAAGTGTGAAACTAAAGAGTTCAGTGATGAAATAATTAGTAATGTATACAGAGATGAGAATGGTTTGGAAAGTGAAAACAGCTTTAGAAGAAATATCATAATGTTTTAAAGATTACATAGATTATGCAATGTCACAGATAAAGAAGAAGCTAGTCTCGGCTATTCGATTCAATTGAGTTATGTGTATTTAAAGTATCCTAGAATATAGTAATGAATTTTGTGCATTCACGAGTATATAGACGGATAGTCTGAATGAGGAAATTTTATTCTGAAAAGTATGATACAGAGATATGTCTGTTGGATTGTTCTAATTGAATAATGTTATTATGAGTTAAAGTCAGCATCGATTGATAAAGTCATCACATTTATGAAAATTTGAATGATCTATGCATGTTATCAAAGTTCTAAATGTTGAAAAGTATTATTAACCAAGCTCTAGTTCGAGTTCACTTTGAATTGAGTAAGGAAATTGCGATTTTTCAATGATGTACTATTGAACAGATCGAATATGTTTTAATACAAGAATGTAAAGAAGTAGTTTGCACATTCGCATTTCAAGTTAAAGTCACATGAAAAAGAACTGTTCGACTAATGATTTAGAGACGGCTACTTTTATATTTGTGTTGTGAATTGGATGATTTCTTATGTTCGACGAAAAATGTCATATGCTTCCTGATCCTAATGGGTTAAAGTATCTAATGTCACAGAGAGATCTGAAATTAAGACAACGTGAATGTTTTAAGATGTTAAGAGACCGTGAGTAATTATCGACTTACCTTTTGGAAAGCAAGTATGGTTACAGATGCTTGAATGAAAAATCTTTGTTTATTTTGTGAGTACTGGTTACTTGATTGATCTTATTTGATGATGGACTAGTTCTAGTTAAGTCAAAAGCTTAAGCAATGCTTTCTTTGTGAATTGAGAAGCTCAGAAATGTGATAGAGAGTGGTGAACTAAACGAGTACAGTGTGAAACGACTTTCTATTCCGAATTTTAGGTTGGACCTGATTCCTGTTATTATTGTTGTTCTGAGATAGAATTCGCGTACTGGGTAATCTAGAATTTGTACAGGAGTTTTGTACGAGACTCAGTAGTATCTCGTTGGTTCATCCAAGAGTAATAAACTGTGCAGTCATATAAAGTAGATGTGCTAATGATTGCGTATGTTACATGATATCTTGGATCCGTATACAGATGACGATATGTTAACAGATAAAAGTCGAAAATCAAGTGTATTCAGGACTAATACAGTCAGTGGTTGTGCGAGAGTGATAATGAGATAGAGTTACAATAGATTTCATATCGGGATTGTCATTATCCCCGAAAAGGAAGATGTTAATTGGTTTATGGTTGATCATTTGACAAAGAAAAATCCGTATAATCATTTCATCATGTACAGATTTCTTATTTGACAGATTAGGCGAGTAATATGTTTCTGAGATTATTCGATTATGCAGAGCGCCAGTTCCATTATGTCGGATAGAGATCCGGAGGTTACATCACAATTATGGGATGAGCCATAGGAAACTCTGAGTATGCAGTTGCATTTTGGCACAATAATTTTTTTTTTATATCAATGATAAGTCTAAGAGAGTAGTTCAGATTTTGACGGTGTACTCCGGCACTGTGTGTTAAAGTTTAAAAGATATTGGAAAGAGATATATGAAATTAGATCGGCTTGTAACTCTGAGAAGATTAGCGAAAGTGTTTCAGGAGAGTTGAAAGCAACTTCTTCTGGTAAGATTTTCGGGGACGAAAATCCCTAAAGAGGGGGAGAATTTTAACAGCCCGATTTTGGGCCTAATCAGAATAGTGGTTTTGGGGCAACAAATCCGATGAGGAAAATATTATTTTTATCATATTTTTATGGTCTACGATTTTACGGAAAGATTTCATGAAAATTTCGTTCGAAAATTTCGACGTTTGGGCACTCAATTTAGTCAAAAGGACTAAATTGTAAATAGTGCAAAAGTTGAGTTCCACATGTTAGAAGTGTCCAATTTCTATGAAATTTTAAATTGGAGGTCCTTAAATGTTAATTAGACCGTTGGTTAAATTGTTGGACAAAAATGGACATGAGATAAGTGAAATAGGATATTTTTAAGTTAGGGGCATTTTGGTAATTTGGTAATTAAATGGACTAAAAGACAAAATAAAAGCCAAAAACCCTTTTCCATCTTCTTGCTTGGCCGAATTTAGCATGGGTGAAGCCATGGCTAGGGTTTTCAAGCTTTCAAGCTCAATAGTAAGTGCATTCAAGCCCCGTTTTTAATGTTCTTTACATTTTTGAGATCCCCGTAACTCAGTTTAGCTATTTCTACCATTATTTTGAGCTAGGGTTTGTGTTAAAAAAATTACCCATGGATGACATGCATGTGCTTTGATGTCTAATGGTAGATTATGAATGCTCGTTGTGTAGTAAACGACTTTTACTAAGCGATTTTCGATGAAATCGCATAAAAGGATTAGTTTGAAAAAAGTTGAAAAATGTATGAAAATGTGTGAATGAATGCAAATTGTGGACTGCTATAGTTAAGAAAATGGTTCGTCTAGGCCTAAAATACAAGGAAATTGAATAAAAATAATTTTACGAGCCTAGGGGAAAAGTGTAAATATGATAAAGTTTAGGGGCAAAAGTGTAAATATGACAAAGTTTATGGGCAAAAATATAATTTTGCCATAATATGATTTTTGGACTGAATTGAATAGTATAATAACTTAACAAGTCAAATGTGATATTTTAGATAAAGAAAACGAGTTTCAGATTTAGAACGGGGGAAAGACGAATATTGGACGACTCGGACCCTTTTGCCATTTTAAGTCGAGGTAAGTTCGTGTGTAAATAATACGACAATATATTATGTATTCAATATTTTGATATTGTATGAATTTTATATATATATGTTCCTACGGATTCGATCGATGATAATTTGGCGAAGAATCGAAGAATGAGAATCCCGGTTGAACCTTAGGAATAGAAAGGATACCATTGTCACGATGTAATATCCCGGGTTGGGGGGCTATTTTGTTGTTGCATGATATTGCATGTGTTGGTGTGCTATGTTGCTGTTTTGGTGTCTTAGGGGCTTAATTGTAGGCTAGGACTATGCCTGAGCAGGTAGGAAAATTTTAGTTTTTAAGCCTTAGGTGAGAGGAGCTGAGGGAGTCGGGGTTTTATATTTTATTTGGTGTTTTAGAGTACAAAAGAGGAGCTGGTGGAGTGGCAAAGCATGCGCCACTTGAGCCGGTGTTGGCGCCAATTGCAGGAGGCAGAGGTCCTGAGTTCAAGCTGCGAAATTCCCCATTTTGGCTTCCATTTTGGCGGCTCAAGGAGGAGGAGTTGTTGGTAGTTCAAACTCTACCATGGACCAAGTCAAAGTATTCAAAAGAAAGGTGGAGAGTGAATTTAGGAGGAAGACTAGTTCAAACTAGTTTGAATGGATGGCTTGGAGTGTATGTTGGTATGGTGGCCGAATTTTAGGAGAGTTTGGGGGGAATGGACGGCTTGGTTTGTAGGGGAGTGGAATGCCGAAATTCTTGTGGCATTTTTGTGCTTTTCTACCAAAAGTTTATGGGTAAGCCAATTCTCCTTTTTGTCAAAACTATCCGAAATTTCATAGGTATTTCTCCATCTTTTCTCTTGGAAACCGAAAGTCCAAATGAACCCTTGCCGAATTTGCTTGCTTTCTCTCAATCTTCTTGGTAGCCAAATATTCTTTCCTCCCTACCTTTCTTCTTCATTTGTGTAAACCGAAAATAGTTCTCTCTTCCTCTCATACTCTCTTTTCTTGTTTTTGAAATCTCCTTAGCCAAACACTATTCTCCAAAACACCTTCCTCCATTGTTCCTTCTCTTGTCAAACCGAAAGTATCTTTCTTTCTCTTTGTTTCATTTTGTTAATTGGCCGAATCTCTCTTCTCTCCTAGTAGTGTTCACTTTACCGAATCTTCTTTTCCTCCTAGTTCTGTTTTGGCCGATTGTTAGGTGGAGTGTGGGTCGCTTTTAGCTGTTGGTTCAAGCTTTGGAGAAGGTATTTAGGTAAGGCCAATGCTTATGGTCTTTCTTCTCGCTCTCTGTCATCATCTTCAAAGGGGTAAGTGTTGGTTTTGGTGTTTGTTTGATGGCATATTGATCGTTGGTTGGAATCGCTTTGTCATAGGGTATCCTCGGATTTCAAGCAGTGCAAGCAAAGCAATTATCTTTGGGTAAGCAATTGGTAGGTGGTGGTAAGAGGTTGGATGTTGGCTTATTCTTTTAGTTTCGCCAGAGGCTAATTGTTTATGTTTTAGGGGTGGCCGCTTGTCAAGTGGAACCATTGGTTGGTTCAGATTTGCAAGAAACCAAATCAATCGTGAGGTAAGGGTTAATCGATAACCCCTTTGGTTTAAAAATGGTTATAGCCGAATGGTATGAGTGCTAATGCATGGTTGGCCGATTGTTTTAGGAGCAAGAGGATCAAGGGTCTTAGTTGGTTCTTCGATTAAGGCTTGCGTGTGTGTACATTTGCACACTACTGCTATTATGTATATATATTGTGTGTTGTTTGATTCCATGAAAAGGTGGATTAAGTGCCATTAAGGTATGAGGCAAAAGGGTCGTAAGTCCTCGCAGTGATGCTTTTGGTAAGCATGTCAGATCCGCTATGAGTTGTCATGTTGATGCTTTTGGTAAGCATCGATATCCAATATGTGTGCTATGATACTCGATTGTGATAAACAATATGTATGTTGCTTGACAAGCATGATGTATATATTCATTAAATGCATATTAGTGGTTGATATGGGTTGTACGAGTGGAGGGGGCAAAGTGATATTTTGTGCCGACGAGCACCGTTGTTTTGGTAACACAACTTTGTGACTTTGGGTCACCAGAGGTTTGGCACCTCCCGAGGTTTGGCACCTCAAATGCCTCGCCCCGTGGTTTCGCACCACGCGGATTGGCCCCACAAGGCGGTATTGAGGGATTGACGCCAAAGGATTTGGTATCACACGATGGGTTGGCCCCATCATCCGATTTGTGACTTCGGCCACCAAAGGGTTTGGTACCACATTTGTGTCTTTGGGACACCAGAGGTTTGGCACCTCATTGCGACTCGCCCCCGTGGTTAACACCACCGTGGGTTGGCCCCACTTTGAGATATGGGATCGCCTCGCTAGTGATTTGGTATCACACGGCGGGTTGGCCCTATCATCGGATTTGTGATCGCGTCACCAAAGATTTGGTATCACACCGCGTCTTTGGGACACCGTGAGGTTTGGCACCTCATTGCGACTCGTCCCTCGTGGTTAACACCACCGTGGGTTGGCCCCACTTTGAGATATGGGATCGCCTCGCTAGTGATTTGGTATCACGCGATGGGTTGGCCCCATCATTGGATTATTCGTGACTTTGGGTCACCAAAGGGTTTGGCACCACACTTATGGATATCGTGACTTTGGGTCACCAGCTGGTTTGGCACCACCAAAGGGTTTGGTACCACACGGGTAGAAAGGTGATATGGATGGTTAGGATCGGTGCATTGATTATGTTGCTATGATATGATGTGTGTTAGCATGTTGTATTATCTGGAGTGGGATTTATGCACCGAAGTCTCTATGACTCACCCTCTCCTTTGACGCTTCAGTGACACTTAGACGCCGACATGGAGCCGGATGGACTCAAGGTGCTCATGCCATGCTTTAATAAAGATTTGCTCTTGCACTTTATAAAATTCGTACTTTAGCTTATTTATTACTATTCGGTTTTGTGTTGGGTTGTAAATGGCCTTTAAATTAGGTTTTACTATATTTATGCTTAAAGTAGCTTTCTAATATGCCTTAACAAATTAATTGAGTTAAAATTTGCTAAAAACTTGGAAGAACAACGGTTTCAAAACTATAACGCAATGTGTTTTAAACTTTACCATCGGGTATCACTCTAAAACATTAAAATATGACAAAGCTATCATGCCAAGATTTCAAAAGTATAAAATATGACAAGGAGTTTTTCATCGAATCTTTAACCGTAAACCTAACCCTTCAAACGCGATTTTTCCCGTGAATACGCCGATTCGGGTCGTGGTGTATTGACCGGTTTGGGGTGTTACAATTGTGGTATCGTGAGCCAAGTTCAAAGGTTTCTACTGGGGGCCCGAGGCCCAAAATGCTTTCAAAAGTCCTGCTTTTAAGTGTTTTGTTTGAAATAAATGGTTTGAAGGGCATGACACCGAGTCTCCTAGCACCACCCGCCTGTAAGTACCCTTTACTATTGCTTGTGATTTATTGATGTGATTGGATGATTGCAGAGAGGGATTACTTTAGAAATCAAATCGATAGGATTCTCAGAACTCGCGAAACAAAGCTTCTTTACTATTCATAAGACTTTGCTTTAAAACAAAGGGAATAAATATTGATGCATAAAACTCCTAAATCGATACATAGAGAATTTAGTCATGAGCGCTAGAGGTGGACGTGGTCGTGGACGCAGGTCGTGGTAGGATGATCGCTTCAACCCGTAGGGTCCGCCGTGGGGTCGAAAATGAGATACGGATCGCCACCACCGGAGGTGGTGAGTTTCAAGATCGACCGATGACGCAGCGTCACAGCGATGCCGCGAGTGTTGGAAAGGGTAGTTGGAGTAGGTGGTGGTGCAGAGTTAGGAAATCTGCTCTCGAGCGACTCCGCAAACGGGCTGAATTCTTTCGAGGTGTTTCGTGTTGCTCCCAAAGATCGCCGAGTATTGGCCGGAGGCAACGGAGCGGATCATGGATGATTTGGACTTGATCAAGAAGAGAAGTCAAGGGCATAGTATCGCTTCTTCGGATGAGTCATACCAAAGGTGGCTCACGGTCGATAAAGGTGGCAAACAGAGGATCCGACATGGGATTATTTCAGTATGCATTTCGTAAAAGTACATTGGAGCTAGCTACATCGACGCCGCAGTGGAAAAGCATTTTTGAGGCTAGTCCAAGGGAGTAAGTCTGCTTCCGAGTATGAGGTCGAAGTTCTTGAAGCCGAGCCAGATGCTAGGGGTATTGTGGCTACCGAACACGAGAGGTGTGTTCGCTTTCGAGGATGGTCCGAGAGACGAGTTGAGATCGCTGATTGCTCCTCGCCAGGAGCGTGAGTTTGCTGCCTTGGTTGAAAAGGCTAAGGTAGCCGAGGTGTTAAGGAGTCCGTGAGGCGGTATGGACAGAACAGGCATAAGAGGAGCTTTGGGTCTTCTCGATCGCCGGGTAATCCTCGTAAAAGGGCTAGACAGAGTGGGCCGAATCACCCGTAGGGTTGTTGCTACTAGTCGTGGACCGCCGCGGTAACCATTGTGGGAGATATCATTGGGGAGGCTGCTGGACCGGTGGAAAAGGTTGTTTTGAGTGTGGTTCTCTCGGATCATCGCGCGAGGGACTCGCCCGCGTAAGTTGGCCAGATTCACCCGAGAGTCGTACCGCACTCGGCCAGAATAATGTACCGCCACCGCAGAGGGGCCGTGGTAATGGCAGAGGTAGTAATGGATCCGGTCGGGGCCGTGGAGCACCGCGCGGGTGCGGGAAGTCCCGACGCCGCATACCGGTTAGTGTATGCAAAGAAGGCGCCGAGAGGGGGGCGACGCACCGGACGCCATAACCGGTGACGCTCTTGATCTTTGGTTCTCCTTTACCGCTTTGATTGATGTGGGTTTGACGATTCTTACATGGCCAGAGTATAGTAGAGACCATGGACTTAGACTCGAGATATCTTCTAGGCGCATGACCGTAATTAGCCCTTTAGGTCACTCGCGGTAGTAGATAAGTCGTTTAGAGATGTACCCTAGAACTCCAAGGGGTAGTGTTTGTCTGGCCGATCCGATGGAACCGCCATTTGGGGAGTTCGATTTGATTCTTGGGATGGACTGTTGGTTAAGTACCAGCGAAGTTGGATTGCGCGCTAAGCGCATGGTTCTAAAGACGACCGAGGGTGATGAAGTGGCTATGGTAGGTAATAGGAGAGATTACTTATCTATCGTGGTGTCCGCTTCTAAAGGCGCAGAAGATGGTGAGAAAGGGTCGTGAAGCGTATGTGGTTCATGTGTATGCCTTGGAGGCTAAAGAGTCTCATTGTAGAAAAAGTCCAAACAGCTTAAGGAATTTGGCGATGTGTTTCCGTAAGAACTTCCGGTTTGCCACGGATCGTGAGGTAGAGTTTGGGATAGATCTGCTACCCTAATCAAGCCAAAGGTGTCTATTGCTCCATATAGGATGGCGCCAAAGGAATTGGTGGAGCTTAAGGCTCGGGATCCAAGAGTTGTTGGACCGAGGTTTTATCGTGCCCAAGTGTTTCACCGTAAAGTGCGCCGGTACTTTTGTTAAGAAGAAAGATGGTACAATGCGGATGTGCATAGATTACCGCCACTTGAATAAATCGACGATCAAAATAAGTATCCGCTGCCACGATAAATGACTTGTTTGATCACCAAGGGTGCAATGGTATTTTCTAAGATTGACTCGAGGTCCGTATCACCGCTAAAGGTGAAAGAAGCGGATATTCACAAGACAAACGCTTTCTGACTCGGTATGGGCACTACGACTCTCGTAATACCGCTCGGGTTGACTAACGCTACCGGCAAAGATTCATGGATATGATGAATAGGGTGTTTCAAAGCAGATCCGACCAAGGCTTCGTGGTAGTTTTTATTGACGACATCCCGTGTGTATTCAAGAACGTAAGAAGAGCATGATGCGATTTGGCGTGTGGTACCGCAGATTTTGAGGGAGAAGCGCCTTACGCTAAGTTCGGTAAGTGCGAGTTCGCTTAGAGAAGTGACTTTCTTGGGACATGTAGTGTCACCGAGGGGATTAGAGTGATCCTCTAAAATTGAGGCGCTTTTGGATTGGAAACCGCCTAAGTCGCTGGTCGAGATTCGAGTTTTCTGGTTTGGCAGATACTACCGAAGGTTTGTAGAGGGTTTCTCGTTGATTGCAGCACCAATGACCAAGTTGTTAAGGAAAGAGGTTCCATTTGTTTGGACCGAGAAACAAAGCAGGAGAGTTTCACAAGCTTAAGAAGATTCTAACAAGCTCCGATTTTGATTCAACCTCGAGGCCGGTAAGGAATTCACGGCCCATCGCGATGCATCACATACGGGTTGGGTTGTGTGTGATGCAGAAGGTAAGGTTGTGGCTTACGATCTCGGCACCGAGGCCACATGAGGTCAACTATCCGACGCACGATCCGGAGTTAGCGGTCGTAGTCTTTGGCGCTGAAGATTTGGAGGCACTACTTGTATGGAGAGAGATCAATAGTCTACACCGATCATAAGAGTCCAAGTACCTCTTGACTCGTAAGGATTTGAATTTGAGGCGCCGCAGATGGGTTGAGTTGCTTAAAGATTACGATCGCTCGATTGAGTATCATCCGGCAAGGCTAACGTGGTGGCGTACGCGCTGAGCCGTAAGGTTGTTTCGGACTTAAGAGCGATGTTTGCTCATTTGAGTTTGTATGACGACGGAGTATTCTCGCAGAGTTGCGTATTGCCTTCACTTGGGTTGGAGCAGATCGTAGAGAAACAGCTTAGAGGATGAGGTTCTGAAAGTGCGCGAGGTTGCGTGTGCAGAGTGGTGGTTTGGAAGGTTACAACTTGTCTAGTGATGGGGTGCCGTGGTTTTCAAGGTAAAGCTTGTATGCCCAAGGATGTTGAGCCGAGGCAGAGGATTCTCGTGACGCACATAGTAGCCCTTATGCTATGCATCCCGGAGGTAGTAAGATGTATAGGGATCTCGTGAGAGCGCTTTGGTGGCCTGGTCCAAGAAAGAAGTGACAGAGTGTGTTGGGAAGTGTCCGACATGTCACAGGTCAAGGCCGAACATCGCTTGCCGCCGTGGTTGCTTCACTGTGAAGATTCCTCGCTGGAAGTGGGAAAGGATAACCATGGATTTCGCCAAGGTTACCGCTACGCCAAGCAAGAAGGATTCAGCTTTGGGTAATTGTGGATCGATCGACTAAATCCGCTCATTTCATTCCTGTGAGAGTTGACTACTCACTTCGCAGGTTGGCGGCCGTATGTTTCGAGATAGTGAGGTTGCACGGTGTGCCAAGATTTCGATCATCTCGGATAGGGATCCCGTGATTTACGCTGCTGTTCTGGAAAGCGCTGCATCAGCTCGGGCACGCTGCTGGATTTCAAAGACGCTTTTCACCCGCAAATCGACTTTGACAATCGGAAAGCGGTTATTCGATCTTGGAGGATATGCCGAGGGGTTGTGTTCTGATTTTAGAGGTAGTTGGGAGGAGTTTCTACCATTAGTCGAGTTTGCCTACAACAACGCTACTGCGCGAGCATCAAGATGGCACCATATGAGGCGCTGTATGGTAGGAAGTGTCGATCACCTACGTGTTGGACTCGAGTTAGGTGAACGCCAGCTTGTTAGGACCCGAGTTGGTTGCCGAGACCGAAAACAAGGTTAAGTTGATTCAGCTCAGTAATATCCCGGGTTGGGGGGTCTGCTTTGTCGCTTGCATGATATTGCATGTGTCTAGTGTGTCGCGTGGCTATTTCTATGTTTTGGGGGCTTAATTGAAGTCTAAATGTATGCCCGAGTGAATGGGAAAATTTTGATTTTTGGGTGTTAAGCCGTGGAGCCGTTGGAGCTGGGGTATAAGAGTTTTATTTGGTGTTCTTGAGCATGAAAGAAAAGCTAGTGGAGTGGCAAGGCATGCGCTACTTGGGGGCTTGAGTGTGGCGTCATCTACATGGAGTGGAGGTCTAGTGTTCGAGCCGCTGAAGTCCCCTTTTGGTTTTTTGGACGGCAAGGAGGGAGGAGTTGGATGGAGTTCAAATTCCTCCTTGACTTGGTCAAGTGGTGACTTGGTTGGTGGAGAGCAAAAAGTGGAGGGTGACTTGTTCAAACTTATTTGAATTTGTGGTTGGGAGTGAATTAGGGATATGGCCGAATGTTGGTGAGGTTTGGGGGGAGTGTGGACGGTTTGGTGATGGGAGTGTGGTGTGCCGAAATGCACTTCTCACTTTGTGCATTTTCGGCCAAAAGGCATTTTGAAGCCAACATTTTCTTCTTTTGTTAAAACAACCCCAAGCAACTCTATTTGCCGAATTTTGTGATTGGTTTTCTTTACATTTTGTGTTGTTGGTCAAGGCTCTTCTAGTTTCTTTCTTCTTTTCATTTGTGCAAACCGAAAGTTATCTCCCAAAATATTCCCATCATTTCATTTCTTCCCAAAATCTTAAGCCGAACCTCTCTTCTATTGTACGATTTTTCTTTCTCTTAAACCATCTTGCCAAAATTCGATTCTCACTCTACTCTCATCTCACATTTGTTTTCTCTCTCTCTCATTCAGAACCGAACACTGGTGTGTTAAACATCTAAAGACAATTCTCTTTTCTTTCTTTTAAGGTGTTGGCCGAATCTTTTCTCCCTTCTAATAGCTCCTCTCTTGACCGAATGTTAGTGAAGGGTGATCTTGTTGGTTGATCGATCTTGGGTGTTGGTAAGTGTTTGGCCGTATGGCCATTTCTTTTCTCTTCGTTTTAATCGATTCGGGTTTGATTAAGAGCCGAATATGGTAACTTTGGAGGAGTGTTAATCGTTTGTGAATCATCTCGTTATAGGATCCTTGATTTTGGAAGCAAACAAGAGAAGTCTCCTGCTTCATTAATGATTGGTAAGGGTTGGTATTGTTGTTAGTTTATTCTCTTAGTTCTCGCTTAGTCAAAGCTTCAAGAGATTAATACTTTCTTCTTTATAGGTTGGCCGATTGTCAAAGGAACCACTATTTGTCTGGATTTGGTAGGAAACCAAATCAGTGAAGGGTAAGGGCTTCGATAAACCCTTTTTGGATTAAATGGTTATGGCCGAATGGTCTTAGTACCTAACCCCTAAGTTTGGCCGATTCTAGGAGCAAGGAGTTTAAAGATTGTAGATCGCTTCTTTGGGATTAAGGCCTTCGTTATACTGTGTGTAAACTAACACACTATACTTAGTAATATTGTTATTAAACCTGCTTTGCCTATTAAAACCATGACAAGATGATGGATTATTGGATACCCAAACGGGGTATGTGTACGATCCGGTAAGTCTAATTTATTACAAGTTCTATTATGGATACCTTGGGTATTATGATCTATGATATGTATGCTATGAGAGGTAATGCTAGACATGTTGGCATGATATGCATGACTTGTATGATATGCATGATTACATGAGTATGGTATGTTGATGGGTGATACGAGTGGAGGGAGCATGATATTTTGTGCCGACGAGCACCAAAGTTTTTTGTAACACACCTTGTGACTTTGGGTCACCAAAGGCTTTGGTAGCACATTTGTGTCTTTGGGACACCGTAGGTTGGGCACCTCATTGCGACTTGTCCCCGTGGTTAACACCACCGTGGGTTGGCCCCACATGAGATATGGGATCGCCTCGCTAGTGATTGGGTATCACACGATGGGTTGGCCCCATCATTCGATTATTGTGACTACTTGGTCACCAAAGGCTTTGGTAGCACATTTGTGTCTTTGGGACACCGCAGGTTGGGCACCTCATTGCGACTTGTCCCCGTGGTTAACACCACCGTGGGTTGGCCCCACTTTGAGATATGGGATCGCCTGCGCTAGTGATTGGGTATCACACGATGGGTTGGCCCCATCATTCGATTATCGTGACTACGGTCACCGCTGCTTGCAGCACATTGTGTCTTTGGGACACCAAAGTTTTGGTAACACATTGTGACTATAAGTCACCAAAGTGGTTTGGCACCACCAAAGGGTTTGGTACCACACGGGTAGAAAAGGCGATACGGATGGTTAGGATCGGGTTGCATTAATTATGTTGCTATGTATGATGTGTGTTAGCATGTTGTTTCATCGGGAGCGGGATTTATGCACCGAGTCACCGACTCACCCTCTCCTTTGACATTTCAGTGATTCGTGAGACGCGACATGGAGCCGGTGGACTCGAGGTGCACATGCCATGCTTTAATAAAAGTTTTGTTCGACTATTCACTTTGGGTACTTTAGCTTACTTATTTTGATTTGAGATTTAGTTTGGATTTGTAAAAGGCCTTTAAATTATATTTTTATGAGGGATATGTTTTAATTAGATTCTCAACCTGCTTAACAAATAACTTGGCATGATATTTTACTAAAACTTGGAAAGACAACGTTTTCAAAATTATATCGCAATGTGTTTTAAACTATACCATCGGGTATCTCGCTATGTTTTGCTATACAATAAACTCAAATGATTTCCAAATCAAACTCGTTTTTCTACGAAGTCTAAAATGTTTCACAATGGCACTAAGAAACTATTGGAAGTGCTAAATGAAATCAACTCGCTTTAACTATATATTTGGATAAGTTTTCAAAATCTAATCAAACAAGCCTACTCAATCTTCCTCAAATTCACTATGTTTTCACCCCGCTTTTAAACGAAGAAAATCTGATCACTCAAAGATGTTTTTCCCCGTAACATACCAGATTCGGGCGTGGTGTCTTGTCCGAGTTTGGGGTGTTACAGGCTCAGTTGAAGGAAGCTTCGGACCGGCAGAAGTCTTATGCCGATCTTAAGCGAGAGACATAGAGTTTTCTCGTGGGGATCAAGTTTTTCCAAGGTCTCGCCATGGAAGAAGGTTTTGAGGTTCGGAAGAAAGGCAAGCTAAGTCCGAGGTTTATTGGGCCGTATAAGGTATTGGAAGCGAGTGGGACCAGCATGACGCCTGAGTTGCCAAGAGCTAAGTCGATCCACGACGTATTTCACGCTTCGATGCTTTGACGTTATCGCTCGGATCCGCCGCATGTGGTAGCAAAGTGGAAGAGATCGAGGTAAATTCGATTTGACTTTGGAAGAAGAACTCGTGCGCATTCTTGATCGGATGTGAAGGTTCTCGCGAGAAAGTCCGTGCCTTTGGTTAAGGTTCTTTGGCTAATCATGGCGTGGAAGAAGCCACGTGGGAACCCGAGGATATGATGAGACAAAGCAGCATTCGCAACTCTTTTGATCGTAATTTCGAGGCCGAAATTATTTTAAGGGGGTAGAACCGTAATATCCCGGTTTGGGGGCTATTTTGTTGTTGCATGATATTGCATGTGTTGGTGTGCTATGTTGTCGCTTTGGTGTCTTAGGGCTTAATTGTAGGCTAGGACTATGCCCTGAAAGCAGTAGGAAAATTTTAGTTTTTAAGCCTTAGGTGAGAGGAGCCGAGGGAGCTAGGGTTTTTATATTTTATTTGGTGTTTTAGAGTACAAAAGAGGAGCTGGTGGAGTGGCAAAGCATGCGCCACTTGGAGCCGGTGTTGGCGCCAATTGCAGGAGGCAGAGGTCCCGAGTTCAAGTTGCGAAATTCCCATTTTGGCTTCCATTTTGGCGGCTCAAGGAGGAGGAGTTGTTGGTAGTTCAAACTCTACCATGGACCAAGTCAAAGTATTCAAAAGAAAGGTGGAGAGTGAATTTAGGAGGAAGACTAGTTCAAATTAGTTTGAATGGATGGCTTGGAGTGTATGTTGGTATGGTGGCCGAATTTTAGGAGAGTTTGGGGGAATGGACGGCTTGGTTTGTAGGGGAGTGGAATGCCAAAATTCTTGTGGCATTTTTGTGCTTTTCTACCAAAAGTTTATGGGTAAGCCAATTCTCCTTTTTGTCAAAACTATCCGAAATTTCATAGGTATTTCTCCATCTTTTCTCTTGGAAACCGAAAGTCCAAATGAACCCTTGCCGAATTTGGTTGCTTTCTCTCAATCTTCTTGGTAGCCGAATATTCTTTCCTCCCCTACCTTTCTTCTTCATTTGTGTAAACCAAAAATAGTTCTCTCTTCCTCTCATACTCTCTTTTCTTGTTTTTGAAATCTCCTTAGTCGAAACACTATTCTCCAAAACACCTTCCTCCATTGTTCCTTCTCTTGTCAAACCGAAAGTATCTTTCTTTCTCTTTGTTTCATTTTGTTAATTGGCCGAATCTCTCTTCTCTCCTAGTAGTGTTCACTTCGGGCCGAATCTTCTTTTCCCTCCTAGTTCTGTTCTTGGCCGATTGTTAAGTGGAGTGTGGGCTGCTTTTGGCGGTTGGTTCAAGCTTTGGAGAAGGTATTTAGGTAAGGCCGAATGCTTATGGTCTTTCTTCTCGCTCTCTGTCGCCATCTTCAAAGGGGTAAGTGTTGGTTTTGGTGTTTGTTTGATGGCATATTGATCGTTGGTTGGAATCGCTTTGTCATAGGGTATCCTCGGATTTCAAGCAGTGCAAGCAAAGCAATTATCTTTGGGTAAGCAATTGGTAGGTGGTGGTAAGAGGTTGGATGTTGGCTTATTCTTTTAGTTTCGCTTGTGAGGCTAATTGTTTATGTTTTAGGGGTGGCCGCTTTGTCAAGTGGAACCATTGGTTGGTTCGGGATTTGGTAAGAAACCAAATCAATCGTGAGGTAAAGGTTAATCGATAACCCCTTTGGTTTAAAATGGTTATAGCCGAATGGTATGAGTGCTAATGCATGGTTGGCCGATTGTTTTAGGAGCAAGAGGATCAAGGGTCTTAGTTGGTTCTTCTGCTAAGGCTTGCAGTGTGTGTACATTTTCACACTACTTCGTTATTATGTATATATATTGTGTGTTGTTTGATTCCATGAAAAGGTGGATTAAGTGCCATTAAGGTATGAGGCAAAAGGGTCGTAAGTCCTCGTTGTGATGCTTTTGGTAAGCATGCTGTATCTGCTATGAGTTGTCATGTTGATGCTTTTGGTAAGCATCGTATATCCAATATGTGTGCTATGATACTGGATTGTGATAAACAATATGTATGTTGCTTGACAAGCATGATGTATATTTCTAAATGCATATTAGTGGTTGATATGGGTTGTAATGAGTGGAGGGGCAAGTGATATTTTGTGCCGACGAGCACCAGTGTTTTGGTAACACAACTTTGTGACTTTGGGTCACCAGAGGTTTGGCACCTCCCGAGGTTTGGCACCTCGCCTCGCCCCCGTGGTTTTCGCACTACAAGGGCTGGGCCCCACAAGGCGGTATTGAGGATTGACGACAAGTGATTTGGTATCACACGGCGGGTTGGCCCCATCATCCGATTTGTGACTTCTGGCCACCAAAGGGTTTGGTACCACATTTGTGTCTTTGGGACACCGAGGTTTGGCACCTCATTGCGACTCGCCCTCGTGGTTAACACCACCGTGGGTTGGCCCCACTTTGAGATATGGGATCGCCTCGCTAGTGATTTGGTATCACACGATGGGTTGGCCCCATCATCGGATTTGTGATCGCGGGTCACCAAAGTGATTTGGTATCACACTGTGTCTTTGGGACACCGAGGTTTGGCACCTCATTGCGACTCGCCCCTCGTGGTTAACACCACCGTGGGTTGGCCCCACTTTGAGATATGGGATCGCCCGCTAGTGATTTGGTATCACGCGATGGGTTGGCCCCATCATTGGATTATTCGTGACTTTGGGTCACCAAAGGGTTTGGCACCACACTTATGGATATCGTGACTTTGGGTCACCAAAGTGGTTTGGCACCACCAAAGGTTTGGTACCACACGGGGTAGAAAGGTGATATGGATGGTTAGGATCGGGTGCATTGATTATGTTGCTATGATATGATGTGTGTTAGCATGTTGTATTATCGGGAGTGGGATTTATGCACCGAAGTCTTGCGACTCACCCTCTCCTTTGACGCTTCAGTGACACTTAGACGCGACATGGAGCCGGATGGACTCAAGGTGCTCATGCCATGCTTTAATAAAGATTTGCTCGCACTTTATAAAATTCGGTACTTTAGCTTATTTATTACTATTCGGTTTTGTGTTGGGTTGTAAATGGCCTTTAAATTAGGTTTTACTATATTTATGCTTAAAGTAGCTTTCTAATATGCCTTAACAAATTAATTGAGTTAAAATTTGCTAAAAACTTGGAAGAACAACGGTTTCAAAACTATAACGCAATGTGTTTTAAACTTTACCATCGGGTATCACTCTAAAACATTAAAATATGACAAAGCTATCATGCCAAGATTTCGAAAAGTATAAAATATGACAAGGAGTTTTTCATCGAATCTTTAACCAGAAACCTAACCCTTCAAACGCGATTTTTCCCGTAACATGCCAGATTCGGTCGTGGTGTATTGACCGGGTTTGGGGTGTTACACACGACATGAGATTAATAAGGTCCCGTATAAGACCATGTCTGGGACATGGCCTCGGCATCGAATTGAGATCCCGTGTAAGACCATATCTGGGATATGGCATCGGCATCGAATAGTGATTCCGTGTAAGACCACGCCCGGGACTCGCTTCGTATGAAATCGTAAGACCATGTCCGGGACATGGCATCGACATACGATCTCGTGTAAGACCATATCTGGGATATGGCGTCGACATGGATATGAGATCCCGTATAAGACCATATCTGCAATATGGCGTTGACATCGATATGAGATCCCGTATAAGACCATATCTGGGATATGGCATCAGCATCGACATTTGATCTCGTGTAAGACCATATCTGGGATATGGCGTCGACATCTATATGAGAACTCGTATAAGACCATATCTGGGATATGGCATTGGCATCTTACTATGTGTATGACAATTTCCGAGTATCCTTCGATATTCCAAGTGGTTCAATGGGGTAAAGAATTAAAGTTTATGTTAAAGAAGGAAAAAGGGCTAAAGTTATGTGATGGAGTGATACAGGTACATATACGAAACTTATGAGAAATGAGTCTGGTATGTGATATGTGATTGAACTTTGGTAAGGTTGATATGGAGTAAGTGTTACAATGAAGACTTGTAAATATTTGATGATGACTAGCTATTGGCATGGATAACTATGGATATACTTTAGTGTTATGTGTGTGTAAATGAGAATTAATATAAAGAAAACATGATAGAGTAAATGTAGCAATAAAACAGTTTGGACAGTAGCAGTTGTATCACTTTGAAAAATTACCAAAAATGGTGGAAATCAAATTAGAGGTTGAATAAGATATGAAATTAAATCTGAATGAGTATATTTTCCCATAAAAGAAACAGAATAAGCAAAAAAAATTCATATGATGAGATATTTGGATTTTAGTGAGATAGAGTCAGAATGATTTTGGAATCCCCTCTTTTGACTTGGGAAATTCATTAAAAAGTGTAAAAAAAATAAAGGGATAAAATTTATATTCTTAAATTTATTACAAGTCTATTTTCAAGAGAAACAAACAGGAACATCTTTCGATTTTTGTAAAATGAGAAAATAAATTTTTAGTGAAGAGGGGTCAGAACTATCAGACAGCAAAACAGGGGAGACTTTAAATAATAAACTGTACTGATTGGCTGAACCAAAAATTCTGAAAATCTTATGGTAAGAAGATATGTGAGTCTAGTTTCAAGGATAATTAGCGGATCTTAATTTGGAGTTCCTTAGCTCCGGATAAAAAAAAATTAGTGGCTGTAACTCAAGTAGACAGCTCAAGATGAACATAAATGAATTGTGAAATTTTATGCAATTATGATTGTATTACCTTGAGAATATATTGTGAGAATTGGTGAAAAACAAGTTAATAAGTTGCTTATTATTTGCATACAAACTTACTAAGCATTGTAGCTTACTCCCCTTCCTTTCTCACATCTTATAGGGTTTTATGCTAGCTCGAGTTGGAGATCGCTGGAGATGCTATCACACTATCAAGCTATCATCGTGGGGTAAAAGTGAATACAGACCTCTTAAGTTTATGGCATGTATAGGGACTTAATCAATTGTGTATGCGTCATTTGATTTGGCCAATTGCGTTGGTTCATAATGGTTATATGATTCATTTTGTATATGGCCATGAGATATGGCTCATATTGGTTAATGAGTTGTAATGCCTATTTATATGTGTGTGCTTATACTATAGGTTTCATGTGATGTGGTTATGTGTGTTTAGTATGGATGGATTGAGGATGTGTTGATGATAATTATGGCATGAAAGTTTGATAAGTTTAAGCTAGGCAAAGTATGGTGCCTTATGCATGATTAAGATTACATGAATTCGCTATGATTATGACTTGTTTGATGATGTTTAAGTGCTCAATTATGCCATGAAATATGTCATTGAAGTTGTGTTTAAGTATGTGAAAATGAGGGTGCCAAATGGTTTTGTAAATAGCCATTTTCTTGGCCACATGGGCAGAGACACGGTCGTGTGTCTCAGCTGTGTGAAGGACACGGCCCCGGGACATGGGCGTGTGCCCCGGGCATGTGAAATCTGTATCTATTTTTTGAAATTTAATTCGTCACACTGCCTAAGCACACGGGCGTGTGACTTGGACGTGTGACCCTATTTTGTTGATGACGTCATAAATAGAGAGTTACACGGGCTGAGGACATGGGCGTGTGTGACCACACGGCCTACCCACACGGGAGTGTCCCAAGCCACATGGGCGTGTGACCCCTGTTTTGATGAAAAATTTTCTAAGTCTCCTTAAAGTTTCCTAAGTTCTCAGTTTAGTCCCGAACAGTTCCCAATGATTTTTTTGGGCCTCGTGGGCCCGTATAAGGGACGATTTGTATGTGAATGTGTGATTTTAAATTGAATGAAATTTTATAGCCCGGTTTTGTATAAATGTTTATGTTTAAGTCCGGTAATGCCTCGTATCCTATCCCGGTGTCGGACACGGGTAAGGGGCGTTACAACACCAGGGGACACACGACCGTGTAACCTGACCGTGTGTTACACACGGCTGAGAAAACACCCGTGCCTTTGCCCGTGTGGACAAAAATAGGCTACATACCAAGCCATTTTCCCACCCAAATTTGCACACACTTAAACCAACCCAATTTTCACACAACATGGCATAAATATGCATTCAATCCACCTCAACCAAGCATAATTCATACCATTTCAATATCAACAACTACAAGTCACACAAATACCACAATATACCATTCAATCTCATACCAAAATTTCACATTCTTAAATCATCAATATGAACACTTCAAATTTTGCATCATTTAGCCTAATCTCACAAGCATATAATTTCTCTAATATCAACCTTTCACCACAAGCATTGACATAGCAACTATTATCGCAAGACATAGGCCATTTGCACATATATATACACACCCAAATCAACCAAAATAAGCCAACTCTCATGGCTATATACAAAACCAAACACTTAATATTTACAAGCCATTTCAAATGACTAAATCTGTTACCAAAATGACCAATACTCCTATACATGCCATATAACCAAAACATAAGCTCAAAAGTACCAAAATAGAAGCTTGATAGTGTGATAAAGTCTCCGACGATTCCCAAATCTGAGTTAGCTTCGAGCACACTAAAAAAACAAGGAAAATAAACAAAGAAAGCTATAAAGCTTAGTAAGCTCGTATGAAATAATAAGCAAAGCTTACCATTCAATTATTATTCAAAAATATGAGCATAACATGCTACAAGACATTTAACCACAATGTTAACATGTATTCAATCACATAATTAACCATGAACTCACAATTTCCATAGATTCAATGCTTTTAGAGTTTCTGTACATACCTGTACTGATACGTATCTAATTCTCATCATTTCATATCTTCGATACACTCGTTGAACCATTTCGAATACTATCACATACTCGGGAATCTCGCACCCTAAGTGCCACATATATAGCCTAAGCTATCTCAATCTCATATCACATATAATGCTTACTCTCGAGCTATCAACGGGTCTACTCACACAAGCTGACGGTCATGACGGTTACACTACGCGCTTGCACACAAGTCGACGAGAATTCGTAACACATGCCGGATAACTCAGCCATCGGTAGAACGTACGGACTAGCACCCAATCACATAACCCCTAATGACATGTCATTTGTATCCTAATCTATTCCTAAGGTTCAACCGGGATTTCACACTTGCCAAATTGTCGTCAAATATATCCGCAAGGTCGTATTCACAATTTATGCAATATTAAAGCATTTAAAACACAATTATAATAATGCTTATTATATACAAACTTACCTCAAATGTAAAAATGGCAAAATAAGTCGATTAATCCGATACTTTGTTTTTCCCCCAATCTAAATCCGAATTTCACTTTTCTTGATCTATATGTAATCAAAATTGACTTATTTAATCATCACTCTATTCAATTTAGTCCAAAATACACATTAAGGCAACTTTACACTTTTGTCCCTAATATTTCAACATTTTTACAATTCAGTCCTTATCTCATAAAAATACAATTTCATGTAATTCAACCTATACCCATATTACCCGAATTTCAATTAAGTCCCTAGCAGCCCACATTTTTCATTTATTTCACAATTTAACCATGAATTTTACACATTTCACAAATTAATCCCTATTTGGACATTTTACTAAAAATCACTTAACATATGTTGTTTATCTAACAACAACCATACATTTTCTATCATTAAACATCAAAATACACATGGATCCATCAATGGAAAAACCATAAACCTTTAACAGTTTTGCAAAATAGTCCCTGGGCTAGCTAGATTAAGCTGCAACGATCTCAAAAACATAGAAATCATTAAAAACGGGACAAAAATCGTACTTAAATGAGCAAGAGGAGCTTGGCCGAATGAAAACCCTAACAATGCTTTTCTAAATTTTTGGTTGAAGAACATTAAAAGATGATAACTTTTAATTTGGTTTTATTTATTTTATGCTTAATAACATATTTACTTAATTAACCTTTTAATTTCAACCAAATTTCAACAATACCAAGCCATTATCATCCACTATCATATTAATGGGTTATTTATCACATAAGGACTCCCACTTTAATATTTCATAGCTATTAAACACCTTTAACTAATAGAACTCCACTTTTACACTTTACGTGATTTAGTCCTTTTTATAAAATTGACCATTCAAACGATAAAATTTCTTAACAAAATTTTCACACAATCATACTATCATACCGTAGACATAAAAATAATAATAAAATAATTATTTTGACCTTGAATTTGTGGTCCCAAAACCACTGTTTCGATTTGACTAAAAATGGGTTGTTACAGTTCTCCCCCTTAGGGATTTTTGTCCCCAAAAATCTTACCAGAAAAGAGGTTAGGGTACTATTTTTTCATAGCTTCCTCGGGCTCCCACATAGCTTCTTCAATCCTGTGACATTGCCACAAAACCTTCACTAGAGCTATGCGTTAATGTCTCAATTATTTAACCTCTCGAGCTAAAATTCTGATCGGTTCTTCGTTATACGACATATCAGGTTGAATTTCAATCTCTGACGGTGAAATTACATGCGATGGATCTGATCGATACCGTCGTAACATCGACACATGAAATACATTATGGATCCTTTCTAACTCTGACGGTAAGGCTAGTCGATATGCCACTGGCCCTATTCTTTCGATGATCTCATACGGCCCGATGAATCGCGGACTCAATTTGTCTTTGCGACCAAATCGAAGAATCTTCTTCCACGGAGATACTTTCAAAAATACTTTGTCGCCAATTTGAAATTCAATGTCTTTACATTTCAAATCCGCATATGATTTCTGTCGATCTGAAGCTGCTTTCAAACTGTCGCAAATTATTTTCACTTTCTCTTCAGTTTCTCTGATCAAATCAATCTCGTGAATCTTTTTCTCACTAAGCTAGGTCCAGTATAACGGTGTTCGGCATTTACGACCATACAATGCTTCAAAGGGTGCCATCTTTATACTCGATTGAAAACTGTTATTATACACGAATTCAACCAACGGTAAATATTTCTCTCAGTTGCCTTCAAACTCTAAAACACAGCAACGAAGCATATCTTCAAAAATATGAATTACTCTCTCAGACTGGCCGTCAGTTTGCCGATGAAAAGCGGTACTAAAATGCAATCGTGTACCCAAAGCTTCTTGCAATTTCTTCCAGAATCGCGACGTAAACCTCGGATCTCTATCTGAAATAATAGAAACTGGCACCCCGTGAAATCTAACAATCTCAGAGATGTACAACTCAGCTAATCTATCAAGTGAATAATCTGTACGTACCAAAATGAAATGTGAAGATTTTGTCAGTCGATCAACGACAACCCGAATAGTATCTTTCTTTTTCAGAGACAGGGGCAAACCCGATATGAAATCCATCGTAACTCTATCCCATTTCCATTCTGGTACCACCACCGACTGTAGTAATCCTGAAGGCACTTGATGTTCGACTTTAACTTGTTGACAAACCAAGCATCTTGACACAAACTCTGAAATGTCTCGTTTCATGCCTGACCACAAATACAATTGTTTCAAATCATTATACATTTTTGTACTACCCAGATGTACGGATAAACAACCTCTGTGTGCTTCGTGTAAAATTTTCTGAATAAGCTTGGAATTCTTTTGTACACATATTCTACCTCGAAACATTAAACAATCATCAGATACGATCTGATAGTCTGGATCAGTAGTTGACTCGCGTTGCACTCTTTTAGCTTGCAAATCATTATCACATTTCTGAGCTTCACAAATTTGCTGAAGAAATAATGGTTTAGCTTTTAATTCAGTCAAAATCGAACCATCGTCAGACAAAGTTAACTGTGTATTCATTGCTCGTAAAGCAAATAAAGATTTTTTGCTCAAAGCATCCGTGACTATGTTCACTTTCCCCGGATGATAATCAATTACTAACTCATAATCTTTCAACAGCTTGAGCCATCTTCGTTGACGCAAATTCAAATCTTTCTGAGTCATTATATACTTCAAGCTCTTGTGATCGGTAAAAATATGGCACTTCTCACTGAATAAATGATGTCACAAAATTTTCAATGCGAAAATAATAGCGGCCAACTCTAAGTCGTGCATCGAATAATTCTTTTCATTTGGTTTCAACTGTCTGGAAGCATAAGCTATCATTTTGCCCTCTTACATCAAAACACAACCCAAAACGTTCAATGACGCGTCGCTGAAAATCACAAACTCTTTACCTGGCTCAGGTTGAACCAAAACTGGTGCTTTAGTTAACAATGCTTTCAACTGTTCAAAACTCTATTGACATTTCTCGGACCTCTCGAATTTTACATCTTTCTATAGCAATCAAGTCATCGGTGTAGCAATCATCGATAATCCTTTTACAAAACGTCGATAGTAGCAAGCTAATCCCAGAAAGCTTTGTACTTTAGACACATTTCTTGGTGGTTTCCAGTCAACAACTGCTGAAATCTTGCTCAGATCAAATCGTATTCCTTCTGCGGAAACAATATGCCCCAAAAATCCAACCTCTCGGAGCCAAAACTTGCATTTGCTAAATTTACCAAACAATTGCTTATCTCTCAAAGTTTGTAACACAATTCTCAAATGCTCGGCATGCTCAGACTCATCTCGGGAATAGATCAGAATGTCATCAATGAATACAATAAAAAATCTGTCTAAATACGGTCTAAATTCATCAAATCCATAAAAACTGTAGGAGCATTAGTTAATCTGAAAGGCATAACAAGAAATTCATAATGCCTGTACCTTGTTCTGAACGCAGTCTTCGGCAAATCTAAATCTTTAACTCGTAACTGATAATAGCCAGATCTCAAATCAATCTTCAAGAACATTGTTGCCCCTTTCAACTGATCGAACAAATTATCGATTCTCGGAAAAGGATACTTATTCTTTATCATAACCTTGTTAAGCTGACGATAATCAATATACAATCTCATCGATCCGTCTTTCTTCTTTACGAATAACACTGGTGCACACCAGGGCGAAAAAATAGGTCGTGCAAAACCTCTATCTGTTAACTCTTGCAACTAAGCTTTCAATTCTTTCAATTCTGTCGGAGCCATTTTGTACGGAGCTATAGATATCGGTGATGTTTCCGGCACTAATTCAATAGCAAATTCAACCTTTCTGATCGGTGGCAACCAGGGAATTCCTCTGGAAACACATCCGGAAATTCACATACCACTAGTACTGATTCAATCTTCAATTCAGATACTTTTGTATCCAGTACATATGCCAGATAAGCATCATAACCTTTTCTCACATATCTCTAAGCTGACATCAACAAAATCACAACAGGCAATCCACTCGAATCATCTGATTCAATTCGAAAAATTTCCCTATTCTGACATTTCAATTCAATAGTCTTTCGTCTACAATTCACAATAGCATCATGCAGGGTTAACCAATCCATACCCAGAATCACATCAAATTCATCAAACGATAAAAGCATCAAATTTGCTGGAAAACAGTAAGCCCGAGTCATCAAAGGACAATTCTTGCAAACTTTATCAACTAGGACATACTTGCCTAAGGGGTTCGATACTTTAATCACAAACTCAGTAGACTCAATAGGCAAACTCTTACTAGACACTAAATTCATACAGATATATGAATGAGTCGATCCATGATCTATTCATACAGATATATGAATGAGTCGATCCAGGATCTATCAAAGCAATCACATTAGTGTCATAGAGAGAAAATGACCTGGTGATAACATCAGGTGACGAAGCATCTTTGCGAGCGCGAATAGCGTAAGCTCTAGCTGGTGCTCTAGCCTCGAATCTCACAGCAGAGTCCTTTGTCGTTCATTTGCTACTGCACATATTTCCCGCATTTCTAGGTAGTCTTCCTCTAGCAGCTGTATTACTCGATCTTGCATTCTGATATCTATCTTTCTCGGGTAACTCAGGACAATCTCGAATGAAATGATCTTGCGAGCCACATTTAAAACAACATTTATTATTCATCCAGCAGTCTCCAAAATGTCACCTTCCACATTGTTGACACTCAGGTTTATTGTTTCTCACACTACCAACACTCGATACAAAAGTGGCTTGAGCTTTAGGAGTCGTATATTGCTTTCCACGATCTCTGTTTGAATAACCCACTGAAGCTGTTGAACGATTATACGAATCCCGTGATTTCTTTGACGAGGATTGATATGGTTTATTCATCGATCTCTTCCTCGAATCTCTAGCTTCGAAATTAGCTTTTCTCTTTTCTTTGCCAAGTTCTTCAGCTTTGCAAGCTCGATTAACTAACACAACAAATTTCTTCAATTCCAGAATTCTGACTAGCAATCTGATGTCTTTGTTCAATTCGTCTTCAAATCTCTTACACATAATTGCCTAAATGGAAATACATTCTCGAGCATATTTACTGAGTCTTACAAACTCTCTCTCGTACTAAGTTTCAGACATTCGGCCATGTTTCAGTTCCAGAAATTCCTTGCGCTTCTGGTCGATAAACCGATGGCTTATATATTTCTTTTTGAACTTGTCTTGAAAGAATTCCCACCGTTCTCTTGGTACCATAGATATTAAAGTATTCCACCATTGATACGCAGTGTCTCTCAGAAGTGATACGGCACATTTAACACATTCAGCAGGTCTGCAGGATAGTTCATCAAATACTCTGATCGTATTCTCAAGCCAAAACTCGGCTCTCTCAGGATCGTCATCAATAGTAGCTTTGAATTCTTCAGCCCCGTATTTCTGGATCTTATCAATAGGCGGCTTATTCAATCGTAGAGGTTCCAAACCTTGAGGAGATATGGGAACCGGTTGGGGATTAGGTGGGGGTGGAGGTTGTTGAGCAGCCGGGTTTGTTCGAATAAATTCTGTAAACCACTCGTTCATCATTTGGAAGAAGGCTTCCTTGGCCTCTCCTCCTTGACTACGCGATACGGGTCTTGAATTTGATTGCGCTACTCCGTGAACGGAGGCTGGCGCATTACTCTCAACATCACCAGCTACAACTCAATTGGGATCCATTTACTATATGAAAACACGATTTAAAACTGTCAAGAGATATCACACTATCACAGGTTATATATGGCATATATAGCTAGACTCTCACATACGCTACGTTAGTCCTAGAATCGACTAAACCGTAGCTCTGATACCAATAAATGTAACACCCCTCACCTGTATTCAACGCTAGGATAGGGTTACAGAGCATTACTGAACTTATTTCGAAAATAACCATACATTTCACATATATTTTCGAATTTCAAGTAAACATCATTCAAAATGATTAACATTGTCCCTAATACGAGCCTACGAGGCCCAAAACATGCATTCGGGGTGGTTCGGGACTAAACCGATAACTTATAAAATTTCTGGAAAACTTAGAAATATTTTACAAAATTCAGGGGACACACGCCCGTGTGGCCCGGCCGTGTGTCTCATACGACCAAAGACACGCCCGTGTCACAGGCCGTGTGGACATTCAAAATGGGATCACATGGCCGTCTCCCAGCCCGTGTACGACGCATGTAACTCTCTGACTTGGGTCACATGGCCAAAACACACGCCCGTGTGGCTAGCCGTGTACCCTAAGAACTAGTCATACACGCCCGTGTGCCAGGCCGTGTCAAACCTGTAGGGTATACTGACTTATGCCACACGGCCAAGTCACACGCCCGTGTGCTGGGCCGTGTAGAGCATACTGAATTGATTTCTAATTCAACACCAGGGGACACACGGCTGTGTATCCTGACTGTGTGTCACACACGGCTGAGACAAACGCCCATGTCTCTGCCCGTGTGGACAAAAATAGGCTACTTACCAAGCCATTTTGCCACCCAAATGTGTACACACTTAAACCAACCTAATTTGCACACAACATGGCATAAATATGCATTCAATCCACCTCAACCAAGAATAATTCATACCATTTCAATATCAACAACTACAAGTCACACAAATACCACAATATACCATTCAATCTCATACCAAAATTTCAAATTCTTAAATCATCAATATGAACACTTCAAATTTTGCATCATTTATCCTAATCTCACAAGCATATAATTTCTCTAATATCAACCATTCACCACAAGCATTGACATAGCAACTATCATCACAAGACATAGGCCATTTGCACATATATATATACACACCCAAATAAACCAAAATAAGCCAACTCTCATGGCTATATACAAAACCAAACACTTAATATTTACAAGCCATTTCAAATGACTAAATCTATTACCAAAATGACCATTACTCATATACATGCAATATAACCAAAACATAAGCTCAAAAGTACCAAAATAGAAGCTTGATAGTATGATAAGGTCTCCGACGATTCCAAAAGCCGAGCTAGCTTCGAGCACACTAAAAAAACACAAAAAATAAACAAAGTAAGCTATAAAGCTTAGTAAGCTCGTATGAAATAATAAACAAAGCTGATCATTTAATTATTATTCAAAAATATCAACATAACATGCTACAAAACATTTAACCACAATGTTAACATGTATTCAATCACATAATTAACCATGAACTTACAATTTCCATAGATTCAATGCTTTTATAGTTTTCGTACATACCTATACTGATATGTTTCTAATTCTCATCATTTCATATCTTCGATACACTCGTTGAACCATTCAGAATACTATCGGATACTCGGGAATCTCGCACCCTAAGTGCCACATATATAGCCAAAGCTATCTCAATCTTGTAACACCCCAAACCCGGCCTAGAAGTTAGGCCCGAATCTGGCGTGTCACATGAAAGTGTTTTTTAAAACCATGTTTCTTGTTGTTAAAACTTGTTTGAGAGTTATAGCCTCTTTGTTAAAACTCAAAACACTTAAACAATTGTTATCCACTTGCAAACGTAATTACTTTTAAAACTTTATCTGTTGCAGAAGCATATTTAAAATAAATAATTTAGGAAAATGTAGTGTTTAAAATTTGAGTAGCAGAAGCATTTTGAAAATGTTACGGAAACATAGTGTTTTGAAGACAGTTATCGTTTCTAAAATTGTATCCCACTTTTAGCAGTTAGAAAACATCATAAATAAATATCAGAAATAATAAGTTAAAATTAGAGAGGCCTTATAACAACCCAAATAAAAATATTTAAAAGTAAATAATCAAAACAGCAAGCATAAGCAGGGTGTGGTCTTCTCCGAGTCCCTCGCAGCTCCGATCCATCTAAGGCTGAGAATTACCTGCACAGTTAAAAACGGGGTGAGTTTATGAAAACTCAGTGTGTAATCCCCTTACTAGAGTAACAATCAGTATACAGAAACCGAAACTGAAACAGTCTGACCAAAGCCCTTTAAGAGTAACAGTACAGTCAGTTCAAAGCATACGTGAGTCAGAGCCCACTACAATATCATTTGGGTCACAACCCATAACAGAATCAATTGGGCCTAGCCCAAACCAAGATCAGAACAAGTGGCCTAAGCCCAGTACAGTGAGCTTATCTCATTTGCCCGATGAATTCCTCTGAATAACCGAGAATACCAAATCTCTTACCATGAACTTGATGCTAAAGCCATATTTTGGATACGGTCTTACATGGGATATCTCATCTTGGTTTCAAGGCCATGTCTTGACATGGACTTATATGAAATCTTCCTCTTGATAACTTGTTCAATGCTAAGCTTGGGTCCTTGGACTTACATGATAACTTGTTCAATGCCAAGCTTGGGTCCTTGGACTTACATGATAACTTGTTCAATGCCAAGCTTGGGTCCTTGGACTTACATGATAAACTTGCTTGATTGCCGATGCCATGCCTCGGCTTGGTCTTATACGGACTTTCTCATACTTGATCTCATTAATTTCTTTGTTTAACATAACATTAAACATTTTCATAATAACATTATATATTATGCTAAGCAATTCAATGATATAAATCATAAAGCTTAGAAATCATACAAACTTACCTCAATATACAAAATGTAGCTAGGTATGCAATTTAGCCCTCGACCTTGTTCTTACCTCGGTTTTGATCCGGGCTTCATTTTTCTTGATCTATAGTCATAAATAGATCATTTAATATTCACATTGACTAAATTGACCCTTTACTCATACTTGGGCAAAATTACTATTTTG
This sequence comes from Gossypium sturtianum, assembly GCA_025698515.1. Lineage (NCBI taxonomy): Eukaryota > Viridiplantae > Streptophyta > Magnoliopsida > Malvales > Malvaceae > Gossypium > Gossypium sturtianum. The sequence continues at coordinate 111,438,837 of CM046952.1, forward strand.
CCCCTATACTTTCTCATATTTGCACTTTTGCCCCAAGGCTCGTAAAATAATTTTCATTCAACTTTCTTAGACTACATGCTTAGCTGATTCATTTTCTCTACTATAGCCATTATTAATTCTCGTTATTTTTAATAGGTATGACTAATTTCAAAACTTTTACAAACAAGTCCATACTATCATATTTCATGAAATTCATTAAGGAAAAGATGTTTATCTAACATCAAACTCTCTTAATCTTCCATAAAACATCATTTAACAAGCATGTCATTCATAGATGAATTTTTGAACATGCATCTTAGCTTATTTTATAGCTAAAAATAGCTAATTCATAATACGAGGACTTCAAAAACACGAAGAATATTAAAAACGGGGCTAATATTAACTTACTAGCAAGCTTGAAAAAAATGAAGAACCCTAGCTATGGAGTCTTCAAATTTTCGGCAAGGGAAGGAAGAAGATGAATGAAATTTTTATCATCTTTTTCCTATTTTAATCACTTATTAGACAAATGACCAAAATGCCTTCTCTTTAAAAAATTCTATTTTACTAACTCATGTCCATTTTTGTCCAAAATTTATAATTTGGGCAAATTGCTATTTAAGGACTTATAATTGCTATTCTAGAGCTATTTCATACAAAATGCTTCTAGAAACTCACATTTTACAACTTTTCCAATTTGGTCCTTTTTGACCACTCAACTTCAATTTAGCAAAATTGCTTCATGAAACTTTCACACTAACATAGAAACATGGCATGAACCTTAAAAACTCATAAATTCACCTCGGATTCGTGGTCTCGCACCACTATTCTGACTAGGCCCTAAATCGGGCAGTTACAATTCTCCCTCATTAGGTATTTTCGTCCTCGAAAATCTTACCAGCAAAAAGGTTTGGATACTGGCTTCTCATACTCTCTTCCGGTTCCCATGTGGCTTCTTCTATTCCATGTCTTTGCCACATTACTTTCACTAAGGCAATACTTTTCTTTCTTAGCTGCTTCACTTCCCGAGCTAATATCTTGACTGGTTCTTCACCATAAGTCATGTCGGGATGAATCTCTACCTCTGACTGGGGAATTACATGCGAAGGGTCTGATCGGTAGCGTCTTAACATTGACACGTGAAACACATCATGTATCTTTTCTAACTCTGATGGTAAAGCCAATCTATAAGCTACAGGCCCAACTTTCTCAGTAATCTCATACGGTCCAATAAAACGTGGACTCAACTTGCCTTTTCGGCCAAATCGAGAACTTTTCTCCAAGGTGACACTTTCAAGAAAACTTTAATCTCCGAGTTGATACTCTATCTCTTTTCTCTTTAAGTCCGAATAAGACTTCAGTCTGTCTGATGCAGCTTTTAAACTTTCTCGTATCACTTTCACTTTCTCTTCAGCTTCTCTAACCAAATCAACCCCGTGAATTTGGTTTTCTTTAAGTTCAGTCCAATATAAAGGCGTTCGGCACTTACTCCCATATAAAGCCTCATAAGGCACCATCTTTAAGCTCGACTGAAAGCTATTATTGTAAGCAAACTCTACTAATGGGAGAAATTTTTCCCAATTGCCTCAGAATTCAAGAATACAACATCTGAGCATATCCTCAAGTACTTGAATTAACCTCTCTGATTGACCGTCAGTTTGAGGATGAAAAGCGGTACTAAAGTTCAACTTTGTACCCAAGGCCTCTTGTAACTTCTTCCAAAATCTAGATGTGAATCTCGGATCTCTATCCGATATGATAGACAAGGGAACTCCATGAAGTCTTACTATTTCTGAAACATACAAGTTTGCCAACTTGTCTAGTGAGTAATCAACTCGTACAGGTATAAAATGGGCTGATTTCGTAAGTCTATCAACCATAACCCATATAGCATATTTCTTGCTCGGAGACAACGGTAAACCCATTACAAAATCCATAGTAATACGGTCCCATTTCCAAATCGGAACTAAAATGGGTTGAAGCAAACCCGAAGGTACTTGGTGTTCAAATTTTTACTTGCGACAAATCAAGCATTTGGAAACAAATTCAAATATCTTTCTTCATTCTCGCCACCAATATCATTGTTTCAAGTCATTATACATCTTGGTACTACCCGATGTACAGATAAACATCCATTATGGGCCTCATGCAAAATTTTCTCGAATAAGCTCTTCTTTTCTCGGTACAAAACTCGTTTTGAATGTCGACTTCCATTGGGACTAACTGGAAGTCGACTCAACATTTGTCTCACACTGAGCTCTATTAACTTGTAATTCACTATCCTCTTTTTGGGCTTCAACGATCTCTTGGAGAAAATTGGTCTAGCTCTCAACTCACTAGAATAGAACCATCATCTGGACAAGGTCATCCGTGAATTCATTGCCCTTAATGCAAATAAGGATTTTCTCGCTCAAAGCGCCGGCGACCACGTTCGCTTTCCCGATGGTAATCAATGACCATCTCATAATCTTTTATCAACTCTAACCATCTCTCGTTGTCTTAAGTTCAAATCTTTCTACGTCATCAAGTACTTCAAACTTTTATGATCGTGAAAATCGACATTCTCACCATATAGGTGATGTCTCCATATCTTCAATGCGAAGACTATGGCAACAATTCTAAATCATGCGCTTCTGATAATTCTTCTCATGAGGCTTCAACTGTCTGCGAGGCATAAGCAATAACTTTGCCTTCTTGCATAAGTACACAAACCTAATCCATTTAAGGATGCATCGTTGTAAATCACAAATTCTTTCCCCGTCTCAAAGTTGTACTAAAATCGGGGCTTCACAACATTGCCTTCAACTTCTCGGAACTTTGTTGGCATTGTTCTCGCCCACTCAAACTTCACGCTTTTTCAGAATAATTTCGTCATCGGGGTTGCAATCATAGAAAACCCTTGACAAATCGTCTGTAATAATCAAGCTAAGCCTTAGAAACTTCTAATCTCGGTGACATTCTTCTGTGGTTTCCAGTCCATAATGGCTTAGATCTTACTTGGGTCTACTTGAAACCCCTTCTCCCGAGACAATATGTCCCAGAATCCTACTTCCTCGAGCCAAAATTCACTTTTATCGAACTTGGCATATAATCGATTTTCTTGAAGAGTCTCAGAAAGCTCGTCTGTAGGTCCTCAAATGCTCATTCTCATCTTGGGAATAAATCAAGATGTCGTCAATAAAACGACTACAAACTTGTCGAGGTATGGTCTAAAAATGCGGTTCATTAAGTCCATGAATACTGCAGGAGCATTGGTCTAACCAAAGGGCATGACTAAGAATTCATAATGCCCATACCTTGTTCGAAAAGCTATCTTGGACACGTCCTCAATCCTTTACTCTCAATCGGTAGTACCCCGATCTCAAGTCTATCTTAGAGAACACGGTGGCTCCTTTCAATTGATCGAACAAATCATCGATCCTTGGCAATGGGTACTTGTTCTTTACTGTCACTTTATTAAGCTGACGGTAATCTATGCACAATCTCATAGTGCCATCCTTCTTTTTACAAATAAAATTGGAGCACCCTGGGAGAACAACTTGACCTTGCAAAGCCTTTGTCTGTTAACTCTTGCAATCGTGTCTTCAACTCTTTCAACTCCGTTGGAGCCATTCTGTAGGAGTAATAGATATTGGTACAAAGATCGAGCTAGCTCAATGCTGAACTCAACTTCGTGATTGGAGGTAATCCCGATAATTCTTCAGAAAGACATCCAAGTACTCACATGCTATCGGCACCGACTCAATCTTTGACCCGGTTTCTTTATCATTCATCACAAAGGCCGATATTCCTCATACCCTTTTCTCATGTATTTCTCGTGTCATCATATGGGAAATCACAACCGCAACCTACTCTATTCATCCGATTCTATGTGAAGGGTGTCCCCATTCTCACATCTCATCTCAATGTATTTCTTCCCACAATTAACTATTACATTATGGGCAACAACTACCCATACCGAGAATGAGGTCAAACTCATCAAATGGTAACAACATAAGGTTTGCTTTAAAACAATGACCTCTAATCATTAATGGACAATCTTTACATACTTCATCAACTAACACACTCTTGCCTAAAGGATTAGACACCTTAATCATAAATTCTCAGAAAGTCTATAGGCATACTCAAATCGGATACTAATTTCATGCAAATGTAAGAGTGTGTGGATCCGGGATCTATTAAAGCAATAACTTTGATATCATGAAGAGCAAAGGTACCCGTAATAACATCATGGAAGATGCCTCTTCGCGAGCGCGAATGGCATAAGTCCTTGCAGTGCTCTACCCTCGGTCCGTAGCCCGCTCTCTAGGGTTACCTCTTCCCTTGCCCCGCTTCCTGGGTTACTCTGTGGTCTTCCTCGGACCATACCCCCAGATCTCGGGTTCTGAGTTCTTTCTTCTTTCATCATCTCTAGACAATCTTTTATATAGTGGTCTTGAGAACCACATCTAAAGCATGCATTTTCGTGTGCTCAGATTCCCTAAATGGCGTTTGCCACAATGTGGGCATTCGGGTCTATCGAATCTAATGTTCCCAACACTTGCAATCAAGTAGTCTCGTGCTTTATTCCCCGAATATTGCTTGCTCTTGTCTTTCTTTGAAAACCCAATGGAAGTAGCCGATCGGGTAGGGAAATCTCTTGACTTCTTGGATGAAGATTTGAATGACTTATTCCATCGTCTCTTTCTAGAGTCGAGACTCGCTTTGATTTCTTCTTCTCTTTTACTAGTTCTTCGGCTTTACAAGCCCTTTCGACTAGCACCACAAATTCCTTCATTTTCTAGGACAAAGAACAAATGCTTTGATGTCCTCATTCAGCCCATCTTCAAATCTTTTACTCATGATGGCTTTGGTGGACACACATTCTCGAGCGTATTTGCTTGAGTCTTACAAACTCACGCTCATAGTCATCATCGACATCTTGCCTTGCTTCAGCTTCTAGGAATTCTTTCTTTTCTCGGTCCACAAACCTTTGACTGATATACTTTTTCTTGAACTCTTCTTGGAAGAATTCCCATGTGATCTTCTCCTTGGTACCATCGATACAAGGGTGTTCCACCATTGATAGGTAGAATCTCTTAAAAGGAGACTACACACTTCATGCTTTCTCAGTGTGCATGATAATTCATTAAATACCCTGATGGTATTTTCTAACCAGAACTCAGCTCTTTCTAGATCATCATCTTTTCTAGCCCAAAATTCTTCTGCCCCATGTTTCCTGATCCTATCAACTGGAGGCTTAACTCCTCTTGCCACCTCTACTACTTGAGGGGCTACTGGAATAGGTTGTGGAACAGGTGGGGGTGGAGGGGGTTGTGCATTCGGTCCGCATTTAATGAACTCCGTGTACCATGTGTTCATCATATGGAGGAAGGCTTCTCTAGCCTCTTCTCCTCCTCCTTGACTCACCGTAGTGGGTCTAAACTCGTTCTCATTCGGCACCGTCCCTTCAGCGGAGTCATGCGATATTTTCCACGCCATCCGCCATATCTCTTCCAGAATCCATTTACTATATATAAACATAATTTAAGTCATCAGAAGTCGTCACACTATCATTATAAAAACATTCTTACGCATGGCATGTATAGCTAGACTCGTGCTCGTGCTACGTTAGTCCTAGAACTGGCTAAACCGTAGCTCTGATACCACTAAATGTAACACCCCATACCCGAGTCTGAGGCTCAGACCGGATATGAGACATTACTATCCTTGAACTTGCTTAATCATGACATTACGGGCTATAAAATTTTATTCCGAAATTAAAACTTCTTATTCTTAAACAATTCGTACATTTCATGGGCCTACAATGCCTTAAACTTGTACTGGTAAACTTTCTGAACCTTATCGAAAAACTTTTCTTTGAAATAGGGGTTACACGCCCGTGTAATATAAGACATGCCCGTGCATAGGCATACACGCCAATGTCCTCAGACCGTGCCCTTAAAACTCAGTATTTTGCCAATTTCCACACGGCCATATCATGCCCGTGGTCCTAGCCCGTGTGAAAAACCTTAGCATTCTGACTTATAACACACGGCCATGGCACGCCCATGGACTTAGACCGTGTACTACATCTTGATATATTGACTTATTTCACACGACCGGCACACGCCTAAGTTCTAACCGTGTGTCATGCACGCTTAACACACGGCCGTGGGATTGGTCCGTGGCCCATTCTCGACTTATAAGACTAAGGTGCGGCTTTATACACGCCCTAGACACACGCCTCTGTGTGTCTAACCGCAGCTGCACTTAGGGCTATTTACCAAGCCAATTACCATCCTGAAATTAAGACCAAACTCAAGCTCAATTCAACAACTCAATTATTACATCTTTCATGAACAATATGACATGCTTCATTGATATTAATAACATACATTCTTAGTCAAACTTGGCCAATCACTTAGCCATTTACAAAAGAATAATAAACTTGACAGCCCATACTTTTGCCCCTTTCTAAGACATATACTCAAAATGAAATGTTTCCTATACATGCCATACTTAAAATCAACTTGGCTATACCAAAATGGCGATTGATAGTGTGCCACGAGCTCCGACTTCAATGATCCACAGTTTAGCTTGGCGGGACTACATGAAAAGAAAGAATTAAAGACGTAAGCATTTAGCTTAGTAAGTTTTCATATAAAACACATATCAACATACTTGCTTAAATAAACCATTTGAAATAATCTATGGTATCATAATTTCAACTATAAAGCTTATTTGCTCATACTTGGTTGTTACATGCCTTGTAATACTTACTAGTCTCATACTTGTGAAGTAAACAAGATACTTGTATCACTTGATCAGCATACTTTAACATAGTAATCATAATCTCTATTTTATCATTCATCATATGACTAATATTTGTCCCCACTTGATAATGATTTTGCTTACTAAACTTTCTTGTTATCTCTTGTGAGCTTATCTTATTTGCCCGATGAATTCCTCTGAATAACCGAGAATACCAAATCTCTTACCATGAACTTGATGCTAAAGCCATATTTTGGATACGGTCTTACATGGGATATCTCATCTTGGTTTCAAGGCCATGTCTTGACATGGACTTATATGAAATCTTCCTCTTGATAACTTGTTCAATGTCAAGCTTGGGTCTTTGGACTTACATGATAACTTGTTCAATGCCAAGCTTGGGTCCTTGGACTTACATGATAACTTGTTCAATGCCAAGCTTGGGTCCTTGGACTTACAAGATAAACTTGCTTGATTGTCGATGCCATGCCTCGGCTTGGTCTTATACGGACTTTCTCATACTTGATCTCATTAATTTCTTTGTTTAACATAACATTAAACATTATCATAATAACATTATATATTATGCTAAGCAATTCAATGATATAAATCATAAAGCTTAGAAATCATACAAACTTACCTCAATATACAAAATGTAGTTAGGTATGCAATTTAGCCCTCGACCTTGTTCTTACCTCGGTTTCGATTCGGGCTTCGTTTTTCTTGATCTATAGTCATAAATAGATCATTTAATATTCACATTGACTAAATTGACCCTTTAGTCATACTTGGGTAAAATTACTATTTTGCCCCTATACTTTCTCATATTTGCACTTTTGCCCCAAGGCTCGTAAAATAATTTTCATTCAACTTTCTTAGACTACATGCTTAGCTGATTCATTTTCTCTACTATAGCCATTATCAATTCTCGTTATTTCTAATAGGTATGACTAATTTCAAAACTTTTACAAACTAGTCCATACTATCATATTTCATGAAATTCATTAAGGAAAAGATGTTTATCTAACATCAAACTCTCTTAATCTTCCATAAAACATCATTTAACAAGCATGTCATTCATAGATGAATTTTTGAACATGCATCTTAGCTTATTTTATAGCTAAAAATAGCTAATTCATAATATGAGGACTTCAAAAACACGAAGAATATTAAAAACGGGGCTAAGATGAACTTACTAGCAAGCTTGAAAAAAATGAAGAACCCTAGCTATGGAGTCTTCAAATTTTCGGCAAGGGAAGGAAGAAGATGAATGAAATTTTTATCATCTTTTTCCTATTTTAATCACTTATTAGACAAATGACCAAAATGACCTTCTCTTTAAAAATTTCTATTTTACTAACTCATGTCCATTTTTGTCCAAAATTTATAATTTGGGCAAATTGCTATTTAAGGACTTATAATTGCTATTCTAGAGCTATTTCATACAAAATGCTTCTAGAAACTCACATTTTACAACTTTTGCAATTTGGTCCTTTTTGACCATTCAACTTCAATTTAGAAAAATTGCTTCATGAAACTTTCACACTAACATGCAAACATGGCATGAACCTTAAAAACTCATAAATTCACCTCGATTCATGGTCTCGCACCACTATTCCGACTAGGCCTAAATCGGTCATTACACGATACTACACACTCAATGACGCAAAGATAGTCAAGCTAATAACAACGCAACAAAGCCGCTAATAATAGTATACGTGGTCGAGCCGCTAAAATCGATTACGTGGCGATGCCACTATAATAATAAAACGTGGCAAAGCCACTAGTACATAGTACTAATGCAAAGCAGAGTCGCTAATAATTGATGAACGTGGCCGTGCCACTAAAATCGATGATATCGTGGCGAAGCCACTAGAGCAGATAAAATGTGGCGAGCCACTAGTACAAAGATTGGTCCAAATACAAATCCCAACCCCATGCAATATGCCGTGTATGTCACGCCCAATCATTACAGTGTGTATGCAAATGACCATGCTTAGTAATGAGACATTTCAACACATATTAACAAAGATTTCACCACACGCTCACGCTTAAGTCGCTTAAAACACGATCATACGATCACAATCAAATCGGTCAAATCATAGCACAGTCGGTCATTTACCCACAAGGGCAAATCACCATTTTACCCTATAAGGGTATGTCAAGAATCCTACCCTCGTGGGCATTTCTAATTCTACCTTACGGGGTAATTCGGTGATTCTACCCTACAGGGGTATTTCAATAATTTCACAAATCAGGGTATTTCGGTAATTTTGCAAATCGGGGTATTTCAGTAATTTGTAAACAAAGGGTATTTCAGTAATTTCACAAATCACGGGTCTTTCGGTAATTTCACAAATCAGAGGTATTTTAGTAACTTTACAAACTGAGGGTATTTCAGTAATTTTACAAACTGAGGGTATTACAGTAATTTTACAAATCAATGGTATTTCAGTAATTTTACAAACTGAGGGTATTTCAGTAATTTTACAAATTGAGGGTATTTTAGTAATTTTACAAACTGAGGGTATTTCAGTAATTTTACAAACCGAGGGTATTTTAGTACTTTTACAAATCGAGGGTATTTCAGTAATTTTACAAATCGAGGGTTATTAACGACCCAACAGAAGGTTACCGTCGCCTTGAGCGACTTAGGAAATCCAAATTGACTTAACGGCGAAGATAGGCCTAAGGCCCATTACCCTGCCCAAGTGGGCCCACACACTCGTGTGGCCCACTTAGCCTAGAAACAACCACGGCTATGCAACGTCACAGCCCAAATCAATAACTTATCACAACACGGACATTTCATCTGTGTGGGCCCACAAGCCCATTGGGCCTACACGGCCCCATTTCGGCCTGACGCGGCCCAAAGCACCTAAGTCATGTGCGCGACATGATAAGCCTATCTATTTCCAATTTAACAGTGTGACTTGCATTCGCGGGCCCTACGGCCCATTGGCCCATCGAGGCCCATTCCAGCCCAAGTGACCTACTATGGCCCAAGCCCATGAATTCGCTCATGGTGGCCTTTCTCATCACACGCTCACGCTCCGTGAGCACGGTTCACCACACGCGCGATCGCACGCTCGTATGGCATCATTCACCGGTATTTCGGCTTTTCGGCATAATGCCGATCAACAGTGAAAATAGTACAATATACGCACCTTCGGCTTTTCAACCGATCAACAATCTGAACAATGTATACGGATACACACCTTATCACGTAGAGTACTAAATAATCACGGCGTCATCACCTTCACTAGAGCGATCAATCGCGATTTGCCCGGTTAAACCAAAGTATTCTAAACAGAGATAATGATGCGAATGGGCCTAGGGCCCATTCTCACCAAATGGGCCCACACGCCAGTGGCCCATTCACCAAATCTAGCCACGTAGATATGAGATTCACATGATAGACCACCCAATATCTACTACACAATCATACAATTTATTCATATGGGCCCACGGGCCCACTTGGCCCACGGCAGCCTAGACCCATGAGAACACTCATGAGGGCCTCAACTATCGCGTCGAAGCTCCCACACGTGCGCTCGCACGCTCGTGTGGCTACCATTGTCGTATGACCGGCACTTTGGCTCTTGCCGCTCTACAGCTAGAGTAGTGTGAAATACACACCTGATAGGAATCTAAAATTAATCTGCGCTCCGAACACTCCTATGCCCAAACGCCAAACCAAGGTATGCCTACTCTCCTCATAGATCGCTCTATTTAAAGCCAGCTTCTCGCCTACTCTCACGCTAGCTTCCCGATATGGTATCCCTCCATCAATCTTCCAAAACCGTCCCAAATTAGCAAAATAGTCACCTTTCGCATGCAAGGGGTTTCAACCTCGCACCATTAGGACACTCCACACGCCACTTGCCACCTTTACAGTGTAGAGACCTTGTGTAACAAAACAAGCACAACTAAATATAAGTCTTTGGGCCAAAGTCCAAGTTCATTTAAAAGGAAATCAAAATGAATTGCAAGCGCCAAGACTTGAACCTATGCTCCCTTGCAACCTTAATGACGCCTTGCCACTAGGCCACTTGCTTTCTTGTGTCATTTTTTTCCCACAATTTATTCTTAAAGCCTACTTACTTACTCCCAGGGTTTTATTCACCTAAAACAAAATTTCTTCCTAAAGCCCAGGTTTGAACCCGGGACTTCATGGAAGCCCCCTAGCCTTCCAAAATCACTCACCTAATAGGTCCAACTTGCATTAGTGCCGTTCTCTTGTTCTCAAAAATTTTAAACGCTCCCATGCCCAAGGCCCAATAGGCCCAATTCTAGTAGGCCCAAAAATTCGGGGCGTTACAAATCTCATATCACATATAATGCTCACTCTTGAGCTATCAACGGGTTTGCTCACACAAGCTGATGGTCATGACGAAGCTACACGGTGCTGCTCACACAACCTGATGAGAATCCACAACACATGCCAGATAACTCAGACATCGGTAGAACGTACGGACCAACACCCAATCACATAACCCCTAGTGACATGTCATTTGTATCCTAATCTATTCCTAAGGTTCAACCAAGATTTCACACTTGCCGAATCATCGTCAAATATGTAACATCCCCAAACCCGGCCCATTCACTACGACCGAATCTGGTTATGTCACTGGGAAAGACGGTTGGAAATCTTTGTTTTTAGAACTAAACTTGAAAATTTGTTATCGCTGAAAATCGTGTCCATTTAAAATTTAATAAATAATATAAGTTTGTTGAAAATTCCGAATTACAACATTATTATAAGTTGCTATAATATGAATCCTTTTTGCGAAATTATTACTAAGCGTAGTGTAAACTACAACTTTAATAAATAGAGTACTTTAAACCAAAGAGGCCCTTATTACATCAATAAAATCCCAAAATTACTGATAATCTAAAATACTTAAATAAAGTGAAACATCTTCTTCTGCATGGGCCACCTTGTATCCACTCCAACCCGTCCACTAATCACGACTCACCTGCGACGATTAAAAAGTTGGGTGAGTCATACAGACTCAGTGTGTAAGATAACCACTGAAATCCACCCACATGCTTAGCCACATAGTATCCCAATTATCAATTGCAACAAGTAATATATATATTCATTTTAACAATTACCACAATCTGGGCTTGGCCCACATTCACGTCATACTCAATTACTGGCCCATTTCCACGTATGTTCCCAAACATACCTATCCACATGTCATATTGGGCTTGGCCCATTTCCATATTATCACAAAAATAATGCAACATGATCCCCAACCCAACCTAGGGTCCATCCGCTACACACCCCCTTATCCAAATTTACCACACACCGGACTATCGAGTCACCCTCTCCTTTTTCTCCAAAAGGCAACCAATGCCATCCACGACGTAGCGTATAGCTAACATCAAACCACGATGGAGCACACAGCAATCCATCAAGCCACGATATGGCATAAAGCTCATATCAATCAAGGTAACCACGCGAACTAAATCGCAAAGATCCACAACGCGACCTCAGTCAGCGCCAATCCACGATGTAGCACAAAGTCGACATCAACCACGTACTCGAAGTACACCCGTACCTTCTTTTCATATCCCACCCATGCACATGCCACATAAAATATATTCGTGATCATGCATGCACATGCTTACTAATATCCATAAACATACTCATATACAAGCAAGTAATCACATTGCAACAAGTTCGATGCTAACCTGATCATCGCTATACCCTTCAGGGGTATATATATAGCACACTTACTACTGCACTTGTTAGTAAAACATATAACACATAAAACCCGGAAACAGTGGGTTAGTTACACACCTTACTACTAGGAGTTCTAGACTCTCGATCCTCGATGCTATCGTCTAGCGAAACTACGGCTATTTGCTTAACGTTTTCTGCTGCTGGCCCACACCCTGGTGGCCAATCTCGTACAGCAGAAACCGCTCTCTTCTTAAACTTCGGAATAGGGACCTTCCTTTGCCCACTCTGACTGGTTGTGGCCTCCATGCAAAAGCTTAATCAGGTAAACAGGTTAACCCTCAAAACACCACTTAAGCATTTAACCTTAATAAATAATCTTACCTCCACTTGACCAACCTTGATCACTACAACGGAGGCTTGGCCAACCACTAAAACCCCAAGTATCTCAGTCACGGAACTCGAAAGGATCTAAGTTAACACTCGGCCCAAGTGCTATCAAGGAAATTCGGCAAAGGGGTGATGGATGTAGATTCGGCTATTAACTAAATCAAGGAGAGGGAATAGCTATTTCGGCCAAAGAGGTATTTTAAGGAGGGAAAGAAGAAGTGTGGGGTGTACTTTCTGGTTTTGAAGTGAAAAGGGAAGGGAAATAGGAGAGTGGAGGGTTCGGCCACTTGGGGAAAATGTGGGAGAAGAAGAAAGGAGAGAAGGCAGATGGATGAATGAAGAATGAGCACTCCCCTATTTATACTAAAAGGCCAAGCTCCAACCCCCCAAAAATAGTCCCCAAAATCTTCCTAAAACACCTCCCTACCATCCATTCAAAATGTTTTGAAAAAATAAATAAAATAAAATAAAATCAAACCTAACTAGCCAAAATTTAAAAACAAAGACCAAGTCTTCTCCACCTTTCAAGCCTCCCAAAACCGTCCAATACCACCAAATTTGCTGCCCAAAATAACAAAAACAAAATTCCAAACACCAGGTTCGAACTTGGGACCTTCTGCCGCACTCCTTGCCCCCCCAACGCCCAGGCCACTCGGCCACTTTGAATTTTATGCTAGAAACCCCCAACATTTATTTATAACCCTTCTTTCTCCAGCCCCATAGCCGCACATAAAATGAAACGCCAAAATGCTGCTTAGTCGCCGAACCAGCCACCCACACGCACCTCCAGCGCCTAAGCGCCGCACGAGCACCACTTGGACCAGCTGCTTCTTGTGTCCTAAACCCCAAATTAATTCTTAAAACCTTCCTTAACCCAGCCCCCTTATCTATGACGCCACACAAAAAAAACGCATCTCATGCCTCTACCACGACTCGAACCTTGCCCCCCCTTTTGCTCCTTGAAGCGCCCCATAACAAGGCCCTAAGTGGCGTCCTTAAGCCACTCTACCAAGCCTCTTTCTTGTGCTAAAACCCCACCAAAAATTCTCTTAAAGCCCTCTCCATCCAACTCCCCCTACTAGCCCCTAAAACTAAAAATTTTCTAAGGCAACCTACCACCACCTAGGGTTCTCTGGACCCCTAAAACTTACCCAACCACACACTGAAGTGTGCCAACACCCAAGCTAAGCACCAAAAATCTAACCCCTAGAACCAGGGTGTTACAAAATATACCCGCAAGGTCGTATTCACAATTTATGCAATATTAAAGCATTTAAAACACAATTATAGTAATGCTTATTACATACGAACTTACCTCGAATGCAAAAACGGTGAAATAAGTCGATTAATCCGATACTTTGTTTCTCCCCCAATCTAAATCTGAATTTCACTTTTCTTGATCTATATGTAATCAAAATTAACTTATTTAATCATCACTCTATTCAATTTAGTCCAAAATACACATTAAGGCAACTTTACACTTTTGCCCCTAATATTTCAACATTTTTACAATTCAGTCCTTATCTCATAAAACCCATATTAGCCGAATTTCAATTAAGTCCCTAGCAGCCCACATTTTTCATTTATTTCACAATTTAACCATGAATTTTACACATTTCACAAATTAATCCCTATTTGGACATTTTACTAAAAATCACTTAACAAATGTTGTTTATCTAACAACAACCATGCATTTTATATCTTTAAATATCAAAATACATCTAGATTCATCAATGGAAAAACCCTAAACCTTTAACAATTTTGCAAAATAGTCCCTGGGCTAGCTAGATTAAGCTGCAACGATATCAAAAACATAGAAATCATTAAAAACAAGACAAAAATCGTACCTAAATGAGCAAGAGGAGCTTGGCCGAATGAAAACCCTAACAATGGATTTTCTCCCTTCAATTTTTGGTTGAAGAACATTAAAAGATGATAATTTTTAATTTGGTTTTATTTATTTTATGCTTAATAACATATTTACTTAATTAACCTTTTAATTTCAACCAAATTTCAACAATACCAATCCATTATCATCCACTATCATGTTAATGGGTTATTTATCACATAAGGACTTCCAATTTAATATTTCATAGCTATTAAACACCTTTAACTAATAGAACTCCACTTTTACACTTTACGCGATTTAGTCCTCTTTATCAAATTGACCATTCAAACGATAAAATTTCTTAACAAAATTTTCACACAATCATACTATCATACCGTAGACATTAAAATAATAATAAAATAATTATTTCGACCTCAGATTTGTGGTCCCAAAACCACTGCTCGGATTTGACTAAGAATGGGCTGTTACACTTATGCTATGCACAATGTATCCGGAACTTTGTGAACTATACTGGTGGCCTGGTGTGAAATGGGAGGTGACAAATTTTGTTTTTTATTGTCTAACATGCCAACAAGCAAAGGCTGAGCATCAGTTGCCTTTGAGTTTGCTTCAACCCGTTAAGATTCCCATGTGGAAATGGGAACGTGTGACTATGGACTTCGTTAATGGGTTGCCCTTAACACCTACTAAGAAGGATTCTATATAGGTCATCGTGGATCGGTTGACCAAGTCTGCCCACTTCATTCTGGTTCGTACAGATTATTCTCTTCAAAAATTGGCCAAGTTATATATTTTTGAGATCGTGAGACTTCATGGGGTACCGGTCTCGATTATTTCTGATAAAGATCCTCACTTCACGTCTCAATTTTAGATGAAGCTTTGTAACACCCCTAACTCATATTCATCGTCGAAACAGGGTTATGGAGCATTACCAAAGATTTCAGAATAATTTCATGTAATTCATGTCATTTACTGTTCATATTTGAAACTAATCATATTGTCCCTTGAATGGACCCTCGAGGCCCAATTTAAACATTTGAATCAAGCCGAGACTGAATCGGGAACTCATAAATTTTTTCGCAAAATTTCAAAATTTTTCGCAAAATTTCAAATTTTTTCTTTAATATAAGGGTCACACGCCCGTGTGAGTAGGCCGCGTGGCTCACACGGCCAAGTGACATACCCATGTCTCAGGCTGTGTAGGCATTCGATGTAAGGCACACGACCGTGTCCCATCTCGTGTCTTTACCCGTGTTGTAACACCCCAAACCCGGCCCAAACACCCCGACCGGATCCGGCATGTCACTAAGAAGATTTTAGAAAAACTTGTCGCACCTATTATTATTTTTTTAAAAACATAGTTTAAACGTTTATCGGGAAAACTTAATAATTTGAAAATTAAGTAAAAGAAATAAATTTTAATTAATGCCTTAATGAATAAAACCGAAATTTTTCCTCTGAGTTCTAGTATTTAAACACATGCCTTAATTTCAATTAATCATAAAATCTAAATGTATGGAAACCCGAAAACCAAGCATAAAACCAATAAATGATGAGCTGGCCTTATTACAATAAAATATAAAACCAGATAAATTGAAAATACTAAGGGAAAGTAACAAAATCAACATCTTTTATTGAATCAAAATGAATCCATGCATGGCCACCTTGCGCTCCTCTACAGCCCGGTCCTATGCACTAGGTGTTACCTGAAAAATGTTAAACAACGGGGTGAGTCACGAGACTCAGTGTGCAATCCCTCTTGCACCATTAGACTGGGCCTTAGCCCCACAGAACAGAATAGCAAAATATCACATATCAGAATTTAGCAAAGCCCATCCCAAACCTAGATCCATCCGCTACACACCACCCTTTCCTGCCAATCACACCATTGGGGATTTCTACAATCACCCTCACCGCTACACACCACCGATGGCAGTCATGCTGCAGTTAGCTGTTCATCGTCAGATCGTGGCAGAGCCACTACAACAGATCGTGGCAGAGCCACTACAACAGAACACTTCCCCTTTCATCAATCACCCAACCCCGTGCATACATAGAAATCGGCATACATATAAAACATCTCATCTCAATAGAAACATTCACTTATGAATGATAGAAATCACTAACCTGGTGATTCGCCTTTACCCTTCTCGGGTTTTCAACCGTTATGCCGGTATTTCGGCATTTAACAGAATATACAGAATATAACAGGTTTGTATGCATACTAATCAAGCAATCTAAATGGTGTGAGAGTGTTACACACCTGATTAATACGTAAGACTACCCTCTATGTCGATACCCTCACTAATTGGATCTACTGCCCTCTGTCTACAACTTTGCTCAAAAGCCGGAAAAACGCGAATATAAGGCCTCTCATATATTCAGCCAAGGGTTAGTGTTTACCTGAATCTATACTTTTAGATTAACAGATCTCCTTACCCAGATCGATTAAATCTCGGAAGTAGGATGATTCGAGTGCTACCGATTTAGAAACCTATGTGACTAGATCTTCTTCAAATTCCGGAATGTCGCCCATGAAAGAAAATACGAGATTAGTCAACCATATAGCCATTCGGCTATGGTCTCCAAAAGCTGGAAAAGATTAAAAGAATAACATAATCGACACTTACCACTTCAGAAGATTTCAGCTACCCCTTGTAGGAAGATTCGGCAAACACCAGAGAAGAGATCTAAGAATTTCGGCTTTTAAGAAAATCCCGAAAAAGTATGAACAAAAGAAGGCTGATGCGTTTTCGGCTTTTAGAAGAACTGAGTGAAGAGTTTCGATTTCTAGAAAAAGAAAAGAAGAAAAGAAATCAAGAGAGAAGCTTGGAGATTTCGGCTAGGAAGAAAAAGAATGGAAAGGATTTCGTCAACTGATAAGGCTTCAAAGGGTTTTGGTTCTTAATGAATGGAAGAAGAGATGAACAAATGGGTAGGGAGAATTTGGCTTTTTAGAGAAATCAGCACAAGAGGAAAAGAATGGAAAAGAGAGTGAAGGGAGAGGTTTCGGCTTTTGAAGAAATTAAAGAAAAGAAATTGTAGAGGGAGACTGAGGATTTCGGCACAGGAAGAGAAGAAAATGGTAGGGTTCAAATGCCGGAATTGATGAGCTATCCCCCCCTATTTATAGAAATTTCGGCACACCTTTAGCCTATACTCAACCGATTTTCCCCCTTTTCCTGTGTTTGATTTTCGGCCAACACTAGCCTTCCTGATAGATCCTCATCCTATCCCTTATCCCTATCAAAACACCCATCCAAAAGAGGCTTAATTATCTCCAACTCTTCCCTCATTTATCAGCTGTAATTATCCACATATTAAAACAATAAAATCCCCTAAATAATAGCCTTGTTGCCGTCCAACCTACTCCTCCTTATAAGTGTCAAATTTGGCCCAAAAACATGGGCTCCAAACGGCCACAAATTGGGCCTCTCCTTGCCTATTGACGCCAACTCCTTCCCTCTTAGTGGCGCCATTTTGCCATCACTACAAGCCCATTTTGCCATTTAAGCTACCAAAACTTTATTTTAAGCCCTAGAGTATCTAAACAGAATATTTAATCAAGGCCTCAGCCCAAGCCTGAGCCCAATTTGCACCTCTAATTCTCAAATTAACACATTAAACGCATCCACACCCTAAACGCATAGGCCCAAAAATTCAGGATGTTACACGTGTAACTCTCTGACTTGTGCCACATAGTCTGGCACACGCCCGTGTGCTAGACCTGTAGTCAATTTAATTTTCACAAATTAGGTGCAGGGTTCACACGGCTGAGACACATGTCCGTGTTCTAGGCCGTGTATCACATACGGCTGAGACACACGCCAGTGTCTCTACTCGTGTGCCCAATTCTGAGCATTCTGTTTTCCAATTTTATGATGCAGGGGACACACGGCCAAACCACATGCCCATGTGCCAGGCCATGTGTTACACACGGTCAAGACACATGCCCGTGTGTCTACCCGTGTGGACAAAATAAAGCTATTTCCTAGCTTTATTTCTCACCCAAATTGCCAACAACCTACATCAACACTTACATACATATATCAACCAATTCAAGACATAATAATCAACCAAAAACAAGTCTTTTGCATGACTTATTAATTCATTTGTTTATGTGATTAAACTTACCAATGACACAATTATAACTATAAATTTATGTTTTCAAATATACCAATTTAAAACCATTCATCCATCAAACATGACTAGGCCATAT
Organism: Gossypium sturtianum; assembly: GCA_025698515.1. NCBI lineage: Eukaryota > Viridiplantae > Streptophyta > Magnoliopsida > Malvales > Malvaceae > Gossypium > Gossypium sturtianum. Next base: position 111,457,716 of record CM046952.1, read on the forward strand.
ATAATTACATCAAAATATACTTTACACCAGCCATTCCAATGGCTAGTTACAACCAAAATATTTCATCATTTTGTCTAACTAGCTTATACATGCCATTATACCATAAAAAGTTTACTATTTATACCAAAATAGGCTGAAGGATAGTGTGATGATACTCCGACTGATTTCCAACCCATTAAAGCTTCTGAGCACTATAAAATAGAGGAAATAAAACCTAGTAAGCATTTAATGCTTAGCAAGTTCATATAACAAGAATTAAACTTACCAATTATATTCATTCAAATAAGCATACAATAACATGATTCTCAACAAATTGGTAAATTTACCTAATCATATACACTCAAACAAGCATGTTAGTCACATAATTCACATATACTTTAAATAAACATAGATGAGCTCATCATGTTACAAAATTTCAAGTATTTCGGGAGCATTCGAGATATAATTCATTTAATCTCATAATTTCTCATTTCGGGATTTTGTTCGTTGAATCATTGAAATTTCGATGGATACTCAGGTAGTACACACAAGGTGTACAAAACCGTAAATCATCAACTCATAATCAGGGGTACCCATTAGGGCACTTAATCAGGGAGCACACTCTCGAGCCACATATCAGGATGCTCAGATGAGCCATGTAACAAGACACTTATCCAGGTGGAACGGTGGAAATGTGCAAGTGTACACAATCGTAACAAGTAATAAAGTGACAAGTAAATGTCGAGTTATCGTACCCACAGGGACTGTAAAAGAATTATTTATGAAAATGATTTCAAACACTTTGGTGAAGGGAAAATATTTGGATTTAAGAAATATTTAAAAACTAAAAAAAACAAAGTAAAATAAAATTCTAATGCACGATTTCAAAAGCTAATTTTAATCAAGATGATATAATTGTGTTGGATTAATTACATTTCTTACCTTAGAATTATTAAACTTATTCTTATACTTGTTACGAATAAATTACGGCAACTTGGTAATTTGCTAACTTATGAACATATTTACAAATCAAAAATCAATTTATCTCTTGTACATATTCCTATGTCAATTCGACCGATAAAACAGATTTATAAAAGTAAACATGTTATTGCACATACATACGTATTGAATTAAACAATCTCTCGCATATTCCTATGTCGATTCAAACGATTAATTCAACCTAATAAGCATATAAAAGACTATGTGAGGTAACAAAGTATCCTTACCTTGAAACAATTTAATCACAATAATCTTGCAAGTTATGCAAGGCATGTGTATCGCCAAATACAATGTTAATCGAATCTTCAGCTACCTTAGAAGAATTAAACATGCACTGATTAAGTACTGTGTCCATTAATTACAATTTCAATCGTTTAAATAATTAATTATTTAGTTATCTAAACAATTAAAATGCCAGAGTAACTTAAGCATGATTTTACTTAATCAAGCATTTTATCGAGGCCTATAACAGCATAAACATAATTTTAATAATTTAAAAGGACGTCATGCAATCAAACCAACACGAATTAAATTCAAGCTAAGATGATTAAATTAACCATTCCAATAGCATAAATATTCATAAACATGTTTGTCAAAACAACAATGAAATTTAAAGAGATAGGGAACAAGAAGCAAATCCGGTGTTTCTCCGTGGCTTGACGGATTGCTCTGTTCTTCGTCCTCCGTTGTCCTCGGCTATCAAGGTGGCTTATGAACACTCTAATTGCTGCTAAATGATGTCTTAAGAAGACCCCTTTCCCAAGGGGACAAATCAGCATAAGAGCAAGGAAATAGGAAAATGAAAAGTTGAGAGAAAGTTAGAGAGGAGAAGAGAGAATGAGATGTGAATGAGAGATGAGGGATGCGGGATGAATGGATGCTTTGAATGATCAGACAAGGGGGTATTTATAGCTGAATGTGGCAGCTTAAATTTTCTAAAAATAGCAGCCAAAGAGCCACACCTTGGCCGGCCACCTATGTGGCAAAGTTGATGGCTTCAACTTTGCTAAATATGGCTTGGGGCAAATCTACAAAGCCACTAATTGTGGAGGGGGTTTAATGCAACTTTGACAAGTATTCAAGGGCCTCTTTGCAAGATTAATTAATCAGATAATAGGCTGATTTGGGTCAGCATATGGACGGTTTGGGCTGCCCAATTGGTGGCTGGTTCGGTTCACTGAATTCGATTCAACCAGTGCGGTTCAACTGGGCCCTTTTTCCATAATTAATTAAGATTAATTTATTTAGCTCAAATTAAATTGGGAATAAATTAAAATTAATTATATTATGATTTAATATTCATAATCGGACCGTCTTGGGCTGGAAATAAATTTGCCTCGATACTTCAAATTGCTTTCTCGGGTTTATCCTTCGAGTAGTGTTTGCCGAGCCAATTTTCGCTCTTTGTGCGAATCTGTCGAAAATAGTCAAAATTAATTAAAATTAACTATAAAATTAATTAAAATTCATCATGTTCATATTTTTAACACAATTTAATTATTTTATAAAAATTAATTATTTTTCGACAAAAATTTAATCGAAACTGCATAAATTTGAGTTAAAAAGGGCATGAAAAAGTGTGTAAATTTTCGTGTTTCCACACCCCCAAACTTAATTCATTGCTCGTCCCGAGTAATGCACAAAATTGAAAAGAATTTTCTCAGAAACACTTTTGAAAAGCTCATTCAGAACAACATTCTTCCCGAAATCATGAAATTAATATATTAATGCTCAAAAATAAGAAATTTGATAATTATGCTACTTAAGTATATATATCATTCAAATTATATCCAACAACTATTATAATAGCATAATTTGACTAAATGCTTCTTTAACAAAGACATGCTAACCCTTACCAATTTGATTTTTTGTTCCCTTATTCAAAACTAAGCTGCAATTATTAAGTTTAACTTATGTCTTCATATGTTGATCTTAGCAACTTCTCTCCACTAATGTAGATAGCATAGAAATTTGAATCAATAGGTCTTTAACAGGGTTGTAACATGGCTGGGCTTAGGGGTAGGTAAAAGATAGATAATTTTAGGTTTTAAAACCCTAGACTCGGCGTAAAATCGAACCTTTGGAATTTTTACCCTTGATACACCAACTTATGCTCTTTCGTACATCTATTTTCTTTCGAGTACATGAGTTTTTTTTTTAAATTCAAATTCGAGCACTTGCTTCATGTACTACAACTTTCGAGCAATTGATACTTCTTTTCAACTCCCCCAAACTTATTTTCAAACGATATTCTGAATAGTACTGAGTCTAGTGTTTGGGACAATTTTAAAGATAATGAAGAGAAAAGTGATGGCTAAATATTGCAAAGGTCCAAATAAAACTAAGCCATATAGTCTCAAAGTTGGGTTTCAAAGGATAATTTTATCATGGTTGGCTTGAAAGGCTCAAACGGTCCAAACAACAGTTGCCTAAATCATTTTCAACGTTCCATGCTTCCTAGGATTTCACTTCAAGAAATTACTAAGTCAATTCTAAAGACTTAAACTTTCATGCATGCCTAATTTTTTCAAAGGGAACTAAAAAATTTATGGTACAAATTTGCATGCTTTATTAAAATACATTCATATCATTATTAAGCCAACATAATAACTTATTGAAATAATTGAAATTTATTAATACTGAAGTATAGCATACTTAACGAAATTTCAAATTATTGAACAAAATATATCCTAATCATAATTTAAAGAAGAATTTATTCTGAGTAGAATTAATTCAAATTTTCGGTCCCCCTACTTAAAGTGAACAATGTCCTTATTGTTTAAAGTGAATAGATACTATACACCAAGTAGGATTTTTAGAAAAGAGGAGGTGAGTCAAATTGGCTGCTTAAGTACCAAGCTCTCTCTAAAATCCAATCCTAGACATGTATATATCTATTGCCACACTTTAGCCTTTGTGACTTGTTCAAATTTTATTCATGATTCCTATCTCTTGTTTTATTGTGCAAAAATAAAAATTCCTAATTAACCTAATCCTAAAATAACTTAAGAATAAAATAAAGTTAAAGTCCTCCCTTTTTTATTTGTTTGCCGATCCCTCCGAGTTCGACTCATCTTTTTCCTTCCTCGACATTGGAGCCCATGGTTCGAGTATAAAGTCTGGAAATTTAGGCACAAAAATAAACGGGTTATGAAATATATATTTTAACTGCATATCTGATTAAGTCATCCCATATTTTTAAGGGTCCATGAGTTGCTTTAAGTCCATCAGCTTTAACAGCTCATCACGAAGATCTGGGCTAGGCGGTGGAGCTCCAAACATTAAGGTCTCGATATCAGGTTCTGCTTCTAGTTCCATTGGTTCTGTCTCACTAGGGACTTTAGTTGATTGCTCTGGCGAGATCTCTGTGGGATCATCTTCTGCTTCTTCGGGATCCTCACTCTCTTCAACTCGTTGCTGTAGAATAAAATCTCCAGCTACTCGGTAGAGGTCCCAATCGGTGATTGTGCCTTGACTATACCCTGTCTTCTTCACGTCTGCAAGGAGTTTTGCTTTTAAGCACAGAATTGTTATCGTAAAGGGGAAATAGGCTGGGCCAGAACGTCTAAAAGCACAATTTCACATTTCTCTTAGGATGATTTTGCCCACATCAATGGTCTTTCCAGTTAGAATCGAGTATAATAGGACCATTCGCTCTAATGAGATTGTAGTCCCATGCGAACTAGGCATAAGGCTGAAACGGATGAAATAGAACCATACCTTCGCAAGTGGTGTCAAGTACTCTCTTCGACACATGTGGATTCCTTGCTTTGACACAGTCCACTTAGAACCTGGAACTGTAAGCTCCTCGAGAATTTCTTGAAGATTTTCAGGCTTAATGTTGCTCAACAGAGAAGAATATTCATCTTTTTCGAAATCAGGTAATTCAAAGAACTCATTAATAGCATTTGAATTTATTGGTACCTTGATTCCGCGAACTGGAACTTCGGTCAATTCGCTTGAGGTTAAGTTCACGTAAAATTCACGAACTAGTTCCTCATCCACACTTGGTCTCTTTTCACAAAACAATTCCCAATTGAGGGCTTCAGCAACTTGACGAATACATGCCATAAAGTCTCTGTAGTTGCTTTCCTTCAATGTGAAGCCTTTCTCTGGATGCATCTGTTGATTTTTGAAGTATTTTTGTATCTTACTTTGGCTTCTTCACAGTGGAACTTATTTTGTGTTTCATCGATTTGAGCGGAAGCACGAGTTCTCTTGTGAGGCATGATTGACCTTAACATAATATGGGAAAAATTATTTTCAAAAATTTTAATATAAAAATTACTAATATTTCAATAAATTGAAAAATTAAATAATTGAATGAAATTAAAACTTAAGAAAAAAATTTGATCTTACCACCTTCCGTGTAAAAATTAAGAACTCCTAAAATATACTTATGAAATAAAAGATGGAAATTTAAAAGGAAGGTTGAAGGCTTAGGGGCTTGAAGTGTGGGTGGAAGAGATGTGCTGGTCGGGTGTTGGAAGGCTACTAGGTGCGCGGCCGGATGGGTGCGAAAGCAAGCTGCAACGCGTGGTAGGGGCTGCGTGCAAGCAGCAGCGTGCAAGGCCTTACGGCAAGCAGGCCACGGGCGTGCGCAGGTGCGGCGCACAGGAGCAAGACACGGCCTGGGCAGCTGGGTTGGAGCAGCAAGTGTAGCGACACGAGGAGGCCACTGGCGCGCCTGTGTACGCGAGCTACTGGACGCTTGGGCGTGCGGCTAAGTGCTTCAGCTAGGAGGTTCCGGCACTTGGGTTTTAGGTTTTGAGTGATGAATGAATGGGAAGAGGCATGGGTGGAATTTATAGTGAGAGAAATAGGAATTAGAGTAAAACTCTTAGGGTATTTTAATAATTAAAGTATTATAATTCTAATCCTACTCAAAGTTAACAACAATTAATAATATGCATATGAAATTATCAATTGCTATTACATTATTAAGATAAATATAATAAAAGAAATCCTAATTCTAAGCTAAGTTGATAAAAATTAATATATAAATTATAAGAGATATAATTCAATAAATTGAAAAATTAAATAATTGAATGAAATTAAAACTTAAGAAAAAAATTTGATCTTACCACCTTCCGTGTAAAAATTAAGAACTCCTAAAATATACTTATGAAATAAAAGATGGAAATTTAAAAGGAAGGTTGAAGGCTTAGGGGCTTGATGTGTGGGTGAAAGAGATGTGCTGGTCGGGTGTTGGAAGGCTGCTAGGTGCGCAGCCGGATGGGTGCGGAAGCAAGCTGCAACGCGTGGTAGGGGCTGCGCGCAAGCAGCAGCGTGGAAGGCCTCGCGGCAAGCAGGCCACGGGTTTGTGCAGGTGCGGCGCACAGGAGTAGGACACGGCCTGGGCAGCTGGGTTGGAGCAGCAAGTGTAGCGGCACGGGGAGGCCACTAGCGCGCCTGTGTGCGCGAGCTACTGGACGCTTGGGTGTGCGGCTAGGTGCTTCAGCTAGGAGGTTCCAGCACTTGGGTTTTGGGTTTTGAGTGATGAATGAATGGGAAGAGGCATGGGTGGAATTTATGGTGAGAGAAGTAGGAATTAGAGTAAAACTCTTAGAGTAATTTAATAATTAAAGTATTATAATTCTAATCCTACTCAAAGTTAACAACAATTAATAATATGCATATGAAATTATCAATTGCTATTAAATTATTAAGATAAATATAATAAAATTAATCCTAATTCTAAGCTAAGTTGATAAAAATTAATATATAAATTATAAGAGATATAATTATATATTAAAGTTTATCATATTATATAAAAATATATATATTAAGTAAAAGTATTTATTTTAGATGCCTTTTGGAAATATGTACAAAAAGAGGCACCTAGTTTTTATTATTTACAAAAATAGCAACCAAATTTTTAAAAATAATTCAATTAAGTCCCTAGACTTAATGAAAATTTGAAATTGAGTTGCAATTTAAAGCTTGGGTCAAAGTTGACCTTTTTATTTGAAAAACCAAAAATTTATTTTTCCATTTAGGGAATAGTTTCTCGGAAAATTATGTAAAAATCAATTCCCAGGAAAGATTGGAGGGGTCACAAGCGGTCCCGCTTAAGTTCCAATCTCCTAGATAGAATTTATTTAAACATAATAAACCCAAAAAATTACCCTAAAAATAAGAGAATTTAAATATCTGATAAACTGAACAAGATTTGATCCGGTTCAGGTTTTTCTCCGTAGTAATGTTTCAAATGCTGAGAATTGACTTGAAAATTACCTCCCTTACCTTGGAGTTCAACAACTTCATATGGATAGACGCGATGAATTGTGAATGGACCGGACCAACGTGATTTTAACTTACCTGGGAAGAACTTTAATCTGGAATTAAATAACAAGACTTGCTGACCTGCTTTAAATTCTCTAACTCGAATGTGCTTGTCATGCCATTTCTCGAGTCTTTCTTTGAGTAATTTGGCATTTTCGTATGAGAACGTTCGGAATTCCTCTAGCTCGTTGAGTTGGAGCATCCGTTTCTCTCTAGCAAGCTTAAGAGCCAAGTTGAGTCGTCGAAGAGCCCAGTAAGCTTTGTGCTCTAACTCCAGAGGTAGATGACAGGCTTTCCCAAAGACCAACTTGTAGGGTGACATTCCTAAAGGTGTCTTGTATGCTGTTCTGTAAGCCCATAAAATATCATCTAGTCTATTGGACCAGTCTCGTCGGTTCAGGCAAACTACCTTCTCAAGTATGCCTTTAATCTCCTTATTCGCCAGCTCAGCTTGCCCATACGTCTATGGATGGTAAGCTGTTGCAACCTTGTGTTTCACTCCATGCTTGTCTAACAACCATTTCAACCACTTGTTCACAAAATGGGTCCCTTCATCGCTGATAATAGCTCTTGGGGTTCCAAACCTTGTGAACACGTGTTTCTGCAAGAACTTCATCACAACTTTAGCATCGTTAGTCGGATAAGCTTCAGCCTCGACCCATTTGGACACATAATCTACTGCTAACAATATGAACTTATGACCAAAAGACGGAGGGAAAGGACCAAGAAAGTCAATACCCCAAACATCGAACAATTCTACCTCAATGATATTTGTTCGAGGCATCCCATTTCTGTTGGTGACATTTCCAACCCTCTGACATCGATCACAGCTCTTTAAGTAAGCGTATGCATCCTTGAATAGTGTTTTCCAAAAGAATCCGGCTTGTAATACTTTGGCCGCTGTACATGTACCTCCAAAGTGTCCCCCACTCGGAGCTGAGTGACAGTGATATAGAATCTTCGATATTTCGTCTTCTTCCACACATCTCTTAATTATCTGATCTGCACACTTTTTAAACAAGTATGGCTCTTCCCAGAAATAGTACTTCGCATCGTGAAGAAACTTTTTCCTTTGTTGATATGTTTTATCAATCGGCATCAAACTACAAGCTAAATAGTTAGCAATATCAGCAAACCAAGGAATATTATGGACATGATTTACCTTCAAGATGTGTTCATCCGAAATGTCTCCTGAATCGATGACGAGTGGAGAATTTCCTTTTGCGCTCCAATCTAGACAAGTGATCTGCTACTTGGTTTTCCACTCCCTTTCGATCTTGAATTTCTAGATCAAACTCTTGAAGTAGTAGTACCCACCGGATCAATTTTGGCTTAGTGTCTTTCTTGGCCAATAAATATTTAATTGCCGAGTGGTCCGTATAGACAATCACTTTGGTACCTACAAGATAAGATCAAAACTTGTCGAAAGCAAACACAATAGAAAGTAACTCTTTTTCTGTTACCGTATAATTCAGTTGAGCTCTGGTTAGAGTTTGACTTGCGTAGTAGATGGGATGAAAACTTTGTTCCTTCGCTGGCCCAAGACAGCTCCAATTGCGAAGTCACTTGCGTTACACATCAATACGAATGGCAAATCCCAGTCTGGTGTGACGATTATGGGTGCCGTGACTAATCGACTCTTCAAATCATTGAAGGCTTTTAAGAATTCCTCATCAAAATTGAATATCGAGTCCTTCTCTAATAATTTGCATAAGGGTTTAGCAACTTTGGAGAAGTCATTGATAAATCTTCGATAAAAACCGGCGTGGCCCAAAAAGCTCCTAACACCTTTCACAGATGTTGGAGATGGGAGTTTCTCAATAACGTCTACCTTTGCTTTGTCTACCTCGATCCCATGTCTCGTTATCCGATGGCCTAAAACAATTCCTTCTCGTACCATAAAATGGCATTTTTCCCAGTTGAGTACGAGATTTGTTTCTTCGCATTGCCTTAGTACCTTAGCTAGATTGGCTAAGCAATCATCGTAAGTATCTCCGAATACTGAAAAATCGTCCATAAAAACTTCCAAATACTTCTCAACCATGTCAGTAAAAATAAACATCATACATCTTTGAAATGTAGCAGGTGCATTACATAAACCAAATGGCATGAGTCTAAATGAAAACGTACCGTATGGGCAAGTGAATGTCGTTTTGTGTTGATCTTCCAGTGCTACTGTAATCTGATTATACCCTGAGTATCCATCAAGAAAATAGTAGTAATCTCGTCCTGTGAGTCTATCCAGCATCTAATCTAAGAATGGCAAAGGAAAGTGATCTTTCCTAGTCGCCTTGTTCAGCTTCCGGTAATCGATGTAGATTCTCCATCCCGTAACCGTTCTTGTCGGTATCAACTCGTTATTCTCGTTCTCTATGACCGTGATACCTCTTTTTTTTGGTACGCACTAGACCGGACTTACCCATGAACTATCTGAGATGGGATAGATAATACCCGCATTTAACCACTTGATGATCTCCTTTTTTACTACGTCCTTCATGATGGGGTTCAGTCTCCGTTGTCCATCGATCGTCCCTTTTTTGCCATCTTCCAGGATAATCTTGTGCATGCATGCAGACGGACTAATACCGCGAATATCGGCTATGGTCCATCCGATGGTCTTCTTGAATTGTTTCAAAACTAAGATAAGTTTCTCTTCTTGCTTAGTGGTCAATTCTGCTGAAACAATCACAGGCAGAGTAGAAGCGTTACCTAAATAAACGTATTTTAAATGAGAAGGTAATACCTTGAGTTCTAATTTAGGTGGCTCCTCGATCGATGCTTTTGGTTGGGTGTAATCCCTCTTTTCTAACTCCAAAGATTCAAAACGGGATTGCGGATTAAATACCTTTTGATTAGCTTCTAGCAAAGCTAAGTAGTCATCCTCCTCTTCCTCAATTGGGGGATCCGATGTCAAAATTCTTTCCAGTGGGTCCTCAACACAGTTGAATTCCTTCTCCACTATTAATTCCTCTAAATCGGATACTGCAGAACAATCATCCATTGTGTCAGGAAATCGCATAGACTTAAAGACGTTAAATGTTACCTGATCATCCTGAACACGCATAGTGAGCTCGCCCTTCTGCACATCAATAAGTGTCCTTCCAGTTGCTAGGAACGGCCTTCCTAGGATGATTGGTACTTCTTTGTCTGCTTCAAAATCTAGAATTACAAAGTCAGTAAGAAAGATAAACTTATCTACACGTACCAATACGTCCTCAATTTTTCCTTCTAGATGTGCTAAGGATCGATCTTCTAGCTGAAGCGTAACTGTAGTTGGTCTAACTTCTCCTATCCCCAACTTCCTAAATATTAACATAGGCATCAAGTTGATACTTGCACCTAAGTCACATAATGCCTTACCACAATATGTTGCTCCAATGTTGCACGGTATGGTAAAACATCCAGGATCCTTCAATTTTGGGGGAAGTTTGTCTTGAAGATATGCACTGCATTCCTTTGTCAGAGCTACCGTCTCAAATTCTCCAAGTCTTCATTTCTTAGACAAGATATCTTTCATGAACTTGACGTAGTTCGGCATTTGCTCAAGTGCTTCAACCAACGGGATGTTGATGTGAAGTTGCTTGAGTACGTCAAGGAACTTCTTGAATTGAATCTCCTACTTCTGCTTCTGAAGTCTTTGAGGGTAGGGCAGTGGTGGTTTCATTACTGGAACTGATTCTGGTTGATTCATCTTTGGCGGCAATTCTGCACCTAACGAAGTTGTTAGTTGATCAGAATTAGCTGGTCCTGAGGTTACTTTGTCGGGTTTTGCAAATTCTGGTTCTGGTGAAACTAGGATTTCAACACTTGGTTGAACTTCTTCTGAATCTTGAGCGTCAGCTGGATCCTTTCCAGCTTCAATGGTGTTGGGCTCTATCGTCTTTCCACTCCTTAGTGTTAGCGCTTTGCAATGCTCCTTTCCCAGATTTCTCGAATTTTTCGTATCACTGGGTAAGGTACCCTGTGGTCGGTTCCTAAGTTTAGTAGCAAGCTGGCCCACTTGATTCTCCAAATTCTTCAATGTAGTTGCTTGGCTCTGGATTAAGGCATCATTCTTTGCCATGTATGTCTTCAGCAAACTCTCCAAGCTATTGGATGCTTCAGCTTGAACTGGTTTCTGAACTTGTTGAGGGAAACTAGGCAGCTGGGTTGGTCTGGGTTAGGTGTAAGTAGTACTGGTTCCAGCCCCTTGGTTACTCCAGGAAATATTCAGGTGGTTTCTCCACGATGGGTTATAAAAATTTGATTGCAACCCTTGCCTTCCTCGGTTTTGGTTCTGATTACCCATGTAGTATATAGATTCTGGGTTCGACGGACAGTCTTCAAACAAATGTCCCTCCCCACAATAGACACAGGCTATATTCTCAAATTGATTAGGCGGCTGTGCTGCAAAACTATTAGACCCATTAGTAGTAAGATTTTTAAGCATTGAGGATATTGATGATACCTGAGATACGAGTGAAGTAAGAGCGTCTACTTCATGTATTCCAGCGACTCATCTTCCTGACACTGCTTGACTGGTTGGCCATTGATAATTGTTGCTAGCAATCCTCTCAATAACTTCATAAGCCTCGTTATAATACTTAGAAAGGAGATCACCATTAGCAGAGGCGTCCACTACCATCCTTGTGTGAGCGTTGAGACCATTATAGAATGTCTCAAGTTGAATGCAATGTGGGATTCCATGATGAGGGCACTTTTGTAATAACTCTTTAAATATTTCCCATGCCTCATACAAGGACTCATCATCCATTTGGTGGAAGGCAGTGATCTCGTTCCTCAGCTTAGCATTCTTGCTCGGCGGGAAATACTTCATGAGAAATCTCTCGGCTAACTCTTGCCATGTAGAAATGGAGTTCGGTGGCAATGAGTTCAACCAGGCACGAGCTCTGTCCCTTAACGAATATGGGAACAACTTCAATCGTAAGGCATCTTCAGGAACTCCAGCTAACTTGAAAGAATTGCTCACTTCCATAAATAGTCTTAAGTGAAGATGAGGATCTTCAGTAGGCATTCCACTGAATTGGCCCACTGTCTGAAGCATTTGGAACATGACTGGCTTCAGCTCAAATTGTTGTGCCTCGATTTTGGGTCTCCTAATACCCGGATTAAGATCATTAAATACTGGAACAGAATACTGTTGTAAAGATCTATCCCTATCATCAGCAATAAGGATAGGATTCTGAGCAAGGTTTGCTCCATTTCCTTGATTTATATTTTCGAAGTTCATCTCTTCGGTCCTTCTCTGGTTCGCTTGTCTTCTTCGTTGTCGAAAGGTTCATTCTATCTCAGGGTCTACAGGGAGTAAGTCAATAATCTGGTCAATACTCATAAACACCTGAAATAATCACAGAAAAAATTAAGTAAGTAAAAATTTCAATAGAAAAATAAATAAACCAAAATGTAAAATAGATTAACAAATAATGGCTTTGAAAAACAGTCCCCAGCAATGGCGTCAAAAACTTGGAACGGTGGAAATGTGCAAGTGTACACAATCGTAACAAGTAATAAAGTGACAAGTAAATGTCGAGTTATCGTACCCACAGGGACTGTAAAAGAATTATTTATGAAAATTATTTCAAACACTTTGGTGAAGGGAAAATATTTGGATTTAAGAAATATTTAAAAACTAAAAAAAACAAAGTAAAGTAAAATAAAATACAATTCTAATGCACGATTTCAAAAGTTGATTTTAATCAAGATGATATAATTGTGTTGGATTAATTACATTTCTTACCTTAGAATTATTAAACTTATGCTTATACTTGTGGAAACACAAAAATTTATATACTTTTTCATGCCCTTTTTGACCCAAATTCATGTGGTTTCGAGTAAATTCTTGTCGGAAAATAATTAAATATTATAAAATAATTAAATTGTGCTAAAAATATGAACATGATGAATTTTAATTAATTTTGATTTATTTAGACTATTTTCGACAGAATCGCACAAAGGGTGAAAATTAGCTCGGCAGACACTACTCGAAGAACAAAACCGAGAAGCAATTTGTAGTTCAAGGCAAATTTATTTCCAGCCCAAGACGGTCCAATTATGAAGATTTAATCATAATATAATTAATTTTAATTTATTCCCAATTTAATTTGGGCTAAATAAATTATTATTAATTAATTATGGAAAAGGGTCCAGTTAAACCGCACTGGTTGAACCGAATCAGTTGAACCGAACCAGCCACCAATTGGGCAGCCCAAACCGTCCACAATGATGGCCCAAATCAGCTTATTAGCTTATTAATTAAGCATGCAAAGAAGCCCTTGAAGACCTTTCAAAACTGCATTCAAACCCCTCCAAAAATTATGGCTTTGTAGATTGCCCCATGCTATATTTAGCAAAGTTGAATTCTTCAACTTTGCCACATGGGATGGCCGGCAAAGGGAGGAATATTTTGCTGCTGATATTTTCTATTTTTAGCAGCCTTGATCAGCTGTAAATACACCCCCTAGCTGCTCATTCAAAACACACCTCAAGCATTTAACATTCTCCTCTCTTACTTTCTCTCAATTCCCATTTTCCCTTCTCCCTTTTTGGTGTTCTTGTGCCGATTTCTCCTCTTGGGAAAGAGGTGTTTTTCCAGCCATTTTAAGCATCAATTGAAGTGTTCATAGTCCACCTTGATAGCCGAGGAAAACGAAGAACGAAGAAGGGAGCAAATAGACAAGCCACGGAGAAACACCGGACTTGTTTCTTGTTCCTTATCTCTTTAAATTATTCGTTGTTGTTTTGACAAACATGTTTATGAATATTTATGCTGTTGGAATGTTTAATTTAATCAATTTAGCTTGAATTTAATTCGTGTTGGGTTGATCGCATTTCGTCCTCTTGAATTATTAAAATTGTGTTTATGCTGTTAAAGGCCTCGGTAAAATGTTTGATTAAGTAAAATTACGTTAAGTTATCTGGCATTATAATTGTTTAGATAGCTAATGAATTAATTATTTAAACGCATTGAAATTGTAATTAATGGATGCAATACTTAATCTGTGCATGTTTAATTCTTCTAAGGTAGCTGAAGATTAAATTAGCATTGTATTTGACGATACATATGCCTTGCATAACTTGCAGGATTTTTGTGATTAAATTGTTTCAAGGTAAGAATACTTTGTTACTTCACATGATCTTTTATATGCTTGTTAGGTTGAATTAATCGTTTGAATCGACATAGGAATATGGGAGAGATAATTTAATTTAATAAGTATGTATGTGCGATAACATGTTTACTTTTAGAAGTCTGTTTAGTTGTTTGAATTTGCATAGGAATATGTATAAGAGATGAATGGATTTTTATTTGTAAATATGTTCATAAGTTAGCAAATTACCGAGTTTCCATGTTTTAATAAGTATAAACACAAGTTTAATAATTCTAAGGTAAGAAATGTTATTAATCCAACACAATTATATCATCTTGATTAAAATCAGTTTTTGAAATCGTGCATTAGAACTTTGTTTTATTTTATTTTTCTTTGTTTTATTTTTAGTTTTTAAATATTTCTTAAATCCAAATATTTTTCCTTCACCAAATTGTTTGAAAACATTTTCATAAATAATTCTTTTACAATCCTGTAGAGTACGATAACTCGACATTTACTTGTCACTTTATTACTTGTTACGATTGTGTACACTTGCACATTTCCACCGTTTCAAGTTTTTGGCGCCATGTTTTGATTGTTTTTCAAAGCCATTATTTGTGAATTTTTATTCTTACATTTTGGTTTATTTATTTTCATATTTAAATTTTTACTTACTTAATTTTTCTCGTGAATATTTCGGTGTTTATGAGTATTGACTAGATTATTGACTTACTCCTCGTGGACCTGAAATAGAAACGAACCTTTCGACAAATAAGAAGACAAGCAAACCAAAGAAGAACCGAAGGAATGAATTTCGAGAATATGAACCAAGGAAACGGAGCAAACCCTCGCTCGTAATCCTATCCTTATTGCGATGATAGGATAGAGCCTTAAGACAATATGCCATGCCGGTGTTTAACGATCTTAATCTGGGTATTAGGAGACCAAAATCGAGGCACAACAATTCGAGCTGAAGCCATCATGTTCCGGATGCTTCGAGACGGCCCAGAGCCAATTCAATGGAATGCCTCATCAAGATCCTCATCTTCACTTAAGACTATTTATGGAAGTGAGCGATTCTTTCAAGTTAGCCTGAGTACCAAGATGCCTTACAATTGAAGCTATTCCCATATTCGTTAAGGGATAGAGCTCGTGCTTGGTTGAATTCATTGCCACTGAACTCTATTTCTACAAGGCAAGAATTAGCCGAGAGATTCCTTATGAAGTATTTTCCGCCAAGCAAAAATGCTAAGCTGAGGAACGAGATCACTGCTTTCCACCAAACGGAAGACGAGTCCTTGTATGAGGCATGGGAAAGATTCAAAGAGTTATTACGAAAATGCCCTCATCATGGAATCCCTCATTGCATTCAACTTGAGACATTCTACAATGGTATCAATGCCCACACAAGGATGGTAGTGGACGCCTCTGCTAATGGTGCTCTCATTTCTAAGTCTTATAACGAGGCTTACGAAATTATCGAGAGGATTGCCAAGCAAAACTATCAATGGCCAACCAATGAGCGTGATGTCCGAAGACGAGTCGCTGAGAATTCATGAAGTAGATGCTCTTACTTCACTCGCATCTCGGTATCATCGATATCCTCAATGCTTAAAAATCATACTACTAATGGGACTAATAGTTTTACAAAGACAACCGCCTAATCAATTTGAGAATATAGCTCATGTACTATTGTGGGAAGGACATTTGTTTGAAGAATGTCCATCGAACCTGAACTGCGTACTACATGGGTAATCAAAACCAAAACCGAGGAAGGCAAGGGCTGCAAGCCAACTTTTATAACCCATCATGGAGAAACCACCCAATTTTTCTGGAGTAACCAAGGGGCTGGAACCATTACTACTTACTACATACCAACCTGACCGACCAGTGCCTAATTTTCCAACAAGTTCGAAACCGGTCAAGTCAAGCATCCAATAGCTGGAGAGTTTGCTAAAGACATACATAGCAAAGAATGATGCCTTAATCTAGAGCCAAGCAGCTACATTGAAGAATTTGGAGAATCAAGTGGGCCAGCTTGCGACTGAACTCAGGAACCGACCACAAGGTGCTTTACCTAGTGACACGGAAAATCTAAAAATCCAAGAAAGGAGCATTGCAAATCGTTGAAATTTAGGAGCGGAAAGATAGTCGAACCCAATATTGTCGAAGTTGAAAAAGAGCAAGCTGATGCTCAAGAAGAAGTTCAACCAAGTGTTGAAACCCCAGTTTCACACGAGCCGAAACACGCAAAACCCGACAAAGTAACCTCAGGACCAATCAATTCTCGATCAACCAACAACTTTGTTAGATGCGAATTACCACCAAAGGCGAATCAACGAGAATCGGTTCGGTGATGAAACCACCGCCACCCTACCCTCAAAGACTTTAGAAACCGGCGGAGATTCAATTCAAGAAGTTCCTTGACGTACTCAAGCAACTACACATCAACATCCCGTTGGTCGAAGCACTTGAGCAAATGCCGAACTACGTCAAGTTCATGAAAGATATCTTGTCTAAAAAATGAAGGCTTGGAGAATTTGAGACGGTAGCTCGACGAAGGAATGCGAGTGCATATCTTCGTAAAAACTACCCCCAAAATTGAAGGATCCTGGATGTTTTACCATCTTTGTGCAACATTGGAACAACATATTGTGGTAAGGCATTATGTGACTTAGGTGCAAGTATCAACTTGATGCCTATGTCAATATTTAGAAAGTTGGGGATAGGAGAAGTTAGACCAACTACGGTTACACTTCAACTAGCAGATCGATCCTTAGCACATCCAAAAGGAAAAATTGAGGACGTATTGGTACGTGTAGAAAAATTTATCTTTCCCCACGACTTTGTAATTCTAGATTTTGAAGCAGACAAAGAAGTGCCAATTATCCTAGGAAGACCATTCTTAGCAACCAGAAGGACCCTTATTGATGTACAGAAGTGCGAGCTGACTATGCGTGTTCAAGATGATCAAGTAACATTTAATGTTATTAAGTCAATGCAATTTCCTGACACAATGGATGATTGTTCTACAGTAGCTGATTTAGAAGAATTAATAATAGAGAAGGAACTTAACTGTGTTGAGGACCCATTGGAAAGTATTTTGACATCGGATCCTCCAAATGATGAAGAAGAAGATGAATGCTTAGCTTTGCTAGGAGCTAATCAAAAG
Organism: Gossypium sturtianum; assembly: GCA_025698515.1. Lineage (NCBI taxonomy): Eukaryota > Viridiplantae > Streptophyta > Magnoliopsida > Malvales > Malvaceae > Gossypium > Gossypium sturtianum. The sequence continues at coordinate 111,475,236 of CM046952.1, forward strand.
GGATTTAATCTGCAATCCCATTTTGAATCTTTGGAATTAGAGAAAAGAGATTACATGCAGCCAAAAGCATCAATCAAGGAGCCACCTAAGTTAGAACTCAAGGTATTACCTTCACACTTAAAATATGTTTATTTAGGTAACGCCTTTACTCTGCCTGTGATTGTTTCAGCAGAATTAACTACTGAACAAGAAGATACACTTATCATAGTTTTGAAGCAATTCAAGAAGGCTATCGGATGGACTATAGCCGATATTCGCGGTATTAGCCCATCTGTATGCATGCACAAGATCATATTAGAAGATGGCGAGAGAGGAAAGATTGATGGACAACGGAGACTGAACCCCATCATGAAAGATGTCGTAAAAAAAGAAATTATCAAGTGGTTGAATGCGGGTATAATTTACCCCATCTCAGACAGTTCATGGGTGAGTCCAGTCCAGTGCGTACCGAAGAAAGGAGGTATCATGGTCGTGGAGAACGAGAACAACGAGTTGATACCAATGAGAACAGTTACGGGATGGAGAATCTGCATCGATTACCGGAAGCTAAACAAGGCGACTAGGAAAGATCACTTTCCTCTGCTGTTCTTGGACCGAGATCTTTGGATAGACTCGCAGACGAGACTACTATCGCTTTTCTCGATGGATACTCGAGGTATAATCGATTACGATAGCACGTAAGATCAGCACAAAACGACATTCACCGTCCGTATTTGGTACATTTACATTTAGACGCATGCCATTTGGTTTATGTAATGCACCAGCTACATTTTAAAGATGTATGATGTCTATCTTTACTGACATGGTTGAGAAGTACTTGGAAGTTTTCATGGATGATTTCTCAGTATTTGGAGATACTTACGATGATTACTTAGCCAATCTAGTGAAGGTACTGAGGCGATGTGAAGAAACGAATCTCGTACTCAATTGGGAAAAATGCCATTTCATGGTACGAGAAGGAATTGTTCTAGGGCATCGAATAACGAGACATGGGATCGAGGTGGACAAAGCGAAAGTAGACGTTATTGAGAAACTCCCACCTCCAACATCTGTAAAAGGTGTTAGGAGCTTTTTGGGCCACGCCGGTTTTTATCGAAGGTTTATCAAGGACTTCTCCAAAGTGGCTAAACCTTTATGCAAGCTATTGGAGAAAGACTCGATATTCAAGTTTGATGAGGAATGCTTAAAAGCCTTCGACGATCTAAAAAGTCGATTAGTCACGACACCCATAATCGTCACACCAGACTGGGATTCGCCATTTATTTTGATGTGTGACGCAAGTGACTTCGCCATTGGAGCCGTCATGGGCCAGCGAAGAAACAAAGTTTTTCATCCTATCTACTACGCAAGCAGAACTCTAACCGGAGCTCAACTGAATTATACGGTAACAGAGAAAGAGTTACTTGCTATTGTGTTTGCTTTCGACAAGTTTTGATCTTATCTTGTAGGTACCAAAGTGATTGTCTATACGGACCACTCCGCAATTAAGTACTTATTAGCCAAGAAAGATGCTAAGCTGAGATTGATCCGGTGGGTGCTTCTACTTCAGGAGTTCAATCTAGAAATTCAAGATCGAAGGGGAGTAGAAAACCAAGTAGCAGATCACTTATCCAGATTGGAGCCGCAAGAGGGAAATTTTCCAATCGTACCGATCCAAGAGACATTTCCAGATAAACACATACTGAAGGTAAATCATGTCCATAATATTCCATGGTTTGCTGATTTTGCTAACTATTTAGCTTGTGGTTTGATGCCGATTGATAAAACTTATCAACAAAGAAAAAAGTTTCTTCACGATGTGAAGTACTATTTTTAGGAAGAGCCATATTTGTTTAAAAGTGTGCGATCGGATGATTAGGAGATGTGTGATGTAAGATGAAATACCGAAGATTTTATACCATCACATTCAACTCCGAGTGGGGACACTTGGAGGAACTTCGCATAACGGCCAAAGTATTGCAAGCCGGATTCTTTTGGCCAACACTATTCAAGGATGCATACGCTTACGTAAAGAATTGTGATCGATGTCAGAGAGTTGGAAACGTAACTAATAGAAATGAGATGCCTCGAACAAATATCATTGAGGTAGAATGGTTCGATGTTTGGGGTATTGATTTTCTTGGTCCTTTTCCTCCGTCTTTTGGTCACAATTATATATTGGTAGCGATGATTATGTGTCCAAGTGGGTGAGGCTGAAGCTTATCGCATTTAACGATGCCAAGGTTGTGATGAAATTCTTGCGAAACACATGTTCAAAAGGTTTGGAACCCCTAGAGCTATTATCACGATGAAGGGACCCACTTTGTGAACAAGTGGTTAAAATGGTTGCTAGATAAACATGGAGTGAAACACAAGGTTGCTACATCTTACCATCCGCAGACAAATGGGCAAGTCGAGCTAGCAAATAAGGAGATCAAAGGCATACTTGAGAAGGTAGTTTGCCCGAACCGACGAGATTGGTCTAAGAGACTAGATGATGCTTTATGGGCTTACAGAACGACATACAAGACACCCTTAGGAATGTCACCCTATAGGTTGGTCTTTGGGAAAGCTCATGTCATCTACCTCTGGAGTTAGAGCACAAAGCTTCTTGGGCTCTTCGACAACTCAATTTGGATCTCAAGCTTGCTAAAGAGAAACGAATGCTCCAACTCAACGAGCTAGAGGAATTTCAATGTTCTCATATGAAAATGCCAAATTACTCAAAGAAAGACTCAAGAAATGGCATGACAAGCATATTCGAGTTCGAGAGTTTGAAGCGAGTCAACAAGTTTTGTTATTTAATTCCAGTTGAAGTTCTTTCCAGGTAAGTTAAAGTCACGTTGGTCCGGTCCATTTACAATTCATCGCGTTTATCCATACGGAGTTGTTGAACTCCAAGGTAAGAGAGGTAATTTTCAAGTCAATGCTCAGTGTTTGAAACACTATTACGAAGAAAACCCTGAACGGGATAAAATCGTGTTCAGTTTATCTGATTTTTAATTTTCTTGTTTTCAATAAATTATTTAGGGTATATTTTCGGGTTCATTATGTTTAAATAAATTTTGTCTAGGAGATTGGAACTTAAGCGGGACCGCTTGTGACCCCTCCAATCTTTCCTGGGAATTGATTTTTACATAATTTTCCAAGAAATTAGCCCCTAAATAGCAAAATAATTTTTTGTTTTTTTTATCAAATAAAAGGTCAATTTTGACTCAAGTTTTAAATTGCAAAAACAATTTCAAATTTTCATTAAGTCCATGGACTTAATTGATTTATTTTTCAAATTTGGTTGCTATTTTCATAAATAATAAAAACTAGGTGCCTCTTCTTGTAAATATTTTTAAAAGGCATCTAAAATAAATATTTTTATTTTCAAATTATTGATAAACTTTAATATATAATTATATTCATTATAATTTATATATTAACTTTTATCAACCTAGCTTAGGATTAGAATTAATTTTATTTTATATTTATCTTAGTAAATAAATAACAATTGATAATTTATATGTGTTTATTTAATTATTAATTGTTGTTTATCATGAGTAAAATTAGAAGGGGACTCTTATTTTTAATGTTTTAATTGTTCTAAGAGTTCTATTCCAATTTATACTCCTCCATCTATAAATTGCACCCTTGTTCTCACCATTCACTCATCACTCAAACTCCCATCCACCAAAACACCAAGTGCCACAACTCCCCAAGCCACCATTCGGCCAGTAGCAGCTCCAGCACGCTACACGCTAGCACCAAGCAAACGCCAGTCGGGATCTCACGCCTCGCCTCTGCCCGTGCGCGCTAGCCGCACACCAACGCCCCACGCCAACCAGCCCGTGGCTCCGCCTTTGCACGCCACTGCCACCCATCGCACCTTGCTGCTTTGTGTGCCTATGCGCACATTCTCCCTTTCCCCAACCTAAGCCAACCCTCATTTAAATTCTCCCTTTTGATTCATTAGTTTTTATTTATTTTAAGAGTTCTTAAATTCTACGAGGAAGGTGGTAAGAATAATTTTTTCTTAAGTTTAATTTTTATTCAATTATTTAATTTTCAATTTATTGAAATATTAATAATTTGTATTAATTAAATTTTTAAGAAACTAATTTTTTATTTTTCTTTCTATCTTATGTTCAGGTTAATTATGACTCGCAAAAGAACTCGTGCCTCCGCTCAAATTGACAAACCACAAAGCAAATTTCACTGTGAAGAAGCCAAAGTAAGATACGAAAGTATCTTCAAAAATCAATAGATGCATCCAGAGAAAGGCTTCACATTGAAAGAAAGCAACTACAGAGACTTTATAGAACGTATTCGACAAGTTGCTGAAGCCCTCAATTGGGAATTGTTTTGTGAAAAGAGACCAAGTGTGGATGAGGAATTAGTTTGTGAATTCTACGCGAACTTAACTTCAAGCGAATTGACCGAAGTTCCAGTCCGCGGAATCAAGGTACCAATAAATTCTAATGCTATTAATGAGTTCTTTGAATTACCTGATTTCGACAATGATGAATATTCCTCTCTGTTGAGCAATATTAAGCCTGAAAATCTGCAAGAAATCCTCGAGGAACTCACAGTTCCAGTGTTCTAAGTGGACGTGTCAAAACAAGGAATCCACACGTGTCGAAGAGAGTATTTGACACCACTCGTGAAGGTATGGTTCTACTTCATTCGTTTCACCTTATGCCTAGTTCACATGGGACAACAATTTCATTAGAGCGAATGGTCCTACTATACTCGATTTTAACCTAAAGACCATTGATGTGGGCAAAATCATCTTGAGAGAAATGCGAAATTGTGCCATTAGACGCTCGCCCACCTATTTTTTCCCTTTACGATCACAATTATGTGCTTAAAAGCAAAACTCCTTGCGGACGTGAAGAAGACAGAGTATAGTCAAGGCACAATCACCGATTGGGACCTCTATCGAGTGGCGGAGATTCTGCTTCAAAGCGGCCAATTGAAGAGAGCGAGGATCCCGAAGAAGCGTAAGATGAACCCACGAAATCCCACCAGAGCAATCAAATGAGGCGGATCCAATGGAACCAGAAGCTGAACCTGATATCAAACCCTCAATGTTTAGAGCTCCACCGCCTAGCCTAGATCGTCGTGATGAGTCATTGAAGGCGATGGACTTAATGCAACACATGCAATGGCAGTAACAAGCCTATTGGTGATACTAAAAAATAAGAGATGACTCGATGAGGAGTGCCCTCAAGAAAATTTATAATGACCCATTTATTTTTGTGCCTGAGTTTCCAGATTTCATATTTGAACCATGGGTTTCATAATCGAAGAGAGAGCAAGGCAATTCCTACAAAGACAATACTAATGGAGCAAAAGATAAGTCAAAATCGGAAGGATCAGCAAACAAATAAAAAAGGGGAGGACTTCAACTTTAGTTTATTTTTATTTTCAGTTATTCTAGGATTAGGTTAATTAGGAATTTTTATTCTTGCACAATAAAACAAGAGATAGGAATCATGAATAAAATCTAAACAAGTCTCAAAGGCTAAAGTGTGGCAATAGATATATACATGTCTAGGATTGGATTTTAGAAAGAGCCTGGTACTTAAGCAGTCAATTTGACTCACCTCCTCTTTTCTAATATCCTACTTGGTGTATAGTATTTATTCACTTTAAATGTAACACCCCAAACCCGGCCCAAACACTACGACCGAATTTGGTGTGCTACAGAGAAAGTATTTTTTTTTTTGAAAATCCCTTTAGGCCAAATTAACTTTTTGATAAAAGATAGCGTCCGATTTAAAACATTTGAGGTGTATAAACACCATACTTAGGTTTATTTAAAAATATTCATTAAGTCGATTGTTATCGATTCAGGTGTGCCTGATGGCACGATAAAACATTTTATGATTAAAATTTTAGAAAACATGTGGACTTAATTTAATGTTAAGAAATAGTTTAAACAAATTAATCCAAAACATAGAATAATAAAAATTATATCTAGGAGGCCTTATTACAAATTAATTAAAATAAAACCAACATTAAATAAAATAAAACAAAATCCAAGTTTTTAATTAAAATTTCCATCGCATGGCCACCTCGAGTCCATCCGGCTCCATCTCCGCGATCTACTCATCTGCAAAATGTTAAGGGAAAGGGGTGAGTCACCGAGACTCAATGTGTAAATCCCCCACCCGGAAAATACATCTCATACACAATTCATTAATAAACATGCTCATGCAACCCAACTAGCCATCCATACTCCTTTTCTACCCCGTGTGGTCAAAACCACTGATGACTTAAAGTCACAATTTAAATGATGGGGCCAACCCATCGTGTGGTCAAAACCACTGATGACCATAGGTCACAATATATCAAATGTGGTCAAAACCACTGGTGGTACCAAACCACTGGGACTTAGTCGCAAATAATCAATCGTTGTGGTCAAAACCACTGATGACCATAGGTCACAAAATAGTCTGATGGGGCCAACCCATCTTGTGGTCAAAACCACTGACGACAGTCCATAATTCATCCCCCTCCTCTCATCAATCCCACCATCACATGCTTATACATCAAATTTCATAAATCATGTCATAGTATTAAACATCATGTGATGGCATGCAAACATATATCAAAAATTACAAGTTAGGGGACTTACCCGATATCCATGATTATGCCACAAGCTAACCACAAACAAAAGATCTAAGGCAAATAATAACAGCATGTAAATTAATAAAGTGTGTAGAGAGATCTTACACACCTGTTACTATCGTAATTCCTAGATCCCGAAAAGCCGATCTACGATGCTAGATCTTGACCCTTGAGCGGATTTGATTTCCAAACAAACCCCGAAGCCTTATTTGGCCCCCCTCAGAAAAATAAATCCCGCAAGCTTCCCTTGATAATTATCTTGGCCCTTAACTCCACAAGTCAGCACCTCTTAGTGTTGTGAGAGGGGTTCGGCCATCTTCATTGAAGAGAAAGGAATCGAAAACAACACCCTTTCCTTAAGGGAGATTCAGCCTATCACAAATGGAGGGGCTGGAATTTTCTTTTCAAGAAAGGAGGTAGATTCGGCTAAAAGAAACAAGATGGAAGGGCTAGAAATTTTCTCTAAAAGAGGGGGAGGTTCGGCTAACAAGAAACAGGAGAAGAAGAGAACTTTTGGAAGAATTTTGGCAAGGGAGGCTAGGGAGAATTCGGCAGCAGCAGTTTGGAGAGAAAAAAAAAATTAATGAGTTTGGCACTTCTTTGCTATTAGAAATCAAATATGGACAGCCCCCAAGGAGTCCAACAATCGGCAAACACCCAAAATAATTCTAGGCCACTCACTTGAAGCAATTCAAAGGAATTTGAATACTTAAATGCCTATATTTTCTCCTTGGAATTAATCAAGTAAAAACCACCTAGAAACTAATATTATCCTTATTATCCTTTATCACCTCTTCAAATAAATAATAAAACTAATAAAAATATTGTTTATCCCATACTTTCTGCCGAATTTAAACACCAAGCTTATCCTTATCTTCCAATTGCCCATGAGCCGTCCAATTCTCATCTTCTCTCTTGGCGCCAGCATTGAAAAATAAAAACCCCAATTGCAGCTCCGTTGGTTCGAACCTAGAACCTCACTGCCGTAGCCCTCTCTATAGCGCCCTTAGCCACTCGGCCAAGGCGTCTTTTGTGACTTAAATTCGGCACAAATTCTTTTAAGAGCTCCTTCGTTAGCTTCCCCTTGCCCAACGCCAAAAGCCAATAAAAATAAAACACGCCTACTGCTGCCCGCGTCGCTCGAACCCGAGACCTGCTCCAGGCGTCACTTCTAGGCCCTTAAGTGGCGCATGGAAGCCACTTTACCAAGGCTTGTGTTATGTCCAAAAGCGCCTATAACTTCTCTTAAGACCTCCCTGGCCCAGCTTCCCTTCCTAACGCAAAAAGGAAAAATAAAATACTCCCATGCCATCCTCAAGACTCGAACTCCAGACCCTTGTTGGCATCATTCCCAGGCCTTAAGTGGCGTCCTTAAGCCACTTTACCAAGCCCCCTTTCGTGACCCAAAACGCCCACAAATTATTCTTAAGTCCTCCTCAGCCTAATTTCCTCTTTTTACACTTAAATCCAAATTTTTTTCCAAAGCTTTCACCCTCATTCTAAAGTTCTAAAAACTCTTAAAACATCTCCAAATACCCTTAAAACCCACTAGCACTTGGGTTATGCTCCAAACGCATAACCCCTAATCTAGGATGTTACATTAAACAATGAGGACATTGTTCACTTTAAGTAGGGGGGACCGAAAATTTGAATTTATTCCACTCAGAATAAAATTTTCTTTTAGTTATGCTTAGAATATATTTTGTTCAATAATTTAAAATTTTGTTAAGTATGCTAAACTCTAGTATTAATAAAGTTCTATTATTTCAATAAATTATTATGTTAGCTTAATAATGATATGAATGTATTTTTAATAAAGCATGTAAATTCGTACCATAAAATTTTTAATTCCCTACGAAAAAATTAGGCATGCATGAAAGTTTAAGTCTTTAGAATTGACTTAGTAATTTCTTGAGGCGAAATCCTAGGAAGCATGGAATGTTGAAAATGATTTAGGCAACTGTTGTTTGGACCGTTTGAGCCTTTCAAGCTGACCCTGATAAAATTATCCTTTGAAACCCAATTTTGAGACTATATGGCCTAATTTTATTTGGACCTATGCAATATTTAGCCATCAATTTTCTCTTCATTACTTCTAAAATTGTCCCAAACACTAGACTCAGTACTATTCAGAAGATCGTTTGAAAATAAGTTTGGGGGAGGTTCAAAGTTAAGCTGAGTCTAGGGTTTTTAAGCCACAAATTTGTCTATTTTTTACCTACCCCTAAGCCCAGCCACGTTACAACCTTACTAAAGACCTATTGATTCAAAATTCTAATGTTACCTACATTAGTGGAGAGAAATTGCTCTGCTCAACATATGAAGACACTAGTTAAGCTTAATGATTGCAATTTACTTTTTTGAATAAGGAATTAAAATCAAATTGGTAACGAGGAACATGTCTTTATTAAGAAACATTTAGTCTAATTTTGCTAGTATAATAATTGTTGGAGGTAATTTGAACGATATGTATACTTAAGTAGCATAATTATCAAATTTCTTATTTTTGAGCCTAAGTATATCAAATTCATAATTTTGAGAAAAAAGTTGTTCTGAAGGAATTTTTCAAAGGTGTTTCCGAGAAAATTCTTTTCAAATTTGTGCATTACTCGGGACGAGCAATGAATTAAGTTTGGGGGTGTGGAAACACAAAAATTTATATACTTTTTCATGCCCTTTTTGACCCAAATTCATCTGGTTTCGAGTAAATTCTTGTCGGAAAATAATTAAATATTATAAAATAATTAAATTGTGCTAAAAATATTAACATGATGAATTTTAATTAATTTTATAATTAATTTTGATTTATTTTGACTATTTTCGATAGAATCGCACAAAGGGCGAAAATCAGCTCGGCAGACACTGCTCGAAGAACAAAACCGAGAAGCAATTTGAAGTTCAAGGAAAATTTATTTCCAGCCCAAGACGGTCCAATTATGAAGATTTAATCATAATATAATTAATTTTAATTTATTCCCAATTTAATTTGGGCTAAATAAATTATTATTAATTAATTATGGAAAAGGGTCCAGTTAAACCGCACTAGTTGAACCGAATCAGTTGAACCGAACCAGCCACCAATTGGGCAGACCAAACCATCCACAATGATGGCCCAAATAAGCTTATTAGCTGATTAATTAAGCTTGCAAAGAAGCCCTTGAATACCTTTCAAAACTGCATTCAAACCCCTCCAAAAATTATGGCTTTGTAGATTGCCCCATGCTATATTTAGCAAAGTTGAATTCTTCATCTTTGCCACATGGGATGGCCGGCCAAGGGAGGCCTCTTTTGCTGCTGATATTTGCTATTTTTAGCAGCCTTGATCAGCTATAAATACACCCCCTAGCTGCTCATTCAAAACACACCTCAAGCATTTAACATTCTCCTCTCTCACTTTCTCTCAATTCCCATTTTCCCTTCTCCCGTTTTGGTGTTCTTGTGCCGATTTCTCCTCTTGGGAAAGAGGTGTTTTTCCAGCAATTTGAAGCAGCAATTGAAGTGTTCATAAGCCACCTTGATAGCCGAGGACAACGAAGAACGAAGAAGGGAGCAAACAAACAAGCCACGGAGAAACACCAGATTTGTTTCTTGTTCCTTATCTCTTTAAATTATTCGTTGTTGTTTTGAAAAACATGTTTATGAATATTTATGCTGTTGGAATGTTTAATTTAATCAATTTAGCTTGAATTTAATTCGTGTTGGGTTGATCGCATTTCGTCCTCTTGAATTATTAAAATTGTGTTTATGCTATTAAAGGCCTCGGTAAAATGTTTGATTAAGTAAAATTACGTTAAGTTATCTGGCATTATAATTGTTTAGATAGCTAATGAATTAATTATTTAAACGTATTGAAATTGTAATTAATGGACGCATGATTTAATGCATGCATGTTTAATTCTTCTAAGGAAGTGAAGATTAAATTAGCATTGTATTTGACGATACATATGCCTTGCATAACTTGCAGGATTTTTGTGATTAAATTGTTTCAAGGTAAGAATACTTTGTTACTTCACATGATCTTTTATATGCTTGTTAGGTTGAATTAATCATTTGAATCGACATAGGAATATGCGAGAGATAATTTAATTTAATAAGTATGTATGTGCGATAACATGTTTACTTTTAGAAGTCCTGCTTAGTCGTTTGAATTTGCATAGGAATATGTATAAGAGATGAATGGATTTTTATTTGTAAATATGTTCATAAGTTAGCAAATTACCGAGTTTCCATGTTTTAATAAGTATAAACACGAGTTTAATAATTCTAAGGTAAGAAATGTTATTAATCCAACACAATTATATCATCTTGATTAAAATCAGTTTTTGAAATCGTGCATTAGAACTTTGTTTTATTTTTAGTTTTTAAATATTTCTTAAATCCAAATATTTTTCCTTCACCAAATTGTTTGAAAACATTTTCATAAATAATTCTTTTACAGTCCCTGTGGGTACGATAACTCGACATTTACTTGTCACTTTATTACTTGTTACGATTGTGTACACTTGCACATTTCCACCGTTCCAACTTGTTACGAATAAATCACGGCAACTCGGTAATTTGCTAACTTATGAACATATTTACAAATCAAAAATCAATTTATCTCTTGTACATATTCCTATGTCAATTCGACCGATAAAACAGATTTATAAAAGTAAACATGTTATTGCACATACATACGTATTGAATTAAACAATCTCTCGCATATTCCTATGTCAATTCAAACGATTAATTCAACCTAATAAGCATATAAAAGACTATGTGAGGTAAGAAAGTATCCTTACCTTGAAACAATTTAATCACAATAATCTTGCAAGTTATGCAAGGCATGTGTATCGCCAAATACAATGCTAATCGAATTTTCAGCTACCTTAGAAGAATTAAACATGCACTGATTAAGTACTGTGTCCATTAATTACAATTTCAATGCATTTAAATAATTAATTCTTTAGTTATCTAAACAATTAAAATGCCAGAATAACTTAAGCATGATTTTACTTAATCAAGCATTTTACCGAGGCCTATAACAGCATAAACATAATTTTAATAATTTAAAAGGACGTCATGCAATCAACCCAACACGAATTAAATTCAAGCTAAGCTGATTAAATTAACCATTCCAATAGCATAAATATTCATAAACATGTTTGTCAAAACAACAACGAAATTTAAAGAGATAGGGAACAAGAAGCAAATCTGGTGTTTCTCCGTGGCTTGACTGATTGCTCTATTCTTCGTCCTCCGTTGTCCTCGGCTATCAAGGTGGCTTATGAACACTCTAATTGCGGCTCAATGATGGCTGAAGAAGACCACTTTCCCAAGGGGATAAATCGGCACAAGAGCAAGGAAATAGAAAAATGAAAAGTTGAGAGAAACTGAGAGAGGAGAAGAGAGAATGAGATGTGAATGAGAGATGAGGGATGCGGGATGAAGGGATGCTTTGAATGATCAGCCAAGGGGGTATTTATAGCTGAATGTGGCAGCTTAAATTTGCTAAAAATATAAGCCAAAGAGCCACACCTTTTACGGCCACCTATGTGGCAAAGTTGATGGCTTCAACTTTGCTAAATATGGCTTGGGGCAAATCTACAAAGCCACTAATTGTGGAGGGGGTTGAATGCAACTTTGACAAGTCTTCAAGGGCTTCTTTGCAAGCTTAATTAATCAGCTAATAGGCTGATTTGGTTCAGCATATGGACGGTTTGGGCTGCCCAATTGGTGGCTGGTTCGGTTCACTGAATTCGGTTCAACCAGTGCGGTTCAACTGGGCCCTTTTTTCCATAATTAATTAAGATTAATTTATTTAGCCCAAATTAAATTGGGAATAAATTAAAATTAATTATATTATGATTTAATATTCATAATCGGACCGTCTTGGTCTAGAAATAAATTTGCCTCGATACTTCAAATTGCTTTCTCGGGTTTATCTTTCGAGCAGTGTCTGCCGAGCCAATTTTTGATCTTTGTGCGAATCTGTCGAAAATAGTCAAAATTAATCAAAATTAACTATAAAATTAATTAAAATTCATCATGTTCATATTTTTAACACAGTTTAATTATTTTATAAAAATTAATTATTTTCCGACAAGAATTTAATCGAAACTGCATAAATTTGAGTTAAAAAGGGCATGAAAAAGTGTATAAATTTTTGTGTTTTCACCAGGCTAAACAGGAAACTCATAAGAGTTTTACTCAGGGAGCTCATAGAACTTAATAGATAACTCCGAAGAGTTAACATCAGGGAGCACCGGATAAGGTAATAGGGAGTTCACGCGAGCCATGTCAGGAAGCCCATAAGATCTTATATCAGGATGCTCACGTAGAGCTCCGTCTGTGTCTGCATTATATGCTAGATCACAACCGATCGAATCATGTAACAATATGCTCACACAGAGCTACGGTAGTGTGCAACACATGCAAAATCTCTACCAATCAGAATGCTCGTAGGAACAATATAACAGGATGCTCAAGAGGGCTATAATAGGATTGCTCGTCCTTGCTATTTTCTATCCACAACATATGCAGGACCACATGTAATTTAGGAAATCACATATAACCATCGACTTTCATTATTCAAACGGAACTTATTATTTTCCGAATATGATTAAACATGTGATTATTTCATTTTTTTTCTAACATTTATATAATTCATACAATCTCATACCACATTCAATCCAAGCATGTAAATAAACACAAAATTCGGTTACACGAACTTACTTCAACACTTGTTTGTATATGAAAATCTACTAATCCGAAACTTTTTCTTTTCCTCGATCTAACTTCGAATTTGAGTTGTCCGGATCCAATTGAACCAATTAAGCTTGCTGAAGACTTTTCTCTTTCCTAGGGTTTCCATGTCTTAATTTGGGGAAGATGATATAAAATACGATGATATTTCTATTATCATCTTTTAATTATTTTAGTTTCCAAATTAGTCCTTAGCTTTTTCTAATTTTTCCATGGATGAATCACCAAAAATATCTACTACCTTTTCTTTAATGGTATAATTACCATATAAGGGCCTCAAATTTTGAATTCCATAGCTATTTGATACTTACAACTATTAAAACTCAACTTTTACATTTTATGCAATTTGGTCCTTTCATTGAACACATAATCGATAAAATTTTCTTATCAAATTTTTCATATAACAATCCTATCATAATGCAGACCATGTAATAATATTAAAATAAATTTTCTTTCCAGCTCGGATTTATGGTCTCAAAACCACTGTTCTGATTTCACTGAAAATGCGCTGTTACAAGCTTCATGAGGCTCTGGGTTCGAGATTGGACTTCAGTACTGCATTCCATCCTCAGAAAAATGGTCAATGTGAGAGGGTTATTCAGATACTGGACGATATGCTTTGGAGTTGTGTGATCGATTTCCAAGGTAGTTGGGAGGATTTTCTGTCATTAGCCGAGTTCGCCTACAACAACAGTTTTTAGTCCAGTATTTAGATGGCACCTTACGAGGGTCTGTATGGTCATAAGTGTCGTACTCCGTTGTGTTGGACTAAGTTGGGTGAACAACGAGTTTTGGGTTCTAAGTTGGTTTCTGAGACTAAAGACAAAGTTAGACTGATTCGAGATCGTCTTAAGGCGACTTCTGATAGATAGAAGTCCTATGCAGATCTGAAAAAGAGGGACATTGAGTAGAAGTCCTATGCAGATCTGAAAATGAGGGACATTGAGTACTCCGTGAGTGATTTCGTGTTTCTTAAGGTATCTCCATGGAAGAAGATTCTACTGTTTGAACGTAAGGGCAGGTTGAGCCCTAGGTTTATTGGGCCGTACCAGATTCTGAAGTGTGTGGGATCGATTGCTTATCAGTTAGAGCTACCTCCATAGTTAGACCCTATCCATGATGTGTTTCATGTCTCTATGTTGAGGCGATATCGGTCGCACCCATCTCATGTTGTTTTTGCTGAGGAGATTGAGGTTAGACCAGATTTGACATTTGAGGAGGAGTCGGTTAAGATTTTAGATCGAGACATTAAAGTTTTGTGGAGGAAATCTATTCCGTTAGTGAAGGTTCTGTGGCAGAATCCTGGCACTAAGGAAGCCACGTGGGAACTTGTGGACTCGATCCATCAACAATATCCACATCTGTTTGAATTAGGTAAATTTTGATGTCAAAATTTCTTTTAGGGGGTAGAGTTGTAACGTCCTGAATTTTTTAACTCGGTTTTTATGAATTCTGTCATAAATGAGTATCTACTTCAGTGGTTAAGTGATTTGAGTGTGTGTTTGAGGTCTTGGGTTCAAATCCCACTTTTGGAAATTTTGTTATTTTTGTTCCTAACCTTATCCCTAATGGTTGGGCTTATATCATATTTTCGGTCAACTCATATCAGAATGAGCCTGCTGGTTCAAATGGAAAGGTGTTAGCTTGCCTTAGGTTCCTGTGTTTGAACCCCCGTGTGAGCGAAGTATGATAATTTTTGCTTCTGTGTATGAATGTCTGTAACATCCTGAATTTTTGGGCTTATGCATTTAATGGGTGAATATGTGCAATGAGTTAATTTGAGCATTAGGGGTCCAAATTGGGCTCGAGATTGGGTGAAGCCTTAGTTAAATTTTTGTTTGGGCAATCGTGTAGGGTTTAAAAGGGTGGTATCTGAGTTTAAAATATCAAAATGGGCTTGTGGCCCAATGGTCGATGGCGCCACTTAGGAGCAAGGAGGTGACGCCACACAAGGGAGTAAGGGCCCAAATTTAAGTTACATAGAGCCCAACTCTTTTAATTTAAGTTAGCTAAATTTCGGCATTAGGGTTAGGTAGAGTGGACGGCAACAAGGCTCAAAAATAGGAGGATTTATGTGAATGGGATAATGTAGATAATATAATTGATAATATGGAAGAAAAAAAAAAGGAGAAAAGATAGGAGCTATCTACAAGGCTAGGAGTTGGCTGAAATTCCATCACCTAGAGAAGTGAAGAAATCGGTTTCTTTATGGCAAAGGGGGTGCCGATTTTTCCCTTTTTATTTGATTAATTTTTAGTTATCAGGAAGGGCACTTTTGGTTTTTCATAGGTAAGTGCCGAAATTTCTATAAATAGGGAGGGTTCTCTTCTTTATTTTTCGGCATTTAGGGTTTCCACCTTTTTTTTTTCTCTTCTTTCTTCTAAAAGCCGAAAACCCCATTATTCTTTTCTCTTCTTTCTCTGAAAAGCCGAAAACTCCATTATTCTCTTTTTTCTTCTAAAAGCCGAAAACTCCATTATTCTCTTCTTTCTTCTAAAAGCCGAAAGCCAAAAACTCCATTATTCCTTTCTCTTCTTTCTTCTAAAAACCGAAAACTCCATTATTCTCTTCTATCTTCTAAAAGCCGAAAACTCCATTATTCTCTTCTCTTTTTTCTTCTAAAAAGTCGAAAGCCGAAAACTCCATTATTCTTTTCTCTTCTTTCTTCTAAAAGGTGAATCTCTATAGATTTCTTCGAATCATCTTCTCTTCCTGATTTTTCGCAAAAAGTCGGAATCCTCTGGGAGTAGCCGAATCTTCTCTAGTAAGATCTCTTAGATCTAAAAGCCAGAAACACTAGTTCCTGAGTCTCATATCACTTTTCGGGATTTCAAGGCAGATAGCGGTGGTGTTGGCTACGGATAGCGTCGACTTAGAGGTCTCGTTCTAACAATGTCAGTGTGTAGATCTCTAACACACTAGTAATCAGTACTAAATATATGTTATGGGCTAAAAGCCAAAAAAAAGTCAGATAGTAATCTGTACTAAATGTATGTTATGGGCTGTATAGTAATCTGTACTAAACATATGTTATGGGCTAAAAGCCAGAAAAAGGTTGTATAGTAATCTATACTAAATATATGTTATGGGCTAAAAGCCGGAAAAAGGCTGTATAGACAGTCGAATTACCCAAAAAGGGTAGGCAAGGGATGGCAGGTACGTAATCATAGAAACTTCTCTATGTGTATCGATGTTTGTGATAGACTGTGAACTTTTAGGTAGTATATTATTTTGATTCTGCATGTATGTGTGCATGGGATGGGATTGATATGATGAAGGGGAAGAAGGTCGCATAGCGATCGGTGGCTTTGCCACATAGGTCACATTGTGATCGGTCTTTATGACAGGCAGCTTAGCTGTCGAAATACTTCGATGTATTATTAAGGTCGCATGGCGATCGGTGGCTTTGCCACATAGGTCACACAGTGATCGGTCTTTAAGACAGGCAGCATAGCTGTCGATATGGTGTGTAGCGGTTGGAGGGTTGATTGTAGAAATCCCCAATGTGTGATGGTTGGTATGGGTTGGTGTGTAGAGGATGGATTTCTAGGCTGGGATGGGCCATGATGCATATATAGTTACCCTTGTATACGGGCGAAGGCCATAATGTGTTTGTGGGCCAAGCCTTTGATGTGTTTTCGGGATTTACACACTGAGTCTTGGTGACTCACCCTATTATTTTCCCTAACTTTGTAGATGAACAGTAGATCGTGGACATGGGAGCGAAGGCGGACTCGAGGGGCCATCAAGGTTTTATTCCTATAGATTATTTCGGTTTTTCCTTAAGTTTTTAATTTTGGAAACATTTATGTAATAAGGCCCCATAGTTTATACTCACTACTTAGTTTTTAATATTTGCAACTTATGGAACTTTGTCAAAGGTTTTATTATTCAAAATAATAATAATACAAGGTTTTTTTTCAAAAGTCACTTTTTTATTCGAATTTTGCCTAATAACTTATGATTTACTAAAACCAACTTAGCAAAAGTTTTCAACGTACAACCCGTAGCATATCAGATCTGGTCGAAACTTATGGGCCGGGTTTGGGGTGTTACATTTTGGTATCAGAGCCCAGTTCAAAACTTGGGCTGTGAAATGGGTCTAGTACTGTTTTAAAGTTGATAAGAATTTGGAAAAGTTTGGGATTGAGAAATGGCCTTCGAGTCTACCGGCACCCGATCCACGCAGGTAAGTATTCTAAACTTTTGAAAGTGATATGTATGTGGGCTTGATGGGCTTGATGGACGTACACTAGTATGTTAGGCATTGATGGACTATAGGCTTAGTTAAAACAACTCTTTAAATTCGTAAGACTTAATCCATCCAAACAAACCCGTGAATAAGTCGATGGGTTAGGGTGTGGCAACAGGCATACGCATGTCTAGGATTGGATTCAGGGAGAGCTTGGTACTTAAGCAGTCCTAGTGACTCACCTCCTCTTGTTGGAATCTTACAGTGCGCACTTGACTGCTCACCTTAGCCACGAGGATTTGTTGACGGGCCAAAATCTATAATTAAAACCCGAAAGGACCAACCACCCTATTTCGCAACCAAAATACCCCCAAGTTTTGTAAAATTTCCAAAATACACTTGATTTGTGAAAATTTCCAAACAACCGTGATTTTATAAAATACCCATGTTTTGCAAATTTACCCGAAAACCCCTAGATTTACAAATGTGACCCGGTTTGAAAAAAATTAAAATTTTCAAAATACCCCTGCTAAAAAAAATGAAAACAACAACACCACCAAGATACCCTATTTTGAGAAAATCACCAAGACACTTTATTTTGGAAAATACCCTGTAGGGCAAAACTATGGAAATACCCCTGGGTAGAGGAATGACAGAAAAAAAAAACCCTTATGCGATGAATGTGTGTGCATGGATGCTACTTGTGTGATTGATGTATGTGGGTTGATGTATGTGGTTTCTAGAATTAGGAGATAAACTTGAGACTGAAACTGTAGATAGGTTCGAATTCGAAAGAACCAGTCTTAAAACTACTTTCCATAAGATTGTTCATGGTTAATCAGTGAAAAAAATTAATAGTTCATAAAATTTCTAATTCAGATACTATGAGAATCGACGAAGAGCGCTAGGAGAGGACGAAGAGGCCGCGACCGAGGCCGTGGAAGTATTAGGACTGATGTGCTGACTCAGCTAGTTAGGGAGGTACTGAAGGAGGTTAAAGAAACCGGTGAAACATTTCGGGTTGGGTGCGTGGACTGTAAGAAAAAAAGATATCGTAGTTTTCTAGGGTTGAAGTCTCGTTCTGTGAAGCATGTTAAGGTACGTCCAAACTTTCGGGTTTGCGAATATTGCAGAAAGCGTTATCCGAGTGAATGTTGGAGGAAGTCAGGAACGTGTTTAAGATGCGGGTCTGAGGAGCAGAAGGCTCGGGATTGTTCAATCACCATTAAGTCGGGTATGTTTTGTGTGGATGCTATATTTTTGGGTATAGAAACTGTATGCGTGCAATGGTTATATATTATTAAATTAGAGTCTTGTGATGAAAGCAGTGGTGAGACTTGGGTAGTACGATTAGTAGTTAGTGGAAATTTTGAGGACGAAATTTCTCTAAGGGGGTAGAACTGTAACATCCTGAATTTTTGGGCTTATGCATTTAATGGGTGAATATGTGTAATGAGTTAATTTGAGCATTAGGGGTCCAAATTGGGCTCAGGATTGGGCTGAAGCCTTAGTTAAATTTTTTGTTTGGGCACTATAGGGTTTAAAAGGGTGGTATCTGAGTTTAAAATATCAAAATGGGCTTGTGGCCCAGTGGTCAGTGGCGCCACTTAGGGAGCAAGGAGGTGATGCCACACAAGGGAGTAAGGGGCCCAAATTTAAGTTACATGGAGCCCAACTCTTTTAATTTAAGTTAGCTAAATTTCGGCATTAGGGTTAGGTAGAGTGGACGGCAACAAGGCTCAAAAATAGGAGGATTTATGTGAATGGGATAATGTAGATAATATAGTTGATAATATGGAAGAAAAAAAAAGGAGAAAAGATAGGAGCTATCTACAAGGCTAGGAGTTGGCTGAAATTCCATCACCTAGAGAAGTGAAGAAATCGGTTTCTTTATGGCAAAGGGTGCCAATTTTCCTTTTTATTTGATTAATTTTTAGTTATCAGGAAGGACACTTTCGATTTTTCATAGGTAAGTGCCGAAATTTCTATAAATAGGGAGGGTTCTCTTCTTTATTTTTTGGCATTTAGGGTTTCCACCTTTTCTTTCTCTTCTTTCTTCTAAAAGCCGAAAACCCTATTATTCTTTTCTCTTCTTTCTCCTAAAAGCCGAAAACTCCATTATTCTCTTCTTTCTTCTAAACGCCGAAAGCCGAAAACTCCATTATTCCTTTCTCTTCTTTCTTCTAAAACTAGAAAACTCCATTATTCTCTTCTTTCTTCTAAAAGCCGAAAACTCCATTATTCTCTTCTCTTCTTTCTTCTAAAAAGCCGAAAGCCGAAAACTCTATTATTCTTTTCTCTTCTTTCTTCTAAAAGCTGAATCTCTATAGATTTATTCGAATCATCTTCTCTTCCTGATTTTTCGTAAAAAGCCGGAATCCTCTGGGAGTAGCCGAATCTTCTCTAGTAAGATCTCTTAGATATAAAAGCCGGAAACACTAGTTCCTGAGTCTCATATCACTTTTCGGGATTTCAAGGCAGATAGCGGTGGTGTTGGCTACGGATAGCGTCGACTTAGAGGGTCTCGTTCTATGATGTCGTGTGTGTAGATCTCTAACACACTAGTAATCAGTACTAAATATATGTTATGGGCTAAAAGCCGAAAAAAGGCTGTATAGTTGTAACATCCCAAACCCGGTCAACACACTACAACTGGATTCGGCATGTCACAGGGTAAAAATAATTTGAATAAAACAAGTTGTAGGTTTAAATTTTGAAGATAACGCTATAAAACACTTTGCTGTTTAAAGTTTGGACAAAAGAAGAAAACTCCTTTGAGAAAACCGTTTGTTTTTAAGGAAATGCCGACTTTGATTAAAAGCAAAGTTGAAAATCGTTTTGTATTTGAACTTAAAGTAAAACTTAGGTTGGCGTAAATCTGAGTTGTTCGTTAACACCATTTGTTTGTTATTACCCGATGATAAAATTTGAAAATCCCGATAAGAGGTATAACTTTTCGAAAACCTTGAGTTAACAGGTTATTAACATGCCATGTTGTTTAACTTAAGCACAATATAATAAAACTTATAGCAGATAATAAAAAAACCCAAAATAATGGAATTTAGCGGCCTTATTACAAATCCAAAACCAAATTTAAAAGTAAATTAACCCAAAATAGTAAATGAGATAAAACCCAAAACATAACGCATGGCCACCTCGAGTCCGCCTGGCTCACATCCGCGATCTATGCCTCATCTGCAAAATGTAAGGGAAGGGGTGAGTCACCGAGACTCAGTGTATAAATCCCCATCCCGATAATAACAAAGCACTTACACAATACATAAGTCAATCTGCAATTCATGCAAACCCAACCTAACCATCCGAACTCCTATGTCTACCCCGTGTGGTCAAAACCACTGGTGGTCAAAACCACTAGTGACCGTAGTCACAAATCATATAAGTGTGGTCAAAACCACTGGTGACCGTAGTCACAAATCATATGGTGGGGCCAACCCACTGTGTGGTCAAAACCACTAATGACAATCCCGTAATCAATATGTGGGGCCAACCCACTGTGGTACCAAACCACTGGGACGAGTCACAAATAATCCATGTGTGGTCCAAACCACTGGTGACCGTAGTCACAAATAGTATATGTGTGGTCAAAACCACTGGTGGTCAAAACCACTGAGACTTAGTCACGATTATAATATAGAAAGCGGGGCCAACCCACTGTGTGGTCAAAACCACTAGTGACAGTCTAGAAACAAGCCTTCCCCCTCCTCTCATTACACCCGTGCAATTTGACATAATAATTCGTGTATGCAGTATGTCATGTATGCTAAACATATATCAAATATAAGTATAACATGAATTACCATCATAATCAGATAGACATAAAACAACATAATCACGCTAATCAACCTCTAAGGGTATAACCGTAATTTTACCTACCAAGGGCATTTTCGTAATTTACCCACCAAGGGTATATCGATAATTTTGCACCTGCAATGGCCTTTCCCAAAGGCCCAAATATCGCCCCGAGCGACTCAGCTACCATTTCTGGTCGTACCGGAAGATTGGGCCTAAAACTCGATTCCGGCCCATTCGGGCCCACACGCTCGTGTGGCCCACCTAGCACAAATCTAGCCATGTATATAAGTTCCACCTAGTCTAGTTCACTATATTCTACACAATCGCACAATTTACTCATAAGGGCCCACGGGCCCAAGCAAAAATTTCCAACCCACAAGAATACTACGATGGCCTCAACTATCGTGTTGAAGCCCCACACGTGCGCCGCACGCTCGTGTAACTACTATTGCGATGGACCAAGCACTTTGGCATTTGCCGCTCTACAACTAGAGTAGAGAGTTACACACACGATAGGAGTCTGTGTTAAACCGCTACGCAACCACTCCTGTGCCCAAACGCCCACCAAGGTATGTTAACTCTCCTCTGGAATGCTCTTTATATAGCTAGCTCTCCACCTTCCTTCTTTGTATCTTTCCGATGTGGGATCCCTTCACAAGAGAGTTTAAATTCAACTGAAACTCTTGCCGTCAATCCGCAAAATAAATACCCCATTGCTTCTCATGAGATTCGAACCTGTGCTCCCCGCAACATAATCCACGCCGCTAACCACTTGGGCACAAGCTCCTCTTGTGTCTTAAACCATGCGCAACTAAATTTGAATCTATAGCCAAATATTAAAGTCCATGTAAAAAGAAAACCAAAATGCAAGAGCCAAGACTTGAACCTTGGACCTCCTTCCTTCCCTCGTATGTGGCGTCACCCCTTGTTCCTTAAGTGGCGTCACTTTGCCACTACACCACACACTCCACTTGTGTCATTTTTCCCCACATTTTATTCTTAAGGCCTACCCGCCAACTTCCGGGTTTTTTCACCTAAAACCAAAATTTCCCTAAAGCCAAAGTTCGATCCCGGACTTCATAGAAGCCTTCTAACCTTCCAAAATCACTTATCCAATAGGTCCAACTTGCATTTAAGCCGATCTCTTGTTCTCTAAAAATTTTAAATCAAGGCCCATTGGGCCCAATCCTATTAGGCCCAATTTCGGGATGTTACAAATCTACCCTCTCCTTAAAGAAATTTCGTCCTCGAAATTTCCAACTACAGAACATTCGTACAACCTAACCTACAACACTGTGCTCACGCTGCGCACTCTGATTCCAATAACCCTAATATACTTTTAACAAGAATTTAGAAATCCTACACATACTTAAAAACACCTAACCATTAAAGTAGACAAATATTTCAAATGCATAATCAACTCTATATCCAACATCACATCCAACCCAAACACACACGAATAGATATTCAAAATACAAAGATATAACAAAGCAAAGTATCGAAACTTACAAATGCAGATTGGTGTCGGAGACTCGGGTACCATATTTCAAAAAAAAAATAGATATATATTTTTCTAAACCATTTCCAAACCATCTTTTGAAAACATTTTTGAACCCAAACCCACAACCGAGTTTTTGAACCTGGCTCTGATACCAAAATTGTAACACCCTAAACCCGGTCAACACACTACAACCGGATTCGGCATGTCACAGGGTAAAAATAATTTGAATAAAACAAGTTGTAGGTTTAAATTTTGAAGATAACGCTATAAAACACTTTGCTGTTTAAAGTTTGGACAAAAGAAGAAAACTCCTTTGAGAAAACCGTTTGTTTTTAAGGAAATGCGGACTTTGATTAAAATGCAAAGTTGAAAACCGTTTTGTATTTGAACTTAAAGTAAAACTTAGGTTGGCGTAAATCTGAGTTGTTCGTTAACACCATTTGTTTGTTATTACCCGATGATAAAGTTTGAAAATCCCGATAAGAGGTATAACTTTTCGAAAACATTGAGTTAACATGTTATTAACATGTCATGTTGTTTAACTTAAGCACAATATAATAAAACTTATAGCAGATAATCAAAAAACCCAAAATAATGGAATTTAGCGGCCTTATTACAAATCCAAAACCAAATTTAAAAGTAAATTAACCCAAAATAGTAAATGAGATAAAACCCGAAAACATAACGCATGGCCACCTCGAGTCTGCCCCGGCTCCACATCCGCGATCTATGCCTCATCTGCAAAATATAAGGGAAGGGGTGAGTCACCGAGACTCAGTGTATAAATCCCCATCCCGATAATAACAAAGCACTTACACGATACATAAGTCAATATGCAATTCATGCAAACCCAACCTAACCATCCGAACTCCTGTGTCTACCCCGTGTGGTCAAAACCACTGGTGGTCAAAACCACTGGTGGTCAAAACCACTGGTGACCGTAGTCACAAATCATATGGTGGGGCCAACCCACCGTGTGGTCAAAACCACTGATGATAATCCCTTAATCAACATGTGGGGCCAACCTTTGTGGTACCAAACCACCGGGACGAGTCACAAATAATCCATGTGTGGTCAAAACCACTGGTGACCGTAGTCACAAATAGTATATGTGTGGTCAAAACCACTGGTGGTCAAAACCACTGAGACTTAGTCACGATTATAATATAGAAAGCGGGGCCAACCCACTGTGTGGTCGAAACCACTAGTGACAGTCTAGAAACAAGCCTTCCCCCTTGTAACACCCCAAACCCGGTCAATACACCACGACCGAATCTGGTATGTTACGGGGAAAACGTACTTGAGAGGTTTAGGTTTTTTTCGTTTAAAAGCAGGATGTAAACACTTCACTATCTAGTGTATTTGAAGAAAATTTCTTAACCAAAAGATGTAGTTAAAACGAGTTTATTCCATTTCATTATTCAAATAGTTTCTTAGTGTTACTTCAGACATTTTAACCTGGTAGAAAATCGAGTTTTGATTTGGAAATCGTTTGAGTTTCTAATGCGAGTCATGGTGAGATACCCGATGGTATAGTTTAAAACACTTTGCGTTATAGTTTTTAAATCATTGTCTTTCCAAATTTTAGTAAAATTCCAACCCACTTATTTTGTTAAGGCATATTAAAGTCTATTTAAAGCATAAACATCATAAAACATAAATTAAAGGCCTTTTACAATCCAAAACAAAACCCAAATAATAAAAAGCAAGCAAAAGTACCCAGTTATAAAGTCCGAGTAAAACTTTATTAAGCGTGGCATGAGCACCCCGAGTCCCTCCCGCTCCCACGTCCGCGTCTAAGTGTCACCGAAATGTCAAAGGAGAGGGTGAGTCGAATGACTCGAGTGCATAAATCCCGCTCCCCGATAAAACAACATGCTAACACACATCATACATAGCAACATGATTAATGCAACCCGATCCTAACCATCCATATCGCCTTTTCTACCCCGTGGTACCAAACCACCGGTGGTGCCAAACCACCGGTGACCCAAAGTCACGATATCCATAAGTGTGGTGCCAAACCACCGGTGACCCAAAGTCACGAATAATCCAATGATGGGGCCAACCCATCGTGTGATACCAAATCACTAGCGCACGATCCCATATCTCAAGTGGGGCCAACCTACGGTGGTGTTAACCACGGGGACGAGTCGCAATGAGGTGCCAAACCTCTGGTGTCCCAAAGACACAAATGTGATACCAAATCACTTGGTGACCGCATCACAAATCCGATGATGGGGCCAACCCATCGTGTGATACCAAATCACTAGCGCACAATCCCATATCTCAAAGTGGGGCCAACCCACGGTGGTGTTAACTACGTGGACGAGTCGCAATGAGGTGCCAAACCTCCGGTGTCCCAAAGACACAAATGTGATACCAAATCACTTTGGTGACCGAAGTCACAAAATCAACCGTGGTACCAAACCACTTTGGAGGTGCCAAACCTCTCCGTGTCCCAAAGACACAAAGTGTCCCAAAGACACGGATATCATCATCCTCCCTCCACTCATATCACCCATTATCATGCCATACTCATGTGATCATGCATCTCATACAAGTCATGCATATCATGCCAACATGCCAAGCATTATATAGCATACATAACATAGATCATAATGTTGAGTATACACCAGTAGAACTCGTAAGGCTACGGACTTACCCGGATCCGTACATATACCCCATTTGGGTACCAAATAATCCATCATACTGTTTTGGTTTTAACAAGGCAATCAGAGTTATTAACAGTATTACTAAGTATGGGTGTGTTAGTTACACACCTGGTATATAGCAAGCCTAAATCCCAAAGAACCCGATCTAACCCACGATCCTCTTGCTCCTAACAACAATCGGCCAAAACATAGGTTAGCCTTCTACACCATTCGGCTAAGACCAAATAAACCAAAGGGTTTAACTTTGATCCCTTACCTTGCTATTGGTTTGGTTTCCTACCAAACCTCGAACCAACAGTGGTTCCCTACCCAACAATCGGCTACACCTAAAAAAAGAGAACGGTTAATCCTTTGTCACCCTTGACTTAATCGAAACCAAAAGATTGGACTAATAAAATAATACCAATCACTTACCCCCTTACTTACCAATCGGCCACTCGCAGTCAAGGCTTCAATTGACTGCTTCACCTGATTGCCACCACAATCCAAGGCCCTAGCAGGAAAACGGTTCAATACAAAAGATCAACCCTCCTTCAACACATGCCTAAAATCGGCTATTAACCAACCCACAATCAAATAGAGACAAAAGAGGGGAAAATGGCCATTCGGCCACCCACTTACCTTGTTCAACGATTGAACAACCAACCAAGATCAACCCTTCACTGACATTCGGCCAAGAGAGCTACTAGGAGAGAGGAGAGATTCGGCCTAAGCCAAGAAAGAAAGCGCAAGAAAAATATGAGAAAGGGAGGGGTTGATATTCGGCCAAAATGAGGACAAATGCTAGAAGAAAATTTCGGCAACACAAGGGAGGGATTCAGCTAGTATTTTAAAAGTGGAACAAAAGAAATATATGTTCAAGAAGAAGAAGAGAATCGGCCAAGGTTCTGAGAAGAAGAGAGAAAATGCACAAGGGGTAGGTGCTTTCGGTTTAAGAAGAAAGAAATGGGGAAGGTGAAGTTTCGGCTACAATGTTTTCAAGCAAAGAAGAAGAAAAACAAATGTGAAAAGGGAGGATAGTAGTTTCGGTTTACACAATAGAAAGAAAGGGGAAGAAATGGGAAGGAATATTCGGCTATCAAGCAGTCTAGGTGACAAAATGCAACTTTCGGCAGCCTTTGAAGGTTTGGTCTTTTCGTTTCAAAAGTAGAGAAAAATGAGAGATAGTTTTCTTGAAAATTCAATAACAACAAGGGAGAATTGGCTTACCAACTTGACCGAAACACAAAAGAAAAATGCACAAATTTCCAAATGAAATTCGGCACTATCTCTCCTACCCATACCACCAAGCCGTCCACTCCCCAAAATCCCTCCAAAGAATCGGCCTCAACTCCCCCACTAGCTCCCAACCACTCAATTCAAACTAGTTGAATTAGTCTCCCTCCTACTTTCACTCTCCACCCTCCATTCAAATGGGTAGACCACGAGTCCAAGGCGAGTTTGAACGCCTACAAACTCTTCCTTCCATGCCGTCAAAATGGAAGCCAAAATGTGAGGTCTTTGCGGCTTGAACACAAGACCTCCACCTCATGCAGTTGACGCCACACCTAGCTCCCAAGTAGCGCATGCCTTGCCACTCCACCAGCTCCTCTTTTGTACTCTAAAACACCAAATAAAATATAAAAACCCCAGCTCCCTCAGCTCCTCACACCTAAGGCTTAAAAACTAAAATTTTCCTACCTGCTCAGGCATAGTCCTAGCCTACAATTAAGCCCCTAAGACACCAAAACAGCAACACAGCAGACCAACACATGCAATATCATGCAACAACAAAATAGCCCCTAACCCAGGATATTACAGTTCTACCCCCCTTAAAATAATTTCGGCCTCGAAATTACCTGATCAAAAGAGTTGCGGGTACTGCTGTTTCATCATATCCATAAATGCTGCCGGTGCGTTAGTCAACCCGAACGGCATTACCAGAAATTCGTAGTGCCCATACCGAGTCCGAAACGCTGTCTTGTGAATATCCGCTTCTTTCACCTTTAATCGGTGATACCTGGACCTCGTGTCAATCTTAGAAAATACCGCTGCACCCTTCACCATCAAACAAGTCATCTATCCGTAGCAGCGGATACTTGTTTTTGATCGTCGACTTATTCACCGGCGGTAATCTATGCACATCCGCATCGTACCATCTTTCTTCTTAACAAAAGTACCGCGCACCACACGGCGAAACACTTGGCTTTGATAAAACCTCGATCCAATAACTCCACGGATCCGAGCCTTAAGCTCCACCAATTCCTTTGGCGCCATCCTATACGGAGCAATAGACACCGCGCGATTCCGGATATGAGATCTATCCCGAACTCTACCTCACGATCTCGGCGGCAAACCCTAAGCTCCTCAGAAACACATCGGCAAATTCCTTAACAAGATGCGGACCTTCTCTCTACAAAGACTCTTTAGCCTCCAAGGCATACACATGAACCACATACGCCTCACACGGCCCTTCGACCATCTTCTCTCGCCTTGGAGCGGATACCACATTTGATAAGTAATCTCTCCTATTACCTATCATAGCCACTTCATCACCCTCGATCGTCCTTAGAACCATGCGCTTAGCGCGCAATCCAACTTCGCTGGTACTTAACCAACGGTCCATCCCAAGAATCAAATCGAACTCCCCAAACGGCGGTTCCATCGGATCGGCGAAAGAAACACTACCCCTTGGAGTTCTAGGGGTACATCTCTAAACAACTTATCTACTACCACAGAGTGACCTAAAGGGCTAATTACGGTCATACGCCTAGAAGATATCTCGAGTCTAAGTCCATAGTCTCTACTATACTCACGGCCATGTAAGAATGCGTCGAACCCACATCAATCAAAGCGGTAAAGGAGAACCAAAGATCAAGAACGTCACCGGTTATGACGTGCAGTGCGTCGCCCTCCTCTCGGCGCCTTGCTGCATACACTAACCCGGTATGCGGCGTCAAAACTACCCGCACCCACTGCTTTCGGTGCTCCACGGCCCGACCGGATCCATTACTACCCCTGCCATTACCACGGCCCCTCTGCGGTGGCGGTCCACTACTCTGAATCGAGTGCGGCCCCGACTCTCGAGGCCGAATCTCGCCAACTTACGCGGGCCAGGTCCTCGCGCGATGATCCGAGAGAACCACACTCAAAACAACCTTTTCCACCGGTCCAACAAATTCCCCAATGATATCTCCCACAATGGTTACACCGCGGCGGTCCACGACTAGTAGCAACAACCCTACCAGACCGATTCGCCCACTCTGCTGTCTAGCCCTTTTCCGAGAGGATTACCCGACGATCCGAAGACCCAAAGCTCCTCTTATGCCATTCTGTCCCATACCTGCCTCACGGACTCTTTAACACCCTCGGCTACCTTAGCCTTCTCAACCAGGGACGGACAAGAAACTCACGCTCCTGGCGAGGAGCAATCAACACCTCAACTCGTCTCTCGGACCATCCTCAAAGCGAACACACCTCTCGTGTTCCGTAGCCACAATACCCTAGCATACCGGCTCGGCTTCAAGAACTCACCTCATACTCGGAAACAGACTTACTCCCTTGGACAAGCCTCGAAATGCCTTTCACTGGGAGTCAATATAACTAGCCCCAATGTACTTCTTTTGATACGCGACCACTGAAATAATCCCATGTCGATCCTCTGCACGCCACACTGTATCCGAACCGTGAGCCACCACCGATATGACTCATCCGGAGAAGCGATCGATGCCCTTCACTTCTCTTCGACGATCAAGTCCGTGTCATCCATGATCCGCTCCGTTGCCTCCACCAATACTCAAGCGATCTTTGGAGCAACACCGAAACACCTCGAAAGAATTCGGCCCCGTTTGCGGAGTCGCTCGAAACATTTCCTAACTCCCGCGCACCACCACCTACACCAGCTACCCTTTCCAACACTCGCAAAGATCGCTGTGACACTGCTGTCATCCCCATCGATCTTGAAACTCACCACCTCCACCGGTGGCGGAACTGCCGGTATCTCATTTTCGACCCACCCACGGATCCTACGGGTTCGAAACCGTCATCCTACCACGACCTGCGTCCACGACCACGTCCACCTCTAGCGCTCATGACTAAATTCTCTACGTATCGATTTAGGAGTTTTATGCATCGATATTTATTCCACTTTGTTTTAAAGCAAAGTCTTATGAATAGTAAAGAAGCTTTGTTTTCGCGAGTTCACGAATCCTATCAATTCCGGTTTCTAAAGTAATCCACTATTGCAATCATCCAATCACATCAATAAATCACAAGCAATAGTAAGGGGTACTTACAGGGCAAAGCGGTGCCGGAGACTCGGTGTCATGCCCTTCAAACCATTTATTTCAAACAAAACACTTAAAAACAGGACTTTTGAAAGCATTTTGGGCCTCAGGCCCCACAAATGAGCCTTTGAACACGGCTCGACGATACCACAATTGTAACACCCCAAACCCGGTCAATACACCACGACCGAATACGGTATGTTACGGGAAAACGTGCTTGAGAGGTTTAGGTTTTTTTCGTTTAAAAGCAGGATGTAAACACTTCACTATCTAGTGTATTTGAAGAAAATTTCTTAACCAAAAGATGTAGTTAAAACGAGTTTATTCCATTTCATTATTCAAATAGTTTCTTAGTGTTACTTCAGACATTTTAACCTGGTAGAAAATCGAGTTTTGATTTGGAAATCGTTTGAGTTTCTAATGCGAGTCATGGTGAGATACCCGATGGTATAGTTTAAAACACTTTGCGTTATAGTTTTTAAATCATTGTCTTTCCAAATTTTAGTAAAATTCCAACCCACTTATTTTGTTAAGGCATATTAAAGTCTATTTAAAGCATAAACATCATAAAACATAAATGAAAGGCCTTTTACAATCCAAAACAAAACCCAAATAATAAAAAGCAAGCAAAAGTACCCAGATTATAAAGTCCGAGTAAAACTTTATTAAGCGTGGCATGAGCACCCGAGTCCCTCCCGGCTCCACGTCCGCGTCTAAGTGTCACTGAAATGTCAAAGGAGAGGGTGAGTCGAATGACTCGATGCATAAATCCGCTCCCGATAAAACAACATGCTAACACACATCATACATAGCAACATGATTAATGCAACCCGATCCTAACCATCCATATCGCCTTTTCTACCCGTGTGGTACCAAACCCTTTGGTGGTGCCAAACCACTGGTGACCCAAAGTCACGATATCCATAAGTGTGGTGCCAAACCCTTTGGTGACCCAAAGTCACGAATAATCCAATGATGGGGCCAACCCATCGTGTGATACCAAATCACTAGCGACGATCCCATATCTCAAGTGGGGCCAACCCACGGTGGTGTTAACCACGGGGACGAGTCGCAATGAGGTGCCAAACCTCTGGTGTCCCAAAGACACAAATGTGATACCAAATCACTTGGTGACCGCGATCACAAATCCGATGATGGGGCCAACCCATCGTGTGATACCAAATCACTAGCGAGACAATCCCATATCTCAAAGTGGGGCCAACCCACGGTGGTGTTAACCACGGGGGACCGAGTCGCAATGAGGTGCCAAACCTCACGGTGTCCCAAAGACACAAATGTGATACCAAATCACTTTGGTGACCAAAGTCACAAAATCAACGTGGTACCAAACCACTTTGGAGGTGCCAAACCTCACGTGTCCCAAAGACACGGTGTCCCAAAGACACGGATATCATCATCCTCCCTCCACTCATATCACCCATTATCATGCCATACTCATGTGATCATGCATCTCATACAAGTCATGCATATCATGCCAACATGCCAAGCATTATATAGCATACATAACATAGATCATAATGTTGAGTATACACCAGTAGAACTCGTAAGGCTACGGACTTACCCGGATCCGTACATATACCCCATTTGGGTACCAAATAATCCATCATACTGTTTTGGTTTTAACAAGGCAATCAGAGTTATTAACAGTATTACTAAGTATGGGTGTGTTAGTTACACACCTAGTATATAGCAAGCCTAAATCCCAAAGAACCCGATCTAACCCACGATCCTCTTGCTCCTAACAACAATCGGCCAAAACATAGGTTAGCCTTCTACACCATTCGGCTAAGACCAAATAAACCAAAGGGTTTAACTTTGATCCCTTACCTTGCTATTGGTTTGGTTTCCTACCAAACCTCGAACCAACAGTGGTTCCCTACCCAACAATCAGCTACACCTAAAAAAAGAGAACGGTTAATCCTTTGTCACCCTTGACTTAATCGAAACCAAAAGATTGGACTAATAAAATAATACCAATCACTTACCCCCCTTACTTACCAATCGGCCACTCGCAGTTAAGGCTTCAATTGACTGCTTCACCTGATCGCCACCACAATCCAAGGCCCTAGCAGGAAAACGGTTCAATACAAAAGATCAACCCTCCTTCAACACATGCCCAAAATCGGCTATTAACCAACCCACAATCAAATAGAGACAAAAGAGGGGAAAATGGCCATTCGGCCACCCACTTACCTTGTTCAACGATTGAACAACCAACCAAGATCAACCCTTCACTGACATTCGGCCAAGAGAGCTACTAGGAGAGAGGAGAGATTCGGCCTAAGCCAAGAAAGAAAGCGCAAGAAAAAGATGAGAAAGGGAGGGGTTGATATTCGGCCAAAATGAGGACAAATGCTAGAAGAAAATTTCGGCAACACAAGGGAGGGATTCAGCTAGTATTTTAAAAGTGGAACAAAAGAAATATATGTTCAAGAAGAAGAAGAGAATCGGCCAAGGTTCTGAGAAGAAGAGAGAAAATGCACAAGGGGTAGGTGCTTTCGGTTTAAGAAGAAAGAAATGGGAAGGTGAAGTTTCGGCTACAATGTTTTCAAGCAAAGAAGAAGAAAAACAAATGTGAAAAGGGAGGATAGTAGTTTGAGTTTACACAATAGAAAGAAAGGGAAGAAATGGGAAGGAATATTCGGCTATCAAGCGGTCTAGGTGACAAATGCAACTTTCTGACCTTTGAAGGTTTGGTCTTTTCGTTTCAAAAGTAGAGAAAATGAGAGATAGTTTTCTTGAAAATTCAATAACAACAAGGAGAATTGGCTTACCAACTTGATCGAAACACAAAGAAAAATGCACAAATTTCCAAATGAAATTCGGCACTATCTCTCCTACCCACACCACCAAGCCGTCCACTCCCAAAATCCCTCAAAGAATCGGCCTCAACTCCCCACTAGCTCCCAACCACTCAATTCAAACTAGTTGAATTAGTCTCCCTCCTACTTTCACTCTCCACCCTCCATTCAAATGGGTAGACCAAGTCCAAGCCAGAGTTTGAACTGCCTACAAACTCTTCCTTCCATGCCGTCAAAATGGAAGCCAAAATGTGAGGTCTTTGCGGCGACCACTCCTGTGCCCAAACGCCCACCAAGGTATGTTAACTCTCCTCCTGGAATGCTCTTTATATAGCTAGCTCTCCACATTCCCTCTTTGTATCTTTCCGATGTGGGATCACTTACGTCGATGAGAGTTTAAATTCAATGAAACTCTTGTCGTCCAATCCATAAAATAAATACCCCTTGCTTCTCATGAGATTCGAACCTGTGCTCCCCGCAACATAATCCACGCCGCTAACCACTTGGCCACAAGCTCCTCTTGTGTCTTAAACCATGCGTAACTAAATTTGAATCTATAGCCAAATATTAAAGTCCATGTAAAAAGAAAACCAAAATACAAGAGCCAAGACTTGAACCTTGGACCTCCTTCCTTCCCTGTGGCGTCACCCCCTTGTTCCTTAAGTGGTGTCACTTTGCCACTACACCACACACTCCACTTGTGTCATTTTTCCCCACATTTTATTCTTAAGGCCTATCTGCCAACTTTCAGGGTTTTTTTCACCTAAAACCAAAATTTCCCTAAAGCCAAAGTTCGATCCCAGGACTTCATAGAAGCCTTTTAACCTTCCAAAATCACTTATCCAATAGGTCCAACTTGCATTTAAGCCGATCTCTTGTTCTCTAAAAATTTTAAATCAAGGCCCATTGGGCCCAATCCTACTAGGCCCAATTTTGGGATGTTACAATAGTAATCTGTACTAAATATATGTTATGGGCTAAAAGCCAGAAAAAGGCTGTATAGTAATGTAATATCCTGAAATAGGGGTTATCTGTGGTTGAATTATTTTGCATGAGAGTTGGACTGTTGTGTTATTATTTGAGGTGTTTTAAGAGCTAGTTATAAGTCTAAAGTAGGCCCAGGTGGCAGGAAAATTTTTGCTTTTTAGTTTTAAGAAAAGGGAGCTGAAGGAGCTAGGGGTTAAGTGTAATTCGTGAGGTATTTTAGCACAAGAATTGGCTTGGCAGAGTGGCAAGGAGGCGCCACTTAGAGCCTAGTGATTGACGCCACATGCAGGGAAAGGAGAGCTCAGGTTCGAGCAGCAGAAATTTCATTTTCTGCTTTTCATTTTGACGCCAAGGGGGAGGAGTTGTGCTCAGCACAAACTCTGTCAGATAAGCATGGACTAAGTCAAAATTTTAAATGGGTGGCAAGGAGAAAATTTAGGAACTTGTGGAATTCAAACTCATTTGAATTGTTGGCCAGGAGAGAATTTAGGTGGTTACCGAATTTTGAGCTCCTGCTTAGAGAGGAGTGTTCGGTTTGGAGGCTAAGGGGAGGAGGGTGCCGAATTTCCTTGGGTGCCTTATTATGCAATTTTGGCTAGCTTAGACATCCTTTTGAGTTGTGCCGGTTTCTCCCTAGTGCACCATAGTGAAACAAAAGCCGAAAGTATCCCTCTTCCATTTGATTTTCTTTCTTCTTCCCATTTTCTTCTTTCTTCTTCTCCTACCGAATCTTCCCTCTTCTATTCTTATTTTTCTTTCCCTTTCTCTTTTTCCCACTCTAGCCGAATCTCAATTAAGCCTTGATCTCTTTTGGTTGTTTCTTCAATCGGTTTTAAGAGAAGGTATGTGTCCATGGCCGAAACCCATTACTTCTTCTCTCTTTTCTCTGTCGATTTTCATAAAGGTAAAAGCTAATTTCGGCATCTGTTAACAAGGTTCTAATCATCTATAGGAACCGATTTCTCCTAGGTTCTTCGGGGTTTTGGAAGTAGACGATCTAAGCATCTTTTCTCTGTCAATCGGATTCGGTAAGTCAAGTGGTAAGGATCCATGATATTTTAATCAATCTTGTTGTTATTTGGTTAAGCCGAAAGCTATTGAAAGTGAGTTTGGTTGTTGGCCGATTGTAGGGGGAGGAGCAGTCTCGCATACCTTGCGTTGTGATTTTTTTTCGTAAGGCAGAAAGGTAAGGGTGGTGTAGTTTATGCGTAATCTCACCCTTCGGGATTTGTTGGTATAAGTTGAATGGCCTATGTTACTAACCTTAGTGTTGGCCGAATGTAGGATCAAGGGATTTGGTGCAGGAGATCGGTCTTTCGGGATTTAGTGCTTACGTTAGTGACAGGTGTGTAACTTACACACTTTATAACTAAGTAAATATGTTAATAACCTAAATGTGTTAAAAGCCGGAACTGTGTAGATCTTAATATGATGCCTTATGGGTATGAGCAAGGATTTGGGTAAGTCCGTTTCGATATGACTTTTGCGATAGGGTGCATAATAATATGATTTATGATATATTTGCTTTATGTTGCACGTTAAAGCATGATGGCATGATTTGCACTTGTAATGCATTGGTATGGGTGATATGAGAGGAGGGGGAAGATGATATCCGTGACTTTGGGTCACCAGAGGTTTGGCACCTCCGGTGGTTTTGGTACCACGCAGTTATTTTGTGACTTTGGGTCACGAGAGGTTTGGCACCTCATAGCGACTTGTCCCAGTGGCTTAGCACCACGATGGGTTGGCCCTGACGATGATAATTTGGGATCGTCGCCAGTGATTTGGTATCATACGTGGATTGGCCCCACACTCAGATTATTGATATTTCGTGACTTTGGGTCACCAGAGGTTTGGCACCTCATAGCGTCTCGTCCCAGTGGGTTGGCCCCATAGTGGGTTGGCCCCATATTTGATATAACGAGATTGACGCCAGTGATTTGGTATCACACGTGGGTTGGCCCCACAGATGGATTACTCGTGACTTTGGGTCACCAGTGGTTTGGCACCACATAATTATTGGATATCGTGACTTTGGGTCACCAGTGGTTTGGCACCACCAGTGGTTTGGTACCACACGGGGTAGAAAAGGAGTTATGGATGGCTATGTTTGGGTGCATTATATATATTGCTTGGTTATGATTTGTGTAAGTACGTTGCATTAATCGAGAGGGGGATTATGCACTGAGTCTTGGTGACTCACCTTCTCCCTTATCTTTTCAAGTGATTCATAGATCGCGGATGAGGAGCCGGGCGGACTCGAGGTGGCCATGCATTAAATAAACTCGGGTTTTACGTAGACTTTGGTTGGGTACTTTATTTCATTTTAATTTGGTTTCACTTTTATTTTGGGTTTGTAATACGGCCTTTTGATTATGTTTGGATTATTTTTATGCTTTGGAATTGTGTTAAACTTAGCTAAGTAAGTCACATGGTTAACTTAATAATTTGAGCCAAGGTTTTCTAAACTCAAGAACGCAATGGTTTTCAAATCTTTACCATTGGGTAAAACAAATCAACTGATAACAACAACAACTCAAATGGATTTCAAACTTAAGTTTTCCACATTCAACTTAACTGATTTCTAAATAGTTAAGGAAGGAACATCGGGTTTTAAAATGACATAAGCGTTTTCTAAACCTATGGATCGACAACTAAGTTTTAAAGATTTATTACCGGGATTTCAAAGTATATCATGGGTTTTTAACTAATCATGCACCTGGTTTCTACAAACATAAAACAACAAATAGTTTTTCACTGAAAACAAACCGGTAACCTGTTTCCTTCAAAACGATTTCCTCTGTGGCATGCCAGATTCGGTCGTGGTGTGTTGACCGGGTTTGGGGTGTTACATTTTTGGTATCAGAGTCAAGTTAAAAGGCTCGGCTGTGGGCCTGAGGCCCAAAATGTTTTAAAGTATGGTATTATTGGAAAATACATGGGTTGAAACGCATGGCACCGAGTCTCCGACACCAATTCGCCCTAGGTAAGTACCCCTAACTGATGTTTGAATTTGATTATGATGATATGCTATGAATGACTAGTGGTAGTTGACTACCCTAGAGACTGAAACCTATAGGATTCTATGAACTCGCAAAAAAAACAAAACTCTTTAATTAGAACTATTCATAAGACTGTGCTTCAATAACAGTGGAATAAAGACTGACGCATAAAACTTGCAAATTAGATAAGTCGAGACATTAGACATGAGCACTCGAGGTCGTGGTCGTAATACACGTGGACGCGGTCGGGGTAGGATGATCGTATGCAACCGGTGGGATCTGTCGGGGTCGGAGAATGAGATGCCACCACCACCAACTGCTGGTGTTGAGTTTCAGGATCAGTCAGGGGATGATGCAGTATCGCAGGTGATGCTACGAGTTCTTGAGAGGGTGGCTGGAGCAGGTGGAGGCACAGGAGCTCGTAAGTCTGTATCTGAGCGACTCTGAGCCAATGGAGCCGAGGTTTTTCGAGGTGTTTACGTGTGGCTCCCGATGCGGTGAGTATTGGTTAGAGGCGATGGAGCGAATCATGGACGATTTGGATTTGACTGCTGAGGAGAAACTAAAGGGGATAGTATCGCTCTTGCGAGATGAGTCATACCAGTGGTGGCTCACGGTTCGGGATAGTGCTGTAGCGGATGATCTCACTTGGGAATATTTTAAGGTAGCGTATCAAAAGAAATATATTGGATCTAGCTACATTGATGCACAGCGAAAGGCATTTCTAAGACTGGTTTAGGGGAGTAAGTCCGTATCAGAGTACGAGGCAGAATTCTTAAGGTTGAGCCGGTATGCTAGGGGTATCGTGGCTACAGAACATGAGCGGTGTGTCAGGTTTGAGGACGGTTTGAGAGATGAGCTAAGGTTGCTAATTGCTCCACAGTAGGAGCGTGAGTTTGCTGTTCTGGTGGAAAAGGCTAAGGTAGCCGAAGGGGTTAAGGAGTCGGTGAGGCAGAATATGGATAGGAATAGACATAAGAGAGGTTTTGGATCATCGGGGTCGGCGGTAAATCCCAGAAAAGGGCTAGACATGGTGGGCCGAATCGATGCGGAAGGTCTCATTCTTGCCCAATCGTGGACCACCAGCAGTGTAACCGATGTGGGAAATCTCATTGGGGAGGATGTTGGACGGTGGAAAAGGATGCTTTGAGTGTGGCTCGTTAGACCATCGTTTGAGGGACTGTCCACGTAAGCAAGCCAGGATTCAGTCTGAGGGTCAGGGTCGTGCTCAGTTCAGAAATGAGGGACCGCCACCGCAGAGGGGTCGTGGTAACGGTAGAGGAGGTAATGGTTACAGTCGGGCCGCGGAGCATCGGGCGAGAGTGCGCGAGTAACAACGAGGCAAGACGGCTGGGTTGGTATATGCAATGAGGCGTCGAGAGGGCGGCGCGCCCGGGCGTCATAACTGAGTACGTTCTTGATCTTTGGATTACCATATACTTTTGATTGATGTGGGTTCGACGTATTCGTATGTTGCTAGTAGCATAATAGAGACCATGAACCTAGATCGTGAGACTACTTCTAGGAGATGACAGTAATTAGCCCTCTAGGTCACTCAGTAGAAGTAAATAAGTCAGATAGGGATGTACCCCTAGAACTCCAAGGGGTAGTATTTGTAGTGATCTGATGGAACTGCCGTTTGGGAGTTCGATCCGATTCTTGATGGACCGGCTGGTGAAGTACCGTGCAAGTTTGGATTGCGCGACTAAAGCGCATGGTTTTGAAGACGGTGAGGGTGAAGACGTGGTTATGATAGGTAATAGAAGAGATTATCTATCCAACGTGGTATCCCTTTGAAAGCCGAGAAGATGGTCGAAGAAGTTTTGTGAAGCATTTATGGTTCATGTGTGTGCCTTGGAGGCTAAGGAGTCTGCTGTGGAGAATGTCCGAACAGTAAAGGAATTTGCTGACGTATTTCCAGAGGAAGTTTCGGGACTGCCTCCAGATCGTGAGGTTGAATTTGGCATAGACTTGCTATCCGGAACTGCGCCAGTGTCTATTGCCCCGTATAGGATTGCGCCAAAGGAGTTAGTGGAACTAAAGGCTCAGATTCAGGAGTTGTTGGACCGGGGTTTCATCCGGCCAAGTGTTTCGCCTTGGGGAGCATCGGTACTCTTTGTCAAGAAAAAGGACGGTACGATGCGGATGTGTATAGACTACCGCTAATTGAATAAGCTGACGATCAAGAACAAGTATCCGTTGCCCAGGATAGATGACTTGTTTGATCAACTTAAGGGTGCATCGGTGTTCTCGAAGATCGATCTAAGGTCAGGGTACCATCAGCTAAAGGTGAAGGAGGCTGATATTCACAAGACGGCGTTTTGCACTCGGTATGGGCACTACGAATTCCTGGTGATGCCGTTTGGGTTGACTAACGCGCCGGCAGCATTCATGGACATGATGAATCGGGTGTTTCAACAGTATTTGGACCAGTTTTTCGTGGTGTTTATAGACGACATATTGGTGTATTCAAAATCGGAGGATGATCATGATGCGCATTTGCGAGTAGTGTTGCGCACTCTAAGGAAAAGCGATTATTTGCTAAATTTAGTAAGTGCGAGTTTTGGCTTAAGGAGGTGACTTTCTTGGGTCACGTAGTATCAGCCGAGGGGATTAGAGTGGACCCTCGAAAGATTGAGGCAGTGTTGGATTGGAAGCCGCCTAAGTCGATTCATGGAGATTCAAGTTTTCTAGGTCTGGCAGGGTATTATCGGAGGTTTGTAGAGGGATTTTCTTTGATCGTAGCACCGATGACCAAGTTGTTGAGAAAAGGGTTCCATTTGTGTGGTCCGAGAAACAGCAGAAAGTTTTGACAAGTTGAAAAGGATTACAGACCAAGCTCGGTTTTGATTCAAATTTTAGCGGGGAAGGAATTCACAATATATTGCGATGCATCACATACTGGCTTGGGATGTGTGCTAATGCAGGACGAGAAGGTAGTGGCTTATGCATCTCAACAGCTAAGACCACATGAGGTTAATATCCGACGCATGACTTGGAACTAGCAGCAGTGGTTTTTGCCTTGAAGATTTGGAGGCATTACTTATATGGAGAAAGGTTAATAGTCTACACAGATCACAAGAGTCCGAAGTATCTTTTGACTCAGAAGGATTTGAACTTGAGACAAAGCAGATGGATTGAGTTGTTGAAGGACTACGACTGTTCAATCGAGTATCATCCAGGCAAGGCTAACGTGGTGGCAAACGCGTTGAGCCGTAAGGTTGTACCGGACTTAAGAGCGATGTTTGCTCGTCTTAGCTTGTATGACGATGGGAGTCTTTTGGCGAGTGCGAGGTTAAGCCGACACAGGTAGAGCAAATCAAGGAGAAACAATTAGTGGATGAGGGTTTGAATGCGCGGAGGTTGCAAGTTCGAATGGTGGTTTAGAGGATTACAGCTTTGTCCGGTGATGGAGTACTTTGTGTTTTCAAGGAAAAGCTTGTATGCCGAAGGATGTCGAGTTAAGGCGGAGAGGATTCTTCAGACGCACATAGCGTGCCCATACGCTATGCATCCCGGAGGTAGTAAGATGTCTGAGGGATTTAAGAGAGCGATTTGGTGGCGTGTCTAAAACGGGAAGTAACGGAGTTTGTGGGAAAGTGTCGGACGTGTCGCCAGTCAAGGCCGAACATCGGTTGCCGTCGTCGTTTGCTTCAATGGGTGAAGATTCCACGATGGAAGTGGGAGAGGATCACTATGGATTTTGTCGGTGGATTACCCCTTACGCCTAGTAAGAAGGACTCGATCACAGGTAATTGTGGATCATCGACTAAGTCGACTCACTTCATACCGTGAGGGTTGATTACTCGCCGAGAGGTTAGCTAAAGTCGTATGTGTCGAGAGATAGTGAGGTTGCATGGTGTGCGATGATCGATCATCTCGGATAGGGATCCCAGTTTTACGTCGAGGTTTTGAAAAGCGTTGCATCGGGCTTTGGGTGCGCGGTTGGATTTCGATCGGCATTTCATCCACGATCCGACGAGGCGATCGGAAAGGGTTATCTGATTTTGGAGGATATCTTTGAGAGGTTGTGTTTTGGACTTGATGGTAGGCGGGAAGAGTTTTACCATTAGCCGAAGTTCGCATGCAACAATAGTTACCAAGCAAGCATCAAGATGGCACCATACGAGGCGTTGTATGGTAGGAAGTGTCGCACACCTACATGTTGGACGGAGTTGGGTGAACGTCAGATGTTGGGACCAGAGTTGGTTGCAGAGACTGAGGACAAGGTTATGTTGATTCAGGCTCGATTGAAGGAAGCTTTGGACAGGCAGAAGTCATATGCCGATCTCAAGCGGAGGGATATAGAGTTTGCCGTGGGCGACAAGGTCTTTCTGAAGGTCTCGCCGTGGAAGAAGGTATTGAGGTTCGGAAGGAAAGGCAAATTAAGTCCAAGGTTTATTGGGCCGTATGAGGTACTGAGATGAGTGGGACCAGTAGCCTATCAGCTCGAGTTACCAACAGAGCTGAGTCAGATTCACGATGTGTTCCATGTCTCCATGCTTAGGTGTTATCGTTCAGATCCATCGCATGTTGTAGCAGTGGAAGAAATAGAGGTGAGTCCAGATATGACCATGGAAGAGGAACCTGTACAGATTTTGGACCGAGATGTGAAAGACTTGCGTAAGAAGTCAGTTCCGTTAGTGAAGGTATTATGGCGGAATCATGGCGTGGAAGAAGCTACGTGGGAACCAGAGGATGTGATGAGACAGCAATACCCTCAACTCTTTTGACCAGGTAATTTCGAGGCTAAAATTATTTATAAGGGGGTAGAACTGTAATATCCTGAAATAGGGGTTATCTGTGGTTGAATTGTTTTGCATGAGAGTTGGACTGTTGTGTTATTATTTGAGGTTTTTAAGAGCTAATTATAAGTCTAGAGTAGGCCCAAGTGGCGGGAAAATTTTTGCTTTTAAGTTTTAAGAAAAGGGAGCTGAAGGAGCTAGGGGTTAAGTGTAATTCGTGGGGTATTTTAGCACAAGAATTGGCTTGGCAGAGTGGCAAGGAGGCGCCGCTTAGAGCCTAGTGATTGACGCCACATGCAGGGAAGGGAGAGCTCAGGTTCGAGCAAAGAAATTTCATTTTACGCTTTGCATTTTGACGCTAAGGGGGAGGAGTTGTGCTCAGCACAAACTCTGTCAGATAAGCATGGACTAAGTCAAAATATTTAAATGGGTGGCAAGGAGAAAATTTAAGAACTTGTGGAATTCAAACTCATTTGAATTGTTGGCCAGGAGAGAATTTAGGTGGTTGCCGAATTTTGAACTCCTGCTTAGAGAGGAGTGTTCAGTTTGGAGGCTAAGGGGAGGAGGGTGCCGAATTTCCTTGGGTGCCTTATTATGCAATTTCGGCTAGCTTAGACATCCTTTTGAGTTGTGCCAATTTCTCCCTAGTGCACCATAGTGAAACAAAAGCCGAAAGTATCCCTCTTCCATTTGATTTTCTTTCTTCTTCCCATTTTCTTCTTTCTTCTTCTCCTATCGAATCTTCCCTCTTCTATTCTTATTTTTCTTTCCCTTTCTCTTTTTCCCACTCTAGCCGAATCTCAATTAAGCCTTGATCTCTTTTGGTTGTTTCTTCAATCGGTTTTAAGAGAAGGTATGTGTCCATGGCCGAAACCCATTACTTCTTCTCTCTTTTCTCTGTCGATTTTCATAAAGGTAAAAGCTAATTTCGGCATCTGTTAACAAGGTTCTAATCATCTATAGGAACCAATTTCTCCTAGGTTCTTCGGGGTTTTGGAAGCGATTTATCTAAGCATCTTTTCTCTGTCAATCGGATTCGGTAAGTCAAGTGGTAAGGATCCATGATGTTTTAATCAATCTTGTTGTTATTTGGTTAAGCCGAAGGCTATTGAAAGT
Source organism: Gossypium sturtianum (assembly GCA_025698515.1). NCBI lineage: Eukaryota > Viridiplantae > Streptophyta > Magnoliopsida > Malvales > Malvaceae > Gossypium > Gossypium sturtianum. The sequence continues at coordinate 111,517,698 of CM046952.1, forward strand.
GAGTTTGGTTGTTGGCCGATTGTAGGGGGAGGAGCAGTCTCGCATACCTTGCGTTGTGATTTGTTTTCGTAAGGCAGAAAGGTAAGGGTGGTGTAGTTTATGCGTAATCTCACCCTTCGGGATTTGTTGGTATAAGCCGAATGGCCTATGTTACTAACCTTAGTGTTGGCCGAATGTAGGATCAAGGGATTTGGTGCAGGAGATCGGTCCTTCGGGATTTAGTGCTTACGTTAGTGACAGGTGTGTAACTTACACACTTTATAACTAAGTAAATATGTTAATAACCTAAATGTGTTAAAAGCCGAAACTGTGTAGATCTTAATATGATGCCTTATGGGTATGAGCAAGGATTCGGGTAAGTCCGTTTCGATATGACTTTTGCGATATGGTGCATAATAATATGATTTATGATATATTTGCTTTATGTTGCACGTTAAAGCATGATGGCATGATTTGCACTTGTAATGCATTGGTATGGGTGGTATGAGAGGAGGGGAAAGATGATATCTGTGACTTTGGGTCACCAGAGGTTTGGCACCTCCAGTGGTTTGGTACCACAGATTATTTTGTGACTTTGGGTCACCAGAGGTTTGGCACCTCATAGCGACTTGTCCCAAAGGGCTTAGCACCACGCGTGGGTTGGCCCCACAGATGATATTTTGGGATCGTCGCCAGTGATTTGGTATCACACGTGGGTTGGCCCCACACTCAGATTATTGATATTTCGTGACTTTGGGTCACCAGAGGTTTGGCACCTCATAGCGTCTCGTCCCAGTGGCTTAGCACCACAGTGGGTTGGCCCCACATTTGATATAACGGGATTGACGCCAGTGATTTGGTATCACACGTGGGTTGGCCCCACAGATGGATTACTCATGACTTTGGGTCACTAGTGGTTTGGCACCACATAATTATTGGATATCGTGACTTTGGGTCACTAGTGGTTTGGCACCACCAGTGGTTTGGTACCACACGGGGTAGAAAAGGAGTTATGGATGGCTAGGTTTGGGTGCATTATATATATTGCTTGGTTATGATTTGTGTAAGTACATTGCATTAATCGGGAGGGGGATTATGCACTGAGTCTTGGTGACTCACCTTCTCCCTTATCTTTTCAGTGATTCATAGATCGTGGATGAGGAGCCATGGACTCGAGGTGGCCATGCATTAAATAAACTCGGTTTTTACGTGGACTTTGGTTGGGTACTTTATTTCATTTTAATTTGGTTTCACTTTTATTTTGGGTTTGTAATACGGCCTTTTGATTATGTTTGGATTATTTTTATGCTTTGGAATTGTGTTAAACTTAGCTAAGTAAGTCACATGGTTAACTTAATAATTTGAGCCAAGGTTTTCTAAACTCAAGAACGCAATGGTTTTCAAATCTTTACCATTGGGTAAAACAAATCAACTGATAACAACAACAACTCAAATGGATTTCAAACTTAAGTTTTCCACATTCAACTTAACTGATTTCTAAATAGTTAAGGAAGGAACATCGGGTTTTAAAATGACATAAGCGTTTTCTAAACCTATGGATCGACAACTAATTTTTAAAGATTTATTACCGGGATTTCAAAGTATATCATGGGTTTTTAACTAATCATGCACCTGGTTTCTACAAACATAAAACAACAAATAGTTTTTCACTGAAAACAAACCGGTAACCTGTTTCCTTCAAAACGATTTCCTCTGTGGCATGCCAGATTCGGTCGTGGTGTGTTGACCGGGTTTGGGGTGTTACAAGTAATCTGTACTAAATATATGTTATGGGCTAAAAGTCAAAAAAGATCAGATAGACAATGGATTACCCAAAAAGGGTAGGCAAGGGATGCCAGGTACGTAATCATAGAAACTTCTCTATGTGTATCGATGTATGTGATAGACTGTGAACTTTTAGGTAGTATATTGTTTTGATTCTGCATGTATGTATGCATGGGATGGGATTGATATGATGAAGGGGAAGAAGGTCGCATAGCGATCGGTGGCTTTGCCACATAGGTCACATAGTGATCGGTATTTATGACAGGAAGCTTAGCTGTCGAAATACTACGATGTATTATTAAGGTTGCATGGCGATCGGTGGCTTTGCCACATAGGTCACACAGTGATCGGTCTTTAAGACAGGCAGCACAGCTGTCGATATGGTGTGTAGCGGTTGGAGGGTTGATTGTAGAAATCCCCAAGGTGTGATGGTTGGTACGGGTTAGTGTGTAGAGGATGGATTTCTAGGCTGGGATGGGCGATGATGCATATATAGTTACCCTTGTATACAGGCCAAGGCCATAATGTGTTTGTGGGCCAAGCCTTTGATGTGTTTTCGGGATTTACACACTGAGTCTTGGTGACTCACCCTATTAGTTTTCCCAAACTTTGCAGATGAACAGTAGATCGTGGACATGGGAGCGAAGGCGGACTCGAGGGGCCATCAAGTTTTTATTCCTATAGATTATTTCGGTTTTTCCTTAAGTTTTTAATTTTGGAAACATTTATGTAATAAGGCCCCATAGTTTATACTCACTACTTAGTTTTTAATATTTGCAACTTATGGAACTTTGTCAAAGGTTTTATTATTCAAAATAATAATAATACAAGGTTTTTTTTCAAAAGTCACTTGTTTATTCGAATTTTGCCTAATAACTTATGATTTACTAAAACCAACATAGCAAAAGTTTTCAACGTACAACCCGTAGCATACCAGATCTGGTCAAAACTTATGGGCCAGGTTTGGGGTGTTACAATGTCGGTGGTGTAGTAGAGATTTGGTGGGATTGAAATTCTGTAGTAGTTGAATGAGAGTTTCTGGGTCGATTTTTGTGGGATTGGGTTGTTAGTGGGGGAGTTGGTAGGGAGTTTCAAATTTTTTTTTAATTTTTAATTTTGTTTTCCAAAATTCACTTTTCAATTTCATGTTACTCTTTTCCTCTTTCTTTGTGCAATTTTCCTCTTTTTCCTCTCTTCTTTCGTTTCAAACCAAAACCATGTATTAACATTTGTTGATCGGCATCGTTGTTTCGTTCATCATCTTCTACTGTGCAAATTTTTTATTGTGGTTCATATCGGTAATATGTTGGGTAGGCGTGGTTTTACTGTTTCGTGGTTTGTTGTTAATAGGAGATTTTCATTATTCTTAACGGGAGGATTTTCTATTGATGGCATTTCGGTTAATTCTCGTTTAAGGGGAAGGCAAGAAGCAATTGGTACTCCTCCAGCGAATTGAGTGTTGGGTTATTTCTGTTCGTTGGCGGTAAGTATATTGTTGTGTTGTTCAGATTTGAGAGGCTAAGTTCATGGTCAATTTTTTGTTTGAATTCGTAAATCGATTGCTAAAATAATTATTGGCATATTGTTTTTAGGTTTCAGAGGTCTCGGGGTTGTTTTCGCATCAAATTTGAACCAGGTGTGTAACAAGAAACTCGAAAAACCACGATCAGGGAAAGCCGAAATTGGGTCCTGTCGACGCCCATGACCGTGTGCCAAGCCATGTGGTAGGCCGTGTACGACACACGGCCGTGTGATAGGCAGTGTGCGAGGCCTTGTGTCACACACGACCTAAGTCATTTTGGGTCGTGTGGGTCACACGGATGTGTGTGGGCCGAGTGCCAGGCCGTGTGGGCCAGACGAGCAAGGCCATTTTGGGCGTGTAGGCCACACGATTTTGTGGGTCCACACGGGCATGTGGGCCCAAATTTTAGAATTTTTTCCCTAGGGTCGTACACGTCAACCCGATCGACTGTGGGCCTTTCGTAGTGTCGCTATGTGTTATTATGAGCCCTAAAGCATGGAAACTGCTAATCTGTTAAAATGAGTTTGATGTAAACAACACTTAAATAAATGTAATGAGATGCGATATGTTTGAACTGTTAAGTAAAAGCATGTTCAATAACTTTTATGCGAGTATGCATGTGATATACGTTCTAGTATCTATTATTTTGCTATATCTGATATTCTGTATGTATCTGGCTATAGGGCGGGATTTGTATTATGAGGAGGAAGTGTTCTGTGTGAGGCAATATTTCACCAATATACTGGCAATACTACTGCTATTATTCTGAAAAGTGTCGTATAGACACTATGCGGTGTGTAGGGCTGGGTGGGTGTTTTATACCCCACGTGGTGTGTTGGGATGGTCGGAGTTGGTGTGTAGAGGATGGGGGTAGGATTATGCATATCTGTATCTGTTTGATTCTGTTATAGTTCTTATTCTGCAAAAGATTTACGTTTGTATCTGTTATGTATGAGATTGAATCTGAATTTTTTTTTATGTATACGTTACACGCTGAGTTATTAAAACTCACTCTCTGTTAGTTTGTTTCATTCAGGTAACCCTCAGGCTTAGACGGTTAGGTGCGACGGGAGCTCGGTTGTGTCCTTATGCCGTAAAGCTATTTTTTTACTTTAATTTGGCTTATTTAAATTTCAGTTTTGAGAGTTTTGTATAATTTGGACTCTCCGGACTTTTGGGACTATTTTGGTTTTAGATTTTTGTTTTGGTTTTCTAGCTTAACATTTGATAAAGTGATTTACGAAAGCAACTATTTTATACAATTAACCATTTTCAAGAAAGCAAACTCAATTTCCAAAATATAACGACGTAAGAACTTCTGCTGCAATTTTTTTGTTATATTTGAAAGTGTAAGCAAACGACGGATTTAACTAGTAAGCATAACAACACATTTTTAATAAGTGGACTCTTTTATTAACAATGATATACTATGTTTTCAAAGGGAAATAAAAGTCGTTTTTATAAATTTTCTTTGTAACACTTCCAGATTCGGCCATAACGTCTAGGCCGAGTTTGGGGTGTTACACTAATTGTGAAATCCAAGCATGAAATAGGGCTGAGTTGTAAACATTTCAAAATCTTATAGTTCTAAAGTTGGTATCAATATTTAATTGTTGGGTATTGATATTATATCAGTACCTTGTTAAAAATCGATACCAAATCATGTTTCTGTTTGTTATGCAAAACAAGGGTATCGATATTTATTTTCTGGTATCGATATTTTATGGAAAAAAGTATCGATACTCATATAAATATCGATACCATTTTGGCATTCTGTTTGTTTTAAAATTGTTCATATGGTCAAGTATCAATACCAAATGCCAAAATATCGAGACTTAAGTTCAAAAAAAGTCCCATCCTTAACATGTCTAATTCATGCCAAAATCATCTATAATTCAAACGGTACTCTCAAATACAATTATATATATGAAATTCATCAATCTAAGAGACAACTATTCATATGCAACATAATCACATGCTACCACTTCACAACTATCCAAAAATTATAAACTAGCTCACGTGATTAACTTCCATGTTTAACCAATTCAATAAATCTTCCATGGCAATTTCACTATCACATACTCAAGCATAAAATACCTATTCAACAATCTCATTTCTAAAGTATCAACTTACCAAAACATCACCAAGGCATAGTCTAAGCATACCATTCATCATTTTATACTATACCTATGCATCAACCAAAATCTCATCACATAGCATGCTATATCTCAACCACTAGTGTATTAGGCAAGTAACTCAAGCAAACTAACAAAATATCAACAACATGACTATAACCATCATATACATATGTACATACATACACTTCCAAAATGCCAACAAGATACAAAATATTCATTATGACCAAAAGACTTCCTAGGTACGTACCAAGACCAAAATAAACACATCACCAACACTTGAGTTCGGGATTACCGCTGGATGCTGAGTCAACAATCGAATCGCAAGGTACCTAACCTGAGCACAGAAAATAAAACCATACGCTAAGTATAATTCAGTGGTATTTGTATAATCTAAACTTTATACGTATCATAAAACATTCAAGTGCATAAGTTTAATATGAATAATGAAATTCAATTTATATATAATCTATACTAACTCTCATAATCCATTATACATACTAACACATCTCACTATATGAATTCATAACAAATCACTTCACATATCATTACTCAACCCATTTCACTAATAAACATTCCATTTCACATTTTTCATTCATTTCATAAACATTTGTCTTCTCAATTTCCATAGTATACATTCAAATATCATATACATCTTGATTTTCATTCCATCTATATATATATATATATCATTGTTTTGATTTTCATCTTTATTTCCCTATTAATGTGACTTGGACTCGGACGAATACGCAGATCCAACCAAAACACTAATTTGGCACCCAGTGCTTGATGGATAAATCCACAATAATGAAATTACGCCCTGCGCTGGCCAGTAAAATTGAAAAATAAATATGTCCAGCATGGTAGGTATAACCGAAAAATAGGATGCCCAACACTCCCCGACACGTAGTCGTATAACCCTGAACTCTTCCTATTCTATGGCATGCCAATTATACCTGACCCTGCTCGAACAGTTACTAAGGTAACTATTTCTCATATATATTTTCAACCAATTCTTATTTCATTATCATAATCTCAAACAACAATCCATTCTTCCCATACATATCTTTATATAAAAAACATAGTTCTTCACAACATTAGTCGAATTTCACATTTCAAATAATATTCAATATTTCTGCATCTATTCAATTCAATCCTTAGCGTAAATAACCAATTCAACCACCTCAATACATCTCACTAAATCAATTTTGTAGCTTACCATATAACTTACCATACAATGCAATGTACAAAGGCAACACTTGAAATGGTTTAGATTATAGAAACACAAACCGTGAACTCCGAGCTATTCGTCGAAAACTTTATCTTTTCCTTTGTTTTTCGAGGGATCCGAGTCGACGTTAGCTACAGATTAAAAGAAACAATACATTTCATCAATAAAAAGCCAAATTCATTTTCAATTTCTAATTTATGAAACTTTTGCATTTTATTCAATTTAGTCCCTAAAACCTGGACTAACATAACTTTCACAATTAACCTCAAATTTTAATACTAATTTCACTCTAGGCCTAATTTAACTCCCTAATTCTCACTTTTCCCCTAAAATTTTTGAATTGGTATAATATAGTCCCTAAAGCACAAAATCATCAACTGACTTTACAATTTAGTCCTTTTTCAGTTCTAATCTTATAATCTATCAAATAAGCCCTAGAACTTCAACTATCCATCAATCGCAACATCTTCAATCTTTAAAAGTACTGAAAAATAGGACATGGGTCAGCTAGCTTAAGATACCAGGATACCGAAAACATAAAAATTACAAGAAAATGACTAAATTGAACTAACCAAATTGAGCTTGAAAACCTAAAACCCTTGGCCGCTAGTCTTCTTCTTCTCCCCTAGCTTTGAATTGATTTTGTATAAAAGTGTTTAACTTTCTCTTTCAATCCACTTATTTTAAATTTTTATTTCAAATGTTTTAATTTATTTAATAATAACTTATTATAATTATAATACATTTTCCTTCATAATAAAATCCAATACCGTCCACTATCATTAAACCATTGGTTTAAATACCTTATAAGTCCCTTATCTAATTTCTATCTTATAATTTAATAACAATTCACACAGTTATGAATTACATAATTTAGTCTCTGTACGTTAATTAAACCCTAATTCAATAAAATTACCTGACCAAAATTCAATTCACTTGAATAATAACTCTCGTAAATATTTTTATTAAAATATTTACAAGTTTAGTTTTCAAAAACGAGATTCCTAAACCACCTACTGACTTTCGGGTTGTTATAGTCATGCTTAGCTTCCAGGACAAAGGAGGCTCTAGCGTACGGACAAGCTAGGCTAACAAGGAGAAGGAAGTGAGGTAAGTTTTTGTACCTTGCCTTTGGATGATAGATGATGTTGTGTGACTTGAATTTATCACATTGATGATGTACTGAGGATGCCTAAGATTTGGTGTGTATTTTCTTAAAAAAAAAGTAGGTTGTGTGTGCGCACAACACTGTGTAAGCTTTCTTCAGTTGACTTGTAACGCCCCGAATTTGGGCCTAGAAGTATTGGGCCTTGAGTATGGGTCCATAAGGAGGCTGCAAATTGAAAGGATATAACACAATTAAATGTCTGCTCAAGTGGTAAAGGGTTCTGAGAAGTGTTGGAAAAGTCCTGGGTTCAAACCTGCACTCTAGCAAAAATTTTGGTTTTAAGTGAATAAAACCCTAGATGCTTGGATGTAGGACTTTTAAATAATTTCCATAAAAAATGATACAAGGAAGCTTGTGGCCTAGTGGTTGTGGCGTCATTAAGGGTGTAAGGGAGCTTGGGTTCAAATCTTGGCTCTTGCAGAATTTCTTTAATTTTTGGCTCTTATAAGAATCTGGACACTGGCACATAGGTTTTATAAATATTTGCGCATGTTTTAAGTCACAAAAGGAGCTTGTGTTGTGGTGGCATGTAGCGTCTGGAGCATAGGAGAGGGCAAGGGTTCGAATCCCATTGCAAGCAAAAAGGGATATTTATTTTGGAGTTGGGACGGTTTTGGAGGATTGATGGAGGGATCCCACATCGGGAAGCTAGCATGAGAGTAGGCGAGAAGCTGGCTTTAAATAGAGCGATCTATGAGGAGAGTAAGCATACCTTGGTTGGTGTTTGGGCATAGGAGTGTTCAGAGCGCGGATTAACTCCAGATTCCTATCAGGTGTGTATTTCGCACTACTCTAGCTATAGAGCGGCAAATGCCGAAATGCCGGTCGCATGGCGATGGTAGCCACACGAGCGTTCGGGCGCACGTGTGGGAGCTTCGACACGATAGTTGAGGCCATCATGACTGTTCTTGTGGGTTTAGGCTGTTTGGGCCACGATGGGCCGAAAGGGGCCATGTGGGGCCAATGGGCCCATGGGCCCAATCGGATAAGTTGTATGATTGTGTAGTAAATATTGGACTGGACTATGTGAATCTCATATTTGTGGCTAGATTTGGGCTAAGTGGGCCACACGAGCGTGTGGGCCTATTTGGGCCGAGAATAGGCCCTAGGCCCATTCGCATCATTATCTCTGTTTAGAATACCTTAGTTTACAAAATTACGAAAATACCCTTGGTTTACAAAATTACTGAAATACCCTCAGTTTGGGAAATTATCGAAGTACCCTCGTTTTGTAAAATTACCGAAATACTCTCGGTTTATGAAATTACCAAAGTACCCCTAATTTGTAAAATTATCAAAATACCCTCAATTTGGAAAATTACCGAAGTACCCTCGGTTTGTAAAATTACCAAAATACCCTCGATTTGCGAAATTACCAAAGTACCCCTGATTTGCAAACTTACTGAAATACCATCGACTTGTAAAATTACCAAAATACCCCCGATTTATGAAATTATTAAAATACCCTCAATTTGCAAAATTACCGAAATACCCTTGATTTGTAAAATTACCGAAATACCCCTAAGTTGTGAAATACCCCTGTAGGGTAGAATTACCGAAATACCCCTATAGGGTAGAATTACTGAAATACCCCTGTAGGGTAGAATTACAGAAATACCTCTGTAGGGTAGGATTACCGTAATACCCTTGTAAGGGTAAAATGACCGTTTTGCCCCTCGAGGGTAATTGACTCACTTGAGGTACGATTGGACTGATTTGACGGTAATTGACTGTTGTAACTGTGTATGTATGATTGTTTATGGGCATAACATTTCGCATACATGACATACTGCATGGGGTTGGGATATTGATATGGAGGAAGTTCTGATAGGGTCGCACGGGTTGCATGACGACTGTGGATCCAGTATTGATCTGTTAAGGTTGCACGGGTCACCCGAGACAACTGTGGACCGACGGACGGCTTTAAGCCGCGTAATCTGATTATGGCTCTGTGCCAACCTAAATATGGCTCTGTGCCATCTTGTTTATGGCTTTGTGCCAATCGTATTTACCCGTGGCTATGTGCCTAACATATATATCGATGACTCTGTGTCGATTATCTTTACCCAAGGCTATGTGCCGATTATATTACCGTAGCTGATGGCTATGTGCCGATCTTATTACGATTCTGGATGGCTATGTGCAAATCATGAGACCGTTCATCAAGGCTTAAAGTCGCATAAATACTAGCATGACTATGCCGCAATTTTGGTTGCATGCCGCAACCGTGCTAACATTGGGAGTGTAGGGATGGCGTGGGTGATTTATTCCCTGCAGGTAGTGCAGGGTTGGACGGAGGCAAGTGCAGGGTTGGATGGGATGGGTTAGCATGCATCACACATTATGCATATAGAATTGATTCTGATATGGGCTAGGCCCAATTTGTTACTGATATGGAGAATAGGCTAGGCCCATTTGGTTCTGATAAGGGCTGAGACCCAAGTGAAATTGTACTAGGCTTAGATCCACACATATTGTTCTGTTACTATAATTGGGCTCTGGCCCAGACTGATTATGATTTCTGTCTGTCTTACTAACTATTTTAGTTAGGAGGGGATTACACACTGAGTTTTCGCAAACTCATCCCATTTTTAACTGTGCAGGTAATCCCCATATTTAGGAGGATTGGTGCTGCGAGGGACTCGGAGATGGCCACATGACTGCCTTTGGATTTCATTTATGCTTTAGATTCTATTTTGGGTTTTAATTTTTGTAATAAGGCCTCTTTAAGTTTCTGGATTTTAACATTGGGTTTTATTTATGTTTGAATTATATTCGTTAGAAGTAAATCACGGTTTTCCAAAATGTTAACTGTTTTTAAACAACACTACGTTTTCGCAACATTTTTGAAATGGTTTCGCGACTTAATCTTTTTTGTAAATCAATTTCTTTCAAAATTTGCTTCCGCGACTAGAAAGATATTTTGGGAATAAAATTAATAATTTTTCAATGTACCACATTTTAAAATAAACTAACGTAACTGAGAGTTTACTTAAGCTTTTAAACAAGAAGGGTTTTTAATGAAAACAAGGTTTTCGAAAAACACTTCAATGTGACACACCAGATTCGGGCCTAACTTCTAGGTCGGGTTTGGGGTGTTACATGACTGCTATTTTTTATGGCAGATAATGATAGATAATTTGGCGCATTGTTTGTTTAATGATAAATTGTATGATATGCTTGAGTAATGTATCATAGTGTGGTGGAAAGTGTTGACGGGATAGATTAAGTTAGGACTTAGGAATAGGAATTTTTTGGTAGATATCGCCATACGATATTACTGAGTGCAAACAGTGATGTGAGAAGCACCGGGCCTTGTGGGGAGGACACTGCGGTGTTCAAGCATCAAAGTTAGTAAAGGCAAAATGGAGGAATGGGCGAAGGAATAGGGAAAATGGAATTACGTTAAGATATCGCCATATGATATTATTGAGTGCAAACCATGATGTACGAAGCTCTGGCCCTTGAGGAGAGGACATTTTGGGGTTCAAGCATCAAGGTGAAATGTGGAACAGGTCCTTCGGGATGACACCGTGATGACATTTATTAGTTTCCATAGATCAACACCACACCTCAGCTGTAAGACCATACCTCTGTTATGGAAACCAACGTAGTCCGCCGGGATAGTAAACACAGGGTAGACTACTGGGACACTAAACATAGGGAAGTCCGCCAGGATGTAAAACATGGGAAGAACAATTTGAAAGTCTGAAGTTCAGGACGCCAAGGGTGAAAGTAGGTTCGCCGTGTGACTGGTATGATAAGTCACAAGAATGAAAGAGTTTGACATGTTCGAGGAATACATACCACCAGAAAAAATGAAAGGATTCCCAAATGGAATAATTAGTGATGCCAATGATGTGTCTCGACCCAATTAAGATGAAAAGAGGAAGAGACTATAACAGCCCGATTTAGGGGCTAGTCGAAATAGTGGTTTTGGAACCACAAATCCGAGGCCAGAGAAATTATTTTTTTATTATTTTATGTGTTATATCATGATTATATGAGTGCATGAAAATTTTGGTGAATTAATTTTAGTGATTTCATGCTTAATTGCGAAAAAGGACTAAATCGCATAAGGTGTGAAAGTTTTATTTTACAAGCTAAAGGTGTTAAATAGCTAGAGGCCTTTAAATTAGAGGTCCTTAATGTGAAAATAGGCCCTTCTAAGGGTGATAGCCGGCCATAGGAACAAAGAAATTAAATTTGGTCAAGGTTTGGTGACATTAGGTGACTAAATGAATAAAATAAAATAAAACAAAGAAAGCTATCATCTTTTCCTATTATCTTCTTCTTCCACCAAAAATATCAACAAGAATAGGGGTTTGGAAGCTTGAAATTTTTAGCAACTTACACTCCTTGTAAGTATGTGATTTTGGTGGTTATTCTTGATAATTTTTGTACTTTTGCGACCCTTGTAGCTTAATCTAGCTAATGAGGGGACTATCTTGCAAAATGGTTGAGAGTCTAGGGTTTTTCCATGTGAGTATTCATGTGTTTGCTGAAATTTTATGGAAGAAAATGAATCTTGGTTTTTTAATAAACAACTTTTGTGAAAGGATTTTTCATGAAAACACCTAATAGGACTATTTTGTAAAAGTTATAAAAATGGATAGTAAATGTGTGAAATAATTTGAATTTTGAGTTGCTATAAGAGAGAATATGAAATGGCTAGGCTTGGGTGTGTGAAAAATGAACACATTTCATTTTACGAGCCTAGGGGCAAAATCATAATTTTGTGAAAGTCTAGGGGCAAAACGGTAATTTTTCCAAAATAGGAATTTTTGGAGTGATTTGATTAATGTGGTTACTTAATAAGCTAAATATGTCATTATAGATCAAGAAGAACGTGGAATCAACCTTGACCGAGGAAAAGGCAAGGTTTCGGACTAAATTACAAATTGACATATTTTGTATCGAGGTAAGTTTATATGTAAATGATACATCCTTTTTACTTATGTTTTTACATATTAACATATTATGTGAAATGTGAATGAATATTATTGATATCTATTAAAATGATAGAAAATGAAGAAATTCTCGGATGAACCTTCGGAATAGGATAATGATACGGATAAAAATCGTGAATAAGTAATTGTTAGTGGGTTGTGTGTGATACCACTGTATTTATTATTATTGGTGGGTTGTGTGCGATACCACCGTGGATATGTGATTATTGGTGGGCTGTGTGCGATACCACCGTGTTATTTATTAATGGTGGGCTGTGTGTGAAACCACCGTGTATCCAGTATTATTCCGAAGTGTTCATCGAAAAACTTTAACTAAGTGAAATTATGTGTGATTATGTGATGACAAGTGCAGGGTATATGTGTATGTAAATGTAAGCAATGTTTATGATATGTATTTGGGATATGGTAAGATTTGAAATGAGTAAGTACAACTACAAGGTTCTGAATTGTTCTTGATTAGTATGTAATGTTCTTGATGAATAAGTATGTGGTATGATGTTCAGTGTTTACATGTAGACTTACTAAGCTTAAAGCTTACTCCCTTTTCATTTCTATTGTTTTATAGTGTCAAAAAGCCAGCTCGGGATACGAAGACCCTTGGAGGATCACCCACACTATCCACACATTTTGGTATATTGAGATTTACATTGAATTATGGCATGTATAGGAATTTGGTCTTTTTGGTTGTATGTCAAAATTGGTTTAGCCAAATGTGTTAGCTATGATGATATTTGATTCATTTTGTATAAGGCCATGAGATGTGGCTCATATGTTTATTTGAATGTAAACCTATTCATATATGCATATATATGCCAATGCCATTATGATATGGTCTATGGTTATTGATGGTTGAATGAGGATATATTGCATGTGATTATGGGTGTTTGATGATGATGAAGCACTTAGTTATGTTATATTAAGTGCCTTGAATTTATATGTATATATTTGGATTTAGATTAGTGTGGTTTTGATGTTATGTAGGTTGGTACAGGTATGGGTGGCAAAAAGACTTGGTAAATAGCCTTATTTTGTCCACACGGGTAGATACACGGGCGTGTGTCTAGACCGTGTGTGACACACGGCTTACCCCATAGGCGTGTAGTCCGGCCATGTGTCCCCCTGCATCCTAAGTTAGCAAAATAGAATGCCCAGTAGTAACCACACGGGCTGAGGCACGGCCGTGTGTCTCAACCTTGTGGAAGACACGACCATAGGACATGGGCATGTGCCCAGGCCGTGTGAAGTCTACACTTGATTTTAGGAATTTAATTCACCACACGGCCTAAGGACACGGCTTGTGTCTTGGCCGTGTGACCTTATTTGATTGATGATGTCATAAACAGAATGTCCCCTATTTTTGACACGGCCTGAAGCATGGGCATGTGATATGTCACACGGGCGTGTCCCTTCTCCTACACGGGCGTGTGGACCTTTTTTATGAAAATTTTCTCTAAGTTTTCCCAGAAGTTTCTAAAGTTCTCGGTTTAGTCTCGAACTATTCCTGATGTATGTTTTGGGCCTCGTAGGCTCGTGTAAATGGTGATATGAATGTTTATGAAAGGTTTTTAAATTTGAGTGGAAAGTCATGTCTCGGTTTTGTATGATTTCTTGAATATAAGTCCGGTAACGTCTCGTACCCTGTTCCTGTGTCGAATATGGGTAAGGGGTGTTACATTTAGTGGTATCAGAGATATGGTTTAATCAATTCTCGAACTACCGTAGCGTGTGTGAGAGTCTAGCTATACATACCATAAATATATTATGATAGTGTGGTGACTCCTGACAATTTCAAACTGTGTTTTCATATAGTAAATAGATCCCGACCGAGCTGCTGATGATGATGCTGCAAGTAATGTACCGGCTCCCGCGCAAGGGACCATGCTAGTAGAAAGTAGACCTGGGACCTTAGGTCAGAGAGAGGTGGCTCGGGAAGCCTTTATCCATATGATGAGTAATTGGTATACTGAATTTGTTCGAGCAAATCCCAATGTTCAACCTCCTCCACCCCCTCCTATACCTTAGCCGGTCCCTGTAGCTCCGCAAGGTATTGACTTGGCAAGATTAACTAAACCCCCTGTTGATAAGATATGAAAACAAGGGGCTGAAGAATTTAGAGCCAATATAGATGATGATCCCGAGAAGTCAGAGTTTTGGCTTGAGAATTCTATGCGGGTATTTGATGAACTTTCTTGCACGCCTGAAGAATGCTTAAAATATGATGTATCGTTACTGAGGGACTCAGCGTATCGCTGGTGGAAGACGCTGATATCTGTTGTTCCGAAAGAGAAAGTGACATGGGATTTCTTCCTAGAAGAGTTCTGAAAGAAATATATAAGTCAGCAGTTCATCGATCGAAAATGGAAAGAGTTCCTCGAATTGAAGCAAGGCAAAATGTCTGTGGCAGAGTATGAATGTGAATTTGTCAGACTCATTAAGTATGCTCAGGAGTGTGTGTCTACCAAAGCTAATATGTGCAAGAGATTTGAAGATGGGCTGAACGAGGATATTAGATTGTTAGTTGGAATCTTAGAGTTGAAAGAATTTGTTGTATTGATCGATAGAGCTTGCAAGGCTGAAGAGCTGAATAAAGAAAAGAGAAAAGCTATGATTGAGGCCCGAGATGCAAGAAAGAGGCTGATGAGTAAGTCATTCCAATCCCAATCAAAGAGGTCCAAAGAAACAAATCCTCGGATGATAGTTTCAGCTGGGTATTCACACCGAGATCGTGGTAAAACATATTTGGGCTCTAGAGTTCAAGCCATTTCGATGGCAAGTATGGGTAATGTGAAGTCTAATAAACCCGAATGTCAGAGTTGTGGTAGACAACATATTGGAGAGTGTTGGGGAAAGAACCGAGCTTGTTACAAGTGTGGTTCTTGAGAACATTTTATCAGAGACTATCCTGATAATGTTGAAGGAGAGAAACTTCAGAGTGTTAGACCGAGTAACACTGCTAGCAGAGGTAGACCACCCCGAAGTGCCGGAGGTGGAGCTAGTAGTAAAAGAATAATGAAGGATTCAGCTGCAAGTTAAGAAACGAGAGCACCTGCTAGAGCTTATGCCATACGAGCTCGTGAGGATACATCATCCCCCGATGAGATTACGGGTATATTCTCTCTTTATGATACTAATGTTGTTACATTAATTGACCCCGGATCCACTCATTCTTATGTTTGTGTGAATTTGGTAAATAGTAAGAAATTATTTGTTGAATTGACTAAATCTATGATTAAGGTGTCAAATCCTTTAGGCAGGTATATGTTAGTAGATAAGGTTTGCAAGAATTATCCTTTGACGATTCAAGGTCATTATTTTCTGGCTAATTTGATGTTGTTTCCATTTGACGAGTTTGATGTTATTTTGGGCATGGTTTGGTTGACATTACATGATGCTAAGGTAAATTGTAGACAGAAAACTCTTGAGTTGAAATGTGAAAATGGTGAGATTCTTTGGGTTGAAACAGATGACTCAAATAAGATGCCTGTGGTGATTTCGTACATGTCTGCTCAGAAGTGTATGAGAAAAGGCTGTGAAGCATACCTTGCATATGTGTTGAATACTGAGATGTCTGAGTCGAAGCTTGAATCTGTGCTAGTTGTAACAGCTCGATTTAGGGCCTAGTCAGAATAGTGGTTGCGAGACCACAAATTCGAAGTAGAAATATGTGCTTTATGATATTTAAGAGGCTTATGATATGCTTGCATGATTATGTGAAAATTTTATGAGGAAATTTTATTAATTAGTGATCAAATTGTCTATTAGGACTAAATTGCAAAGATTGGAAAATATGAGATTCTAGAAGGTTTAAGTATGAAATAGCATTATAAAAATTATTAGAAGTCCTTATTTAGCAATTAGACCAATATATGTCAAGATGAACAAAAATAGACATGGGAACGAAAAATCTCAAGAAAGGGGCCTTAAAGGTATTTTTTCATTTGGTTAATAAAATAATTAAAAGGGAAAAAGAAGTCAAAATTCATGTCCATCTTCTTCCTAAGTGCCGAAAATTTCAAGCTTTCCATAGCTAGGGTTTCTTCAACTTTCAAGCTTGATTGTAAGTACCTCCTAGCCCCGTTTTTAATGTTCTTCGTATTTTTGAGATCCTCGTAGCTCAATTTAGCTATTTCTAGCTATATTTTGAGCTAGAGTTTATGTTAAAAAATGTACCCATGTATTACATGCATGTATTTTGATGTTTTATGAGAGAATATGAAAGTTTGATGTATGGTAAACATCTTTTTTCTACGTGATTTTCATGAAAAAAATGCATAAAAGGACCAAATTGTAAAAGTCATGAAAATGGTCATACATGAGTAAATTAGTGGAAATTGGGGGGCTGTTATAGTTATGAAAATGATTCGTCTAGGCTTAAAATGCAAAGAAATTGAATGAAAACCATTTTACAAGCCTAGGGGCAAAAGTGTAATTATGTGAAAGTTTAGGGGCAAAATAGTAATTTTTCCAAAGTATGATTCATGGGTTAATTTGGTCAATGTGAGTATTAAAAAAGTGAAATTGTTGTTATAGATCAAGAAACACGAAGCCCGGACCGAAATCGAGGTAAGAACAAGGTTGTGGACTAAACTGAATATCTACACACATTTTGAGTACCGAGGTAAGTTTGTGTGAAATTAAAGCTACATAATGTTTTTATATTTTAAATTGTTTGATATTATGACAAATGAATATCATTTCTATGAAAATCGACTAATGATGCCTCGATGAGAATATGTTAAGTTGAAGTCCCGGTTGAACATTTCGAAATAACAAGGATACCTATGTCACAACATGAGATAAAGAAGGTCCCGGATCACTCCATGTGTATGTCTTGGGTCTTGTAGGCCCATAGTAAGGACATTAAGAGTTTGAATGAAAAAGTTTAAGTTGAAAACAAAGTTAATTGCCCGGTTTCGTACGATTAAGTAAGTTAAGTACGGTAATGCCTCGTATCCGATTCCAGCGTCGAATACGGGTAAGGGGTGTTACATTTAGTGGTATCAGAGCTACGGTTTAGTTGATTCTCTGACTAACGTAGCATATGTATGAGTCTAGCTATACATGCCATACATATGAGTATTTACATAATGATAGTGTGACGACTCCTGACGATTTAAATTGTATTTTCATATAGTAAATGGATCCTGATAGAGCTGTGGCGGATGATGTAGAAAGTAATGCCCCGGCTCTCGCCCAAGGGACGGTGCCGACTGAGAATGAGAATAAACCAGTGACTATAAATCAGATAGGAGGAGAAGAGGCTAGGGAAGCCTTTCTCCACATGATGAATGCATGGTATACGGAGTTCGTTCGTACGAACCCGAATGCGCAACCCCCTCCACCCCCACCTATTCCTCAGCCTACCCCTATAGCTCCCCAAGTGGTAGAAGTGGTAAGGAGAGAAAAACCTCTGGTTGATAGAATCCGGAAACAAGGAGCCGATGAATTTTGAGTTAGTAAAGATGATGATCCGGAAAGAGCAGAATTTTGGCTTGAAAATACCATCAGGGTATTTGATGAATTATCTTGCAAACCTAAAAGGTGCATGAAATGTGTGGTGTCTTTCTTAAGAGATTCTGCTTACCAGTGGTGGAACACCCTTGTGTCGGTTGTACCAAGGGAAAAGATTACATGGGAGTTTTTCCAAGAAGAGTTTCGGAAGAAATACATTAGCCAAAGGTTTATCGACCAGAAAAGAAAGGAATTCCTTGAACTGAAACAAGGTAGAATGACAGTAACTGAATATGAGCGTGAGTTTGTAAGGCTCAGCAAATACGCTCGAGAGTGCGTATCCACTGAAGCCAATATGTGTAAATGGTTTGAGGACGAGTTAAATGAAGATATCCGATTATTTGTTGGTGTCCTAGAATTGAAGGAATTTGTTGTGCTAGTGGACGGGGCTTGTAAAGCCGAGGAGTTGGTTAAAGAGAAAAGAAAAGCTAAAATGGAGTCTCATGACTCAAGAAAGAGACAACTGAACAAGTCATTTCAATCTTCCTCCAAGAAGTCGAGAGACTTCCTTACCCGATCAGCTACTACAGCTGGGTTTTCAAATAAAAGTAAGGGTAAACAGTACTCAGGGTCTAAAGCCCAGACCACTTCAGTTGCTAGTGTTGGGAACGCACGACCAAATAGACCGAAATGTCCACAGTGTGGCAGACGTCACCCCGGTGAGTGCCGAGCACATGAGAGAGCCTGTTTTAAGTGTGGTTCCCAAGATCATTTTATTAGAGAGTGCCCTGAGATGGTCAAAAAAGAGAAAATTTAGAGTGCAAGATCGGGAAGTACTACTAGAGGGAGATAGCAGAGAAACCTGGGAAGTGGAACTAGTAGTAAGAGTACACCTAGAGAGCAGACTGCAAGATCTGAGGGTAGAGCACCTGCGAGGACTTATGCCATTCGTGCTCGCGAAGAGGCGTCATCCCCTGATGTAGTTACGGGTACATTTTCTCTCTATGATACTAATGTTGTTGCTTTAATTGATCCGGGATCTACCCACTCATATATTTGCATGAAATTAGTATCTAGTATGAGTATGCTGTAGAGTCTGACTGATTGTGATAAAAGTGTCCAATCCCTTAGGCAAATGTGTATTAGTTGATAAGGTATGCAAAGATTGCCCATTGATGATTAGAGGTTATTATTTTAAGGCAAATCTCATGCTATTGCCATTTGATGAATTCAATATAATTCTTGGTATGAACTGGTTAACAGCTCATGATATGACAGTAAATTGTGGAAAGAAATACATTGAATTGAGATGTGAAAATGGGGACACTCTTCGTGTTGAATCAGATGAACAGGACAGGTTGCCTGTAGCGATTTCTTATATGTCTTCCCAGAAATATGTAAGAAAAGGGTATGAAGCCTATATTGCCTTTGTGATGAATGCCAAAGAAATTGGATTAAGAATTGAATCAATGTCGATAGTATGTGAGTATCCAGATGTATTCCCAGAAGAATTGCCAGGGTTGCCTCCGGTTAGAGAGGTTGAATTTGGCATTGAGTTAGCTCCGGGTACTGCACCTATATCGATTGCACCATATAGAATGGCTCCAACTGAGTTGAAGGAATTGAAGGCACAGTTACGAGAACTGACGGACAAAGGCTTTGCACGACCAAGTTATTCTCCGTGGGGTGCTCCAGTATTATTTGTGAAAAAGAAAGATGGTTCCATGAGATTATGTATAGATTATCGGCAGCTTAATAAGGTAACCGTGAAGAACAAGTACCCATTGCCAAGGATCGACGATTTGTTTGATCAGTTGAAGGGAGCCACTGTGTTTTCCAAGATAGATTTGAGGTCCGGTTATTACCAGTTGAGGGTTAAAGACTCAGATGTGCCGAAAACTGCATTTCGGACAAGGTATGGGCACTATGAATTTTTAGTCATGCCTTTCGGTTTAACAAATGCCCCTGTTGTGTTTATGGATTTAATGAACCGCATCTTTCGGTCATACTTGGATAAATTTGTTGTGGTTTTTATTGATGATATACTGATTTATTCTCGTGATGACAATGAGCATGCCGAGCACTTGAGGACGATTTTACAGATTTTACGAAATAATCAGTTGTATGCCAAGTTTAGCAAAAGTAAATTTTGGCTCAAAAAAGTTGGATTTTTAGGGCACATTGTCTCGAGAGATGGAATCCGAGTTGACCCGAGTAAGATTTCAGCCATTGTTGATTAGAAACCGCCGAGGAACGTATCCGAGGTTAGAAGTTTTCTAGGCCTAGCAAGCTATTACAGACAGTTCGTCAATGGATTTTCTATGATAGCCACTCCGATGACGAGGCTACTACAGAAAGATGTAAAGTTCGAATGGACAGAGAAGTGCCAACAGAGTTTCGAAAAATTAATGGCATTGTTGATTGAGGCTCCAGTTCTAGTGCAACCTGAACCGGGAAAAGAATTTGTGGTTTATAGTGATCTATCCTTGAATGGATTGGGCTGTGTGCTTATGCATGAGGGCAAGGTGATAGCATATGCCTCCAGGCAGTTAAAGCCGCATGAGAAGAATTACCCGACACATGATTTAGAGTTGGCTACCATAGTGTTTGCATTGAAGATATGGAGACACCATTTGTATGGTGAAAAATGTCAGATATTCACCGATCATAAAATCCTAAAGTACTTGATGACTTAAAAGAAGTTGAATTTAAGGCAACGAAGATGGTTAGAGCTGATAAAAGACTATGAGCTAGTGATTGACTACCACCCGGGAAAGGCGAATGTAGTAGCCGATGCTTTGAGTAGGAAATCCTTGTTTGCATTGAGAGCCATGAATACACGGATGACTTTGTCAGATGATGGTTCTATCCTAGCTGAATTGAGAGCTAGACCGATGTTTATCCAAGAGATTTGTGAAGCTCAAAAAGGTGTTAGCGACTTGCAAGCCAGAAGAGTTCAGTGTGAGTCGGGTGTGGAATCAGATTTTTGGATTAATTCTGATGAATGTTTGATGTTTCAAGAAAGAGTCTGTGTACCAAGAGATGATGAGCTCATTCGGAAAATTTTACACGAGGCACATAGTGGATGTTTATCCGTACATCCGGGCAGCACAAAAATGTATAATGACTTGAAGAAATGGTATTGGTGGCCGAGTATGAAGAAAGATATTTCTGAATTTGTATCAAAATGCTTAACTTTTCAACAAGTGAAGGCTGAACACCAAGTACCTTCGGGTTTACTTCAGCCTATTATGGTTCTCGAGTGGAAATGGGATCGTATTACTATGGACTTTGTAACGGGTTTGCCATTGACATCGAGTAAGAAAGATGCCGTATGGGTTGTGGTAGATAGACTTACAAAGTCGGCCCATTTCCTACCTGTACGCGTTGACTATTCACTTGACAAGTTGGCAGACTTGTATGTTTTAGAGATTGTACGACTACATGGAGTGCCTTTGTCGATTATATCGAATAGAGATCCGAGATTTACATCACGATTTTGGAGAAAGTTGCAAGAAGCTTTGGGCACAAAGTTAAGTTTTAGTACGGCTTTTCACCCACAAACTGATGAACAGTCGGAGATATTAATACAGATACTTGAGGATATGCTTCATTTTTGTGTTCTTGAGTTTCAGGGCAGCTGGGAAAAGTACTTACCGTTGGTAGAGTTTGCCTATAATAACAGTTTCCAGTCGAGTTTGAAAATGGCACCTTATGAGGCATTGTATGGGTGGAAGTGTCGAACGCCTTTGTATTGGACTGAACTCAAAGAAAATCAAATTCATAGGGTCGATTTGGTTAGAGAAACCGAAGAGAAGGTAAAAATAATCCGTGATTGTTTAAAAGCTACTTCTGATAGACGAAAGTCCTACTCGGGCTTGAAACAAAAAGAGATCGAGTTTCAAGTTGGAGATAAGGTATTTTTAAAAGTGTCACCATGGAAGAAAGTTCTTAGATTTGGCCGAAAAGGCAAATTGAGTCCACGTTTTATCGAACCATATGAGATCACCGAAAGGATAGGACCAGTAGCCTATCGTTTGGCTTTGCCATCTGAGTTTGAAAAGATTCATGATGTGTTCCACGTGTCGATGTTACGTCGTTACCGATCAGATCCTTCGCATGTGATTACACCGATAGAGGTTGAAATTCAACCCGACATGACTTACGGCGAAGAACCGGTTAAGATTTTGGCACGAGAAGTTAAACAATTAAGAAACAAAAGTATAGCCCTTGTGAAAGTACTATGGCAAAGACATGGGGTATAAGAGGCTACATGGGAGCTCGAGGAGGCTATGAGAAACCAGTATCCAAACCTTTTTACCGGTAAAATTTTCGGGGACGAAAATCCCTAAAGGGGAAGAATTGTAACAGCCCCATTTAGGGCCTAGTCAGAATAGTGGTTGCGAGACCACAAATCTGAAGTAGAAATATGTGTTTTATGATTTTTAAGAGGCTTATGATATGCTTGCATGATTATGTGAAAATTTCATGAGGAAATTTTATTAATTAGTGATCAAATTGTCTATTAGGACTAAATTGCAAAGATTGGAAAATATGATATTCTAGAACGTTTAAGTATGAAATAGCATTATAAAAATTATTAGAAGTCCTTATTTAGCAATTAGACCAATATATGTCAAGATGGACAAAAATAGACATGGGAAGGAAAAATCTCAAGAAAGGGGCCTTAAGGGTATTTTTGTCATTTGGTTAATAAAAGAATTAAAAGGGAAAAAGAAGTCAAAATTCATGTCCATCTTCTTCCTAAGTGTCGAAAATTTCAAGCTCTCCATAGCTAGGGTTTCTTCAACTTTAAAGCTTGATTGTAAGTACCTCCTAGCCCCGTTTTTAATGTTCTTCGTATTTTTGAGATCCTCGTAGCTCGATTTAGCTATTTCTAGCTATATTTTGAGCTAAGGTTTATGTTCAAAAATTTACCCATGTATGACATGCATGCATTTTTATGTTTTATGGAAGAATATGAAAGTTTGATGTATGGTAAACATCTTTATCTATGTGATTTTCATGAAAAAAAATGCATAAAAGGACCAAATTGTAAAAGTCATGAAAATGGTCATACATGAGTAAATTAGTGGAAATTGGGGGGCATTTATATTTATGAAAATGATTCGGCTAGGCTTAAAATGCAAAGAAATTGAATGAAAACCATTTTACGATCCTAGGGGCAAAAGTGTAATTATGTGAAAGTTTAGTGGCAAAATAGTAATTTTTCCAAAGTATGATTCATGGGTTAATTTTGTCAATGTGAGTATTAAACAAGTATTAAACACGAAGCCCTGACCAAAACCGAGGCAAGAACAAGGTTGTGGACTAAACCAAATATCTACACACATTTTGAGTACCGAGGTAAGTTTGTGTGAAATTAAAGCTACATAATGTTTTTATATTTTAAATTTTTTGATATTATGAGAAATGAATATCATTTCTATGAAAATCGACCAATGATGCCTCGATGAGAATATGATGAGAATATGTTAAGTTGAAGTCCCGGTTGAACATTTCGGAATAACAAGGATACCTATGTCACAACATGAGTTAAGGAAGGTGTCGTATAAGACCATGTCTGGGACATGGCATCGGCACTGAATAAGGAAGGTCACGTATAAGACCATGTCTGGGACATGGCATCGGCACCGAATAAGGAAGGTCCCGTATAAGACCATGTCTGGGGCATGGCCTCGGCACCAAAGGAAGATCTCGTGTAAGACCATGTATGGGACATGGCATCGACATCTATATACGATCTCGTATAAGACCATATTTGGGATATGGCATCAGCATCAAGAGGTGATCCCATTTAAGACCATATCTAGGATATGGCATTGGCATCGTGATACATGTATGATGAGATTGAGTATCATCCGATATTCTGAGTAGTTCAACGGGCAAAGAGCTAAGTTTATGTAAAGATGACAAATAGCTAAGTCTATGTTTAAAGAGTTTAAAAGTGCTAAAGTTATGTGATGAAGTGATGCAGGTACCTATGAGTAATTTACGAGAAATGCATGCAATATGTGATATGTAATTTGGTAAGAGCATACATGAGTAAGTTATGTTAATGTATTTGAGAATTTGTGTATCATTCGATGAGATAAATGGGTGCTATTATAAGTCTTAATGTTGCTATTTATTTTATGCAAACTTACTAAGCTTTATGCTTACCCCTCTCTTTTTCCCTTTTCCGTGTAGTATCGCCAAGCTAGCTCGGGGATCGTAGGACGTCGGAGATCGATTCACACTATCAACTATTCTTTTGGTATAGTAAAGTTGATTTATTTTGGGTATGGCATGTATAGGAACATGGTTATTTTGTTATGTCATATTTGTTAGCCAAAGTGTTGGCTATATTGGTTACTCATTCATTTTGTAAATGGCCAATAGGAATTGGCCAATACTTGTTAAGTTTTATATATATCTAATGATGAAGATATTCATGAAGTGCAAGTTCGTGTAATTGATCAAGTAAAATATGAAGTGAATGCATGATGAATTAGTGATTCTTCATAGTATTATTTCTATGTTATGTATTGCTTGTGGTGGTATAAGTGTGTTTGTTTTTTAGGGTGGCAATTGGCTAGGTAAATAGCCTTCTAATTGTCCACACGGGTAGGCACACGGGCGTGTCACGGCCAGCCCTGAGGGAGTGTTGATAGGCCGTGTGTCCCCTGCACCTAAATTGCAAAAATTTCAGTTCGTCACACGGGCCAGCACACGAGCGTGTGGCTTGGCCGTGTGCCCCTAAGTATTTGTTGACGTCATAAACAGAATGTCCCTTATTTTGGACATGGCCTGAAGCACAGGCGTGTGATATGCCCACACGGGCGTGTCATTTCTCTCACACGGGCGTGTGACCCTGTTTTGAACCAAAATTTTTTAAGTGTTTGTAAGTCTTCGGTTCAGTCCCGGATCACTCCATGTGTATGTCTTGGGTCTCGTAGGCCCATAGTAAGGACATTAAGAGTTTGAATGAAAAAGTTTAAGTTGAAAAGAAAGTTAATTGCCTGATTTCATACGATTAAGTAAGTTAAGTACGGTAATGCCTCATACCCGGTTCCGACGTCGAATACGGGTAAGGGGTGTTACACCAATAGTCTGTGAGTTTCCAGATGTATTCCCGAAAGAATTACCTGGGTTGCCTCCGATTAGAGAAATTGAGTTTGCTATTGATCTGGTACCTGGGACTGTACCGATCTCTATTGCTCCGTATAAAATGGCTCCAACCGAATTGAAAGAGTTAAAAGCTCAGCTGCAAGAGTTGACCAATAAGGGATTTGTTAGACCAAGTTTTTCTCTCTGGGGTGCTCCCGTATTATTTGTAAAGAAGAAAGACCAAACAATGAGGCTTTGCATTGATTACCGTCAACTTAACAAGGTAACTATAAAGAACAAGTATCCATTGCTGAGAATAGATGATTTGTTCTATAACTGAAGGGAGCAACTGTGTTCTCAAAAATAGATTTAAGATCTGGCTACTATCAGTTGAGAGTCAAAGAATCCGATGTGTCGAAAACTACTTTTAGAACGAGGTAGGGACACTATGAATTTCTTGTGATGCCTTTCGGTTTAACTAATGCACCAACTATGTTTATGGATTTGATGAACCAAATTTTTCGGCTATATTTGGATAAGTTTTTAGTAGTGTTCACAGATGATATATTGATTTATTCCCGAGATGAGTCCGAGCATGTCGAACACTTAAGAATGGTGTTGCAGATTCTACGAGAGGAGAAGTTGTTTGCTAAGTTCAGTAAAAGTGAGTTTTGGCTTTGTGAAGTCGGATTTCTGGGACATATAGTTTCAGGTGATGGTATTCGGGTTAATCCGAGCAAAATTTTGGCGATTGTTGATTGGAAACCGCCAAAGAATATATCCGAGGTTAGAAGCTTTTTGGGCTTAGCCGGGTATTATCGACCTTTTATCGAGGGATTTTTGATGATTGCTTCTCCTATGACTAAGTTGTTGCAAAATAATGTAAAGTTTGAATAGACCGATAGATGTCAACAAAGTTTAGATAAGTTGAAGGCACGATTAACTGAAGCACCGGTTTTGGTACAACCTGAGTTGGGAAAGGAGTTTGTGATCTATAGTGATGTGTCATTGAATGGTCTTGGTTGTGTGTTGATGCAAGAGGGCAAAGTAGTAGCTTATGCCTCGAGACAGCTAAAACTGCATGAGAAGAACTATCCAACTCACGATTTGGAATTGGCCACCATCGTCTTTTCTTTGAAGATTTGGCGTCATTATTTTTATGGTGAGAAATGTTGAATCTTTACCGATCACAAAAGCTTGAAGTATCTGATGAATCAAAAGGATTTGAATTTGCGACAACGGAGGTGGCTCGAATTATTGAAAGATTATGAGCTAGTGATTGATTATCATTCGGGAAAAGCGAATGTAGTCGCAGATGCCTTGAGCAAAAAATCCTTGTATGCTTTGAGAGCTATGAGTACGAGTTTGGCTTTGTCTGACGACGGTTCAATTTTGGCCGAGTTAAGGGTTAGACCATTATTTCATCAGCAAATTTGTGAAGCTCAAAAGAAAGACAAGGAATTGCAAGTTAAAAGAGTTCAATGTGAATCGGGTAGTGATTCAGATTTTCGAATAGGGCCAAATGATTGCTTGATGTTTCGTGATAGAGTATGTGTACTGAAAGATGATGAGTTGATTCAGAAAATTTTACACGAGGCACACAGTGGTTGTTTGTCAGTACATCCGGGCAGTACAAAAATGTATAATGATTTGAAGAAGTTGTATTGGTGGCCGGGTATGAAAAGAGACATCTCTTAGTTTGTGACAAAGTGTTTGATTTGCCAACAAGTGAAAGCCGAGCATCAGGTACCTTCGGGTTTACTTCAGCCAGTGATGGTTCCCGAGTGGAAATGGGACCGAATCACAATGGATTTTGTAACAGTGTTACCTATGACTCCTAAAAAGAAAGATGCCGTGTAGGTCATCGTTGATAGATTAATGAAATCGGCTCACTTTATACCAGTACGTACTAATTACTCACTTGACAAGTTGGCTGAGCTGTATATTGCCGAAATTGTGAGATTACATGGGGTGCAAATGTCCATTATTTCGGATAGACATCCGAGGTTTACTTCGACGTTTTTGAAAAAGTTGCAAGAAGCCTTGGGTACGAAATTGAATTTTAGTACCACATTCCATCCGCAAACTGACGGTCAATCCGAAAGAGTGATTCAAGTTCTCAAAGACATGCTCTGATGCTGTGTTTTAGAGTTCGAAGGTAGTTGGGAAAAATATCTACCTTTGGTCGAATTTGCCTACAACAACAGTTATCAATCGAGTATACAGATGGAACCGTATGAAGCATTATATGGTCGTAAGTGTCGAACTCCTTTGTATTGGACTGAGCTCAGTGAGAAATAGATTCACGGGGTTGATTTAGTTAGAGAAATTGAAGAGAAAGTGAAAGTGATCCGTGATAGTCTGAAAGCTGCTTCAGACCAACAAAAGTCATACGTGGATTTGAAAAGGAAGGAAATTGAGTTTCAGGTGGGTGATAAAGTGTTTCTGAAAGTATCCCCGTGAAAGAAAATATTGAGATTTGGTAGAAAGGGCAAATTGAGTCCGCGTTTCATTGGGCTGTATGAGATTATTGAAAGGGTTGGACCAGTAGCGTACCGGTTAGCTTTGTCGGCAGAGTTGGAGAGAATACACAATGTGTTCCATGTGTCGATATTGTGACGATATCATTCTGATCCTTCACATGTAATTCCTCCGACAGAAATTGAGATACGACCGGATATGACCTATGATGAGGAACCAATTAAGATTTTTGCTCGATAGGTTAAACAGTTGAGGAACAAAAGTATAGCCTTAGCGAAAGTGTTATGGATAAAACATGGTGTAGAAAAGGCTACGTGGGAACCAGAAGAAGCCATGAGAAAACAGTACCGAAACCTTTTTATCGGTAAGATTTTCGGGGACGAAAATCCCTAAAAGGGGGAGAGTTGTAACAGCCCGATTTAGGGGCTAGTCAGAATAGTGGTTTCAGAACCACAAATTGAGGCCGAAGATATTATTATTTTTATTGTTTTATGTGTAATATCATGATTATATGAGTGCATGAAAATTTTGGGGAATTAATTTTAGTGATTTCATGCTTAATTGTGAAAAAGGACTAAATCGAATAAGGTGCGAAAGTTTTATTTTACAAGCTAAAGGTGTTAAATAGCTAGAGGCCTTTAAATTAGAGGTCCTTAATGTGCAAATAGGCCCTTCTAAGGGTGATAGCCAGCCATAGGGACAAAGAAATTAAATTTGGTCAAGGTTTGGTGACATTAGGTGACTAAATGAATAAAATAAAATAAAACAAAGAAAGCTATCATCTTTTCCTATTATCTTCTTCTTCCACCGAAAATATCAACAAGAATAGGGGTTCTGAAGCATGAAATTTTCAGCAACTTACACTCCTTGTAAGTAAGTGATTTTGGTGGTTATTCTTGATAATTTTTGTACTTTTGGGACCCTTGTAGCTTAATCTAGCTAATGAGGGGACTATCTTGCAAAATGGTTGAGAGTCTAGGGTTTTTCCATGTGAGTATTCATGTGTTTGCTAAAATTTTATGGAAGAAAATGAATCTTGGTTGTTTTATAAACAACTTTTGTGAAAGGATTTTTCATGAAAACACCGAATAGGACTATTTTGTAAAAGTTATAAAAATGGATAGTAAATGTGTGAAACAATTTGAATTTTGAGTTGCTATAAGAGATAATATGAAACGACTAGGCTTGGGTGTGTGAAAAATGAACACATTTCATTTTACGAGCCTAGGGGCAAAATGTAATTTTATGAAAGTCTAGGGGCAAAACGATAATTTTTCCAAAATAGGAATTTTTGGAGTGATTTGATTAATGTGGTTACTTAATAGGCTAAATATGTCATTATAGATCAAGAAGAACGTGGAATCAACCTTGACCGAGGAAAATGCAAGGTTTCGGACTAAATTGCAAATTTACATATTTTGTATCGAGGTAAGTTTATATGTAAAAAATGATACATCCTTTTTACTTATGTTTTTACATGTTAATATATTATGTGAAATGTGAATGAATATTATTGATATATATTAAAATGATAGAAAATGAAGAAATTCTCGAATAAACCTTCAAAATAGGAAAACGATACGGATAAAAACCGTGAATAAGTAATTGTTAGTGGGCTGTGTGTGATACCACTGTATTTATTATTATTGGTGGGCTGTGTGCGATACCACCGTGGATATGTGATTATTGGTGGGCTGTGTGCGATACCATCGTGTTATTTATTAATGGTGGGCTGTGTGCGAAACCACCGTGTATCCAGTATTATTCCGAAGTGTTCATCGAAAAACTTTAACCAAGTGAAATTACGTGTGATTATGTGATGACAAGTGCAGGGTATATGCGTATGTAAATGTGAGCAATGTTTATGATATGTATTTGGGATGTGGTAAGATTTGAAATGAGTAAGTACAACTACAAGGTTCTGAATTATTCTTGATTAGTACGTAATGTTCTTGATGAATAAGTATGTGGTATGATGTTCATTGTTTACATGTAGACTTACTAAGCTTAAAGCTTACTCCCTTTTCATTTCCCTAATTTTATAGTGTCAAAAAGCCAGCTCGAGATACAAAGACCGTTGGAGGATCACCCACACTATCCACACATTTTGGTATATTGAGATTTACATTGAATTATGGCATGTATAGGAATTTGGTCTTTTTGGTTGTATGTCAAAATTGGTTTAGCCAAATGTGTTGGCTATAATGATATTTGATTCATTTTGTATAAGGCCATGAGATGTGGCTCATAATGTTTATTTGAATGTAAACCTATTCATATATGCATATATATGCTAATGCCATTATGATATGGTCTATGGTTATTGATGGTTGAATGAGGATATATTGCATGTGATTATGGGTGTTTGATGATGATGAAGCACTTAGTTATGCTATATTAAGTGCCTTGAATTTATATGTATATATTTGGATTTAGATTAGTGTGGTTTTGATGTTATGTAGGTCGATGCAAGTATGGGTGGCAAAAAGACTTGGTAAATAGCCTTATTTTTTCCACACGGGTAGACATAGAGGTGTGTGTCTAGACCGTGTGTGACACACGGCTTACCCCATAAGCGTGTAGTCTGGCTGTGTGTCCCCCTACATCCTAAGTTGGCAAAACAGAATGCCCAGTAGTAACCATACGGGCTCAGGCATGGTCGTGTGTCTCAACCGTGTGGAAGACACGGCCATAGGACATGGGCATGTGCACAGGCCGTGTGAAGTCTACACTTGATTTTAGGAATTTAATTCGCCACACGGCCTAAGGACACGGGCGTGTGTCTTGGTCGTGTGACCTTATTTGATTGATGACATCATAAATAGAATGTCCCCTATTTTTGACACGGCCTGAAGCACGGGCATGTGATAAGCCACACAGGCGTGTCCCTTCTCCCACACGGGCGTGTAGACCTTTTTAATAAAAAATTTCTCTAAGTTTTCCCAGAAGTTTCTAAAGTTCTCGGTTTAGTCCCGAACTATTCCTTATGTATGTTTTGGGCCTCGTAGGCTCGTGTAAGAGGTGATATGAATGTTTATGAAAGGTTTTTAAATTTGAGTGGAAAGTCATGTCTCGATTTTGTATGATTGCTTGCATATAAGTCCAGTAACGTCTCGTACCCTGTTCCTGTGTCAAATATGGGTAAGGGTTGTTACATAGACTCTTTAGATAATGAGGTATACATATTGTACGTCAAAGCAGTCCGCCAAAGGAGCTGTGGATCCTACATAGTCTAAGCTGAAATAGAATATGCTGTACCAGAATACAATCATAAATTGTAAGTCAACAAAGAGTCAGCCAAAAGGTTGGGTAGGCCAATAAGAGTCTTCGTGGGAAAAATGACTACTCAAGGCTAAATGGTTAGTAAAGTCTGATAGGGAATAGTAGATAATGGTGGTTCGTTAGAACCATGGGAAAACGGTTGAGATCTTTTTGCTCTACCTAAGGAAGGAGCCTCATGTGTGATGAAGCATTTTAAGGAATGGACGAAAAGGTTGGGTGCTACGGGGGTCACATTGTAAGCATCATTTCCCCAAGGAAAAGAGAATGTATTTGGGTGAAGACCTGCGTTTATGACAATGATTTGGGTATCGCACCCCACTGAGAAATCATGATTATAGCATATTAGGGATCTAAGTCCACCAATAAATGGTTCAAAACACCCAGGGCATGGGCCTTGCTAACTAGGTTCACGGAATATCTTATGAAAGGCAGGGAGTTTAATAATGAACTAGAAAACCCAATTTCTTAAATTTTATGGGTTTTTATACACATAAATGTACGGATCTCACTAAGTTCTCTTGAACTTATAAAATTGCGTCTTGAATGCAAGTTAGATAGTGGCCTGAAAAAATCAAGAAGGGCCAAGTCAAACTCAGCCAAAGTTAAGTGGTGTACAGTAGTTGTCCATGTATATAGAGGGGCACCTGGTGGAGGCCTCGCCTCAAGGTCTAAGTTGATTATATATGTTATCGAGCCTCAATCTAGAAATTATAAATAATTATTGGAATCAGAGTCTTAAGAATTTATTACCAGTTTTGTATAAGTTGTATTAACAACTAGAATTTAAAATTTTGAGTTGTTTAAGTATGTAATTAAATTGGAAACTAAAATTTTGTTAAACCTTTCAGGTTAGTGTAGCATCCGACACCCAAACACGACGATCGGATCAGGTATTGTGTAACAGCCCAATTTTAGGGCTATTCAGAACAGTGGTTTAGAGACCACTAAACCGAGGTTAGGGAAAATTATTTTGATATTATTTTATGTGTTATAGCATTAAAATATGGCTATGTGGAAATTTTGGTGCTTTATTTTTAGCAATAGCATGCTTAATTATGAAAAAGGACTAAATTGCATAAAGTGCAAAAGTTCTATTTTTTAAGGTAGAGGTACCCAATAGCTATAGAATGTTAATTTGGAGGTCTTTAAAGTGAAATTAGGCCAATTAAAATGTGTTGGTCCGCCATGTGGTATAGGGAGACAAGAGCATTTAATTTTTGGTCAAAAGTGAGTGAATTAGGTGAGAAAAGATGAATAAAATATGGTAAAAAGAAAAACTATCATCTTTCACTATTCACTCATCTCTTTCTACCAAAAATTGAAGAGGAAATAGAGTATTTGGGGGTTCAAACTTTCAGCCAAGCTATCTCCTTGCTAGTAAGTGATTTTAGTGGTGTTATTTGATAATTTTTGTATTTTTGGGGTCCTTAAAGCTTAAGCTAGCTAATGAGGGGACCAATTTGCAATATGGTTGAAAGTCTAGGGACTTGCCATGAGAGTATTTATGTTGTTAGCTGAGTTTTTATGGAAGAAAATGAATGTTAGGGAGATGAGAAACAACTTTTGTGAAAGGTGTTTGCATGAAAACACCTAAGTAGGACTTAAATGCAAATATTGAGATTGTGTCATAAATGCATGAAATAGTTGGATTTGTGAGTAGTTGTAAGAGAAATAAATGGTCAGCTGGGCTTGTTTAGTGAGGAAATATGTTGAAAAATGTTTTACGAGCCTAGGGGCAAAATCATAATTTTGCCCTAGTACAAGGGCAAAATGGTTATTTTTGCCTAAGTGTAGATTTTGATGCATTGTGATCATAGAATGATCTAAATGAATGAATTTTATTGTTATAGATCAAGAAGAGCGCAGAATTAACCTTGACCGGGGGAAAGGCAAGGTTACGGACTAAACCGCAATTTGAAACGTTTTGCACCGAGGTAAGTTTATGTGTAAACGACGCATTTTATATATATATTGTTGTTGCTAATTAGTGCATGGCACAATTGAGAACATGTATGATTCAAGTGGGTTGAATGTGGAAGTTATTGGATAACTCTAGTATGAATGATGGAATGGATATGTAAGTGTGCTATATCTATACTTGACGGTGGGCTAAGTGCGATACCACCTTAATACTTAATTACGATGGGCTATGTGCGATACCATAGTCTATTTTTCATTTGGTGGGCTATGTACGATACCACCCTAATAAAGACTGATTGTGGGCTAAGTTCGAAACCACCGAGTAATTTGATTATGGGTAGTTGAATAATAGATTGTGATGTGTTGTATTATGTGACATTGTGGTGCTAAGTGCAGGGAGTTATGCTATTGAATGTATAGATTAAGCTTGTGATATGGTTGGAGTGTGGAAATGGAAGGAATGAGTAAGCATGATTATGGTTGTGGATTGTTTCTTGTTTAGTATGTAATGCTATATAATTGTTTAGCACATACTATAATGTTATATTGTTTACATGTAAACTTACTAAGCTTAAAGCTTACTCCCCTTTCTTTTCCCCTGTTTTATAGAGTTTAAGAGCCGAGCCGGGATACGCAGTTAACCAGAAGATCGCCCACACTATCAGCTCACCTCGGTATATCTAGATTTAGTGATTTTGTGTATGGCATGTATAAGGGCTAGACTAGTTAGATTATTTTGTTCTTTTAGCCAAAAGTGTGTTGGCCCCTTTTTGAGACAACTATCTTGTATATTGCCATGGTTGATGGCTCACTGGAAACACAAAAATTTACGCGTTTTTACATGCCCTTTTTAACTTAAAATCATGCTATTTTGGTTAAATTCTTTTTGAGAAATAATTAAATACTATAAAATAATTAAATTGTGTTAAAAATATGAGCATGATGAATTTTAATTAATTTTATAGTTAATTTTGATTAATTTTGATTATTTTCGACAGATTCGCAAAAAGGGAGAAAATTGGCTTGGCAGACACTCCTCGAAGAATAAAACCGAGTAGCAATTTGAAGTATCGAGGCAAATATATTTCCTGCCCAAGACGGTCCGAGTATGAATATTAAACCATAATATAGTTAATTTAATTTGGGCTAAATAAATTATTATTAATTAATTATGGAAAAAAAGGGTCCAGTTGAACCGCATCGGTTGAACCGAATTCGATGAACCAACCACCGACCACCAATTGGGCAGCCCAAACCGTCCATATGTTGGCCACCAAATCAGCTTATTAGCTGATTAATTAAGCTTGCAAAGAAGCCCTTGAAGACTTGTCAAAGTTGCATTGAACCCCCTCCACATTTAGTGGCTTTGTAGATTTGCCCCAAGCCATATTTAGCAAAGTTGAAGCCATCAACTTTGCCACATAGGTGGCCGGCCAAGGTGTGGCTCTTTGGCTGCTATTTTTAGCAAATTTGAGCTGCCACATTCAGCTATAAATACCCCCCTTGGCTGATCATTCAAAGCATCCCTTCATCCCTCATCCTTCATCTCTCATTCACATATCATTCTCTCTTCTCCTCTCTCACTTTCTCTCAACTTTTCATTTCCTATTTCCTTGCTCTTGTGCCGATTTCTCCTCTTGGGAAAGGGGTCTTCTTCAGCCATAATTGAGCAGCAATTGGAGTGTTCATAAGCCACCTTGATAGTCGAGGACAACGGAGGACGAAGAACGGAGCAATCAGTCAAGCCACGGAGAAACACCGGATTTGCTTCTTATTCCCTATCTCTTTAAATTTCGTTGTTGTTTTGAAAAACATGTTTATGAATATTTATGCTATTGGATTGGATAATTTAATCAGCTTAGCTTGAATTTAATTCGTGTTGGGTTGATTCCATTTCGTCCACTTAAATTATTAAAATTGTGTTTATTCTGTTATAGGCCTCGGTAAAATGCTTGATTAAGTAAAATCATGTCTAAGTTATTCTGGCATTATAATTGTTTAGATAACTAAAGAATTAATTATTTAAATGCATTGAAATTGTAATTAATGAACACAGTACCTAATCAGTGCATGTTTAATTCTTCTAAGGTAGCTGAAGATTAGATTAGCATTGTATTTGGCGATACACATGCCTTGCATAACTTGCAAGATTATTGTGATTAAACTGTTTCAAGGTAAGGATACTTTGTTACCTCACATAGTCTTTTATATGCTTATTAAGTTGAATTAATCGTTTGAATCGACATAGGAATATGCGAGAGATTGTTTAATTTAATAAGTATGTATGTGCAATAACATGTTTACTTTTATAAATATGTTTTATCGGTCGAATTGACATAGGAATATGTATAAGAGATGAATGGATTTTTTATTTGTAAATATGTTCATAAGTTAGCAAATTACCGAGTTCTTGTGATTTATTAAGTAACAAGTATAAGCATAAGTTTAATAATTCTAAGGTAAGAAATGTAATTAATCCAACACAATTATATCATCTTGATTAAAATCAGCTTTTGAAATCGTGCATTAGAACTTTATTTTATTCTTTTTACTTTGTTTTTTTTTTAGTTTTTAAATATTTCTTAAATCCAAATATTTTCCCTTCACCAAAGTGTTTGAAATCATTTTCATAAATAATTCTTTTACAGTCCCTGTGGGTACGATAACTCGACATTTACTTGTCACTTTATTACTTGTTGCGATTGTGTACACTTGCACATTTCCACCGTTCCAAGTTTTTGGCGTCGTTGCTTGGGACTGTTTTTCAAAGCCATTATTTGTGAATCTTTTTTACATTTTGGTTTATTTATTTTCCTATTGAAATTTTACTTACTTAATTTTTCTGTGGTTATTTCAGGTGTTTATGAGTATTGACCAAATTATTGACTTACTCCCTGTAGACACTGAGATAGATCGAACCTTTCGACAGCGAAGAAGACAAGCGAACCAGAGAAGGACCAAAGAGATGAACTTTGAGAATATGAATCAAGAAAACAGAGCAAACCCTGCTCAGAATCCTATCCTTATTGCTGATGATAGGGATAGAGCCTTAAGACAATATGTCGTGCCAGTGTTCAATGACCTTAATCCAGGTATTAGAAGAACCGAAATTGAGGCACAACAATTCGAGCTGAAGCCAGTCATGTTCCAGATGCTTCAGACTGTGGGCCAATTCAGTGGAATGCCTTACGATTGAAGTTGTTCCCATATTCGTTAAGGGACAGAGTTCGTGCCTGGTTGAACTCATTGCCACCAAACTCCATTTCTACATGGCAAGAATTAGCCGAGAGATTCCTCATGAAGTATTTCCCACCAAGCAAGAGTGCTAAGCTGAGGAACGAGATCACTTCCTTCCACCAAATGGATGATGAGTACATGTATGAGGCATGGGAAAGATTTAAAGAGTTATTACAAAAGTGCCCTCATCATGGAATCCCACATTGCATCCAACTTGAGACGTTTTACAATGGTCTCAACGCTCACACAAGGATGGTAGTGGACGCCTCTACTAATGGTGCCCTCCTTTCTAAGTCTTATAACGAGGCT
Source organism: Gossypium sturtianum (assembly GCA_025698515.1). Classification (NCBI taxonomy): domain Eukaryota; kingdom Viridiplantae; phylum Streptophyta; class Magnoliopsida; order Malvales; family Malvaceae; genus Gossypium; species Gossypium sturtianum. The sequence continues at coordinate 111,554,278 of CM046952.1, forward strand.
TATGAAATTATTGAGAGGATTGCTAGAAACAATTATCAATGGCCAACTTGATCGAAAGCGTCGTCGGAAGACGACTCATTGGAATACATGAAGTAGACGCTCTTACTTCACTCGCATCTCAGGTATCATCAATATCCTCAATGCTTAAAAATCTTACTACTAATGGGTCTAATAATTTTGCAGCACAACCGCCTAATCAATTTGAGAATATAGCCTGTGTCTATTGTGGGGAGGGACATTTGTTTGAAGAATGTCCGTCGAACCCAGAATCTGTATACTACATGGGTAATCAGAACCAAAACCGAGGAAGGCAAGGGCTGCAGTCCAATTTTTATAACCCATCATGGAGAAACCACCCGAATTTTTCCTGGAGTAACCAAGGGGCTGGAACCAGTACTACTTACACCCAACCCAGACCAACCCAGCTGCCTAGTTTCCCTCAAATAGTTCAGAAACCAGTTCAAGTTGAAGCATCCAATAGCTTGGAGAGTTTGCTGAAGACATAGATGGCAAAGAATGATGCCTTAATCCCGAGCCAAGTAGATACATTGAAGAATTTGGAGAATCAAGTGGGCCAGCTTGCTACCTAACTTAGGAACCGACCATAGGGTACCTTACCCAGTGATACGAAAAATCTGAGAAATCCGGGAAAGGAGCATTGCAAAGCGCTAACACTGAGGAGTGGAAAGACGATAGAGCCCAACACCATTGAAGTTGGAAAGGAGCCAGATGATGCTCAAGATTCAGAAGAAGTTCAACCAAGTGTTGAAATCCCAGTTTCACCAGAACCAGAATCTGCAAAACCCGACAAAGTAACCTCAGGACCAACTAATTCTGATCAACTAACAACTTCGTTAGGTGAAGAATTGCCGCCAAAGACGAATCAACCAGAATCAGTTCCAGTAATGAAACCACCACCACCCTACCCTCAAAGACTTCAAAAGCAGAAGCAGGAGATTCAATTCAAGAAGTTCCTTGACGTACTCAAGCAACTTCACATCAACATCCCGTTGGTTGAAGCACTTGAGCAAATGCCAAACTATGTCAAGTTCATGAAAGATATCTTGTCTAAGAAACAAAGACTTGGAGAATTTGAGATGGTAGCTCTGACAAAGGAATGCAGTGCATATCTTCAAGACAAACTACCCCCAAAATTGAAGGATCCTGGATGTTTTACCATACCATGCAACATTGGAGCAACATATTGTGGTAAGGCATTATGTGACTTAGGTGCAAGTATCAACTTGATGCCTATGTTAATATTTAGGAAGTTGGGGATAGGAGAAGTTAGACCAACTACGGTTACGCTTCAAATAGCAGACCGATCCTTAGCACATCTAGAAGGAAAAATTGAGGACGTATTGGTACGTGTAGATAAGTTTATCTTCCCTGTTGACTTTGTAATTCTAGATTTTGAAGCAGACAAGGAAGTACCAATCATCCTAGGAAGGCCGTTCCTAGCAACTGGAAGGACCCTTATTGATGTGCAGAAGGGCGAGCTCACTATGCATGTTCAGGATGATCAGGTAACTTTTAATGTCTTTAAGTCTATGCGATTTCCTGACACAATGGATGATTGTTCTGCAGTATCTGATTTAGAGGAATTAATAGTGGAGAAGGAACACAACTGTGTTGAGGACCCACTGGAAAGAATTTTGACATCAGATCCCCCAATTGAGGAAGAGGAGGATGACTACTTAGCTTTGCTAGAAGCTAATCAAAAGGGATTTAATCTGCAATCCCATCTTGAATCTTTGGAATTAGAGAAAAGGGATTACACCCAGCCAAAAGCATTGATCGAGGAGCCACCTAAATTAGAACTCAAGGTATTACCTTCTCATTTAAAATACGTTTATTTAGGTAACGCTTCTACTCTACCTATGATTGTTTCAGCAGAATTGACCACTAAGCAAGAACAGAAACTTATCTTAGTTTTGAAACAATTCAAGAAGGCCATCAGATGGACCATAGCCGATATTCGCGGTATTAGTTTGTCTGTATGCATGCATAAGATTATCCTTGAAGATGGCGAAAAAGGGACGATCGATGGACAACGGAGACTGAACCCCATCATGAAGAACGTAGTAAAAAAGGAGATCATCAAGTGGTTAGATGCGGGTATTATCTATCCCATCTCAGATAATTCATGGGTAAGTTCGGTCCAGTGCATACCAAAAAAAGGAGGTATCATGGTCGTAGAGAATGAGAACAACAAGTTGATACCGACTAGAACGGTTACGGGATGGAGAATCTACATCGATTACCGAAAGCTGAACAAGGCGACTAGGAAAGATCACTTTCCTTTGCCATTCTTGGATTAGATGCTGGATAGACTCGCAGGACGAGATTACTACTGTTTTCTCGATGGATACTCAGGGTATAATCAGATTACAGTAGCACCGGAAGATCAACACAAAATGACATTTACTTGCCCGTATGGTACGTTTTCATTTAGACTCATGCCATTTGGTTTATGTAATGCACCTGCTACATTTCAAAGATGTATGATGTTTATTTTTACTGACATGGTTGAGAAGTATTTGGAAGTTTTTATGGACGATTTTTCAGTATTCGGAGATACTTACGATGATTTCTTAGCCAATCTAGCTAAGGTACTAAGGCGATGCGAAGAAACAAATCTCGTACTCAACTGGGAAAAATGCCATTTTATGGTACGAGAAGGAATTGTTTTAGGCCATCGGATAACGAGACATGGGATCGAGGTAGACAAAGGAAAGGTAGACGTTATTGAGAAACTCCAACCTCCAACATTTGTGAAAGGTGTTAGGAGCTTTTTGGGCCACGCCGGTTTTTATTGAAGATTTATCAATGAATTCTCCAAAGTTGCTAAACCCTTATGCTAATTATTGGAGAAGGACTCGATATTCAAGTTTGATGAGGAATTCTTAAAAGCCTTCAATGAGTTGAAGAGTCGATTAGTCACGGCACCCATAATCGTCACACCAGACTGGGATTTGCCATTCGTATTGATGTGTGACGCAAGTGACTTCGCAATTGGAGCTGTCTTGGGCCAGCGAAGGAACAAAGTTTTCATCCCATCTACTACGCAAGTTGAACTCTAACCGGAGCTCAACTGAATTATACGGTAACAGAAAAAGAGTTACTTGCTATTGTGTTTGCTTTCGACAAGTTTCGATCTTATCTTGTAGGTACCAAAGTGATTGTCTATACGAACCACTCGGCAATTAAATATTTATTGGCCAAGAAAGACACTAAGCCAAGATTGATCTGGTGGGTACTACTACTTCAAGAGTTCGATCTAGAAATTCAAGATCGAAAGGGAGTGGAAAACCAAGTAGTAGATCACTTGTCTAGATTAGAGCCGCAAGAGGGAAATTCTCCACTTGTACCGATTCAGGAGACATTTCCAGATGAACACATACTGAAGGTAAATCATGTCCATAATATTCCTTGGTTTGCTGATATTGCTAACTATTTAGCTTGTAGTTTGATGCCGATTGATAAAACATATCAACAAAGGAAAAAGTTTCTTCACGATGCGAAGTACTATTTTTGGGAAGAGCCACACTTGTTTAAAAAGTGTGCAGATCAGATAATCAGGAGATGTGTGGTAGAAGATGAAATATCAAAGATTCTATACCACTGTCACTCAGCTCTGAGTGGGGGTCACTTCGGAGGTACACGTACAGCGGCCAAAGTATTGCAAGCTGGATTCTTTTGGCCAACACTATTCAAGGATGCATACGCTTACGTAAAAAACTGTGATCGATGTCAGAGGGTTGGAAATGTCACCAACAAAAATGAGATGCCTCGAACAAGTATCATTGAGGTAGAATTATTCGATGTTTGGGGTATTGACTTTCTTAGTCCTTTCCCTCCGTCTTTTGGTCACAAGTACATATTGGTAGTAGTAGATTATGTGTCCAAATGGGTCGAGGCTGAAGCTTATCCGACGAACGATGCTAAAGTTGTGATGAAGTTCTTGCAGAAACACGTGTTCACAAGGTTTGGAACCCCAAGAGCTATTATCAGCGATGAAGGGACCCATTTTGTGAACAATTGGTTAAAATGGTTGTTAGACAAACATAGAGTAAAACATAAGGTTGCTACAGCTTACCATCCGCAGACAAATGGGCAAGCTGAGCTGGCGAATAAGGAGATCAAAGGCATACTTGAGAAGGTAGTTTGCCCGAACCGACGAGATTGGTCCAAGAGACTAGATGATGCTTTATGGGCTTACAGAACAGCATACAAGACACCTTTAGGAATGTCACCCTACAGGTTGGTCTTTGGAAAAGCCTGTCATCTACCTCTGGAGTTAGAACACAAAGCTTACTGGGCCCTTCGACGACTCAACTTGGATCTTAAGCTTGCTAGAGAGAAATGGATGCTCCAACTCAACGAGCTAGAGGAATTCTGAATGTTATCATACGAAAATGCCAAATTACTCAAAGAAAGACTCAAGAAATGGCATGACAAGCACATTCGAGTTCGAGAATTTGAAGCAGGTCAGCAAGTCTTGTTATTTAATTCCAGATTGAAGTTCTTCCCAGGTAAGTTAAAATCACATTGGTCTGGTCCATTCACGATTCATCGCGTCTATCCATATGAAGTTGTTGAACTCCAAGGTAAGGGAGGTAATTTTCAATTCAATGCTCAGCGTTTGAAATATTACTATGGAGAAAAACCTGAACGGGATCAAATCTTGTTCAGTTTATCAGATATTTAAATTCTCTTGTTTTTAATAAATTATTTAGGGTATATTTGTGGGTTTATTATGTTTAAATAAATTATGTCTAGGAGATTGGAACTTAAGCGGGACCACTTGTGACCCCTCCAATCTTTCCTGGGAATTGATTTTTACATAATTTTCCGAGAAATTATTTCCTAAATGACAAAATAAATTTTTGGTTTTTCAAATAAAAAGGTCTTTGACCCAAGCTTTAAATTGCAACTCAATTTCAATTTTTCATTAAGTCTAGGGACTTAATTGAATTATTTTTAAAATTTGGTTGCTATTTTTGTAAATAATAAAAACTAGGTGCCTCTTTTTGTACATATTTCCAAAAGGCATCTAAAATAAATACTTTTACTTAATATATATTTTTATATAATAATAATAATAATATGATAAACTTTAATATATAATTATATCTCTTATAATTTATATATTAACTTTTATCAACTTAGCTTAGAATTAGGATTAATTTTATTACCAAGCCCTTTAGCCAAATCCTCCAATCTTTTCTAAATTTCCATCTTTTGTTTCATAAGTATATTTTATTTTAGGAGTTCTTAATTTCTACAAGGAAGGTGGTAAGAACAAATTTTTTTCTTAAGTTTTAATTTTATTCAATTATTTAATTTTTCAATTTATTGAAATATTAGTAATTTTTATTAATTAAATTTTTGAAAAAAAAAACATTTTCCCATCTTATGTTCAGGTCAATCATGCCTGGCAAGAGAACTCGTGCTTCCGCTCAAATCGATGAAACGCAAAATAGTTCCACTGTGAAGAAGCCAAAGTAAGATACGAAAGTATCTTCAAAAATCAACAGATGCATCCAGAGAAAGGCTTCACATTGAAGGAAAGCAACTACAGAGACTTTATGGCACGTATTCGTCAAGTTGCTAAAGCCCTCAATTGGGAATTATTTTGTGAAAAGAGACCAAGTGTGGATGAGGAACTAGTTGGTGAATTTTATGCGAACTTAACCTCAAGCAAATTGACCGAAGTTCCAGTTTGCGGAATCAAGGTGGACTGTGTCAAAGCAAGGAATCCACACGTGTCGAAGAGAGTACTTGACACCAATTGCTAAGGTATGGTTCTATTTCATCCGTTTTAGTCTTATGCCTAGTTCGCATGGGACTACAATCTCATTAGAGCGAATGGTCCTATTATACTCGATTCTAACTGGAAAGACCATTGACGTGGGAAAAATCATCCTAAGAGAAATGCGAAATTGTGCCGTTAGACGTTCTGGCCCGGCATATTTCCCCTTTACAATAACAATTCTGTGCTTAAAAGAAAAAATCCTTGCGGACGTGAAGAAGACATGTTATAGTCAAGGAACAATCACCGATTGGGACCTCCACAGAGTAGCTGGAGATTCTGTTCTAAAGCAACGAGTTGAAGAGAGTGAGGATCCCAAAGAAGCAGAAGATAATCCCAAAGAGATCCCGCCAGAGCAATCAACTGAAGTCCCTAGTGAGGTAGAACCAATGGAACCAGAAGCTGAACCTGATATCGAGACCTCAATGTTTGGAGCTCCACCGCCTAGCCCAGATCTTCGTGATGAGTCATTTAAGGCGATGGGCTTAATGCAACACATGCAATGGCAAAGAACAAGCCTCTGGAGATACTCAAAAATAAGGGATGACTCGATGAGGAGTGCTCTCTAGAAAATTTATAATGACCCATTTATTTTTGTGCCTGAGTTTCCAGATTTCATATTTGAACCATGGATTTCATTATCGAAGAGGGAGCAAGGTGATTCATGCAAAGGCAATACTGATGAAGCAAAAGATGAGTCGAATTCGGAAGGATCGGCAAACAAATAAAAAAGGGAGAACTTCAACTTTAGTTTATTTTTATTCTTAAGTTATTTTAGGATTAGTTTAATTAGGAATTTTTATTTTTGCACAATAAAACAAGAGATAGGAATCATGAATAAAATCTGAACAAGTCACAAAGGCTAAAGTGTGGCAATAGATATATACATGTCTAGGGTTGGATTTTAGAGAGAGCTTGGTACTTAAGCAGTCAATTTGACTCACCTCCTCTTTTCTAAAAATCCTACCTGGTGTATAGTATCTATTCACTTTAAACAATGAGGACATTGTTCACTTTAAGTAGGGGGGATCGAAAATTTGAATTATTTCCACTCAGAATAATTTTTTTTCTTTTAATTATGAATATGATATATTTTTGTTTAATAATTTTGAATTTTGTTAAGTATGCTAAATTTAAGTATGAATAGAGTTTGATTATTTCAATAAATTGTTATGTTAGCTTAATAATGACATGAAATCTATTTCTAATAAAGCATGCAAATCATACCATAAAATTTTAGTTCTTTAGGAAAGTTAGGCATGCATGAAAGTTTAAGTCTTTAGAATTGACTTAGGAGTTTCTTGAGGCGAAATTCTAGGAAGCATGGAACGTTGAAAATGATTTAGGCAACTGTTGTTTGGACCGTTTGAGCCTTTCAAGCCAACCATGATGAAATATTTTTCCTTTGAAACCCAATTTCGAGACTTTATGGCCTAATTTTATTTGAACCCTTACAAAGTTAGCCATCACTTCTCTTAATTATCTTAAAAATGTCCCAAACACTAGACTCAGTACTATTCAGAGTATTCTTTGAAAATAAGTTTGGGGGAGATGCAAAAAAGTATGAAATGCTCTAAAAAATTGTAGTGCATGCAGAAAAATACTTGAATTTAAAAAAAAAAAAGCACATGCACTCGAAATAAAATAAATGTACGAAAGAGCATAAGTTGGTGTATCAAGGGTAAGAATTCCGAAGGTTCGATTTTACGCTAAGTCTAGGGTTTTAAAACCTAAAATTATCTATCTTTTACCTATCCTTAAGCCCAGCCACGTTACAACCTTATTAAAGACCTATTGATTCAAAGTTCCAATGTTACCTACATTAGTGGAGAGAAATTACTCTGTTCAACATATGAGACATCAGTTAAGCTTAATGATTGCAGTTTAATTTTGAATAAGGGATTAAAATCAAATTGGTAGGGATTAACTTGTCTTTATTAAGAAACATTTAGTCTAATTTTTCTATTGTAGTAATTGTTGAGATTAATTTGAACGATATATATACTTGAGTAGCATAATTATCAAATTTCTTGTTTTTGAGCATAAGTATACTGATTTCATGATTTTGGGAAGAATGTTGTTCTGAAGGAGTTTTTCAAAAGTGTTTCCGAGAAAATTCTTTTCAAATTTGTGCATTACTCGGGACGAGCAATATATTAAGTTTGGGGGTGTGGAAACACGAAAATTTACGTGTTTTTACATGCCCTTTTTAACTTAAAAACATGCTATTTCGATTAAATTCTTGTCGAGAAATAATTAAATACTATAAAATAATTAAATTGTGTTAAAAATATGAACATGATGAATTTTAATTAATTTTATAGTCAATTTTGATTAATTTTGATTATTTTCGACATATTCGCACAAAGGGCAAAAATTGGCTCGGCAGACACTGCTCGAAGAATAAAATCGAGAAGCAATTTAAAGTATCGAGGAAAATTTATTTCCAGCCCAAGACGATCCGAGTATGAATATTAAACCATAATATAATTAATTTTAATTTATTCCCAATTTAATTTGGGCTAAATAAATTATTATTAATTAATTATGGAAAAAAAGGGCCCAGTTGAACCGCACTGGTTGAACCGAATTCAGTGAACCGAACCAGCCACCAATTGGGCAGCCCAAACCGTCCATATACTGACCCAAATCAGCTTATTATCTGATTAATTAAGCTTGCAAAGAAGCCCTTGAAGACTTGTCAAAGTTGCATTCAACCCCCTCCACATTTAGTGGCTTTGTAGATTTGCCCCAAGCCATATTTAGCAAAGTTGAAGCCATCAACTTTGCCACATAGGTGGCCGGCCAAGGTGTGGCTCTTTGGCTGCTATTTTTAGCAAATTTAAGCTGCCACATTCAGCTATAAATACCCCCCTTGTCTGATCATTCAAAGCATCCATTCATCCCTCATCCCTCATCTCTCATTCACATCTCATTCTCTCTTCTCCTCTCTCACTTTCTCTCAACTTTTCATTTTCCTATTTCCTTGCTCTTGTGCCGATTTCTCTTCTTGGGAAAGGGGTCTTCTTCAGCCATCATTGAGCAGCAATTAGAGTGTTCATAAGCCACCTTGATAGCCGAGGACAACGGAGGACGAAGAACGGAGCAATCAGTCAAGCCACGGAGAAACACCGGATTTGCTTCTTGTTCCCTATCTCTTTAAATTTCATTTTTGTTTTGAAAAACATGTTTATGAATATTTATGCTATTGGAATGGTTAATTTAATCAGCTTAGCTTGAATTTAATTCGTGTTGGGTTGATTCCATTTCGTCCACTTAAATTATTAAAATTGTGTTTATTCTGTTATAGGCCTCGGTAAAATGCTTGATTAAGTAAAATCATGTCTAAGTTATTTTGGCATTATAATTGTTTAGATAACTAAAGAATTAATTATTTAAATGCATTGAAATTGTAATTAATGAACACAGTACCTAATCAGTGCATGTTTAATTCTTCTAAGGTAGCTGAAGATTAGATTAGCATTGTATTTGGCGATACACATGCCTTGCATAACTTGCAAGATTATTGTGATTAAACTGTTTCAAGGTAAGGATACTTTGTTACCTCACATAGTCTTTTATATGCTTATTAAGTTGAATTAATCGTTTGAATCGACATAGGAATATGCGAGAGATTGTTTAATTTAATAAGTATGTATGTGCAATAACATGTTTACTTTTATAAATATGTTTTATCGGTCGAATTGACATAGGAATATGTATAAGAGATGAATGGATTTTTTATTTGTAAATATGTTCATAAGTTAGCAAATTACCGAGTTGCTGTGATTTATTCGTAACAAGTATAAGCATAAGTTTAATAATTCTAAGGTAAGAAATGTAATTAATCCAACACAATTATATCATCTTGATTAAAATCAGCTTTTGAAATCGTGCATTAGAACTTTATTTTATTCTTTTTACTTTGTTTTTTTTTAGTTTTTAAATATTTCTTAAATCCAAATATTTTCCCTTCACCAAAGTGTTTGAAATCATTTTCATAAATAATTCTTTTACAGTCCCTGTGGGTACGATAACTCGACATTTACTTGTCACTTTATTACTTGTTGCGATTGTGTAAACTTGCACATTTCCACCCTTCCACTCACCTTGTCATTTATGAAAATATATAGTCATTCATGGAAGTTTAGATTGCAAAATATGAGTTGTTTGATGATATGTTGAATGGATCCATGTTGTGTGAGCTAGAGGGATGAAAGGAGCTTCGCAAATAGCCTTGTTCTTGTCCACACGGATAGGCACACGGGCGTGTGTCTAGGCCGTGTGTGACACACGGTCAGCCCATGGGCATGTGACTTGGCCGTGTGTCCCCTGCTTGTTGGTGTTGTAAGTCAGTGTCGACCATGAGCTAGCCACACGAGCGTGTGCCTAGGCCATGTGACCCAAACAGAATACCCAAGTTTTTACACACAGGCAGGACACGGGCGTGTCTAGGCCGTGTGAAAACCCCTGTAGGTTCGAAATGAAAATAAATCCCACACGAGGTAGGAACATGGGCGTGTGTGACCACACGGCCTGCCCACATGGGCGTGTTATATTTCACACGGGCGTGTGGCCCCTGTTTAGGTGAAAATTTTAAGATCGCAAAGGTTTCTGGTAAGGTTCCGAAACCCCTCGTATGAATATTTAAGGCCTCGTAGGCTCTCAAATTGTTATGATGGCCATAGAGATATGTCTAGTTGGAATTGAAAGTTATTGATTAAAGTCGTGTGGTTAAGGGGACTAAGTCCAGTAATGCCTCGTGCCCGAATCTGGCTTAGAATACGGGTAAGGGGTGTTACATTTAGTGGTATCAGAGCTATGGTTTAGTCAGTTCTCAGACTACCGTAGCATGTGTAAGAGTCTAGCTATACATGCCATAAGCGTATAATGATAGTGTGGTGGCTTCTGATGATTTTAAACTTGTTTTTATATAGTGTATGGATCCCAATCAATCGGTTGCTGATGACGCAGCAAGTAATGCACCGGCTCCCGCGCAAGGGACCGCGCCTGTACAGAGTGGACCCGAGACTAGGGGTCAAGGAGAAGAGTCTCGGAAAGCCTTTCTCTAAATGATGAGTAACTGGTACACAGAGTATGTACGAGCAAACCCCAATGCTCACCCTCCTCCACCCCCTCCTATACCCCAGCCAGTTCCGGTGGCTCCTCAAGGTATAGATTTAGTGAGGATAATGAAGCCCCCGGTAGACAAGATTTAGAAGCAAGGGGCTGAGGAGTTTAGAGCCAATATAGATGATGACCCCGAGCGGGCGGAGTTTTGGCTTGAGAACTCAATGAGGGTGTTTGATGAACTCTCCTGTACACCTGGGGAGAGCTTAAAATGCGCCGTGTCTTTGCTGAGGGACTCGGCATACCATTGGTGGAAAACATTGACATCAGTGGTTCCTAAGGAGAGAGTAACGTGGGACTTCTTTCTGGAGGATTTCTAAAAGAAGTATATAAGTCAGCGATTTGTTGACCATAAACAAAAGGAATTCCTTGAGTTAAAGCAAGGAAAGATGACTGTGGTGAAATATGAGCGCAAATTTATTAGGCTTAGTAAGTACGCGCAAGAATGTGTGTCTACAGAAGCCATTTTATGCAAGAGTTTTGAAGATCGGCTGAATGAATATTTCAGACTTTTAGTCGATATTTTAGAACTAAAAGAATTTGTGGTATTGGTGGATAGGGCCAGTAAGGCCGAAGAATTGAGTAATGAAAATAAGAAGGCCGTGAGTGAGGCACGGGATGCAAGAAAAAGGCCGATGAGTAAATCTTACCAAGCTCAATCGAAGAGTTCCAAAGAAGTGAACCTTCGGACAACTACATCAGTTGGGTATTCGCCAAAATAGTAAGGCAACATGTATTCAGGTTCGAGAGTTCAAGCCACTTCGATGGCAAGTGTGGGCAATCCGAGGTCTAAACCGGAGTGTCCAAATTGTGGAAGACAACACACGGGGGAGTGTTGGGGTAATAATAGAAACTGTTACAAGTGTGGTTCACCCGATCATTTCATCCAAAATTATCCCAAGAGGGATGACAAGGAAAGGAAGCCAGAGATAAGATCAAGCAATGTATCTTCTAGGGGTAGGCCGCAAAAGAACCCGGGAGGTGGGGCTAGTAGTAGAGGTACATCACGAGACTCTACTGTGAGGCCAGAGGGTCGGGCACCTGCAAGGACTTATGCCATTCGCGCTCGCGAAGAGGCATCATCTCCAGATATAATAACGGGTATTTTTTCTCTTCATGACACCTATGTTATTGCTTTAATTGATCCGGGGTCTACCCATTCTTATATTTGTATGAGATTGGCATCTAGTTTGAGTATGATTGTTGAGTCTACGGAATTTGTAGTAAAGGTGTCAAACCTATTAGGTAAACATGTGTTGGTCGACAAGGTGTGTAGGAGTTGTCCTTTGACAATTAGGGGTCATTATTTTCCGGCAAACCTTATGTTGTTGTCGTTTGATGAATTTGATTTGATTCTTGGAATGGATTGGTTGACTACCCATAGTGTTTTAGTGAACTGTGGTAGTAAATTTATTGAATTGAAATGTGAAAATGGAGATGTTATTCGGGTTGAATCAGGTGGATCAGATAGTTTACCGGTGATGATCTCTTCCTTGAAGGCTGAGAAATATCTGAGAAAAGGATGTGAGTCCTATCTCGCTTTTGTACTGAATACTCAAGAGTCTGAAGTAAAGATTGAAACAGTGCCGGTTTTATGTGAGTATCCGGATGTATTCTCGAAAGAGTTACCCGGATTGCCTCCAGTTAGAGAGGTAGAGTTTGGGATTGAGTTAGTCCCGGGAACTGCACCTATTTCGGTTGCTCCGTATAGGATGGCACCATTAGAGTTGAAAGAACAGAAGGTTCAGTTGCAAGAGTTGACGGATAAGGGTTTTGCGAGACCGAGCTATTCACCGTGGGGTGCTCCGGTACTATTTGTAAAGAAGAAAGATGGGTCGATGAGATTGTGTATAGACTACAGACAACTCAACAAGGTGACGGTGAAAAATAAGTATCCTTTACCAAGGATAGATGATCTATTTGATCAAATGAAAGGAGCTACGGTGTTTTCCAAGATAGACTTGAGGTCTGGCTATTACCAGCTTAGGGTTAAGGAGCAAGATGTGTCGAAAACTGCATTTCGGACGAGGTATGGCTATTATGAGTTTCTGGTCATGCCATTCGGTTTAACGAATGCTCTGTAATTTTTATGGATTTAATGAACCGTGTCTTCCGACTGTTTTTAGACAAGTTTGTGGTCGTCTTTATTGATGACATATTGATTTATTCTCAGGATGAGAGTGATCACGCGGAGCATCTGAGAATTGTCTTACAGATTTTAAGAGACAAGCAGTTGTATGCTAAATTTAGTAAGAGTGAGTTTTGGCTCCGAGAGGTCAGATTCCTAGGACACATTGTATTGGGTGATGGTATTAGAGTTGATTCGGGAAAGATCTCGGCTATTGTGGAGTGGAAACCACCGAGAAACGTGTTGGAAGTCAGAAGCTTTTTGGGTTTAGCGGGGTACTATAGACGGTTTGTGAAAGGATTTTCCATGATTGCTACCCCGGTGACGAAACTGTTTCACAAAGATGTTAAGTTTGAATGGATTGAGAAATGTCAACAGAGTTTCGATAGATTGGAAACATTGTTGACTGAGGCACCGGTTTTAGTACAACCTGAGTCGGGGAAAGAGTTCGTGGTCTACAGTGACGCGTCGTTAAATGGTCTAGGTTGTGTATTGATGCAAGAGGGTAAGGTAGTCGCTTACGCCTCAAGACAACTAAAACCGCATGAGAAGAATTATCCGACTCATGACTTGGAGTTGGCCGCGATTGTTTTCACGTTAAAGATTTGGCGACATTACTTATATGGTGAGAAGTGCTGAATCTTCACGGACCATAAGAGTTTGAAGTATTTGATGGATCAAAAGGATTTAAATTTGTGGCAACGACGGTGGCTCGAATTATTGAAGGACTATGAACTAGTAATCGATTACCATCCGGGAAAACTGAATGTGGTTGCAGATGCCCTGAGTAGGAAATCCCTGTATGCTTTGAGAGCTATGAGCACAAGCTTAGCATTGTCTGATGATGGTGCTATATTAGCCGAGTTGAGGGCTAGGCCACTATTTATTCAACAGATATGTGAAGCTCAAAAGAATGATGATGAGATGCAAGCCAAGAGAGCTAAGTGTGAATCGGGAGATGATTCTGATTTTTGGATAAGTTCGGATGGTTATTTGATGCATCATGATAGGATTTGTATACCTAAGAATGATGAATTGATCCGGAAAATATTAAATGAAGCACATAGTGGTTATTTGTCAGTACATCCGGGCAGTACGAAAAAGTACAATGATCTGAAGAAATTTTATTGGTGGCCGGGAATGAAAAGAGACATCTCGGAGTTTGTAACAAGATGTCTGATATGTCAACAAGTGAAAGCTGAGCATCAAGTACCTTCGGGATTGCTTCAACCAGTGATGCTTCCTGAGTGGAAGTAGGAGCGGATCACCATGGATTTTGTGACGGGATTGCCTATGACTCTGAAAAAGAAAGATGATGTGTGGGTTGTCGTAGATAGACTAACGAAGTCGGATCATTTTATACCGGTGAGTATTGATTATTCACTGGATAAGTTGGCCGAGTTATATATTGCTGAGTTAGTGAAATTGCATGGAGTGCCTGTATCTATTATCTCAGATAGAGATCCGAGATTCACTTCGAGATTTTGGAAGAAGTTGCAGGAGGCCTTGGGTACAAGGTTGAATTTTCGTACTGCATTCCATCCTCAAACAGACGGCCAATCTGAAAGAGTAATTCAAGTTCTCGAAGATATGCTCCGATGTTGTGTGTTAGAATTTGAAGGTAGTTGGGAGAGATACCTACATTTGGTTGAGTTTGCCTACAATAACAGTTATCAGACGAGTATACGGATGGCACCGTATGAAGCCTTGTATGGTCGTAAGTGCCGGACTCCTTTGTATTGGACCGAGCTTAGCGAGAAGCGAATTCATGGAGTCGACCTGGTTAAAGAGACCGATGAAAAAGTGAAAGTGATCAGGGATAGTCTAAAAGCTGCTTCAGACCGAAAAAAGTCGTATGCAGACTTGAAAAGAAAGGAAATCGAGTTTAAAGTGGGTGACAAAGTATTTCTGAAAGTGTTGCCGTGGAAGAAAATATTGAGATTTCGTCGAAAAGGGAAATTGAGTCCGCGATTCATAGGGCCGTATGAGATTACCGAAAGGATTGGGCCAGTGGCATACCGGTTGGCTTTGCCGGTAGAGTTAGAGAAAATACACAATGTGTTCCATGTATCGATGTTAAGGCGTTATCGCTCCGATCCTTCGCATGTGATTCCTGCAACAGAAATTGAGATACGACTGGATATGACATATGAGGAGGAGCTGATTAAAATATTGGCTTGAGAGGTGAAACAGTTGAGGAACAAGGACATAGCCTTAGTAAAAGTGTTATGGAAAAAACACGGTGTAGAAAAAGCTACGTGGGAACCGGAAGAAGCCATGAGGGAGCAATATCCAAACCTTTTTGTCGGTAAGATTTTCGAGGGCGAAAATCTCTAAAGGAGGGGAGAGTTGTAACAGCCCGATTTTAGGGCTATTCAAAACAATGGTTTTGAGACCACTAAACCGAGGTTAGGGAAAATTATTTTGATGTTATTTTATGTGTTATAGCATTAAAATATGGCTATGTGGAAATTTTGGTGCTTTAATTTTAGCAATAGCATGCTTAATTATGAAAAAGGACTAAATCGCATAAAGTGCGAAAGTTCTATTTTTCAAGTTAGAGGTACCCAATAGCTATAGAATGTTAATTTGGAGGTCTTTAAAGTGCAATTAGGCCAATTAGAATGTGTTGTCCGGCCATGTGGTATAGGGAGACAAGAGCATTTAATTTCTGGTCAAAAGTGAGTGAATTGGGTGAGAAAAGATGAATAAAATATGGTAAAAAGAAAAACTATCATCTTTCACTATTCACTCATCTCTTTTTACCAAAAATTGAAGAGGAAATAGAGCATTTGGGGGTTCAAACTTTCAGCCAAGCTATCTCCTTGCTAGTAAGTGATTTTGGTGGTGTTATTTGATAATTTTTGTATTTTTGGGGTCCCCAAAGCTTAAGCTAGCTAATGAGGGAACCAATTTGCAATATGGTTGAAAGTCTAGGGACTTGCCATGAGAGTATTTATGTTGTTAGCTGAGTTTTTATGGAAGAAATTGAATGTTAGGGAGATGAGAAACAACTTTTGTGAAAGGTGTTTGCATGAAAACACCTAAGTAGGACTTAAATGCAAAGATTGAGATTATGTCATAAATGCATGAAATAGTTGGATTTGTGAGTAGTTGTAAGAGAAATAAATAGTCAGCTAGGCTTGTTTAATGAGGAAATGTGTTGAAAAATGATTTACGAGCCTAGGGGCAAAATCGTAATTTTGCCCTAGTACAAGGGCAAAATGGTCATTTTTGCCTAAGTGTAGATTTTGATGCATTGTGATCATAGAATGATCTAAATGAATGAATTTTATTTTTATAGATCAAAAAGAGCGCAGAATTAACCTTGACCGGGGGAAAGGCAAGGTTACGGACTAAACCGCAATTTGAAACGTTTTGCACCAAGGTAAGTTTATGTGTAAACGACGCATTTTATATATATATATAAATATATATATATATTGTTGTTGCTAATTAGTGCATGGAACAATTGAGAACATGTATAATGCAAGTGGGTTGAATGTGGAAGTTATTGGATAACTCTAGTATGAATGATGGAATGGATATGTAAGTGTGTTATATCTATACTTGACGGTGGGCTAAGTGCGATACCACCTTAATACTTAATTACGATGGGCTATGGCCTATACCATCGTCTATTTTTCATTTGGTGGGCTATGTGCGATACCACCCTAATAAAGACTGATGGTGGGCTAAGTGCGAAACCACCGAGTAATTTGATTATGGGTAGTTGAATAAGAGATTGTGATGTGTTGTATTATGTGACATTATGGTGCTAAGTGCAGGGAGTTATGCTATTGAATGTATACATTAAGCTTGTGATATGGTTGGAGTGTGGAAATGGAAGGAATGAGTAAGCATGATTATGGTTGTGGATTGTTTCTTGTTTAGTATGTAATGCTATATAATTGTTTAGCACATACTATAATGTTATATTGTTTACATGTAAACTTACTAAGCTTAAAGCTTACTCCCCTTTCTTTTCCCCTGTTTTATAGAGTTTAAGAGCCGAGCCGGGATACGCAGTTAACCAGAAGATCACCCACACTATCAGCTCACCTTGGTATATCTAGATTTAGTGATTTTGTGTATGGCATGTTAAGGGCTAGACTAGTTAGATTATTATTTTTTATTTTAGCCAAAAGTGTGTTGGCCCCTTTTTGAGACAACTATCTTGTATATTGCCATGGTTGATGGCTCATGTAACAGTCCAATTTTGACCCTAATCGAAACAGTGGTTTCGGGACCATTAATCCGAGTCAGGAAAATATTTTAATATTATTTTCTATGTTCATTTTGTGTGAATTGATAGGTGTGAAATTTTTGTGATTTAATTTTATCGTTTGAGTGTCGAATTATTAAAATGGGCTTAATCGCGTAAAGTGAAAACTTGATAGTTTAATGTGTTAGGATCCAATTGTGGATGTCTTTTTAAATGGAAGCATTTAAAATGCAAAAAGCCCATTTTTAAAGTTAGTGGCCGGCCATGGACAAAACTAACCTTATGTTATAATGTCTAGTTATTTTATTATAAAGGTTAAATAGGTAATTAAATAAAATGTTAATATATATGTTATTTGTAATAAAACAAAGCCATGGTTATCATCTTTTAAGCCATAGCCGAAACTTAGCAAAAGAAAAAGAAAGAAAACCTTGCAACATTCGGCCATGAATTGAGCTTAATTCAAGGTGAGTTTTAACTCGGTTTTTGATAATTTTTACGTTTTTGAGATCGTTGCTATGTGATTTAGCTAACCCATGTTTGATTTTTTGAATTGGTTGTGTATTTTGTGAATTGCCATTGAAGAGAGCTTGTTGTTTTTGTGGGTTGATGATGAAATTTTGATTATATGTGTTAGATTAACAAGTTTTGTCTTTGAAGTTTGGATGAAACTAAGTAATTAGGATTAAATTGCAAAAATAAATTTTAGAGGGACTAAAATGGGAAATAAATGAATTGTATGGACTTATATGAACACTATGAAAATTCGGCTAAACATGAGTACCTTGAAATTTTGAGTATTTTGTGTTTTGTGCAATAGGGACTAAATTATAAAAATTATAAATGTCAGGGGTAAAATTGTAATTTGCCCGATTATGTGTTTATGGACAAAATTGAATGAAAAAAAAATGTTGAATGAGCTTAATTTGAAATTATTTAGATCAAGAACAAAAAGAATCGGGATTGGATCAGGGAAAAGCGAAGTTGAACGAATAGCCGAGAAACCTAATCTGTCGATTTCTGAGGTAAGTTTTTAAGCAATTGGGTTGTAATGAAATTGTTCTAATCTATATGAATGTTTATGTATTTAATAAAAGTAAGTATGTATAATGTCTTAATGCTGAATGTGATGTTGATTAATAAATGTATTTAGCCGAATATGGGGTAGACATTTAAGCCTTTGGTTCATTTGAATGGAATGTGTATATTTATATATATATCATTGATATAATCAAATGTGGTAATGAAATGTGAGATGGTTGTATTCGAATAAGGTGTATATATGTATAATTCTGAATGTGATAATGTTTTATGGGATGAATGAGTTGAATTGGAAATGAGTATATGTATATATATATAGTATTTGAAGACAAAGATATATGTATTTGTATGGATGGAGAGAAGATCGGATATTGAGCACTAATTGTGTGAATTGAACTTCCGAGCACTAAGTGTGCGAAATCGGATAACGAGCACTAAGTGTGCGAAATCGGATAACAGGCACTAAGTGTGCGAATTGAACTTCCGAGCACTAAGTGTGCGAAATCGGATAACGAGCACTAAGTGTGCGAATTGAACTTTCGAGCACTAAGTGTGCGAAATAGGATAACGGGCACTAAGTGTGCGAATTGAACTTCCGAGCACTAAGTGTGCGAAATCGGATAATAAGCACTAAGTGTGCGAATTGAACTTCCGAGCACTAAGTGTGCGAAATCGGATATGAAAACTTTAAGTGTATAAATTGAACTTCAGGACATTTCGGGTGCTTAAATTCGGTTGATGAGCAATAAAGGTAGGAGTAAATATAAATTCAAGATTGATTTTGGTAAGTTTCGATGCTATGAGAGATTATTATTTGATTGGTAAGTATAGATTTTGTAAGTAATATATGTATAAGATATCAATTGTTAAATATATGCATATGCGATTTTTGGAGCTGTGAAAGGTAATAGTTTGGTATGCATTTGTATTAAATTGAGAAATGGATTATATACTTGTGTGATGCCTATTATTGAATGTTTGGTATATTCATTAAAGGGGTTATGAAATGTGTAAATTTTCTTTTAAAATGTTTAAAAGCATTGTTATATGTAATTGCTTATAACTTACTAAGCTAAGATAGCTTACTTTGTGTGGTTGTTGTGTTGCTTATTAGGTTTTGAAGTCTAAGCTCGAGCTCGGGGATCATCGTCAAGTCTATCACACTATCAGCTATCTTTGGTACTTTATAAGTAGTACATCGTTTAAAACTATGGCATGTATAGGCTAGCTAATTTGTATAAGTTCGGATATGAATCTAGCCATGTGATTTGGCTAGTTATGTGCTGGCAATATGTATTAATGAAAATGATATATGATGCATGTTTCGGTATGACTTGATAGCCTTTGGAATGGTTAAGTTTTTGGTTAGTAAATATGGATGAATTATGCTTATGTACACATGTGTTTTAGTCTTGTAAATTGGCATGAATAGAATTGGATTGGAATGTAGAGATTGGTTGATTATTTTTGTATGATCTTGGTTGTCAAATGTGCATGATTTTCTTTGGTCATATGCTTGTAGGTTTGACCCTTATGTGGGCGGCATTTTGGCCTTGCAAATGGCCTATTATGCCACACGGTTGTGGCACACAGGCGTGCCTGATGACCGTGGGTGTAAGTCAGTATTTGGCTTAGGGTACACGGCCATGACACATGGGCGTGCTTGGTAGCCGTGTGGTTTAGTCAGAATCGACCACGGCCAAGGTACACGGACGTGCTTGGTGGCCGTGGAGTTAAGTCAGATTCGACCACGGGGAAAGCACATGGGCGTGTCTAGTAGCCGTGGGAGGCACACGGCCTGCCCACACGGGCGTGTAACCCCTGAAACTTAGAAAAGTTTTAAATTTTTGAGAATTTCCGTATGTGTTCTGGTTTAGTCTCGACTCTGTTTAATGCATGACTAAGGTTTCGTAGATCTAAGAAAGGGACACTATGGTGTCAGATGATGAGTGTGATTAATGATTTATTTTACAAATTGTCTATTAAAGTTTTCGATCTGTCCGGTAATACCTTTAACCCTAATCCGACGATGGATACGGGTTAGGGGTGTTACATTTGATTGGTATCAGAGCCAGGTTTAGTCATTTCTTGGACTAACGTAGCGAGTGTGATTTTAGCTATACATGCCATAATTTTTACTATGATAGTGTGATGACTTCTGACTGTGAGATGTGTTTCCTTCTTTTATATAGTAAATGGATCCTGATCCCGAACGAGCCGTAGCCGATGATGTCGAGAGTGTGGTGCCTGCTCCCGCGCAAGGGACCGCGCCGGTTGAATCTCGACCAGCTACGAGTAACCATGATGAGGGGGCTAAACAAGCCTTCTTTAGTATAATGAATGATTGGTTCAATCAATACATCCGGACCAATCCGACTGTAACAACTCTCCCCCCTTATTGGTTCAACCACCCCCGAATCCAAATACTCTACCTGTAGTACCTGTGGTACCTCCGATCATTAATCCTAAGAGAATGAATAAGCCTCCGGTTGACAGAATCAGAAAACACGGGGCTTAAGAGTTTAGAGCTGAAGCGGATGATGATGCCGAACGAGCTAAATTTTGGCTCGATAATACAATTCGTGTTTTCAATGAACTATCATGTACCCCTGATGAGTGCCTGAGATGTGCTATATCCTTATTACGAGATTCTGCCTATTACTGGTGGAACACTCTAGTTTCGATTGTTCTGAAGGAACGAGTCACTTGGGACTTCTTTCAGACAGAGTTTTGCAAGAAATACATTAGCCAGTGATTCATAGATTTGAAATGTAAGGAATTTCTCGAGCTTAAACAGGGTCGTATGACCGTATCCGAGTACGAACACAAGTTTGTGAGACTTAGCCGTTATGCCCGCGAGTGTGTTTCATCATAGGTTGCCATGTGCAGAAGATTTGAAGAAGGGTTAAATGAAGACATAAAATTACTGGTTGGTATACTTGAAATAAATGAGTTCGTGATACTTGTTGAGCGAGCTTGCAAAGCCGAAGAACTAGGGAAAGAAAAAAAAAGTTGAGTTCGAAGCTAGAGATTTCCGTAAGAGATCAGCGGGCAAATTTTGTAACACCCCTAGCCCGTAACCGATGCCGGACTAGGGTTAGGAGCATTACCAGACAGATCGGAAACTTACACAACATTTTATACATTACATTCATCATTAACGATCATAGTGTCCCTTAGATGAGTCATCAAGACCCAAAGCATGCATATAAACCGAGTTGGGACTAAACTGGAACACATATGAAATTTCATGAAAATTAAAAACTTTTCTAACTTTCAGGGGAGACACGCCCATGGGAGGAGATCGTGTGCCCTCCACGGCTTCTAGACACCCCCATGTGTCCATCCGTGTTTACATACTGACTATATCAACACAGTCACTAGGCATGTCCGTGTGCCATGACCGTGTGCTACCAGACCATATACTGACTTTTTCAACACGGCCACCAAGCACGTCCGTGTGCCATGGCCGTGTGCCCCTAGCTAGCTACTGACTTGTACACCACGGCCAGCTGACACGCCCATTTCGAGGCCGTGTACTATTTAAGCTACATTCTACCAATTCAACCACAGTCTTAGGCACGCCCGTGTGCCACAACCGTGTGACATTATAGGCCATTTACAAGGCCAAAATGCCACCCAAAAAGGGTCATACCTACAAGCAACATTATCCACCTCATTTCAAGCATATACCATCCATTTGCTTAACCAAAACTTAACCATTTCATAAACATCAAAACATATCAAAAATTGCATCATATAACTCATTCATTCAAGCATATTACCAACTCAAATCTTGCCAAAACACATGGCTAAGTTCACTTCATAAACATTTACAGATATCTAGCCTATACATGCCATATTTAGCTATATTCATTATCAAATAGGTACCAAAATGAGTTTAGTAGTGTGATGACGATCCGTGACGGTCCCGAGCCTTCAGTAGCTTTGACGACCTATAAAACAGAGAAAACACACACAGAGTAAGCTTTCCAAAAGCTTAGTAAGTCATATACAAATAAACTTAATAGACAAGTATATAAGCATATAGAAATATAGGCACATTTCATATACATAACATCTTCTCACATATATACTTTGGTTCATACTATTGGCCACATTTGCCACATTCATCAATTCCAAAAATCTCTTATGCACAAAACTATTTCAAAGGTCCATAACCATCATAGCAAGGTTACATAGGAACTTACCTTATATACACACTTAGTGTATGAATCAACGTACCTGAATCGGATTCACTATTTACATGGCTATTTCGTATCACAAACTTGCCCGTTGAACTGTAAGGGTTCTAGTAGGATACTCAGAAAGCTCGAAATGGTCGTACAATGCCAACGTCCCAGACGAGGTCTTACATGCACTCAGACATTGATGCCGCTTGTCCCGCATGTGGTCTTACACGTATCAATACGATGCCGATGTCCCTGACATGGTCTTACACGTAAAGCTTATCTCGATGTCGATGTCCCAAATGTGGTCTTACACATAAAACTCATAACGATGCCTACGTCCCGGACGAGGTCTTACACGGAGTTTCAAATCAACGCCAACGTCCCAGACGTGGTCTTATATGATAAAACAGAACAGATACCTATGTCATGATTTAGTCAATCCTATCTATTCCTAGGTTCGTACAGGGCTTCTCGGACTTAATCGGTATATCAAACTTATCTCAGAATTTAAATGCATAACCTCTCATAACACAAGCATTCATTATCATCATTAATCATATGAACAATTACAATTGCATACATATACATTTATTTGCATAGTGACTTACCTCGGATTTGGTTTATCAGAATGAAAATGGCTACTCGGTTACTTTCGCTTTCCCGCGATCTAAATCTATTTTCCTCGGTTCTTGATCTAAACATATTCAGAATTAACCCTTTTATTCACTAATTCTGTAACATCCGAGATTTAGGGGCTTTGCATTTACTTTGTATTTGTGTGTTTGGTTTGCCTCGTATGTTGTTTGAGTGTGTTTGGGGTCCTCGGGAAGGCTCGGGGTTAAGTTGGAACCTTGGTCAAAATTTTCAATTTTAGGCATTTGAGGAGAGAAGTTGTCTGGGGCAGGACTTAAGGGTTTATGCTTGTGTTTGTTATCACAATAAAGGCTTTAGTAAAGTGGCAAGGAGGTGCCACTTAGGAGGCAGGTGAGTGACGCCTCAGAGGGCAGTGAGGGAGCAGGTTCGAGTCGCACTGGTTTCACTTTTGGAATTCTTTTTGGCATTTGGAGGGGAAGTGATGGATTCGACTAGGAACCTTGAAGAGTGGGTGTTGATTTGGTCAAACGTTTTGAATAGATGGACAAGAGTGAAAAGGGGGATTTGAAGCTTTCAAACTATTTTGAATGAGGGGTTGGGAGTAAATGTAGGAAGGGAAGCAAGTAGTGGGTAGCTAGTGGGTTGTTGGCCAAATTTTTCTTGGATGTTGGAAGGGGGGAGAGGTTCAGTTTTGAGCTAGGAGGGAGGTGAGCCGAATCTTAAAGTCAGTAGCTCTAGGTCCCTCTCTTGGTAGTGGTTCGATCGGGTTCTTGAGGTGCTTTGGTGTGCCGATATTTCCTTGGAGTAGCATGGTGCATAAGGATGGAAACCGACTAGGGAAAACACTCTTTTCTCTCCTTTGCTTTGCATCTTTTTCTTCATTCCTTTGATAGCCAAAAACCGAAGCACAATTGCCTCTCCTCTTCACATCTTTTTCTTCTTTGAGTGTCGCAACTCCCAAAAGCTTTTTGCTTCGTTCGCATTTGATAAAAATTGAAACTTGTTGCACTTCTTCTTTGTTCTTCATTTCTTATTTTTCTCCTATCATATTTTCTTCTACCAAACCGAAACCCATCTCTCAATTCTTCTCCTTGAGATTTCTTTTACTTATTGTTCTAGTCAAATCCTCATCCCACTCTTTGGTAAGTAGTTATCGTTCTCTTCTATTTTCTCTCTTCTCAAGGCCGAATCTTTTGCTCATGTTTCTATTGAAGTTTTCTCCTTTTTCTTATTCTTTGCCGAATTTATGAAGGTGGTTCCCTTTCTTCCTTTAGAGTTATCATCGGTGTTAGTCGAATACTATGGAGCAAGGTGTTAGGGGTCTGCTTCGGATCTTCCATCGACTTGGTTGTTAAGTCGAACCATTTGGGTTCCAAGTCTGAGGTTCTACCAATATCACAGCATACAATCCATTCATATCATTAGACTCAATCCATACGCCATTTCATTATTCGAGACATCTCAAATCAACGATCTTTCTTTTATAATTTACAACCGCATCATGCAAAAACAACCAATCCATACCTGCAATAATATCGAACTCGTCAAATGGCAACATGATCGGTCGCGGGAAAAAAGATATCTTGAAACATTAACTGACGCTTCTTGCATACTTTGTCAACAAGGACACTTTTACCTAAGGGGTTCGATACTTTTATAGTGAACTCGATGAGACTCTACAGCAAAAGTCTTGCTTTGAATACTAAATTCATACATATATATGAATGCGTAGAAACCAGTGGTCTATCAAAGCAATCACGAAGTATCATAAAGAGTAAAAGTACCCATTATAACGTCAGGCGATGAAGCTTCCTCTCGAGCTCGTACAACATACGCTCTGGCAGGCGCTCTAGCTTCAGATCTGACAACATTGTCTCTTGTAGTTCTCTGACTACAACTGACATTCTTTACATTCTTCGATGGTCTACCTCTCACAGTGCAATATCGGATCTCGATTTTGAACCGTCTCTCGCTCAACAAAGCTCGGGGCAATCATGGATAAAATGATCAAGCGATCCACATCGAAGCAAGCTCATGCTGTTCAATCTACAAAACTTCCGGATGTCTTTTTCCACAATGTTTACATTCAGGTCTCTCAGTCCGGACATTACCAACACTGGCTACTGAAGTTGCTGGAGTTTTGGAACTCATTTGCGGTCTAGATTGATTTCTGTTCGAATATCTCACATTATCCCCGAATCTTTCTGAGCAGATTGAAATGATTTACTCAAATCTCTTTTTATATCTCGAATATCAGACTCAGCTTTTCTTTTATCTTTCCCGAGTGCCTCTGTTTTACAAGCTCGGTCAACGAGTACAACGAACTCTTTTATTTCTAAAATACCAACTAGCAAACGGATGTATTCATTAAGCCCGTCTTCAAATCTTTTGCACATTATAGCTTCGGATGATACACATTCCCGAGCATACTGACTCAGTCTCACGAATTCTCTTTCATACTCAGAAACAGTCATTCTGCCCTGTTTAAGTTCCAGAAATTCCTTCCATTTTTTATCAACGAACCTTTCACTGATATATTTCTTTCGAAACTCGCTCTGAAAGAAGTCTCAGTTAACTCATTTTCTCGGAACAACAGAAATCAGAGTTTTCCACCATTGATAAGCTGTATCTCGGAGTAACGATACAACACACTTTATACATTCATCCGGAGTCAGAGACATTTCATCGAATACCCGGATAGTATTTTCAATCTAGAACTCGGCCTTTTCCGCATCATCATCTTTAGTAGCCTGGAATTCTTCGGCCCCATACTTACGAATCTTGTCAACAGGAGGCTTATTCAACAGATTCAGACGCATATCTGGTGGCACAACTGTAGTCTGAGGGGGATTAACAAGGGGCGGGGGTTACGAAATTGTCGGGTTATTCTTTACAAACTGAGTGAACCACTCACTCATCATCTGGAAGAAAGCTGGTTTAGCTTCTTCCCCTTGACCGCTAGTAGCCGGTCTCGATTCAGAAGGCGCTGTCCCTTGCGCGAGATCAGGCGCATTGCTTTCTACGTCGTTAGCTATGGCTCTTTAGGGATCCATTACTATACAGAAATCACATTTATACGTCAAGATTCATCACACTATCACAATTCAGATATATGGCATGTATAGCTAGACTCTGACACGCTACGTTAGTCCGAGAATCGGCTAAATCGTAGCTCTGATACCAACCAAATGTAACACCCCTAACCCGTAACCGACGCCGGACTAGGGTTAGGAGCATTACCAGACAGATCGGAAACTTACACAACATTTCATACATTACATTCATCATTAATGATCATAGTGTCCCTTAGATGAGTCATCAAGACCCAAAGCATGCATATAAACCGAGTTGGGACTAAACTGGAACACATTTGAAATTTCATGAAAATTAAAAGCTTTCCTAACTTTCAGGGGAGACACGCCCGTGGGAGGAGACCGTGTGCCCTCCACGGCTTCTAGACACCCCCGTGTGTCCATCCGTGTTTACATACTGACTATATCAACACGGTCACTAGGCACATCCGTGTGCCATGACCGTGTGCTACCAGACCATATACTGACTTTTCCAACACGGCCACCAAGCACGCCCGTGTGCCATGGCCTTGTGCCCTTAGCTAGCTACTGACTTGTACACCACGGCCAGCTGACACGCCCATGTCGAGGCTCTGTACTATTTAAGCTACATTCTGCCAATTCAACCACGGTCTTAGGCACGCCCGTGTGCCACAACCGTGTGACATTATAGGCCATTTACAAGGCCAAAATGCCACCCAAAAAGGGTCATACCTACAAGCAACATTATCCACCTCATTTCAAGCATATACCATCCATTTGCTTAACCAAAACTTAACCATTTCATAAACATCAAACATATCAAAAATTGCATCACATAACTCATTCATTCAAGCATATTACCAACTCAAATCTTGCCAAAACACATGGCTAAGTTCACTTCATAAACATTTACACATATCTAGCCTATACATGCCATATTTAGCTATATTCATTATCAAAAAGGTACCAAAATGAGTTTAGTAGTGTGATGACGATCCGTGACGGTCCCGAGCCTTCAGTAGCTTTGACGACCTATAAAACAGAGAAAACACAAACAGAGTAACCTTTCCAAAAGCTTAGTAAGTCATATACAAATAAACTTAATAGACAGGTATATAAGCATATAGAAATATAGGCACATTTCATATACATAACATCTTCTCACATATATACTTTGGTTCATACTATTGGCCACATTTGCCACATTCATCAATTCCAAAAATCTCTTATGCACAAAACTATTTCAAAGGTCCATAACCATCATAGCAAGGTTACATAGGAACTTACCTTATATACACACTTAGTGTATGAATCAACGTACTTGAATCGGATTCACTATTTACATGGCTATTTCGTATCATAAACTTGCCCGTTGAACCGTAAGGATTCTAGTAGGATACTCAGAAAGCTCGGAATGGTCGTACAATGCCAACGTCCCAGATGACGTCTTACATGCACTCAGACATTGATGCCGCTATCCCAGACAGGGTCTTACACGTATCAATACGATGCCGATGTCCCTGACATGGTCTTACACGTAAAGCTTATCTTGATGCCGACGTCCCAAACGTGGTCTTACACATAAAACTCATATCGATGCCTACGTCCCGGACGAGGTCTTACACGAATTTTCAAATCAACGCCAACGTCCCAGACGTAGTCTTACATGATAAAACAGAATAGATACATATGTCATGATTTAGTCAATCCTATCTATTCCTAGGTTCGTACGGGGTTTCTCAGACTTAATCGGTATATCGAACTTATCTCGGAATTCAAATGCATAACCTCTCATAACACAAGCATTCATTATCATCATTAATCGTATGAACAATTACAATTGCATACATATACATTTATTTGCATAGTGACTTACCTCGGATTCGGTTTATCGGAATGAAAACGGCTACTCGGTTACTTTTGCTTTCTCGCGATCTAAATCCGTTTTCCTCGGTTCTTGATCTAAACATATTCAGAATTAACCCTTTTTTCACTAATTCATTCAATTCAATCCAAGGACACACATTTAGGGCTATTTGCAATTTAGCCCTCACAGTTGCACATTTTATCAATTTAGTCTATTTTTCTCAAAACATCAAATTCACAAAATCCACCCATACACATGTTTGGCCGAATACATATACATCACATACAAGCCCATATTTTTCATTAAATTTGCAATTTAGTCCCTCAATTTACCATTTTCTCAGTTTAGCCCTATTTAGCTAAATTCATCAAAAATTCAAGAACAAAGTATGTTCATCTAGCTCATATCTTTCATTTAACACCAAAAATCATCAAAAAGCTTAACATATCATCAATGGCGTCTCACACAAACATCATCATTTCACAAAATTAAAACATGGGTTTGATAGTAGGAGAAACAACGATTACAAAAACGTAGAAATTATCGAAAACTAACCAAAAGCATACCTTTAATTTTGGCTTGTAAGTGTCGAAACCCTTAAGCTTTTATTCTTTCTCTTTTTCTTGATATTTTTGGCTAGAATGGATGAATACATCCACTAGCTCTTTCATTTATTTTATTAATAACATATTTTTAACCCATTTACTAAAATATCCATCCAATTAATAAATAAAACAAATATGTAATAAGGGCATATTTGACTTTCATTCATCCTCTAACTACATAGTGGTCTATTTGCTTCATAAGGCCTTTTCTTTTAAAAGCCACTACACATTGGTACTTTAGCAAATAGCAAGCAAATTTCACATTTTATGCATTTTAATCCTTTTGTTAAATTAAGCACACAAACGGACAAATTAGCTTACAAAAATTTAGCGCATGCTTAATCACATATTAACTGCACAGAAAATAATATAAAAATATTATACGGACTCGGATTTGTGGTCCCGAAACCACTGTTCCGACTAGGGTATTAACCGGACTGTTACAAATTTTCTCAATCATCATCAAAGAAGTTCAGAAATGATAATAGCCGATCCAAGGCTAATACTGAGAACGACCACCAGTAAGCTCACGAGCTACCTCGATTGCTAGTGTTGGGAATACTCGATCGGATAAACCTGAGTGTCAGCAGTGTGGTAGGCGACATTTTGGAGAATGTTGGGGCAAGTCCAACAACCAAGCTTGCTACAAGTGTGGTTCGCAGGATCACTTCATTCGGGATTGCCCGAGTTAGGCGAGAAGGATAATGCTCGTGAGTACAAGACCGAAGCGATCATCTGGCGGCTAGAGGTAGACCACCTCGAAATGCGGGAGGTAGGAGTGGCACTCAGAGAGGGACTTCGAATACAGCTATTCGATCAGAGGCTCGTGTGCCAGCTAGAGCCTATGCCATTCGTGCCCGAGAGGAGGCTTCATCTCCAGATGTCATCACCGGTATATTTACTCTCTTTAATACTAGTTTAATTGCTCTGATTGACCCCGGTTCAACTCATTCCTATGTGTGTGAAACATTAGTATTCAATAAGACTCTACCTGTCGAGTCTACTGAATTTGTGATTCGGGTTTCGAACCCCCTGGGCCTGTGTGTGCTAGTTGATAAGATGTGCAAGAATTGCCCTTTGATGATTCGAGATTCATGTTTTCCGACTGATTTGATGTTACTACCATTTGATGAGTTCGATATCATCCTCGGTATGGATTGGTTAATCAGGCACGACAATCGTAGTAAATTGCGATTTAAAGACTATTGATCTGCGATGCCAGAACAATGAGATAATTCGGATTGAATCTACGGATTTAAATGGGCTACTAGCAGTGATATCTTCGATGTTGGCTCGAAAGTATATGAGAAAGGGTTGCGAAGCTTACTTTGCTTATGTAATTGATAGTAAAGTAACCGAAAAGAAGATTGAACCTGTACCGGTTGTATGTGAATATCCAGATGTGTTTCCGGAAGAATTGCCGAGTTTGCCACCTGTTTGAGAGGTAGAGTTTGGAATCGAGTTAGTGCCAGGGACGACTCCGATCTCGATAGCTCCGTATAGAATGGCACTGACTGAATTAAAAGAGTTGAAAGCTCAGTTACAAGAATTGACAGATAGAGGTTTCGCTCGATCGAGTTTCTCTCCCCGGGGTGCGCCAGTGTTATTCGTAAAGAAGAAAGATGGAACTTTGAGAATGTGCATCGATTATCGACAGCTCAATAAAGTGACCATAAAGAATAAATACCCGTTGCCACGCATTGATGATCTATTCGATCAGTTAAAAGGAGCTTCAGTATTCTCGAAGATCGATTTAAGATCAGGTTATTATCAGCTGCGAGTTAGAGATTCAGATGTACCTAAGACTGCTTTCCGGAAGAGATACGGCCATTATGAGTTCTTGGTGATGCCGTTTAGACTCACTAATGCCCCTGCTGTTTTCATGGATTTGATGAATCGGGTATTCAGACAGTATCTGGATCGGTTTGTGGTTGTTTATAGATGACATCCTGATCTATTCGCGTGACGAAACCGAGCATGCTGAACACTTGAGACTTGTGTTACAGTTTTTGCGTGATAAGCAGTTGTACACGAAATTCAGTAAATGTGAGTTTTGGTTACGCGAAGTTAGCTTCTTGGGGCATGTCATTTCAGCATCAGGTATTCGGGTTGATTCGAGTAAGGTTTCACCTATACTTGATTGGAAACCACCGCGTAATGTTTCAGAAGTTCAGAGTTTTCTGGGACTAGCCGGTTATTATAGACGCTTTGTGAAAGGGTTCTCAATGATTACAGCTCCGATGACAAAGCTGTTACAGAAAGATATTAAGTTTGAGTGGTCAAAAAAGTGTCAGAAAAGTTTCGATCATTTGAAAGATCATTTGTAACACCCTCTTACCCGGGTTCAACGCCGGGAACCGGGCCTGAGGCGTTACCGAACTCAAACTGCTTAGTCGCCACTTAGGCTCAACGTCATTACTCGATATAACCTCATTCTCGACTTACGAGGCCTCACTCATACACACGAGGGCTCTCGAGAATAATCCGAAACTTTTACAATCCTTAAAATTTTTCTCTTTTATACAGGTCTCACACGCCCGTGCAAGATTAGACATGCCCGTGCATGAGTACACACGCCCATGTCCCCAGACTGTGCCTAAAAACCTAAGCATTCTGCCAAATGCCCCACGGCCATGGCACACCCGTGCTCCCCAACCGTGGTGAACACTGACTTCCCTCGCACGGCCTAGAGTCTAGACACAAGCCCATGTGGCTAGCCCGTGGCCAACACTGATGAATCCCACACGCTCTAGGCACACGCCCGTGTGACTAGCCCGTGGTCTATTCTATTTTCAAATATTAACATGCAGAGGACGCACGGCCACAGCACACGCCCGTGGGCTGACCGTGTGTCACACATGGTCTAGACACACGCCCGTGTGACTACCCACATGGTCAAGAACAAGACTAAGTGTCAAGTTCCTTTCACCCTTCTAACATACACAACATATACTCATCTAACACCATCATAATCAACTCAAATTGAAGTGCATTCTCACATAGAAAACTACATCTTTCATTCATATAATGTAATAGCCAACAACCATGGAATTATACAAAATAAGCTATCCATCTATAGGCCAACACATCTTAGCCATTTACAACAAAATTTACTAACTTATCTAGCCCCTATACATGCCATATACAAAACATTAAGTTTCATGTACCAAAGTGTGCTGATATGTGGGCTATCTTCTGATGATCCTCGTATCTCGATTCAACACTTTAATCTATAAGACAAGGGAAAAGAAAGAGAGTAAGCTTTGAGCTTATTAAGTTTACACATAAACACATAAGCAACATAGTATAAGCTAAGCAACTATTAGCATTATACCAACAAGTAATTCACAACTATGCTTACTCTTTCTATCCCTTACCACATTTCCAACACATCATGAGTCACATACTAACAACCATTGAAATGCACCCCTGCATTCAATATCACATTTACATAATATACAACACAGTCAACCCACATAAC
The DNA here is from genome assembly GCA_025698515.1 of Gossypium sturtianum. NCBI lineage: Eukaryota > Viridiplantae > Streptophyta > Magnoliopsida > Malvales > Malvaceae > Gossypium > Gossypium sturtianum. Next base: position 111,586,410 of record CM046952.1, read on the forward strand.
TTATCCACACAGCTCATCCACACAGCTAGTTCACATAACTAATCCACACTACTCATCCACACAGTTAATACACACAGTCAATCCACACAGTCAATATCTCGGTGGTTTCGCACTTAGCACACCATATTTGATTAATAAGGTGGTATCGCACTTAGCCTACCACAATGGTATTCGTAGTGATTCAGCACATAGCTCACTAGATGATATACCTCACGATAGCATCGCACATAGCTAGCTCATCGTCAATATGCATTAGGATGGTATCGCACTTAGCCTACCATCTAGCATTATCACAACACATGCACAAGTCTATTTACCCAATTATTCATTTATTCACATCTATATTACATTCATTCTACTCGAACCACATAGGTTCCCAATCATTCTCATTCATTCTCATTCATGCTACACCCTAGCTAGCATTTACAAATTGTAAGTATGAAGGCATTGTTTATGCATAGACTTACCTCGATACTCAAAAGTATTGAAACGTGCAATTTAATCCACCACCTTGCTTTTGCCTCGATTTCGATCCGGGCTTCGTCTTTTTTGATCTATAATGAATAAATCAGCTTATTCAATACACACATTGACTAAATTGACCCACATCTCGTACTTTAGCAAAATTACTATTTTACCCCTAACTTTCTCATATTTACACTTTAGTCCCAAAGGCTCGTAAAGTGATTTTTATTTAACTTTCTACTCTTTCATGCTTAGCCGAACCACTTACTCAACTAAAGCATTCATCAAATCTCACTAAATCACCCATGTATGACCAAACTTGAGATTTTCACAACTAAATCCCTACATGCATTTTCATGGAAAACCACTTAGCAAAAGATGTTTCTACTACATCAAGCCTTCATATTCTTCCATAAAACATCAAAATACATGCATGTCATACATATGTACATTTTGAACATCCATGATAGCTCACCAAATAGTCAAATAGCTTACTCATGCTACCGGGACTTCAAAAATACGAAGAATATCAAAAACCGGGCTTAAAAGCACTTACTAGCAAGCTTGAAAAATTGAAAGAGCTCTAACAATGGCTTCTCTAATTTTCTAGGCACTTGGGGTAGAAGATGAGTGAATTTCTATCATCTTTTCACCTATTTTAATCACTTAATTGATAAATGACCAAAATGCCCTTTTGATAAACTTTCAATTTTAACTCATCCATGCCCATTTTTATCCAAAAATTAGAATTTGGATAAATTGCTATTTAAGGACCTCTAATTAATAATCTAAAGCTATTTCACACATATAGCTTCTAGAAACACACATTTTGCAACTTTTGCAATTTAGTCCTTTTGGACAATTCAACCACAATTTCACAAAATTGCTTCATGAAACTTTCACACTAGCATGCATACATATTATAAGCCTCAAAAACTCATTCATGACCCTCAGATTTGTGGTCTCGAACCACTATTCTGACTAGGCCCTAAACCGGGATGTTACAACTCTCCCCCCTTTAGAGATTTTCGTCCCCGAAAATCTTACCAGTAAAGAGGTTTGGATGTTGCTCTCTCATAGATTCTTTCATTTCCCACGTAGCCTCTTCCACGCCATGTTTCTGCCATAACACTTTCACTAGTGCTATGCTCTTATTTCTCAACTGTTTCACTTCTCGAGCCAAGATCTTAATCTGCTCCTCTTCATAAGACATATCCGGTCTTATCTCTATTTTCGTTGAAGGAATCACATGTGAAGGCTCGGAGCGATACCGTCGCAACATCGACACATGGAACACGTTATGAATCTTTTCTAACTCTACCAAAGAAAGCCAACCTGGTAAGCTACGTGCCCAATTCATTTGTAATCTCATACGGCCCTACGAACCTTGGACTCAATTTCCCTTTTTGTCCAAATCTCATAATCTTCTTCCACGGTGATACTTTCAAAAATGCTTTGTCGCCTACCTCAAACTCTATTTCTTTTCTTTTCAAATCCGCATACGACTTCAGCTTCATCCGCCGACTTTCGACTAGTACGAATTACTTTCACTTTCTCTTCGGTCTCTTTTACTAGATCAACCCCATGGATCTGTTTCTCGCTAAGCTCGATCCAATACAAAGGAGTCCAACACTTACGGCCATACAAAGCCTCATACGGTGCCATCTGTATACTCGACTGATAACTATTGTTATAGGCGAATTCGACCAAAGGTAGATATCTCTCCCAACTACCTTCAAATTCTAGCACACAGCATCAAAGCATATCCTCAAGAACTTGAATCACTCTTTCAGACTGACCATCGGATTGCGGATGGAACGCAGTACTGAAATTCAATCTCGTACCCATGGCCTCTTGCAACTTCTTCCAAAATCTCGAAGTAAACCTCGGATCTCTATCCGATATAATAGACACAGGTACACCATGCAATCTCACTATCTCTGCCACGTACAACTCAGCTAACTTATCCAGTGAATAATCAACACGCACTGGAATAAAGTGAGCCGACTTCGTCAATCTATCCATGACAACCACACAGCATCTCTCTTTCTCGGAGTCGTTGACAACCCCGTCACAAAATCCATTGTAACCCGATCCCACTTCCATTCGGGAACCATCACTGGCTGAAGCAATCCCTAAGGCACTTGATGCTCAGCTGTCACTTGTTGGCAAATCGGACACTTAGTCACAAACTCAAATATCTCTTTTCATACCCGACCACCAATACAACTTCCTCAAATCGTTGTGCGCTTTTGTCTTCGCCTGATGTCTTGACAAGCATCCACCGTAGGCCTCATACAAAACCTTTCGAATCAACTCCTCATTTTTAGGAACACAAATTACATCACGATACATCGACAACCATTCAAATCCACTCGAAAATCGATTCACTTTCGATCCGCACTTAGCTATCTTAGCTTGCATCTCATTGTCATTTCTCTGAGCTTCACATATTTGTTGAACAAATAGTGGCCTAGCTCTCAACTCTCCAAAATAGCACCATCATCGGACAATGCTAAACTCACCTCATAACTCTTAGAGCGCATGAGTTTTCCTACTCAAGGCATCCGCAACCACATTCGCTTTTCCCGGGTGGTAATCAATGACTAACTCATAGTCTTTCAACAATTCAAGCCACCGTCTCTCTCTCTCGTTCGATCCTTCGATCCATCAAATACTTTAAACTCTTGTGATCCGTAAAGATTCGGCACTTTTCGCCATACAAATAATGTCGCCAAATCTTTAACGCAAACACAATCGCAGCCAACTCCAAATCGTGAGTCGGATAATTCTTCTCGTGTGATTTTAACTGCCTCGGGGTGTAAGCGACTACCTTACCCTCTTGCATCAACACGCAACCGAGACCATTAAACGACGCATCATTATATACTACGAACTCCTTCCCCGATTCTGGTTGAACCAAAACTGGTGCTTCAGTCAACATTGTTTTCAATCTCTCAAAGCTCTGTTGACATGTCTCAGTCCATTCAAACTTGACATCCTTATGTAATAGCTTCGTCATCGGGGTAGCAATCACAGAGAACCCCTTTACAAAACGTCTGTAATATCCCGCTAATCCCAAGAAACTTACGATTTACGACACGTTCCTCGACGGTTTCCAATCCATAACGATCGATATCTTACTCGGTCAACTCGACACCATCACCCGACACCATGTGTCCTAGGAATCACCTCTCTGAGCCAAAACTCACTCTTGCTAAACTTAGCATACAACTGCTTGTCTTTCAAAGTTTGCAAGACAATTCTCAAGTGCTCTTCATGATCGTTTCATCCCGAGAATAGATCAATATGTCGTCAATAAAGACAACCACAAACTTGTCCACATATGGTCTGAAAATACAGTTCATCAGATCCATAAAAATCGCAGGTGCATTCGTCAAACCAAACGGCATAACCAAAAACTCATAATGGCCATACCTTGTCCAAAATGCAGTTTTCAACACATCTTGCTCTTTCACCTGAAATGATAATAACTGCACCTCAAGTCTATCTTGGAGAACACTATAGCTCCCTTCAGTTGATCGAAAAGATCATCAATCCTTGGTAAAGGATACTTATTCTTAACCGTCACCTTGTTCAGTTGTCTATAGTCTATACACAACCTCATAGACACATCTTTCTTCTTCACAAACAATACCGGAGCACCCCACTCACGAGTAGCTCGGTCTTGCAAAACCCTTATCTGTCAACTCTTGTAATTAAACCTTCAGTTCTTTCAACTCTACAGGTGCCATTCTGTACGGGGCAATTGAAATAGGTGCCGTTCCCGAAACCAACTCAATTCCAAACTCGACCTCTCTCACTGGAGGTAATCCGGGTAACTCTTCCGGAAACACATTTGGGTACTCACATACCACTGGCACTGTTTCAAACCCTACTCCAACCTCTTGAGTATTCAACACAAACGCAAGATAGGACTCACACCCTTTTCTTAAACATTTCTCGGCCACTAAAGAAGAAATCATCACGGGTAGACTGTTCGATCCACCTGATTCAATTCGAACTACATCTCCACTCTCACATTTCAGTTCAATGTACTTACTACCACAGTTCACTAAAACACTATAGGTAGTCAACCAATCCATGCCTAGGATTAAATCGAACTCATCAAACAGCAACAACATCAGGTTTGCCGGAAAACAATGATTCTCAATCAACAAGGGACAATTCTTACATACTTTGTCCACTAACACATGCTTTCCTAATGGGTTTGACACCTTAATCACAATGTCCGTAGACTCAACGGTCATACTCAAACTAGATGCTAATCTCATGCGAATATAAGAGTGAGTAGACCCTGGATCTATTAAAGCAATAACAGAGGTGTCAAAGAGAGAAAAGTACCCGTTATCACATCGGGGAGGATGCCTCTTCGCGAGTGCGAATGGCGTGCGCCCTCGCAGTGCCCGACCCTCTGGTCTCACAAAGAGTCCCCTGGATGCACCTCTACCACTAGCCCCACCTCTTGGGTTCCTTGGTGGTCTACCCTCGTAGACACATCACTAGGTCTCACTTCTTGCCTCTCTTCCTTATCATCCCTCTCGGACATGATTCACGGATAAAGTGGTCGGGGAACCACATTTGTAACATTTTCATTTGTTTCCCCAACACTCTCCCGTGTGATACCTACCACAACTAGGACACTCCGGTTTACTCTTTGTATTGCCCACACTTTCCATCGAAGGAGCTCGGACTCTCGAACCACGATGAGTATTGTCCAAGTCTCGATGCGAACCCCACCCCGCCGACATCCGAGGATTCACTTCCTTGGATCTTTTCGATTGGGCTTAATACGACTTGCCCATCGGTCTCTTTCTCGCATCTCGGGCTTCACTCACGACCCTCCTCTTATCTGAACTCAACTCTTCGGCCTTACTTGCCCTCTCAACTAATATCACGAATTCTTTCAACTCCAAAATGCCAACTAGAAGTTTGATATCCTCATTCACCCATCTTGAACCTCTTGCACAGGATGGTCTCTGTCGACACACATTCTTGAGCGTATTTGCTAAGCCTAACAAACTCACGCTCGTACTCAGCTACTATCATCCTTCCTTGCTTCAGCTCAAGGAATTCTTTCCTTTTCGGTCGAGAAACCTCTGCTTATATACTTCTTCCGGAACTCTTCCGAAAGAAGTCCCACGTCCACCGCTTCTTTCGGGACCACTAACGCCAGGCGTCTTCCACCAGTGGTACGCTGAATCTCTCAGCAACGATACAGCACACTTCAAACTCTCCTCAGGTGTACATGAGAGCTCATAGAACACCCTCACCGAGTTCTCCAACCAGAACTCCGCCCTCTCTGGGTCATCATCTACCTTAGCTCTAAACTCCTCAGCCCCGTGTTTCCAAATCTTATCCACCGGGGGTTTCGATATCCTCACTACATCGATACCTTGAGGAGCCACAGGATTTGGCTGAGGTATAGGTGGAGGTGGAGGAGGTTGAGCGTTAGGGTTCGCTCGAACGTAGTTCGAGTACCAATCACTCATCATATGGAGAAAAGGCTTCTCGTGCCTCTTCCCCTTAACCCCTCGCCTCAAGTCCACTTTGCACCGGCACGGTTCCTTGCGCAGGAGCCGGCGCATTACTTGCTGCTTCATCAGCAGTCAATGGATCGGAATCCATATTCTATATAAAACAAGATTTAAAATCATCAGAAACCACCACACTATCATCGTACACTTATGGCATGTATAGCTAAACTCTTACACCCGCTACGGTAGTCCTAGAACCGACTAAACCATAGCTCTGATACCACTAAATGTAACACCCTCTTACCCAGGTTCTACACCAGGAATCGGGCCCGAGGCGTTACAGAACTCAAACCGCTTAGTCGCTATTTAGGCTCAACGTCATTACTCGATATAACCTCATTCTCGACTTACAAGGCCTCACTCATACACACGAGGGCTCTCGAGACTAATCTGGAACTTTTACGATCCATAATTTTTTTCTCTTTTATACAGGTCTCACACGCCCGTGCAAGATTAGACACGCCCGTGCATGAGTACACACGCCCATGTCCCCAGACCGTGCCTAAAAACCCAAGCATTCTGCCAAATGCCCCACGGCCATGGCACGCCGTGCCCCCCAACCGTGGTGAACCTCACTTTCCTCGCACGGCCTAGAGTCTAGACACACGCCCGTGTGGCTGGCCCATGGCCAACACTGATGAATCCCACACGCTCTAGGCACACGCCCGTGTGACTAGTCCGTGGTCTATTCTATTTTCAAATATTAACATGCAGAGGGCGCACGGCCACAGCACACGCCCGTGGGCTAACCGTGTGTCACACATGGTCTAGACACACGCCCGTGTGTCTACCCACATGGTCAAGAACAAGACTAAGTGTCAAGTTCCTTTCACCCTTCTAACATACACAACATATACTCATCTAACACCATAATAATCAACTCAAATTGAAGTGCATTCTCACATAGAAAACTACATCTTTCTTTCATATAATGTAATAGCCAACAACCATGGCATTATACAAAATAAGCTATCCATCTATAGGCCAACACATCTTAGCCATTTACAACAAAATTTACTAACTTATCTAGCCCCTATACATGCCATATACAAAACATTAAGTTTCATGTACCAAAGTGTGCTGATACGTGGGCTATCTTCTAATGATCCTCGTATCTCGATTCAACGCTTTAATCTATAAGACAAGGGAAAAGAAAGAGAGTAAGCTTTGAGCTTAGTAAGTTTACAGATAAACACATAAGCAACATAGTATAAGCTAAGCAACTATTAGCATTATACCAACAAGTAATTCACAACTATGCTTACTCTTTCTATCCCTTACCACATTTCCAACACATCATGAGTCACATACTCACAACCATTGAAATGCACCCCGCATTCAATATCACATTTACGTAATATACAACACAGTCAATCCACATAACTTATCCACACACTCATCCACACGGCTAGTTCACATAACTAATCCACACTACTCATCCACACGCTTAATACACACGGTCAATCCACACAATCAATATCTCGGTGGTTTCGCACTTAGCACACCACATTTGATTAATAAGGTGGTATCGCACTTAGCCTACCACAATGGTATTCGTAGTGATTCAGCACATAGCTCACTAGATGATATACCTCGCGATAGCATCGCACATAGCTAGCTCATCGTCAGTATGTAATAGGATGGTATCACACTTAGCCTACCATTTAGCATTATCATAACACATGCACAAGTCTATTTACCCAATTATTCATCCATTCACATCTATGTTACATTCATTCTACTCGAACCACATAGGTTCCCAATCATTCTCATTCGTTCTCATTCATGCTACACCCTAGCTAGCATTTACAAATTGTAAGTATGAAGGCATTGTTTATGCATAGACTTACCTCGATACTCAAAAGTATTAAAATGTGTAATTTAATCCACCACCTTGCTTTTGCCTCGGTTTCGATCCGGGCTTCGTCTTTCTTGATCTATAATGAATAAATCAGCTTATTCAATACACACATTGACTAAATTGACCCACATCTCATACTTTAGCAAAATTACTATTTTGCCCCTAAACTTTCTCATATTTACACTTTAGTCTCAAAGGCTCGTAAAGTGATTTTTATTCAACTTTGTACTCTTTCATGCTTAGCCGAACCACTTACTCAACTAAAGCATTCATCAAAGCTCACTAAATCACCCATGTATGACCAAACTTGAGATTTTCACAACTAAGTCCCTACATGCATTTTCATGGAAAACCACTTAGCAAAAGATGTTTCTACTACATCAAGCCTTCATATTCTTCCATAAAACATCAAAATACATGCATGTCATACATAAGTACATTTTTTAACATCCATGATAGCTCACCAAATAGCTATAAATAGCTTACTCATGCTACCGGGACTTCAAAAATACGAAGAATATCAAAAACTGGGCTTAAGAGCACTTACTAGCAAGCTTGAAAAATTGAAAGAGCCCTAACAATGGCTTCTTTAATTTTCGGCAGCTTGGGGGAGAAGATGAGTGAATTTCTATCATCTTTTCACCTATTTTAATCACTTAATTGATAAATGACCAAAATGCCCTTTTTGATAAACTTTCAATTTTAACTCATCCATGCCCATTTTTGTCCAAAAATTAGAATTTGGATAAATTGCTATTTAAGGACCTCTAATTAATAATCTAAAGCTATTTCACACATATAGCTTCTAGAAACACACATTTTACAACTTTTGCAATTTAGTCCTTTTGGAAAATTCAACCACAATTTCACAAAATTGCTTCATGAAACTTTCACACTAGCATGCATACATATTATAAGCCTCAAAAACTCATTCATGACCCTCAGATTTGTGGTCTCGAACCACTATTCTGACTAGGGCCTAAACTGGGATGTTACATCATTTGACCGAAGCTCTAGTACTCGTTTAGCCAGAGTCGGGTAAAGAGTTCATTATCTTCAGTGATGTATCCTTGAATGGTTTGGGCTGTGTTTTGATGCAATAGGGTAAGGTTGTAGCCTACGCCTCGAGTCAGTTAAAATCGCACGAAAAGAACTATCTGACGCACGATCTCGAGTTAGCTGTCATAGTTTTTACTCTGAAAATATGGCGTCACTATCTGTTTGGTGAAAAATGCCATGTCTGTTTTGATCATAAAAGTCTAAAATACTTAATGACTCAGAAGGATCTGAATTTGAGACAACGACAATGGTTGGAATTGTTAAAAGACTACGAGCTTGTGATTGATTATCACCCGGGAAAAGCTAATGTGGTTGCTGATGCTTTAAGCCGAAAATCACTATTTGCTTTACGTGCAATGAACGCAGATATAGCTATGATTGACGATGGTGTGATTATTACAGAATTGAAAGCAAGACCATTATTCGTTCAATAGATTTACGAAGCTCAAATGGTTGATAATGACTTATTAGCAAAAAGGAATCACTATGGTTCGAATACTGACTTAGAATTTCAGATTGATGCTGAGGGATGCTTATGGTTCAAAAACTGAATATGTGTACCAAAGGATCCTGAGTTGATTCGAATGATTTGTAATGAAGCTCATAATAGTAGATTGTCAATTCACCCAAGAAGCACAAAAATGTATAATGATTTGAAACAGCATTACTGGTGGCATGGTATGAAACGAGATATTTCGGATTTTGTGTCAAAATGTTTGATATGTCAGCAAGTAAAAGCCGAGCATCAGGTACCATCTAGGTTGCTTCAGCCGATTATGATACCCGAATAGAAATGGGATCGAGTCATGATGGATTTTGTATCTAGGTTACCGTTGACATTGAGCAAGAAAGATGCAATCTGGGTTATTGTTGATAGATTGACAAAATTGGCTCACTTTATTCCGGTTCGTACAGACTACTCACTTGATAAGCTAGCTGAATTGTATATTTCTCAGATTGTACGACTACATGGAGTACTCATTTCTATTGTTTCGGATAGAGATCCAAGGATTCACATCGCAGTTTTGGAAGAAATTTCAAGATGCATTAGGTACTAAATTGCATTTCAGCACAGCTTTTCACCCTCAAACGGATGGTCAATCTGAGAGAATTATTCAAATACTTGAGGATATGTTGAGATGTTGTGTTCTCAAGTTCGAGGGTACGTGGGAACGATACTTGCCTTTGATTGAATTTGCGTACAATAATATCTTTCAATCGAGTATCAAAATGGCACCTTACGAGGCTTTGTACGGTCATAAATGTCGTACACCTTTGTATTGGATCGAGCTAAGTGAAAGCAAGATACACGGGGTTGATTTAATCAAAGAGACTAAACAGAAAGTAAAAGTGATCCGCGAAAGTTTGAAAGCAGCGTCAGACCGTCAGAAATCTTATGCGGATTTGAAACGTAAAGATATAGAGTTTCAGATTGGTGACCGAGTATTTTTGAAAGTCTCGCCTTGGAAGAAAATACTTAGATTTGGTCGCAAGGGCAAGCTGAGTTCGAGATTTATTGGGCCGTACGAGATTATTGAGCGTATCGAGCTGGTTGCATACAGGTTGATGTTGCCACTTGAGTTAGAAAAGATCCACAATGTTTTCCATGTTTCGATGCTTCGACGATATAGATCTGATCCTTCTCATGTGATTAGTCCGTCAGGGATTGAGATTTAGTCTGATTTGACCTATGAAGAGGAACCGATTCGTATTTTGGCTCGCGAAGTGAAAGAGTTGCGTAATAAGAAAATCTCATTGGTGAAAAAATTGTGACATAAGCATGAGGTCGATGAAGCAACTTGGGAGCTTGAGGATTCAATGAAAGAACGTTATCCTAACCTATTCACCGGTAAGATTTTCGGGGACGAAAATCCCTAAGGGGGGAGAGTTGTAACAGTCCGATTTTGACCCTAATCAGAATAGTGGTTTCGGGACCATTAATCCGAGTCAAGAAAATATTTTAATATTATTTTATATGTTCATTTTGTGTGAATTGATAGGTGTGAAATTTTTGTGATTTAATTTTATCATTTGAGTGTCGAATTATTAAAATGGGCTTAATCGCGTAAAGTGAAAACTTGATAGTTTAATGTGTTAGGATCCAATTATGGATGTCCTTTTAAATGGAAGCATTTAAAATGAAAAAAGCCCATTTTTAAAGTTAGTGGCCGGCCATGGACAAGACTAACCTTATGTTATAATGTCTAGTTATTTTATAATAAAGGTTAAATAGGTAATTAAATAAAATGTTAATATATATGTTATTTGTAATAAAATAAAGCCATGGTTATCATCTTTTAAGCCATAGCCAAAACTTAGCAAAAGAAAAAGAAAGAAAACCTTGCAACATTCGGCCATGAATTGAGCTTAATTCAAGGTGAGTTTTAACTCGGTTTTTGATAATTTTTACGTTTTTGAGATCGTTGCTATGTGATTTAGCTAAACCATGCTTGATTTTTTGAATTGGTTGTGTATTTTGTGAATTTCCATTGAAGAGAGCTTGTTGTTTTTGTGAGTTGATGATGAAATTTTGATTATATGTGTTAGATTGAGAAGTTTTGTCTTTGAAGTTTGGATGAAATTGAGTAATTAGGATTAAATTGCAAAAATAAATTTTAGAGGGACTAAAATGGGAAATAAATGAATTGTATGGACTTATATGAACACTATGAAAATTCGGCTAAACATGAGTACCTTGAAATTTTGAGTATTTTGTGTTTTGTGCAATAGGGACTAAATTGTAAAAATTGTAAATGTCAGGGGTAAAATTGTAATTTGCCTGATTATGTGTTTATGGACTAAATTGAATGAAAAAAAATGTTGAATGATCTTAATTTGAAATTATTTAGATCAAGAACAAAAAGAATCGGGATTGGATCGGGGAAAAGCGAAGTTGAACCAATAGCCGGGAAACCTAATCCGTCAATTTCCGAGGTAAGTTTTTAAGCAATTGGGTTGTAATGAAATTGTTCTAATCTATATGAATGTTTATGTATTTAATAAAAGTAAGTATGTATAATGTCTTAAAGCCGAATGTGATGTTGATTAATAAATGTATTTAGCCGAATGTGGGGTAGACATTTAACCCTTTGGTTCATTTGAATGGAATGTGTATATTTATATATATCATTAATATAATCAAATGTGGTAATGAAATGTGAGATGGTTGTATCCGAATAAGGTGTATATATGTATAATTCCGAATTTGATAATGTTCTATGGGATGAATGAGTTGAATTGGAAATGAGTATGTGTATATATATATAGTATTTGAAGACAAGGATATATGTATTTGTATGGATGGAGAGAAGATCGGATATTGAGCACTAAGTGTGCGGATTGAACTTCCGAGCACTAAGTGTGCGAAATCGGATAACGGGCACTAAGTGTGCGAATTGAACTTCCGAGCACTAAGTGTGCAAAATCGGATAACGAGCACTAAGTGTGCGAATTGAACTTCCGAGCACTAAGTGTGCGAAATCAGATAACGGGCACTAAGTGTGCGAATTGAAATTCCGAGCACTAAGTGTGCGAAATCGGATAATGAGCACTAAGTGTACGAATTGAACTTCCGAGCACTAAGTGTGTGAAATCGGATATGAAAACTTTAAGTGTATAAATTGAACTTCAGGACATTTCGGGTGCTTAAATTTGGTTGATGAGCAATAAAGGTAAGAGTAAATATAAATTCAAGATTGATTTTGGTAAGTTTCGATGCTATGAGAGATTATTATTTGATTGGTAAGTATAGATTTTGTAAGTAATATATGTATAAGATATCAATTGTTAAATATATGCATATGCGGTTTTTGGAGCTATGAAAGGTAATAGTTTGGTATGCATTTGTATTAAATTGAGAAATGGATTATATACTTGTGTGATGCCTATTATTGAATGCTGGTATATTCGGTTAAAGGGGTTATGAAATGTGTAAATTTTCTTTTAAAATGTTTAAAAGCATTGTTATATGTAATTGCTTATAACTTACTAAGCTAAGATAGCTTACTTTGTGTGGTTGTTGTGTTGCTTATTAGGTTTTGAAGTCTAAGCTCGAGCTCGGGGATCATCGTCAAGTCAATCACACTACCAGCTATCTTTGGTACTTTATAAGTAGTACATCGTTTAAAACTATGGCATGTATAGGCTAGCTAATTTGTATAGGTTCGGAGATGAATCTAGCCATGTGATTTGGCTAGTTATGTGTTGGCAATATGTATTAATGAAAATGATATATGATGCATGTTTTGGTATGACTTGATAGCCTTTGAAATGGTTAAGTTTTTGGTTAATAAATATGAATGAATTATGCTTATATACACATGTGTTTTAGTATTGTAAATTGGCATGAATAGAATTGGATTGGAATGTAGAGATTGGTTGATTATTTTTGTATGATCTTGGTTGTCAAATGTGCATGATTTGCTTTGGTCATATGCTTGTAGGTTTGACCCTTATGTGGGCGGCATTTTGGCCTTGCAAATGGCCTATTATGCCACACGGTTGTGGCACACGGGCGTGCCTGATGACCGTGGGTGTAAGTCAGTATTTAGCTTAGGGTACACGGCCATGACACATGGGTGTGCTTGGTAGTCGTGTGGTTTAGTCAGAATCGACCACGGCCAAGGTACACGGACGTGCTTGGTGGCCGTGGAGTTAAGTCAGATTTGACCACGAGGAAAGCACATGGGCGTGTCTAGTAGCCGTGGGAGGCACACGGCCTGCCCACACGGACGTGTAACCCCTGAAACTTAGAAAAGTTTTAAATTTTTGAGAATTTTCGTATGTGTTCTAGTTTAGTCCCGACTCTGTTTAATGCATGACTAAGGTTTTGTAGATCTAAGAAAGGGACACTATGATGTCAGATGATGAGTGTGATTGATGATTTATTTTACAAATTGTCTATTAAAGTTTTCGATCTGTCAGGTAATACCTTTAACCCTAATCCGGCGACGGATACGGGTTAGGAGTGTTACAGCTCACCTTGTCATTTATGAAAAGATATAGTCATTCATGGAAGTTTAGATTGAAAAATATGAGTTGTTTGATGATATGTTGAATGGATCCATGTTGTGTGAGCTAGAGGGATGAAAGGAGCTTGGCAAATAGCCTTGTTCTTGTCCACACGGATAGGTACACGGGCGTGTGTCTAGGCTGTGTGTGACACACGGTCAGCCTGTGGGCATGTGACTTGGCCGTGTGTCCCCTGCATGTTGGTGTTGTAAGTCAGTGTCGACCACGGGCTAGCCACACGGGCGTGTGCCTAGGCCATGTGACCCAAATAGAATACCCAAGTTTTTATACACGGGCAGGACACGGGCGTGTCTAGGCCGTGTGAAAACCCCTATTGGTTCGAAATGAAATCAAATCCCACACGGGGTAGGAACATGGGCATGTGTGACCACACGGCCTACCCACACGAGCGTGTTCCGTTTCACACGGGCGTGTGGCCCCTGTTTAGGTGAAAATTTTAAGATCGCAAAGGTTTCCGATAAGGTTCTGAAACCCCTCGTATGAATGTTTAAGGCCTCGTAGGCTCTCAATGAGGTTGTTATGATGGTCATAGAGATATGTCTAGTTGGAATTGAAAGTTATTGATTAAAGTCGTGTGGTTAAGGGGACTAAGTCCGGTAATGCCTCGTGCCCGAATCCGGCTTAGAATACGGGTAAGGGGTGTTACATATTGGGTGTTACAATAACATTATTGTATGATATGGTGATGGCATGGAATGGTTAAGTACATGTTTATTAAGTTGAATTTACTTTAAAATGATGCCAATTTGAGACATGTTGGATTGTTTGAATTGAGTAATGATAAATGAATGTTTTAGAATGCTTTTGGATTGGTTTTGGGTAGGTTTAGATGTACATATATGCACCAAATGAGTTTAAGGTTTGGCTTGACATGAAATAGGTACCAAATGGACAAATTTTATCAAAAACAGGGTTCTTGTCTCGACGTGAAATACCTCTTGTTGCAACGTCAATAGACAATTTGTGACGTCCCAGCATCAAGTGGTCCGGCATCATGACGTGAATCACTATTTTGGCGCCATCACGACATGGAGTAGGTCACGTCACGACGTGGAACCCAAACTTTCAAAACCTTGCAATTTGATCCTAATTCATGCTCGAGTCTACAAAAGAGCTTTCATAAGCTCAAGTAAGGCTCAGACTTAATTTTGTATCATAATATCTAGGCGTTCATAACATGAATGAATATTTTAATGATTCGTTTATGGTGTACTTGATATGAAATTTTAAAATTGTTACAAAAAGGTCCCTATTTGACATCGGGTTGACTTCAAAGAATTCGTATGCTTGTATAAGACCCTTGAAAGAATGTTTCATGATATTCATTGTTATATTATTGTTGATTTCATGATTGATGATGTGAAATGATGTTTTTTCTGTGAGTTTGTCAGTAGTTACTTTGGCAACGGTTATCGCGTCCCGTAGTTTGGACCCGACGATTGGGATGAGTAAGGGGTGTTACACCAAGTCATATTACATTCAAATAACCTATCACAATAGCACATTCAATAAAAAAATCATAAGGTCATAACAAGTATTCATGATTCATATCAATCAAATTTCTATCATCAATGCATAAAGATGAATCGTTTAAAATTAAGTCCTTTTAATGACATTTCAAATTGATATCCAATTCCATTTCATCACACTTTCAAGTTTCCAACATTTATACCATTTCGCTCGATGGAACCCTAGTAAAATGAACTCGGATACACGGGTGAACAACACCACACCAAGTTGCTCATCTGAGCTAAATATATATATCAGGTTACCCGTCCAGGCTAAACCTATTTCACAACACATTAGGATACTCCTCCGAGCTAAACCTGGTCACATAAAACCCGAGAATTTTCCATGAATGCTAGATATCATTAAAATCTTTGATAATCTCTATACAAGTGCGTGTAAGACCCTATTGGCATGCCAATTGTATCCTAACCTTTTACTAAGTTCACACGGGCAACATTTACGCATATAAGTATTACAAATCCCTATAATTATCCATTTATCATATTGTACCCTATACATGATTACATATTTCATTTAAATGCCTATAATCAATCAAAATTTCGCATTTTTACCCTGTACTATTAAATAATAGCCAATTATCACAAAACATTTCAATTCAGTCCATTACTAGCCATACATGCAAATTTCACTAGTGTTACAGTCATATTCCAACATATATATATATATATATATATATGAAATCAAAGATAAAATTACACATAACAATAAAGTAAGATGGTAAGTTCATATACTTACATATTCAAAATGTGAAAAGAATGGATACTTCAAGGACTAATCTATAATTTTAGCTTTTCCCCTATTAGCTCCACTTTGGTCTAAATATTGATTTATACAATTATTTTATATAAAAAATCAATACTTATCACTTTCATACAATGTTATGATATGCATGAACCTATATAAATCTATTTTCGATTCCTCTAAAATTTTATATTTTATTCAATTTAGTCCCTAAACTCAGGATAAGCATAACTCTCGATTCCTAGCTTCGGATAAAAATCAGATTTCACATATTCTCACTAGGGGCATTATACTTTCTATTTCTAACATAATTTCATGAAAATTTTTATATTTATTCAATTTGGTCCCTAATAAAACAGAGTCAATAAACAAGCTAAATTAACTTTACAATCTAGTCATTTTCATAATGTAAGCTTAAAATCTATCAATTTCAAGCCCAATTCTTCAAGAAATCAACTATGGAAACTTTCTAAAACTTTAACAGTTTCACAAATTAGCACATGAATTAGCTAAATCAAGCTCTCATAACCCAAAATCATAAAAAAAAAATACAAGAAAATTACTTGAATTCACCTTTCAATTAATGGCCGAATGGCCATAGAATTTTCCTAGGTTTTCTTGTCCTTTTTGGACGGTAATGGAGGAATGAGGAAGATGATAACAACTTTCCTCCACTAACTTGATATTTATATGATAATTAGGGACTAATTAATCTAACTTAATTTAGTTTAATCATGGTTTACTTACATTAATTTTAATTATTAGTCTAACTTAATGAAATGACATCATCATCCACTAACTCCAACTTTAAAATGGCTTAATTACCATTTTGGACCTTTGACTAATTGTCATTCAAGGCCCCAAGCCTTTTGTCAATTAAAAGTCTATTGTGATTGGATTCTTATAATTTAATCTCTGAGTCTTAATTAACTATTAATTCAAAAAAATTACTTGATCAATCTTCAATACATTTTTATATTATCTCTGTATATATTCATATTTAATATTTTCATACTCGACTTACGAAAATGGAGTTCCAAAACCACATTTTTCCTATACCACTGAAAATTAAGTTGGTACAATAATAATATTTGTTATTTGTTAAAACATTATATTTAGATTTTTCTCGACTGAATTGATATCTGGTTGACTTGGGATGACACCGACTTAGGTTTTGTTTCTCATTGCTTTTTAAAAGTGCTTTTGGAACTATAAGCAATAGAGACAGCTTTGAAAATCGAAAGTACATTTGAAAAGTACTTTTGAGCCCAAAAACAAAAGCTAAATAAAGCACTTTTAGAGCCAAATAAAATGTTTATAACCTCGATCTATAATTCAATATATTCTATGTAATATTTATATTGGGTATATAATTATTTTCCTATTGAAATTTATTTTAAATATCTAACATTACATATTTAAATTTATAATGGTTATATTTTATTAATATTTAAAGTATAGATTATATATTCAAATTAAAATTAAAAATAATTATTATTAACTGCTTACAAATATTTAAAATTTATATTTCATATATTACAATATTAATGATGAGTTAAATAAATTATTTTTTTTATATTCTTATGAAATATCATAGTATTAACGAATTTGAACACTATTTAAATTCATATTTTTACTTCACAACATCATATCTAAAATTAACATTTTATTTCTTAAAAGCATTTCTTTTACATCAATACTAAACATTTAAATTTTAAACTAAGCTTATTTTTTTCCAGCACTTTTTGAAATTACTTCTATAAATTAGCCTATAAATACAACATGGATATTGAATATTAATTCATTTTTCAGCCAATTGGTTTTAAAATATTCATATTGCTTTAATAAATTTTAAATTATATTTCCATGCCTTGCTTCAATTTCAAATATTAATTTTCATGAATTTCAGCAATAGCCCATTATGTAACATAATCATAAAACTCAATACTTTTAAAACAATAAAATTTCATAATCTAACCTCACAAAAAGGAATCCATAATACATGAACATAACCAATAAAAGACCAGCACTGAAAATTTTCAAATATCCCACAAACTAAACCGTAGTTGTTGTTTTACTTGCGAGGTGGGGGCAGGGGAGCAGCGCGTGAGCCAAGGAGGCTTTGGTGTTGCAACTCAAGCTCATTGAATTGCTGTTCGCGGTCCATCTCGATGATAAGTGGCACCACCAGAATAAGGAACGTTGTCCCCGCCAACCACGCCGCTTTTCCCGTGCTCTTCAACAGCTTCTTCGACACGTAGCCAGCCTCCTTCGCCACTCTCTTCGTGGCGTCGCTCATTCCGGAGAGTGTAGCAACAATGCTCCTGCCGTCGTCATTGGCGGCGGAGCCTCCATGTTTGCCTTGCCCCAACACCGACATGTTTTTTTCGTTTGAAGATAAAAGGAAACTTGAGGACGAAAGACGATGTGGAGTTATTTCGTCCTAAAAGATAAAGATTACGTTTTATTTATTACGGTCCGGGATTTTTAAATTTTTATAGGATAGGATATTGTCGTTTACATTAATCTTAAATATTTAAGACAATATATATTAATATTATATATACTGTCGGTAAAAATATTATTTCCATAAGCACAACTTAAATGCAGTTATGCCTGATATATTATTTTTTTAGAATTATTTGATCATTTAACTTTATAAATAAATAAAAAAGTGATTTTAATCATTTTTTTTATTTTTTCTCTTTTTCCGGTTCTTAAACTTGCGTTATCTGTCAGAATATTTCAAAATGGATGAAAAATGTAACATTTATTAATTTTGTTAACATAACATATATATAAATTACCATATGGATATCACGTCAATAATTAATTTATTTTTAAAATAATAGGGGTAGAAATGTCGTTTTAATTTAATTTTATAATATCATCTCTTAATATTTTTAAAGTAAATAGAGTTAGTTTGATCTTTTACCTAAGTGCATAGGGATAGTTTGGTCTTTTAAAATAGAGATAAAATGTTAAAAATTTAATTAATTCATTTGAAATGCTTTCTTTGTTTCTTATTAACTATGTTAACTTTTTCTTTTTATCAAATTACAATACTTTTAATTCTCACAAATTTTTGTGACATTCAATTCCCTTTTAATTTATCTCTCATGCTTTAAATATCAATAGTAAAGGGTAAATTATCTAAATATACCAAAAAAATAAAAAAATTAAGGAATTAGGCCGTTTTCTAGAAAATTTACGGAAAAGGACCGATTTCCCTCAAAACGCGTCCACGTCAGCGCGTTTTAAGGGAAAATGCCAGCAAAGCGTGTCCCCAGGGGCGCGTTTTGCTGGCCAACGGTCAAAAGGCCCAACGGTCATTTTTTTCCCTATAAAAACCCCCCAACCCTTTTATTTTTTTCACACTTTAATCCTTCTCTCAATTTTCTCTCAAATTTCTCTCAATTTTCTCTCAAATTTCTGTCAAAGTCCTTGAAATTTACTCTCAAATTTTAAAATAGTCCTTTACTATTTACAAAAAAGCCCTTTTAATTTTTTAATATATTTTTTGGAAAATTTTAAAATTTTCGATCAGACATTACAATGGTAGGGAATTACTTCGTCTAGGCAAGAAGCACATCTCCGTCGAGCAAATAGAAATGGTAAGTTTTAATTTTAATTTTTCAATATTATTTAATATTTTTTTACAGTTATGCAATTTTAATTAATTCTTATTTTATAATTTTTTAAACAGTCTGTAGATCGGGTGTTGGAATGTTATATTCGCAACATGCATGGTCCCCCATCGCCGTTGATCAAGAATTACTGCGGGAAGCGGGTTTTTGGCACGTGGCCACGATAGGCCGGGGTTTAAGTTGGAGCCGCTTTTGATCGATGCATTGATAGAGAGGTGGAGACCCGAGACGCACACTTTCCATCTTCCATGCGGAGAGTGTACCATCACTCGGAAGATGTGCGATTGCGATTGGGATTACCGGTGGGCCAGTTCGGTCACCGGGTCCGCAACTTCGTGATTGGGGAGCCGTATGCTACGAGCTTCCGGGTGCCATTCCGATAAAATTCAAGGAGCTCGGATCGAGATGGCATGGTTACGAGACACATTCCCGAGCCGGATGAGGTTCGACCAAATTGAAAGAATACGGTATGCTCGGGCATACATTCTTCGATAATTGGAGGCTATCCGATGCCGGACCTTTCTAGAAACCTCGTCCACTTGAGATGGTCGCTAAAACTTGTTGATTTCAGAGCAAAGGTGAATTGAGTTGGGGGTCTGTCGTGCTATTGAGGTTGTATCAGGAGATGTGCGGGGCGACGCGACCGAGTAAAGCGAAAATCGGAGGTTGCCTATCACTCTGCCGCAATATGGGCACGGCTTTGATTTCCATTTTTACGTCCTCGACTTCGACCAACCATATTCATTCCCACTGATAAGGAGGTAAATTTAATGTTATATTTTACAATTATTATGTAGATTTATAGTATAATTGTATGCTAAAAATTTATTTAATTAGGTGGAACCATTCGGCGAGTTATGCAGGAATACCTACCTCGCTTGAAGATATACGGCTTCTATTGGACCAACAGTCGGAATCACAAGTAAGTTTCGAATTTCGTATTTATAATTTAGTATTTCGTATTTAGTGTTTAGTATTATGTATATAACTAATATTTTGGTAATGTTAATATAGTTTCAATGGACACCATACGAGGATCCTAAATTCGGCGATAATTCCGAGGAGTTCTTGCAAAATCCAAATCTGTTGGCACGTGAAGGTCCCATTGATCACCTATGCGATCAGTAGAGATGCACCACCGATCGGGTTCTGCGACAATTTGATTCCGCAACCGATCCCCGCCACCCGAGGTGCTCGATGATGAGCACAAAGTGGACTTATGACGATTGCACATGGATTGGCCAAGATTTTGGTCGAACATATCGAGACGTGGGAGAACCGGTATGACTACTTACCTATCCGGGAATCGATCGTCATCCCCGAGTTAGCGTGCGTGCCGGAATACATGCCATGGTTTAGGATCCATGGTAAGCCGTATATGTTGTCGGAAGAAGAGAGCGCGACGGTAACCGTCAACAAAGGGAACGTCGGGGCCCTTTAAATCCAAGGAGAAGGGGTGATGAGATTCGGGCCATCAACAAATACGCGACACAATCCACCGAGCCCAAAGAATAAATACCACACACGATCACCGTGCCCATCGGTTCAAATTGACGACACCGACATCACAACCTTCACCCTTTATGCCGTGTACGTACCCTACCCCTTATATGTATCCTAACCCGTATATGTTTCCTTTTCCCCACCCACCCAGTTGGAATGCATGGCGGGTTCGAGTCCGTTTCTCGACTACTCCGACCGCCAACCGATCTTGAGGCCGTCGTTGCGTGAGGATCACAGGAGGCGCCGTTGGGAGCACTTCTTTCTACCAGCCTCCTTCGCCATACGGATTCGCACACCCCCGCCGTGGTTTATGCAAACACCTCCGGTCGTTATTTTATCAAGGTGGGTCATCCTCGCAACACCCACAACTGCACTCCCAGTCTTGGAAACCTAATCCCCGCCCGAGGTTCCACGACCCCTCACGGAAGCTAGAAGAAGGAGGAATCCAAACACAGAATCGCCGACCGCCCCTGTGTGTGATCGATTCGGCCCAGCATCAACATTGATTCGGATCGGCTTTTTTATTTTTAAAATTGTAATAATTTTTTTATTTTTATTAAAAAAGTTGTTTTTTGTTGTTTAATTTTTTTATTGTAATTTAATATTAATATATGTAATAAAATAAGAAGTTGTTTTTATATTTTATTTTATTGTAATTTAATATTAATATATGTAATAAAATAAGAAGTTGTTTTTTATTTTTTATTTTATTTTAATATATTAAATAAATAAGAAGTTTTCTTTATTTTTATTTTATTATAATTTAGTTTTAATATATTAAATAAATAAGAAGTTTTCTTTATTTTTATTTTTTGTAATTTAGTTTTAATATATTAAATAAATAAGAAGTTTTCTTTATTTTTTATTTTATTGTAATTTAATATTAATATATGTAATAAAATAAGAAGTTGTTTTTATTTTTTATTTTATTTTAATTTAGTTTTAATATATTAAATAAATAAGAAGTTTTCATTATTTTTTATTTTTTATTTTTTAGTTTTAATATATTAAATAAATAAGAAGTTTTCTTTATTTTTATTTTATTGTAATTTAATATTAATATATGTAATAAAATAAGAAGTTGTTTTTTATATTTTATTTTATTGTAATTTAATATTAATATATGTAATAAAATAAGAAGTTGTTTTTTTTTTTTATTTTATTTTAATATATTAAATAAATAAGAAGTTTTATTTATTTTTTATTTTATTATAATTTAGTTTTAATATATTAAATAAATAAGAAGTTTTCTTTATTTTTTATTTTTTTTGTAATTTAGTTTTAATATATTAAATAAATAAGAAGTTTTCTTTATTTTTTATTTTATTGTAATTTAATATTAATATATATAATAAAATAAGAAGTTGTTTTTTATTTTATATTTTATTATAATTTAGTTTTAATATATTAAATAAATAAGAAGTTTTAGTTTTTTAATTAAATTAAATTTTCCAGCAAAGCGCACCCCTGGGGACGCGCTTTGCTGGCATTTCCCCTCAAAATGCGCTGACGTGGACGTGTTTTTAGGGGAAATGACCTTTTTCCGTAAATTTTCTAAAAATCGGCCCAATTCCGTAATTTTTTTTTATTTTTTTGGTATATATTGGTTATTCACCCAATAGTAAATGATATTATGTTTTTGAAGGATGTGAATGCTATTATTCTTTTGAAATAATTCCAGAAATTTTTTAAATGGAGAAACTTTCTTAATCTAGATAAAATATTATATTTTAATGACTTACGGATGTAAAAAGTCCTCAAACTTTTTTTAGAAAAAAAGCAATTAAGTCCCTCTCTTTTTTTCACTCAATTGAGCACTCTAACTTTCAAAATACATCAAAAAGCCCTTCAAACTTCTTAGAAAAAAGCAATTAAGTCCCTTTTTTTTTCACTCAATTGGGTAGTTGAACTTTTAAAATATATCAAAAAGACCCTCAAAATTTTTCAAAAAAGCAATTAAGTCCCTGCTCTTAGTAAAAATTAGAAAAAAAATTCTAAAAAATAATAAATTTTAGAAAAATTATTAAATTTTAATAAAAATATAAAAATTTAAATTTTATTAAAAATTAGAAAATTTTTATAAAAATCGTAAAAAATTAAAAAAAAATTATAAAATTTTATAAAAATCATAAAAAAATTTAACGACCCCTAATTATAGAAAAATTGTAAAATGCTTCTTTTTAGTATGATAATTTTTATGATTTTTTTACGAAACTTATATTTCTTTATATATTGTACAATTTTCTTACGACTTTATAAAATTTTATAATTTTTTTTATATTTCTATATATTTTATAATTTTTTACGATTTTTTATAAAATTTTACAATTTTTTATATTTTTTTACGATTTTCTACGATTTTTTCTATTTTTTAATAAATTTTTAATATTTGAATTTTTTATTAAAATTTAATAATATTTATATCTTTTATTGATTTTATTTTTTTTCTAATTTTTAATAAAAGTAGGGGCTTAATTGTTTTTTTTTTTTTTAAGTTTGAGGGTCTTTTTGATGCATTTTGAAAGTTCAAGTACCCAATTGAGTGCAAAAAAAAAAAGTAGGGGTTTAATTGCTTTTTTTGAAAAGGTTTGAAGGCCTTTTTGATACATTTTGAAAGTTCAAGTACCCAAATGAGTGCAAAAAAAAAAAAAAAAAAAAGGGTTTTTTTTTTTTTTGAAAAAGTTTGAGGGCTTTTTGCACCCTTAAACCTATTTTAATTTAATTAATGTTATGAATGTTATTAAGTGGATGTTCAACCTTTCATCTTCCTTAACCTTTCATCTTTCATCTTCCTTTAACTCTTCACATTTCATCTTCTTGTAACCCATTTCCTATTTATGTATTAGAAAATGAGGAGTCTAATCTCCCTATATATATAGAAGTATACTACTTGTAATGATGATAGAAAAGAAGAGAAATGCAATAAAAGCCCTCTTATTGTCATCTATTATTCTTGTGTTCTTTGTATTATTATTACTATTTTATAACACATTATCAGCACAATTTTATTCAAGAGTGGCGGGTCTTTAGTTTACGTCAAAATTTTGTTGGGCTCCAAGTATTGAAATTTAATTGTTTGGTTAAAAAAATCATTAGTGGTTGATGGAGATTTGCTTGAGGATGATCACTTTCTCTTTACTACAAAGAATGCTCATATTCTCTACTTCTCATCCACAATTACCTAAGTATAATCAATTTTTTTTTTTAAATTTGATTCGATTTCTATTAAGAATTTCAATTTATATAATTCTCTATTTCCATATCTATGAATTTATAAATCCCTTCTCAAGTTTGTTTGTTGTGCTTTCTATGTAGATATATATATTTGTTATTTTTTTATAGAATTTATTGGTTTAGTTTTAATTTTGATTAAATTATATGATTGTTCTTATCTGTTCTTATCTATTGTAAATGTGTATTATATGCAATGATTATTTGTGTATTATATGCAATGATTATTTGATGGGCTAGTATGGGTATAATAATCACTATAACTATAGTGATTATATTAATTTTAATGAAAATATTTATGTGATACTCAAAGATCATTTGACACATGCATATTGGTTGAATATTTTGTCAAGGTTTGATTAAAAAGAAAAGGAAACAATGTATAAACACATTTGATTTATCACAATGATATTGAAGTAAATTTGCAAACAATGATGACTTTATTGGCTTTGTTAACAAATTATATTGTTTATTCATTCCAAAAAGTGAATGGAACTTATTGTTGTTGTCGAAACCATTTTTTAAGTTTTGAAAAAAGCGGGGATCGACTTTAAAAAAACAAAAACGGGAGTCGCCACCAATCCCTTTTTGCTTAGGTGTGATTGGATCACCTTATAAAACGTTTTATTTCAAAACATTGATTTTGGCCTACGAAATTCAAGAAAACGGGTTCGGGAGTCGGTTACCTACGAGGAAGGATTAGCACCCTCGTAACGCCCAAAATTGGTACTGGATTGATTAGTTATTGTCCTAATGTCGAAAATTCGAAAAGATTTGAAAACATGATTTCTTTAAAAACTTGAACAATTTGAGTTGGAACTTGAGATTCCTTTGTTCCGAAAGAATGCAAACATCATATCCAGCACGTTAGGACATGATGTTTTAAACCCTAGTAACCAAAATCATCTCATGATTTACAAAATTCATTAAAAGGATATTTAGTTATTTAGTCAAACGGAAAATCGTACCCAGCACGTTAGGGCACTATTTCCCGAATTTCTAAACACAAAACATTGCCTTATTTAAGAAAAACTTTTGGATAAAATGTGGTAATTAAAGGAGATAGATATTTTTAAACAAAGATTTTTAAAAAAGTAACATTAAATTATTACAAAAAAGTACAATTTACTAAAGTTATAGGTCATATTAACAATTAACACTAATATAAACAATTAAGTAAAATAATGACAAGCAATAATAATAATGTTAAGGTAAACAAAGATAACAAATTTATTCTTAAAAATATGAATGATCAAATAAAAGATAGAAAGCATATAATAAAAAATTTATTTTAAAAAAGAAATTAATGAATAAACATGAAAATTTTTACATAAGATTAAATGTATATATAAAAATAAGGTGAATAATGTATATATAAAAAAAACTATAATAATATAAAAAAATATGGAAATTTCTAAAAAAGATAATATCTATATTCATGAGAAAATAAGTAAGATACATTTTTAAATAAATAAATAATATATAACTTTAAATAAAAATATATTTATAATACAATAATCTAATACATATATACATAAAAACTACGTATTTAACAATAAACAATATAAACAATATAGGTTATACAATATACAAAATTTTATACAATATTAAGGATAAAACAATTTAAATGTTATATATAATATAATATAAAAAAATATAATATAATAACTAATATACAAATTTTAAAATAATATGTAATATATAAATAATATTGAACTTAATAAAATAACATAATATAAATAATAAATAGTAATAATTTAATACATATATAATACTAAAATAATTAAAATATAAGAAAATAAAATGAAAATTAAAAGAATTCAAAGAAACAAGGATCAAATCAGAATATAAAAAAATATGAAGTAAAATTGTAAAAAGGATGATGTTGGAACGCATGCCAAACTATAGGGACTTATTGGGCAATTATGCCCTATCTCCTAAACGGTGCCGTTCCAAAGTTTGTATTTAAATGGCCAGGGACCAAATCGAGACAGAAGCAAATTTTCAGGGCTGGATTAAAAATAAAAGAAAATTTAAATTGAACTAAATTACAAGTAATAAAATTGCGGAAGGACCAAAGATCCAAATTGCCCCTTTTATAAAAACACGCGGATCCTCCCCTGGTCGGGTCAACGCGCGGGTTAAGAGGGGTAAAACGACGTCGTTTTGGGCTATAGTAACCAGCCCCAAAACGTCGTCGTTTTAGATATTTATAAAAGCTAATTTTTTTCTAAAAAAATTCATTTTTCTCTGTTCTTTTTAAAAAAACCAAAATGCTCTCCCTCTCCCCACTTCTCTTGACGATTTCCGGCGAGGACTCCGGTGAAACTCCGGCGCCGATCACCGCCGCACGCTGCCGTCGTCGGCCAAAAGGTAAATTTTTTCTCTCTTTTTCGTATATTTTTTAGTTTAATACTTATATCTATATAGTTTAGGAAAAAAAATAAAAAATATTTGTATATGTTGCAATGACAGATTCGAAAGAAAAAGAAAAGAAAGAAAAAAAAAAAGGGAAAGGCTTAGGCGAAAACCCGTAAAGGGCGCCTTGAGACCAAAGGGGTTTTGAGTTGAAAACCCGAAAAGGGCGGCTCAAATTTTGAATGGGCATGCAGTGATCTTGCTATACCTGAATCAACAAGAAATGAAGCATGTTACATATCGGGGCATCGGCAAAGTACTTTGGATCTTCTAAACGCATGTTAAGCTCAAAACAGTCTTCATGGAGTTTGTATATAGGAGCCCAATCTGCAATATCTAGGTCACCTGGTCATTGTTCTATTCATATCAATTTACTATCTTTGGATTTTTTTCTTCTCAAAGATGTTTTCCCAGTTAATTTCTTTTTATTTATTGATAATTTATTCAGTTTGAACTAACCTCAAGATCAATTTATATGTTGTTCATTGTTACCATTCATAAGCATGTTGCATTGAAACAATGATTGATGAACTAATAATTTCACAAAAGAAGTTCTACATATTACTTTGGAAATTTCTAGATAATACAAGAAACTGAAACAGGACAATTGTTTAGAATTTCCATGTATATGGATTGGAAATATTTGAGAAAGAAGAGTCTAGATGGAGACTAGTTCTCTGAATTCTTTGTCCAAATGGTAATTGGACAAAATAATGAGTTGATGTGACGAAAGTAAGCGATGTCATCAGGTCATAACATTCGGGGAATGGTGTGACAAACCAAGTTGATGGAAAATTCAGAACCCCTGAATTATGGTGGAATGGATTGAATTTGAAATAAATCCTGTACCCTTAAATTGCAGTAGGGACGAATTGAAAAAGTTTCAATTCCTATAAATCATGGTAGGATGGTTTGAAGGTGGTACAAGCCTTGTGTCCTCAAGTTTCAAGTGGAGCGGACTCTGAAATTACAGTGGGGCAAGCAGGTTGAGCAGAATATGATTGATATTTCGAGAGGAACAAGGATGAAGAACAAATGAGTGATGACACCTTGAGTAGGAATCATACTCATAACATTTTTGCATTCATATATCATAGCGCATCTCATTAGGAGCATTTGACTCATATCGATTAGGGCCTCCTAATCATTTGGCATAAGCATATACCCATTCTACAGGTCATATCCTCTATAGGACAATGTAGTAGGGTAAAATGTCACCAGCCTTGTCTCCCTGAGTTTGCAGTGGAGCGGGCTAAAAGATAGCAGATCTTATATTCCTGAAGTTGCAGGAAGTAGATCGAAGATACTAGCCTGCCTCCTTGAAGTTGCAGCAGAGCAGACAGAAGACAGCAGATCTTATCTTCCTGAAGTTGCAGGAAGTAGATCGAAGATACTAGCATGCCTCCCTGAAGTTGCAGCGAAACAGACAGAAGACAACATATCTTATCTTCCTGAAGTTGCAGGAAGCAGATCGAAGATACTAGCCTGCCTCCCTGAAGTTGCAACGGAGCAAACTGAAGACAGCAGATCTTATCTTCCTAAAGTTGCAAGAAGCAGATCGAAGATACTAGCCTGCCTCCCTGAAGTTGCAGATCTTATCTTCCTGAAGTTGTAGGAAGCAGATCGAAGATACTAGCTCGCCTCCCCCGAGTTGCAATGAGCAGATCAAGACAACAGATCTTATCTTCCTAAAGTTGCAAGAAGCAGATCGAAGATACTAGCCTGCCTCCCTGAAGTTGCAGCAGAGCAGACTGAAGACAGCAGATCTTATCTTCCTGAAGTTGTAGGAAGCAGATCAAAGATACTAGTCTGGCGTCCTTGAAGTTGCAAATGAGCAGCATCAAGACAACAACGAGATCTTATCTTCCCGGTTGCAGGAAGTCGATCGAAGATACTAGCCTACCTCCTCGAAGTTGCAAAGAGAGCGCATCAAGACAAGCAGATCTTGTCTTCCTAAAGTTGCAGGAAGCAGATCGAAGATACCTGTCTGGCATCTCTGAGTTTGCAGTGGAGCAGACTAAAGATAGCAGATCTTGTCTTCCTGAGTTTGCAGCGAAGCGGATCGAAGATACCTGTCTGGCATCCCTGAGTTTGCAGTGGAGCATACTAAAGATAGCAGATCTGGCCTTCCTGAAGTTGCAGTGAAGTAGATCGAAGACATCAGTCTCGTCTCCCTGAGTTTGCAGTGGAGTAGACTAAAGATAGAGGATATTGCATTCCTAAAGTTGCAGTGAAGCAAATTGAAGCCATCAAACATATAGTTCAATACCTCTGAAATTGCAGATGGGTTGGAAGTTATTTGAAGAAGACAAGGATCAAGAACTCAGGACTCGGCAAGGCCGGTCAAAATTAGTCCTTTGATAGTCTTTGCTCTATTCTCGTTACACGACAATGAGCAAAGAGGGGCAGCTGTAGGAACCCAATTTAGCCCGGGCCCGAATAAGCCAAAAACAAAAAAATAAAATAAAATAAAAAATAAATAAACCAAACGTCCCAAAGTTTTACAGTCCATTTACAGCCCAGACTATTGCCCAATAAACCATAAACCCATTACACCCAGACCCAACTAAACCTAATACCCAAAACCCGAATGGCCCAATGGCCCAAATTTGGTTTCAAAAATCAGAAACCCCGAACCCTAGGGTTCCCTCCTCGCGTCGCAGCTCCCAACACAGGCCCTTCCTCGCGCCGCAATCAGCGCGCGAATAGCGCTCCACCGCCGTGTTTCTCGCCATTCACCTGCAAAACAAGGAAAGGATACAGACAGTAGCAGCAAAATAAGATTTTGTATTTATTTTTTTAATTTATTTTAGGGCTATAAAAACCCTAACCTAATCTGTAAAAAGACACACATATATACAGAAAATACAGAGATTAAAAAAAAAACGAATAGCAGAGGTGATTTCCGGTTACTCCTTTTCGTCCTTTTTTATTTTCTTTCGATTCATGCAATTTTTTTATGTACAAATACCACTAAAAATAGATAGAACGAGATTACCTTTTTGATTGGCACTAAAAAACGACGTTTTTTAGCCTAGGGGCCGCCGTGAGCGACGGCGCGTGAGGCGTGTGGGGGACGTGCGATGACGGCCGGAGGTCGGAAGACCTATGAAGGCAGAGCATTCTCTGGCCATTCTGTTGTTTTTTTTAGAAACTGGATTAAAATGTTTTTTTTCACTATTTTTTAGTTTATATAGGTCATCCATACGAAGCCGTTTTGGGGGTCACCTTTAAAGGCCAAAACGACGTCGTTTAAGGGCCAGGATCCGCGCGTTGACCCGATATCCAGGGAGGATCCGCGTGTTTTTATAAAAGGGGAAATTTGACTCTTTGGTCCTTCCCGCAATTTTATTACTTGTAATTTCGTTCAATTTAAATTTTCTTTTATTTTTTAATCCAGCCCGGAAAATTTGCTTTTGTCTCGATTTGGTCCCTAAAGCCATTTTAAAGGCAGGTGATGTAACGGCGCCGTTTAGGAGATAGGGCATAATTGCCCAATAAGTCCCTATAGTTTGGCGTGCGTTCCAACATCATCCTTTTTACAATTTTACTTCAGTTTTTTTATTATTCTGATTTGATCCTTGTTTCTTTGATTTTTAATTCTTTTTATTTTCATTTTATTCTTATTTTTAATTATTTTAGTATTATATATGTATTAAACTATTACTATTTATTATTTATACTAGGTTATTTTATTAAGTTCAATATTATTTTAAAATTTGTATATTAGCTATTATATTACATATTTTTTTAAATTTTGTATATTATATATTATTATATTATATATAACATTTAAATTGTTTTAACCTTAATATTGTATAAAATTTTGTATATTGTATAACATATATTGTTTATATTATTTATTTTTAAATATGTAGTTTTTATGCATATATGTATTAGATTGTTGTATTATAAATATATTTTTATTTAAAGTTATATATTATTTATTTCTTTAAAAATATATCTTACTTTGTTTTCTCATGAATATATATATTATCCTTTTTTAGAATTTGCCATATTGTTTTTTATTATTATAGTATTTTTCTTTATATACATTATTCATCTTATTTGTATATATACATTTAATCTTGTGTAAAATTTTCATGGTTATTCCTTAATTTCTGTTTTAAATAGATTTTTTATTGTTTGCTTTCTATCTTTTATTTGATCATTCATATTTTTAAGAATAAATTTGTAATCTTTATTTACCTTAGTATAATTGTTATATTGCTTGCATTATTTGCATTATTTGTTATGTTATTATTTTTACTTAGTAAAATGCTCTTTGAAATTTATGTTTGGTAATGTTCTAATGCCACATTTCATTCAAAACATTGTTTTAGAAAATGTATTTCATTTTTAATTGCAACTATTTATCCAAAAGTTTTTCTTAAATAAGGCAATGTTTTGTGTTTAGAAATTCGGGAAATAGTGCCCTAACGTGCTGGGTTTCGATTTTTCGTTTGACTAAATAACTAAATATCCTTTTAATAAATTTTGTAAATCATGAGATGATGTTGGTTATGAGGGTTTAAAACATCATGTCCTAACGTGCTGGATTTGATGTTTGTATTCTTTCGGAACAAAGGAATCTCAAGTTATAACTCAAATCGTTCAAGTTTTTAAAGAAATCATGTTTTTAAATCTTTTCGAATTTTCGACATTAGGACAATAACTAATCAATTTGGTACCAATTTTGGGCGTACGAGGGTGCTAATCCTTCCTCGTACGTAACTGACTCCCGAACCTGTTTTTCTATTTCGTAGACCAAAAATTTTTCTTTTACAAGGTGATCCAATCATACCTAAACAAGAAAAAGGGTTGGTGGCGACTCCATTTCATTTTTAAAGTCGATCCCCGTTTTTAAAAAAAAAAACTTAAAAATGGTTTCGACAGTTGTTATTGGCAAAGGGATAAGTGGAAGATGGATGGTCCAAAATGTTGCTAAATGTTTATTCTTGGAACAAAATGATTAATGGTTTATACTAATTAATCATTCTTTGGAGCGGATAATACCTTATGATCTTATTGGCAAAGAATATGAGATAAGGTTACATTATTTTCCAAATTATTTCTTACACATTCCTTGAAGTGAATGTTTGCAATAAATATAATAAATTGTATGATCACTTTTGATCATTGAACTCAATTTGACTATTTGAAAATTTTGACATATTCCCTGAAGTGAATATTGCATATACTTCTATAAAAAATATATATTTCTTTTGTTGAAATAATGATATTGTGGACCTCTCATTGGTTTAGACATTTCTAGAAGTAAATGCCATAATATTACTTATATGTGGATACTAGATAAAATGAATGACAATGAAATTATCAATTATCACAATTTATATTGACATTATAATTCTACTAACTGTGAAAAAGTATAAGGCTAAAAAAAAGGGGATGATGTTAATAAATATTATGATAATTATGAAAGCATTGTCTACATGCCTGTAGCATGTCTAAAACATTAAATTTTGCAAAGTCTTATAAAGAAAAAGAGATGTTCTGTAATGCATGATAATAAAATTTGAATTGACATTATGCTATAAGAGGTGGAGGTTAGAAAATTTTAATTTTAAACCTCTATAGTTGTAGCTTTAATATCTTATTGTGACCTTATAATATTTTATATTTTATTGTGTTATGGTATATAAAACAATTTATCTAACTGCATGCTCCTTAAAGTGATTGATTAGTGACATGAACTTATTCTTTGTTATGTTTAATATATGCTTTATTTATACTTATTCTTTATATAAAAATATATTTTCTTATATATAAATAAATAAAGTTTTTTTTAAGATATGAAATTTTTATCATCTATGTTGAAAAGAATTGCAAAATTGCATATATTTTTTAAATAAATTACACATTTACTAATGCTATATTATGAAATAATATTTTATTATATGCTCTTAAAGAGCTAATTAATATTGCATTAGATTGCCAAAACTCTAGAAGAGCTAATTTTGCACCTCCTTATGATGCAAAATTTTGTAAAACATAATATTATTTTTTAAAGATCAAGAAGATATATGTTGAAGGTAATATTTATATGTTTTACATTAAAACCATGGATAGATATGACATGAGATACTCGTATTTTTGTATGATAAATATTCCACGAAAGAATACATTACACGTATATGATTAACATATGAGATAGTGAAAAGAAGTTCATAGTGATGGTATGATCGGTTAGACCTGTAACACCCATAACCCGTATCCGTCACCGGAACAGGGTTACGGAGCATTACCGGAACTTTTAGAGCATTCACAAATATTTCATGTAAATTTCTATTCATTAACAAAAAATATTCATATCGTCCCTTAAATGGACCCTCGAGGCCCAATACGAGCATTAGAATCAAGTCGGGACTTAATCAGAACCTCTAAGAATTTTTCGCGAAATTACAAAAATTTTCCAAGTTGCAGGGCTCACATGCCTGTGTGGTCCGAGGGACACGCCCGTGCTACAGGCTGTGTTCGACCCCATGTAACTCTCTGACTTGTGCACACGGCCATGCCACATGCTCGTGTGCTAGGCCGTGTGGTTAATTAAATTCTTTCAAAATTAAGTGCAGGTTTCACACGGACAAAACACACGCCCGTGTTTCAGGCCGTGTAGCACACACGGCTGAGACACATGCCCGTGTCTCTGCCCGTGTGCTCAATTCTGAGCATTCTATTTCTCAAAATTTAGGTGCAGAGGACACACGGCCTAACCACACGCCCATGTACCAGGCCATGTGTCACACACGGTCAAGACACACGCCCGTGTGTCTGCCCGTGTGGACAAAATAAAGTCATTTCTAGCTTCATTTCTCACCCAAAATCATACTAATGTCCTGAACTAAAAATCACATCCAAATACCAACCATTTTAAGCATTCAAATTAAGCAAACTCTATCATTCCACAAGACATATCATTACATGCATACATGCTTATAATCTTACCTTGGTTTAATCTATATGTTAGACATAATTTGATCAATTACTTAACATATATGAGGATACCATATTAAGAAATTACAAGTACATCAAAACAAGCCAGTACTAGCCATTCTAATGGCTAGATTACAAACATAATTATCAAGCCACTAATGGCCAAGTTATCCTATACATGCCATTATACCAAAATCATTTTACTATGTATAACCAAAATAAGCTAGTAGATAGTGTGATGATGCTCCAATGATCTCCAACCTTCGCAAGCTTCCGAGCACTATAAAACATGGGAAAATAAAACGGATTAAGCATTACATGCTTAGTAAGTTCGTATAACGGAAAACTAAACTTACCGATCCTATTTATTAAATGTAAGCATACAATAACATGTTTTCCATCAACTTGGAAAAATTGCCTAAATACAAACATTCAATCAAACATGTTAGTCACAAAATTTTAATATACATCAAGTAAACATAGATGAGCTCATCAGGTCATATTCTTTCAAGACATTATCATTCCATCTCATAATTCTCTCATCTTACCAAAAGTTTTGTCTGTTGAACCATTGAAGTTCCGATGGATGCTCAAGTGGTACACTCGAGGTGTACAACATAATAAACCGTAAATTGTTTTTCAAGAGTACCCATTAGGGCACTTAATAAAGGAACACTCTTTCGAGCCACATATCGTATAACAGGATTACCAGTCCAGGCTAAATCCTTTATTTAACGTATGCTCAAAAGAGCTCAATTAGGATTACCAGTCCAGGCTAAATCTTAATTGTAACATATACTCGAGAGGTATTATATCAGGATTACTCGTCTGGGCTAAATCCTTTCTATAATGAGGTCATTAGGATGACTCGTCTAAGCTAAATCCATCAGCAATAAATGCAAGACCTCATGCATTTTGGGAAAGCACATATATCTGTCGGAATTCAATATTCAAATGAAACTTAACCCTTTTTCAACCATTTCAAGCATGTATTCATTATTATATCATAACATCCAAGAAATTCACATAAATAATAATCACATTTCATACAACACAACATTAAATATAACATAATTACATGCTCGATTAAGTTTCACGAACTTACCTCGACACCTGTTCGCGTATAAAGTCTACTAATTTGAAACCTTTTCTTTTCCTTAGTCTAACCTCGAATTTTTGTTGCCTGGATCTATATAAATAACTTTAATCATCAATTTCACACATTTCATATTCATTTGGACTCAATTTACGTCCTACGCAAAATTACCATTTTGCCCCTAACTTTTCCATAAATTCTAATTTCGTCCCTAGGCTCGGAAAATGAAATTTATGCAATTTACTCCCTATTCAAAGCTTAACCAAATTTTCAATATAGAATTTACAGCACATATTTTCTATAAATTTTAGAATTTTTCATCAATTTTTACAACTTTACATTTTAGTCCCTAAATCATGTTTTCATCAAAAATCACTTTGTAAAAGTTGTTTATCTATCAACAATCTTTCATTTTCTACCATAAATTTCTAATTTTCAGCATATTCATCCATGACCCATTTTCCATACTTTGATAACTTTTCAAATTGATCCCCCAAATAGATAGATTAAGCTATCCTGGTTTCAAAATTATCAAAATTACTAAAAACGTGACAAGGAAACTTACCCAATTAAGCCATGAAAGTTTCTTCTCTCTATCCTAGGGTTTCCATGTATTTTAGGTTGAAGATGACTTAAAAATAAGATGATATCTTTTATGATCTTTTTAATTAATTTAATTATTTTAATTTCCAATTTAGTCATTGCCCTTTTTCTCAATTTCCATGGATGAGTCACCAAAATATCTACATAATTTTCTTTAATGGTCTAATTACCATATAAGGACCTCAAGTTTTGAATTCCATAGCTATTTAATCCTTATAGCTACTAGAATTCAACTTTTGCATTTTATGCGATTTAGTCCTTCTCGTAATTAAGCACATAATTAGTAAAATTTTCTTATCAGAATTTTCACATGACATTTCTAACATATTACAGACCATGTAATAAAATAAAAATAAATTTTATTTTCGGATCGTTTTTATGGTTCAGAAACCACTATTCCGATTTCACTGAGAAATGGGCTGTTACAACTCTTCCCCCTTAAGGATTTTCGTCCTCAAAATCTTACCAGTAAAAAGATTCAGATATTGCTTCCTCATAGTATCCTCCGGTTCCCAGGTAGCCTCTTCTATACCGTGTCGTTTCCAAAGAACTTTTACTAATGCTACCTTTTTATTTCTTAACTCTTTTGTTTCCCGAGCTAAGATTTTGATTGGTTCTTCACTATATGTTATATCAGGCTGTATCTCAACTTCTTTCGGAGAAATAACATGTGAAGGGTCTGATCGGTACCGTCGTAACATAGACACATAAAAAACATTATGAATCCGATCAAGTTCTGGTGGCAAAGCTAATCGATATGCAATCGGTCCAATTCTTTCTATAATCTCATATGGTCCAATGAACCGTGGACTCAGTTTTCCTTTACGACCAAACCGGAGAACTTTCTTCCAAGGTGATACTTTCTAGAATACCTTGTCACCGACTTGAAATTCTATTTCTTTTCGTTTAAGATCAGCATAGGACTTTTGACGATCAGAGGCTGCTTTCAAACTGTCTCGGATTACTTTCTCTTTTTCCTTGGTTTCACGAACTAAGTCAACTCCGTGTAACTTTTTCTCACTAAGTTCAGTCCAATACAATGGAGTTCTACATTTGCGACCATATAAAGCTTCATACGGTGCCATTTTAATACTAGACTAATAACTGTTATTATAGCAAATTCAACCAAAGGCAAATACTTTTCCCAGTTACCTTCAAACTCAAGTATACAACACCGAAGCATATCTTCCAAAATATGTATTACCCGTTCAGATTGACCATCTGTCTAGGGATGAAATACAGTGCTAAAGTGTAACTGAGTACCCAGAGCTTCTTGCAATTTACTCCAGAATCGAGATATAAACCGAGGGTCTCTATCAGAAATAATGGAGACAGGCACTCCATATAATCTGACAATCTCAAAAGCATATAATTCAGCCAATTTATCCAAGGAAAAGTCCATACATACCGGAATAAAGTGTGCAAACTTTGTCAACTGATCAACAATCACCCAAATGGCGTCTTTCTTCTTTGGAGACAGGGGTAACCCCGATACAAAGTCCATAGTAATTCTTTCCCATTTCCATTCAGATATCGTAACCGGCTGTAATAGTCCAAAAGGCAATTGGTGTTCAGCTTTTACTTGCTGACATATCAAACATTTGGATACAAACTCAAAAATATCCCGTTTCATTCCCAGCCACCAGTACATCATTTTCAGATCGTTGTACTTTTTATTACTACCAGGATGAATAGACATGTTACCATTATGAGCTTCATTCAGAATCTTCTGTACTAGTTCTGAACTTTTCGGTACACATACTCTGCCTCTGAATAACAAACAACCATCAGTCCCTATCTAAAATTTTGAGTCAGGAGTCGATTCACTTTGTATCCGTTTTTCTTGCAACTTACTATCATTTTTCTGAGCTTCAGAAATCTGTTGCAAAAATGTTAGTCTAGCTTTTAACTCAGTTATAATTGAACCATCATCAGATAATGACAATCGGGTATTCATTGCTCGCAAAGTATACAGGGATTTTCTGCTCAAAGCATCTGCCACTACATTGGCTTTTCCCGGATGATAGTAAATAACAAGATCATAATCTTTCAATAATTCAAGCCACCTGCGCTGTCTTGAAGCTAGGCTACTACTTTACCTTCTTGCATCAAAACACAGCCTAAACCATTTAATGAAACATCACTGTAAATTATAAATTCCTTACCCGATTTAGGCTGAACTAACACTGGTGCTTCTGTCAATAAAGCCTTTAATCTGTCAAAACTCTGCTGGCATTTATTAGTCCACTCAAACTTTATATCTTTCTGTAACAAACGAGTCATTGGAGAAGCTATTATTGAAAAACTTTTTACAAACCTCTGATAATAACCAGCTAGTCCCAGAAAACTTCGGACTTCAGACACATTCTTCGGTGGCTTTCAATTAACAATGGTTGAAATTTTATTCGGGTCCACTCTGACACCTTCAGCAGATACTATGTGCCCAAGAAAACTAACTTCCCGTAGCCAAAATTCACATTTATTGAATTTGACATACAATTGTTTCTCTCACAGTGTTTGCAACACTATTCTCAAATGCTTAGCATGTTCATTTTCATCTCGGGAGTAAACCAAAATATCATCTATAAATACCACCACAAACCTGTCTAAATATGGGCTGAAAATTCTGTTCATCAGGTCCATAAACACTGCAGGTGCATTTGTCAAACCGAATGGCATCACAAGAAACTCGTAGTGTCCATACCTGGTTCTAAAAGTTGTCTTGGGTACATCTGAATCTTTTACCCGTAGTTGATAGTAACCAGAACGGAGATCAATATTTGAAAATATAGTGGCACATTTTAACTGGTCAAACAAGTCATCAATACGAGGCAATGGATACTTGTTCTTTAATGTTACTTTGTTGAGCTGTCTATAATCAACACACAGCCTCAACGATCCATCTTTCTTCTTTACAAACAAAATCGACGCATCCCAAGGTGAGAAACTAGGTCGAGCAAAACCTCTGTCAATCAATTCTTGCAACTTTGCTTTCAACTCTTCTAGTTCAATAGGAGCCATCATGTAAGGTGCTATGGATATAGGTGTTGTACCCAGAATAAGACCTATAGAGAATTCCACTTCTCTATCCGGTGGTAAACAAGGTAATTTTTCTGGGAATACATCAGGAAATTCACATACAACCGGCACTAACTAAATCTTCGACTCAGATACTTTAGTATCCAACACATATGCAAGATAAGCATTATAACCCTTTCTGACATATTTTTCTGCTGATATTGCTAAAATCACATTAGGTAATCCATCCAATTTATCAGATTCAACATGAAGTAATTCACCACTCTAACATTCCAATACAATATATTTCTGTTTACAATTCACCATTGCATCATATTGGGTTAACCAATCCATTCCCAAAATCAAATCAAATTCATCGAATGGCAATAAGATCAAGTTAGCTGAAAAGCAATAACCTTTTACCATCAACGGACAGTTTTTACAGACTTTATCCACCATAACACACTAGCCTAAGGGGTTTGAAATTTAATCACAAATTCAGTGAATTCAACAGGTAAATTTTTAACAGACACTAAGTTTGTACATATGTATGAGTGTGTGGAACCAGGATCAATCAAAGCAGTAATTTCAGTATCAAGTAGAGAAAATGTACCAGTAATGACGTCTGGTGCAGAGGCATCTTCTCTAGCATGAATAACATATGTTCTTGCAGGTGTTCGTGCCTCAGATCTAACTGCTGTATCCCTAGTAGTACCTCGACTACCACTAACATTTCTGGGGTGACGGGGTGGCCTACCCCTCGAGATAGGATTACTAGGCTTTGGAGCTGGTTCTATTTCTTTTTCAATTTTTTTCTAGACAATCTCTAAGAAAATGATCAAGTGAACCACATCTATAACAAGCTCCACTTCTAGACCGACATTCCCCATGATGAAATTTGTTACAATGTTTACATTTTGGTTTGGGATTACCAACACTACCCACACTGGTCACAGATGGAGATGAAGACCTCGGGTTAGAACGTTGAGAGCCCCACTCTCATCCAGAATATCCCATAGAGGTGGTAACACAATCATAATACTTCTTTAATTTCTTAGAAGCAAATGATTGTGACTTACTCATAGTTCTTTTTCCAGAAACCCGAGCTTCTCTTTTAGCTTATTTCTTCTCTTTACTTAATTCTTCAGCTTTATGGGCTCGTTCGAACAGTACCACAAAATCTCTTATTTCGAGAATTTTGATCAACAATTTGATGTCTTCATTTAAACCCTCTTCAAAGCGTTTACACATCTCAACCTCAAACTGGACCCATTCTCTGGCATATTTACTCAGCCGAACAAATGCTTGTTCATATTCAGACACAGTCATATTTCCCCACTTAAGTTCTAAAAATTCTTTCTTTTTCTGATCCATGAATCTCTAACTAACATATTTCTTTCTGAATTCAGCCTGGAAGAATTCCCATGTAACATTCTCCTTGGGTACCACTGAAGTTATGGTATTCCACCAATGATAAGCTGTGTCTTTCAGTAGAGATACTGCACATTTTAGACATTCATCAGGTGTACAGGATAATTCATCCAAAACCCGAATAGTATTTTCCAACAAAAATTTAGCCTTTTCCGGATCATCATCTGTAGTAGCTCTAAATTCTTTTGCCCCATATTTACGAATTTTGTCTACTGGGGGCTTACCAGTTCTAGCGGGTTCAACACCTTGTGGTACCTCAAGAGCCAATTGAGGAACAGGTGGGGGAGGTCATTGTACAACAGGGTTTGTTCTTAGATACTGTGTAAACTATTCATTCATCATTAGAAAGAAGGTTTGTTTTGCCCCATCACTTTGGCCCTTAGATACGGGCCTATCACTACCAGATGCAGAAACAACTCTTTAAACTGAAGCTGAAGCATTGCTCTCAGCTTCATCGGATTCAGCTCTAGCTCAGTTGGACGACATTACTATATGAAAAACACATTTAAAATGATCAGGAGACATCACACTATCACAATTTATATAATGGCATGTATAGCTAAACTCGTGTTTGCTACGTTCAATCCGAGAATCGGCTAAATCGTAGCTCTGATAGCACTAAATGTAACACCCCTAACCCGTATCCGTCGCCAGAACAGGGTTACAGAGCATTACCAGAACTTTCAGAACATTCACAAATATTTCATGTAAATTTCTATTCATTAACAAGGACTTTTCATATCGTCCCTTAAATGGACCCTAGAGGCCCAATACGAGTATTAGAATCAAGCTGGGACATAATCGAAACCTCTAAGAATTTTTCACGAAATTATAAAAATTTTCCAAGTTGTAGGGCTTGTAACATCCTGAAATTGGGGCTATTTGTGATTGAATTATTTTTCTTGTGTTTAAATCTCTGTGATATTATTTGTGGTGTTATAAGACTTAATTAGGGGTCTTGAGTAAGCTCGGTTTAGTAGGATAATTCTTAGTATGGTTTATTTAATGAAGTGGATTATGTGAGGTTAGCACTTAAGTTAATTTAAGTGTTAATTAAAGCACATAAGGAATTAATGGCAAAGTGGTTATGGTGTTTGAACTTATAGCTTGAGGTTAGAGGTTCGAGTAGTATGTTTAGCATTTTTAAAAGTTTATTTTGTATGTTAGCATTAATGGCCGGTCAACCTATGATTATGATAGGTTGGACTTTCATTTTGGTAAGTTGAATTTATTTTAAAAGAAAGCATGGAATAAGGGATAAGATTCCTAAGGTTATGGAAGGATATCTTGAAGTTATGGTAAATTGAGGGGACAAAAGGCTTGGTTTGTGGAAAATGTTTTGAAACTAACTCATGGCCAATTGACCATGAACTTGGACGGCAATGTGGCTAAGGGAGGATTTGGCCGAATATGCTAGTAATTGGTAAGGTTTAGGAGTGTTTTGGTCATTCCTAGCATTTGGTGAAAAAGGTTGCAATTCTCTCTCAATCTCTTTTCTTCTCTTTTGGCCAAATTTTACCTTGTGATAAGCCTAAACTCTTTTGACCATTTGGTCATTTCTTTTGCTCATCTTCTATTTTCTCTATTTCATTCTCTCAAAACCAAAACATTCATCAACATCTTGTTCTCCTATTTGTTTTGCTTAAACACCAAAAATCTTCTATACTCTCTTCTTTGCCAAACTCTATTCCCTTTTCCTATTATTTTCTTTTTGTTCTTTAGCCGAATATACCTCTTTGTTGTGCCGAAAATTTTCTTCTCCTATCTTGAATCACTTTGGCCGAATATTAAAGGTAGCATAGTTTTCCTCGGGACTTTTCTATCAATTGATTTTGGTAAGGTGGTAAGGGTTTATTTCAAAGGATTATTCTTTTAAGTTTTCGTTTAAGCCAAGGAAGGCTAATAACCTTAATGATGATGGTTGGTTGTAGGGAAGTGAGACCGGTTCACATTTAGGAGTGTGTTGGCTAGTGTTCAAGGCTTTTGGGTAAGGTTTCGGGTTCACAAGGAACCCTTCTCAATTATTTTGGTTTGGCCAATAGGCCATGGCACTAATCTAGTTTTTGGCCGAATATAGGGGCAAGGAAAACTTGTGTGGCCGATTTGTCTATTCGGGATTTAGGACTCTCGTTAGTATCGGTGTGTGCATACACATCTTATAATCTTTTAAATATGCTAAGTGTTATATTATGCCTAATCGGTTTGTGTAGACATGGATGTTATACCATCATGGTATTAACAAGGACACGGTAAGTCTTTATTACTTTGAGATTATTATTTGATGCTTTTGGGAAGCATGTCACATTTGGTATGTGCAATATTTGGTTTATGGTAATGATAAATCTA
Organism: Gossypium sturtianum; assembly: GCA_025698515.1. Classification (NCBI taxonomy): domain Eukaryota; kingdom Viridiplantae; phylum Streptophyta; class Magnoliopsida; order Malvales; family Malvaceae; genus Gossypium; species Gossypium sturtianum. The sequence continues at coordinate 111,628,902 of CM046952.1, forward strand.
CTGAACGTTGTTAAATAAACCTATTATCATGATTTCATAAAATTATATAATTGTTGATATGGGTTGATGAGTGGAGGGGCGGTGATATTTGTGTCGACGGACACCGTGTTTTGGTAACACATTGTGACTACGGTCACCGGAGGTTTGGTACCTCAGGAGGTTTGGCACCTCATAGCGACTTGTCCCCGTGGTTGATACCACCGTGGGTTGGCCCCACTTTGAGATATGGGATCGTGCGCGTGATTTGGTATCACACGATGGGTTGGCCCCATCATTTGATTGTGACTTCGGGTCACCAAAGGGTTTGGTACCACAATATTGATGGATTTCGTGACTATACGTCACCAGTGGTTTGGCACCACCAAAGGTTTGGTACCACACGGGGTAGAGAAAGGCGTCACGGATGGCTAGGTTGGGTGCATATTAAACTTGTGCATATTAAATTAATTATGATTTGTGTATGATGTTACATTAAACCGGGAAAAAGGGTTACACATTGGGTCTTGATGACTCACCTTTTTCCTTTAACATTTTCAGTGACTCGTAGTTGCGGATAAGGAGCCGATGAACTCGAGGCGCCATGCAATGAAAATATGGACTAGGTGGATTTGGAACTATTTTTATTTTAATATGGGTTTGATTTATTTTGTTTAAGATGTAATAAGGCCTCCTAAAATTTGCACTTGGATTATTTTATGTTTTGATAAATTGCTTAACTATTTTATGATATTAAAATGGGTACACATGTTTTTCTCAAATTAATTCGTAAAAATGTTTTATTGTGCCATCGGTACACTTGAAATCAAATAACCTAACTTAGTATATTTTTAAATGACATTAAGTAATGCTTTCTTCATAACACCTTAATCTGTTTAAATCAAAACAATATCTTTTATCAAAATTTAAAACGACTTAAAAGGGGATTTTCAAAAGTTTTTCCTCCGTAGCATACCAAATTCGGTTAAGTAATGTTTGGGCCGGGTTTGGGGTGTTACAAATTGGTATCGAGAGCCCTCAAAGCTCAAAGTTTCACTGGGGGCCAAGGCCCAAAAATGTTTTGGTAGGTCTATTTGAAATATTTTGGTTTTGAATAAGCATGGCACCGAGTCTCCAGACCGATCCGCCCAGTAAGTACCTCTAACTTTTTGTATGGATTATTATTATAGAAGGGTAAGTAGGGAACGTAGTTAGTGTGATAGGTGTTGAACCTTAGGACTAGTCCACCCCAACAAAACTCATAAGACTTTAATGGCCTAATTAAAACCAACCCGTGACCAAGTCGCCGAGTTAGGTGTGTGTAACCTTAGTGCGCATGTCTAGGATTGGATCCTAAGAGCTTGGTATTTAAGCGGTCCTCGTGACTCACCTCCTCTTCGTGGGATTCCTACCTGTGCGTAGCCGGTTCACCCTAACCAAGAGGACTCGGTCATAGGCTAAACACGTTAAATAAAACCCAAAAGGATTAACCTGTTTTGTGAAAGCTCTAAGTTTTAAAAATCGTTATGATACTCATTTCAATAGCAACAAAAATTTACTTTGAAAAAATTTTCAAAATATTCTTCAACTTACCAAAATTTCAAAATTTCCTAGTGGCAAAATTACGAAAAATACCCCGGATAGAAACGGACAATAATGCCCAAAGAGTGCATAGGTATGAAAGGTATAGGGAATGGATGTACTTTTCTATGTAAATTAGAGACAGAAGACTTAAAACTTTGATTGATCGAAAGAATCTCTATTAAATTCTTTTCATAAAATTTCTTCATGGATAACCAAGTGAAACATGTACTAATTCATAAAATTTCCTAATCAGATTAAAGCGCGATAGTTAGAATGAGCTTTAGAGGGCGTGGCCGCGTCGTGGGCGCGGAAGGGTAGGATGACCGTGTCGAACACATCGAGATCAGTCGGGGATCCGAGAATGAGGTACCATCGCCACCACCACCCCCAACCTTTGGAGCCGAGGTTCGTGGATCGACGGGTGATGACGCAGTGTCACAAGCGATGCCGCGGGTTCTAGAGAGTAGCCGGAATGGGTGGAGGTGGAGGAGCTCGGAAGTCGGTACCGAGAGACTTCGAGCTAACGGAGCTGAATTTTTCCGAGTGTGTTCGGTTATAACGCCCAATCTGGTGAGTATTGGCTAGAATCGATCGAAAGAATCATGGATGAGATAGATCGACGAATGAGGAGAAACTGAAATGAGCGGTGTCGCTTCTCAAGGATGAGTCATATCAATGGTGGCTCACGGTTCGAGATGGTGCTACGGCATATGATCTGACTTGGGAATACTTCAAAGCTGCTTATCAGAAGAAGTATGTGGGCACAAGCTACATTGATGCACAGAGGAAAGCTTTTCTGGGGTTGGTACAAGGAAAATAAGTCTGTGTCGGAGTATGAAGCAGAATTCTTGAGGTTGAGCCGCTATGCTCAGGGTATAGTGTCAACGGAGCATGATCGTTGTGTCCGCTTTGAAGACGGACTTAGGGATGAGTTAAGGTTGCTGATTGCTCCGCAGCAGGAGCGTGAATTTGCTGTCTTGGTGGAAAAAGCTAAGGTAGCCGAAGGGGTCAAGGAGTCCGTGAGACAAAACTATAATAGGAACAAGCAGAAAAGAGGATTTGGGTCGTCTGGATCGGGTGGTAATGTTCAGAAAAGGGTGAGGCAGAGTGGGCGAATCGGCAGAAGGCCCATGGCTACTAACCAGAGACCGGCTCACTGTAATCGCTGTGGCAAATCGCATTGGGGAGGTTGTTGGACCGGTGAGAAGGGTTGCTTTGAATGTGGGTCTTTGGACCACCGTGTAAGGGATTATCCTTGGAAGTTAGCCAAGAATCAGTCAGAGGGTCGAACCGTGCTCGTGCTAGGAATGTAGGACCACCACGAGGGGTTGTGGTAATGGTAGAGGAGGAAATGGATCTAATCGAGGTCGCGAAATTTGGGGCGAGGTACAGCAGCACGAAGCAAGGCGGCTGGTCTAGTCTATCGCGTGGGCGTCGAGAGGAAGGTGACGCACCGAACGTTATAACCGTACATTCTTAATCTTTGGTGTTCCATATCTTGCTTTGATTGATGTGGGTTCGACGCATTCATACGTTGCTAGTAGTGTGGTAGAGACTATGAACTTAGACTTGAGGCTCGCTTCTAGGGAGATGACTGTAATTAGTCCTTTAGGTCACTCTGTAGTTGTTAATAAGCTATATAGAGATGTACCTCTAGAACTCCAAGGGGTCGTGTTTGTGGTCGATCCGATGGAACCGCCGTTTGGGAAGTTCGATTTGATCCTTGGTATGGACCGGTTGGTTAAGTATCGTGCAAGGTTGGGCTGCACAAGCGCTAAGCGCATGGTTCTTAAGATGGTGAGGGTGATGAAGTGGTCATGATAGGTAATAGAAGAGATTACCTATCTAATGTAGTGTCTGCGTTGAAGGTGAAAAGATGGTCGGGAAAGGTTGCGGCGTTTTTGGTTCGAATTTGTGCTTTGGAAGCTAAGGAGTCAGCGGTTGAGAAGGTCCGAACAGTAAGGGAATTCGCTGATGTGTTCCCAGAAGAACTTCCGGTCCGCCTCCGGATCGGAAGTTGAATTTGGTATAGACTTGCTACCGAACGGCACTGTGTCAATAGCACCTTACCGAATGGCACCAAAGGAATTGGTGGAGTGAAGGCTCAAATTCGGGAGCTTTTGGACCAAGGATTTATCCGACCAAGTATATCTCCGTGGGAGCACTGTGTTGTTTGTTAGGAAGAAGGATGGTTCAATGCGGATGTGTATCGACTACACCGCCAATTGAACAAGTTAATGATCAAGAACAGTATCCGCTGCCTCGGATTGATGACTTGTTTGACCAACTGAAGGGTGCATCGGTATTTTCAAGATAGATCTTAGGTCGGGATATCATCAACTCAAGGTGAAAGAGGTTGATGTGCACAAGACGGCATTCCGAACAAGGTATGGGCATTACAAGTTTTTGGTGATGCCTTTTGGGTTGACTAATGCACCAAAGCGGCATTCATGGACTTAATGAATAGAGTGTTTCAAAGATACTTGGATCAATTTGTCGTGGTGTTTATAGACGACATATTGGTTTACTCAAAGACGGAGAAGGAGCATGACATGCATTTGCGTATAGTTCTACAAGTACTGAGAGAGAAGCAGTTATATGCCAAATTCAGTAAGTGTGAATTTTGGCTTAGAGAGGTGGCTTTCTTAGGTCATGTGGTGTCAGCGGAAGGGATTAGAGTAGATCCTCGTAAGGTGGAAGCGGTGTTGGATTGGAAACCTCCTAGGTCAGTGGCAGAAATTTGAAGCTTTTTGGGTCTGGCAGGGTATTATCGGAGGTTTGTGGTAGGATTCTCTTTAATCGCAGCGCCGTTGACTAAGTTGTTAAGAAAGGGAGTTCCATTTGTATGGTCGGAGAAGCAACAAGAAAGTTTTGACAAGCTAAGGAAGATTTTGACGGAAACTCCAGTTTTGGTACAGCCTGAGGCAGGAAAGTTGTTTACGGTTTACTGTGACGCGTCCCATACTGGTTTGGGATACGTATTGATGCAAGAAGGGAAGGTAGTGGCCTATGCGTCCCGTCAGCTAAGACCGCATGAGGTTAACTATCCAACGCACGACTTGGAGTTAGCGGCAGTAGTTTTCGCTTTGAAAATTTGGCGGCATTACTTGTATGGGGAAAAGTCAATAGTCTACACGGATCATAAAAGTTTGAGGTATCTTTTGACTCAGAAGGATTTGAATTTGAGACAGCGTCGGTGGATTGAACTGTTAAAAGACTACGACTGTTCGATTGAGTACCATCCGGGTAAGGCGAACGTGGTGGCTGATGCCTTGAGCCAAAAAGTCATGACAGACTTAAGAGCGATGTTTGCTCATCTCAGTCTATACGACGACGGAAGTCTTTTGGCAGAACTGCAAGTTAAACCGACTTGGATCGAGGAGATTAAGGAAAAGCAGTTGGTGGATGACAGTTTGAATGCAAGGAGGTTGCAAGTTCAAGACGGTGGTTTGGAAGGGTACAGTTTGTCTGGCAAGGGAGTGTTATGTTTTCAAGGGCGAGCTTGTATGCCGAAAGATGTGGAGTTGAGGCAAAGAATTCTCCAAGATGCACATAGCAGCCCATACGCTATGCATCCGGGAGGTAGCAAGATGTATGGAGATTTGCGGGAACAGTTTTGGTGGCCTGGGTTGAAGCGTGAGGTAACCGAATTGTGGGTAAGTGTCGGCGTGTCGATAAGTTAAAGCCGAACATCGATTGCCATCGGGGTTACTCCAACCGTGAAGATTCCTCGATGGAAATGGGAGAGGATCACTATGGATTTTGTCGGTGGATTACCCCTCACGCCTAGTAAGAAGAACTCGGTTTGGGTAATTGTGGATCGACTAACTAAGTCGATTGCATTTCATACCGATGAGGGTAGATTATTCGCTTGAAGCTAGCAAAGCTATATGTAGCCGAGATAGTAAGATTGCATGGTGTGCGATGATCGATTATCTCGGATAGGGATCCGAGGTTTACATCAAGGTTTTGGAGAGCTTTGCATCGGGCCTTGGGAACGAGATTGGACTTCACGACTTTTCACCCGCAAACCGACGGACAATCGGAAAGAGTGATACGTGATTTTAGAAGATATGCTTTGAGAGGTTGCGTTTTGGATTTGATGGTAGTTGGGAAGAGTATCTACCATTGGCGGAATTCGCTTATAACAATAGTTATCAGCGAGTATCCAAATGGCACCATATGAAGCACTCTATGGACGAAAATGCCGTACTCCTACGTGTTGGACGGAGTTAGGTGAACGTCAGGTTTGGGGTCCAGAATTGGTGACTGAAACGGAGGACAAAGTTAAGGTAATTCGGGTTCGTCTCAAGGAAGCATCAGATAGGCAAAAGTCATATGCCGATCTCAAGCGCAAGGAAACGGAATACGAGGTAGGAGATAAAGTCTTTCTGAAGGTGTCGCCTTGGAAAAAGGTGTTGCGTTTTGGGCGAAAAGGGAAGTTAAGCCCAAGGTTCATCGGCCCGTATACAGTGTTGAAGCGAGTGGGACCGGTAGCATTAGCTCGAGTTGCCGGTAGAGTTAAGGCAAATTCACGACGTCTTCCATGTGTCAATGCTTAGGTGATATCGGTCCGATCCATCGCACGTTGTGCCTGTGGCAGAGATTGAGGTTAATTCAGACTTATCTTTCGAGGAGGAGCCAGTTCAGATCTTAGAACGTGATGTCAAGGTTTTGCGTAAGAAAGCAGTACCCTTAGTGAAAGTGCTATGGCGAAACCATGGTACGGAGGAAGCGGCGTGGGAACCCGAGGATGTGATGAGGCGGCAATATCCCCATCTTTTACGATCGTAATTTCGAGGCGAAATTATTTTAAGGGGGTAGAACCGTAACATCCCGAAATTGGGGCTATTTGTGATTGAATTATTTTTCTTGTGTTTAAATCTCTGTGATATTATTTGTGGTGTTATAAGACTTAATTAGGGGTCTTGAGTAAGCTCGGTTTAGTAGGATAATTCTTAGTATGGTTTATTTAATGAAGTGGATTATGTGAGGTTAGCACTTAAGTTAATTTAAGTGTTAATTAAAGCACATAAGGAATTAATGGCAAAGTGGTTATGGTGTTTGAACTTATAGCTTGAGGTTAGAGGTTCGAGTAGTATGTTTAACATTTTTAAAAGTTTATTTTGTATGTTAGCATTAATGGCCTGGTCAACCTATGATTATGATAGGTTGGACTTTCATTTTGGTAAGTTGAATTTATTTTAAAGGAAAGCATGGAATAAGGGATAAGATTCCTAAGGTTATGGAAGGATATCTTGAAGTTATGGTAAATTGAGGGGACAAAAGGCTTGGTTTGTGGAAAATGTTTTGAAACTAACTCATGGCCAATTGACCATGAACTTGGATGGCAATGTGGCTAAGGGGAGGATTTGGCCGAATATGCTAGTAATTGGTAAGGTTTAGGAGTGTTTTGGTCATTCCTAGCATTTGGTGAAAAAGGTTGCAATTCTCTCTCAATCTCTTTTCTTCTCTTTTGGCCAAATTTTACCTTGTGATAAGCCTAAACTCTTTTGACCATTTGGTCATTTCTTTTGCTCATCTTCTATTTTCTCCATTTCATTCTCTCAAAACCAAAACATTCATCAACATCTTGTTCTCCTATTTGTTTTGCTTAAACACCAAAAATCTTCTATACTCTCTTCTTTGCCGAAACTCTATTCCCTTTTCCTATTATTTTCTTTTTGTTCTTTAGCCGAATATACCTCTTTGTTGTGCCGAAAATTTTCTTCTCCTATCTTGAATCACTTTGGCCGAATATTAAAGGTAGCATAGTTTTCCTCGGGACTTTTCTATCAATTGATTTTGGTAAGGTGGTAAGGGTTTATTTCAAAGGATTATTCTTTTAAGTTTTCGTTTAAGCCGAAGGCTAATAACCTTAATGATGATGGTTGGTTGTAGGGAAGTGAGACCGGTTCACATTTAGGAGTGTGTTGGCTAGTGTTCAAAGGCTTTTGGGTAAGGTTTCGGGTTCACAAGGAACCCTTCTCAATTATTTTGGTTTGGCCAAATAGGCCATGGCACTAATCTAGTTTTTGGCCGAATATAGGGGCAAGGAAAACTTGTGTGGCCGATTTGTCTATTCGGGATTTAGGACTCTCGTTAGTATCAGGTGTGTGCATACACATCTTATAATCTTTTAAATATGCTAAGTGTTATATTATGCCTAATCGGTTTGTGTAGACATGGATGTTATACCATCATGGTATTAACAAGGACACGGTAAGTCTTTATTACTTTGAGATTATTATTTGATGCTTTTGGGAAGCATGTCACATTTGGTATGTGCAATATTTGGTTTATGGTAATGATAAATCTATGAACGTTGTTAAATAAACCTATTATCATGATTTCAGTAAAAAAGTATATAATTGTTGATATGGGTTGATGAGTGGAGAGCGTGATATTTGTGTCGACGGACACCGGTGTTTTGGTAACACATTGTGACTACGGTCACGGAGGTTTGGTACCTCCAGAGGTTTGGCACCTCATAGCGACTTGTCCCCGTGGTTGATACCACCGTGGGTTGGCCCCACTTTGAGATATGGGATCGTCGCGGTGATTTGGCATCACACGATGGGTTGGCCCCATCATTTGATTGTGACTTCGGGTCACCAGTGGTTTGGTACCACAATATTGATGGATTTCGTGGCTATACGTCACCAGTGGTTTGGCACCACCAGTGGTTTGGTACCACACGGGGTAGAGAAAGACGTACGGATGGCTAGGTTGGGTGCATATTAAACTTGTGCATATTAAATTAATTATGATTTGTGTATGATGTTACATTAAACCGGGAAAAAGGGTTACACATTGGGTCTTGATGACTCACCTTTTTCCTTTAACATTTTCAGGTGACTCGTAGTTGCGGATAAGGAGCCGGATGAACTCGAGGCGGCCATGCAATGAAAATATGGACTAGGTGGATTTGGAACTATTTTTATTTTAATATGGGTTTGATTTATTTTGTTTAAGATGTAATAAGGCCTCCTAAAATTTGCACTTGGATTATTTTATGTTTTGATAAATTGCTTAACTATTTTATGATATTAAAATGGGTACACATGTTTTTCTCAAATTAATTCGTAAAAATGTTTTATTGTGCCATCGGGTACACTTGAAACTATAACAACCTAACTTAGTATATTTTTAAATGACATTAAGTAATGCTTTCTTCATAACACCTCAACTGTTTTAAATCAAAACAATATCTTTTATCAAAATTTAAAACGACTTAAAAAGGGATTTTCAAAAGTTTTTCCTCCGTAGCATACCAAATTCGGTCGTAATGTTTGGGCCGGGTTTGGGGTGTTACAGGGCTCACACGCCCGTGTGGTCTGAGGGAAACGCCTGTGTGACCCTAGGACACGCCCGTTCTACAGGCCGTGTTCAACCCCGTGTAACTCTCTGACTTGTGCACACGGCCATGCCACACGCCCGTGTGCTAGCCGTGTGGTTAATTAAATTCTATCAAAATTAAGTGCAGGTTTCACACGGCCAAGAAACACGCCCGTGTTCCAGGCCGTGTAGCACACATGGCTGAGACACACGCCCGTGTCTCTGCCCATGTGCTCAATTCTAAGCATTCTGTTTCTCAAAATTTAGGTGCAGGGGACACACAGTCTAACCACACACCCTAGTACCAGGCCGTATGTCACACACGGTCAAGACACACGCCCGTGTGTCTGCCCGTGAGGACAAGATAAAGTCATTTCTAGCTTCAATTCTCACCAAAAATCATACCAATGTCCTGCAGTAAAACTCACATCCAAATACTAACCATTTCAAGCATTCAAATTAAGCAAACTCTATCATTCCACAAGACATATCATTACATGCATACATGTTTATAATCTTACCTTGGTTTAATCCATATGTTAGACATTATTTGATCAATTACTTAACATATATGAGGCTACCATATTATGACATTACAAGTACATCAAAACAAGCTAGTAATACCTATTCCAATGGCTAGATTACAAACATAATTATCAAGCCACTAATGGCCAAGTTGTCCTATACATGCCATTATACCAAAACGATTTTACTATGTATACCCAAAATAAGCTAATAGATAATGTGATGATGCTCCAATGATCTCCAACCTTCACGAGCTTCCGAGTATTATAAAACAGAGAAAATAAAATGGAGTATGCATTACATGCTTAGTAAGTTTGTATAACGAAAAACTAAACTTACCGGTCCTGTTTATTAAATGTAAGCATACAATAACATGTTTTCCATCAACTTGGCAAAATTGCCTAAATACAAACATTCAATCAAACTTGTTAGTCACAAAATTTTCATATACATCAAGTAAACATAGATGAGCTCATCAGGTTATATTCCTTTAAGACATTATCATTCCATCTCATAATTATCTCATCTTGCCAAAAGTTTTTTCCGTTGAACCATTAAAGTTCCGATGGATGCTCAAGTGGTACACTCGAGGTGTACGACACAATAACCCGTCAATTCTTTTTCAAGAGTACCCATTAGGGCACTTAATCAAGGAACACACTCTCGAGCTACATACTGTATAACAGGATTACCATTCCAGGCTAAATCCTTTATTTAACGTATGCTCAGAAGAGCTCAATTAGGATTACCAGTCCAGGTTAAATCCTAATTGTAACGTATACTCGAGAGGTATTATATCAGGATTACCCGTCCGAGCTATATCCTTTCTATAACGAGGTCAATAGGATTACTCGTTCGAGCTAAATCCGTCATCAACAAATGCAGGACCTCATGCATTTCGGGAAAGCACATATATCCATCGGAATTCAATATTCAAATGAACCTTAACCCTTTTTCAACCATTTCAAGCATGTATTCATTATTATATCGTAACATCCAAGCAATTCATATAAATAATAATCACATTTCATACAACACAACATTAAATTTAACATAATTACATGCTCGATTAAGTTACACGAACTTACCTCAACACTTGTTCGCGTATAAAGTCTACTAATCCGAAACCTTTTCTTTTCCTCGGTCTAACCTCGAATTTGTGTTGTCCGGATCTATATAAATAACTTTAATCATCAATTTCACACATTTCATATTCATTTGGACTTAATTTACGTCCTACACAAAATTACCATTTTGCCCCTAACTTTTCCATAAATTCCAATTTCGTCCCTAGGCTCGGAAAATGAAATTTATGCAATTTACTCCCTATTCCAAGCCTAACCAAATTTTCAATATAGAATTTACAGCACACATTTTCTATAAATTTCAGAATTTTTCATCAATTTTCACAACTTTACATTTTAGTCCCTAAATCATGTTTTCATCAAAAAACACTTTGTAAAAGTTGTTTATCTATCAATAATATTTCATTTTCTACCATAAATTTCTAATTTTCAGCATATTCATCCATGACCCATTTTCCATACTTTGATAACTTTTCAAATTGACCCCCCAAATAGATAGATTAAGCTATCCCGGTTTCAAAATTATCAAAATTACTAAAAACGGGACAAGGAAACTTACCCAATTAAGCCATGAAAGTTTATTCTCTCTCTCCTAGGGTTTCCATGTATTTTAGGTTGAAGATGACTTAAAAATAAGATGATATCTTTTATCATCTTTTTAACTAATTTAATTATTTCAATTTCCAATTTAGTCCTTGCCCTTTTTCTAAATTTCCATGGATGAGTCACCAAAATATCTACATACTTTTCTTTAATGATCTAATTACCATATAAAGACCTCAAGTTTTGAATTCCATAGTTATTTAATCCTTATAGCTATTAGAATTCAACTTTTGCATTTTATGCGTTTTAGTCCTTCTCGTAATTAAGCACATAATCAGTAAAATTTTCTTATCAAAATTTTCACATTACATTTCTAACATATTACGGACCATGTAATAAAATAAAAATAAATTTTATTTTCGAATCGAATTTGTGGTCCCGAAACAACTGTTCTGATTTCATTGAGAAATGGGCTGTTACAAGACCATCCCGAGTCAATGATGAAGCAAAACAATTTGATGAAAATTTATATGATTTTATTAAAGAATTAAAAGTTGTATTTTAATAATTTTCATCAATACTAGTTATTTTGACAACATATTGAACTAACACCAGCTAAAGTTAGAGGTCAGTTGCATATTTGGATGATAACCAAATAATATATGAGCTCATGTATCACATGTGTGCAACCCGAAGCTTGTGAAATTATTTCTTGAAATAATTTGATTGTGCACAATCTCTATAGTATGCAATTTGTGCTAACAATGCTGGTACACTATCCCAAGCTTGATTTTCGTAGTTTTAGTTGGGATAATATTAAGTTGTCTATGTCTATATATGTTATACTTAATAGTTAGCAAAACTATGACTCCATTTAATTGCTTAACCATTAATATAAGAATAGTTTTACAATAAGCATGTAATTTTATTTGCATCAAGACCAACATGTAAGAAATATTTGTCTCATGAGAATTGATTTTCATTTATAAACTAATAGATTTCATCTAAGAATATTTGGATGTGTAATATCTATTTTATGTTCCACCATAACGCACTAAGATGGATCATCAAGTATGAAGTTGATAAATTTTAGAATTTTCATTAGATGTGAAAAAGTTGAACGGAGATATATTTATAATTTTGAAAAAAATATTGTCATGTTACAAATTTTCTTAGTATTAAGGGAAGAAAAATTGGTTAAATAATTATGTCATCATCTTTTTTGTGATCATCACTAGTATTATGTGCACAAAGTTTGAATGATAAAATTATTTGTCAGACATGTTTAGTGATGACATTTAGAGATTGCAAATACTAGTTGATACATATATCAGCTAAAATGCTCCAAATAATTATATGTCTCAGGAGGACAATGTGATAAAAATAAGTCTTGGCATGCTAGAAGCATGACAAACTAGTCGATTCCATAAAATAAAAAATTCTTGAAAGAAAGGAAAGAGAAATGAAGATGGTCATATGCTAAAGGAGGCGGGTACTCATGAAGAGACCCAATGCATAACTTTTGATAAAACCCCAAAAGAGGTTCGGATACTTTAAATTATGAATATAATGAAATATCTCAATCAGTTATGTCATAACTAAATATGATGGAGCTAACAAAAGGAAATTATTGTCGACAACGATAATATACATAGAATAATTCAATATTATGGAAAAGTGGGGATCTTGAGTGAAAATATATTTGAAAGCATTGAGATGAGAAAAAGTCATCAAAATAAATAAATGCTTCTACTATAACTTATGAAATGCATCTCGGACAAGAAGTCCAAACACCCGAAAGGTGCAAACTCAAGGGGAGTACATGTTAGCATAATAGCGAAAAAAATATAAGTCATAATATATAGAATTTACTTGTAACAAGAATGTTCACAAGACATTTGGTTTTTGTTATAAAAAATGATTAATTTGTGATGAATGCAAAAATCAAATAAAGTTATTTATTTACGTCTAGTGAATTTCTATTCAACTGATATAAATGATTTGATAATATTGATGCTTGAAGCATAAAACTCAAGTTTCACAACAAAATCATTGGAGTTCCTGAGGAATTTCCAAGAGAAATACTTATTCAATAGATAAACTTTATAATGAAAGTATATTTAAAAATGAAAATTTGTCTCGACATGAAGATCAAGTGTTCAATAAGGACAAATTGTTACATAATGATATTATAAAGAATTACTATTGAGTATCCATAGTATTTATATAATCAAAATTAATCAGGCTAATTTTTCATGTAGATTGGAGATATTGAAACGGAATACAAATGGTCAAACAATAATGTTATAAAACGATGGTCCTAAAGTACCATTTCTTTATATGCTCAATGCACTCACTGTATTGGTAATAGTGAACGATACAATTTATCATGCTTTATAAAGTTGTTGACGACATCTAAAGCATGAGAATGCAATTGAATTTTATTACTATATTGATACACATCAACAATTTTTTTTTTTGTATATGTTGATAATTTACTATTGATAAATAATATTGAATGTCTTAATTTTGAGTTATAAAATGATGTTCAAATAAGTGGGAGCAAAATATGCACTGTTGTAACACCCCTCACCCGATGCGAAGAATAATCGAGAATTCAATTAGGCACTCGCTACTGCTACATTTGAGAAGTTAATTTTAAGCATTGGATTGCGCTGTTTTAAATATCTTAAGTGATGATTATATGAAGGGGAGTAAATTAGCACTACATTTTTCTTTTAAAGTTGTGACATACTATTTATCAAAGGATTATGTATTCTTTTTTTCCTTCATTAGGTTTTTGTCCCACAGGGTTTTTCCTAGTAAGGTTTTTAATGAGGCATATCCTTTATACAATGAACATCCAAGGGGGAGTGATATGAATGCTATTAAGTGGATGTTCAACCTTTCATCTTTCTTAACCTTTCACCTTTCATCTTCCTTAACTCTTCACCTTTCATCTCTTTGTAACCCCTTTCCTATTTATGTATTAAAAAATAATAAGTTTAATCTCCCTATATATATATAGGAGTATACTACTTGTAATAATGATAGAAAAGAAGAGAAATACAATAAAAATCCCTATTATTCTCATTTATTGTAACACCCTTTACCCGAGTCCGACACCGAGTCCGGATACGAGGTATTACCATACTTAATCTTACTTAATCTTACATTTTCGGGTCTTAAAATTTCGTTACAACTTAAAACTTTTCCTTTTTAATCATAAAGTGCATATAATGGGCCTACGAGGCCCTAAACATATGTTCGGAAGGATCCAAAATTCATTCGAGAACTTTTTCGCTTCTGGGAACTTTTTGCCTAAACAGGGGCCACACGCCTGTGTTGTCCAAGGGACACGCCCGTGTTCGACACCCGTGGTCGACACTGACTTATTCCACACGGTTGAGCACACGCCCGTGTCTTTAACCTGTGTGCTTCACACGGCCTAGAAACGCCCGTGTCTCCTACCTGTGGAGCTCTCTAACTATGACGTCAACATACCCTTTAATAGCACACGGCCTGGGCACACGCCAGTGTGACGAATCTCATTTTTGTGGGTTGATGCAGGGGACACACGGCCTATTGACACACCCATAGGGCTGACCGTGTGTCACACACGGCCTAGACACACGCCCGTGTGTCTACCCGTGTGGACAATTATAGGCTATTTTCCAAGCCAATTGCCACCCTGAAACATAAACACATTTACACCATCTCAAGCAACTCAATTATTCCATCCATTTCATAGACTTAAATGCATAAACTTATCATCATGAAAAAGCATATAACTTAACAAATATTGACCAATTTCTAATGGCCATATACAAAAGAATGCATGTTCTACTAACCAAACCTCTAGCTCTCAATATGACATAACCAAAATAATCAAACACCTATACATGCCATACTCAAAATGATTAACTTTGCTATACCCAAACTAGTGGATGATAGTGTGCTCCGAGCTCCGACGACCTTCGATTTTCGAACTAGCTTGGTGAAACTACAAGGAGGAAAGAAATGAAAGAAGTAAGCATATAGCTTAGTAAGTTTGCATAAAATTCAAATAGCAATTCAATTTGCTTAACATATCTTATCCATTAAGAGACAAATACAACATGAGTCTCAAGTACTCAGCTTACTTACTCATACTTATTCTTACTCATCTCATGTTACTTACTAATCTCATACTTGTAATGTAAACATGGTACCTGCATCACTTGATCACATAGATTAGTACATTTTGCTGATGCAAAAGTAAACTTAATCTTCATCTTTCTTAACATGAATAATGCTCTTTAACAACTTGAATAACTTAGCTTATTATTCTTAACTTGCTTAGCTTTCTTGTTATCTCTTTCTTGCTTAGTTCTTTTGCCCGATGAATTACCCGGAATAATTAAGGTTACTCAATCTCATCAAACATGTATTTTGATGCCAATGCCATGTCCCAGACATGGTCTTACATGGGATCCTTTAACTTGATGTCGATGCCATGTCTTGACATGGTCTTATACGAGACTTTCCTTGTGTGTTTCCTTTGGAAACTTACCATTGCCATGTCTTGACATGGACTTACGTGGTATCCTTGCCTTATGAATCTTATCAATGCCATGTGATCGCTGTAAATCAGAGTTTTAAAATTTATAAAAGAATGATCAAACCTGGAAACTAACTCTGACAATGATTTAAAGGCAAGTGCACCTATCGAACAGTAGTATAGCTTAGGCAAGACCGGATTGTCAAACCCAAAGGAACTAAAAGTACTAATACTAACTTTTTTTTTATTATTTAGCCTAAAATAAGTGAAGTTGTTTATTAATCTAAATTAATTAATTACTAAACTAAAGACTCTAAGACAAAGAAGAATGAATTTGGAAAATAGCTTTGGAAAAACTCAGTTGATTTCGACGATACCCTAGGAAGAATCCACCTAGACTTCACTTGTTATCTAACCTTGAACCATATGATTTGTTTACTTAGTTTGATCCGTAAGACTCTCTAACGTATATTAAACCCTCTCTCGAGGCGAATAATGTCTAACCCTAGGTTAATTAGTGGAACTCTCGTTCTCTTATAATAACCCCCTAGAATAGCAGTAAATCAATCTGTGGATTCCTATATTAGGTTTCACCCTAATCCGGAAAAATCTCGTCACCCTATCTCTAGGCGTGCGATCAACTCCACTTAATTATGTTGGATCTACTCTTAGGCAGGGTCTATTCCTCCTCCACCTAAGCACATTAAATTTGGATTAAGCTCACATAATTAAGAACAAACTAAGTATTTATCATATAATTCAAATAATCAAATAACAAGATTCATCATAGGTTTCATCCCCTTCGGGTATCCGAAGGGTTTAGTTCATAACAATAAAGGAAAACATCTCAAGAGAAAAGATAAAACAAAACATAAGAAATCCCTAAAACCCCCTGAAGGAATTGAAGAGGAGATCCTCTGTCTTGAGTATAACTCTGGCTTCTTGAGATGGATCAACTGGCTATCCCTGAGTGAATCCCCACAAATCTGCCTTCTCTGGCCTAGCACGACGCCCCTAGACGATAGCTTTGGGCTCCCCTCGACAGAGGGTTTCTGTCGAACTCCTCGATTAAGTTGCACACTAGGGTGTTTATATAGGCTTTGAGATGTGTTACTTGGCCTCCAAGTATCCTAATTTGAGTGCAATTCCTAATTGGGGGTTTAATTAGACTTAGGAATGTGTTTCTTTGCCTCCAAGCATCCAAATTCGAGTAAAATTCCTCTTTCCCGCGGCAGGGACACGGCCATGGCACATGCCCATGTGAATCGTCTTCAGGCTGTGTTCGACACTGTTGAATGAGGCACGGCCGTGTAAGTCGTGGTAAGGCCGTGTTCTAGTAGGAATGGTGGCACGACCGTGTGGCTTGAAGTCCAGGCCGTGCTGATTTCGTGGCTTGGCCCAATTTGGTCCGTTTTAAGCCCGTTTCTCGTTCTTTTCGTCATCGGGTGCTTTCCTGAGTATAAGACATGAAAAGAAAGGATTAAGAGCACCTTTTTACATAAATTGGGGCTTAAATCATCCAAAAGCATATTAAATGTAGGCTTAAAATATGTTACTTTTACGGTTTATCAAATACCCCCACACTTAAGCTTTTGCTTGTCCTCAAGCAAAATTCTCAACTTACAATTAAAATGGACTTCCCTCAATTCATAATAGTCATTAATAGTGTCTCATCATAATTCAGAGATAATTTATGCATGGATAATTCAACTCAAAGAGTCCTAAAAATTCAAACACTATAAGCCTTATATTTTGTAGCACAAAACATAGGTGTTTTCCCTTCATCTAAATAATTACCTTTAATTTGAAATCGACAAGGATTGACATCCTTACAAAAGATTCACTCAAATCACTCAAAGTGTTTAAGGTTCAAAATTTAGGCACTCAAAAAGTCAAACATGAATAGTTAATCCCATAGGCTTGCATGAAAATCAAATCTCCACCACTGAAATATGAGATGAAACACAAATCAAAAGGTCTTTGTTAGGGTTGTAACAGGGCTAGGGTTAAGGTGTGGAAAAAGGCTGAATTAGAAGGTTAGAATCGAGATTGAATTGACAAATTACCTAACTAAGAACTAATGAACTAATAATAATAAATACATCAATTGAAAACTAATAATACTAACACTACGAGCTTTTTTTTTTATATTTGGATTTTAAATGTATAAGCTCGTTTAATCACATAACTAATAATGAATATACTTCGTATCTTTTTTTTTAAGAACAAACTAAATACATAATAAAGGATAAACTACTATAATAAAAATCATAGTTAGGCAACTAATTAAAATCAACTCTCGATATAAGGGTAGTTAAAGAGGATGGTGAAAACGAATAAAAAGGGTTTTGGGTTAATATTAACGGGTAAGTCAATAAATGGGTTGTTAGGATTAAACGGGGTTCACTAGGGGTTAATTATGAAGGTAGGCTTTTTAAATGGAGTAAGTGGGTTAGATCCTAGGTGCCTTTATCATTTCTGTATATCAAATCAAAGATGTGGTCTCGACATGTATAATCGATGCAAGTTTTAGAATAACAAATCAATGTTGACACACTCATAATCAATAAAGTGAGCAAGAAAAAGAATTTATGCTCTATGAGGCTCAAAATCTAACAAAAATTATGGGTGTTTTGATGTCAACCTCGTAAATTTCAAACTTCAAAGTAATATTTAAATTCAGGTAGACATCCTAAAAATTTTTAATTCTTGAAAAATAGACTTATCATGCCTGATTCTCTAGTATTCTTGGAATTTTAATCATCAATGCACAATTATCAATGACTTAATCTAAAACATATCAATAAAAATCATAAATCATCAGAAATTTCATTCTAATCATAATATGAGAAACTTACTTTAAGACAAGGCATAATTCAGGGATTTTCAAATAATACTATAGTTAACCCCCCCACACACTTAAGATGTACATTGTCCTCAATGTACAAAGGTAGATAATATCAAAATAATCATAAATTCGTAAGATGGGGAGAGAAGGGAAACTTCCTGAATTTGGGATGAAGCCAATGAAAAGAAACCGGATAGGATTGGAGGTGAGCGTGGGGAAGCGTCTCGAACTGGTTGAGTCCTCGAAGCAGCCATCCTAATTTCTTTTGTATCCTAAGCTAAATCTAAATGGAATGAATAACAAGAAGAAAAATGGGCAAAAATATGGGAGGGTTTGGGCAAAAATATAGGCCCGAAAAATGGGCTTGGACAAAAAAGTAAGGCCCGTTTAAAAAATGGGCCAGGCTCGGGTAAGGCATTTTTGGCCCGGGCCCGGCCCGAATTCACTAAAGGAAAAAAAACTATTTTTTAATATTATTTTCTTATTATTTTTCTCTTTATTTTGCTACCATTTTACTATTATGTTTCTATTATTTTGTTGTTATTGTTTAGATATTATATAAAACTTATTTTATTGTTAATTTTGTTATTATTTTAAAGACATTTGTTAATTTTGTTATTATTTTAGAGGCATTTGCTTGTTAAGTTACATCTATTTTAGTGTTATTTAAGTCTACATATTTTTTAAATTTTATTTTCAATTTGTTAAAAAAATATTTATTTTGATTTTTTTAGTATTTTTGATGTATTATATATATTTAAAAATTATATAAAATAATATAAAAAATTAATACGGGAGGGCTGGGCCGCGCCTGGGTTTTAGCATTTTTATATGGGCCGGGCTTGGGCAAAATTTTAGGCCCATTTTTTGGGCCCGGCCCAAACCCGGCCTGGCCCGGCCCATGTACACCTCTAGCTCCAATAGTAGAAAAATAACAAAAAATATGTATACAAAAATTATATTTCGATTCGGCTATAAAATCGAATCAGCCCTCCTGTAATTTTTTTTACGCACACAGAGAATACAGCAATAGAAACCAGAAACAGAGATTCAAAAAGGTTTCTTTTCGATTTCATTTTTTTTTATTTTTTTTGAATCTATTTCTGTAGCACTTTTCGATTTCATTAACCTGCGAAAGTTGAATCGACGGACTGCCTTTTTCGTCGAAATCAAAACAAAGGTGGTCGTCGAGGCTAGGGTCGGGTCTGGTTTGAAGGAGATCGGTCGATCGAACCTGAGTGGGCCACTAATCGCCGATGGCCGTGGCGTTGTAGTGGCCGAAAGGGGATTTTTCTTTGCGGCGGAGAACAAAAACAAAAAGGGGAGGGGCTAGGGTTTAGTTCAAAATGATATTTGACATGTTTTAATTTGGTTTTAATCCATTAAGGAAACGACGCCATTTAGGCTCGTTGCAATAGCCTTTAAATGACGCCGTGTAGAGCAACCCGATGACCCGACCCGATTGTAGCCAAGATCCGCGTGTTTCGGTCTTTGAGGGAATATTTGCATAGTCAATCCTTCTTTGTTTCGCTGCAAGCTGATTAAGTCATATAGGTGTTCTCTATTTCCTTAATTTTGCACCTGAATTTTGTACGACATTTCAATTTCGTCTGCTTTTAAATGTTGCGTTTAACGAACTTGAATATTCGCGCTTTTAGTCCCTGTGTTTCAGGGCGCCTTTCATTCTGGTTCTTAATTTTTTAATTTACTGACTTTATAAGTTTTTTAAATTGGATTTTGAATTTGTTTCCATTGAACCTATCGTATTTTTAACTTATATTATTATTATTAATCTATTTGTAGTTTATTTCGCCTTAAAATTGTTTTAATATATTATTTTAAACCATTTCATCTTTTTATATTTTCATTTGTAAAAATGTTTTTTTATTGATTAATTTAGTTTTATATATATATATATATATACATCTTTTGATTCAAAATTTATATGATATTTATAATACATTGTTAATTCCTCATTATTTCGTATATATATGTTTTTAAATCCATGCGTATTTTTTATATTTTCTTTTAATCCTTTAAAATCTTTTTGTATTAAGACATGTTTAAAATCACTTTTGTTTATTCCAAATATGTTTTACATATATTATCCTTGTAGGTATTTTATTTTTATTTTGCTTACCATTAATTCCATGTTCGGCGATTATTGCTATTATCTGTGTTTTAATTCTCATCTTATATTTATTTGCTATTTGCGATTTAATAGTATAGCATTTCATTTGTAAATAATTACTCTACGTTGTATGTTACTATTCTATCACATTTTATTCGTTTAAAAAGTCATGTTTAATGTCATTCAAGTTTCAAAATCATTTCATTCAAAGTTTTTTTTTAAATAAGGCAATGCTCGTGTTTGGAGGTTTCGAGAAAATCATGTCCTAACTTACTGGGTTCCGATTCTTCTCGTTAAAACCTAGCAACTGAGTCCCCTTTCATTTTTAAATTGAAATATTTTGAATAAAAACTTATTCTCGAGAATTTGAGACATTGCTCCCTAACTCACTGGGTGTGACGTTTTATCATCTCGAGATAAGAATTTCAAAAAAAAAGGAATGTTCCGTATTTGGGAATTTTGAGAAATTGTGCCCTAACTTACTAGGTTCCAATTTTTCATAAAGCCCAAATAACCGAATACCCTTCTCAAACTTTATTACGTGGGTTTTTAAAATCAAAAGATAAATTTAATTTTGAGAATATAAGATGTTGTGCCCTAACTTACTGAGTACGACACTTTATTTCTTCGAAATAAGAAGTTTTGGCATCCAATATGATACTGTCCAAATGTGTTTTAAGCAAATGGATCGTAATCTAGAATCTTTTCAAATTTTCGGCATTAAGACATTAAGTAATCAATTAGGTACCAATTTTGGGCGCTACGAGGGTGCTAACCCTTCCTCGTACGTAACCGACTCCCGAACCCGTTTTCTCGAGTTTTTGTAGACCAAAAATTGTTTTAATGAATCAAAGTTTTATTAAAATCATCAAATTCAAGGTGATCCGATCATACCTCGAAAAGGTCGGTGGCGGCTTAGCTATCTTAGCTTGCATCTCATTGTCAATTCTCTGAGCCTCACATATTTGTTGAACAAATAGCGGCTTAGCTCTCAATTCTGCCAAAATAGCACCATCGTCAGACAATGCTAAACTCGTCCTCATAACTCTTAGAGCATACAAGGATTTCCTGCTCAGGGCATCCGCAACCACATTTGCTTTTCCCGGGTGTTAGTCAATGACTAACTCATAGTCTTTCAACAACTCAAGCCACCATCTCTGTCGCAAATTTAGATCCTTCTGATCCATCAAATATCTCAAACTCTTGTGATCTGTAAAGATTCGGCACTTCTCACCGTATAAGTAATGTCGCCAAATCTTTAACGCGAAAACAATCGCAGCCAACTCTAAATCATGAGTCAGATAATTCTTCTCGTGCGGTTTCAACTGTCTCGAGGCATAAGCGACTACCTTACCCTCTTGCATCAACACGCAACCAAGATCATTAAACGATGCGTCACTATAAACCACGAACTCTTTTCCCGATTCTGGTTGAACCAAAACCGGTGCCTCAGTCAATAATGTCTTCAGTCTCTCGAAACTCTGTTGACATGTCTCAGTCCATTCAAACTTGACATCTTTGTGCAATAGTTTCGTCATTGGGGTAGCAATCATAGAGAACCCTTTTACGAGACGTCTGTAATGTCCTACTAATCCCAAGAAGCTTCTAACTTCCGATACGTTCGTTGGCGGTTTCCAATCCACAATAGCCGATATCTTACTCGGGTCAACTTTGACACCATCACCTGACACAATGTGTCCTAGGAATCCGACTTCTCGGAGCCAAAACTCACTCTTGCTAAACTTAGCATACAACTGCTTATCTCTCAAAGTTTGCAAGACAATTCTCAAATGCTCTTCATGATCGTTCTCATCCCGAGAATAGATCAATATATCGTCAATAAAGACAACTACAAACTTGTCCACATACGGTCTGAAAACACGGTTCATCAGATCCATAAAAATCGCAGGTGCATTCGTCAAACCAAACGGCATAACCAAAAACTTATAATGGTCATACCTTGTCCGAAATGCAGTTTTCAACACATCTTGCTCTTTCACTCTGAGCTGATAATAACTAGACCTCAGGTCTATCTTAGAGAACACTGTAGCTCCCTTCAGTTGATCAAAAAGATCATCAATCCTTGGTAAAGGATACTTATTCTTAACCGTCACTTTGTTAAGCTGTCTATAGTCTATACACAACCTCATAGACCTATCTTTCTTCTTCACGAATAATACCGGTGCACCCCACGGTGAGTAGCTCGGTCTTGCAAAACCCTTGTCTGTTAACTCTTGCAACCGAACCTTCATTCTTTCAACTCTACAGTGCCATTCTATATGGAGCAATTGAAATAGGTGCCGTTCTCGAACCAACTCAATTCCAAACTCGACCTCTCTCACCGGAGGTAATCCGGTAACTCTTACGAAAATACATCCGGATACTCACATACCACCGCACTGCTTTCAAACTCTACTCCAACCTCTCGAGTATTCAACACAAAAGCAAGATAGGACTCACATCCTTTTCTCAAACATTTCTCGGCCACTAGGAAGAAATCATCACTGTAGACTATCCGATCCACCCGATTCAACCCGAACCACATCTCCACTCTCACCTTTCAAATCAATAAACTTATTACCACAGTTCACTAAGACACTATGGGTAGTCAACCAATCCATGCCTAGGATTAAATCAAACTCATTAAACGGCAACAACATTATGTTTTTCGGAAAGCAATGACTCTCAATCATCAAAGGACAATTCTTACACACCTTGTCCACTAACACATGCTTACCTAATGGGTTTGACACCTTAACCACAAAGTCCGTAGACTCAACAGTCATACTCAAACTAGATGCTAATCTCATGCAAATATATGAATGAGTAGACCCTGGATCTATTAAAGCAATAACAAGGGTGTTAAAGAGAGAAAAAGTACTCGTTATTACATCCGGGGAGGATGCTTCTTCGCGAGCATGAATAGCATACGTCCTCGTAGGTGCCTGACCCTCTGGTCTCACAGCAGAATCTCTGGGTGCACCTCTACCACTATTCCCGCCTCTCGGGTTCCTTGGTGGTCTACCCCTTACAGACACATCATTGGATCTCATCTCTTGCTTCTCTTCCTTATCATTCCTCTCGGGGAAATTTCAGATAAAATGGTCGGAGGAACCACACTTATAACAGTTCCAACTGTTACCCCAACACTCTCCAGTGTGATATCTACCACAACTTGGACACTCCAGTTTGTTCTTCGGATTGCCCACACTTTCCATTGAGGTAGCTTGGACTCTCGAACCCGAACGAGTATTGCCCAAGTCTCGATGCGAATAACCCACTGGCGCTGTCGTCCTAGGACTCACTTCCTTGGACCTTTTCGACAGGGCTTGATACGACTTGCCCATCGGCCTCTTTCTAGCATCTCGGGCTTCACTCACAACCCTTCTCTTTTCTGAACTCAACTCTTCGGCCTTGCTTGCCCTTTCAACTAACACCACAAACTCTTTCAACTCCAAAATACCAACTAGGATTTTGATGTCCTCATTCAGTCAGTCTTCGAACCTCTTACACAAGATGGTCTCTGTCGACACACATTCTTGAGCGTATTTGCTAAGCCTAACAAACTCACGCTCATACTCTGCTACTGACATCCTTCCTTGCTTCAACTCAAGAAATTCCTTCCTTTTCCGATCAGTAAATCGCTGGCTTATATACTTCTTTCAGAACTCTTCCAGAAAGAAGTCCCACGTCACTCGCTCTCTCGGGACTACCAACGTTAGTGTTTTCCACCAATGGTATGCCGAATCTCTCAGCAAGGATACGGCACACTTCAAGCTCTCCTCAGGCGTACATGAGTTCATCGAACACCCTCATCGAGTTCTCCAACCGAACTCCGCCCTCTCTCGGTCATCATCTACCTTAGCTCTAAACTCCTCACTTTCGTGTTTCCTAATCTTATCCACCGGGGTTTCGATATCCTCACTACATCCATACCTTGAGGAGCCACTGGATTTGGCTGAGGTATAAGAGGAGGTGGAGGAGGTTGAGCAGTAGGATTTGCTGGAAATAGTCCGAGTACCAATTACTCATCATCTGGAGAAAGGCTTCCCGTGCCTCTTCCCCTTGACCCCTGACCTCGGGTCCACTCTCAACGGGCGCGGTTCCTTGCGCAGAGCGGCGCAGCGTTACTAGTAGTCTTCATCGCCAGTCAATGGATCGGAATCCATATTCTATATAAAACAAGATTTAAAATCATCAGAAACCACCACACTATCATTGTACACTTATGGCATGTATAGCTAGACTCTTACACCTGCTACGGTAGTCCTAGAACCGACTAAACCATAACTCTGATACCACTAAATGTAACACCCCTTACCCGGGTTTTACGCCAGAACCGGGCCCGAGGCATTACCGAACTCAACCCAATTGATCGCCACTTAGGCTCGTCATAACTACTCTCTGAAGTCATCTTAACAACCTCATTCTCGACTTACGAGGCCTCACTCATACACACGAGGGCTCTCGAGACTAAACCGAAACTTTTTCCAATCTTAAATTTTTTCTCTTTTATACAGATCTCACACGCCCGTGCAAGATTAGACACGCCCGTGCATGGACACACACGCCCATGTCCCCAAATCGTGCCTAAAAACCCCCAGCATTCTGGCAATGCCCCACGGCCAAGGCACTCGCCCGTGCTTACCACCCGTGGTGCACACTGACTACCTTAACACGGCCTAGAGTCTAGACACACGCCCGTGTAGCTAGCCCATGGCCAACACTGATTAACACACACGTTCTAGGCACACGCCCGTGTGACTAGTCCGTGGTTTATTCTGATTTACAATACTAACATGCAGGGGACGCACGGCCAAGTTACACGCCCGTGGACTGACCGTGTGTCTCACATTGTCTAGACACACGCCCGTGTGTCTATCCACATGGACAAGAACAAAGCTATGTGCCATGTTCTTTTCACCCCTCTAGCATACACAACATGTACTCATCTAACACAATCAAAATCAACTCAAATTGAATTGTAATCTCACATAGACAACTATAACTTTTCATATACCATAAAATAGCCAACAACTATGGCATTATACAGAATAATCTATCCATCTAAAGGCCAACACATCTTAGCCATTTACAACAAAATTCACTAACTTGTCTAGCCCCTATACATGCCATTTACAAAATATTGAGTCTCATGTACCAGAGTGTGCTGATAGTATGGGCGATCTTCCAATTGATCCTCGTATCTCAGTTTAACACTTTTACTCTATAAGACAAGGGAAAAGAAAAGGAGTAAGCTTTGAGCTTAGTAAGTTTACACATAAACAATTAAGCAACATAGTATAAGCTAAGCAACAATTAGCATTATACTAACATATAATATACAACTATGCTTACTCTTTCTATCCCTTACCACATTTATTCCAACACATCATGAGTCACTTACTCATAACCATTGACATGCACCCCTGCATTCAATATCACATTTACACAATATACAACATATCATTATTTCTCGATAATACATCCACACAGCTAATCCACACAGCTAATTCACACAGCTAATCCACACAGCTAATCCACACAGCTAATCCACACAACTAACGTCTCGATGGTTTCACACTTAGCCCACCACAATCAATTGATAAGGTAGTATCGCACTTAGCCTACCAACAAGGTATTCATAGGGGTTTCGCACATAGCCCACTAGATAATATACCTAACGATAGCATCGCACATAGCCAGCTCATCGTCAATATGTATTAGGACGGTATCGCACTTAGCCTGCCATCTAGCATAATCACTACACATTCACATGTCTACTTACTCAATTAAACATCCATTCACAATTCTACTACATTCATTCTACTTGAACCACATAGGTTCTCAATCAATCTCGAACAAGCTACACACTAGCTATCATCAACAAATTGTAAGTATGAATGCATTGTTTATGCATAGACTTACCTCGATACTCAAAAGTATTGAGACTTGCAATTTAGTCCACCACCTTACTTTTGCCTCGGTTTCGATCCGGGCTTCGTCTTTCTTGATCTATAATGAATAAATCAGCTTATTCAATACAGAAATTGACTAAATTGACCCACATCTCATACTTTAGTAAAATTACTATTTTACCCCTAAACTTTCTCATATTTACACTTTAGCCCCAAAGGCTCGTAAAGTGATTTTTATTCAACTTTCTAGTCTTTCATGCAAACCACTTATTCAACTAAAGCTATCATCAATTCTCACTAAAACACACATGTATGACCAAACTTAATATTTTCACAATCAAGTCCCTACATGCATTTTCATGGAAAATCACTTAACAAAAGATGTTTCTACTACATCAAGCTTTCATAATCTTCCATAAAATAACAAAATACATGCATGTCTTATGTAACAACCCGATTTAGGGGCTAGTCGAAACAATGATCGCGGAATCACTAATTCGAGGTTAGAGAAAATTATTTTCATGATATGTTATGTGTTATAACATGTTTGTAAGGATGCATGAAAATTTTGGTGCCTTAATTTTAGCGATTTCTAGCTAAATTGTGAAAAAGGACTCGCATAAAGTGTAAAAGTTCTATTTTAATTGCTAGAGGTACCAAAAAGCTATAGTTTGTAAATTAGAGGTCTTTAAAGTGCAAATAGGCCATTTTGGAGTGTGGTGGCCGGCCATGTCGTATGGAAGACAAGAGCATTTAATGCTTAGTCAAAATTAAGTGAGAAAAGATGAATAAAATATGACAAAAAGAAAAACTATCATCTTTCACTATTCACTCATCTCTTTCCACAAAAAATTGAAGAAGAAATAGAGCTCTTGGGGTTCAAACTTTCATCCACTCAATTCATATCCAAGTAAGTGATTTAGGTGGTTTTAATTGATGATTTTTGTGTTTTTTGAGTCCCCAAAGCTTAAGCTAGCTAATGAGAGGACTAATTTGAGATATGATTGAAAGTCTAGGGACTTGCCATGAGAGTATTTATGATGTTAGCTGAGTTTTTATGGAAGAAAAAGAATGTTAAGGAGATGAGAAATAACTTTTGTGAAAGGTGTTAGCATGAAAACACCTAATTGGGACTAAAATGCAAAAGTTGTAAATTATTCATTAAGGCATGAAATAGATGGAATTGTGGATAGTTGTAAGAGGATTAAATGTTCAGTTAGGCTTGCTTAATAAGAAATTGAGATGAAAATTTATTTACGAGCCTAGGGGCAAAATCGTGATTTTGCCAAAGTGTAGGGGCAAAATAGTCATTTTTGCATAAAGTGTATATTATGGTGTAATATGATTTATAAATGATTAAATCAATAAATTTCATTGTTCTAGATCAAAGAAAATGAGTTTCAGACCTAGAACGGATGAAAAGAGAAATATGGGCAAAAAGGTCCCTTTTGGCCCTTTCGACATCGAGGTAAGTTCATGTGCAAATGTTGCAATTACGTATGAGTTATTTTAATGTTCCAATGTTGTATGGAATGTATATTTACTCTATTAATGTATGAAATTTCTTTGATGAGAGGTCAAAAGAATTGAATCTAAGAGTAATGGGAAATGTATGTAGAGTGATATGATGATAGTTAAGGCCTCGTGTAAGACCATATTGGAATATGGCCTCGATGTAAGAATTCGTATAATACCATGTCAGGGACATGGCATCGACATGTTAATACAATTAAGACCCTATTGGGGTATAAATTCTATGTGACATTATGAGTATGAGACTCAAGAGAGTTGTTTAATAACTTGAGTGATTCAACGTATATGTTGAAAGAAAGAAAGTATGTGGTTGTACCACGAAAAGCACAAGTGTGTGTTAGAATTGAATTGATATGGATTCAATATATGATGAACCCTTAGTGGGTTATATGTATTTAATACACCTTAGTTGCATGAGATAGATTTATTAATGTATTGTGTGAATGCAAACGAGTATCATAGAAAGTTAGGTAAGAATAGAAGCGTGTGAGAATGTTCTCAGATGAATATTTGAAATAGAGATATACATGTGGATTACTATCCATGAATGTAAAATGAAAGGTGGGCTAAGTGCAAAACCACCGTAAGTATAAACGATTGGTGTTCTAAGTGCGAAATCACCATAAGTATAAATGATTGGTGGGCTGTGTGCAATACCACCCTATTAGAGATTCAATGGTGGGCTAAGTGCGAAACCACCGAGATATTAGTAGCATGAACGGCTTATTGAAAATGCTTGATGTGTTGTTTTATATGATCATATGGTGATCAGTGCAGGAATGTATGCTAAATTGAATGAGCAACTGGCTGGTGACATGGTAAGAATGTGGTAAGAGATTGAATGAATAAGTTCAAGAATATTTGAGCAAGTAACCATGAGTTTATGAGAGACACTCTTCATGATACTTTGTAATTATGTATATTCAATGAATATCAATATTTGACACATTATGCACATGAGCGTACTAAGCATTATTGCTTACTCCTTTACTTTTCTCATCCCTTATAGGTTATTTTTAACTAGCTCGGGTTGGAGGCTGCCGGAGATGTTTTCACACTATCGAGCAGACCCTTGGTATGAGGTATCAAGTCCTTATGAGTCATGGCATGTATAGGGATTCTTTTAAAGTTGATTTAAGTTCTAACCGATGTAGCCAAATTGTATTGACCATAGATAATGGCTTAAGTTGGTTGTATTTGTATTGAGAGTAGTTCTCCCTAGTGTATGGGATAAAGACTTTATCTCTTTAATGATTAAATGTGTTAATTCATGTGTTTTAATGGATGATTTGAGAATGTTTTGAAGTAGTATATGAATGTATGCAAACGGGAGTGGTAAAACGCTTGGTAAGATAGCCTCTAAGTGCCCACACGGATAGACACACGAGCGTGTGTTTAGGCCGTGTGTCTCCTGCACCTTAGTATCTTAAGTCAGATTAGACCACGGGCTGGTCACACGGCCATTTGTTCAGGCCGTGTGATACACACGGTTGGCACATAGGCGTGTTCCAAGGCCGTGTGAAGTCTGCACTTGACACTTAGAAATTTAATTGTCACACGGCTGTCGCACACGGGCGTGTGTACGCACTGCGTGTGGATAAGTCAGAATGCCAAGGTTTGGCACACGGGCTAGGGACACGGGCGTGTCCAGGCCGTGTGGATTTTGCCAGTATCCTCCACGGGTGAAAGACACGGGCATGTTTTAGGGGTGTACGGGCGTGTCCCAAGTCACACAGACGTGTGACACCTGTTTTGAGAGAAAGTTTCCAGATGAGTTTTGAAAGTTTCGGGACAAAAGTATGAGGCCTCGTAGGCCCATAAAATGTCTGATTTGACTAAGAAAGAGAAGTTTTTAATTTGAAACGAAATTTTATAGCCCGTAAGTACATGTTTAAGAAAGTTCAAGCGTAGTAATGTCGCGTATCCGGTCTTAGCCTCGGACTCAGGTATGGGGTGTTACATCATACATGACCACATTTTTGAACATCCTTCATAGCTCATCAAATAGCTAAAAATAGTTTACTCATGCTACCGGGACTTCAAAAATACAAAGAATATCAAAAACGAGGCTAGATGCACTTACTAGCAAGCTTGAAAATTTGAAGAACCCTAACAATGGCTCTTTGGAATTTTTGGCAGCCTTGGAGAAGAAGATGAATGAATTTTGTCATCTTTTCTCCTATTTTAATCACTTATTTGATAAATGACCAAAATGCCCTTTTTGATAAACTTTAAATTTTAACCCATTCATGGCCAATTTGGTCCAAAAATTAGAATTTGGATAAATTTCTATTTAAGGACCTCTAATTAATAATCTAAATCTATTTCACAATTAGCTTCTAGAAACACACATTTTGCAACTTTTACAATTTAGTCCTTTTGGACAATTCAACCACAATTTCACAAAATTGCTTCATGAAACTTTCACACTAGTATGCATACAAGGCATAAACCTTAAAAACTCATTAATAACCCTCGGATTTGTGGTCTCACACCACTATTTTTACTAGGTCCTAAACTGGAATGCTACTGGGTTAGTGGGACGATGAGACCAAGATGTTGTTCTACCATAATTACGGGGATTTACCGTACTTACTTGACATCAAAGTAGACGAGTAGTTATTCCGAGCCCTTGCTCAATACTGGAACCCCACGTATAGTTGCTTTACCTTCAGGAGAGTGGATTTGGTACCCACCGTGGAAGAATACACAGCTCTACTGCATTTCCCGAGGATTCAAGATGATAAAGTCTATTCGAGAGCTGCTTACGTGCCAGCCTTTTGGAAGAAGTTGATGAGCATTACCAGAATGAGTGAGTAGTGGATTACAGCCAGAATTAAGCAAAAGGGCGAGTGCAAGTGCATCCCGTGGAGGAATTTGAGGGATTTGATTCTAGCTCATCCTGATGTGAAGAGGAGAGTTGATGTCTTTGCATTGAGCATCTACAGGTTGATGTTGTTCCCTAGGGCCTTAGTGTACGTAGATGAAGCAGTCACAGATCTCTTCGACCGACTCAGTAAAGGGGTCACGCCAGTTCCTGCAATCTTGACCTAGACTTTTAGGTCATTGAATGTATGTAGAAGATCCGGAGAGGTTTGATTCGTAGGATGCGCTCAGTTATTGTTGGTTTGGTTTCACAGCCACTTTTGGAAGGTGGAAAAGATTTCTTATCGGGTCTTCAGTGGTAATTATTCCCCACTGAAAGAGATAGCAGCAACACCAAAAAGAGACGACGTGTAAGAAGAGAATTGGACGGCACTTCTCCAAAATCATCAGGAAGAGGATATTGAATGGAGGGCTCCTTGGTTGGTGCCTAATGAGATCCTGTTCCGATGTGGGAGTTTCGATTGGGTCCCTTTGCTCAGAATTTGGGGAGCCATTGGTTACGCTCCTTTATTAGTACTAAGACAATACAGATCAAGGAAGTTTGTGCCGGCAACGCATAGTCTAGCGCAATGCGAGTTCTCCTATAAAGGAGATAATTACAAGAAGAGGGTCAAAGAGATTTTCATTGGTTGGAACCAGACTCACCGGATGAAGAGATTGTCTGTGGGTTCTAGGATGACGCCTGAATATAGTGAATGGTTTAACAAAAGGACTAATGATAATATTCCTGAACCGATTTTAGAAGGTGCTCGATCAATGGAAGAATACTTACGAGTTGTCCCGTCAGAGCTAGAGATCATAAGACAAGACTTTGAAAAGAGGAGTTTTGAATTTGGGAAAAAGATTGAGCAGCTGGAGGAAGAAAAAATGCACTTGAGATTAGATGTGGAGGTGCAAAAGGCAGAGGCTGAGAAGTTAAGAAAAGGAAAAAACAGGGTTGAAAAGGACCTGGATAGTTTAAAGACGGACTATAAGAAGATGCGTCTATCGATAAGGACTGTTGGATTAGGGAAAACTCTAGAGCAATGGCGACAGGAAATTCAAACAGAAAAGATCAAGGCTGATCAGTGGAAGAAAAGGTTCTAAGAAGCACAAACTCATAGAGAGACGCTAGAAAAGAGTCTATCAGAAGCCCAGAACGACAAAGGAGAATTAAAGGCCAGAGTGGCAGAGCTTGAAAAAGCACTCTACCAGTATAGAAATCGTAATTCCGCGGCGGAGCTAAGACCCAGTTTGAACAAAATTGAAGAAATGAAAGGAAGAATAGAAGAGCTAGATTTTTCTTTGCAAAGTTGTGAGCTTCGGGTAGAATTCCTTGAAGCAAATAAGGTGCGTTGGAGGGAACAGTTTGATCACTCTCAGAGTCAAGTTAGAGATCGAGATTACATTATGGGCAAAGCCATTGCTCAGATCTGGGAGGTAGCTGACCATCTGCAAACCTTGGCAGTTCAGGCCGACACGCTAAGTGTGAAGTATGAGTTGGAATCAGACAGAGGTCAGGAGCTAGCTTCGTTGCTTAGGAAAGTTATAACTCTGAGCATTAGGGAAAAGCCGTATCTGTAATCCGTTTTATGTAAAGAGCTTTGTTTTCTAATAAAGTTTTCTAAATGGAATTGAATCAGAACTGACACCTTCTTTGCATTCATGCATTTGCATTCATTTTCATTTCATTCATATGCATTAAAGGTTATTAAAAGATTCTAATTTAATAAAAATTATTTCAAAGATTAACTGGACAATCGAAAAACCAAACATCCCTACGGTACCCGAACCAAGACGAAAGATATGGATCAGAGATTAGAAAAACTCGAAAAACTCCAAAGGGAGATACAAGTTAAACTTCAGCTGCAAATGCAAGAGTAGCTGGCTAAGATCCAACAGGATATGATGGATCGGATGATGGAATCACAAAAAAATATGATGTCTCAATTGACTTAGTTACTGGAGGGAGGAATAGGCAAAGGGAAAGGCCTTATGGATAATATCATGGAAAGTGATCCTCAATATCCTCCTGGTTTTACTCCAACGCATGTACATGAACCACCAGAGATAAATCCACAAAGGCCATCTGTCTCTATCAGGCCACAACAGATTCAAGCCGGAGTCTCGGTATCGATGAATTTCCAGGTTGGCTCAGGCTCTAACCCTGGCCATAATTCAAACAATCCAATTGTTCCTGACTTGGATGAAGTGGTAGGAGAGGAAAGAGTAACGACAGAGTCTCAAAGGCAATTAGAAGAGAGGTGTAAGTGGTTGGAGGAGAAGTTTAAAGCGATGGAAACTACTGATTTTCGTTGCGGGATCGATGCGAAGGATTTAAGCTTGGTCCCAGATCTGGTGCTCCCACTGAAGTTTAAAGTGCCAGAGTTCGAGAAGTACAATGGGACTAGCTGTCCCGAAGCTCACATAACGATGTTCTGTCAGAGAATGATAGGATATGTCAACAACGACAAGTTATTAATCCACTACTTTTAAGAATATCTGACCGGGTCTGCGGCCAAGTGGTAAAATCCGTTAACCCGTTCCCAAATTGGCTCATGAAAAGACTTGGCTCAAGCTTTCATGAAATAGTACAACCACGTGACAGACACAGCACCTGATAGGATTACACTCCAGAACATAGAGAAGAAGAAAAACGAGAGCTTTAGGCAGTATGCCCAGCGATGGAGGGAGGTGGCGACACAAGTCCAACCCCCACTCTTAGAGAAAGAGATGACCATGCTCTTCATCAGTACTTTGAAGGCTCCCTTCATCAACCACATGCTGGGGAGCACTACTAAAAGCTTTTCTGATATCGTAATGTCTGGGGAGATGATAGAAAATGCGATAAGATGTGGAAAGATTGAAGCAGGGGAAGGCACCAAGAGATTAGCCCCGAGAAGGAGGGAGAATGAGGTAAACAACACGAGCACGTATAACAAGGGTTATCCGAGAGCGATCACGGTGAGCCAGCCAAAAACAACAACCACTAGTCATCAGGGTCCCCCGAAACAAGAATCCACCACAAGGGTGAGTGCCGAAAGGATACAGTTCACACCTATACCCATGACATATAAAGAGCTATACCAGAACCTCTTTGACGCACATGTAGTGCCCCCTTTCTACTTAACACCACTGCAACCCCCGTTTCCCAAGTGGTATGACACAAACACTCATTGCGAATATCATGCTGGGATCGCGGGGCATTCAATTGAAAATTGCACCGCGTTCAAGAAGGTAGTCGAAAAGCTAATAAAAATGGGGATCGTAAAGTTTGATGACTCACCCGCACCAAATGTAGCAGGAAACCCCTTACCTAATCATACTGAGCAAGGAGTAAATGGAATAAATGATGATGGGAGGAAAGTCAAATATGAGGTTGCAGAAGTCAGAATCCCATTGAGACGGGTTTGGAAGGAGATGGTGGAGAGAGGACTGATCATATTAGACTCGGAAGAGAGGTTCGAGGGTAAGAGGAACCATTGTGAGTTCCATAATAGAGAAGGGCATGGAATCCAGGAATGCACTGAGTTCAAAGCCGTAGTGCAAAATCTAATGGATAATAAAGAGATGGAATTTTACGAGGAGATTGAAGGATCAGAAGGACGAGAGGTTTACGCTTCAGATGAGGGATCAATGGAACGAGTCCAAAAGGGCAGCCGCCCAGTAGTAATCATCTCGAAGCCAAGAGTCAATAAAGTCAGAACACAAGTGGCACCGCGAGTCATAATCCAAAAGCCAGCAGTTTTTTCATATGAGGATAGCAAGAGAGTCTCTTGGAACTATGATTGTAATGTGACGATCCAAGGAAAAGAGAATTCAGCAAAGGAAGATCAAGATACAGGTTCTCATACTCATAGTGGGAGACGCTACGATTTGGTAAATACTCGACCAGAACCAATAAAAGGGAAAGCTCCAATGGTAGAACAAGAAAGAAAAAAATCAGGCGAGCCTGAGTCGCCTGTCAATGAGCCGGTGAAAGAAGAAGAAGCTAAGGAGTTTCTAAAATTTTTAAAGCACAGCGAATACAGCGTGGTGGAGCAGTTGCATAAATAGCCAGCACGCATATCTGTATTTGCTTTGCTCTTGAGTTTAGACGTGCACAAAATTGCATTGATAAAGGTTTTGAATGAGACTTATGTGGCCAATAATATCTCGGTCAATACACTGGGCAGATTGATTGGTAACATAAGTGCTGACAATTTCATCTATTTCAACGATGATAAA
The DNA here is from genome assembly GCA_025698515.1 of Gossypium sturtianum. NCBI lineage: Eukaryota > Viridiplantae > Streptophyta > Magnoliopsida > Malvales > Malvaceae > Gossypium > Gossypium sturtianum. The sequence continues at coordinate 111,664,015 of CM046952.1, forward strand.
ATTCCGCCAGGCAGTAGGGGATCCACTAAGGCTTTGCATATCACCACCAGATGCAAAGGGTACACACTGCCGGGGGTCTTGATAGACAACGGGTCGGCATTAAATGTATTACCCTTATCCACATTAAACAGATTACCAGTTGATAGTTCACACATGAAAGAGTGCCAGAACATAGTAAAAGCATTTGATGGCACGCAAAGAAGAGTCATGGGGAGAATTGAGATACCCTTATTAATTGGTCCGACTACTTATGAGGTGGATTTCTTGGTCATGGATATCAAGCCCTCCTATAACTGCTTACTAGGAAGACCGTGGATTCACTCAGCGGGAGCAGTACCTTCATCATTACATCAGAAACTGAAGTTGGTATCAGAGGGCCGGCTAGTGACAATAAAGGCCGAAGAGGATATTATTGCAGCTATAACCAGCGATGCACCATATCTGGAGGCGAATGACGAGGCAATTGAGTGCTCTTTTCGATCCTTAGAATTCGTAAATACAGCCTTTATTACGGAAGGAGATAGAATTCTGGTACCAAAAATCTCTAAAACCACAAGAATGGGATTACAGATGACCGTAGGAAAAGGAGCTTTGCCAGGAAAAGGGCTAGGAAAATACCTCCAAGGAAAGGTTAAGGTATCGTTGCTAAAGGAAAAACGAGACTGCTTCGGCTTAGGGTTTAAGCCAGACGCAAGACAGAGAAAAAAGGAACTCAAAAAGAAGCAAGAGAGGAGAAGAGCACGGTTGAGTGGAGAGGAAGTCAAGTGGGAGTCAATGATAATTCCACACATATCCAAAACCTTTGTGTTGGGAGGGGTCATTCATGCTGAGCAGAAGGCGCCAAAAGAAGAAGACATTATAGCAATGTTGGGCAATATCTACATTAATGCCATATCCAAGGAGACGATTGAAGAGGGGAGCTTGTCAGATATCTACCCTTATGAGCCCAGGAGTGTTCTAAATAATTGGACAGCAGAGGAGATCACTATAGTGTTTAGAACTATTTCAAAGTAATGTCTCAGAACACTTATTGCTCTAGGCCTAGGAGTAATAAGCATCCTTTGTGAAATAGGCTTATGGCCCAAGTCTTTAATTCAATGAAAATGCTTCTGAATTCTTTTTGAACAAATATTCTTTATTCTTTCCAATTCATCCGTAATCATATTATACAGACAATCATTCTTTATTCCAAATATTCTTTTATTCTTCATTCATGATCATGTCATATAAATGATTATGCTTAAATTTATTCGTTCTTTGTATATTCCTTTGTACCTACAATAGGTTCCCGGATATCAATGACATGAGTGATGCTGCTACTGAATCAGAACCCTTATTTGAGCAGGATTGTGTTTAGAGGGATCCCAGGACTTTGAAGATGACATAGACTGTGGCTTATCTCCGGACCTGTTAAGAATGGTAAAACAAGAGGAAAGGCAAATTTTACCTCAGAGAGAGACAGTGGAGGTCGTGACCCTGGAAGAGGGAAATGCAGTGAAAATTGGAACATGCATAACCGAAGAAACGAAGCGAGATCTCTTAGATTTACTTCAAGAATTTAAAGATGTCTTTGCATGGTCATACCAAGATATTCCAGGGTTAAGCACTGACATTATTGTACACCGCCTCCCCATAAAAGAGGATTGCAGACCGGTTCAACAGAAGCTCCGGAGAATGAGGCCTGATATTGTGCTAAAAATAAAAGAAGAAGTTAAAAAGCAATTTGACGCCGGATTTTTGCAGGAAGTCAAATACCCAGAATGGGTAGCCAACATTGTGTCTGTCCCTAAGAAAGATGGAAATGTACGAATGTGTGTAGATTATAGAGATTTGAATAAGGCCAGCCCAAAAGACAATTTCCCTTTGCCTCACATTGATACTTTAGTAGACAATACGGCGGGTTATTCGTGGTTTTCCTTCATGGATGGGTTCTCGGGGTACAATCAGATAAAGATGCATCCTCAGGACATGAGAAAGACTACCTTCATAACATTGTGGGGTACGTTCTGTTATAAAGTGATGCCGTTTGGGTTGAAAAATGCGGGAGATACATACCAAAGGGCCATGGTGACTTTGTTCCATGACTTAATGCATAAAGAAATCGAAGTTTATGTGGATGACATGATTGCAAAGTCTAGGACAGAAGAGGAACACATTTTAGTTTTGAGGAAACTGTTCCTGAGATTGAGAAAATTCCAACTGAAGCTCAATCCAACGAAATGTACATTTGGAGCTAGATCTGGCAAATTGCTGGGCTTCATAGTCAGCAGGAAGGGAATCGAGATTGACTCAGACAAGGTCTGAGCTATACAAGAATTGCCTCCACCATGCACTCAAAAAGAAGTTTGAGGTTTCTTGAGAAGGTTAAATTACATTGCTCGGTTCATTTCACAGTTAACTGAGAAATGTGATCCCATATTTCGTCTTCTGAAGAAATAGAATCCTGGCGTGTGGGATGATGAATGCCAGAAAGCTTTCGATAGGGTCAAACAGTACTTGTCAAACCCTCCAAAGATTGTCACCCCTATGCCCTGGATAGGCCATTAATCCTATATTTGATGATGTTTGATCACTCTATGGGATGTGTGTTGGGTCAACACGATGATTCGGGAGAAAAGAGAAGGCGATATACTACCTCGGCAAGAAATTCACTCGGTGTGAGATGAGATATTCGCCAATTGATAAATTGTGTTGTGCCTTGATTTGGACGCGACTTCGGAGATTGAGGTAATACATGCTATACCACACGACACACTGTTAATCTCAAATTTAGACCCCTAAAGTACATGATGGAGTGAATCGCTTTAAATGGAAGGATGGCCGGATGGCAAATCACGCGCTTCGAATTCGACATCGTCTATGTGAGTTAAAAAGCTGTGAAAGGGAGCGCAATAGCAGACTTTTTAGCTAGCAGAGCTCTAGAAGATTATGAGCCTATGTACTTTGACTTCCCCAATGAAGATTTAATGTATGTGGCAGCTACTGAAGAAGACGCTACAAAGGATCACCTTTGGAAATTGAACTTTGATGGAGCATCAAATGCTGTAGGCAATGGAATTGGGGCAGTCTTGGTATCCCCAAATGGATATCATTATCCGTCCACATGCAAGTTGGATTTTGATTGTACGAATAACATGGCAGAATACGAAGCATGTATCATAGGACTCCGTGCTGCCGTAGAACGTAGAATTAGAGTACTGGAAGTATATAGAGATTATGCACTGGTGATTTACCAATTGAAGGGTGAATGGGAGACAAGAGACCCCAAATTGATCAATTATCGAAGGATAGTTTTGGGGTTAATTGAGGAGTTTGATGACATTACTTTCAATTATCTCCCACGAGATGAAAACCAAATGGCAGATGCTTTGGCTACCTTGGCTTTCATGATCAAAGTGAGTAAACAAGAGGATGTAAGACCTATTCAAATGAGTATTTACGAGGCCCCAGCTCATTGTTACAATGTGGAGGAAGAAGAAAGGGATGATCACCCCTGGTACCAAGATATATTACGATACGTGAGAAATCGTGAATATCCTGAACAAGCGACCGAGAATGATAAGAGGACGTTGAGAAGACTAGCCTGCGACTATGTCTTAGATGGGGAGATCTTGTATAAAAGAAGAAAAGATCAGGTATTGTTGAGATGTGTGGACGCTGTTGAAGCTAAGAAAATTCTGGAAGAAGTCCACGAGGGTGTTTGTGGGAAACATGCCAATAGTTTCACAATGGCTAAACAAATTATGAGATTCGGATACTATTGGTCTACCATAGAAGGAGACTGTATCAATTATGCTAAGACATGTCACAAATGCCAGATCTATGGAGACAAAATTCATGTACCTCCTTCGCCTTTGCATGTTATGACTTCCCCATGGCCATTCTCTATGTGGGGCATGGATGTCATCGGGCCGATCTCTCCAAAAGCTTCAAATGGGCATCATTTCATCTTTGTAGTCATCGACTATTTCACCAAATGGGTAGAAGCTGCTTCATATGCCAGTGTTACCAAGTCAGCAGTCAGCAGATTCCTAAAAAAGGAAATCATATGTCGATATGGAATACCTGAGAGGATCATATCTGACAATGCGTTAAACTTGAACAACAGCACAATCGCAGAAGTTTGCAGTCAATTCAAGATTAGACACCACAACTCGTCACCGTATCGTCCAAAAATGAATGGTGCAGTGGAAGCAGCCAATAAAAACATTAAAAAAATTATGGGGAAAATGGCTGAAACCTATAAAGATTGGCACGAGAAGTTACCATTTGCTCTCTATGCTTATCGAACATCAGTCAGGACTTCCACCGGGGCAACTCCTTTCTCATTGGTTTATGGAATGGATGCAGTGTTGCCCATCGAAGTGGAAATTCCTTCCCTTCGAGTCTTGTCAGAGTTAAAATTAGATGAAGCAGAATGGATCCAATCTCGATATGATCAGTTGAACTTGATTGAGGAAAAAAGGCTAAGGGCTATCCGCCATGGCCAGATGTACCAAAAGGGAATGATGCGGGCTTATGACAAAAAGGTTCGCCCAAGAGAATTTCACGAGGGAGACCTGGTTCTGAAAAAGATCATCACCATGCAAAAGGATTTCAGAGGGAAATGGATTCCAAATTGGGAAAGAACTTATGTGGTGAAAAAGGCTTTCTCTGGAGGAGCACTGATCTTGGCCGGAATGGATGGGAAAAACTTGCCCAATCCTGTAAATTCGGATTCAGTCAAGAAGTATTATACTTGAAGAGGAAAAGAGGCCAAAGTGAAAACCCGCAAAGGGCGCTTTAAGACCTTCTCTAAAAAAATGAATGATGAAAATGAAAAACGGAGAGGCCAAGGTGAAAACCCGTAAAGGGCGCCTTGCGATCAAAGGGGTTTTGAGTCGAAAACCCGAAAAGGGCGGCTCAAATTGCAATCAACGATGGGGCATGCGGTAATCTTGCCATACCTGAATTAAGAAGGAGGAGAGATGTTATGTCTTGGGGCATCAACAGAGTACTATTGATCTCATAAACACATATTGAGCTTAAAATGGTCTTCAGAAAGTTCGTACAGAGAAACTCAAGCTGCGATATCCGGGGCACCTATCTTTTCCCCCAATCATTTTGTATTCTAGCAATGTTTGCTTTTTTTAATTAACTTATTCTTTTCAGATTTTGTTTCTGATAAATTCCATTCTGTCCATCATTTATGATTATTTTCAAGCATTTTGTATTGAAGTAATGATTAATGGACGAATAATATTTTCATAAAAGGAGTTTTGCCTATTACTCTGGAAACTTCTAAATAATACGAGAACCTGAAGCAGGACTTTTATTTAGAACTCACCAAGCCTAAGGGTTGGAAATATTTGAGAAGGAAACTTTAAACAGTGACCATTTCTTCAGACTTTCTGTCAAAAATGTCGGTTGAACAAGAAGACAGGATATTACGTCAGTGATACAACCTGGAAGAACAATGAGCAATGTTAATCCTAAGCGTTTAAAAAGGGATCATTCTCATGAAATTCTGCATTCGTGCAAAACACATTTAGTTAGGAGCATTCAATTCAAGCTGATCATTGCATCCTAATCATTCTACAAAGGATCATTCTCATGACATTCTGCATTCATGCAAATGTCATCCATAATACATTTAGCTAGGAGCATTTGATTTATTCCGATCATGGCATCCTAATGCATAAGCATAAATCCATAAATCGATTTTACAGGTCATGTTCCCCAAAGGACGGTGTAACAAGATCGACGAATCCACAGGTCCTATACCTCTGAAGTTACAGTAGGTCGGATCAAATCCACCACGGCGAATCTTAGTTCCCTGAAGTTGCAGTGGAACAGATTGAAGCCATAAATTAAAGATCTTATCTCTCTGAAGTTGCAATAGAGCAGATCAAAATAAACTTTGTCTCCCTGAAGTTGCAGTGGAACAGGTTGAAGTCGCAAGTCTTATCTCCCTGAAGTTGCAGTGGAGCAGACTGAAGATGGCAAATCTTATTTCCCTGAAGTTGCAGTGGAACAGATTGAAGCTATAGATTACAGATCTTATCTCTCTGGAGTTTCTGATGAAGCGGATCAAAACAAGTCTTATCCCCACAGAAGTTGCAAAGGAGCGGTCAAGACTGTTAATACTATCTACCCGAGAGGTTGCAAGTGGAGTGGATTAAAACGATTTAATCCTATACCTCTGAAGTTGCAGAGGTCGGATTGAATTTACCATACAAGTCTTATCTCCCCGAATTTGTAGTGGAGTAGATCAAGACAACAAATCTCATCTCCCGAAGTTGCGGCGGAGCGATTGAAACTACTAGTCTAATTTTCTTGAATTAAATCGAGCGCTAGTTCTTATACCCCGAGGATGCCGTGGGATGGAATGAAGCTACTCAAGAAGAAAAGCACCGAAAGAAGTCCGGACTCAAGCGAGACCGGGCAAATTTGGCTCTTTTAAAGTCTTTGCTCCATTCCCGTTACACGACAATGAGCAAAGAGGGGCAGCTGTATTAGCCCAATTTAGCCCGGGGCCCAAACCCAAATCAAAAAATAATGCAAAATAATAAAAATAAAATCCAAAATAGTTTATCAGTCCATTTACATTTAAAGTCCAAATGGCCCACATTGGGACCCAAATAAACTAAAACCTAGCCTAACCAATCCCAGCCCAGAACAAATCCAAACCCAAATCATTACACAAAACTTTGCAGGCCCGAATGGCCCAATATTTTCGACGTTCCAGAAACCCTAGAGGGTTCTGGAATCAGCCAGCGCCGCAGCCTCCCCCGCACATGCCTCCATGCGCTCCACAGCTCGTGTCTCCGCATGCCCCACGCGCCTCTGTACGCCACGTCCGCGCCATCCGTGCCTGCAAACAAGGGCTCCAATAGCAGAGAAACAGCAAAAAATATGTATACAAAAATTATATTTCGATTCGGCTATAAAACCGAATCAGCCATCCTGTAATTTTTTTATGCACACAGAGAATACAGCAATAGAAACCAGAAACAGAGATTCAAAAAGGTTTCTTTTCGATTTCATTTTTCTTTATTTATTTATTTATTTTTTGAATATGTTTCTGTAGCACTTTTCTTTCTTTCTTTTTCTACACGCGAAAGAAAAAAAGGATTTACCTGCGAAAGTTGAATTGACGGACTGCCTTTTTCATCGAAATCAAAACAAAGGTGGTCGTCGAGGCTAGGGTCGGGTCTAGTTTGAAGGAGATCGGTCGATCGAACCTGAGTGGGCCACTAATCGCCGATGGTCTTGGCATTGTAGTGGCCGAAAGGGGATTTCTCTCTGCGGCGGAGAACAAAAACAAAAAGGGGAGGGGCTAGGGTTTAGTTCAAAATGATATTTGACATGTTTTAATTTGGTTTTAATCCATTAAGGAAACGGTGCCATTTAGGCTCGTTGCAATAGCCTTTAAATGACGCCGTGTAGAGCAACCCGATGACCCGACCCGATTGTAGCCAAGATCCGCGTGTTTCGGTCTTTGAGGGAATATTTGCATATTCAATCCTTCTCTGTTTCGCTGCAAGCTGATTAAGTCATATAGGTGTTCTCTATTTCCTTAATTTTGCACCCGAATTTTGTACGACATTTCAATTTCGTCCGCTTTTAAACGTTGCGTTTAATGAACTTGAATATTCGCGCTTTTAGTCCCTGTGTTTCAGGGCGCCTTTCATTCTGGTTCTTAATTTTTTAATTTACTGACTTTATAAGTTTTTTAAATTGGTCATTGGATTTTGAATTTGTTTCCATTGAACCTATCGTATTTTTAACTTATATTATTATTAATCTATTTGTAGTTTATTTCTCCTTAAAATTGTTTTAATATATTATTTTAAACCATTTCATCTTTTTATATTTTAATTTGTAAAAATATTTTTTTTATTGATTCATTTAGTTTTTTATATATATATATACATCTTTTGATTCAAAATTTATATGATATTTATAATACATTGTTAATTCCTCATTATTTTATATATATATGTTTTTAAATCCATGCATATTTTTTATATTTTCTTTTAATCCTTCAAAATCTTTTTGTATTAAGACATGTTTAAAATCACTTTTGTTTATTTCAAATATGTTTTACAGATATTATACTTGTAGGTATTTTATTTTTATTTTGCTTACCATTAATTCCATGTTCGGTGATTATTGCTATTATGTGTGTTTTAATTCTCATCTTATATTTATTTGCTATTTGCGATTTAATAGTATAGAATTTCATTTGTAAATAATTACTCTACATTGTATGTTACTATTCTATCACATTTTATTATTTAAAAAGTCATGTTTAATGTCGTTCAAGTTTCAAAATCATTCCATTCAAAGTTTTTTTTTTTAATATGGCAATGCTCGTGTTTGGAGGTTTCGAGAAAATCGTGCCTTAACTTACTGGGTTCCGATTCTTCTCGTTAAAACCTAGCAACTGAGTCCCCTTTCATTTTTAAATTGAAATATTTTGAATAAAAACTTATTCTCGAGAATTTGAGACATTGCGCCCTAACTCACTGGGTGTGATGTTTTATCATCTCGAGATAAGAATTTCAAAAAAAAGGAATGTTCCGTATTTGGGAATTTTGAGAAATTGTGCCCTAACTTACTGGGTTCCAATTTTTTCATAAAGCCCAAATAACCGAATACCCTTCTCAAACTTTATTACTTGGGTTTTTAAAATCAAAAGATAAATTTAATTTCGAGAATATAAGATGTTGTGCCCTAACTTACTGAGTACGACATTTTATTTCTTCGAAATAAGAAGTTTTGGCATCCAATATGATACTGTCCAAATGTGTTTTAAGCAAACGGATCGTAATCTAGAATCTTTTCAAATTTTCGGCATTAAGACATTAAGTAATCAATTAGGTACCAATTTTGGGCGCTACAACGGTGCTAACCCTTCCTCGTACGTAATCGACTCCCGAACCCATTTTCTCGAGTTTTTGTAGACCAAAAATTGTTTTAATGAATCAAAGTTTTATTAAAATCATCAAATTCAAGGTGATCCGATCATACCTCGAAAAGGTCAATGGCGACTCCATTTCTAATTTTCAAAGTCGACCCTGTTTTTCCAAAGCATAAAAATGGTTTAGACAGTCCTAATGGACAATTTACTCACTAATTAATAAAATTTCTTCATGAGATTTTCACAAGATCATAAAATCACCTCATAAACCTTATAAAAATTATAAAGCTCATATTTTCTACTTCGGATTTGTGGTCTCGCACCACTATTCCGACTAGGCGCTAAATCGGGCTGTTACATCTATTATTCTTGAGTTATTTGTATTATTATTACTATTTTATAACAATTAATTCATTTTTAATGTTATTTTGAGTATTTTTATTGAAACATTCATACCACTTTTAATTTATCTTCCATGCTTTAAAAATCAATATGTGAATGCTATTAATGCCATTTTCTTAAAGATGTGAATGCTATTATTCTTTTGAAATAATTTAGACAAACTTTCTTTATCTAGATAAAATATTATAAATGTTATTTTTAGTATTTTTTATTGAATTTTAGAATGCTTAATTAGATATATTTTATATTTTTACGTCCCTCCTTAATAAATAGGGTCAAAAGAGATATATCGATTAATTTTGCATACTAAATTACAAATAATTCTTTGATTATTTTCATTAAACACCTAATAGAATTTCAATTTTTTTATTTAATATTGAAATTCTAATTCCATTGAATTTTTAAACTCCAACTAAAATTTCAGTTTTTTTATTTCATATAGAACTTTTAATTGCATTGAATTTTTTAATTACTTTGTTATTCATTACTTTTGGTTATTATTTTAACTGTAAATACTTATTAGTATATATTAAGTAGTCAACTTTTTTACAAAAAAATTTCTTTTAATTACAAATTCATTCTAGAAATATTTGTACTTTTTCATTGGAAAGAGAAGCCAAATCTGATTATTAGATTAAACTCCATTACCACAATTTCTTGATGTGTAACACCCCAAACCTGGCCTAGAAGTTTAAGCCGAATCTAGATGAATTACACCAACATAGTAAAAACATACTTTTTTTCAAAGTTTTAACTTTGAAAACCAGAAATTCATTTTAGTCGATTTAGACGCTTTTTTTAGTTTCGTTTTAGACTTGGCAGATACTGACGAGATTATAAAAAGAAAAATAAGACAAGTCCAAAACAGATTACAAATCCAAAGGATTAACTTGTAGTTAACTCAATGCAAAACAATCCGAGCTCCCGCACGCTGTCCGATCCTAAATCGGATGCCTTCCTGACAAATAAAAGTAAGACAAAGGGTGAGTCACCAAGCACCGCGTATAACCAAACTTAAATACAAATAAAAAAAATGTGATATATAAATCATAGTAACGCAAGCATTTGATAACACTTGTATAACCAGTACGAAACAGATCTAGAGTATCACAGAGATTCCAACAGAGGTAGTAAAGCAGAACAAGGCAAAACAAAACAGAGCAGAACAACGTAATTCAAATAGAGTAGAACGAAACGGAGCAGAGCAGAACAGAGCAGAGCAAAATGAAGCATGTTGTAATAGCCTATTTTGCCCGGGCCCATACAGAGTCCAAAAACAGAAAATAAATAATAAAAATAAATAAACAGTTTTTCTTACAGTCCATCTACAATCAAAACAGACCCAAACCCAATACGTTACAAACCATTACCCGTTACACTCTAAAACCCAGACCAGACCCAAACTAACGTAGCCCAAAAGGGCCCAAATACTAAGCGAATTCAGAGACCTAGGGTTTCTGGGAAACCCTAGGCACCGCAAACACCCCAGCACGGACCCTCGCGCCGCAGCCACCAGATTCTCCTCGCGCCGCAACCCGCGCCCAAATTACGCCCCATCGACGAGATCTGCGCCACTCTCCTGCACAAGAAAGGAAAGAAAACAACAGCAAAAATGGCAGCAACAATGATTTCCTTTTTTATTTTTATTTTCAAGGCTATAAAAGCCCGATTATTTTGTAACTAAAGGGGGATACACAAACACAGAGAAACGAATACGCAAATAGTCACGAAAATACAGAGAAATAAAAAAACAAAATCTGCTACAGAGGTGATTTTCGTTATTTTGTTTTTTTTTTGTTTTTGTGTTATTTTTTATATTTTTTTTGATACGTGCATATTACATATACAAAATAATATTTAAAATAAAAAAACGAAGATTCTTACCTTTGCGCCGTCGTGGGCGACGGCGCGTGAGGCGCGTGCACAATGATGGACGGAGGTCGACGACCTGTGAGGGCAGAGCAAATTCTTAAGGCCTTTGCTTATTTTTTTAAAATTCGGTGTTAAAATGAATTTTTTTGGGCCAAATTTGACTTATATAACAGTTCAAAAACGACGTCGTTTTTGCTTAATCCAATAAGCATAAAACGACGTAGTTTTAAGGGAGGGATCCGCGCGTTGACCCGAAAACACGGGGAAGATCCGCGTGTTTTTTACAAAAGGGGAAATTTACCATTTTAGTCCCTTTGCGATTTTATTTGTTTTAATTTCATCCAATTTAACATTTTCTTTATTTTTTGAAATTAACCCTGAAAGTCTGTTTTTGTTTCAATTAAGTCCTTGGGTTGCTTAAAGGCCAAAATCATTACGACGCCGTTTTGGAAAGAAGGCATAATTGCCCCATATGTCCCTGTGGTTTAACGCGCATTTTGATTTAGTACTTTTGATTTATTTTTATTGCTATTTAGCCCCTGTTTCTTTGTTTTTTTTATTTTATGTTAAATTATTATTAAATTATCATATTAAATATTCTATTTTTTCTTTATCATTTATATATTAATTTAATAATATTATAAAATTCGTATATAATTATTATTATTTATTATTTTATTTGGTTTAATTATTTTTAGTACATATTATTTTAGTATATATATATTAGTTATTATATTATATCTTTTAAAATTTTGTACATTATATAATATTATATTATATCATATATTATTTTTATATTATATAACATATTATTTATTCTTAAATATATAGTTTTTTTATGTATTAGATTATTATAAATATTTTTTTATTTTTAAAGTTATAAATCATTTATTTATTTCAAAATGTATTTTATTTATTATCTTAAAATATATATTATATTTTTTTTATTTTTTTTATTTTGGAATATTTATTTATTATTTGGTATATGTCATTGCATGAAAAGTTTAATCTTGCCTGAGAAGTTTTCATATTTATATTGTTTTTTATTATTTTATTATTTATTGCTTTGTATATTCTATTTGCCCATACTCATTCATTTATTTACGATTGCTTTAGTATAGGTATTTTTATTAGTCGTATTTTATATTATTATTTTCTTTATTGCCTATATTAATATGAAATGTTAGTATATCATGATTGCTTTTGGTATTTATGTTTGATGATGTATTAATGCAATATTTTCACATGGATCATTGATTAGAATAAAATACATTTTGCAAAATTACTATATTTTATCTAAAGGTTTTTTAAATAAGGCAATGTTTTGTATTTAGAAATTCGGGAAATAGTGCCCTAACGTGCTGGGTTTCGATTTTCCGTTTGACTAAATAACTAAATATCCTTTTAATAAAATTTTGTAAATCATGAGATACTTTTAGTTACGAGGGTTTAAAATATCATGTCATAAAGTGCTGGATGTGATATTTGTATTCTTTCGGAACAAAGAAATCTCAAATTTTAACTCAAATTGTTCAGGTTTTTTTTTATCATACTTTAAGTTTTTTTTTAATTTTCAATATTAGGACATGATTTTATCGATTAGGTACCAATTTTTGGGCGCTATGAGGGTGCTAACCCTTCCTCATACGTAACCGACTCTCGAACCCGTTTTCTTATTTTTTTCGTGGACCAAAATCAAATGTTTTGAAATAAAACGTTTTACAAGGTGATCCAATCACACCTAAGTAAAAAGGGATTGGTGGCGACTCCATTTCCGTTTTTAAAAGTCGATCCCCGTTTCCTAAAAATTTAAAAATGGTTTCGACACATGTATGTTTATGCAAATGTAGTATTTTTCAATAGATTAGAATGCAAATTTATCAGAATAGTCTTCCCAAACTCCGCTACACACCAAAATAGAGTTCTCCCTCGAACTCATCCATCCAAACACACCAATAAAGTCATCCCAGGTTGCCCGACAACGATGACCCGCCACCTCTGGTTGCCCTGTAAAAATGGCTTATCAATATGCTGTTAAACTGCCAATCAAATATATGTGGTCAAACCACTATAGTGCAGTCAAACTGTCGGAACCGAAGGGTGGATAAACCACAAGATAATGTAGATCATTAAACTGCCAGAAACTTCTTTACTTCAACCCAAGTCCCATGCAATGTGTCATGGCATGCTTATGGAGAATCAGAGTAATGAGCATGTAAGTCATGCTATCTCTCAATAACAGAATCAGTAAATATGGGAGTCCATGTTTTGTAAAACAGACTTATCAAACCTCAACGGACCATATCAGATTTGCCATGAAGTCACATGCACGGTTATAAATCATAATCAGTAACAATCAATCTAACATGTTCATCTATCACATACTCTTCATCAACAGAGCAACATAGAGGTGTACCAAAAAACTTAACAGAATACATATCGTATCTGATAATTCGTACACATAAACAATAACACATTACGTTCTAACGGATCCTACTCACTTAGGTTCAAACATAACAGATATATGTACAGATCACAAGTTATTCATCATCGATCTAGCACATTCAGATATCGCATATATCATTCGTATATCAGTATTAAAGGATCATATAGTCCTCTTACGATCAAATTCAGATCATAAATATATTATGGAGGTCAATGCTCGTGTTGGGCAACACTCATTGCCTCAAAAATAAGGTTCAGATCCTATTCGTATGCCACACAACCTGGACACACGCCCATGTCCTTACCCGTGTGGGTCACATGGCCTGGGCACACGCTTATGTCCCTGGCTGTGTGGTTCTAAATCATAAACGATGAGTTACACGGCCTGGACACACGCCCATGTCCCTGCCCGTGTGACCCACACGGCCTAGACACACGCCCATGTCCTTGCCCGTGTGGCTTATATAGCCTGGGCACATGCCCATATCCCTGGCCATGTGGTTCTAAAGCGTAAACAGTGAGTTACACGGCCTGGACACACGCCCATGTCCTTGCCCGTGTGGCTCACACGGCCTGGGCACATGCCCATGTCCCTAGCCGTGTGGCGTCGATAATCTCATTTTTCGACGACTAAAAATGCAAAAAAAAAGGGGGTTTGGCACCCACCTGATACGGGCTCGATACAGGAGCAATAGGGATGAATTCCTGTCCCAAAACAACAAGCAATTGTCCAACAAACAGTTAACTCACAGTCAACTCACTAAAAACTAACATTTTAAAATCGAAGTTACATCGAAGAACTTTCGACACCAGAACTTAAATCAAACTTACCAGCCAGTGAATTGAACTAAAAGGAGAAGTTATATCCCGTACAAAATCAGCTTAATGTAACATAGCAAAAAGAAATAAACTTGAAATTGTGAAATTGAAACGGTGAAGAAAGAAACCAAAAGTAACGTTAGAAAAAAAAACAAATGAGAACCATGAATAGCAAAGGAAGTTTTTGTTTTGGGGAAAATTTTAACTATAATAAACTACCCCACAAGGCAGTTCAACAAAAACATCTTTATAGTTTTTACTAAGACTCAAACACAAGATCAAAGGGTAAGTTGAGGCCTTACCACTAAACTAGCAAGTTCATTCTTGATATCAATTGCACAAAATTAACTTATAAACCACACATTCGAAGGTAAGGGTTTAAGAAAAATAACAAAGTTTCTAGAAACAGGACTCGAACCCAGAACCTCACACACATAACCAGAGCACTTAACCACTAAACCAGATCAATTTACTTGACAAAAAATTCCAAAGTCTAAACTCAAATCGAGGGATAACCTCTTTTTGTTTCAAAACGCGATTTCTTCTAGGTCAGTTTTTTGGATGTTACATGATGTGCAAAGGAAGATGTTAGAACATGAAGATATTGAGATATTTGCTCATAGTTTGATGCATGAAAGTACAAGATTTGTATGGAAAAAATTGACTCTTCAGAAGCAACATGTTGATTAGCAAGTGCCCAACTACAAGCCAACGCATGCTAGGCAATTCACTTGGTACATTATGTATGATAGGCGAGCTTTTTTTTTTTTTGTCTTAGCCCATTGTTTGATTTTTATTTTATAATTTATTTCGTTTATGGTTTGTATCCATATGTTGTTGTGTAATTTGTGTTTGATTCATTTAAATAATATTTTTTTAGCTAAGAAAATGAAAAATTAGTGGAATATTAAGATTTTAATGGGTTTTTATATTTTTCAATGTTTTAGGCATATTGTCTTTGATTATTCCTTTGGCCAATTTCTTTTGTGATATTTGAGTGGATTATAAATGTACGTGATAATAAAATTTTGTATTTTAATAGTTATATGAACAAGAAAACTTATGTAACAAACTACTGTTTTGTAATATTTCTTGAAAATGTTAACTTGAATTATTATATTATAATTATTTTAAAACAATTATATCATAAGTAATTACAAACTTTAAATATCGAAAATGACTTAAATTGGGGTTGATTTAATGAAATATGCTGAAAAAAAAGTTATTTGAGAAAGTATGTTGATTTCTCCGGAATTTATTGATCTACGTTACTTTAGAGAGAGAAAGGAAAACGCGTCCTTCAAGGCGTGTTTTCACTGATGTGGCAATAAAAATGCAGCATGTAGGATGTGTTTTTCTCTCTCTCCCCTAAAAACTCGCCTTGTAGGATGCGTTTTTCATTTTGGTAAAAATTGTTTTTTTTTCTCTGCTGTTGGAAATTAAAAGTTTGTAGATTTAATTTTGTCCCTGTTTGAGATAGACATTGTTATAGTTTTAAGGTATGTTTTAATTTACGGTGGTGTTGTGGAGCTGGGTGACCTACAAATTTCATCTGCCATGTGAGTATAGAGCCATCACCTGGGAAGCCGGATTGCATTGCAACTCAAGGTTCCAGTTGACGGTGATTATACGGTCTAGGATTAAAGTGTAACTAGGGCTTCAAGTTTACAAAGGTTATGCTGTCAATGGATGGAGCATAAATGGGCCCCCAATTGATAGTAGTTATGCGGGCACGACAACGAGTTTTTCCTCGTCAGAGGAGGATGCGTTATAAAACCCAAACAGAAGTATGAGGAAGAAAAATGTAGTGGCGTTTCAGTATAATCAAGTAATACATTTTTTCCATTACCACCGAAGGCGATGACCCCGTTACTATAACCTGTGAAAGAATTTGGGTGTAATAGGTTATACTAACAAGGTCATCGCCTTCGGTGGAGATAGACAACATGTATTACTTGATTATACTGGAAGGCCCCTTGCATTTTCCTTCCTTGCACTTCCATAAGGGTTTTATAAAGCATTCTCCTCTGATGAGAAGAAACTCATTGTCATGCTTGCATAACCACCGCCAACTAGGGCCCCAGTTATGCTCCATCCTTTGTCAGCATAACCTTTGTAAACTTGAAGCCTTAGTTACACTTCAACCCAAAACGGTATAATTATCGACAACTTGGACCTCGAGTTGCAATGCAATCCCAGCTTTTCAGGTGATGACTCCATACTCACATGACAGATGGAATTTGTAGGTTACCGAGCTCTACGACATCATCGTGAACCCAAACACGACATAAAACTATGACTATGTCTCCTTCAAAGCCAGAGAGAAATAAATATTTAAACCCAAAGATTTCAACACGCAATAAAAAGAAACAAAACAATTTAAAGGAGACTGAAATATAGGTGAGTAGGGGATAAGAAGACCATTTATATAGGGGATGGGAAGGGTAAAAAGGGAAATATGTTAATTTATCCAAAGAATCCCAAGTTGCAATGTATGAGATTTATCTCTGGAATCCCGAGTTGTAGGGGCACAGAAGCACTCAAATTGTGCTGGGTGTTGAAATGGCTAGAAAGAAAATGCTCTATACAGAAGGCGTTTTCATCTGACATGGCAGTGAAAACACTTTTTACAAGATGCGTTTTCACTGCCATGTCAGATGAAAACACCTCCTGTAGGGAGCGCTTTCTCTCTAGGCATTTCAACCACCAAAGTTGATTACTTCTGAACCCCTGCAACTCGGGATTCTCGAAAAATACCATTGCGGGGGAGCATTTTCTCCCCTACAAATTTCATGTGCGTCGGTGTAAGAGCTCTATCAAATAAAATCAATACAATCCCTTAAGTTTCCATACTGACCTTTGAAGCAAATTGTTGATCTTAAGGATACTTGCATTAGGAGTTATTGGTGTTGTCATGAAAAACTTGAGTTTTGTTCCTACGTTGTTGTCCAAGCAAAGGTAATTCGTTAAATTATGTGTAGGTTTAGGAATTTGGGTGATGATAACTATATATTTTACTATTTTCTCGACTTTAAACGTGTGGAAAAGGCTATTTGGTTCAAATGAGCAGACGAGTCAAAGCTATTATCCATTACAACAGTCAAATTTTTTAGATTTAAATTGGACCCGTTTTTGTATCAGCTCAATCTGAAGATCTGGCATTCAACCAGAGCATAATGTTAAATGAGCTTCGGACAAGGATTAGGCACAAAGTAGGGATGTGAAGAAGAATTTTGAGCTTGAAATGTAGATATCTTTTGTCATTAGACCCCGTTAAATATGTCATTTTTGAGATCACAAGGGACAGCGATCTGGAAACGGTAATCGAATCCCATTGCTCTAGTGGGAATGTTGTACTAGAGTTATATGCCGACTTCGTCAAAGAGGATGAATGTGGCCCAGGCTCAATTACATTGTGTCCGTAATATTCCACACTAGATCACGAAGCTGAAAGTCCTACCACACGATTGTGCGGTGGATTCACATCATTGCTGCAAAGCTCATACAAGGACACCTAGAAATCGCCATCAATGGTGAGGCATTATTTTGCCCCTCGATAACAACTTCAGGGGACAGTCGAGCATATTTGGTCACTAGGCCTACGACACACCCATACGACATTCTGCCAGTGCCTTTGATTTTAACTTCGGCACACCGATGTTTAACACCAGTAACATTCACACTGGTACACCATCAAGTTACTAGAGTGGGCCAAAAAAAGTGACTTTGGGATTGACATTGGATTTACAAGAAAGGATTATCTACTCTGGACAACCTCGACCGGCGAGGGCACATCCAACCCTAGACTTGCAACTAGGGTTGATAACTAAGAGGGATAAGAGAACGAAGAGAACGAAGAAACAAATAATGACCCAATAGAGGAGGTCGGCCTCGATGATGTGGAAATTGTAGTAATTTTAGAATCGGATCCCATTCCTACTGAACCAAAAGACGATGGATCTGACGGTGAAACTACGAACATTGCTCAATGGGATGACCCAGGTTTCACAGCGTATGAACCCCCCACCCCACATGCATACTCTCGATCTTGCTACTGAATGAGATTTAGAATTCCCAAACCTTCCTCATAGAAGACCAGGGCATGTGACTTCGTCAACAAATTTCGGCCATTTAGAGGTTGGGATGGAGTTTGACTCCAAAGATGCTTTTGTAGCTGTAGTCAAGTGGTATAGCATATAGCTTGGTGTCAACTTCACCATTACATGCTCCCAATCAAATAAATATAAGGCAAAGTGCGCAATGCGTGGAACAGGATGTCCATTAAAAATCATGGCATTTGTGAGGAAGAAGTCAGCGTTCTGAATGATCAGAAAGTTTATCGTGCCACATACATGTGTTGTAGCTGGTATGTATCATGGTTAACAACATCGACTCAAATTCTGACCTTTTTTTCCCAACATTCTATTACATATGATGACCCAATTTATTATTTTTCAGGCATATCGAACAATCATCTGAAATTGGATTCAGACATGATATCAGACTTTATATTACCTATGGTCAAAACGAGTCATAGGATTTTGATTTAAGTTTTGCTCATACACATCCGTAGCAATTTCGAGTACACTGTGTCTTACCACAATGCATGGTTGGAAAAATAGAAGACGTTGGAGAATATGCATTGCGGGTCGGAGAAATCCTACAATGAATTATGGCAATTGGTACTGGAGTGATACGTACCAGGTTCCGTAATCGGGTTGCAAATGAAGCCTGTGTATTACAGTGATCTCTCGGTCCTTGGAAAAAGAGTTTTCCATTGTTTTTTTGGAGTTTCAAGCAATACATAATTGCATTCCGGTACTGTAAGCCACTTGTCCAAATTGATAGCACATTCTTGTACGGAGATGTCGCCAACTCCAGTGTGAGAAATGGTTCACGTGTTGGCAAGTAATCGTACCTATGCTTAGGATTGCTCAAATTTCAGTTTAAACAAATTAATTGACCGAACTGATATAATTTGGTTAGTCAGTTGGTTAACAAATCTAATTCGGTCGGAGGTCGGTTAATAATTTTTTGGAAGTTCGGTTATCAATTAATTCGGTTCGAAATCGAATAATTAACTGAATTAACTGAAATAAATAATATATAATATATAATATATAATATATTTTTTTATTAGCAATGTATTTTGAACTATTATTTTTATATTAATTGAAATAAATAATATATATTTTTTGAACTATTAAAATAAAGAAAATGAACATTATCAATTTTTTTTTGATATGTTTTATATTTATCTTAACCAAAAAACAAAAACATATAAATTTTGTTTAATTCAATTAAACGATTGAATTAACCGAAATATTTCGGTTCGGTTAACAGTTAAAGGATTAAAAAGTTCGGTTAATTCTGTTAATACTAGTTCAGTTTTGTTAATCGTTTGGTTAACCGTTTGAACACCCCTACCTACGCTGCCAAATCTTGATATACTTCTCGTGGAATGTTGGCCAATCTTCCTCGAGTCTCTCCCGCAAGTTGATATTGTCTAGGTCATCGAGCTCCTAAGATGGCGATAGAATACGTTACGTACACCTAAACTGTCGCATCACTCGGTGGAATTCGTGCATGTCGACCATTGCAAAAATGATCAATGACACTTTGATGTGTCAGATGTTGCGATTGGCCAAAAATTCGACCGAGACACATTCTTGAATCCTCGGATCCGCATATGACATCCATACAAACTGCAGTACGAATTTATAAATTTTAGCATGTTCCTAATATTTAATGTCAATTGCTGGAATAAAAAATCGATAACTTTGAAATTCAAAAACTAACCTCCTCTTCAATTTGTTGATCTAAAGCTACCCGGATATCCTTGAGCTCGGTCGGTATATCGCTATGTCTCGTAGGGTTGTTCCACCTATTCAAATAATATGTTATTTCAAAATTATAAAAATGAAAAATAAAAACAATAATAGTATTATCAAATGAATTTTACCATATTTAGAGTAGGAATTCATGAGGGAGTTCCACTTTGAGGTGTAAAAATGGTAGTCGATACCATGCTCACGATTGAAGCAGGAGCATGCAATCGTCGATTTCGGGTTTTTCTGGTTCTGCCACTTGACACATTTATTGGTAAAATGGTAGTCGATATCATGCCTTGTAGGACACGTTTTCTTCTTTCTCTTGAAAATGTGCTTTGTGGGATGCATTTCCCTTTCTCTCTCCAAAAATAATGTAAATCGATAAATTTTAAAAAAATGACATACATTCTCAATTAAGTTTTCTTCAGCATATTTCTAAAATTTAGCCCTTAAATTGGATTAGTGACTTTAAAAATATATATACTTCAAAATTAAATAAAAGTAGTTCTTTTTGAGGCATTAGTATAAATAGGGGTATAATTGTTATTTTAGTTTAATTTTATGTTTTCAACTCTTATGACTTTTGAAGGAAGTAAATAGGGTTAGTTTTGCCTTTTAAAATAGAGATAAAATGTTAAAATTTTAATTAATTCATTTTAAGGCTGATTGAGTCTTAGCTCAATTGGTATGTGTATTGTTGTCAGTGTAGGAGGACATGGGTTCCAGTGCACTGAAGCGCATTATCCTCCTATTTAAGGGTTAAGGAAGGTAATTTTAGGCATTGTGTCAAAAAGAACAAATATAATAAAAACTTATAATGAAATTGTTAATTCGTTTTAAATGGTTTTTTTTTAACTTATTATTGTGTTTGTTAACTTCTTTTTTCTGAAAGAGGATGCTTTTATTTGTCATAGAATTGTGTAACCTTCAAATCTCTTTTAATTTATCTCTTATGTTTTTGAATATCAAAATATTAATGTTCCTATTTTTTTAAAATGATTTGAGAAATTTTTTTTAAAGACCAATTTTCTTAATCTAAATAAAATATTATATTTTAATTTAATTTAATTTAATTAATTCATTTTAAATGTTAATTTTAATTTTTTATTGAATTTTTAAAAATTTTTATATCGGAGTATGTAGATATATGATCTTTTAAAAAAAGGGATAAATATCAAAATTTTAATTAATTCTTTTTAAATTTTATTTTTTTACTTATTAACTATGTTGACTTTTTTTTTTTAAATGTTACAATGCTTTTAGTTATCATAAAATTTTGTAACCTTTAAATATCTTTTAATTTATATTATCAAAATTTGAATGGTGTTATTCTTTTAAAATAATTTTAGAAAATATTTTAAAGAGGCCAATTTTTTTTTTAATTTAGATAAAATATTATATTTTTATTTAATTAATTTATAGTAATTTTATCGAATTTTTTTAGTATGCTTAATTAGAGTATGCAAACACCACTTAAGAATGATTTCATTACTATATAAAAATTAAAATATTACTTATGAAGAATAACGTATTAAAATTAATTATTTTTTATTCCTAACATATTATCCACATTAAAATGGGAGTTCCAAATCTTAACACAAACAATTAAAGTATCATTCTCTGTTACAGATTGTTATATTTATACCTCTTTCTCTCACCTTGATGACAAAATAATTCATTGCCTATTTACGATGGTTTTCAATTTTGTTTATTGTCTTTAGTTTTATAAACAGTTACACATCTTTATATGAATAAATAGTTTCTTCGTGTGATACAAATTACCATTTCTTTTCTTTCATTTTAGTTGTTTTGTTTATTTCATTCAAGCTTTATTCATTTCTTTTTCAATTTTATTGAATTGATTATAATGTGGTATTTTGTTAGATGGTGATTCTATGATTTAACAAGTTTATATAATTTTTCTTTTGGTATGCAAGTGATGTATCGCCCAACAATTATCTTTAACTTTAGTGACATTCTTCCGAAAACTATTTATGGCTAAGAAGTTGTATCTTTTAAAAGCTTTGGTATAAATTTTTGTTTCATTCTCCAAGGTGGGGTAAGTTTATAAGTTCATATCCATTATGAAACCACTTATGTGCATGAAAGTTTCAATGATTTTTTTTAGAGATAATTCAAATCCCAAATAGGTTAAGTATTGAACTTCTATTTGGTCCTATTTTCATGAATCATGAGTGAGGACGGTAGGCATGTTACATGGTTCTATTTTTTTCACATGCAATGATAGTTGTTTGACTCATAAAAAAACAAGCTAAAAGTATTTTCTTTTAAGTTTTAATTCAAAATTTAACAATTTTTTTATGAATTTGAGTCGCATTTTATTTAAGATGATTTTAGAATAATTATAGATAATTTTTTTATTAATTTAAATATTATATTACTATTTGGATAGGATATATTGAATATTATCTTTGAATTAAATTTCTATTCATTATATATCCTTATCTCAATTTGGACTCGATTAGGCCATCACCGATTGTGAATCCGATTGGATCCTAAACCCTCATCCTTCCTATAAATACTCCAAGATATCACAGTTAATAAAATCCTCTCCTCAAAACTCTAATTTGCTAAATATTCATCTTGAGTCTATTTTGCACCGACCTTTCTCGTCTCCACTCCTCTTCATTTCCGGACTCTTCCTCATCTACCTCCCAGAACTACAATTTATTTAATCAAGGACTATTTTTTGGGTTTTAAGTGATTCCTTTTTTGATAAATTTTCGATTTTATTTTAGTTTATGAAAAGAAACGTAATGATGGAGTCATGATATTCTGAATTTTGTTTATGTTCCTTGAAATGCAAATATTCAAATTTCAGTGCTTGAATCCGTAAATCACGTGTAAAAGAAATTTGAATAATATGCGATCTTTTAAATTGGAATCTTTCATAACTGCAGATTAGAGCTAGGGTAAGTTAGGATTTTTCTTTCTATAGATATGATCTTTTAAATTTCACGTTTGAACGGTGATCTGATTTGTTGCAATAATTTGAGGGGCTTTTGTGTCAGACTTTAACTGCTGTTTGGGTGATGGGAATTGAGAGTCTGACGGTAAAGATAGGAAAAAAGAGAAGTAAAAATGATGGGATAGTGGGATCGAGTTTTAGAACTGTTTCAAAGCCCAATGCTAATCATTGAAACTCCTATGACTATTGTCAATTCAAATATTTGCTTAATTATACCATTGTGCCTGATAGTTGTAAGATTAATGAGAATGATACCTTTAAATCCCTTTTCATACTTGCTGGACTTTCTTCCCAAACTTCCTCGTTCCCTAAGTTATATACTCTTGCAGTTTAATTCTACCAAGTGGAATGATTATTTTATTCTATTTTTATTGAATGTACGCATGAATGCCTGCCATTGATATTTATACTTACAAAGAAAGAGAAAAGAATAATGGTGAATGGAAAGGAACTCTTACGAGAGGTGAGCACCCCCTGCATGTATATGTTTATTATTACCTCCCGTGCATGTATTATTATATTGTATAAAAAATTGATAAAAGATTGGGATCTGTGGAGTGTCCCAAGGGGGTTGTACCCCCATTTCTTGCATGAATGTGTGTATTATATTATTTAAATAAAATGGATGAAAGGGGAACTCGTGGACGGTTCCCACAGGTGGCTTTGATAGAGGAGCACGGAGGGTTCCCTCGGCTGCATGTTATTGTATTTTAAAAAATGGAATAGGTGATAAGATTGACATGAGAGATTCAATGAACACCCCCCGGGCTGCATGTATATATATCGTCTTGTATTAAAGTGCATATATGTAGAGATGGAGGAATGAACCTCATGGGTGTCGCACCTCCCCTTCCGTGCGTTCATCTATTTTAAAAAAAAAAGAGGTAAAGCAAAGGGAACCACGAGCGGTTCCCCACGGGGCCGTAACACCCGTCCCGTGTGTATGTATATATGTATAAAAAAATGGTGATAAAAGAAAGAGCCTTTGTTTGTATGCATATGTACATATATTAGATTTTTTTGTTAGAAAAAAAAGGGGAAAAGAAAGAACAGTAAGAAGACCCACAGATGCACCCCAACTTGTGTATGTATGCTTATATAGATGAACTCATGAGGTACTATGCATACTTCATATTGAAACACATGGTGATAATAAAGAGAGAACCAGGAAGGATTCCATGCATTTTTCTTTATTGAAAAAAAAAAGTGTAATGTTAAAAGAGAACCTTTGTTCCTGACGGGGATAGTAACCCACCGCCTATGCATGTATATATTTTACTAAAAAGAATAATAAAGACAAATGAAATAGAAACGGAGTGATGAACCTCACAGGTGTGCCCCCTCCCATGCATATTTATACTTACTATAAAATAAAATAAATTTAAGTGAAAGGGGGCATGAACCCCACGATTAGTAATGTGAAATGGGCATGTATACCCCCATTCTTGAATTTGTGTATTTTATTTTATTATTCCTTGTAAAGAAAAAGGGTTGTTAATGAACCACACAGTGTATGCATATATTTTATTTTCACAACAGAAGAAGCAAATAACCACGAGGGTTTATAGTAAGCCACACAGACGTTTACACCACACGGACATTTAATATTTGGTATGCTTATATGTACTTGCAAGTGTATATGCATGTCTATATACTTATTTAAAAGAACTCAAGAGAGGTTCTCACTGGTGGCTATATTTTTTATATATTCATATAATGTATATTGTTAAACAAAGGGAACCATAAGGGACTCCCCTGGATAGTCAGATCCACTATTTATATTTATGTCATATCTATAAATTTTACATGATAAATTTATAACTCCACTTTCATCACATAAATCCAAGTCGAGTAGACTTGGCCGATGGTTGTGATTCGACGTAAGAGGACCTCAATCTCCATGTAAGTCCGAGCTGCGAGAATTGATAGTAGTGAGATTGACCTATGATTTTTCCCGTAAGCCTCCCCCTATACATCTGAGAGTAGGATCTATCGTAAGCCTTTCACATAGAAGCAACACCACTATTTTTCCATAAGCCTCCCCTCATTCGTCTAAGAGTAGGGCTTTTACTACCACCTTCTGTAAGCCTTCCCCATGTGTCTGGGAGCAAGGCCACTTTATGATCTTTTGTAAGCTCCCCCCCTATATGCAGGAGTAGGGCCATTATTACCTTCCATAAACCTCCTCCCATGCATCTAGGAGCAAGGCCACTTTATTACCTTCCGTAAGCCTCTCCCTATGTGCAGGAGCAAGACCATTATTACCTTTTGCAAGTCTCCTCCCATGCGTTTGGGAGCAGGGCCATTATTACCTTCTGTAAGTCTCCCCCTATGTGCGAGAGCGATACCATTATTACCTTCCATAAGCTTCCTCTTATGTGCGAGAGCAGGACCACTTTATCACCTTTTGTAAGCCTCCCCCCATGTACGGGAGAAGGGTCATATTATTACCATTACTAAGCCTCCCCCATGTGTAGGAGCAAAGTCATTATTACCTTCCATAAGCTTCCTCCTATGTGTGGGAGCAAGGCCATTATTACCTTTCGTACACTGATAAACCATAATCTACACATATTTTAACCCCATGCTTGGCTTAATTTTGGATGATTTTCCATTGAATTTGATGAATTCGATGCTCCTAATCTCTTAATTTCATGTTTTATACTCAGGAGAGCTTAGGGAGTCAAAATGAACGAGAAACAGGTCAAAAAGTGGCAAAACGGGCCTACTTAGGAAATCAACACGGCTTGGACCATTGGACACGGCCGTGTGTTTCGAGCAAGGATCAATTACGGCCTGGAATGTCGACCACGGGCAGATCACACGGCCGTGTGTGGCGAACAGGATCGACCACGGCCAAGGGAGTCCACCACGGGAGTGTCACACGGGCGTGTTCCTGCCGAAACTAGGATGAATTCTATTCAGAATAGGATACTTGTGGGCCAAGTAAGGCATCTCAAAGCCTATATAAACACCCTAGGGGGAAACCTAAAAGGGAGCTCGACAGGACGTCGAATAGATGCCGAGTAGAAGGAGAAAATACTCCAAGACAGCCGTCGGGAGTAGCTTAGGAGAAGGATCTCCATCAAGACTGAGGATCTCCCATCAAGTTCTTTAGAAGTTTTTGGGTTTTTCTTATGTTTTGTTGTTTTTCCTCTTTTATGATGTTTCCCTCTTTTAGTATGAACTAAATCCCTTAAATACCTAAGGGGATGAAAACCTAGAACAGATCTTATTATTATTTGATTTATGAGATAAATACTTGTGCTTATTCTTAATTGTGAGTTCTTATTCTTGTTTTGATAATTCAGGTTATTGATTCAAGTCGAATGTGCTTATTCAATG
Source organism: Gossypium sturtianum (assembly GCA_025698515.1). Taxonomy (NCBI): domain Eukaryota; kingdom Viridiplantae; phylum Streptophyta; class Magnoliopsida; order Malvales; family Malvaceae; genus Gossypium; species Gossypium sturtianum. The sequence continues at coordinate 111,690,623 of CM046952.1, forward strand.
GAGCAAAAGTCCCTGTCTAAGAGTAGATCAACATAATTAAGCGGAGTTGATCGCAACCCTAGAGATAGGGCGACGAAAATCTGCCAGATTAGGGTCAAACCTAATAAGAGAATCCATAGATCGAGTTAATGCGACAATAGGGGTTTTAATTAGAAAGAGATTTTAATTAATCAACCTAGAGTCAGTTGTTTGTAGCCTCGAGAGAGGTATTAATATAATTTAGGGATTTCTACGGATTAAGCCAAGTGAATAAATCGCATGAATCAAAAGTAATAAGTGAAGTCTAGGTGGATTCTTCCTTAGGTATTGTCTATCTCATATAAGTTGTCCAAAGGTATTTTCCCCAATTTACTCTCTGTCGCGTTCATAATTAGTTAAATTAGTTAGTAAATTCTAGATTAAAAATAAATCCCTTTAATTATTAGGCTAGATAATAAAAAGATAGTTAATACTAGTACTCTTGGTCCTTGAGGATACGATATTCCGGACTCACCACAGCTATACTACTGTTCGATAGGTGCGCTTGCCTTTGTCGAAACAATAGTTAGTTTCGAGGTCCATCAAGTTTTTGGCGCCATTGTCGGGGACTAAGATATTAGGAAAACTAAATTTTTATTACTTTAGTCATTTTATTTCTTTGCAATTTAATTTTATTTTTATTTTTTATTTACCAACTTTTCTCCTTCTTGCTTCTGGCAGGATTCTCTAGTTTATGACTAGAAGAAACCCGTCAGGACCTTTACTTTACGACAGTGAGATTGGAAGTACAGCTCGCAGAAACCGAAGAGAGATAAGGCGAAGCTTACAATACATACAAGAAGAGTAAGAGAATGATATCACTAATACCGAGGAGATGGCTGATCCCTAGAATAATCCGCTACCTTCTGTAGTTGCCGCAAATCCGGTGAATCAAAACCCTACTCCTCGCACTATGTATGATTATGCTAAACCTACTTTAACGGGGACTGAATCGAGTATTGTTAGACCTACTATTGCTGCAAATAATTTTGAACTGAAATCTAACACTATACAGATGATCCAGCAATTTGTTCAGTTTGATGGTTTGCAGGATGAGGATACAAACAATCACATGGAAAATTTTCTTGAGTTTTGCGACACTTTCAAGATTAATGGCATTTCTGATGATGCCATTCGCCTTCAGTTGTTTCCCTTTTCGTTGAGAAACAAAGCTAAACAGTGGTTAAACTCGTTACCACGAGGATCAATCACTACATGGGAACAAATGACCGAAAAATTTTTGTTAAAATATTTTTCGCCGGCTAAAATGGCTAAGTTGAGGAATGATATTTCTTCTTTTGTGCAGATGGATCTAGAAACACTCTACGATGTATGGGAGAGATATAAGGATATACTAAGGAGGTGCCCTCACCATGGGTTACCCTTGTGGCTACAGGTTCAAACCTTTTACAATGGTGTGAACCCCTAAACTAGGCAGTTGATTGATTCAGCCACCGGTGGAACCCTAAATAACAAGACTCCTGAGGCAGCTTATGATTTTATAGAGGAGATGTCACTGAATAACTATCAGTGGCAAGTTACAAGGACAATGCCAACAAAAGCCGCCAGTGTTTTCAACCTCGACGCAGTAACAATGCTATCAAATCAGGTAGAACTTCTTAGTAAGAAAATTGATGGTTTGTGTGGTTCTTCGCAGGTACATCCAGTGATGCAGTGCGATACAAATAGAGGAGGGACGAACAGTACAGAGTACCCACCCTACAACCCTGGCGTAGAAAGCGAGCAGATGAACTATATGGGTAATAAATTTAGATCTCAAAATAACCCCTATAGTAACAATTATAATCCAAGTTGGAGGAACCATCCAAACTTCTCATGGGGTGGTCAAGGAAATCAGAGACAACAACCCTACCTGCAAGAGAAGAAGCCGAACCTAGAAGAGATGCTAACAAAATTCATCATGGTGTCAGAGACACGTTTCCAAAACACCGAAACAGTGCTCAAAAATCAACAAGCATCGATTCAAGGGATCAAGAACCAATTAGGACAACTTGCTAAGATCATATCTGAACGACCACAAGGCAGCTTGCCGAGCAATGCTGAAACTAACCCAAAGGAACAAATTCATGCCGTCTCTGTTCACGACAGTGAGGGGTTAGACGAACCAGAACTGAGGCAAGGGAATGTGGTAGGGGAAGGTAAGGTTGAGGTAAACCATGATAAACCAAAACTGGTAATTACAGAGTACCAACCTCGAGTGTCATACCCCAATGCGATGAAGAAAGACAACACAGATGAACAATTCGGTAAGTTTCTTAAACTTCTAAAGAAATTACATATTAACTTACCGTTCCTTGAAGCTCTTTCGCAGATGCCAGATTCAAGGAAATTTTTAAAAGAGTCATGTTGATTTAACAAATGGAGATTAGACGAGGCATCTCATGTGGAGCTAAATGCAGTGTGCTCAGCAATTTTGCAAAATAAACTACCACAAAAATTAAAAGATCCAGGGAGTTTTACAATTCCATGTTTAATTGGTAGTTTATCTATTAATAATGCCTTAGCTGATTTAGGGGCAAGCATCAATGTTATGCCTTATAAAATGTTTAAACAACTAGGTCTCGGGAAACCCAAACAAACTAGGATGAGCATTGAATTAGCTGATAAAACTATTAGAATTCCTAGGGGTATAATCGAAGATGTACTAGTAAAAATTGATAAATTCATATTCCCGGTAGACTTTGTCGTTTTAGACATGGATGAGGATAATAATGTTCCTTTAATTTTAGGAAGACCCTTTTTAGCAATTGCCAGAACTAAAATTGATATTGATACAGGTGAACTCACACTTCGTGTAGGTGACGAAACGATCACTCTTTAGGCTCTTGACTCGGCTAGGACATCGAGTAATAAAGTTGAGAACATAAACTCTATAAATAACCATTCGGTTCAGCCTTCTTTTCAGGAAGCACCACGAAATTACACATCTGAGCCACATCCTAGACCTCATGCCAACAAAGAAATAACTCATGAGGAAAGAAGGCTTCAGATCGATGAACTAGACGAGTGGAAGACATATTTCAAGGAGGAACTAAGAGAACACGAGGAACCAAAGCAAAACCATGTCAAACTTAAGGATGGGACATACCAATTTCAGATCAGGGATCAAGTATTGTTGGACAAGATAGACCCTCGAATCGCCACTTCAGACCTTAACACTAATAAAGAGATTCATTTCACGGTAATCAATGTCTTCCCATACAGAACAGTCGAGGTAACTAATCCTAGATTCGGCACTTTTAAGGTAAACACCACTCGACTCAAACTATATAGTGATCCTAGAATTGATAGCAAGAGAGAGGAGTGTCAAATCCTCGATCCACCATGAGATATGCGAATTAGAGGTAAGTCTAGCTTAAGACTTTAAACGAGCGCTTCTCGGGAGGCAACCTGAGCACTAACCCCTTTAATTTTCATATCTTTTATTTTTAGCACCTAACTAAAAACTAACCAAGTTAATAAAGCGTAGGTTTCCGTACCACACGGCCTTGCACACGGGCGTGGCCGTGGCCGTGTGGACATCACGGATTTGGACACTGGCATGGCAGAGATCCTACGAACCAAGGATGAAAAAATCCCCAAATCACGGACAGCTATAAAATGCCACGGCCGTGCGATACGGCCGTGGTTGACACTGAGAAAGTCACACGGGTATGAGCCACGTCCGTGCTTTGAGGTTGTGGCTGACACTAAGAAAGATACACAGGCGTGGAAACCTCTACACAAGCGTGGGAGAAACGAACAAAACACCACACGGCCGTGCGATATGGCCGTGTGACTTAACACGCCCACAGCACACGGGCATGGGCAGCAACCAGGTCCTTCTTATTTAAACCCCCCTCTCCCTTTTTCTCACTTTCTCCCCAAATTATTCTTCTCCCAACCCCCAACCACCACACCCCTTTCTCTTCTCACTATCTTCTCCCTTCATTTTCCTTTCCCCCTTCCCCTCATTCTTTTTCTTTCACCATCCTCACCACCATCTCCATGTCGAAGAAGCGAGAGGACCCTAGCACAGTCTCCCCGTGCGAGACCGATCTACATAAGTTCATGCCGGCCGCTTCATCGACTCGACAAGCCAAGGACATTTGAGTCCATTTATTTTTCCTTTTTCTTTTCTCTTCTCCTTTATTTTCCTTCTCTTTATCTTTCTTGTGCTAAATCTATATTATTATATTTTGATTTCTTTAATTTAGGTTCTAAAGGCTGTTAGGGAATCACCACACCACGACCCTAGTATCCACCACCACAGGCGTATTCTCTTCCAACTCGGCCCAAATTTCCCTCGTTTCTTTTCTTTGAATCCATCCAAACTTTAAGAATTTTCACTTCTCTCCCTCTTATGATTTTCTTACTATATTGTGGATATCTATTTTTTTACATTGAGGATAATGTACATCTTAAGTGTGGGGGGGTGAATTTTTCCTAACTTTTTGCATTATTCTCAAATCCCTGAATTTTGTCTTTTTCTCAAGCCACTTTCTCATATCACTATTAGAATAAAATTTCTTTTGATTTATGATTTCCATTGATATGTTTTGGATTAAGTCATAGTTAATTGTGCATTGATGATTTAAACTTTAAGGTATTAGAGAATCAAGCATGATAAGTCTATTTTCCGTAATTAAAATTTCTAAGTTGTTTTCCTAAATTTAAATATTATTTTGAAATTTGAAATTTGCAATGTTGACATCAAAAAACCATAATTTTTTGTGAGATTTTGAGCCGTTTAGAGCATATTCTTTTCTTGCTCACTTTATTAATTATGAGTGTGTCAACATTGATTTGTTATTCTAGAACTTGCTTCGATCATACATGTCGAGACCACACCTATGATTTGATATATTGAGATGATAAAGGCACCTAGGTTTTAACCCACTTATTCCACTAAAAAGCCTACCCATTTAATTAACCCCTAGTGGACCCTTTGAAACCTAATCAACCATTTCTTGACTCACCCATTAATATTAACCCAAAACCCACTTTGTATTTGTTATCACCATTTCTCTTGACTACCCTTATATCGAGATTTGATTTGACCGGTTGCTTAACTATTTTCTTTATTTCAGTTGTTAAATTCTATCTTATTATTATTGTATGTGTTTATTCTTTAAAAAAAAGAAAAAATTCTAGAAATCTATTCATTATTAGTTATTTTTTATTGGAGCTTAAGTAGTTAATTTCACATTTTGAGAAGAAGCTCGTGTCATTAGTATTAAGGTTTCAATTGATGTAATTATTCAGTATTAGTCCAATTTTTCTAGTTAGGTAATTTATCAATTCAATCTCGATACTAACCCTCTAATTCAGCATTTATCCACACCTTTAACCCAAGCCCCATTACAACCCTTTAAAAGACCTTTTGATTTGTGTGTCATCTCATATTATAGTGGTGGAGATTTGCTTTTCATGCAAGCCTATGGGATTAACTTTTCATGTTCGACTTTTGAGTGCTTAATTTAAACCTTAAACACTTTGAGTGATTTGAGTGAATCCTTAGTGAGGATGTCAATTCTAGTCGATTTTGGATCAAAGGTAATTTATTTATATGAGGGGAGACACCTATATTTTCGTGCTTTAAAAATTTATGACTTAGATTGTTTGAATCTTTAGGACTCTTTTAGTTAAATTATAAATGTATGAATTATCTATGAATTATGATGAAACATTATTGATGAGGATTATGAATTGAGGGAGTTAATTTTAATTGTGAGTTGAGGATTTTGCTTGAGGACAAGCAAACGCTTAAGTGTGGGGGTATTTGATAAACCATAATCTACACATATTTTAACCCCATGCTTGGCTTAATTTTGGATGACTTTCCATTGAATTTGATGAATTCGATGCTCCTAATCTCTTAATTTCATGTTTTATACTCAGGAGAGCTTAGGGAGTCGAAATGAACGAGAAACAGGTCAAAAAGTGGCAAAACGGGCCTACTTATGAAATCAACACAGCCTGGACCATTGGACACGGCCGTGTGTTTCGAGCAAGGATCAACTACGGCCTGGAATATCAACCACGGGCAGATCACACGACCGTGTGTGGCGAACAGGATCGACCACGGCCAAGGGAGTCCACCACGAGAGTGTCACACGGGCGTGTCCCTGCCGAAACTAGGATGAATTCTATTCAGAATAGGATACTTGTGGGCCAAGTAAGGCATCTCAAAGCCTATATAAACACCCTAGGGGGAAACCTAAAAGGGAGCTCGACAGGACGTCGAATAGACGCTGAGTAGAAGGAGAAAATACTCCAAGACAGCCGTCGGGAGTAGCTTAGGAGAAGGATCTCCATCAAGACTGAGGATCTCCCATCAAGTTCTTTAGAAGTTTTTAGGTTTTTCTTATGTTTTGTTGTTTTTCCTCTTTTATGATGTTTCCCTCTTTTTGTATGAACTAAATCCCTTAAATACCTAAGGGGATGAAACCTAAGACAGATCTTATTATTATTTGATTTATGAGATAAATACTTGTGCTTATTCTTAATTGTGAGTTCTTATTCTTGTTTTGATAATTCAAGTTATTGATTCAAGTCGAATGTGCTTATTCAGTGGAGCAAAAGTCCCTGTCTAAGAGTAGATCAACATAATTAAGCGGAGTTGATCGCAACCCTAGAGATAGGGCGACGAAAATCTGCCGGATTAGGGTCAAACCTAATAAGGGAATCCATAGATCGAGTTAATGCGACAATAGGGGTTTTAATTAGAAAGAGATTTTAATTAATCAACCTAGAGTCAGTTGTTTGTAGCCTCGAGAGAGGTATTAATATAATTTAGGGATTTCTATGGATTAAGCCAAGTGAACAAATTGCATGAATCAAAAGTAATAAGTGAAGTCTAGGTGGATTCTTCCTTAGGTATTGTCTATCTCATATAAGTTGTCCAAAGGTATTTTCCCCAATTTACTCTCTGTCGCGTTCATAATTAGTTAAATTAGTTAGTAAATTCTAGATTAAAAATAAATCCCTTTAATTATTAGGCTAGATAATAAAAAGATAGTTAATACTAGTACTCTTGGTCCTTGAGGATACGATATTCCGGACTCACCACAGCTATACTACTGTTCGATAGGTGCGCTTGCCTTTGTCGAAACAATAGTTAGTTTTGAGGTCCATCAAGTTTTTGGCGCCGTTGTCGGGGACTAAGATATTAGGAAAACTAAATTTTTATTACTTTAGTCATTTTATTTCTTTGCAATTTAATTTTATTTTTATTTTTTATTTACCAACTTTTCTCCTTCTTGCTTCTGGCAGGAGTCTCTAGTTTATGACTAGAAGAAACCCGTCCGGACCTTTACTTTACGACAGTGAGATTGGAAGTACAGCTCGCAGAAACCGAAGAGAGATAAGGCGAAGCTTACAATACATACAAGAAGAGCAAGAGAACGATATCACTAATACCGAGGAGATGGCTGATCCCCAGAATAATCCGCTACCTTCTGTAGTTGCCGCAAATCTGGTGAATCAAAACCCTACTCCTCGCACTATGTATGATTATGCTAAACCTACTTTAACAGGGACTGAATCGAGTATTGTTAGACCTACTATTGCTGCAAATAATTTTGAACTGAAATCTAACAATATACAGATGATCCAGCAATTTGTTCAGTTTGATGGTTTGCAGGATGAGGATACAAACAATCACATGGAAAATTTTCTTGAGTTTTGCGACACTTTCAAGATTAATGGCATTTCTGATGATGCCATTCGCCTTCGGTTGTTTCCCTTTTCATTGAGAAACAAAGCTAAACAGTGGTTAAACTCGTTACCACGAGGATCAATCACTACATGGGAACAAATGACCGAAAAATTTTTGTTAAAATATTTTTCGCCGGCTAAAACGGATAAGTTAAGGAATGATATTTCTTCTTTTGTGCAGATGGATCTAGAAACACTCTACGATGTATGGGAGAGATATAAGTATCTACTAAGGAGGTGCCCTCACCATGGGTTACCCTTATGGCTACAGGTTCAAACCTTTTACAATGGTGTGAACCCCAAACTAGGCAATTGATTGATTCAAACCACGGTGGAACCCTAAATAACAAGACTCCTGAGGCGGCTTATGATTTTATAGAGGAGATGTCACCGAATAACTATTAGTGGCAAGTTACAAGGACAAGGCCAACAAATGGCGCCAAGATGTTTTCAACCTCGACGCAAAGAACAATGCTATCAAATCGTAGAACTTCTTAGTAAGAAAATTGATGGTTTGTGTGGTTCTTCGCAGTACATCCAAAGATGCAAAGCAGATACAAATGGAGGAGGGACGAACAAATGCAGAATACCCACCCTACAACCTCGGCGTAGAAAGCGAGCATATGAACTATATGGGTAATAATTTTAGATCTCAAAATAACCCCTATAGTAACAATTATAATCCAGGTTGGAGGAACCACCCAAACTTCTCATGGGGTGGTCAAGGAAATCAGAGACAACAACCCTACCCGCAAGAGAAGAAGCCGAACCTAGAAGAGATGCTAACAAAATTCATCATGGTGTCAGAGACACGTTTCCAAAACACCGAAACAGTGCTCAAAAATCAACAAGCATCGATTTAAGGGATCGAGAACCAATTAGGACAACTTGCTAAGATCATATCTGAACGACCACAAGGCAGCTTGCCGAGCAACGCTGAAACTAACCCAAAGGAACAAATTCATGCCGCTCTCTGCTTCACGCATAAAGAGGGGTTAGACGAACCAGAACTGAGGCAAGGGAATGTGGTAGGGGAAGGTAAGGTTGAGGTAAACCATGATAAACCAAAACTGGTAATTACAGAGTACCAACCTCGAGTGTCATACCCCAATGCGATGAAGAAAGACAACACAGATGAACAATTCGGTAAGTTTCTTAAACTTCTAAAGAAATTACATATTAACTTACCGTTCCTTGAAGCTCTTTCGCAGATGCCAGATTCAAGGAAATTTTTAAAAGAGCTGTTGACGAACAAACGGAGATTAGACGAGGCATCTCATGTGGAGCTAAATGCAGTGTGCTCAGCAATTTTGCAAAATAAACTACCACGAAAATTAAAAGATCCAGGGGGTTTTACAATTCCATGTTTAATTGGTAGTTTATCTATTAATAATGCCTTAGCTAATTTAGGGGCAAGCATCAATGTTATGCCTTATAAAATGTTTAAACAACTAGGTCTCGGGAAACCCAAACAAACTAGGATGAGCATTGAATTAGCTGATAAAACTATTAGAATTCCTAGGGGTATAATCGAAGATGTACTAGTAAAAATTGATAAATTCATATTCCCGGTAGACTTTGTCGTTTTAGACATGGATGAGGATAATAATGTTCCTTTAATTTTAGGAAGACCCTTTTTAGCAATTGCCAGAACTAAAATTGATATTGATACAGGTGAACTCACACTTCGTGTAGGTGACGAAACGATCACTCTTTAGGCTCTTGACTCGGCTAGGACATCGAGTAATAAAGGTGAGAACATAAACTCTATAAATAACCATTCGATTCAGCCTTCTTTTCAGGAAGCACCACAAAATTACACATCTGAGCCACATCCTAGACCTCATGCCAACAAAGAAATAACTCATGAGGAAAGAAGGCTTCAGATCGATGAACTAGACGAGTGGAAGACATATTTCAAGGAGGAACTAAGAGAACACGAGGAACCAAAGCAAAACCATGTCAAACTTAAGGATGGGACATACCAATTTCAGATCAGGGATCAAGTATTGTTGGACAAGACAGACCCTCGAATCACCACTTCAGACCTTAACACTAATAAAGAGATTCATTTCACGGTAATCAATGTCTTCCCATACGGAACAGTCGAGGTAACTAATCCTAGATTCGGCACTTTTAAGGTAAACACCACTCGACTCAAACTATATAGTGATCCTAGAATTGATAGCAAGAGAGAGGAGTGTCAAATCCTCGATCCACCATGAGATATGCGAATTAGAGGTAAGTCTAGCTTAAGACTTTAAACGAGCGCTTCTCGGGAGGCAACCCGAGCACTAACCCCTTTAATTTTCATATCTTTTATTTTTAGCACCTAACTAAAAACTAACCAAGTTAATAAAGCGTAGGTTTCCGTACCACACGGCCTTGCACACGGGCGTGGCCGTGGCCGTGTGGACATCACGGATTTGGACACTGGCATGGCAGAGATCCTACGAACCAAGGATGAAAAAATCCCCAAATCACGGACAGCTATAAAATGCCACGGCCGTGCGATACGGCCGTGGTTGACACTGAGAAAGTCACACGGGTATGAGCCGCGCCCGTGCTTTGAGGCTGTGGCCGACACTAAGAAAGATACACAGGCGTGGAAACCTCTACACAAGCGTGGGAGAAACGAACAAACCACCACACGGCCGTGCGATATGGCCGTGTGACTTAACACGCCCACAGCACACGGGCGTGGGCAGCAACCAGGTCCTTCTTATTTAAAACCCCCTCTCCATTTTTCTCACTTTCTCCCCAAATTATTCTTCTCCCAACCCCCAACCACCACACCCCTTTCTCTTCTCACTATCTTCTCCCTTCATTTTCCTTTCCCCCTTCCCCTCATTCTTTTTCTTTCACCATCCTCACCACCATCTCCATGTCAAAGAAGCGAGAGGACCCTAGCACAGTCTCCCCGTGTGAGACCGATCTACATAAGTTCATGCCGACCGCTTCATCGACTCGACAAGCCAAGGACATTTGAGTCCATTTATTTTTCCTTTTTCTTTTCTCTTCTCCTTTATTTTCCTTCTCTTTATCTTTCTTGTGCTAAATCTATATTATTATATTTTGATTTCTTTAATTTAGGTTCTAAAGGCTGTTAGGGAATCACCACACCACGACCCTAGTATCCACCACCACAGGCGTATTCTCTTCCAACTCAGCCCGAATTTCCCTCGTTTCTTTTCTTTGAATCCATCCAAACTTTAGGAAGTTTCACTTCTCTCCCTCTTATGATTTTCTTACTATATTGTGGATATCTATTTTTTTACATTGAGGATAATGTACATCTTAAGTGTGGGGGGGTGAATTTTTCCTAACTTTTTGCATTATTCTCAAATCCCTGAATTTTGTCTTTTTCTCAAGCCACTTTCTCATATCACTATTAGAATAAAATTTCTTTTGATTTATGATTTCCATTGATATGTTTTGGATTAAGTCATAGTTAATTGTGCATTGATGATTTAAACTTTAAGATATTAGAGAATCAAGCATGATAAGTCTATTTTCCGTAATTAAAATTTCTAGGTTGTTTTCCTAAATTTAAATATTACTTTGAAATTTGAAATTTGCAAGGTTGACATCAAAAAACCATAATTTTTTGTGAGATTTTGAGCCGTTTAGAGCATATTCTTTTCTTGCTCACTTTATTAATTATGAGTGTGTCAACATTGATTTGTTATTCTAGAACTTGCTTCGATCATACATGTCGAGACCACACCTATGATTTGATATATTGAGATGATAAAGGCACCTAGGTTTTAACCCACTTATTCCACTAAAAAGCCTACCCATTTAATTAACCCCTAGTGGACCCTTTGAAACCTAATCAACCATTTCTTGACTCACCCATTAATATTAACCCAAAACCCACTTTGTATTTGTTATCACCATTTCTCTTGACTACCCTTATATCGAGATTTGATTTGACCGGTTGCTTAACTATTTTCTTTATTTCAGTTGTTAAATTCTATCTTATTATTATTGTATGTGTTTATTCTTTAAAAAAAAAGAAAAAATTCTAGAAATCTATTCATTATTAGTTATTTGTTATTGGAGCTTAAGCAGTTAATTTCACATTTTGAGAAGAAGCTCGTGTCATTAGTATTAAGGTTTCAATTGATGTAATTATTCAGTATTAGTCCAATTTTTCTAGTTAGGTAATTTATCAATTCAATCTCGATACTAACCCTCTAATTCAGCCTTTATCCACACCTTTAACCCAAGCCCCATTACAACCCTTTAAAAGACCTTTTGATTTGTGTGTCATCTCATATTATAGTGGTGGAGATTTGCTTTTCATGCAAGCCTATGGGATTAACTTTTCATGTTCGACTTTTGAATGCTTAATTTGAACCTTAAACACTTTGAGTGATTTGAGTGAATCCTTAGTGAGGATGTCAATTCTAGTCGATTTTGGATCAAAGGTAATTTATTTATATGAGGGGAGACACCTATATTTTCGTGTTTTAAAACTTTATGACTTAGATTGTTTGAATCTTTAGGACTCTTTTAGTTAAATTATAAATGTATGAATTATCTATGAATTATGATGAAACATTATTGATGAGGATTATGAATTGAGGGAGTTAATTTTAATTGTGAGTTGAAGATTTTGCTTGAGGACAAGCAAACGCTTAACTGTGGGGGTATTTGATAAACCATAATCTACACATATTTTAACCCCATGCTTGGCTTAATTTTGGATGACTTTCCATTGAATTTGATGAATTCGATGCTCCTAATCTCTTAATTTCATGTTTTATACTCAGGAGAGCTTAGGGAGTCGAAATGAACGAGAAACAGGTCAAAAAGTGGCGAAACGGGCCTACTTAGGAAATCAACACGGCCTGGACCATTGGACACGGCCGTGTGTTTCGAGCAAGGATCAACTACGGCCTGGAATATCAACCATAGGCAGATCACACGGTCGTGTGTGGCGAACAGGATCGACCACGGCCAAGGGAGTCCACAACGGGAGTGTCATACGGGCGTGTCCCTGCCGAAACTAGGATGAATTCTATTCAGAATAGGATACTTATGGGCCAAGTAAGGCATCTCAAAGCCTATATAAACACCCTAGGGGGAAACCTAAAAGGGAGCTCGACAGGACGTCGAATAGACGCCGAGTAGAAGGAGAAAATACTCCAAGACAAAAGTCGAGAGTAGCTTAGAGAAGGATCTCCATCAAGACTGAGGATCTCCCATCAAGTTCTTTAGAAGTTTTTGGGTTTTTCTTATGTTTTGTTGGTTTTCCTCTTTTATGATGTTTCCCTCTTTTAGTATGAACTAAATCCCTTAAATACCTAAGGGGATGAAACCTAAGACAGATCTTATTATTGTTTGATTTATGAGAGAAATACTTGTGCTTATTCTTAATTGTGAGTTCTTATTCTTGTTTTGATAATTCAGGTTATTGATTCAAGTCGAATGTGCTTATTTAGTGGAGAAAAAGTCCCTGTCTAAGAGTAGATCAACATAATTAAGCGGAGTTGATCGCAACCCTAGAGATAGGGCTTATTTAAAATCACTTGGATTAGGGTCAAACCTAATAAGGGAATCCATAGATCGAGTTAATGCGACAATAGGGGTTTTAATTAGAAAGAGATTTTAATTAATCAACCTAGAGTCAGTTGTTTGTAGCCTCGAGAGAGGTATTAATATAATTTAGGGATTTCTACGGATTAAGCCAAGTGAATAAATCGCATGAATCAAAAGTAATAAGTGAAGTCTAGGTGGATTCTTCCTTAGGTATTGTCTATCTCATATAAGTTGTCCAAAGGTATTTTCCCCAATTTACTCTCTGTCGCGTTCATAATTAGTTAAATTAGTTAGTAAATTCTAGATTAAAAATAAATCCCTTTAATTATTAGGCTAGATAATAAAAAGATAGTTAATACTAGTACTCTTGGTCCTTGAGGATACGATATTCCGGACTCACCACAGCTATACTACTGTTCGATAGGTGCGCTTGCCTTTGTCGAAATAATAGTTAGTTTCGAGGTCCATCATACACCTCCCTCTATGTACGGGAGCAATGCCACTTTATCACCTTTTGTAAGCCTCCCTCCATGCGTCTAGAAACAAGGTCTCTTTATTACTTTCCATAAGCCTCCCCTTATGGGTCTGGGAGCAAGGTCACTTTATTACTTATCGAGTCGCCACACTCGTCATCCTTATGTTTACTAGTTGAGTCGCCATACTTGTTAACAATCTGGTTGGGTCTCCATACTTGTCAAAAACCTAGTCGAGTCATTACACCCATTATCCTTGTGTTTACTGGCCGAGTCGCCATACTCATCAATAACCTGGTCGGGTTGCTACACCCGTCATCTTTTCGTAAACACTTATTCAATACAACTTGTAAGAAACTAATGCCAAAAGTTGTATTCAATACCATTACTACCACTTTCCGTAAGTCTCCCCCTATGCATTTGGAAGCAGGGCCACTTTATTACCTCTCATAAGCCTCCTCCCATGTGTGGGAGCAGGACTTCCCGTAAGCCTCCCACCATGTGTAGGAGCAGCTAACGACCTCCAAAATTAGGTTAACGAATACATTTTATAACTATGAGCACACACGTTTAACACTTATTCAATTTTTACTTGTCAAAAGCTCAAGCCAAAAGTTATATTTGCTACAATTATTTATAACGTTGGATAATCCCCTCGCTCATATTTCTACGGATAGTTCGCACATTTCAAATTTTTCATCACCCGTAAATATTTTGCACACCTTTTTCATTTTATATTGCTAATGGATGGCTTAAACTTCCTTTATTTTACATTTCCAATAGTTGCATTCATGCTATATATACGACACGTCTCCATTGCATAACTCCAAATCATTTAATCGACAATTACACCACTGGAGTATACATTATACATTTTTGAATTGTTGAGCCAATGGACATACCATCCGTCAAAAACACCAAGCAAATTTTATACAAGTAAACTACGAACAAAAGTACCATCCACCAATGCATTATTAAAAAGGGTATGCATGCATTTCAATAGCCTCGCAAGGCATCGTATATTCTTAGTTCGTTGGGACCATAATTGTACGTTCCATCTCGTTACCTTATTTGCAACAACTACCATATGTGAGGATAACTTGTGGATGGTTTCGAGGCAAGGCCATTTTATAACCTACCTCTTGACCGGGGGAACTATTGTTATGCAACCACTCGACTAGGACACATAGCAGCATGAGAAATGACCGAAGCGATACCTATGAATGACCCTCTACCTTGTACCATCTGAATGATCACTTAGTAATCGACTACCCACGTGCTCCCTCCCCCCACGAAAAGGACTATCCATCCTTAACCACCCAATTGAATCCACTGTTAAGCCATTCGCTATTAACGGATACGCCCTCCTTAAGGAAGAGACTACCCAGGAATCACTATACCTCCCATTGAACTAAAAATCGAAGTTTTTGGGAATTTCAAAATGGAAGCACTTCCCCCACACTTTCCCTTTATCAAGGATGGATTTTCTCCTTATAAAGGTGAACTGTTCCAACTAACCACCTATTATTTTATTTGCAATAAGCTAGTAGACGAGGAGACACTTTGCGGATGGTATTGAGGCACGACCACTTTATAACCTACCTCTCGACTAGGGGGACTATTGTTATATCCCTACCTCAATTTGGACCCAGTTGGGCCCTCCATTGGGCCTTCATCCCTTCTATAAATATCCCAAGATATCACTTAGTAGGGGGACTCCTCTCCACACAAAACCCTAATACACTAAGTGCTCATCCTGAATCCCTCTACTTGTCTGACTCTCGGCTCTAAAATGTGTGAATCAACCTTCCTCGTCTCCACCCCCTCTCCCCCCTCTCCATCTCCATTGATACCGTGCATCAACACTATTATTACTATATATTATATATTAGAGATTACCATCAATTAAAATTATGATAATTTTCTTTTCTTATAATTGAATTGTTACACTTCAATATAATTATTTATGATTTAAATATTGTTTCTATTTTCTATTGAATTGATTTAATTGTATTTTATTTTTTCGGAAGTTAATATTTATATCTTTCAGTACATTTTTTATAATTTATCAATAACCCAATGAAGTGAGTGAAGCTTTTTGTAAGTACCTTAAAAATTAAGATCCAAGCTCTAGCAATAACAATCCTCTCCCCTAAAATTTGTGATGTACAAAGAAAGTTTTTTATAATGTACACTTTAATTTAATTAATTTTGTTTTAACGTTGTTTTCATTGCTTATTGTTAGTGTTATTATTATAAGCATTACATATTATACAATACATGCCTTCCATAATATCAAAAAACTTTTACATCAATATAATATATGTTCAATCTCGCATTGCGGGTTTATTCCTAGTTATATTTAATAAAACATTTATTGTCATTTAAGCATCAACTCATTGGACATTACTATTGTTGCAACATGTAAGAGAATTTGATTTAAACACGTATTATTCTTCAATTTAAAAATTGAAAAAGATTATGAATAGTTTATGCATAATAAAAAAATACATCTTATTTTATTAAATTTGTTGCTAAAATTTTTAAAATTCCACATCCACTCACGATACTACTGTTTATGAGGTCAGTGAAGTTCTAGTTAAAGTACCAAACATTGTATGCATATTTTGCTAATTTGTCTCAAGAAATAATTATAAAAAGAACATTTTAAAAAAGGTTTGTTAAGTTAGTGCTATAATCATTGGTCAAGAATGATTTCATTACTTAATTTAAGAATTTTTTATATTTAATACAATGCACCGATTGGCATCCTTTGATTTATATTTTTTTCGGGGTTGTTTTTGGGCTAATCAAAGCCCAAGAATTTGAGCGTTTTTCATTTATTTGTTATAATACTACCAATTAGCAGCACTACCATTTATAACATGCAACAAAGAGTAAAATAGATTACTAATTGGTGACTTTTTTATGCAATACTTTATTTAAAAAACTATCTAGTAAATTATCGATGAAATTTTCAGTTTTCATATGAACACATATTTTGGTTAAACAATTTACACCATAAATGAAATTGAAATGTTACTAGATAAGTGTACAATCTCTCTTTATATTTATATACTCTAAGCATGAGAAGGGTAAGTTTAACATATGATCTACTTTAACAGAACTGGATACGAGGGTATTCATTACCATATCCCTGTTAACAAATCCACTACTCAACCCAATTCCTCTGCTCACTACTAATGATGTGTTGCACACCCAAGGTACCGATATTGCGAACCCTAAACCACACCCGAATTTCCCTCCCCTTGTTACTTTGCTTCCGATGAGGACATCTTTATACGCTTTGCAAACTCTAGAGACGTACTTTCCCATTGGCAGAAGTCGCTGGTAGAAGTACGAAACAGTCTCATTGGGGTTCGAGATATCGGAGTCTGCATGGAGATTCACCACTACAGTGCCATGTTCGGGATGGAGTCGGTCGCTGAGAGAGTTGAGAAATGGGGAATGTGGGTCCCATAGCTTTTTAGGGAAGATGTCATCACCGTCATAAGCATCAACGAAGATGATATCATAAAGATTGTTGTTCTCTACAACATACTTCTCGGCATCCGTTTCATAGAGGTATAGCCTCTCGTGGATGCCCTTCCACATTACTTCGTTAATAGTATCAAGTTCTAGCAAAGCACGTTCACCTGATGGAGTCATGACTGAGAAACCTGGAAAGCCCATTGCTTGCACTGATGCTGAGATGACAATAGGGTCAATTTCGACGACATGGATCTCGGCACCTGAAAGAAACAGAGAATCTTTGGTTACTTGATTTAGATGCATTCCAATGATTTAAGTATAAATCAATATCTAAAGGCTTTAAACGAGATGATAAGTGGCTATAAACGTCCTTCTCTTTCATCTACCATTAATACTAAGCTAGCAGAAGAGATATAAAACCGAAAGCTAACTTCTACCTTGAATTTTACTAGCCAGAAACAATGGCAAGCTCCCACCACCATGACCAATGCATAATATATGCATCCTTTTCTTCCCATGTACTGCTGCAATTAGATCGTATTTAGAAGATGCAATAGTAGACAGTCCTAGTGACACCATACTCTTAACATCTACAAAGGTACCATCAAATCATAAGATTAGTTAAGCAAACATTTAAATGCAATAGGTATGTATATACAAATATAAAGAATACATACATTGTAAGTCATAAGATACATCTTATTAGTTCACAAAATCTGGCCTAGATGTGTATTGTGTGTGAAAATGCTAGTATTGTGGTCACTCAGAAACATATGAACTGGTCGAAACTTATGATTTCTCAAAGACTGGATACCCAGAAGCATCAAATGTATATAAATGACAAAATTTGAGAAAAGAAATGAAGGAGCAATTTACATGGAATAGCCAGGCATTGAGCCTGCTGCATGATAAATATAGAGCCAGGCTCAGCATCCCGATAAGCAGCCATTATTTTAACTGTACTTTGGCGAGTATTATCGTTAAAGCGAAGGACACGCCATTGATACCCAAGTATCTTAAAACTTCCACTGTGTTCATAGCCTGGATATATCTCTCCATACCTTTGCTGAAGCCATTTCTCTGTTCCTGGCCAATGAACTTTGTTCTGAAAAAATGTTAAAAGCAATTGATAATCTATTCCCCACAGGAAATAAACCAATTCAGGATGAAAAAAGTTAATCAATGAAGAGAACCAGTAGTTGCCCTAAATCCAAAACAATTAAAAACCATATAATTGTGAAAAACAAAGAGTGAAATGTGAAGCAACTGACGGGTCTAGAAGAAGGGTAAGCGTGGACGGAGATAACGCCGTTTCCTTTATTAGAGACGGAGCGGAACACGGTGTTTCCATTGAGCTCGGATTCGGATTCGGATCCCCACCACTCGGGTGAGTAAAGCCAGTCACCTTCGTCCTCTATCCGGCGAGCTGCGCCGCTGAACAACCGCCGGTGTATGTTGCATCTCCAGCTCGACCCTGCTCTGCTCCACATTTTTAAGAGAAACCCTGATTCCCCAAGTTCTTCTAAGAGCTTAAACCCTGCAGTTTCTAAGGTTTAGGAATTAGGACCAGTCCTTTTCAAATACGAAGTTAACGGCGTCGTTTAACTAGAACCCATCTCTTTGTGAAGGAAAAAAAAAACACTTTTTTCCCAGGTTGGAATAATAATTAAGAAAAAAGTTAAAAAAATAATTTAAATTTAAAGGGATTTCTTGAAAAAAAAAACTTATTTATAACTAATTTTACTTTTATATAAAAATTAACTTCAATCAAGCCTAATATTATTATATTAATAATAAAATTTTAATTTTAATTTTAAAAATATTTAAATATTGATATCAAATATTATAATTTTTAATATTATTAAACATACATATGTAATTATTTATATTTAATAATTTATTTGATTTTATAATTTTATTTTAAAAATAAATTTTAAGAATAATAATTTTAAAATTTAAACAATATTCTTGATTGAAACATATTTATATTAATATTTTAATAATAGATATATATATATATATATATATTACAATTATAAATATATTAATAATAAATGTTCTATAATATAAATGTTAAAATATGTCATAAGTTCATATACTTTTCATAAATTTAAAATTTAGTCATTGTACTTTTATTTTTAGGGAAGTCCCTCTACTTTTCAATTGTAAACACTGCTAAATTTTTTTGAATAAACTATACAAATTGTCACCTAACCATACCTGTGTTCTTGTTGTGGTCACCCAACTTTAAAATTTTTCAATTTAGGCACTAACGTTTGAATTCGCTCCTGTTTTGGTCACTCACCGTTAAATTGATAACGAAAAAAACTTTTTTTTTAAAAAAAAAAAACCCTTTGATTGATAAAATTTTAGCTAAAGAAAACGGAAAAACCTTTTAAAAAAACACTTTAGAATTACTTTTGTTGTTAACAGTGTGATATTTTCATCAAGGTACATAGAAATAGTCCTTGAAATTGGAAATTAAATCTAGAGTTAAAAAAATATGACTTTGAAAAATCCAATTGTTCAATGAATAATTTTATAAGAAAAAAATATGAACATTTAATTTTTCATAAGAAAAAAATGTGAAAAAATTAATTGAATTTCCTTTTGTTACATTGATAATGATTTTTTTATAAAATGATTAAGAGATTATTATGTGTTCTATTTATTTTTAATTATTTATTTTTAATTGTTAGATCCACAATAAGCAATACGAATCACTTATAATCCGATTTAATGTCAACTCATATACCAAATTAATTAAAAACAAAAATTATGCAGGTCAGAGTGAAAATTTATTATTTTTACAAATATTAAATTATTTATATAATTTTATTATATATTATATTTAATTTTTTTATTTTCTATTATTTTTAACGGTGATTAGTTCATTTCTAACATTAACTTCTTAAAAATATAAACAAAAAGGGTTACGTACTGAATTGAATATTTCAAACATAAATAAAACAATTAATATATGTGGCATCCCTCTATTTTAAAAGTTGAAAGCTTTGGTTATGAAGTTTGAGGATCAAATTAATAGAATTCGTAAATGTAAAGGAATTCTGTTATCAATTTAATGGTGGGTGACCAAAATAGGAATGAATTCAAACGTTAGTGCCTAAATTGAAAATTTTTAAAGTTGGGTAACCAAATCATGAATGGGGGCATAGTTGGGTGACCATTTGTATAGTTTACCCAAATTTTTTTGTTAATTTTTTTATGTGACATTTTTAAATATAAATTACTCACTCAATAACTATGTAACTAAAAAATGGCGTTGTAATGAATCTGAATTTAACAAAATAATTTTAATAGTGTCAATAGTTGGACATGAATTTTAATCTAAAAAGTAGGACTAAATTTCCAAAAATAAAAGTAGAGAAGATAAATTTCAAATTTACGAAGAGTACAGGGACTTATGATATATTTTAACCTAATATAAAATATAAATATTTTAATTATATAAATATGACTATTTGTTTAAATCAGGATTAGCTTCTTTTATCATTTCCAATTTTGAGTACTTTAAATTAAGTTTTAATTAGAGATTATTTATTATTAAGTTTTTATATGATATTAATTATTACAAAAAAATATTTTATTATAAAATAAATTTCGATCGTAAAAAAAAATTAATTATAATATTTTGTAATAAAGATATTTATGTTGTGTTCGTTTCACTAAGAACAATTATAAAAAAAATTACCAAATAATATAAAATATTTTATGCAGAATCATCTAAACATAAAAAAAAAATATAAGTTTTTTCTATAAAAAATTTCAATCCATTTTCTAGAAATTAATTTTTAGAGAACAAACGCAATCCTAGATCAGTCCTATACTGTTCAATTAAATTTTTTATTAATTTAATCACTTCATTGCATCCACTATTCCACCGTTAAATCCATTTTTTTATTCCTTTCCTTTTTTCTTTTTCTTTTTTATGAAATGCTTTCAATCCTTGAAATTTCCTGTTGTTGGCAAAAATATGGCGAATTGAGAGAGCCCCATTTTTATTTTTCCTCAATATTAACAAATGACTTTGAGATTTTATAATCTAAGGTTGAATTAACTTAGAAATAGAAGAACTTGAACCATTGAAACACCCAAAAACCTTTTGAAAAACCCCCTCCTTTGCCTTCCTCTGTGACCTCGGCTCATCCATCAAACCCTTTGTGGCAGCCCTCCACCGCTAAAACCATTGTCCACCATTTGGAAATCTCTATTCTCTTTACCTCCTCTAATTCCTCCTAAAAACCTCTCCACCATTGTATATATTGAATTTCATCTAAGTTCAAATTGAAGCCTTTACAATAGATATATTTTAGCCCACTTTCAACTGTCAATTTTCAAAGCTCACAAGTTGAATTATTTCTTGATATTTAAACTTTGAATTATTGATGATCTAGATTAAAATATTTAACTTTATGAATTAAATTTTAGACTTTTGAAGCACGATTGAAATTTGGATTAATATTTTTAAACTAATGGATTTGGACCCAATTTTCCTTTTGAATCATTTTTGTAGTGACCCAATTTAGCCCGGGCCTAGCCTATTCAAACAAAAGCCAAAATAAATAAATAATAATAAATAAAGTCCATATTTTTTAAAGTCCTTTTACAAACCAAAACCCATTACCCGAAAATACCTTGGCCCAAAATACTAAACTACCCAGCGGCCCAATACCCTGTTTGCCCAATGGCCCAAACCTAAACAGAAACTAAGGGTTTCTGGAACCCTAAGGAGCCCTCGCGCTGCAAGCGCCTCAGCAACCCTTCAGCAGCCACCAGCCTCTCATCGCGCTGCGATTCGCGCGCGGATAACGCCCCATCGCCGCCGCATTCTTCTCGTCTCCCTGCGAGAAAAGGAAAGAAACAGCAAGCAAAATGGCAAAAATCCCTGTATTTCCTTTTTTTAATTTATTTCCGGGTTTATATAAACCCCAAAAACCTGTAAACGATCGATATAGACACACGGAGAAAAATACGAAAAATATTCAGAATACAATACAAAAAAAAAATAAAGAAAGAACAAGGTTTTTTTTTCTTTCTAATCTTCTTTTCCCCGAATTTGTTTTTTTTTTATTATTTATTTTTAGTTTTTTTTTCATATATAATAGTTTAAAATATATTTTTTTTTAAAAAAAAGAAAAGAAAAAAATATACTTTCTTTGAATTTCAGCCACCGTATGCAGATGGCGAAGGCGGCAGCGGCAGATAGCGATCGAGTTTCACTGTGGCATCGCTGAAATGCGTCAAATGAGAGCAAATAGAGAGACTCTCTCTCTGATTTTTTTTAAGAATGAGTGAAAATAATTTTTTTGAATTTTTTTTAACTTATATAGTAATATCAAAACGACGTCGTTTTGGCTTAAGGCAATAAGCATCAAAACGGCGCCGTTTGGCTTTTACCCGAAATCCGACCCGATTTGACCTGAAGGATCCGCGTGTTCTCGTTAAATGGTCTAATTTCCATTTTAGTCATTCCGCAATTTTTATCTTTTTAATTCCGTTTAATTTCATTTTTTTATTTTTAATTTGGCCCTAAAAGTTTAATTTATTTCCAATTTAGTCCCACGGGCTCTTTAAAGGCTGGATCAAAACGTCGTAGTTTTAAAATTTGGCCTAATTATCATTTTAACCCTTGTGAATTAACACGTATTCTTATTTAGTCCTTATTATTCATTTTTATTGCTATTTAACCTTTTTTTATTGCTATTTGATCCTTTTTTATTTATTTTTAAAAAAACCCTTTTATTTTATTATTTTAAATTAATTTAATATTGTTTTAAATTATTTTGTCATATTAAATATGTTATATTAATTTTATTATTTATATATTAATTTGCTTATAGTATAATATATATATATATTTATATGTATTATCTTTATAGTATTATCTTTATATATATTAAATTATTACTATATATTATTTTATTCAGTTTTATATCATTTAAATTATATATTATTTTATAAACTTGTATATTTATTATTGTATTATATTTTCAAATCTTATATATTATATTATATTATATGTATAATTCAAACCATTTTATATTTAATAAATTTCGTATATTATATATTGTTTATACTATTTGTATTAAATATATATAGTTTTGTATTATTTTATTTTATTTTATTTTATTATTATTTAAAACTGTTTATTTATTTCAAAACATACCTAATTTTCTCAATATTCATTCATTTATCATTTGGTATATGTTTTTGTATAGAATGTTTAATCTCGTGTAAGAAGTTTCGTATTTACTTTGTAGTTTTTATTATTGTTATTTATTGCTCAATATTTGTACATATTCTTCCATTATTGTTTAGTGTAAGTATTATTGTTAGATATATTTTATTACTTGTATTAATATGATATTGTCAAATAGATTATTGTTTAAAATAGAAATTTATTTTTTGCAAAATTACTATATTTTGTTTAAAGGTTTTTAAAAATAAGGCAATGTTTTGTATTTAGAAATTCGAGAAATAGTGGCCAATCGTGCTAGGTTGCGATTTTCCGTTTGGCTAAATAACTAAATATCCTTTTAACAAGTTTTGTAAATTATGAGATGATCTTAGTTACGAGGGTTTAAAAATATCGTGTCCAATCGTGCTGTATGTGATGTTTATATTCTTTTGGATCGAAGAACTCTCAAATTTTAAATCAAATGGCTTGAAGTTTTTTTTTTATCTAAAGGTTTTTTTTTTAAAAATAAGGCAATGTTTTGGTATTTAGAAATTCGGGAAATAGTGCCCAATCGTGCTGGGCTTCGATTCCCCGTTTGGCTAAATAACTAAATATCCTTTTAACAAGTTTTGTAAATCATGAGATGATCTTAGTTACGAGGGTTTAAAAATATCGTGTCCAATCGTGCTGGATGTGATGTTTATATTCTTTCGGATCGAAGAACTCTCAAATTTTAAATCAAAGTTTTTTAGAAACCATATTTTTAAATACTTTTAAGTTTCAAACATTTGGACATGATTTTATCGATTAGGTACCAATTTTTGGGCGTTATGAGGGTGCTAACCCTTCCTCATACGTAACCGACTCCCGAACCTGTTTTCTGGTTTTTCGTAGACCGAATTTAAATGTTTTAAATAAAACATATTACAAGGTGATCCAATCACACCTAAGTAAAAAGGGATTGGTGGCGACTCCCATTTTTATTTTTAAAGTCGGACCCCGTTTATTTTTCAAAAATTTAAAATGGTTTCGACAATTTTCACTAAAATTTTTGGCTTTCGCCCATTAGTGTTTAATAAATATAAGTATTTTTTTAATTTAATTACAAAATCCAAAAAATAAAAAATTACAAAAAGCCTCTCTATTTTTGCAAACATTATAATTTGGTCGCTACACCATACCCATTTAATGGGCTGATAGAGAATTCATCTTTCTTTTTCACATACAACACAGGTGCACTCCAAGGAGATACATTTGGCCGAATAAAACCTCTATTTAACAATTCTTGCAACTGTGCTTTAAGTTCTTTCAACTTAGCTGGTGCCATTCAGTACGGCGAGATCGATATCGGCGCAGTCCTAGGCGTCATATCAATAACAAATTCAACTTCCCATTTTGGCGATAATCCCAGTAACTCTTTAGGGAACACGTCTGTAAACTCATTCACAATCAATACCTGATCAAGTTTCGACTTTGAATCTCTAGTATCAAGTATATAGGCTAAAAATGTCTCGCAACCTTTACAAATCAATTTTTGTTCCCAAATAGCTGAAATAACTCTGGTAACACTGTTTGAACTATCTGACTCAACTTGTAACATCCTGAATTTTTGGGCCTATGCGTTTAGGGTGTGGATGTGTTTAATGTGTTAATTTGAGAATTTGAGGTGCAAATTGGGCTCAGGCTTGGGCCGAGGCCTTGATTAAATATTCTGTTTAGATACTCTAGGGCTTAAAATAAAGTTTTGGTAGCTTAAATGGCAAAATAGGCTTGTAGCCCAGTGGCAAAATGGCGCCACTAAGAGGGAAGGGAGTTGGCGTCAATAGGCAAGGGGAGAGGCCCAAGTTGTGGCCGTTTGGAGCCCATGTTTTTGGGCCAAATTCGACACTTATAAGGAGGAGTAGGTTGGACGGCAACAAGGCTATTATTTAGGGGATTTTATTGTTTTAATATGTGGATAATTACAGGTGATAAAGGAGGAAGAGTTGGAGATAATTAAGCCTCTTTTGGATGGGTGTTTGATAGGGATAAGGGATAGGATGAGGATCTATCGGGAAGGCTAGTGTTGGCCAAAAATCAAACACGGAGAGGGGAAAATCGGTTGAGTATAGGCTAAAGGTGTGCTTAAATTTCTATAAATAGGGGATAGCTCATCAATTCCAGGCATTTGAACCCTACTCTTTTCTTCTCTTCCCTGTGCCGAAATCTTGATCTCTCCTCTACAATTTCTTTTCTCTAATTTCTTCAAAAGCAGAAACCTCACCCTTCACTCTCTTTTCCATTCTTTTCCTCTTGTGCCGATTTCTCTAAAAAGCCGAATTCTCCCTACCCATTTGTTCATCTCTTCTTCCATTCATTAAGAACCGAAACCGTTTGAAGCCTTATCAGTTGACGAAATCCTTTCCATTCTTTTTCTTCCTAGCCGAAATCTCCAAGCTTCTCTCTTGATTTCTTTTCTTCTTTTCTTTTTCTAGAAACCGAAACTCTTCACTCAGTTCTTCTAAAAGCCAAAAACGCATCAGCCTTCTTTTGTTCATACTTTTTCAGGATTTTCTTAAAAGTTGAAATTCTTAGATCTCTTCTCTGGTGTTTGTCGAATCTTCCTCCAAGGGGTAGCCGAAATCTTCTGAAGTGGTAAGTGTCGATTATGTTATTCTTTCAATCTTTTTCGGCTTTTGGAGACCATAGCCGAATGGCTAGATGGTTGACTAACCTCGTATTATCTTTCATGGGCGGCATTTCGGGATTTGAAGGAGATCCAATCGCCTAGGTTTCTAAATCAGTAGCACACAAATCATACTACTTCCGGGATTTAATCGATCTAGGTAAGGAGATCTGTTAATCTAAAAGTATAGATTCGGGTAAACACTAACCCTTGGCCGAATATAGGAGAGGCCTTATATTCGCGTTTTTCCGGCTTTTGAGCAAAGTTGTAGACAGAGGGCAGTAGATCCGATTAGCGAGGGTATCGACATAGAGGGTAGTCTTACGCGTTAATCGGTGTGTAACACTCTCACACCATTTAGATTGCTGTTAAAATTTGTTTACAAATCATTTATATTTTGATAAATGCCAAAATCCGGCATAATGGTTGAAACCCGATGAGGGTAAAAAGCGAATCACCAGAGTTAGTGATCTCTGTCATTCCTAAGTGAATGTTCTGTTAAGATGATATGTGTGATAAGTATGCGATTTACGAGATTGCATAGGGTTGGGTTTGAAGAAAGGGGAAGTGTTACGTTGTAGCGGCTTTTGCGTGACTGTTATGGCGGCTTTTGCCGTGACTGTTATAACGGCTTTTCTTGCCGTGACTGTTGTAGTGGCTTTTGCCATGACTGTTTGTAGTGGCTCACGGCCATGATCGGCGATGAGCGACATGATTGCCATCGATGGTGTGTAGCGGTGTGGGTTGATTGTAGAAATCCCCAATGGTGTGATTGGCGGTAAGGGTGGTGTGTAGCGGATGGAAACCTAGGATTGGGTTGGGCTTTGCATATTTTCCGATATATTATACTCTGTTATACGCTGCAGTGGGGCTAAGGCCCAATCGATGGTGCACGAGGTTGCACACTCGAGTCTCGCGACTCACCCTATTATTTAACATCTTTCAGGTAGCACCTAGTGCATCGGACCGGGTTGGAGAGGAGCGCAAGGTGGCCATGCGAGGGATTATTTTGATTCAGCAAAAGACTTTACTAGTTTAATTATTTATAATATTTTTAATTAGTTGGTTTATATTTTATTGTAATAAGGCCACCGGTTATTATAATTCTTTTATGCTTTCTTTTGGGTTTTTGGGTTTTTGGACATCTAAAATCCTACGTAAAAGGTTAAACTATGGCATGTACTGAAATGATAAAAATCAAAGGAAAATTCCAGTTTTATATTCATTAAGGCATTAAATAAAATTTATTTCTTTTACAATTTATCAACCTATTAAGTTTTTCCCGTATAAACGCCAAAACTATATTTTTAAAACAAAACAAAACGCGACATGTTTTATAAAGTCTTCTCAGTGACATGCCAGATCCGGTCGTGGTGTTTGGGCCGGGTTTGGGGTGTTACACAACTGTAATAATTTCACCCGTCTGACATCTAAAGACAATCTGTTTCACTCTACAATTTACCATATCGTCATGTAACGTCAACCGGTCCATTTCCAGAATAATATCGAATTCACGAAAGGGTAACAACATCAAATTAGCAGGAAATTCAGAACCCTAAATTTTTAGTGGACACTTACGACATATTAAATTAACTAACACGCTCTGACCCAGTGGATTTGTAACTTTAACATCAAACTCAGTTGATTCAATAGGTAAATTCTTATATGTTACTAAAGCGGTGCAAATATACGAGTGAGTTGACTCAGGGTCAATCAGTGCATATACAGTAACATCAAAGAGATAGAAAATACCAATAATAACATCAGGTTTGGTAGCTTCTTGGAACGGTGGAAATGTGCAAGTGTACACAATCGTAACAAGTAATAAAGTGACAAGTAAATGTCGAGTTATCGTACCTACAGGGACTGTAAAAGAATTATTTATGAAAATGATTTCAAACACTTTGGTGAAGGGAAAATATTTGGATTTAAGAAATATTTAAAAACTAAAAAAAAACAAAGTAAAATAAAATAAAATAAAGTTCTAATACACGATTTCAAAAGCTAATTTTAATCAAGATGATATAATTGTGTTGGATTAATTACATTTCTTACCTTAGAATTATTAAACTTATGCTTATACTTGTTACGAATAAATCACGGAAACTCGGTAATTTGCTAACTTATGAACATATTTACAAATCAAAAATCCATTCATCTCTTGTACATATTCCTATGTCAATTCGACCGATAAAACAGATTTATAAAAGTAAACATGTTATTGCACATACATACTTATTAAATTAAACAATCTCTCGCATATTCCTATGTCGATTCAAACCATTAATTCAACCTAATAAGCATATAAAAGACTATGTGAGGTAACAAAGTATCATTACCTTGAAACAGTTTAATCACAATAATCTTGCAAGTTATGCAAGGCATATGTATCGCCAAATACAATGCTAATCTAATCTTCAGCTACCTTAGAAAAATTAAACATGCACTGATTAAGTACTGTGTCTATTAATTACAATTTCAATGCGTTTAAATAATTAATTCTATAGTTATCTAAACAATTATAATGCCAGAATAACTTAATCATGATTTTACTTAATCAAGCATTTTACCGAGGCCTATAACAGAATAAACACAATTTTAATAATTCAAAAGAACGTCATGCAATCAACCCAACACAAATTAAATTCAAGCTAAGCTGATTAAATTAACCATTCCAATAGCATAAATATTCATAAACATGTTTGTCAAAACAACAACAAAATTTAAAGAGATAGGGAACAAGAAGCAAATCCGGTGTTTCTCTGTGGCTTGACTGATTGCTCCGTTCTTCGTCCTCCGTTGTCCTCGGCTATCAAGGTGGCTTATGAACACTCTAATTGCTGCTCAATGTTGGCTGAAGAAGACCCCTTTCCCAAGGGGAGAAATCGGCACAAGAACAAGGAAATAGGAAAATGAAAGAAAAAGCGAGAGAGGAGAGAAAAGTTGTGAGAGAAGAGATGTGAATGAGAGATGAGGGATGAGGGGATGCTTTGAATGATCAGCCAAGGGGGGTATTTATAGCTGAATGTGGCAGCTGAAATTTGCTAAAAATAGCAGCCAAAGAGCCACACCTTGGCCGGCCACCCATGTGGCAAAGTTGATGGCTTCAACTTTCCTAAATATGGCTTGGGGCAAATCTACAAAGCCACTAGTTGTGGAGGGGGTTGAATGCAACTTTGACAAGTCTTCAAGGGCTTCTTTGCAAGCTTAACTAATCAGCTAATAGGCTGATTTGGGTCAGCATATGGACGGTTTGGGCTGCCCAATTGGTGGCTGGTTCGGTTCATTGAATTCGGTTCAACCAGTGCGGTTCAAGTGGGCCCTTTTTCCATAATTAATTAAGATTAATTTATTTAGCCCAGATTAATTTGGGAATAAATTAAAATTAATTAATTTATGATTTAATATTCATAATTGGACCATCTTGGGCTGGAAATAAATGTGCCTCGATACTTCAAATTGCTTCTCAGGTTTATTCTTCGAGCAGACTCTTTGTGCGAATCTGTCGAAAATAGTCAAAATTAATCAAAATTTACTATAAAATTAATTAAAATTCATCATGTTCATATTTTTAACACAATTTAATTATTTTATAAAAATTAATTATTTTCTGACAAGAATTTAACCGAAATAGCATAAATTTGAGTTAAAAAGGGCATGAAAAAGTGTATAAATTTTCGTGTTTCCACTTCCCCCTGGCTCGAATAGCGTATGTTCGTGCTGGCGCTCTAACTTTAGATCGGGCAACTATATCTTTATTCTCAGTACGATTAACTCCAGTATTATTGCTCTGACCAGGATGTATACCCTTTTGAGGTGTCGACATCTGTCTATCACTTCGTTCATCATTATCTCCTGCCATTCTTGGGCAATTCTGTACAAAATGATCTGTCGAGCCACATCTATAACACGCACCCATCTTCGTTTTGCATTCCCCGCTATGAAGTTTTCCGCAATGTTTACAAACTGGCTTCGGAGCATTTTGAACACTTCCCACACTATCAGCAAGCTTAACTTAATATTTTGAATCATGCTAAATCAGTTTATTTTCCTTGAACACCCAGATACCGAAGTGGTACGATGAAATTCTTCTTTTTTTTTCTTGGACGGAGGTGCTGAAAATGATTTAGGAAAGCTTCTTTTACTAAAATCCCGAGCTTTCTATCTCTCAACTTCTTGTGGTTATAAACTTCTTCCATCTTTTGAGCACGATCGAATAAAATAACAAATTCTCGAATCTCAGTTCCTCCGATCAACATTTTAATTTCATCATTTAGTCCATATTCAAAACGGATGCACATTTCTTCTTCATTCGACACAATTTCACAGGCATACTTATTGAGATATACAAACTCCCTCTCGTATTCAGCTACTGATTTATTTCCCTGCTTCAATTCAAGAAATTCTTTCTTTTTCCAATCTAAATATCTTTTGCTGACATATTTCTTTCTAAACTCAGATTGGAAGAAATCTTAGGTAATTCTATCTTTCTGTAATATGACTGTCAACGTGGTTCACCAATTGTACGTTTCATCTTTAAGTAACAACATTGTACACCTCAGATAATCATTAGGGGAACTAGCAAGTTCATCAAAAACTCGTTGAATATTTTCGAGCCAATATTCAGCTTTAGCCAGATCATCATCTGTTCTACCTATAAATTCTTCAGCCCCACTCTTTCAGATTTTATCAACAGGAATCCGTTTACTTGTTTCAATTGTTTGGGGAGGTGGAGGTACCACAGGAGGTACAACAGGGGGTGGGGGTTGTTGAGCTATAGGGTTGGTTCGCATAAATTTTGTGAACCACTGACCCATTAAACCGAAGAAAAAAAATTAGCTTTCTTTTTTGACACATATGGAATCGGTACACCACGACTTGTTTCTTGTTCATTAGTCGGAACATTACTATTAACTTCATCAGTGTCAGCACGATCAGATTCTATCGACATCTTTAAAATCTATTCAAAAAACAAGGGTTAGATCGGATCAAATAATATCACACTACTATAGGTTTATATGGCATGTAATTTCTAGACTTCAAACACGCTATTCAGTCTGAGAATCGACTAAACCGTAGCTCTGATACCACTAAATGTAACACCCCTAACCCGTCTCTGTCGTCAAATTGGGGTTACAGAGCGTTACTGTACAAATTAAGACATTTATCATTAAATATAAACAAAAATATAAAATAAATGATAACATTCAATAGTTTATAAGAATCAAGGTACAAATACACTTACGAGCCTTAAATCGAGCTTACGGGGCCCTAAAAATAGTTTGGAAACAATCCGGGACTAATTTGAATCAAAACAAAAAAATGCACAAATTTGAAAATTTTGGAAACAGGAGTCACACGGTCGTGTGGAATAGCCCAAGTCATATAGCTTCACACATAGTTGTGTGGCTTCCCCACACGCCCGTGTGGCCAAACCGTGTAACTAACTGTGACCGTGTGAAAATTCCTGCACCTAATAATTAATAAGACACATGGTCATATGGTCAGGCTGTGTGTATCACATGGCCGTGTGGCATAGCTCAGGTCGTGTGCACCTTAAAAAGCTTCCAAAACAAGGCAAAACTTTCATCCAACACTTAGGTTCCAAGACAAATCAAAATCAACCATTTCCATACTTCAAAAACATATTTAAACAAGACTAAAACATGCCAAAACAAACAACCTAAGTGCCTAAGCAATATGTCCTCATTGACACCACAATTCAATTATCAACCTCAATTCACATGACACATCAACTAATTTGCATTCAAATTCATAAGTTCATATATAAAACTCATACCAAACTTATCATTTCTTCTTAATCATTCACATTCATTCATACCATGATTCAAACACTGAAATAAGGTTTATATCACATGACCAAACAACTTTATATGAGCATATTCACACCAAGATTAAAGGCACATACACAAGTAAGCTTATACCAAGCTTAAAACATAACATTTGTAATAAATATCTAAACATATTCAAAAAAACACCTATTACATGCCATATAACTCAAAATAAACATATCAAAATCTACCTGAATGTATTTAGATAGTGTGATCTTCAAGTTGATCCGATCGCCCAACTCCACAAAACGTTATCTACAAGGAACAGAAAAGAACACGAATAAGCTTCACTAGAGCTTAGTAAGTTCAACGATTAAAACGATAAGGCTTACCAAATTAAATATAACAATTTTAATAACAAGATTAAAAGTCAGAGTCTCCTGTCAACCACAATCCACAACAGGTGAGTTTATACATAAACAAGTACGAGATCATTCATTATCAAGCCACAATGCTATCAGGAGATTCATGAATAATCGTTCAACAATTCAATAATAAGACATTTAACACAAAAAGCATTACCCGATGAACAATATACTGATATGAGTACACAATTATCCATCCGAAACACACCAAACGCTTCAACTAGCCAATCCAACCAATAAGACACCTCGGCACCAAGTGTCTAGCCCGTAGGTTAACATCCCTCCCATAACACGCCTCGGCACCAAGTGTCAAGTCTGAAGGCTTTACATCCGCCCCCGGTAACACGCCAGAAACACTGTAAATATAACAGGATAGTCCGCAACAAATGCTGGACTTCGATATATTCAATGAACAAGAAATAAACAGGAATCATCATCTCATCTCATCTCAAACCAATCCTAAGCAATGCGCACTATAACCTATTGGCATGCCAATCGTACTCTATCCTACATTCAACGGCTCATGAGATATTACTGCTAAACCAAGTCAAACAGTTTATTATTCACATTCATACTAATTTAACATCGAAATATTTAATTTAACAATAAACAACTAAATTCTCGTTTAATTCATATTGTAAAATATATCAAAATAAACCAAATGAACTTAGCAGGGCTAAACTACAGTAACGACAAAGATTCAGGGACTATTCAGCTACTTTCCCTTTTCCTCTGTTATCTACTTGTTCTTGATCTATGATATAATTTATTTCAACTATTAGCCTTAATTTCATATACTATTCAATTTAATACATATAACTTCTTATTTACGATTTTTCATATTAGACCCCAAACATTTACATTTTGTTTAATTTGGCCTTTAAGACCAAAACAAGCTTATTTCACATAATTAAAATTTAAACCCATTGAACCCAATTTTTAACCATTCTAAAACAGCCCTATAATTCTAAATTTATCAAGAAAAACCATGTCTAATTTAATTTATTTTCAATTTAATCCCTAAAAATGAAAATTACTAAAAATCACTTTACAAATTAGATCAAAATTATCATCAAGTTTCATGCTCAAGAACAAACATCAAGTGTAACACCCCAAACCCGGCCCAAACATTACGACCGAATTTGGTATGTCACAGAGAAAACCAATTTTGAAAAATCCCTTTTAAGCCGATTTAAGTTTTGTCGAAAACATCTTCATTTTCAATTATCTTGCTAAAACCATACTTAGTTTGTTTTAAAAATATTTATTAAGTCAAGTTGTTACAGGTTTCAAATGTACCCGATGGCACTTTAAAACATTTTGCGTTTGATTTGAGAAAACATGTGCACCCATTTTAATATTATTAAATAGTTTAAACAAAATATTCAAAACATGTAAAGATAATAAAAATAATCCTAGGAGGCCTTATTATAACTTGATTAAAATAAAACCAACAATAAAAATAAAATAGACTAAAATTCAAGTTCATTAAATTCATATTCCACTGCATGGCCACCTCGAGTCCAACCGGCTCCTCAACCGCCATCTACGAGTCACCTGAAAAATGTTAAAGGAGAAGGTGAGTCACCAAGACTCAATGTGTAACCCTTCCCCAAATTAGTGCAACAACATACACAATTTATAACAAATTAACATGCACTGTAATATCCCGGGTTAGGGGCTGTTTTGTTGTTGCATGTTATTGCATGTGTTTAGTGTGCTGTGTGGCTATTTCGGTGTTTTAGGGGCTTAATTGTGGGCAAGGAGTATGCCCGAGTGTATGGGAAAATTTTGGTTTTGGGTGTTAAGTGAAGGGAGTTGAGGAAGCTGGGGTTTTAATTTATTTTTGGTATTTCATAGCACAAATGAAGAGTGGCAAAGTGGCAAGGCATGTGCCACTAGGGAGCTAGGTGTGGCGTCATTTGCTTGGGGGTGGTGGTCCAGTGTTCGAGTTTGTAGAGTCCCCATTTTGTCACTTATTTTTGGACGGCATGGAGGAAGAGGTTGAGAGCAATTTGGATTCTACCTTGGACCAAGTCTTCACATTCAAACGGTTGGTGGAGAGTAAGTGTAGGTGGGAGACTTGGTCATGATGTTTGAATGTGGGGAGTGGAGTAATTGGGGTTTTGGCGAATTTGAGGGAGTGGGGAGTGGGAGGTGACGGCTTGGTGTGGGAGAGTTAGTAGCCGAATTTCATTTTGGCAAACTTGGTGTTCGGTCACTTTTTGGGTCAAGAGCAAAAGTTTTCCTTAGTCTTTTGTTAGCCAAAATTCCATTGGTCGTTTTCTTGCTTCCTAAAACCGTAAGTCAAAAGGTGTACTTGCCGAATCTCTTTTGCATTTTGTCTTCTACATTTGGGTTGTTGGCCGAATGCTTTCCTTCCTATCTTCCTCTTCTCTATTTTGTGCAAACCAAAACTAGCATTCTCTCTTCTCATATCTCATATCTTTTCTTCCCTTTTGAAACACTAAAGCCAAAATTTACCTTGCCTAAACCGAAAATTTCCATTCACCCCTTCCATTTCTTTTCATCTCAAAACCTTGGCGTTCCTTCTTCTTCTTGAACATACTTTTCTCTTGCTTCATTTTAAGATTTTAGCCGAACCCTCCCCTTGGGGATTGCCAAAATTCTTTGTTCTCTTGAGTAGGGTGAAGCCAATGTCCCTTGCACTTTTCTCTTCTTTTTCCTTTGTGTAAATCAAGCTAGCCTCTCCTCTTCTCAACCTTCTTTTCTTGTTTTGAAACCTTATAAACCGAAACCCCATTTTCTCAAATACCATTCATCTTTTCTTTTCTTCAAATCGAAGTAACTTTTATCTCCTTGTTCTATTTTGTTACTTGGCCGGATATCAACACTATTTCTTTGCATTTTGTTTACTCTTCTCTTCAACTCGACCGAAAATCGTGATTGGTGTAAACCACCTTGGCCGAATCTTTGATTCTTCTTTTGGCATAAGTCCTGGCCGAATCGCTTGTGGTTCTCTTCTTGTGCTGGGTGGGCGAATTTAGAGTGTTGGGTCTCTTGCTTCAATCGTTTGGAGATTGGTAAGCCTTGGCCGAATGGTCATCTAGTTTCTCTTTTTTCTTAATCGATTTAAGTTGTTTAAGAATCGTATATGACAACTGTTGATGAGTGTTATCTCTTATGTTGGAACCGATTGCATCATAGGACGACGGGGACTTTGAAGCAGACAAGTGGAGCTTTCTACCTTGGTTTAACCATTTGATAAGTGGTGGTAAGAAGAATATTTGTTAGTCTATTCTTTTGGATTTCAATAAGATAGGGATTCAAGTGGATTAACTGTTCATCTTTTTATGGTATAGTCGATTGCTTAAGGAGAATCATTGTTTGATTCGGATTTGGTAGGAAACCAAATCATCTTAAAAGGTAAGGGTTCGATATTAACCCCTTTGGTTAATCGATGTTGGCGAATGTTAGATGTCTAACTCCTATTTGGCCGATTGTAGGATCAAGGATACAAGGAGCTTTAGATCGTTTCTTTTAGTATTAAAGGTTGCGCTTTGCGTGTGTGTAAACTAACACACCGATATTTAGTAATTTTATTAATAAACTGTTTTGCCTATTAAAATCATGACAAGTATGATGGATTATTGGATACCCAAACGGGGTATGTGTGCGTATCCGGGTAAGTCGGTATTGTTACTAGATTCTTGATGATCTATATGGTATCATGACTATGTATGTATGTGATATGGGGCATGAGTCAAACATATTAGCATGATATGCATAATTTGTATGATATGCATGATTATACGAGTTGGTTTGTTGATGGGTGATATGAGTGGAGGCGGTGATGATTTTGTCTTTGACGAGCACCAAAGTGTTTTGGTAACACACCTTGTGACTTTGGGTCACGGTGCTTTGGTAGCACATTTGTGTCTTTGGGACACGGAGGTTGGGCACCTCATTGCGACTTGTCCCCGTGGTTAACACCACCGTGGGTTGGCCCCACATGAGATATGGGATCGTCGCTAGTGATTGGGTATCACCACGATGGGTTGGCCCCATCATTCGATTATTGTGACTACGGTCACCGGTGCTCTGTAGCACATTTGTGTCTTTGGGACACGGAGGTTGGGCACCTCATTGCGACATGTCCACCGTGGTTAACACCACCGTGGGTTGGCCCCACATGAGATATGGGATCGTGCTGCTAGTGATTGGGTATCACACGATGGGTTGGCCCCATCATTCGATTATCGTGACTACGGTCACCGTGCTTTGGTAGCACATTGTGTCTTTGGGACACCAGTGTTTTAGTAACACATTGTGACTATATGTCACCAGGTGGTTTGGCACCACCAGGTGGTTTGGTACCACACGGGGTAGAAAAGGGGAGATACGGATGGTTAGGATCGGGTTGCATTAATTATGTTGCTATGTATGATGTGTGTTAGCATGTTGTTTCATCGGGAGCGGGATTTATGCCTTTGAGTCACTCGACTCACCCTCTCCTTTGACATTTCAGGTGACTCGTGAAGCGGACATGGAGCCGGGATGGACTCGGGTGCTCATGCCATGCTTGATAAAGTTTTACCTCAACACTATCATTTGGGTACTTTAGTTTAATTCTTTGTTATTTGGTTTTTAATTTGGACTTGTAAAAGGGCCTTTAAATTATGTTTATGATGGTTATGTTTTAATTAGATTTGCAACTTTGCTTAACAAATAACTTGGCATGAAATTTTACTAAAACTTGGAAAGACAACGTTTTGAAATTTTACCGCAATGTGTTTTAGACTATACCATCGGGTATCTCGCTATGTTTTGTTATTCAATAAACTCAAATGATTTTCAAATCAAACTCGATTTGCTACTAAGTCTAAAGTGTTTCAAAATGGCACTAGGAAACTATTGGAAGTCCTAAATGAAATCAACTCGTTCACTATGTTTTCGCCCGCTTTAAAACGAAAAAAAGATAACTCAAAGACATTTTCCCGTAACATACCGGATTCGGTCGTGGTGTCTTGTCCGAGTTTGGGGTGTTACAATTGTGGTATCAGAGCCAAGTTCAAAGGCTCGGCTGTGGGCCTAAGGCCCAAAAATGTTTTCAAAAGGTTGTTTTGTTAATCTTTATTCTTAAAGTAAGGTTTGAAAGGCATGGCACCGAGTCTCCGGCTCCAGTTCGCCCAGGTGAGTACCCCGTACTATTGCTTGTGAACTGATTGGATGTGATATGATTTGATGAATAGCAATAGTATACTACTTTAGAGATTGAAACCGATAGGATTACGTGAACTCGCGAGAACAAATCCTCTTAAAATATTCATAAGACTTGCTTTTTAACAAGTGGAATAAATCTTGATGCATAAAAATTCTTAATCGAATCACGTAGAAAGATTAGTCATGGCGCTAGAGGTGGGCGTGGTCGTGGGCGAGGTCGTGGCGGGGATGACAATTTCTGAGCCCGTAGGATCTGGTCAAGGTTCAGAAAATGAGATACCGGTTCTGCCGCCAGCTGGAGGTGGTGAGTTCCAAGATCGGTCGAGGGGCGACGCAGCGATGTCACGAGCGATCTTTGCGCGAGTGTTGGAAAGGGTAGCGAGGAGTTGGTGGTGGCGCGGGAGTTAGGAAATGCATTCTGGCGACTTGGGCCAATGGGGCGAATTCTTCCGAGGTGTTTCGGTGTTGCTCCAAGACGGCTGAATATTGGTTGGAGGCAAGCCGAGCGGATCATGGACGATCTGGACTGACAGTGAAGAGAAGTCAAGAAGGGCATCGTATCGCTTCTCGGGATGAGTCATATCGGTGGTGGCTCACGGTTCGAGACATTGTGGCGCGAGAGGATCTAACATGGGATTATTTCGTGCATATCAAAAGAAGTACATCGGAGCTAGTTATATTGACTCCCGGCGGAAGGCATTTACGAGGCTTGTTCGGGGAGTAAATGCATTCTTGAGTATGAGGCCGAGTTCTGGTGAGTAGGTATGCCGGGGGCATTGTGGCCACCGAGCATGAGAGGTGTGTTCGTTTCGAGGATGGTCTGCGAGACGACTTGAGGTCGCGATTGCTCCTCGCCAGAGCGCGAGTTTGCTTTGTCTTAGTTGAGAAGGCTAAGGTAGCCGAGGGGTTAAGGAGTCGATGAGACAAGGCATGGACGAGAAATAGACATAAGAGGAGCTTTGGGTCTTACGGGTCGCGTCGGGTAATCCGCGAGAAGAGGGCGGGCCAGTGGGCGAACCGACTGCTAGGTTTGTTCTTTGCTAGGCGAGGACCGCCGCAGTGATGTGATCGATGTGGGAAATCTCATTGGGGTGGTTCTTTGGATGGAGGAAAAGGTTGCTTCAGTGTGGTTCTCTGGAGCACCGTGTGAGGGACCGTCCGCGTAGGTTGGCTAGGATTCGATCGAAAGCGGGGCCTAATCGATTCGAGGTAGTGGACCGCCACCGCAGAGAGGGCCGTGGTAATGGCGAGGCGGTAATGGTTCTCGGTCGGGCCGCGAGCACCGGCGGAGAGGTGCGAGTAGCTCGATGCTAGACGGCTGGATTAGTGTATCTTTGCGAGGCGCCGAGAGGAGAGCGGCGCGGGCGTCATAACCGTGCGTTCTTGATTTTTGGTTCTCCTTATCTTTTTGATTGATGTGGGTTCAACGCACTCTTATGTTGCCGATAGTATAATAGAGACCATGGATTTAGACTCGAGATATCTTCTAGGCGGATGATCGTGATTAGCCCTCTAGGTCACTCTGTAGTAGTAGATAAATCTGTTTTTAGAGGTACCCTTAGAACTCCAAGGGGTAGTGTTTGCTGCTGATCTGATGGAACTACCGTTTGGGGAGTTCGACCTGATTCTTGGGATGGATTGGTTGGTCAAGTACCAGGCGAGGTTGGATTGCGCGGCCAAGCGCATGGTTCTTAAGACGGTTGAGGGTGATGAGGTGGCTATGATAGGTAAGAGGAGGGATTACTTATCAAATGTGGTATCTGCTCTGAAGGCGGAGAAGATGGTCAGGAAAGGCTGTGGAGCGTATGTAGTTCATGTGTATGCCTTGGAGGCTAAGGAGTCTTTGTGGAGAAGGTTCGCATGCCGTTAAGGAGTTTACTTGATGTTTTTCTGAGGAGCTTCGGGTTTGCCGCCAGGTCGCGAGGTGGAGTTCGGGATTGATCTGTTATTGCCGAGGCTGCGCCGGTGTCTATTGCTCCGTATAGGATGGCGCCAAAGGAGTTGGTGGAGCTTAAGGCTCGAGATCCGGGAGTTATTGGATCGAGGTTTTATCGGTAGAGTGTTTCGCCGTGGTGCGCCGGTACTCTTTGTCAAGAAGAAAGATGGCACAATGCGGATGTGCATAGACTACCGCTTGATTGAACAAGTCGACGATTAAAAACAAGTATCCGTTGCCACGGATAGATGATTTGTTTGATCACCGTGAAGGTGCTTTGCGGTATTTTCAAGATCGACTTGAGGTGCAGGTATCACCGATTAAAGGTTAAGGAGGCGGATATCCATAAAACAAATAAGTTTCGGACTCGGTATGGGCACTCACGAATTTACGTAATGCCATTCGGGTTGACTAACGCACCCGGCGGCGTTTATGGACATGATGAATAGGGTGTTTCAAAGATGATCTGGATCGATTCGTCGTGGTTTTCATAGACGACATCTTGGTGTACTCAGGGCGGAGGAAGAGCATGATAAGCATTTGCGAGTGGTGTTGCGATTTTGAGGAAAAGCGACTCTATGCTAAGTTTAGTAAGTGCGAGTTACGGCTTAGAGAAGTGACTTTCTTGGGTCATGTAGTGTCGGTGAGGGGATTCGAGTAGATCCTCGTAAGATTAAGGCGCTTTTGGATTGGAAGCCGCCTAAGTCGGTGGTTGAGATTCGGAGTTTTCTGGGTTTGGCGGATACTACCGAAGGTTTGTTGAGGGTTTCGTTGATAGCGCGCCGATGACCAAGTTCTTGAGGAAAGAAGTTCTGTTTGTGTGGGACCGAGAAACAGCAGAAAGCTTCGATAAGTTAAAGAAGATTTTGACCGAGGCTCGGTTCTAATTCAACTTTGAGGTGGTAAGGAATTCACGAGTCTATTGCGACGCATCACATACGGGCTTGGGTTGTGTGCTTGATGCAAGAAGGTAAGGTTGTGGCTTACGCTTCTCGACACCGAGGCCACATGAGGTCAACTATCCGACGCGCGATTTGGAGCTAGCACTGTAGTTTTCGCTTTAAAGATTTGGAGGCACTACTTATACGGAGAAAGATCGATAGTCTACACGGATCACAAGAGTGCGAAGTATCTGGCGACTCGGAAGGATTTGAATTTGAGGCGCGCGCAGATGGGTCGAAAGGTTTGAAAGATTATGATTGTTCGATTGAGTATCATCCGGCAAGGCTAACGTGGTGGTGGCGCGCGTTGAGCCGCAAGGTTGTTTCGGACTTAAGAGCATTGTTTGCCCGCTTGAGTTTGTATGGCGATGGGAGTATTAGCGAGTTGCAAGTTGAGCCTACTTGGGGTTGAGCGGATCGAGAGAAACAGTTATTGGATGAGGTTACGAGTGCGCGAAGGTTGCAAGTGCGAGAATGGTGGTTTGGAGGGTTCTGACTTGTGCAGTGATGGGGTTCTGTGTTTCCAAGGTAAGGCTTGTATGCCTAAAGATGTTGAGTGAGGCGTAAGATTCTTCAGACGCACA
Organism: Gossypium sturtianum; assembly: GCA_025698515.1. Classification (NCBI taxonomy): domain Eukaryota; kingdom Viridiplantae; phylum Streptophyta; class Magnoliopsida; order Malvales; family Malvaceae; genus Gossypium; species Gossypium sturtianum. The sequence continues at coordinate 111,731,598 of CM046952.1, forward strand.
TAGCGATCCTTATGCTATGCACCACAGAGGTAGCAAGATGTATAAGGATCTTAGAGAGCGATTTTGGTGGCTTTGGCTTGAAGAAGGAGGTGACGGAGTTTGTTGGGAAGTGTCTAACTTGTCGCAGGTCAAGGTCAACATCGCTTGCCGTCGGGGTTGCTTCACTGTGAAGATTCCTCGATGGAAGTGGGAAAGGATAACCATGGATTTCGTCGGTGGGTTACCGCCAGCTTCGCCAAGCAAGAAAGATTCGATTTGGGTAATAGTGGATCGATGACTAAATCACTCACTTTATTCCGGTGAGGTGGACTACTCACTTGAAGCTAAGCGGTCTGTATATTTCGAGAGATAGTGAGGTTGCACGGCGTGCGGTTTCGATAATCTCGGATAGGGATCCCGATTCACGCAAGGTTACGGAAAGCACTTGCATCGGGCTCTGGGTACTCGTTTGGATTTCAAAGACGGCTTTTCACCCGCAATGGACGGTCAATCGAAAAGTCATTCGGATCTTAGAGGATATCTTTGAGAGGTTGTGTCTGGATTTGAGAGGTAGTTGGGAGGAGTTCTTGCCATTAGTGAGTTTGCCTACAACAACGATTTACCAAGCGAGCATTAAGGTGGCACCGTATGAGGCATTGTATGGTAGGAAATGTCGCTCACCCTACGTGTTGGGCGGAGTTAGGTGAACGTCGGTTGTTGGGACCCGAGTTGGTTCTTTGAGACCGAAGACAAGGTTAAGGCGATTCGGTCTCGATTGAAGGAAGCTTCGGACCGCGAAGTCTTATGCCGATCTTAAGCGAAGAGATATAGAGTTCACCGTGGGGGATCGAGTGTTCTGAAGGTCTCGCCTTGGAAGAAGGTGTTGAGGTTCGGGAAGAAAGGCAAGCTAAGTCCGAGATTTATTGGACCGTATAAGGTATTGAGGCGAGTTGGACCAGATGGCGTATCACCGGAGTTGCCAGCGAGAGCTTAGTCGATTCACGACGTATTCCACGTTTCGATGCTTGAGGTATCGTTCGAGATCCGTCGCATGTGGTAGCGATGGAAGAGATCGGCGTAAATCCAGATTTGACCATGGAAGAGGAACTGCGTGCATTTCTTGATCGGGATGTGAGGTCCTGCGTAGAAAGTCTGTGCCTTTGGTTAAGGTTCTTTGGCGGAATCATGGCGTAGAAGAAGCTACGTGGGAACCCGAGGATACGATGAGACAAAGAATACCCGCAACTCTTACGATCGGGTAATTTCGAGGTTGAAATTATTTTAAGGGGGTAGAACTGTAATATCCCGGGTTAGGGGTCTGTTTGTTGTTGCATGTTATTGCATGTGTTTAGTGTCTTTGTGTGGCTATTTCGGTGTTTTAGGGGGCTTAATTGTGGGCAAGGAGTATGCACGAGTGTATGGGAAAATTTTGGTTTTTGGGTGTTAAGTGAAGGGAGTTGAGGAAGTTCGGGGTTTTAATTTATTTTTGGTATTTCATAGCACAAATGAAGAGTCGGCAAAGTGGCAAGGCATGTGCCACTAGGGAGCTAGGTGTGGCGTCATTTGCTTGGGGGTGGTGGTCCAGTGTTCGAAATTTGAGTAGAGTCCCCATTTTGTCACTTATTTTTGGACGGCATGGAGGAAGAGGTTGAGAGCAATTTGGATTCTACCTTGGACCAAGTCTTCACATTCAAACGGTTGGTGGAGAGTAAGTGTAGGTGGGAGACTTGGTCATGATGTTTGAATGTGGGGAGTGGAGTAATTGGGGGGTTTTGGCCGAATTTGAGGGAGTGGGGAGTGGGAGGTGACGGCTTGGTGTGGGAGAGTTAGTAGCCGAATTTCATTTTGGCAAACTTGGTGTTCGGTCACTTTTTGGGTCAAGAGCAAAAGTTTTCCTTAGTCTTTTGTTAGCCGAAATTCCATTGGTCGTTTTCTTGCTTCCTAAAACCGTAAGTCAAAAGGTGTACTTGCCGAATCTCTTTTGCATTTTGTCTTCTACATTTGGGTTGTTGGCCGAATGCTTTCCTTCCTATCTTCCTCTTCTCTATTTTGTGCAAACCGAAACTAGCATTCTCTCTTCTCATATCTCATATCTTTTCTTCCCTTTTGAAACACTAAAGCCGAAATTTACCTTGCCTAAACCGAAAATTTCCATTCACCCCTTCCATTTCTTTTCATCTCAAAACCTTGGCGTTCCCTTCTTCTTCTTGAACATACTTTTCTCTTGCTTCATTTTAAGATTTTAGCCGAACCCTCCCTTGGGGATTGCCAAAAATTCTTTGTTCTCTTGAGTAGGGTGAAGCCGAATGTCCCTTGCACTTTTCTCTTCTTTTTCCTTTGTGTAAATCGAAGCTAGCCTCTCCTCTTCTCAACCTTCTTTTCTTGTTTTTGAAACCTTGTAAACCGAAACCCCCATTTTCTCAAATACCATTCATCTTTTCTTTTTCTTCAAATCAGAAGTACCTTTTATCTCCTTGTTCTATTTTGTTAACTTGGCCGGATATCAACACTATTTCTTTGCATTTTGTTTACTCTTCTCTTCAACTCTGACCGAAAATCGTGATTGGTGTAAACCACCTTGGCCGAATCTTTGATTCTTCTTTTGGCATAAGTCCTGGCCGAATCGCTTGTGGTTCTCTTCTTGTGCTGGGTGGCCGAATTTAGAGTGTTGGGTCTCTTGCTTCAATCGTTTGGAGATTGGTAAGCCTTGGCCGAATGGTCATCTAGTTTCTTTTTTTCTTAATCGATTTAAGTTGTTTAAGAATCGTATATGACAACCTTTGTTGATGAGTGTTATCTCTTATGTTGGAACCGATTGCATCATAGGACGACGGGGACTTTGAAGCGCACAAGTGGAGCTTTCTACCTTGGTTTAACCATTTGATAAGTGGTGGTAAGAAGAATATTTGTTAGTCTATTCTTTTGGATTTCAATAAGATAGGGATTCAAGTGGATTAACTGTTCATCTTTTTATGGTATAGTCGATTGCTTAAGGAGAATCATTGTTTGATTCGGATTTGGTAGGAAACCAAATCATCTTAAAAGGTAAGGGTTCGATATTAACCCCTTTGGTTAACTGATGTTGGCCGAATGTTAGATGTCTAACTCCTATTTGGCCGATTGTAGGATCAAGGATACAAGGAGCTTTAGATCGTTTCTTTTAGTATTAAAGGTTGCGCTTTACCAGGTGTGTAAACTAACACACTGATATTTAGTAATTTTATTAATAAACCTGTTTGCCTATTAAAATCATGACAGTATGATGGATTATTGGATACCCAAATGGGGTATGTGTACGTATCCGGGTAAGTCAGGTATTGTTACTAGATTACGATGATCTATATGGTATCATGACTATGTATGTATGTGATATGGGGCATGAGTCAAACATATTAGCATGATATGCATAATTTGTATGATATGCATGATTATACGAGTTGGTTTGTTGATGGGTGATATGAGTGGAGGGGGCGGTGATGATTTTGTCTTTGTGAGCACCGTGTTTTGGTAACACACCTTGTGACTTTGGGTCACCAAAGCTTTGGTAGCACATTTACATCTTTGGGACACGGAGGTTGGGCACCTCATTGCGACTTGTCCTGTGTGGTTAACACCACCGTGGGTTGGCCCCACATGAGATATGGGATCGTCTGCTAGTGATTGGGTATCACACGATGGGTTGGCCCCATCATTCGATTATTGTGACTACGGTCACCGTGCTCTGTAGCACATTTGTGTCTTTGGGACACGGAGGTTGGGCACCTCATTGCGACTTGTCCCCGTGGTTAACACCACCGTGGGGTTGGCCCCACATGAGATATGGGATCGTCTGCTAGTGATTGGGTATCACACGATGGGTTGGCCCCATCATTCGATTATCGTGACTACGGTCACCGGTGCTTTGGTAGCACATTGTGTCTTTGGGACACCAAAGTTTTTTGTAACACATTGTGACTATATGTCACCAGTGGTTTGGCACCACCAGGTGGTTTGGTACCACACGGGGTAGAAAAGGGAGATACGGATGGTTAGGATCGGGTTGCATTAATTATGTTGCTATGTATGATGTGTGTTAGCATGTTGTTTCATCGGGGCCGGGATTTATGCATTGAGTCACTCGACTCACCCTCTCCTTTGACATTTCAGGTGACTCGTAGACGCGGACATGGAGCCGGGATGGACTCGGGGTGCTCATGCCATGCTTGATAAAGTTTTACCTCAACACTATCATTTGGGTACTTTAGTTTAATTACTGTTATTTGGTTTTTAATTTGGACTTGTAAAAGGGCCTTTAAATTATGTTTATGATGGTTATGTTTTAATTAGATTTGCAACCTGCTTAACAAATAACTTGGCATGAAATTTTACTAAAACTTGGAAAGACAACGTTTTCGAAATTTTACCGCAATGTGTTTTAGACTATACCATCGGGTATCTCGCTATGTTTTGTTATTCAATAAACTCAAATGATTTTCAAATCAAACTCGATTTGCTACTAAGTCTAAAGTGTTTCAAAATGGCACTAGGAAACTATTGGAAGTCCTAAATGAAATCAACTCGTTCACTATGTTTTCGCCCCGCTTTAAAACGAAAAAAAAAGATAACTCAAAGACGTTTTTCCCCGTAACATACCAGATTCGGTCGTGGTGTCTTGTCCGAGTTTGGGGTGTTACATGCACTAAATCATGCACCCAACCTAGCCATCCAAACACCTTTCTCTACCCCGTGTGGTACCAAACCACCGGTGGTGCCAAACCACCGGTGACTTAAAGTCACGAAATCCGTCATATTGTGGTGCCAAACCACCGGTGGTGCCAAACCACCGTGACTCGAAGTCACAAATCAAATGATGGGGCCAACCCATCGTGTGATACCAAATCACCGCATCAATCCCATAATGTAAATCGTGGGGCCAACCCACCGTGGTGCTAAGCCACCGGGACGAGACGCTATGAGGTGCCAAACCTCCGAGGTGCCAAACCTCCGTGACCGTAGTCACAATGTGGTACCAACCCATCGTGTCCGCCGACACGAATATCACGGCCCCCTCCTCTCATCAACCCACATTAGTTCATGATATATATATAACAGAATTCATGCCAACATGCATTTAAATCGCATATACCAAATATGCCATGCTTCCCAAAAGCATCAAATAGCAAACTCATACGAACAGAGTCTTACCTGATCATCGCTTATATCGTTATGGTATTAAATCCCATATCTACACAAATCAGATTTAGCATACACAAATTACTTAGCACATTAATTAGCTATAAAGTGTGTATGTACACACCTGATTCAAACGCTAACTCTAAACCCCCAAAGAGTCAATCGGCCACCCTTGCTTTCTTGTCCCTATATTCGGCCAACCACAAGGTTAGTGCCATGGCCTATTCGGCCAAACCAAAACAATTGAAAAGGGTTCTTTGTGAACCCGAAACCTTACCCAAAATGTCTTTGAATACTAGCCACCACCCTCAAAGTGCTTCTGCTTCCCTAAATCGGCAATCATTAAGTTAATAGCCTTCGGCTTAATCGAATACCAAGTAAAAATAGATCCTTACCACCTTACCCCAAAACCGATTGATCAGAGATGATGGAATCACTTACTCACTTCCAAATCCCGAAGGCCCTATGACAAATCGGTTTCAACATGTGATTAGCACCCTTAACAACAATTGCCGAAACCAACTCTTACCTTTGTAAAAGTCGACAGACAATAGAGAGGGAAGAAATAGCCATTCGGCCAAACCACCTACCTTCCACCAAACCTGATTGGAACCAAACTAGAAGAGATCCACACCACACTAATATTCGGCCAAGATGAAAGCTAAAAGAAGAGGGGAATTTCAAAGACACCAAGAAGGAGAGATTCGGCTATAGTGGAAGAAAGAAAATAATGGATAAGGGGAATAGGAGTTTCGGTTTTAGAAGATGAGGAAGGAGAGAAAATAATTGAAGAGGAGGGAGTAAGGAAGAGATTCTGGCTACTTGCAAAAATGGAGAAAAGAAAAACAAGATGATAGGTATGTGCTTTTAAAAGAATTCGGCACCCCAAGCTTGCCGGTCCACTCCTCTTGAACAAAGAGTTCAAAATTCGCAACTCCTTGAAACCCTCTTGGCCAACCATTTGAATTAATTCAAAATAATTTGAATTAATCACATGCCTACTTTTCCTCCTTGCCACCTATTTAAGATTATTCAAATAATAATCCCATTAAAAATACCTATTAATATCCTCATTATCCTTATTTTAAGGAGTCCACATGCCGTCCACATTCTCTCCACCTCTTCACGCCAGTATAAAAAAATAAAACTCTAAACTGGTGCCCCCATGGTTCGAACATGGGACTTGATGGAGCAAGCCGCAATAACGCCCTAGCCATTCTCGCTAAGCGTTTCTTTGTGACATAAACCCGTCACAATTTCTTTTAAGGGCTCCTTCGTTAGCTCCCCCTTGTCTTAACGCCAAAAGCCAAAAATAAAAACACGCCTACTGCTGCCCGCGTCGCTCGAACCCGAGACCTGCTCCAGGCGTCACTTCTAGGCCCTTAAGTGGCGCATGGAAGCCACTTTACCAAGGCTTGTGTTATGTCCAAAAGCGCCTATAACTTCTCTTAAGACCTCCCCGCCCACTTCCCTTCCTAACGCAAAAAGGAAAAATAAAATACTCCCATGCCATCCTCAAGACTCGAACCTGCACCCTTGTTGGCGTCATTCCTGTGCCTTAAGTGGCGTCCTTAAGCCACTTTACCAAGCCCCCTTTCGTGACCCAAAACGCCCACAAATTATTCTTAAGGCCTCCTCACCCTAATTTCCTCTTTTACACTTAAATCCAAAATTTTTTCCAAAGCTTTCACCTCATTCTAAAGTTCTAAAAACTCTTAAAACATCTCCAAATACCCTTAAAACCCACTAGCACTTGGGTTATGCTCCAAACGCATAACCCCTAATCTAGGATGTTACGCTTCTACCCTCCTTAAAAATAATTTCGTCCTCGAAATTACTTACTAACGAATAATCGTACATCCTAACTCACCGCACTATGCTTATGTCACAAGACTCGATCTTAACAAATCTAACACATCCCCTAGAACTCATTTCTAACGTCCGCGATTTAATCTGATTAAAAAGTTTTATGCATTAGTATTTGTTCCATCGTTTAACCGCGAACAATTTTATGAAAAGAATTTCTAGAAGTGGTTCGCTTCGATCGAACAAAGTTTCAGTTCAAGTTTACTATTCTAATTCGTAGAATCACATTCACATTCATCCACAACATTCACTTCACCACTTTGGGCATTTCGATCATTCCCTACCCTGTGGGTAATTTCGTCATTTTTCCTATAGGGTATTTTGGTAATAAATCGAGGTCACTAAAAATAATCTTTACAAATCAAGGCATTTTTAAATCTCCAAGTTTCGAGGGTATTTTTGAAAATATTTTTCAAATCAAAGGTATTGCCTTAAATTTCGAAATCGGGTTTATTTTGGTAATTTTGGAAGTCAGGGGCATTTTAGTAATTTTCCCAAATCGAGTATCTTGGTATTTTGTAAAATATGGTTTTTGAATACTTTTACAAAGTAGGAAAATTTTATTAAAAATGAGGGTAATATGGTAATTTTAGAAACCAAGGGCATTTTTGTAATTTTACCACTAGGGGTATTTTTGTAATTTTCATAAATAAAAATTTTCTGGAAAGGTTGTAAAAATAGTTCCCACAAGTAAAAGGATAATTTTAAGAGTTTTAAAACTAGGGTTTTTATAAAAAAAAATACGGCTAGTTCCCTTTCGGGTTTTAGTTATTAGGTTTAGCCTATGAATAAGTCCTCATGGTTAGGGTGAACTGAAGCTACGCACCAGGTAGGATTCCTGCGAAGAGGAGGTGAGTCACTAGGGACCGCTAAGTACTGTGCTCTTCCGGATCCAATCCTAGACATGCGCACAAGGGTTACCACACCCTAACTCGGCGACTTAGTCATAGGTTTGTTTAATTAAGCATTTAAAGTCTTATGTATTCTGTTGGGGTAAACTAGTCCTAAAGTTCAAAGTACTTATCATGCTATCTACGTTCCATACCTACCCTTCTACCAATAATAATTCATACAGAAGTCGGCACTTACCGACGGATCGGTCTGAGAGACTCGGGCCATGCTGTTCAAAACCAAAACCATTTTCACAAAGGCCTACCAAAACATTTTGGGCCTTGGGCCCCCACAGCCAAGCTTTGAACTGGGCTCTGATACCAATTTTGTAACACCCCAAACCCGGCCCAAACATTACGACCGAATTTGGTATGTCACAGAGAAAACCAATTTTGAAAAATCCCTTTTAAGCCGATTTAAGTTTTGTCGAAAACATCTTCATTTTCAATTATCTTGCTAAAACCATACTTAGTTTGTTTTAAAAATATTTATTAAGTCAAGTTGTTACAGGTTTCAAATGTACCCGATGGCACTTTAAAACATTTTGCGTTTGATTTGAGAAAACATGTGCACCCATTTTAATATTATTAAAAAGTTTAAACAAAATATTCAAAACATGTAAAGATAATAAAAATAATCCTAGGAGGCCTTATTACAACTTGATTAAAATAAAACCAACAATAAAAATAAAATAGACTAAAATTCAAGTTCATTAAATTCAAATTCCACTGCATGGCCACCTCGAGTCCAACCGGCTCCTCAACCGCCATCTACGAGTCACCTGAAAAATGTTAAAGGAGAAGGTGAGTCACCAAGACTCAATGTGTAACCCTTCCCCAAATTAGTGCAACAACATACACAATTTATAACAAATTAACATGCCCTAAATCATGCACCCAACCTAGCCATCCAAACACCTTTCTCTACCCCGTGTGGTACCAAACCACTGGTGGTGCCAAACCACTGGTGACTTAAAGTCACGAAATCCGTCATATTGTGGTGCCAAACCACTGGTGGTGCCAAACCACTGGTGACTCGAAGTCACAAATCAAATGATGGGGCCAACCCATCGTGTGATACCAAATCACTGGCGTCAATCCCATAATGTAAACTGTGGGGCCAACCCACTGTGGTGCTAAGCCACTGGGACGAGACGCTATGAGGTGCCAAACCTCTGGAGGTGCCAAACCTCTGGAGGTGCCAAACCTCTGTGACCGTAGTCACAATGTGGTACCAACCACCGTGTCCGCTCGACACGAATATCACCGCCCCTCCTCTCATCAACCCACATTAGTTCATGATATATATATAACAGAATTCATGCCAACATGCATTTAAATCGCATATACCAAATATGCCATGCTTCCCAAAAGCATCAAATAGCAAACTCATACGAACAGAGTCTTACCTCGAATCATCGCTATATCGTTATGGTATTAAATCCCATATCTACACAAATCATTTAGCATACACAAATTACTTAGCACATTAATTAGCTATAAAGTGTGTATGTACACACCGATTCAAACGCTAACTCTAAACCCCAAAGAGTCAATCGCCACCCTTGCTTTCTTGTCCCTATATTCGGCCAACCACAAGGTTAGTGCCATGGCCTATTCGGCCAAACCAAAACAATTGAAAAGGGTTCCTTGTGAACCCGAAACCTTACCCAAAACGTCTTTGAATACTAGCCACCACAACCCTCAAAGTGCTTCTGCTTCCCTAAATCGGCAATCATTAAGTTAATAGCCTTCGGCTTAATCGAATACCAAGTAAAAATAGATCCTTACCACCTTACCCCAAAACCGATTGATCAGAGATGATGGACTCACTTGCTCGCTTCCAAATCCCGAAGGCCCTATGACAAATCGGTTTCAACATGTGATTAGCACCCTTAACAACAATTTCCGAAACCAACTCTTACCTTTGTAAAAGTCGACAGAGAACAGAGAGGGAAGAAATAGCCATTCGGCCAAACCACCTACCTTCCACCAAACCTGATTAGAACCAAACTAGAAGAGATCCACACCACACTAATATTCGGCCAAGATGAAAGCTAAAAGAAGAGGGGAATTTTGGCACACCAAGAAGGAGAGATTCGGCTATAGTGGAAGAAAGAAAATAATGGATAAGGGGAATAGGAGTTTCGGTTTTTAGAAGATGAGGAAGGAGAGAAAAATAATTGAAGAGGAGGGAGTAAGGAAGAGATTCGGCTACTTGCAAAAATGGAGAAAAGAAAAACAAGATGATAGGTATGTGCTTTTAAAAGAATTCGGCACCCCCCCAAGCTTGCCGTCCACTCCTCTTGAACAAAGAGTTCAAAAATTCAGCAACTCCTTGAAACCCTCTTGGCCAACCATTTGAATTAATTCAAAATAATTTGAATTAATCACATGCCTACTTTTCCTCCTTGCCACCTATTTAATATTATTCAAATAATAATCCCATTAAAAATACCTATTAATATCCTCATTATCCTTATTTTAAGGAGTCCACATGCCGTCCACCTTCTCTCCACCTCTTCACGCCAGCATAAAAAAATAAAACTCCAAACTAGTGCCCCCATGGTTCGAACATGGGACTTGATGGAGCAAGCTGCAATAACGCCCCTAGCCATTCTGCCAAGGCGTTTCTTTGTGACATAAACCCGTCACAATTTCTTTTTAAGGGATCCTTCGTTAGCTCCCCCTTGTCTTAACGCCAAAAGCCAAAAATAAAAACACGCCTCATCGCTGCGCGCACTCGAACTCGAGACCTGCTCCAGGCGTCACTTCTAGGCCCTTAAGTGGCGCATGGAAGCCACTTTACCAAGGCTTGTGTTATGTCCAAAAGCGCCTATAACTTCTCTTAAGACCTCCCTGGCCCAGCTTCCCTTCCTAACGCAAAAAGGAAAAATAAAATACTCCCATGCCATCCTCAAGACTCGAACCTGCACTTTGTTGGCGTCATTCCCAGCCTTAAGTGGCGCCCTTAAGCCACTTTACTAAGCCCCTTTCGTGACCCAAAACGCCCACAAATTATTCTTAAGGCCTCCTCAGCCTAATATCCTCTTTTTACACTTAAATCCAAAATTTTTTCCAAAGCTTTCACCCTCATTCTAAAGTTCTAAAAACTCTTAAAACATCTCCAAATACCCTTAAAACCCACTAGCACTTGGGTTATGCTCCAAACGGATAACCCCTAATCTAGGATGTTACATCAAGAATACTTCAAGAACATCAACGATAATTTTTCTAAACTTTAACAACTTCACAAATTAGCCCCTAAACTAGCTAGATATCAATACAACGATCACAAAAACATAAAAAATCATAAGATACGAGCATAAATTGCATACCATGCAAGTGAATCCACTTGATCGAAGCTTTCTATTCTCCAACAACGGAGTTTTGGTTTGGAAAGATGAAAACAAAAAGAAAAGATGATGGCTTTCATCTTTTGTTTTGTTTATTTATCTGTTAATTACCATTTTACCCTTTTAAAGTACTAAAATTTTCATGCATTACCAACCCCAAACCGTCCACTATATGCACTTGTGGTAAATTTTTCATTTAAATCCATTATGTTACTTACCAATTTCTATTTAACACCTTTGATTAATAGGATTTCACTTTTGTAACTTTTACGATTTAGTCCTTTTTAGTTAATTAACTAATCAAACGTCAACATTTCTAAATCAAATTTTAATAAGACACTAATGACTTCGTAAATATTAAATAATTAATATTTATAGACTCACAAGTCGGAATTGTGGTCCCAAAACCACTGCTCTAACACCACTAAAAAAGGAGTTGTTACACAATTCACGTTTACCGTTAACATTGGGCTGATTTCTGAAAAAATCATAACGTTAAGGGTGTCAATAAAAAAATGTTAAGGGCACAAAACCAAAAGCCCCTAAAGGTTGAGGGGTTTTTTTTTTGCAATTATGCCTTTTGGCAAAAACCATATTTGGTCCATATTCATTTACAACCAACCAAGTCATTTCATTACATTTATTCACACACCATTTTCATCTATACCAAAACACGTCAATTCATGCTAAAATAAGTCTACATGTAACATCTTGAATTTTTCGGCCTATGCATTTAATGGGTGAATATGTGTAATGAGTTAATTTTAGCATTAGGGGTCCAAATTGGGCTCAGGATTGGGCTGAAGCCTTAGTTAAATTTTTGTTTGGGCACGATAGGGTTTAAAAGGTGGTATCTGAGTTTAAAATATCAAAATGGGCTTGTGGCCCAAAGGTCGATGGCGCCACTTAGGGAGCAAGGAGGTGACGCCACACAAGGGAGTAAGGGGCCCAAATTTAAGTTACATGGAGCCCAACTCTTTTAATTTAAGTTAGCTAAATTTCGGCATTAGGGTTAGGTAGAGTGGACGGCAACAAGGCTCAAAAATAGGAGGATTTATGTGGATGGGATAATGTAGATAATATAGTTGATAATATGGAAGTAAAAAAAAAAAGGAGAAAAGATAGGAGCTATCTACAAGGCTAGGAGTTGGCCGAAATTCCATCACCTAGAGAAGTGAAGAAATCGGTTTCTTTATGGCAAAGGGGGTGCCGAATTTTCCCTTTTTATTTGATTAATTTTTAGTTATCAGGAAGGGCAATTTCGGTTTTTCATAGGTGAGTGCCGAAATTTCTATAAATAGGAAGGGTTCTCTTCTTTATTTTTTGGCATTTAGGGTTACACCATTATCTTTCTCTTCTTTCTTCAAAAAGCCGAAAACCCCATTATTCTTTTCTCTTCTTTCTCCTAAAAGCCAAAAACTCCATTATTCTCTTCTTTCTTCTAAAAGCCGAAAACTTCATTATTCTCTTCTCTTCTTTCTTCTAAAAAGCCGAAAGCCGAAAACTCCATTATTCTTTTCTCTTCTTTCTTCTAAAAGCTGAATCTCTATAGATTTCTTCGAATCATCTTCTCTTCTCGATCTTCTCAAAAAGCCGAGAATCTCTAAGGGGTAGTCAAATTCTCTGCAAGTAAGGTGAGTGCCAATTTTCCTATCTCTTCAATCTCTCTTCGGTTTTTAAGAGACAAGGCCGAATGGCCACTTGGTTGTTAAGGTCGCTTAATGAAGCTAATATTTCCTCTTTATGCGTTTGGCGGCATTCCGAGATTTGAAGGAAACTGATCATCTAGATTTAAAAGCCGAAATCGCTAGTCTCCAATTTTGGGATTTTAAGGTAAGGTGATTTTCCTAGATTTTCACTAGATTCGCTCATCGCATGCGAGATCTTAACTTTATGATGTGGATTAACGATCATATGTTGTGATAGTAGTTCGACAAGGACTTGTGATGGAATTAAATATGGATCGAGCAAAAGAGAGAATCCCTAAGTTTAAGAAACGAGTGTGTGTCAAGAAGACGGGATTGGCCACCGTGTTGTGGACCACCTTTCCAACAACACCTTAGGCAAGTAGCGCTTGTATCGACTTACGATAGTGTTGACATAGAGAGTGTCGTTCTAACGGTAATCAGTGTGTAGATCTCTAACACACAAATAATCTGTATAAATGTATATATATGTTTATTTTATGGGCTAAAAGCCTGATAATAGGTTGTGTAGACAGTCGAATAAAACCCTAAAAGGGTTAGGCAAGGATGCAAGGTACGTAATCATAGAAATATCTATGTGTATCGAAATATATGAAAGCCTGTATAATGTTTTCTTTATGTGTGTATGCATGGGGTGGGATTATGATAATGAAGGGGAAGTGCATGATAGGTCACAATAGTGATCGGTGGTAGAAATCCCACGTTATATAAATGTTAGGTCAAATGGTGATCGGTGGCTATGCCCCGTTTAATGATTCCTGACTAACAGAATAGCGGCGATTACTGGTCGTTATGGTGTGTAGCGGATGGAGGGTTGATTGTAGAAATCCCCGAGGTGTGATGGTTGGTACGGGCTGGTGTGTAGAGGATGGAATTCTAGGATGGGTTGGGCTATTCATCATTTACTATTTATCATGTAATTACGATTGTTGCCTCTATGTATGGGCCAAGGCCCATAATGTGTTTGTGGGCCTCAGGTCAGTGTTTTCGGGATTTATACACTGAGTCTTGGTGACTCACCCTTTTATTTTTCCTACTCTTTCAGATGAGCAGTAGATCGTGGACATGGGAGCCGAGGCGGACTCGTGGGGCCAAAAATTCTTTTATTTATTAAATTTCTATTTTATTTTAAGTTTAAATTTTGAAATTATTTGATGTAATAAGGCCTCCATCGCTTAGGTTATCAGTTGATACTTGTCAATGTTTATGGTTTTTTTCATTCATGATCAAGGACTTATGATTAAAAGAAATAAAAATGGGATTTTCACACATTATTTAAAATAACACTTGTTTTGGAAAAAAATAAAATTTCAAAGATTTTCTACCAGTGACATCTATTTAAAGATTTTCTACAAAAACGACTAAGTTTTTCAGAATCATTCCAAGTAAAGTTTTTAACCTTAAAACCGTAGCATACCATATCTGGTCGTAACATTTGGGCCGGGTTTGGGGTGTTATATTTTAGTATCGAGCCCGCCAAAACTCGAGCCGTGAAATGGGTCTAGTCTTCGTTTTAAAGTTGATAAGAATTTGGAAAAGTTTGGGTTGAGAAATGGCCTTCGAGTCTACCGGCACCCGATCCATGCAGGTAAGTATTCTGAACTTTTGGATGTGATATGTATGTTGGGCTTGATGGACGTAGGCTAGTATAGTAGACATTGATGGACTTTAGGCTTAGTTTAAACAACTCTCTAAATTCATAAGATTTAATCCAACCAAACAAACCTGTGAACAAGTCGCCGAGATAGGGTGTGGCAACAAGCATACGCATGTCTAGGATTGGATTTAGGGAGAGCTTGGTATTTAAGCAGTCCTAGTGACTCACCTCCTTTTCGCTGGAATCCTACCTGGTGCGTAGTGACTGTTCACCTTAGTCATGAGGACTTGTTGACGGGCCAAAATTTATAACTAAAACCCGAAAGGGACCAGCCACTCTATTTTGTAAAACTACTAAATTACCCTTGATTTATAAATAACCAAAATATCCTTGATTTGTAAAATTACCGAAATACCCTCGGATTACAAAATTACTGAAATACCCCCGAATTGCAAAATTACCAAAATACCCTTATTTTGCAAAATAACCAAGAAACCCTATTTTGGAAAATTACGAAAATACCCCTGTAAGATAAATTACGAAAATACCCCTGGGTAGTGAAATGACGAAAATACCCTTAGGTGATGAACGTAAGTTCGTGAATGCTACTTGTATGTGGCGGTTGATGATTATATGTGTGTGCTTCCTAGAACTAGGAGATACAGACTTGAGACTGAACCGTAGATATAATCGCGAATTCGAAAGAGCTACTCTTAAAACTACTGTTCATAATATTGTTCGGGGGTAATTAGTGGAAGAAATTAATAATTCATAAAATTTCTAATCAGATAAACGCGAATCGGTAGAATGAGTACAAGGGGTCGAGGACGACCGCCGCGTGGCCGTGGTAGGGGACGGAGATGCTCTAGATGCGAATGATGGTGCGTACCCTACCATAGTATACTAAGTGTTTATTTTGGCTTTAGAATTAGAGTTCGCAGCGAAAGCATAGTGGTGAGACTTGGGTAGTATGATTAATAGTTAGTTGGAAATTTCGAGGACGAAATTTCTTTAAGAAATAGAACTGTAACATCCTCGAATTTTTGGGCCTATGCATTTAATGGGTGAATATGTGTAATGAGTTAATTTGAGCATTAGGGGTCCAAATTGGGCTCGAGGATTAGTGAAGCCTTAGTTAAATTTTTGTTTGGGCACTATAGGGTTTAAAAGGTGGTATCTCGAGTTTAAAATATCAAAATGGGCTTGTGGCCCTAAAGTGGTCGATGGAGCCACTTAGGGAGCAAGGAGGTGACGCCACACAAGGGAGTAAGGGGCCCAAATTTAAGTTACATGGAGCCCAACTCTTTTAATTTAAGTTAGCTAAATTTCAGCATTAGGGTTAGGTAGAGTGGACGGCAACAAGGCTCAAAAATAGGAGGATTTATGTGGATGGGATAATGTAGATAATATAGTTGATAATATGGAAGGAAAAAAAAAGGAGAAAAGATAGGAGCTATCTACAAGGCTAGGAGTTGGCTGAAATTCCATCACCTAGAGAAGTGAAGAAATCGGTTTCTTTATGGCAAAGGGGTGCGAATTTTCCCTTTTATTTGATTAATTTTTAGTTATCGGGAAGGGCACTTTCGATTTTCATAGGTGAGTGCCAAAATTTCTATAAATAGGAGGGTTCTCTTCTTTATTTTTCAGCATTTAGGGTTCCCACCTTTTTTTTCTCTTCTTTCTTCTAAAAGTCGAAAACCCCATTATTCTTTTCTCTTTTTTCTCCTAAAAGCCGAAAACTCCATTATTCTCTTCTTTCTTCTAAAAGTCGAAAACTCCATTATTCTCTTCTCTTCTTTCTTCTAAAAAGCCGAAAGCCGAAAACTCCATTATTCTTTTCTCTTCTTTCTTCTAAAAGCTGAATCTCTATAGATTTCTTCGAATCAATGATCTTCTCAAAAAGTCAGAATCTCTAAGGGGTAGTCGAATTCTCTGCATTAAGGTGAGTGCCGATTTTCCTATCTCTTCAATCTCTCTTTCTGTTTTTAAGAGACAAGGCCGAATGGCCACTTGGTTGTTAAAGTCACGAATGAAGCTAATATTTCCTCTCTTTTTGCGTTTGGGCGGCATTCCGGGATTTGAAGGAAACTCGATCATCTAGATTTAAAAGCCGAAATCGCTAGTCTCCAATTTCGTGGATTTTAAGGTAAGGTGATTTTCCCTAGATTTTCACTAGATTCGTTCATCGCATGCGAGATCTTAACTTTATGATGTGGATTAACGATCATATGTTGTGATAGTAGTTCGACAAGGACTTGTGATGGAATTAAATATGGATCGAGGCAAAGGAGAGAATCCTAAGTTTAACAAACGAGTGTGTCAAGAAGATGCAGATTGGCCACCGTGTTGTGGACCGGCTTTTGAACAACACCTTAGGCAAGTAGCGGTTGTATCGACTTCCGATAGTGTCGACATAGAGAGTGTCGTTCTAACGTGAATCGTGTGTGTAGATCTCTAACACACAAATAATCTGTATGAATGTATATATATGTTTATGTTATGGGCTAAAAGCCGGATAATAGGTCATGTAGACAATCGAATAAAACCCTAAAAGTGTTAGGCAAGGATGCAGTGCGTAATCATAGAAATATCTATGTGTATCGAAATATATGAAAGCTTTGTATGATGTTTTCTTTATGTGTGTATGCATGGGGTGGGATTATGATAATGAAGGGGAAGTGCATGATAGGTCACAATAGTGATCGGTGGTAGAAATCCCACGTTATATAAATGTTAGATCACATGGTGATCGGTGGCTATGCCACGTTTAATGATTCTGACTAACGAATAATAGGCGAAAAATTTGTCGTTATGGTGTGTAGCGGATGGAGGGTTGATTGTAGAAATCCCGAGGTGTGATGGTTGGTACGGGCTGGTGTGTAGAGGATGGAATTCTAGGATGGGTTGGGCTATTCATCATTTTTACGTTTATCATGTAATTACGATTGTTGCCTCTATGTATGGGCCAAGGCCCATAATGTGTTTGTGGGCCTCAGGTCAGTGTTTTCGGGATTTATAGATTGAGTCTTGGTGACTCACCCTTTTATTTTTCCTACTCTTTCAGATGAGCAGTAGATCGTGGACATGGGAGCCAAGGCGAACTCGTGGGGCCAACAAGTCTTTTATTTATTAAATTTCCATTTTATTTTAAGTTTAAATTTTTGAATTATTTGATGTAATAAGGCCTCCATCGCTTAGGTTATCAGTTGATACTTGTCAATGTTTATGTTTTTTTCATTCATGATCAAGGACTTATGATTAAAAGAAATAAAAATGGGATTTTCACACATTATTTAAAATAACACTTGTTTTGGAAAAAAATAAAATTTCAAAGATTTTCTACCAGTGCCACCTATTTAAAGATTATCTACAAAAACGACTAAGTTTTTCATAATCATTCCAAGTAAAGTTTTTAACCTTAAAACCGTAGCATACCAGATCTGGTCGTAACGTTTGGGCCGGGTTTGGGGTGTTACACTACAGCACCTTAATGGTATAAAAACGTATGCTTAAAACCTAAATTTCAAGCCATTCCCCAACTTATCTTGCTAAGTTAATTCCTTACACATTTTATAATATATCCAACATATAAAAGCTTAGTCCATTACCTTTAACAACACCAAACATGACCTACAACCATGCATTAAAGAGGTTATATACCAAACTTATTAACAAGTCCAACATTAGGCACAATTACAATCTTTGTCACACATGTTAAAGTGACCAATTCCATAACACATGACTTTATATACATGCCACAATCTTTAGAACCAAGATAAACATATTTCTACTATTTCAATGATGGTGTGTGATTCACGTTGATTCGGCTCGGCTAGTTCTACAATGATGATCTACAAAGGGAAAAACAACTAAAGTAAGCATTTAGAATGCTTAGTAAGTTCATATGGAAAATACTATGCTTCCCTTATTCCTACATAAGCATAATAGCAAACCTTAGTTTCGCATAATTTTGGCTAGAACATTGCACTCAAAACATCAACAAGGTGAGCATATATATATATATATATATCCATGATCATTAGATGCTACAAGTAACTTAAATATACCAATTCATATTACTCTCATATAACCTATCACAATGGCATATTCAATCAACAATTCATAAGATTATACCACGTATACATAATTCATTTCGATAACATATTCTACTACCAATTCATAAGGATATGTCATTTACTTATAATTATTTTCAATGACATATCAAGTAGGTTACCAAAGTCCATTTCATCACATCTTTCAAGTTTCCAATCATATTTGTATATTTCGCCCGATGAAACCCTAGTAAAACAGAATCGGATACAAGGGTAAACTATACCACACCAAGTTGGTCGTCTGAGTTAAATTTATATCAGGTTACCCATTCAGGCTAAACATATATCACAACATATCAGGTTACTCGTCCGAGCTAAACCTATATCATATAATACTAAAGGATCCACAATAAATTTTTTATCTTGTTAAAGTCTAAAATAATCTCCATACAAGTGCACATAAGACTTTATTGGCATGTCAATCATATCCTAAACTTTTACTATAAAATCCCCCTTAGTCGAAAATAATATGGGATAGATTTTTAGTGAAATAAGATATAAAGAAAGTATACGATAAAGGATGTTAGAGAAAAATAAAATAAGAAGTATGTTATGAAATATTAATTTGAGCTAGGGACTAAATTGTAAAAATATGAAAAGTTTTATGGTCTAAGTGTAATATTTAAAATATGAGAGTGTCAAATCCCAAAAACCAGGTTAGTAGAAATTGGGTTAGTGAAACCAAGAGTGGTCACATCTTGATTTTGAGTTAAGGTTGTAAAAGTTTTGACAATTGAGTTAATTTGGTTCAGCGGCTAAGTGTTAATTATGTGTGTGTCTGAGGTCCTGTGATCAAATTTATTTTTTTGAGGTTTTTTTTATTTTATCCCTATATCTGGCTAGTCGTATCTATCTTATCTTTAATTTTTGTTAGATTGTTGGTAATAATGAGCCTACTGGTTTAGTGTTAAGGCTTTAGCTTACCTTACGATCTCGTGTTTGAATATTGTGGTGGGCAAAAAATGAGTTAATTTTTGCTTCTCCTTGTTGTGCTATCCAAGCTGTCAGAATTTCAGTTAAAGTCAACTTGGAGAAAGATCTGATAGGTGGTTAGAGAATGAGATTTTGTGGGATTTAATTTTTGAAATTATCCCCAAAAAGTCACCAAAATTTTGTCGTCCAGTTTCTCCACTAATTCACTTTTTCTCTCTCTTTCTTTCTTCTCTCTATGTTCTTTCTTATCCTTCCTTTTTTTTTGTTTTTGGAAATTCTCTTGGTTAAGGAAATTTATTCTCTTATTCTACATCGTTTTTCCTTTCTATCGTTTCACATTTCCCTCTTCCCATTTACCTTCTTTTAGGTTTTGTCAAAATTACTGCTAAAGAAAAACGCTTTGTTCCCTATTCTGTTAATTTCCTTTTTGAAGCTTTAATTTGTTGTAAGCCTGCTACCTTGTTGCTATTTTCATTTGTGTGGGTTTCGGCAATCGATTTGTCGTTGGGTAAGTTTTTCTTGTATGTTTTTTAAAACTTCGTTCTGGTGTTTTCTTCATGGGATAATGAGTGATTTTGGAATAAGGGTCATTTTGGGTGTTTACTTGTTTTGTGTATTGTTAGGATGAATTGGTGAGATGCACGACATCCTTCCATAGAGTTAAAAATATTATTTGGTGTTGCTGATGTGGTTTTGGGTAAGTAAGCGAGTTTCGTAGAGCTGATTTTATGGTTTGCTAAAGCTTTATATTGGTGGTTGAGGCCGAATTAGTGACTTTAACTTTGTGAATCGTTGCTAAATGGTTGGTTGTAATTGACGTTTTAGGTTTTGGAATACTCGGTGAATCGACATAAAAAACTGACTAGGTGTATGACTCAAACTCGTAAAAACGACGACCAATAGAAAGCCAAAAAACTCACTGTCGATGTCACACGGTCGTGTGCCAGATTGTGTGGTGGACTGTGTGAGCCACAAAATTGTGTGTCAGGCCATGTGCCAAACTGTGTGGTCCACATGGTCTGGGTTGTTTAGGCCATGTGGGTCACACAGTCTGGGTTGTTTGGGTCGTGTGGGCCACATGGGCGTGTGGGCTCATTTTCTAAAAAAATGTCATATAGGGTCGTATTGATATGTGATTCATAATTAGACACTTCGTAGGGTTCATACTACTTAAATAAGACTTGAAAACAAGGTAATTGTTAATATGCTTCTACATGTGATGTGTTTAAATTATATATGTATGATCTGTGTTTTGTCAATTTTGTTGGCATGTTTCCATTTTGCTATGTTTGTGTATGAACATATGATATCTGAATATGTTAAATGGCATCTCTGAATTTGTTATATGACCATGCATGTGACATTATGGTGAACATGATTTGCGTTTGTTGAATTTGTGACATATTTGTTCTGCGAAGCGTGAAATTCCATGCCTTCTAATTTATGTTTTTGTACAATTGCATGTCTTACATGCTTTTCCTTCAGATTCTGTATTTGCATGCCATGTCACATTGCATAGGGTTGGGATAATATTGAAAGGAGGAAGCTCTGACAGTTTAATGATTTGCACTATCTGGTGGTTTTACCATACTTTTGTTCTAGCAGCTTGACTGCATTTATGGTGGCCCGACCACAAATATTTGGTACGACAGCTTGCCTACAATATAGTGGCTTGACCACATATATTTGATATGGCAATTTAATTGCATATCTGGTGGCATTGTCCATAATTATCTGTTGATGTGTTGGATGGACGAGTTTCGGGAAACTCTAATTTGGTGTGTAGCGGAGTTGGGTAGGAAGTTTTTTTTTTGAAAAATCTGCATTTTGTTTTCTGAAAATATTTCATTAACATATTAATGCATGCATGATTTTGCCACGCAAGTTTGTTTCAATTCTCTGCAATGTTTGATTGGTATTTATGATATTTTTGTTTCTATTTGGGTTAGTTACACAATGAGTTTGTTAGCTCACTCTTTTGTATTGATCTTTTCAGGTAACCAGCTAATTTAGGATTGAACAACGTCACATAAAATGGTCTATTTTGATTAATAAATTAATTTTCGAAACTTTTGGTTTTTGGATTAATCTCTAGGATTTAATTTTGGTTTTGGGTTTTTGTTACTTAGTTAAAGTTATTCTGCATGATATATGTTAATCAGCAAACAATGCTAGGCTTCAAAATTAAACAAACTAATATTTTTCCGCTACAAAAATTTGAATTGGCTTTTACGAAAGTTAATAACGTAAGTTTTAGAATATGCTCAACCAACTGGATTAAACGTTTTCACTTGTTGAAATCACAGTTTTCTAATATTAACTCTGAAATTTTTCACTGCAAAGTTTTATTCAGAATTACAATTTTTACGAAGCAAGTGACTTAAGCGTTATGTTTTCATAAACTTGGGTTTTCAGTTAACAATTAATAAGTTCGCATAAACATTTTAAGAAATTACAATTTTTCCTGTCGAGGAATTGTGAAAAGTTTTTATAAACTTTGATTTTTTATTTCGTAGTGAGACACGTACTGGAAAGTAGAATTTTTACGCACTGATGTAACATTCTAGATTTGGTCGTAATGTCTAAGTGGAGTTTGGGGTGTTACAGAGAGGTTAAAGTATAAACTATGAAAGTTGAAGGGCCAATAGTTCAAATATATTGAGGGTGGAAGGATATAAAAAATAAGGAAAATGGATGAATAAGAACCAAATTGAACAAATAAAGAAAAGAGAAAGATTAAATTGTAAATTTTACCAAAAAAAATTTCATGAAAATGATGGAATTGTAGAGAAAGTACAAGGGTAAAATAGTCATTTCCTAAATAAGATAATTATAAGAAAATGTCTTGGATGTGGACAAATTTGGGCCATTGGATTAAATTGAAAAGTAAGAAGAAATTATGGTCATTGGATTGAAATCATTAAAGTTAGATTATTTTATTAATTAATAATATTTTATTAAAGATGCTTTTATAGAAAATTATAGAAAATACTCCAATTCTCCATGCTTCAACTGTCCAACACCAATATAAATAGGAGAGGAGTTTTGCTTTTTACACAATTTAGTCCCTTGCCAATAAATCTCACTGTTTCACCCAAAATTCTTGGAAATTTCCATAGACATGTAACACCCCAAACCCTGCCCAAACACCACGACCGGATCTGGCATGTCACTAAGAAGATTTAGTAAAACATGTCGCATTTAAAAAAAAAAAAACGTTGGTTGAGTCTAAACATTTATACCGGAAAACTTAATAATTTGATACTTTATATAAGATATAAATTCTATATGATGCCTTTATGAATTACAAACCGAAACTTAGTATGTAACATCCCAAAATTGGGCCTAGGAGAATTGAGCCCAATGGGCCTTAGGCGTAGTAGCGTTTAAATTTTTGGAGAACAAGAGACCGGCTTAAATGCAAGTTAGACTTATTAGGTAAGTTATTTTGGAAGGTTAGAGGGCTTCTATGAAGTCCCGGGATCAAATATTAGCTTTGGGGAAATTTTAGTTTTAGGTGCAAAAAACCCTGGAAGTTGGCAGGTAGGCCTTAAGAATAAAATGTGGGGAAAAATGACACAAGTGGAGTGTGTGGTGTAGTGGCAAAGTGACGCCACTTAAGAGGCAAGGGGGATGACGCCACAAGGAAGGAAGGAGGTCCAAGGTTCAAGTCTTGGCTTTTGCATTTTGGTTTTCCTTTTACTTGGACCTCAGAATTTGGCTATAGATTTATATTTAGTTGCGCATGGTTTAAGACACAAGAGGAGCTTGTGGCCAAGTGGTTAACAGCGTGGATTATGTTGCAAGGGAGCACAGGTTCGAATCTCATGAGAAGCAAGGGAGTATTTATTTTGCATGTGCAGGATGGAAGAGTTTCATTGAATTTAAACTCTCTCGACGAGGGATCCCACATCGGAAAGATACAAAGAAGGAAGGTGAAGTGCTAGCTATATAAGGAGCATCCTAGGAGGAGAGTAAACACATCTTGGAGGGCGTTTGGGCACAGGGAGTGGTCGGTCGGAGTGCGATTAACACCGAGTCCTATCGGTGTGTAACTCTCTCTACTCTAGTTGTAGAGCGGCAAATGCCGGGCGTGCTTGGTCACGACAATAGTAGCCACGACGAGCGTGCGAACGCACGTGTGGGCTTCGGCGCGATAGTTGAGGCCATCGGTGAGTATTCTTGTGGGTTGAGGTTTGCTTGGGCCACGATAGGTCGAAGTGGGCCCAATGGGCCCGTGGGCCCTTATGAGTAAATTGTATGATGGTGTAGTATATAGTGAACTAGACTAGGTGAATCTCATAAATGTGGCTAGATTTGTGTTAGGTGGGCCACACGAGCGTGTGGGCCCGAATGGGCCGAAATTGGGCTTTAGGCCCAATAGTCCATTTCGACCGAGAATGGTAGTTGGGTCGCTCGCCAGCGACATCACTGGCCTTTAGAAAGGCCATTCCAGTACGAAATTACCGATATACCCTTGGTGGGTAAATTACGAAAATGCCCTTAGTAGGTAAAATTACGATTATACCCTTAAAGGTTGATTAGCATGATTATGTTGTTTAGTTTTGGCCGATTGTAGGGGAAAGCTTGATCTCGCATATCTCGGGTTGTGGCTAGTGCTCGAAAAGTGTTAAGGAATGGGGATCTAGTGCGTTAGATCTTGATCTACGGATTTGATAGTCGCATTAGTAATCGTGTGTAAACTAACACACTTCTTGCTTTGTATATGTTCGATAAACCGATTGATTGGTAAAACCGAAATAGTATGGTTGAGTGATATGATACCCTATGGGGTATGTGCACGGATTCGTGTAAGTCCGTTTCATTATGAGTCTTATTATTGATACATGATGTCATGATTTATGATGTATGTGCTATGAGATGCAACGTTAAACATGTTTGCATGATTTGAATACTATACATGAGTTGGTATGATGATGGGTGATATGAGTGGAGGGGGCAAAGATATTTTGTCTTGACGAGCACCCGTGTTTTTGGTAACACAACTTTGTGACTTTGGGTCACGGAGGTTTGGCACCTCGAGGTTTGGTACCTCGGCGTCTCGTCCCTCGTGGTTAACACCACCGTGGGTTGGCCCCACTTGTGAGATACGGGATTGACGCCGGTGATTTGGTATCACACGATGGGTTGGCCCCATCACGGTTCGTGACTACGGTCACCAAAGGTGCTTTGGTAGCACATTGTGTCTTTGGGACACGGAGGTTTGGCACCTCATTGCGACTTGTCCCAATGGTTTGACCACCGTGGTTGGCCCCACTTGAGATATGGGATCGTCTGCTAGTGATTTGGTATCACACGATGGGTTGGCCCCATCATCATTGGATTTGTGACTTCCGGTCACCATGCTTTGGTAGCACATTGTGTCTTTGGGACACCAAAGTGGTTTGGTACCACATTGACGGATATTGTGTCTTTGGGACACCAGAGTGTTTTGGTAACACATTGTGACTATATGTCACCAGGTGGTTTAGGCACCACCAGTGGTTTGGTACCACATGGGGTAGAAAAGGTGAATGGATGGTTAGGAGTGGGTGCATAATAATTGGATGCATGATGATTATGTTATGTTTGCATATGATGTTTTGCTAATCCGGGAAAAAGGGTTGCACATCGAGTCTTGGTGACTCACCTTTTCCTTTAACCATTTCGGTATTGCATAAAAGTGGACCGGGATCGGAGAGGACAAGGTGGCCCATGCCGAAGATGATGATTTAATATTTTATGCTTGGTTTTGATATAAGTACTTTATTTGAATTATTGGGTTGTAATAAAGGCCATTTTATTATTTTGGTATTACTTTAACCATGGTTTATCTAATTTGGATTTCTATGTGAAAATGGTTTTAATTCCAAAGACCCTATTTATAAAAGTATGTTTAATAAAGTATTTTCGCACAATTTGTAACTTCTAAAGTTTGCATATTGCTTTAAATGAACATGGTTTTCAAAAATTGAATTCTTTCATGCTTTATGCTAAGTTAATAAAGATTTTCATCCGACTTTCCCTGCTGACACAACCAGATTCGATGCGTAGCGAATGGGCCGGGTTTGGGGTGTTCTGATTTGGTATCGAGCCCTGGTTCAAAACTCTCGGCTTTGAGGTTTTTGGGCCCAAAACGTTTCAAAATGGGCTTTTCAAAAATACGGGTTTTTAGAAACATTTTCAGTACTCGGCATGGCACTTTGTACCTCAGACCCGAAGTCCACGGTAAGTACCCTTTACTATTGCTTGTGAGTTATTGATGTGATCGGATGATTGCAATAGTGGATTACTTTAGAATCAAAACTTTGATTGCTCGAAAGAACGACTTCCGAAACTTCTTTCATAAAATTTGCTCGTGGTTTAAACGAAGGAACAAAATTTCTAATGCATAAAACTTTTAATCAGATTAAATCGCGACGCTAGATATGAGTTCTAGGGGACGTGTTGTCGCGGGCATGGTCTAGGTGGAATGACAGCTTTATTAAGATCAGAGTGCGCAGCAAGAGCGTAGTGTGGTAGGTTAGGATGTGCGACTGTTAGTTAGATGGAAATTTCGAGGACGAAATTTATTTAAGGAGGGTAGATTTGTAACATCCCAAAATTGGGCCTAGGAGAATTGAGCCCAATGGGCCTTAGGCGTAGTAGCGTTTAAATTTTTGGAGAACAAGAGACCGGCTTAAATGCAAGTTAGACTTATTAGGTAAGTTATTTTGGAAGGTTAGAGGGCTTCTATGAAGTCCCGGGATCAAATATTAGCTTTGGGGAAATTTTAGTTTTAGGTGCAAAAAACCCTGGAAGTTGGCAGGTAGGCCTTAAGAATAAAATGTGGGGAAAAATGACACAAGTGGAGTGTGTGGTGTAGTGGCAAAGTGACGCCACTTAAGAGGCAAGGGGGATGACGCCACAAGGAAGGAAGGAGGTCCAAGGTTCAAGTCTTGGCTTTTGCATTTTGGTTTTCCTTTTACTTGGACCTCAGAATTTGGCTATAGATTTATATTTAGTTGCGCATGGTTTAAGACACAAGAGGAGCTTGTGGCCAAGTGGTTAACAGCGTGGATTATGTTGCAAGGGAGCACAGGTTCGAATCTCATGAGAAGCAAGGGAGTATTTATTTTGCGATGCAGATGGAAGAGTTTCATTGAATTTAAACTCTACCGATGAGGATCCCACATCGGAAAGATACAAAGAAGGAAGGTGAAGTGCTAGCTATATAAGGAGCATCCTAGGAGGAGAGTAAACACATCTTGGAGGGCGTTTGGGCACGGAGTGGTCGGTGCGGATTAACACCAGAGTCCTATCGGTGTGTGTAACTCTCTCTACTCTAGTTGTAGAGCGGCAAATGCCGAAGTGCCGGTCACGACAATAGTAGCCACACGAGCGTGCGAACGCACGTGTGGGGCTTCGACGCGATAGTTGAGGCCATCAGTAGTATTCTTGTGGGTTGAGGCTGCTTGGGCCACGATAGGCCGAAGTGGGCCCAATGGGCCCGTGGGCCCTTATGAGTAAATTGTATGATGGTGTAGTATATAGTGAACTAGACTAGGTGAATCTCATAAATGTGGCTAGATTTGTGTTAGGTGGGCCACACGAGCGTGTGGGCCCGATGAGCCGAAATTGGGCTTTAGGCCCAATAGTCCATTTCGACCGAAATGGTAGTTGGGTCGCTTTCGGGGCGACATCGGGCTTTTAGAAAGGCCATTCCAGTACGAAATTACCGATATACCCTTGGTGGGTAAATTACGAAAATGCCCTTAGTAGGTAAAATTACGATTATACCCTTAAAGGTTGATTAGCATGATTATGTTGTTTAGTTTTGGCCGATTGTAGGGGAAAGCTTGATCTCGCATATCTCGGGTTGTGGCTAGTGCTCGAAAAGTGTTAAGGAATGGGGGATCTAGTGCGTTAGATCTTGATCTACGGGATTTGATAGTCGCATTAGTAATCAGGTGTGTAAACTAACACACTTCTTGCTTTGTATATGTTCGATAAACCGATTGATTGGTAAAACCGAAATAGTATGGTTGAGTGATATGATACCCTATGGGGTATGTGCACGCAGATTCGAGTAAGTCCGTTTCATTATGAGTACTTATTATTGATACATGATGTCATGATTTATGATGTATGTGCTATGAGATGCAACGTTAAACATGTTTGCATGATTTGAATACTATACATGAGTTGGTATGATGATGGGTGATATGAGTGGAGAGGGCGGTGATATTTTGTCTTGTGAGCACCAGGTGTTTTTTGGTAACACAACTTTGTGACTTTGGGTCACGGAGGTTTGGCACCTCCAGAGGTTTGGTACCTCGGCGTCGTCCCGTGGTTAACACCACCGTGGGTTGGCCCCACTTGTGAGATACGGGATTGACGCCAAAGTGATTTGGTATCACACGATGGGTTGGCCCCATCACCAGATTCGTGACTACGGTCACCAGTGCTTTGGTAGCACATTGTGTCTTTGGGACACCAGAGGTTTGGCACCTCATTGCGACTTGTCCCTGTGGTTTGACCACCGTGGGTTGGCCCCACTTGAGATATGGGATCGTCTGCTAGTGATTTGGTATCACACACGATGGGTTGGCCCCATCATCATTGGATTTGTGACTTCGGTCACGGTGCTTTGGTAGCACATTGTGTCTTTGGGACACCAGTGGTTTGGTACCACATTGACGGATATTGTGTCTTTGGGACACCAGTGTTTTGGTAACACATTGTGACTATATGTCACCAGTGGTTTGGCACCACCAGTGGTTTGGTACCACATGGGGTAGAAAAGGTGAATGGATGGTTAGGAGTGGGTGCATAATAATTGGATGCATGATGATTATGTTATGTTTGCATATGATGTTTTGCTAATCCGGGAAAAAGGGTTGCACACTCGAGTCTTGGTGACTCACCTTTTCCTTTAACCATTTCAGTGTATTGCATAAAAGTGGACCCAGGGATCGGAGAGGACAAGGTGGCCCATGCCGAAGATGATGATTTAATATTTTATGCTTGGTTTTGATATAAGTACTTTATTTGAATTATTGGGTTGTAATAAAGGCCATTTTATTATTTTGGTATTACTTTAACCATGGTTTATCTAATTTGGATTTCTATGTGAAAATGGTTTTAATTCCAGTACCCTATTTATAAAAGTATGTTTAATAAAGTATTTTCGGACAATTTGTAACTTCTAAAGTTTGCATATTGCTTTAAATGAACATGGTTTTCAAAAATTGAATTCTTTCATGCTTTATGCTAAGTTAATAAAGATTTTCATCCGACTTTCCCAGTGACACAACCCAGATTCGATTAAATGGCGAATGGGCCGGGTTTGGGGATGTTACATAGTACATGCCCTGGTTTCAATTTTATCGGATAATTCAAGTGTCTGAAAGTAAAGCCCAAAAACCGAAAATATAAAACTAATGGCCCATGGCCTTATTACAATGAATTAATGAACCAAGGTAACTAAAAATATTAAGAATAAATAATTTTAACAAGCCCTTCTTCTAAATCAAATAAACTCCTGCATGGCCACCTTGCGCACCTCTCCAGCCCGGTCCGATGCACTAGGTGTCACTGGAAAAAATGTTAAACAACGGGGTGAGTCACGAGACTCAGTGTGAAGCCCTCATGCACCATCGAGGTTGGGCCTTAGCCCACGAATGCGAGAATAGAAAAATATCACATATCGAAATTAAGCAAAGCCCATCCCAAACCTAGATCCATCCGCTACACACCACCCTTTCCCCGCAAATCACACCATTGGGGATTTCTACAATCACCCTCACCGCTACACACCACCGATGGCGGTCATGCTGCAGATTAGTTTGCTCATCGTCGATTTTGTGACATAGTCACCATAACGAATCGTGGCGAGCCACTACAATGCATCATGGCGAGCCACGAGCAGAACACTTCCCCTTTCATCAATCACCCAACCCCGTGCATACATAGAAATCGGCATACATACAAAACATATCATCTCAACGAAACATTCACTTATGAATGACGAAATCACTAACACCGTGATTCGCCTTTACCCTCCACGGGTTTTCAAAACCATGCCGTGATTTTGGCATTTAACAAAATATAGACAGATTCCTGCATATATATATATCAGACAACAGAGATGGTGTGATAAATTACACACCTGATTATGCTTAATGCTAGGCTATCGAAATTGATGCTTTCCCTAGCTGGAATCGTGATTATCAGATCACTATGCTGCCGGTCAAAGACTTCACTTTAAGAGATTGATTTGA
Organism: Gossypium sturtianum; assembly: GCA_025698515.1. Taxonomy (NCBI): domain Eukaryota; kingdom Viridiplantae; phylum Streptophyta; class Magnoliopsida; order Malvales; family Malvaceae; genus Gossypium; species Gossypium sturtianum. The sequence goes on from CM046952.1 coordinate 111,761,471, forward strand.
GTAACCACCCAACAAGGTTAAATGTCAGATTGGAGATAAACCGATTTAATAAAACGACGAAGATAAATCTCCTTACTTAAATTGATTGAATCCCGAAAGTAGTATAATTCAAGTGCTACCGATTAGAATCCTAGGCGATGAAATCTCCTTCAAATCCCAGAATGCCGTCCATGAAAGAAAACACAAGATCAGTCCACCATGTAGCCATTCGGCTATGGTCTCTAAAAGCCAAAAAAGATTGGAAAAATATAGCACAATCGACACTTACCTCTACAGAAGGTTTCGGCTACCCCTTTACAGAAAGATTCGGCAATCACAGAAGAAGATCGAAGCATAGAAGATTAGAGATCTAGGAATTTCGGCTTTTAAGAAAATCCGAAAAAGATGAACAAGAAAAATGCTGTCTTACAAGGGATATTCGGCCAATGTGTTTGAAAGAGAAGAGACAGAAAATAACAGTGTTTCGGTGATTGATGAGACTTCAGAGGGTTTTGACTAGAAGGAAAAAGAAAAGAAAGTGGAGAGGGAGAATGAAGTGGTGATTTCGGCAGAAACGAAAAAGATGACAAGAACTCAGTAGGCAAATTTTCGGCACACTCCTTGCCTATACTAAACCGATTCTTCCCCCTCTCATGTGTTTGATTTTCGGCCAACACTAGCCTCCTTGATAGATCCTCATCCTATCCCTTATCTTTCTCAAAACACCCATCCAAAAGTGTCTAACATCACACCACTTCCTCCCTCCTTTATCCGAATAATATCTCATATTTTAAAACATTAAAAATCCCCTATATTTTAGCCTTGTTGCCGTCCCTCCCTAGCCTCCTTTAGGTGCCGAATTTGGCCCAAAACATGGGCTCCAAGTGGCCAAAACTTGGACCCTTAGTGACGCCAACTCCCTTCCCTCTTAGTGGCGCCATTTTGCCACTGGGCCACAAGCCCACTTTGATGTTTTAAACACAGATACCTATCTTAAATGCTCTAGAGTGTCTACACAAGAATTTAGCCAAGGCCTCAGCCCATACCCGAGCTCAATCTGAACCCCTAACTCTTAAATTAACACATTAACATATAACACACCAAAATGCACAGGCCCATTAATTCGGGATGTTACAAGACACCAAAGAGGAAAGATGAATAAGAGATCCTAGAGAGTATATTCATCAATTAGAAGCAAGAAATTGGTCGATGGAAGTGAATAAAATTAGAAGAAAAGAGAAGGATAGTGAGGAAGATGAGAAAGAAATGGAAGTGAGGAAAAATGGAAGAAACTCTTGACAAAAAAATGGTAAGTTTTCATACAAACCATACTTGTATTCAATAAATTTAATTAAATATGTTGTGAATAAAATTTATTAAATTTGTATTTTAATCTAAATTCTTGAAATAGAAAGTATGTAATGAAGCATGACATGTAGAAACTTGAAATACTAAGGTTTCAAGTAAGAGATAATATAATGTGTGTTGTAGAAAGCATTAAGATTATGAAATGAATATGTTGTCTACACATAAATATGAGTGATTAAATTAAATATCAATCAAAGGTATAATGACTATGTATGATTAAATGAAAGTAATGTAAAGAACCATGGAAAAAAAGTAGAGAAATTTACTAAAAACAGTTTTAAATAGTAGTAGTGACTCTACTTTGAAAATTCACCAAAAATAATAGGAAATGAGTTAGAGGGTGAATAAAATATAAAATTAAATCTTATTGGGTCTAGTTTCGTATGGAAGAAATGGTGTAAGCAATGGAATTGTATATTTTGAGATATATTAATTTTTGTGGGACAATGTCAGAATGGATTTGAGTTCCCCTGTTATAACTTTGGAAAATCATAAAAAAAAAACCATTATTTGGGAATGAAATTTATATTTTTAAATACTTAATGAGTCTGTTTTTAAGATAATCAAACAGAAACATCATTTAAACCCTGTACTAAGAGATAATTTATTTTTAGTAAAGAAATGTCAAAGCTGTCAAGCAGCAGAACATGGCAAATTTGAAGAATTTACTATACTGATTGGATAAAGTAGAAGCTCTGAAATTCTTATGGTAAAAAAATAAATTTGAGTCTAGTTTCAAAAATATGAAGTGGATCTTAATTTTTAATTCTGTAAGTCAAGATATAAATAATTTAGTGACTATGACACAAGTGGACAACTTTGATATGAACACATAAGTAAATAGCAGAATTATAGTTAATGTTACATATAAACATGTCATACCAAAAGCTAAAGATTCTAATATATATACATTGTAACACCCCAAACCCGGCCCAAACATTACGACCGAATTTGGTATGTTACAGAGGAAAACATTTTTGTAAAATCCCTTTTAGCCGATTTAAGTTTTGTCGAAAACGTTTCATTTTCAATTGTCTTGTTAAAAACCAACGAGGTGTATGAAGAAAACCACACTTAGTTTTGTAAAAAAACGCGTTTATTAAGTCGAGTTATTCTGAGATATCAAATGTACCCGATGGCACAATAAAACATTTACGTTTGCATTTGAGAAAACATGTGTACCCATTTTAAAGTCATCAATTGGTTTAAATAAATTATCCAAAACATGTAAAATAACCAAAATAAAATCTTAGGAGGCCTTATTACAACTTGAACAAATAAATCCCTAAATAAAATAAAAATAATTCAAAGTTCGTTTAAATCACATTCCCACTGCATGGCCACCTCGAGTCCATCCGGCTCCTCATCCGCGATCTACGAGTCACCTGAAAAAGTTAAAGGAGAAGGTGAGTCACCAAGACTCAATGTGTAACCCTTCCCCCGGTTTAATGCAACATCATACACAATTTATAACTAAGTTAACATGCACTAAATTTAACATGCACCCAACCTAGCCATCCAATGCACCTTTCTCTACCCCGTGTGGTACCAAACCACTGGTGGTGCCAAACCACTGGTGTCCAAAGACACGATATCCATCAATATTGTGGTGCCAAACCACTGGTGACCCGAAGTCACGAATAGTAGTGATGGGGCCAACCCATCGTGTGATACCAAATCACTGGCGTCAATCCTGTTATATTATCTGTGGGGCCAACCTTTGTGGTACCAAACCACTTTGGGGCGAGGCGCTATGAGGTGCCAAACCTCTGGTGACCGTAGTCACGAAATGTGGTACCAAACCACTGGTGTCCGAAGACACGGATATCACTTCCCCCTCCACTCGTTTAACCCACATCAATCAATGATATGCATTTAACAGAAATCATGCCAACATGTTTATTTAACAACATATACTGGATTTATCATCAGCCACGTATTTATTTGCCACATATACCAAATATGTCATGCTTCCCAAAAGCATCATAAAGAAAACTCATAACAACAAGGACTTACCTGAATCCTTGCCTATACCATGATGGTATTAAATCCAAATCTACACCAATTCAGTTTAGCATACACAATGCGTTTAGCACAGTTATTAGTTATAAAGTGTGTATGTACACACCTGTTACTAACGATAGCCCTAAATCCCAAAGAGTCAATCGGCCACACTAGATTTCCTTGCTCCTAAACGCCCTTGAGTACTAGCCACAGCACACGTTTTGGTGAATCTGCTTTACTACCCACCCTTACCAAAGCCGATTGTCAGAGAATAGAGGTTTGGATTGTGCACTTCCAAATCCCGGAAGCCTCTGTTTTCCTTTACCGATTAGCCCCGAAATCCCGAAGTTGTCACTTGCCTTGTTGAGATCCCTTGAAGAATCAAATCCCGAAATGCTCCTTAGTGTCGGCTCTATTGTTTCCTTGAAGAGACTAAAAGTGAAGAGATTTCGGCTATGGCTCCCAAGTGTTGATGAAGATATTCGGCTAACACCAAATGGGAGATGAATTTTTGAGTAGGATGGGGGTGATAGGTTCGGCCAAATAGAATAAAAGAAGAAAGGGGTTTGAAGAATTTTTGGCAATGTGGACTAGAGAGAAATCAGCCAAGAAACAAATTTGAGAAGAGAAGAAACAACCAAATGGATTTCGGCAAGGCACCAAAAATGAATTCTCTTTGCTAAAAATCGGCACACCCTCCTTGACCGAATACCAAATTAAAGTGATAACTCTTATCTTTTATTTATCACCCATTAAACTAAATCAATAAACAACATTTATCTTCTATCCCATCTCTTAATAATCACTATTTTAAATTAAAACCATATCTATCCACCTCTTCAAATAAATAAATAAAATAAAATAGTAATAATATCACTCCCCCAGCCGAATTTAAAAACAACATTAAGCTTATCCATTTGAGAGTCCATGTGCAGACCACCAGCTTTCTCTCCCTTCACGCCAGCATGCAAAAATAAAACACCCATTTGCTGTCCACGCTACTCGATCATGGGACTGTGGGACAAGCTTACACAGTGTAACGCCTTGAGCCACTCTGCCAAGGCGTTTCTTTGTGACATAAATTCGTCACAATTTCTTTTAAGAGCTCCTTTGTTAGCTCCCCCTTGCCTTAACGCCAAAAGCCAAAAATAAAAACACCCTTCCCTGCTGCCCACGTTGCTCGAACCCAAGACCTGCGCCAGGCGTCACTTCCAGGCCCTTAAGTGGCGGTCCCAAGCCACTTTACCACTCCGACTTTTATGTCCGTAAACCTTGCCATTTATTTTTAAGGCCTTCCTAGCCCAATTTCACTTGTTGACGCAAAAAGGAAAAATAAAACACTCCCATGCCATCACCCAGCCTCGAACCTCCCTGCTCAAGGCGTCATTTGCCCAAGCCTTAAGTGGCGTCCTTAAGCCACCTTACCAAGCCCCTTTTCATATCCAAAAACTCCCAAAATTTTCCTTAAGGCCTCCTTCACCCAGCTCCCCCTTTTATACTTAAAATCCAACATTTTCCCAAAGCTTTCCCCTTCATCCTTGGGTTCTAAAAACTCCTAAAACATCACCAAACACCCTTAAAGCCTACTAATACTTGAGTTATGCTCCAAACTCATAACCCCTAATCTAGGATGTTACAGTTCTACCCTCCTTAAAAATAATTTCGTCCTCGAAATTGCTTGGCTAAATGCACTCCTACTCGCCACACTACGCTTATGCTGCGCACTCTAATCTTAATAAAACCATCATACTTCCTAGGCACAATCTCTAAGTTCACATTCAGGGTTTCAGGCTTATCTCCTAGTTCTAAGTACATCCATCACACAAACAACAGACCATATCCCTTGGGGTGTTACATACATAAAGGATGAAGAATGGAGAGCAGGAGGAGGAAAAAATAGTAGATGAATTTGAAATGTTACGTAATGATTATAAGTGATGGAATGATTAATACACGTGAGAATGTTTAAACGAATTGATAAAATAGTAAGTGAATAATTGTTAATTGATGTGATTTTGGAAGTTTAACTAAAATTTTATGAAGAATTAAATTAATTGGCACAATTTAGAAATAAATATGAAATATGCATAAAGTAAGTAAACTACTTTAGAAAGTGCAAGCCCTCCAATGGTCTTATTTGTAAAACTTTAATAATTGTGTTAATTTTATAAACTTTATTATCTTTGATTGAATTTCATGTTTTAATGAGCTCCTTTAACTCATAAATAGTTTTGTCATAAATTCAATTATTACTAAAATGAGTAAAGTGGTCTTCAATAATCAAATAATAAGATAAATCAATATGAAATTTCTATTGTTGCTTCGGCAACGAATTGACATCCCAGTACATTGACCCGGCGATTGAGTCGGGTATGAGGGTGTTACATTTACTAAGTTCACACGAGCATAAATTTCACATATTTCAATATCATCCCTGTAATTGCTCACACACATATATGTTTATCACACCCTGTAAAGGGTCACATCTTTAATTTTCATATCCTGTAATCATTCGTATTTTCACATTTGTACATATACCCGGTATTATTACAAAATAGTCATTTATTACATAATATTTCAATTCAATTCATTACTAGCCATATATGTCACTTTCACGAGTATTTCACCTATATTCAAACATATATATATATATTGAATTAAACACAAGATCACATATAACACAAAGTGAGATAGTAAGTCTCATATAAACTTAATTGTTCAAAACACAAAACGAGTGGATTCTTCAGAGACTAATCTGCAATTTTAGTTTTTCCCCTATTAGCTCCACTTTGATCCAAATGTTGATCTATACAATTATTTTATTTAATCAACCAATACCAAAAATTTTCATACTATTCCATGATATGCATGATCCTATAATTCTATCTTTTTCGATTTCTCTTATATTTTACATTTTATTCAATTTAGTCCTTGAACTTGGGATAGGCATAACTTTCAATTTCCAGCTTCGAATTAAAATCCAATTTCATATATCTTCATTAGGGTCTTTATATGTTCTATTTATAACATCATGTCAGGAAAAGTTTTACATTTATTCAATTTGGTCCCCAATATAACAAAGTTTACAAACAAGCTAAATTAACTTTACAATCTAGTCATTTTCATAAACTAAGCTTAAAATCTATCAATTTCAAGCCTAATTCTTCAAGTAATTAACAATTGCAGCTTTCTAAAACTTTAACAACTTATCAATTTGGTCCCTAACCTCAAATTTATAAAAATTAAAAGAAAATGACTTGAATTACTTACTAATTTTGTAACACCCCTAACCCATATTCGATGTTGGAACAGGGTTACGAGGCATTACCGGACTTACATCACAAACAATCATACAATTCCGAGTCTTAAATTTTCAACCAAAATAAAAACCATTTGCATTCAATCATATAGTCCCTAATACGAGCCTACGAAGCCCAAAACATGCGTTGGAAGTGGTCCAGGATTAAATCAAGAGCTTAGGAAATTTTTACAAAACTTGGAAAATATTTACCATGTACAAGGGTCACACGCCCATATGGGCAGGCCGTGTGGTCACACACGCCCGTGTCCCTAACCCGTGTAACTCTCTGACTTGCAAGGCATGAACAATTTGAATTCACACTGCCAAGTCAGACGCTCGTGTGCTAGGCCGTGTGGCTAATTTAATTTTCATAAATAGGTGCAGACTTCACACAGTTAGGACACACGCACATGCTTGAGGCCGTGTCCCTCACACGTTTGAGACACACGCCCGTGTTTCTGCCCGTGTGCTCAATTTTGAGCATTCTGTTTCTTAAAATTTAGGTGCAGGGGACACACGGCTAATACACATGCCCATGGGACAGGCCGTGTGTGAGACACACGCCCGTGTGTCTACCAGTGTGGACAAAATAAAGGCTATTTACCAAGGCATTTCCCACCCTCATTTACCCATACACATACACAAATTCAATGGCATAAAACATGGTATACTTAGGCAACCAAAACATCCATAATCATGGCCAACACATGTCTATGCAATACCATCATCTATCATGCACATGACATCTCATTATGCCAAATCAAACATACCAATTTCACATTTGAAAACACCACTAAGACTACTTTCAACTTGCAATGACTTATCAAGATACTCTAGCATACCAATGAACCAAACTCATCCATTTCACAACAAGTCATTAAGCCACAATCAACATTTAACAAATCAATATAAACCACATCACCAAGGGGCATTGGCACATACATGCATATACGTATATATATATAAACTTACAATCAATTTAACCAAAATGAGCCAATTTACTTGGCCAAATACCAAATTGAGCCTTTGACTATTACAAGCCAATACATTTGGCCAAAATCATGATGACACATATAAAAAAATGACCAAGTCCCTATACATGCCATATACTCAAAATGTTAAGGTCATCGATATCCAAAATGACAGTTTGATAGTGTGATGCGATCTCCAACGATCTCCAATCCGAGCTAGCTTGGTAACACTATAAAACCTGGAAAATAAAACGTAGTAAGCTATATAGCTTAGTAAGCTCGTATGAAAGAATTAAGCAAATCTTACCATACATTTAACATTCAAGTAATATAATATAAGACGATGTAATTCAGCGTAGTCTCATAACCATATTTCATTCCATCACAAACTTACCTTGAATTCATCATTTCGCGAATTTAATAATCATAAGTTTTATGCACATACCTGTACCATCTCGTAATGGTTTCATACTTACTCTCATCTTTGACATACCTAATGAACCACTCGGAATAATAATATCGGATACTCGGGAAATCTTACACACAAAGTGCCACTTATGTAGCCACTGCTACCTCTATTTCATAACACATAAATGCTCGCTCTCGAGCCATCAACAGGCCTGCTCACACAAGCTGTCAGTCAAGACGTAGCTACACGGTCTTCGCTCACTCACAAGTCGTCAAGTAACCACAACATATGCCGGTATACTCAAACACCGGTGGGACGTCTGAGACCAAGACACCGGATCACTTAACATAATACCCTAGTGACATGTCACTTGTATCCTAATCTATTCCTAAGGTTCAATTGGGATTTCTCGCTTGCCAAAACGTCGTCAAACGTGTCCGTAGAGTCGTTTACACAATTCATGCAAAAATTAAAGCATTTAAAATACAATTATGATAAAGCTTATTAACATGCGAACTTACCTCGGATGCAAAAACGGCAAAAGGAATCTATTCGTCAATTATTTTGTTTTTTCCCCGATCTAGATCCGAACTTCATTTTTCTTGATCTATAATGTCCAATTTAACTTACTTAATCATCACATTATTCAATATAGTCCAAAAACACATTATGGAAAAAATTACATTTTTGCCCCTAACATTTCATCATTTTACAATTTAGTCCCTAGGCTCGTGAAATGAATTTCATTCAATTCCATCACAAATCAAGCCTAGCAGAACATTACTTGTACTCATAACAACCCACATTTTTCATTTATTCACACTTTTCTACACATTTTATAACCTTTTACAAATAAGTCCCTATTTGACGTTATTATCGAAAATCACTTTACAAATGTTGTTTAACTAACAACTAACATGCATTTTCTACCATCAAACATCAAAATACAAGCATATTCAACATGGATAAAATTTTAGACTTTAACTTTCTCTCAAATTAGTCCTTGAAATAGCTAGATCAAGTTACAACGATCTCAAAAATATAGAAATCATTAAAAACGAGACAAGAACAGACTTACAATCGAGCTTGAAAGCTTGGCCAAACCCTAGCTATAGATTCTCTTCAAAATTTCGGCTAGGGGTTCTAAATTGAAGATGTAACACCCCAAACCCGGCCCATTCGTTACGACCGAATTTGAAATGCCACTGCGGAAAAACATTTGAAGACTGATTTCACTTTTGGGAAATACATTAAAACTTTTGTCATTTGAAAACCATGTCCAATTAAAAATTCTAAATAATATAAGCTTGATAAAAATATCCAAATTAAAAGCACTTCCAAATAATAATTTAATGGTCGTCTAGCTTAAACATAATAAAAATGTTCAATCACTTTAATGGGCCTTATTACAATAAACACTTAATCAAAATACTGAAAATATAACTACTTAATTAATTAAAATATCTTTCTGCATGGAAATCATTCGCATGGCCACCTTTGTATCCACTCCAACCCGGTCCAAAAATCACAATCACCGCGATGTTTAATAAAAATTGGGTGAGTCATACAGGACTCGAAGTGTGTAATTAGTCCACTGAATTCCACCCACATGTTAACCATATATTAACTCATATATCGATATCAATTATCAAATTCATATGTTATCACATTCGGGCTTGGCCCATATTCATATCACATTCATCTAATAGGGTAGTTAACCACATAATTTCCACATCTTTGGGCTTAGCCCATTTCCACACCGATCCACATTCATATACTTTGGGCTTTGCCCATTTCCACATTAATCCACATATCATATTGGGCTTGGCCCATTTCCACATATGTTCACATACGAAATCATGCAATTATGAAGCCCAACCCAAACCTAGGGTCCATCCGCTACACACCCCCTTATCCAATTACCACACACGGGGGATTATCAAATCACCCTCTCCTTTTCACTCCAAAGGCAATCATCGCCGTCCACGTGCAATTAAGCACAATAGTCCACAACGCGACCTCGATCGGCGCCAATCCACGATGCACCGTAGCTAACACCAAAACCACGATGGGACACATAGTCACTCATCAACCACGATATGGAACATAGCCGATATCAACCACGATGAGGCACATAGCCACTCATCAAGCCACGCGAACTAAATCGCAATTAATCCACAACGTGACCTCGATCCAACGTCAATCCACGATGTAGCTCAAGGCTAACATCAAACCACGTACTCAAGTACACCGTACCTTCTTTCATATCCCAACCCATGCACATGCCACATAAAATAATGATACAATGTAATGATGCATGAGCATGTTCATCAAGCATATTATCACATATTCATATTAATAATCACATATCATCGGTTTGGTACTTACCGGATTATCGACATACCCCTTGAGGGTATCCTTATCACGATTTCCACTTTGCACTAGTTAGCACATTCATAATACATACACATTTCACATACATATCATATACCGGAAAGCGGTGGGTTAATCACACACGATCACTTGGAGAACTATGCTTTCGATCATGATGCTATCACTAGGCGATACTATGGCTATTTGCCTACTTTCTTGTTCTCGACGCTTGGTCCACACCCCAGGTGCCAATCCCGAACTGCCGAGATAGATCTCTTCTTAAACTTCGGGATAGGGACCTTCCCTTTCCCTTCTTGAATGGTATTCGCCCCCATCAACACACTTAATCGTAACAATCGATTTAATCATCAATATACGAATTCTTAACCAAATATCCACAACTTATCATACTTACCGAAAGGGTCTTGAAATCCTAAAAGCTTGATCTAATGCTTGGATCCTTAATCCCTACATTTGATTAATCACCTACTACTTTAATAAAAAGCCATTCGGCCATAAATCCAAATCCTAGTAGGATTAGTATACTTAAACTTACCTTGTTGCCGTTTGACTTAAGAATCAAGTCTTGAAATCTCTGCTATACTCTTCTTGCATTCGCCAAGCATTGAATCAATTAACTTGGTTAGTTTTCGCTTTTGAATAATTAATGAACACATATATTTACCAAACATGGCCTTGGCCGAATACTATAGACACTTACCTTGTGGATTTTAAATCCTCGAAACTCACCGAATAACTAGGGAACACGTGGCCTATGGTGTACCTTCGGAAAAGAACTTCTCCTTCCTTGTAGTCGACACTTAGTAAATCCCGAAAGATCTCTTCAAAGTTTCGGCAACAAGATATTAATGGGGTTAGTCCTAGATTTCGGCAAATCTTAAGAAAAAAGGATGAAACCGAATGAGATCTTACCCTTACTTGAAGAAATCGATTGCACCTTCACTTCAACCTTCGTGAGATTCGGCTATGGCTAGATGATGATCTCACAACTTTCAGCTTTTGGAGGGATTAGAAAGAAAAGAAAAGGAAGAATAAAGATGGAGGATTAAATCTAGAACACAAGGTATTTCGGCTTGGCAAAAATAAAGAAGAAGAAGATTTGGTGAAGAGAATTCGGCAGAGGCTTTCAAAGAACAGATAATAATGCAGAATGGCCTCTCTTTTCCTTTTATAGCCGAAATTATCATCTAAGGAGTCCCTTACTTGGCCATCACTCTTCTATTTTAATAGCTTTATCTCTTTAATTATCACTTAAAATAAAAGATAATTCAACAACTATCCTTACTTAGCCGAAATTATTAAACTCAAAGTCCCTTACTTGGCCATCACTTCTCCCTTATTTTCCTCTTTATCTCTTTATTCAAATTAAAAGAATTTAATCCAACAATTATCTCTTGAAAATAATGATAAATAAATCCCTTATTTATCCACTATTTATAAAATAATAAAAGCTCCTAATTTATAGCCATGTGCCGTCCACCTCTCTGCTCCTTGTAGCAAAATAAAATTTCTTTTATTTGCTTCCCATGTGACTCGAACTTAGGCCCATTCCTCTTGCATATGGCGCCATTTCCATAGGCCCTAAGTGGCATCTTGGACCACTTTTCCAAGCCTGTTTGTGTGTCAAATTTCACAAACTTTTTCTTTTAAGGCCACCTTGCCTTAATTTCCCCTTTTAAACCTTAAAACTCGTCATTTCCTTACATTTCCAAGTTTCCAAAAATGTTCACTTTCCATTTTCCTTACATTTCCTAGTTTCCAAAAATGTTCACCTTCCATTTTTAAACTTAACATTTCCATACATTTTCAGGTTTCCAAAAATGTTCATTTCTAACTTATTTTCACTCATTTCCGGGTTTCCAAAAATATTCAAAATTTATTCATAATACTTAAAACATGTCACTTCATACAATTAAACCAAAAATGCATAGGCCCTATTTTAGGATGTTACAGTTCTACCCTCCTTAAAAATAATTTCGTCCTCGAAATTACTTATTAACGAATAATCGTACCTCTTAACTCACCGCTTTTCTACGCTTTATGTTGCTCTGATCTTAATAGAATCATCATACTTCCTAGGCACAATTTTTAAGTTCACGTCCCCTAGAACTCATTTCTAACGTCGCGATTTAATCTGATTAAAAAGTTTTATGCATCAGAATTTTGTTCCACTTAGTAATCGCGAACAATTTTATGAAGTAAAGAGATTTAGAAGTAGTTCTTTCGATCACACAAAGGTTCAGTTCAAGTTCACTACTCTAACTCAGGGAGTCACATTCACATTCATAAGCGAGAGACACATTCATTTCTCCATGAAGTCACATTCATTCACAACATCATTCACTACACTTTTATGGCCATTCCATCCATTTCCCTTCCTGTGGGTAATTTCGTCATTTTCCCTACAATTATTTTGGTAATAAATCGGGGTCAATTCGAAAATATTTTTCAAATTAAAGGTATTTCAAAATTTACAAAATCTCTGGGTTATTTTGTTTTCCAAATCGGAGGTGTTGCAAAAATTTGAAAATCGAGGTTATTTCAGTAATTTTGGAAGTCGAGCGATTCAGTAAATTTTCCAAATCGGGGTATCTTGTTATTTGTAAAATGTAAGTTTTTGATATCTTTGTAAAGTAGAAATATTGTAGCAAACGTCGAGGGTATTTTTGAAAATCTTAAGAACTAAGGGTATTTTAGTAATTTACAATGCAAGGGCATTTTTTTGTAATTTTGTAAATCGGAGATATTTTGGAAAAATTTTCACAATAATCTTTTACTACAATTAAAAGGGTAATTTAGGGATTTTAAAACTAGGGTTTTTATCATGGCTAGTCCCTTTCGGGTTTTAATTATCGGGTTTAGCCCGTGAATAAGTCCTCTTGGTTAGGGTGAACCATAGCTACGCACTGTAGGATTCGAGTAAAGAGGAGGTGAGTCGCTAGGACTGCTTAAGTACCAAGCTCTTACTGAATACCAATCCTAGACATGCGTACTATGGTTGCCACACCTTAACTCGGCGACTTAGTTCACAGGTTTGTTTAATGGTCCTTAAGTCTTATGCATGTGTTTGAGTGCACTAGCCCTAGGGTTCAATAGCCCTAATATTCTAATCTACGAGCCCAAATAAGCCAATAACAGTTCACATAAACAAGTCACTTCAATAATTAGAAGTACTTACCGGGTGGACTTGGTAGGAGATACAGTGCCATGCCGAATAACCTGAAAAGTTTATGAAAGCCCATACTTTTGAAAAGCCCATCTTTGAAAAACATTTTTGGGCCCCAAAAACCCTCAAAGCCGAGTTTTGAACCGGGCTCTGATACCAATTTGTAACACCCCAAACCCGGCCCATTCGTTACGACCGAATTTGAAATGCCACTGCGGAAAAACGTTTGAAGACTGATTTCACTTTTGGGAAATACATTAAAACTTTTGTCATTTGAAAACCATGTCCAATTAAAAATTTTAAATAATATAAGCTTGATAAAAATATCCAAATTAAAAGCACTTCCAAATAATAATTTAATGGTCGTCTAGCTTAAACATAATAAAAATGTTTAATCACTTTAATGGGCCTTATTACAATAAACACTTAATCAAAATACTGAAAATATAACTACTTAATTAATTAAAATATCTTTCTGCATGGAAATCGCTACGCATGGCCACCTTTGTATCCACTCCAACCCGGTCCAAAAATCACAATCACCGCGATGTTTAATAAAAATTGGGTGAGTCATACAGGACTCGATGTGTAATTAGTCCACCGAATTCCACCCACATGTTAACCACATATTAACTCATATATCGATATCAATTATCAAATTCACATGTTATCACATTCGGCTTGGCCCATATTCATATCACATTCATCTAATAGGGTAGTTAACCACATAATTTCCACATACTATGCTTAGCCCATTTCCACACCGATCCACATTCATATCTGGGCTTTGCCTATTTCCACATTAATCCACATATCATATTGGGCTTGGCCCATTTCCACATATGTTCACATACGAAATCATGCAATTATGAAGCCCAAACCTAGGGTCCATCCGCTACACACCCCTTATCCACCTACCACACACGGGATTATCAAATCACCCTCTCCTTTTCACTCCAAAGGCAATCACTGCCGTCCACGTGCAATTAAGCACAATAGTCCACAACGCGACCTCAGTCAGCGCCAATCCACGATGTAGCCGTAGCTAACACCAAAACCAGGATGGGACACATAGTCACTCATCAACCACGATATGGCACATAGCCGATATCAACCACGATGAGGCACATAGCCACTCATCAAGCCACGCTAACTAAATCGCAATTAATCCACAACGTGACCTCAGTCAACGTCAATCCACGATGTAGCTCAAGGCTAACATCAAACCACGTACTCGAAGTACACCCGTACCTTCTTTCATATCCCAACCCATGCACATGCCACATAAAATAATGATACAATGTAATGATGCATGAGCATGTTCATCAAGCATATTATCACATATTCATATTAATAATCACATATCATCAGGTTTGGTACTTACCGAATTATCGACATACCCCTTGAGGGTATCCTTATCACGATTTCCACTTTGCACTAGTTAGCACATTCATAATACATACACATTTCACATACATATCATATACGGAAAAACGGTGGGTTAATCACACACCCGATCACTTGGAGAACTATGCTTTCGATCATCGATGCTATCACTAGGCGATACTATGGCTATTTGCCTACTTTCTTGTTCCGACGCTGGTCCACACCCCATGGCCAATCCCTAACTTCCGAGACAGATCTCTTCTTAAACTTCGGATAGGGACCTTCCCTTTCCCTTCTTGAATGGTATTCGCCTCCATCAACACACTTAATCGTAACAATCGATTTAATCATCAATATACGAATTCTTAACCAAATATCCACAACTTATCATACTTACCGAAAGGGTCTTGAAATCTCGAAAAGCTTGATCTAATGCTTGGATCCTTAATCCCTACATTTGATTAATCACCTACTACTTTAATAAAAAGCCATTCGACCATAAATCCAAATCCTAGTAGGATTAGTATACTTAAACTTACCTTATTGTTTGTTTGACTTAAGAATCAAGTCTTGAAATCTCTGCTATACTCTTCTTGCATTCGGCCAAGCATTGAATCAATTAACTTGGTTAGTTTTCGGCTTTTGAATAATTAATGAACACATATATTTACCAAACATGGCCTTGGCGAATACTATAGACACTTACCTTGTGGATTTTAAATCCCAAAACTCACTTTGAATAACTAGGGAACACGTGGCCTATGGTGTACCTTCGGAAAAGAACTTCTCCTTCCTTGTAGTCGACACTTAGTAAATCCCAAAGATATCTTCAAAGTTTCGGCAACAAGATATTAATGGGGTTAGTCCTAGATTTCGGCAAATCTTAAGAAAAAGGGATGAAACCGAATGAGATCTTACCCTTACTTGAAGAAATCGATTGCACCTTCACTTCAACCTTCGAGAGATTCGGCTATGGCTAGATGATGATCTCACAACTTTCAGCTTTTGGAGGGATTAGAAAGAAAAGAAAGGAAGAATAAAGATGGAGGATTCAGCTAGAACACAAGGTATTTCGGCTTGGCAAAAATAAAAGAAGAAGAAGATTTGGTGAAGAGAATTCGCAGAGGCTTTCAAAGAATGATAATAATGCAGAATGGCCTCTCTTTTCCTTTTATAGCCGAAATTATCATCTAAGGAGTCCCTTACTTGGCCATCACTCTTCTATTTTAATAGCTTTATCTCTTTAATTATCACTTAAAATAAAAGATAATTCAGCAACTATCCTTACTTAGCCGAAATTATTAAACTCAAAGTCCCTTACTTGGCCATCACTTCTCCCTTATTTTCCTCTTTATCTCTTTATTCAAATTAAAAGAATTTAATCCAACAATTATCTCTTGAAAATAATGATAAATAAATCCCTTATTTATCCACTATTTATAAAATAATAAAAGCTCCTAATTTATAGCCATGTGCCGTCCACCTCTCTGCTCCTTGTAGCAAAATAAAATTTCTTTTATTTGCTTCCCATGTGACTCGAACTTAGGCCCATTCCTCTTGCATATGGCGCCATTTCCATAGGCCCTAAGTGGCATCTTCAGCACCACTTTTCCAAGCCTGTTTGTGTGTCAAATTTCACAAACTTTTTCTTTTAAGGCCACCTTGCCTTAATTTCCCTTTTAAACCTTAAAACTCGTCATTTCTAGGTCATTTCTAAGTTTCCAAAAATTTTCGATCGCTCAGAAACTTGACATTTCCTTACATTTCCAAGTTTCCAAAAATGTTCACTTTCCATTTTCCTTACATTTCCTAGTTTCCAAAAATGTTCACCTTCCATTTTTAAACTTAACATTTCCATACATTTTCGTGTTTCCAAAATGTTCATTTCTAACTTATTTTCACTCATTTTCGGGTTTCCAAAAATATTCAAAATTTATTCATAATACTTAAAACATGTCACTTCATACAATTAAACCTAAAATGCATAGGCCCTATTTTAGGATGTTACAGAAGAAGATGGACATCTTTTATTAGGTTAATTTGTCTTTATTTACCAAATTACTAAAATACCCTTAATGAAAAACATTAAAAACATACTTAACCATGTCCATATTTGTCCACCAATTTAAAAAATGGTCTAATTACCACAAAAATACTTCCAATCTAAAATTTCATAGCAATTAGACACCTTTAACTTATAGAATTTAAGTTTTACACCTATTGCAATTTAGTCCTTCTAGTCAAATTGAGTACTCAATCGATAAAATTTCTTAATGAAATTTTCACACAATTATTCTATCATGCTGTAGACCTTAAAATAGTAATAAAATAAACATTTCTACTTCAGATTTGTGGTCCCAAGACCACTGTTCCGATTTGACCCATAAACGGGCTGTTACAAATTTAATGGCTGAATGTTTTTGAATTTAAAACATTTCTCCTTATGTTTTCTTATGGCTTGGACGGCTAAAGACTTATGGAAGATGACAATCTTTCACTAACATTACTATATATACCTATATTAGCCTTAGTTTAACTTAATTAACCTTGATTATTTAGTTGATTAAAACATAATTGAAGCTTAACTTAATCATAATTAAGCCTAAGTGGAATCTGTCATCATCATCCACTAATTGCTATTATATAATGGTTTAATTAACATTTTGAATCTTTTCCTAATTGTTATTTCAATCCCCAAGTCTTTTGTCAATTAAAACTCTATAGTGATTGGACTTTTACGATTTAGTCCTTAAGCCTTAATTAACTATTACTTCGGTAGTAGGAACACATGGTCGTGTCCCAGCCTGTGTCATAGACCATGTAACTCACTGACTTGGCTCACACGGTCGTTGCGCAGGCTATGTGCTTGCCTGTGTAACTCACTGACTTGAGACACATGGTCATGTCTCAACCCGTGTGAAACCTGCACTAAAACTAACATATCACACACGACCGTGTGGGGTGACCGTGTGTGGCACACGGTGGAATGAAGAAAGTGTGCAAGTGTACACAATCACAACAAGTAATAAAGTGACAAGTAAATGTCGAGCTATCGTACCCACAGGGACTGTGAAAAGAATTATTTATGAATGCAATTTAAAAACACTTTGGTGAAGAAAAATATTTTGATTTGAAGAGGTGACTAAAAACTAGGATTTTAACTAAGTAAAATAAATAAAAATAAAATAAAAGTTCCAATTCACGATTTCAAAATATTATTTTAATTAAGATGACATAATTGTGTTAGATTAATTACATTTCTTAACTTAGAATTATTAAACTCATGTTCATGTTGTTACGAATAAATTCACGGCAACTCAGTAATTTGCTAACTTATGAACATACTTACCTACCAAAATCTATTTATCTCTTGACTATATCTCTACGTCAATTCAACCGATTAAACAAATTTTAATAAGCAAATGTGTTAATGCATATACATACTTATGAAATTAAAATAATCTCTTGTACATATGTCTATGCCAATTCAAACAATTAATTCAATCTCATAAGCACATAAAAGATTAAGTGAGGAACAATGTATTTCTACCTTGAAACAGTTTAATCACAATAATCTTGCAAGTTATGCAAGGCTAATGTACCGTTAGATACTGTTTCTAATTTAACCCTCAGCTGATTAAACATACACTGATTAAGTATTGTGTTAATTAATTATAATTTCAATCTATTTAAATAATTAATTCATTAGTTACCTTACAATTGTAATGCAAGAATAACTTAGTCATAGTTTTACTTAATCAAACATCTTACCGAGACCTATAACAACACAAACACAATTTTAATAACTCAAGTAGACAAAATGCAATAAAACTAACATGAATTAAATTTAAGCCACATTAATTAAATTAAACATATCATCATCACAAATATTCATATACATGTTCATCTTAACAACAACAAAATTAAAAGGATAGGGAACAAGAATCAAATCCGGTGTTTCTCTGAGGCTTGACAAGTTTGCTCCGCTTCTCCTTCTCTGCTTATTCTTGTTGAACCAAGGCTTCCACGAACACTTGAATCTTGCTCCAAATGGTGGTTGAAGGACTCTTTTCCAAAAGGTGAAATTTGTAAAGGAATGGGGAAGGAAATGAAGAACAATGAAGAGAGAAAACTGAGAGAGAAGTGAAAAATGGATGGTTTTGAGATGTGTTTGAAGTGAGCATGTAACAGCCCGATTTTAGCCCTAATCGGAACAGTGGTTTCGGGACCACGAATTCGAGTCAGAAAAATTTTAAAATATTATTTTTCGAGTCAACTATGTGTGAATTGCTATGTGTGAAATTTTCGTGATTTAATTTTATCGTTTGAGTGCCGAATTATTAAAATGAGCCTAATCGCGTAAAGTTAAAACTTGATGGTTTAATGTGTTAGGACCAAATTGTGGATGTCTTTTAAATTGGAAGCTTTTAAAAGGAAAAAAGACCATCTTAATGATAGTGGCTGGCCATGTACTAAAATAACCTTATAGTATAATGTTTGTTAAATTATAAAGAAAGGTCATAATAGTAATTAATCAATAAGTTAATATATATGATAATAAAACATAAAATGAAACATGTTTGTTCATCTTTTTCTTAACCGAATGCATGCAAAAGAAGAAAGAAAATAAACAAAGCTTGGTTCGGCCATCTTTAAACCTAAATTAAGGTATGTGGTTAGTTCAGTTTTTGTTAATTTTTACGTTTTTGAGATCGTTGCTTTGAATACTATTCGACCCATGTTAGAATTTTTGAATTTGATGCATGTTTGAAATTCGGCCATTGATGAATGCTTATGTTTTGTAATGTTTGATGGTAAAATATTAATTATATGTGATAGATTAACAAGTGTTGTTCTTGAATTTTTGATAAAATTTAGTGTTATGGATTAAATTGCAAAAGTAAATAGTTGAGGGACTAAAATGCAAAATAAATGGTTTGTATGGACTTATATAGGTATGAGGAGCATTCGGCCCTAAAGGAGTAAATTCAAATTATGTATATTTTGTGTTTTGTGCAATAGGGATTAAATTGTAAAAGTTGTAAATATTAGGGGTAAAATGGTAATTTGCATAATTATGTGTTTTTGGATTAAATTGACTGAAAATATATTTGAATGAGCTTAATTTGGAATTATTTAGATCAAGAACAAAAAAAAAGGGATTGGATCGGGGAAAGGCGAAGTTGAACGAATAGCCGGAAACCCTCATCCGTCGACTTCCGAGGTAAGTTTTAAAGCATTCGGATTAAATCGAATTTATTCTATAATAATATGTACATGCATAATGAAGTGATAGACTTAATTTTAAATTGCCGAATGTGGCATGGGAGATATCATGATTTAGCCGAATATGAAGTTGTTGGAAGTTGGATTAATTTGCATTAAAGTATACCTATATGTCAATGATGTAAGTAAATATGAGAGATATTAAATTAGGGTATGAATATAGTCAAAGGAAATATTAGTTACATGTTAATGTTTTTGGCCGAATGGGATATAGATTTGGGTATGAGATGATAAAGTTATACCTATATGTATATGCTTATATGTGAAGTTGTGGATTAGACCTTATATATATATAAGTGTACATTCGAATGATTAACGGGTTTACGAAAGGCACTAAGTGTGCGAACTTATAACCGAGAACTAAGTGTGCGAAATCGGTCACATGGCACTAAGTGTGCGAACTGTTAAAGTAACGGCACTAAGTGTGCGATACGTTACAGAAACTTGGCACTAAGTGTGCGAGATGTCAAAGTAACGACACTAAGTGTGCGATACGTTACTGGATCTTAGTAACAAGTGTGCAGGTTTGATGCTTGTTCAAAGACTCCTATTATTAACACTGTTAAGTATAATGAAATGATCGGGTATACAACCATATGTATGCACGGGTGGTTAAGTTTGGAGTGGTATATAAACTAGAGGTATGTATTATACATATCGACTTGTGATTGATGGTAGCATAATATGTAAGTAGAAATTCGGTAAGTAAAAGATGTATATGTTGTTTATTTTATCATGTGAAGGTGGTATATTGATATATACATTTATATATGCATATAATGTTGCTATGAAATTTATATTTTTGAATGTTTAACTATTCGGAAAGGAGATTGTAAATAAATTAATTTATTAAATCGTGATAATGCTTATATACAAAATAAAGGCTTAAAACTTACTAAGCTGTGAAAGCTTACTTTGTTCATGGTTGTTTCCGCATTGTAGATTTCTTTTGGGTGTTCATCTCGTGCTCGGGGATCATCGTTGAAGCTCATCACACTATCGTCGATATTTTGGTACCTCTTTGTGAATGAACTCTAAGTCTATGGCATGTATAGGCTAAACCGTTTTTGAATTGACTCAAATGATGTATATATGTATGTATTTAAATGCCATACGAAATTGGCTTTACTACTATGTTTGGGGTCGGGTTGGCTTTATATTATTGAGCATGATGATAATGTTTGAGTATGTTTGGTTTTAGGGTAAGCTTATTTTGGGAGTTTATACGATGATATTATATCTATATATGTCATCTATGAATGCATGAATATGGTATAAGTAAAACATATGGTATGTTTCAAATGGTGGATGAATTTATGTGTATTTATATACATATGTACTTACATGTCATGTTAAGCTATGAGATAACTATATTATACTTACTTATGTGACTATTGGTTGTGATATAATAAAGATCAAATTGTGGTATATTCATTATATAGATTCGGTCATGGTTTCCATGAAATAGGTGAATATGAGTTTATTTTTAATAGATTTGGATTAAATTAACAATGAAACATTTGGTCTTGTCATATAAGTGTGTTTTAGTAAGTATCATTTATGTTTAGGGATAAATGACATTATAGGTTATGTTTTCCGAGTTGTATACATTCGAACATAATGCGTATGTGGTTTTGAATGAGATTGGATATTGTATGTTTGATTTGGTTTGGCAAAATTTTTAGTATGAGTTTGTTAGATTAAAGTGTTTGGTACTTTGTTGATGGAATGAATATATGTATGGTGCATATTCGGTCATTATGACTTGCTTATTAAATGAATAGCAACTTATATTATTTGAATAGAACTACTTATATGTGCAATTGGCATTATTGAATTGTGCTATATATATATATATATATATTTGTAAATATTTTAGTATAAAATGAAAGTATAATATTATTAATGGTACATTCGGTTATAATCAAATTGAAAGATATATTGCTTTGTTAAAATGATTTATTTGTAAAAGCTGATTTGGGGATAGTCTAGTAATGCCTTGTAACCCTAATCTGGCGACGGATACGGGTTAGGGGTGTTACAGAGCAGCAAAGGGGGGTATTTATAGGTTGAGAAGGCAGCTAAAAATAGCCAAAATCAGCAGCCAAAGACTCCCCCCATGGCCGGCCACACATGTGGCATGTTTGAAGATTTCAAACATGTTATTTTTAGGTTGGGGCAAATCTTGAAAGGCATGAATAGTGGAGGGGTTTGAATGCAAATTGAAGGAATATTCAAGAGCCATTTTGCAAGCCAAATAATCAGCCAAACAAGCTGATTGGTTCAGCATGTGGGACGGTTTTGGGCTGCCCAGTGCTGTAACACCCCATACCCGAGTCTGAGGCTCAGACAAGATACAAGACATTACCATGCTTGAACTTGCTTAATCATTACATTAAGGGCTATAAAATTTTGTTCCGAAATTAAAACTTCTTATTCTTAAACGACTCGTACATTTCATGGGTCTACGAGGCCTTAAACTCGTGCTGATAAACTTTCGGAACCCAATCGAAAAAATTTTCTTTGAAACAGGGGTCACACGCCCGTGTAAGATAAGACACGCCCGTGGATAGACATACACGCTCATGTCCCCAGCCCGTGCCTAAAAACTAAGTATTCTGCCAATTTGCCCACGACCAAGACACGCCCGTGGACTTAGACCATGTACACATCTTGATATACTGACTTACTTCACACGGCCATAGCACGCCCGTGGACTTAGACCGTGTACTACAACTTGTTATTCTGTCTTAAGATGCAAAGGTGCAGGTTACACACGGCCTAGACCCACGCCCGTGTGTCCAACCGTGTGGGCACTTAGAGGCTATTTACCAAGACAATTGCCACCTTAAAATTAAGATCCAATTCATACTCATTTCAACAACTCAATATTACAACATTCATGAATAATACTACATGCTTCATTGATAGTTATAAACACATACACTTGGCCAATCACTTAGCCATATACAAAAGGATAACAAACTTAATAGCCTATACTTTGGCTCTTCTAAAAACATTTACTCAAAATGTAATGCTTCCTATACATGCCATACTTAATAAGACAACTTGGCTATACCCAAATAGCGATTGATAGTGTGCTCCGAGCTCCGATGACGGTGATCCTTGATATTAGCTTGGCAGGACGACATGGAAATAAAGAATGAAAGACATAAGCGTTTAGCTTAGTAAATTTTCATAATTCACATAGCAACATTCTTACTTAATATAGACCATTTGATATAAACAATGGTATCATAAATTCAGCTATAAAGCTTACTTACTCATACTTGATTCTTACATATCTCATAAAACTTACTAATCTCATACTTGATAGGCAAACAAAGTACCTGTATCACTTGATCACTTTAATCAGCATACTTGAACATAATATTCATAATTTCTAATTCATCATTCATAACATGAATAATACTCATTTTCACTTAATAATAACTTTGCTTACTTAGCTTTCTTGTTATCTCAATGGAGCTTAACTCGTTTGCCCGATGAATTTATATGAATAACCGAGGATACTAAATCTCATCTTAGTTTCGAGGCCATGTCTTGACATGGACTTATACAAAGTCTTTCTCACGAGTTCCCTTGGGAACTTACCATTTCCATGTCTTGACATGGTCTTACTTGGTATCTTTGCTCATGAACTGGTCAATGCCGAGCCTTGGCTTGGACTTACTTGAAATCTCTTTCTCTTGATAGCTTTTCAATGCCAAGCTTGCCTTGGACTTACATGATAACTTCTCAATGCCAAGCTTGCCTTGGACTTACATGATAACTTGCTTGCTTGCCGATGCCATGCCTCGGCTTGGTCTTATACGGACTTTCTTGTTTCATGTGGTAGATCGAGTATCCTAAGCTATTCAACTTCAATCAGGGCTTTCTCATGCTTGATCTCATTAATTTCTTTGTTTAACATAACATTAAACATTTTCATAATAACATTGTACATTATACTAAGCAATTCAATGATATAAATCATAAAGCTTAGAAATCATACAAACTTACATCAATATACAAAATGTAGCTAGGTATGCAATTTAGTCATCGACCTTGTTCTTGCCTTGGTTTCGATCTGGGCTTCGTTTTTCTTGATCTATAGTCATAAATAGATCATTTAATACTCACATTGACTAAATTGACTCTTTACTCATATTTTGGCAAAATTACTATTTTACCCCTATACTTTCTCATATTTGTACTTTTGCCCCAAGGCTCGTAAAATAATTCTCATTCAACTTTCTTAGACTTCATGCTTAGCTGATTCATTTTCTCTACTATGACAATCCTCAATTCTCACTATTTCTACTATGTATGAACAATCTCATAACTTTTACAAACTAGTCCCTATGCTCATTTTTCATGAAATTCACTTAGAAAAAGATGTTTATCTAACATCAAACTCTCATAAACTTCCATAAAACATCATTTAACAAGCATATCTTTCATGGGTAGATTTTTGAACATACACCTTTGTAACATCCTGGAAAGGGCCTATGCATTTTCGGTTTAGTTCTACGAAGTGACATGTTTTAGGTACTAAGAATAAATTTTGAATATTTTTGGAAACCCGGAAATGAATGAAAATGAGTTAGAAATGAACATTTTTGGAAACCTGAAAATGTATGAAAATGGATGGAAATGATTTGGAAATGATTCAAAATAGGAAAGTGAACATTTCTGGAAACTTGGAAATGTGAGAAAATGTCAAGTTTACAGAGCCGAACGAAAATTTTTGGAAACTTAGAAATGACCTAGAAATGATGAGTTTTAATGTTTAAAAGGGGAAATTAAGGCAATGTGGCCTTAAAAGAAAAAGTTTGTGGAATTTGACACACAAACAGGCTTTGAAAAGTGGTCTGAAGATGCCACTTAGGGCCTATGGAAATGGCGCCATATGCAAGAGGAATGGGCCTGAGTTCGAGTCACTTGGGAAGCAAATACAGAGGTTTTATTTTTGCTTCCGTAAGACCGAGGTGGACGACACATGGCTATAAATTAGGAGCTTTTATTATTTTATAAATAGTGGATAAATAAGGGATTTATTTATCATTATTTTCCAGAGATAATTGTTGGATTAAATTCTTTTAATTTGAATAAAGAAATAAAGAGGAAAATAAGGGAGAAGTGATGGCCAAGTAAGGGACTTTGAGTTTAATAATTTTGGCTAAGTAAGGATAGTTGCTGAATTATCTTTTATTTTAAGTGATAATTAAAGGATAAAGTTATCAGATAGAGGAGTGGTGGCCAAGTAAGGGACTCCTTAGATGATAATTTCGGCTATAAAAGGAAGGAAGGAGGGCTACTCATCAATTTGTGCTTCCTCCTTTCTCTCCCGAATTCTTAGTGCTCTCTTCTCTTCTTTTCTTTCTTTTCTTTTGTCAAGTCGAGATTAAGTAATTGTTGGAACCTAGCCGAATATTTTCCTCTCCATTAGAAGCCATAGCCGAATCTCCCTGTGAATCTAAGCAAGGAAGTAATCGACTGAAGTATTAAGGGGATCTCTCGGGTTTCTACAACTGTCGACTACAAGGAGGAATATTTCGGGATCTAAGGTAAGAAACTATAAGATCCAAAGGTCTTGTTTTAAGTTTTAATGTTAGATTAAACCTAACATGTGATTATAGGAATTTCGACATCCCTAGGAAAGCAAGGATACTTTTCGGGATTTGAGATCACAAAGGTATGTGTTTAAGACATTTGGTCAAAGCCTATTTTAAGTATTTGGATTTATTCCCAAAAGCCGAAACTAACCTATGATGTGTTTTAATGTTGGCCGAATGCAAGAAGGAATACAACAAAGTTTTGGGACTTGATTCTTAAGTCAATCGGCAACAAGGTAGGTTTTCAGTATACAAATCCTACTAGGATTTGGTTTTAAAGCCAAAAAGGTTTATTAATGTGTTTAAATGATTGGCTGAATATAGGAGTTAAGGACCTAAATCAGTAGATCGGTTCTTCAGGATTTCAAGGACTTTGTTAAGCGAATCAGGTGTGTACCCCACACTAACTTTTAATAAGATTTATGGTAATATGTAATGTATTCATGTTTATAAGAATGTGGCTAAAGTACCATAATATGGTACAAAGTACTCAGGTATGTTTCCTACTTCCACTAGGATTATGAAATATGTTATTTATAACATGTGAAAATTTATAAGAATGTGAATTTAAGTATGATATGCATGATATGAATAATATGGGTCATTCGGGATATATGAAAAGGGGAAGTGAAGGTGATGACTACGGTCTCACTATCCGAATGTGGTGACTTCGGTCACATTATCCGAATGTGGTAACCGGTTACATTATCTGAATGTGGTGTCTCATGACACAATTATCTGGTGGCTATGCCACAAATTTTATATGGACGATGAGCACGTCGATTGCAGCGATCGCTTCGATGGTGTGTAGCGGATGGAGGGTTGACTTAGTAGTCCCCACGGTGTGCGAGTTGAGTGCGGGGATGTGTAGCGGATGGCACCTAGGTTTGGGTTTGGGTTGCATCATCATTTTTATCTCATTATATGAATAAGTATTGGATATGAAAAATGTATGCCTGATCTATTGAATTTTAGTGTTGTGTACACATTGAGTCTGTTGACTCACCCTGCTTGTGGGACTATTTTTCAGGTGACGATCAATAATGGACCGGGTTCATGGAAGCTTAGGGATGGCCATGCTCACTTGAAGTTTTATTCAATATGGATATTTAAATTTATTTAAGTATTTTAATTTTATTTTGGGATTTTACTTGATGTAATAAGGCCATAAGTTACATTTCTTTACTTTTATTTTTAATTACTATGTTACGAATTATTTTCAATTAAAGTTAAGTAAAATTTATTTCTTTAAAAATAAACCCTAATTGTTTTTTTCATCTTAATTAATTGGACTTTAAAATAAGATCAATGGGTTTTTAACTCATGCCCAACTCAAAACAATAGTTTTTAAAAATCGCACAAGTTTTCCTCTGGTAATAAAAGAATTTTGTAACCAGTTTACTTAAGGAACATACCAGATCCGGTCCAGGCTCGTGGGCCGGGTGTGGGGTGTTTCAACCTTAGCTCACTTTATAGCTAAAAATAGCTAATTCATAATACGAGAACTTCAAAAATACGAAGAATTTTAAAAACGGGGCTAAGATGAACTTACTAGCAAGCTTGAAAGATGAACAAACCCTAGCTATGGGTTCTTTGAAAATTTCGGCAATGAGGAAGAAGATGATAGTGATTTTTGTCATCTTTTTCCTTTATTAATCATTTAATAGACAAATGACTAAAATGCCCTTCTCTTAAAAATTCTCTATTTACTAACTCATGTCCAATTTTGTCCAAAAATTATGATTTGGGCAAATTGCTATTTAAGGGCTTATAATTGTTATTCTAAAGCTATTTCATACAAAATGCTTCTAGAAACTCATATTTTGCAACTTTTGCAATTTGGTCCTTTTTGACCATTCAACCTCAATTTAGCAAAATTGCTTCATGAAACTTTCACACTAACATGCAAGCATGGCATGAACCTTAAAAACTCATAAATTTACCTCGGATTCATGGTCTCGCACCACTATTTCGACTAGGCCCTAAATCAGGCTGTTACAATTCTCCCCCCTTAGGGATTTTCGTCCTCGAAAATCTTACCAGCAAAAAGGTTTGGGTACTGGTTTCTCATACTCTCTTCTGGTTCCCATGTGGCTTCTTCTATTCCATGTCTTTGCCACAATACTTTCACTAAGGAAATACTTTTCTTTCTTAGCTGCTTAACTTTTCGAGCTAAAATCTTGACTGGTTCTTCACCATAAGTCATGTCGGGATGAATCTCTATCTCTGACTGGGGAATTACATGTGAAGGGTCCGATCGGTAGCGTCTCAACATTGACACGTGAAACACATCATGTATCTTTTCTAACTCTGATGGCAAAGCCAATTTGTAAGCTACAAGCCCAACTTTCTCGGTAGTCTCATACGGTCCAATAAAACGTGTACTCAACTTGCCTTTTCGGCCAAATCTGAGAACTTTTCTCCAAGGTGACACTTTCAAGAAAACCTTATCTCCGACTTGATACTCTATCTCTTTTCTCTTTAAGTCCGAATAGGACTTCTGTCTGTCTGATGCATCTTTTAAACTTTCTCGTATCACTTTCACTTTCTCTTCAGCTTCTCTAACCAAATCAACCCCGTGAATCTGGTTTTCTTTAAGATCAGTCCAATATAGAGGCGTTCGGCACTTACGCCCATATAAAGCTTCATAAGGCGCCATCTTTAAGCTCGACTTAAAACTATTATTGTAGGCAAACTCTACTAATGGGAGAAACTTTTCCCAACTGCCTTGGAATTCAAGAATACAACATCTGAGCGTATCCTCGAGTACTTGAATTAACCTCTCTGACTGACCGTCAGTTTGAGGATGAAAAGCGGTACTAAAATTCAACTTTGTACCCAAGGCCTCTTGTAACTTCTTCCAAAACCTGGATGTGAATCTTGGATCTCTATCCGATATGATTGACAAGGGAACTCCATGAAGTCTTACTATTTCTGAAACATACAAGTTTGCCAACTTGTCGAGGGAGTAATCCACTCGAACAGGTATAAAATGGGCTAATTTCGTGAGTCTATAAACTACAACCCATACGGCATCTTTCTTGCTCGAAGACAATGGTAAACCCGTTACAAAATCCATAGTAATACGGTCCCATTTCCACTCCGAAACTAAAATGGGTTGAAGTAAACCCGAAGGTACTTGGTGTTCAGCCTTTACTTGTTGACAAATCAAGCATTTGGAAACAAATTCTGAAATATCTTTCTTCATTCTCGGCCACTAATACTGTTGCTTCAAGTCATTATACATCTTGGTACTACCCGGATGTACAGATAAACATCCATTATGGGCCTCATACAAAATTCTCTGAATAAGCTCTTCTTTTATTGGTACACAAACTCTGTCTTTGAACATCAAACTTCCATTAGGACTAATCCGAAAGTCCGACTCAACATCTGTCTCGCACTGATCTCTCTGAACTTGCAATTCACTATCCTCTTTTTGAGCTTTAATGATCTTTTGGAGGAATATTGGTCTAGCTCTCAACTCAGCTAGAATAGAACCATCGTCGGACAAAGTCATTTGTGAATTCATTTTCCTTAATGCAAATAAGGATTTTCTGCTCAAAGCGTCGGCGACCATATTCGCCTTCCCAGGATGGTAATCAATGACCATCTCATAATCTTTTATCAACTCTAACCATCTCCGTTGTCTTAAGTTCAACTCTTTCTGCGTCATCAAGTACTTCAAACTTTTATGATCAGTGAAAATCTGACATTTCTGACCATATAGGTGATGTCTCCATATCTTCAATGCGAAGACTATGGTAGCCAACTCTAAATCATGCGTCGGATAATTCTTCTCATGAGGCTTCAACTGCCTAGAGGCATAAGCAATAACTTTGTCTTCTTGCATAAGTACACAAACTAATCCATTTAAGGATGCATCATTTGTAAATCACAAATTCTTTCCTTGTCTCAAAGTTGAACCAAAATCGGGGCTTCATCAACATCGCTTTCAGTTTCTCGAAACTTTGTTGGCATCTTTCACCCACTCAAATTTAACATTTTTCTCAGAACAATTTAGTCATCGGGGTTGCAATAACGAAAAACCCTTGACGAATCATCTATAATAGTCGGCTAGGCCTAGAAAGCTTCTAATCTCAGAGATATTCTTCGGTGGATTCCAATCCATTATGGCCGAAATCTTACTGGGGTCTACTCGAACTCCTTCTCCCGAGACAATATGTCCCAGAGACCCTACTTCCTTGAGCCAAAATTCGCTTTTACTGAACTTGGTATATAATTGATTTTCTCTTAGAATCAGAAACGTCCGTAGGTGCTCAAAGCATGCTCATTCTCATCTCGGGAATAAATCAAGATGCCGTCAATGAAAATGACTACAAACTTGTCAAGGTATGGTCTAAACATGCGGTTCATTAAGTCCATGAATACCGCCGGAGTATTGGTCAAACCAAAGGGCATGACTAAAAATTCATAATGCCCATATCTTGTTCGGAAGGCTGTTTTAGGCACATCTCCGATTCTTTTACTCGTAGTGGTAGTACCACGATCTCAAGTCTATTTTGGAGAACACAAGGCTCCTTTCAATTGATCGAACAAATCATCGATTCTAGGCAATGGGTACTTGTTCTTTCTTTGTCACTTTATTAAGTTGACGATAATCTATGCACAATCTCATAGTGCCATCTTTCTTTTCACAAATAAAACCGGAGCACCCTGGGGAGAACAACTTGACCTTGCAAAGCCTTTATCTGTCAACTCTTTTAATCTGCGACTTCACTCCTTCAACTCCGTCGGAGCCATTCTGTAAGGAGTAATAGATATTGGTATGCATGCAGAGCTAGCTCAATCTTTGAACTCAACCTCTCTAACCGTGGTAGTCCTGCAATTCCTCGGGAAACACATCCACGTACTCACATACTATTGACACTAACTCAATCTTTAACTCTGTTTCTTTTTCATTCATAACAAAGGCCAAATATGCTTCATACCCCTTTCTCATGTATCTCTGTGCCTTCATGTGAGAAATCAATTCTGACAATCTACTTTGTTCATCTGATTCTATGTGAAGGGTGTTCCCATCCTCACATCTCATTTCAATGTATTTCTTCCCACAATTAACTATTACATTATGGGCAATCAACCAGTTCATACCGAGAATGAGGTCAAACTCGTCAAATGGTAGCACCATAAGGTTTGCTTTAAAACAATGACCTCTAATCATTAATGGGCAATCTTTACATACTTCATCAACTAACACACTCTTGCCTAAAGAATTAGACACTTTAATCACAAATTCTGTAAACTCTACAGGCATACTCATATCGGATACCAATTTCATGCAAATGTAAGAGTGTGTGGATCTGGGATCTATTAAAGCAATAACTTTAACATCACGAAGTGAGAAGGTACCCGTGATAACATCATGGGAAGATGCCTCTTCGCGAGTGCAAATGGCATAAGTCCGTGCAGGCGCCCTACCCTCGGGTCTCGCGGCCTGCTCTCTAGGGTTACCTCTTCCACTTGCCCCACTTCCGGGGTTTCTCTGCGGCCTTCCCTTGACCATACTCCCGGATCTCGGGTTCTGAGTTCTATCCTCTTTCATCATCTCTGGACAATCTTTTATGTAGTGGTCCTGGGAACCACATCTGAAACATGCATTTTCGTGTGCTCGGCATTCCCCTAAATGGCGTCTGCCACAATGTGGGCATTCGAGTCTATCAGATCGAACATTCCCCACACTAGCGACTGAAGTAGTCTGTGCTTTATTTCCCGAATACTATTTACTCTTGTCCTTCTTGGAAAATCCAGTGGAAGTAGCCGATCGGGCAGGGAAATCTCTTGACTTCTTGGATGAAGATTGGAATGACTTGTTCCACTGCCTCTTTCTAGAGTCACGAGACTCCATTTTAGATTTCTTCTTCTCTTTTACTATTTCTTCGGCTTTACAAGCCCTCTCGACTAGCACAACAAATTCCTTCAATTTTAGGACAACAACAAACAGTTTGATGTCCTCATTTAGCCCATCTTCAAATCTTTTACTCATGATGGCTTCGGTGGACACGCATTCTCGAGCGTATTTTCTGAGTCTTACAAACTCACGCTCGTAGTCGATTCTGATGCACATCTTGCCTTGTTTCATTCTAAGAATTCCTTCCTTTTACGGTCCACAAACCTTTGACTGATATACTTTTTCTTAAACTCTTCTTGGAAAAATTCCCACGTGATCTTCTCTCTTGGGACCATCGATACCAAGGTGTTCCACCATTGATAGGCGAGAATCTCTTAAAGAGAAACTACGCACTTCATGCACTCTTCAGTGTACATGATGACTCATTAAATACCCTGATGGTATTTTCTAACCAGAATTCAGCTCTTTCCGGATCGTCATCTTTTCTAGCCCGGAATTCTTTAGCCCCATGTTTCCTGATCCTATCAACTGGAAGCTTAACTCCTCTTGCCACCTCTATTACTTGAGGGCTCTTTGGGATAGGTTGAGGAATAGGCGGGGTGGAGGGGTTGTGCATTCGGGTTACATGCGAGCGAACTCCGTGTACCATGTGTTCATCATATGGAGGAAGGCTTCTCTAGCCTCTTCTCCTCCTCCTTGACTCACCGTAGTGGGTCTATTCTCGTTCTCATACGACACAGTTCCTTCAGCGGGAGACGGCACGCTACTTTCTACATCATCCGCCATATCTCTTTCAGGATCCATTTACTATATACATATAAATATAATTTAAGTCGTCAGGAGTCGTCACACTATCATTATAAAAACATTCTTACGTATGGCATGTATAACTAGACTTGAAACACCCCACACCCGGCCCACGAGCCTGAACTAGATCTGGTATGTTCCTTAAGTAAACCGGTTTCAAAATTCTTTGTTTTTTAGAGAAAATTTGTGTATTTTTAGAAAAGTTTCGTTTTGGGTTGGGCTTAGATTAAAAACCCATTTATTTAATTTTATAAATCCAATTTAATTAAGGTGACAAAAGAATTTTTGAGCTCATTTTTAAGAAAAATAATTTTGTACTTACTTACATCCAAATTAGTTCGTGACATAATATCTAATAGTAAAGCAAATAAAAATAAAGAAATTCACTTGGGCCTTATGGCCTTATTACATCAATCAAAACCCAAAAATAATAAAATTTAAGTACTTAATATAAATAATAAATCCCAAATAATAAAAGTCTTTCCTTGCTATGCATGGCCACCTTTAGCTCCTGCAGACCCGGTCCATTCTCGATCATCTCTGAAAAATATTCCCCACGGGTGAGTCAACAGACTCAATGTGTACACAAACTAACATTCAACAATTCAGCATACATGTTCATATCAAAGACATATTCAAAAAAAAATGATGCAACCCAAACCCAAGCCTATTTGTCCATCCGCTACACACCACCCGTACTGCCGTCACACAGTGGGGACTACTAAGTCAACCCTCCATCCGCTACACACCATCGAAGGCGATCATTGCGACGGCGTGCTCATCGCCCATATAATTTGTGTCATTAGACACCATATTCAAATAATGTAACCGAAGTTACCAAATTCGAGATAATGTAACCGGTTACCATATTCAAATTTTGTGACCGTAGTCACCATATTCCGTTGGTGAGACCGAAGTCAACACCTTCTTCCCTTTCACATAGATCCCGAATGCCCCAAATATTTTATCATGCACAACACACTTATTTTCTCATTCATGTTACTATTCACATGTTCAAAATATATCATATTCATAATCCTATCGAGGTAGGAAACGTGCACAGTACTTCTTACCACATTTATGGTACTTAGCCATATTCACATTCTTATGCATATTCATATATTAAAAATAATTGCCATATGATATATCGAAAGTTAGTGTGAGTACACACACGATTTGCTTAATAGATTCCTTGAGATCCGAAAATCCCGATCTAGGCTTTAGATCTGTTAATTCCTATATTCGGCCCATCATATATAAACATATTAATAACCTTTTCGATTTTAAAACCAAATCCTACTAGGAATGGTATTACTAACACTTACCTTGTTTGCCGATTTGATTGATAATCAAATCCACGAAGATTTGTGTTCTTCCCTTGAAATCGGCTAACCATTAAATCCATTGATTTGATTAGTCTCTGATTAAAACAAATAGATCTAGACATTTAAGAAAGAACCTTGGCCGATTATAACCACTTACCTTAAGATGAGATCTCAAAAATCGGTTCCTTATTCCCTTTAGTGATATCGAAATTCCTATAATTCATATGTTAGATCTAACATATAAAACGTAACCTTCGACCAAGTATATATTTATCTTACCTTAGATCCTTGATCCTTGTTTTCAACAATTGTAGAAACCTGAGAGACCCCTTGCAGATTCGGCCAAAAAAAACAAGAATAGGGATTAGACCCTTCTCTTTCGGCAACTAGCAAAGAAAAGAATTTGAATAGCTTAACCTTACCTTTAATGCCTTTAGCTGATTGCTTCCTTGCCTAGGGTCACAGAGATTCGGCTATGGAGTTTTAATCAGGGATCAAAAGAAAAGGTTTTGGCTTGACAGATGAAGAAAAGAGAAGAAGAAAAGATGAAAAGAAAATTCGGCAGAGAAGGTTTAGCTAGGGGATTTTTGGCAGAGCTTAAAACAGATGGGAGATTAACCTTAACTCTCCTCCTTTAGCCGAAATTATCATGCCAAGAGTCCTTGACTTGGCCACCACTCTTCCTTTGTGATAATATCCTTTCTTTTATTTAAAAATAAAAGTGTTTAATCCATTATTTATCTCCTCAATAATCATATTAAAATTAATCCTATATTTATCGCTTATTATTCACATATTTGTGAAAATAAAACACTTCCTTGTTCTAGAAACCAGTGCCGTCCACCTCAGCCTTCTGGAAGCAAAAATATAACCTTCATTATCTGCTTCCCAAGTGACTCGAACTCAGGCCCAACACCTTGCATGTGGCGCCATTTCCAGAGGCCCTAAGTGACATCTTCAGGCCACTTTTCCAAGCATGTTTGTGTGTCAAATTTTACCAACTTTTACTTTTAAGGCCCCCTTGCCTTAATTTCCTATTCTAAACTTTAAAACTCATCATTTTAGGGTCATTTCCAAGTTTCCTAAAATTTTCGATCGGCTCTGTAACTTGCCATTTTTCTTACATTTCGAGGGTTCCAGAAATGTGTACTTTCCATTATTGAATCATTTCCTTACATTTCCAGGTTTCCAAAAATGTTCATGTCTATGCATTTCCAGGTTTCCAAAAATGTTCATTTCCATTTCTATGCATTTCTAGAATTCCAAAAATTTGTTCATAGTGCTTAAGACTTGTCATTTCGTACAATTAAACCGAAAATGCATAGGCCCTTTCCAGGATGTTACAAGACTCGTGCTCGTGCTACATTAGTCTTAGAACCGACTAAACCGTAGCTCTGATACCACTAAATGTAACACCCCATACCCGAGTCCGAAGCTCAGACAGGATACAAGACATTACCATGCTTGAACTTGCTTAATCATGACATTACGGGCTATAAAATTTCGTTCCAAAATTAAAACTTCTCATTCTTAAACGACTCGTACATTTCATGGGCCTATGAGGCCTTAAACTCGTGCTGATAAACTTTCGGAACCCAATCGAAAAACTTTTCTTTGAAACAGGGGTCACACGCCCGTGTAAGATAAGACACGCCCGTGGATAGACATACACGCTCAAGTCCCCAGACCGTGCCTAAAAACTCAGTATTCTGCTAATTTGCCCACGGCCAAGACATGCCTGTGGACTTAGATCGTGTACACATCTTGATATACTGACTTATTTCACACGGCCATAGTACGCCCGTGGACTTAGACCGTGTACTACAACTTGTTATTCTGTCTTAAGATGCAAAGGTGCAGGTTACGCACGGCCTAGACCCACGCCCGTGTGTCCAACCGTGTGGGCACTTAGAGGCTATTCACCAAGACAATTGCCACCCTGAAATTAAAATCCAATTCATACTCATTTCAACAACTCAATATTACAACATTCATGAATAATACTACATGCTTCATTGATAGTTATAAACACATACACTTGGCCAATCACTTAGCCATATACAAAAGGATAACAAACTTAATAGCCTATACTTTGGCTCTTCTAAAAACATTTACTCAAAATGTAATGCTTCCTATACATGCCATACTTAATAAGACAACTTGGCTATACCCAAATAGCGATTCATAGTGTGCTCCGAGCTCCGATGATGGTGATCCTCGATATTAGCTTGGCGGGACTACATGGAAAGAAAGAATGAAAGACATAAGCGTTTAGCTTAGTAAATTTGCATAATTCACATAGCAACATTCTTACTTAATATAGACCATTTGATATAAACAATGGTATCATAAATTCAGCTATAAAGCTTACTTACTCATACTTGATTCTTACATATCTCATAAAACTTACTAATCTCATACTTGATAGGCAAACAAAGTACCTGTATCACTTGATCACTTTAATCAGCATACTTGAACATAATATTCATAATTTCTAATTCATAATTCATAACATGAATAATACTCATTTTCACTTAATAATAACTTTGCTTACTTACCTTTCTTGTTATCTTAATGGAGCTTAACTCGTTTGCCCAATGAATTTATATGAATAACCGAGGATACTAAATCTCATCTTAGTTTCGAGGCCATGTCTTGACATGGACTTATACAAAGTCTTTCTCGTGAGTTCCCTTGGGAACTTACCATTGCCATGTCTTGACATGGTCTTACTTGGTATCTTTGCTCATGAACTGGTCAATGCCGAGCCTTGGCTTGGACTTACTTGAAATCTCTTTCTCTTGATAACTTTTCAATGCCAAGCTTGCCTTGGACTTACATGATAACTTCTCAATGCCAAGCTTGCCTTGGACTTACATGATAACTTGCTTGCTTGCCGATGTCATGCCTCGGCTTGGTCTTATACGGACTTTCTTGTTTCATGTGGTAGATCGAGTATCCTAAGCTATTCAACTTCAATCAGGGCTTTCTCATGCTTGATCTCATTAATTTCTTTGTTTAACATAACATTAAACATTTTCATAATAACATTGTACATTATACTAAGCAATTCAATGATATAAATCATAAAGCTTAGAAATCATACAAACTTACCTCAATATACAAAATGTAGCTAGGTATGCAATTTAGTCCTCGACCTTGTTCTTGCCTCAGTTTCGATCCGGGCTTCGTTTTTCTTGATCTATAGTCATAAATAGATCATTTAATACTCACATTGACTAAATTGACTCTTTACTCATATTTTGGCAAAATTACTATTTTGCCCCTATACTTTCTCATATTTGCACTTTTGCCCCAAGGCTCGTAAAATAATTCTCATTCAAATTTCTTAGACTTCATGCTTAGCTGATTCATTTTCTCTGCTATGACAATCCTCAATTCTCACTATTTCTACTATGTATGAACAATCTCATAACTTTTACAAACTAGTCCCTATGCTCATTTTTCATGAAATTCACTTAGAAAAAGATGTTTATCTAACATTAAACTCTCATAAACTTCCATAAAACATCATTTAACAAGCATATCTTTCATGGGTAGATTTTTGAACATACACCTTAGCTCACTTTATAGCTAAAAATAGCTAATTCATAATACGAGAACTTCAAAAATACGAAGAATATTAAAAATGGGGCTAAGATAAACTTACTAGCAAGCTTGAAAGATGAACAAACCCTAGCTATGGGTTCTTTGAAAATTTCGGCAATGAGGAAGAAGATGATAGTGATTTTTGTCATCTTTTTCCTTTATTAATCATTTAATAGACAAATGACTAAAATGCCCTTCTCCTAAAAATTCTCTATTTACTAACTCATGTCCATTTTTTTTCCAAAAATTATGATTTGGGAAAATTGCTATTTAAGGACTTATAATTGCTATTCTAAAGCTATTTCATACAAAATGCTTCTAGAAACTCATATTTTGCAACTTTTGCAATTTGGTCCTTTTTGACCATTCAACCTCAATTTAGCAAAATTGCTTCATGAAACTTTCACACTAACATGCAAGCATGGCATGAACCTTAAAAACTCATAAATTTACCTCGGATTCGTGGTCTTGCACCACTATTCCGACTAGGCCCTAAATCGGGCTGTTACAAGTGCTCGGTTGGATCGGTTTTCTTGGTTCAGCTCAACTGGTTCCCTTTTCATAATTAATTAACAATAATTTATTTAACCCAAATTAAATTGGATTAAAATTAAAATTAATTATATTATGAATTAATACACATAATTTGGACCGTCTTAGGCTGAAAAATTAGTTCGCCTTGATGCTTAAAAATTGCTTCTCAATTTTACACTTCTACCAATGTCTGCCGAGCCGTTTTTCGCCCTTCGTGCGAATATGTCGAAATTGATCAAAATTAATTAAAATTTATTATAAAATTAAGTAAAATTAAACATGTTAATAATTTGAGTACAATTTAATTATTTTATAATAATTATATATTTTTCGACAAGAATTTTACCGAAACTGCATGAATTTGAGTTAAAAAGGGCATGAAAAAGTGTGTATATTTTCGTGTTTCCACATGGCCGTGTGACAGCCCGTGTCCTAAGTCATGTGCTACCAAATTGATTCCTTAAACAAGCTAAATCAAGCCAAAACTTTCCCAACAAGGTACACATAAAACACCAACCATTCCATGACCAAAAAACATACTCTTACACTTTAAACATATCAAAATTAGTAACCTAGACTTCAAACCAATGTACCATTCATAAGTACCTCAATTATAACCCAACAATACACCAAACATTTATCCATTAACACACCTCAATCAACATTCATAACCAACCATACTATTTTCTTCTATTCATACTAATAAAGTTTACCATTCAACATCACATAACATAATCACAATACTAAATAACTTTTCATATCTTCCAAACTTCTATTGTTAACATTCTTATAACAAAACCTATATACATGCCACAACCCAAAATGAGATATACAAGCTACCAAGAGTTAATGGATAGTGTGAGCTTTGATGTCGATTCTTTGAGTCGTCTGCAGCCGTTAACTACAAAATAACATGAGAAAAATCGTTAAGCTTAAATGGCTTAGTAAGATCATAGTGTAAATTCTACTTGACTTGCTTTTAGTAAGGAATCACCTAAATGTTATAACATGTTAACTAAAATTCTCAATTGCTTTGTCTATAATTTTTCAAGAACTCATCATAACTTGAATATGACCACTCCATGCAATTCTTCATATCATATATTCAAGTTCAGCATTATCCAGTTCAAATACTCAAACTTCATTCATTTTCAAGGGCATCATAGATGCAAAAACAGGGGCACCAAAGTGCATTCAGGAGCACAAGTGTGCAATCAGGGCACCGAAGTGCAATCAGGGCCACAAATGTGCTATCAGGGCACCGGAGCACATTCAGGGGCACGAATGTGCTATCAGGGGTACCAGAATGCATTCAAGGGCACGAATGTGCAAATAGGTACACCAAAGTGTTCACAGGGGCACCGAGGTGCAATGAAAGCACTTCAGATTTCCATATTCATATTAGAAATCATTACAGTCCCATACAATTCATTTCATATCCAACAAACACTACTAATAACTACTTCTCAATATCATGTATATATATAATACTTACATTCCTAACAATTATACTCACATGTACGTTAAAAAAGATCAATTAACAAGATAATAACCATATAAATTACAATTTAAACACATTAAATAGCAAATAACTATGAACTTACCTCTAAAACACTCTCGGTTTAAACACAGGGACTACACCGTAATTTTTCCTTTTCCTCGGTTATTGTCTTTTTTATTCAAATCTTGATCTATATAATAATTAAATATAATATATTAAATTCACATTCAATTCAATACATATGACTCTTAACTTTTCATTAACTACATATTTTCCTTAAACTTTTACATTTTTCACAATTTAGTCCCTAAACTTAAAATCTCTGATTTTAGCAAAATTTTCCATTTATTCATGCTAGCCGAATATTTATCCTCTAATTTCCAGCCCAAAAAAATTCTAAATTCAAAATATTTTCCCATGAATTCTATTATTTACCCAATTCAATCCTTTAATAAAAAACTAACAAAATTACTTAATAAACTAATTCAAATTAACACCTATAATTTCCACTCCATCAAATAACACCCAAATCAACAAGGTTTCATCAATGGCACCATTTAAAATCTTTGATAGTTTTAAAAATGATCTCAAAAACATAAAAATTACAAGAAACGTTACAAAAATTACTCACGTGCATGCATCCAAAGCTTGGCCGAACCCTAACCTTGCACAAACATGGTGTTTCGGTGGTGGAAGAGAACAATATAAGAAGATGATAGTTTTATCATATTTTTGTTTCTTTTATTATTTTTATTAAATTACCAAAATGCCCTTTAATTAAAATTATAAAACATCAAATATGCATACCCTTAGCCGTCCAACATAATTAGAAATGGTTTAATTACTATTTAAGGCCTCCAACTAAGTTTCTATAGCTATAAAACTCAATTTACTAATAACAACTAACTTTTACCACTTTTACGATTTAATCCTTTTTACTTAATTAACTATCTAAACATTATAATTTCTTGACCATATTTTAATATGACCCTCATATAACTCTTTAAGCATTAATTAAATAATAAAACACTTCACATATCAGAGTTGTTGTAACACCCCTAACCCATATCCATCGCTGGAACAGGGTTACGGAGCATTACTAGTTATTTCAGAACATTTTCAGATAATTTGAGTAAAATACTAATCATTTTCCGAGAACAATCATAACGTTTCTTTGATTGGACCCTCGAGGTCCAATACTAACTTTAGAAACAAGACGGGACTAAATCGGAAGCTCAGAGAATTTTTTGCAAACTTTTAAATTTTTTCTCATGTATAAGGGTCACATGCCCGTGTGGGTTGTTTACACGCCCGTGTAGATTGGCCGTGTGGTTCACACAGCCAAGTGATACAAGTCACACGGCCGTGCCTATAGCCCGTGTAACTCTCTGACTTATAAGTATTAGGGTGTATTTTTCATGCGGCCAAGCCACACGCCCGTGTGCTAGGCCGTGTGGTCAATTTATTTTTCAAAAACTTAAGTGCAGGTCTCACAGGGCCATGACACAAGCTCATGTTCAAGGCCGTGTCACCCACACGACTGAGACACACGCCCGTGTCTCTGCCCGTGTGCTCAATTCTGAGCATTCTGTTTTGCAAAATTAAAATACAGGGGACACATGGCCAGACCACATGCCTATGTACCAGGCCGTGTGGACAAAATAAGGCCATTTCCTAGCCTCATTTCTCACCCAAATTTACCATTTTCCTGCACCAATACTTACAAGTAAAATCCAACCAATTACAAGTATAATTCAAGCCAATTTTTATCATCCAAATTGATACATTTAATCATGTATATGTGTTTAATGACTTACCTTTATATAACTTACATATTGTGCAAAATTAAGTATTCATACTTATCATTTTAGTTGTTGTAATAACTCAACCATATCATATATCAAACATAAGTTTATTAGCCATTCCAATGGCTAAATTTCATCCATCATTTACATACTATCATTTAATTTAGTTAGCCTATACATGCCATTATCAAAACAAGATTATCATTTATACCAAAACAACAGGTTGATAGTGTGATGATTTGCTCCGACCGATCTCCAACCTTCACGAGCTTTGAGCACTATAAAACAAGGAAAATAAAACCTAGTAAGCATATTATGCTTAGTAAGCTCGTATAACAGAAATTAAACTTACCCATTACATTCAATATATTAACCATACAATACATACTTTCCATCAATTTGGCAATTTTCCTATTCACACACACTCAACCAACATGTTAGTCACAAATATGCCAATATGCATAGATGAGCTCATCATGCCATATTCAGATTCCATCTCGTGCTTCTCATGTCATATATGTATTTTATCTGTTGAATCATTGAATTTCCGATGGATATTTCAAGAAGTACACTCGAGGTGTACAATTCCATTACCCGTCAATTCATGTACAGTAGTACCTTATAGGTACACTCTTGAGCCACATATCACACAACAGAATTACCAGTCCAGGCTAAATTCTAGCTGTAACATATGCTCAAAAGGCTTTGTCGGATTACCAGTCCAGGCTAAATCCTTTATATGACAAAGAATTCCCTATAGAGTCCAATCTGGATTACCAGTCCAGGCTAAATCCAATCAATTAGGATTACCAGTCCAGGCTAAATCCTAATTGAAACACATGCTCGAGAGGCTCATTTCGGATTACCCGTCCGGGCTAAATCCATTCTGCAACACATGCAGTTTTATCAGGGAAATCACCTTTATCCGTCGGAATTCAATATTCACATGGAATTTAACCCTTTTCAATAAATTTCCAACATATATCATTTCTTCCATTACAATTTCAATACATTTCATATATACAATCTCATATAACATATTCAATGTAATATAGCATTCAAAACAACACATTTCTATGCTCATTTAAGTTATACGAACTTACCTCGATATTTGTTCGTATTTGAAAATCTTCTAATCCAAGACTTTATCTTTTCCTCGATCTAACTCTTTGCTTGACTTTTTCGGATCTATATAAATGAATTTAATCATCATTTCAATCCATTTCATATTCACTTGAACTCAATTTACATTCTAGGCAAAAGTACCATTTTACCCCTAAACTTTTAATTAATTCCAATTTTGTCCCTAGCATCGGAAATTGAAATTTATGCAATTTAATCCCTATTCCAAGCCTAACCAAAATTCTAATATAACTTTTACAGCACATGTATTCTCTAAATTTCAAAATTTTCCATGGGTTTAACCATTTTTCAATTTAGTCCCTAAATTAAATTTCCATCAAATTTCACTTTGTAAATGTTGTTTATTTATCAACAAATTTTCATTTTCTACCATAAACTTCTAAATTTCAGCATATTCATCCATGGAAAAATTTCCATACTTTGATATCTTTTCAAATTAACCCCCAAAATAGAGAAATTAGACTTTCTTGATCTCAAAAATATAAAAATCATTAAAAACGGAACAAGAAACTTACCAATTTATGCCTTGAAAGCTTCTTTCCTCTCTCCTAGGGTTTCCATGTATTTTTAGGGAGGAAGATGATATGAAAATGTTTTCTTTTTCATTTAATTTAATTATCATCCATTAACTTTCTTTCTTTCCAATTTAATCCTTAACCTTTTCTAATTTTTCCATGGATGATTCACCAAAAATATCTATATAATTTTCCTCAATGGTTTAATTTCCATATAAGGACCTCACATTTTGAATTCCATAGCTATTTAATCCTTATAGCTACTAAAATTCAACTTTGACATTTTATGCAATTGAGTCCTTTCCTCAATTAGACACGTAATCAATAAAATTTTCCTATCAAAATTTTCATATAGCCTTTCTATCATATCACTAATCATATTATGAAATTAAAATAATTTATTTTTCTGACTCGGATTTGTGGTCCCGAAACCACTATTCTGATTTCACTAAAATTGGGCTGTTACAGTTGTAGTCTCGAAATCACTGTTTTTGGCATCAATGAATAACAGGTTATTACAACTCTCCCACATATATAAATTTTCATTCTCGAAAATTTTACCAGAGAAAAGGTTCGAATACTGAGATTTCATATTTTCTTCTGTTTCCCACATCGCTTCTTCAATCCCATGTCGTAGCCATAACACTTTAACCAAGGGTACGAATTTATGTCTCAATTCTTTTATTTCTCGGGTTAAGATCTTTACAGGTTCTTCATCAAAAGTTAAATCAAGCTATAATTCAATTTCTTCTGTAGTTAAAATATGTGTCAGATTAGACCGGTATCGTTGAAGCATTGACACGTGAAAAACATTATGAATTCTATCGAGTTCTAGAGGTAAAGCCAAACGATATGCTACCGGTCCTATTCTTTCAAGAACTTCATACGACCCAATAACTCTAAGACTGAGCTTCCCCTATCTACCAAATCGTAACACTTTCTTCTAGGGCCCAATAATGTTGCCAAATCTTCAATGCAAAAACTACTGCAGCCAGTTCCAAATCGTGTATCGGATAGTTCAGCTCGTGAGGCTTCAACCATCTCGAGGTGTAGGCAATTACTTTTCCATTCTGCATCAACACACAGCCTAAACCATAACGAGATGCATCGCTATACTGTAACAGCCCAATTT
The DNA here is from genome assembly GCA_025698515.1 of Gossypium sturtianum. Lineage (NCBI taxonomy): Eukaryota > Viridiplantae > Streptophyta > Magnoliopsida > Malvales > Malvaceae > Gossypium > Gossypium sturtianum. Next base: position 111,805,596 of record CM046952.1, read on the forward strand.
TGGGTCTAGTCGGAACAGTGGTTTCGGGACCACAAATCTGATGTAGTAAAATTTATTTTTATTATATTTTAATGGTCTAAAATTTTACGGAATAGTTTCGTGAAAATTTCGTTTGAAAATTTTGACTTTTGGGTACTCAATTTAGTCAAAAAGACTAAATTGTAAAAAGTGCAAAACTTGAATTCTAAATGTTAGAGGTGTCCAATTGCTATGAGATTTTAAATTAGAGGTCCTTAAATGGTAATTAGACCATTGGTTAAGTTGGTGGATAAAAATGGACATGGTTTGGTATGTTTTCAAAGTTTTTCATTAAGGGCAATTTGGTAATTTGGTAATTAAATGAATTAAAAAGCCAAATTAAAAGCCAATTTTTGTCTATCTTCTTCCCCTTGGCTAAATTTTACATGGAGAAGATATGGATAGGGTTTTTCAAGCTTTCAATCTCAATTGTAAGTCCGTTCTAGCCCCATTTTTAATGCTCTTTACATTTTTGAAGTCGTTGTAACTCAGTCTTTCTATTTCTACCATCAATTTGAAGAGATGTCAAGGTCTAAAATTTTACCCATGATGGATGTTTGTGTATTTTGATGCCTAATTGTGGAAAATGCATGTTTGGTGTATGATAAACGACTTTTGCTAAGTGATTTTCGGTGAAAATGCCTAAAATGACTTGTTTGTAAAAGTTTTAAAATATGGTGTAAAAATGTGAATAAATGAAAATTGTGGGCTGTTATAAGCATTTATAAGGTTCAGCTAGGCATGGGTATTGAAGAAATTGAGTACATTTCATTTTACGAGGCTAGGGACAAAATTGTAAAAATGTCAAACTTTAGGGGCAAAAATGTAATTTTTGCCATAATGTGATTTTGGGCGAATTTGAATTGTGTAATGATTGAATAAGTTAAATTTGATATTATAGATGTAACACCCCTTACCCGTGTCCGACACCAGAACCAGATACGAGGCATTACCATGCTTGACCTTGCTTGAACGTGTAATTACGGGCAATAAAATTTCGTTAGACTTAAAACGTTCCTTTCTTGATCATAACATTCATATTATGGGCCTACGAGGCCTTAAACATTCACCCGGAAGGTTTCAGAGTTCAACCGGAAACTTTCGCTCTCCTTAAAAGTTTTTGCCTAAACAGGGGCCACACGCCCGTGTGGTTCAAGGGACACGCCCGTGTGCCCCTAAGACATGCCCGTGTTCGACACCCATGGTCAAAACTGACTTATTTCACACGGCTGAGCACACACCCGTGCCTATAACCCGTGTGCTTCACACGGCCTAGACACGCCCGTGTCTCCTGCCCGTGGAGCTCTCTGTCTATGACGTCATCAAATTCTAATTAGTACACGGCCAGGGCACACGCCCGTGTGCTAGCCCGTGTGACGAATCACATTCTCGTAATTAAGTGCAGTGGACACACGGCCTATCAACACACCCATGGGGCTGGCTGTGTGTCACACACGGCCTAGACACACGCCCGTGTGTCTACCCGTGTGGACAGCTATAGGCTATTTTCCAAGCCTTTTGCCACCCTAAAACATAAACTCATTCATTTCATCTCAAGGAGCATGTAATATAACAATATCAACCCATGAAGAACCATTAAAATTAACATGCATTCCATCCACATTTCACTTATTACCTTGCATGAATTTTCATTTCATTATATCCATCAACCTTAAAACATGAACTTGACAATTTTGGCCAATTCATCATGACCCTTTTACAAAATGGGTGTAAAACATTGATAGCCAACCCATTAGCCCTTAAACATGACATGACACATAATGATCAATCCATATACATTCCATACTCAAAATGGATTAGCTTTACTATACCAAAGAGCGGTTGATAGTGTGTTTTCGAACTCCGACGTTCAATGATCCCTGAGCTAACTTGGCGAAACTACAAGGAACAGGGAAAAGAGAGGGGTAAGCATATAGCTTAGTAAGTTTGCATGAAATTCTAGAACAACATAATAACTCGAACATCTCATTCATATCATGAAACAATGGCAATATAAGCCTCAAATGATTGAGCATACTTACTCGTACTTATCCGCACTTAATCATACTTATTCTTACCCGTCTTATGTCAATATGGTTTCATAACTTGTACTTACTCATGTTACATGTATCACTTAATCACGTGGCTTAGCACATATGCTAACATGAACATAAACTCAAATCATCATCATTCTTATGATGATTGAAACTTAAAGTCATCTATAAACGGATTTGGCTCTACCCCATTTTACATACTTAACTCTTTTGACCATGAACTAATCAAATAATCGTGGGTTATTCGAACTCATCGTGCATGAATCTTGATGCCAACGCCATATCCCGGATATGGTCTTACATGGGATCACCTCTTGATGCCGATGCCATATCCCAGATATGGTCTTATACGGGATCTCATAACTCGATGTCGATGCCATGTCCCAGACATGGTCTTATACGAGATCGTACATAGATGTCGATGCCATATCCCAGATATGGTCTTATACGAGTTCATTCTTAGGTGCCGAAGCCATCTCCCAGACATGCTCTTACACGGGACCTTCCTTTTCTCATATGAATACATAAATAATATACTTATTCCGGAACTATAACCGGGACTTCAACTTAGCCTATTCTCACCATTTCCTCATCGAGGCTTCATCGCTCGATTTTATTAACAATAACATTCATTACCATAATATTAAGAATTTTAATTATCAAACATTATGAAATTCTAACTTCATACAAACTTACCTCGAATCTCAAAATGTGTGTCTATACTCGATTTAGTCCTCGATTCTATTCTTGCCTCAGTTTCAATCCGAGCTTCGCGTTACTTGATCTATAATAAAAATTTCACTTGTTAAATACACACATTGACTAAATCGACTCATAATTCATATTTTGGCAAAATTATGATTTTGCCCCTAAATTTTACATATTTACACTTTGGCCCCTAGGCTCGTAAAATGATTTTTATGCAACTTTATTGCATTTCAAGCCTAGCCGAATCATATTATCAACTATAAAAACCTTCAATTTCCACTATTTCACTCATGTATGACCATTTCTATAACTTTTACAATTTGGTCCTTTTTAGCATTTTTCATGAAAATCACTTAGAAAAAGATGTTTATCATACATCAAACTTTCATATTCTTCCATAAAACATTAAAATATATGCATGTCATACATGGGTAAAATTTTGAACATGAACCCTAGCTCAAAATATAGCTAGAATTAGCTAAATCGAGCTACGAGGGTCTCAAAAATACAAAGAATATTAAAAACGGGGCTAGGATGCACTTACTATCAAGCTTGGAAAGTGAAGAAAACCCTAGCTATGACTCCTTAGGATTTTCGGCACAAGAGGTTGAAGATGGACATGATTTTGGCCTTATTTTTTCTTTTAATTCTTTTATTTACCAAATGACAAAAATGCCCTTAATGACTCTTTCTTGAGATTTTTCCTTCCCATGTCCATTTTTGTCCATCATCAAATATAATGATCTAATTGGTAAATAAGGACTCTAGAAATTTTCATAATTTTATTTCATACTTGAACCTTCTAGAATCTCATATTTTCTATTCTTTGCAATTTAGTCCTAATGGACAATTTAACCACTAATCAATAAAATCGCTTCATGAAATTTTTACACAATCATGTAATCACCTCATAACCCTTTTAAAAATCATAAAACTCATATTTTATCTTCGGATTTGTGGTCTCGCACCACTATTCTGACTAGGCCCTAAGTCGGGCTGTTACAATTCTCCCCCCTTAGGGATTTTCGTCCCAGAAAATCTTACCAGGGAAAAGGTTTGGGTACTGGTTCCATATAGTCTCCTCGGGCTCCCATGTAGCCTCTTCTACTCCATGTCTTTGCCACAATACTTTCACAAGAGCTACACTTTTATTTCTTAACTGTTTGACTTCCCGTGCTAAGACCTTAACTGGTTCCTCACCATATGTCATGTTGGGTTGAATCTCAACCTCAGTCGGTGTGATTACATGCGAAGGGTCTGATCGGTAATGTCATAACATCGACACGTGAAACACATCATGAATCTTTTCTAACTCAGTCGGCAAGGCCAACCGATAGGCTACCGGTCCAATCCTCTCGGTAATCTCATATGGTCTGATAAAACGCGGGCTTAACTTGCCTTTCCGGCCAAATCTAAGAACTTTCTTCCATGGCGACACTTTCAAGAATACTCTATCACCGACTTGATATTTAATCTCTTTCCTTTTTAAATCAGAGTAGGATTTTTTTCTATCAGAAGCAGCTTTTAAACAGTCTCGAATCACCTTTACTTTTTCTTCAGTTTCTCTAACCAAGTTAACCCCGTGAATCTGGTTCTCCTTAAGCTCAGTCCAGTATAAAGGCGTTCGGCACTTACGCCCATATAAAGCCTCATAAGGCGCCATCTTCAAACTTGACTGAAAATTATTATTATAAGCAAACTCTACCAACGGTAGATACTTCTCCCAACTGCCTTGAAATTCAAGAATACAGCACCGGAGCATATCCTCAAGTACTTGTATTAATCTCTCCGACTGTCTGTCGGTTTGGGGGTGAAAGGCTGTACTAAAGTTCAACCTTGTGCCCAAGGCCTCTTGCAACTTTTTCCAGAATCTAGACGTGAATCTCAGATCTCGATCCGATATAATAGATAAAGGCACTCCATGCAGCCTTACTATCTCTGAGATATACAAGTTTGCCAACTTGTCAAGTGAGTAATCAACTCGTACAGGTATGAAATGGGTTGACTTCGTAAGTCTATCGACTACAACCCATACTGCATCTTTCTTGCTCGGTGTCAACGGCAACCCTGTTACAAAATACATGGTAACTTGGTCCCATTTCCACTCGGGTACCATTATAGGTTGAAGCAAACCCGAGGGTACTTGGTGTACAGCCTTTACCTGCTGACAAATCAAACATCTTGAAACAAATTTAGAAATATCTTTCTTCATACTCGGCCACCAATACCATTTCTTCAGATCATTATACATCTTAGTGCTACCCGGATGCACAGATAAACATCCGCTATGTGCCTCATGCAAAACTTTACGAATGAGCTCATCATTTCTTGGTACACATACTCGGTCCCTGAACATTAAACATCTGTCTAAATTAATTTAGAATTCAGACTCAATACCGGCCTCACATTGAACTCTTTTGGCTTGCAAGTCACTATCATCTTTCTGAGCCTCATAGATCTCTTGGAGAAACATTGATCTAGCCTTCAACTCAGCTAAAATGGAATCGTCCTCTGACACGGTCATCTGTGTATTCATAGCCCTCAAGACAAATAAGTATTTTCTACTTAAGGCATCGGCGACTACGTTCGCCTTTCCCGGGTGGTAATCAATGATTAGCTCATAATCTTTTATCAACTCTAACCATCTTCGTTGCCTTAAGTTTAATTCTTTCTGAGTCATCAAATACTTTAGACTTTTGTGATCGGTGAATATCCAAAATCTTTCACCATATAAATGGTGTCTCCATATCTTTAATGCAAACACGATGGCGGCCAATTCTAAATCGTGCGTCAGGTAATTCTTCTCGTGCGACTTTAACTGTCTAGAGGCATATGCTATCACCTCACCTTCTTGCATAAGTACATAGCCTAATCCATTCAAGGATGCATCGCTGTAGATCACAAATTCTTTTCCTGGTTCATGTTGCACTAGAACTGGAGCCTCTGCCAACATTGCCTTTAATCTCTCAAAACTCTGTTGGCACTTTTCTGTCCATTCAAACTTTACATTTTTCTACAACAGTTTCGTTATTGGGGTAGCTATCATAGAGAACCCCTTGACAAACCGTCTATAATAGCCAGCTAGGCCCAGAAAACCTCTAACTTCTGATACATTTTTCGGTAGTTTCCAGTCAACAATAGCCAAAATTTTGCTTGGGTCAACTTGAACCCCATCTCCCAAGACAATGTGTCCCAAAAATCCAACTTCCTTGAGCCAAAATTCGCTTTTGCTGAACTTGGCGTACAACTGATTATCTCGTAGAATCTGTAAAACTGTCCTTAGATGTTCAGAATGCTCACCCTCATCACGAGAGTATATCAATATATCATCAATAAAAACAACGACGAACTTATCCAAAAATGGCCGAAAGATGCGATTCATTAAATCCATAAACACCACCGGGGCATTAGTTAAATCAAAAGGCATGACTAAAAATTCATAATGCCCATACCTCGTCCAAAATGCAGTCTTCGGCACATTTGAGTCTTTGACTCTCAACTAGTAGTATGCCGAGCTCAAGTCTATCTTGGAGAACACAGTGGCTCCCTTCAATTGATCGAACAAATCGTTGATCCTTGGCAACGGATACTTGTTCTTCACTGTTACCTTATTAAGCTACCGGTAATCTATACATAACCTCATGGAACCATCTTTCTTCTTCACAAATAGCACTGGAGCACCCCATGGAGAACAAACAGGTCTAGCAAAACCTTTGTCCGTTAGCTCTTGTAATTGTGCCTTCAATTCCTTCAATTCCGTTGGTGCCATTTGGTAAGGAGCAATTGATATCGGTACTGTACCGGGAGCTAACTCAATGCTGAACTCGGCCTCTCTAACTGGAGGTAGTCCCAGTAATTCCTCGGGAAAAACATCTGAGTGCTCACATACTATCGGAATTGATTCAATCTTTAACTCGGTTTCTTTAGCATTCATCACAAAAGCTAGATATGCCTCATACCCTTTTCTTACATACCTCTAAGTCGACATATGAGAGGTCACAACCGGCGATCTGTCTTGTTCATCTGATTCAACACGAAGAGTGTCCCTATTTTCACATCTCAACTCAATATATTTCTTTCCACAGTTTACAGTCACACCATGATTGGTTAGCCAGTCCATACCAAGAATTACATTAAATTCATCAAATGGAAATAGCATGAGATTTGCCTTAAAATAATGACCTCTAATCATCAATGGACAATCTTTGTATACTTTATCAACTAGCACACTTTTGCCTAAAGGATTAGACACCTTTATCACAAATTCTGTAGACTCTACGGGCATACTCATTCTAGATACTATTTTCATGCATATGTATGAATGGGTAGATCCCGGATCTATTAAAGCAATAACTTTAGTATCGTAGAGAGAAAATATACCCGTAACCACATCAGGAGATGATGCCTCTTCGCGAGCGTGAATGGCATAGGTCCTCGCAGGCGCTCTGCCCTCAGGTCTCGCAGTCTGCTCTTTGTGAGTATTCTTACTACTTGCCCCGCTTCTTGGGTTTCTCTTTGGTCTCCCTCTAGCAGTGCCTCCCGGTCTTGCATCTTGAGGCTTCTCTTTCTCATTCCCTTCTAGGCAATCTCTAATAAAATGGTCTAGAGACCCACACCTGAAGCAGGCATTTTCATTGGCTCAACATTCACCGGAATGACGTCTGCCACACTGCGGACACTCCGGTCTACTCGGTCTGGCGTTGCCAACACTAGCAACCGATGTGGTCTGGGCTTTAGATCCTGAATATTGTTTACTCTTGCTTTTGCCTGAGAACCCGACTGAAGTAGCTGATCGGGTAGGAAAATCTCTCGACTTCTTAGATGAAGATTGAAATGACTTACTCAATTGTCTCTTCATTGAGTCACGAGACTCATCTCTGCTTTCCTTTTCTACTTAACTAGATCTTCGACCTTACAGGCTCTATCTACTAACACAAAAAATTCTTTCAACTCGAGGAAACCAACAAACAGCTTAATATATTCATTTAGTCCATCCTCAAATCTCTTACACATAATGGCTTTGGAGGACACACATTCCCGAGCGTACTTGCTGAGCCTCACAAACTCACACTCGTACTCAGTCACTGACATCTTTCCTTGTTTCAATTCAAGGAATTCCTTTCTCTTCTGGTCAATAAATCTTTGACTTATATACTTCTTTCAGAATTATTCTTGGAAAAATTCCCATGTAATCCTTTCCCTTAGTACTATCGACACAAGGGTATTCCACCACTGGTAAGCGGAATCTCTCAGAAGAGAAACCACACATTTCATGCACTCTTCAGGTGTGCACGATAACTCATCAAATACTCAAATGGTGTTTTCAAGCCAGAATTCTGCTCTTTCTGGGTCATCATCCTTACTAGCCCTGAATTCTTTAGCCCCTTGTTTTCGGATTCTATCAACCGGAGGCTTTTCTCTTCTTACAAATTCTACCACTTGGGGCGCTACATGGGTAGGTTGAGGAATAGGCGGGGGTGGAAGAGGTGGAGCATTAGGATTTGCTCGAAGGTACTCTGTGTACCAATTGCTCATCATACCGAGAAAGGCTTCCTGGGCCTCTTCTCCTTGACCCAAAGTCTCGAGTCTACTTTCTACTGGCGCGGTCCCTTGCGCGGGAGCTGGCGCATTACTTGCAGCATCATCAGCTGCAGCTCGGTCAGGATCAGGATCCATTAACTAAAAAAATACAATTCAAATTGTCAGGAGTCGTCACACTATCATTACACAAGTACCCTTACGTATGGCATGTATAGCTAGACTCATACTCACGCTACGTTAGTCCAAGAATCGACTAAGCCGTAGCTCTGATACCACTAAATGTAACACCCCTTACCCGTGTCCGACACTGGAACCGGATACGAGGCATTACCATGCTTGACCTTGCTTGAACGTGTAATTACGGGTAATAAAATTTTGTTAGAATTAAAACCTTTCTTTCTTGATCATAACATTCATATTATGGGCCTACGAGGCCTTAAACATTCACCTGGAAGGTTTAGGAGTTCAACCGAGAGCTTTCGCTCTCTTTAAAATTTTTTGCCTAAACAGGGGTCACAGGCCTGTGTGGTTCAAGGGACACGCCCGTGTGCCCCTAAGACATGCCCGTGTTCGACACCAGTGGTCGAAACTGACTTAGTTCACACGGCTGAGCACACGCTCGTGCCTATAACCCGTATGCTTCACACGGCCTAGACACGCCTGTTTCTCCTGCCCGTGGAGCTCTCTGTCTATGACATCATCAAATTCTAATTAGCACACGGCCAGGGCACACGCCCGTGTGCTGGCCCGTGTGATGAATCACATTCTCGTAATTAAGTGCAGGGGACACACGGCCTATCAACACACCTATGGGGTGTGTCTACCCGTGTGGAAATCTATAGGCTATTTCCAAGCCTTTTACCACCCTGAAACATAAACTCATTCATTTCATCTCAAGGAGCATGTAATATAACAATATCAACCCATGAAGAACCATTAAAATTAACATGCATTCCATCCACATTTCACTCATTAACTTGCATGAATTTTCATTTCATTATATCCATCAACCTTAAAACATAAACTTGACAATTTTGGCCAATTCATCATGACCTTTTTACAAAATGAGTGTAAAATATTGATAGCCAACCCATTGGCCCTTAAACATGACATGACACATAATGATCAATCCCTATACATGCCATACTCAAAATGGATTAGCTTTACTATACCAAAGAGCGGTTGATAGTGTGTTTTCGAACTCCGACGTTCAATGATCCCCGAGCTAACTTGGCGAAACTACAAGGAACAGGGAAAAGAGAGGGGTAAGCATATAGCTTAGTAAGTTTGCATGAAATTCTAGAACAACATAATAACTCGAACATCTCATTCATATCATGAAACAATGGCAATATAAGCCTCAAATGATTGAGCATACTTACTGCATTACTTATCCGCACTTAATCATACTTATTCTTACCCGTCTTATGTCAATATGGTTTCATAACTTGTACTTACTCATGTTACATGTATCACTTAATCACGTGGCTTAGCACATATGCTAACATGAACATAAACTCAAATCATCATCATTCTTATGATGATTGAAACTTAAAGTCATCTATAAACAGATTTGGCTCTACCCCATTTTACATACTTAACTCTTTTGACCATGAACTAATCAAATAATCGTGGGTTATTCGAACTCATCGTGCATGAATCTTGATGCCAACGCCATATCCCAGATATGTTCTTACATGGGATCACCTCTTGATGTCGATGCCATATCCCAAATATGGTCTTATACGGGATCTCATAACTCGATGTCGATGCCATGTCTCAGACATGGTTTTATACGAGATCGTACATAGATGTCGATGCCATATCCCAGATATGGTCTTATACGAGATCATTCTTAGGTGCCGAAGCCATGTACCAGACATGGTCTTACACGGGACCTTCCTTTTCTCATATGAATACATAAATAATATACTTATTACGGAACTATAACTGGGACTTCAACTTAGCCTATTCTCACCATTTCCTCATCGAGGCTTCATCTCTCGATTTTATTAACAATAACATTCATTACCATAATATTAAAAATTTCACTTATCAAACATTATGAAATTCTAACTTCATACAAACTTACCTCGAATCTCAAAATGTGTGTCTATGCTCGATTTAGTCCTCGATTCTATTCTTGCCTTGGTTTCAATCCGGGCTTCGCATTTCTTGATCTATAATAACAATTTCACTTGTTAAATACACATATTGACTAAATCGACTCATAATTCATATTTTGGCAAAATTACGATTTTGCCCCTAAACTTTTACATATTTACACTTTGGCATCTAGGCTCGTAAAATGATTTTTATGCAACTTTCTTGCATTTCAAGCATAGTCGAATCATATTCTCAACTATAACAACCTTCAATTTCCACTATTTCACTCATGTGTGACCATTTCTATAACTTTTACAATTTGGTCCTTTTTAGCATTTTTCATGAAAATCACTTAGAAAAAGATGTTTATCATACATCAAACTTTCATATTCTTCCATAAAACATTAAAATATATGCATGTCATACATGGGTAAAATTTTGAACATGAACCCTAGCTCAAAATATAGCTAGAATTAGCTAAATCGAGCTATGAGGGTCTCAAAAATACAAAAAACATTAAAAACGGGGCTAGGATACAGTTATTATCAAGCTTGGAAAGTGAAGAAAACCCTAGCTATGGCTCCTTAAGATTTTCGGCACAAGAGGTTGAAGATGGACATGATTTTGGCCTTTTTTTCCCCTTTTAATTCTTTTATTTACCAAATGACAAAAATGCCCTTAATGACTCTTTCTTAAGATTTTTCCTTCCCATGTCCATTTTTGTCCATCATCAAATATAATGGTCTAATTGCTAAATAAGGACCTCTATAAATTTTCATAATTCTATTTCATACTTGAACCTTCTAGAATCTCATATTTTCTATTATTTGCAATTTAGTCCTAATGGACAATTTAACCACTAATCAATAAAATCACTTCATGAAATTTTCACACAATCATGTAGTCGCCTCATAACCCTTTTAAAAATCATAAAACTCATATTTTAACTTTGGATTTATGGTTTCGCACCACTATTCTGACTAGGCCCTAAGTCTTGCTGTTAAAATAGATCAAGAAAAACGAGGTTTGGACCTAGAACGGGGGAAAATGAGTATTTGATGATTTAGTCCTTTTCGCCATTTTTAAGTCGTGGAAGTTTGTATGTAAATAATGCAACTTTATAATTGTATTTAAAATGTTTTGTTATTGCATGAATTGTATGATTGACTCTATGGATGAAATTGACGAAGTTTTGACAAGCGAGTAAATCCCGGTTAAACCTTAGGAATAGTTAAGATACAAATGTCATGACATTAGGGTCACTAAGATTACGTGTAAGACCATATCTGGGATATGGCATCGATATGAGACTTCGTGTAAGACCATATTTGGGATATGGCATCGATGTGAGACTTCGTGTTAGACCATAGCTGGGCTATTGGCATCGATACGAGATTACATGTAAGACCATATCTGGGATATGGCATTGGTACGGTACTATGTGTTTGAGATCCCCGAGTATCCTTTAGTATTACAAGTGGTTCAACGGGAAATTCAACGGGTATGTCAAAGATGAGAAAGTATGTGAATATGTTATGAGATGGTACAGGTATGTATAAAAAACTCAAAGAAAATGAGCTCAGTATATGATGAACAATTGGTAAGACTGGGATTGAATAAGTAGTGCGTATGAAGCTTAAATGACATTTATGTTGATACGTGATATGTAATTCATATGATGAGCTATTAGTATATGATAATTATGACGATATGTGTCATGTTGATATTAAATGACATTTATATTCATATGACATTAATGAATTTTTAATGACATTCATGTTGAAATATGTCATGTTATTATATGATGAGCTGTTGGTAAGATTGGGATTGAGTAAGTTGTGTTTATAAATTTTTAATGACATTTATGTTAATATTTCTTAAGTTATTTGTATGTCAAGTGTATGAATAATGTTTTGTATTATTTGCATATGAACTTACTAAGCTCTATAGCTTACCCCCTTCCTTTCCCATGTCTTTTAGGGTCATTAAGCTAGCTCGGGTTGGAGTTCGCCGGAGATCCTATCACACTATCAAGCTATCATTTTGGGTATTGATGAATTCAATTATTTTAAGTCTATGGCATGTATAGGGACTTAGTCGTTTTGATGTGTCATTGTGATTGTAGCCAATGTGTTGGCTTGCGATTGTCAAAGGTTTGTTTTGCTATTTGGCCATGTAAGTTGGCCCATATTGGCTATGTAACAGCCCGATTTTGGGACTAGTCAGAACAATGGTTTCGGGACCACAAATCTGACGTAATAAAATTTATTTTTATTATATTTTTATGGCCTACGATTTCACGAAATGGTTTTGTAAAAATTTCATTCGAAAATTTCGATGTTTGGGCATTCAATTTAGTCAAAAGGACTAAATCGTAAAAAGTGCAAAACTTGAGTTCTAGAAGCTAGTGGTGTCTAATTGCTATGAAACTTTAAATTAGAGGTCCTTGGTTGGAAATTATACCAATAGATAAATTTTTGGACAAAAATGGACATGAAATAGGTGAAATAGAATATTTTAAAGTTAGGGGCAATTTGGTCATTTAGTAATTAAAAGAATTAAAAAGCCAAAATAGCCAAAACTTTGTCCATCTTCTACCTCTCTTGGCTGAAACTTGCATGGACACCATGTCTAGGGTTTTGTTCAAGCTTTCCAAGCTCCATAGTAAGTCCGTTCTTGCCCCGTTTTTAATGATTTTCACGTTTTTAAAATCATTGTAACACGATCTACCTATTTCTACCATTTATTTGAGATATGATGAAGGTCTAGGGTTTGACCCATGTTATAAATTTTGTGTATTTTGATGCTTAATGGTAGATTATGCATGTTTATGGTTAGAGAAACAACTTTTACTAAGTGATTTTTGGTAAAAATGCCTAAAAGGACTAAATTGTAAAAGTTATAAAATGTCATAAAAGTGTGTTTTAATGGAAATTGTGGGTTGTTATAGTTATGAAAATTGTTCGGCAAGGCTTAAAGAATGAAGAAATCAAATGAAAATCATTTTACGAGCCTAGGGGCAAAAGTGTAATTATGATAAAGTTTAGGGGCAAAAATGTAATTTTTCCAAAATGTGATTTTGAACTGTATTGAGTAGCATAATGATTAAATTAGTTAAATGAGATGTTTTAGATCAAGAAAAATGAAGTTCGAGTCTAGATCGAGGGAAAAATAAATATTGGACAAATAGGTCCTTTTCGCCGTTGTCGCATTCGAGGTAAGTTCGTGTGTAAATAATGCAACTTTATATTATGCATTTAATATTTGATATTTCATGAATTTTTTAATTATTATTATAAGTACGTTCGACGAAGATTCGATGTGGTAAGATTCCCGGTTGAACCTTAGGAATAGTTAGGATACAAATGTCGTGACACTAGGGTTATTGAGATCCCGTATAGGACCATATCTGGGATATGGAATTGGCATGTGATTTTGTGTAAGACCAAGTCTGGGACATGGCTTCGAAATGAGACTTCGTATAAGACCATATCTGGGATATGGCATTAATATGAAAATCGTGTAAGATCATAGCTGGGCTATAGGCATCGATATGTGATCCCATGTAAGACCATATCTGGGATATGGCATTGGTATGATTCTATATTTATGTTATTCCCGAGTATCCTTTAGTATTCCAAGTGGTTCAACGGGAAATTCAAAGATTATGCCAAAGATGACAAAGTAAATGATTATGTTACGAGTTGGTACAGGTATGTACGTAAAGTTATAAGCATTGGCTTCATGATATTATGAATTCATGATCACTATGAAGGTGACTTCGAGTTAACCATGTGAGTATTGGTTTATGTGTATGATGAGTAAATACATGGTAAATTTGATTGATACTTATGAAAAAGGGCTTTTAGGTCAAATGGAATTGAGATATGAAATGTTATATTTCCTTGACTGTGACTCAATGAATATGAAATGAAGGAAAGATTGGTATTAATGTCTATTAAAAATATTTATGAAATCTTGTTATTAAGTGTTTATGTTTATGATGTGTAAATTCATGGTAAATTCAGTTGAGAATCATGGGTTAGGCTTTTGAGCCATATCAAATTGAGAGATAAGATGTTTATTTCACTTGATTTGTGATTCATTAGACTTGTGTGAAAAAGGAAAGATTTGCATAATTGCTTATTAAAATGGTTATGAAAGAATGAGAAGTTAAGAGTTTAAATCATTGAAAGATGTTAAGCTCGGGGTTTGAAAATATGAATACGCCTAATTAATTTACATGTTACTATGAAGCTTGAAATGATTTGTTAATGATTATTATAGTATGTTATATTGGAGAGATTATGAATGTTTGGCAAATGTTAAGATGTATGAAATTATGCTTATAAATTGAAGAGGGTAAGCATCGGGATTGAGTAAGTTATGTCTATGAAGATCTAATTACGTTCATATTGTGTTATGCTATGTTAGTTGTATGACAAATGTATTACTATTGTTGCTTATTATTTGCATACAAACTTACGAAGCTTTGTAGCTTACTCCCCTTACTTTATCATATCTTATAGGGTTTTATGCTAGCTCGAGTTGGAGATCGTCGGAGATGCTATCACACTATCAAGCTATCATCGTGGGGTAAAAGTGAATACAGACCTCTTAAATTTATGGCATGTATAGGGACTAAGTCACTTTGTGATTGTGTCATTATGATTTAGCCAAAGGTATTGGCTTGTAATGGTGAAAAGTTTGATGTAATGTGTAGCCAGGTGAATTGGCTTATATTGGCTAATTGGTTATAAGCCTATATCTTTATTCATATGCATATGCCAATGTCTTGTTGATAAACCGTAATATATACATATTTTAATCCCACATTTAGCGTACTTTTGGATGATTTATCCCTTGAATTGTGGAATTTGATGCTCCTAATCCTTTAATTTCATGTTTCATACTTAAGAGAGCATAGGAGGGTGAAAGGAACGAGAAACGGGCCAAAAACGAAGAAAATGAGCCAAAATAAGAAATCGACACGGCCTGGGGTTCACCACACGGCTGTGCCCCTTTAACAGGCTTGAACATGGCCTGGGCTTGATTCACACGGGCGTGCTCCACGGGCGTGTCTCTGCCGTGACCCGTTGTAATTTTACTCGGAAAAGGATACTTAGGGGCAAAGAAAGACATTCTGAAGTCTATATAAACACCCTAAGTGTGACCTAAAAGGGGGGGTTCGACAGGAGCGAAGCCAGAGAGGGATGAATACGGGGAATTACTCCAAGAAAGCCAGTTGATCCATCTCAGAAGCCGAAATCACACTCAAGACGGAAGATCTTCCCTTCAATTTCCTTCAGGGGGTTTTAGGGTTTTTCTTATGTTTTGTTATTTAATTTCTTACGAGATGTATTATTTATTAAACATGAACTAAACCCCTCAAATACACGAGGGGATGAAACCAAGATGGATCTTGTTATTGTTTTCTCGAAATTTTGTATGATAAATACTTGATTTGTTCTTAATTATGTGTTCTTAATTCTTGTTTTAATATTTCGGGATATTGATTCAAGTATTGATGTGCTTAGCGATGGAGCAAAAGTCCTGTTTAAGAGTAGATCTAGCATAGTTAAGCGGAGTTGATCGCAACCCTAGAGATAGGATGACGAAAATCATTTGGATTAGGGTCAAACCTAATATGGGAGTCCATAGATCGAGTTAATGCAACACTAGGGGTTTTAATTAGAAAGATATTTCAATTAATCAACCTAGGGTTAGACGTTAGTAGCCTCGAAAGAGGTATTAATATAAATTAAGGAATCCTACGGATCAAGTCAAGTGAATAAATCGTCTGGTTCAGAGTTAAATAACAAGTGAAGTCTAGGTGGATTCTTCCTCGGGTATTGTCTTAATCAATTTGTTTTCCCAAAAGTATTTTCCCAATTCACTCTCTGTGTCTTAGCAACCTTAGTTTAGTAATTAGTTAATTAAACATCGGTTCCCTTAATACTTAGGCTAGATAATAAAAAGATCGTAACTACTAGTACTCTTGGTCCTTGAGGATACGATATTTTCGGTCTTGCCATAGCTATACTACCGAACGATAGGTGCGCTTGCCTTATTCATTGTCATAGTTAGTTTGGACACGATCAAGTTTTTGGCACCGTTGCCGGGGACTAAGATATTAGGAACACTTGATTTTTATTACTTTAGCCATTTTTATTTTTGCAATTAATTTTTATTTTATTTCTACTCTGCTAATTTTTCTTTTTCCTTACTTCTGGCAGGTATTCTAGTTTATGACTAGAAGAAACCCGTCAGGACCTCTACTTTACGATAGTGATATAGAAGGAACCGTTCGCAGAAACCGAAGAGAGATAAGGCGAAGCCTACAATACATACAAGAAGAGCAAGAGGACGATACTAATAACACGAAAGAGATGGCTGATCCTCAGAATAATCCATTCCTCCTATGGTTGCTGAAAATCCTCCTCCTCGAACTATGTATGATTATGCTAAACCTAATTTAACAGGAACTGAATCAAGTATTGTTAGACCTCCTGTCGCTGCAAATAATTTTGAACTGAAACCTAACACAATACAAATGATCCAGCAGTTTGTTCAGTTTGATGGTTTGCAAGGATGAGGATCCAAACAATCACTTGACATTTTTTCTAGAGTTTTGTGATACATTTAAAATTAATGGCGTTTCTGATGATGCCATTCGCCTTCGGTTATTTCCCTTTTCTTTAAGGAATACAGCCAAACAATGGTTGAATTCTCTTCCACGAGGATCAATCACTACATGGGAGCAAATGACCGAAAAATTTTTGTTAAAATATTTTCCGCCGGTTAAAACGGCTAAGTTGAGGAATGATATCTCTTCTTTTGTGCAGATGGATTTAGAGACACTTTACGATGCATGGGAGAGATACAAGAATTTATTGAGAAGGTGCCCTCATCATGGGTTACCATTATGGCTACAGGTTCAAACCTTCTATAACGGTGTGAACCCCTCAACTAGGCAGCTTATTAATGCAGCCGCTGGTGGAACCCTAAATAACAAAACCCCTGAAGCGGCTTACGAAATCATTGAAGAGATGTCACTGAATAATTATCAGTGGCAAGTTATGAGAACAAAGCCAACAAAAGCCGCCAGTGTTTTCAACCTCGACGTAGTAACCATGCTATCAAATCGGTAGAACTTTTAAGTAAGAAAATTGATGGTTTGTGTGGTTCTTCGCAGTACATCCAAAGTGATGCGATGCGATACAAATGGAGGAGGGTCAAACAATACAGAATACCCACCCTACAACCACGGCATAGAAAACGAGCAGGATGAACTATATGGGTAACAATTCTAGACCTCAAAATAACCCTTATAGTAACACTTATAATCCGAGGTGGAGGAACCATCCAAATTTCTCATGGGGAGGTCAAGGAAATCAAAGACAACAACCCCCTCCAGGCTTTCAACAGCAACCCTATCCACAAGAGGAAAAGCCGAACCTTGAGGAGATGCTAACAAAATTTATCGCGGTGTCAGAAACCCGTTTTCAAAACAACGAGACAATGCTCAAAAATCAGCAGGCATCGATTCAAGGGATCGAGAACCAGTTAGGTCAACTAGCTAAGCTAATCTCAAAATGACCGCAAGGTTGCTTGCCAAGCAACACTGAAACTAACCCAAAGGAGCAAATTCATGCCATTACTGATCACGATAGTGAAGGGTTAGTAGAATCTGAATCTGAGCCAAGGCAAGAACCCATGGTAAATAAATGTAAGGTTGAGGTAAGCCATGATACACAGAAACCTGTCATTAAAGAGTATACACCTCGAGTGCCATATCCCAACGCGATGAAGAAAGACCACACAGAGGAACAATTTGGTAAATTTCTTAAACTTTTAAAGAAATTACATATTAACTTACCATTTCGTGAAGCTCTCTCGCAGATCCCAGACTCAAGGAAATTTTTAAAAAAGCTTCTAACAAACAAACGGAGGTTAGACGAGGCGTCGCATGTGGAGCTAAACGCAGTGTGCTCAGCAATTCTATAAAACAAACTACCACGGAAATTAAAAGATCCAGGGAGTTTTACGATTCCTTGTTTAATTGGTAGTTTATCTATTGATAATGCTTTAGCAGATCTAGGGGCAAGCATCAACGTTATGCCTTACAAACTGTTTAAACAACTAGGTCTAGGGAAACCCAAACAAACTAGGATGAGCATTCAATTAGCTGATAAAACCATTAGAGTTCCTAGGGGTATAATTGAAGATGTGCTAGTGAAAGTTGATAAATTTATATTCCCAGTAGACTTTGTCGTTTTAGACATGGATGAGGACAACAATGTTCCTTTAATTTTAGGAAGACCCTTTTTAGCAACTGCCAGAACTAAAATTGATGTTGGTACAGGAGAACTTATACTTCGTATAGGTGACGAGACGATCACTCTTCAAGCTCTTGACTCGGCTAGGACATCAAGTAATAAAGGTGAGAACATAAATTCTATTAGTGACCATTCGGTTAAACCTTCTTTTCAGGAAGCACCACGGAACTACACAACTGAGCCAGATCCTAGACCTCATGCAAACAAGGAGGTAACTCATGAGGAACGAAGGCTTCAGATCGATGAACTAGACGAGTGGAAGATGCATTTCAAAGAGAAACTAGGAACACACGAAGAAAAACCAAGGAAAAACCATAAGCCAAGTCAATTCCAAATCGGGGATCAGGTATTGTTGGAAAAGACAGATCCTCAAATCACCGTTCCAGACCTTAATGAAGAGACCCCTTTTTCAGTACTGAATGTCTTCCCATACGGAACAGTTAAGGTAACTAATCCTAAGTTTGGTACTTTCAAGGTAAACACTACTCGACTCGAACCATATATTGTTAAAATTGATAGCAGGAAAGAGGAAATTCAACTCCTCAAACCACCATATCGTGCGAATGAAAGGTAAGTCTAGCTTAGGACTTTAAACAAGCGCTTCTCGGGAGGCAACCCGAGCTCTAACCATGCTAATTAGTTTGTTTTTACTTTCATTTATGCTTTAAAGTATAGGTTTCACCTCCACACGGCCTTGCACATGGGCGTGGCCGTGGCCGTGTGGACACCACGAGTACGTCCATCGGCGTGGCGGAGGCCGTGCGAACCCAGGACGAAAACTATTCCCAAAACACGGGCTACGACAAAACACCACGGTCGTGCGATTCGGACGTGATCGAAACTGAATAAACGACACGGGCATGAGACACGCCCATGCCTTATAATTGTGGCCAAACCTGTTGAATTAACACGAGCGTGGGAAAGAATGAAACGAGCGTGGGAGAAGCGAACGAAGCTCGGCACGGCCGTGCGACACAGCCGTGTGGGACAACACGCCCACGACACACGGATGTGGGCCACAAAACCAGGCGTACCAAAACCCTAATTTTTGAAGCACACGGGCTCAAAACGACTCATACGGGCGTGCGACACGCCCATGTACCCCTGTTTCTATATAAACCCCTCATTATTCATCTTCTCCACCAAACACTTTTCTCTTAACCCTAAA
Source organism: Gossypium sturtianum (assembly GCA_025698515.1). NCBI lineage: Eukaryota > Viridiplantae > Streptophyta > Magnoliopsida > Malvales > Malvaceae > Gossypium > Gossypium sturtianum. The sequence continues at coordinate 111,825,530 of CM046952.1, forward strand.
CACCATAGCTCTTTTTTCACCATCCTCACCACCATCCCCATATCGAAGAAGCAAAAGGATCCTAGCACAGTCTCCCCGTGCGAGACCGATCTACATAAGTTCATGTCGGCTGCTTCATCTACTCGACAAGCCAAGGACATTTGAGTCCATTTATTTTACCTATGTATTTTCTCTTCTCCTTTATTTTCCTTCCCTTTATCTTTCTTGCCTTTAATTTTTATTATTACATTTTGGGTTCTTTGATTTAGGTCCTAAAGGCTGCTTGGGAATCACCCTACCACGACCATAGACACCACCGCCACAGGAATGTCTTCCTCCAACTCGGCCCTAATTTCCTCAATTTTTTTTCTCTGACTCCATCCAAAATTCAAGAAGTTTCACCTCTCTCCCTCTCTTGTGCTTTTCTTATTATAATTGTTATATTTATACATTGAGGACAATGTACGTCTTAAGTGTGGGGGTGAATTTTATCGTGAAAAGTTCCTAACTTTTTGCATTATTCTTAAATCCCTGAATTTTATCTTGTTCTTAAGTAAATGTTCTCATATTACTGTTAGAATGAAATTTCCTTTGATTTATGATTTTCATTGATATGATTTGGATTAAGTCATAGTTAATTGTGCAAGTGATGATTTAAACTTTAGGAGACTAGAGAATCAAGCATGATGAGTTTATTTTCAGAATTAAAAATTTTTTAGGTTGTCTACCTGAATCTAATTATTACCTTGAAGTTTGAAATTTACAAGGTTGACATCAAGAACCATAAATTTTTGTGAGATCTTGAGCCTTTTAGAGCATATATTTTTTGTGCTCACTTTGTTGTTGGTTATGAGTGTGTCAACATTGATTTGTTATTCTAGAACTTGCTTCGATTATGCATGTCAAGATCACACTTTTGATTTGATATACTGAGATGATAAAGGCACCTAGTTTTTAACCCACTTACTCCGTAAAAAGCCTACCTTCATAATTAACCGCTAGTGAACCCCTTTGAGACTAACAAACCGTTTCTTGACTCACCCATTAATATTAACCCAAAACCCACTTTGTATTTGTTATCACCATTTCTCTTGACTACCCCCATATCGAGATTTGATTTTATCGGTTACTTAACTATTTTCTTTATTTTAGTTGTTAAATTCTATCTTATTATTATTGTACTTCATTTGTTCTTAAAAAAAATTTCTGGGAATCTGTTCATTATTACTTCTTTGTTATTAGAGCTTAAGTAGTTAATTTTACATTTTGAGAAGAAGCTCGTGTTATTAGTGATGAATTCTTAATTGATGTAATTATTTAAGTTTTAGTTATTTTTCTAGTTAGGTAATTTACCAAATCAGTCTCGATACTAACCCTTTAATTCAGCCTTTATCCACACCTTTAACCCAAGCCCCGTTACAACCCATAAAAGACCTTTTGATTTGTGTATCATATCATTTTACAGTGGTGGAGATTTGATTTTCATGCAAGCCTATGGGATTAACTTTTCATGTTTGACTCTTGAGTGCTTATTTTTGAACCTTAAACACCTTGAGTGATTTGAGTGAACCCTTAGTGAGGATGTCAATACTTGTCGATTTTGAATCAGAGGTAATTATTTAGGTAAGGGGAAACACCTATTTTTCGTACTATAAAAACTAGGACTTTGATAGTTTGAGTCTTTAGGAACCTTCTGGTTAAATTATCAATGTATGAATTACCTATGAATTATGATGAAACATTATTGATGAAGGTTATGAATTAAGGAAATTCGATTTTAATTGTGAGTTGAGAATTTTGCTTGAGGACAAGCAAATGCTTAAGTGTGGGGGTATTTGATAAACCGTAATATATATATATATATTTTAATCCCACATTTAGCGTACTTTTGGATGATTTATCCCTTGAATTGTGGAATTTGATGCTCCTAATCCTTTAATTTCATGTTTTATACTTAAGAGAGCATAGAAGGGTGAAAGGAATGAGAAACGGGCCAAAAATGGAGAAAATGGGCCAAAATAAGAAATCGACACGGCCTGGGGTTCACCACACGACTGTGCCCCTTTAGCAGGCTTGAACATGGCCTGGGCTCGATTCACACGGGCGTGCTCCACGGGCGTGTCTCTGTCGTGACCCGTTGTAATTTTAGTCAGAAAAGGATACTTAGGGGCGAAGAAAGACATTCCGAAGTCTATATAAACACCCTAAGTGTGACCTAAAAGGGGGGTTCGATAGGAGCAAAGCCAGAGAGGGCTGAATACGGGGAATTACTCCAAGAAAGCCAGTTGATCCATCTGAGAAGCTGAAATCACACTCAAGACGGAAGATCTTCCCTTCAATTTCCTTCAAGGGGTTTTAGGGTTTTTCTTATGTTTTGTTATTTACTTTCTTCTGAGATGTATTCTTTATTAAACATGAACTAAACCCCTTAAATACCTGAGGGGGATGAAACCTAAGGTGGATCTTGTTATTGTTTTCTGAACTGTATGATAAATACTTGATTTGTTCTTAATTATGTGTTCTTAATTCTTGTTTTAATATTTGGAGGATATTGATTCAAGTATTGATGTGCTTAAGCGATGGAGCAAAAGTCCCTGTTTAAGAGTAGGTCTAGCATAGTTAAGCGGAGTTGATCGCAACCCTAGAGATAGGATGACGAAAATCTACCGGATTAGGGTCAAACCTAATATGGGAGTCCATAGATCGAGTTAATGCAACACTAGGGGTTTTAATTAGAAAGAGATTTCAATTAATCAACCTAGGGTTAGACGTTAGTAGCCTCGAAAGAGGTATTAATATAAATTAGGGAATCCTACGAATCAAGTCAAGTGAATAAATCATTTGGTTCAGAGTTAAATAACAAGTGAAGTCTAGGTGGATTCTTCCTCGGGTATTGTCTTAATCAACTGGTTTTCCCAAAAGTATTTTCCCAATTCACTCTCTGTGTCTTAGCAACCTTAGTTTAGTAATTAGTTAATTAAACATTGATTCCATTAATACTTAGGCTAGATAATAAAAAGATAGTAACTACTAGTACTCTTGGTCCTTGAGGATACGATATTTTCGGTCTTGCCATAGCTATACTATCGAACGATAGGTGCGCTTACCTTATTCGTTGTCATAGTTAGTTTGGACACGATCACTTGTGATGTGATTTGTACTTATTTGATATATGTGATGGATTGCAGTTTATGGCCTAAAGACCTAATGGTTGAATATGGCCAAATAGTCTTATTATTGAATGTGACTTGGTATGTTTGGATTTGGTAAAGTATGAGGTTAAGAGTATGTATATGATGATGTTGATATGATATGTTATTGTTTGTGTTTGGTTGGTTTTAAATGCATTGATATGCTTAAGATTGTGCCATGTGATGTTGTGTGAGTATGTGCAAGTGATGGTGGCAAAATGGCTTGGAAAATAGCCTTGTATTTGTCCACACGGGTAGACACACGGGCGTGTGTCTAGGCCATATGTGATACACAGTCTGCCCCCATGGGCGTGTGATCCGGCCGTGTGTCCCCTGCACCTTAATATAGAAAAATAGAATGTCCAGAATTGGCCATACGGGCTGAGACACAGCCGTGTTTCTCGACCGTGTGAGTGACACGGCCTTGGGACATGGGCGTGTGCCTTGGCCGTGTGAAGTCTGCACCTGATTTATGAAAAATCATGAAAATAAAATTGACCACACGGCCTAGCACACGGGCGTGTGACTTGGTCGTGTGGCTACCATTTGTTGCTGATGTCATAAACAGAATGCAACCTAAAATCGACACGGTCTAAGCCCACGGGCGTGTCCATTGACCCACATGGGCGTGTGCCCCTAAAGCCTCAAAATTTTTTTGAGTTTCATAAAATCTTCCTAAGGTCTCGGTTTAGTCCCGGACCGCCCACAATGTATGTTTTGGACCTCGTGGGCCCATATAAGGGACGATGTGTACGTGAATGAAAAGTTTTAATTTGGATGGAAATTTAAGTCTCAGTTTTGTTTGGTTGCTTGAGTTTATGTCCAGTAACGCCTCGTACCCTGTTCCGACGTCGAATACGGTAAGGGGTGTTACAGGCTAACATGATTGTAAGCCTAAGTATATTCATATATGTGTCAATTTTTGTGGTGATATGATTATTGTATGCCTAATGAATGTGGAATTTGTATGTTTGATTTAGGGCTTAATAAATGTAGTGAATATGTTAAGCAAAGATATAAAGTTGATATGTTTTAACCATGAACGTGGAATCTTGCATGAAGTGTGTAGAAAGGTTGAAGTTCTAAGTTTGATAAATAATGGCATGAGAATGACATGTTATTGTCTTGATTGTGGTGGTTTTGTAACACCCCTTAACCCATATCCATCGCTGAACTACGGTTATGAGGCGTTACCGAACTAGACACAGTTTAGCACAGTCATTTATGGAATAAACCCAATACGCATATTTAAATTTTTCCATATCAACAAATAATGTTGAAGACTTACGTTACAAACCAGGTTTCATAATGCAACACATCATTACTCATAATCTATACAAGTTTCGAATCAAGCTTCCACATAACAACACCAAATTTCATATGTTAAACAGATATAAATACATCTATTTCATTAGTCGAATATCAACATATCTTTTTATACCTTATACAAATATGCATAATAAAAACGAATAGATCCATGATACTCTATTTGCTTTTCATTCACATATGTGACATTTGAACCTTATAGCATAACCAATCATACACATCATGCTATTGTAATATGCGCAATGTCCCTAAAACAAAAGCCATGTCAAACCATAATTATCAATTCATCCTACCTTATTAATTAATGGACACAAGATTATTGAATAACCTACCAAACACACATATGATATGTAACTAGTCCAAAGAAAAAAAATATAAATACAACCAATTCATTAACCATATATTCGGTCCTCAATTTAAAACTCTAATGATCAACCCAAAACATAATTATAAACATTTTCATGATCATCTTTAAATTATAACCAAGCACATAATAATCTAAGTAGAAAAATTCACACGACCTAATATGCATACTCATACATATATATATAATACATATAAATGATTATTACTATATAACCACATTTAACTTCCAAGCATAATATGCACACATCTTATATCAAAGATTAAAACAAACCATTATATCAAACATACAAACGATACTTAACCAAAAGTAATAGCCTTATTCGCAAGGCCATATATACATATATACATTTACAAAACCGAACCTCATTCATTCAAGTCATAATTCAGCCTATACATGCCTTTGATTCAAAAAGTAAACATTTATACCAAAGAGAGTGATAGTGTGGTCGACTTTCTTGATGATCCTCTCAGTCCGTAGTGAATCAACGATCTATAAAAGAAAAGACAAACATATACTGAGTAAGCTCACTAGCTTAGTAAGTTTTAAGTTAATGGTAATACAACGTCCAAACACTTATACATCTATAATAGTTACCAATAACAATGAAAAATAAACAATTCAATACACAAATTCATATAAAGCCGAATACCATAGTTCATTAACCTAATTGTTTCACTTCTTTACCTTAAACTTATATTTTATCAAAATACAAGGTATATGTATTACATTAATCACATTGTTTCGAATCATATAAATCCACCATTCACATTGTCTATGTTATTCCAATCAAAATCATATTACATTAGACATTTCTATTCATAATCGAATCTACCAAAGTATTGTATTCAATCTCAATTTCAATCACATACTACTCATACTCTTTGATCATAAGCTCAATTTCACATAATACCATTTCTACCGTATTATTCAAATTCAATTAATATTAAACATAACTTACCTTACTCTCGGTAAATAAAAAGGGACTTACGTTTACCCGAGCGTTTACTCGAGACATTAACTGCGTTTCACCTTGAGTAATTTAAGGTTTCTCCATTTAAAAACGCGTCACCGCGGCATCAAGCTCGCTAGGCATCAAAGCCCGAAATGTAACACTGCACAAAGCACGCTAGGCACAGAGCCCGAAATGTAACACCGGCACAAAGCACCGCTAGGCACGCAGAGCTCGATATACAACACCGGCACAAGGCTCGCTGGGCACAAAGCTCGATATACAACACCGGCACAAGGCACGCTGGGCACAAAGCTCGATATATAACACCTAGGCATAAGGCACTGCTAGGCTTAAAGCCCGATATATAACACCGGCACAAGGCTCAAGTGGGCTTAAAGCCCGAAATGTTTATCAACTCAATTCATCAACTCACATTTCTTAACACATACATTACTATCAAATCGTATTCACAAAATCAATTCACCTGTCATGTCAAATATACTAATTCACATTGTATTTAAAAACATATTCATTCCAAAATTAAACATACACATTCGGCTATCACATGCTATTTACCCAAATTAATCACATAATTTGATTTCATACATTTTTAATTATCAACTTAATGAACTTTAACTTAAGAACTTACCTCGATCGTCGACGGATCGCGTGAGACCTGGCTATTCGAGAACCTTTGTCTTCCCCGATCTAAATCTGTTTTCTTTGTTCTTGATCTAAACACATTAAAATTTAGCTCATTCAAGTACATTTCATCTCAACTTAGTCCCTAAGCATATAATTAGGCAATTTACCATTTTACCCCTACTATTTCACATTTTCACAATTTAGTCCTATTTGCATAAAACACAAAATACACAAAATTTCTCAACACTACTTAAGGGCCGAATATGTATAGGGACTATACAAGTCCATTTCTTTCATTTATTTATAAATAAGCCCTCTAAAATTTATTTTTTCAATTTAGTTCAAAATACTCAAATTCACTAAAATTTCCAATACAAAATATACTAATCTTTAACATATCTTTAAAATAAAATTATCAAACATCAAAACTACATGAACACATCAATGGCGAATATCAAACATGCTTAGATTCAAAAATTTCAACATGGGTAAGCTACCGCTCAAAACAACGATCTCAAAAACGTCAAAATTAACAAAACCGACTAAAAACTCACCTTGAATTTTAGCCTAGAAGTGCCGAAAATCAAAGAACCCCAAAGCTTATTTCATCCTTCAATATTCGCCATGAGAGAGTGAAAAGATGATGGCTTTGTTTATGTTATTTTAACATATATTATAAGTAATTATTCAATTACTAATTTAACCTTTAAAATAAAATAAAACTAACATATAACTTAAGGTTGTTCTTGACATAAGCCACCCACTAACTCAAAAATGGGTTATTTACCTTTTTAATACTCCACTTTAAAAAGCCATCATCAAATAGGCACTTTTCACTATAGCTTGAGACTTTTAAAATTTACGCGATTAAATCCTTTTTATCAAATTAAGCACCCAAACGATGAAATTTTTCTACGAAACTTTCACACATATTAATTCACATATAATAAACACAAAATATAATATTAAAATATTTCTCGGACTCGGATTCGTGGTCCCGAAACCACCATTCCGATTAGGGTCAAATTTGGTCTGTTACAGGTTTAGTTACTCTTATATACTTGAATTTGTGCCATGTAATGTCGTGTAGATGAGTGCAAGTGAGGGTGGCAAAATGGCTTGGTAAATAGCCTTATTTTTTTCCATACGGGTAGACACACGTGCGTGTGTCTAGGCCGTGTGTGACACACGGTCTGTCCCACGAGAATGTGTTTCGGCCGTGTGTCCCCTGCACCTTAATTATTGCAAAATAGAATGTCCAGAATTGAGTACACGGGCAGAGACACGGGCGTGTGTCTCAGCCGTGTGTGCTACACGGCCTAGCACACGGGCGTGTGGCATGGCTGTGTGGCACAAGTCAGAGAGCACCCTAATTTGAACACGGTCTGAAGCACGGGTGTGTCCTAGGGTCACACGGTCGTGTCCCTTGGACCACACGGGCGTGTGAGCTCTGCTTTTAGCAAAAATTTTCTAAGTTTTATAAAAATTCCTTGAGTTCTCGGTTTTGTCCCGAACCACCTCCAAAGCATGTTTTGGGCCTCGTAGGCTCGTATAAGGGACTTTATGATTGAATATGGATGGTTTTAATTTGTACGCAAATTTTATGACTCGAAATTGTGTGTTTGCTTGTGTTTATATCCGGTGATACCTCATACCCTATTCCGGCGTTGAATACAGGTAAGGGGTGTTACATATACACTATAAATTCTTTCTTGGATTCGGGTTGAATCAAAATTGGAGCTTCAACTAACATACTTTTCAGTTGCTTGAAACTTTTCTAACATTTATCAGTCCAGACAAAAGTAACATCTTTTTGCAATAATTTTGTCATCGGCGAGGCTATAATATAAATTTTTTAACAGAGCACCGATAATATCTTGCTAAACCCAGAAAGCTACGAACCTTAGAAACATTCTTTGGAACTTTCCAATCAAAGATTGCAGATATTTTATTCGGATCAACATGGATATCATCAGCTGAAATAACATGACCCAGAAAATTGACTTCTCGCAACCAAAATTCACATTTGCTAAATTTTGCAAAAAGTTGCTTGTCACGTAAAGTTTACAACACAATTCTCAGATGCTCAGCATGACAGGGGCATTAGTCAAACCAAATGGCATTACTAGAAATTCGTAATGACCATATTGGGTTTTGAAAGCAATTTTCGATACATCTGGCTCTTTAACTCGTAACTGGTAATATTCGAACCTCAAATCAATCTTTGAAAACATTGTAGCTCCTTTTAATTGGTCGAACAAATCATCAATACGAGGTAATGGGTATTTATTCTCAATAGTGACTCGATTCAACTGTCGATAATCTATACATAATCTCATCGACCCATCTTTCTTCTTCACAAACAAAAATTAAGCACCCCAAGATGACACACTCGGTCGAATAAATCCATGATCTAACAACTCTTTCAATTCTATAGGAGCCATCCTGTATGGTGCTATCGAAATTGGAGTTGTTCCAAGCGCAAGTTCGATCACAGATTCAACTTCCCCAGTCGATGGCAACCCAAGCAGTTCTTCAAGAAAAACATCAGCATATTCTTTGACTATCAATACTTGATCGATTTTTTATTCTACCACTTTAGAATCAAGAACGTAAGTTAAATAAGCTTCACGTCCTTTTCTAATCAGTTTTTGAACTAATAATGCTGAAATCACATTTGTAGTACAACCAGTCCCATCTGCCTTAACACAAACAAATTCACCATTTGGACATATCAAACTAACTTGCTTCCTTCGGCAACTCACTATTGCATTATGCTCAAACAACCAATCCATTCCCAAAATGAGATCAAAATCATCAAAAGGTAACAACATCAAACTAGCAGGAAAATCGTAACCCCAAACTTTCAGTGGACACGATTTATAGATCTAATTAACTAAAACACATTGACCCAGTAGATTTGTTACCTTAACAGTGTAATCAGTGGACACAACAGGAAAATTCTTTTTGTCTACTAATGCAGTGCATACATAAGAGTGACTTGATCCAGGATCAATTAATGCATATTCATTAATATCAAAAAGAGAAAATGTACCAGCAATAACATTTGGGGCAGTAGTTTCCCCACGAGCTCTGATTGCGTATGCTCTGGTTGGTGCTCTCGCTTTAGATTGTTCATTCATATCACTAATCTTTCCACAACCAGAAGTAGTATTTTTACCGTTTCCAGGTTGTCTACCTTTCTGCGAAGTTGCTTCGGGCTTGCTTGTCTGATCGCCCAAATTATTTTTCCGTTTTGGATAATCACGAAGGAAATGATCAATAGATCCACAATGGAAACAAACTCTCAATTTTGATCGACATTCACTAAAATGTCTCTTGCCACAATCATCATAAATAGGGATAGTTCTCTCAACATTCCTCACACTTCCAACACTAGTCGATCGACTTGCTTCATTTCTAAACTTCTTTGATGGAAAAGTTTGAGCAGACTTAAACGACCCTCTTTTGTTAAAATCTGAAATTTCAAATCTGATTGTTGTTTACTCTTGTAGATTTCTTCAATTTTCTGAGCGTTCTGAAAGTTCTACAAATTCCCATAACTTTAATGCTGCCACGGACATACGAATGTCATCATTCAACTCGTCTTCAAATCTAATACATATTTTTTTCCTCATTTGACACTATATTACGGGCATACTTGCTTAACTACACAAATTTCCATTCATACTTAACTACAGATCGATTTCCTTGTTTTAGTTCAAGGAATTCTTTCTTTTTCTTGTTAAGAAACAACCGGCTAACATACCTTTTCTTGAATTCAATTTGGAAGAAATCCCAATTAATACGATCACTTGATGTCATTGTGCTCAAAGTGTCCCACCAAGAGTATGCTTCATCTTTCAGCAACGACACATCACATCTCAAGCAATCTTCAGGAGTACACACGCAAAAACTCTCTTCGTATTCACTAACCAGTACTCAGCTTTTGTTGGGTCATCATCAACTTTACCTCTAAATTCCTCAACTCCACATTTACGAACTTTGTCCACAGATAATCAGGTAACTATCACAGGTACATAATTTTGAGGGTACAGGGGTGTCGGATGAGGCACAGTAGGGGGTGAAAGTTGCGGAGTTATAGGATTTGTTTGCTTAAATTCATTGAACCACTGGTTCATCATCCCAAAAAACACATTTCTCATTTCGTCACCAAATGATTGTGGAATTGATGCACTATTACTTGTTTCATGATTCGGAGCTTGAACTTTACTTTCAGCTTCGTTAGCTATGGCCCAATTCGACTCAGCTAACATCTTGAATCTATAAGAAAATACAATATTAGAGTGAATCAAAAGCATCACACTATCACAGCTTATATGAGGCATGTATATACTAAACTCTATACATGCTACGTTAATCCTAGAATCAATTAAACTGTAGCTTTGATACCACTAAATGTAACACTCATATCCCGTCTCCGTTGCCGGATTAAGAATCGGAGTGTTACAGAATCAAACGGAACAATTTATTTTGAATCAAAACAACTATTCATTTAAAATACAAACATAACTACTCATAGAATAATTATTCACATGGGCCTTATTGCATATTTACGGGGCCCTAAAAATTAGATTAAAAGTATTCAGGGATCAAATTGTATCAAAACAAAAAATTTTGAGAAAACTTGAAAATTTGGAAAACAGGGGTCACATGGCCATGTGGCCAGGCTATATGACACAAATTAGACCATGTGAACATTCGAAGTAGGAACACACGGTCGTGTTTTAGGCCATGTCATAGATCATGTAACTCACTGACTTAAGACACACAATCGGGTCTCAGCCCATGTCTCAGACCGTGTGAAACCTGCACTAAAACTAACAGATCACACACGTCTGTGTGGGGTGACTGTGTGTGGTACACAGTCGTATGATAGCCCGTGTCCCATGCCGTGTGCTACCAAATTGACTCCTTAAACAAGCTAAAATCAAGCCAAAACTTGTCCAACAAGGTACGCATAAAACACCAACCATTCCATGACCAAAACAAACATAATCCTACACTTTAAACATATCAAAATTAGTAACCTAGACTTCTAACCAATGTACCATTCATAGGTACCTCAATTATAACCCAACAATAAACCAAACATTTATCCATTAACACACCTCAATCAACATTCATAACCAACCATACTATTTTCTTCTATTCATACTAATAAAGTTTACCATTCAACATCACATAACATAATCACAATACTAAATAACTTTTCATATCTTCCAAACTTCTATTGTTAACTTTCTTACAACAAAACCTATATTAATGCCACAACCCAAAAAAAGATATAAAAGCTACCAAGAGTAAATGGATAGTGTGAGCTTTGATGTTGATTCTTTGAGCCGTTTCCAGCCGTTAACTACAAAATAACATGAGAAAATCGTTAAGCTTAAATAGCTTAGTAAGATCATAGTGTAAATTCTACTTAAGGAATCACCTAAATGTTATAACATGTTAATTAAAATTCTCAATTACTTCGTCTATAAGTTTTCAAGAACTTATCATAACTTGAATATGTCCACTCCATATAATTTTTCATATCATTTATTCAAGTTCAGCATTATCTGGTTCAAATACTCGAACTTCATTCATTTTCAAGGGCATCATAGATGCAAAAACAGGGGTACCAAAGTGTAATCAGGAGCACAAGTGTGCAATCAGGGCACCGAAGTGCAATCAGGGGTACAAATGTGCTATCAGGGGCACGAATGTGCTATCAAGGGCACCGGAGTGCATTCAGGGGCAATAATGTGCTATTAGGGGCACCAGAGTGCATTGAGGGGCACGAATGTGCAAATAGGGACACCAAAGTGTTCACATGGGCACTGTGTAACACCCCATACCCGATTCCGAAGCTAAAACCGGATATGAGACATTACTAAGCTTGAACTTCCTTAAACATGTACTTACGGGCTATAAAATTTTGCTCCGAATTAAAACTTCTCCTCCTTAGTCAAATCATTCATATCGTGGGCCTACGAGGCCTTAAACTTGCATCCGAAAACTTTTATAAGCTAAAGAAAACTTTTCTTTAATACAGGGGCCACACGCCCGTGTTGGTATAGAGACACGCCCGTGTGCCCTTAAGACATGCCCGTGCCTTCCACCCGTGGTCGACACTGACTAAATCCACACGGCCTGGACACGCCCGTTGTAATAGCCCAATTTAGGGCTTAGTCGGAATAGTGGTGCGAGACCACGAATCCTAGGTGAATTTATGAGTTTTTAAGATTCGTGCCATGTTTGCATGTTAGTGTGAAAGTTTCATGAAGCAATTTTGCTAAATTGAAGTTGAATGGTCAAAAAGGACCAAATTGCAAAAGTTGTAAAATGTGAGTTTCTAGAAGCATTTTGTATGAAATAGCTCTAGAATAGCAATTATAAGTCCTTAAATAGAAATTTGCCCAAATCATAATTTTTGGACAAAATTGGACATGAGTTAGTAAATGGTGATATTTTTAAGAGAAGGGCATTTTGGTCATTTACCTATTAAATGATTAATAAAGGAAAAAGATGACAAAAATCATTATCATCTTCTTCCTCATTGCCGAAATTTTCAAAGAAATAGGGTTTGCTCATCTTTCAAGCTTGCTAGTAAGTTCATCTTAGTCCCGTTTTTAATATTCTTCGTGTTTTTGAAGTCCTCGTATTATGAATTAGCTATTTTTAGCTATAAAATGAGCTAAGATGCATGTTCAAAAATCTACCCATGAATGACATGCATGCTAAATGATGTTTTATGGAAGTTTATGAGAGTTTGATGTTAGATAAACATCTTTTTCTAAGTGAATTTCATGAAAAATGAGCATAGGGACTAGTTTGTAAAGGTTTTGAAATTAGTCATACCTATTAGAAATAATGAGAATTGATAATGGCTATAGTAGAGAAAATGAATCAGCTAAGCATGTAGTCTAAGAAAGTTGAATGAAAATTATTTTACTGAGCCTTGGGGCAAAAGTGCAAATATGAGAAAGTATAGGGGCAAAATAGTAATTTTGCCAAAGTATGAGTTAAGAGTCAATTTAGTCAATGTGAGTTTTAAATGATCTATTTATGATTATAGATCAAGAAAAATGAAGCCCGGATCGAAACCGAGGCAAGAACAAAGTAGAGGACTAAATTGCACATCTACATACATTTTGTATATTGAGGTAAGTTTGTATGATTTCTAAGCTTTATGATTTTTATCATTGAATTGCTTAGTATAATGTACACTATTTTCATGAATTATTTGATGTTATGTTCAACCAAGAAATCAATGAGATTAAGTATGAGCAAGTCCCGATTGAAAATGAATTTCCCAGGATACTCGATCTACCACATTATGAGAGCCAGTGTAAGACCATGTTTGGAACATGGCATCGGCAAATCAAGCATGTTATCATGTAAGTCCAAGGCAAGCTTGGCATTGAGCAAGTTATCATGTAATTCCAAGGCAAGCTTGGCATTGAGCAAGTTATCATGTAAGTCCAAGGCAAGCTTGGCATTGAACAAGTTATCATGTAAGTCCAAGGCAAGCTTGGCATTGAACAAGTTATCAAGAGAAAGACTTCATATAAGTCCATTTCAAGACATGGCCTTGAAACCAAGATGAGATATTCCATGTAAGACCATATCTAGGATATGGCTTTGGCATCATGTTACGTGGGAAGAGATTTAGTATCCTCGGTTATTCGCAGAAATTCATCGGGCAAACGAGTAAAGTTAAAATGACATAACAAGAAAGCTAAGAAAGCAAAGCTAGCATCAAGATGAAAGTGAGCATTATTTGCGTTATGAATGATGAATGATAGATAATTATTATTATGTTAAAGTATGCTGATCAATGTGATCAAGTGATACAGGTACCTTGGTTACCTCTCAAGCATGAGATTTGTAAGTTTCATGAGATATGTATGAATCAAGTATGAGTAAGTAAGCTTTATAGCTGAAATCTATGATACCATTATTTATGTTAAATGTTTTATATCAAGCAAGAATGTACATTATATGCAAACTTACTAAGCTAAATGCTTACGCCTTTGATTCTTTCTTTCTATGTAGTCCCGCCAAGCTAACTTGTGGATCGTTGAAGTCGGAGCTCGTAGAACACTATCAATCGCCATTTTGGTATAGCAAAGTTGTTTTATTAAGTATGGCATGTATAGGAGGCACTTCATTTTGAGTATATGTTTTAAGAAGAGCCATAGTATAGGCTATCTTGTTCATTATTCTTTTTGTATATGGCTAGAGAAATTGGCCAAATCGACTAAGTATGTATGCTTTTTGATATCAATGAAAGATGTAGTAATTTGAGTAATTGAATTGAGTATGAATGTGATCTTAGTCTCAGGGTGGTAATTGGCTTGGTAAATAGCCTCTAAGTGCCCACACGGTTGGACACACGGGCGTGTGTCTAGGCCGTGCGTAAACTGCACCTTAGTCTTATAAATAAGAATAGGCCACGGACTAATCCCACGGTCGTGTGTTAAGGCCGTGCATGACACACAGTTAGAACATGGGCGTGTGCCCGATTGTGTGAAATAAGTCAGTATATCAAGATGTAGTACACGGTCTAAGTCCACGGGAGTGTCATGGCCGTATGGAAATCGGCAGAATACTGAGTTTTAGGGCACGGTCTGAGAACATGGGCGTGTATGCCTATGCACGGGCGTGTCTTATATTACACGAGTGTGTAACCCCTGTTTCAAAGAAAAGTTTTTCGATAAGGTTCCGAAAGTTTACAAGTACGAGTTTAAGGCCTCGTAGGCCCATGAAATGTACGAATTGTTTAAGAATGAGAAGTTTTAATTTCGGAACGAAATTTTATAGCCCGTAATGTCATGATTAAGTAAGTTCAAGCATAGTAATGTCTCGTATCCGGTCTGAGCCTCGGACTCGGGTATGGGGTGTTACACCCATGGCCCTGGCCCGTGTGACAATTAAACTCCTAAGTGTCAAGTGCAGACTTCACACGGCCTTGGCACACGCCCATGTGCCAACCTTGTGTATCACACGGCCTTAACAAACGGCCGTGTGACCAGTCCGTGGTCTATTTTCACTTAAGACATTAAGGTGCAGGAGACACATGGCCTAGACACACGCCCGTGTGTCTATCCGTGTGGGCACTTAGAGGCTATCTTACAAACCTTTTACTACTCTTGTTTGCATACATTCATATACTTCTTCAAAACATTCTCAAATCATCAATTGAAACTCATAAATTAACACATTTTTTCATGAAAATAAAGTTTTCCTCTCATACACTTCGGAGAATTGTTCCCACAACATTTACAACAACTTAAGCCATCATCACTGGCTATACACAACCATTCTATAAATTCTCTTAGGCCAACAACATTTGGCTACAACAATTAGACTTCATCAACTTTAAACGAATCCCTATACATGCCATGACTCTTAAGGACTTGATACCTCATACCGTGTGTCTGCTCGATAGTGTGAAAACATCTCCGGCGATCTCCAACCCGAGCTAAGTAATGAAACCTATAAGAGATGAGAAAAGTAAAGGAGTAAGCAATAATGCTTAGTAAGTTCATCTGCATAATCTGAGAAATATTGATATTCACTGAATATACATAACCCCAAGGCAATATGCCGAGTTTTTCTCATCAATTCATGGTTACTTACTCAATCATTCTTGAATCTTACTCATTCTATCTCTTACTACATTTCTACCATGCCACAAGCTAATTCGCTCGTTTAATTAGCATACATTCCTGCACTGATCATCACAAGATCATACAAAACAACACATCAAGCATTTTCAATAAGTCGCTCATACTACTAATCTCTCGGTGGTTACGTACTTAACCTAACCCACCATTGAATCTCTTATAGGGTGGTATTGCACACAAAATT
Source organism: Gossypium sturtianum (assembly GCA_025698515.1). Lineage (NCBI taxonomy): Eukaryota > Viridiplantae > Streptophyta > Magnoliopsida > Malvales > Malvaceae > Gossypium > Gossypium sturtianum. The sequence continues at coordinate 111,841,872 of CM046952.1, forward strand.
TCACCAATCATTTATACCTATCGTGATTTCGCACTTAGCTCACCAATCATTTATCAGAATGATGGTATCGCACACACCATCGACATTAATCAATCGTGTGGTAACGCACACACCCACCAATCATTTATAAGCGATGGTATCGCATTACACCCCATCACTAACCATTAATAAGGTGATATCGCATATAGCTCACCGTTATTTACATTCATGGATAATAATCAACAAGTATATCTCTATTTCAAATGTTCATTCGAGAACATCCTCACATGCTTCTATTCTTACTTGACTTTCTACTTGTGACTTCGTTATCATTCACACAAGATATCAATAAATCTGTCTCATGCAACTAAGGTGCATCAACTACACATACCCCACTAGGGGTTCATCATATATTGAATTCATCTCAATTCAGTTCTACACATACTTGTGCTACTCATGGTACAACCACATACATTCAACATATACATTGAACCATTCGAATTGTTAAATAACTCTCTTGAGTCTCATGCACATAGTTCTCATTATCATCATACCCCAATTGGGTCTTACATACACTAACATATCGATGCCACGTCCCTGACATGGTCTTATACAAATTCTTACACCGAGGCCATATTCCAATATAGTCTTACTCGAGACTTTAACCATCGTCCTATCGTGCTATACACCTTTCCCATTACTCTAAATTTAATTTCCATTGACATCTCATCAAGAGACATTTCATACATTCATATAGTAATATACATTCCATACAACATTGGAATACTAAATCAGCTCATACGTAATTACAACATTCGTACATGAACTTACCTCGATGTCGAAAGAGCCGAAAAGGACTTTTTGCCCACATTTCTCTTTTCATCCGTTCTAGGTCCGAAACTCATTTTCTTTGATCTAGAACAATGAAATTTACTGATTTAAACACTTATAAATCATTATATACCATAATCTAAACTTTAGGCAAAAATGACTATTTTGCCCCTACACTTTGGCAAAATTACTATTTTGCCCCTAGGCTCGTAAATAAATTTTCATCACATTTTCTTGTTAAACAAGCCTAGATGAACATTTAATCCTCTTACAACTATTTTCAATTCCATCAATTTCATGCTCAAAAGAACAAATTACAACTTTTGCATTTTAGTCCCAATTAGGTGTTTTCATGACAACACATTTCACAAAAGTTGTTTCTCATCATCCTATCATTCATTTTCTTCCATAAAAACTCATCAAACAATATGAACTCTATCATTTCAAGTCCCTAGACTTTCAACCATATTGCAAACTAGTCCCCTCTTTAGAAAGCTTAAGCTTTGGGGACTCCAAAAGTACAATTTTCTTCAAGAAATACCATCAAAATCACTTACTTGAGTGGAGAATTGCTTGCTGAAATTTTAAGCTTCAAAAACCCCTCCCATGGCTGCTATTTTCGGTGGAGGAAGAGAAGGAATAAAAAAAAGATGATAGCTTGGCTTATTTCATCTTATTTTATTCCTTTTTAGTCACCTAACATGACCACATTTAATACTCTTGTCCCCTTTAACTTCTTGACCGGCCAAGCCACTTAAACAAGGCCAAATTGCACATTTGGTACCCCCAATTTATAAACCATAGCTATTTGGTGCCTCTAGCAAATAAAATAGAACTTTCGCACTTTATGCGATTTAGTCCTTTTTCACAATTTAGCTAGAAATCGCTAAAATTAAGGCACCAAAATTTTCATGCATCCTCATAAACATGTTATAACACATAACATAACATGAAAATAATTATCTCTACCCTCAAATTATTTATTCCGAGATCACTGTTCCGACTAGCCCCTAAATCGGGCTGTTACAATTCTCCCCCCTTAGGGATTTTCGTCCCCGAAAATTTTATCAGGAGGATTTGCTACCAATATTCTTAAGATGTTTCCATCTACTCTTCAAAATCGCGAATCCACTTATCCTCAAGTTTCTTTTGCCAATAACTCTTAAGTTGTGATACACAAGGTCGAAACGTAACTTAAGACCTAGGTTATTCTTCCTCTGGGCATATACTCTGCAATCTACCAATTTGGAACTCCGCACATGTCCAAAAGATCATTCGAATCTTTATTGGTTAATTTTCTACAATTCTAACGACATTTCCCTTTCTTGGAAATTTTGTCAAACCAATTTGAAATCTATAAGGTTTTATCTCACTTTCTCGTTAAAGCATTCACCAACTGTAGTAGTCTTGTCTTGTGTGCTTTGGAAACTGGTCAACTACTTCTGACCATAACTCGATCATATTGTGAAATGTACTATATTGTCAAAACATTTATGCTCATAACCGTACTTCCTTATTCTTGCATTAATAGATATGCTACTACTAAATCTCATACTAAAACTTCTGCATAAGTTCTAGATTCATCATCATTCAAATTCTATCTCAAGGAAACATCAACAACGGAAATCTTATCCAACTTGAATTTTATCACCTTAAATAAACTCATTCAGAGCTTATTTAAAATACCATTTACTATCTCACTTCTAAACCCCTCTGTTCTGAAAAGGAAACTCGCCTTAGTCATTAACCTCGCTGAAACTAGGATATTACCAACTAGAGTCAACCGAGTAACTAACTCACATTACTAAACATGGATCTTTCATTCAAACATTTGTACTATGTCTACTATCTGAGTAGTATCACAATAACTATACCCACCATTGTAATAGCTCAAGCCGTTTCCACTATTTCATCTTCAAAATCTTCTGTAGCATAAGATACCCTCACTAATTAAAATTCAGAAAATACACATCGATCTTCCCATGGATCAATACATAATATCTAAATCACAACACAGACACAAAAGTGATCGTCTCAGGATCACCAACCTGCCAACTCTTTCTCTCGATTCAGACTGATCTCAGTACTAGAACTTTCAAATAAACAGTTCTTTATGTAGCTTTCAACTCAATCATCACGGTTTGAACATTTCGATGAGCATATCTTTGTATCATGCTCCCTACTCATGTACACACAGAATTTTATTCTATTTACTGATTCATACGTGAATATACACAGAACTTGAATCATATCTCAATACAATAATCTACTCTTTTCTCCATACTGAGAACATATTTTAAGCACAATCTCATCTGAGTTTTTATTGTTATGCTTGTCTAAAACCTTTACTACCGTCATATTACACGATAGCAGGGACATTTCGATCGAATTTATTAACTCTATTTGGCTTACCCGAAAACCCATCACACACGTGAAACTTGTGATTTCACCTCTTATACTAGAATCATCACCAACTTCCTCCTCAAGGTACCCAATTAAGGTTACAAGGAGATAGAGCAATGTCGATTTCAATTAACTAAATCGATAACCGTTTAGTCTACTTTTTTCGTCAGTTAACGTTCTCACACAATCACAATTTCATGAAAAGAACGACCACATCATCCCTGAAGGGAAACATGTATTAGTACATAATACTAAAGGAGATCATTATAATCCCATCCATGGCATTAACTAACCATGCATAAACCATAGGCTTCTAGCCAACTTACTCATAGTTGCCCTTATATAACACGTTTCGTGTCATATATCGTAATCGTCTCTTCGTGATTCATTCACGAGTACATGTTTTCACTCTTTCACATGACTTTAGTACCAGTCTCATTTCTACCTCTAGACTCATCTATCTGTCCCATTGATCACTAGGGATAATCAAAGACGCATGTTCATCGTCAGTCATGTAGGTACGAAACCAATGCCACATCCCCGAGGTGGTCTTATATGGAGTCACCTCTAAATGCCAATGCCATATCCCGGATAAGGTCTTATATGGACTTCAACATCAAGCATTGATGCCGTATTCTGAATATGGTCTTACACGATTCTCATATTCATTATAGTCCCCTAGGACTTCAACCTCACGTTCCACAGCAATTACTCTATTTAGTAGAGTATCATGTATCAACGCGATACAAAGCATTTTCAGAATGCTAACATAAATACTGCATTAATCACATATAAACTTACTCATGTTACAATGGTTTCTATCACCCATAATTTCGAATAGTGACTTCACTTACTCAAGTTCCACCTTAATGTCTACTCAAGTACTCAACATTAAGCTCTAATTTCCTCTTACTATTTCTTATTAATCTAGAGAATGTCTTACGGGTTTTGAGTACGTCGTTTACTTGATTTCCATAGTCCAACTATGGTCTTATTCGTATCACAACATCATAGCCCAGCTATTGCTTTACATGTCGTCACGATGCCATAGCCTCGCTATGGTCTTACACGAAATCTCATATCAACACCAATGCCATATCCCAGATATGGTCTTACATGGAAACTCATGTCGATGTCGATGCCATATCCCAGATATGGTCTTATACGGGATCACATATACCGCCATGGTCCAACCACGGTCTTATTCATCATTTTATCATTGAACGACCGTACTCATTTCCTGCATTCTACTTAGTCAAACTTTTTTGTTTTACTCTTACACTAATAATATGTGTGACTTTGTAACAGGGTCATAAGACGAAACATTATACCTTCTCTGCTTTAACAGTCACACATGAGATTTAACCATGTGGACATATTTATCATAAACAATGGCATCACAAATCTCAAATGCTTACTTACTTTTACTGCTTCTCACATACATCATGGTACTTACTAGTCTCATGTTTGTAAGGTAAACAAGGTACCTGTAATACTTGATCACATAGATCAGTATAGTTTACTATAACAAGCATAATCTCAACATCGTCATTCATAACATGAATTATACTTGTTAGTCAGCCTTCACTAGCATGGCATAATATCAACTTTACTACTAACTTTCTTGCTATCTCATTTAAGCTTTACTCTTTTGCCCGATGAATTACTATGAATGACTGAGGATACTGAATCCCATTTCACATGTATCTTGATGCCAATGCTATATCCTTGATATAGTCTTACATGGGATCTCTTACTTGGTATCGATGTCATGTCTTGACATGGACTTACATGAAGTCTTGCTTGTGGGTCCCCTTGGGAACTTACCATTGTCATGTCTCGACATGGTCTTACTTGGTATCTTTACTTGTCAATGCCGAGCCTTGGCTTGGACTTAAATGAAATCTTTGTTGTTACTCACCAATGCCATGCCTTGGCTTGGACTTACATGGGATCTCTATCTCTTTATAGCTTTTCAATGCCAAGACTTGTCTTGGACTTACATGATAACTTTGCTTGATTGCCGATGCCATGTCTTGACATGGTCTTATACGGACTTTCTTGTCTCATGTGGCAGATTGAGTATCCTAAGTAATTCATTTTCAATCGGGACTTTCATATACATGCTCTTAGTAACTTCTTTGTTTAATAAATCATTAAACATTTTCATGGAAATAATGTGCATATAACAACATCACAAGCAATTCAATGAAAATATCCATGAAGCTTGAAAATCATACAACTTACTGAAATTAGCTCGGTTGGGAATCATCTCTGTCTTAACAAAATAATTTCGTTAGAGCCGAGACATATCACACTATCACGGTCTACATATGGCATGTATAGCTAGACTCTTACTCACGCTAGGTTAGTCCGAGAACCGACTAAACCATGCTCTGATACCACTAAATGTAACACCTCATACCCGATTCTGAAGCTAAAACCGGATATGAGACATTACTAAGCTTGAACTTCCTTAAACATGTACTTACGGGCTATAAAATTTTGCTCCGAATTAAAACTTCTCCTCCTTAGTCAAATCATTCATATCGTGGGCCTACGAGGCCTTAAACTTGCATCCGGAAACTTTTATAAGCTAAAGAAAACTTTTCTTTAAGACAGGGGCGCCCGTGTTGGTATAGAGACACGCCCGTGTGCCCTTAAGACATGCCCGTGCCTTCCACCCGTGGTCGACACTGACTAAATCCACACAGCCTGGACACGCCCGTGGCCCTGGCCCGTGTGATAATTAAACTCCTAAGTGTTAAGTGCAGACTTCACACGGCCTTGGCACACGCCCATGTGCCAACCGTGTGTATCACACGGCCTGAACAAACGACCGTGTGACCAGCCCGTGGTCTATTCTGACTTAAGATATTAAGGTGCAGGAGACACACGACCTAGACACACGCCCGTGTGTCTATCCGTGTGGGCACTTAGAGGCTATCTTACAAACCTTTTACTACTCTTATTTGCATACATTCATATACTTCTTCAAAACATTCTCAAATCATCAATTGAAACTCATAAATTAACACATTTTGTTCATGAAAATAAAGTTTTCCTCTCATACACTTCGGAGAATTGTTCCCACAACATTTACAACAACTTAAGCCATCATCATTGGCTATACACAACCATTCTATAAATTCTCTTAGGCCAACAACATTTGGCTACAACAATTAGACTTCATCAACTTTAAACGAATCCCTATACATGCCATGACTCTTAAGGACTTGATACCTCATACCGTATGTCTGCTCGATAGTGTGAAAACATCTTCGGCGATCTCCAACCCGAGCTAAGTAATGAAACCTATAAGAGATGAGAAAAGTAAAGGAGTAAGCAATAATGCTTAGTAAGTTCATCTGCATAATCTGACAAATATTGATATTCACTGAATATACATAACCCCAAGGCAATATGCCGAGTTTTTCTCATCAATTCATGGTTACTTACTCAATTATTCTTGAATCTTACTCATTCTATCTCTTACTACATTTCTACCATGCCACAAGCTAATTCGCTCGTTTAATTAGCATGCATTCCTGCACTAATCATCACAAGATCATACAAAATAACACATCAAGCATTTTTAATAGGTCGCTCATACTACTAATCTCTCGGTGGTTACGTACTTAACCTAACCCACCATTGAATCTCTTATAGGGTGGTATTGCACACAGCCCACCAATCATTTATACCTATGGTGATTTCGCACTTAGCTCACCAATCATTTATCAGCGATGGTATCGCACACAGCCCATCGATTACTAATCAATCATGTGGTAACGCACACAGCCCACCAATCATTTATAAGTGATGGTATCGCACACAGCCCATCACTAACCATTAATAAGGTGATATCGCACATAGCTCACCGTTATTTACATTCATGGATAATAATCCACAAGTATAACTCTATTTCAAATGTTCATTCGAGAACATCCTCACATGCTTCTATTCTTACTTGACTTTCTACGGTACTCGTTATCATTCACACAGTATATTAATAAATCTGTCTCATGCAACTAAGGTGCATCAACTACACATACCCCACTAGGGGTTCATCATATATTGAATTCATCTCAATTCAGTTCTACACATACTTGTGCTACTCATGGTACAACCACATACATTCAACATATACATTAAATCATTCGAATTATTAAATAACTCTCTTGAGTTTCATGCACATAGTTCTCATTATCATCATACCCCAATTGGGTCTTACATACACTAACATATCGATGCCACGTCCCTGACATGGTCTTATACGAATTCTTACACCGAGGCCATATTCCAATATGGTCTTACTCGAGACTTTAACCATCGTCCTATCGTGCTATACACCTTTCCCATTACTCTAAATTTAATTTCCATTGACATCTCATCAAGAGACATTTCATACATTCATATAGTAATATACATTCCATACAACATTGGAATACTAAATCAGCTCATACGTAATTGCAACATTCGCACATGAACTTACCTCGATGTCGAAAGAGCCGAAAAGGACTTTTTACCCACATTTCTCTTTTCATCCGTTCTGGGTCCGAAACTTATTTTCTTTGATCTAGAACAATGAAATTTACTAATTTAAACACTTATAAATCATGATATACCATAATCTAAACTTTAGGCAAAAATGACTATTTTGCCCCTACACTTTGGCAAAATTACTATTTTGCCCCTAGGCTCGTAAATAAATTTTCATCACATTTTCTTGTTAAACAAGCCTAGCTGAACATTTAATCCTCTTACAACTATTTTCAATTCCATCAATTTCATGCTCAAAAGAACAAATTACAACTTTTGCATTTTAGTCCCAATTAGGTGTTTTCATGACAACACCTTTCACAAAAGTTGTTTCTCATCATCCTATCATTCATTTTCTTCCATAAAAACTCATCAAACAACATGAACTCTATCATGTCAAGTCCCTAGACTTTCAACCATATTGCAAACTAGTCCCCTCTTTAGAAAGCTTAAGCTTTGGGGACTCCAAAAGTACAATTTTCTTCAAGAAATACCATCAAAATCACTTACTTGAGTGGAGAATTGCTTGCTGAAATTTTAAGCTTCAAAAACCCCTCCCATGGCTGCTATTTTCGGTGGAGGAAGAGAAGAAATAAAAAAAAAAAAAGATGATAGCTTGGCTTATTTCATCTTATTTTATTCCTTTTTAGTCACCTAACATGACCACATTTAATACTCTTGTCCCCTTTAACTTCTTGACCGGCCAAGCCACTTAAACAAGGCCAAATTGCACATTTGGTACCCCCAATTTATAAACCATAGCTATTTGGTGCCTCTAGCAAATAAAATAGAACTTTCGCACTTTATGCGATTTAGTCCTTTTTCACAATTTAGCTAGAAATCGCTAAAATTAAGGCACCAAAATTTTCATGCATCCTCATAAACATGTTATAACACATAACATAACATGAAAATAATTATCTCTACCCTCGAATTATTGATTCCGAGATCACTGTTCCGACTAGCCCCTAAATCGGGCTGTTACACACTGAGGAGCAATGAAAGCACTTCAGATTTCCATATTCATATTAGAACTCATTACAGTCCCATAAAATTCATTTCATATCCAAGAAACACTTCTAATAACTACTTCTCAATATCATGTATATATATATATAATACTTGCATTCCTAACAATAATACTCACATGTACATTCAAAAAGATCAACTAACAAGATAATAACCATATAAATTACAATTTAAACACATTAAATAGCAAATAACTATGAACTTACCTCTAAAACATTCCCGGTTTAAACACAGGGACTACTCCGCAATTTTTCCTTTTCCTCGATTATTGTCTTTTTTATTCAAATCTTGATCTATATAATAATTAAATGTAATCTATTAAATTCACATTCAATTCAATACATATGACTCTTAACTTTTCATTAACTACACATTTTCCTTAAACTTTTACATTTTTACAATTTAGTCCCTAAACTTAAAATCTCCGATTTTAGCAAAATTTTCCATTTATTCATGCTAGCCGAATATTTATCCTCTTATTTCCAACCCAAATATATTCTAAATTCAAAATATTTTCCCTTGAATTCTAATATTTACCTAATTTAATCCTTTAATAAAAAAACTAACAAAATTACTTAATAGACTAATTCAAATTAACACCTATAATTTCCACTCCATCAAATAACACCCAAATCAACAAGGTTTCATCAATGGCACCGTTTAAAATCTTTAACAGTTTTAAAAACGGAGGTACGAGTTAGCTAGACCTAGTTGTAACGATCTCAAAAGCATAAAAATTACAATGAACGTTACAAAAATTACTCACATGCGTGCATCCAAAGCTTGGCCGAACCCTAACCTTGCATAAACATGGTGTTTCGGTGGTGGAAGAGAACAATTGAAGAAGATGGTAGTTTTATCATCTTTTTGTTTCTTTTATTATTTTTATTAAATTACCAAAATGCCCTTTAATTAAACTTATAAAACATCAAATATGCATACCCCTAGCCGTCCAACATAATTAGCAATGGTTTAATTACCATTTAAGGTCTCCAACTAAGTTTCTATAACTATAAAACTCAATTTACTAATAACAACTAACTTTTACCACTTTTACGATTTAATCCTTTTTACTTAATTAACTATCTACACATTATAATTTCTTAATCATATTTTAATATGACCCTCATATAACTCTATAAGAATTAATTAAATAATAAAACACTTCACATATCAAAGTTGTGGTCTCAAAATCACTGTTTCCGGCATCACTGAATAACAGGATATTACAGAACCACACCGTTTCTTTGTACAGCTTCTTCGACAGCTCTGAGGAATCGAGGGTCTCAAGGGGTAACCTACAATTATATTTTTTACAAAAAAAGAAAAAAGAAAAAGAAGAGTTGGTTTGGTTTGGTTCAGTTTTGAAAGGGAAGCTAAAGAAATGGATTACAACAATAATTAGTATTTCTTTTTCTATTTCGTGTTCTTATGGTTTTAAAATGCATGTGTTTCTAATGTTTGTTTCTGGGGTTTTTATTTTCTTTTTTAGCATTTTCATTTGAGAGTGAACTTGTATTTTTCTTTGATTATAAGTTTTTTTTATGGATTAAATGTTTCATTTAGAAATGAGTTTGCTTTGATTTTTAATGTAATTGAAATGGGTAATTGAAAGAATGAAATTCAGTATTGGGCTATGATGAAAATAGTGGTGGGTCATTGTGTTTTTCTTTTACTGTAATAGCAGCTAGAGGGGAAGAGAGAAAGAGGGGAAGAACAAAAGACATGGAAACAAAATGAAAAAAAAGAAATTGTTAAACAATTTTTTTATAGATGATATCATCTATAACTTCGTGCTTATGTGGCACACCACATAAATTATTTTGTTGACTTGCAGTTTGATTGACGGTCAACTCACATACCGTTAAAATTGGGTTGATTTTTAAAAAATTGTAACGTTGAGAGTGTCAATAAAAAAATGATTAAGGGTTCAAATCCAAAAATCCATAAACGTTGAGGGTATTTTCGACAATTATGCTTTGATAGAATATATAAATATTGAAAGGTTAAATTTATCATTAAGCCAATAAAATAAAGCCCATGTTAAACTTATGTTAGGTAGCTAACGGAAAAGTAACTAAAATATTTAAAGTTTTTTTAAAAAATGTATAACTAAAATAAAAAAAAATTAATGGTTGGGTCATCAAAATAAAAATAAAATAAAATAAATAGTTTACTATTCTTGTATTAAAAAAAAAAGTCTCTTCCATTTTTAACAGTCGAAGCTTTTCTGATCATTATTTCTTTTCATTTTCTCTTCCTTGAGCCACTTTCTTGCTTCCATTTTGAGCTTTGAATTTACTTGGTAGTTTTGGGTTTTCATTATTTTCTTCAATTACTAAGAAATCAATTTTTTTATAGAGTGATTTCATTGAGGTTTTTATCATTGAATTAAGGGTTTTTAATGAAAAACATTTCAAGTCTTATCAAGGAAGATGAACAAATGTAATTATCCCTAGGATTACAATTCCACCCCATAGCTGAAGAATTAATAACTTGATATCTTTACCAAACGTTCTCAGTTCCAAATTCTATGCTATCACCATTGATGAGGCTGATTTAAACAAATGTGAGCTTTGGGATTTGCCTTAGAAGCTTTCATGATTTTTCACTGAAAGCTAAAATGCGTGGAAAAAGATAGAAAATACGCCACTGGTTTGAGAATAAATAGGGTCACTGCAAAGATAAAGAGATTTTAATGGTGAAATCACTCGTTGGAATAAAGAAAACTTTGATTTACAAAACTTTTAAACCTGTTAAAATTTTTGAAATGGAATTAACTTCGTTTGGATTTAGGATTGAAATATCATATGCTAAACTCGAGTTGCTCACCAACATGATCAAGTTCTCTTAGCTGCTATTGTTTGCCTCAACCCAACTACGCCCCTGTTGCTTCCTCACCCCCTTCTCCTCCATGCGAGCTCGAATGCTCTCGGCCTCATCTCTCTGTCCGCAAGAAAGATACATTTCAGCTAATATTAAGTATATGCCTGAGTTATGAGGTTCCTTTTCCAAAACTCTCTCAGCAGCTATCACCCCCAACTCCATGTTATTATGGATTCTGCAGGCTCCAAGCAAAGCTCCCCAAACACTAGCCGGAACTTCGATACCATCGGCTCTCATTTGATTAAGAAAACTCATTGCCTCATCTATGAGTCCGAATCTCCCCAACAGATCCACAACACAAGTATAATGCTCTGTTGTTGGCTGAAGAGAGCATTTACTCTTCATATAATCAAAGTAGTATTTACCTTTGTCAACCAGACCAGCATGGCTGCAGGCAGATAATACGCCGATGAAAGTTATGTGGTTAGGCTTAACATCAGTTAATCTCATTCGCTCAAACATCTCGAAAGCTTTTTCAGCATTTCCATGGTGAGCGAATCCGCATATTATAGAATTCCAAGAAATAACGTCATGTCTCTGCATGGAAAAGAACTCGAGCAAAGCAGAGTGCATGTTGCCACATCTTTCATACATAGTGACCAATGCATTTGAAACGGCGGTGAAATGATTTAAACCCAATTTAACTACCTGTGCATGAATCTGGTTTCCGAGGTCTAAGCTTGGCAAATTCGAACAGATGGTGAGAATGCTAGTAAATGTAGCTTCATCAGGGTGAAAACCCGATTCCTTCATTCTGATGAAAAACTTAGATCCTTCTTCACCAAAATTAGTTTCTCCTAGTCCACATATCATCACATTCCACACGGTCACATCTCGAATTGGCATCGATTCGAAAACTTTAACCGCACTCCTAACCTCACCTATTCCAAAGTATCCAACAACAACATTCGTCCATGAAACAACATTGTTATACGGTTGTTTCTCCAAAAATGCATGACCTTCCTTGACATGTCCATTTCTTATCAACCCCAACAAGATTGAGTTCAATGTTTTACAACATTTTGTGGGCATTTTCATGAAATAACCCAAAGCATTTACTAATCTTCTACATCTAACCAACCCATTTATTAACAATTTCCAGGAATCCAAATCCTTCTCAGGCATTTCATGAAAAATACTTTCTGCTAAGTCAACACACTCAATCCCTATATAACCCTCTAACATTACATTCCACGCACGAACATCCTTCACTGGCATCTCTTCAAAGTATTTACAGGCATCAGCCATCCTTCCAGCTTTTGCAAGCCCTGAAATCATAACAGTCCATGAAGCAACATCTCTATAACTCATTCTTTTAAAATACTCTTCAGCCAAGTCAAGCTTTCCACATTTCACAAGCCCTTCAATGACCAAGTTCCAAGATATAATATCTTTCACGGGCATCTCCTCAAAAATCTTCAACCCTTTATCCAACATTCCATTTATAAAATACCCTCCAATCATAGCATTCCATGTCACCACATCTCTACAAACCATCCCTTCGAAAACCTGCCTTGCACCTTGCACATCATGGCCATGCATGAGCCCTGAAATCACTATGTTGCACGTAAAAATATCGCGTTCTGGCATCTCCTGGAACATAGCAATGGCTTTACTGAAAAACCCGTTCAGAAAGTACCCGCGAATCATGGTATTCCACGTAACAACGTTCTTCTGAGGCATTTTGTCAAACAGATTCTGGGCTTCTTGGATAAGCCCATTTTTCATGAAAACGGAAATTCTGTAATTGTGGGGTTTAATACTTGAGATTGCTACGGATGTCTGATTGTCTTTTAAGAATGTTGGGGCTGAAAGAGAGAAGTGTCTACTGAGTCTTGTTGGAAAACTTCGGTTTAGTTTAGAAAATAACATGCCCAGATGCAGAGTGTGAGAAAAAGGTAAAGAAAAATTGATGAGCGAGCAATTGTTAGGTGGTAACCATCTGTTTGATGACTATACAAGGGTGGGATGGCAAAAAAGTGTTGGAGACTGAAGCAAGAGTCGCCGTTCTATAGGGAATTCCCGTCAACGGAGCCAGCGGGATTCCAGACAACAGGGAATAGCGTAAACTATAGGAATTGCCGCCAACGGAGCCCGCGGGATTCTAGGCAACTTTACATATTCTGAGTGGGATACGACGCTCTTGAAAAAAGCTTTGAGATCGGTTCCGGATTCATTATCCGGCCGACCAGCCAAAACCTTTATGTCTATAGGGGCTCTGTTCTGCACACATATCTGTCCGGATGCTGTGATCGGATTGGAAGAGAGTCAGGCCTTGCTTGATAAGGGGATTGCAGAGTTTTCTTTATCCGGCAGCCTGCAAACGGAGGCTGAAAAACTACAGGGACCTCGCCCATTTATTGGATTAATAAAAAGGGAGCGAAACACGATCATGTGTGCTCAACTTCACGTGGAACCCCATCCGTGTCCACCAGTTTTTAATTGAGTTTGGGTTATTGCACTATTTGGGATACCAACTTGGCCATTGTTCCTACATTAGTTCATTATATTTCTTTAAAAAAAAAGTTTAATGAATAAAAGTTAAAGCTTCCATACGAGAACAATTACCAAGTTCAAAGATTAATTTGGACAACAAAATTCCATGCACCAATGTTAAAATAATTGCCTAATTCAAGTTCTAAACAATTTTCAAGTTAAGGGGAAAAAAAAGTTCAATCTCTAATATAGAATCTTTTATCTTATGTTAAAATGAAGGATGTAGACGGGCAAAGAATAGGTCCCTAGTTCATTCCTTTCTAATTTTTTTATCGTACAAAAATATCAATTTTAATTGTATTTTGTAAGTTTGAAAGTATTTTATAAGTTTCATTTTAAAGATGATACTGTGATTTTTATTTATCAATTTTATTATACGTTCTAATTATATCTGTTCTTTTTGTCACATAGAACTATCCATAGTCCCTCCTCAATTTATAAATAGGAGGATAATATGTTTCAATGTACTCGAACCCACGTTTTCTTACATCGACAACAATGCCATACCAATCAAATTAAAACTCAATCAACATGATGCTATGACTTTTTAACGAGTATATTTAAAATGTTCATATTTTAAAAATAATTTTATTTCAATATCTTAATATTTCAAATTCTTATAATAATTATTAATTTATAAAATAAAATATTTTAAATATAGTTAAATATTTTTAATATTTTTTAAAAATAATCTACTATTTTTAAGTATAATTTTAAAGTACAGAAGTATATATCGATTGAAGCTTAGCTCAACTTGCATCATTGATATTACAAGGTTAGGTCTTATATTCAATGACAATGGGGAAGGAGAAACCAAGACTTTAACCTCCTAAAATTGAAAAATTATAGTTTTTTACCTTTTAAAATGTAAAAAATTATAAATTAATAATAGTAAAATTACACTTTACTCTTAAAAATAATAATATTTTAATTTAATCATTTAAAAATTTATAAAAATATTAAACAATAAAAAATAAAATTTTATTTTAACTCTCAAAAGTTTTTCTCACTTCCCCTACCTATATTAGTCCTTGGTTAGGTGTCCATCAATTTTCAATCCAAATAAATTTTTTTTAATTTTATATTTACATCAAAGCTCAGCCAAATACAATCCATTGGTAATTAGTCACCGATCAACGTTCTACAGAAACGACAATGACGGAATTGATCAGAAAAGGGAAGCTAATGAGTGTGGAAAAAGCAGTCCGAAGTAAAACAAACTCTTTCCAACCAAAAAACACAAACGTTTGGATTTGGAACACTCATCAGTTACCCTTCGATTAAGTCTAAAGCTTTGGGCGTGTCTATCCCGTCCACTAAAAAATGGGTAAGAATTGCATGCATTTGACTTTGAAGCCAAAATGTTGAGAAAAATGGTGTGATTACAATATATATATAAAACCATACTCTTCTAGTCTTTTGCTTTTAGCACTTCAAACCCATTGTCATTTTCGTTGTCACATTCCACATAAGCTACCAAGTTTTAAGATGAATATTGAACGTAATTGGCTAGCTTGATTAATGGTTAAAAACATTACTGTTAGATATGATACTATAAATAGGAACTCTACAAACGTTGCCTTTCATAGTTTGGTTTCTTCATCAATTGTTTTAACAACTGAAATATCAATGAGTGTTCTTTTAGTGCTTTTGTTTCTCAGTCTAGCAACCGTTAACATTAATGAAGGTTGCATTGAGAGTGAGAGGCAAGCCCTTCTCATGTTCAAACATGATGTCACAGATGGTGCAAACCGATTGAGCTCTTGGTCTCTTCATCATGGTAATGGAGATTGCTGTCAGTGGGATGGGGTTGTTTGTGACAATGTGACGGTCCATGTGCTTGAGCTCCATCTTGCAAATCCTCGACCTCTTCTGGATGATTATGGCAGTGATGCTGAAAATGAAGCCATGGAGAGGTCAAAGCTAAGAGGTAAGATAAACCCTTCTTTGCTTAGGTTAACGCATTTGAGTTATTTGAATTTAAGCCAGAATGGGTTTGGAGGTATTCCCATTCCCGACTTCATAGGTTCTATTGAGAGTTTGAGACACCTTGACCTCTCCAAAGCTGGATTCGGAGGCTTGGTCCCTAATCAACTTGGAAATCTCTCGAGTTTGGAGTACCTTAATCTTAGAGCAGATATTGAAGATAATCTCTATGTTACCGATCTCCAATGGTTGTCTGGTCTTTCCTTGATAGAATACCTTGATTTGAGTGATGTCGACCTTGCACAGGCTTCCAATTGGTTGCAAGTACTGAACACACTTCCTTTCTTGAAAAATTTATATTTGTCAGGTTGTCAGCTTCCACAAGTTCCTCCACCCATACACCTTAATCTATCATCTCTTGCAATTCTTGACCTTTCTTTAAATGATATTGAGAATAGTTTGGGAGGATCCATAATTCATGGCCTTGTAAATATGACTTCCCTTAGACACCTTGATCTTTCTAATAACCTTTTTAATTCGTCGATACCTGAGTCGTTGTATAGTCTTGATTCTCTCCAGTTTCTCAATCTTGGCTCTAACAAATTCCGAGGTAAACTTTCAAGTTCTATAGGAAACATGAGTTCTGCCATTGAACTTGACCTCTCAGATAATGAACTTGAAGGACCGATTCCAATAACAATGGGAAATCTTTGTAACCTAAAGTCAATCGTTTTCTCAGAGCTTAACTTGAATCAAGATGTATCAACCATTTTAGCAGTTTTGTCTGGATGTGTCTCTAATCAATTAGATAAATTGGATTTAAGTGGGTGTCATCTGTCTGGTCAGTTAACCAATCAACTTAGGATCTTCAAAAGTTTGAAGGAACTACATTTGTCTGGAAACTCTGTCTCTGGTCCCATTCCAATCTCCATTGGAGAGCTTTCTTCCTTGATAGTCTTAGAACTTGATCAGAATCAATTGAAAGGGCAGCTTCCCAGTTCCATTGGAAAACTTACAAATTTGGAAATCCTTGATATTTCTACTAATTTGTTGGAGGGTGGTGCTTCGGAAACTCACATCGGCAATCTTCCGAAATTGAAAGTTTTTCAGGGTTCTAAGAACTCTTTTGTTTTAAGAGTCAGTCCTGATTGGATTCCTCCTTTCGAACTTGAACTCCTAGGATTGAGGTCTTGGAATGTAGGTTCAATGTTTCCTTTGTGGCTTCGTTCACAAAAACATCTAAGGTATCTAGATATCTCTGGCTCAAGGATTTCTGATAGCCTTCCTGGTTGGTTATGGAATTTCTCCTCTCCATTCCAATATTTGAATCTCTCACACAACCAAATCCATGGGCAGATTCCTGGTATACCTTGGGCTATGTCGGTTGATTCAGTGATTGACCTTAGTTTTAATCTTTTGAGTGGCCCTTTACCTCAAATTTCTCCCAATGTGGTTTTTCTAGACATGTCAAATAATAATTTGTCAGGATCTCTTTCACCTCTTTTATGTTATAAGTTGAAGGAGACCATGGGAACAGTAATTCTTAATCTTGGTGGAAATGTTCTATCTGGGGGGATTCCAGATTGTTGGCTGAATTGGCAGAATTTACAGGTCATAAAATTAGGTAACAACAGTCTTAATGGAAGCATTCCAAGCTCAATGGGAATTCTACAGTCCATTGTATCATTGCATCTTCATAAAAACCACCTGTCTGGAGAAATTCCGTTGTCATTGAACAACTGCACAGATTTAATCCTACTTGATGCTGGTGAGAATGAATTGCATGGGAGCATCCCTCGATGGATAGGCGATAGCCTTCGAAAGCTGGTAGTCTTGAACCTTCGTTCGAACAAGTTTTCTGGGTACATACCGGATGAGCTCTGTGCTATTGGTTCTCTCCAAGTCTTGGACCTTGCTGATAACAATCTAATCGGAAGTATACCAAGATGTGTAAGTAAGTTTCGAGCAATGGCAAAGTTTAATGGCTCAATGGGAACTGCTATATCTTATGTGATTGGTGCAGGCACTTTTGTTGCAACAATTGTGATGAAAGGTCAAATGCTAGAGTATAGCACAAACCTTAACTTGGTGAGAAGCATAGATTTGTCTAACAACAAATTATCAGGAGAGATCCCCGTGGAAGTGACGAGCTTAGTTGAACTGATTTCCTTGAATTTGTCCCATAATCTTTTGTGTGGAACAGTTCCTGACAGAATTGGTGAGTTGAGATCACTGGAATCTGTTGACTTCTCTGTAAACAAGTTGTCTGGTTCAATACCTGAAAGCATGTCGTATCTGACATTTTTGAGCCACTTGAACTTGTCTTTCAACAATTTGTCCGGAGTAATCCCTTCGAGCACTCAGTTACAAAGCTTCGATTCATCGTGTTACGAAGGCAATCAACTCTGTGGATTGCCAGTTCCTAATATGTGTCCTGAAAATGGTACAATTCACGGTGTTGGACATGGAGGTGGAAACGGCAATGAAAGTTCAACAGACTGGTTCTGGTTCGGGTTAGTAGTCGGATTTGTTATCGGCTTTTGGAGTGTGTTTGGTCCATTGGTGTTTGATAAGCGATGGAGGTCCATTTATACACTTTTCGGTTCTCAAACAAATGTGGAAAATCATTAACTCTGTAAGTGCATGTGACTACACAATATCTGACAGACAAACTATATTATGAATTAACAATATAGTTCTCACTGTTCTTATACTACTCATTTCAGGGTCATGCCATGTCTTGACTTTCAATGAAGACTGTTGATGTCAGAAATCTAAGGTAACCTTAGAAGTCAAGTATTCGATCTTTACCAACTCAACCAACTGGCTGTATAATATATCACATGATCAAAAGGCTTTCTGCTGGTTCAAAACTAATGTATCTTTTAGGTCAAATTATGCTATTAGACTCCATATTTTGTGTAAATTGTTATACTTTAATTTGATCAATTTCGATCCTGATCCAATGTTACAGTTAAATCTATTTGGTTAAGTTATGTCATTAGTACTATACTACGTGCATAGTTATAGATTTAGTCCACGTCCACCGATTGGATTATTCTTAGTGACTATATTTTTTTAATTTCAAATTTTTAATCTTAATGCAAACGACAGTCGTTAAATCTATTAATTAATTTTTGGTGAGTAATATGTGAAAATAACAAACAGACTTAGTATTGCATATGTGATAATATGTTTGACACATCAAATTTTAAAAATAACAGAACTTAATGAATTTAATAGTTATAATTTGGGGGTTTTTTACTGAAATGGGATAAGGAAAAAAAAACCAAAATGGGCTGCGTTTTTGGTTATTTACCGAAATGGTATAACCAGGGTGGTCACGCCACTCCCATAGGCGGCACCACCACGTGTGTGTCACCACATACCGTGCATCAAATTTTAAAAAAGCAATTAAAAAGTGACCAAAAATAGTAAATGATAGAGGCATGCAGCAGCAGAAGAAAAAAACAGTTATAAACAGTTATAAACAGTGGAAAAAGCCGACAGAAGCTGAAAATGGACTGCCAGAGGTGGCACCGCCTGGACAATGGCATGCCAGAGGCGGCACCAAAGCCAGGACAATGGCTCGCGAGAGCGGCACCGAAGCCATTATAATCCTCTCCCTCCCCGAAATGTGAAAGAAGAAGTCAGCGAAAAAAAGAAGAAGAAGAAGAAGGTGGTGGCGCCGGAGAAAGAAGAAAGAAAGAAGAAAGAAAGATCAGAGGGAAGAAAAAAAAAGGAAAATTAGGTATAATTTTTTTTTTTAAACAATGCTTGTGTTTAGTTTAGTTTAGTTTAGATTATAGCTATTGTTAGTTAGTTAGTTTAGTTAGTTAGTTAGGATTAGTAGGTTAATTAGTATTTTAGTTAGTTAGTTTGGATTAGTAGGTTAATTAGTATTTTAGTTAGTTACTTATATTATAATTGTTGGGTAGTTAGAAACCCTAAAAAAAAAATTTTGGTTAGTAAGTATATTAATATGTTAGTTAATATGTTAGTTAGTAAATTGTTAGTATATTAATAAATGTTAGTTAAAAACCCTAAAATAATAGATTGTTAGTTAGTATGTATATTAATATGTTAGTTAGTATATTGTTAGTATATTAATATGTTAGTTAGTGTATTGTTAGTATATTAATCTCATAGTTTAAAACCCTAAAATAATATATTGTTAGTTAGTATGTATATTAATGTGTTTGTATATTAATATGTTAGTTAAAAACCCTAAAATAATATATTATTAGTTAGTATGTATATTAATGTGTTAGTATATTAATATGTTAGTTAAAAACCCTAAGAACCCTAAAATAATATATTGTTAGTTAGTATATTAATACGTTAGTATATTACTCTAAAAAGTTAATATTTTAGTTAGTATATTTTAGTTAGTATTATTAATATTGTTAGTATAGTAAAAAACCTAATTATTATTTTTGTTATTTTTTTAATTTTTTAGTTTTGTTTTAAAGGTATTTTGTTTGTTTATTTTGATTTGTTAGTAAGTTATGTGTTTATATTAATTAATTTTTTATTGTGAATGTTATGTTTTAAATTTTTTTTGAGAAATTTTGTTTATTTTTTAACAGATTGACCATTGATGATGGATGATCAGTTTTTCGTATGCGTTTATTTCGAAGGAATCATCTTGACAACAACCGTTGGATGCATATTTGAATGTCGGCAACAAATAGCAATGAGATTTAATAGAAATGTCTCGTTGGATGATATGAAGGAAGGATTAACGCAAAAATTGTTAGACGTTGTGGGAGAAACGATTTCGAGAATTTTCTACAAGTTTCCAGCCAAAGAGATCCGATCAAATTCACGAAATGGAACTTGTAGACGACGAAAGACGTGGAGACAATGATCGCTCTTTCTTCGTGGGGAATGGGAGTAACAAAAATGCACCGATTCACTTATTTGCTGAGTTAGCCGGTATTGAGGAAAATGAAGACATCAATGCATATGGTGAAGAACATGGAGCTCAAGAACCGTGCATGGTGCCTCCAATATCGTATGTTGATGCCGAATCGAATATACGTGGGATCGATATCGATCTTAATATTACACCCGATATTGATGTGGTTGGTGATGATGGACACGATAGTAGTGATCATTGTAAGGAAGAGGTCGATAGTGACAGTGATCCCGATATGGACGATATACCAGATGATATTGACGATAAAGACGTGAACGACGATGGAAACATTAGCGCGTCTTCGGTCGGGAACCAGATGCGATGTATTATGATACACAATAATCCTGGGCCACACATGTCGCTCATAGACCCCGAGGCAGCACGTGTAGCTGAGTTCTCGGAGTACCCTGAAATATATCCTGCTCACAGGATGGCCGTAAATTCTGATCATGAGGAGTTATTCGTAAGCCAGAGATTCGGAAGTAAAGAAGAGTGTGTATCTGCTATTAAACGGTATAGCATGGATATATCAGTGGATTACAAAGTCGCAGTGTCTAAATCGACAGTATATTTTGCGGAATGTTGGAAGGCAGGGGAAGGCTACATTTGGCGGGTAATAGCTGCATTCATTCAAAATTCGCAGATGTGGGAGATAAGAAATGAAACACCCCACACCCGGCCCACGAGCCTGAACCGGATCTGGTATGTTCCTTGAGTAAACCGGTTTCAAAATTCTTTGTTTCTTAGAGAAAATTTGTGTATTTTCAGGAAAATTTCGTTTTGGGTTGGGCTTAGATTAAAAACCCATTTATTTATTTTATTTTTTTAAATCCAATTTAATTAAGGTGACAAAAGAATTTTTGAGTTCATTTTTAAGAAAAGTAATTTTGTACTTACTTACATCCAAATTAGTTCGTGACATAATATCCAATAGTAAAGCAAAAAGAAATAAAGAAATTCACTTGGGCCTTATGGCCTTATTACATCAATCAAAACCCAAAAATAATAAAATTTAAGTACTTAATATAAATAATGAGTCCCAAATAATAAAAGTCTTTCCTTGCTATGCATGGCCACCTTTAGCTCCCGCCGACCCTGGCCGGTCCATTCTTGATCATCTCTCTGAAAATATTCCCCAACGGAGTGAGTCAACAGACTCAATGTGTACACAAACTAACATTCAACAATTTGGCATACATGTTCATATCAAAGACATATTCATAAAGAGAATGATGCAACCCAAACCCAAGCCTATTTGTCCATCCGCTACACACCACCCGTGCACCGCCAATCACACCGTGGGGACTACTAAGTCAACCCTCCATCCGCTACACACCATCGAAGGCGATCATTGCAATGACGTGCTCATCGCCCATTTAATTTGTGTCATTAGACACCATATTCAAATAATGTAACCGGTTACCAAATTCGAGATAATGTAACCGGTTACCATATTCAAATTTTTGTGACCGTAGTCACCATATTCCGTTAGTGAGACCAAAGTCAACACCTTCTTCCCCTTTCACATATATCCCGAATGCCCCATATATTTTATATCATGCATAACATACTTAATTTCTCATTATTCACATGTAACAATATACATATTCATAATCCTATCAAAAGTAGGAAACGTACCTGGGTACTTTTACCATATTTATGGTACTTAGCCATATTCACATTCTTATGCATATTCATATATTAAAATAATTGCCATATGATATATCGAAAGTTAGTGTGAGTACACACCTGATTTGCTTATTAGGTTCCTTGAAATCCCGAAGAACGATCTACCGATCTAAAGTTTAGATCTGTTAATTCCTATATTCGGCCCATCATACAAAAACACATTAATAACCTTTTCGATTTTAAAACCAAATCCCAATAGGAATGGTATTACTAATACTTACCTTGTTTGCCGATTGGATTGATCAAGTTCCCAAAAATTACTAGTATCCCTTTTCCTTGAAATCGGCTAACACTAAATCATGTAATTTTGTCAGTTTCTGACTTTTGGATCAATGAAAAATAATTCTAAATACCAAAAATAAGCCTTGGCCGATTAGATCTATGTACTTACCTTACGCTTTCCAAATCTAAAGAGGATTCCTTGCCCTATATGTCTGTCGAAATCTTCATGTTAGATTTAATCTAACATATACATCATAACCTTTAATCAAATAAATTTATCTTACCTTAGATCCTTGATCCTTATATTCGACGATTGTAGACCCCTTTAGATGTCGTAGTTGATTGCTCCTTTACTTAGAATCAACAAAGATTCGGCTTTGACAAGAGAAACAGAGAAGAAAATAGAAGAAGAGGAGATGGATTTTGCTTAAAGAAAAATTCGCAGAGAGGGGAGAGAGCTAGGAAAATTTCGGCACAGAGGAAGAGAAAGCAAAAGTTGATGAGTAGCCCTCCCCGCCTCTCCTTTTATAGCCGAAATTATCAGCCTAGGAGTCCCTTACTTGGCCACCACTCCTCTTTTGATAATATTATCTCTTTTATTTAAAAGATAAAAGCCTTTAATCCATCAATTATCTCCTCAATTTTCTTAAAAGAAAATCCTTTATTTATCACTTATTATTCACATATTTATGCAAATAAAACTCTTCCTTTTCTAGAAACCCATGCCGTCCACCTCAGCCTTTCCTGGAAGCAAAAATAAAACTTATTTATTTGCTTCTCAAGTGACTCGAACTCAGGGCCTATTTCCTCTGCATGTGACGCCACTTCCTTAGGCCCTAAGTGGCATCTTGAGCCACTTTTTCAAGCTTTGTTTGTGTGTCAAACTTCTCCAACTTTTTCTTTTAAGGCCCTCTAGCCCTTATTTCCTATTTTGAACTTTAAAATTTGACATTTCGGCATCATTTCTAAGTTTCCTAAAATTTTCGATCGGCTCAGAATTTGCCATTTTTCTTACATTTCCGTGTTTCCCGAAATGTTCACTTTCCATTTTTGAAACATTTCCAAAAATGTTCAGGTTTCCAAAAATGCTCAGGTTTCCAAAAATGTTCATTTCCATTTCTATGCATTTCTAGAATTCCAAAAATACCAAAAATTTATTCATAATGCTTAAGACTTGTCATTTCGTACAATTAAACTGAAAATGCATAGGCCCACTTTCAGGATGTTACAAGAAAATTGGTTGGGCCTCACACATGCAGATTGACACGTATGACAGAAGATCATCGAAAACTTGATTCCAAAACTATATGTACGTGTATCATGCCAATGGTGAAGGACATGCCGACTATTAAAGTTTCAGTACTGATTGCTGAAATACAAGCACGATTCCAGTATCGAGTATCATATCGAAAGGTGTGGATAGCTAAACAGATGGCAATAGAACAATTGTATGGGGATTACGATTCATCGTATAACGAGCTACAGGGATGGATAGCTGCTATGTGGGAGTACATACCGGGAACTATGATTGAGTTACAGACACGACCTTTTTACGGCCCAAATGATCAACTACAGCCGGGGAAAAGAATTTTTCATCAGATGTTCTGGATGTTTGATCCATGTGTACGGGCATTTCCACATTGCAAGCCGTTTGTGCAGGTGGATGGGACATGGCTATACGGAAAATATACACAGATCTTACTTATTGCGGTTGCTCAAGATGGCAATAGGAACGTTCTCCCAATAGCGTTTGCAATAGTAGATAAGGAGAATATGGAATCCTGGGAATTCTTCCTTACCAACCTCCGGAGGTATGTTATTAGCAACGATAATATTTGCATCATCTCCGATAGAGGGAAATGATTAATTCTCGCAATTAGGCGTTCCGGTGTGCCATGGAGATCCGTTTACTGCATCCGTCACATTGCGGCTAACTTTCTTCGAGAGTATAAGAATGCAAACTGGAAGAGAGAAGTGGTGAAAATGGGTAAAGGATAACCTTATATTTTCAATATAAGTTTACTGTTTTTATGTTATCCAGTTACCGTAACTTATCTTTTTTTAAAACATGTACAGCGCACGAGTTAGAGCCACATATTTTTCGCCAAATAATGACTCAACTTGAGAGTGACATGGAAGGTCAAACGAACAAATCTTTTCGGGAGTGGTTGGGTACAATGGAGCCGTGGCAATGGGCTCAAAGTTTTGACGAGGGCTTTCGTTATGGTCAAATGACCACAAACTTGGTAGAGGAGGTCAACGTTGTGTTGTTAAAAACACGACATCTTCTGATTTCATCTGTCTTCTCGGCTACATTCTACAGGTTGGCAACCTTGATGCCAAGAATGGGTGAACAACAAGTCAACCAGATGAATGCGGGACACGTGTTTGTGGAAGATGCCAGGGATGTATTGATTGCAAACCGTCGGATTGCGAGGTCGATGACTGTAGAAATATATTCACGACGAATGGAAACTTTTCGAGTTACGAGTCCATCGATCGTCGTCGACCGGTTTGCCACCTAGGTCTTATGGAGTCGATCTTGAAAGAGCATGTCGCGAATGCGAGGAGGTTCCAAACACTTCATTATCCGTGTGCACATGTCGTGGCGGCGTGTGCTAAAGTGAACCTTAATGTTGAACATTTTGTCGATGATGTGTACACGCCGAGCGCGGCGCGTTGCGTGTCCGGGAAAATGAGTTCCTGTCCCGCCCGACTTGCCTCTACATGGGAGGTGCCTCGAGCGACTTTTGAGCTTGTCCCAGACAGAGCACTACGCAGGAATCCGAGAGGTCGTCCGCAATTATCTAGAATCCGTAGTGAAATGGACATTAGGAGAAATCCGACTGTAGTAAGCGGCTGTGGAATATGCACGAGTTAGGTGGTCATAATCAAGTAAATGCCCGTGAGCGAAACTATCATGTTGGACAATCGTCACGGCGGCGGGAATTGAGCTTATTTAGATTAACATGTTTTGTATTCTGATTTTTGGTGATTTTGATTAATTAGAGCTTAATTGCAAAAAAATTAATTTACTGGACTGAAATGCAAAATAAATTACATGTATGGATTTGTATGAATATGGATTTGTGTGCAAAATAAATTTCATTCTTACCACAAACTAAGTTAATCTACAATCGGACAATTAATATAACATACATTGCCAATTCAAACCTAATCAATATAAGCTATACACATCGTTCATTTTAAAAGACCTAACCGAACTCACTTAAATACCAAATCCAAACATTTACCAAAAATCATAGCAATATTAACTAATCATAGCGACCATATACATGACCAAAAATCAAACTTAAATATTCAATCGCATGGTCAAACCTTGTTACGAAATTTTAAAGCTCCAAATAATCAAGTTTATTTTATACAAATAAAGTACAAACATCGTAATATTTACAAATACAAAATACAAGAAAATCAAAACCGCAAGAAACACCTAAAACTAATGGTTCGATGGTGTAGTCCTCGGTGTGTACTTCTGCGGTGGTCGACGTGCACGTCGTGGGTGCCCGCGACGACCAACATCCTCTTCAGTCTCCGGTGGGGGACCAGGTGGGGGTGTGCTAAATATGGCTAAAAAATCATGTCACTCGAAGGGCATAGATGAACTCAAGCCAGAAGGAGTGCCCTGCTGCAGTGGATACGACCCAGGAGGCCTGATATCCTGCAGTGGATACGAGCCGAGTCTTTGATCTTGCGGTGTACGATCCAAATATATCAAACCCGTACTGGTATCCACCTCCTGACGAGCCCGAAAAGTAGTCATTGCCCGGGACATATGGATGATACGAATGTGCATCCGAATGTGAATGTGATTGTTCGGGCTCCGGCTCAGGATCAGGATCTGCAGCTGCCTCGGCCTCCATATCTGCCACTGGCTCGTATGCCCTATGTCACTGTATGTGTGGGGGGACTACAGTCGACTGCCCTCCGAGTATATATGGCTTCCCCATACTAGAGTACCATTGTATGTACCCTAATGGAGGTTGAAGACCGGAAGCCGTATCCATACGGGGCATTCGGGACATGCGATCATTCCACACCGCAATAAATTGGCCATGCCTAACCCCCCAATCCAAGTCTTGTCTCCCTCTCTTATTTTTGCAATGAACCTCTCCCACCTGGCATGGCGGATCCGGGATATATTGGACGCAACCAAATTGCCGCAGCACTCGGTCCCCGTGATACCACTCGACTACATTGAAATAGACAATTGGTGCATTTGTGCACCACATATACGAGTGGATATAGGCGGACGGGGGTATAACGGCTACAATTTCCGGTCTACGGTATGGCATCCATATAAACTACACGATTAATAACATTGTTAAAATTAAACACGGTGTGCGTAAGATATACAAACTACCACGTAACCAATATTGGAATCGCTTACCCCTTCCCCGGTATGTTGTTCAATCATAAGCCGGTATATCGGGACAGTGTACGACCTTCCGATACCTGGATAAATACTCCACCTACAAAAAAAAAATTAAGTCAAATAGTATCGATATAAAGAAATTTTCAATTAATAACAACTTATATTTTATCACCTGTTTACTAGCGGGTATATGTATGGTTGGTGAGTAACTGATGCCAAGAATGGCATCCGATACAGAGCCGATGACTGCAATAGTGTAAGGCAACCGCCTATGTCTACGGCCGCTGGATTTGTCATCCGACAAAGCTCACGGTACAACCACGCAAGAACTGCGGAGCCCCAACTATACAAACGAGCATTGCTCAAATCAGCCAATAGGGGTAGGTACTGAATATGAACCCTATTATTGTTTGCACCGGGCATCAGTACACCCCCTATGATGTGCATAATGTATGATCGACTAGCGCACATCAACTCGCCTTCAGTGGCATCAGCTGATAACTGTTCATACCTCGCTTTCAGCCATGTAAATTTCAATTCTGTAAAATTTTCTCCATCATTGCTGTACGAGTCCCCTAGTAGGCTCTGACAAAGTGTAAATGGGTCAGCTATCGCACTGACGCCCGTAACGGGACTCCCGTCAATTGGGAGCCCAAGCTGCAATGCAACATCCTCTAGAGTGACTGTGCACTCTCCACAAGGTAAATGAAAAGTGTGGGTCTCCGGGCGCCAACGCTCGACTAGTGCGGATATTAAATCATACCGCAAGTCAAACGTCCGGATCGATCTCTTGCGACTGAATCCACTTTGCTATATATACGGTATCAATCGTTCATCCGAGGATTTCTTAAGCCATTCACCCGGCCCCCTTAATACACTGCACGCGAGTCCCGATAGTGTTAAATCATAAAAAATTACTACTTATGATTAATAACATAATTTATTATGTAGCTATTTTGTTAATATAACCCATGATCAATAAATAACAATACATTACCATATTATTAGCAAATCGGATATGTGAGGATCTTTACTAATCAATGAAGCCATTTCCGTCTCAAATAATTTTTTTACCTACATAAAAACAATAAATCTATATTAAATTAGTAACAAATAACATGCCAATACTAATAATATACCAAAAACATCATGTAAACGACGCATAATAAATATAATATTTTATTATTTATACAAACATAATAATATTAACTCAAATAATAATTAGGGTTTTTTACAAACAATTATAATAACTAATAATAATATTTACGGTTTCTTAATAATAATATTATATTAACATAGCTAAAGTAATAATAATAATTTTTAAGATTCCTTAATAACAATATTACGTATACGTATACCTACCTTTTTCTAATAAAACCAGTGATAACAAATAATAATTTAGTACATAATTATTATATATTACGAGCCTTTGTTCGTTTTATTTTATATTATTTTAGTACATAATGATTCAAATATATTATTTTACTGTTCACTTTATATAAATTTAATAAAAGCCACTTATTTTGGCACTATGTTCGTCCCTATTTTCTAAGTGTTCAAATTCTATAACTTTCAATAAAATATTATTTTCGTATTTTATTATTTTATATTATTTCTTTTAGTACGTAATGTTTTAAATGTATTATTTTGCTATTTTTTATATATCAATTTAGTAATAACCACTTATTTTGACCATTTATTCGTATTTTCCTTTTTCTCAAATTCTATTACTTTCAAAAAATATACTATTCTCGTATCTTATTATTTTATATTATTTATTTTAATACATAATGTTTTATGTATTATTTTATTGTTTTTTATACTAACAATAATTATAATATATTACTAACAATAATAATATAATACTAAATAAAGTAACATTTACCATTTTTTACTAACAACAATATTACACTAACAATAATAATAACTGTTTTATATACTATCTAAATTAATCATTAAGATTTAACTAATAACAATATACTAAATAAAATAATGTTAGTGTTAAAAACTAACATATTAATATATACTAACATACTAACTAACATAACTATTTTTTTAGGGTTTTTAACTACCTACCAATAATAATATAACTAACTTACTAAATAACTAAATTACTACTTAACCTACTAATCCTAACTAAGTAACAATACTTATTAATATAAACTACTAACAACAAATAAGTAATAAAATAAAAATTAATATATAATAAAATAATATACTAACAACAACAAATCAAGAACACAAACATTATTTAAAAAAAATATATACCTAATTTTCCTAATTTTTTTCCCCTGATTTCTTCCTTCTTCCTTCTTTCTTTCTTCTTTCTTTCTTCTTCCTCTTTCTTTTTCCGGCGCCACCACCTTCTTCTTCTTCTTCTTCTTCTTCTTCTTCTTCTTCACTTCTTCCAGCTTTTTCCTCTTCGCTTCTTGCTTCAAACTTTGGGTGTGGGGGGGAGGAGGAGGTCCCCATGAGGCACAAGGTGCCAAAACCGCATGCAGGAAACGTCTTGTCCACCAGTCGGTGCCGCCTCTGGCAGGCCATTGTCCTGGCTTTGGTGCCGCCTCTGGCATGCCATTGTCCAGCGTGCCTCCTACAGCGATCCATTTTTCAACACTTCACGGGCTTTTTCCACTGCTTTATAATCGCTTTTCTTCTGCTGCTGCATGCCTCTATCATTTACTATTTCTGGTCACTGCTTCTAACTGTTTTTTTTTAATTTGATGCAGGTAATGGCTGACACCAGGGTGGTGCCGCCTATGGGAGTGGCGTGACCACCCTGGTTATACCATTTCAGTAAATAACCAAGAACGCATCCCATTTTGGTTTTTTTTTTTCTTATCCCATTTCAGTAAAAAAACCCTATAATTTGGTTAGGACTAAAATTTTCAAATTCTAAAAGTACATGGACTGAAAATGACCAAATAAAAGTATAAGTATTAAATCCACAACTTATACAAAATACATGGTCTAATAGTAAAATTTGACAAATTTTTTACATCAAGATTTTCTTGTTGAAAATTGGAAATAATTTCTATTCAGAAAAAAAACTATTTTCTTTTAAATTTAGGATAATTTAGGATGAAAAGAAACCAATAGTACTTAAAAAGAACACCCTAAACCATTACTAATTTAATCAAAAGGAAACAAATGAAGGATATTTCTTTTTCTCACAACATACATCAGTTTAAACTTTTGGATTAAACAACACTTTTATCCCTTAAATTTTTTTAACTTAATTCTTGATAATTTTTTCGGTTAAAATGCGTTGTTAGTCCCTTTTATATATAATTTGAGATTTGATTTTAAGCTAAAAATTCAAATATTCTATTTTTAATTTAAAAAATTATTAAAACAACAATTTATGATCTACAAAAATAAAATTTGAGTTCAAAAGTATGGTTATGCGTGAGAAAAATATTAACACATTATAATGCTCGTCATTAAAAGTTGAATTAAAATGAGTTTAATTTTAATATTTAAAAATAATCTTCCCAACAAAAATCAAATTTGTTTTAAATGAAATGAATTTTTTATCACCTCAAAAAATGATATCCCTTCAAACAAGTCGATGAATATAAGGATGCAATTTTTTTTTTTTTTTTAAATTTTCATTTCATTTCAAGAAGGATATTCGAAAGTAAGTATCCAAGGTTCTCTCGTCACCTCGGTCCAGACTTGATAATTTACTATTGTTTGGAAACATTGCCTTGATTATTTTTTAAAGAAAATAATATAAAAAATCTACTAAATATTCCAATTATTAATTTTATGAATTTAAGAAAATTTTACGCCTTTAAGATTAACAAAATAGCGAACACGAATAATGTCAAGTCTGTCGTGGGCATTTTATCTCCCCTCAAAAAGCAATTTCAATTTATAAAAAAGTTAAACGCAACTTAATCAATTTTCTAGAAATTAAAAAACGAAAAAATTGAGATCCTAAGAGTTGTACATCGAGCTATCTATACATATCATTGAGTCTATAACCATGTCTTTTCTCGTATTTATAAATTTATTCAATTTTGATAGTTTCAAAGACTACTAGACAGCTCCGGAAATCTGAAACATATCGCTCCACAAAGCCAAAGGCTAAAGCACAAATACCCAAAAAGTTGAGAGACCCAGGATGGAATTTTCCCTTTTTCCTTCCCTCACTTGAAGCTTCCAATTTCTTTTTTCCGTTAATATATATTTTGCCCCCAAACTTGTCAATTTGTACATTAGTTGGCCAGCCTCTTGGATACTTTTTCAATTTTCATGTCTTTACTATCTTAAAACTATTCCTTATAGGCAAACATTGCATGGCACCCCTGAAAATATATCAGGTAGTCTTCAGCCAATGCAAAATCGAGGTCAGCAAATTTCCGTGCCCACTGCCCACTCAGGTAGTTGATTGTCATTTTACCCCCCCCCCCCCCCCCCTTTTTTTATATATTTTGAAGTTTTTAATTTCAATTGCAAGTTTTAACCCCTTCCATTTAGTAATTTTGATTGTTTTATATATCATATCCTGATACAGGATTCAAGGAGTGAGATTAAACCATAATAAAATAGTCTACATAAATTTTAAAAAACAAAATAAAACAAAACCCTAAATGTTGGTTAAATGTAAAGAAGGGAAATGGGCTTTTTTATTAAAGTAACCCAAATAAATAAATTAATTATCAAAATAACCCATCTTTTTAATTAAATATCAAAATAACCCAAAAGTTACAGTAAATTTAGGTGGAGCCAAATTAAATGGCTCCACCAACTTGCCACGTCAGCATAGGGAATTAAAAAATATTTTTTTGGTGGAGCCATTTTAAATGGCTCCACCTGTATAAAATACTACAAAATCTGAAAAATTGGAGGCCTTTAAAATAATTTTCCAAATTTTGGTGGAGCCATTTGAAATGGCGCCACCTGACACCTTTTTTTTTAAAATTTTGTCTTTTTTTTTTTACTTTTTTGGGTATTTGAAAAGTTGAGAGCCTAAAAAGCAATTTTCCCTTTTTTTTGGTGGAGCCATTTGAAATGGCGCCACCACCCTCTGACACTTTTTTTTTTGGCTTTTTTTTTTTACTTTTTTATTATTTTCTTATTTTATTTTGTTCATTTAATTTATATTATTAATTTTAAAAAATTTGTAATGTATATTTAAAATGATTTATAATATATTTTTAAAAATTTTAAATACTATTTTTAAATAATTTTTTTACTTTAGATATATATTTTTTAATTATTTTAAATATTATATTTTTTACTTTTTTTTAGTTTTTGAAAAGTTTAGGAGGATTAAAAGTAATTTCCCCTTTTTTGGTGGTGCCATCACCACCCTCCTACACCCTTTTTTTTTTTTTTGGCTTTTTATTTTAGCTTTTTTACTTTTTTATTATTTTTTTATTTTATTTTGTTTATTTAATTTATATTATTAATTTTAAAAAATTTGTAATGTATATTTAAAATATTTTATAATATATTTTTAAAAATTTTAAATAAATTTTTTAACTTTAGATATATATTTTTTAATTATTTTAAATATTATATTTTTTACTTTTTTCAAGTTTCTGAAAAGTTTGGGGGACTTAAAAGCAATTTCCTCTTTTTTTGTGGAGCCATTTGAAATGGCGCCACCACCCTCCTACACCCTATTTTTTTTGGCTTTTTCTTTTTTTTTCTTTTTTTTGAAGGGACTTAAAAGCAATTTTTCCTTTTTTTGGTGGAGCCATTTGAAATGGCGCCACCACCCTACTGACACAATTTTTTTTTGTCTTTTTCGTTTTTTTCTTTTATATTATTTTATTGTTTTATATTATTTATTTAATTTATATTATTAATTTTAAAAAATGTATGTTTAATCTTGTATTAAACTGTATGTTTAGTCTTATATTAATTTTACATAGAATTTTTTAAATTAAAATTTTTAATTTTTTCTTGTTTTATTTGCTTAATTTTCTTATTAATTTTAATTTTCTTATTAATTTTAAGGGGAAATTGCTTTTAAGTCCCCCAAACTTTTCAGAAATTTGAAAAAAGTAAAAAATATAATATTTAAAATAATTAAAAAATATATATCTAAAGTTAAAAAATTATTTAAAAATAGTATTTAAAATTTTTAAAAATATATTATAAATCATTTTAAATATATATTACAAATTTTTTAAAATTAATAATATAAATTAAATGAACAAAATAAAATAATAAAATAATAAAAAAGTAAAAAAAAAAAGAAAAAGCCAAAAAAAAAAGGTGTCAGGGGGTGGTGGCGCCATTTCAAATGGCTCCACCAAAAAAAAGAGAAAATTGCTTTTTAGGCCCTCAACTTTTCAAATACCCAAAAAAGTAAAAAAAAGACAAATTTTAAAAAAAAATGTGTCAGGTGGCGCCATTTCAAATGGCTCTACCAAAATTTAGGAAATTGTTTTAAAGGCCCCCAATTTTTCAGATTTTGCAGTATTTCCCTTGTATTTTATACAGGTAGAGCCATTTAAAATGGCTCCACCAAAAAAATATTTTTTAATTCCCTATGCTGACATGGCAAGTTGGTGGAGCCATTTAATTTGGCTCCACCTAAATTTACTGTAGCTTTTAGGTTATTTTGGTATTTAATTAAAAATATGGGTTATTTTGATAATTTATTTATTTATTTAGGTTACTTTAATAAAAAAGCCAAATGAGAAAGAAAAGGGTACCGGAATACTAAACACTCTGCAGAGATCGAATATTCAAAGGGAAGGTATCTTTTGGCGGAGTTACTTTGTTTACAGGAAATTATGATAAAGGAAGGTATCTCAAGAGATGTTTGTCGCTTGAAGAGGTTGGTTAAGACGATGGGGACCTAGTGGACGTCAAATGGTGGTGACTAGTGAAGGTGTAGGGATGTCGGCACTAAATTAGGGATTTTGGGTGATGGTGACGGTGAGATATTTTTAGTATTTAGGAATTTTAGTTTTTTTTAATTAAATTATTTATGTAGTATAAATTGATTTTATAATTAAATTAATTATTTGGATTGGGTTGGATATATTAATATTTATTTGGATTGGGGGTGGTTGGGGCTTGGGTGGGTATTGGGCTATTTATTTCGGTTAATTATTTGATTTCGAACCGAATTAATCGATAACTGAAATTTCAAAAAATTATTAACCAACTTCCGACCAAACTAACTTCGACTACCAACGGATTGACCAAATTAGATTGGTTCGACCGATTAATTCAATTTTAACCGAAGTTTGAACACCCCTATTTGTACTTAGTTGATACATATTTTCTTTTGACCTAATTAGTACTTGAATTTGTATTCTATCATTGATACTTTTACACTGACACCATTAGTTTGTGTTGATATGACACTAATTGTCAATCCGATGATGCAACATAGTAGCCTCTCTATATGCCACGTGACAAATATAATTAAAAAAATCTTTAAATTAATAAGAAGATATAATTTATTTTCACAACAAAAATGAAATTGGACAAAAGATTGTCCAGATACATTTTCATCTGGACATTCTTTTATCCAGATTCATTCTAGATGTATTTTTTAACAAGTCTATATACTTTAATTTTTTATTATAAAATATTAGGTTATTTGTATTATCATTTTAAAATTAAAAAAAGTACATAAAAATTTAAAATATATAAATTAATAAAAAAATAAAAAAGTTTTAACATTAAGAATTAACTTAGACATATAGTTGTCTAGATTCATTTTAGATGAGGTTTTTTTAGTTCTTTTATATATTTTTATAAATTTATAAAATTTTAGTTGTTTTATACATTTATATATATTTATAATTTTTTAAAATTTTTATATATATTTCAAAATATTATAAGTTTTTTTAATATATTTCTACTTGTGTATGTTTTTTATAGGTTTATAAATTTATATATCTTTCAAAATAATAATAAACTAAAAGCTGATATTTTATTAAAAAAATTATCGGTGTCGACATTTGTGAATTTTTATGTTTTTTCTGATAGGGACATACTGAACAGCTGATGTTTAAAACTAGAGTAGTCATTACAGGTTGATCAAGTCTAAAGCTTGGGCGTGTCTGACCCGTAAAGCATAAAAAGGGCCACAACTGCATATGATAATGAAGCCATATAAGGTTGTAAAAAAGGAGTAATGAAAATATAAAACCATACTATTTTGCTGTAGCTTTTGAAACCATAGTGTTAAAACTGACATTTTTGGAATATTGTCAATTGTAATTTGCGAAGCAATAGATTAATTTCATCTGTCGCCTTCCATTTAAGCTGTCAAGCTTTACTGTGGAAATTGAAATTAGTTGACTACAGTGTTTAAGGGTTAGGAAAATTAAAACATTACTGTCAGACACCGACAATATTATATTAATGGCAACTTTAACAACATTGCCTTCATAGTTGATTTCAATTCTTAATAAATATTCTGACAATTGAAATATCAATGAGTGTTCTTTTAGTGCTTTTGTTTCTCAGTCTAGCAACCGTTAACATTAATGAAGGTTGCATTGAGAGTGAGAGGCAAGCCCTTCTCATGTTCAAACATGATGTCACAGATGGTGCAAACCTATTGAGCTCTTGGTCTCTTCATCATGGTCATGGAGATTGTTGTCGGTAGGATGGGGTTGTCTGTGACAATGTGACGGCCCATGTGCTTGAGCTCCATCTTGCAAATCCTCGACCTCTTCTGGATGATTATGGCAGTGATGCTGAAAATGAAGCCATAGAGAGGTCTAAGCTAAGAGGTAAGATAAACCCTTCTTTGCTTAAGTTGACGCAATTGAGTTATTTGAATTTAAGCCAGAATGGGTTTGGAGGTATTCCCATTCCCGACTTCATAGGTTCTATTGAGAGTTTGAGACACCTTGACCTCTGCAAAGCTGGATTCGGAGGCTTGGTCCCTAATCAACTTGGAAATCTCTCGAGTTTGGAGTACCTTAATCTTAGAGCAGATATTGAAGATAATCTCTATGTTACCGATCTCCAATGGTTGTCTGGTCTTTCCTTGATAGAACACCTTGATTTGAGTGATGTCGACCTTGCACAGGCTTCCAATTGGCTGCAACTACTGAACACACTTCCTTTCTTGAAAAATTTATATTTGTCAAGTTGTCAGCTTCCACAAGTTCCTCCACCCATACACCTTAATCTATCATCTCTTGCAATTCTTGACCTTTCTTTAAATGATATTGAGAATAGTTTGGGAGGATCCATAATTCATGGCCTTGTAAATATGACTTCCCTTAGACACCTTGATCTTTCTAATAACCTTTTTAATTCGTCGATACCCGAGTCGTTGTATAGTCTTGATTCTCTTCGGTTTCTCAACATTGGCTCTAACAACTTCCGAGGTAAACTTTCAAGTTCTATAGGAAACATGAGTTCTGCCATTGACCTTGACCTCTCAGATAATGAACTTGAAGGACCGATTCCAATAACAATGGGAAATCTTTGTAACCTAAAGTCAATCGTTTTCTCAGAGCTTAACTTGAATCAAGATGTATCAACCATTTTAGCAGTTTTGTCTGGATGTGTCTCTAATCAATTAGATAATTTGGATTTAAGTGGGTGTCATCTGTCTGGTCAGTTAACCAATCAACTTAGGATCTTCAAAAGTTTGAAGGACCTACATTTGTCTGGAAACTCTCTCTCTGGTCCCATTCCAATCTCCATTGGAGAGCTTTCTTCCTTGAGAGTCTTAGAACTTGATCAGAATCAATTGAAAGGGCAGCTTCCCAGTTCCATTGGAAAACTTACAAATTTGGAAATCCTTGATATTTCT
Organism: Gossypium sturtianum; assembly: GCA_025698515.1. Classification (NCBI taxonomy): domain Eukaryota; kingdom Viridiplantae; phylum Streptophyta; class Magnoliopsida; order Malvales; family Malvaceae; genus Gossypium; species Gossypium sturtianum. Next base: position 111,878,949 of record CM046952.1, read on the forward strand.
ACTAATTTGTTGGAGGGTGTTGTTTCGGAAACTCACATCGGCAATCTTCCGAAATTGAAAGTTTTTCAGGGTTCTAAGAACTCTTTTGTTTTAAGAGTCAGTCCTGATTGGATTCCTCCTTTCGAACTTGAACTCCTAGGATTGAGGTCTTGGTATGTAGGTTCAATGTTTCCTTTGTGGCTTCATTCACAAAAACATCTAAGGTATCTAGATATCTCTGGCTCAAGGATTTCTGATAGCCTTCCTGGTTGGTTATGGAATTTCTCCTCCCCATTCCAATATTTGAATCTCTCACACAACCAAATCCATGGGCAGATTCCTGGTATACCTTGGGCTATGTCGGTTGACTCAGTGATTGACCTTAGTTTTAATCTTTTGAGTGGCCCTTTACCTCAAATTTCTCCCAATGTGTTTTTTCTAGACATGTCAAATAATAATTTGTCAGGATCTCTTTCACCTCTTTTATGTTATAAGTTGAAGGAGACCATGGGAACAGTAATTCTTAATCTTGGTGGAAATGTTCTATCTGGGGGGATTCCAGATTGTTGGCTGAATTGGCAGAATTTACAGGTCATAAAATTAGGTAACAACAGTCTTAATGGAAGCATTCCAAGCTCAATAGGAATTCTACAGTCCATTGTATCATTGCATCTTCTGAAAAACCACCTGTCTGGAGGAATTCCGTTGTCATTGAACAACTGCACAGATTTAATCCTACTTGATGCTGGTGAGAATGAATTGCATGGGAGCATCCCTCGATGGATAGGCGATAGCCTTCGAAAGCTGGTAGTCTTGAGCCTTCGTTCGAACAAGTTTTCTGGGTACATACCGGATGAGCTCTGTGCTATTGGTTCTCTCCAAGTCTTGGACCTTGCTGATAACAATCTAATCGGAAGTACACCAAGATGTGTAAGTAAGTTTCGAGCAATGGCAAAGTTTAATGGCTCAATGGGAACTGCTATATCTTATGTGATTGGTGCAGGCACTTTTGTTGCAACAATTGTGATGAAAGGTCAAAGGCTAGAGTATAGCACAAACCTTAACTTGGTGAGAAGCATGGATTTGTCTAACAACAAATTGTCAGGAGAGATTACCGTGGAAGTGACGAGCTTAGTTGAACTGATTTCATTGAATTTGTCGCACAATCTTTTGACTGGAATAATTCCAGAAAAAATTGGTGAGATGGGATCACTGGAATCTGTTGACTTCTCTGTAAACAAGTTGTCTGGTTCAATACCTGAAAGCATGTCGAGTTTGTCATTTTTGAGTCAGTTGAACTTGTCTTACAACAATTTGAGCGGAGAAATTCCTTTGGGCACTCAGTTAGAAAGCTTCGATCCATCAAGTTACAATGGCAACCATCTCTACGGATTGCCACTTCCAAAGAAGCATTCTGCAAATGTTGCAATCCACAATGGAGGTGGAGGAAATGACAATGGATTTGAAATGGAATGGTTCTATATCGGTATTGTAAGAGCCCAATTTTAACCGGGCTTTGAAATAATAAAACCAAAGTTTTTTTTTAAACAGTCCATTATACAAGCCCAATTTTGATAGCTCAAAATTAAACCCGATTAGCCCAAAACTACCCAATACCCAAACAGACTACCTACCCGAGCCCACAATCAGAACAGACCCCTTAAATGGACTACTCAACCAGGACCCAAACCAGCATGGCCCGAGAGGGCCCCAAAAAACTAAACCAGCTCCAGTAGCCTAGGGTTTCTGAAAAACCCTAGGCGCCGCAATCGCACCCCAGTTCCTCTTGCGCCGCAAGCCTCGCACCCAGTCGCGCCGCAATCCATGCACTCAGTCGCACCGTCATCAATGCGCGGAGGTCCCTCAATGCCAGAATCCTCGTCTATCTGCAAAAGAAAGGAAACTCAGCAGCAAACAAGGAAAACAAATCGCAAATTCCTTTTTTATTTTTATTCTCAAGGCTATAAAAGCCTAATTATTTTGTAAAAGAGGGGATTCACAGAGGGATAGACAAATACACACTGTTACACACGAAAAAACAGAGAGAAAATATACACAGATATATATAAAGAAAGATAGGCAAATACACAGAGAGATTCAGAAAATAAAAATCAAAGGTCTTGTTTTATTTTTATTTTTATTTTCGTATACTATTTTTTTATATATTTTATTTTTATTTTTTTATCATATATATAACATATATATAATACTAAAAGAAAAGGGGAAAAAAACCTACGTTTTTGGGATTCTGGCCACCGCGCGCGGACGGTGATCGGAGCCTCGCCGGAGAAAGGCCGGAAATCGCCCTAGGAAAGCTCTCAAAAATTTTTTTTTGTGCTGGGAAAAGAAATGAAAATTTTAAGAAAAAGGGAGCTTTTATAGGGCATCAAAACGATGCCATTTTGCACCAGCCCTTTTGCGCCAAAACGACGCCGTTTCACCTATGGCCCGAATCCGACCCGACTCAGCTTTCAGGATCCGCGTGTTTTTCAGTTAAATGGGCTATTTGCGCATCAAGCCCTTCCGCATTTTTAGTTTTTTTTAAATTCAGTTCTTTTTTATTTTAAATTTACCCCAAACTTTCATTTGCAGATTCAATTTCGTCCTTTTTTTATTTCCTTTATAATTTTCATTATTTTATTATTAATTTTATTATCATTATTGTTAATTTTATTTTATTATCATATTATTATTATTTTTACTATTATTATTTTATTATTTTATTACTAATATTTTTTTATTTTACTATTGTCAATATTAGTATTATCATTACTTTTAACATTAGTATTCCTATTATTATTATTATTATTATTTATTACTTATATTATATAAATTAGCATATTATTTATTATATTATATATTTTTAATTATTATTATATTATTATTTTACTTTAGTTTAATTATTTTTATTTACAAAACTATTTTAGTATTTATATATATATTAGTTATTATATCATATTCTAAAATTTTGTATATTATATAATATTATATCGTATATTATTATTATTTTTAACTAAAATTATTAATAATATATTTTTATTTTCAATATTTTTTATATTTTTAAAAAAAAATCATTATATACTTTTTTTAACACATTGTTTATATTGTTTATATCATATGTATGTCCTTTTTATCTATTATTTAAATTTGCATGAAATATGTTCATAGTTGATTTTATTATTTATTATATTTGTATATACTTCATCATGTATTTGTAATTGCTTTAGCATAGGAATTATTACTTGTCGTATTTCGTATTATTATTGCCTATCTTAAATAATTGTTTTTTATATTTATGTTCGATAATGTATGAACACAATATTGTCACATGGATTATTGTTTAAAATAAAAAATACATTTTTGAAAACTTAATATTTTATTTAAAGGTTTTTAAAATAAGGCAATGTTTTGGTATTTAGCAATTCGGGAAATAATGCCCAATCGTGCTGGGTGTTGATTTTCCGTTTGGCTAAATAACTAAATATCCTTTTAACAAGTTTTATAAATTATGAGATGATCTTAGTTACGAGGGTTTAAAAATATCATGTCCAATCGTGCTGGATGTGATGTTTATATTCTTTCGGATCGAAGAATTCTCAAATTCTAAATCAAATTGTTCGAAGTTTTTTAGTAATCATATTTTTAAATACTTTTAAGTTTCAAACATTTGGACATGATTTTATCGATTAGGTACCAATTTTTTGGGCGATATGAGGGTGCTAACCCTTCCTCATACGTAACCGACTCCCGAACCTATTTCTTGGTTTTTCGTAGACCAAAATTAAATGTTTTAAATAAAACATTTTACAAGGTGATCCAATCACACCTAAGTAAAAAGGGATTGGTGGCGACTCCCATTTTTGTTTTTAAAAGTCGACCCCGTTTAAAACCGATTTTAAAAAGGGTTTCGACAGCTTGGCGACTCCACTGGGGACAATAAGAGAGTCAAGCCGTAAAATTGATGATTTCATGTCCTTTTGTTCGAATTTAAAATTCTGATTTTAAAAATATGATCCTTTTATTGCATGTGATTTTAAAAATATATCTCTTTGCATTGCACTGCATGACCGTCGTGGTTACACCCTTAAGTGGGAGCGAGAAGCTATGCCTTCGTGAGGTTTTCACCTCCGCATGGGCTAGTGGACTGCTTCCAGAATACATCTGTACCTATGTCTTCGTGAAGTTTTCACTTCCGCATGGCCATAGGGAAATGTATTCCCCTGAACCGAACTCGGTCCATATGAGCCTATAATGGGTGAGGATAGAGGAATCTAGCGGTTCGGGTACCTCAACTTTAGAGCTGAACCACACGTAGAGAACCTAGGAACCCGCCCTAAGTAGAACTATGTCAAACCCTAGTGGTCACCCAGATAGGTGTCCTATTCTGTTATTTATTTCTTAAGTGCTAACGTGTTCTCTTTTGTTTTGATTGCATTGCATTCATATCATAGAAAAGAGGTGTTGATTCAAATTCGATTACTAAATAGAAAAGTTCGTCATAAGAAAACGGATTTTTTGATAAAGTGGATTATAATACGGTTGTCTAAATATGTTTCAAGCAAACACAATGAGAGAAGACTGATAGCCTGTGAAGGAATGCACGAGTTTATTGCCCAAGGATTCAAGCTGACAAAGACTATTCAAGAACCACCACGGCAAGGCTTGCTTGAAGAGGCTAATAAGCATTGTGAGTATCAGTGAGCAGTGAGTCGTGGCCCGGATCAAGCAAAAAGAAGCTAGTGGAGGCATCTATTAGAAGTTTGCAATATTTGACCTATGCGAAGAAGGGGATTGATGTTTTTGCTTGGAATATGAGGGCATTGTCGTATATGTGATCCGTTTTATGTAAAGAAATCTGCTTTCTAGAAAAGTTTTTCTAATAGAATTGAATTCAGAATCAACGCCTTTCTCTCTTTGCATTCATGCATTTGCATTACATAACATCATATGCATTCAAATCCATAGAGAGAGTCTAATTAGTTTAAATTATAGGAGAGAGAGAGAAAGAAAATCTAGAAGCTGAACACCCTTACGGTACACGAGCTAAGTCAAGAAAAATGGACCAAAGAATGGAGCAATTTCAAAGAGACATACAAGACCAGATGCAAGAGCAAATGGCAAAACTCCAACAAGAGATGAGGGACCAGATGTTGGAAGCTCAAAAGAGCATGATGGCTCAAATGGCCCAGATGATGAGTGGGATAATGGACAAAGGAAAGGGTCCCCTAGTTAATGCTGAAGACAATGAGGACTTTCCTAGGGGTTTCACCCCACCTCGTGTACAACCTGAGGAGTATCCCCAAAGGCCACCTGTCACAATTAGGCCTCAACAGGGGCAAGCTGATACTAGACCACCTATGAACTTCCAGGTTGGTTCAGGATCTAACCCAGGAGATAACCCTGCTAATCCCGTTATCCCTAATTTGGACATAGCAGAGAGAGAGGGAATAAGAATGAAATCTTCGAGGAAGTTGGAAGATCGCTGTAGATGGTTGGAAGAAAAGTTTTGGGCTTTGGAAAATGTTGACCATCACCATGGTATTGATGCAAAGGATTTGAGTTTGGTCCCAGACCTGGTGCTTCCTCATAAATTCAAGATGCCAGAATTTGAGAAGTACAATGGGATTAGCTGCCCTGAAGCCCACATTACCATGTTTTGCAGACGCATGACCGGCTATGTAAACAATGATCAACTCTTGATTCATTATTTCCAAGACAGTTTGGTGGGGGCAGCGTCTAGGTGGTACAATCAGCTCAGTCGCGCAAACATTAGCTCCTGGAGAGACTTAGCTCAAGCCTTCATGAAGCAATACAATCATGTCACGGATATAACGCCTGACAGAATCACTTTGCAAAACATGGAGAAGAAATCAAATGAAAGCTTCAGGCAGTATGCGCAAAGATGTAGAGAGGTCGCCATGCAAGTTCAGCCACCACTCCTAGAAAAAGAGACTACAATGCTCTTCATCAATACCTTGAAGGCTCCATTCATCACTCATATGATAGGAAACACTACTAAGAGCTTTGCGGATATAGTGATGGCAGGAGAAATGATTGAAAACGCCATAAGAGGTGGCAAGATTGAAGCAGGGGAAACCACTAGAAGGTCTACTCCTAGGAAAAAGGATGACGAGGTGAATAATACGAGTACATACAACAAAGGGTACTCAAAAACAATTACTGTTAACCAGCCAAAAGTGATCACTGCTGGGCAACAAGGGTCAGCGTGACAAGAGTCGAGCACAAGGAAAAACTTTGAAAAGCTCCAATTTACTCCAATCCCAATGACGTATAAGGAGCTATATCAAAGTTTGTTTGACACACACGTGGTGTCCCCATTTTATTCGAAACCGTTGCAACCTCCGTTCTTAAAATGGTATAACGAGAATACCCAATGCGAGTACCATGCGGGAATAAAGGGTCATTCAATTGAAAACTGCACTACGTTTAAAAAGCTGGTTGAAAAGCTCATCAAAATGGGAGTTGTGGAAGTCGATGATTCATCAAAATCTGATCACTTCAACGAGGCAGTAAATGTGATTATTGAATGAGGAGACAAGAAAGTTGCGACTCCTTGAAGAAATCAAAAGCAGAGAAGGAACCAGGGAATAATGTTTCCAAACCTTGTGTACTTGGGAGTGTTTTGAATAATGGGACTGAGGAAGAGATTCTTGTATTTTTAGAAGCAGACCTAGAGTAATATTCAAAACATGCTTGTTGCCTTAAGCCTAGAGGCAATAAGAATTCTTTTGTGAAATAGGCTCGTGTCCGAAATTTATATTTCAATGAAATGCATTTTTCTGAAAACATATTCTTTTATTCTTTACATTTCATACTGTACATTTTTTTACCAATATTCTTTCATTCTTTATTTGTGACCATACTATCCAAATAATCATTCTTAGAATCATTTATTCTTTGGATTTGTTTGCCTTCGTACCTAGGTACCCAGATATCAACGACGTGAGCGACATTGTTACTGATTCCCTTTTTAAATGAGATATGGGTCTAGGGGATCTAAGGACTTCAAAGATGACATATATTATGACATGTCTCCTGACTTGTTAAGAATAGTTTAACAAGATGAAAAATTGACCGTACTTAACAAAAGGTCAGCAGATATTATGAGCCTAGAAAAGGGGTGAAGATCGAAGCCCAGTTCACCACAGAAATAATGTAAGACATCATTGAGTTATTTTCAAAAATTCAAAGATGTTCTTGCACGATTATATCAGGACATGCCTGGACTAATAAGACGCGGGCTAAACAAGAGGATGGGGCACTGTTGATCCACCATGGAAGGGGATTGCATCAGTCATGCCGCAAATGTTGAATTTAAGGAGACAAGATTCATGTGCCTACTCCAGTTCTTCACAAATTTTCCATATGTGGGGCATGGATGTGATGGGGCCAATCTCGTCAAAAGCTTTTATTGATTCATCGGCATAGTCGTCGTTTACTTCACTAAGAGGGTGGAAGTAGCTTCATATGCCAACATTACAAAGTCGACAGTCATCAAATTCCAAAAAATAAAAAATAAAAAAATAAAGGAAAGGATCAGATGCCAGCAAAGAATGCCATAAAGGATCACGCATAACTGTACAAAGTCAAAGTCTACAGTTTGCCCAAAGATCAGGCAGCATATCACAATACAAAAAAAAAAAAACTATGAAAGGTGACTTAGACTTGTAAGGATTGGCATAAGAAGTTATCACTACCCTCTATCTTATTGAACGTCGGCGGAACCTTCATCAAAACATCTTACCCATTATGGAATTGAAGCATTTTTGTCGATTGAACTTAATTGAAGAAAGGGTTAAAAGTTATTTGTCACAAATGGATGATGATGAGCTTAGAGAAGTTCATCTTAGGGAATTCCATGAAGGAGCCCGATGTTGAAAATGATTTTTCTTCTGCAAAAGGATTTCAGAGAAAAGTAGATGCCAAACTGGGAAGGACCTTATGTTGTAAAGAAGGCATGCTCTAGAAGAGCATTGACATTGACCGAAACAGATGGCGAAGACTTGCCCAATCTGGTGAATTCAAGTTCAGTCAAGAAATATTTTACCTGAAGAGGAAAGATTAAGGTGAAAACCCGTAAAGGGCGTCTCAAAAAAAAAGAAAAGAAAAGAAAAAGGAGAGGCCAAGGTGAGAACCCGCAAAGGGCGCTTTGAGACCAAAGGGGATTTGAGTTGAAAACCCGAAAAGGGCGGCTCAAATTTTGACTAAAAAACGGGGTATACAGTAGTCTTGCTACGTCCGAATTAGCAATGAGGAAGTATATCACGTCTTGGGGCATCGACAAAGTACTCCGGATCCCCTAAACACATATTGAGCTTAAAATGGTCCTCAAGAAGTTGGAACAAAGAAGCTCAGGCTGCGATATCTGGGGCATCTAGCTTCATTCTTACCCATTTTTTGAAATTCGTTAACTTTGATTGCTTTATTCCTTTTTGAGATACACCCAAATCAATTTTCTTTTATTGCCTGGGTTATCTTTGATTAAATTATTTCTCGGAGCTATGCTCCTGACTAATTTCTTTCTCGTCCGCTTTTGTGACCTTTTTCAAGCATTTTATATTGATATAACAATTTATGGGCTAATAACACTTTCATAAAAGGAGTTTCGCATATTACTCTAGGAGCTTCTAAATAATATGAGGAATCTGAAGCATGACTATTGTTCAGAACTCACCAAGCCTAAGGGCTGAAAACATTGAAAAATGATTATCTCTTCAAATTCTTATTGGATAAGACAATTTCGTTGGTGACACCATATTGGCAAATGACGAACAAGGTCAATCTAAGTGTAAAAAGGGATCATTGTCTGGATACCCTGCATCCATTCAGACACATACATCTGGTCATTACACCCAGGGAATGGTGTAACAGATTGAAAGTGATACAAGTTCTGTACTTCTGAGTGGTAACAGAAATATGAAAAAAAATCAAATGTCATTCCCTTGAAGTTGCAATGGGAGATTCCAACTTCATGTCCCAAGGTTCAAGCAGAGCTAACTCTAGAATTACGGCAGGGCAAGCTTGCTAAGCAGAATAATTGTTTCTATGGGTTTTTTGTCCAAGAACGAGAAAGCATGGTAGGGCATCAGTGATAGAACCTTGATGAACTATGAGCAATGACAACCCATAGGGATCATTCTCTCATTTCCAATTAGGAGCATTTGATTTATGCCTATCATTGTGTTCTAATCGTTTTTCAAAAAAAAAATCATTTTCATGACATCCTGTATTCATGCAAATGTCATTCTTAAAATCATTTAGTTAGGAGCATTAGATTCATTTTGATCATGCATCCTAATCATCATTCTCATGACATTCTGTATTCATGCAAAAAAGTCATCCATAATACATTCAAATATACAGGACAGGTCCCTCAGAGGAAGGTGTAGCAAAACTGAAAATTTCAGATTTTGTTCCCTAGTGGAGAAAACTGAAGAATGGGAAATTTCAGATTTTGTTCCCTAGTGGAGCAAACTGAAGAATGGAAAATTTCAGATTTTGTTCCCTAGTGGAGCAAACTGAAGAATTGAAAATTTCAGATTTTGTTCCCAAGTGGATCAAACTGAAGAATGAAGTCTTCCTGAAGATAGTAAGGAAGCGAATTGAAAATTTCAGATTTTGTTCCCTAGTGGAGCAAACTGAAGAATTGAAAATTTTAGATTTTGTTCCCTAGTGGAGCAAACCGAAGAATTGAAAATTTCAGATTTTGTTCCTTAGTGGTGCAAACTGAAGAATTGAAAACTTCAGATTTTGTTCCCTAGTGGAGCAAACTGAAAAATTGAAAATTTTAGATTTTGTTCCCTATTGGAGCAAACTGAAGAATTAAAAATTTCAGATTTTGTTCCCCAGTGGAGCAAACTGAAGAATTGAAAATTTCAGATTTTGTTCCCAAAGGAGAGCAAATCAAGAATTGAAAATTTCAGATTTTGTTCCCTAGTGGATCAAACTGAAGAATGAAGTCTTCCTGAAGATAGTAAGGAAGCAAATTGAAAATTTCGGATTTTGTTCCCTAGAAATGGTAGTGGAGCAAACTGAGGAATTGAAAATTTCAGATTTTGTTTCCTAATGGGTCAAACTGAAGAATGAAGTCTTCCTGAAGATAGTAAGGAAGCAAATTGAAAATTTCGGATTTTATTCCCTAGAAATGGTAGTGGAGCAAACTGAAGAATTGAAAATTTCAGATTTTATTCCCTAGTGGATCAAACTGAAGAATGAAGTCTTCCTGAAAATAGTAAGGAAGCAAATTGAAAATTTCATGTTTTGTTCCATAGATATGGCGGTGGAGCAAACTGAAGAATAAAGTCTTCCCGAAGATACAAGGAAGCAGACTGAAGACATCAGATCCTATCTCTCCGAGTTTGCAGTGGAGCAGATCAAAAGATAGTGGATACTGCCTTCATGAAGTTGAAGCTATCAAACTTACTGAAATCAAGATGAAGTTCCAATACCGTTGAAATTGCAGTGGAGTTGGAGTCATTTGAAGAAGATAAGGATTAAGAAGTCGAAGCTTGGCTAAGACCGGTCAAAATTGGTCCTTTTATAGTCTTTGCTCTATTCTCGTTACACGACAATGAGCAAAGAGGGGCAGCTGTAAGAGCCCAATTTTGACCGGGCTTTGAAATAATAAAACCAAAGTTTTTTTTTAAACAGTCCATTATACAAAGCCCAATTTTGATGGCTCAAAATTAAACCCGATTAGCCCAAAACTACCCAATACCCAAACAGACTACCTACCCGAGCCCACTATCAGAACAGACCCCCTAAATGGACTACTCAACCAGGACCCAAACCAGCATGGCCCGAGAGGGCCCAAAAAAACTAAACCAGCTCTAGTAGCCTAGGGTTTCTGGAAAACCCTAGGCGCCACAATCACACCCCAGTTCCTCTTGCGCTGCAAGCCTCGCACCCAGTCGCGCCGCAATCCATGTACTCAGTCGCGCCGTCATCAACGCGCGGAGGTCCCTTGATGCCAGAATCCTCGTCTATCTGCAAAAGAAAGGAAACTCAGCAGCAAACAAGGAAAACAAATCGCAAATTCCTTTTTTATTTTTATTCTCAAGGCTATAAAAGCCTAATTATTTTGTAAAAGAGGGGATTCACGGAGGGATACACAAATACACACTGTTACACACGAAAAAATAGAGAGAAAATATACACAGATATATATAGAGAAAGATAGGCAAATACACAGAGAGATTCAGAAAATAAAAATCAAAGGTCTTGTTTTATTTTTATTTTTATTTTCGTATACTATTTTTTATATTTTTATTTTTATTTTTTATCATATATATAACATATATATAATACTAAAAGAAAAGGGGAAAAAACCTCGTTTTTGGGATTACGCCACACATGACGGTGATCGGAGCCTCGCCGGAGAAAGGCCGGAAATCGCCCTAGGAAAGCTCTCAATTTTTTTTTTTGCTGGGAAAAGAAATGAAAATTTTAAGAAAAAGGGAGCTTTTATAGGGCATCAAAACGATGCCGTTTTGCACCAGCCCTTTTGCGCCAAAACGGCGTCGTTTCACCTATGGCCCGAATCCGACCGACTCACCTTTCGGATCCGCGTGTTTTTTAGTCAAATGGGCTATTTGCGCATCAAGCCCTTCCGCATTTTTAGTTTTTTTTAAATTCAGTTCTTTTTTATTTTAAATTTACCCCAAACTTTCATTTGCAGATTCAATTTCGTCCTTTTTTTATTTCCTTTATAATTTTCATTATTTTATTATTAATTTTATTATCATTATTGTTAATTTTATTTTATTATCATATTATTATTATTTTTACTATTATTATTTTATTATTTTATTACTAATATTTTTTTTATTTTACTATTGTCAATATTAGTATTATCATTACTTTTAACATTAGTATTCCTATTATTATTATTATTATTATTATTATTATTATTATTATTTATTACTTATATTATATAAATTAGCATATTATTTATTATATTATATATTTCTAATTATTATTATATTATTATTTTACTTTAGTTTAATTATTTTTATTTACAAAACTATTTTAATATTTATATATATATATTAGTTATTATATCATATTCTAAAATTTTGTACATTATATAATATTATATCGTATATTATTATTATTTTTAACTAAAATTATTAATAATATATTTTTATTTGCAATATTTTTTATATTTTTTTTAAAAAAATCATTATATACTTTTTTTAACACATTGTTTATATTGTTTATATCATATGTATGTCCTTTTTATCTATTATTTAAATTTGCATGAAATATGTTCATAGTTGATTTTATTGTTTATTATATTTGTATATACTTCATCATGTATTTGTAATTGATTTAGCATAGGAATTATTACTTGTCGTATTTCGTATTATTATTGCCTATCTTAAATAATTGTTTTTTATATTTATGTTCGATAATGTATGAACACAATATTGTCACATGGATTATTGTTTAAAATAAAAAATACATTTTTTCAAAATTAATATTTTATTTAAAGATTTTTAAAATAAGGCAATGTTTTGGTATTTAGCAATTCGAGAAATAATGCCCAATCGTGCTGGGTGTTGATTTTCCGTTTGGCTAAATAATTAAATATCCTTTTAACAATTTTTATAAATTATGAGATGATCTTAGTTACGAGGGTTTAAAAATATCATGTCCAATCGTGCTGGATGTGATGTTTATATTCTTTCGGATCGAAGAATTCTCAAATTCTAAATTAAATTGTTCGAAGTTTTTTAGTAATCATATTTTTAAATACTTTTAAGTTTCAAACATTTGGACATGATTTTATCGATTAGGTACCAATTTTTTGGGCGATATGAGGGTGCTAACCCTTCCTCATACGTAACCGACTCCCGAACCTATTTCTTAGTTTTTCGTAGACCAAAATTAAATGTTTTAAATAAAACGTTTTACAAGGTGATCCAATCACACCTAAGTAAAAAGAGATTGGTGGCGACTCCCATTTTTGTTTTTAAACGTCGACCCCGTTTAAAACCGATTTTAAAAAGGGTTTCGACAGGTATGTTATATGAATTTGGTATGGGCTTTTAGAGCGTGTTTACCCCTGTGGTGATTAATAGGTGATGAAGCTCCGTATATACATTTTCCACTTTTAGTAATGTGGAACTGTAAGTGCATTTCTCTACACATTATATATGTATCTTACAAAAAAAAAAAATAATAACTGATATGAATTGGTAAATTTTAGCTTGCATAATCACTTGTTTAACAGAGTTCAGCATTTGTTCCTTCTTTTAAACATATTCTCACTGTTTTCATGCCAATACTTTGTCTTCTTTTTTAAAATTTTAGGTGAGGGGAGGCTACTGGTTTCAAGGTCATGGTAAGTCAGAAGTCTCAACGAGGATTGCCAGACAGTGATCAGAAAACAGAGAAGATATCTGAAGTGTTGTTTACAAAACATAATTAATTTAGTTCTCAACGATTATTTAGATTTAAATAGGGTGATTAATAAATTATTATTGTTTAAATGTATTTTGTATATGAAAGCTTAAATTAATATAATCATTTAAAATATTGATTACTTTATAGAACTGTTTAATCTATTATATTAAAATATGATTGATATTAAGTTAATATACATATAATTAGAAAGAATTTCAATTTTATTAAAATTCTAAAATAATAACTTAATTTGTTATAGTTATAATAAAATATCAAAGTAAAATATATAAACATAGACAATGGCATTAAAAAAAGGTTAGCATTTATTAAAATTTGGGTAAATCTCAAAATTATACATGAACTTTAATTTATTGTACAATTATACATGTAAAACTCTAATTGTGGTTCAAATGTATAAATGAAACTTTAATTTTGATTTAATTATACACATTTAAAGAAATAAATATGTCAATTTATTTTTATATTGGATTTTATAAAATGATGTTACATCAATAATTGTATTAATAATTTAAAAGAATTAGATCAAATCAAAATTTGATATATAAAATTGCACAAAATCAAAGTTTACGTGTATAGTTATATCCAATCAAAGTTCATGTATTAGATTATATATTAAATCAAAATTTATATATAAATTTAATATTTATCTCCATATAAATTATATACATTTTCTAAAAGTTGATAAAAACAAATTAATTGATGATGATAATCAGGGGCGAATTTAGGGGGCTGGCAGGGATCCGCCCCCCCTAAAATGTAAAATTACTATTTAGGCCTTTGAAATTTTTTAAAAATTTTAAATTAGTAAAGGTAAAATTGCACTTTGCCCCCCTCTAAAATTATAAAAATTCAATTTAATCCTTTAAAAATTATAAAGATATAGATTATAAAAAATTAAAATTTTATCCAGCCCCTACAAAATTGTTTTGACTTCGCCCTTGGTGATAATGTGTAAATAAAAAAAAGTTTAATTAATAAAGATATTGTGCGATTAAGATTTTCGAATGTCTGAGTTTAGAGTAAAAATTTGAAAGTTGAAAGGTAAATTAAATTTGATAGCATAGAACCCTGAAGTGGACATCTACGACTACGAGTGTCTAATTGTCAAAAAGAAATCATAATATATGTTAAGGGGAAATTAAGTGGAAGTCTATTAGCTTCTAGGAGTTTTGGTTCTCTACCGGATAATGCCGATTTCCTCAAAATTTTAACTGTCTGTTTTATCTAGAGGTGTTCATGGGTCGGGCGGCCCGGCCCGGCCCGAAGGCCCGATCGAAATTTAGGAGGGTTTGGACAAAAATATAAGCCCGAAAAATGGGTTTGGACAAAAAATAAGGCCCGTTTAAAAAATGGGCTGGGCCTCAGGTAAGGTATTTTTGGCCCGGGCCCGGCCCGAATTCACTAAATGACAAAAAAATCTGCTATTTTTTTTAAAATTTTTGAATGTTATTTTCTTGTTGTTTTCTCCCTATTTTGCTACCATATTACTATTATGTTGCTACTATTTTGTTGTTATTGATTGAATATTGTATAAAACTTATTTTATTGTTAATTTTGTTATTATTTTAAAGGCATTTGTTAATTTTATTATTATTTTAGAGGTATTTGCTTGTTAAGTTACATCTATCTTAGTGTTATTTAAGTCTACATATTTTTTTAAAAATTTATTTTTAATTTGTTAGAAAATATTTATTTTGATTTTTTTTTGTATTTTTGATGTATTATATATATTTAAAAATTATATAAAATAATATAAAAATTTAATACGGGCGGGCTAGGCCGGGCCCAGGTTTTAGCATTTTTATATGGGTTGGACTTGAAAAAAAAATTAGGCCTATTTTTTGGGCCCGGCCGGGCCCGAGCCCGATGAATGAGCCTAATTTTTTAATTGAGCCCGACCCGAACCCGACCCGACCCGGCCCATGAACACCTCTAGTTTTATCCAACAGTTAGGACCTCATTTAAACTTAGGGTGAGTTTGGATGGGTGATTGAGTGCGGTACGGTGCGTTTAGCTTACTTTTTGTCTCACGCTACAGTATTGCTACAATATCTAATCTCATCGCCACCGCTGTTTTTACACTAACCGCAAGTAAACGCACCGCCCGTCCAAATCCACCCTTAATCTAATGCTTCCCATTTAAAGCTTTTCTTTTTTAAGAGCTCATGCTAGAATTTCCCCGCACTCTAGCAGTTTTACAGTGGGCTACAAAAATTTGGAAATTTTAAGGAAAAGAAATAGGAAAAAACCCAAAAAAACACTCCACTCCGCAGACAATAAGGCCAAAATACAACTAAGCAGCCAAAAACACAGAAACCAGTGGAGAAAATCTTCCCCACATCTATCAGGTAACACTTTCTGTTCTTTCTCTAAATATCCATATCAGATTTCTTCAATTTTTTTTTTAATGTTATTTGAGTGTACTGGACTGTGGGAGCTTTCTTTTTGGATGGTGTAGATCTTGAGGGAGTAGAGGCAGTGGTAGGATCTATTTCACAAAAAGGGCTTTTGATTCTTTGGGGTTTTATGGGGTTTCACAAAATGGCAACTCCTTGTCCCCTTCCAGTCACTTCTGCACAGGTTCTTAAGAAAGCTCTCTTTTTATTGCTTTTTCTCTCTGGTTCTTCCTTATAAAAGTTGTGACTTTTTTATTTGTTTGTTTGAAGTGTATTGTGGAAATGCAGAACAAATAAGATATGAGTTTTTTGCCATTCATTCTTCTTTTTCTTCAGGTTGGAACATATTTTGTGGAGCGATATTATCAGGTTATTATACAGCAGCCACATTTAGTGCACCGGTTTTATAGTGATGCCAGTACCATGGTTCGTGTTGATGGCAGTCACAGAGAAACTGCTGCTGCAATGCTGGTAGTTCTGCTTTCTCATATTTACTCAATTATTTCTCTAGTTTATCAAGTTTTCATTTTTGTAATCTCCAACAAATGCTGTTTTATTTGTTGCGTTTTATGGGGCAGGATCAAATATTTTATTATATTATTAGTTCAATTCACTTAGTTACATTGAATGTATTTAGTATCTACTCCCATAATGTCATCATTATACACAAACAGTAATATGGGGTAATGGTTTCTTTCTTGTTTTATGTTGTCATCAACAATGGAGGTATCTTGTTAAATACTCACTTAGTTACTTAAATTTAGTTGTCCTACTTTCTTATGCTTTCTTACTTCCATTTAAGCTTTCTTTCTTGTTTAATGCTATTTTTTTTATTTATGCATTCAATGAATGGAACTATTGGCTTATTCTTTCCCTTTTTTTCCTATCTTTCATTTGGAAGCAAATTCATGCCCTTGTTATGTTGCTCAACTTTACCGGGATTGAGATCAAGACAGCTTGTTCTCTTGAATCTTGGAATGCAGGTGTTCTAGTGATGGTTTCTGGTTCTGTGCTAGTAAAAGATTTCTGTTCCAGGAAGGAATTTGTGCAAACCTTTTTCCTTGCACCGCAAGAGAAAGGTTTTTTTGTTCTAAATGACATCTTTCACTTTGTTGAGGAGCAACAAATTCAGCACCATCCTGCAGTCCTATTATCACAGCACAATCTTGATCATAAACTCAATGCTTCAGCAACAATTCCTGAACCAGGTATTTCTCATCCAATTTAACATTTGAATTTTACGATTCTCCGTATCACTTGACCTGTTATAAGGCTTTGTTCTGAAGCTCATTGAATTACAAATACAATTTTTAGGACAAGTATGATCATATAGTTTGCTTTTCTTTAAAAGTACTATTCTTTTATTCTTCTCAAAAGGATATTTTAGTTGCTTTGACTTATAACATTGTTCTCTTTGTGGTGCCAGGCTATTTACTAGGTGGAGATATCCAACGACGGGAGTTTGTGGCTCCTGTTGATGTTAAAGAAAATGGTCCAGTTGACAATTATACTCTTTCGGAACAACTTCAACAAGCTCCGGAATCTGAAAGTCTTGTGGACAAGAGTTCTGTGCGAGAGTCCAATGGTTCACTTCTGCATACTGTGAATACTGTCCAAGAGCATGTGCCTCCTGTCGAGGAACCCTTTGGGGAACCCCAAAAGCACACTTATGCTTCTGTTGTATGTTCTACATGTGGCTGATATTTTATGTCATGCATGAATATATAGTGCTCATGAACTTTCTATACTTGTTTGTTGAATTAGAAATTGGCTTCTCTTCTCGATAGGATTTAATTTCTCTCGTTTTCTATGCATGATTGTTGAAGTTATGGGTTGCTAAAGGACAATCGGCACCATCAGTTGCTCCTCAAGTTTCTGTTAGCAAGAACCCGCCCCCTGCTTCTGACTGGGACCATGCTCCCCAGCACACTGCTCAGCCACCTGTTCTCAAATGTTGTCGAGATGTCTGGGGCTGATATGGTTGATGAAATTTCACCCATAGAGTATTAAGGTAAAGCTTCAACTATTCCTTTTATGCTTAGCTATTTTGAAAAATGGGATTGTGAGACGTGAGACATAAGAATGTCAATTCTGTTGAAATTCTACAAGTGTTTGTTGTTGCAATATCTCAAAACATTAATTTATCTTGAAACTTTAGAAAGGCACATGTTGGCTTTAGTTTCGAAGCTAAGCATGCATAATTTTGTGCTCATGTATTTTAGGTGAAATAAAATCTGTTTATGTAAGGAACTTGCCCTCTACTGTTTCTGAGTCTGAAATTGAGGAGGAATTCAAGAAATTTGGTGAGATTAGTCCTGATGGAGTGGTGATTCATAGTCGCAAGGTTCACTTTGTAGCTTCTTTTGTAGTCCTATTATGATATCTTGCTTTTTGATGCTAAAATATTTCATTTGAGTGCAGGATGTTGGTGTTTGTTTTGCATTTGTGAAATTCGAAGATATGTCAAGTGTCCGTAATGCGGTCATGGTCTGAATTTACTTCATTCATCTACCAATAAACATTTCTCTTGTTTTACTAGTTATCTTATGCATTTTTGGGAAAAAAACCCAAAAGCCAGCTTCAATTTAAGATTCGAAATCCAAATTGATTTGAGCATTCTATGCACCTTGAGTGGAAATTCAACAATTATTTTATCTGTGATTATGTCTTCCATTCTTTCGTCCTATCCACCTAGCACATTTTATTAATATTTTGACCTTCCTATTCGATCTAGTTTTTAATTTATTTCCTATAGGACTTTCATCTCAATAGATATTGTATACTAATTTAGTGAAATCATATTCCACATATAGGCTGGAACCACACAGGTTGCTGGACGACAAGTGTACATTGAAGAGCGGAGACCAAATAGTTATATCCCATCTCGAGGAGGAAGTACAGATTTCTTTACCTTTCTTTTCTATTGGAATACTTTCAATCTGTAGCAAAACATTGTCTACGTGAGCATCATTACAACTGTCTAACTGGTAGGAATGATCTCACCCGATGAGGCATATGGTTATAAGCCTGCATATGCTTATCATTATCCATGGTAAAATGGCCCTTCATGTGCTTATGCTGATTTATCAATGGCATCTTTACATTGTACCTGGTTTAAAGCAGGACATGTGTCTCCCCATATTCAAATGATGGCACTTTTGTCATCCTTGCTTTGTGGGCATTAAGGGCTCATATTTCTTTAATAACTAGTATATCCTGAAGCTATATTTGTAAATTAGATACGTTTGTTTACATTTGTGTTCCATTCTTATCCAATGGTTAAAATGTTCTGGACAGGGATGCGTAGAGGCCGAGGCAGCTATCCAACAGAAGCTCCAAGGGGGCGTTTTGGCACTCGAAGTTATGGCAGGGGAGGTGCCTACAATGGAAGTGAACGAGACCACAGTAGATCGAGAGGAAACGGTTTTTACCACCAAACATCTCAACAAGATCAAGGCTTATCTGGCCAGCAAGTATATAAAATTGGACTAAGTTCATAGAGCCGGCATTTTTTATCTTCTATGAAGGGATCAAATTATTGGTTTCAACCACCACAATTCAGCATATTTATATATGGTTAGATTCAACAACAATATATCGGGTTTTTTTTTTTTCATTAGCTAGTTTTACTATGCATAGGAATTACATTTTTTGGAAAGGGCTTCCATTATTATATACTTAATTTGTTCTTTCAATATTTAAAGGGCAATATGTTTGCAGTTTTGGGTTCATTGCGTTTTCTTTTAGGCTTGCCTCAAAACTTTGGTTTAATTTCAATCTGCAGCAAACAAGCTCCATTTGTTCATCTATCATGTTCATGCTTTACCAAAAGTTTGATCCTTTTTATTTTCGTCTCTTTTGGCTAAAATAATTGGCATCTTTTAAATGTGATCATATGAACCAATGGGCTAAGTTGTCCATTAAAGCTAACTGTTTATATGGAGTAGTTCCCTGTTGAAACCTGAATCTGTATTTCTTCGATCAACAATGTAGAAGAGGAAAATAAAAAGTACCCTAAGGTTGCTATTACTATAATAATGAAAATATGTTAGAAAAAAACATAAAGATATATGCTTTATTCTCTGTTGTCTGATAGATGACTCAAACATTGGAAACTGAACTACTGATCTGGTACCTAAAGAGGTTTCAGAATGAATGACTTATGAGTTTATTGCAGACAAAGCTCTGTTCTGAAGAGAAACCTGAGTTTGATCTTGCCTTGTGTTATTGTCTTCATCTTCTTCTGTTTCCCAGAGGAAGCTAGCATATGCTGCAAGAATATTGCTGTAAGGGAGAAAACAGTAGGATAAGAATTTGCCAGGTTCAGTATTACAAAATGAGCGATAAATTAACAATGAAATGTTTTATTACCCGAAAAGGAGATTAAAACTGTCGCGTGTTTCAATTATGTTTTAGAAATACAGTAAAGGATAGGTGGATGGAATCATTTCTCTTAAAAGTACTTTTTTTATTGATAACGAAAATCCGTTTAGAATCTCCAGGGCATTGCAGAACATTGGAAATAGAGTTGAGTTAGTAAAAGGTAGATTTTCAAGTAACTGAGTCTAAGTACCTATTTTCAGGATTAGCTTCAACTGCTAGCTCAAAGTAATGTGAAGCTTTATCATGGTCACGGTGAGAATCCCAGATCAATTTAGCATACTGTGACATGGTTTCACCATTCCTAGGGTCACCTTGTATGGCTTGCAAATAGTATTCCTTGGCTCCTTCAACATCTCCTTTAGACTGTCAATCAAAATGGACAATTAACAAACAAAAGGGTGTAAATGGTAGTCAAAATAAGAATCATCCACTTGTGGTGATAATACTAATCTCTGTTGCATTATGTTCTATGCACTCAAGCAAATAACGCTAATGATACAAAAACTGAGAGTGGGATATAGAAATTAACACCTGATGTAAGAAACGAGCATAATTGCTTAAAACCGAAGGGTTGCCAGGATTTTCCTGAACCATCCTCGTATGATAATCCTCAATATCAATGTCCTGGATATCGGTATGAACCCCAAAACCTGCTGGATTTGGACGGTGCATGGATAGCCTAGCTAGCTTAGTTTCTTCTTCGGGTAGTGAGTTCTTGGCTACCTCCATAATTTCCTCCTCTTTAAGCTGAGAAAAAGTAATATCCATTACAGCATTACCAACAGTACGTCACATTTTAGTCTCTGAAAGAAAATAAAAATGGCTGCTCTATAATTCAAGAAACACTACCCCCTGGTATTCTTGTTCTCCATATTCTTCTGCATCATCCCCTATTTCCCAGAGGAAACTAGCATATGCTCCAAGGACATTGCTGGAAAACGAAAAAGAAATGAACAAATTAAACTTTAGCTTCTGGATCTGATCTGTTCAACAAATTCCAGTGGCTAAGTTTGTGTTACCCTAGCCTTTTTCAACAGCGAAATCAAGTTAGTGAACAGATATAGAAGAAAGATAGTAACTAGTTTGAGTTAGACCTTACGTAACTTATTTTGAAGTGCCTGGCCAAGCATAGATAAGTACTGACCTATCTTGAGGAGAAGCTTGAACGGCACGCTCAAAGTAACTAAGGGCTCTATCTTTGTCATGGTGAAGATCCCATAATATTTTGGCATACTGCAAGAGAATCTCACTGTCTTCAGGATCTGCTAATGTTGCACGATGGTAATAGTCCTCTGCTCCTTGAAGATCTCCCTTAGACTGCTGGAAAAGATTCAATCATGTTCCATAAAACTGTGTTGTATAAGCTATCTATGCCTTCTGAAGCAGGCTTCATGGTTATATGATCATCTACTATAAAATCTACTTTTGAGATTGATCTAAAATACACCTAAAAATGCTAAAACTTGACCATTTTTTGGTATCTTGATGATTAAAACTTGTTTAGCCACTTATTATTTGAGAAATATCAGCCACATGATTCATATATGACCTATATTGAATTCACATCACATACATCAAACACGTTAGTTTAATCTACAGAAAAAATATTGAATGGCCTAATTAGAACAGGAAAAAATAGAGTTGAAATAGTCTCACCTGTAAAAATTTAGCATAATTCCTTAGGAACAGAGGATGACAAGGGTACTCATCAACCAGCCTCTTATGAAACTCTTCTTGATCATCAACATCATCAAGATCCATGTAACTTAAATCAACACCATCAGCCATGGCACCAAAGCCAGCACAATCAATTCCAAGACCAGTAGCAAGATACATGGGAGGACTAGGTGGCTCAAGTTCAACTTCTTCTTCATCATTATAAGAAACTCGAATTCGGTTCAATCTTTTTTTTTCCTCATCTCCTTCTTCTTCCTGAATTAACTCCATACGCTTCTTCCGGAAGCTGAAATCTGGATTCCCTACAGCATCAATGTTCTCACCAATTGTAACTGTTCTCTCCAATGACTCCTCCCCTAGTTTTCCATCTTCAACCCCTTCATTGAATATCGAAAAAGATGGTGCACTATGCAACATTGTTATATGATGCCTATGAAAAGATCTCTTTGGTGTTCTGGGATCTAGAAACTGAGCTATATCACAAGATCTATAATCTAATCTTTCTATGCTACCTTCAGACTTAGCTCTTCGAAAGTCTTTAAGGCGAAAACCACCCGATTCTGGATTGAATTCAAACAACCCTGAAGCTGAATGAGACTCAGGAGATGAATTATGTGAAAAAGATGTCAAGTTGAGGCTTTCTTGACAATGGGAGTCGAGTTTTCCACCATGGTTGCCCTGAAGTAACCTGTAAGTAGCATCAAGATCTTTATTTGGACTATCAGTAAAAGGGAAGATAAGGGCTCCAAAAACTGGGGTTGATGAGCTCCTTTGAAGCATTTCTTCAGGAACCTTAAATACTAATCTGTATTTGCCTAAATGAGATTATAGAAGTCTGTGCCAGTGAGCTGGTGAACAGAAAAAAAATATTAAAATAAACTCAAATTGGTTTCCAACATTAATGACAAAGTAAAAGAAACTCTCCCATATGTTTGTGCCTGCAATCTCAAGTATCCTTCAACTTTTCTTCATTTTTCATCACTTCTTGCTCAAAACTCTCTTACCTTTTATCATTTCAAAAAATACCCCAAGGGGGAAAAACAAAAAAAAAAACAGAAAATATTTTTATCAGTTAAACTACAATTGGTAGAGATTGAAGAAGAAAATTAACTTGGATTGATAACAAAGTCAAGTATAAACAAAGATGCACGTGATTCCTTTTCTGAGTAAAGGACTTAAAAGCATTCTCACATGAAGTTCACCTAATAATTTATTGTTTTTGACTTGCTTTGTTTTAAATGATTCTGAAACTGGAAAAAAGCAACTAAACCAACTGCCAATCTTATCTGATCAATTATTAGTGAACTTGTAGTCTAGAGAATGGATGCTAAACCAAGTCAAGAATTTTAAAAAAAAAAAAAACCCATTGAATAACTATGTATATAAAAAATTCAACATCCCTAAATTACTATATTTCTTACACTAAAAAGACAAATGCTAGAAAGGGGAAAAGAAAAGAAAGATAAGATGAGAGTAATGGGAAAGAGATGATAACCCCAAAGGCAATACGGTTGAAATTGGCGTTATTTTTAGTAAGGTAAGGTGAGCCACCCGAATTTCGGCTCTGATTTTAGAGGTTGGATTTGCCACATAAAACTGTGACACTAATTTCTTGGGACTATAAATCTATAACTATCTATTTTATATAAAAATACATATGGAAAGCTTGCTGGAGCCAGCCAGGTGGTCAGTTAGATGACAGGTGGGGCTATATTCAAAACCTTAGAGAATTTTTTATTATTATTATTTATTTTAATAAGGTGAGTGGTATTCGAAACCTAAATTTAATGCAAATCGTTTAGTTTATTATTGTTATTATTATGAAGAAAATCACTTAACTCAAGGGAGGATATTTTCTCTCGATGCTCGTTTAGCATTCATGTTCGTATGAGGTTTCAAGCATCTCTATTGGTGATTTTGAGCACAGATTATAACGAACCAAGACTCAAGGCATCTTGATTCAAAGTTTAGTCAAATCAGGCTTGACGCATCTCATGTTTCGGAAGCCAATGACACTACTCGATTATTGGCCACTTGTCAATTTAGGGTCACTTCTAGCCTGTTGCATTGCTCATAAGGGCCATTCCAAGGACCAAGCTCGTTCGCCCCACTCAAGGCTTGTTTCAAGCATGATGGACACGCAACATCGTGCACTCAACGCAAGGCTTGCCCTAGTGCATCATTCCAGCTTCGAGGCACTAGGCCTAATTCTTATATTCTCGTTCCCATTATACTAGTAGTTGGTCCACCTACTAGTTATCTCAATGTTTTGTTGCATTTCGATGCTCCACCGACAAAACATCGTCTCATGGTCCCAACGCCTTCACCCGACCCGAATCGATTGAATCCGAGTATTGAGTGTTACACCTAAGGATAGACGTACTTAGACTCTTTCTATACTTTCCTATGTAACTATTCTTACAACATCTAATAAAATTTCCTTTACTCTTATACTGAATAACCTCGTGTATATTATTGAAATTACTTTGTGTACAACGTGTGTTCATCTTTACATTCTGTATAATACAACTATTGTTTTCGCCTTAATGTTGTCAAGTATACAAACAGAGTACTACAACTTATATGCAGACTTCAACTTCACCCAACGGCCTTCTATTTAACTTAGTCGATATCATATAATACAAAAGATTTTCATATAGCTTTCTCTTCATGCCTTCCTCTTTCTTTCATTCTTCCCCCATATGCATATCAGCACAGACCGCCGCTTCCTAGCATAGCCTTGGCATCGTCTCCCGGTGCACTCTTCTTTATATTCCTGAAATCACATACATTCATAGTAAGTTCGTAAGAACTTAGTAAGACAACTTTCACGCAATTGTCTATTATTCCTTATTAAGCTTAGAGCATTGCACTTCCCTTTTCCTTTTAAGCGGGTACTTACTAGAATCAGTGTTACGCATATTAAACCTTCACTTACCGTATCCTTTTGCGTACTCTGTAAGTGTTCTTACCTTAGTCACAATTGTTCCACTTACTTGTGGGCTTGAACTCATGACATACTTCCGAATTCACCTTTCATTCTGGTGGACTAGGTAGACATCGTCCACTTTTAGCATAAAACGTTCCTTGTCAGTCTTTCATCGTCTCAAGCTCGTTGATTGCGCTTTCATTCAGAGTTTGCTCAATTGGCGTTGTCTTCAAAACATTACCACGAAGGCCAATTCTACAGACTACATCATAAAGGTGTACTCTTCCCTTGTCATAGATAACCACATAAGTCTTCGTTTGACATAAATAATAACAGGGGGCATCCTTGCACAATAGATAGATAGCCACAAAAGCGTCCAAACACATGCACAAGATAACCATAGAGGCGTCCATACAAATAGATAGCCACAAAGGCGTCCACATAATATCAGATAGCCATGAAGGCGTCCTCATATAACAAACTTGTTGAAATATGTGAGACCCATATATTTTGGGGATATATTTCAAATTTATTTAGGTAGATAAATCTTAGAATAAATCATTTGAGATATTCTAGGAATATTTTATTTTATCTTTTAGTAGTTTATTAGAATAAGGGAATTATTTCCCCATTAGGTTATGACTCTTTTCTCTATTTAAGTTTAGTTCTTTAGTTAATAAAATACAGAACAATTTTTTTTAAATGCTCTCTTGAAAACTTTCATGGCATCTGAGCTAGGTTAAATCTCTAGTAACATCATGGTTAAAATAGCCTTTACTGGAGATAAGAGATCCAGCAATCAAACAGAAGAAGAAAGTTCTGCCGTTGAAATAACTACCGAGAGTACAATGACTCAAGGGACAGAGGCGTCTCACCTTTCTTTTCAGTTGACATCTCGCAAGCTGAATGGCAAGAATTATCTGGCATGGTTGCAGTCCGTAAAGTTAGCAATTGATGGGCGCAGCAAGCTGGGTCATTTAACTGGAGAAGTCAAGCAACCACAGGTGGGTGATCCAAAGATGAGCAAGTGGAGGTCAGAATGATAATTGCGTGGCTTATTAATTCCATGGAAGCATCCATAGGTGAACCTTTTCTTTTTCTCCCGACTGCTAAAGATGTTTGGGACGTTATGAAAGACACCCATTCAGATTTAGAAAACGCTTCACAGATCTTTGAGTTAAAAATAAAACTCTGGAAAGCTAGACAAGGGAAAAAGGAAGTTACTTTTTATTATAATGAGATGATGTCTCTTTGGCAAGAATTGGATCAGTGTTATATTGATGAATGAGAGTGTCCCGGAGATGGTATAAAAGTTATTAAAAAAGAAGAGAATGAACGAGCTTATTTGTTTCTGGCTGGTTTAAATAAAGAATTTGATGAAGTGAGATCTCAGATTTTAGGAAAAAAACCACTTCCAAAGCTCCGTGAGATTTTTTCTAAGGTTAGAAGAGAGGAGACAAGGAGAAAAGTAATGTTTAGGCCAGGGTTTGAAGCTAATGATGATAATTCTGCTCTTGCAACTATTAAAAATAATGATGATAGTGAAAAAATAAAAAAAAAACCTTGGTACGATCACTACAAAAAAATATTGGCACACTAGAGTAACATGTTGAAAGCTCCATGGAAAATCGCCGAATGGAAAAAAAAGAGTGGCAATGATTGTGGTTCACAATCAGGGGATAGCAGAGCTTTCCAAACAACTACTGAAAATTATGAGGGCCAAAGTTCTCTGGAAGGGTCTCTATTCACTAAGGAACAATTAGAGCATCTACACAAGTTTTTCAATCACCACAGTTCCGGATGAATTCTTCTGTTCCTAACTCATCCAATAATCCTTCTTCCTCCTTTGCCCAACCAGGTACTAATTTTTCTGTTTTTTTCAGTGTCAAGCCTTGTAAAACAAACACGTGGATCGTTGATTCTGGAGCTAGTGATCACATGACTAGTAGTCATTTTCTTTTCTCAACTTACATACCTTGTGCAGGAAACAAAAAGATCAAAGTAGCAGATGGGTCATTCTCGGCAATAGCCGGGAAATGCACTGTTAAAATTTCTTTTTTGTTGGTTTTACATGAGGTTTTACATGTGCCAAATCTAGCTTGTAATCTCATATCGATCAGTAAATTATCCCAATCCTCGAATTGTCATGTTATATTTGACTCCTCTAAGTGTAAATTTCAGAACATGGTCTCGGGGAGGATGATTGGTAATGCTAAAAAATCTAGTGGAATTTACTTCTTGACGACGACCATCTAAGTCAACCAACAACTACTTTATGTTTAAATTCTGTTTTTGGTTTTGATAAGGTTATGATTTGGCATTATAGGCTTGGACATCCTAATTTTTACTATTTAAGATATTTTTTACCTGATCTATTTAAAAATAGAAGTCCTTCTTCATATCACTGTGAATTTTGTGAATTGGCTAAACATCATCGGTCATTTTTTCCACCTCAAAAATATAAAGCTTCCAAACCCTTTTCGTTAATTCATAGTGATGTTTGGGGACCTCCAAGAGTCTCAACTTTTTCAGGAAAATGTTGGTTTGTCACATTTATTGATGATCATACTCGTATTTGTTGGGTGTTTTTATTAAAAGATAAGTCTGAAGTTAAAAATGTGTTTCAGTCTTTTTATGCTATGGTGAAAACACAATTTGGTGTGAAAATAGAAGTATTTCGGAGTGACAATGGTGGGGAATTTTTTAGTGACCAATTAGGTGTTTTCTTAACCAAACATGGAATAGTCCACCAAAGCTCTTGTACAAATACACCACAACAAAATGGGATTGCTGAAAGAAAAAATCGACGTCTTTTGGAAGTAACTAGAGCCTTGATGTTCACTAGTCAGGTACCACGTTATCTTTGGGGCGAAGCCTTATTAATAGCTACATATCTTATTAATAGAATACCTAATAAAACTCTAAACTATAGAACTCATTTTCGCCTCTTTAAAGATAACTTTCCTAAATCTAAATTGATCACAGATTTATCCTCCAAGTTTTTGGGTGTAGTGTTTTTGTTCATCTTCACAACCAAGGTAAACTAGATCCTAGAGCAAAAAAATGCATCTTTGTTGGCTATGCTTCTAATAAAAAGGGTTACAAATGTTATGATCCAATTGATAGGAAGATTATTATTACCATGGATGTCACATTTGTTGAAACACAATTTTATTTGATTCTAATCTTTAGGGAGAGAATTATAGTAAGGAAGATTCTATAATTGATCAAGAAAAGACTAGGAATATACAACATAGGGATTCTAATTGTAACAGCCCGATTTTGGGGCTAGTTGGAATAGGGGTTTCGAAACCACTAATCCGAGGCCGAAGAAATTATTTTTTATATTATTTTATGTTTTATAGCATAATTATATGAGTACATGAAAATTTTGGTGAATTAATTTTAGCGATTTCATGCTTAATTTTGAAAAAGGACTAAATCGCATAAAGTGCGAAAGTTTTGTTCTACAAGCTAAAGGTGTTAAATAGCTATGGAACACTAAATTAGAGGTCCTTATTGAGTAAATAGACCAATGAAATTATGGTGGTTGGACATGGAAATTTTAATTGGAGACAAAGTCATAAAATTAGGTGACATTAGGTGACTTGTCTAATAAAAAATAAAACAAAAAGAGAGGAGGCTATCATCTTCTCTTCACCACCGAAAATATTAGTAAAAATAAGGGTTTTGGAAGCTTGAAATTTCAGCCAAGCTTTTCTCTTGAAAGTAAGTGATTTTGGTGGTTGTTGTTGTTAATTTTTGTGTTTTTGGAACCCCTATGGCTTAATCTAGCTAATGAAGGGACTATTTTGCAAAATGGTTGGGAGTCTAGGGTCTTTCCATGAGAGTATTTATGTTTTTTGCTGAAATTTTATGGAAGAAAATGAATCTTGGTTGTTAAATAAACAACTTTTGTGAAAGGGGTTTTCATGAAAACACTTAAAAGGACCATTTTGTGAAGTTTATAAAATAGGTTGTAAATGTGTGAAATAATTGGAAATTGTGAGTTGCTATAAGAGTAATAAAGGCTCGGCTAGGCTTGATAAAGGAGGAAATTTGATTAAAATCATTTTACGAGCCTATGGATAAAATCGTAATTATGTGAAAGTCTAAGGGCAAAACGGTAATTTTTCCAAAATAGGAATTTTGGATTGTTTTGATTAATGTAGTGATTAAATAAGTGAATTTTTCATTATAGATCAAGAAAAACGGAGTCCGGACCTAGACCGGGGGAAAACCAAGCTATTGGACTAAATCAAACTAGTCGCCCATATTTTGTATACCGAGGTAAGTTGTACGTAAATAATACAACTTTATTGTTATTATGTATTGAACAATTAGCATGGCATAAAGTGTATGATTATTGTTGTGAATTTGTATGATGAGAATTGATGTAGTAAAAAATCCCGGTTGAACCTTAGGAATAGATTGGATATCCATGCCATGACATTTGAGTGATATGTGTGCTAGTGTAAGACCATGTCTGGGACATGGCATCGGCCACATTATGAGAGCCAGTGTAAGACCATGTCTGGGACATGGCATCGGCATTGATATGTGTGCTAGTGTAAGACCATGTCTGGGACATGGCATCGGCCACATTATGAGAGCCAGTGTAAGACCATGTCTGGGACATGGCATCGGCGTTGATATGTGTGCTAGTGTAAGACCATGTCTGGGACATGGCATCGGCCATATTATGAGAGCCAGTGTAAGACCATGTCTGGGACATGGCATCGGCATTGAGACGAGAGCTAGTGTAAGACCATGTCTGGGACATGGCATCGAGCTCTCGACGGAGTGAGCGATGTAAGACCATGTGCCGGGACATGGCATCAGCATTTTACCCTCTTGTGTGAGGCTTATAGGATATCCTTTAGTATTCCAAATGGTCCCACGGGTTATTTAAAGCTTATGATAAATATATGAAAGGATATAATCATGTTGTGAGTGGTATAGGTTCTTACTCGAAACTCATGAGATATGAGCTTAGTTATGATGCCTTAATGGTAAGGATGAAATTGAGTAAGTTCTATCTACGAGAGTGATTTCGGGACGATTTTATAATCTTTGGCTTATATTTGTGATGTGTAAATATGTAGTAAATCTACCATTGCTAAATCAAGAATGATGTGCTGGTTTATATTATACTATGTGTTTAAAGATGCATGGTTGATGTTGTTACTTATTTACATGCAACTTACTAAGCTTTATGCTTACTCCCTCTCTTTTTCCATTTTCTTATAGTGCCGCCAAGCTAGCGCGGGAATCAAAAGACATCGGAGGCATCAATCACACTATCAATCTGAACATTTGGTATAGTTAGATTTATCATTTTGAGTATGGCATGTATATGGTCTTGATCTTTTGTCAAGTGTCATATTGTTTTGGCCAAATGTATTGGCTTGACTTGAAAATTGGTTCATTTTGTATAAGGCCATGGATGATAGCTAATACTTGTTATTGATATATGCAATTGATGATGTTTTTCATGAATGTGAAATTTGCATGGTGAAATATGAGTGTATGTCTTGGTTGTGGCTAATTTGGTCAGATGTTTATCTGTGGATTGGTGTTACTTGATGTGGCTTATGTTGGTGCAAGTAAGGGTGGCAAAAGGGCTTGGTAAATAGCCTTGTTTTTGTCCACACGGGTAGACACACGGGCGTGGGTCTAGGCTATGTGTAACACAGGGTCTGCCCCATGGACGTGTAGTCTGGCCGTGTGTCCCCTGTACCTTAATTTGGTAAAACAGAATGCCCAGTAGTAACCACACAGACTAAGGCACGGCCGTGTGCCTCAACCGTGTGGAAGACACGGCCATTGTACATGGGCATGTGCCCAGCCCGTGTGAAGTTTGCACCTTAAATATGAAATTAAATTTGCCACACGGCCTAGCACACGGGCGTGTGTCTTGGCCGTGTGACCCTAAAATGTTGCTGACGTCAGAAACAGAATGTCAAGGTTTTAACATACGGGTCGAAACACGGGTGTGTCATGCCCGTGTGAGGGACACGGGCGTGTGCCAGGCCGTGTGAAAACCCCTGTAGGTTCGAATTGAAAAATAAATCCACACGGCTAGGGATATGGGCGTGTGTGACCACACGGTCTGCCCACACGGGCGTCTGCCCCTATTTTCTGTGAAATTTTTCAAAATTTTCTAAAGTGCCTGGTTTAGTACCGAATCATTCCCAAAAAATGTTTTGGGCCTCGTAGGCCTATATTAAGGACTTTAAGGTGAAGTTTGAAAAGTTTTAAATTTGAACGAAATTTCATAACCCGGAAATGTTTGTATGCATGTTATTAAGTTAGGTAATGCCTCGTACCTTGTTCCGGCATAGGATACGGGTAAGGGGTGTTACACTAATACTGGGGAAGGCAAATTTATGATTAACATAGAAATTAATAATGTTAATGTTGTTAATAAAAATGAGTATGAAGGTGTAGAGTCTGATCATGAGAATAAAGAACAAACAAAGGAGTTAATTGTTTACTCAAGAAGAAATCGAAATCAAGAAAGTGGAATCCATCAGATTCATCACCAAGAATCCGACTTGCAAGATCTTGTCAAAAGTCTAGGTAAAGCTCATAATCCAACCAATGAATTTTCTGATTTAGATATTCCAATTGCTAAAAGAAAAGGTGTTAGAAATGTTGTCAAATATCCCATGTCTAAGTTTGTATCCTATAAAGCCTTTTCTTCGACATTCTCAGCCTTTGTTTCGTGTCTCGATACTGTCAAAATACCCAAAAATGTGAAAGATGCTTTACATGTTCCTGAGTGGAAGGAGGCTATTTTAAAGGAGATGCGCGCTCTTGAAAAGACAAGTACATGGGAAAAATGGAATTACCTGTAGGGAAAAAAAATAATGGGTTGTAAATGAGTGTTCACAACCAAATTCAAACCAGATGAATCTTCAGATAGATACAAAGCCCGACTGGTGACTAAAGGGTACACTCAAACATACGGGATAGATTATCTTGAAACATTTCCTCCAATAGCCAAATTAAATTCTTTTAGAGTTCTTTTATTAATTACTGTTAGTCTTGATTGGTCTTTACAACAACTAGATGTGAAGAATGCTTTCTTAAATGGGAAACTTAAAGAAGAAGTTTACATGGATCCTCCTCCAGGTTTTGAAGAAAAATTTGGAACTCGAGTATATAAGCTCAAGAAATCTTTATATGGTCTAAAGCAGTATCCTCAAGTTTGGTTTGAATGGTTCACTCAAGTTGTTAAAAAACAACGTTACTCACAAGGGCAAGCTGATCACACAATGTTCTATCGACACTTACAAAGAGGTAGAATATCAATTATTATAGTTTATGTCAATGATATCTGTAACACCCCTAACCCGTATCCGTCGCCGAAATAGGGTTACTAGATATTACCAATCAATACACATCATTTAACATACATAACTCAAACATTTATGCATTCATATTCAAATACCATATAACACAATCATCTTGTCCCTTTATAAGGTCTACGAAGCCTTAAACATGCTTTAGAAGTGGTTCAGGACTAAATCGATAACATATGAAAATTCTGGAAACTTAGAAAAATTTCAACATTTCAGGGGTCACACGCCCATGTGAACAGACCGTGTGCCTCACACGGCTTCAGACACGCCCGTGTCTCAGGCCATGTGGAAACAGGGCATACATATTGACTTGCATCACACGGCCGAGGACACGCCCGTGTGAAAACTGGAGAGTATACTGACTTGGGTCACACGACCAACCATACACCCGTGTGCCCTTCGAAATGGTCACACACGACTGTGTACCAGGCCGTGTCAAAATTGTAGGGTATACTGACTTATGCAACATGGCCAAGTCACACGCCCTTGTGCTAGGCTGTGTGCCATTTAGGGGGTATACTGACTTGTGCCACATGACCAATCACACGCCCGTGTGTGAGACCGTGTGGAGCATACTGACTTCAATTTAATTCCAACACCAGGGGACACACGGCCGTGCAACATAATCGTGTGTCGCACACGGCTGAGACACACGCCCGTGTCTCTACCCGTGTGGACAAAAATAGGCCATTTGTTTAGCCATTTTGCCACCCTATTATTGACATGCATACACAAGCATAAATGACAACATTTCATAACCCAATTGGCAACCATTCCATAACAATTCATACACATATGATACCATTTCTTCCTACCATTCAAATGCTTAACTAATATCATACATCTTCCATTCATATACCTTTCAAATAACAAGACATCATTTGCATAATTTCCATTCCATCAACATTTGGCAAAACATACCAAAACATACTATCAAGTTTAGCCAAATCACATGGCTTAACCTTACACAAAATGTACCAAAACCATGATCTCAAGTAACCATATTTATCAACTTTAAAACTGGCCTATACATGCCATATTTACAATTATCCACAAGTTCAAAAGTACTAATCAACAACTGGATAGTGTGATGTGTAACTCTGACTTGTCCGAAACGATCGAGCTATCGAGCCTCTATAATACATGGAAAAGAAACAGAGTAAGCTTTATAGCTTAGTAAGTACGTATAATTCAGAATTAAACTTACCAATTGTACATAATCAAGACAATAAATAAGGTAAACTCAAATTAAATTCCAAATGCCTAACAAAAGCATTCATCAACAAATTAGTCACATAAATACGTGAAATAATCTATTATCCCAATGTAAATACTCAATACATTGTATCATATCAAATTCACATATATCATGTACATCATTTGTAACATTTTACTTTCAATCGTATAAACAGTAATTCGTTCATATCAACAGTACTTTACCATATCACAGAATTTATGCCCGTTGAACCTATTAGAATCTTGAGGGATACTCGGGTGATATAAAGTACATATAAACCAGTAATCCATCAATTCCTTATCATTTTCCTCTCTTTCGAGCTATGATCAGTAAGCTCCTCCTGAGCTGATGGACAGTAAGCTCTATTGAGCTGAAACAGTAAGCTTTAACGAGCTGAAAAAGTAAGATCTTACGATCTGATATACCGGTAAGCTCATACGAGCTGTGGTGAGTCCACAACAAATACAGGAGCTCGACCAAAACGGTAACCCTAGTGACATGTCACACGTATCCTACGAATTCATACGGTTCAAACGGGGCTCAGTAGTAATCAATCTTTATCAATTAAGCATTTGTATTCCAAGTTTATCAAATACTTAATTATAAACATACATTTCAATTAAATACAAGTATTTAAAGTTCGATTCTAATTATACGAACTTACCTCGTATTGCTCGGATAAAAACTATCGGCTATTCGTCAATCTTCCCTTTTCCCCGATCTAAACTTGATCTCAGCTTTTCTTGATCTATATATTATCAAATTCAATACATTCAGCATTTAATCTATTCAATTTAGTCCATAATTCATATTTTGGAAAATTTAAACAATTGCCCCTATACTTTCATATTATTTACAATTTAGTCCTTATCACATAAAATTGCAAATTCATGCAATTTAGTAAAAACCAATGCTTAGCCGATATTAATACCTATTACTAGTAGCCCATATTTTCAATTTATTCACACTTTTAACCACCACATTTTACAATTTCTCAATTTAATCCCTTTTTGACATTTTTGTCAAAAATCACTTTACAAAACTAGTTTAACTATTAACAATTAATCAAAATCCATCATCAACCATCCAATTACTCAAACATTCAACAATGGCAACATGAAAAATCTTTAAAAAATTCAAAATCTAAGGTACGAGCTAACTAGAATACGAAGCAACGATATCAAAAACATAAAAATCATTAAAAACTGAGTCAAAATGCATACCTAATTAAAATTTTTTTTATTTCCGAATGAGAAACCCTATATTAGCTTCTTCTTCCTTCAATTTCGGTGGTAAATAAAGATGAACACCATCTTTTAATTTTTTTTATCTTATGATAATAACCAATTTACCATTATACCCTTAATTAAAAACCACCAAAAATCATGATGTTATGCCCATTATTGTCCATTCAATTTAATTATGTTCTAATTACAACATAAGGACTTCTATTTTAATTATCCATAGCTATTTAATACTTTTAACTAATAGAACATGCATTTTACACTTTACGCGATTTAGTCTTTTTTACCGAATTAAGCATTCAAACAGTAAAATTTCTTTATGAAACTTTCATATAATAATTCTATCATGCTGTAAACTTTAATAAAATAATAAAATAAATATTTTAACCTCGAATTTGTGGTCCCAAAACCACTGTTCCGATTTGACCTAAAAATAGGCTGTTACAATATCATTCTTACAGGAGATGATATGGATGAAATAAGGCGTCTCAAGGAGCATCTAGAATTGGAGTTTGAGATCAAAGACTTGGGTCCATTGAAATACTTTCTTGGAATGGAAGTTGCTCGATCAAAGAAGGGTCTTGTGGTCTCTCAGAAAAAATATGTGATTGATCTTTTAAAAGAGGTTGGGATGAGTGGTTGCCGCCCAACTGACACACCAACTGATCCAAATGTAAAATTTGGAAATAAAGAAGGTCGATTAGTTGATAAAGGGCAGTACCAAAGATTAGTTGGTAAGTTAATTTACTTATCACATACAAGGCCAAACATAGCTTTTGCAGTGAGCTTAGTGAGTCAATTTATGCACTCCCCAATGGAGGAACATAAAGAAGCAGTGTTTTGAATTCTGAGATACTTGAAGAGTTCACCTGGAAAGGGCTTATTCTTCAAGAAATCCGAACAAAGAGGAATTAAAGCTTTTAAATATGCAGATTGGGCACGCTTAATAACAAATAGAAGATCTATATCAGGATACTGTACATTTGTCTGGGAAAACCTTTTGACTTGGCGAAGCAAAAAACAAAGAGTTGTAGCAAGAAGTAGTGCAGAGGCTGAGTTTAGATCAATGGCTCAAGGAATTTGTGAAATGATGTGGTTAAAAAGAATTATGGAAGAGTTGAGGAAACCAATAACTTCACCAATGAAGTTTTACTGTGATAGCAAAGCTGCCATTAGTATTGCTCACAACCCAGTCCAGCATAACATAACTAAACATGTTGAGATTGATAGACACTTTATCAAGGAGAAGATTGAAGAATGCCAAGTGTGCATTTTGTTTATTCTTTCAAAAACACAGATTGCTGATATACTCACCAAAGGGCTCTCTAAGACAAGCTTTGATTTTCTTGTAAGCAAGTTGGGCATGATTGATATATATGCACCAACTTGAGGGCAGGTGTTGAAATATGTGAAACCCATATATTTTTGGGATACATTTTAAATTTATTTAGGTAGATAAATCTTATTTAGGTAGATAAATCTTATAATAAATCAATTGAGATATTTTAGGAATATTTTATTTTATCTTTTAGTAGTTTATTAGAATAGGGGAATTATTTTCCCTTATCTTTTAGTAGTTTATTAAAATAAGAGAATTATTTTCCCAATTAGGTTATGACTCTTTTCTCTATTTAAGTTCAGTTCTTTAGTTAATAAAATACAAAACAGTTTTATTAAATGTTCTCTTGAAAACTTTCAAAACTTCACCACGAAAGCGCATTTAATAGAATTAGCCAAAAAGGATCTCATATAACAGACTTTGCCACGAAGGCGCATTCACAGAGTCTGCCATTAGGGCTCCATATAACAAATATCACCGTAAAGGCTCACGTATAATAGAGAACAACCACAGAGGCTTCAACTTATCAGAGAATGGCCACAAAGGCTTCTACATATAATAGGTTCCACCACTAGGGCTCACATGTAACATATTCCACCACAAAGGCCTCCACTTATTAGAGAACAACCACAAAGGCTTCCACGTTTCAGTAAATGTCATTTTTGACGATAGGGATTTACCTAAACTCAACGTCTTGAGGTTTGCCCCCCATCACCTAGTACTCGCCCAACCATTTTTTATCTTTTTCCCCATATGACGCTATAGTCCCAGACTAGGTCTTACACTATGTGGTCTTCATATCCCCATATGATGCCATAGTCCCACATTAGGTCTTACACTATATAGTCTTCTTGCTATGACCATGGTCTTTCCTTATCAGAATTCGTGTTTACTATCCTGACGGACTCACACGCAAGCAAACTCAACATGCAGACTTATGTAACTTATGCATAGACTCCTCATGCAAAGACTTCATCATGCTTTCAGGCGTGTTTATGCATGTACATACTTTTCAGCAGAACAGAGACTTATCATTCAGCTCATTTTTCTTGCATATTCATTGTTTTCATATTTTCTTTGCATATTCGTCTTACATGTTTTTCTTTTCATAACAGAGGTATATCCTCATTCAAGCATCACACTTGCATATCTTACATTTTTATTTCACAGATTAGCCTTTCAAAATAGACAAGACTATCATGCAAACATGCAAGTAAGAGTCAGTTCAGAGACTCACAGAAACCTTACAGAAGCTTCGTAGGAGCCTCACCATTATCCACTTCCACGTCAAACCTGGGCTTCCTTTGAGTAGATCAGTAGCCCTTAAACGTTAAACCACAGAAAACTCATCAAGATCTATCATGTGACTTAGTTTTTCCTTTCACTTTGAACACTAAAATCACATAGCAAAGCTCTACCAAGCTTGCTTTATCAAGCTAACAGAATTGCTCTTCAACAGCTTAGAATGCAAGGTCAGGAGACTTACCTTTCAAGGGGCATCTTAGAGCTAATCCTCTCTTTCTCGGCTCATCTTAATGGATGAGAGGATTTTCCCCTTAGCTTACCCTTATATAGGCAGAGAATACTTCCTGAGGAAGTAAGGGAACATTGCCAATCTCTTACCCGGTTCTTAGATATTTTTCCTTGTCTCATTAAATGTGCGACACACGTCTCAATCCTTATGATTCACTAGGTAAATGTACAATAGCTGTAAAGCAACAGACACGGGCACATAAACTCATACATAGCTTATGCTTGGGTCCTAGCTCATTCTTCGATAGGGCGTAGCTAGTAGCTTGACTGATCACATGTTGGTTTGACAATTGACTGGTAGCTCGATACTACATCCAAGAGTGCTTTCTCCTGCTCCATCGATAAGTCTGATGCAATTACTATTGGTCAAGTATCATTATCACCCAAATACCTGTATTTCAAATGTGTGAAAAGGGGCTTTAACTATAATACCTATGGTTTGACAATTGACGGAGTCATCTTGGCTGGAAGATTCTCTGATTGACTTAGAGGTTCTTTATATTATCTTTTCTAGTCCAGTTGATAGATGTGTTCCAACTACTTTTCGAGCAGTTTATCAGAAAATCCGTCTTCGAGGATTTCTTCAATATCTAAAGTGCAGTCTTCATCTTCTCTCAATTGTTCTTTTATGTCTTCCTCCTTGTCCTCATTCATATAACACCCCAAAATAGGGCCTAGGAGTTTTAGGGTTATTTTAGGAATTTTTGCCTTAGAGTGCTTGAAATTATGCGACATGGTATATCGGTGATGTTTTTTATTATAGTTTTTTTTAAAGGTCAAATTAATTTTCGAAAAAGTGTTTTATAAACCTTTAATTTTAGAAAAAGGACTGATTTGTAACAGAGTCAAAATTGTGAGCTTTTAAGAGGCAATTAAACCAAATTTTAAAATTGAACCTAATACACCCCCATTCCTAATATATTTTCACGTTATTTTCTTCTTCATTGTGTATGTTACCTTCCTTTGCTCTCCCAAATTCATCATTTGATTTTCTTTGTGTATCTTTTGATTTCTATCATTCTCCAAGTCAATTACCTTCATAAATATTTAATAAAACACTCGAAAACTCAATAGATTTCATCATCTTCTTCATCTGTGGATTTTTTTGGGTTTTCAAAAAAAGTCTTTTTTTCTTCCAACTAAGGTAACCATTCATCTTTCTATTAATTTTAAATGTTATTTAGTCTTTTAAACCAAATTTTTAGCCATTAAATCGTGTGTTTTGAATAAAAGCCAAAAATTAAATCGTTAATGGTGGATTTTGAGTAAAAACGTGGTTTCAAAGTGTTTTTCAATTAGTTTTGACATGATTAAGAGGTTTCTGAACTTACTTTGAAGTTTCGTTAAATATTTCTTGAGTTTTAATGAATTTTTGGAAAATAGCCATAAAACATGTCGAAAATAGCCATAAATTTCGAGTGTAAGGTTTGTCATACCTATGTTATCTTTTGAACTATGTGCTTGTGTGTTTGTGAATATGTGAATTGAGATGAGATGCTATAACATGTGATATGTGGTTATGATAACTGTTGTGAAAGTGCAACTGTGTACATGTTTTGTACATGTTAAATGTTAGTGATAGTGTTTTGCTAAATATGCAAATATGCAGTGATAATGCATGGATAATCGATAAGTGATATGTGTTTGATTTCAGATATTTTGGCCTTATGTTTTTGAAACCGTTGGATATAGTTGACATGCCATAGGATTGTGTGTGTAACAACCCGATTTAGGGGC
This sequence comes from Gossypium sturtianum, assembly GCA_025698515.1. Taxonomy (NCBI): domain Eukaryota; kingdom Viridiplantae; phylum Streptophyta; class Magnoliopsida; order Malvales; family Malvaceae; genus Gossypium; species Gossypium sturtianum. The sequence goes on from CM046952.1 coordinate 111,918,219, forward strand.
TAGTCGGAATAGTGGTTTCAGAACCACTAATCCGAGGTCGGGGAAAATTATTTTTGTATTATTTTATGAGTTAAAGCATGATTATATAGGTGTATGAAAATTTTGGTGCTTTAATTTTAGCGATTTCATGCTTAATTGCGAAAAAGGACTAAATCGCATAAAGTGCGGAAGTTTCATTTTACAAGCTAAAGGAGTCTAAAAGCCATAGAATATTAATTGGAGGCCCTTAAAGTGCAATTAGACCCTTAGAAATAGGGTGGCCGTCCATAGGGGACAAATAATATCAAAATTGGTCAAAGTTGTTAGATTAGGTGGATTAAATTGAGGAAATATAATAAAATAAAGAAAGGAAAAGATATCATCTTTCCTCTCTTCTTCTCCACCAAAAATTTCAGCAAAACAAGGGGTTGAGAACTCAAAAATTTCAGCCAAGCTTTCTCCTTGCAAGTAAGTGTTTTAATGGTCATTCTTTGATAATTTTTGTACTTTTGGAACCCCTAAAGCTTAAGCTAGCTAAAGAGGGGACTATTTTGCAAAAAGGTTGAAATTTTAGGGTTTTCCATGTGAGCATTTATGTTGTTGCTGCATTTTTATGGAAGAAAATGAGCCCTAGTTGTTAGATAAACAACTTTTGTGAAAGGTGGTTCCATGAAAACACCTAAAAGGACCTTTTTGTAAAGGTTGTGAAATAAGTGTTAAATATGTGAAATAATGAGTATTGAGAGTTACTATAAGAGTAATAAATGTTCACCTAGGCTCGTTAAAGGAAGAAATTTGATTAGAATTGATTTACGAGCCTAGGGGTAAAATCGTCATTTTGTGAAAGTCTAAGGGAAAATGGTAATTTTTGCCAAAGTATGATTATTGAAATGTAATGATTAATGTGGTAATTAAATGAGCTAATTTATTATTATAGATCAAGAAGAACGAGGAATTAACCTTGACCGAGGAAAAGGCAAGGTATCGGACTAGATAGGCAAATTGGCCTATTTTGAAATCGAGGTAAGTTTATGTGAAATAAATTCAACATCATGTTATTAAGTTTTAAAATGCTTGATATTAGTAAAGATGTATATATTCTATGAAATTGAGTAAAAATGTTGAATGAGAAAATGATGAAAATTATGATGTTGAAGTCCCGGTTGGACTTTAAGAAGTGAAAGGATATCATCATTGAGATTGGTAAGGTCCCATATAAGACCATGTCTGGGACATGGCCTCGGCACCGAATTGAGATCTCGTATAAGACCATATCTGGGATATGGCATCGACATCGAATATGAAGATCGTATAAGACCATTTCTGGGATATGGCATCGACGATCAATATGAGATCCCGTATAAGAACATATCTGGGATATGGCATCGTCATCTAGAAGTGACCCCATGTAAGACCACATCTGGGATGTGGCATTGGCGTCGTATTTATGCGAACGATGATGACTATGTATCTTCAAGTATCCCAAGTGATTTGATGGAGTGAATAGTCAAGCTTATAATAGAGATGAGATTAGTGCTAAAGCTAAGTGATGAAGTGATACAGGTACATGTGAATAATTCACGAGAAATGTTACGATAAGTGACATGATATGTAATTGGTAAGAGTAAGCATGAGTAATTTATGTCAATGTGCTTAAGACTTTGTGTTTTTATTCTACCCAATTGATGAATGTTATTATGAGCCTTTATGTTGCTACTTATTTCATGCAAACTTACTAAGCTTTATGCTTACCCCTCTCATTTTCCTTTTCCTTGTAGTATTGCCAAGATAGCTCGGGAATCGTGGAACGTCAGAGTTCAGAATCACACTATCAACAACTCTTTGGTACAACATAATTTGTCTAATTTTGAGTATGGCATGTATAGGAACTTGGTCATTTTGTGTTATGTCATATTTATTAGCCAATATGTGGCTATTAATGTTATTCAATTCATTTTTTAAATGGCCATTGGAAATTGGCCAATACTTGACAAGATTATATATTTTAATGATGATGAAGTTCATGAAATGCATGCTTATGTGATTGTCTTAATTTTGAGTTCTTAGAAGAGCATTATGGACATGAAGTATGTTGAATTGAATTAGTATAAGTGTGGTTGCCTTGTAGGGTGGCAAATGGCTTGGTAGATAGTCTTACAATTGTCCACACGGGTAGACACACGGGTGTGTGTCTAGGCCGTGTGTGACACACGGTCAGCCCCATGGGCGTGTTGATAGGCCGTGTGTCCCCCTACATACTAGGTTGGCAAGTCAGAATACCCAGGAGTAAACACACGGGCTGAGACACGGCCGTGTGTCTCATCTGTGTGGGAGATACGACCTAAGTCACGGGCATGTGCCCAGGCCTTGTGTAGTCTGCACCTGAAATTAGGAATTTAATTTGACACACGGTCTAGGGACACGGGTGTGTGCCTTGGCCGTGTGACTTTATTGAGGTGATGATGTCATAAACAGAATGCCAAGGTTTTCGTACACAGGCTAAGACACGGGCGTGTCGTGGCCGTGTGAGGGACACGGGCATGTGTCTGGCCGTGTGAAAACCCCTGTAGGTTCAAATTGAAAAATAAAATCCACACAAATTAGGGACATGGGCGTGTGCGATTACATGGCCTGCCCACACGGGCGTGTCCCTCTTCACACGGGCGTGTGGCCCTATTTTGAGTCAAATTTTTCTAAGTGTTCAAAAGTTTCCGATTTGGTCCTGAATCATTCCGAGTGCAAGTTTAAAGCCTCGTAGGCCTATAATAAGGACATTATGGTCTCGAATGAAAAGTTTTAATTTGACATGAAGTTTTTATGGATCGATATTGTATGATTGAGCAAGTTAAGTACGGTAATGCCTCGTACCCGGTTCAGGTGTCGAATACGGGTAAGGGGTATTACATTTAGTGGTATCAGAGTTACGGTTTAGTCGATTCTCAGACTAACGTAGCGTAAGTATGAGTCTAGCTATACATGCCATACGTATGAGTATTTACATAATGATAGTGTGACGACTCCTGACGATCTAAATTGTGTTTTTAAAGAATAAATGGATCCCGACCGATCTGCGGCCGATGATGCTGCAAGTAATGCGTCGACCCCCGCGCAAGGGACCGCGCCATTAGAAAGTAGACCCGAGACTTTGGGTCAGGGAGAAGAGGCTCGAGAAGCCTTTCTCCATATGATGAGCAACTGGTACACTGAGTATATACGAGCAAATCCTAATGCTCAACCCCCTCCACCCCACCTATTCCTCAACCTACCCCTGTAGCTCCTCAATTTGTGGAAGTAGTAAGAAGAGAAAAACCTCCGGTTGATAGAATCCGGAAACAAGGAGCTGAGAAATTCCGAGCTAGTAAAGATGATGATCCAGAGAGGGCAGAATTCTGGCTTGAGAATACCATCAGGGTATTTGATGAGTTGTCATGCACACCTGAAGAGTGCATGAAGTGTGTGGCATCTCTCTTTAGAGATTCTGCTTATCAGTGGTGGAACACCCTTGTGTCAATCGTACCAAGAGAGAAAGTTAACTGGGAAATCTTCTAAGAGGAGTTCCGGAAGAAGTATATTAGTCAAAGGTTCGTCGACCATAAGAGAAATGAATTCTTGGAGTTAAAGCAAGGTCGAATGACGGTGACTGAATATGAGCGTGAGTTTGTAAGACTTAGCAAATACACTCGGGAGTGCGTATCAACAGAAGCCATTATGTGCAAAAGGTTTGAGGACGGGTTAAATGAAGATATCCGTTTATTTATTGGTGCCCTAGAACTAAAAGAATTTGTTGTGTTAGTGGATAGAGCTTGTAAGGCCGAGGAACTTGTCAAAGAGAAAAAAAGAAGCTAAAATCGAGTCTCGTGACTCGAGGAAGAGATAGTTGGGCAAGTCATTTCAATCCTCATCTAAGAAGTCGAGAGATTTCACTACTAGATCGGCCACTTTGGCTGGGTTTTCAAATAAAAGTAAGGGTAAACCGTACTCGGGATCTAAAACTTAGACCACTTCGGTTGCTAGTGTTGGCAATGCTCGACCAAGTAGACCAGAATGTCCGTAGTGTGGCAGACGTCATCCTGGGGAGTGTCGAGCAAACAAGAAAGCTTGTTTCAAGTGTGGATCCCTAGACCATTTTATCAAAGATTGCCCCGAGGCGGGTGAGAAAGAGAAACCTCAGAATGCAAGACCGTGAAGTACTGCTAGAGGAAGGCCATGGAGAAACCTGTGAAATAAAATGAGTAGTAAGAATACATCTAGAGAGCAGACTGCAAGAGCTGAGGGTAGAGCACCGGCGAGAACATATGCCATTCGCACTCGCGAAGAGGCATCCTCCCCCGACGTGATCACGGGTATATTTTCTCTCTATGATACTCATGTTATAGCTTTAATTGATCCGGGATCTACCCATTCATATATTTGCATGAAATTAGTCTGTAGCATGAACATGCCTGTAGAGTCCACCGAATTTGTGATAAGAGTGTCAAATCCCTTAGGCGAATGTGTGTTAGTTGATAGAGTATGCAAAGATTGTCCTTTGATGATTAGAGGTCATTACTTTCCGGCTAATCTCATGTTATTGCCGTTTGATGAATTCGATGTCATACTTGGGATGGATTGGTTAACTACTCATGATGTGATAGTGAATTGTGGAAAGAAATTTATTGAGTTAAAATGTGAAAGTAGGGATTTTATTTGTGCTGAATCAGATGAGCAAGACAGATTTCCAGTAGTGATATCTTCCTTATTGACTCAGAAATATCTAAGAAAGGGGTACGAAGCTTACCTTGCCTTTGTGATGAATGCTGGAGAGACTGAGTTAAGAATTGAATCAGTGCCCATAGTATGTGAGTATCCAGATGTTTTCCCAGAGTAATTGCCAGGGTTACCTCCGGATAGAGAGATTGAATTTGGGATTGACTTAGCTCCTGGTACTGCTCCCATTTCAATTGCTCCATACAGAATGGCTCCAACTGAGCTAAAAGATATGAAGGCACAGTTGCAAGAGTTGACAGACAAAGGCTTTGCAAGACCGAGTTATTATCTGTGGGGTGCTCCCGTTTTATTTGTGAAAAAGAAAGATGGTTCCATGAGGTTATGCATAGATTATCGACAGCTCAATAAGGTAACTGTGAAGAACAATTACCCGTTGCCAAGAATCAATGATTTGTTTGATCAATTGAAGGGAGCCACGGTGTTTTCCAAGATAGACTTGAGGTCTAGATATTATCAATTGAGAGTCAAGGACTCGGATGTGCCGAAAACCGCATTTCAGACAAGGTATGGTCACTATGAATTTTTGGTCATGCCTTTCGGTCTAACAAATGCCCCTGCAGTTTTCATGGATTTGATGAATCGCATCTTTCGGCCATATTTGGATAAATTTGTTGTAGTTTTTATTAATGATATATTGATCTATTCTCGGGATGAGAATGAGCATGCTGAGCATTTGAGAACAGCTCTGTAAATTTTGAGAGATAAACAATTGTATGCCAAGTTTAGTAAAAGTGAATTTTGGCTTAAGGAAGTTGGATTTTTGGGGCACATTATCTCGGGAGATGGAATTAGAGTCGACCCGAGTAAGATCTCAGTAATTGTGAATTGGAAACCACCAAGGAATGTAACTGAGGTTAGGAGTTTTCTAGGCCTAGCTGGCTACTATAGACGATTTGTCAAGGGATTTCCATGATAGCTATTCCGATGACGAAGCTACTACAAAAAGATGTGAAGTTTGAGTGGACAGAAAAGTGCCAACAGAGTTTTGAGAAACTAAAAGCATTGTTGATTGAGGCTCCATTTCTAGTACAACTCGAACCAGGAAAAGAATTTGTGGTTTATAGTGATGCATCCTTAAATGGATTGGGTTGTGTACTCATGCAAGAAGGCAAGGTGATAGCATATGCCTCTAGACAATTAAAGCCGCACGAGAAGAATTACCCGACTCACGATTTGGAGTTAGCCGCAATTGTATTTGCACTAAAGATTTGGAGACACCATTTGTATGGTTAAAAATGTCGGGTGTTCACTGATCATAAGAGCCTAAAGTATTAGAGCTAATAAAGGATTATGAGCTAGTGATTGACTACCATCCGGGAAAGGCGAACGTGGTCGCCGATGCCTTGAGCAGGAAATCCTTGTTTGTGCTGAGAACCATGAATACACGGATAGCTTTGTTAGATGATGGTTTTATTCTAGCCGAGTTGAGGGCTAGACCAATGTTTCTCCAAGAGATTTGTAAAGCTCAGAAAGGCGACAATGATTTACAAGCTAAAAGAATTCTATGTGAGTCAAACGTCGAGTCAGACTTTCGGATAAGTCCTGATGGATGTTTGATGTTCTGAGATAGGGTCTGTGTACCCAGAGATGATGAGCTTATTCGGAAGATTTTGCACGAAGCACATAGTGGATGTTTGTCTGTACATCCAGGCAGCACAAAGATGTACAACGACTTGAAGAAATGGTATTGGTGGCCGAGTATGAAGAAAGATATTTTCAAGTTTGTATCGAGATGCCTAATTTGTCAACAAGTGAAGGCTGAACACCAAGTACCTTCGGGTCTACTTCAGCCTATTATGGTCCCCGAGTGGAAATGTGACCGTATTACTATGGACTTCGCGACGGGTTTGACATTGACACCAAAAAAGAAGGACGCCGTATGAGTCGTGGTTGATAGACTTACGAAGTCAGCCCATTTTATACTGGTACGGGTTGATTATTCACTTGATAGGTTGGCCGAATTGTATATTTCTGAGATTGTGAGACTTCACGGAGTATCATTGTCGATTATTTTGGATAGAGATCTGAGATTTACGTCACGATTTTGGAAAAAGTTTCAAGAAGCCTTGGGCACAAAGTTGAATTTTAGTACAACTTTCCATCCGCAAATCGACGGGCAGTCGGAGAGAGTAATACAGATACTGGAAGACATGCTTCGATGTTGTGATTTGGAATTCTAAGGTAGTTGGGAGAAATACTTACCATTGGTGGAATTCGCCTATAATAACAGCTTTCAGTCAAGCTTGAAAATGGCGCCTTACGAGGCATTGTATGGGCGTAAGTTCTGAACACCTTTATATTGGACTGAACTCAGAGAAAATCAAATTCACGGGGTCGATTTAGTTAGAGAAACCGAAAAGAAAGTAAATGTGATACGCGATTGTTTAAAAGTTGCCTCAGATAGACAAAAGTCCTACGCGGATTTGAAACGGAAAGAGATTGAGTTTCAAGTCGGTGATAAAGTGTTTCTGAAAGTATCACTATGGAATAAGGTCCTCAGATTTGGTCGAAAAGGCAAATTGAGTCCGCGCTTTATTGGACCATATGAGATTACCGAGAGGATAGGGCCAGTAGCTTATCGTTTGGATTTGCCACCTGAGTTGGAAAAGATTCATGATGTTTTCAACGTGTCTAAGTTGCCCCGATATCGTTCTGACCCGTCACATGTGATTTCACCAGCAGAGGTTGAGATTTGTTCAGACATGACTTATGGTGAAGAGTCGATTAAGATTTTGGCTCGAGAAGTCAAACAATTGAGGAACAAAAATATAGCTCTTGTGAAAGTACTATGGCAAAAACATGGAGTAGAAGAGGCTACATGGGAGCCCGAGGATGTAACGCCCCAAAATCTAAGTAATTATTTTGTATGTTTGTAGCCCAAAATATCTGCCTGACTCAGGGGTTAAGTGATTTGGGTGTGTTTGGGAGTGTCTGAGAAGTCTTGGGTTCAAGCCTGAACATGTGCAAAAATTTTGTTTTAAAGAATAAACCCTTGCCTATAGTTAGTAGGATTTTATATCATTGTGGGTAAAGCAAGACATAAAAAGTCTGCTGGTCTAGGGGGTAAGTGGCGTGTTACCTATGCCAGTGGACTGAGGTTCGAATCTTGGTGGGGGCAGAGGAGTATTTATTTTGCTACTGTGCCTTGGGGGGTGTTGTGGTTTGACTGAAACACTGAAGTGGCTGAGTAGAATTCAAATTAGGCTGTTGAGGGAAGGTGTGATCGGGTGGAGAGATTTGAGGAGGGATTTTTGGAGAAAATCAAGGAAAGTGAGGGGAGAGGGAGTGTTGTGCCAAAATGCGACTCTGGGGCACTCAAGAATTCGGCCAAAGGGGTATGCCCCTCATTTTCGATTTTGCCTTTGTATGTATTTGTCTCTCCATTTGCTTGAAGGCCGAATGTGATAGAGGTTTCTCTTTTATCAAAATTTCGGCACACTCTCTCCAAAATTTCCCCTAGTTGTCGGCAGCAAATCCCTTCTCCTCTTGGCCTAAAGTACTCCTAGTGCTTCCTTTCTCTTTTTCTCTCTTTTGCAAATTCAGTTTTTATTTTCGCTTTCTCTGCTCTCAAGTCTACCGTCCCTCTCTTTCGCCGACTACCTGTTTGGTTTCTTCTACTCTTACTGTGCAGTGAGTAAACGTTTTCCACATTATTTTTCCCTTGGCCGAATCTCTCCCTTCTTTCATCCTTCCCTTTCATTTCCTGGTTGTCGAATCTTCTCTTTCTCTTAGGGCCGACCGTGTTCCCTTCTCTGTTTTCTGGTAAGCATTCTATACTTGCTGATAAGTCTTGCACTTCGTAGTTGGTTCTCTTTCTTGCGTTGTTGGTAAGTGTAATAGTATAGTGTTATCTTGGTGCTTGTTGAATAAGTGCATACCCATTTTCGGTTGGTGCCTAGGAACTTTTCGACGGGTGGAAGGTTTGTAATTAACGTTTGGGTAGGCAAAACTTCCCTCCTTACTCGATCGAAGGTAATGTTGTTGTGAGTTTAACGACTTGGATAACTTGTGTGTATTCGATTGAGTAAATGTTTAAATGAATAATTGGGGATTGTTGGTCAAGTGTAGGTTTCAAAGGTGGGGGCGGTTTTCACAACAAATAGAAACCAGGTGTGTAAACATTGCCCAAATCGTACATCGACAAAAGCCGGAAAATATGACAATTGACGCTACACGAGCGTTCGCTCACTCGTGTGGTAATCTGAACGCATAAAATGTAGGCGTTTGACTATTGAGGCCACTATGAGCGATTTCATGGCCTTAGGCCGTTTTGGGCCATGTTGGGCCAAAATGAGCCGTGTGGGCCCAATGGGCTTGTGGGCCCCACACGGGTAAACCACACAAACGTGTGGAGAATATTGGGCCAAGCTGTGTAATTTACATGGCCGAGACCAATTCTGGGCTATGTGGGCCACACGAGCGTGTGGGCCCACATGGGCCCGCATTATGGGCCTTGGGCCCACTTTCACTGTTTGATTGTTAAGGTTGCATGATAAACCGTAAAAGTAACATATTTTAATCCCACATTTAGCATGCTTTTGGATGAATTATCCCTTATTTTATGTAATTTGGTGCTCTTAATCCTTTATTTTCATGTTTTATACTCAGGGAAACACCGGAGGATGAAAAGAACGGAAAACAGGCTTAAAAAGGGCCAAATGGGCCAAAACATGAAGTCCAACACGGCCTGGCCATGATTCACACGGGCGTGTGCCATGGCCGTGCCCCTGCCGTGGCAAAGAGAAGTTTCATTCGGATTGGGATACTTAGGGGCAAAGAAACACATTCCAAAAGCCTATATATACACCCTAAGTATGACCTAACAAGGGGAGCCCAAGGCTATCGTCTAGGGGCGTCTTGCTAGGCCAGAGAAGGCAGATTTGTGGGGATTCACTCGAGGATAGCCAGTTGATTAATCTCTAGAAGCCGGGATTATACTCAAGACAGAGGATCTCTCCTTCAATTCCTTCAGGGGGTTTTAGGGATTTCTTATGTTTTGTTTTATCTTTTCTTCTAAGATGTTTTCTTTTATTGTTATGAACTAAACCCTCAGATACCTGAGGAGGATGAAACTTAGATGAATCTTGTTATCGTTTACTGAACTATATGATAAATATTTGACTTGTTCTTAATTATGTGTTCTTAATTCTTGTGTTGATATTTCCGGGATATTAATTCAAGTTTGATGTGCTTAGGTGGAGGAGCAAAAGTCCCTGCGTAAGAGTAGATCTAGCATAATTAAGCGAAGTTGATCGCGTGCCTAGAGATAGGGTGACGAGATTTTGTCGGATTAGGGTGAAACCTAATATGGGATTCCATAGATCGAGTTAATGTAATTCTAGGGGTTTTAATTAGAAAGAGATTTCAATTAATCAACCTAGGGTTAGACGTTATTCGCTTCGAGAGAGGGTTTAATATATATTAGGAAATCTTACGGATCAAGTCAAGTGAATAAATCGTCTGGTTCAGAGTTAGATAACAAGTGAAGTCTAGGTGGATTCTTCATTGGGTGTCGTCTTAATCAATTGGTTTTTCCTCAAGTTATTTTCCCCAAATTCATTCTTCTTTGTCTTAGAGTCTTTAATTTAGTAGTTAATTAATTTAGATTAAACAACAAATTCCCTTTATTTTAGGCTAGATAATAAAAAGAGAGTTAGTATTAGTACTTTTAGTTCCTTTGGGTTCGACATTCCGGTCTTGCCACTAAACTATACTACTGTTCGATAGGTGCGCTTGCCTCAAATCATTGTCATAGTTAGTTTCGAGTTCGATCATTCTTTTATAAATTTTAAGACTTTGACATCGCGAAAACAACGATCAAGTTTTTGGTGTTTGTTGTTTAGAACTAAAATATTAAGAAAGCTTAATTTTTATTACTTTAGCCATTTTTTTTATTTTTTGCAATTTAATTTTATTTTTTTATTTTAATTTTTAACTTAGCTAATTTTTCTTCTATTATTGTTTCCTCCTTTCAGGTACCTCTAGTTTATGACTAGAAGGAACTTTGACAGACCCTAATCTACGACAGTGATATTGAAAGAACAGTTCAGAAATCGTAGAGAGATAAGGCGAAGCTTAAACTACATAGAAGGAGAGTAAGAGGGCGAAACCAACCCTACTGAAGGGATGGCTGAAAACAATCCGCCACCTCCAGAGATGGCCGAACATCATGCTCCACGTACTATGTATGATTATTCTAAACCTAGTTTAACAGGAACTGAATCTAGTATTGTTAGGCCTACTATTGCTTGCAAATAATTTTGAATGAAACCTAACACTATACGGATGATACAACAGATTTGTTCTGTTTGATGGTTTGCAGGATGAGGGTCCTAACACACACTTAGCAAATTTTCTAGAATTCTGCGATACCTTCAAGATAAATGGCGTTTCTGATGATGCCATCCGTCTTCGGTTATTTCCCTTTTCTTTGAGGAATAAAGCCAAACAGTGGTTACATTCTCTTCCACGAGGGTCAATCACTACATGGGATCAAATGACCAAATTTTTTTTATTAAAATACTTTCCGCCGGCCAAAACAGCCAAGTTAAGAAATGATATCTCTTCTTTTGTGCAGATGGATTTAGAGACACTTTACAACGCATGAGAGAGATACAAGGATTTGCTGAAGAGGTGCCCATACCACGGATTACCTTTGTGGCTACAGGTCTAAACTTTTTACAATGGTGTGAACCCTTCAACAAGGCAACTAATCGATTCAGCTGCCGGTGGAACCCTAAACAACAAAACTCCTGAAGCAGCTTACGAGTTTATAGAAGAGATGTCACTGAATAACTATCAGTGGCAAGTTACAAGGACAAGGCCAGCCAAAGCAGCCAGAGTTTTCAACATCGATCACGATAACCGCGCTATCAAACCAGTAGAATTATTACATAAAAAATTGATGGTTTATATGGTTCTTCGCAGCACATCCGAGTTATGCGATGCACGCAAGTGAAGGAGTGGTGAATCCGAGTACCCACCCTACGGATAGGGCATGGAGAGCGAACAAATGAACTATATGGGTAACAATTTCCGATCTAACAATAACCCTTATAGTAATACTTATAATCCAGGTTGGAAGAACCACCCCAATTTCTCATGGGACGGTAAAGGAAATCAAAGGCAACAACCATCCCAAAACTTCCAAGAACAGCCCTACCCACAAGAAAAGAAGCCAAACCTTGAAGAGATGCTGACAAACTTCATAGCAGCCTCAGAAATACGTTCCCAAAATGCAGAAACACATTTCCATAAGATAGAAACAAAAATTGAGGCATTGACACAAGAGTTCAAGGATCAAATCCGGCAACTCGCTAAGCAAATCTCTGAGAGACCACATGGAAGACTGCCGATCAACACCGAGACTAACCCAAGGGAGCAAGTTCAAGCCATAACAGCTCAAGATAGTGAAGGGTTAGACAAGCCCAATTCGAGGCAAGAGAACGTGGTCGAAGAAGGTAAGGTTGAGGTAAGTAATAATAAGCCAAAACCGGTAATCAAAGAGTACCAACCTCGCATACCATATCCCGAAGCATTAAGGAGAGACGACATAGAGGAATAGTTCGGTAAGTTTCTTAAACTTTTAAAGAAATTACATATTAACTTACCGTTACTTGAAGCTCTTATGCAGATGCCAGACTCTAGAAAATTCCTAAAAGAGCTATTGACGAAAAAGCGAAGGATAGACGAAGCATCACATGTGGAACTAAACGCGATGTGCTCGGCAGTATTGCAAAATAGACTACCACGGAAATTAAAAGATCCAAGGAGTTTTACAATTCCATGCTTAATTGGTAGTTTATTTGTTGATAATGCGTTAGCTGATTTAGGGGCAAGCATAAATGTCATGCCTTATCAATTGTTTAAACAACTAGGTCTAGGGAGGCCCAAACAAACTAGGATGAGCATTCAATTAGCTGATAAAACTGTTAGAATTCATAGGGGCATAATTGAAGATGTACCCGTAAAAATTGACAAATTTGTATTCCCAGTAGGCTTTGTCGTTTTAGACATGGATGAGGACAACACGACCCCCCTAATTTTAGGAAGACCATTCTTAGCAACTGCTAGAACTAAAATTGATGTTGATGCAAGCGAACTTATATTCTGTGTAGGTGACGAGACAATCACTCTTCAGGCCCTCGATTCAACTAGAACATCGAATAATCAAGGTGAGAAAATAAATTCAAAGGATAACCATTCGGTTAACCCTTCTTTTCAGGAAACACCACAAAATAATACAACTGAACCCGATCCTATACCATGTGCCAACAAAGAAATAACTCATAAGGAACGAGGGATTCAAATCGATGATCTAGACGAGTGGAAGACACATTTTAAGGAAAAATTAGGGATACACAAAGCAGAACCAGAGCCCCTACATGCGGCAAACAAGTTCAAAATCGGAGATCAAGTATTGATTGATAAAGCAGACCCTCGAATATCTCCTCCTGACCCTAACACTAACAAAGAAATCCCTTTTAGGGTAATAAGTGTTTTCCCATAAGGAACAGTCGAGTTAAGTAATCCTATTTTTGGTACTTTCAATATAAACGTATCTCGACTTGAACTTTATTATGATAATGAAACTGATAGCATGAGGAAGGGCTTTCAACTCCTCAAACCACCCTGATTAAGCGAACGAGAGGTGAGTCTAGCTCAAGACTATAAACGAGCGCTTCTCGGGAGGCAACCCGAGCACTAACCCCATTAATTTTTACATTTTTTTTTACTTTTATTTTTCCTTTTAGCACCTAACCATAAACTAACCAAGGTACAAATTTCCATACCACACAGCCTTGCACACGGCCGTGGCCGTGGTCGTGTGGCCACCACAGGAAGGTACAAGGGCGGGGGCAACCACCAGATCCATAATTTCTATTTAACCCCCTTCTTCCTTTTTCTTTTCCAGTTGTCTTTCTTCTTTCATTTTCCATTATTTACTTTTATTTTTATTTTCTTTATTATCTTCTTCTTATTCTTCATGCCATTTAGATTTAGATTAGGATACAATAAAATCAGACCGGCTACTTTGAGGATTCAAGTTCAAACAGTTCGAGGCGCTTCCCCACGTTCACCTCCAATCCTATCTGGTTTCTTTTCATTAACTTCATCCAAAATTCAAGAAGTTTCACTTCTCTCCACATCTTATGATTTTATGATTATTTTTCTATTATCTATCTTTGTACATTGAGGGCAATGTAAATCTTAAGTGTGGGGGGGGTTAACTATGGTATTATTTGAAAAATTCCTTAATTATGTCTTGTTTCTTAAGTAAGTTTCTCATATTATAATTAGAATGAAATTCCTTTGGTTTATGATTTTTGTTGATGTGTCTTGGATTAAGTCATTGATAATTGTGCATTGATAATTAAATTCTAAGATACTAGAGAGTCAAGCATGATAAGTCTATTTTTCAGAAATTAAAAATTTTTCTAGGTTGTCTACCTGAATTTAAATATTACTTTGAAGTTTGAAATTTACGAGGCTGACATCAAAATACCCATAATTTTTTGTGAGGTTTTGAGCCTTATAGAGCATATATTCTTTTTCTTGCTCACTTTATTGATTATGAGTGTGTCAACTTTGATTTGTTATTCTAGGACTTGCATCGATTATACATGTCGAGACCACACCTTTGATTTGATATACAGAGATGATAAAGGCACCTAGGTTTTAACCCACTCACTCCACTAAAAACCTACCTTCATAATCAACCCCTAGTGAACCCCGTTTAATCCTAACAACCCTTTTTATTGACTTACCCGCTAATATTAACCCAAAACCCTTTTTATTTGTTATCACCATCCTTTTTAACTACCCTTATATCGAGATTTGATTTGATTAGTTGCCTAACCATGATTTTTATTTCAGTAATTTATCCTTTATTATGTATGTATTTATGACTTGTTCTTAAAAAAAAAAATTGAAGTATATTCATTATTAGTTTCGTGATTAAATGAGCTTATACGTTTGAATTCCAAATATTGAAGAAGAAGCTCAAACTATTAGTATTATTAGTTTTCAATTAATGTAATTACCTTTATTCAGTTCGTTATTTCTGGTTTGGTAATTTGTCAATTCAATCTCGATTCTAACCCTCTAATACAGCCTTTATCCACACCTTTAACCTAAGCCCCGTTACAACCCTGTTAAAGACCTTTTGATTTGTGCATCATCTCATATTATAGTGGTGGAGATCTGATTTTCATGCAAGCCTATGGGATTAACTCTTCATGTTGACTTTTGAGTGCTTAATTCTGAACCTTAAACACTTTGAGTGATTTGAGTGAATCTTTAGTAAGGATGTCAATCCTTGTCGGTTTTGAATCAAAGGTAATTATTTAGATGAAGGGAAAAACCTATGTTTTTGTGCTACAAATGTATGACTTTGATTGTTTGAATATTTAGGACTCTTTGAGTTGAGTCATCCATGTATAAATTATCTATGAATTATGATGAAACATTATTAACGAATATTGTGAATCAAGGAAGTTTATTTTAATTATGAGTTGAGAATTTTGCTTGAGGACAAGCAAAAGCTTAAGTGTGGGGGTATTTGATAAACCGTAAAAGTAACATATTTTAATCCCACATTTAGCATGCTTTTGGATGAATTATCCCTTATTTTATGTACTTTGGTGCTCTTAATCCTTTATTCTCATGTTTTATACTCAGGGAAGCACCGGAGGATGAAAAAAACAGAAAACGGGCTTAAAATGGGCCAAATGGGCCAAAGCATGAAGTCCAACACGGCCTGGCCACAATTCACACGGGCGTGTGCCATGGCCGTGCCCCTGCCGTGGCAAAGAGAAGTTTCATTCGGATTGGGATACTTAGGGGCAAAGAAACACATTCCAAAAGCCTATATATACACCCTAAGTATGACCTAAAAGGGGGAGCCCAAGGCTATCGTCTAGGGGCGTCTTGCTAGGCCAGAGCAGGCAGATTTGTGGGGATTCACTCGAGGATAGCCAGTTGATTCATCTCTAGAAGCTGGAATTATACTCAAGACGGAGGATCTCTCCTTCAATTCCTCCAGGGGGTTTTAGGGATTTCTTATGTTTTGTTTTATCTTTTCTTCTGAGATGTTTTCTTTTATTGTTATGAACTAAACCCTCAAATACCTGAGGGGGATAAAACTTAGATGAATCTTGTTATCGTTTACTGAACTATATGATAAATATTTGACTTGTTCTTAATTATGTGTTCTTAATTCTTGTGTTGATATTTCTGGGATATTAATTCAAGTTTGATGTGCTTCGGTGGAGGAGCAAAAGTCCCTGCCTAAGAGTAGATCTAGCATAATTAAGCGGAGTTGATCAGGCGCCTAGAGATAGGGTGACGAGATTTTGCCAGATTAGGGTGAAACATAATATGGGATTCCATAGATCGAGTTAATGCAATTCTAAGGGTTTTAATTAGAAAGAGATTTCAATTAATCAACCTAGGGTTAGACGTTATTCGCTTCGAGAGAGGGTTTAATATACATTAGGGAATCTTACGGATCAAGTCAAGTGAATAAATCGTCCCGCAGTTGAGTTAGATAACAAGTGAAGTCTAGGTGGATTCTTCCTTGGGTGTCGTCTTAATCAATTGGTTTTTCCTCAAGTTATTTTCCCCAAATTCATTCTTCTTTGTCTTAGAGTCTTTAATTTAGTAGTTAATTAATTTAGATTAAACAACAAATTCCCTTTATTTTAGGCTAGATAATAAAAAGAGAGTTAGTATTAGTACTTTTAGTTCCTTTGGGTTCGATATTCCGGTCTTGCCACTAAACTATACTACTGTTCGATAGGTGCGCTTGCCTCAAATCATTGTCATAGTTAGTTTCCAGGTTCGATCATTCTTTTTATAAATTTTAAGACTTTGACATCGCGAAAACAACGATCATTGCACGGGTCGCCCGAGACGACTGTGGACCTACTGATGGGTCGGTAAGTATACCTAGACCCTAAACTGATATAAAATGACTGTTATGCCTTTATGATATAAAATGACTGTTATGCCTTATGTTATGTATGATTGTAATTAAGCATGCCATGATATATTTGTTGCATACATGTGTGATATGTTGCATGGGAATGGGATTATTATGACTGGAGGAAGTGTACTGTACTGGCAGCTCTGCTGCAAATACTATTTAGTGCCGCAACCAGTGCTAATTTTTAGAGTGTAGGGATGGGTGGATTGATTTTATCCCCACATGGAGTGTACGGCTGGATGGAGTGGAGTGTAGAGGCTGGTTGGGTAGGATTTCTGATTGCATGCCCGAATCAAGTATCACATCGAAATGGACTAAGGCCCACACCGATCACGATCATCAGATTGGGTGAGGCCCAACTGAACTGAATTGTTATTGTTTTGGGCTTAGGCCCAGATTGTACTTGCCTGCGGCATGATTGGCTATTTGCTTATACGGGGTTGCACAATCGAAGTTTTAAATAAACTCATCCCTCTTTTATCTGTGCAGTAATCCCCAGTCTTAGGCGGATCGGTGCTGTGAGGGATTCGGAGGTGGCCACACAACCGCACCTGCTTCTATATTTGACTTTTTATTTACAAGAAATTTAATTTGGGTATTTGTTTTTGTAATAAGGCCTCTTTAAGTTTTTAACTTTTAATTTGGGATTTTACTTAGTTTTATTCATATATGAGAGTAGTAGGACGCGGATTCTCAAAAGATAAATGCTTTTCAAAACACTACATTTTCGTAACATACTATAGAAGCTTCCGCATCAAACATTATTTTAAGGTATAGTAACAAACTAATATGATCAACATTTTGCTAAAAACACCTTGAGTTTTAAATGAACAGAATACCCCAAAATTTCCGTTAATATAGAATGGATTTTCTAATGAAACTATGTTTTCGAAAAACACTTCATTGTGATATCGCCAGATTTGGCCATAACGTCTAGGCCGGGTTTGGGGTGTTCCATTTAGTAGTATCAGAGCCAGGTTTCAAAACTCGACTGTGGTTTTTGGGTTTCTTCTAAAACTTGGAATTTTCAAAAAGAACTGTTCCAAACAACTTGGAAGTATTTTGAAATAGTTTTACTGAATGTGTGTGTGCCCGAATCTCCGGCGTTGATGTTGTAAGTCCTCTGAAACTTCTGTTTGTTTAAAGTGAAATATTGAAACTACTATAGGTAATAGACTGTACTGGAATATTCTGGTTAGGGAAAACTAAAACTGTAGTAAGACTGCGTTCTGCGAAAATAAACCCTTAAATACTGATATTACTTTCCATACGATATCTGTTAATCAACACTGGAACTGTAAACTGATACATAAAATTCTTAAAAACAGATAACATGCAAATTTATAATGAGCACCAGAGGTACTCGTGGAAGGGGTACAAGAGGCCGTGGCGGAGGTTGTAGAGGTGCTCGGACTGGGTCTTCGTCGTCGAGCCACATGCCTAACACTGAAGCTAGAGAGGCACCGGCTTCACCTGTGACTGAGACTGGGTCTCACGAGCGGCTGAAGACGATGCATTGTCCCAAGCTATGTTGCAAATTCTGGAGAGGGTCGCTGGGCCCAATACTGTTACTATAGGCCGTGGGTCTGTCACAGAACGACTTTGGTCTAATAGGGCTGAGATTTTTAGGGGTATTGTTGGAGTTTCCCCTAAAGTGGCTGAATATTGGATTGAGGCCACAGAGAGGATCATGGATGACCTCGACTGCACCCCCGAGCAGAAACTAAAAGGTGCAGTGTCATTGTTACAAGATGAAGCCTATCAGTGGTGGCTTACAGTTAAAGAGGGTACTCAGGCTGACCGATTGACATGGGAATTCTTCAAGATTGCTTTCCAAGGGAAGTATGTGGGTGCTAGTTATGTGGATGCCCGGAGGAGGAAGTTTCTAAATTTGACTCAGGGGGATAAATCAATGGCTGGATATGAAGTTGAATTTTTGCGTTTAAGCCACTATGCGCGTGGGATGGTGGCAACTGAATATGAGCGGTGTGTTCATTTCGAGGACGGCCTCAAGGATAGTCTGAGAGTTTTGATAGCTCCAAGAGGGAGCGAGATTTTGCCACACTGGTGGATAAGGCGAAGATCGTCGAGGAGGTGAAGCGTATTGAGTGTCAGAACAGAGAAAAGGGTAGGAATAAGAGAGATTCGGAGCCCTCAAGTTCCGTTCAGAGGCTGAAGAAAAAGGCCAGAGTGGATGGGCCGGTCAGAGTTGGGGCCCCTAATGCTGCTACTGGACCGCAGCCATGTGTTGACTGTGGTAGATGCCATCAGGGCGAGTGCTGGAAAAGGATTGGGGCATGTTTGAGATGCGGATCATTGGAGCACTGTATCAGAGATTGTCCACGGAGGCCCGAACAGATGTAAGTTACAGGTCGGGGTACTGTTCAACCACTGAGAGGTGTTCAGCAGCCACTGAGAGGTCGTGGTCAGGCCAGAGATAGAAATGGTATGGGCCGTGGTCATAGAGCACCGGCAAAGGTCTTTGGTCATACTTGGCGAGGCGATTAACTCGATTTATCTTTGTACATCGCCGAGAAGGGCGAGATGCCCCAGATGTTATTACTGGTACATTCTTTATCCATAATGTACCTTATACTGCACTGATTGATGTTGGGTCTACGCATTCGTATATAGCATGCTCGGTGTCTGAGACTTTGGGTTTAATGGTTGAAACCACTGTGAGTGAGGTTACTGTGTTGAGTCCTTTAGGGCAGTCAGTTAAGGTAAACAAATTGTTCAGAGATGTACCTTTCGGAGGTTCAAGGAACCATCTTTTTGGCGGATTTAATGGAACTTCCATTTGGAGAATTTGACTTAATACTGGGCATGGATTGGCTGGTTAAGCATCAAGTGAATTTGGATTGTGCTACTAAATGGGTGGTATTGAACACTGTGGAGGGTGATGAGGTGGTGGTAATAGGGAAGCGTCAGAATTATTTATCAAATGTGATTTCTGCCCTGAAGGCCGAGAAGTTGGTTTGTAAGGGTTGTGCGGCGTATATAGCCTACATCGATGTTTTTTATTCTGAGGTTTCGTTTGTTAAAGATATCAGAATAGTCAAAGATTTTTCGTATGTTTTTCCTGATGCACTACCTGGACTACCTCCAAATCGTGAAGTTGAATTTGGGATTGAGCTCCTACCAGGTACAGCTCCGGTGTCCATCGCTCCTTATAGAATGGCACCGAAGGAGCTAGTGGAGCTTAAGGCTCAGATTTAAGAGTTACTGGATCGAGGGTTCATCCGCCCTAGTGTGTCTCTATGGGGAGCACCGGTATTATTTGTGAAAAAGAAGGATGGATCCATGCGTATGTGCATCGACTACCGAAAACTGAATAAATTGACTATTAAGAATAAGTACCCCCTACCGAGGATTGATGATCTATTCGACCAGTTTCAAAGAGCTTCGGTCTTCTCTAAGATTGATCTCCGATCAGGGTACCATCAACTGAGAGTCAAAGAGGCTGATTTTCACAAGACAGTGTTTAGGACTCGTTATGGTCATTATGAGTTCCATGTGATGCCGTTTGGACTGACGAATACACCAGTAGCTTTTATGGATCTGATGAACCGAGTGTTCCAGGCTTATTTAGATCGGTTCGTAGTGGTTTTTATAGATGACATCTTGGTGTATTCGAGAAATGAGGATGAACATGACGCACATCTCCGAGTTTTCTACAAATTCTGAGGGAGAAACAATTATACGCTAAGTTCAGCAAGTGTGAATTTTGGCTACGAGAGGTAACATTTCTGGGCCATGTGGTATCTACGAAGGGATTAGAGTTGATCCTCGTAAAATTGAAGTCGTTTTGGATTGGAAGCCGCCAAGGCGGTATCTCGAGATTCAAAGTTTTCTGGTGCAGCGCAGGTATTATAGACGTTTTGTTGAGGGGTTTTCGTTGATTGCTGCACCTCTGACTAAATTGTTGCATAAAGGGGTGCCATTTGTCTGGACTGATAAGCAGCAAAAGAGTTTTGAGAAACTTAAGAAGGTTCTGATGGAGGCCCCTGTCTTAATACAGCTAGAGTTTGGGAAAGAATTCACTGTCTATAGCGATGCATCACATGTCGGTTTGGGATGTGTGTTGATGCAAGAGGGTAAGGTAGTGGCATATGCGTCTCGCCAGCTTAAGTCTCATGAGGTAAATTATCTGACGTATGACTTGGAGTTGGCCGCGGTGTTATTCGTACTGAAAATCTGGAGGTATTACCTGTACGGTGAAAAGTGTATCATTTACACAGATCACAAGAGCCTCAAATATCTCCTCACTCAGAAGGATCTAAATCTTAGGCAACGTAGATGGATTGAGCTGCTTAAGGATTATGACTGTTTGATTGAATACCATCCTGGTAAGGCCAATGTGGTGGCTGACGCACTGAGCCGTAGGGCTATGGTGGATCTGAGGGCGATGTTTGCTCGTCTCAGCTTATTTGATGATGGTAGTTTGTTGGCCGAACTTCAAGTTAAACCATCGTGGATTGAATAGATTAAGGGTAAATAGTTGGAGGATGGGTCTTCGGGTCCTCGGTTCCGACAGATTGAGAGTGGGGAAACTTTAGATTTTGGACTGAATAGCGAATGGGTACTGTGTTTCCGTGGGAGAGCCTGTGTACCAAGGGGTACTAATTTGAGGCAGTCTATACTGCGGGAGGTGCATAATAGACCTTATGCTATGCATCCCGGTGGGAATAAAATGTACCGAGACCTTCGTGAGTTATATTGGTGGCCAGGTCTTAAGCGTGAAGTTATTGATTTTGTGGGTAAGTGTCTGACTTGTCAGTAGGTTAAGGCTGAACATCAGTTACCTTCAGGGTTGCTTCAGCCAGTTAAAATTCCACTTTGGAAGTGGGAGAGAGTAACTATGGACTTCGTTAGTGGGCTGCCCCTAACACCTACTAAGAAAGATGCAGTATGGGTCGTCGTGGATCGGTTGACCAAGTCAGCCCATTTCATACCATTAAATCAGATCGATTACCCTTTTGCGAAAGCTAAACTGTATGTGGCTGAGATAGTGAGACTGCATGGGGTACCGGTTTCCATCATATCGGATAGAGATCCTCGCTTCACGTCTCGGTTCTGGAAGAAGTTACACGAGGCTTTGGGTACAAGATTGGACTTGATCTGCGTTTCATCCTCGAGATGGATGGTCAATCGAGAGAGGATTCAAATCTTTGGAGGATATGTTAAGGAGTTGTGCAATAGATTTCCGAGGCTGTTGGGAAGACTATTTGCCATTGGCAAAGTTTGCATATAACAATAGCTACCAGTCTAGCATACAGATGGCACCTTACGAGACATTATATGGCCGTAGGTGTAATACTCCTTCGGGTTGGATTGAGTTGGGATCAATTGAAGGTAATCCCCAGTCTTAGGCGGATCGGTGCTATGAGGGATTCGGAGGTGGCCACACAATCGCACCTGCTTCTATATTTGACTTTTTATTTACAAGAAATTTAATTTGGGTATTTGTTTTTGTAATAAGGCCTCTTTAAATTTTTAACTTTTAATTTGGGATTTTACTTAGTTTAATTCATATCTGAGAGTAGTAGGACGCGAATTCTCAAAAGATAAATGCTTTTCAAAACACCACGTTTTCGTAACATACTATAGAAGCTTCCGCATCAAACATTGTTTTAAGGTATAATAACAAACTAATATGATCAACATTTTTCTAAAAACACCTTGAGTTTTAAATGAACAGAATACCCCATGTAACGTCCTCGAAAGGGCCTATGCATTTTCAGTTTAATTGTACGAAATGACAAGT
This sequence comes from Gossypium sturtianum, assembly GCA_025698515.1. Lineage (NCBI taxonomy): Eukaryota > Viridiplantae > Streptophyta > Magnoliopsida > Malvales > Malvaceae > Gossypium > Gossypium sturtianum. The sequence continues at coordinate 111,940,718 of CM046952.1, forward strand.
CTTAAGCACTATGAATAAATTTTTGGTATTTTTGGAATTCTAGAAATGCATAGAAATGGAAACTTGAACATTTTTGGAAACCTGAACATTTTGGAAACTTGAACATTTTTGGAAACTCAGAATATTTTGGAAACTTGAACATTTTTGAAACCTAAACATTTTTGGAAATGTTTCAAAAATGGAAAGTGAACATTTCGAAAACACAAATGTAAGAAAAATGGCAAGTTCTGAGCCGATCGAAAATTTTAGGAAACTTAGAAATAATCGAGAAATGCCAAGTTTTAAAATTTAAAATAGGAAATTAAGGCAAGGGGGCCTTAAAAGACAAAGTTGGTAAAATTTGACACACAAACGGGCTAGGAAAAGTGGCTCGAAGATGGCACTTATGGCTTATGGAAATGGCGCCATGTGCAAGAGGCATGAGCACAGGTTCGAGTCACAAGGGAAGCAAATAAATGAAGTTTTATTTTTGCTTCCTGTGCTAAGGGGTGGGACGGCAATTGTTTCTAGAAAAGGGAGGTGTTTTATTTCCATTAATATTGCTTAATAAGGTGATAAATAAAAGCTTTTTAATTTAGATTATTTAGAAGAGATAATAATGGATTTAACACTTTTATTTTTAAATAAAGGAGATAATATTATCATAAGAGGAGTAGTGGCCAAGCAAGGGACTCTCCTATTGATAATTTTGGCTAAAGAAGGAGAGTTAAAGGTCATTCTCTCATCTTTTCTAAGCTTTGCCGAAAATTCCATAGCAAAACCCCTCTCTCCAAATTTTCTATTCATCTTTTACTCTTCTCTTTTCTTCATCTGTCAAGCCAAAGCCCTTTTCTTTTGATCCCCGACTAAAACCTCATAGCCGAATCTCTCGTGGCTCTAGGCAAGGAAGTGTCGGTCAAAGCATTAAAGGTAAGGTTAAGCATCATTCAAGTTCTTTTTCTTTTCTATTTGCCGAAAGAGAAGGGTCTAATCCCTATTCCTATTTTATGGCCGAATCTACAAGGGTTTTATCAAGTTTCTACAACTTCAATACAAGGAGGAATCTTCCGGATTCAAGGATCTAAGGTAAGATATACACATATTTGGTCAAAAGTTATGGATTATATGTGAGATTAAAATTAACATATAATTATAGGGATTTCAAACAGGACATACAAGGCAAGGATTGTTTTCGTGAATTGGGAATTGCTGTAAGTGTATAGATCTAATCGGCCAAGGGTTACTTTGGTATCTAAAGGTATTTCCTTTTCTTTCCAAAAGTCGAAATCGATGAAAATACATGTTTTTGGTGGCTAGCCGAATTTAAGGGAGGAATACCACAATTTGGGATTTAATCAATTCGGCTACAAGGTAAGTAATACAAATCCTACTAGGATTTGGTTTTTAAGCCAAATAGGTTTGTTAATATGTTTTAATAATTGGTCGTATATAGGAGTTAAAGATCTAGATCGGTAGATCGTTCTTCTGGATTTCAAGGAATCTATTAAGCGAATCGGTGTGTACTCACACTAATTTTCAATATATTATGGCAATAATTATTTTAATATATGAATATGTATAAGAATGAGAATGTGGCTAAGTACCACAAATGTGGTAAAGAATACCGTGCACGTTTCCTATTTTTGATAGGATTACGAATGTGATATATTTTGAACATGTGAATAGTAACATGAATGAGAAAATAAGTATGTTGTGCATGATAAAATATGTGGGGCATTTCGGGCTATATGCGAAAAGGGGGAAGAAGGTGTCGACTTCGGTCTCACCAACGGAATATGGTGACTACGGTCACAAAATTTGAATATGGTAACCGGTTACATTATCTCGAATTTGGTAACCGGTTACATTATTTGAATATGGTGTCTAATGACACAAATTATATGGGCGATGAGCACGTCGTGCTGCAGCTGATCGCCTTCGATGGTGTGTAGCGGATGGAGGGTTGACTTAGTAGTCCCCACGGTGTGATTGGCGAGTGCGGATGGTGTGTAGCGGATGGACAAATAGGCTTGGGTTTGGGTTGCATCATTTTTTTATGAATATGTCTTTGATATGAACATGTATGCCTGAATTGTTGAATGTTAGTTTGTGTACACATTGAGTCTGTTGACTCACCCGTTGGGGAATATTTTTCGGAGATGATGATAATGGAATGGACCGGGTCGGGGAGCTAAAGGTGGCCATGCATAGCAAGGAAAGACTTTTACTATTTGGGACTGTTATTTATATTAAGTACTTAAATTTTATTATTTTTGGGTTTTGATTAATGTAATAAGGCCATAAGGCCCAAGTGAATTTCTTTATTTTTTTTTTTTGCTTTACTATTAGATATTATATCATGAACTAATTTGGATGTAAGTAAGTACAAAATTATTTTTCTTAAAAATGAACTCAAAAATTCTTTTGTCACCTTAATTAAATTGGATTTATAAAATTAAATAAATGGGTTTTTAATCTAAGCCCAACCCAAAACGAAATTTTTCTGAAAATACACAAATTTTCTCTAAGAAACAAAGAATTTTGAAACCGGTTTACTTAAGGAACATACCAGATCCGGTTCAGGCTCGTGGGCCGGGTGTGGGGTGTTTCACCCCAAAATTTCCGTTAATATAGAATGGGTTTTCCAATATAACTATGTTTTCGAAAAACACTTCATTGTGATATCGCCAGATTTGGCCATAACGTCTAGGCCGGGTTTGGGGTGTTATAGAGGAGACTATGAGAGAACAATACCCAAACCTTTTTACCCGTAAGATTTTCGGGGACGAAAATCCTTAAAGGGAGAATTGTAACATCCCGATATAGGGGCTAGTCGGAACAGTGGTTTCAGAACCACTAATCCGAGGTTGGGGAAAATTATTTTTGTATTATTTATGAGTTAAAGCATGATTATATAGTTGTATGAAAATTTTGGTGCTTTAATTTTAGCGATTTCATGCTTAATTGCGAAAAAGGACTAAATCGCATAAAGTGCAGAAGTTCCATTTTACAAGCTAAAGGTGTCTAAAAGCCATAGAATATTAATTGAAGGCCCCTAAAGTGCAATTAGACCCTTAGAAATAGGGTGGCCGGCCATAGGGGACAAACAATATCAAAATTGGTCAAAGTTGTTAGATTAGGTGGATTAAATTGAGGAAATATAATAAAATAAAGAAGGGAAAAAAATATCATCTTTCCTCTCTTCTTCTCCACCAAAAATTTCAGCAAAACAAGGGGTTGAGAACTCAAAAATTTCAGCCAAGCTTTCTCCTTGCAAGTAAGTGTTTTAATGGTCATTCTTTGATAATTTTTGTACTTTTGGAACCCTTAAAGCTTAAGCTAGCTAAAGAGGGGACTATTTTGCAAAAAGTTTGAAAGTTTAGGGTTTTTCCATGTGAGAATTTATGCTGTTGCTGCATTTTTATGGAAGAAAATGAGTCCTAGTTGTTAGATAAACAACTTTTGTGAAAGATGTTTCCATAAAAACACCTAAAAGGACCTTTTTGTAAAGGTTGTGAAATAAGTGTTAAATGTGTGAAATAATGAGTATTGAGAGTTTCTATAAGAGTAATAAATGTTCCCCTAGGCTCGCTAAAGGAAGAAATTTGATTAGAATTGATTTACGAGCCTAGGGGTAAAATTGTCATTTTGTGAAAGTCTAAGGGCAAAATGGTAATTTTGCCAAAGTATGATTATTGAAATGTAATGATTAATGTGGTAATTAAATGAGCTAATTTATTATTATAGATCAAGAAGAATGAGGAATTAACCTTGACCGAGGAAAAGGCAAGGTATCAGACTAGATCGGCAAATTAGCCTATTTTGAAATCGAGGTAAGTTTGTGTGAAATAAATTCAACATCATGTTATTAAGTTTTAAAATGCTTGATATTAGTAAAGATGTATTTATTCTATGAAATTGAGTAAAAATGTTGAATGAGAAAATGATGAAAATTATGATGTTGAAGTCCCAGTTGGACTTTAAGAAGTGAAAGGATATCATCATTGAGATTGGTAAGGTCCCGTATAAGACCATGTCTGGGACATGGCCTCGGCACCGAATTGAGATCTCGTATAAGACCATATCTGGGATATGGCATCGACATCGAATATGAAGATCGTATAAGACCATATCTGGGATATGGCATCGACGATCAATATGAGACCCCGTATAAGAAACAAATTTTCCTTAAAATACACAAATTTTCTCTAAGAAACAAAGAATTTTGAACCCGATTTACTTAAGGAACATACCAGATCCAGTTCGGGCTCGTGGGTAGGGTGTGGAGTGTTTGATTTGGTATCGAGCCCGCTTTTAAACTCTCGGCTTTGTGGGCTAAGGCCCAAAACATTTTTAATTCGAGCCCAAATGATTTTCTTTAAAATAAAGCGTGTTACGGCATGGCACCTAAGTCTCCGAATTCCATGATCCACGGTAAGTACCCTAACTTTATGTGTGATTACGTGATTTATGTAGAAAAGGCATGGGCGTAGAATAGAATGATAGGAACATGAACCTTAGGGCTAGATTACTCAAACACGAACCACATAAGACTTAATGCACTAAACAAACCTATGGCTAAGTCACGAGCTAGGGTGTGGTAACCCCATGCGCATGTCTAGGATTGGATCCCGGAAGAGCACAGTATTTAAGCAGTCCTAGTGACTCACCTACTCTTCGCGAGAATCCCTACAGTGCGTAGCTTCGTTCACCCTAACTCGGAGGGCTCGGCGGTGTGGCAACCTCTGTGCGCATGTCTAGGAATGGTTTCGATGGGAGCTTGGTATTTAAGCAGTCCGCGTGACTCACCTCCTCTCCATTCGAATCCTACCTGGTGCGTAGCTTTGGTTCACCCTGACCAAAGAGGGCTCGGTCATAGGCTAAACCTAATGACTAAAACCCGAAAGGGAACTAGCCATATTTTAAAAAAAAAAAAGAGAACAAAACAACAAAACCCTAGTTTTAAAACTCTTAAAACTTTCTTTTGAGTTTGTGAAAATCATCTTTACAAGATTTTCCCGAAAAAAAAATTATTACAAAATTGCCCCTAACTTACAAAATGACTAAAATGACCCTGGTTTTCGAAGATTTTTGCAACATCACCATTTTGGAAAATAAAGCTCTCCAAAAGAACCCTCAAAGTTTTACAACTTTTGGAATATCCCTAACTTACTAAATTTTACCAATTTACCACGATTTTGGAAAATTACCAAAATACCCCGAGGTCAAAAATTACCAAACGCCCCTCGATTCCAAATTTTTTCCCAAAATTACCCGGAACTTTAAATTTCCAAAATACTTTTGACAAAATCACCGAGGAATTTTCTGTTTTGAAAAATTACGAAAAATGCCTGTGTAGGACAAAATTACGAAAATACCCACGGGTAGTGGAAAAACAATAACAATGAAAACTACAACATTTCACCGAGCGAACGAAAGTTCATAATTGTTTGATGGATGGATGAATGAATGAAAGACTGTGTGCTTGTGTGAATACGAAAGAACCACTCCTAAAACTCTTTTCATAAAACTCCTTCGCGGATAATAAGTGGAACAATGACTAATCCATAAAACTTTTTAATCGGATCTCGACGTTAGAAATGAGCTCCAGAGGACGTGGTCGTCGTGGACGAGGTAGAGGAAGGATGACTGTGTCAGAACCCGTTAGATCGGGTCAGGGTTACGACAATGAGATACCACCGCCACCACCACCCCCACCGTTAATGTGGAGCGACAAGCTCGGACGGGGAAGATCTTTGTGTCGCGAGTTGTCTTTGTGAGTTTTGGAATTGGTGGTGAGTGCGGGTGGAAATTCGGAACCCGAAAATCAGTGCTGAAACGGCTCCGAGCTAATGGAGCCGAGATGTTTCGTGGAGTGTCGGGAGTGGCACCCAGTCTGGTGAGTCTTGGTTGGAAGCGACGGGCGCATCATGGATGAGCTCGACGACCCCCGAGGAGAAGTGAAAGGAATGGTGGCACCGTTACGCGCGATGAAGCGTATCGGTGGTGGTTAATCGTGCGAGATGGTGCTATGGTGGAGGATCGACACAGGAATATGTTAAGGAGGCATTCGGAAAGAAATATGTAGGAACCAGTATACTGACGAGCAAAGAAAAGCTTTTCGCAGGGCTAGTTCAAGGAACAAGTCCGTAGCGAGAATATGAGGCGAAATTTACGAGGTTGAGCCGTTATGCTCGAGGGTAGTGCGCGATGAACATGAACAACTGTGTCCGATTTGAGGACGGACTAAGAGACGACACCGAGGCTGTTGATAGCACCGCATCGGGAGCGGGAGTTCTCTTCTTTGGTGGAAAAGGCCAAGGTGGTGAGGAATTAAAGATGCTACCAAGCGGTGTGGACAAGAATAAGCCTAAGAGAGGTTTTGGACCATCCGGAAAGGGTCATAAGAGGCCTAGGGTTGACGGACCACGAAATCAACAAGCCGTACAGCCGGCGATGCTCGCCCTTGTGAGCATTGTGGAAAGAAGCACTTGGGAGAGTCTTTGGAGAAAGCAGGTGGATGTTTCAAATGTGGATCCAAGGACCATATGCTTAAGGATTGTCCCAAACAACCAGATGAGAGCCGGCCGGCGATTCGAATGCTAGCTTGATCGGTAGAGGCGGACCAGCAGCCTCAGCGAGGTCGTGGTTCGGCTAATGAGAGGTAATGGTGTTGGCGAGGGCCGTGGAGCACGGGCCGAGGTGTGCTACTAATGCGAAGCAAGGCAACCGGGATTGGTTTATGCGGTTCACCGAAGGGAGGATGGTGGCGCACCGGATGTAATAACCCAGACGTTCTTCATTTACGACAAACCCTATTTTGCTCGATTGATGTGGGCTCGACCCATTCCTATGTTGCATGTAGTGTAGTGGAAACACTAGGCCTAGACTCGAACTCTCTCGATGAGACAGGATGACTGTAGTAAGCCCCATTAGGCCAAACCGTAGTGGTAGACAAGATCTTTCGAATGTACCCTAGAGATTCGGGGAGTAAACTTTGGTGACTTAATGGAACTACCCTTCGGGAGTTTGAACTTATACTCGGAATGGATTGGTTAGTAGAACACCGAGCCGTGTTGGATTGTGCACTAAGCGGATGGAGCTAAGAACCCCGAGGATAAAGTGGTAGCTATGATCGGAGAAAGGAGGAACTACTTGTCTAACGTGGTTTCGTATGTGAAGGCCGAGAAGATGGTTAAGAAGGGTGTAAGGCATTCTTAGCCTTCATTAGTACGATAGGTGGGAAGGAGGAAGGTATTAATGGAGTTAGGGCGGTAAGGGACTTCGTGGATGTATTTCCGGAGGAATTACCGGGAATACCCCGAGATAGGAAGGTGGAATTTGGGATAGATTTGCTACCAGAAGCGACTCTCTGTGTCAATTGCTCTATACCGAATGGCGCCAAAGGAGTTAGTTGAGCTCAAGGCTCGAGATCCAAGAATTGTTGGATCGTGGGTTCATTCGACCCAGTGTGTCTCTCCATGGGAGCACCAGTCTGTTTGTGAAGAAGAAGGATGGAACTATGCGTATGTACATAGACTACCGTCGATTGAATAAAGCGACCATCAAGAACAAGTATCCTTTGCCAAGGATAGACGACTTGTTCGATCAAATTGGTGAAAGGGCGGTGTGTTCTCGAAGATAGACCTAAGGTCGGGATACCACCGATTAAAGGTGAAGGAGGCGGATATCCACAAGACGGCCTTTAGGACAAGGTACGGCCATTTTGAGTTTGTGGTGATGCCGTTTGGGTTGACGAAACGCTCTCGGCCAGCGTTCATGGATATGATGAATCGGGTTTTCCAACCCTATTTGGATAGGTTCGTCGTGGTGTTCATCGACGATATTTTGGTGTATTCAAGGTCGGAGGAGGAGCATGATGAGCATCTCCGAGTGGTGTTGGAAGTGTTAAGGAAAAGAAGCTTTATGCCAAATTCGGCAAGTGTGAATTTTGGCTAAAGGAGGTGGCATTCTTAGGACATGTGGTATCCGCGAGAAGGAATAAGAGTGGACCCTAGGAAGATCGAGGCGGTGTTGGAATGGAAACCACCTAGGTCCGTGGTGAAATACTGAAGTTTCTTAGGCTTAGCGAGGCTATTCTGAAAGGTTTATGGAAGGGTTCTCGTCAATAGCCGCGCCTTTGACAAAGTTGCTAAGGAAGGAAGTACCCTTTGAATGGACTAATAAGCAGCAGGAGAGCTTTGATAAGCTCAAGAAGGTGTTGACGAAAGGTCCAGTGTTAATTCGACCAGAGGCGAGCAAGGATTTCGTAGTATATTGTGACGCTTAGCGCTGCAGGGGTTAGGTTGTGTACTAATGCGGGGAAGGAAAAGTGGTCGCGTGTGCGTCTCGGCAATTAAGGCCTCATGAGGTTAACTACCCAACTCATGACTTGGAACTAGCGGCGATGGTTTTTCGCCCTTAAGGTTTGGAGGCACTACCTTTATGGAGAAAGGTCGGTGATCTACACCGACCACAAGAGCCTTAAGTATTTGTTGACTCAAAAGGAGTTGAACTTGAGGCGCGAAGGTGGGTGGAATTACGAAAGACTACGATTGTTCGATAGAATATCATCCGGCAAGGCGAATGTGGTAGCCGATGCTCTCGAGTAGGAAGGTTGTGTCGGATCTAAGGGCTTTGTTCGCTCACTTAAGTCTATATGATGATGGAAGCTTTGTTGGCGGAATTACAAGTCAAGCCCACATGGTGAATGAGGTGAAAGAGGGCCGGTTGGCGGATAAGGATCTAAGTGCTAAGTTCAGCAAATCGAACGGAGAAGTAAAGGATTATGGCGTCATTGATGGTGGAGTCTTGTGCTTACAAAGGAAAAGTCGCATCTTAGGGACGGTGAGTTGAGACAAAGGATTCTTCGGGAAGCGCATGGTAGCCCTTATGCTATGGATCCGGAGGCATTAAGTCTGTATAGAGATTTAAGAGAACAATTTTGGTGGCTTTGATCTTAGCGGGAAGTGACGGAATTCGTGGGAAAGTGTCGGCGTGTGTCGACAAGTTAAATTTGAACACCAAGTTCCATCGGGATTACTTCAACCAATTGAGATTCCCCAATGGAAGTGGGAAAGGATTACCATGGACTTCGTTAGTGGGCTTCCTTACGCCTACTAAGAAGGACTCGGTATGGGTGATAGTGGACCGTTTGACCAAGACCGCGCACTTTATTCCGGTGAAGGTTGATTTTCTCTCGTGAAATTAGCCAAGCTATATGTGGCGGAGATCGTAAGGTTGCATGGAGTACCGATGTCGATCATCTCCGATCGAGACCCAAGGTTTACGTCTCGATTTTGGAAGGCACTCCATCAAGCTTTAGGCACTAAGTTAGACTTCTCAACGGCTTTTCATCCACAATCGGACAGGCGATGCGAGCGGGTTATACAAGTGTTGGAGGATATGTTGAGAGGCTGTGTGGTGGATTTTCGAGGAAGTTGGGAAGATTACTTGCCTTTAGCTGAGTTCACCTACAACAACAGCTATCAGGCAAGCATACGGATGGCACCATATGAAGCATTGTATGCGGTAGGAAGTGTAGAACACCTACTTGTTGGACCGAGTTAGGAGAACGTCGAGTTTTGGGTCGAGTTAGTGGCTGAAATGGAAGAAAAGTTGAGTTAATTCGGGCACGATTGAAGGAAGCCTCTGATAGGCAAAAGTTGTACGCCGACCTTAAGTGGAAGGAGATAGAGTTCGAAGTGGGAGACCAAGTGTTCCTGAAGGTCTCACCTTGGAAGAAGGTAATGAGGTTCGATCGCAAAGGAAGCTAAGCCCAAGGTTTATAGGGCCATATAGAGTATTGAAGCGAGTTGGGCGATGGCATACCAAATGGAATTACGCCGAGTTGCAGCAAATGCACGATGTTTTCCATGTGTCCATGTTACGTCGTTACTGATCGGATCTGTCCCATGTGGTACCAATCGAAGAGGTGGAGCTAAGGCGGATCTATCCTACGAGGAAGAGCCGATTCGAATCTTGGAGCGAGATGTGAAAGTACTACGAAGGAAGTCGGTGCCTCTAGTCAAAGTATTATGGCGCAACCATGGATCGGAAGAAGCTTAGTGGGAGTGCGAAGAGACAATGCGTCGAAAGAATACCCTCAACTATTTTAGTTAGGAAATTTCGGGACGAAATTTTGTTTAAAGAGGTAGAAGCATGTAACGTCCTCGAAAGGGCCTATGCATTTTCAGTTTAATTGTACAAAATGACAAGTCTTAAGCACTATGAATAAATTTTTGGTATTTTGGAATTCTAGAAATGCATAGAAATGGAAACTTGAACATTTTGGAAACACAACATTTTGGAAACTTGAACATTTTTGGAAACTGAATATTTTGGAAACTTGAACATTTTGGAAACCTAAACATTTTTGGAAATGTTTCAAAATGGAAAGTGAACATTCGAAACACAAAATGTAAGAAAAATGGCAAGTTCTGAGCCGATCGAAAATTTTAGGAAACTTAGAAATAATCGAGAAATGCCAAGTTTTAAAGTTTAAAATAGGAAATTAAGGCAAGGGGCCTTAAAAGAAAAAGTTGGTAAAATTTGACACACAAACGGGCTAGGAAAAGTGGCTGAAGATGGCACTTATGGCTTATGGAAATGGCGCCATGTGCAAGAGGCATGAGCACAGGTTCGAGTCACAAGGGAAGCAAATAAATGAAGTTTTATTTTTGCTTCCCGGGCTAAAGGTGGACGGCAATTGTTTCTAGAAAAGGGAGGTGTTTTATTTCCATTAATATTGCTTAATAAGGTGATAAATAAAAGCTTTTTAATTTAGATTATTTAGAAGAGATAATAATGGATTTAACACTTTTATTTTTAAATAAAGGAGATAATATTATCATAAGAGGAGTAGTGGCCAAGCAAGGACTCTCCTATTGATAATTTCGGCTAAGAGAAGGAGAGTTAAAGGCTATTCTCTCATCTTTTCTAAGCTTTGCCGAAAATTCCATAGCAAAACCCCTCTGTAGAATTTTCTATTCATCTTTTACTCTTCTCTTTTCTTCATCTGTCAAGCCAAAGCCCTTTTCTTTTGATCCCCGACTAAAACCTCATAGCATGAATCTCTGTGGCTCTAGGCAAGGAAGCAATCGGTCAAAGCATTAAAGGTAAGGTTAAGCATCATTCAAGTTCTTTTTCTTTTCTATTTGCCGAAAGAGAAGGGTCTAATCCCTATTCCTATTTTATGGCCGAATCTACAAGGGTTTTATCAAGTTTCTACAACTTCGAATACAAGGAGGAATCTTCCGGGATTCAAGGATCTAAGGTAAGATATACACATATTTGGTCAAAAGTTATGGATTATATGTGAGATTAAAATTAACATATAATTATAGGGATTTAAACAGGACATACAAGGCAAGGATTGTTTTCAGGAATTGGGAATTGCCAGGTAAGTGTATAGATCTAATCGGCCAAGGGTTACTTTGGTATCTAAAGGTATTTCCTTTTCTTTCCAAAAGTCAGAAACTGATGAAAATACATGTTTTTGGTGGCTAGCCGAATTTAAGGGAGGAATACCATAATTTGGGATTTAATCAATTCGGCAACAAGGTAAGTAATACAAATCCTACTAGGATTTGGTTTTTAAGCCAAATAGGTTTGTTAATATGTTTTAATAATTGGTAGTATATAGGAGTTAAAGATCTAGATCGGTAGATCGTTCTTCGGATTTCAAGGAATCTATTAAGCGAATCGGTGTGTACTCACACTAATTTTCAATATATTATGGCAATAATTATTTTAATATATGAATATGCATAAGAATGAGAATGTGGCTAAGTACCACAAATGTGGTAAAGAATACCTGTGCGTTTCCTATTTTTGATAGGATTCGAATGTGATATATTTTGAACATGTGAATAGTAACATGAATGAGAAAATAAGTATGTTGTGCATGATAAAATATGTGGGGCATTTCGGGCTATATGCGAAAGGGAAGAAGAAGGTGTCGACTTGGTCTCACCAACGGAATATGGTGACTACGGTCACAAAATTTGAATATGGTAACCGGTTACATTATCTCGAATTTGGTAACCGGTTACATTATTTGAATATGGTGTCTAATGACACCAATTATATGGGCGATGAGCACGTCGTCGTGCAGCGATCGCCTTCCGATGGTGTGTAGCGGATGGAGGGTTGACTTAGTAGTCCCACGGTGTGATTGGCGAATGCGGGTGGTGTGTAGCGGATGGACAAATAGGCTTGGGTTTGGGTTGCATCATTTTTTTATGAATATGTCTTTGATATGAACATGTATGCCTGAATTGTTGAATGTTAGTTTGTGTACACATTGAGTCTGTTGACTCACCCGTTGGGGAATATTTTTCAGAGATGATCGAGTAATGGACCGGGTGTGGCGAGGAGCTAAAGGTGGCCATGCATAGCAAGGAAAGACTTTTACTATTTGGGATTGTTATTTATATTAAGTACTTAAATTTTATTATTTTTGGTTTTGATTGATGTAATAAGGCCATAAGGCCCAAGTGAATTTCTTTATTTTTTTTTTTGCTTTACTATTAGATATTATGTCATGAACTAATTTGGATGTAAGTAAGTACAAAATTATTTTTCTTAAAATGAACTCAAAAATTCTTTTGTCACCTTAATTAAATTGGATTTATAAAATTAAATAAATGGGTTTTTAATCTAAGCCCAACCCAAAGCGAAATTTTTAGAAAATACACAAATTTTCTCTAAGAAACAAAGAATTTTGAAACCGGTTTACTTAAGGAACATACCAGATCCGGTTCGGGCTCGTGGTAGGGTGTGGGGTGTTTCACCCCAAAATTTCCGTTAATATAGAATGGGTTTTCCAATATAACTATGTTTTGAAAAACACTTCATTGTGATATCGCGCCCGATTGGCCATAACGTCTAGGCGGGTTTGGGGTGTTATAGAGAGACTATGAGAGAACAATACCCAAACCTTTTTTACAGTAAGATTTTCTGGGACGAAAATCCTTAAAGGAGAGATTGTAACATCCCGATATAGGGGCTAGTCGGAACAGTGGTTTCAGAACCACTAATCCGAGGTTGGGGAAAATTATTTTTGTATTATTTATGAGTTAAAGCATGATTATATAGTTGTATGAAAATTTTGGTGCTTTAATTTTAGCGATTTCATGCTTAATTGCGAAAAAGGACTAAATCGCATAAAGTGCAGAAGTTCCATTTTACAAGCTAAAGGTGTCTAAAAGCCATAGAATATTAATTGAAGGCCCCTAAAGTGCAATTAGACCCTTAGAAATAGGGTGGCCGGCCATAGGGGACAAACAATATCAAAATTGGTCAAAGTTGTTAGATTAGGTGGATTAAATTGAGGAAATATAATAAAATAAAGAAGGGAAAAATATATCATCTTTCCTCTCTTCTTCTCCACCAAAAATTTCAGCAAAACAAGGGGTTGAGAACTCAAAAATTTCAGCCAAGCTTTCTCCTTGCAAGTAAGTGTTTTAATGGTCATTCTTTGATAATTTTTGTACTTTTGGAACCCTTAAAGCTTAAGCTAGCTAAAGAGGGGACTATTTTGCAAAAAGTTTGAAAGTTTAGGGTTTTTCCATGTGAGAATTTATGCTGTTGCTGCATTTTTATGGAAGAAAATGAGTCCTAGTTGTTAGATAAACAACTTTTGTGAAAGATGTTTCCATAAAAACACCTAAAAGGACCTTTTTGTAAAGGTTGTGAAATAAGTGTTAAATGTGTGAAATAATGAGTATTGAGAGTTTCTATAAGAGTAATAAATGTTCCCCTAGGCTCATTAAAGGAAGAAATTTGATTAGAATTGATTTACGAGCCTAGGGGTAAAATTGTCATTTTGTGAAAGTCTAAGGGCAAAATGGTAATTTTGCCAAAGTATGATTATTGAAATGTAATGATTAATGTGGTAATTAAATGAGCTAATTTATTATTATAGATCAAGAAGAATGAGGAATTAACCTTGACCGAGGAAAAGGCAAGGTATCGGACTAGATCGGCAAATTAGCCTATTTTGAAATCGAGGTAAGTTTGTGTGAAATAAATTCAACATCATGTTATTAAGTTTTAAAATGCTTGATATTAGTAAAGATGTATTTATTCTATGAAATTGAGTAAAAATGTTGAATGAGAAAATGATGAAAATTATGATGTTGAAGTCCCGGTTGGACTTTAAGAAGTGAAAGGATATCATCATTGAGATTGGTAAGGTCCCGTATAAGACCATGTCTGGGACATGGCCTCGGCACCGAATTGAGATCTCGTATAAGACCATATCTGGGATATGGCATCGACATCGAATATGAAGATCGTATAAGACCATATCTGGGATATGGCATCGACGATCAATATGAGACCCCGTATAAGACCATATCTGGGATATGGCATCGACATCTAGAAGTGACCCCATGTAAGACCACATCTGGGATGTGGCATTGGCATCGTATTTATGCGAACGATGATGACTATATATCTTAAAGTATCCCAAGTGATTTGATGGGGTGAATAGTCAAGCTTATAATAGAGATGAGATTAGTGCTAAAGCTATGTGATGAAGTGATACAGGTACATGTGAATAATTCACGAGAAATGTTACGATAAGTGACATGATATGTAATTGGTAAGAGTAAGCATGAGTAAGTTATGGCAATGTGCTTAAGACTTTGTCTTTTTATTCTACGCAATTGATGAATGTTATTATGAGCCTTTATGTTTCTACTTATTTCATGCAAACTTACTAAGCTTTATGCTTACCCCTCTCATTTCCCTTTTCCTTGTAGTATTGCCAAGATAGCTCGAGAATCGTGGAACGTCGGAGTTCGGAATCACACTATCAACAACTCTTTGGTACAACATAATTTGTCTAATTTTGAGTATGGCATGTATAGGAACTTGGTCATTTTGTGTTATGTCATAATTGAATTAGTATAAGTGTGGTTGCCTTGTAGGGTGGCAAATGGCATGGTAGATAGTCTTACAATTGTCCACACGGGTAGACACACGGGTGTGTGTCTAGGCCGTGTGTGACACACGGTCAGCCCCATGGGCATGTTGATAGGCCGTGTGTCCCCCTGCATACTAGGTTGGCAAGTCAGAATACCTAGGAGTAAACACACGGGCTGAGACACGACCGTGTGTCTCAACCGTGTGGGAGATACGGCCTAAGACACGGGCATGTGCCCAGGCCGTGTGAAGTCTGCACCTGAAATTAGGAATTTAATTCGACACACGGTCTAGGGACACGGGCGTGTGCCTTGTCCGTGTGACCTTATTGAGGTGATGATGTCATAAACAGAATGCCAAGGTTTTCGTACACGGGCTAAGACACGGGCGTGTCGTGGCCGTGTGAGGGACACGGGCGTGTGTTCGGCCGTGTGAAAACCCCTGTAGGTTCGGATTGAAAATTAAAATCCGCACGGATTAGAGACATGGGCATGTGCGATTACACGGCCTGCCCACACGAGCGTGTCCCTCTTCACACGGGCATGTGGCCCTGTTTTGTGTCAAATTTTTCTAAGTGTTCAAAAGTTTCCGGTTTGGTCCTGAATCATTCCGAGTGCAAGTTTAGAGCCTCGTAGGCCTATAATAAGGACATTATGGTCTCGAATGAAAAGTTTTAATTTGACATGAAGTTTTTATGGATCGATATTGTATGATTGAACAAGTTAAGTACGGTAATTCCTCGTACCCGGTTCAGGTGTCGAATACGGGTAAGGGGTGTTACAGTGTGTAACGCCCCTAACCTGTATCCATCGTCGGAACAGGGTTACAGAGTATTACCAGAGATTACAAATCAAACGGATAGAGATTACAAACATTTCATAACATATTAACAATCACATCAGAACCAATCAAAATCATATATATTGTCCCTTATACGAGCCCTCGAGGCCCTAAATTCGCATTAGAAACAAGTCGGGACTAAATCGAAAACTCAGAGAATTTTTCGGAAAACATTGAAAAATTTTAAAGCTACAGGGCTCACACGGCCAATGACAAGCCCGTTTCTTAGGCCGTGTGGGCATTCAAAATAAGGACACATGGTCGTGTCCCAGCCTGTGTCCGTGTAACTCACTAACTTGGGTCACACGGCCAAGCCACATGCCCGTGTGCTAGGTTGTGTACCCTTCGAAGTAATCTCGCACGCCCGTGTGCTAGGCCGTGTAACAGCCTGATTTCAAACCTATTTAAAAACTACATGGGACACACGGCCGTGTCACCTAGCTGTGTGTCACACACGGCTGAGACACATGCCCGTGTCTTTGCCCGTGTGGACTAAAATATGCCATTTTACAAGCCATATTTCTCACCCAATTTGGTATAAACCTACACTTGAAAATGCACATATACACAAGCTATAATAAGGCATCCAAAACAAGCATAATCAAGCCTTATACAAATGGTATGATCACATACAACTAATATGACCTTAGGCACCTCAAATGACAACTTATAAACATGACTAATCATGTGTTCAATATAACCAATTGTTCAACTAACATATATGCATATTTACACCAAAACATACCATGTAGATCATTTAAGAAAACATACCATTTGGTACCAAAACTCCATTCTAAAACTAGCATCAAATGACCATATAAATCATTTCTAGCAAAACACCAATTTACCACAATTACATCCTATCAAAAAGCACATATTTAATATGCATATTCATACCACAATTTTCATCTTCCATAATTCAACCATACCAAGTTATTCATCAACCTTTAGAGAGCAATTATTTACATACCATATACTAGACTTATACTATCCTCAAAGTGCAAAAACACTAGCCAAACAAATAGGTAAATTATCAACAAAGCATATAGGCCAACATTAGCGAAAATAACCTATACATGCCATTATAACCAAAATTAAACAACCGAAAGTACCGAAAGAGCTTATGGATAGTGTGATATAGCTCCGACAAGCTTCCAACTCGACAGCTTCCGATTCATTAAAAACACAAAAAATATACAGAATAAGCATTTAAGCTTAGTAAGTTCGTATAACATAGAATTTAACTTACCATTTAGTTACAAATTAGGTAAGTAAACATAGCATATCCTAACTCAATTTGGCCAAATGCCTAAGCACATATTCAATAACATGTTAGCCATGTAAAACACATATAATAGCCAATAAACATGGATGAACATAACCACTAAGCAAGTTTCATATACATGTATCATCAATTTCATATTTCAATATATCATGTAATATCATTTCCATGTATCTCATGTATATACCTGTAATAGTTCGTATCGAACTCATATCATCTTGTAACAGAACATTGCCCGTTGAACCATTTAGAATATCGTTGAATACTCGGGATAGCTCACACATAGTGTGCTAAACTGTAATCTATCAACTCCTGTACATGTATGCTCATACGAGCTATGAATCGGTATGCTCTCACGATCTGTAAATCGGTAAGCTCATACGAGCTTAGAATCGGTAAGCTCTCATGAGCTGTAATCGATAAGCTCATACGAGTTGAGAATCGGTAATCCCTAATGACATGCCATTTGTATCCTACGAATTCCTAAGGTTCAAACGGGACTCGGTAATTGTCGTACGTCATCGGATATGCGATCGGTATTTATACATGGCAATTATACAAATCACATACATATAATTCAATTAAAACATATAAATACACAATTTAATTACACGAACTTACCTCGACGAGTATACGTAGATACGGAGGCGATTAATCTGAGACTTTCTTTTTGCCCCGGTCTAACTCCGTACAAGTTCTAACTAGATCTATACGGATAAATTTAACTCAATTTAATATATTTCTCATTCAAATTAGTCCAAAACATATTTTTGGAAAAATTACCATTTTGCCCTATCACTTTTAATTTCTTTGTAATTTAGTCCCTAGGCTCGAAAAATGAAATTCATGCAATTTAACCATTACCTAAGTCTAGCCGATTTTTATACATATTAGTAGCAGCCCATATATTTCATAAATTCACAATTTCACCACACAATATTTTCTCTTTTTAAATTTAGCCCCCTGTTGATAATTTCATCTAAAATTCCTTTTGAAAAATTGTTTATCTAACAAAATCCATTCATTTTCTATCATCAAACATCAAAAATCATATATATTCATCAATGGTAAAACCCTAATAGTTAAACAGTTTCACAAATTAGTCCCTGGGCTAGCTAGATTAAGTTACAACGATCCAAGAAACATAGAAATCATAAAAAATGAGACAAAAACGCTTACTTAATTGAGCTTACAAGCTTGGTCGAATGCTTAGCACAAAAATGGTTTCTTTCCCTTGTAAAAATCGGTTGAAGATGGTAATGGAAGATGATGATAATTTTGTTTTGTTTATTTTTATCATTAATTACTATTTTACTTAATTAACCTTTATAAACTTAATAGTTACACAATTGCTAAGACAACATCTTCCACTATCAAGTTAAATGGTCTAATTACCATATAAGGACTTCCACTTTAAATTTCTATAGCTATTTAATACCTTTAGCTATTAGAACCCAACTTTTACACTTTACGCGATTTAGTCTTTTTTATCAAATTAAGCATGTAAACGGTAAAATTTCTTAACCAAATTTTTATACGGTAACACTATCATGCTGTAGACACTAAAATAACAATAAAATAAATTTTTTGACTTTGGATTTGTGGTCCCAAAACCACTATTCTGATTTCACTGAAAACGGGCTGTTACAACTCTCCCCTTAAATGGATTTTCGTCCCCGAAAATCTTACCAGAAAAGAGGTTCGGATATTGCTTTCTCATAGCTTCCTCGAGTTCCCAGGTGGCTTCTTTTATTCCGTGTCGTTGCCAGAGAACTTTTACTAAAACTATGTTCTTGTTTCTCAATTCTTTTACCTCTCGTGCCAGAATTCTGATCGGTTCCTCACTGTATGTCATGTCAGACTGAATCTCGACATCCGTCGGGGAAATAACATGTGAAGGGTTAGATTGGTATTGTCGAAACATAGACACGTGAAAGACATTATGAATTCTTTTAATTTCTGACGGTAAAGCTAATCGGTATGCAATAGGTCCGATTCTTTCAATAATCTTGTACGGCCCGATAAATCGCGGACTCTGCTTTCCTTTACAACCAAACCGAAGAAATTTCTTCTAGGGTGAAACTTTTAACAATACTCTATCGCCGACTTGGAATTCTATATTTTTATGTTTAAGATTTGTATACAATTTCTGACGATCTGAAGCTGCTTTCAAGCTATCTCGGATTACTTTCACTTTTTCTTCAGTCTCTCGAATCAAATCAACCCCGTGTATCTGTTTCTCACTAAGCTCAGTCCAGTATAACAGAGTTCGGTATTTATGACCATACAGAGCCTCATACGGTCTTTATACTCGATTGAAAACTGTTGTTATACACAAATTTAATCAATGGTAAATATTTTTCCCAGTTGCCTTCGAACTCTAATACGCAACAACGAAGCATATCTTTGAGAATTTGTATCCCACGTTCGGACTGACCATCGGTCTGAGGGTGAAATGTAGTGCTAAAATGCAATCGTGTACCAAGAGCTTCCTGTAAATTTCTCCAAAAATCGTGATGTAAACCGTGGATCTCTATCCAAAATAATGGAGACTGGCACTCCGTGTAATCTGACATTCTCTAAAACGTATAACTCAGCTAATCTGTCAAGGGAGTAGTCTGTACGTACCGGAATAATATGTACAGACTTCGTCAAATGATCTACGATAACTCAGATGGCATCTTTCTTTCTTGGTGACAAGGGTAAACCCGATACGAAATCCATAGTAACTCTACCCCATTTCCACTTCAGTATCATAACTGGCTGTAACAGTCCTGAAGGTACTTGATGTTCAGCTTTAACTTGCTGGCATACTAAGCATTTAGATACAAAGTCAGATATCTCACATTTTATTCCCGACCACCAGTACATTTGTCTCAAATCACCATATATTTTATTACTTCCCGGGTGAACAGACAAGCTACCACTATGAGTTTCGTGTAAATTTTATGTATGAGCTCTGGATTCTTCAATACACAGACTCTACCTCTGAACAGTAAACAATCATCAGGTTCTATCTAAAAATATGAATCAGAAGTCAACTCACACTGTACCCGTTTAGCTAGCAATTCACTATCACATTTTTAAGCTTCACAAATGTAACGCCCTAAACCCGGCCTAGAAGTTTAGACCGAATTCCGGAGGTTACATTGATCACCGAAGTGATCGTAGGAAAAATTTTACAAAACAAGTTATCTCAAATTCCATTACAAACATATTTATCTCTTTACGAACCAAGTACATTTAACCTTTTAGATTTCAATCAGAAAAATTAAAGTTAAGTTTAATTTATGAACAAAATAAGATTTACGAGAAAAATCAAAAACATAACTTGTACCACAGTGTAACAGCCTAGTTTTAGCTAAATCGGAACAGTGGTATTGGAACCTCGAATCTGATGTTGGAAAATTATTTTTAATATTATTTTATGTGTTTATAGCATGAAATTATGAATGTGTGAAATTTTCGTGAAGTAATTTTATCGTTTAATTAGTCAAATTGAGAAAAAGGACTAAATCGCGTAAAATGCAAAAGTTGCATTCTACTTGTTAAGGGTGTCAATTGGCTTTGGATTTTAAATATGATGGCCTTAAATGGTAATTTGACCATTTTAAATGATAGTGGACTATTATGGACAACCATTATATGTTTTTAATGTTTATTCATTAAGGTTATATTGGTAAATTAGTTAATAAGGTTAATATTAATAAAACATAATAAATATTTAGCTTCATTATCATATTCTAGATGAATATTGAAGAATAAAAGAATCCATTGATGAACACTTAGGGTTCGACACACATTAGGCTTGATTAAGGTACGGTTTATGCTCGGTTTTTAATGATTTTTACGTTTTTGAGATCGTTGCTTTGAAATCTAGCTAGCCCGTACCTTAGATTTTGAAATTTTTAAAGATTTTGAGAGTTTCCATTGTTGAATAATTGAGTAATTTGATGATTGATGATAGACTATGAAAGCCTGATGATAGTTTTACATGTTTTGTAAAGTGATTTTTGACAAAAATGTCAAAAAGAGATTAAATTGTGAAATTTATAAATTGAGGGGTTGAAATGTGTAAAAAATGAAAGTTATGGGCTGCTAGGGACCTATAGGTAATTCAGCTAAGCTAGAGTATAATGAAATTATGTGAATTTTGTGTATTTGTGAAATAGGGACTAAATTGTTAAAAGTGTGAAAGTTTAGGGGCTTAAGTGTAAATATGCCTAAATGTATGTTTTAGACTAAATTGAAAGAATATATGATTGAATAAGTCAATTTTGAATTCATATAGATTAAGAAAGAAAGAATTCAGATTTAGATTGGGGAAAAAGCAAAGTTAACGAGTAGTCGATCCGATACGATAATTTCGAATATGAGGTAAGTTCGTATAATTGAACTTAAATGTGTACCTATCTATTTGATGAATGAAATTGATATAGTAATTATTCTATTGATTAAATGTTGAGTTATTAAATGAAATGTACAGATTGAGTAAGGCAAGTTGCCGAATAAGACCATAGCTGGGCTATGGCAATCGAATAATAAGACCATAACCGAGTTATGGCATGTGAATGAAAGACCAGGACAGGGCCTTGGAAAAGTATGTGTAAGACCATAGTTGGACTATGGCATCGGAAAAATCAATGAATTTGTATCGAAAGCATTTGTAAACTGGAAGGGTTTGATAAGAGTATTGACGAGAAATAGATATGTATCAATACAGGTACGTACGGAAGATTATTCAAGTATCGAGATATATGAAGTTGAGAACTTATGAATGATGATGTGGATGAATTCTATGATAGCTCATGAATTGATGCTTTAAATGTTTATGATATAATCCATTTTGAATTGCTAGTGAATGTTGTGATTATTTCATGTTCACATACGAACTTACTAAGCTTAAAGCTTACTTTGTTTAATTATTTCTATGTTTTATAATTCTACGAAGCTAGCTCAGATTCGGGAATCGTCAGAGACTTCATCGCACTATCGATCATCTATTTTGGTACTTTTGAAGCTATGTATATATGGTATATGGCATGTATAGGCTTGTGTCAAAATGGTTTATTTGATGGATATGTATTTTAGCCGTTTGTGTTGGCATAAAATGATGAACTTGATGATGTTTATGAATATGCAAATAGTTTAACTTTTAATGTTTGAAAATAGACCTATCTTGAATGAATGGAGCTGAAGTGATTATGTATATTTGAATTGGTTTAGTTAGATGAATTATATATGTGAATTTTGCTTAGTAATGTAAGTTAAGTTGATTAGTGTTTGAATAGGTGAATAACATTGAATTGAGTATTGAAATGGTGAAATGGATTTGGTATGATTATGTATTGGTTGATGACTTTTGGCTGTATAATTGTGTCTTAAAATGATACCATATGAGCTTGTGTAGGTATGTGGAAAAAGGGTGGAAAATTGGCTTTGCAAATGGCCTATTCTTGTCCACACGGGCAGAGACATAGGCGTGTGTCTCAGCCGTGTGCGACACACGGTTAGGTTACACGGCCGTGTGTCCCCTAGTGTCGAAATTGAATTGAAGTCAGTATGCTCCACACGGTCTCACACACGGGCGTGTGACTGGCTGTGTGGTATAAGTCAGTTACTCTCCAGTTTTCAGATGGCCTAGCAAACGGGCGTGTCCTCGTCCGTGTGATGCAAGTCAGTATGTATGCCCTGTTTCCACATGGCCTAAGACACGGGCATGTCTACTAGCTGTGTGAGGCACACGGCCTGTTCACACGGGCGTGTGACCCTTGTATGATTGAAAAATTTCTAAGTTTTCTAAAATTTTTGTATGTTATCGGTTTAGTCCCGAACCATTTCTAAAGCATGTTTAAGGCCTCGTAGGCCCTCATAAGGGACAACGTGATTGTATTGAATGATGCATTAGAATGATTGCTTGAGGTTGATAAATGTAAGCTATGTGTTATGTATTGATCGGTAATACCTCGTAACCCTATTTTGATAATGAATACGAGTTAGGGGTGT
Source organism: Gossypium sturtianum (assembly GCA_025698515.1). NCBI lineage: Eukaryota > Viridiplantae > Streptophyta > Magnoliopsida > Malvales > Malvaceae > Gossypium > Gossypium sturtianum. The sequence continues at coordinate 111,963,756 of CM046952.1, forward strand.
TACATTTTATTGGTATCAGAGCTATGGTTTAGTCGATTCTAAGACTAGCGTAGCATGTGTGAGAGTCTAGCTATACATGCCATATATACTCTGCGATAGTGTGATGATTCTTGATAGCTTAAACTGTGTTTTCGTATAAAAATGGATCCTGAACGAGCTATAGCGATGATGTAGAGAGTAATGCACAAGCTCCCGCTCAATGGACAGCGCCTACTAAATCTAGACCCATGTCGAGCAGTCACGAAGGTGAGGCTAAAGAAGCTTATTTCCAGATGATGAACGAATGGTTTACTCAATACATTCGTACTAATCCGGCTACTCAACAACCTCCACCCCTACCTATATCTCAGCAAATCCCTGTTGTTCCTCAAGTTGTAGATCCGATACGGTTGAACAAGCCGCCAGTGGATAAAATTCGTAAACATGGGGCTGAAGAGTTTTGGGCTACTGTTGATGATGATGCTGAGAAAGTCAAGTTTTGGCTCAAAAATACGATTCGAGTATTCGACGAATTGTCTTGTACTCCTGAAGAATGTATTAAATGTGTTGTATCATTGCTGAGAGACACTGTATATCAATGGTTGAATACCTTGGTGTCTGTAGTGTAACAGCCCGGTTTAGACCCTAGTCATAACAGTAGTTTCGAGACCACAAATCCGAGGTCGGAAGTAAATATTTTAATATTATTTTTGGTGTTTATAATATGTGATTGAGTATGTGTGAAAGTTCTGTGTGAAAATTTTATCAATTGAGTGCTTAATTAGCAAAAAGGACTTAATCGCATTAAATGCAAAAGTTGTGTGCTAATTATTAATGTGCTTAAATGGGTTGGCTTTTAAATGTAATGGCCTTAAATGGTAATTATACCATTATAATTGATAGTGGACTAATATGGACAACCATTATATGTTTTAATGGTTAATTCATTAAGGGCAAATTGGTAAATGATGATTTAAGTTATATTTTTAATTAGTAAAACAAAAACAAAAGACCATTATCATCTTTCATTGCCGAAATTGCTAGGGAAGAAGAAAAGAAAAAGAACAATAGGGTTCGGCTAGAAATTGGCTCAATTAAGGTATGTTTTGAGCTCGATTTTTGATGATTTTTACGTTTTTGTGATCGTTGCTTAGTGTACTATCAAGCCCATGCTTTAATTTTAGAATTTGATAGTGATTTTAAAATATGCCGTTGATGAACACATGAGTTTTGTGATGTTTGAAGATGAATTATGAAAAATATGTGATAGATTAACATGTTTTATCTTTGAATTTTTTGTGAAATTGAGTAACTTGGACTAAATTGTGAAAATAAAAAAAATGTGTGGGCTCGTATGGACATAGGGAGAATTCGGCTAGGCATGGGTGAAGTGAAATTTTGTTTATTTTGTGATTTTTGTGAAATAGGGACTAAAGTGTCAAAATGTGAAAATGTGAGGGCTATTTTGTAAAATGCCCTAAATATGTTTGTTTGGACTAAATTGAATGAATTGGTGATTGAATGAGTTAAATTTGAATATGTATAGACCAAGAAAGGAGAGATTCGGATCGAGATCGAGGCAAAGACAAAGTACTCGATTGATCGGCTAGTTTCAGTATTTCGACGTCCGAGGTAAGTTCGGATATAATACAAGTTATTAAGTTTATATCTATGTGATGAGAAATGAATGAATTATATAGTTAATGATATAGCAATGTTATATATACATATATGAAATTGAGTAATGAGGCACTATGTGTGCGTAACTAGTAATGAGACAGAGATGATTGGCACTGTGTGTGCGAAATAGTAGAAGTTTCGGCTTATTGACTTGGCACTGTGTGTGCGATACTGAGATAAGTTTGGTTTAATGAACAGGCACTAAGTGTGCGAAGACATTTATGCTTCGGCTACGAAATTGGCACTAAGTGTGGGATTAAATCAAATGAATAACAAAGGTTGATCGAAATGTAATATCGAGCATTGAATAACATGGATGGTGAATAACTAGGTGTTGACTAAGGTATGTATTGAACCTTTGTGGTTGATGAAGTTGTGTATGGAACTATGAATGGTTGAGTAAATATATTAGCTATGGATGATATGTTGTGAATATTTAAGAGTTAATTAAGTGAAAGATTATCTTTGTATATTGTGAATTATATCATTGAACTAAATGTATTATGTTTCGAACTTACTAAGCTCCTAAGCTTACTGTGTGAAGTTTTCTCTGTTTTACAGTATCTTTAGAGCTAGCTCGAATTCGGGGATCGTCAACGACTCTATCACACTATCGGCTATCTATTTTGGTACTTTTGAAAGATGTACATATTTGGTATATGGCATGTATAGGCTAGTAGAAATAGTATGTTTTGTAATGTTTGGATCTTGCCATGTGATATGGCTTGGAAGTTGAATGATATAAGCTTTTATATGTAGGCTATGAAAATGATGAAAGTGTTATGAAGAAGTGAGCATGGAAATGATATATTTAATGCTTGAATTGGTTGATGAGAATTGTGGTTTAAATGTGAATTTATGGTATGGATTATATGATACTTGATTTATATGTTTTGGGATGTGAATTTGATACTTTAGATGGACTTATTTGAGATGATATTGAGTATGGAACTAGATTATATAGATGATAACTATTTGGTGCATATATTGGTATGTTTTGGTTGCCAATTGAGGTATAAATTCATGAGATTTGAAGCTTGTAGGTGATATCAAAGTGTGGATGGTAATTTGGCCTTGAAAATGGCCTATAATTGCCCACACGGTTGAGCACACGGGCGTGTGGCTTGATCGTGTCTTTCGAGTTTGCAAAATTGGAACAAGTCAGGCTCGACCACGGGCTGGACACACGGGCGTGTGACTGGCCGTGTGGTGCAAGTCAATGTTGACCACGGGTGAGGCATACGGGCGTGTCTCAGGCCGTGTGGACAAGTCAGTAGGTATGCCCTGTTTTGCCACGGCTTGGACACATGGGCGTGTCCGAGGCCGTGTGAGGCACACAGCCTACCCACACGGGCGTGTAACCTCTGTAACTTAGAAAAATGTTTGAATTTCAAAAATTTTCGTATGTGTTCAGTTTAGTCCCGACCCCTTTCTAAAGCATGATTAAGGTCTCGTTGACCTATTTAAGGGACCAATTGATTGTGAATTACTATGTTTTGTTGTGATTTGATATGAAATGCTCGGAAAAAGATTTGTAATGCCTCTTAACCCTAATTCGGCGAAGGTCTCAGGTTAGGGGTGTTACATGTAGTACCGATAGAACGAGTGACCTGGGAATTCTTTCAGACGGAGTTTCGAAAGAAATACATAAGTTAGCGATTCCTTGATCAAAAGCATAAAGAGTTCTTAGAGTTAAAATAAGGCCGCATGACTGTCACCGAGTATGAAAGTGAGTTCGTACGGTTAAGTAAGTATGCTCGAGAGTATGTGTCAACTGAGGAGATTATGTGTAAATGATTCATTGACGGGTTGAATGAAGATATAAAATTATTATTCGGAATTCTTGAAATGAAAGAATTTGTTGTTCTGGTTGAAAGGGCTTGTAAAGTCGAGTATCTTAGCAAAGAAAAGAGAAAAGCAGAATCAGAAGCTAGAGATTCGATAAAAAGATCAATGAGTAAGCCGTATCACTCTTCATCAAAGAAATCTCAAGATTTGTTTAGTCGATCAAATACACCAGTGGAATACTCTAATAGAGATCATGGGAAGCAAATTACGAGTTCAAAAACTCCAGCTGTGTCAGTGGCTAGTGTGGGTAATGTTAGACCAAATAAATCGGAATGTGGACGTTGTGGAAAATGACATTTTGGAGAGTGTAGATTGAATGATAAAGCCTGTTTTAGATGTGGCTCGCATGAACATTTCATCCGGGATTGTCTTGAAATAGATGAGAAAGATAAATCTCAGAATGCAAGACCGAGTAATATGTCAGATAGAGGAAGACCACCGAGAAATGCTGGGAATGTGAGTGGTAGTCGAGGGGCGACGAGAGACTCTACCGTGAGATCTGAGGCCAGAGCACCTGCTAGAGCCTACGCTATTAGCGCTCGCGAAGAAGCGTCATCTCCAGATGTTATCACCGGTACTTTCACTCTCTATAATACTAATGTGATTGCATTGATAGATCCAGGACCAACTCATTCTTATATATGCATGAATTTAGTATTTAGTAAGACTTTGCCTGTAGAGTTTACTGAATTTGTGATTAGAGTATCGAACCCCTTAGGCAAATGTGTTTTGGTTGACAAAGTCTACAAGAATTGTCCGTTAATGCATCGGGATTTCTATTTTTCGGCTAATCTGATGTTGTTTTCATTCGATGAATTTGATGTGATTTTGGGTATGGATTGGCTAACGATGCATAATGCTATAGTGAATTTTAGACGAAAGACAATTGAATTGAAATGTCAGAATAATGAGATTATTAGAATTGAATCTGATGATTTGAACAGTATGCCAGTTGTGATCTCGTCTATGTTAGCTTAGAGATTTGTGAGAAAAGGGTGTGAAGCTTATCTTGCCTATGTACTTGATACAAAAGTAACAGAAACAAAGATTGAATCAGTACCAGTTGTGTGTGAGTATCCAGATGTATTTCCCAAAGAGTTATCGGGTTTACCACCTATCAGAGAAGTTGAGTTTGGTATTGAATTAGTACCGGGAACAACGCCGATATCGATAGCTCCGTACAAAATGGCCCCGATAGAGTTAAAAGAATTGAAAGCTCAGTTGCAAGAGTTGACAGATAAAGGTTTTGCTAGACCGAGTTTCTCTCCCTGGGGTGCACTGGTGTTGTTTGTGAAAAAGAAAGATGGCACGATGAGAATGTGTATTGACTACAGAAGCTGAATAAAGTGACTATAAAGAACAAATACTCTCTACCACATATTAATGATTTGTTTGATCAGTTGAAAGGGGCAACCGTGTTTTCGAAAATCAATTTCAGATCGGGTTATTACCAGTTGCGAGTGAAAGACTCGAATGTGACAAAGACTGCATTTAGAACAAGGTACGGACACTATGAATTTCTTGTTATGCCTTTCAGACTAACAAATGCACCTGCTGTTTTTATGGACTTGATGAACCGGATTTTTAGGCTGTATTTAGACCGATTTGTTGTTGTTTTTATTGATGATATTTTGATTTACTCTCGTGATGAATCTGAACATGCCGAGCATTTGAGAATCGTATTACAAACTTTGAGAGATAAACAGTTGTTTGCAAAGTTCAACAAATGTGAGTTTTGGCTACAAGAGGTTGGTTTTCTGGGACATATAGTTTCAGCCGCGAGTATCCGAGTTGACCCGAGCAAAGTTTCTGCTATTATAGATTGGAAACCTCCGAGAAATGTAACCGAAGTCTGTAGTTTTCTGGGACTAGTCGGCTATTATAGACGATTTGTGAAATGCTTCTCGATGATCGTGACTCCAATGACGCGATTGCTTCAAAAAGATGTTAGATTTGAGTGGTCAAAAAAGTGTCAACAGAGTTTTGAATAGTTGAAAGCAATGTTGACAGAGGCCCCAGTGTTAGTTCAACCTGAGTCGGGTAAAGAATTTGTAGTTTTCAGTGATGCACCATTAAATGGTCTGGGTTGTGTTTTGATGCAGGAAGGCAAAGTTATAGCTTATGCCTCGAGACAATTGAAGCCACACGAAAAGAATTATCCGACGCATGATCTTGAATTAGCCGCGATAGTGTTCGCATTGAAAATTTGGTGCCATTACTTGTTTGGTGAGAAATGCCATATTTATACCGACCACAAAAGCTTGAAATATCTGATGACTCAGAAAGACTTGAATTTGCGACAGTGGAGATGGTTAGAATTGCTAAAAGACTATGAATTAGTGATTGACTATCATCCGGGAAAAGCAAATGTAGTTACTGATGCTTTTAGTCGAAAGTCCTTATTTGCTCTGCGTGCTTTGAACACACAGTTGGCTATGTCTGATGACAGTTCGATAGTAGCCGAGTTGAAAGCGAGACCGTTATTTCTACAGCAGATTTGTGAAGCTAAAAAATTTGATAATGAATTGCAAGCAAAACGAGCTCAGTGTGAGTCGACTTCTGATTCTGAGTTTCGAATAGGGTCTGATGACTGTTTGATGTTTCGTGATAGAATATATGTACCAAAGAATTCCGAGCTCATTTGGAAGATTCTAAACAAAGCACCACGATGAGTCGTTTATCGGTACATCCGGAAGCACGAAAATGTATAATGATTTGAAAGCAGATTTTATTGGTGGCATGGCTTGAAAAGAGATATCTCAGAATTTGTTTCGAAATGTTTGGTTTGTCAGCAAGTCAAAGCTGAGCATCAAGTGCCGTCAGGTTTATTACAGCCTATTATGATTCCTGAGTGGAAGTGGGATAGAGTAACAATGGATTTTTTATCGGGATTGCCTTTATCTCCGGGAAAGATAGATGCGATTTGGGTTGTTGTTGATAGATTGACGAAATCGACTCATTTCATTCCTGTATGTACGGATTATTCACTTGATAAATTGGCTGAGTTGTATAGTTTAGAGATTGTTCGATTGCATGGAGTACCACTATCTATTGTTTAGGATAGAGATCCGAGGTTCACATCACGATTTTGGAAGAAATTGCAAGAAGCTTTAGGTACAAAGCTGCATTTTAGCACTGCACTTCACCCGCAAACGGATGGTCAATCCGAGCGAGTGATTCAGATACTTAAAGATATGTTGAAATGTTGCATACTTGAGTTTGAAGGTAGCTGGGAGAAATACCTACCATTGATTGAATTTTCTTACAATAATAGCTTTCAATCGAGTATAAAGATGGCACCATACGAAGCTCTATACAGTCGTAAATATCGAACACCGTTGTATTGGAGTGAGCTCAGCGAAAATAAGATTCACGAGTTGATCGATCGAGAGATGAAGAAAAAGTGAAAGTAATTCGCGATAGTCCGGCGGCGGACTTGGATCGAAAGTAAATCGTGACGCAGACTTGAAACGGAAAGATATTGAGTTTTAGTGTAACAGCCCAATTTTGGGCCTAGTCGGAACAGTGGTTTTGGGACCACAAGTCCGACGAGGAAAAATTTATTTTTATTACATTTTTATTATCTACGATTTCACGACGTGAAAATTTCGTTCGAAAATTTCGACGTTTGGGCACTCAATTTAGTCAAAAGGACTAAATTGTAAAAAGTGCAAAAGTTGAGTTCTACATGTTAGAGGTGTCCAATTGTTATGAAATTTTAAATTTGAGGTCCTTAAATGATAATTAGACCATTCGTTAATTTTTTGGACAAAAATGGACATGAAATAGGTTAAATAGAATATTTTTAAGTTAGGGGCATTTTTGTCATTTAGTAATTAAAATGAATTAAAAACAAAATTAAAGCCAATTTTTTTTCCATATTCAACCCCATGGCCGAATTTCACAAGGGGAAACCATGGCTAGGGTTTTTCAAGCTTCCAAGATCGATTGTAAGCCCGTTCTAGCCCCGTTTTTAATGATTTTTACGTTTTTGAAATCCTCGTAACACGATCTCTCTATTTCTACCTTTTTTTTTGAGCTAGGGTTGATGTTTGAAAATTTACCCATATGAGAAATGCTTGTGTTTTGATGTTTAATGGTAGAATATGAATGCTCGGTGTGTAATAAACGACTTTTACTAAGTGATTTTCGGTGAAATTGTCAAAAAGGGCTAGTTTGTAAAAAGTTGTAAAATGTGTGTAAGTGTGTGAATAAATGGAAATTGTGGATTGCTATAGTTATGAAATTGGTTCGGCTAGGCTTAAAATACAAGGAAATTGAATAAAAATCATTTTACGAGCCTAGGGGCAAAAGTGTAAATATGTGAAACTTTAGGCGCAAAAACGTAATTTTACCATAATATGATTTTTGGATCACATTGAATAATGTGACTAATAAATAGACTAAATGTGATATTATAGATTAAAGAAAATGAGGTTCGGACCTAGAACGGGAGAAAAACGAGAAATTGACGGTTAGGTCATTCTTTGCCATTTTTGGTGTCGGGGTAAGTTTGTATGTAAATAATACATCATTTTTATTTATGTTTTAATATTTTGTTATATTATATGAGATATGGTTGAATATGGAGTAATTATTTGATGTAAATTATGAATTGTGATTAATTATGGATGAATTGGTAAAATGTTGAAAAGTGAGAATTTCGGGTTGAACCTTCGGAATAGAAAAGATACAAATGAGGTAGCTAGGTCACATGTGTGGTACTAAGTGTAGGCCACTATGTGTATAAGAGAGCTACGAGATGGTTTTAGGTCACGTGTGTAGTACTAAGTGCAAAGCTACTACGTGTACCGCATTTGACGGATAGGTCGCATGTGTAGTACTAAGTGCAGGCTACTATGCGTACTCGATAGCTTCGATCACATGTGTGGTACTAAGTGCAGGCCACTATGTGTAGGTGATGGTTTTGGTAACATGTGTAGTACTAAGTGCAGGCTACTATGTGCACCAGACGACTTCGCTACAAGGGTGGTACTATGTGCGAGCCACCGTATCTCATTATTATTCGATGAGTTCAACGGGAAATTGACTAAGTGAAAATACATGTGATCATGAAACGACTAAGTGTAATTGAATATGACTATGTGATGAATAAGTGCATGTATAAGTGTGAAAATTTATGAACAATGTGCTCGATATTTGATCGAACCTTCGGTAAGATGAAATGGAGTAAGTGAAATTATGAAAGAGTAAATTTAGCAACAAAACAGTTTTGGACAGCCGCAGTTGTATGACTTTGTAAAATCACCAAAAATGCTGGAAATTGAATTAGAGTTGAATAATATATGAAATTAAAGCTGAATTGGTATATTTTCACATAAAGGAAACGGTGTAAACAAAAGAATTTCATATTCTGTGATAGATAGGGTCAGAATGATTTTGGAATCCCCTGTTCCGACTTTGGAAAATCATTAAAAAATTTATAAAAATAATTATGGTTTATAATTTATATTTTTAAATTTATTAATGAGTCTACTTTCAAGAAAAACAAACGGGAACATTATCCAAATTCTGTATGTTGAGATAATTAATTTTTAGTGAAGAGGGGTCGGAACTGTCAGACAGCGAAATAGGGGAGACTTTAAAGAATAAAATGTACTTATTGTCTAAACAAAAAATTCTAAAAATTTTATGGTAATAAGATATCTGAGCTTAGTTTTAGGGAAAATTAATGGATCTTAATTTGGAGTTCTGTAGCTCGAGATATAAATAATTTAGTGACTGTGACTCGAGTAGACAACTTGAGATGAACATGAATAAATAGTGGAACGATGTGCAATTATGATTGTATTATCTTCAGAACATATTGTGAAGATTTATAAAAGCCTGTTAGTAAATCACTTATTATTTACATACCTACTTACTAAGCTATAATGCTTACCCCCTTCATTTCTTTTTCCTATAGTGTCACAGATGCTAGCTCGAGTTAGAGGTCGTCGGAGATTCTATCACACCAAGAAGCTATTGATTGGTATCGATGATTTCTATTCTATCTTTTTAAGTCTATGGCATGTATAGGGACTTGGTCATTTGTGTACATTTTATTATGAGTTGGCCTAGAATATTGGCCTATGCTAATTGAAGGTCATTGTTGTATAAGGCCATTTGATGTGGCCAATATTTGTTATGTTATAAGTCTATGATGAAGCATTACATGGATGTGCATGCTTTTTTGGGTTGGATGAGTGAATGTGTGATAATTATGTGTGGCAAATAATAAATGTGAATGGTTGAGTAAGTTATATGCTATGATTAGTTAAGTGTATGTGTGGTTGTGCATGATGAATGTGATTTGTAAATGGTATGTGGATGTCTTAGTGTGGATGTTTGAATGATTAATAATACCATGTTGTGTGATGATAAATCTGTATAAGTGTATAAGTGTTTTGGGGTGGCAAAGGGCTTGGTAAATAGCCTTACTTGTGGCCACACGGCCATGTGCCCAGGGTGTGTGAAGTCTACACTTGATTTTCAAAAATTTGAAATGCCACACGGCCTAACACATGGGCGTATATCTTGGTTATGTGAAGGACATGGCCTTGGACATGGGCGTGTGTCCCTGTTTTTTTCAAGAAATTTTCTAATGTTTTTCGAAGTTCTCGGTTTAGTCCCGGACCACTTCCAAAGTATGTATCGGGCCTCGTAGGCCCTATTTAGGGACTCAAAGATAAAAATTTGAAAAGTTTTAATTTGGATGAAATTGTAACACCCCAAACCCGGCCTAAACCTTACGACCGAATCTGGCATGTCACATGAAAGGAATGTCTAAAAACTGTGCATTCGTTAAAAAGCTCATATTCTTTATAGTTGTGGTGAGAAATCGAGTTTAAGTAATTTTGAATAAGAAATGGTTTATTATCATTTTAGGAAAATCCCATATTGATCATTTAATAATAAGCAATAAGCAAATTGAAAGTCAAACCAAATAAAATACCCAAGGCCTTATTACATAACAAAAACTCAAATAAAAATAAGTCCAAATAAAAGAAACGAATTTACGAGTAAACATATGTATGGCCTCCACGAGTCCACCTCGGCTCCCAAATCCGCGATCTAATGATTACCCGCAAAATTTAACTAAGGGTGAGTCATCGAGACTCGGTGTGTAAATCCCCATCCAACAGAGCCCTTACACAATTTCATATGAAAATATGCATATCATGCACCCAAACCTAGCCATCCGCACTCCATTTCTACCCCATGTGGTACCAAACCACCGGTGGTGCCAAACCACCGGTGACCCAAAGTCACGATATCCATAATTGTGGTGCCAAACCACTGGTGACCCAAAGTCACGAATAATCCAATGATGGGGCCAACCCATCGTGTGATACCAAATCACCGGCGTCAATCCCGTATATTCACCGTGTGGGGCCAACCCATTGTGGTGCTAAGCCATCGGGGAGACGCTATGAGGTGCCAAACCTCGGTGTCCCAAAGACACGAATGTGATACCAAATCACTTTGGTGACCAAAGTCACGAATCCAATGATGGGGCCAACCCATCGTGGTGATACCAAATCACCGGGCGTCAATCCCGTATAATCAATCGCGTGGGGCCAACCCACTGCGTGGTGCTAAGCCACCGGGACGAGGCCGAGGTGCCAAACCTCTGGTGACCCAAAGTCACAATAATCAATCTGTGGTACCAAACCACTTTGGTGGTGCCAAACCACCGGTGTCCCAAAGACACAGATATCAATCTTCCCCCTCCTCTCATCATACCCATGCAATATGACATAATAATTCGTGTATGCGTTATGTCATGTATGCTAGACATATATCAAATATAAGTATAACATGAATTACCATCATAATCGATAGACATAAAACAACATAATCACCCTAATCAACCTCTAAGGGTATAACCGTAATTTTACCTACCAAGGGCATTTTCGTAATTTACCCACCAAGGGTATATTGGTAATTTACCCACCAAGGGCATTTTCGGTAATTTACCCACTAAGGGTATTTCAGTAATTTCGTACCTGGAATGGCCTTTCCAAAGGCCCGTTGTCGCCCGAGCGACCCAACTACCATTTCGGTCGAATGGACTATTGGGCCTAAAGCCCAATTTCGGCCCATTCGGGCCCACACGCTCGTGTGGCCCACCTAACACAAATCTAGCCACGTTTATGAGATTCACCTAGTCTAGTTCACTATATACTACACCATCATACATTTTACTATATTGGGCCCACGGCCCATTAGGCCCCCTTCGGCCCATCACGGCCCAAGCAGCCCCAACCCACAAGAATACTACTGATGGCCTCAACTATCGCGTCCGAAGCCCCACACGTGCGCTCGCCGCGCTCGTGTAACTACTATTGCCGTGGACCGGCACTTCGGGCATTTACCGCTTTACAACTAGAGTAGAGAGAGTTACACACCTAATAGGACTCTGGTGTTAATCCGCGCTCCGACCACTCCTGTGCCCAAACGCCTTCCAAGGTGTGTCAACCCTCCTCCTGGAATGCTCTTTATATAGCTAGCTCTTCACCTTCCTTCTTTGTATCTTTCCGATGTGGGATCCCTTCAAGTGAGAGTTTAAATTCAACTGAAACTCTTCCCGTCTGCATCATAAAATAAATACTCCCTTGCTTCTCATGAGATTCGAACCTGTGCTCCTTCAATAGTTCAACACGTCACTTGCCACCAAGCCACAAGCTCCTCTTGTGTCTTAAACCATGCGCAACTAAATATAAATCTATAGCCAAATTCCGAGGTCCAAGTAAAAGAAAACCAAAATGCAAAAGCCAAGACTTGAACCTTGGACCTCCTTCCTTCCTTGTGGCGTCACCCCCTTGCCTCTTAAGTGGCGTCACTTTGCCACTACACCACACACTCCACTTGTGTCATTTTTCCCCACATTTTATTCTTAAGGCCTACCTGCCAACTTCCAGGGTTTTTTTTTTTCACCTAAAACCAAAATTTCCCCAAAGCTAATATTTGATCTCGGGACTTCATAGAAGCCCTCTAACCTTCCAAAATAACTTACCTAATAAGTCTAACTTGCATTAATACCGTTCTCAAAAATTTTAAAATGAAGGCCCATTGGGCCCAATCCTACTAGGCCCAATTTCGGGATGTTACAGAAATTTTATGACTCAGTTTAATACGTTTACAAGTGTATGTGTTCCGGTAATGCCTCGTACCCTATTTCGGTGTTGAATACGGGTAAGGGGTGTTACACTTAGATCGGGGATAGAATGTTTCTGAAAGTGTCACCGTGGAAAAATATTATGGTTTGGTCGAAAAGGGAAATTGAGTCCGCGATTCATCAGGCCATATGAGATTATCGAGCGAGTCCGGGCAGTTGCTTATCGACTATCTTTACCATCTGAGTTAGAGAAAATACATAATGTGTTTCATGTGTCGATGCTTCGACGATACCGATCCGACCCTTCACATGTCATTTCCCCGACAGAGGTTGAAATTCAGTCTGATATGTCATATGCTGAAGAACCGATCCGAATTTTAGCTCGTGAGATCAAAAAGCTGAGAAATAAGAAAATTGCATTAGTGAAAGTATTATGGCATTGACACGGGGTTGAAGAAGCTACATGGGAACACGAGGATGCTATGAGAAACCAATACCCGAACCTATTCACTGGTGGGATTTTCGGGGACGAAAATCCCTAAGGGGGGAGAGTTGTAACTGCCCGATTTTAGCTAATTCGAAACAGTGGTTTTGGAACCACGAATCTGATGTCAAAAAATTATTTTTAATATTATTTTATTTGTTTATAGCATGAAAGTATGAATGTGTGAAATTTTTGTGAAGTAATTTTATCGTTTAATTAGTCAAATTGAGAAAAAGGACTAAATCGTGTAAAATGCAAAAGTTGCATTCTACTTGTTAAGGGTGTCAATTGGCTTTGGCTTTTAAATATGATGGTCTTAAATGGTAATTAGACCATTTTAAATGATAGTGGACTATTATGGACAACCATTATATGTTTTTAATGTTTATTCATCAAGGTTCTATTGGTAAATTAGTTAATAAGGTTAATATTAATAAAACATAATAAAAATTTAGCTTCATTATCATCTTCTAGCCAAATGTTGAAGAAGAAAAGAAGCCATTGATGAACACTTAGGGTTCGGCACACATTAGGCTTGATTAAGGTACGTTTGAGCTTGGTTTTTGATGATTTTTACGTTTTTGAGATCGTTGCTTTGAAATCTAGCTAGCCGGTACCTTAGATTTTGAAATTGTTAAAGATTTTGAGAGTTTCCATTGTTGAATACTTGAGTAATTTGATGATTGATGATAGAATATGAAAGCTTGATGATAGTTTTACATGTTTTGTAAAGTGATTTTAGATAAAAATGTCAAAAAGGGATTAAATTGTGAAATTTGTAAATTGAGGGGTTGAAATATGAAATAAATGAAAGTTATGGGCTGCTAGGGACCTATAGGTAATTCGGCTAAGCTAGAGTATAATGAAATTATGTGAATTTTGTGTATTTGTGAAATAGGGGCTAAATTGTTAAAAGTGTGAAAATTTAGGGGCTAAAGTGCAAATATGCCTAAATGTATGTTTTGGACTAAATTGAAAGAATATATGATTGAATAAGTCAATTTTGAATTCATATAGATCAAGAAAGAAAGAATTCGGACTTAGATCGGGGAAAAAGCAAAGTTAACGAGTAGTCGATCCGATACGACAATTCCGAATACGAGGTAAGTTCGTATAATTGAACTTAAATGTGTACCTATCTATTTGATGAATGAAATTGATATAGTAATTATTCTATTGATTAAATGTTGAGTTATTAAATGAAATGTACGGATTGAGTAAGGCAAGTTGCCGAATAAGACCATAGCTGGGCTATGGCAATCGAATAATAAGACCATAACTGGGTTATGGCATGTGAATGAAAGACCACGGCAGGGCCTTGGCAAAGTATGTGTAAGACCATAATTGGACTATTTCATCGGAAAAATCGATGAATTTGTATCGAAAGCATTTGTAAACCGGAAGGGTTTGATAAGAGTATTGACGAGAAATAGATATGTATCGATACAGTGCGTCGCATTTTAAGATTATTCAAGTATCGAGATATATGAAGTTGAGAACTTATGAATGATGATGTGGATGAATTCTATGATAGCTCATGAATTGATGCTTTAAATGTTTATGATATAATCCATTTTGAATTGCTAGTGAATGTTGTGATTATTTCATGTTCACATACGAACTTACTAAGCTTAAAGCTTACTCTGTTTAATTATTTCTATGTTTTATAGTTCTACGAAGCTAGCTAAGATTCGGGAATCGTCAGAGACTTCATCGCACTATCGATCATCTATTTTGGTACCTTTGAAGCTATGTATATATGGTATATGGCATGTATAGGCTTGTGTCAAAATGGTTTATTTGATGGATATGTATTTTGGCCGTTTGTGTTGGCATAAAATGATGAACTTGATGATGTTTATGAATATTCAAATAGTTTAACTTTTAATGTTTGAAAATAGACCTATCTTGAATGAATGGAGCTGAAGTGATTATGTATATTTGAATTGGTTTAGTTAGATGAATTATATATGTGAATTATGCTTAGTAAAGTAAGTTAAGTTGATTAGTGTTTGAGTAGGTGAATAACATTGAATTGAGTATTGAAATGGGTGAAATGGATTTGGTATGATTATGTATTGGTTGATGACTTTTGGCTGTATAATTGTGTCTTAAAATGATACCATATGAGCTTGTGTAGGTATGTGGAAAAAGGGTGGCAAATTGGCTTTGCAAATGGCCTATTCTTGTCTACACAGGCAGAGACACGGGCATGTGTCTCAGCCGTGTGCAACACACGGTTAGGTTACACGGTCGTGTGTCCCCTGGTGTCGAAATTGAATTGAAGTCAGTATGCTCCACACGGTCTCACACACAGGCGTGTGACTGGCCGTGTGGTATAAGTCAGTATACTCTCCAATTTCCAGACGGCCTAGCACACGGGCGTGTCCTCGGCCGTGTGATGCTAGTCAGTATGTATGCCCTGTTTCCACACGGCCTAAGACACGGGCGTGTCTACTAGCCGTGTGAGGCACATGGCCTGTTCACACGGGCGTGTGACCCTTGTATGATTGAAAAATTTCTAAGTTTTCTAAAATTTTTGTATGTTATCGGTTTAGTCCCGAACCACTTCTAAAGCATGTTTAAGGCCTCGTAGGCCCTCATAGGGGACACGTGATTGTATTGAATGATGTATGAGAATGATTGCTTGAGGTTGATAAATGTAAGCTATGTGTTATGTATTGATCGGTAATACCTCGTAACCCTATTCCGGTAATGAATACGGGTTAGGGGTGTTACACACAGATTTTACAAAACCTTACAGTTCAAAACCGAATAACAAAATGGAAATAGAAAAGAAGAACTGTTAATTTATTTTTCACCGTGACTGTCTGAGACATCCGTATACTGAGTCCAGCGTCATAATTCAGAAATGCACCTGCAAGGGAAACACTAAGGGGGTGAGCTACACGAGCTAAATGTAAGTTCAAAACGATTAACAACAGGTTTACAGAAGAGAACTCCATATGGTAGTTCAATGACAAAACATACTTACAGAGATGTGCAGAAGTAGAAAACAAACTCAGAAACAACGTTCCAACACACCTAACAGTTAAGCACACCAACTCACACACAGTATACTCAAACAGATGCATATGAATGCAGTCAAGAATTAAAAACCCATCCATCCAGCCAAAACACCTCTTCATCCCCCGATCACACCCCAAAAGAGTTGTTTAAGCTCATCCAACGAAACACACCACTAGGACCTTGAAGGCCCATCCAACCCTACACACCGTGTATGTGGTCTAAGCCACTCAAATAATAATACGCAACAAGGCTGGCTTATAGCAGTACAGTGATTAGTACGCAGAAGAGCTGACGTACATGTGGTACAGTGCTGTAATCCGCTGTACGAATAAGTTGCAATAAAATTGCCAGATCAGATCAGAACCAGTCTTCCTTCTTTTCACAGCCAACCCAATATTTACTTTATGCAAGTGTATGTATGCATACAATCCCACAGAAACAATGAACACATCAATAGACAGTCAAACATATGCATAAAAACCCAGCTAACCGGGTTCAGAAACAGTCATCTCACACCACAGTCACAAATAACACATAAGCAAAGCATATAGCCACAGATACAGAGACTTAATTACCCTCAATAAAGCCTAGCCAAGGGTCGAAATACACAGACACATTCTCAGATCAAAATCATACACAAACTAAAATTGGTGACTTAGGACCACACGACCGTGTGGGAAAACCTAGGCCGTGTGGGGGTCAAAACGCCCGTGTGGAGGGAGGTACATGGCCGTGTGCCTCAGCCACATGGCCGTGTGGGCCAGGACATGGCCGTGTGAACAGGTTGTGTAACTCACTATCCAAATGTGCTAAAATAGAGTACAGGGCAGACACGGCCATGTGAGGGTCTCTCACGCTCGTGTGCCACCAGACACGGCCGTGTGTCCAAAACACATGCCCGTGTGGGATCCCTAAATCCCCAAATTAGCCACATAGCCATGTGGCACCAAATGATTAAATCCCTAATTCCCAAACACACACGCCCATGTGTCTAGGGGACACGGCCGTATGGAAATTGACAAAAATCCCCAAACCGGCCACACGGCCGTGTGGCACCAAATTTTGCCCGAAAACCCTAATTTCTAATTGCACACGGTCGTGCAGGCTGCCCATGTGGGGGCACATGCCCGTGTGGCCATTCGTGTGGCCACGAAACCACTCTAAAATAGCCCAGAAAAAAGTGCTTTCACCCTCAAAGCACTTCCCAACCCTCGATAACTCAAAACTATACCAAATCAAACAAGTTCTACGCATAAAAATAGCGGTCCAACATCATAACTAACCGATTTGTGAACACACACATAAGTTGCCGACTCTCACAAAGTCGAATCGAGAATTCGTAAATAAATTAGAAAAGATATGGAACCCACACCTGATTCATGATCGAAAACGTCCAAATGTTGAATCAAGAATTCACAAATAAATTAGAAAAGATACGGAACCCACACCAGGAAATCGAAGCTCTTCGAAAACCACAGCACCACCGTTTTCAAAAAAGAAAAGAAAAAGAAAGAAAAAGCAAACAAAAGGAAAGGGAAGAGGATAACGTAAAAAAGGAAAAAGAAGAAAAAAATTCAAAAATAAGAATAATAAAATAAAATAAAAAATATTAAAAAAATAAGACTAAATAATTATTTTAAACATAAAGCAAATCTACAATTTAACAATATAAAAAAATATATCACTCAAAACGCACATACAAGGACTCATTTAACAAGACAGCGTACATTGCGGCATTAGATACTTTAAACTCTTGTGATTGGTAAATATGTGATATTTTTCACCGAAAAAATGGTGTTGCCAAATTTTCAACGCGAACACAATAGTTGCTAACTCTAAGTCATGTGTCAGATAGTTTTTTTTGAGTGGCTTTAACTGTCTGGAAGCATAAGCTATTACTTTGCTTTCCTGCATCAAAACACAGCCTAAACCATTTAAAGATGCATCACTGAAAATCACAAATTCTTTACCCAATTTAGGCTGAACCAAAACTGGTGCTTCAGTCAACAGTGCTTTCAACTGATTAAAACTTTGCTGAAATTTTTTAGACCATTCAAACTTCACATCTTTCTGTAATAGCCGCGTCATCAGTGTAGCTATTATTGAGAACCCTTTGATGAATCTTCGATAATAACCAGCTAATCCTAGAAAACTTCTAACTTCAGATACATTTCTCGGTGGTTTCCAGTCAACAACTGCGAAAATTTTACTCAGATCAACTCTGATGCCTTCAGCCGACACTATATGTTCTAGAAAACTGACTTCCTAGAGCCAGAACTCGCATTTGCTAAATTTAGCAAACAGTTGTTTATCTCGCAGAGTTTGCAAAATAATTCTCAAATTCTCAACATGTTCAGACTCATCTCGAGAATAGATCAGAATGTCGTCAATAAATACCACAAAAAATCTGTCTAGATATGGTCTGAAGATTTTGTTCATCAAATCCATAAATACTGGAGGTGCATTAGTTAAACCAAACGGCATCACAAGAAATTCATAGTGTTTGTACCTGGTTCTAAATGCATTTTTTGGCACATCTGAATCTTTCGTTCGTAGCTGATAATAACCAGAACGAAGATCAATCTTCGAGAATACTGTAGCACCTTTCAACTGATTGAATAAATCGTCAATACGAGGCAGTGGATATTTATTCTTGATTGTAACCTTGTTGAGCTGGCGGTAGTCAATGCACAATCTCATCGATCCGTCCTTTTTCTTAACAAACAGAACCGGTGCACCCCAATGTGAAAAACTAGGTCGAGCAAAACCTTTATGTAACAGCCCGTTTCCATTGGAATCGAAATAGTGGTTTCGGGACCACAAATCTGAGTCATAAAGAAAATTTATTTTAATACTATTGCATGGTCTGCATTATGATAGGAAAGACGTATGAAAATTTTGATAAGAAAATTTTATCGATTTCATGTTTAATTATGGAAAGGACCAAATTGCATAAAATGTAAAAGTTGAATTCTAGTAGCTATAAGGACTAATTAGCTATGGAATTCAAAAATTGAGGTCCTTATATGGCAATTAGACCATTAAATGGAGTTAGTAGATATTTTTGAT
This sequence comes from Gossypium sturtianum, assembly GCA_025698515.1. Taxonomy (NCBI): domain Eukaryota; kingdom Viridiplantae; phylum Streptophyta; class Magnoliopsida; order Malvales; family Malvaceae; genus Gossypium; species Gossypium sturtianum. The sequence goes on from CM046952.1 coordinate 111,982,967, forward strand.
TAATCATCCAGAAAAAGAAAAGGACTAAATTGGAATGTTGAAAAATTAATGGATGGTAATAAATTTAAATAGAAATATCATATTATTATTATAATCTTCTTCCCCAAAATACATGAAAACCCTAGGAAAGAGAAAAACATTCAAGCAAACTTTCATAGCTTAATTGGGTAAGTATTTTGTCCAGTTTTTAGTAATTTTTATATTTTCGAGTTCGTGATAGCTTAATTTATCTATTTTGGGGATTAATTTGCAAATTTATCAAAGTATGAAAATTTTTTCATGGATGAATATGCTGAAATTTTGAAATTTATGGTAGAAAATGAAAATTTGTTGATAGATAAACAACTTTTACAAAGAGAATTTTGATGAAATTATGATTTAGGGACTAAATTGAAAAACTGTAAAACCCATGGAAAAATTTTAAATTTTGTGAAATTCATGGGCTGTTATTAAGACATGTAAAAATCAGTTAGGCTTGGAATAAGGATTAAATTTCATGAATTTTATTTTTCGAGCCTTGGGACAAAATTGTCATTTATGAAAAGTATAGGGGCAAAATGATAATTTTGTCTAGGAAGTGAATTGAGTTCAATTGAGTATAAAATGGATTAAATTAAGGTTAAATTCATTTATATAGATCCAAAAAGATCAAATAAAGAGCTAGATCGAGGAAAAAAAAAGGTGACAGATTAGTTGTAACACCCCAAACCCGGTCAAACGCTACGACCGAATCTGGCATGTCATAGGGAAGAAAACATTTCTGAAAACCGAGTTAACGTCTGGAGTTGGGAAAAATCTTTGATATTGAGTGATCAGTTGAAACCATTTTGAGACTTAGTTTGAAAAGTTGAGTTGCTTTGTTATTAAACACCCGGATGTTATTACCCAATTGTAAAATCTTGAAAATCCCGAATTTCTTTAAGCCTTGGAAATCATCCGTTTGAAGTAGTTTATTAGGCATGCCTTGGTGATCAAAATAAAAGAAAAGAAAATTAACCAAAATAAATAAATCCAAGTTAAAGTTTAGATGGCCTTATTACATTACCAAAATCTAACTTAAAGTAAAATAAATCCGAAATAGCTATTTAAAGTAAAAACAGAAATATCATGCATGGCCACCTCGAGTCTACCTCGGCTCCATATCCGCGGTCTAAGGATTACCTGCAAAAGTTAATGGAAGGGGTGAGTCACCGAGACTCAGTGTGTAAATCCCCGTCCAAAAGATTTTAGGCCCTCACACAGAATCATATGCAAGAATATATGCCATGCAACCCATCCAACCTAGATATCCATCCGTATCTCCTGTGTCTACCCAACATTTGTGGCACCTAGCCACTGGTGGTACCTAACCACTGGTGGTTCCAAACCACTGGTGACAAAAGTCACAAATAATCATATGTGGGGCAAACCCACTTGTGGTACCTAACCACTGGTGACAATCCCTTATATCGATATGTGGGGCCAACCCACTATGGTACCAAACCACTAGGACGAGTCACAGAAATAAGTATATGTGGTACCTAACCACTGGTGGTTCCAAACCACTGAGACTTAGTCACAAAATGAGAATATGTGGGGCAAACCCACTTGTGGTACCTAACCACTGGTGACTGTCTGAAAGATCATATTTCCTCCCTCTTCTCATCATATCCCATTTTCATGTACATGTTTTACAATATGGTATGATCATGCTTAATGATTTAAATAACATGGCACATTCAGGTTCCATTATATGCATTTATCGATAGCAACCATAATAGACTTACCCAGAGTCCTCGCTTTTACCCACAAGGGTATTTTAGTGACCAAAAACGTCACTTCGGCTTTCAGACATACTAGCAACTACAAACTAACATACGAAGTGTGTGAGAGTTACACACCTGATAACGCGTAACACAATACTTTCTACGTCGACACTATCGTTGAAAGGCACTACCGCTATCTGCCTACTATTCTGCTCAGAAGCCGGCCCACAACCCGATGGCCAATCTCGAACCGCTGACACTGCTCGCTTCTTAAACTTAGGGGCTGGGTTTATAGGTCAAACCCCCTTCCTAGAATCACTGGCATTTGAGTCCATGGAACAGATCTTTGCTCAGAAGACCGAGTTAACACGTAGAGTAAGATATGAATAGATTTACACGCTTAACTGAATAGATCTTCTTACCTAGATCGATAAAAGCTGAGGCTTTAGGCTTGATTCACAAGTCAAACAAATCCCGAAAGTCTCCAAAAAGAATGCGACACCACTTCCACCTATATTCGGCCAAGCATCTAACCATTAGACCAATTAGCCATTTCGGCTTTGGCATGAAAACCCGAAAGAGTGATAACGAAATAAGAGAAATCGCCCCTTACCTTAACCCACAGATTCAATCAACACCTAGGAAGAATTAGCACCACACCACCCTAGAGAAGATTCGGCAAAGGCTAGAGTAAAAGAGAACCAGATAGAAAAACCGAAAATAGAAATAAAGATCTTTAAATGGAGGCTTAGGAGTTTCGGCTTTTAGGGAAAAATGGAATAGGGAATGGAAGTTTGAGGTTTCGGTTTTAAGAATAACAAATAGAGAAAGAAAAAGATGAAAAATAGGTTTCGGCTCTTAGGGAGATTGAGAGAAAACACGAGAGAGAATGGCTAGGAGATTCGGATATGGAGGTTCGGCTAAATCAGAAATAGAAGAGATGAGAAGAAGAAATAGGGAATAAAGTTTCGGTTCTTGCTGATGCCAATGGAAGAAAAGAAAAAGGGAAATGGTAAAATAATAGGGGAGGTTCGGCTACAAAGTTGGAATGAAATGAAGGCAAAGAACCCAAGTTGCCGAAAGTTCAGAGAGAGGAAGAGAGAAAAGAAATTTGGTTGATCTGAAGAAGAATGAATAACACTCCTAAGAATTTCGGCTACTCCAAAGAAATGCACTACACTGCCGAAGTGCAAAACCATCAACTGCCGAAACACACAACAAACGAATTAACACCTAAAGCTAACCCCTCTTGAATTTCGGCACACCCAAAACCAAAACTAAACCGATCCCTTCCCTATACCAAGCATTTGAATTTCGGCCACTACCAAGCTCACATACCCATCCCCTATTTTCCTCCTCAAATTTCTCCTGATCACCCATTTGAAATGTTTTGAACACTTCAAACTCCACTTTTTCCTCTCTACCATTCAATCAAATTATTTGACTCAGTCCACTCCCCTTTCCTGAAGTGTCCCAGCCGAACTCTGCCTCTGCACTCCCTGACGCCAAAAAGAATTCCAAAATGAGCTCCTTGTGACTTGAACTCGCTCCCTCTCTCTCCCCTTGTGGCGGCACCTTCCAACCCCTTATGTGGCGTCACCTTGCCACTTTACCAACACTTTGCTTGTGTCATCCAAGTACAAACAATATCCCTTAAATCCTATCCCAGCTAGCTCTCCCCTGAAAGTGCCCAAAAAGCAAATTTTCTCTAAGGCTCCGGCTTACCCCTAGATCATTCCTGGACCCTAAAGCACCCTAAACTAACATGACAAACATAGCATTCACACACAAACACATAAAATGCAAAGGCCTTAATTCGGGATGTTACTGATTCTACCCCTTTAAAATAATTTCGGCCTCGAACCTTACAGTCAAAAGAGTTGAGGTATTGTTTGCGCATAACATCCTCTGGCTCCCACGTGGCTTCTTCTGATCCATGGTTCCGCCACAACACCTTCACCAAAGGAACTGATTTCTTACGCAATACTTTGACTTCCCGATCCAAGATCTGCACTAGTTCCTCCTCAAAAGATAAGTCCGGGCTTACTCCAATTTCTTCTACTGGCACAACATGAGACGGATCTGAACGATAGCGTCTAAGCATAGAGACGTGAAATACGTCATGGATCTGACTCAACTCTGAAGGTAACTCGAGCTGATAGGCTACTGGTCCCACACGCTTCAACACTCGATAAACCTGGGGCTCAACTTGCCCTTCCGACCAAACCTCAGCACCTTCTTCCACGGCGACACCTTTAAGAAAACCTTGTCACCCACTACAAATTCTATATCTTTCCGCTTAAGATTAGCATAGGACTTATGCCTGTCTGAAGCTTCCTTCAATCGAGTTCGAATTAGCTTAACCTTATCTTCCATTTCAGCAACCAGCTCTAGACCCAACAATTGACACTCACCCAACTCTGTCCAACACGTAGGGGTACGACACTTCCGCCCATACAACGCTTCATACGGCGCCATCTGAATACTCGACTGGTAGCTATTGTTATACGCGAATTCTGCCAACGGTAGGAATTCTTCCCAACTACCTCTGAAGTCTAAGACACAGCCCCTCAACATATCCTCCAGAATCTGAATTACCCTCTCCGACTGCCCATCAGACTGTGGATGAAACGCTGTACTGAAATCCAGCTTTGCACCCAAAGCTTGATGCAACGCCTTCCAAAATCTTGACGTAAGTCTAGGGTCTCTGTCTGAAATGATCGACACAGGCACCCCATGCAACCTTACAATCTCCGCTATATATAATCTAGCGAGCTTCTGAAGAGAGTAATCCACACGCACATGTATGAAATGAGCAGAATTTTTCAAACGGTCAACAATCACCCAAACCGAATCCTTCTTAGTAGGCGTGAGGGGTAGCCCACTAACAAAATCCATCGTGATCCTTTCCCATTTCCACTACGGAATCTTGACCGGTTGCAACAATCCTGAAGGCAATTGATGTTCTGCCTTTACCTGCTGACACGTCAAACACTTACCCACAAATTCAGTTACTTCTCGCTTTAGACCCGACCACCAAAACTGCTCTCGCAAATCCCGGTACATCTTACTACCTCCTGGATGCATAGCATATGGACTGCTATGTGCTTCCTGAAGAATCTTCTGCCTCAACTCAACATCTTTTGGCATGCAAACCTTCCCATGGAAACATAAAACTCCATCCTTGTTCAAGCTGTACCCCTCTAATCCACCATTCTGCACTTGCAAAAATCGTGCCCTCAAGACATTATCTACTAGCTGTTTCTCCTTAACCTGATTTACCCATGTTGGCTTCACTTGCAGTTCCGCTATCAAACTTCCGTCATCATACAAACTAAGGTGGGCAAACATTTCTCTTAAGTCTGACACTACCTTACAGCTCAACGCGTCTGCCACCACGTTAGCCTTACCCGGGTGATACTCAATAGAGCAATCAAAGAAAACCCTTCCACAAACCTTCTGTAATACCCTGCTAGACCAAGAAAACTCCGAATCTCCTCCACAGACTTAGGTGGTTTCCAATCCAACACAGCTTCAATCTTCCGAGGGTCCACCCTAATCCCCTCAGCTGACACCACATGACCCAAAAAGGTAACTTCCCTTAGCCAGAACTCGCACTTACCAAACTTTGCGAATAACTGCTTCTCCCTCAGAATCTGTAAAACCACACGAAGATGTGCATCATGCTATTCCTCAGACCTCGAGTACACTAGGATATCATCTATAAACACTACGACGAACCGATCCAGATATGGTTGAAAAACCCGATTCATCATATCCATAAACGCTACTGGTGCGTTGGTCAATCCAAACGGCATCACCAAGAATTCGTAGTGACCATAGCGAGTACGAAACGTCGTCTTATGAATATCCACCTCCTTGACTTTAAGCTGGTGATACCCCGACCTTAGATCTATCTTGGAGAAGACTGATGCTCCCTTAAGTTGGTCGAACAGATCGTCTATCCTTAGCAATGGATACTTATTCTTAACCGTTAACTTATTCAGCTGACGGTAATCAATACACATTCGCATCGATCCGTCCTTCTTCTTAACAAAAAGTACGGGTGCTCCCCAAGGCGATACACTCGGCCAAATAAAACCCCGGTCTAACAACTCCTGGATCTGCGCCTTCAGCTCCGCTAACTCCTTCGGCGCCATCCTATATGGGGCAATAGACACTGGCGCTGTTCCGGGTAGAAGGTCAATACCAAACTCAACCTCGCGATCTGGAGGCAATCTTGGAAGCTCTTCTGGAAAAACATCAAAAAATTCCTTCACCGTTCGGACATCCTCCACAGCTGATTCCTTAACCTCAAAAGCACAAACATTAGCCATAAATGCCTTACATCCTTTCCTCACCATTTTCTCGGCCTTCAAAGCGGATACCACATTAGATAGGTAGTTCCTTCTCTCACCTATCACCACCACCTCTTCACCCTCGACCGTTCTCAACACCATGCGCTTGGCTGCACAGTCCAAACTTGCTTGATATTTTACTAACCAATCCATACCTAAGATCAAATCAAACTCCCCAAATGGAAGTTCCATCAGATCACCTAGGACACACTACCCCTTGAAGTTCTAGGGTACATCCTTATCTGACGCTTTGTTCACTACTACTGAGTGTCCTAGAGGGCTAACTATAGTCATCTCCCTAGAAGAAGTCTCATAGGCTAAGTTCAGAGTTCCCGCTATAGTACTAGCAACATAAGAGTGCGTCGAACCAATATCAATCAGGGCAGTATAAGGCAACCCATAAATTAAGAACGTACCAGATATGACGTCCGGTGCGTCGCCCTCCTCTCGACGCCTAGCTGAATAGACCAACCCAAGCTGTCTTGCATCAGTATTCCCAGCACCTCTGCCCGGTGCCCCACGGCCCCGTCCGTTACCATTACCTCCTCTAGCTGGACCACGACCCCTCTGCGGTTGCTGACCATCTCTTCTGAATTGTGCATGTCCTTGACCCTCAGACTGTATCCTAACTGACCTCCGCGGACAATCCCTAATCCGATGATCCATCGACCCACACTCGAAGCACCCTCTGTTACCTGTCCAACACTCTCCCGAATGAAACTTCCCGCATCGAGCACACTGTGGTGGCCACTGAGCAGCAGCAGGCTTCACCGCCTGACCCGGCCCGCCAAATCTAGCCCTTTTTTGAAAACCCCCAGCAGACCCTGATGGCCCAAAACTCCTTTTATTCCTATTTTCGTCCTGCTTCTGTTTCTCGGACTGCTTCACCTCCTCGGCTATCTTAGCCTTTTCCACAAGGACAGCAAATTCTCTCTCTCGCTGTGGAGTAATCAACACTCGTAGCTCATCTCTCAGCCCATCCTCAAACCGAACACAGCGCTCATGGTCCTCAGCCACAATATCCCGGGCATAACGGCTTAACCGTAAGAATTCTGCCTCATACTCGCCAACTTACTCCCCTGAACCAGATTCAAAAACGCCTTACGCTGCGCATCCACATAACTGGACCCGACGTACTTCCTCTGAAATGCCGCTTTGAAGAAATCCCAGGTGATATCATCAGCCATTGCACCATCCCTGACCGTGAGCCACCACTGATAGGATTCGTCCCAAAGAAGAGACACGATCCCTTTCAACTTCTCCTCAGCCGTGAAATCAAGATCATCCATTATGCGCTCAGTCGCCTCTAACCAGTATTCGGCTGTGTTGGGAGCTACACCAGAAATGCCCCTAAATACCTCCACTCCATTGGCTCAGAGTCGTTCGCACCGCATTTTTGAGCCCCGCACCTCACGCCGCTCCAAAGAACTCTTTCCAGGACCCGTAGCATCGCCTGAGACACCGCGTCGTCTCCACCTATTTGGTCCTGGAACTCTGGTTCCACAGCTGGCGGTGGCGGTACCTCATTCTCTGACCCATGGCTAGACCCTACTGGTTTCGATACAGTAATCCTACCCTTACCACGACCACATACGTTACGCCCACGTCCTCAAGTGCTCATGACTAACGTTCACGATTTAATCTGATTTAGGAAAAGTTTTATGAATTAGCTTCTTCCACTGTTTATCACCGAACAGTCTTATGAGTACATTATCAGAGTAGTTGTTTTCGCAGATGCACACAGTCCTACAGGCTTTAGTCTCCAAGGTAAATTTCCTAACACTAGCATTCAAATCACAAAACATTTAAATCATACAATCAGCAATTAGAAACTTACCGTCGCAGATTGGTGCCGGAGACTCAGGTGCCATGCTTCCCAAAACATGTATTTCATCAAAACCATTTTGCAAACCATCTATTGAAAAATAATTTGGGCCTTATACCACAATCGAGCTTTTAACCGGTCTGACGATACCACAATTGTAACACCCCAAACCCGGTCAAACGCTACGACCGAATCGGCATGTCACGGGGAAGAAAACATTTAAAAATCGAGTTAACGTCCCTGAGTTGGGAAAAATCTTTGATATTGAGTGATCAGTTGAAACCATTTTGAGACTTAGTTTGAAAAGTTGAGTTGCTTTGTTATTAAACACCCGGATGTTATTACCCAATTGTAAAATCTTGAAAATCCCAAATTTCTTTAAGCCTTGGAAATCGTCCGTTTGAAGTAGTTTATTAGGCATGCCTTGGTGATCAAAATAAAAGAAAAGAAAATTAACCAAAATAAATAAATCCAAGTTAAAGTTTAGATGGCCTTATTACATTACCAAAATCTAACTTAAAGTAAAATAAATCCGAAATAGCTATTTAAAGTAAAAATCAAAATATCATGCATGGCCACCTCGAGTCCACCTCGGCTCCATATCCGCGGTCTAAGGATTACCTGCAAAAGTTAATGGAAGGGTTGAGTCACCGAGACTCAGTGTGTAAATCCCCGTCCAAAAGATTTTAGGCCCTCACACAGAATCATATGCAAGAATATATTCTATGCAACCCATCCAACCTAGATATCCATCCGTATCTCCTGTGTCTACCCAACATTTGTGGCACCTAGCCACTGGTGGTACCTAACCACTGGTGGTTCCAAACCACTGGTGTCAAAAGTCACAAATAATCATATGTGGGGCCAACCCACTTGTGGTACCTAACCACGGGTGACAATCCCTTATATCGATATTTGGGGCCAACCCACTGTGGTACCAAACCACTGGGACGAGTCACAGAAATAAGTATATGTGGTACCTAACCACTGGTGGTTCCAAACCACTGAGACTTAGTCATAAAATGAGAATATGAAACACCTCAAACCCGGCCCACGAGATTTGCCCAGATTTGGTATGTTCCTCAAGAAAACTGGTTTCAAAATTCTTTCGTTACCTAGAGAAAACTTGTGCGATTTTAAAAAAAATTGTTTTGGGTTGGGCTTGTGTTGAAAACGAATTCAATTCTTTATATTAAAAATTTTACTTAAACTTTAATAGGTAAAACTCATAATCATAATAAATAGAAATAAATGGAAAACAATCCAACTATGGCCTTATGGCCTTATTACACCAAATAATTTCCAATTAATTCAAGTACTTAAATAGAAATAGTAGTTCATAAAATAAAAACTTCATGTTGAGCATGGCCACCACAAGTTCTCGCCTTCCCGGTCCATCACCGATCATCACACGAAAAATATTCCCAACGGGTGAGTCAAACAAACTCAATGTGTACACAAACACTAAATCAAAATAGAATCAGGCATACAAATGTTGCGCATTCATATCATAGCATACAAATTATGATGCATTCCCAAACCCAAACCTAATAAGCCATCCGCTACACTCCCAGTACCAACCTCGTACCTTAATCGTGGGGACTACTAAGTCGACCCTCCTTCCGCTACACTCCATATCGCGGTCTTAGGTCACCGCATTTGTGGTCTTAGGTCACCACGTTCAGATTACTGTGGTCTTAGGTCACCACTTTCAGATTACTGTGGTCTTAGGTCACCACTTTCAGATATCACGGTCTTAGGTCACCGTGTTCGTGGTCTTAAGTCACCACATTCACTTCCCCTTTCAAACAAACCCATATGCCCCATATAATGATGATATGCATAAATATGCCAGAGTTCACATTCTTATCATATTCTCATGTTACTAATGACCTTTTTCATATTCTTTGTAGAAGTAGGAAACGTACCTGAGTACTTAGTACCATAACATGGTACCCTAGCCACTTTCATATTCTTAATATCACATATTTTAATAAAACAGGCCATGAAACATATTAAGAAGTAGAGTGGGTACACACACTGATTTGCTTAACCACTTCACTCGAAATCCCAAATCGATCTATCGCTTTAGATCTCAAGTTCCTACAATTGATTAATCACTTACTATTTAGCACAAAGCCTATTCGGCTAGAAAACCAAATCCTAGTAGGATTTGTATTCTTAAAGCTTACCTTGGTGTCGATTTGATGATTTAATCAAATCCCAGAAACTCGTATTTTTCCCCTTTGAAATCGGCTAGTCACTAAATCCCTTGAATTGGTTAGTTTTCTACTTAAAACACATAATAATAGATCTACTACTAAAATAGGCCTTGGCGAATTTACCTTTGTTCTTACCTTCCAAATCTTAAATCCCGAATTGGATCCTTGCTTCTTTATTCTTTGTCGAAATCCCTATGTACCCATGTTAGATCCAATCTAACATTAAATCATAATAATATAGCTTATGGCCGAATGGTATTCATAACTTACCTTAGATCTTAGAAGTTCCGAAAGATACCTTCTTGTAGTTGACAATTTCTTAAATCCCCAAAACACCCTTCCATAACTCGGCCAAAATCCATAATAGAGATTAGTCCCCAAATTTTAGATAGGTTTAAAATATAAAAGAATTGAAACTAAACTTTGGATCTTACCCTTTTTAAGAAATCGGTAGCACCCTTGTTAAAAGCCCCTTAAAGAATCGGCCTTGAAGACTAGATGATAAAGTTTTAGCTTTTGGGATTTAATGGAGAAGTCGACTAGAGGTTCTCTTGGGGTATTTGGTTTCCACGAAAATAAGGAAAAGAAACTTGAGAATTTTGGCAATGGTGGACTATAGATTCGGCTTGACAAAAGAAAAAGAGAAGAGAAGAGAGGAGAGCACTCCGAAAATTCTACAGAGAGAGGAGGAGGAAGAAAAATTGATGAGTAGCCCTATTTCCTTCCTTTTATAGCCGAAACTACTCCTCGAATCCCCTACTTGGCCACCACTCTTCTTTATTTGATAGCTTTATCTCTTAATTTAAAATAATTAGAGAATAATCCTTTATTATCTCTTCAAAAATAATCCAAATTAAATCCCTTATTTATCACCTTATTAATCAAATATTAAAGAGAATAAAACTCCTCCTTTCTAGAAGGCTTGTGTCGTCCACCTCGTAGCTTCTAGAAGCAAAAATAAAACTTCTTTTATTTGCTTCCCAAGTGACTCGAACCTGTGCCCAACACCTTGCATGTGGCGCCATTTCCAGAGGCCCTAAGTGGCATCTTCAGCCCACTTTTCCAAGCCTGTTTGTGTGTCAAATTTCACAAACTTTTTCTTTTAAGGCCACCTTGCCTTAATTTCCTCTTTTAAACTTTAAAACTCGACATTTCTAAGTCATTTCTAAGTTTTCAAAAATTTTCGTTCGCTCTGTAAACTTGACATTTTCTTACATTTCCAAGTTTCCGAAATGTGCACTTTCCTATTTTGAATCATTTCCAAATCATTTCCATCCATTTCGTGTTTCCAAAAATGTTTACTTTCCATTTTTTTAACTTAACATTTCCATACATTTTCGTGTTTCCAAAATTGTTCAAAATTTATTCTTAGTACATAAAACATGTTACTTGCACAATTAAACCGAAACGCATAGGCCCTTTCCAGGATGTTACAATTCTACCCCCTTAAAATAATTTCGTCCTCGAAATTTTCTAACTAAAATAATTGAGGGTATTGTTGTCGCATTGCCTCTTCCGGTTCCCCACGAAGCTTCTTCCGATCCATGATTGCGCCATAACACCTTGACTAGAGGAACCGACTTCCTCCGTAGCACTTTCACATCACGTTCCAATATCCGAATCGGCTCTTCCTCGTAGGATAAGTCCGGCCTTAGCTCTACTTCTTCGACAGTACCACATGAGATGGATCCGATCGATATCGTCGTAGCATGGAAACATGGAATACGCCGTGCATCCGCTTTCAATTCCGATGGCAACTCTAATCGATATGCCATCGGGTCCAGCTCTCGCTTCAACACTGATAGGGCCCTATAAACCTTGGGCTTAACTTCCTTTGCGACCAAACCTCATCACCTTCTTCCAAGGCGAGACTTTCGTAAACACTTGATCTCCCACTTCAAACTCTATTTCCTTCCGTTTAAGGTCTGCGTCGACTTCGCCTATCGAGACTTCTTTTAACCGTGCCCGATTATCTCAACCTTCTCTTCGGGCCGCCACTAACTCGGGCCCAAAACTCGACGTTCTCCTAACTCACCCAACAAGTAGATGTTCGACATTTCGACCATACAACGCTTCATATGGTGCCATCCGAATGCTAGCCCGATAGTCATGTTGTTGTAGGCGAACTCACTAAAGGCAAATAGTCTTCCCAACTTCCTCGGAAATCCATCACACAACCTCTCAACATATCCTCCAACACTTGTATAACCTGCTCGATCGCCTGTCGATTGTGGATGAAAAGCCGTAGTGAAGTCTAACTTAGTGCCTAAAGCTTGATGAAGTGCCCTCCAAAACTGAGACGTAAACCTTGGGTCTCTATCTGAAATAATTGACACTGGCACTCCGTGCAACCTCACAATTTCCGCCACATATAACTTAGCCAGCTTCTGAAGAGAATAGTCAACTCTTACCGGGATGAAATGCGCGGACTTAGTCAAACGGTCCACTATCACCCATACCGAGTCCTTCTTAGTAGGCGTAAGGGGAAGCCCACTAACGAAATCCATGGTAATTCTCTCCCACTTCCATTGCGGAATCTCGATTGGTTGAACCAATCTCGATGGAACTTGGTGTTCACCTTAACTTGTCGACCGTCAAACATTTCCCCACAAATTCACCACTTCTTGCTTAAGATCGGACCACCAAAATTGTTCTCTTAGATCTCTCATGCATACTTAATGCCTGCGGGATGCATAGCATAAGGGCTACTATGTGCCTCCCAAAGAATCCTTTGTCTTAACTCCTTGTCCTTAGGCATACATGCCTTTCCCTTGATGCACAATACTCCTCATCATTAACACTATAATCCTCTAACTCTCCGCTCGCACTTGCCAGAACTTAGCACTTAGATCCTTATCAACCAATCGTCCCTCTTTCACCTCCTTCACCATGTGGGCTTGACTTGCAACTCGCCAACAAAGCTTCCATCATCGTACAAACTTAAGTGAGCGAACATAGCCCTTAGATCCGACACAACCTTCCGACTTAGGGCATCGGCTACCATATTCGCCTTGCCCGGATGATATTCTATCGAATGCGATCGTAGTCCTTCAACAACTCCACCCACCTTCGTTGCCTCAAGTTCAACTCCTTCGAGTCAACAGATACTTAAGGCTCTTGTGGTCCTGTAGATCACCGACCTTTCTCCATAGAGGTAGTGCCTCCAAACCTTAAGGGCGAAAACTATTGCTGCCAGTTCCAAGTCATGAGTTGGGTAGTTAACCTCATGAGGCCTTAGTTGCTGAGACGCATAAGCGACTACTTTTCCTTCTTGCATGTGGCGCCATTTCCAGAGGCCTTAAGTGGCATCTTCAGGCCGCTTTTCCAAGCCTGTTTGTGTGTCAAATTTCACAAACTTTTTCTTTTAAGGCCACATTACCTTAATTTCCTCTTTTAAACTTTAAAACTCGACATTTCTAAGTCATTTCTAAGTTTCCAAAAATTTTCGTTCGGCTCTGTAAACTTGACATTTTCTTACATTTCCAAGTTTCCAGAAATGTGCACTTTCCTTTTTTGAATCATTTCCAAATCATTTCCATCCATTTCCAAGTTTCCAAAAAATGTTCACTTTCCATTTTTTTTAACTTAACATTTCCATACATTTTCAGGTTTCCAAAATTGTTCAAAATTTATTCTTAGTACATAAAACATGTTACTTCGTACAATTAAACCGAAAACGCATAGGCCCTTTCCAGGATGTTACAGAATATGTGGGGCCAACCCATTTGTGGTACCTAACCACTGGTGACAGTCTGAAAGATCATATTTCCTCCCTCTTCTCATCATATCCCATTTTCATGTACATGTTTTACAATATGGTATGATCATGCTTAATGATTTAAATAACATGGCACATTCAGGTTCCATTATATGCATTTATCGATAGCAACCATAATAGACTTACTCGGAGTCCTCGCTTTTACCCACAAGGGTATTTTAGTGACCAAAAATGTCACTTCGGCTTTCAGACATACTAGCAACTACAAACTAACATATGAAGTGTGTGAGTGTTACACACCTGATAACACATAACACAATACTTTCTACGTCGACACTATCGTTGACAGGCACTACCGCTATCTGCCTACTATTCTGCTTAGAAGTCGGCCCACAACCCGGTGGCCAATCTCGAACCGCTGACACTGCTCGCTTCTTAAACTTAGGCGCTGGGTTTACAGGTCCAACCCCCTTCCTAGAATCGCTGGCATTTGAGTCCATGGGACAGATCTTTGGTCAGAAGACCGAGTTAACACGTAGAGTAAGATATGAATAGATTTACACGCTTAACTGAATAGATCTTCTTACCTAGATCGATAAAAGCTGAGGCTTTAGGCTTGATTTACAAGTCAAACGAATCCCGAAAGTCTCTAAAAAGAATGCGACACCACTTCCACCTATATTCGGCCAAGCATCTAACCACTAGACCAATTAGCCATTTTGGCTTTGGCATGAAAACCCGAAAGAGTGATAATGAAATAAGAGAAATCGCCCCTTACCTTAACCCACAGATTCGATCAACACCTAGGAAAAATCGGCACCACACCACCCTAAAGAAGATTTGGCAAAGGCTAGAGTAAAAGAGAATCAGATAGAAAAACCGAAAATAGAAATAAAGATCTTCAAATGGAGGCTTAGGAGTTTCGGCTTTTAGGGAAAAATGGAATAGGGAATGGAAGTTTGATGTTTCGGTTTTAAGAATAACAAATAGATAAGGAAAAAGATGAAAAATAAGTTTCGACTCTTAGGGAGATTGAGAGAAAACGCGAGAGAGAATGGCTAGGAGATTCAGCTATGGAGGTTCGGCTAAATCAAAAATAGAAGAGATGAGAAGAAGAAATGGGAATAAAGTTTCGGTTCTTGCCGATGCCAATGGAAGAAAAGAAAAGGGAAATGGTAAAATAATAGGGAGGTTCGGCTACAAAGTTGGAATGAAATGAAGGCAAAGAACCCAAGTTGCCGAAAGTTCGAGAGAGAGAAGAGAGAAAAGAAATTTGGTTGATCTCAAGAAGAATGAATAACACTCCACGAGAATTTCTGGCTACTCCAAAGAAATGCACTACACTGCAAGTGCAAAACCATCAACTATTGAAAAACACCACAAACGAATTAACACCTAAAGCTAACCCCTCTTGAATTTCTAAGACACCCAAAACCAAAACTAAACCGATCCCTTCCCTATACCAAGCATTTGAATTTTGGCCACTACCAAGCTCACATACCCATCCCCTATTTTCCTCTTCAAATTTCTCCTGATCACCCATTTGAAATGTTTTGAACACTTCAAACTCCACTTTTTCCTCTCTACCATTCAATCAAATTATTTGACTCAGTCCACTCCCCTTTCCTGAAGTGTCCCAGCCGAACTCTGCCTCTGGACTCTCTGACGCTAAAAAGAATTCCAAAATGAGCTCCTTGTGACTTGAACCTGCTCCCTCTCTGCTCCCTTGTGGTGGCACCTTCCAACCCCTTATGTGGCGTCACCTTGCCACTTTACCAACACTTTGCTTGTGCCATCCAAGTACAAACAATATCCCTTAAATCCTATCCAAGCTAGCTCTCCCCTGAAAGTGCCCAAAAAGTAAATTTTCTCTAAGGCTCCGGCTTACCCCTAGATCATTCCTGGACCCTAAAGCACTCTAAACTAACATGAAAAACATAGCATTCACACACAAACACATAAAATGCAAAGGCCCTAATTCAGGATGTTACATTAGTAGATTATTATACACGAACAAGGGTCAAAGTAAGTTTGTGTAACTAAATTGTGTTTATTTTTATGATTGAATTGAGTGTGGTATGTAACGCCCCGAATTTTGGGCCTAGAGATATGGGGTCTTGGGCATAGGGGTAGTGAGGAGTCGCACATATGTAGTAAGTTATGCAATCTAGTAACAAGAATAAGCCTGCTGGTTCAAGTGGTAAGGGAGTCTGTGTGTTGTGTGGAGGTCCTGTGTTCGAATCCCTGCGAAAGCTAGGGAGATATTTTGTGCACTTTTTTTTTCATTTAGATATTATTTTATTATAACAATTATTTGATATTTTTTTATGTTAAAAAATATTAATATTATTATTATTTTAATTTTCTATTTTGACATTTCTTCTCCCTTCTCCTCTCTGTTTTTCTTTCTTTTATTTTTTTTCTTATTGCTCAAACGTTTTTAACTGCGGTTTCGAGATTGTCGCTCCCCCGCCATTCTCTTCATCATCAAATTAGGTGTGGGATTCGAATCTTGTTACTACTTTCTGTTTTTAAATCAATTGCTATCTTGTTTTAAGAATCCCCTTTCTTTGGCATTTCATAGTTATGCATTACCCCTTCATTTTTTGAGTTTTTAGACAATAGAAGTGAAGGGAAATCATTGTTTTCTAATATATGTTGATAGGGTAAGGGTTAGGGACTGTTACGGTGGCCAAAACAGTGTTCTCGGGGCAGAACTGGGGTGGTTTCGTAGCTTCCCCGACGGCCACACGGGCGTGTGCCGAGGCACACGGCCGTGTGGATTTGTGAATTAGGGTTTCCGACCGATTTTCAGTGCCACACGGCCTGGCCACACAGGCGTGTGGCTGATTTGGGGATTTTTTTCGGAATCCACACGACCATGTCCTCTAAGTACAAGGGCGTGTGAGTTTGGGGAATTAGGGATTTGGAGTCACACGGCCTGGCCACATGGCCGTGTGACTAATTTGGGGCCTAGGGATTCCACATAGGTGTGTGTTATAGGACACACAGCCGTGTCTAATGGCCACACGGGCGTGTGACACCTTCACACTGCCGTGTCTGCCCTGCACCTAATATTAGGGAAATTGGACAGTGAGTTACACGGGTTGTTCACACGGACGTGTCCCTGCACCACACGGGTGTGTGCCTCTGTCACACGACCGTGTGCCTTTGTTACACGGCCGTGTGCCACCCCTCACACGGGCGTTTGAATCCCCACACGGCCTGGATTGCTCCACACGGTCGGAGCACACGAGAGTGTGGCCCTAAGTCGCCAAGTTCTGATTTTAGGGCAAATCGAATGCCATTGTGAGTTTATGTGTTCCAACCCCTCGACTAAGCTTACAAAGGGTTAATACAATTCTGTTCTGACTTCGAATTATGTACTGCTTGTAAGTGAATGTGTGCTATGCTAGATACTGAATCTGAGTGCATAGGTATGCACGTTTCAGAATCGATTGGTCGATCGTAAGTGACTACTTCGAATAATCGCTGAAATTGTATTCTGAATTGGTGCATCTGCATTCGTACATCTGCATACATATATTTGCATACATACATCTGCATATAAAGTATTTTGGGTTGGGATTTTTTGAAGAGAAGGAAGATTCATGATTTGGCAGTTTAACTGCATACTGAAGCCCCTAATACCCAGAGGGTTGAGGGTAGTCCCAATATCCTGAGGGTCGTGGATGATTTGACTATACTGTGGATTTCTGCAGTACATTGTACAACATAAACATCAGCATCGCTGCGTATCATTTACTGATATGGCAGTTTTACTGCAACTCATCGGTATAGCGAATTACCGCATTGCACTGTACCGCATGTACGTTAGCTACGCTACGTACCACTATCTGATCTAGCAGTTCATACTGCATGTCTGTACTGCGGTTTACCGTATTGCACAGTACAACTTATACGCTAGCTTTGCAGCATAATATATGAGACTGGCAGTTTATCTGCACACTGTTAGCCTCAATTCCCAGAGGGTCGAGGGCGGTCCCAATTCCCTGAAGGTCGAGGATAATGCTGATTATCATCGTTGCCGGGCAACCTGGGATGACATCCTATGGAGTATAAGGTTGGATGGGCTTTTCGAGGTCCTACTCGGAGTGCAGGGATGGGTGGGTTGATTAAATCCCCATAGTAAGTGTAGGATTGGACGGATATGGTATGTTGGCTGGATGGGTGGGTTATTTTATAACTCATTTGCACTCATATGCATCTGAATGAATCTATGTGACTGAATGTGACTGTACTACTCGACTGAAATGTCTGATTGATCAGTTTGGCTAAATGTGATATTATGACTGAATGTGATAATATGACTGAATGTGTTTCTGATTGACTGAAAGGCACGTGTGCCTATGCGATTTCTATAGACTTTCTCTATAAATGTCTGACTGAACTGTTATTGTGATAGTGTGATTGACTTGTGAACTGTTGCTATTGTATTTGAATAGCACGTGAGGTTAGGTGTGTCTGTTTGTTCCATATGACTGTAAGGTACATATGGTTTGTGTTTGATGTTGGGCGAACTCGCTTAACTGTTATCTATATGTAAGTGTGTTCTTCTTCTAAACTGCTTCTAGTTCCCTATTTCCATTTCTATAGTTAACTGATTTTGATCTCACACTGAGCTCGAGTAGCTCACCCCCTCTTCTATTTCCCTTTTTCAGGTACAGTTTTGGATTCTCTGGACTCAGTACGTGGAGGACTCGGACAGTCTTGGTGGAAATGAGTTATAAGCTTTTATTTTTAGGTTTAATTGTTATTCGTTTAAGTTGAACTGTAAAGATTTATAATACCGTGGTACCATTACTGTTTTAAACTTTGTTCGTACATTATGTTTTGTTACGTTTGCGAACGGTATTTTTAAACGATTAAACGTTTTGGTTTGTTTTGATATAAATATTTTCAGAAATGGAATTTTGAACGACTGGTTTTTGTTAAATTTTCCTACGATCACTTCGGTGATCAATGTAGCATCCTGGATTCAGTCTAGACTTCTAGGCTGGGTTTGGGGTGTTACATTTAGTGGTATTAGAGCCAGGTTTGCAAAAACTCGGCCTGTGTTTTCTACGTGGACGTGTGCGCAAATAAATAATTTTAAAAAATGTTTAAAAAACTGTACCATAAGAAATTGTAATGGTTTGAATTTTGTAAAGTGATTTACGGAAAAGACCTGTCTGAGACTCCGTTGCTGGTCTAGGTAGAAATTCGAAACTGTGATATTTGAACATTTAGATTTTTGTATTTATTCTGTGTGTGTTCTGAAAATATAGATTTTCAGAGTTAGCCATACGACTTACATGGAATCTAAGGGTAAATAGGATCGCGATGAGTCGTGATCTCCTCCGGGGTGTGAGACTGTTCAGGAACCAGTAGTCAATGTGAGTTCGCTAGCCCTGGGTACCGATAACCCAAAGGTTGATACTAAGGCACTGACCCAGTTGGTAAGGGAAGTGCTAGAGGAAGTGTTTGAGGCCAGAATAAGAGAAATTAGTGAAACACTCTAGGCTAGGTGCGTAGACTGTAAGAAGAAGAAAGATCACAGCTCTCCAAGGTTGGAGCCTCGTTCTGCGAAGCATGCTAGGATGCATCTGAACGATAGTAAAGGTAGTGCCGGTAGTGGCACGAGCATACCGTCTTGTAAGCACTGTAAGAGGCGCCATGCGGGCGATTGCTGAAGGAAGTTAGGAGCGTGTCTGAGATGCGGGTCTAGTGAGCATCGGGTTCTAGATTGTCCTCGGTGCTTTTGAGCCAGGTATGGTTAAGTGTGTTTGGATGTGTTTATTTGAGCTTTGAAATTGTGTGTACACGACAGCTGTCTGTCTGCTTCAGTGGTTGAGTGTTCTAGGTGTGTCTGAGAGGTTCTGGGTTCAAGTTTACTGTATTAGTGATTTGGTATCAGAGTGCGCAGCAGAAGCATAGTGGTGTAGTTGGTTATACGATCGTACTGTTAGTTGGAAATTTCGGGGACGAAATTTCTCTAAGGAGGTGTGAATTATAACGCCCCAAATTTTGGGCCTAGAGGTATGGGGTCTTGGGCATAGGGGCAGTGAGGAGTCGCACATATGTAGTGAGTTGTGCAATTTAGTAACAAGAATGAGCCTACTGGTTCAAGTGGTAAGGGAGTCTGTATGTTGTGTGGAGGTCCTATGTTCGAATCCCTGCGTGAGCTAGGGAGATATTTTGTGCACTTTTTTTTTTCATTTAGATATTATTTTATTATAATAATAATTTGATATTTTTTTATGTTAAAAATTATTATTATTATTATTATTTTATTTTAATTTTCTATTTTGACGTTTCTTCTCCCTTCTCCTCTCTATTTTTCTTTCTTTTGTTTTTTCTTATTGCTCAAACGTTTTTAACTGCGGTTTCGGGATTGTCGCTCCTCCGTTGTTCTCTTCATCGTCAAATCAGGTGTGGGATTCGAATCTGGTTACTACTTTCTATTTTTAAATCGATTGCTATCTTATTTTAAGAATCCCTTTTCTTCGGCCTTTCGTAGTTATGCATTACCCCTTCATTTTTGAGTTTTTAGACGATAGAAGTGAAAGGAAATCGTTGTTTTCTAATATATGTTGATAGGGGAAGGGTTAAGGACTGTTACGGTGGCTAAAACGATGTTCTCGGGGCTTAACTGGGGTGGTTTCGTAGCCTCCCCGACGGCCACACGGGCGTGTGCCGAGGCACACTGCCGTGTGGATTTGTGAATTAGGGTTTTCGATCGATTTTGGGTGCCACACGGCCTGGCCACACGGGTGTGTGGCCGATTTGGGGATTTTTTTCGGAATCCACACGGCCATGTCCTCTGAGCTCACGGGCATGTGAGTTTGGGGAATTAGGGATTTGGAGTCACACGGCCTGGCCACGCGGCCGTGGGACAGATTTGGGAAAATTAGGGCTCCCACATGGGTGTGTCCTTCGGGGCACACGACCGTGTGACTGATTTGGGGTTTAAGGATTCCACACGGGTGTGTGTTATGAGACACACGACCGTGTCTGATGGCCACACGGGCGTGTGACACCTTCACACGGTCGTGTTTGCCCTACACCTAATATTAGGGAAATTAGACAGTGAGTTACACGGCCTGTTCACATGACCGTGTCCCTGCACCACACGGGCGTGTGCCTCTATCACACGGCCGTGTGCCACCCCTTACACGGGTGTTTGGATCCCCACACGACCTGGATTGCTCCACACGGCCGGAGCACACGGGCGTGTGGCCCTAACTCGCCAAATTATGATTTTAGGGCAAATCGAATGCCATTGTGAGTCTATGTGTTCCAACCCCTCGACTAAGCTTACTGAGGGTGAATATGATTCTGTTCTGACTTCGAATTATGTACTTCTTGTAAGTGAATGTGTGCTATGCTAGGTACTGAATATGAGTGCATAGGTGTGCACGTTTCTGTAACTAATTGACTGACTGTAAGTGACTGCTTCTGAATGACTGCCTAAAATTGTATTCTGAATTGGTGCATCTGCATTCATACATCTGCATACATATATTTGCATACATACATCTGCATATAAACTATTTTGGGTTGGGATTTTTAAAGAGAAGGAAGATTTATGATTTGGCAATTTAACTACATACTGAAGCCCCTAATACCCAGAGGGTCGAGGGCAGTCCCAAAACCCTGAGGGTCGTGGACGATTTGACTGTATTGCGGATTTTCGCACTACACTGTAAATCATATACGTCAGCATCGCTGCGAAGCATTGACTGATCTGGAATTTTTACTTCAACTCATCGGTATAGCGGATTACTGCATTGCACTATACCGCATGTACGTTAGCTACGCTACGTACCACTATCTGATCTGGTAGTTCATACTGCATGTCTGTACTGCGGTTTACCGTATTGCACAGTATAGCTTATACGCTAGCTTTGCTACGTAATATATGAGACTGGCAGTTTATCTGCACACTGTTAGCCCCAATTCCCAAAGGGTCGAGGGCGGTCCTAATTCCCTGAGGGTCGAGGACAATGCTAATGATCATCGTTGCTGGGCAACTCGGGATGACATCCTATGGAGTATAAGGTTGGATGGGCTTTTCGAGGTCATACTCGGAGTTCAGGGATGGGTGGGTTGATTAAATCTCCACAGTAAGTGTAGGGTTGGACGGAGATGGTGTTTTGGTTGGATGGGTGGGTTATTTTATAACTCATTTGCACTTGTATGCATCTGAATGAATCTATGTGATTGAATGTGACTGTACTACTCAACTGAAATGTCTGATTGATCAGTTTGGCTGAATGTGATACTATGACTGAATGTGATAATATGACTGAATGTGTTTCGGATTGACTGAAAGGCACGTGTGCCTATGCGATTTCTGTAGACTTTCTCTATAAATGTCTGACTGAAATGTTATTGTGATAGTGTGACTAACTTGTGAACTGTTGCTATTGTATTTGAATAGCACGTGAGGTTAGGTGTGTCTGTTTGTTCCATATGACTGTAAGGTACATATGGTGTGTGTTTGATGTTGGGCGAACTCGCTTAACTGTTATCTGTATGTAAGTGTGTTCTTCTTCTGAACTGCTTCTAGTTCCCTATTTCCATTTCTATAGTTAACTGATTTTGATCTCATACGGAGCTCGAGTAGCTCACCCTCTCTTCTATTTCCCCTTTTTAGGTACAGTTTTGGATTCTGGATGCTGGACTCTGTACGCGGAGGACTCGAACAGTCTTGGTGGAAATGAGTTATAAGCTTTTATTTTCAGGTTTAATTGTTATTCGTTTAAGTTGAACTGTAAAGATTTATAATACTGTGGTACCATTACTATTTTAAACTTTTTTCGTACATTATGTTTTGTTACATTTGCGAAAGGTATTTTTAAACGATTAAATGTTTTGGTTTGTTTTGATATGAATATTTTCAGAAATGGAATTTTGAACGACTTGTTTTTGTTAAATTTTCCTACGATCACTTCGGTGATCAATGTAGCATCCTTGATTCGGTCTAGACTTCTAGGCTGGGTTTGGGGTGTTACATGGTATGTATTTATGTGAATTATATAAATGTTATAAATGTATGAAATAATCACATGTTCGATAATGTCCGGAAAATGTTAAGTTCCGTTTGAATAATGAAATTCGATGGATACATGATTTCCCATATTGAATATGGTCCTGTATATGTTGCGGACAGAATATAGCTCGGACGAGCAATCCTGTTATAAGCCCTCTCGAGCGTCCTGTTATATAGTTCTTGCGAGCATCTTGGTCGGTAGTCATCCTGCATGTGTTGCATACTACCGCAGCTCTTTGTGAGCGTCCTGTTACACGATTCGATTGGTTGTGATCCAGAATTTATTACGGACACAAACGCAACTCTTCGTGAGCATCCTGATATAGGCTCTTATGAGCTTCCTGACATGGCTCGCTTGAACTCCCTATTGTGTTATCCGGAGCTCCCTGCTAATAACTCTTCAGAGTTACTTGTTAAGCTTAATGAGCTTCTTGTTCTAAACTCTTATGAGTTTCCTGTTTAGCCCGGATAAGCATCCTGTTACATGGCTCATCTGAGCATCCTGTTATACGGCTCGAGAGTGTGCTTCCTGATTATATGCCCTAAAGGGTACCCCTGTATATGAATTGACGGGTCACTGATTTGTATACATCGAGTATACTACATGGGTATCCACCGATATTTCAATGATTCAATGGATAAAACTCTTGATGAAAGAAAATATGAGCAAATATGAGTCATCTCTCAAATACCCTAAAATACTTGGAAATATTTATATGATGAGCTCATCTCTGTTTTCTTGATATTCATGAGAATTATAAGACTAACTTTTTTGATGAGAACTTGTGTTAGGCATTTGGCTAAAATGTTTTGGAATACATGATATATATATATTTATTTATACGAGCATGATTGGTATGTTAAATTCTTGTTATACGAACTTACTAAGCATTGAATGCTTACTATGTTTAATTTTCCTCTATTTTATATTGCTCGGAAGCTCGCTAGGGTTGGAAATCGGTCGGAGCATCATCACACTATCCTTCATCTCATTTTGGTACAAATAGCAAACTTATTTTAGTATAATGACATGTATAAGCTAAGTTAGGTAAAATAATGAAATGTTTTGTTGTAACTAGTCATTGGAATGGCTAGTGGAAAGTATATTTTGATGTAATTATATAAAGCCATATCTTGTTTGATGTGTGTTGGAATGGTTAAATGGTAGAAGATATATATAAAACAAATGATAAATGGATTTGTGTTCGTATAATTGAATAACTTGCAAATAAACATAAATGTAATTGTGGAAATTTAAACATTTGATCATATGTGTTAATATAAAATACATAATACTTGTTATTGGCTTGGTATATATGTACCAGATTGGTTTGAAAATATGTTGAAGTGTTCATGTAGGTGCAAGGTAAAAAGGGTGAAAAATAAGGCTTGGAAAAATGGTATTATTTTGTCCACACAGGCAGACACACGGGCGTGTGTCTCAACCGTGTGTGACACACGGCTATGCGCACGGGCGTGTGGTTTGGCCGTGTGTCCCCTTCATATTAAAAATCTAGAAACAGAATGCTCAGAATTGAGCACACAGGCAGAGACACGGGCGTGTGTCTTAGCCGTGTGAGACACATGGCCCAGCACATGGGCGTGTGTCCTGGCCGTGTAACCCCTGCCCTAATTTTCAAAAATTAAATTGTCCACATGGTCTTGCAGACGGGCGTGTGACTGGCTATGTGACCCAAGTCAGAGAGTTACACGGGTAAGCACACGGGCTGGAACACGATCGTGTGCCTCACATCGAATGCCCACACGACCTGAGACACGGGCGTGTCATTAGCCGTATGAACCACACGGCCTGACCACACGGGTGTGTGTCCCCTGCACCTAAGAAAAATTTTAAGATTTCATGAAAAAGTTTTTGTGATCTCGGTTTAGTCTCGACTCATTCTAATATGTATTTTGGGCCTTGAGGACCCATATAAGGGACTTTATGATTGATTGTGATTGATTTTTGAAAATGAATAGTAAATGACATCAATTAATTGTAATTGAACTGTAAACTCCAGTAATATTCTGTAACCCTATTTCGACGATGGATACGGGTTAGGGATGTTACACTCTATCTGTCAACTCTTGCAGTTGTGCTTTCAACTCTTTTAACTCGGTAGGATCTATTCTGTAAGGTGCTATCGATATTGGTGATGTTCCCAGTACAAGTTCTATAGCTAACTCAACCTCTCTGACCGGCGGTAATCCAAGTAACTCCTCTGAAAACACATTGGGATACTCGAAAACCACTGCCACTGATTCAAGCTTCGATTCAGACACTTTAGTATCCAATAAATAAACAAGGTAAGCATTGCAACCTTTTCTCACATATTTTTGCGCTGACTTAGCTGATATAACAATAGGCAACCCACTCGGATTATTTGATTCAATACAAAGCGTCTCACCGTTTTGACATTTTAATACGATAAGCTTTTGTCTACGGTTTACAACAGCATCATGCAGAGTTAGCCAATCCATACCTAGAATCACATCAAATTCATCAAATGGTAATAACATCAAATCAGCCGGAAAACTGTAACCCCGTGTCATCAGAGGCAGTTCTTGCAAACTTTATCAACTAGCACATACTGACCTAAGGGGTTTGATACTTTAACCACGAATTCAGTGGACTCAACATGTAAAATTTTACTAGATACTAAATTCGTGCAAACATATGAATGGGTTGATCCTGGATCAATCAAAGTAGTAACATCAATATCATAAATAGAGAAAGTACCGGTAATAACATCTGGCGCAGAAGCATCCTCGCGAGCGCGAATAGCATAAGCCCTAGCTGGTGCTTGTGCTTAGGATCTCACAGCAGAATCTTTTGTAACACCACGGCTACCATTCAAATTTTTGGGATTACGATGTGGTCTACCTCTCGCAGCTGTGTTGCTCGGCCTCGTAGTTTGAAGTTTCTCTTTCTCGAATTTCTCTGGACAATCTCTAATATAGTGGTCTAAGGAACCACACTCGAAACACGCTTCGTTCTTCACTTTACACTCACCATAATATGGTCTGTTATAGTGCTTAGACTTGGGTCTAGCATCTCTAACACTACCCACACTCGCTACAGATGTAGCTTGAGGTTTTGGACTGGAGCGTTGGGTATCTCTGTCTCTACTGGAATGACCCACAGAAGTTGTAAAACGGTTGTGATGTTCTTTTGATTTCTTTGATACTGACTGATAGGATTTCCCAGTCGATCTCTTTCTCGAGTCTCTAGCTTCAAAATCAGCACGTCTTTTCTCTTTACTTTGTTCTTCAGCCTTATGTGCCCGATCAACCAGTACAACAAACTCTTTCAGCTCCAGAATTCCAACCAAAAGCTTAATGTCTTCGTTTAATCCATCTTCAAATCTCTTGCACATAGCAGTCTCAGTCGAAATACACTCCCAAGCATATTTGCTCAATCTGACAAATTCTTGCTCGTATTCTGATACAGCCATACGACCCTGTTTGAGCTCCAAAAATTCTTTACGTTTCTGATCCAGAAACCTCTGACTGATATATTTCTTTCGAAACTCGATTTGGAAAAATTCCCAGGTGATCCGCTCTCTTGGCACAATTGAAATCAACGTGTGTCACCACTAATACGCTGAATCTTTTAGTAATGATACCGCACATTTAACACATTCAGTCGGTGTACAGGATAGCTCATCAAAAACCCTGATCGTATTCTCTAACCAGAATTTAGCTCTTTCGGGATCATCCTTGGCTGTACCTCAGAATTCTTCAGCCCCGTACTTATGTATCTTATCAACAAGAGGCTTACTAACTCGGACTGATTCCATACCTTGAGGAATAACGGGAGCCAGTTGGGGAGTAGGAGGGGTGGAGTTGTTGAGCAGTCGGGTTCATCCGTACGAACTCAGTGAACCATTCATTCATCATTTGGAAGAAAGTTTCCTAAGCCTCTCCTCTCTGACCCTTAGATACGGGCCTCGCACCGCTTGAAACTACTCCGTGAACGGAGGCTTGAGCGTTGCTCTCTACTTCATCGAAATCAAATCGGTTGGACGTCATTGCTATTTGAAAACATGATTTAAAACGGCCAGGAGATATCACACTATCACATGTTATATAGTGGCATGTATAGCTAGACTCGTACACGCTATGTTTAGTACGAGAATCGACTAAACTGTGGCTCTGATACCAATAAATGTAACACCCCTAACCCGTATCTTTTGCCAAAACAGGGTTACAGAGCATTACCGAAGATTACAAATCAAACGGACAAAAATTATAAACATTTCATAATATATTAACAATCACATCAGAACCAATCAAAATCATATATATTGTCCCTTATACAAGCTCGCGGGGCCCTAAATATGCATTAGAAACAAGTCGGGACTAAATCAGAAACTCAGAGAATTTTTCAGAAAATATTGAAAAATTTTAAAGCGTTGGGGTCACACGACCAATGACATGCCCGTGTCTTAGGCCGTGTAGGCATTCAAAATAAGGACACATGGCCATGTCCCAGCCAATGTCCGTGCCCGTGTAACTCACTGACTTGGGCTACACGGCTAAGCCACATGCCCATGTGCTAGGCTGTGTACCCTTCGAAGTAATCTCGCACGCCCATGTGCCAGGCTGTGTAACAGCCTGATTTGTAACCCTTTGAAAACTACAGGGGACACACAGCCGTGTCACCTGGCCATATGTCACACACGGCTGAGCCACACGCATGTGTCTCTGCCCTTGTGGACGAAAATAGGCCATTTTATAAGCCATATTTCTCACCCAATTTGGCACAAACCCGGCCTAGACGTTATGGCCGAATCGGGTGATGTCACAAGGATTGAGTTTTGGAAACATTGCTGCTCGATAAATCATCCAAGTTCTATAACTATTACTGATAACGTTATTTAATTAATTCATTTACCAAAACAATATTTGCAGCAGAGATTTTAAAACCGTTACATTTTGAAAAATCCAATTCGTACTTTCAGAAAAACCTTTGATCTCGTAAAACCGTAATTTTAGTCAAACGGCACTATAAAAGTTAAAACATAACCAAAACCAAATAAAAATTTAAACAGTCCAGAGAGTCCAACAATTACAAAACTCCCAGAAATAATCCGAAATTAAATAAAACCATAATTTAAAGTCAATTCACGAACTTGTGGTCACCGTGAGACTCTGTCGCACCGATCCGCCTAAGTCTGTGGATTACCTAACAAAATAGACAAACAGAAGTGAGTTTACGTAAACTTAGTGTGTAACCCAACAAAATTAAGCAAGCAAACATATAGTTTCATAAACATAGTCAAAAGCAGATATAGTGTCAGATTCAGAATCAGATCCAGAAGCAGACATGCATAAATCCTACCCCCATCCTCTACACACCATCTCCGACCATCCCATCACACCATGTAGGGTTAAAAACACCCACCCATCCCTACACACCAACTTGTGCCATTAAGACACGTATCAGAATATATGCAGCCATGCTGCCAGAGTATAGGCGATGAACGACGATCAGAATACTTCCTCTTCAAATACAAATCCCACCCCAAATCAGATACAGAATTATCGGATTAAACATGCTCGACATGCTTTTAAACAAATAACAGATATACATATAGCAATACAGTCAGGCATACATTTAGTATCCTACTCAATCAGTCTATCAGTGTATCATAACATTCAGAATAAGGTTTAAATAGCCCTTACCGACCCTACAGTAGGCCCACAGTCCATCAGAGCGACCCGTGCGACCCTAGGAAAAATTTAAGAATTATGGGCCCACATGCCCGTGTGGGCTCGCACGCCCAGATTGGCCTTTGCCCGTGTGGCCCACACGGCCTGGCTCAAAGTCCACACTCCCGTGTGACATGCCCGTGTGGGCCTACACGCCTGTGTGGCCCACACACCCAACTTGGCCATGCCCGTGTGACCCACACGGCCACACTCGAGCCACCACACGGCCGTGTCTTGCGCACGACCATGTCTACGTCGATCACACGGTCGTGTCTAGCACACAGCCATCCACACGGGCGACCATACGCCCATGTGGCGTCAAAACTGTAGTTTTTTAGCTTTTGTTGAAGCCTCATTTTCTGCGTTTTGGGTACACACCTGGTTTTGATTTGACACGAAATCACACCTGTAACATCCCTTACCCGTATTGGACACCGGAACCGGGTACGAGGCATTACTATACTTAACTTGCTCAATCATGCAACATCGATTCATAAAATTTTGTTTCAATTTAAAACTTTTCATTCAAGACCTTGATGTCCTTATTATAAGTCTACGAGACCCTAAACTTGTACCCAGAATGATTTGGGACCAAACCTGAAACTTTTGAACACTTAAACAATTTTGACATAAAACAGGGCCACACGTCCGTGTGAAGGATGGAACAAGCCCGTGTGGCATATCAAATGCCCGTGTTCCACACCCGTGTGGAATTATTTTCAAATTCGAACCTACAGGGGTTTTCACACGGCCGGACACACGCTCGTGTCTCTGGCCCGTGTCCCTCACATGGCCTCGACACACCCGTGTCTTAGCCCATGTGCCAAAAACCTTGGCATTCTGTTTATGACATCATCACCTCACTAAGGTCACACGGCCAAGGCATACGCTCGTGTCCTTAGACCGTGTGTCGAATTAAATTCATAATTTCATGTGCAGGCTTCACACGGCCTGGGCAGAAGCCCATGTCTATGGCAGTGCCTTCCACACAGCTGAGACACACGTCCGTGTCTCTGCCCGTGTGTTTACTACTGAGCATACTGACTTGCCAACCTAGCATGCATGGGGACACATGACCAATTAACACGCCCATGAGGCTGACCGTGTGTCACACACGGCCTAGACACACGCCCGTGTGTCTACCCATGTGGACAATTATATGGCTATCTACCCAGCCATTTGCCACCCTACAAAGCAATCACACTTATCCCAAATCAATTCAACATACATCATGACCATAAGACACTTCTAAGAACTAAAAATTAAGACATCCACACAAGCGTGCATTTCATGAATTTCATCATCATTGAATATAAGGACTTGTCAAGTATTGGCCAATTTCCAATGACCATTTACAAAATGAATTGAACAACATTAATAGACAACACTTTGGCTAACAAATATGACATAACAAAATAACCAAGTCCTATACATGCCATACTCAAAATGAATCTAACTTGGCTATACCAAAAAGTAGTCGATACTGTGATTTTCGAACTCCGACGTTCCACAAATTCTCGAGTTA
The DNA here is from genome assembly GCA_025698515.1 of Gossypium sturtianum. Taxonomy (NCBI): domain Eukaryota; kingdom Viridiplantae; phylum Streptophyta; class Magnoliopsida; order Malvales; family Malvaceae; genus Gossypium; species Gossypium sturtianum. The sequence continues at coordinate 112,013,130 of CM046952.1, forward strand.
ACTTGGCAATGCTACAAGGAAAAGGGAAATGAGAGGGGTAAGCATAAAGCTTAGTAAGTTTACATGAAATAAATAGCAACATAAAGCTCGTAATGTCATCCATCCATTGCATTGAATAAAAAGACAAGTCTTAGGTTCTTTTCCATAACTTACCCATACTTACTCTTACCGATTACATATCATGCGACATATCGTAAACCATTCTCGTGAATTTCTCACATATACCTGTATCACTTCATCACATAGTCTTAGCATTAATCTCAGCTCTATCATAAGCTTAACTATTTACCCCATTGAATCACTTGGGATATTCAAGGAGACATGATCGTCCTCATTCACATAATTACGACGCCAATGCCACATCCCAGAGGTGGTCTTACGTGGGGTCACTTCTAGATGCCGATGCCATATCCCAGATATGGTCTTATACGGGATCTCATATCGATTGTCGATGCCATATTCCAGATATGGTCTTATACGTTTTTCATATTCAATGCCGATGCCATATCAAAGATATGGTCTTATACGAGATTTCAATTTGGTACCGAGGCCATGTCCTGGACATGGTCTTATACGGGACCTTACCCATCTCAAGTCTTGATGATATAGTTCTCTCATTTATTTAAGTCCAACCGAGACTTCAACATCACAATTTTCATCATTTTCTCACACAACACCATTATTCAAATTCATAGACATATCATACATCTTCACAATTATCAAATATTTAAAGTCATACTAACATGGCGTTGAGCTTATTACACGCAAACTTACCTCGATTTCAAAATAGGCTAGATTGCGGATCTAGTCCGGTACTTTGCCTTTTCCTCGGTCGATGTTAATTTTTCGCTCTTCTTGATCTATAATAACAATTTAGCTCATTTAATCGCCACATTAATAAATGCATATCAATAATCAAAATTTTGGCAAAATTTCCATTTTGCCCTTAAGCTTTCACAAAATGACCATTTTACCCCTAGGCTCAGAAATCAATTCTAATCAAATTTCTTTCGTTAAAGAGCCTAGGTGAACATTTATTACTCTTATGGCAGCCCTCAATACTCATTATTTCACACATTTACCACATATTTTACAACCTTTACAAAAAGGTCCTTTTAGGTGTTTTCATGGTAACACCTTTTACAAAAGTTGTTTATTTAACAACTATGACTCATTTTCTTCCATAAAAATGCAGCAAACAACTTAAAAGCTCACATGGAAAAACTTTAAACTTTCAACCATTTTGCAAAATAGTCCCCTCTTTAGCTAGCTTAAGCTTTAGGGGTTCCAAAAGTACAATTATTATCAAGAAAAATCACCAAAGTCACTTACTTTCAAAGGTGAGAAGTTGCTGAAAATTTTGAGCTCCCAAACCCCTATTTTGCTTTTTTTTCAGTGGAGAAGATGGAGAGAAAAGCTGATATCTTTTCTTTCTTTATTTTTATTCTATTTCTAGACAACTTACCACCTAATCCACCAACTTGATAAATTTGACATCTTTTTGTTCCCTATGACCGGTCAACCATTTCTAGAGGGGTTAATTTGCACTTTAAGGACCTCCAATTAATATTCTATAGCTATTAAACATCTCTAGCTTGTAAAATAGAACTTTCGCACTTTATGCGATTTAGTCCTTTTTCGCAATTAAGCATGCAATCGCTATAATTAAAGCACCAAAATTTTCATGCACCTATTTAATCATGCTCTAACTCATAAAATATCATCAAAATAATTCTCTCCGACCTCGGGTTAGTGGTTCTGAAACCACTGTTCCGACTAGCCCCTAAATCGGGCTGTTACAATTCTCCCCCTTAAGAATTTTCGTCCCCAAAAATTTTACCGGTGAAAAGGTTGGGATATTGGTTTCTCATAGTCTTCTCGGGCTCCCATGTAGCCTCTTCTACCCCGTGCCTTTGCCATAGGACTTTCACAAGAGATATGCTTTTGTGTCTCAACTGTTTGACCTCTCGGGCCAAAATCTTAACTGGCTCTTTGCCATAAGTCATGTCCGGTCGAATCTCTACCTCTGATGGTACAATCACATGTGAAGGGTCTGAACGGTATCAGCGTAACATAGACACGTGGAAGACATCATGAATCTTTTCCAGCTCAGGTGGCAAAGCCAAACTATAAGCTACTGGCCCTATCCTCTCGGTAATCTCATAAGGTCCGATAAAACGCGGACTCAATTTGCCTTTCCAGACAAATCTGAGGACTTTCTTCCATGGTGATACTTTCAGAAACACTTTATCACCTACTTGAAATTCAATCTCTTTCCGTTTCAAATTCGAATAGGACTTTTGTCTATCTGAGGCAGCTTTTAGACACTCACGTATTACCTTTACATTCTCTTCGGTTTCTCTGACTAAATCGACCCCGTGAATCTGATTCTCTCTGAGTTTGGTCCAATACAAGGGTGTTTGGCCCATACAATGCCTCATAAGGTGCCATCTTCAAACTCGATTGAAAGCTGTTATTGTAGGGAATTCCACCAACGGTAAGTATTTCTCCCAATTACCTTGGAATTCCAAAACACAACATCGAAGCATGTCTTCAAGTATTTGTATTACTCTTTTTGACTGCCCGTCGGATTACGGATGGAAAGCTGTGCTAAAGCTCAATTTTGTGCCTAAGGCCTCTTGTAACTTTTTCCAAAACCGTGACATAAATCTCGGATCTCTATCTGAAATAATCAACAATGGTACACCGTGAAGTCTTACTATTTCTGACACATACAAATCTGCTAACTTTTCAAGCAAATAGTTGACCCGTACTGGTATGAAATGGGCTAACTTCGTAAGTCTATCAACCACGACCCATACGGCATCCTTCTTTTTCGATGACAACGGTAAACCCATCACGAAGTCCATAGTAATACGATCCCACTTCCACTCGGGAACCATAATAGGCAGAAGTAGACCCGAAGGTACTTGGTGTTCAGCCTTCACTTGTTGACAAATAAGGCATCTCGATATAAAATCAGAAATGTCTTTCTTCATACACCGCCACCAATACCATTTCTTCAGGTCATTATACATCTTAGTACTGCTTGGATGTACAGACAAACATCCGTTATGTGCTTCGTGCAAAATTTTTCGAATAAATTCATCATCTTTGGGTACACAGACCCTATTTCGGAACATCAAACATCCATCAGGACTTATTCGGAAGTCCGACTCAACATTTGACTCACATTGAACTCTTTTAGTTTGTAAATAATTGTCGCCTTTCTGAACTTCACAGATCTCTTGAAAAAACATCGATCTAGCCCTCAACTTGGCTAAAATAGAACCATCATCTAACAAAGCCATCCGTGTATTCATGGCTTTCAGCGCAAACAAGGATTTCCTACTCAAGGCATCGGCGACCACGTTCGCCTTTCCTGGATGGTAGTCAATCACTAACTCATAATCCTTTATTAGCTCTAACCATCTTCTCTGCCTTAGATTCAACTCCTTTTGAGTCATCAAATACTTTAGGCTTTTATGATCCGTGAACACCAGACATTTCTCACCATACAAATGGTGTCTCCAAATCTTTAGTGCAAATACAATTGCAGCTAACTCCAAATCGTGGGTCGCGTAATTCTTCTCGTGTAGCTTTAATTGTCTAGAGGCATAAGCTATCACCATGCCCTCTTGCATGAGTACACAACCTAAACCACTCAGAGATGCATCGCTGTAAACCACAAATTCCTTTCCCAGCTCCGGTTGCACTAAAATAGGAGCTTTAGCCAACAACGCATTTAGTTTCTCAAAACTCCGCTGGCACTTTTCTGTCCATTCAAACTTTACATCTTTTTGTAGCAATTTTGTCATCGGAGTAGCTATCATGGAAAATCCCTTGACAAAACATCTATAGTAGCCAGCTAGGCCCAGGAAACTCCTAACTTCGGTTACATTCCTTAGTGGCTTCTAATCTACAATTGCTAAGATCTTACTCGGGTCGACTCTAATTCCATCTCCTGAGACAATGTGCCCCAAAAACCCAACTTCCTTAAGCCAAAATTCACTTTTACTAAACTTGGCATATAATTGTTTATCCCTCAAAATTTGCAGAACCGTTCTCAAATGCATAACGTGCTCGTTCTCATCTAGAGAGTAGATCAATATATCATCGATAAAGACTACCATAAATTTATCCAAATACGGCCGAAAGATACGATTCATCAAATCCATGAAAACTGCAGGGGCATTTGTTAAACCAAAAGGCATGACCAAAAATTCATAGTGGCCATACCTTATCCGAAATGTAGTTTTCGGCACATCCGAGTCCTTGACTCTCAACTGATAATATCCAGACCTCAAGTCTATCTTGGAGAACATCGTGGCTCCCTTCAATTGGTCAAATAAATCATCGATTCTTGGCAACGAGTACTTGTTCTTTACAGTTACCTTATTGAGCTACCGATAATCTATACATAACCTCATGGAACCATCTTTCTTTTTCACAAATAAAACAGGAGCACCCCACGGAGAATAACTCGGTCTTGCAAAGCCTTTGTCCTTTAATTCTTGTAACTGTGCCTTCAGTTCTTTTAGCTCGGTTGGAGCCATTCTATATGGAGTAATAGAAATGGGGGCAGTACCAGGAGCTAAATCAATCCCAAATTCAATCTCTCTAACCGGAGGTAGTCCCGGCAATTCCTCGGTGAAAACATCCGGATACTCATATACTATGGGCACTGATTCAATTCTTGTATCAGTCTCTCTAGCATTCATCACAAAGGCAAGGTAAGCTTCGTACCCCTTTCTTAGATATTTCTGCGTCAGCAAGGAAGATGTCACTACTGGCAATCTGTGTTGCTCATCTGATTCAACACGAATAAGATCCCCACTTTCACACTTTAACTCAATAAACTTCCTTCCACAGTTCACTATCACATCGTGAGCAGCTAACCAATCCATCCCAAGGATGACATCAAATTCATCAAACGGTAATAACATGAGATTAGCCAGAAAATAATGACCCCTAATCATCAAAGGGCAACCTTTGCATACTCTATCGACTAATACACATTTGCCTAAGGGATTTGACACTCTTATCACAAATTCAGTAGACTCTACAGGCATATTCATGCTAGAGACTAATTTCATGCAAATATACGAGTGGGTAGATCCCGGATCAATCAAAGCTATAACATGAGTATCATAAAGAGAAAATGTACCTGTAATTATGTTGGGGGAGGACGCCTCTTTGCGAGCACGAATGGCATATTTTCTCACCGGTGCTCTACCCTCAGCTCTTGCAGTCTACTCTCTAGATGTATTCTTACTACTCATTTTATTTTTTGGGTTTCTCTGGGGTCTTCCCCTAGCAGTACCTCCCAGTCTTGCACTCTGAGGTTTCTCTTTCTCACCCACCTCGGGGCAAACTTTGATAAAATGGTCTAGGGATCCACACTTGAAACAAGCTTTCTCATTTGCTCGACACTCCCGGGATGACGCTTATGCGACATCGCGGACATTTCATTTACATCTTACGAAATGCCCAACACTAGCAATCAAGTAGTCTCGAGCTTTAAACCCGAGCATCTGTTTCTACCCTTACTTTTGCTCAAAAATCTAGCTGAAGTGGCCGATCGAATAGTGAAATCTCTTGACTTCTTGGATGAGGATTGGAATGACTTGCCTAATAGTCTCTTCTGCGAGTCGCGAGACTCGTTTTCAGCCTTCCTTTTCTCTTTAACCAGTTCCTCAGCCTTACAGGCTCTATCTATCAGCACCACAAATTCTTTTAGTTCGAGGACACCAACAAACAAACAAACATCCTCATTTAACCCATCCTCGAACCTTTTGCACATGATGGCTTCTGTCGATACACACTTTCGAGCGTATTTGCTGAGCCTTACAAACTCACGTTCGTATTCAGTCACCGTCATCCGACTTTACTTTAGCTCCAAGAACTCCTTTCTTTTCTGGTCAATGAACCTTTAACTAATATACTTCTTCCGAAACTCCTCTTGGAAGAATTCCCAGTTAACTTTCTCCTTTGCTACCACCGACACAAGGGTGTTCCACCACTGATAGGCCGAATCTCTCAAGAGAGATACCACACACTCCATGCACTCTTCAGGTGTGCATGACAACTCGTCAAATACTCTGATGGTATTCTCAAGCCAGAATTCCGCCCTCTCCTAGTCATCATCTTTACTAGCCCAAAATTCCTCAACTCTTTGTTTCTGGATCTTATCGACCGGAGGCCTTTCTCTTCTTACTACCTCTACCACTTGGGGAGCTACAGGGGTAGGCTGAGGAATAGGTGGGGGTGGGGGTTGAGCATTAGGATTTGCTCGAATATACTCAGTGTACCAATTGCTCATCATATGGAGAAAGGCTTCTCGAGCCTCTTCTCCCTGACCTAAAGTATCGGGTCTACTTTCTACTGGCGCAGTCCCTTGCGCGGGAGCCTCCGCATTACTTGCAGCATCACCGGCTGCATTTCGGTCGGGATCCATTTACTATATAAAAACACAATTCAAATCGTCAGGAGTCGTCACACTATCATTATGAAAATATTCATACATATGGCATGTATAGCTAGACTCATACTTACGCTACGTTAGTCCGAGAATCGACTAAACTGTAGCTCTGATATCACTAAATGTAACACCCCTTACCCGTATTCGAAACCAGAACTGGGTACGAGGCATTACTATACTTAACTTGCTCAATCATGCAACATCGATTCATAAAATTTTCTTTCAATTTAAAACTTTTCATTCAAGACCTTGATGTCCTTATTATAGGTCTACGAGACCCTAAACTTGTACCCGGAAGCATTCGAGACCAAACCTGAAACTTTTGAACACTTAGACAAACTTGACATAAAACAGGGCCACACGCCCGTGTGAAGGATGGAACACGCCCGTGTGGCATATCACATGCCCGTGTTCCACACCCGTGTGGAATTATTTTCAAATTCGAACCTATAGGGGTTTTCATACGGCCGGACACAGGCCCGTGTCTCTGGCCCGTGTCCCTCACACGGCCTCGACATGCCCGTGTCTTAGCCCATGTGCCAAAAACCTTGGCATTCTATCTATGACATCATCACCTCACTAAGGTCACACAACCAAGGCACACGCCCGTGTCCTTAGACTGTGTGTCGAATTAAATTCCTAATTTCAGGTGCAGACTTCACACGGTCTGGGCATACGCCCATGTCCATGGCCGTGCCTTCCACACGGCTGAGACACACGGTCAAGTCTCTGCCTGTGTGTTTATTACTGAGCATACTGACTTGCCAACCTAGCATGCATGGGGACACACGGCCAATCAACACGCCCATGGGGCTGACCGTGTGTCACACACGGCCTAGACACACGCCCGTGTGTCTACCCGTATGGACAATTATATGGCTATCTACCAAGCCATTTGTCACCCTACAAAGCAATCACACTTATCCCAAATCAATTCAACTTACATCATGACCATAAGACACTTCTAAGAACTAAAAATTAAGACATCCACACAAGTGTGGATTTCATGAATTTCATCATCATTGAATATAAGGACTTGTTAAGTATTGGCCAATTTCCAATGACCATTTACAAAATGAATTGAACAACATTAATAGCCAACACTTTGGCTAACAAAATAACCAAGTCCTATACATGCCATACTCAAAATGAATCTAACTTGGCTATACCAAAAAGTAGTCGATAGTGTGATTTCCGAACTCTGACGTTCCACGAATTCTCTAGCTAACTTGGCAATGCTACAATGAAAAGGGAAATGAGAGGGGTAAGCATAAAGCTTAGTAAGTTTGCATGAAATAAATAGCAACATAAAGCTCGTAATGTCATCCATCCATTGCACTGAATAAAAACACAAGTCTTAGGCTCATTTCCATAACTTACTTATACTTACTCTTACCGATTACATATCATGCGACATATCGTAAACCATTCTTGTGAATTTCTCACATATACCTGTATCACTTCATCACATAGTCTTAGCATTAATCTCATATCTATCATAAGCTTAACTATTTACCCCATTGAATCACTTGGGATATTCAAAGAGACATGATCATCCTCATTCACATAATTACAACGCCAATGCCACATCCCAGATGTTGTCTTACGTGGGGTCACTTCTAGATGTCGATGCCATATCCCGGATATGGTCTTATACGGGAACTCATATCGATTGTCGATGCCATATTCCAGATATGGTCTTATACGTTTTTCATATTCATGGTCGATGCCATATCGCAGGTATGGTATTATACAGGATTTCAATTTGGTGCCGAGGCCATGTCCCAGATATGGTGTTATACGGGACCTTACCCATCTCAAGTCTTGATGACATTGTTCTCTCATTTATTTAAGTCCAACCGGGACTTCAACATCACAATTCTCATCATTTTCTCACACAACACCATTATTCAAATTCATAGACATATCATACATCTTCACAATTATCAAATATTTAAATTCATACTAACATGGCATTGAAATTATTACATGCAAACTTACCTCGATTTCAAAATAGGCTAGATTGCAGATCTAGTACGGTACTTTGCCTTTTCCTCGGTCGAGGTTAATTCTTCGCTCTTCTTGATCTATAATAACAATTTAGCTCATTTAATCGCCACATTAATAAATACATCTCAATAATCATAATTTTGGCAAAATTACCATTTTGCCCTTAAGCTTTCACAAAATGACCATTTTACCCCTTGGCTCGAAAATCAATTCTAATAAAATTTCTTTCTTTAACGAGCCTAGGTGAATATTTATTACTCTTATGGCAGCCCTCAATACTCATTATTTCACACATTTACCACATATTTTACAACCTTTACAAAAAGGTCCTTTTAGGTGTTTTCATGGTAACACCTTTCACAAAAGTTGTTTATTTAACAACTATGACTCATTTTCTTCCATAAAAATGCAGCACACAACTTAAAAGCTCACATGGAAAAACTCTAAACTTTCAACCATTTTGCAAAATAGTCCCCTCTTTAGCTAGCTTAAGCTTTAGGGGTTCCAAAAGTACAATTATTATCAAGAAAAATCACCAAAGTCACTTACTTTAAAAGGTGAGAAGTTGCTGAAAATTTTGAGCTCCCAAACCCCTATTTTGCTTTTTTTTTTGGTGGAGAAGATGGAGAGAAAAGCTGATATCTTTTCTTTCTTTATTTTTATTCTATTTCTAGACAATTTACCACCTAATCCACCAACTTGATAAACTTGACATCTTTTTGTTCCCTATGACCGGTCAACCATTTCTAGAGGGGTTAATTTGCACTTTAAGGACCTCCAATTAATATTCTATAGCTATTAAAAATCTCTAGCTTGTAAAATAGCACTTTCGCACTTTATGCGATTTAGTCCTTTTTCGCAATTAAGCATGCAATCGCTATAACTAAAGCACCAAAATTTTCATGCACCTATATAATCATGCTCTAACTCATAAAGTATCATCAAAATAATTCTCTCCGACCTCGGGTTAGTGGTTCCAAAACCACTATTTTGACTAGCCCCTAAACCGGGCTGTTACAACACCCGAGCCTTTTAGAACCTACAATCGACATTTCCAAAGTTTGAATTTAGTAACACTAACGAAACTCAATCGCGATTCTTTCACAACCAAAACCTTACAACATTAATCAATGCACGCGACTACTTACCGGTAACGAGCAGAAACCCTGAACACTTAAACTGCCGCAGGAGCCCCAACTGAAACTTGTCCTTCGCCTAAATCGAGAGTAACAAAAACAAACTCTCTCATTAAACACTTAACCGAAACAACCTTAAGATACTAACAATACGCAACTTACCAAACGAGCGAAATCAAACGTTGCACTAAAGGAGACAGATTGAAAAAGAAATCGGAAAGAAGAAGGAGAGGGAGAGGCAGATTTTCGGCAGAGGGGAGAAGAGAAACTGACGTAAAAAATTCTCTGGATGAGAGAGAAACAATATTTTTTTTTTGAAAATAAGAATAAAAATAAAATCCCCATAAAATATTCTGATAACTCCCCACTAATTCACATCCTAACCACCCACTAGTCAGAATTCTAATAAAATCGAAACTCTATCACAAAGTCGAGAAAAAATAATACCAATGCTCGTGCAGGGATTCGAACAGAGGACCTCCAGCACACTGACTCCTTACCACTCGAACCAGTAGGCTCATTCTGATATGGACTAACAGAAAATTTAATATAAGTCCACTGAACAATGATAAGGCTTGGATCCAAAAATAACAAAATTTAGCAAAGATGAGACTTAAACCCAAGACCTCTCATACACACCTAGAATACTTAAACACTGAAGTAGATACACAATTGTGTCAGATTTTATAGAAGCAGAAATAAATTAATTAGGGCATTACAACAAATCCAAGTCCAGAAGAAAAAATTATTTTAATATTATATCATGTTCTGTATTATGATAGAAATATCGTATGAAAATTTCGTAAAGAAATTTTACTAGTTACATGTCTAATTTGATGTAAAGGACCAAATTACATAAAGTGCAAAAGTTAAATTCTAGTAGCTAAAGGGATCAAATAGCTATGGAATTAAAAATTGGAGGTCCTTATATGGAAAATAGACCATTTAGTGAAGTTAGTAGATAAGGATGATTATTCGTCATTGGAATTTAGTAAATTATTAAGGGTTAAATTGGAAAGATGATAAAATAAAAGATAATAAATGAATTAATTAATAAAATATCATCATTTTATTCATCTTTCCTAAATTAAAAACATGGAAACCCTAGCCATGGGAGCTTGAAGTTAGCAAGCTTATTTTGCTTAACTAGGTGAGTATTCAAGTCCCACTTTTAATGATTGTTATGATTCCGAGATCGTAATAGCTTAATTAAGCTATCACGGGGATTAATTTGCAAAATTATTAAAGTGTTAGGGTTTTTTCATGGATGAGTATGTATGAACTATGAAGTTTTATGGTAGAAAATGAAAGGTTGTTGATAGATAAACAACTTTTGTAAAGAGAATTTTGATAAAATTGTGATTTAGGGACTAAATTGAAAAGATGGAAAATTCATGGAAAAATTCTAAATTTTATGAAATATATTGTGACATGAAAATTGACTAGGCTTGGAATAAGGATTAAATTGCATGAATTTCATTTTCCGAGCCTAGGGATGAAATCGTAATTAATTAAAAGTATAGGGGTAAAATAGTAATTTTGCCAAAGATGTGTATTGAACTAAATTGAATGTGAATTGTATTGAATTGAGCTAAATTTATTCGTATAGATTCGGATAGACCTGGTACGGAATTGGATAGAGGAAAAGAAAAAATATCGGATTAGTAGCTTACAAATCTACGAACACTTATCGAGGTAAGTTCGTGTAACTAAATTGTATGTTTATATGTTTAGATTGAATTTTATGTTTGAAAAATGTATAATTTCCATGCATAAGAATTTATCACATATCTGAAAATATCTGACAAGTATCAAGTCCCGTATGAACCTAAGAAATTCGATGGATACAAATGACATTGTCATTAAGGGTTCCCAGATTGGTTGTGGTCCTGCATGTGTTGCGGACACACCATAGCTCTTATGAGCTTCTCGATTATGGCTCTCATGAGCTTCCTGATTAATGGCTCTTCGGAGCTTCCCGATATTTGGCTCTATTGAGCTTCCTGTTTATGGCTCTTATGAGCTTCCCTATAATTGGCTCGCAAGAGCTTCCCATTACATGGCTCACATGAGCTTCCTGTTATATGGCTCGAAAGAGCTACCCGTTTATATACTCACATGAGTATTCCTGAATATGAATTGACAGATATTATATGAATTGACGGATTACAATTTTGTACACTTAGTGTGTACTACCCCTGTATCCATCGATATTTTAAACGATTCAACGGGCAAAATTCTGATATGAAACAATATGAGTACGAAGTGAATTATTACCCGTATATGCCTGAAATACATGAAAATGATGTTATTTGACATGTTGAAAAATGAGATGAAAGATACATATGTATGAAACTTACCTGATGACTATGTACATTTGTGATTATGAGTTATTATATGAATTACATGACTAACATGCTTGATGAGGATATGTGTTTAGGCATTTGGCCAAATTGATTTGAGCATGTTTAGTTTGCTTACCTTAAATGTGAATTAAATGGTAAGTTAAATTCCATGTTATACGAACTTACTAAGCTTTAAAGCTTACTTTATTTTATTTTCTCTGTTTTATAGTAATTCGGAAGCTCGTTGGGTTGGAAGCTTGGCGAAAATATCTCACACTATCCATCAACTCATTTCGGTATAAATAGTAAATTAATTTTGGTTATAATGGCATGTATAGGTTAATTAGCCAATGTTGGCATGAAAATGTTTTGGTTGTAACTAGCCATTGGAATGGCTTGTGATGGACATGTTTTTGATGTGTATATAAGAGGCTATATCATGTTTGATGTGAGTGTTTGGTATGGTTGATTTATAGAAATCTTATAGGTATGATAATATTTGATACAAGCATGCCTATATGTATTTTTGGTTAAATAGGTAAGTTTGGATATTTGAATTTATGAAGTGATATTAAATGCATAAAACTTGATTTTGGCTTGGTTTGAATGTATTATTATGGTTTATTGATGTCCAAAAATGTTTGGTTAGGTTGATGCCAAATTGGGTGAGAAATGTGGCTTAGAAATGGCCTATTTTTGTCCACACGGGGAAGAGACATGGGTGTGTGTCTCAGTCGTGTGTGACACACAGCCATGTGACACGGCCGTGTGTCCCCTGCATTTGAAAAATTTGCACAAGTTCACAAGTCAGTATACTAAAAAATGATCACACGGTCTAGCACACGGGCGTGTGGTTTGGCCGTGTGCCCCATGCATCTTTAAAATTGCAAAACAGAGTACTAAAAATATTCACACGGGCACACGGGTGTGTGGCTTGGCCGTGTGACCCCTGCACCTATTTAATGCAAGTCAGTATGCTCACACGGCCTAGCACACGGGCGTGTGGCTTTGTAACAGCCCATTTTTAGTCAAATCAAAACAGTGGTTTTGGGACCACAAATTCGAAGTCAAAATATTTATTTTATTATTATTTTAATGTTTACAGTATGATTGAATGATTGTGTGAAAATTTCGTTGAGAATTTTTATTGTTTGAGTGCTCAATTTGATAAAAAGGACTAAATTGCGTAAAGTGTAAAAGTGGAGTTCTATTAGCTAAAGGCATCTAATAGCTATGGAATATTAAATAGTGGACGTCCTTATGTTGTAATTAGACCATAATTAAATTAAGTGGACATTAATGGACATATTATCATGTAATTTGATGGTTTTTAATTAAGGTTAATAAGGTAAATTAATAAATAACTTAACTGAAATATGTAATAACATGAAAATATCTTCATTTCTCTTCATCATCACCGTTTTAACAAAGTAGAAAGCCATTTTTAGGGCCTGAATCATTCGGCCATCTCCTAGCTCAATTGTAAGTCCGTTTTTGTCCCGTTTTTGATGATTTCTATGTTTTTGTGATCGTTGCAGCTTAATCTAGCTAGCCCAGGGACTGATTTGCAAAATTGTTAAAGATTTTAGATGTTTCCATTGATGAATACATGGGTATCTTGATGTTTGATGATAGATTATGAATGTTTGATGATAGCTATACAAGTTTTGTTAAGTGATTTTAAGTGAAAATGCAAATTAGGGATTAAATTGTGAAATGTGAAAACTTTGTGGTTAAAATGTGAAATAAATGAAAAATATGGGCTGCTAGGGGCATAATGGTAATTCAGCTAGGCTTGGGTTGTGATGAAATTGAATGAATTTTGTTTTACGAGCCTAGGGACTAAATTATAAAAATGTTGAAATATTAGGGGCAAAAGTGTAAATGTGCTTTAATGAGTGTTTTCGATTAAATTGAATAGAGAAATAATTAAATAAGCTGAATTTGATATTATATAGATCAAGAAAAGTGAAATACAGACTTAGATCGGGGAAAGAACAAAGTCTCAAATTAGTTGACCCGTGTCGTCGATTTTACGTCAGAGATAAATTCGTATGTAATAAGTTTCATTATGAACATATTTTAAATTATTTGATATTGCATAAACTATGAATATGAGACTACAGACATATTTGAAAATGATTTGAAGACGATTTGACATTAGAAATCTCGGTTGAACCTTAGGAATAGATTAGGATACTAGTGACATGTTATTAGGGGTTACATAGATTTGACTTCGGGCCATGATATCGACACTTCGGGTGCGAGCTTCATTGATTTGGCTTCGGGCCATGATATTAGCACTTCGGGTGCGAGATACATTGAGTTGGCTTTCGGCCATGATATGAGCACTTAGTGTGCGAGATTCCTGAGTATCCGACTTCTATTCCAATTGGTTCAACGGGTATATTGAACATGTGAATCGGTGAGAAATAGATACATATCGGTACAAGTATGTACGGAAAACTATTCAATCAACAAGTTAAAGGAAGTTGAGAGCCTATGATTAATTATGTGGTTAAACTCTATGTTAACTAGGTGATTAATGTTTAAATGCAATTTATGTCATTTATTTTGAAATGTAAATGAATGGTGATATTTATTTCTTATTATCATACGAGCTTACTAAGCTATAAAGCTTACATTGTTTATTTTTTCGTGTTTTATAGTGATTTCTAAGCTAGCTCAGATTTGGGGATCGTCGGAGACTACATCACACTATCAAGCTATCAATTTAGTACTTTTAAGCTTATGTTTTGAGTATATGGCATGTATAAGATTATGGTTATTTTGATTATGTGTTGATAATGATTTTGGCCATTTGAATTGGCTTGTAAATGTTTATATTTTGGTTTGTATATATAGCCATGAGTGATGGCTTATTTTTGGGTTATTTTAGTATGTTTGAATCATGTATACCTATATGTGTTTATGTTTTGAGAAATGTGTTGGATGATGGTTGTGAGATGATTGATGATAATAGGTATTATGAGTGTTAAATGGTTAAGTTGTGGATATTGGTATGTTTGTGAAATTAGGCTAAATATTGCATATTTGAGTTTGGTCATTTTTTATGTTTGAGTAAGTGAAATTTTGTATGAATTGGATGGCATATTGGAATGTAGTGTGTCTTGTATTTGGTGGTATTGAAATGGTATGAAAGATGTTTGATTGAGGTTGATTGAATGCCTATTATATGCTATATTTTGTGCCATTGAGTTTGGTGTAGGTGTGTACAAGATTGGGTGGAAATTTGGCTTGGTAAATAGCCTATTTTTGTCCACACGGGCGTGTGTCCCCTAGTGTTGAAATTAAAATTAAGTCAGTATACCCCACACGGTCACACACGAGCGTGTGACTTAGCCGTGTGGCATAAGTCAGTATGCCCTACAGGTTTGGCATGGCCAAGCACATGGCCTGGCACACGGGCTAGCCACACGGGCGTGTGTGTTGGCCATGTGACCCAAGTCAGAGAGTTACACGGGGTTGGACACGGGTTGGAACACGGCCATGTGCTCCCATTTTGAATGTCCACACGGCCTGTGACACGGGTGTGTCTTTGGAGTGTGAGACACACGGCCGGGCCACACGGGCGTGTGTCCCCTATTTTTGAGAAAATTTTATAAATGTAACGCCCCAAAAATCTAAGTAGTTATCTTTGTATGTTTTTAGCACAAGTACTTGTCTGCTTCAGTGGTTAAGTGATTTGGGTGTGTTTGGGAGTGTCTGAGAAGTCCTGGGTTCAAGTCTGGGCTTGTGCAAAAAGTTTTATTTTCAGGGAATAAACCCTTGCCTTTAGTTAGTAGGCTTTTAAATTATTATGGGTAAAGCAAGACATGAAAAGCCTGCTAGTCCAGGGGGTAAGTGGCGTGTCACCTATGCCAGTTCTCTGAGGTTCGAATCTTGGTGGAGGCAAGGGAGTATTAATTTTGCTGTTGTGCCGTGGGGGGTGTTGTAGTTTGACTGAAACACTGAAGTGGTTTAGAAGATTTCAAATTGAGTGGTTGAGGGGTGGTGTGATCAGATGGAGAGATTTGAGGAGGGATTTTAGGAGAAAATCAAGGGAAGAGAGGGGAGAGGGAGTGTTGTGCTGAAATTGGACTCTGGCACTCAAGAAATTTGGCCAGAGTGGTATACTCCACATTTTGGTTTTGCCTTGTATTGTTTTTTCTCTCATTTTGCTTGAAGGCCGATTGTGTTAAGGGTTTTCGGGTTCTTCTGTTCACTTTTCTTCATTTTTGACAACCTTCCTTTTGGCCGAAATTACTCCAAGTGCCTCCTTTCTTTTCTCTCATTTGCAATTTCTTTCCCTACTCAAATCTTCCGTATCTTCTCTCTTTCTTTCTTCTTATTTTTCTAAATTGTGTAAGGTGTGCGTTCGGCTAGTCCTCTTCTCTTCTTTTTCTGTTGTTGGCCGAATATACCTTCTATCATTCCTTCGTTTTCTTTTCTCTTTCTCCCTTAAATCTATTTCTCTTATCATCTTGGTATTCAGGCGGATTACTTCATTCCTCTATTGCTACTGTGTCTTCGGTGTAGCGACTATTCTCTGACAAATCGGTAAGAGCACTCGACTTCTTCTTGTTTTCTCTTAATCTGTAACAAGTCTCCTCCTTTCTTACACTGACAAGCCAAATAATCTTGTGTTCCTTTCAGTTTTTAGAACTTCTCGAGGAGTGAAGGATTTGCAAGTGGTATGAAGCATTCGAAACCTTTCTTTCATCACTCGGTCAAAGGTAAGTTGTTGTGAGTATAACGATTGGGATAACTTATGCTTATTCGATTAAGTAACTGCTTAATTGATAATTGAGGATTGTTCGTCAAGTATAGGTTTCAAAGGCGTGGGCAGTTTTCTCAGTAAATAGAACCCAGGTGTGTAACTGCACTCTATAAACGATATCGGTGAAATACCGAAAAGTGTGTGTAAACACTGCCTAAAGCGTGTATTAGCAAAAGCCAAAAAATATGACCATTGGCACTACACGAGCGTGCGCTCGCTCGTGTGGTAACCAAAACACGAAAAATGTGGGCGTTCGGCTGTTGAGGCCACCATGAGCGATTTCAAGGTCTTGGGCCGTTTTGGGCCATGTTGGGCCGAAAAGGGCCGTGTGGGCCCAACAGGCTTGTGGGCCCCACACGGGTAAACCAGACGGGCGTGTGGAGAAAATTGGGCCAAATTGTTTAATTTTCATGACCGAGACCAATTCTGGGCTATGTGGGCCACGCGGGCGTGTGGGCCCACATGGGCCCGTATTATAGGCCTTGGGCCCATTTTCACTATTTGACTGTAAAGGTTGCAAGGGTCGCCTGAGACGACTGTGGACCTACTGACGGGTCGGTAAGTATACCTAGACCCCAAACTGATAAATGATTGTTATGCCCCTATGATAGAAAATGACTATTATGCCCCTATATTATAAAATGACAGTATGCCTTATGTTATGTATGACTGTATTTGAGCATGCCATGAGATAGATATGTTGCATACATGTGTGATATGTAACATCCTAAATCGGGGCCTCTGCATTTATATATGTGTGCATGTGTATAGTATGGTTGTTATGCTAGTTTAGGGTGTTTTGGGGTCCAGGCATGAGCTAGGGGTAGGCTCGAGCCTTGGCAAAAATTTTATTTTTGGGCACCGGAAGGGGAGATGCTTGGGTCAGGTGTTAAGGGTGCTTGGTGGTGAGTTTTGACACAAGAAGTGCCTTGGTAAAGTGGCAAGGAGGTGCCACTTAAGAGGCAAGGGAGTGACGCCTCATGTGGGTGGATGGAGCCTTGGTTCGAGCTGCGGGAACTTCCTTTCTGCTTATTATTTTTGACGCCAAGATCAGGGGGAGTTGTACTCAGGATGGACTCTGGTGGATGACTGTTGAAGGAGTCAACACATTGAAATAGGTGGTGGAGAGAAATCTGAGGAGTTTGAAGCATTCAAACGGATTTGAATAGGTGACCAGGAGAAAAATAAGGAGAGAAAAGGGGGATTGAAGTGGGAGGTGTCTTAGCCGAATTTCAAAAGAGTTGGAAGGGGGTTGGGCATTCGGTTGAGTGTTGCTTAGAGAGGTGGCCGAATGTGGTAAGTTGGCTTTGGTGAGGGGTGAGCATTCGACTAGTAGGGAGCATTTGGGGTTTTCTCTTTTTATTTTTCTTTTGTGCCGAAATTGAACCACTCTCACATCTCAAACTTTGTATTTTGTTTTTCTCTTCTTTTCTCTCATCTGCTCAAATCCAAAACGGTCTTCTAAGTTCCTTTACTCCTCATTTTCTTCCATTTCCTTTGTCTCCGAGCATCAAAGTCGAACCCTCCTTTCACCTTAGTTTCTCTCTTTTACGTTTTCTCTGAATCTCTTCAAGAACCGAAACCTCAAACCCCATTCCTCGTTTCTTCTTTGCATCTCTTCTTTTCTTGTTAGACGAAACCTGTTGAAGCTTCAACCTTTGCCGAAAACCCATCAACTTTTCTCTTTTCTCTTTTAGCGTTTGGTCGAATATCATCTGTTAAGGATCACCCTTCGTTTCCATCTTTCTCTTTGCATAGTGGAATGCTTTCAGCATTTGGGTAAGTTCTTGGCCTTTGGCCGAATCCCCCTAACTCTCTCCCATTCTCTTTCCTTTTTCTCTATCGTTTTCTATAGGAAGAAAAGCTGGGATTTGACATCTATTTTGGGTAGTTTTTTTAGCCGAATTCCTTTGGCTTTCATAATCGTTTCTTTGGTTCTTGTAACAGTGGATCGCCGTTATCTATTCTCCTCCACTCCCAATCGATTCTGCTGGTGTTGTGGTAAGTGTCCCTGCCGATTCAATCTTTTCTTATTGCGCTAAGTGCCGATGGCAGAGACCCAATTCTATTTGATGTTTGGCTGAATGTAGGTGGGGTGTTGACGCTTTCTTTTGGACTCTCGGGATTCGGTTGGTTTGTAAATCAAGCCTGAAGCCTCAAGATTTGTCGATCTAGGTAAGGGCTTTTGCTTTACGAGTTATGTTAACCTCTTAGATTCAATTTCGTTGCTTTAATCCGTTCAGTGATCAAGGTGTGTTCATGGACTCTAATGCCAGCCAAGCAGTAGGAGGGGTTGGATCTGTAAACCCAGCCCCTAAGTTTAAGAAGAGGGCTGTGTCTGCTGTTCGTGATTGGCCACCAGGTTGTGGGCCGGCATCTGAGCAAGGTAGTAGACAGATAGCGGTGGTGTCGATTAACGATAGTGTCGACGTAGAGAGTGTGGTTTTACGAGTAATCAGGTGTGTAACTCTTACACACTTCATATGTTTAATGTGCTACTATTTGTGATCTGTCAAAAGCCGAAATAACTGTAGGAATCGATAAGTTACCCTTGTGGGTAAAAGCAAGGACTCCGGGTAAGTCCATTTTGGTGGCTAACATTAATTGTCTCTGTTAAATCTGCATATGTCATATTTGATTACTCCTAAATGTTAAGCAAGATGATGTTGTATTAAAAAGCATGTTCATGAGTATGGGTATGATGAGAGGAGGGGGAAGGTATGATTATTAGACTGTCACCAGTGGTTAGGTACCACACGTGGGTTGGCCCCACATATTAATATTTTGTGACTAAGTCTCAGTGGTTTGGAACCACCAGTGGTTAGGTACCACATAAACTTATTTCTGTGACTCGTCCCAGTGGTTTGGTACCACAGTGGGTTGGCCCCACATGTCGATATAAGGGATTGTCACCAGTGGTTAGGTACCACAAGTGGGTTGGCCCCATACATGATTATTTGCGACTTCGGTCACCAGTGGTTAGGTACCACCAGTGGCTAGGTGCCACAAGGGGTAGAATTGGGTGTTCGGATGGATAGGTTGGATGGATTGCATGACATACATGTTGCATATGAAACTGTGTGAGAGCTTAACATCTTTGGGGATGGGGATTTATACATTGAGTCTCAAAGACTCACCCTTCCATTACATTTTGCGATAATTCCTAGATCGCGGAAGTGGAGCCTGAATGGACTCGAGGTGGCCATGCTCAATATTTCGGGTTTTGACTTTAATGATTATTTTGGATTTATTTTATCTTAAGTTTGGATTTCGGTTATGTAATAAGGCCATTTAAATTTTTATTTTGGGATTATTCATTTTGTTACATTTCTATAAACCGACGTTTAAAACACTAAAGACATGCCTAATAAACTCGTAAAGTGGACGTTTTCAAAATTTTAACGAATTCTCGAGATTTCCAAAATTTTTACCGTTGGGTGTTTATCAAACACGCAATAATAACAAGGTAGCACTGTCTTCTTTAAAATTAAGTTTCGAAAGAATTTTAACAACTGGCTTCACACAACTCGGGTTTTATAAAATCAAAGGTTTTTCTTTTCAACATTGAGACGACAACTCGTTTTCCAAAAATGTTTTTTTCTGTGACATGCCAGATTTGGTCGTAGCGTTTTGACCGAGTTTGGGGTGTTACAATTATGGTATCAGAGCCAAGTTCAAAAGCTCGGCTGTGGGCCTGAGGCCCAAAATGTTTTATAAAAGGGGTTGCGAAATAGTTGAATGAGGAACATGTTTTTGAACGCATGGCACCTGAGTCTCCGGCACCAATCCGCGACGGTAAGTCTCCTAACTACTGTTTACATGAGTTAAATGCTTGCACTATGAATGCTAGTAGTAGGACCTTTACTTTTGAAACTGAAGCCGTAGGACTGTATGAACTTGCGGGAACAGCTACTTTAATAAATTTCTCATAAGACTGTGCCGTAATAAATAGTGGAAGAAAGCTAACTCATAAAATTCTTAAATCAGATTAAGATGTGAACGCTAGTCATGAGCACTCGAGGACGCGGGCGTAATGTACGTGGACGTGGTAGGGGTAGGAT
Organism: Gossypium sturtianum; assembly: GCA_025698515.1. Lineage (NCBI taxonomy): Eukaryota > Viridiplantae > Streptophyta > Magnoliopsida > Malvales > Malvaceae > Gossypium > Gossypium sturtianum. The sequence goes on from CM046952.1 coordinate 112,033,943, forward strand.
TACTATGTCGAAACCAGTAAGGTCTGGTCATGGGTCAGACAATGAGGTGCCACCGCCGCCAGCTGTGGGCGTGGAATTTCAGGATCAGACGGGTGGTGATGACGCAGCGGTCACAGCGCGATCTTTGCGGGTCCCGGAGAGTTTCTTTGGAGCGGCGTTGGAATGGGGGCTCAAAATCACGTATCCGAACGACTGCAGGCTAATGAAGCAGAAGTATTAGGGGTATTTTCGGTGTAGCTCCCAACACAGCTGAGTACTGGCTAGAGGCAACTGAGCGCATAATGGACGATTTGGACTTTACTACCGAGGAGAAGGCCGAAAGGGATAGTGTCTCTTCTCCGGGATGAGTCTTATCAGTGGTGGCTCACGATCGTGGATGGTGCGATGGTCGATGATATCACTTGGGATTTCTCTAAGGCGACTTACCGGAGGAAGTACGTCGGGTCTAGTTATATAGATGCGCAGTGTGCAGGCGTTCTTGAATCGGTCCAAGGAGTAAGTCAAGATTCGAATATGAGGAGGAATTCTTAAGGTTGAGCCGTTATGCCCGGGGTATCATGGCTACGGAACACGAGCGCTGTGTCAGATTTGAGGACAAGCTGAGAGATGAACTGCGAGTGTTGATTGCTCCACAGCGGGAAAGAGAATTTGCTGTCCTGGTGGAGAAGGCCAAGATAGCCGAGGAGGTGAAACGGACCGAGAGGCAGAATTAGAATATGATAGGGATAAGAGGAGTTTTGGGCCATCAGGGTCTGCTGGGAATCCTCAGAAAAGGGTTAGATTTGGCAGATCGAGTCAAGCTGCAAAGCCTGCTACTGCTACTCAGTGGCCACCACGGTGCGCTCGATGTGGGAAGCCTCATTCGGGAGAGTGTTGGACAGGAAACATAGGGTGCTTCGAGTGTGGGTCGATGGATCATCGGATAAGGGATTGTCCGTGGAGGTCCGCTAGGACTCAGTCTGAGGGTCAAGGACGTATACAATTCAGGAGAGATGGTCAGCAACAGCAGAGGGGTCGAGGATCAGCCAGGGGTGGTAACGGTAACGGACGAGGTCGTGGGGCACCGAGCAGAGGTGCCGAGAATACTGATGCAAGACAGCCAGGGTTGGTCTATGCAGCGCGGCATCGAGAGGAGGGCGACGCACCGGACGTCATAACCGGTAGGTTCTTAATTTTTGGATTGCCTTATACTGCTTTGATAGATGTTGGTTCGACGCACTCCTATGTTGCTAGTAGTATAGTGGGAACTATGAACTTAGCCTATGAGGTTTTTCTAGGCGGATGAGTCGTAATTAGCCCTCTAGGTCACTCTGTAGTAGTGGATAAACTGTATAAGGAGGTACCTCTAGAACTTCAAGGGTAGTGTTTTTGGTCGATCCGATGGAACTACCATTTGGGAGTTCGATTTGATCTTGGGTATGGATCAAGCTAGTGAAGTACCAAGCAAGTCTGACTTTGTCTGCAAACAAGCGCATGGTGTTGAGGTCTGTTGAGGTGAAGAGGTGGTGATGATAGGTGATAGAAGGAATTACTTATCCAATGTGGTATCCGCTTTGAAGGCTGAGAAAATGGTAAGGAAGGGATGTGAGGCGTTCATGGTTCATGTTTGTGCATTGGAGGCCAAGGAATCAACTGGGGGGAATGTCTGAACGGTGAAGGAATTTACCGATGTGTTCCCAGAAGAGCTTCCGGGGCTGCCTCCGAATCGCGAAGTGGAGTTTGGTATAGACCTACTACCTGGAACCGCGCCAGTGTCTATTGCCCCATATAGGATGGCGCCAAAGGAGTTGGTGGAGCTGAAAGCGCAAATTCAGGAGCTGTTAGATTGGGGTTTTATCCGACCAAGTGTATCTCCTTGGGGAGCACCTGTGCTTTTTGTTAAAAAGAAGGACGGATCGATGCGAATGTGTATAGATTACCGTCAGCTGAATAAGTTGATGATTAAGAACAAGTACCCGTTACCAAGGATAGACGACCTGTTTGACCAGCTTAAGGGAGCATCAGTCTTCTCTAAGATAGATCTGAGGTCGGGGTATCATCAACTTAAGGTTAAGGAGGCGGATATCCATAAGACGGCGTTTTGTACGCGTTACGGGCACTATGAGTTCTTGGTAATGCCGTTCGGATTGACTAACGTACCAGCAGCGTTCATGGATATGATGAATCGGGTTTTTCAACCGTATTTGGATCGGTTCATTGTGGTGTTTATAGATGATATTCTGGTGTACTCGAAGTCCGAGGAGGAGCATGATGAACATCTGCGTGTGGTTTTGCAGATTCTGAGGGAGAAGCAGTTGTTCGCAAAGTTTAGTAAGTGCGAATTCTGGCTAAGGGAAGTTACTTTCTTGGGTCATGTGGTGTCACCGAGGGGATTAGGGTAGACCCTCGTAAGATTGAAGCTTGATGTTGGACCGAAATCACCTAAGTCTGTAGCGGAGATTCGGAGCTTTCTGGGTTTAGCAGGGTACTATAGAAGGTTTGTGGAAGGGTTTTCCTTGATTGCAGCGCCATTAACCAAATTGTTAAGGAAAGGGGTTCCGTTTGTGTGGTCAGACAAGCAACAGGAGAGTTTTGAGAAGTTAAAGAGGATTTTGACAGAAGCTCTGGTTTTGATTCAGCCTGAAGTGGGGAAGGAGTTTACGGTCTATTGTGATGCATCGCATACTGGTCTGGGATGTGTGCTGATGCAAGAGGGGAAAGTAGTAGCGTATGCTTCTTGGCAATTGAGACCCCACGAAGTGAATTACCCGACGCATGATCTGGAGTTGGCTGCAGTGGTTTTCGCCCTGAAAATTTGGAGACATTACTTGTATGGGGAGAAGTCTATAGTGTACACAGATCATAAGAGTTTGAAATACCTGCTCACTCAGAAGGAATTGAATTTGAGGCAGCGAAGGTGGATTGAGCTGTTGAAGGATTACGACTGCTCGATTGAGTACCATCCGGGTAAGGCCAACGTAGTGGCTGACGCGTTGAGCCGCAAGGTGGTAGCAGATTTAAGAGCCATGTTTGCCCACCTTAGTCTGTATGATGACGGAAGTCTGTTAGCAGAACTACAAGTGAAGCCGACATGGGTAAACCAGGTTAAGGAAAAATAGTTAGTGGATGACGTCTTAAGTGCTTGGTATTTGCAAGTGCAGAATGGTGGATTAGAGGGGTATAGCTTGAGTAGCGATGGAGTGTTATGTTTCCAAGGGAAAGTTTGTATGCCAAGAGATGTAGAGTTAATTGCGAAGATTCTTGAGAAGCTCATAGCGCGCCCATACGCTATGCATCCCGGAGGTAGTCGGATGTACCGGATTTGTGGGAGCAGATTACGTGGTTTTGGTCCAGCGGGAAGTAACAGAATTTGTATGTAAGTGTCTGACGTGCCAGCAAGTCAAAGCTGAACATCAGTTACCTTCGGGTCTGTTGCAGCCGGTAAAAATTCCACAGTAGAAATGGGAAAGGATCACGATGGATTTCATCAGTGGGCTACCCCTTACGCCTAGCAAAAAGGATACGGTCTGGGTAATTGTTGATCGTCTGACAAAGTCTGCTTATTTTATACCAGTTTGGATTGATTACTCACTTCAAAGGTTGGCTAAGTTGTATGTGGCAGAAATCGTGAGACTACATGGGGTGCCAGTGTCGATTATCTTAGATAGGGATCCTAGATTCACGTCAAGGTTTTGGAAAGCGTTGCATCAGGTATTGGGTACAAGGTTGGATTTCAGTACGGCATTTCATCCGATGATCGGATGGGCGATCGAGAGGGTAATCCAGTTTGGAAGATATGTTGAGGGGTTGTGTTTTGGATTTGGAGGTAGTGGAAGAATTTCTACCGTTGGCGGAGTTCGCGTACAACAATAGTTATTAGGCAAGTATCCAAATGGCACCGTATGAAACGTTATATGGGCGAAAGTGTCGTACCCCTACGTGTTGGACAGAGTTGGGCGAGCGACAGTTGTTGGGTCCAGAGTTGGTCGCCGAAACAGAGGATAAGGTTAAGCTGATTTCGAGCTCGTCTGAAGGAAGCTTCGGACAGGCAGAAATCTTAGGCCGATCTTAAGCGGAAGGATATAGAGTTTGTTGTGGGTGACAAGGTCTTTTTGAAGGTGTCGCCGTGGAAGAAAGTGCTGAGATTTGGTCGGAAGGGCAAGCTGAGCCCTAGGTTTATCGGGCCTTATCAAGTGTTGAAGCGTGTGGGACCAGTAGTTTATCAGCTCAAGTTACCATCAGAATTGAGTCAGATCCATAACGTGTTTCATGTTTCGATGCTTAGACGCTATCGTTCGGATCCGTCTCATGTTGTGCCAGTGGAGGAGATTGAAGTGAGCCCAGATTTGTCTTTTGGGGAGGAACCAGTGCAGATCTTGGAGCGGGATGTCAAAGTCTTGCACAAGAAATCAGTTCCTTTGGTGAAGGTATTATGGCGGAATCATGGAACAGAAGAGGCCACGTGGGAGCCAGAGGATGTGATGCGGCAGTAATACCCTCAACTCTTTTGACCAGGTAATTTCGAGGCTGAAATTATTTTTAAGGGGGGTAGAACTGTAACATCCTAAATCGGGGCCTCTGCATTTATATATGTGTGCATGTGTATAGTATGGTTGTTATGCTAGTTTAGGGTGTTTTGGGGTCCAGGCATGAGCTAGGGGTAGGCCTGAGCCTTGGCAAAAATTTTATTTTTGGGCACCTGGAAGGGGGAGATGCTTGGGTCAGGTGTTAAGGGTGCTTGGTGGTGAGTTTTGACACAATAAGTGCCTTGGTAAAGTGGCAAGGAGGTGCCACTTAAGAGGCAAGGGAGTGACGCCTCATGTGGGTGGATGGAGCCTTGGTTCGAGCTGCGGGAATTTCCTTTCTGCTTATTATTTTTTATGCCAAGATCAGGGGGAGTTGTACTCAGGATGGACTCTGGTGGATGACTGTTGAAGGACTCAACATATTTAAATAGGTTGTGGAGAGAAATCTGAGGAGTTTGAAGCATTCAAACAGATTTGAATAGGTGGCCAGGAGAAAAACAAGGAGAGAAAAGGGGGATTGAAGTGGGAGGTGTGTTAGCCGAATTTCAAAAGAGTTGGAAGGGGGTTGGGCATTCGGTTGAGTGTTGCTTAGAGGGGTGGCCAAATGTGGTAAGTTGGCTTTGGTGAGGGGTGAGCATTCGGCTAGTAGGGAGCATTTGGGGTTTTCTCTTTTTATTTTTCTTTTGTGCCGAAATTGAACCACTCTCACATCTCAAACTTTGTATTTTGTTTTTCTCTTCTTTTCTCTCATCTGCCTAAATCCAAAACGGTCTTCTAAGTTCCTTTACTCCTCATTTTCGTCCATTTCCCTTGTCTCCGAGCATCAAAGCCGAACCCTCCTTTCACCTTAGTTTCTCTCTTTTGCGTTTTCTCTGAATCTCCTCAAGAACCGAAACCTCAAACCCCATTCCTCGTTTCTTCTTTGCATCTCTTCTTTTCTTGTCAGCCGAAACATGTTGAAGCTTCAACCTTTGCCGAAAACCCATCAACTTTTCTCTTTTCTCTTTTAGCATTTGGTCGAATATCATCTGTTAAGGATCACCCTTCGTTTCCATCTTTCTCTTTGCATAGTGGAACGCTTTCGGCATTTGGGTAAGTTCTTGGCCTTTGGCCTTTTCTCTATCATTTTCCATAGGAAGAAAAGCCGGGATTTGACATCTATTTTGGGTAGTTTTTTTTAGCCGAAATCCTTTGGCTTTCATAATTGTTTCTTTGGTTCTTGTAATAATGGATCGCCAAGTTATCTATTCTCCTCCACTCCCAATCGATTCTCACTGGTGTTGTGGTAAGTGTCCTGCCGATTCAATCTTTTCTTATTGCGCTAAGTGCCAAGGCGAGACCCAATTCTATTTGATGTTTGGCCAATGTAGGTGGGGTGTTGACGCTTTCTTTTGGACTCTCGGGACTCGGTTGGTTTGTAAATCGAGCCTGAAGCCTCGGTATTTGTCGATCTAGGTAAGGGCTTTCGCTTTACGATTTATGTTAACCTCTTAGATTCAATTTCGTTGCTTTAATCCGTTCAGTGATCAAGGTGTGTTCATGGACTCTAATGCCACCAAGCGGTAGGAGGGGTTAGATCTGTAAACCCACTTCCTAAGTTTAAGAAGAGGGTCGTGTGTCTGCGATTCGTGATTTGCCACCGGTTGTGGGCCAGATCCGAGCAAGGTAGTAGACAGGTAGCGGTGGTGTCGATTAACGATAGTGTCGACGTAGAGAGCGTGGTTTTACGAGTAATCAGGTGTGTAACTCTTACACACTTCATATGTTTAATGTGCTGCTATTTGTGATCCATCAAAAGCGAAATAATTGTAGGAATCGATAAGTTACCCTTGTGGGTAAAAGCAAGGACTCGAGTAAGTCCATTTTGGTGGCTAACGTTAATTGTCTCTGTTAAATCTGCATATGTCATATTTGATTACTCCTAAATGTTAAGCATGATGATGTTGTATTAAAAGCATGTTCATGAGTATGGGTATGATGAGAGGAGGGGAAGGTATGATTATCGATCGTCACCGAAGTGATTAGGTACCACACGTGGGGTTGGCCCCACATATTAATATTTTGTGACTAAATCTCGGTGGTTTGGAACCACCAAAGGTTAGGTACCACATAAACTTATTTCGTGACTCGTCCCGGTGGTTTGGTACCACAGTGGGTTGGCCCCACATGTCGATATAAGGGATTTTCACCAGTGGTTAGGTACCACCAGTGGCTAGGTGCCACATGGGGTAGAATTGGGTGTTCGGATGGATAGGTTGGATGGATTGCATGACATACATGTTGCATATGAAACCGTGTGAGAGCTTAACGTCTTTGGGGATGGGGATTTATACACGAGTCTCTATGACTCACCCTTCCGTTACATTTTGCGCATAATTCCTAGATTGCGGAAGTGGGCCGAATGGACTCGAGGTGGCCATGCTCAATATTTCGGGTTTTTACTTTAATGATTATTTTGGATTTATTTTATCTTAAGTTTGGATTTCGGTTATGTAATAAGGCCATTTAAATTTTTATTTTGGGATTATTCGTTTTGTTACATTTCTATAAACCGACATTTAAAACACTAAAGACATGCCTAATAAACTCGTAAAGTGGACGTTTTCAAATTTTTAACGAATTCTCTGGATTTCCAAAATTTTTACCGTCGGGTGTTTTTCAAACACGCAATAATAACAAGGTAACACTGTCTTCTTTAAAATTAAGTTTCGAAAGAATTTTAACAACTGGCTTCACACAACTCGGGTTTTATAAAATCAAAGGTTTTTCTTTTCAACATTGAGATGACAACTCGTTTTCCAAAAACATTTTTTCTATGACATGCCAGATTCGGTCGTAGCGTTTTGACCGGGTGTAACATCCCAAAAACGGGGTTATTTGAAATTTCATTATGTTCTTATGTATGAACTGCTGAGTCATTATTTATGGAATAATAATGGTCAATTTAAGGCTTTGTGTTGGCTCGATTTGGTAGGAAATTTTAATTTTTAACTTTTAAAAGAAGGGGGCCTTGGTAAGTGGTGTTATAAGAATAAATTGGGTATTTTTAACACAAAATAGGCCTTGGAAAAGTGGCAAAGCAAGCCCACTTAAGAGCTAGCATGTGACGCCACAAGGGATAGGGGAGAGCCTTGGTTCGAGTCATGATTCCCCTCTTATTTTGCATTATTGTTGGACGGCACATAGGGAGAGTTTTGCTCCTTTAAATTCTTTTTTTTTTTAGAGATAATTAAGGATTTTATTAAAAGGGATATTAGGGATATTATTAGATTAAGTGGATTATTGATTGATTAATAGAGATTAATTCAAATTAATTTTGAATTAATGCAAATAAGTGGCCAGAGAAGTTTTAGGCATTGAGTCGAATTTGAACTCCTTGAACAAGGAGGTGTGGGCTGCAAGGTCGCTAGGTGATGGCCGAATACGGGACTCCTTGGTGAAGAGGAGTTGGCTAGAGTTGGGCTCCTAGTTGCCAAAGTTGGACGGCAAGTCAAGAGGGGTGCCAATGCTTATAAATACCCCAACCCACCACCTTGTTTTCTTTTTTCCCATCTCTGCTTGGCCAGAAAAACATAACCCTTTTTCCCTTCTAATTTTCTTTTTATTTTCTCTCAAACACTTTTAGCGAAAACTCTTACCACCTTTTCCTCTCAATTGATTTTCCTTCCATTGTCCTCTTCATAATAGCCGAATATACCCAATCGTAAGTGCCGAATCTCTTTCTCCTTTTAAAGCACCTTGGCCGAATATTGTGCAAGAAAAGGGTGGCTTTCCTTTAGTCGATTCCAAAAGGTAAGGTCTTAGGCCGAATGCTTATGTTTTTCTTCCCATCATGTCGACTTTGATAAAGGTAGGTAATTGGTTTCGCAACATCTGTTAATTAAGGGTGCTAACTCATGATTCAACCGAATTGGTTGTAGGATCTTCGGATTGGAAACAAGCAAGTAGGTTCGCCCACGTTTGACAATTAATTTTCTGTAAGGACCTACACATATATTTGGTATTCGCTTTAACCGAAGGCTACTAACTTATTGATTGACAATTGTTGGAAGCAGAGGCACTTTGAGGTGGTGTTTAGTACTCGAAGCGATTGGGTAAGGATTCGGGTACAAAGTATGACCCCTTTAAATTGTTTGGTTTGGCCGAATGGGCCATATCACTAACCTTGAGAGTTGGCCGAATATAGGGGCAAAGACTTGAGTGTGGTGACTTCTCTTCTCGGGTTTAGACTCCTTGTTGGTGACAGTGTGTACATACACACTTATAATAGTTAATTAAGTGTATGTTATGTGTAAATCGCTTTTATGTAGATGTGACAATAGTACCTTAGGGGTACAAGCAAGGATCCTGGTAAGTCTCTATTATATGAGATTGATAACAATGCTTTTGGGAAGCACGGACTATTTGATACATGTGATATATGTATGATCTGTATTAACTGCTTGATATGGGTTGATGAGAGGAGGGGGCCAGTGATATCGTGCTGACGAGCACCAGTGCTTTGGTAGCACACTGTGACTATATGTCACCAGAGGTTTGGTACCTCCGGAGGTTTGGTACCTCATAGCGACTTGTCCCCGTGGTTAACACCACCGTGGGTTGGCCCCACTTGAGATATGGGATCGTCGCGGTGATTTGGTATCACACGATGGGTTGGCCCCATCACCCGATTAGTGTCTACGGACACCGCTGCTTTAGTAGCACATCGTGACTACATGTCACCAAAGTGGTTTGGCACCACCAGTGTTTTGGTAACACATCGTGACTACGGTCACCAGTGGTTTGGTACCACGTGGGGTAGACAAAGGTGTTTGGTTGGCTAGGTTGGGTACATGATACTTTGCTCAATTAATCATTATATGTGTGTATGAAATGTTGTATTAACTGGGGAAGGGTTACATCTCGAGTCTTGGTGACTCACCTTCTCCTTTAACATTTTTCGGTGACTCGTAAATGGCGGTGGAGGAGCGGTGGGACTCGAGGCGGCCATGCAAAGGACTTTACTTTACGAACTTTAAAAGTTGTTCAATTTTTATTTTTGGGTTGTAATAAGGCCTCCATAAACTATAGTTGCATTTTATTTTTTTATTATGTTGGATATCGACTCAAACTATATCAATAAATTGAATTAAATCACATGCTTTTCTTGTAAACACGAGGGAGTTTAAACGTGCCATCGGGTACACTTGAAACTGTATAACAATTGGGCTTAATTAAAATTTCACATTAGATCTAAAGGTAGCTTTAACCGGACAACCAAAATAAGGAGTTTTCAATGGGAAATTAAGTGTTTTTCGATATAGCGTTCACAAGTTATTATCTCGTAATAACTCAAATTCGATCGTAGTGTTTGGGCCGGGTTTGGGTTGTTACAGAATGGTATCGAGCCCAGTTCAAAGCTCGGTCATAGGGCCCAAGGCCCAAAAATGTTTTTGTGGGCCTTATGGTATGATTTCTGGGTTTTTAAGCGGCATGGCCCGAGTCTCCTGCACCGATCCGCCTGGTAAGTACATCTAAACCTTTACGTGAATTATATTCTCAGAGAGGGTAGGAAGGATGGAACGTAGAATAGACTTATAGGATCCGAACCCTAGGATTAGACTACTCATACACAACGAAGCATAAGACTTAAAGAACTAAACCAACCTATGACTTAGTCAACGAGCTAGGTGTGGTAACCCCAGTGACGCATGTCTAGGATTGGATCCGGAAGAGCTTGGTATTTAAGCGGTCCTCGTGACTCACCTCCTCTTCGCGCAGTATCCTACCGTGCGTAGCTTCTGGTTCACCCTAACTCGTAAGGCTCGGTGGTGTGGTAACCTCTCGTGCGCATGTCTAGAAAGGTTCGGTGAGAGCTTGGTATTTAAGCGGTCCGCGTGACCCACCTCCTCTTCACTTGAATTCTGCACAGTGCGTAGCTTTGGTTCACCCCGACCGGAGGGCTCGGTCATAGGCTAAACACAATGATTAAAACCGAAAAAGGGAATCACCATATTTTCAAAAAAAGAAGGAAATAATAAGCCCTAATGTTTTCAAAACTTATCCAATAACCCTCTTAAACCCTAGAACACTAGGTATACCATGTTTTCTCGGAAAACTTGACTTGTGAAAAATTACAAAAATACCCTGGGAGTAAAATTACCAAAATGCCCCCGACCCTAAAAATATTGATTCAATGATTTTGCCTAAAAATTTCAACTATTTTTATAAAATAGTCAATAACTTAGCCTTGGAAATCATCGGTAAAATATCACAGTTCCGGAAAATTACAAAAATACCCTGTGTAGGAAAAAGACGAAAATACCCCGGGTTAGAAGTGGGCGAAATGTCCAGATGAGTGAATAAGTATGGAAAGTATTAAGGAATGAATGCATGGACTTCTTTGTGTGAACTAGGATAGGAAATCAAAACATTGTTTGCTCGAAAGAATCTCTCGATTAAACCTCATCCATAAAACTTCTTCGCGAGTAATAAAGTGAAACAAATGCTAACGCATAAAATTCTTCTTAATCGATTAAAAGCGCGGTAGATAGAATGAGTTCTAGAGGACGTGGACGCCGTGGACGTGGTAGGGGTAGGATGACGGTGTCCGAACCCGTCAGTCGTGACAAGGTTCGAGAGAATGAGGTACCACCGCCACCACCACCTCCTACTTTTAGAGCCGAGGCGCCGAGCGGACCCGGCATGGCGAGTCGATGTCGCAAGCTGTGTTGCGAGTCTTGGAGATGGTGGTCGGGGTGGTGGAAATGTTGGAGCTCGGAATCGTTCTCGAGCGACTCCGATCTAACGGAGCGGAGGTATTCCGAGGTGTGTCGGAGTGGCACCCAGTCTGCAATGGACATCGGCTAGAGTCAACCGAAAGGATCATGGATGACCTTGACTTTGATCAAGAAGAGAAGCCGAAGAAAGCGCGGTGTCGCTTCTAAAGGATGAAGCGTATCGATGGTGGCTTACGGTTCGAGATGGAGCTACTGAGAGATGATTTGACTTGGGAGTATTTCGATCCGCCTACCGAGAAAAAGTATGTGGGCATTAGCTACACCGACGCCAGAGAAAGGCTTTTCTCGGATTAGTTCAAGGAACTAAGTCCGTGTCGGAATATGAGGCGGAATTTCTACGGTGAGTAGATACGCGAGAGCATCGTGGCTACGAACATGAGCGTTGTGTCCGCTTTGAGGACGGACTCAGAGATGATCTAAGGTTCATGATTGCCCCACAAAGAAAGTTCGTGAGTTCTCATCCCTAGTGGAGAAGGCTAAGGTAGCCGAGGAATCAAGGAGGCCGTGAAAGCGGCGAACTATAGTAAGAACAATCGGAAGAGAAGTTTTGGGTCACCGGATCAAGCGGTAGTACTCGAGAAAAAGGCTAGGCCAAGTGGGCCCAATCGGCGAAGAAGGCCCACAACCGCTAATCAAAGGCCGACTCGGTGCAATCGCTGTGGAAAGACCCATTGGGGAGGATGTTGGGCGGTGATAAAGGATGCTTTGAGTGTGGGTCTTTGGAGCATCATACGTCGAGATTGTCCTCGAAACTAGCTAAGAAGCGGCCGAAAGGACAAAATCGTGCTCAAGATAGAAATGTGGGACCACGGAGGGTCGTGGTAATGGTAGAGGAAACAACGGTCCTAACCGAGGTCGTGGAACTCAAGGCGAGGTTCAGGCAACACAGAGGCTAGGCACCTGGTTTGGTTTACGCAATGAGGTGTCGCGAGGAAGGTGGCGCACCGGATGTCATAACCGTGCGTTTCTAATTTTTGGTTTTCCTTATGTTGCATTGATTGATGTGGGCTCGGCGCACTCGTACATTGCTAGTAGTGTGGTAGGAACTATGGACCTAGACTCAAACCGCTTCTAGGGAGATGACCGTAGTTAGCCCCTTAGGTCACTCCGTAGTCGTGAGATAAACTCTATATAGGCGTACCCTAGAACTCCAAGGGGTAGTATTTGTAGTGATCTAATGGAACTACCGTTTGGGGAGTTCGATTTGATCCTCGGTATGGATTGGTTGGTTAAGTACCAAGCAGAAGGTCGGATCTTTCTTGTGATCAAGCGCATGGTTCTTAAGGCAGCGGAAGGTGATGAAGTGGTTATGATAGGAGATAGGAGGAATTATCTATCCAACGTAGTGTATCCGCCTTGAAGGCTGAAAAAGATGGTCAAGAAGGGTTGTGAGGCGATTTGGTTCGGATCATGCTTTGGAAACTAAAGAGTTAGTAATTAAAAGGGTCCGAACAGTTGGGGAATTTGCTGATGTGTTCCCAGAAGAACTTCCGGGTTTGCCCCCGGATCGAGAAGTCGAATTCGGTATAGACTTGCTACCTGGAACGGCACCTGTGTCCATAGCACCATACCGAATGGCACCAAAGGAATTGGTGGAGCTAAAGGCTCAAATTCAGGAGCTCTTGGATAGAGGATTTATACGACCAAGTATATCTCCGTGGGGAGCGCCTGTGTTGTTTGTCAAGAAGAAGGACGGTTCTATGCGGATGTGCATCGACTACCGTCAGTTGAACAAGTTAACGATCAAGAACAAGTATCCGCTTGCCTCGGATTGACGACTTGTTCGATCAACTGAAGGGTGCCTCGGTGTTTTCAAAGATAGACCTTAGGTCAGGATATCATCAACTTAAGGTAAAGGAGGCTGATGTTCACAAAACGGCATTCCGAACTCGGTATGGGCATTTCGAGTTCTTGGTGATGCCATTCGGGTTGACTAATGCGCCGCGGCATTTATGGACTTGATGAACAGAGTATTCCAAAGAAAGATTTGGACCATTCGTCGTGGTATTCATAGACGACATATTGGTTTACTCAAAGACGTAAGAGGAGCATGACAAGCATTTACTGGATAGTTCTCGCAAATATTGAAGGAGAAGCGGCTTATATGCCAAATTCAGTAAAGTGTGAATTTTGGCCAAGGAGGTGGCTTTCTTAGGTCATGTAGTGTCACCAAGGAATTAGAGTAGACCCTCGCAAGATTGAGGCAAGATATTGGAGTGGAAACCACCTAGGGCGGTGGTGAAATACTGAAGTTTTCTGGTTTAGCAGGATACTATCGGAGATTCGTGGAAGGATTCTCTCTAATAGCAATGCCGCTTGACTAAGTTTGCTAAGGAAAGGTGTCCCGTTTGTATGGACGGAGAAGCAAAGAAAAAGCTTTGATAAGTTAAGGAAGATTTTGACTAAGCTCGGTTTTGGTACAACTGAGGCGAGAAAGTTATTCTGATTTATTGCGATGCATCTCACACCGGTTTGGGGTGTGTGTTGATGCTGAGATGGGAAGGTAGTAGCCTATGCATCCCGTCAATTAAGATCGCATGAGGTTAACTACCCAACTCATGACTTAGAGTTAGCGGCAATCGTCTTCGCCCTAAAGATATGGAGACATTACCCGTATGGAGAGAAGTCGATGGTCTACACGGATCACAAAAGCTTGAGGTATCTTCCGACTCGAAGGATCTCGAATCGAGACAACGTCGATGGATTGAACTACTAAAGGACTACGATCGTTCAATCGAATACCATCCGGTAAGGCTAATGTAGTAGCCGACGCATTGAGCCTAAGGTGGTGACGGACTTGAGGTAATGTTAAGCTCGGTTAAGTCTGTATGATGATGGAAGTCTTTTGGCGGAACTTCAAGTTAAGCCGACTTGGATTGAGGAGATTAAAGAAAAGCAGTTAAAGGATGAAGGCTTGAGTTCTAAGAGGGTACAAGTTCAAGACGGTGGTTTGGAAGAGTACAGCCTGACTAGTGAAGGAGCGCTTTGTTTCCAAGGACGGATATGTATGCCAAAGGATCCAGATTTAAGGCAGAAAATTCTCCAAGATGCACATAACAGCCCATACGCTATGCATCCTGGAGGAAGCAAAATGTATGGAGACTTACGGAAACAGTTTTGGTGGCCGGGGTTGAAGCGTGAGATAACGGAGTTCGTAGGAAAGTGTCCGGCGTGTCGGCGAGTTTAAGGCCGAACATCGGTCACCATCGGGACTACTTCAACCGATAAAGATCCCTCAGTGGAAATGGGAGAGGATCACCATGGATTTCGTTAGTGGGCTACCCCTTACACCCACCAAGAAGGATGCAGTTTGGGTAATTGTGGATCGCCTAACTAAATCAGCTCACTTCATGCCGGTGAGAATGGATTACTCTCTCCGTGAAGCTAGCAAAAAGCTGTATGTGGGTGAAATAGTAAGGTTGCATGGCGTGCGATGTCGGTTATCTCGGATAGGGATCCCGATTCACGTCAAGGTTTTGGAAAGCGTTGCATCAAGCTTTGGGAACACGGTTGGATTTCAAGACGGCTTTCCATCCACGATCGGCGGACAATCGGAAGGGTGATACGATTTTGGAAGACATGTTAAGAGGTCGTGTCTTGGATTTTAGTGGTAGTTGGGAGGAGTACCTACCATTAGCGGAATTCGCTTATAACAATAGTTATCAAGCGAGTATTCAAATGGCTCCATATGAGGCCCTATATGGACGAAAGTGTCGTACTCCTACATGTTGGACGGAGTTGGGAGAAAGACAAGTTCTGGTCCGGAACTAGTAGCGAGAGGCGAAGACAAAATCAAGGTGATTCGGTCCGTCTCAAGGAAGCATCGGATAGGCGTAAGTCTTATGCCGATCTCAAACGCAAGGAAATGGAGTATCTTTGTGGGAGACAAGGTCTTTCTGAAAGTGTCGCCTTGGAAAAAGGTGTTGAGATTTGGACGGAAAGGGAAGTTGAGCCCAAGGTTTATTGGGCCATATCCTGTTGTGAAGCGAGTAGGACCAGTGGCTTATCAGCTAGAGTTGCCTGAGAAACTAAGTCGATTCATGATGTATTCCATGTATCAATGCTGAGACGGTATCGGTCAGATCCTTCGCACGTTGTGCCCGATGAGCGTAAATCGAGGTGAATTCAGATCTATCTTTTGAAGAGGAACCGGTTCGGATCTTAGACCGAGATGAGAAAGTTCTACGTAGGAAGTCGCCCCCTTGGTGAAGGTCTTTGTGGCGGAACCATGGTATAGAGGAAGCTACGTGGAACCCGAGGATGTAATGAGGCGACAATACCCCCACCTTTTCTAGTTAAGAAATTTCGAGGACGAAATTTATTTTAAGGGGGTAGAATCGTAACATCCCAAAAGCGGGGTTATTTGAAATTTCATTATGTTCTTATGTATGAATCTGTTGAGTCATTATTTATGGAATAATAATGGTCAATTTAAGGCTTTGTGTTGGCTCGATTTGGTAGGAAATTTTAATTTTTAACTTTTAAAAGAAGGGGCCTTGGTAAGTGGTGTTATAAGAATAAATTGGGTATTTTTAACACAAAATAGGCCTTGGAAAAGTGGCAAAGCAAGCCCACTTAAGAGCTAGCATGTGACGCCACAAGGGATAGGGGAGAGCCTTGGTTCGAGTCATGGATTCCCCCTCTTATTTTGCATTATTGTTGGACGGCACATAGGGAGAGTTTTGCTCCCTTTAAATTCTTTTTTTTTTTAGATAATTAAGGATTTTATTAAAAGGGATATTAGGGATATTATTAGATTAAGTGGATTATTGATTGATTAATAGAGATTAATTCAAATTAATTTTGAATTAATGCAAATAAGTGGCAGGAGAAGTTTTAGGCATTGAGTCGAATTTGAACTCCTTGAACAAGGAGGTGTGGGCTGGCAAGGTCGCTAGGTGATGGCCGAATACGGGACTCCTTGGTGAAGAGGAGTTGGCTAGGAGTTGGGCTCCTAGTTGCCAAAGTTGGACGGCAAGTCAAGAGGGGGTGCCGAATGCTTATAAATACCCCAACCCACCACCTTGTTTTCTTTTTTCCCATCTCTCGCTAGCCAGAAAAACATAACCCTTTTTCCCTTCTAATTTTCTTTATTTTCTCTCAAACACTTTTAGCCGAAACTCTTACCACCTTTTCCTCTCAATTGATTTTCCTTCCATTGTCCTCTTCATAATAGCCGAATATACCCAATCGTAAGTGCCGAATCTCTTTCTCCTTTTAAAGCACCTTGGCCGAATATTGTGCAAGAAAAGGGGTGGCTTTCCTTTAGTCGATTCCAAAAGGTAAGGGTCTTAGGCCGAATGCTTATGTTTTTCTTCCCATCATGTCGACTTTGATAAAGGTAGGTAATTGGTTTCGACAATCATTAATTAAGGGTGCTAACTACAGATTCAACCGAATTGGTTGTAGGATCTTCGGGATTAGAAACAAGCAAGTAGGTTCGTCCACGTTTGACAATTAATTTTCGGTAAGGACCTACACATATATTTGGTATTCGTTTTAACCGAAGGCTACTAACTTATTGATTGACGATTGTTGGAAGCAGAGGCACTTTGAGGGTGGTGTTTAGTACTCGGCGATTGGGTAAGGATTCGGGTACAAAGTATGACCCTTTAAATTGTTTGGTTTGGCCGAATGGGCCATATCACTAACCTTGAGAGTTGGCCAATATAGGGGCAAAGACTTGAGTGTGGTGACTTCTCTTCTCGGGTTTAGACTCCTTGTTGGTGACAGTGTGTACATACACACTTATAATAGTTAATTAAGTGTATGTTATGTGTAAATCTGCTTTATGTAGATGTGACAATAGTACCTTAGGGGTACAAGCAAGGATCCTGGTAAGTCTCTATTATATGAGATTGATAACAATGCTTTTGGGAAGCATGGACTATTTGATACATGTGATATATGTATGATCCGTATTAACCGCTTGATATGGGTTGATGAGAGGAGGGGGCGTGATATCGTCTTCGACGAGCACCAAAGCTTTGGTAGCACATCGTGACTATATGTCACCGGAGAGGTTTGGTACCTCCAGAGGTTTGGTACCTCATAGCGACTTGTCCCCGTGGTTAACACCACCGTGGGTTGGCCCCACTTGAGATATGGGATCGTCTGCGCTGATTTGGTATCACACGCGATGGGTTGGCCCCATCACCCGATTAGTGTCTACGGACACCGTGCTTTGGTAGCACATCGTGACTACATGTCACCGGTGGTTTGGCACCACCAGTGTTTTGGTAACACATCGTGACTACGGTCACCAAAGTGGTTTGGTACCACGTGGGGTAGACAAAGGTGTTTGGTTGGCTAGGTTGGGTACATGATACTTTGCTCAATTAATCATTATATGTGTGTATGAAATGTTGTATTAACCGGGAAGGGTTACATATCGAGTCTTGGTGACTCACCTTCTCCTTTAACATTTTTCAGTGACTCGTAAATGGCGGTGGAGGAGCCGGTGGGACTCGAGGCGCCATGCAAAGGACTTTACTTCCTGAGAACTTTAAAGTTGTTCAATTTTTATTTTTGGGTTGTAATAAGGCCTCCATAAACTATAGTTGCATTTTATTTTTTTTTATTATGTTGGATATCGACTCAAACTATATCAATAAATTGAATTAAATCACATGCTTTTCTTGTAAACACGAGGGAGTTTAAACGTGCCATCGGGTACACTTGAAACTGGTATAACAATTGGGCTTAATTAAAATTTCACATTAGATCTAAAGGTAGCTTTAACCAGACAACCGAAAATAAGGAGTTTTCAATGGGAAATTAAGTGTTTTTCGATATAGCGTTCACAAGTTATTATCTCGTAATAACTCAAATTCGGTCGTAGTGTTTGGGCCGGGTTTGGGTTGTTACACCGGGTTTGGGTTGTTACATGATATGTTGCATTGGGATGGGATTATTATGATAGGAGGAAGTGTACTGTATTGGCGGCTCTACTGCAAATATTGTTTAGTGCCGCAACCAGTGCTAATTTTGGAGTGTAGGGATGGTTGGGTGATTTTATCCCCACATGGAGTGTAAGGCTGGACAGAGTGGAGTGTAGAGGCTGGTTGGGTAGGATTTTTGATTGCATGCCTGAACTGTTACTGTCACTGAAATGGGCTAAGGCCCACACCGATCATCGATCTTGAATGGGCTAAGGCCCAACTGATCTGAACTGTTATTGATTTGGGCTTAGGCCCAGACTATACTTGCCTACGACCTGATTGGCCATTTTGCTTATATGGGGTTACACACTGAGTTTTCACAAACTCACCCCTCTGTTTATCTGTACAGGTAATCCCCAGTCTTAGGCGGATCGGTGCTGCGAGGGATTCGGAGGTGGCCACAAAACCGCACCTGCTTTTATATTTGAGTTTTATTTCCAATAAATTTAATTTGGGTTTTTGTTATGTAATAAGGCCTCTTTAAATTTTAACTTTTAATTTGGGATTTTACTTATTTAATTCATATCTGAAAGAAGTAGGACGCAAATTTTCAAAAGATAAATGTTTTTCAAAACCCCACGTTTTCGTAACATACTATACAAGCTTCCGCATCAAACTGCATCAAACATTGTTTTAAAGTATAGTAACAAACTAATATGAACATTGTTCTACTAAAAACAACTTGAGTTTTAAAAGAACAAGATACCCTACAATTTTCCGTTAAGATCATAAACGAGATTTAATAACAGAATGGATTTTCCAAAGAAACTATGTTTTCGAAAAACACTTCAATGTGATACCGCCAGATTCGGCCATAACGTCTAGGCCGGGTTTGGGGTGTTACAATAAATGTTCAAAAAGTTTTCATCGATTTAGTCCCAAACCACTCCTAATGCATGTTTTGGGCCTCGTAGGCTCGTATTAGGGACGATATGAATGTGTTGATTGATATTTGAATGAAATTTTGAAATGTATGAGAAAATGTATGTGTAATTGTGTTATAAGTTCGGTAATGCTCCGTAACCCTATTTCGGCGTTGAATACGGGTTAGGGGTGTTACAGGCTTGGCCGTGTGACCCAATTCAGAGAGCTCCCAAGTTTGGACACAAGCTGGTACATGGCCATGTGTCCCTACTTCGAATGTCCACACGGGCATGTGTCCCCTGCTTCTTTGAAAAAAATTGATATTTTTTGAAAAAAATTGAGTACCCGGTTTAGTCCCGATTTATTTCTAATATGTATTTTGGGCCTCGAGGGCTCATATAAGGGACAACATGTTTGATTTTGATTGGTTTCTGATATGAATGTTAAATGATATGAAATGTCTGTATTCGATCTGTAAGTTTTGGTAACGCTCTGTAACCCTGTTCCGGCGACAGATATAGGTTAGGGGTGTTACACACAAGCTATAATAAGGCATCCAAAACAAAGCATAATCAAGCCTTATACAAATGGTATGATCCTATACAACCAATATGCCCTTAGGCACCTAAAATGACAATTTATAAACATGACTAATCATGTGTTCAATATACCCAATTGTTCAACTAACAAATATGCATATTTACACCAAAACTTACCAAGTAGATCATTTAACAAAACATACCATTTGGTACCAAAACTCCTTTCTAAAACTAGCATCAAATGACCATATAAATCATTTCCACTAAAACACCAATTTACCACAATTACATCCTATCACAAAGTACATATTCAATATGTAACACCCTTCACCCGTATTCAACGCCGGAATAGGGTTATGGAGCATTACCGGACTTACAACACATTTAAACAAACTTTTCTCATACATTTAATCAATTCAACATTCATCAATCAATATCAATCATTATGTCCCTAATACGAGCCTACGAGGCCCTAAACATGCATTGAGAACTTTTAAAACATTTGGAGCACTTAGAAAATTTTTCTCAAAACAGGGGACACACGCCCGTGTCACAGGCCGTGTGGATATTCGAAATGGGATCACACGGCCGTGTCCCAGCCCGTGTCCTACCCCGTGTCCAAACAAGTGAGCTTATTAACTTAGGTCACATGGCCAACCACACGCCCGTGCGTCTAGCCCGTGTGCCCTTCGAAGTGGCCACACACACCCGTGTACCAGGCCGTGTGCTAGGCCGTGTCAAACCTGTAAGGTATACTGACTTATGCCACATGGCCAAGTCACACGCCCGTGTGTGAGGCCGTGTGGAGCATACTGACTTAATTTCTAAAACCACACCAAGGGACACACGGCCGTGTAACATAAACGTGTGTCACACACGGCTGAGACACACGCCCGTATGGACAAAAATAGGCTATTTACCAAGCCATTTTTCCACCTAAATTTGCATGCACCTACACAATTCAAATGGTACTCAATCATAGCATAAGTGTGTATCCAATTCAACCACAATCAAGGCTAAAACATACCATTTTAATATCAACAACTAACATGCTTATAATCTCATGTTTTACTCATTCAAATCATACCAACTTCACATAACATAAACCATATGCACACACATATATAAATACATAACCATATCAACCAAAATAAGCCAACTCACATGGCCAAATATATACAAACCAAACCTTAGACATTTACAAGCCAATTCAAATGGCTAATTTCCATCATTAATAAAACATGTAGGCTATCATTAACCAAAACTACCTATACATGCCATCATAATCGAAAGTATAAAACCATAAGTACCAAAATAGCTGATAAATAGTGTGATGATGTCTCCGACACCTTCCAACCCGAACGAGCTTCCGATATCTATAAACACAAAGAAATTAATACAAGGTAAGCATAAAATGCTTAGTAAGTTCGTAAATTTTAAAAGAATAAAGCTTATCACTTCACTTTAAGCATAAACCACTTTAGCCAACTCAATATGTCTTGGCCTTAGCCTAAACAACATTAGCATTTCAATTTTAGTTATCACATAAATTAGCAAATCATCTCAAAACATCATAGCATAAGTAACCAACACTTATTATATTCACATTTTCAACATGTATCTAAGCATATTTGGATCATCTAATAACTCATACCCTTTCCATGCTTTCGATAGAAATTCGAATCAAAGAATCTGCTGATCTTTAGCTTTTTCTCATATTCGTTGAGCCACAATTTAAGTGAGTAAAACGAGGAATGACCCAACTCAATTTGGCTCAAAAGCCTTACACATAACCATCAACCAAGTTTACCATTCAATCGCCATTCAAGAATTATAACATAATATACTACCAAACCATTAAGCACAATAATTATTACATATTCATGCCCATAATGATCATGAACTCACAATTTCATGAATTCAAAACTCAGTTGAATTTATGTACATACCTGTACCAATATATGCATATCTTTCACCATTTCTTATCTTTGATATACTCGTTGAACAATTCCGGATTGTTACTGTATACTCAAAAAACTCGCACAATAAGTGCCAAATAAACAGCCGAAGCTATATCGATCTCGCACACTAAGTGCCAATATATATATAGCCAAAGTTATCTCAATCACGCACACTAAGTGCCAATATATATAGCCGAAGCTATCTCGGTCTCGCACACTAAGTGCCTATATATATATAACCGAAGCTATTTCAATTTCGCACACTGAGTGCAAACACATAACCGAACCTTCATTAAACATGTCTATAATCTCGTATTCAAAATTTATGCAATATCAAAGCATATAAAACATCATTATAACAATGCTTATTACAAACGAACTTACCTCGAACTCGTACGACGGAAAACGATCATTAAATCAATAATTTGTCTTTCCCTCGATCTAATTTCGTACGTAAATTTTCTAGATCTATATAATCAAATTTAACTCATTTAATCATTATTCTACTCAATTCAATCAAATTTCATATTATGGAAAAATTACCATTTTCCCCTATACTTTTGACCTTTTTACAAATTAGTCTCCAGGCTCGTAAAATGAAATTCATGCAATTTCATCGACATATAAGCCTAGCCGAATTTATTGTATACTTATACCAGCCCATAAATTTCACCATTTCTCACATTTAACACCCAATTTTCACATTTCTCAATTTAGCCCCTAATTGAGCATTTCATTAAAAATCACTTAACAAAAGTTGTTTAACTAACAACAAGGATTCATTTTCTTCCATTAAACTTCAAAACCTTAACATTTTCATCAATGGAAAATCTCAAACTATTCAATAGTTTTGCAATTTAATCCCCTAGTTAGCTAGCTTAAGCTACAACAATCCCGAAAACATAAAAATCAATAAAAACGAGGTAGTTTTTCACTTACATGCAAGAGATTTTCTTAAGAAAAAATTTAAGCTTCCATGGCCCTACATTGCTGTCCATTTTCGGCTAGAGAATACTAACAAAGATGGTGGCTTTGTTGTGTTTTATTATTTTTATCTTTATTTGCCTTTTACCAAAATACCCTTACCTAACTTTAAAAATTTCAAAAATACCAAGTCATGTACACCCACTAACTCATTTAATGGTATAATTACCATATAAGGACTTACACTTTAATGTTCTATAGCTATTTAACACTTTTAGCAAATAGAATCCAACTTTTGCACTTTAACGATTTAGTCCTTTTTCACAAATTGAACATGCAAACGGTAAAATTTCTTAACGAAATTTTTACACAATAATACTATTATGCTGTAGATCATAAAATAATATTAAAATAAATATTTTGACTTCAGATTTGTGGTCCTGAAACCACTATTTCGATTTGATTAAAAACGGGTTGTTACATAATATGCATATTTATACCACAATTTTCATTTTCCATAATTCAACCATACCAAGTTATTCATCAACCTTTAGAGAGCAATTATTTACATACCATATACTAGACTTATACTATCCTCAAAGTGCCAAAACACTAGCCAAACAAATGGCTAAATTATCAACAAAGCATATAGGCCAACATTAGCCAAAATAACCTATACATGCCATTATAACCAAAATTAAACAACTGAAAGTACCGAAAGAGCCGATGGATAGTGTGATATAGCTCCGACAAGCTTCCAACCCGAATGAGCTTCCGATTCACTAAAAACACAGAAAATACATAGAGTAAGCATTTAAGCTTAGTAAGTTCATATAACATAGAATTTAACTAACCATTTAGTTACAAATAGGTAAGTAAACATAGCATATCCCAACTCAATTTGGCCAAATGCCTAAGCACATATTCATTAACATGTTAGCCATGTAAAACACATATAATAGCCAATAAACATGGATGAACATAACCACTGAGCAAGTTTCATATACATGTATCATCCATTTCATGTTTCAATATATCATGTAGTATCATTTCCATGTATCTCATGTATATACCTGTAATAGTTCGTATCGAACTCATATCATCTCGTAACAAAACATTGACAGTTGAACCATTTAGAATATTGTTGGATACTCGGGATAGCTCACACATAGTGTGCTAAACTGTAATCTGTCAATTTCTGTACATGTATGCTCATACGAGCTATGAATCGGTATGCTCTCACAAGCTGTAAATCGGTAAGCTCATATGAGCTGAGAATCAGTAAGCTCTCACGAGCTGCAATCGGTAAGCTCATACGAGCTAAGAACCGATAATCCCTAATGACATGTCATTTGTATCCTACGAATTCCTAAGGTTCAAATGGGACTTGGTAATTGTCGTACGTCGTCGGATATGCGATTGGTATTTATACATGACAATTATACAGATCACATACATATAATTCAATTAAAATATATAAATACACAATTTAATTACACGAACTTACCTCAATGAGTATACGTAGATATGGAGACGATTAATCCGAGACATTCTCTTTGCCCCGATCTAACTCTGTACGAGGTCTAACTGGATTTATACGGACAAATTTTACTCAATTTAATATATTTCTCGTTCAAATTAGTCCAAAACATATTTTTGGAAAAATTACCATTTCACCCCAGCACTTTTAATTTCTTTGCAATTTAGTCCCTAGGCTCGAAAAATGAAATTCATGCAATTTAACCCTTACCCAAGCCTACCCAATTTTTATACATAGTAGTAGCAGCCCATATATTTCATAAATTCACAATTTCACCACACAATATAATTGATAACTTCATCTAAAATTCCTTTACAAATATTGTTTATCTAACAACAACCATTCATTTTCTATCATCAAACTTCAAAACTCATATATATTCATCAATGGTAAAAGCCTAATAGTTAAACAGTTTCACAAATTAGTCCCCAGGCTAGCTAGTTTAAGTTATAACGATCACAGAAACATAGAAATCATCAAAAACGGGACAAAAATGCATACCCAATTGAGCTTACAAGCTTGGCCGAATGCTTAGCACAAAAATGGCTTCTTTCCCTTGTAAAAATCGGTGGAAGATGGTAATGGAAGATGATGATGATTTTGTTTTGTTTATTTTTATCATTAATTACTATTTTACTTAATTAACCTTTATAAACTTTAATAATTACACAATTGCCAAGCCAACATCTTCCACTATCAAGTTAAATGGTATAATGACCATATAAGGACTTCCACTTTAAAGTTCTATAGCTATTTAATACCTTTAGCTATTAGAACACAACTTTTACACTTTACGCGATTTAGTCCTTTTTATCAAATTAAGCATGTAAACGGTAAAATTTCTTAATGAAATTTTTATATGGTAAAACTATCATGTTGTAGACACTAAAATAACAATAAATAAATTTTCTGACTTTGGATTTGTGGTCTCAAAACCACTATTCTGATTTCACTGAAAATGAGCTGTTACATTGTGAGTACTCACCTATACGTACAGTGATTTTGGGCGTTGAGGCCCTGAGACATGTTGGAGGGATAAGGGAATGTGAGCTAAGCTCCATTTAACGAGATATGTGAGGGGAAACAAGGAGAGTGTTAGCTTTATGCTTCACTTTTGGGACTTGTGTGACTCTATGAGACTATATGGTGTGTTGGAGACCCGTGTATCCGATGAGTGATGATAGAGCTCACTTTTATATCGAATACACGGATCTCCAACACACCACATAGTCTCATAGAATTAAAAAAGTCCCAAAAGTGAAGCACAACGCTAACACTCTCCTTATTTCCCCTCAGATGTCCCGCTGAATGGAGCTTAGCTCACATTCCTTTATCCCTCCAACATGTCCCATGGCCTCAACGCCCAAAATGTAACACCCCTTACCCATATTCGACGCTAGAATCGGGTACGAGGCATTACCGAACTTAACTTACTTATTCGTGCAAAACCAGGCAATGAACTTCCTTTTTAACAAAAAACTTTCTCATTCGAACTCTTAACGTCCTTATTATGGGCCTACGAAACCCAAGACATACAAATGGAGTGATCCGGGACTGAACCGGAAACTTTCGAATACTTTGAAATTTTTTACACAAAACAGAACCACACGCCCGTGTCGATAGGGACACGTCCGTGTGGGCAGGCCGTGTAGTCACACACGCCCATGTCTCTAGTATGTGTGGATTTTTATTTTTCATTTCGATCCTACAGGGGTTTTCACACGGCCTGGCATACGCCCGTGTCTATGGCCCGTGTCCCTCACACAGCCATGACATGCCCGTGTCTTAGCCCGTGTGTGAAAACCTTAGTATTCTATTTATAACGTCAGCAAACCTCTAGGATCACACGGCCTAGTCACATGCCCGTGTGCTGGCCCGTGTGATGAACTGAATTTTTCGCAAATTAGGTGCAGGGGACACACGACCTACCAACACACCCATGGGGCTGCCCATGTGTCACACATGGCCTAGACACACACCCGTGTGTCTATCTGTGTGGGCAACTATAAGGCTATTTACCAATCAATTTGCCAACCTGAAAAGCAACCACACTTATACCATTTCAACGCAACACACAACATGATAATAAGGCATCTCTACTATCCAAAATCAAGACATCCACACCATAGTTCCACACTACATTCATCATGCATATACTTTACACAATACTCATTCAATTTCACAACCTTGTACTTCATGAATTTCATCATCATTTAATGGAAATAGCTTAACTAGTATTGGCCAATTCCAATGGCCATTTACAAAATGAAATGAGTAACCTTAATAGCCAAAACCTTGGCTAACCAATACGACATATAACAAAATAACCAAGTTCCTATACATGCCATACCAAAATAATCAAACTTTACTATACCAAAAGAATAGCTTGATAGTGTGAATCGAGCTCCGACGTCTTATGATCCCCGAGCTAGCTTGGCGATACTACAAGGAAAGGGAAAAAAGAAAGGTAAGCATAAAGCTTAGTAAGTTTGTATGCAATAAATAGCAACATAAAATTCATATGATACATTCATACTTTACTTTAAGTAATAACACAAATTCTCAAGCGCATTGACATAGCTTACTCATGCTTACTCTTACCAATCACATATCACATATTGGACTTATTTCTCGTGAGTTTCTCATGTATACCTGTATCACTCATCACATGACTTTACCACTTTTTCATCTTTAACATAAACTTAGCTCTTCACTATCTTTAACATAAAATTTTGCCCTTTACCCGTTGAACCACTTGGAATATCAAAGGATACCCGAAATTCGTCATACACAAATAAGATGCCAATGCCATATCCCGGATATGGTCTTACATGGGATCACATGTCGATGCTGATTCCATATCCCAGATATGGTCTTATACGGGATCTCTTATCAATGTCGATGCCATATCCCAGAGATGGTCTTATAAGAGATCGTATATCGATGCCATGTCCCAGACATGGTCTTACACAAAATCTCTTATTCGATGCCGATGCCATATCCCAGATATGGTCTTATACGGGATCTCAATTCAGTGCTTAGGCCATATCCCAGATATGGTCTTATACGGGACCTTATAAATCTCATGTCTTGACGATGGTATCATTTCTATTCCTAAGGTCAACCGGGATTTTCACATCATAAAGCCTCATCATATTCTCATCAAACATCATTGATCAATTTTCATAGAAATAGTGTACATTTCATGTAATCTCAAGCATTTCAATACATAATGACATAAAGTTAATTTATTACACACAAACTTACCTCGTTATCAAAATGTGTATAATTGTTCAATTTAGTCCACCACATTGTTCTTTCCTTGGTTTCGGTCCGAACTTCGTGTTTCTTGATCTATAATGAAAATTTCACTCTTTTAATGATCACATTGACTAAATCAAACCATGAATCATACTTTGGCAAAATTATGATAATACCCCTATACTTTCTCATATTTACAAAATGGTCCCTAGGCTCGTATAATGATATACACTCATTTCCTTGGTTACCCAAGCCTAGCCGAACCTACCTTAAATTTGTAGTAGCTCATATTTTCCTTCAAAATTGATTTTTACTACACATTTTATCACTTTTACAATTAGGTCCTTTTTATGAATTTTCCATGAAAATCACTTAGAAAAAGATGTTTATCATACATCAAACTTTCATATTCTTCCACTAAACATCAAAATACATGCATGTCATACATGGGTAAATTTTTGAACATGAACCCTAGCTCAAAATATAGCTAGAAATAGCTAAATCGAGCTACGAGGATCTCAAAAATACGAAGAACATTAAAAACGGGGCTAGGAGGTACTTACAATCAAGCTTGAAAGTTGAAGAAACCCTAACTATGGTGTCCTTGAGAATTTCAGCTAGCATGGAGAAGATGGACATGAATTTTGACTTCTTTTTCCCTTTTAATTAACTTATTAACCAAATGACTAAATTGCCCTTAAGGCCCTTTTCTTGAGATTTTTCCTTCCCATGCCTATTTTTTCCATCATAAAATATAATGGTCTAATTGCTAAATAAGGACCTCTAATAAATTTTCTTTTGCTATCTCATACTTGAATCTTCTAGAATCTCATATTTTTCAATCTTTGCAATTTAGTCCTCAGGAATAAATTGATCACTAATTCATAAAATTTCTTCATGAAATTTTCACACAATCATGCAAACATGTCATAGACCTCATAAAAACCATAAAACACATATTTTTACCTCAAATTTGTGGTCTCGCAACCACTATTCTGACTAGGCCCTAAATTGGGCTGTTACACAAAAACACTGTACATATAGGTGGGTACTCACAATCCTATGGCATGCCAACTATATCCAACGGTTTCAAGATCACAAGGATTGTGTTATGTGTTTATATGATCTGTGACCATTATGCAATTTATCTATAAACATGTTTATGAGTATTGTGATATATGCTTAAATTTTATGTGATTATATGTGTAATGTGATATATGATTAAAAGTGAATGTTATTACCATGTAAATGAACTATTAAATAATGCACGAGTGAGTATAATATGTCACTAGAGTTGGAACTGTTGAGGTTGTGCTATATGGTTGTTTTGTTAATGCTTGATGAATTGTTTGCATGGTAGTTGTTCTAGGCATTCACTAAGCTTGTTAAGATCACCCACTCCTTTTAATCCATTACAGATTAGTAGTGTTCTGATGTGAGCGATGTGGTTCCAAGGGGTGATCCAAGCAAGTCATTTTCCATTATTTCATAGGTGTTATTGTTAATTGTTTTTGTTTTAGGAACAAGGCAACGTGGTAGACTTTTAATGATATTTGTCATGATGTTTTGGAATTTCCATAGCTTAATTGCTCTTAGGATTTTGAGAATTGAATGGTATTATGTCGATTATCATTTGAACTTATTTTTTATGTTTGAGACTATTACTACAGTCGTTTTGATGTTTATTTGATGACGATATGTTAGCATGATGGATTGGTGCATGTTGGAATGATTTATATGCTCAAGTATGTTGTACTTTTTTGGGCTGGAGCAAAGGTATCAATATTCGTGTTGTAAAAATGATACCTCTGTGATTTTAAAATGTGCAAGGAGATAGTAACGCAATTTGGTATTGATACCCTATCACGAGTATCGATACTTGGGTGGAAATATCAATACTTTGGCAGAGGTACTAATATTTTTTGAGGTTTGGGTTTTAAGTGAGTAACAATAAGCAGTTTTGGTACCGATTTTCCAAGCGGTTTCAATACCACTTGAGAAAATTATTGATACCTCACCTTCAGTATCGATACCTATGTAGTTAGTTTTGAGATTTTTGCTAAATGTACCTTATGCATGTTTACTTATTATTATAAGACTACTTAAAGTATGTTTGATATGTTTTAATGATGATTGATATATGTTTGACTAAAAATTTATAAGATCATTGATAAAGATGATGATTTCTTAATAATGTGACAATTTACTGTGAGTATGACATGAGACAATGGTGTGGCATCCTGTTATTTGAGCTTGGCGACCAGGTCGGGTATAGGGTGTTACAGCTCACCTCATCGATTCCCATTATTCTTTTATCGGCTCTACTTCTCTAATTTTTCTCCAAGTATAATTGTTGTTGCTCACTATTTCAAGGAGCATAACAATTTCCTGAGTAGTTTTCGACCAAAGTGCTTCCTCCAACAATTATGTCAAACTTTTCTTTGCTCTCCTGATCTAAACCTACATAAAAGTGTTGTAATTGAATGACTGTATTAATTCTTACCCCCAAGTCCCCTCGAACAGATCTATCCCATGCTTAACCAAGTGTTTCAACAGAACTCTATTTGATTGCAATTACTCCACATTTGTCTTTAACCGTACAGGCATGGGTTTGAACCTTTGTAAGAAACATTGCACAAACTCTTCCCATATTGTAATAGTTCTCAAAGGTAACACTTCTAGCCATTCTTGGATCTAGCCTCTGAGGGCAAAAGGGATCAACAATAACTTGATTGCTTCTTCTGAAACTCCAACATAGCTCACCGTGCTACATATTTGTTCAAATCATCTCAGAAAAGCCACAGGGTCCATGGTTGAGTCGTCGTTAAACTACATATTAGTTGATAACCATGTTAATAAGGAGGGATTAATCTCAAATGGAATTGTATTAATTACTGGTTGGGCAATACTAGTCTTTAGCCAATTTGTATCGAATAAAGTTCTACCATCAGATTTGCCATAATGTCCCTCCGTTAAGCTTACTAAAATAAATAAATAATTACTATCATATCTATAGGCTTTAATGTTCCTACTTATCTTATTAATTGTAAAAATATTTTCAAGATTTAATGTCGAAACCTCCCTGGCAACGACGCCAACTGGACCGCCAATAAACGAGTTATTATTTATAGTAAAAATAGCACACCAAAATATATAGAACTGAATCAGTAGTGCCCGCATACGAGTCAAATTGTAATATAGTATATGTGTACAACGGAACATAGGAAGTATTCCAAGGATTGTACCCAAGGGAGGATGGAATAAATCTATAGAAAATCTTTTTACAATAATAAGTCTAAAAAGTAATAATTAAATCCTACATTACAAAAAATCATAAAATAGATTAATGAGAGAAAGTAAATAACGAAAATAATTAAACAAGAAAATATAAACAAACAACTAAACGGATAAAACCAATCAGGAAGATTAACTTGTTTTAGGATTTGTAATTAACTTTAGATTAGGGTTTTAAGGTGGATTAGCTACTGATTAACCAATTATTACGTCCCGGCCTCTAACTAATTAATCGATTGGTTGATACTCGCTTATCTTCCAAACTCACTTTCTCAACCAGGATAACTATGATTTATTTCGTTCGACTTATCTCCTAATCTTGTCTCCCCTATGATTACTTCCTAGGGTTGTCAAGCCTAGGGTTTAAGAATGCGTAATCTATACCAAATAATCCTCTTGGAAACTCTAAATCCTCTATTAATCACGTACCCATCCACTCATTAATCTCCCCTAAGGGATTTAGCCACTTATGTTATTCATAATCTTAATCTCAATTGAATTAAACATGTAAAGAACATGAATAAAACGAAAGAGAAAAGACATTAGAATAATCTTAGAATCAATGTCGATGGAAGAACAGAGAACTAAATGTCTCGATCGGAATAACAAATACAATTTAGTCCTTATACCTTAATTAGTTACTAATTCAGTACAATTACCTATCTAAAATTCAATTCACTTATAACAACTCCATAAATATTTAATAATAGTATTTACATGTTCGGTTTACAGAAATAAGGTCCCTATACCTTATTTTTTAACACCACTAACCTTAGGGTCAATACACTTGTACCTTAACTACCATCCGATTAACAAATTCACCAAACTAAAATTTAATATAATACTATAATTAACTTGTAAATATTAATCAATAATATTAACTGACTCGATCATCGAAGAACAGGGTTCTGAAACCTCCATTTTTGACACCACTAAAAATCGAGTTGTTGTAGAGAAAACTATTACCAGATATTGTGACAATAGTGCAACAATAGCTAATACTAAGGAAACATCAAACCATAAAAGGACAAAACATATTGATCGAAAATATCACAATATCCAAGAGGCAATGGCTAACAGAATGTTGGATGTAGTCAAAATTGCATCTGAGGACAACCTTGAGGATTCATTTACTAAGATTCTAGAGGTGATGAGTTTTGAGAAATATGTAGAGGTTATAAGAATCGGAATATGACTCATCTACTTCACTAGGGCAAGTGGGAGATTGTGAGTGTCTAGTGCCTTAAGTGTAGTGTAACACCCTCAACCCGACTCAAATCCCCGAGTCCAGATATCAGATGTTACGACATACAAACATTTAGCATAAAATTTAAACAATTTGTGTATAATTCTTTTTCCACACAATTTTTATTATTATTGTACTATTCTTTTATATAAAGAGAATATCAAATAATTACAACAACATTACAACACATAAATTTGTTAAAAACGGACTCTCTTGGCGTAAAATATTGTATGCCATACTTTTGAGATATTTTCTGTATGCATAGTATCCCAACTCGTCGCTTTCCTGGCGCAATCCTGACTTGGTCTCTCCTAGCGAACTCATTTACAGCCACACCTAAAACATGAACAAAACGCTTATAAGTTCACATGCACTTAGTGAGTTTTTAATGCGAAATACCTTGGAACCTTTGTAGTTGAATTCTTCATCTTGAAGATCTTGGATTACTAATCTGACTTTTGTGAATACACTCATAATGTCGGATATACATATACGCCAAGTACCATACTTAACGTATCATCTCTCGCTTCATTACTTGGCTGACTCCAGACCTTACTAGATGATTTCTACCTTTCTTTACTCTTGAAACAACGAAGGTACTTCTCAGAAGGATGTCTATACAGAACTCACTTTCAAAGGATTTCCTCATCAGTCTTACACTTCATATTTTTTCCAGAATGGTTATTCACAGATACTATTTCTTGGCGGATATGTACTAATTAGTCTTACCTTTGGGTGGATTCCCATATGGAGTTCGGTAGTTATCATAATACTCCTCAGATCATATCTTGATTCAAACCCAAAGCATGCTCATACTGATGATGAAACGCCCTAGATCAAACAGAATAATTTCAAACGTCTATGATTCATGACACAAGAAAGCCCAAATTGTCCAACGACTTAGATTCTAAATAATCCCTAGAATGAGATATAACACTATTTGTATATGGTGGATACCAGATAACTCAAATTCCAACCCTTCATAGCATAGAAAAACTCAGACCATCGAATACTTTTACTTTTCACAAACATGAAAATACCCTTATTCTATACTGACAAACCACTATGGCGGATTCCTTCTTTAGCAATAAAAATACATACTTTCTTTCAGGAACCTCATTCAACTCCATTACAAGACTAACCAAACCAAATTATCTTCAGACATATTAGAACCTTATTATAGAATTATCTATCAAAGAGATCTTAGAACTTACCCAAATCTTATCACAAAGATGAATAATCAGATTCTACCATGTAGGCATCCCCAAAAACGCCACAAAGGCAATTACGGAATATGCCACAAAGGCGCTTACAGAATACGTACAAAGGCACTTATATAATACATGTTTACTATCCCAGCAAACTTCCATAGAAGGTGCCATGGGTTTCTCCCTTATGGACTTATTCCTCTTCATGTCGTGATCTGTCAGTCCAGTTTCCATCACTAGAGGTATAACCATGAATGTTTTACTTATCATATAATTTCATGGATATCTACCACATGGTCTTACATATATCTTCATATCGTGATCTATCAGTCTGGTTAGCACTATAATTGCCATACTAAAGGCATCACAAAGAATGTTATACACATACAAGAGACAAGACAGAGACTCACTTGATACTCACTAAGACTGCATCTCAGAGTTCCAAAACTTGAACAACCTTCTCGAACCAGTAGCAATAACTACTTAAAGAACATGAAAC
This sequence comes from Gossypium sturtianum, assembly GCA_025698515.1. Classification (NCBI taxonomy): domain Eukaryota; kingdom Viridiplantae; phylum Streptophyta; class Magnoliopsida; order Malvales; family Malvaceae; genus Gossypium; species Gossypium sturtianum. The sequence goes on from CM046952.1 coordinate 112,067,504, forward strand.
CACCATTAAAGCTCATTTACAGAAAAATGACTAGCATTTCAATTATAGAAAACCTCTATGCAAGGTCTCTTACTCACAACTCACTGTTTAAATGCTTTTTACTATCATTATTCTTTCAAAAACTTAACATGCAGAGCTATCAGACTTATTAGGAGGTGGAACAACCTTTGAGTAATTCAAAAACCTTCACTTCCAGCTTAATAAAGGAGAATAAAACATATAAGTTAAAGAAGAAGAATTAGAGAGTAATATTGAAGAAAGACAAAGCATCCCCAAAGGAACCCTTCTCACCAAATATATATATCCAGTTTCCCCTTAATGGAACTTACAAGTGTTGATTGTATCCATAATTTGTCCAAATAAATGACCTACAAAATCCGAGAGAAATATAAATGAGGATCCTGTATAAATATTATTTGACCAGTCAATTCAGTTGACTCTTAACCAAATCATATTACAAAACCCAATTAGCACAGTGTTTAGGTAAACTAGGCATACTATACATTTGGCAGTAACTCACACCATGCTTACTCTTCACTTGCCATAATCCTTTCTTAATTAGCAGAACAACCTGAGATATAATCTTTAATTACTTACATAGTGGATACTTTATGCCAACTCTCATTCACCAATAGACTGCAATTGGGTGGACTACACTATGCCAAATAGATAACTTCACATCTACACACCTTTTGATTGGGTTAGCCAGATTTAAAATGTGACATGTAGTGTATTCATCATTTTGTACTTGTACTTTTTTGAATAGATTGGTTTAAAAAAATTCCATTACTCATTAATATCATTTGTATATGTCCTCAATGATTTTTGCACACGAAGTAAAATGTAAGCACATATTGGCTCATTGATTATTTAGTCTTTAACTAATATTAAGTTACATTATGTGGTCAGATTATAGTGCAAGAAGACAACTTATATTAACAGATAATCTAAATAATTTTTAGTTTAATCAAAATTAAGAAAATCGATTAAAAGACTAATATGTCGTCTATTAAGTCAAATTAGGGAGATACCTTGTCTTGGATGTCAGAGCAGGTGACTCCTTGTAACAGCCCATTTTTGATCAAAATCGAAACAGTAGTTTCGGGACCACAAATCTGATTTCGGAAGGGAAATTTATTTTAATATTATTTTATGGTCTATAGTATGATGGAAATATTATATGAAAATTTCGTAAAGAAATTTACCGGTTACATGTCTAATTTGATAAAGGATCAAATTGCACAAAGTGCAAAAGTTGAGTTCTAATAGCTAAAGGGATTAAATAACTATAGAACTTTAAAGTGGAGGTCCTTATATGGTAAACAGACCATTTAAAAATGCTTAGTGGTTAAGGATGATGATTCATCCATGGAAAATAAAATAAAGAAAAGGATGAAATTGGAAAGTAAAAAAAAATAAAGATGATAAATGATAAAAAAACAAAAATATTATCATTTTATCGTCATCTTTCCCAAATAAAACATGGAAACCCTAGCTAAGAGAAAGTGAGCTCAAGCAAGCTCTCTTGGCTTAACTGGATCCGGATAGACCAAATTTGGAGTTAGAGCGAGGAAAAGAGAAAGTGTCGGATTAGTAGATTTTACGTACACGAACATTTATTGAGGTAAGTTCGTGTAACTAAATTGTGTATATTTATATGCTTGAATTGAATGTGTTTATGTGAATTGTATAAATGTCATAAATATATGAAATGATTACATATCCGACAATGCCCGAAAAATGTCAAGTCCTGTTTGAATAAATAAAAGTCGATGGATACAGGATTTCCTGTATTGGTTGTGGTCCAGCATATGTTACGGACACACCATAGCTCTAAAGAGCGTCCCGTTATAAGCCCTCTCGAGCTTCATGTTATACGGTTCTTGCGAGCTTCTCGTTATAGCTTTTCAGAGCGTCCCGATAGGTTATGATCCTACATGTGTTGTGGACACACCTTAGCTCTTTTGAGCATCCTGATGTATGGCTCTTCGTGAAATTCCCGTTAGGCTCGCTTAAACTTCCCGATATATGGCTTTCCGGAGCTTCCTGTTACATGGCTCTTTGTGAGCTTCCCGATAGGCTCTTCGTGAGCTTCCTGATTTAAACTTCTTTGTAAACTTCCTGATTATAGCTCTGCGTGAGCTTCCCGTTATATAGCCCAGATATTCTTCCTGTTACATGGCTTATATGAGTTTCCCGTTATACGGCTCGAGAGAGGATTTCCCAATTATGTGCTTTAATGAGCACCCCCGAATATAAATTGACGGTTTCTAATTTGTACACTTCGAGTGTACTACCTGTGTATCCATTGATGTTTTCAATGATTCAATGGGAAAAATCTTGACATGAGAAAATATGAACATGAAATGAATTAATACACGTATCTGCCTAAAATACATGAAAATGATGATACATGATATATGGAAATACGAGATGATAATATATGAACATGGAATTTGTTTGATGAATATGTTCATCCATGATTATAGATTTATACACCTTGAGTGTATTACCCGTGTGATACTGATATTTCAAATGATTGAATGGGCAAAGTTCCGACATGAAATAATCAGAACTCGAGACGAATTATTATGAAAATGTACTTGAAATACATGGATATGATTTGTATATGTTATATGAATTCATGATGTGGGAAATATATGTATATAGAAATTTGGATATTGTTGAGCCCATATATGTTTGTTGATATTTGAGTGAAATATATGACTAACAAGGGTGATGAGGATATGTGTTAGGGCTTGTGACCAAATTGGTTGATTGTGTCATGCATGTTTATCTTGAACATGAATGAATTGTAAGTTTGTATATTTGGTTACCTGATGGTAAAGTGTCATCTAAGGTGCTTAAGAGCACATTGGTTCTATGTGATGATATGTCATGCGTGAGACTCGGTTTTGACATGAATTAATTGTTTTAAAATGGCTTGTGAATATGTTAAAGTACTGGTATAGTAGGAAGACAAAATGGGTGAGAAATGTAGCTTGGAAAATAGCCTATTTTTTTGTCCACACGGGCAGAGACACGGGCGTATGTCTCAGCAACGTGTGTGACACACGGCCTAGCACATGGGCGTGTGACCTGGCCGTGTGTGTAACACCCCTCACCCGTATTCAACGTCGGAATAGGGTTACGAGGTATTACCGATCAATTCACAACACATATAGCATCCATTTATGCAATAATAAGCATTCATTCTCGTAAATCATTCAACACAATCACATTGTCCCTTATAAGGGCCTGCGAGGCCTTAAACATGCTTTAGAAGTGGTTCGAGACTAAACCGATAAGATACAAAAATTCTGGAAACTTAGAAATTTTTCATGTAAACAAGGGTCACATGCCCGTGTGAATAGGCCGTGTGCCTCACATGGCTAGTAGACACGATCGTGCCTCAGGCCGTGTGAAAACAGGGCATACATAATGACTTGGGTCACACGGCCGACCACACGCTGTGTGTCTAGCCCGTGTAACCTTCAAAGTGGCCACACACGCCCGTGTGCCAGGCCGTGTGCTAGGCCGTGCCAAAACTGTAGGGTATACTGACTTATGCAACACGGCCAAGTCACACGCCTGTGTGCTAGGCCATGTTCCAATTAAGGGGTATACTGACTTGTACCACACGGCCAGTCACACGCCTGTGTGTGAGACCGTGTGGAGCATACTGTCTTCAATTTAATTTCAACATCAGGGGACACACGACTGTGTAACATGACTGTGTGTCACACACGGCTAAGACACAAGCCCGTGTCTCTGCCCGTGTGGACAAAAATTGACTATTTACCAAGCCATTTTGCCACCCCATATTGCACACACCTTCACCTACACATATGGCACAAAAACAAAGCAAAATAGGCAATCCAAAACAACCAAATCAACCATAATTCCTACCATTTCATCTAAACATTTCTTAGCCTAAATCTCAATCATAAACACCATCTATTCATTAACCATTTCCAAGTATCATTAAACACATTATAAAATGGCACTAACATATCTAATCAACATATACTAACTTACATCATTTTTCTCCCAAGTCACAAGCATAACACCAATTCCACAAATCTCATAATATAAACCATAAGCACACTTATATTTACAACCAAACTAGCCAAATTAAGCCAAATATCCTGGCTATAAATACAAACAAAACATAACCATTCACAAGTCATCACAAATGGAAATATTCACTTTCAAAACATAACCAAAATGACCATAATCCTATACATGCCATATGACCAAACCAAGAGCTCAAAAATACCAAAGTGATGGTTGGATAGTGTGACGTAATCTCCAACGATCCCCGAATCTGAGCTACCTTTGAAATCACTATTAGACATGGAAAACTAAACAAAGTAAGCTTTATAGCTTAGTAAGCTCGTATGATATAAACTTAATTAATCACACATACACATTCATCAATCTAAACATATTATCATGAAATTCAAGATTACTAACAAACCTTTCACATGCTTATTCATAAGCTTATATTCAAACTTTGTAACTTCTTCGATTTTAAGCTCATAATATACATTTACATACCTGTACTAATCCATAACAGGTTCATACTTACACGGAATGCCGTTGAATACTCGATATCTTGCACACTAAGTTCTATACTCAATGTCTCTCACACTAAGTGCCGTACATAGCCGAAGCTATCTCAAATCGCACACTAAGTGCCATATTTAGCCGAAGCTATATGGAATCGCACACTAAGTGCCAAAAATAGCCGATTTGTCGTCGAACATAAATGTAGTCCCGTATATACAATTTATGCAATATCAAAGCATTAAAAAGCATAATTATAGCAATGCTTATTGCATATGAACTTACCTCGGATGCTAAAATAGCGAATCGAGTCGATTAGTCGATAACTTTATCTTTTCCCCGATCCAAGTCCGTATTCCGCTTTTCTTGATCTAATTATATTCAAAATTAACTTATTCAATCATCTATTCATTCAATTTAATCCAAGATACACTTTAAAACACATTTACACTTTTGCCCCACAATTTTCACATTTTTCACAATTTAGTCCTTATTTCACAAAAGCACAAATTAATGAAATTCAAGACTAACCCATGCTAGCCGAATTACCATAGTGCCCCTAGAAGCCCATAATTTATTACCACTTTTAACCACTACATTTCTCATTTTCTCAATTTAATCCCTTTTTGACATTTTTGTGAAAAATCACTTTACAGAAACTATTAATCTAACATTGAACCTTCTAAATCTATCATAAAACATCAAATTACTCAAGCATTCAACAATTACAACATGATAAATCTTTAAAAATTTTGCACATTAGTCCCTGGACTAGCTAGAATACGAAGCAACGATCTCAAAAACGTAAAAATTATTAAAAATCGAGTCAAAATCACTTACCAATTAACCTTGCAAGTGCCGAACCCTAAAACAAATTCTATGGCTTCTTCTTCTTTGTATTTTCGGCTAAAGATGATGATAATGAAGTCTAAATTGATTTTTGTTTTATTAATCTTATGTTAATTACTAATTTACTATTTTAACCTTATAATAAATCATTTAATAACATCCATTTAATGTCCATTATTGACCACTTACACTAGGGCTGGTCTAATTACAACATAAGGACCTTAATTTTAAGGTTCTATAGCGATTTAACACCTTTAGCTAATAGAACGACACTTTTGCATTTTACACGATTTAGTCCTTTTTCTCAAATTAACCAACTAAACAATAAAATTTCTTCACGAAACTTTCACACAAAAATTCTATCATGCTGTAAACTTTAATAAAATAGTAAAATAAATATTTTGACTTCGTATTTGTGGTCCCGAAACCACTGTTCCGATTTGACTAAAAATGGGCTGTTACAACTCTCCCCTTTAGGGATTTTCGTCCTCGAAAATCTTACCAGTGAATAGGTTTGGGTACTGTTTTCATATAGCTTCCTCGGGTTCCCACGTAGCTTCTTCAACCTCGTGTCTATTCCATAATACTTTTACTAATGCGATTCTCTTATTTATCAGCTCTTTGATCTCACGAGATAAAATTCGAATCGGTTCTTCAGCATATGACATATCAGATTGAATTTACTCCTCGGTCGGGGAAATGTCATGTGAAGGGTCGAATCGGTATCATCGAAGCATCGACACATGAAACACATTATGTATTGTCTCTAACTCAGACGGTAAAGATAGTCGATATGCCACTGGCCCAACTCGCTCAGTAATCTCATACAGTCCGATGAATCGCGGACTCAATTTCCCTTTCCGACCAAATCGTAATATCTTTTTCCACGGCGACACTTTCAAAAACACTTTATCCCCGATCTGGAACTCAATATCTTTCTATTTCAAGTCTACGTACGATTTCTTTCGATCCGAAGCTGCTTTCAAACTATCGCGAATTACTTTCACTTTTTCTTCAGTGTCTCTGATCAGATCAACCCCGTGAATCTTCTTCTCGCTAAGCTCAGTCCAGTACAATGGTGTTCAACATTTACAACCATATAGAGCTTTGTATGGTGCCATCTTAATACCCAATTGGAAACTATTATTATAAGCAAATTCAATCAGCGGTAGATATTTCTCCCAGCTACCTTCAAACTCAAGAATGCAACAACGCAACATATCCTCAAGTATCTGAATAACTCGCTCGGATTGACCATCCGTTTGCGGATGAAACGCAGTGCTAAAATGCAACTTTGAACCCAAAGCTTCTTGCAATTTCTTCCAAAATCGCGAAGTAAATCTTGGATCTCTATCCGAAATAATAGATAGGGGAACACTATGTAATCTCACAATTCTGGAAATATACAGCTCAGCTAATTTATCAAGCGAGAAATCTATACGTACCGGAATAAAATAAATTGATTTCGTCAATCTGTCAACAACAACCTAGATCGCATCTTTCTTTTTCGGAGATAAGGGCAAACCCGATACGAAATCCATTGTTACTCTATCCCACTTCCACTCGTGAATCATAATAGGCTATAATAAACTCGATTTAACTTGATGCTCACTTTGACTTGTCGACAAATCAAACATTTCAAACAAATTACGAGATATAATGTTTCATGTCGTGCCACCAATAAAGTTGTTTCAAATCGTTATACATTTTCGTACTTCCGGATGTACCGATAAACAACTACTTCGCCGCGCTTCATTTAGAATCTCCTGATTAGTTCGTAATTTCTTAGTACACATATTCTATCACTTAAACATCAAATAAACATCGTGCCCTATTCGAAACTCTGAATCAGAAGTCGACTCACACTGAGCTCGTTTTGCTTGCAAATCATTATCAAATTTTTGAGCCTTACAAATCTACTGTAAAAATAACGGTCTCGCTTTCAACTCGGCTACTATCGAACCGTCGTCATACAAAGCTAATTGTGTGTTCAAAGCATGTAAAGCAAATAAGGACTTTCGACTCAAAGCATCAGCAACTACATTAGCTTTCCCCGGATGATAGTCAATCACTAATTCATAGTCTTTTAGAAATTCTAACCATCTTCGTTGTCGCAAATTCAAATCTTTCTGAGTCATCAGATATGTCAAACTTTTTTGGTCGGTATAAACATGGCATTTCTCACCAAACAAATAATGACGCCAAATTTTCAATGCGAACACTATCGCGACTAACTCTAGATTGTGCGTTGGATAATTCTTTTCGTGCAGCTTCAACTGTCTCGAGGCATAAGCTACAACTTTGGCTTCCTGTATCAAAACACAACCCAGACCATTTAACGATGCATCACTGAAAACTATGAATTCTTTACCCGATTCATGCTGAACTAACACTGGTGCCTCTGTCAATAATGCTTTCAATTGATCGAAACTTTGTTGACATTTCTCGGACCATTCAAACTTCTATAGTAATCTGGTCATCGGTGTAGCAATAATCGAGAACCCTTTAATAAAGCATCGACAGTAACCAGCCATTCCCAGAAAACTTCTAACCTCAGATACATTTCTAGGTGGTTTCCAATCAATAACTGCAGAAATCTTGCTCGGATCAACTCGAATACCATCCGCCGAGACTATATGTCCCAAAAATCCAACTTCTCGGAGCCATAACTTCACATTTGCTGAATTTAGCATACAGTTGCTTATCTCTCAAGGTTTGCAATACAATCCTCAAATGCTCGGCATGCTCAGACTCATCTCGTGAATAGATCAGAATGTCATCAATGAACACAACAACAAATCTGTCTAAATACGGTCTAAAAAGTTGATTCATCAAATCCATAAAAATGGAAAGAGCATTAGTCAAACCAAAAGGCATAACAAGGAATTCATAATGTCCATACCTCGTTCAGAATGCAGTTTTCGGTACATCTGAGTCTTTAACTCGCAACTGATAATAACCCAATCTCAAATCAATCTTTGAAAACACTGTTGCACTTTTCAACTGATCAAATAAATCATCTATTCTTGGCAACGGATACTTATTCTTTATCGTAAATTTGTTGAGCTGACGATAGTCTATACACATTCTCATTGACCCGTCTTTCTTTTTAACAAATAATACTAGCGCACCCCAGGAGGAAAAACTAGGTCGTGCAAAACCTCTATCCGTTAACTCTTGTAACTGAGCTTTCAACTCTTTCAACTCTGTCGGAGCCATTCTTTACGGAGCTATTGATATCGGCGTTGTTCCCGGTACTAATTCAATACCAAACTCAACCTCTCTAATAGGTGGCAATCTCGGTAATTCTTCAGGAAATACATCCGGATATTCACAGACAACTGGCACTGATTCAATCTTCTTTTCGGACACTTTATTATCTAAAACATAAGCGAGATAAGCTTCGCAACCTTTTCTCACATATCTCTTAGCTAACATAGACGAGATCACAACTGGCAAACTATTCATATCATCAGATTCAATTCTAATAGTCCCATTATTTTGACATTTCAGTTCAATTGACTTTCGTCTACAGTTCACAACGGCATCATGCAAAGTCAACCAATCCATTCCCAGAATTACATCGAATTCATCAAATGGTAAAAGCATCAAGTCAACCGGAAAACAGTAACCCCGAATCATTAAAGGACAGTTCTTGCATACTTTATCAACTAGAACATACTTGCCTAAGGGGTTTGATACTTTAGTCACAAATTCAGTAGACTCGACAGGCAAACTCTTATTAGACACCAATTTCATACATATATACGAATGAGTAGATCCAGGATCAATCAATGCAATAACATTAGTGTCGTAAAGAGAAAATGTACCGGTAATGACATCAGGTGATGACGCATCTTCGCGAACGCGAATAGCGTAAGATCTAGCAGGTACTCTGGCCTCATATCTCACTGTAGAATCTCTCGTTATACCACGATTACCACTTGCATTTCCCACATTTCTTGGCGGCCTCCCTCGAGTAGCTGTATTACTCGATCTTACATTTTGAGATTTATCTTTTTCATTTAGTTCGGGACAATCTCGGATAAAATGATCTCGCGAACCACAACTGTAACAAGCTCTATTATTATTTTTCACCCAGCACTCTCCAAAATGCCGTCTTCCACACTGTTGACACTCAGGTTTAACATCTTTCACATTGCCAACACTTGATACTGATGTAGTTTGAGCTTTAGGGCTGGTATATTGCTTTCCACGATCCCGATTAGAATATCCCACTGAAGTTGTCGATCGGTTAAAATAGTCTCTGGATTTATTTGACGAGGACTGATGAGGTTTACTCATCGATCTCGTCCTCGAGTCTCTTGCCTCTGAATCAGCCTTTCTCTTTTCTCGGCTAAAGTCTTCAGCTTTTCAAGCTCGTTCAACTAACACAATAAATTCTTTTAAATCTAAAATCCCAACCAAAAGTTTAATATCTTCGTTCAGCCCATCAACAAACCGCTTGCACATTATTTCTTCAGTAGACACATACTCTCGAGCGTACTTGCTTAACCGTACGAATTCTCTTTCATACTTGGTTACAGTCATGCGGCCTTGTTTCAATTCTAAAAACTCTTTATGCTTTTGATCTAGAAACCGTTGACTGATGTATTTCTTTTAGAATTCAGTCTGAAAGAATTCACAGGTAACTCTCTCCCTCGGCACCACTGATACTAATGTATTCCACCACTGATACGCGGTATCTCTCAAAAGGGATATAACACACTTTAAACATTCAGTCGGCGTGCAAGAAAGCTTGTCAAACACTCTAATCATATTTTCAAGCCAAAACTCAGCTCTCTCAGGGTCATTATCAACATTAGCTCTGAACTCTTCAACACTGTGCTTACGGATCTTGTCAACTGGAGTCTTATTTAATCTTAAAAGCTTGACTCCTTGAGGAGCTATAGGTACAGGTTGGGGATTAGGAGGGGGTGGAGGTTGTTGAGTAGCTGGGTTCGTACGAATATATTGAGTGAACCACTCGTTCATCATTTGGAAGAAGGCTTCTTTAGCCTCTCCTCCCTGGCTACCCATCACATGTCTAGAATCAGATGGCGATGTCTCTTGCACGAGAGCAGGCGCATTACTCTCAACCTCATCAACTATAGCTTGATTGGGATCCATTACTATATGAAAACACAATTTAAAACGTCAAGAATCATCACACTATCACAGTTTATATATGGCATGTATAGCTAGACTCTCACACATGCTACATTAGTCCTAGAATCGACTAAACCATAGCTCTAATACAAATAAATGTAACACCCCTCACCCGTATTCAATGCCGGAATAAAGTTACGAGGTATTACTGATCAATTCACAACACATATAGCATACATTTATGCAACAATAAGCATTCATTCTCATAAATCATTCAACACAATCACATTGTCCCATATAAGGGCCTACGAGGCCTTAAACATGCTTTAGAAGTGGTTCAGGACTAAACCGATACCATACAAAAATTCTGGAAACTTAGAAATTTTTTATGTAAACAAGGGTCACACGCCCGTGTGAACAGGCCGTGTGCCTCACACGGCTAGTAGACACGCCCGTGCCTCAGGCCGTGTGAAAACAGGGCATACATGCTGACTTGGGTCACACAGCCGACCACACGTCCGTGTGTCTAGCCCGTGTACCCTTCGAAGTGGCCACACATGCTCGTGTGCCAGGCCGTGTGCTAGGTCGTGCAAAAACTGTAAGGTATACTGACTTATGAAACACGGCCAAGTCACACGCCCATGTGCTAGGCCGTGTGCCAATTAGGGGGCATACTGACTTGTACCACACGGCCAGTCACACACCTGTGTGTGAGACCGTGTGGAGCATACTATCTTCAATTTAATTTCAACACCAGGGGACACACGACCGTGTAACAAGACCATGTGTCACACATGGATGAGACACACGCCCGTGTCTCTGCCCTTGTGGAAAAAAATTGACTATTTACCAAGCCATTTTGCCAACCCATTTGGTACACACCTTCACCTACACATATGGCACAAAAACAAAGCAAAATAGGCAATCCAAAACAACCAAATCAACCATAATTCCTACCATTTCATCTAAACATTTCTTAGCCTAAATCTCAATCATAAACACCATCTATTCATTAACCATTTCCAAGTATCATTAAACACATTATAAAATGGCACTAACATATCTAATCAACATATACTAAACTTACAACATTTTGCTCCCGATTCACAAGCATAGCACCAATTCCACAAAACTTATAATATAAACCATAAGCACACTTATATTTACAACCAAACTAGCCAAATTAAGCAAAATCTCATGGCTATAAATACAAACAAAAAATAACCATTCACAAGTCATCACAAATGGAAATATTCACTTTCAAAACATAACCAAAATGACCATAATCCTATACATGCCATATGACCAAACCAAGAGCTCAAAAATACCAAAGTGATGGTTGGATAGTGTGACGTAATCTCCGACGATCCCCGAATCTGAGCTAACTTTGAAATCACTATAAGACATGGAAAAATAAACAAAGTAAGTGATCGCTATGAATTAGAGCTTTAAAATTTATAAAAAGAATGATCGAACCTGGAAACTAACTCTGACAACGATTGAGGCAAGTGCACCTATCGAACAGTAGTATAGCTTAGGCAAGATCGGATTATCGAACCCAAAGGAACTAAAAGTACTAATACTAACTTTCTTTTTATTATCTAGCCTAAAAATAAAGAGAGATTGTTTATCTAATCTAAATTAATTAACTACTAAACTAAAGACTCTAAGACAAAGAAGAATGAATTTGGAAAATAACTTGGGAAAAACTCAGTTGATTTAGATGATACCCTAGGAAGAATCCACCTAGACTTCACTTGTTATCTAACACTGAACCATACGATTTATTCACTTAAGTTGATCTGTAAGACTCCCTAACGTATATTAAACCCTCTCTCGAGGTGAATAACGTCTAACCCTAGGTTAATTAGTGGAACTCTCGTTCTCTTATAATAGCCCCCTAGAATAGTAGTAAATCGATCTATGGATTCCCATATTAGGTTGCACCCTAATCTGGCAAAATCTCGTCACCCTATCTCTAGGCGTGCAATCAACTCCGCTTAATTATGTTGGATCTACTCTTAGGCAGGGTCTATTCCTCCTCCACCTAAGCACATTAAATTTGGATTAAGCTCACATAATTAAGAACAAACTAAGTATTTATCATATAATTCAGAAAACAATAACAAGATTCCTCATAGGTTTCATCCCCTTCGGGTATTCGAAGGGTTTAGTTCATAACAATAAAAGAAAACATCTCAAGAGAAAAGATAAAACAAAACATAAGAAATCCCTAAAACCCCCTGAAGGAATTGAAAGAGAGATCCTCCATCTTGAGTATAATTCTGGCATCTTGAGATGGATCAACTGGCTATCCCTGAGTGAATCCCCACAAATCTGCCTTCTCTAGCCTAGCACGACGCCCCTAGACGATGGCTTTGGGCTCCCCCTCTTGGGTCATACTTAAGGTGTATTTATAGGCTTTTGAAATACATTTCTTTCTCCCTAAGTATCCTTTCTCGAATGAAATTTCTCTTCTCCACGGCAGAGGCACGGCCATGGCGCACGCCCGTGTGAATCGTGGCTAGGCCGTGTTCGGATTTCTTTAATGAGACACGCCCGTGTAATTCGAGGGAAAATCGTGTTCTAGATGATTGACTTGGAACGGCCGTGTGGGTTCAAGTCCAGGCCGTGTCGATTTCCTTTTTGGCCCGTTTTGGTCCGTTTTGAGCCCGTTTCTCGTTCTTTTTATCCTTGGGTGCTTTCCTGAGTATAAGACATGAAAAGAAAGGATTAAGAGCACCTTTTTACATAAATCAAGGGATAATTCATCCAAAAGCATACTAAATGTGGGATTAAAATATGTTACTATTTCGGTTTATCAAATACCCCCACACTTAAGCTTTTGCTTGTCCTCAAGCAAAATTCTCAACTTACAATTAAAACGAACTTTCTATAATTCATAATAGTCATTGATAGTGTCTCATCATAATTCAGAGATAATTTATACATGGATAATTCAACTCAAAGAGTCCTAAAAATTCAAACAATATAAGCCTTATATTTTGTAGCGCAAAACATAGGTGTTTCCCTTCAACTAAATAATTACCTCTGATTCGAAATCGTCAAGGATTGACATCCTCACTAAAGATTCACTCAAATCACTCAAAGTGTTTAAGGTTCAAAATTTAGGCACTCAAAAGTCAAACATGAAGAGTTAATCCCATAGCCTTGCATGAAAATCAAATCTCCACCACTGAAATATGAGATGAAACACAAATCAAAAGGTCTTTGTTAGGGTTGTAACGGGGCTAGGGTTAAGGTGTGGAATAAGGCTGAATTAGAGGGTTAGAATCGAGATTGAATTGACAAATTACCTAACTAAGAACTAATGAACCAATAATAATAATTACATCAATTGAAAACTAATAATACTAATAATACGAGCTTCTTCTTCGAAATTTGGAATTTAAATAAATGTATAAGCTCGTTTAATCACATAACTAATAATGAATAGACTTTGTCGTTTTTTTAAGTACATAATAAATACATTATAAAGGATAAATTAATAAAATTCATAATTAGGCAACTAATCAGATCAAATCTCGATATAAGGGTAGTTAGAAAGAATGGTGATAACAATTACAAAGGGGTTTGGGTTAATATTAGTGGTTGAGTCAATAAATAGGGTTGTTAGGATTAAAAGGGGTTCACTAGGGGTTAATTTGTGAAGGTAGGCTTTTAATGGAGTTAGTGGGTTAAAACCTAGGTGCCTTTATCATCTCTGTATATCAAATCAAAAGTGTGGTCTCGACATGTATAATCGATGCAAGTTCTAGAATAACAAATTAGTGTTGACATACTCATAATCAATAAAGTGAGCAAGAAAAAGAATTTATGCTCTATAAGGCTCAAAAACTCACAAAAATTATGGGTATTTTTGACCTCAACCTTGTAAATATCAAATTTCAAGGTAATATTTAAATTCAGATAGACAACCTAGAAAATTTTTAATTCCGAAAAATAGACTTATCATGCTTGATTCTCTAGTATTCTTAGAATTTAATCATCAATGCACAATTATCAATGGCTTAATCTAAAACATATCGATAAAAATCATAAATCATGGAAATTTCATCCTAATTGGTAATATGAGAAAATTACTTAAAAACAAGACTAAATTCAGGGATTTGAGAATAATGAAAAAAATTAGGCATGTCTAAGATTCACCCCCCACACTTAAGATGTACATTGCCCTCAATGTACAAAGATAGATAATATCAAAATAATCATAAAATCGTAAGATGGGGAGAGAAGTGAAACTTCCTGAATTTTGGATGAAGCCAATGAAAAGAAGCCGGATAGGATTGGAGGTGAACGTGGGGAAGCGTCTCGAACTGTTTGAGTCCTCGAAGCAGCCATCCTAATTTTATTGTATCTTAAGCTAAATCTAAATGGAATGAATCAGAGCTTTAAAATTTATAAAAAGAATGATTGAACCTGGAAACTAACTCTGACAACGATTGAGGCAAGTGCACCTATCGAACAGTAGTATAGCTTAGACAAGACCGGATTATCGAACCCAAAGGAACTAAAAGTACTAATACTAACTTTCTTTTTATTATCTAGCCTAAAAATAAAGAGAGATTGTTTATCTAATCTAAATTAATTAACTACTAAACTAAAGACTCTAAGACAAAGAAGAATGAATTTGGAAAATAACTTGGGAAAAACTCAGTTGATTTAGATGATACCCTAGGAAGAATCCACCTAGACTTCACTTGTTATCTAACACTGAACCATACAATTTATTCACTTAATTTGATCCGTAAGACTCCCTAACGTGTATTAAACCCTCTCTCGAGGCGAATAACGTCTAACCCTAGGTTAATTAGTGGAACTCTCGTTCTCTTATAATAACCCCCTAGAATAGCAGTAAATCGATTTATGGATTCCCATATTAGGTCGCACCCTAATCCGAAAAAATCTCGTCACCCTATCTCTAGGCGTGCGGTCAACTCCGCTTAATTATGTTGGATCTACTCTTAGGCAGGGTCTATTCCTCCTCCACCTAAGCACATTAAATTTGGATTAAGCTCACATAATTAAGAACAAACTAAGTATTTATCATATAATTCAGAAAACAATAACAAGATTCCTCATAGGTTTCATCCCCTTCGGGTATCCGAAGGGTTGAGTTCATAACAATAAAGGAAAACATCTCAAGAGAAAAGATAAAACAAAACATAAGAAATCCCTAAAACCTCCTGAAGGAATTGAAGGAGAGATCCTCCGTCTTGAGTATAATTCTGGCTTCTTGAGATGGATCAACTGGCTATCCCTGAGTGAATCCCCACAAATTTGCCTTCTCTAGCCTAGCACGACGCCCCTAGACGATGGCTTTAGGCTCCCCCTCTTGGGTCATACTTAGGGTGTATTTATAGGCTTTTGAAATACGTTTCTTTCTCCCTAAGTATCCTTTCCCGAATGAAATTTCTCTTCTCCACGGCAGAGGCACGGCCATGGTGCACACCCGTGTGAATCGTGGCCAGGCCGTGTTCGGATTTCTTTAATGAGACACGCCCGTGTAATTTGAGGGAAGACCGTGTTCTAGATGATTGACTTGGCACGACCGTGTGAGTCCAAGTCCAGGCCGTGTCGATTTCTTCTTTGGCCCGTTTTGGTCCGTTTTGAGCCCGTTTCTCATTCTTTTTATCCTTGGGTGCTTTCCTGAGTATAAGACATGAAAAGAAAGGATTAAGAGCACCTTTTTTCATAAATCAAGGGATAATTCATCCAAAAGCATACTAAATGTGGGATTAAAATATGTTTCTATTTCAGTTTATCAGGAAGCTTTATAGCTTAGTAAGCTCGTATGATATAAACTTAATTAATCACACATACATATTCATCAATCTAAACATATTATCATAAAATTCAAGATTACTAATAAACCTTTCACATGCTTATTCATAAGCTTATATTCAAACTTTGTAACTTCTTTGATTTTAAGCTCATAATATACATTTACATACCTGTACAAATCCATAACAAGTTCATACTTACACAGAATGTCGTTGAATACTCGATATCTCGCACACTAAGTGCTATACTCAATGTCTCGCACACTAAGTGTCGTACATAGCCGAAGCTATCTCAAATCGCACACTAAGTGCCATATTTAGCCGAAGCTATATCGAATCGCACACTAAGTGCCAAAAATAGCCGATTTATCGTCGAACATAAATGTAGTCCCGTATATACAATTTATGCAATATCAAAGCATTAAAAAGCATAATTATAGCAATGCTTATTGCATATGAACTTACCTCGGATGCTAAAACAGAGAATTGAGTTAATTAGTCGATAACTTTATCTTTTCCCCGATCCAAGTCCGTATTCTACTTTTCTTGATCTAATTATATTCAAAATTAACTTATTCAATCATCTATTCATTCAATTTAATCCAAAATACACTTTAAAACACATTTACACTTTTGCCCCATAATTTTCACATTTTTCACAATTTAGTCCTTATTTCACAAAATCACAAATTAATGAAATTCAATACTAACCCATGCTAGCCAAATTACCATAGTACCCCTAGCAGCCCATAATTTTCATTTATTCCCACTTTTAACCACTACATTTCTCATTTTCTCAATTTAATCCCTTTTTGACATTTTTGTCAAAAATCACTTTACAAAAACTATTAATGTAACATTGAACCTTCTAAATCTATCATAAAACATCAAATTACTCAAGCATTCAACAATGACAACATGATAAATCTTTAACAATTTTGCAAATTAGTCCCCGGGCTAGCTAGAATACGAAGCAACGATCTCAAAAATGTAAAAATCATTAAAAACGAGTCAAAATCACTTACCAATTAACCTTGCAAGTGTCGAACCCTAAAAAAAAATCTATGGCTTCTTATTCTTTGTATTTTCGGCTAAAGATGATGATAATGAAGTCTAAATTGATTTTTGTTCTATTAATCTTATATTAATTACTAATTTACTATTTTAACCTTATAATAAATCATTTAATAACATCCATTTAATGTCCATTATTGACCACTTACACTAGGGATGGTCTAATTACAACATAAGGACCTTAAATTTAAGGTTCTATAGCTATTTAACACCTTTAGCTAATAGAACGACACTTTTGCATTTGACGTGATTTAGTCCTTTTTCTCAAATTGACCAACTAAATAATAAAATTTCTTCACGAAACTTTCACAAAATAATTCTATCATGCTGTAAAATTTAATAAAATAATAAAATAAATATTTTGACTTCAGATTTGTGGTCCCGAAACTACTGTTCTGATTTGACTAAAAACGGGCTGTTATAGTGGTCCCCTGCATCTTTAAAATGTCAAAACAGAATGCTCAGAATTGATCACACGGTCTAGCACACGGGCGTGTGACTTGGCCGTGTGACCCAAGTTAGAGAGTTACACGACCTGAGACATGGGCATGTCCCTGGCCGTGTGAACCACATGGCCTGACCACACGGGCGTGTCCCTGGCCGTGTGAACCACACGGGCGTGTCCCTGGCCGTGTGAACCACACGGGCGTGTCCCTGGCCGTGTGAACCACACTGGCTGACCACACGGGCGTGTGACCCCTGAACCTAGGAAAAATTTTGAGATTTTGCAAAAACCTCTCTGAGTACCCGGTTTAGCCCTGACTCGTTTATGATGCATGTTTTGGACCTCGAGGGTTCATATAAGGGACTTTATGATTAATTTCTGACATGAATACTGTATGGTGTAGAATATATGTTATTTAATCTGTAAGTTCTAGTAATGCTCCGTAACCCTGTTCCGGTGACAGTTTCGGGTTAGGGGTGTTACACTCCTAAAAGATAGAGTCATAGATGAGATTGTCTGGATTGACAATACATCGAACATGTACCAAGTTGAATTTATCCTAGAACCATTTATGGATTTATTCACTTATGACGTTCATAAAATGATATACCTAAATCCTAAGTGGATGATGGACTATGTATGTATGACTCGTATACTTAGATGTATGAAAAGCTTGAGTTCAAATAGATAAGGAACCCGAAGCTAATATAGTAGGTATATAACTTTTGCATGATGTAGCATCACTCCACAATAGTGGAATCATAACCCTATAAGGGTAAATGATATCCTCTTATTGACATTACATGGCTATTGAAAAAGGAACATGGCCACGAGACATTTGTCATAAGACAAATGATTTAATTACTATTTGTTAGTATTTGACTTTTTCATATCAGATGATGTAATGGATACCGTAAGATAAAATAAGATCACATTGAGATAACATATTTTATTTCAAAGATATTAAGGATATCCTCTTAGGGTAACACATTTATGATAATGTCATTGGGCGAGCACTTATTGAGTAGATTATGTAATAGTATATAATAAGGGAAAGTTTAGTCATGGTATTATAGTGGAAAAACTCCATGATTAAATAATGTTGTTATTAAAAGGTGAAGGGTCATAACTGAATTACAAATTATTTGAGCCTTAATTATATATGTCCAATCAATCCTTCTAGTAACTCGATATTACCCAAAACGAATTGCATGTAGAACCAGTAATTGTGAAATGAATGAAAGTGATAAGTAAGAGAAATAGATTATCACTATCCACAATAAATGCGTTTTGACTTCTGATAACATTTTTTATGAACTTTCATATTTTGTGAACCACTTACCATAGCTGAAATTAGTAGAGCTATACCAATTGTCTTATGCATACAACATCTAGGTTTAGGGAACAAATATCAAAATTGTCTTTTGTTTTTTTGTTTAGGTATTAGTCCATTTGAAATATGTTATTGCATGAAAATGGGAGAAGCCACATCCCTTAAAACTTGTTGCGTAGTTAGCCCATTTTTTCATTGTAAAGTTCTTTGATATGATTAAAGATAACTTTGCATATTATGTTTGCAACCTTAGTAGTTTACCATTTGACATATATTTCCACTACATTATTCAAACATAGCAATTATGTTTGCAATTCCAGTTTGCAATCAAAAGCAGTACCGAAGTTGAAAGTATATAACCAAATTCAGTAAAATTTGTACAAGAAACTTACAAATGGAAAATTCATTCATTCATAAGGAACAAGATACAATAATAACAATGAAGATATTTTATATACTTGATACAAATTAGCCCATCTTTTCGCTTTTAAACTTAAACCAAGAATTGAAAACTAAAACCCAAAGCACATGCACTTCCCTAAAACCCATCTCTTCACTTCATGATACAAACCATTATCACAATAGCAGCAGACCCGAAGAACCACCTCATCCGTTCTCTCCTCTTCTCCATTTCCATAGTCCAAATTCTCCTTAACAAACCTATGGCAACTGCCCTTGCACGAAGTGACATCGAATGATCAAACCAATTGAAGAAATAACAATAAATTCGAAAGCCATATGAGTACCTATAATTCTTGCACCCAAAAATATTTCTCCCAGGATTTTTGTTTGGCCATGAAATCCTAGGAGTTGTTGGCCATCCATAATAGCAAACAGGAATTGCGTTGGGTTGATCCATCTTTGGTTACAAGTTTTGCTTTCCAAACTCTTTTCTTCTTCTTTGATTGCTTTGTTTCTTCTCTTTTTCTATACCCAACTTCTTTGTTAGGGTTTGCTATATGGAAACAGAAGATGACAATGAAAAAGATACCCCAAATGTTAAGGTTTTCTAACTTAAGTAGTTCTTTCTTAAAAGAAAGTAACTTAATTAGTTTTTTTTTTAAATATATAAATGTTAACAACATTTTAATTCAATGGTAAAAATATTACGCTGCAGGTATAAGAGCCTAACTTCAATTCCAATCAACTCCATTTCTCTCTTCCAATTATAAAAAAAGGACATGATATACATAATTTCTGACATAAAATTCTTTTTTTCGATATGAAAAATAATAAGTTTGTCTAATATACCATACCAAGCTTCTGTCTAGTGACTAAGTTATTTCAATGTTAGAGTGACTAAATATTGAAATTAACCTAATATGAATGATTAAATTAAAAAAAAAAAAAAAACAGAAGGAAACTTAAAATCAAACCAGCCGGCTGTACTTAAAAACTCAAAATCCTAATTAAAGCTGTAAAATCAACTGTAATTGTTTTCTTGTCAAACAAGACGCAAAACTTCATTTATATATTTTCACAAAGGCTGTCAAAAAAGAACTGACAACCATACCACAATAACTGCACACCAGGACCCCGATCTTTTTGTCTATAGAAACAAATAAACAAACGGCGAAGAAGAAACACGACGACCTCAGCCGTTTTTTCCTTCTTTTTTTGCCATAATTATGAGCGTTTTCGCGCCATTCCAGCTACTGGAAATCAATATGATTTCAGCCCAGGCTTTGGAGCCTGTTTGTCGACGCAAAATGAAGACCTACGCGGTGGCTTGGGTCCATTCGGAGCGAAAACTCTCGACCCGAATCGACAATCAAGGTCATACCAATCCCACATGGAACGATAAGTTTGTTTTTCGTGTTGACGAGGAGTTCCTCCATCGGGATACGTCGGCCGTCACGATCGAAATCTACGCCGTGCATTGGTTTCGTGACATCCATGTTGGGACCGTCCGAGCTATCGTCGGGAACCTTATCCCACCAGTTTCTCAACGGCGAAACCGGCAAGAAGTCCAACTAGGGATGCGGTTTGTCGCGCTTCAGGTTTGGCGACCGTCGGGTCGACCCCAAGGGATTTTGAACATTGGGGTGACATTGCTTGATAGTTCAATGAGGAGCATGCCATTGTATTTGCAAATGGGGTCGTCGGCGGTCGGATACCGGCATTTAATTGTCGAGGAAGATCCATTTCAAAACTCCATTGTCAGCCCTGTTTCAAGCACTAGCAAAAGCAATAAGTATCAGCTTTTGGTTAATGGGTTGCTGAAACCCGATCTTCGACGAACCAAGAGTGATTCGAGTTCCATTTTAGAGTCAGATTTAAGGCCGCCAGGGAAATCCACTAAACCGCCTTCCATTGTCGATGGCGGATCAATGGTTAATGGAACAGAAATTGGAAAAAACAACAATAAGCTTAATTCAAGAGGGAGTTCAATGGTAAATTCCATTCCCAAGAAGGGAAAATCTAGTTCGATGGTTAACGGATCGAAAGGTGTTGAAAAAAATATCAAGATTAATTCAAGAGGGAGTTCCATGGTAAATTATGTGTTTGAAAAAACTAGAAAGAAAGGAAAACCAAATTCTGCAGCACCACCTGGTAAGTCACCGACTGGGATGAGATTGACCGGATTGGGTTGCGGGGCTCCGAGAAAACTAGGTGGGTCAACAATTTGGACAGATTCAGAACTGGGTCCATCGCCATCAGAAGTGGCGGCAGCGGTGGCTAAAAATTTGCAACATAACAGAATGGAAGAGGCGGAGAGTTCATTGGCTGATGGGTGGAGTTTAGATGAAAGCATCGAAGGGCTTCGGTCGAAACTCGAAAGGTGGAGAACCGCACTGCCACCATTGTATGATCGAGGTGATTTTCCGGGTTATCTTTCCAGCGAAATTCCGACAACGTCGACGACCAAGCACACAAGGAATGGTCGAAGATATCCCCGTGATGACGGGGGTTCCTTTTCATGTTTCGGTAACATTTGTGGATGTGCCATTTCCATAACTTGTGGACCTGGCTCATCGGGATCTAGAAAAAAGAGACTTTAGTAGGGTTTTTCTTTTTATCAGTGGATTTAAGTATAAATTGGTAAATAACATAGCATATTGAGACTTAAAAATGGCGTTTGGAGCTTGAGCAATGGAAGAGGATTAGGCAGGCCATTGTTTCCCACTTCTTTTCTTTTTTTACTTCTCACGTTTGTTTTATGTATTGAATTTCGTATTTGCACTTTGGGGAAAATAGGATAAGAAATTTGCTGCTAATGGTTTGAGGCTTGAGTGATTTTCTTCCTCTAATTTAATGAACCTTAATTTCATCATAATTCAAAGATTAACATGTGTTTTTTTATGACATACATTATGTCTTTAATTGATTTATGTAATTATATTTAAGAAATTAAAATATAACACATTTTGTATTTTTTTTTAATTCTAAATTGTAATCATTGGAACATTGATTAGTGCAAAGTTTTTGTAAATCAATGTGCACTCTTTGAACTGAAGCTGAAGCATTGCTATATGAAAATCACATTTAAAATGATCAGGAGACATCACACTATCGCAAATTATATAATGGCATGTATGGCTAAACTTGTGTTTGCTACGTTAAATCCGAGAATCGGCTAAACCGTAGTTCTGATACCACTAAATGTAAAACCCTAACCCGTATCCGTCGCAGAAACAGGGTTACGGATCATTACCAGAGTTTACAGATAAATCATGTCAATCACTGTTCATTTTTTGAGATTATTCATAATGTCCCTTAAATGGACCCTCGAGGCCCAATATGAGCATTGGAATCGAGTTGGGACTTAATCGCAAACCCTAAATTTTTTTCGCGAAATTTCAAAAATTTTCTAAGTTATAGGGCTCACACGCCCGTGTGGTCCAAGGGACACGCCCATGTGACCCTAGGACACGTCCGTGCTTCAGGCCGTGTTCGATCCCGTGTAACTCTCTGACTTATGCCACACGGCCGGCCACACGCCCGTGTGCTAGGCCGTGTGGTTAATTAAATTATTCGAAAATAGGTGCAGGTTTCACACGGCCAAGACAAACACCCGTGTTCTAGGCCGTGTAGCACACACGATTGAGACACACGCCCGTGTCTCTGCCCGTGTACTCAATTCTGAGCATTTTGTTTCTCAAATTTAAGGTGCAAAGACACACGGCCTAACCACATGCCCATGTACCAGGCCGTGTGTGTAATGTAACATCCCGATTTAGGGCCTAGTCGGAATAGTGGTGCGAGACCACAAATCCGAGGTATATGTATGAGTTTTGAGGTTTATGCTATGTTTGCATGTTAGTGTGGGAGTTTCATGAAGCAATTTTGTTAAACTGCGGTTGAATTGTCCAAAAGGACTAAATTGCAAAAGTTACAAAATGTGAAATTCTAGATGTAACACCCCTAACCCGTATCCGTCGCCGGATTAGGGTTATAAGGCATTATCAATCATATTACAGCTTATATAAATATGCATTGTATTTTACGGTTCAACTTTAATATCGCATCAGTGAGTATAATCATTTCATACACTAGAACCTAAAAATTTCATCATTCATCACATGGTACATACAAAATATAATTGTTTAAAACTTATTTCACAATTAACAAACAACTACGCATGCATTATAAGTTCAGTATAACATAGCCGAATACATATACACATACATAATTGATTTCATATTCGAATTCTTAGTATTTACCAATAACAAATTCCATAGCCTAACACAAATCAAATGTAACACCCCTTACCCGAGACCGTTGCCGGAGTCGAGCATGAGGCATTACTAGACTTAACTACTAATTCGGGGCATAAAAATTAAAACTGTCCATCTGCATCATGTTGATTAAATTGACTATAACTCAAGTTACAAAACTCGAAATTTAGATCCGTAAATTTTTATTAAAACTAGAATCATATATATTCTCACTATAATTTTTCCATAATTTTTCATGTGTCCAATTAGTACATTTTATTCATTAAAGTTTCCCCTATTTCACTGACCAATGGTTATGACCTCTCTTAACCTAAATTCAAATATATCATTGTACAGTTTTCATATGATGTTCCCACTTGTTTATATTGAAAATATACTCACTAATTAATCTAGAAATATAAAATATAACTCATAATTCATTTTGTACAATTTTTAATGATTTTCTAAAGTCAAAAAAGGGGACTTCAAATACCATCTTGACCCTGTCTCACTAAAATTCAAATATCACAGAATATAAAATTCCTTTGCCTACTCTGTTTATTTCATATAAAAGTAGACACAATAAGATTTAATTTTATATCTTATTCACTTTCTAATTCCATTTATCCTATTTTTGGTGATTTTTCAAAATCACATCACTGCTACTAACCAAAAACTGTTTCATTGCAAAAATATGGTTAACTAGTTTATAACATCTTTACTCCATTTCATTTAAACTCTATACATTAACCATACTTATAAATACCAAAACCAAATCAACCAAAACCACAACCAAACATAATCATCAAGCCAAAATATAAATTCCAAGATTTAACAAGATGGACAAGCCATTTTCGAATGGCTTAAAATTACATATTCAAAGTTGAACAAAAATGCATATAAGCCTATACATGCCATAAGTTCGGAAATAAACTTTTTAAAAGTACCAACGATTGAAGATAGTGTTGATGACTTCAATAATGATCCCCGAGTCTGTAGCGGAAGTCCAAAATCTATAAACAACATAAACATATAACACAGAGTAAGCTAACTTAGCTTAGTAAGTCATAAGCAATTTAGTATCCATTCAATAATCAAAACATTAAAGACATTAAAGACGAACCAAATTATAACATTAATATTGTATATTATCTCAATCATATTATTTCCTATTTTGTTTATAACTTATACTTATACACAAAGGGTTACCTTAGCCGAAGGCTACTAATGCACATTTAGCTTATTATCATTCAACTTTTCACTCTAAAAATGATATTAGCTCAAATATGCTTACAATCAAACATATGTACTCATGAATCAAACTCAACTTTATAAGCCAACATCACTCATTTGGTTGATTATAGAAAATTAAATATTTTATCATAATTATGCATATCTATATGGCCGAATAGGTAAGATCAAAATTTAACATCACCTATGTACTTACTCATTTTGCCGAATATACAAATTCAACTATAATACCACCTTTATGCATACCTTCATGGCTAAATATTCAAGATCCAATATAACATTATATATATACATACCTTTGTGGCCGAATATAAACAAGATCATTTAGCCAAATTTTAACTTGCTCAACTCCCACCACAACTTGAAATCTCATAAGCATAAGCTTGTAATTAAATCACCGGTATAAAACCTGCTAGGCATAAGCCTGAATCACACACCCAAGACTAGGCCCGCTAGACCCGAGGTCCGATATTCAATCACCAAAGAATAAGCACGCTAGGCACGAGGCCCGATTAAGTTCACCAGCCCAAGGCTTGCTAGGCTCACAGCCTGAATAACGATACTTTTAAGTTGTCTCACACACATATTTCATATATCGAACCTTTTATGCACTTCATAATCTTTGTACGAACATTCAAATATCATATCTCAATCGAACAAAACTTAATCATATCAAATTCTATGTCTATTCACATTCGACTACTCTATTATAGTTCCACAATTTCCAAAACAGCATATACTAAGTTACGTACATAACTTACAATGTTTTATCGCTTAAAGACTGACCTCGGATATCGACGGACGACAAAAATCGGCTATTCAACTATTTTTGCTTTTCCCCGATCCAAGTCCGTTTTCTTTGCTTCTTGATCTAAACATATTCAAATTAAGCTCATTCAAACATATTTTTATTCAATTTAATCCAAAAACACATAAATGGGCAAATTACCATTTTGCCCCTAACATTTCACACTTTTTACAATTTAGTCCTATTTGCACAAAACACAAAATACACAAAATTTAACTGTACACCTTAAGGGCCGAATATTCCTAGTCCTCATACAAGTCCATGTATTTCATTTTTTAACATTTTAATCCCTCAAAAATTTATTTTTTTGCAATTTAGTCCAAATTACTCAAAATCATCAAAAATCCCAAGACAAAACTTGTTAATTTAACATATATCTTTAATGTTTCATCATCAAACAACAAAAATCACAAGCTATCATCAATGGCAAAACACAAAATCATCATCAAATTCAAAAATTTAGACATGGGCTTTGAAGATAACTTAGCAACGATCTCAAAAACGTAAAAATTATCAAAAATCGAGCTAATTACATACCTTGATCAAGCTCAACAATGGCCGAACCTAGCTTGGGTTTCTTCTTTTTTCTTTTCTTTAGTTTCGGTGGTGAAGGAAATAAAATGATGAAGAAAACATGTTTCTTTTATTTTATTAATTAACTTATAATATAATATAACTTTTTAACTTATAATATATAAATAAAAAGCATATTTATATAACATTTCATTACCTAATGCCGTCCACCACCTAACATAATGGCTAAATTTCCACATAAAGTCTTCCCATTAAGAAACCATATCAATTTAACCATTAATAAAATATAAAGCCACTTTTACGATTTACGCGATTAAGTCCTTTTATTAAATCGGACACTCAAACAATGAAATTAAAACACGAAAATTTAACACAAGTAAATTCACACATAATAAACACACAAAATAATTTTAAAAATATTTTTTGAACTCAGATTTGTAGTCCCGAAACCACTATTCCGATTAGAGTCAAAATCGGGCTGTTACACTAGAAGCTAATTGTATGAAATAGCTTTGGATTATCAATTAGAGGTCCTTAAATAGTAATTTTCCCAAATTCTAATTTTTGGACAAAAATGGGCATGAGTGGATGATATTGGAAAGTTTAGTGAGAAGGGGCATTTTGGTCATTTAACAATTAAATGATTAAAAAGGAGAAAAGATGACAAAATTTCATTCATCTTCTTCTCCAAGCTGCCGAAAATTTCAAGAAGCCATTGTTAGGGCTCTCCAATTTTTCAAGCTTGCTAGTAAGTGCATCCAAGCCCCGTTTTTAATATTCTTCGTATTTTTGAAGTCCTAGTAACATGAGTAAGCTATTTTTAGCTATATGTTGAGCTAGGCTTGATGTTCAAAAATGTAACCATGTATGACATGCATGTATTTTGATGTTTTATGGAAGAATATGAAAGCTTGATGTAGTAGAAACAACTTTTGCTAAGTGAATTCCATGAAAAATGCATGTAGGGACTAGTTTGTGAAAGTCTTGAGATTGGTCATACATGAGTGATTTAGTGAGAATTGATGATTGCTTTAGTTGAGTAAATGATTCGGCTAAGCATGAAAGGCTAGAAAGTTGAATGAAAATCACTTTACGAGCCTTGGGACAAAGGTGTAAATATGAGAAAGTTTAGGGGCAAAATGGTAATTTTGCTAAAGTATGAGATAAGGGTCAATTTAGTCAATGTGTGTATTGAACGAGTTGATTTATCATTTTAGATCAAGAAAGATGAAGCCCGGATCATAACCGAGGCAAGGGCAAGGTCGTGGACTAAATTGTACATCTCCATACTTTTTGAGTACCGAGGTAAGTTTACGTATGAACGATGCATTTATGCGTATACATTGTTAATGCTAGCTAATGTGTAGCATGATTGAGAACCTATTTGATTCTAGTGGAATGAATGAGATAGTAGTTGTGAATGGATGAATGTATTACAAAATAGACATGTGAATGTGTAGTGATAATGCTTGATAGTGGGCTAAGTGCGATACAACCTTGATACTTAACAATGATGGGCTATGTGCGATACTATTTTTAAGCATATTATTTAGTGAGCTATGTGTGGAATCACTATAATTATCCTTTGTGGTAGGCTATGTGCGATACTACCTTATGATCTGATTGTGGTGGGCTAAGTGCGAAACCACCGAGTAATTTTTGCTGTGTGGATGTATTATTGAGAAATAATGATGTGTTTTATTTTGAGTGCAGAGGTGCATGTCAATGGTTATGAGTATGTGACTCATGATGTGTTGGAGATGTGGTAAGGGATAGAAAGAGTAAGCATAGTAGTGGATGTGAATTGCATATGTTAGTATAATGCTAATTGTTGTTTAGCTTATACTAGAATGCTTAAATTGTTTATGTGTAAACTTACTAAGCTCAAAGCTTACTCCTTTCTTTTCCCTTGTCTTATAGAGAACAATGATTGAATCGTGATACGCGGATTAATCTGAAGATCGCCCACACTATCAGCACACTCTGGTACATTGGACTTAATGTTTTGTATATGGCATGTATAGAGGCTAGACACGTTAGGGTATTTTGTTGTTTTGGCTAAGATGTGTTGGCCTTTAAATGGATAATCTATTTTGTATAATGCCATAGTTGATGGCTACATTATTATATGAAAAGATGTATTTATCCATGTAAGATTATGTTTATTATGAGTTGGTTATAGATGTGTTGAACGAGTACTTGTTGTGTATGCTAGAGGGGTGAGAAGGGCATGACAAATAGCTTTGTTCTTGTCCATGTGGGTAGACACACGGGCGTGTGTCTAGGCCATGTGTGACACACGGTCAGCCCATAGGAGTGTGACTTGGACGTGTGTCCCCTGCATGTTAGCATTTTAATTCAGAATAGACCATGAAATAGCCACACGGACGTGTGCCTAGGCCGTGTAAAGTGGTCAGTGTTCACCATGGGTGGAGAACACGGGCGTGTCCAGGCCATGTGAATTTAGTCAGTGTCGACCACAGGTGGAAGACACGGGCATGTCTTGAGGGCACACGGGCGTGTCCCATTCCACATGGGCGTGTGACCCTTTTCTAAGTGAAAGAAATTTTAAGATCGATAAAGTTTCAGTAGAGCCTCGAAAGCTCTCGTATGTATGTTTAAGACCTCGTAGGTCCTTAATGAGGTAGTTGTGGTAGCTATTAAGAGTAGTCACGTTGAGCCTAAGTGGCGATCAAGTGGTTTTAATTCAGTAATGCCTCGGGCCTGGTTCCGGTGTAGAATACAGGTAAGGGGTGTTACATTTAGTGGTATCAGAGCTATGGTTTAGTCGATTCTAGGACTACCGTAGCGGGTGTAAGAGTCTAGCTATACATTCTATAAGTGTACAATGATAGTGTGGTGGTTTCTGGTGGTTTTAAACCTTGTTTTATATAGTATGTGGATCTCGATCAATCGACTGCTGATGAAGTAGCTAGTAATGCGTCGGCTCCTACGCAAGGAACCGCGCCTGCTGAGAGTGGACCCAAGGTTAGGGGACAAGGGGAAGAGGCTCAGGAAGCCTTTCTCCAGATGATGAGTAATTGATACTCGGATTATGTTCGAGCGAACCCTAATGCTCAACCTCCTCCACCTCCTCCTATACCTCAGCCAATTCCAGTGGCTCCTCAAGGTATTGATGTAGTGAGGATATCGAAACCCCCAGTGGATAAGATTAGGAAACACGGGACTGAGGAGTTTAGAGCTAAGGTAGATGATGACCCCGAGAAGGCAGAGTTCTGGCTAGAGAACTCAATGAGAGTATTCGATGAAATCTCTTGTACACCTGAAGAGAACCTAAAGTGTGTCGTATCTTTGCTGCGGGACTCGACATACCATTGGTGGAAGACGTTGACGTCGGTAGTCCTGAGAGAGCGAGTGACGTGAGACTTCTTTTTGGAAGAGTTCTGAAAGAAGTATATAAGCCAGCGGTTTACTGATCAGAAACGGAAAGAATTCCTTGAGTTAAAGCAAGGAAGAATGACAGTAGCAGAATATGAGCGCGAATTTGTTAGGCTTAGCAAGTACGCGCAATAATGTGTGTCGACGGAGACCATCTTGTGTAAAAGGTTCAAAGATGGACTGAACGAGGATATTAAGCTCCTAGTGGGTATTTTGGAGTTGAAAGAGTTTGTGGTGATGGTTGAAAGGGCAAGTAAGGCCGAGGAGTTGAGTAAGGAAAAGAAAAGGGCTGTGAGTGAAGCCCGAGATGCGAGAAAATGACCGATGGACAAATCATATCAAGCCCAGTCGAAAAGATCCAAGGAAGTGAATCCTCGGACGACAACACCAGTGGGATATTCACATCGAGACTTGGACAACACTCGTTCGGGTTCTAGAGTCCAAGCCACCTCGATGGAAAGTATGGGCAATCCGAAGAACAAACCGGAGTGTCCAAGTTGTGGTAGGTATCATATCGGAGAGTGTTGGGGAAACAACCGAAGTTGTTATAAGTGTGGTTCCCCCGACCATTTTATTCAAAATTACCCCGAGAGGGATGACAAGGAAGAGAAGCAAGAGACAAGACCTGGCGATGTGTCTGCAAGGGTAGACCACCAAGGAACCCGAGAGGTGGGACTAGTGGTAGAGGTGCGTCCAAAGACTCTACTGTGAGACCGGAGGGTCGGGCACCTGCGAGGACGTATGCCATTCGCGCCCGCGAAGAGGCATCATCCCCAGATGTGATAACTGGTACTTTTTCTCTTTTTGACACCTTTTTTATTGCTTAAATAGATCCAGAGTCTACTCATTCTTATATTTGCATGAGATTGGCATCTAGTTTGAGTATGACCGTTGAGTTTATGGATATTGTGGTTAAGGTGTCAAACCTGTTAGGTAAGCATGTGTTAGTGGACAAGGTGTGTAAGAATTGTCCTTTGTTGATTAAGAGTCATTGCTTTCCGGTAAACCTTATGTTGTTGCCGTTTAATGAGTTTGACTTAATCCTTGGAATGGATTGGTTGACTACCCATAGTGTCTTAGTGAGCTATGGTAGTAAGTTTATCGAATTGAAATGTGAGAATGGAGATGTTGTTCGGGTTGAATCAGGTGGATCGGATAGTCTACCAGTGATGATTTCTTCCCTAGTGGCTGAGAAATGTTTGAGAAAAGGGTGTGAGTCCTATCTCGCTTTATTTTGAATACTCAAGAGGTTGGAGTAAAGTTTGATACAAATCTTTGGTGGTATGTGAGTATCCGATGTATTCCCTAAGAGTTACCCTTGATTACCTCCGAGAAGAGAGAGTCGAGTTGGGGATTGAGTTAGTTCCGAGAACGGCACCTATTTCAATTGCTCCGTATAGGATGGCACCTTTAGAGTTGAAAGAACTGAAGGTTTAGTTGCAAGAGTTGACAGATAAGGGTTTTGCAAGACCGAGCTACTCACCGTGGGGTGCTCTGATACTATTTGTGAAAAAGAAAGATGGGTCTATGAGGTTGTGTATAGACTATAGGCAACTTAACAAAGTGACGGTGAAGAATAAGTATCCTTTACCAAGGATTGATGATCTTTTTGATCAACTGAAAGGAGCTACAGTGTTCTCCAAGATCGACTTGAGGTCTAGTTATAACCAGTTGAGAGTGAAAGAGCAAGATGTGTTGAAAATTGCATTTCGAACAAGGTATGGCCATTATGAGTTTTTAATCATGCCGTTTGGTTTAACCAATGCACCTGCGATTTTTATGGATTTGATGAACTGTGTCTTCCGACCGTATATGGATAAGTTTGTAGTTGTCTTCATTGACGACATATTGATCTATTCTCGGGATGAGAACGATCATGAGGAGCATTTGAAAGTCTTCTTGCAAACTTTAAGGGATAAGCAGTTGTACGCTAAGTTTAGCAAGATTGAGTTTTGGCTCCGAGAGGTCGGATTCCTAGGACACATTGTGTCGGGTGATGGTATTAGAGTTGACCTGAGTAAGATTTCGACTATTGTGGATTGGAAACAGCCGAGGAACGTGTTAGAAGTCAGAAGCTTCTTAGGATTGGCAGGATATTACAGACGTTTCGTAAAGGGGTTCTCTGTAATTGCTACCCCGATGACGAAATTGTTGCATAAAGATGTCAAGTTTGATTGGGCTGAGACATGTCAACAGAGTTTTGAGAGATTGAAAACATTGTTGACTGAGGCGCCGATTTTGATTCAACCAGAATCGGGGAAAGAGTTCGTGGTTTTCAATGACGCGTCGTTTAATGGTTTTGGTTGCATGTTGATGCAAGAGGGTAAGGTATTCGCTTACGCCTCGAGGTAGTTAAAACCGCACGAGAAGAGTTATCCGACTCATGATTTGGAGTTGGCTGCGATTGTTTTCGCGTTAAAGATTTGGCGACATTATTTATATGGTGAAAAGTGTCAAATCTTTACGGATCACAAGAGTTTGAAGTATTTGATGGATCAAAAGGATTTGAATTTGCGACAGAGGCGGTGGCTCGAGTTATTGAAAGACTATGAGTTAGTCAATGATTACCACCCGGGAAAAGCGAATGTGGTTGCGGATGCCTTGAGTAGGAAATCCTTGTATGCTCTAAAAGTTATGAGCACGAGTTTAGCATTGTCTGATGATGGTACTATATTGGCAGAGTTGAGAGCTAAGCCACTATTTGTTCAACAGATATGTGAGGCTCAGAGAAATGATAGTGAGATGCAAGCTAAGAGAGCTAAGTGTGGATCAGAAAGTGATTCTAATTTTCGAGTGGGTTCGAATGGTTGTTTGTTGTACCATGACAGAATTTGTGTACCTAGAAATGAAGAATTGATCCGAAAGGTTTTGCATGAGGCACATAGTGGTTATTTGTCAGTACACCCGGGCAGTACGAAAATGTACAATGACTTGAGGAAATTTTATTGGTGGCCGGGTATGAAAAGAGATATCTCTGAGTTCGTGACAAAGTGTCTGATTTGTCAACAAGTGAAAGCTGAGCATCAAGTGCCTTCGGGATTGCTTCAGCCAGTGATGGTTTCCGAATGGAAATGGGATCGGATTACCATGGATTTTGTGACGGGGTTGCCTATGACTCCGAAAAAGAAAGATGTTGTGTGGGTTATTGTGGATAGATTGACAAAGTCGGCTCATTTTATTCCAGTACGTGTTGATTATTCATTGGACAAGTTAGCCGAATTGTATGTTGCAGAGATAGTGAGGTTACATAGTGTGCCTGTGTCTATACTATCGGATAGAGATCCGAGGTTTACTTCGAGGTTTTGAAAGAAGTTACAAGAGGCCATGGGTACGAGGTTAAATTTCAGTACTGCGTCCCATCCACAAATAGATGGTCAGTCTGAAAGAGTGATTCAATTTCTCGAAGATATGCTTCGATGCTGTGTCTTAGAATTCGAAGGTAGTTGGGAGAGGTATCTACCTTTGGTCGAGTTTGCCTACAACAACAGTTATCAGTCGAGTATACAGATGGCACCGTATGAAGCTTTGTATGGTCGTAAGTGTCGGACTCCTCTGTATTGGACTGAGCTTAGTGAGAAGCGGATCCATGGGGTTGA
Source organism: Gossypium sturtianum (assembly GCA_025698515.1). Lineage (NCBI taxonomy): Eukaryota > Viridiplantae > Streptophyta > Magnoliopsida > Malvales > Malvaceae > Gossypium > Gossypium sturtianum. The sequence continues at coordinate 112,100,933 of CM046952.1, forward strand.
TCTAGTAAAAGAGACTGAGGAGAAGGTGAAAGTAATCCGTAATAGTATGAGAGTTGCTTCGGACCGACAGAAGTCGAATGCGGATTTGAAAAGAAAAGAAATTGAGTTTGAGGTGGGTGACAATGTGTTTTTAAAAGTGTCCCCGTGGAAGAAAATCATGAGATTCGGACGAAAAGGGAAATTGAGTCCGAGATTCATAGGACTGTATGAGATTACAGATAGAGTTGGGCCAGTAGCATACCGGCTGGCTTTACCAGTAAAATTGAACAAGATCCATAATGTGTTCCATGTGTCGATGTTGCGACGGTATCGCTCCGATCCTTCACATGTGATTCCTTCAATGGGAATTGAGATAAGATTGGATATGTCTTATGAAGAGGAGCCGATTAAGATCTTGGCTCGAGAAGTGAAACAGTTGAGGAATAAGAGCATAGCCTTAGTGAAAGTGTTATGGCAGAAACATGGTGTGGAAGAGGCTACGTGGGAACTGGAAGAAAGCATGAGATAGCAACATCCAAACCTTTTTACCGGTAAGATTTTCGAGGGCGAAAATCTCTAAATGGGGGAGAGTTGTAACATCCCAATTTAGGGCCTAGTCAGAATAGTGGTGCGAGACCACAAATCTGAGGTATATGTATGAGTTTTGAGGTTTATGCTATGTTTGCATGTTAGTGTGGGTGTTTCATGAAGCAATTTTGTTAAATTGCGGTTGAATTGTCCAAAAGGACTAAATTGCAAAAGTTGACAAATGTGAAATTCTAGAAGCTAATTGTATGAAATAGCTTTGGATTATGAATTAGAGGTCCTTAAATAGTAATTTTCCCAAATTCTAATTTTTGGACAAAAATGGGCATGAGTGGATGATATTGGAAAGTTTAGTGAGAAGGGGCATTTTGGTCATTTAACAATTAAATGATTAAAAAGGAGAAAAGATGACAAAATTTCATTCATCTTCTTCTCCAAGCTGCCGAAAATTTCAAGAAGCCATTGTTAGGGCTCTCCAATTTTTCAAGCTTGCTAGTAAGTGCATCCAAGCCCCGTTTTTAATATTCTTCATATTTTTAAAGTCTTAGTAACATGAGTAAACTATTTTTAGCTATATGTTGAGCTAGGATTGATGTTCAAAAATGTAACCATGTATGACATGCATGTATTTTGATGTTTTATGGAAGAATATGAAAGCTTGATGTAGTAGAAACATCTTTTGCTAAGTGAATTCCATGAAAAATGCATGTAGGGACTAGTTTGTGAAAGTCTTGAGATTGGTCATACATGAGTGATTTAGTGAGAATTGATGATTGCTTTAGTTGAGTAAATGATTCGGCTAAGCATGAAAGGCTAGAAATTTGAATGAAAATCACTTTACGAGCCTTGGGACAAAAGTGTAAATATGAGAAAGTTTAGGGGCAAAATGGTAATTTTGCTAAAGTATGAGATAAGGGTCAATTTAGTCAATGTGTGTATTGAACGGGTTGATTTATCATTTTAGATCAAGAAAGACGAAGCCCGAATCATAACCGAGGCAAGGGCAAGGTCGTGGACTAAATTGCACATCTCCATACTTTTTGAGTACCGAGGTAAGTTTACGTATGAACGATGCATTTATGCGTATACATTTTTAATGCTAGCTAATGTGTAGCATGATTGAGAACCTATTCAATTCTAGTGGAATGAATGAGATAGTAATTGTGAATGGATGAATATATTACAAAATAGACATGTAAATGTGTAGTGATAATGGTTGATGTCAAAACCATCTTTTTTCGTGTTAAAAAAAATGGGGATCGACTTTAAAAAAGAAAATGGAGTCGCCACCAACCTTTTTTTGTTTAGGTGTGATTGGATCACCTTAAAAAAAAAATTATTGGTCTACGAAATTATATGACAAAAATGGGTTTAGGAGTAGGTTACGCACGAGGAAGGGTTAGCACCCCCGTACGCCCCAGAACGGGTACCAAATCGATTTGCTAATGTCCTTGTGTTGAAAACTTGAAAATATTTAAGGTGTGATATTTTTTTAAAGAATATTAATTAATTTTGAATTGAATCTCAAGATTCATTCGTTCCAAAGGCATAAAAACATCACATCCAACACGTTAGGATATGACACATTTATACCTTGATACCGAGATCATCTTTGATTTTCAAAACATGCAATTAAAAGGATATTTGGTTATTTGGGTCAAACGTAAAATTGACACCCAGCACGTTAGGGCGCAATTCTTCGAATTTCCAAACATACAAATATTGCCTTATTTTGAAAAATTTTCAAATACGCAATTTTAAAATTGGCTCAAAATGCATTTTATTTGGTATACACGTAATAAAAATGAAATATTTAGTAAAGGCTCGAATACATTTGAATTTGAGACATAAAACAATAACTAGTAGCACAAGCATAGCATCAAACATTAGATAATATACGAATTCAACATTATACAAATGAATGGTAATGATACAAACAATTAATATGTACAAATACACAATTGCAATTATTTCACAACATGCTTTATTTCAAAAGACTCATTTTAACAATCAAAGACCAATAAACTAAAAGATATGGTAATCTTACAAAATTCACAAGGCAAATTAATATAAAACAAATTTTGAATGACAACAAATGGATTTAAAATAAAGAAAGAAAGAGGAGTTTGAAACCAACAATTTATAAAACAATTGAGAAATTAAACTATAATCAATATAATAATTTATAAATGAGTTTATAAAATATTCATTATGTATGAAGAAATTTAAAATGTATAATGTAGAAAATAATCTAAAATCAAATATACTTATCGAAAATGAAAACCTAATAAATAACGTATACGTACAAAATAATATAGAAAAGTGTTTGATATGAGTAAAATATAATTTAAAATAAGATCTTTTAAAAAGAACAATTAGGTATATTTATATATATAGATTAACAATAAAATATATACATAGAGAAATTTAAATTAAAATACATACATAAAATAATATGAAATTAATAATAAATACAATTGTAGTAATAATAATATCAATAATAATAATAATAGTAAAAACAATAGTAATAATATTAAAATTGATAGTAATAGTAATAAAAAATAATAGAAATAAAAATAGAAATAATAATACTAGTAATATTAAAAGTAATAATAATAATAATAATAATAATTAATGAAAATAAACAACATGTAAAGAGAAATTTAAAATAAATAGTATCTAGAACAATTTAAAATAAATAATATCTAATATCAATTAAAAAAGGAAAAATAATTAGACAAATTGCTAAGCAAATAATTAAATAAATTAACTAGAGGGCTGCATTGAAATCAGAACAAAATAAGGGGCTAAAAAGCAATAAATTAAAAGCTAAAACCGAAAGGGGACAAAAAATTAATGCTCCTAAAGGAGGAGGGGTCATTGGGGAAATTATTCCCTTTCCCAAAACGGCGCCGTTTGCTGCGGGACTAAATTAAAACAGAAGAAAATTTAGGGGCAAATTTAAGATAATAAAAAACTAAAATAAAAAGGGTAAAAAAGGCGAAAGGACTATTTGCGCAAATAATCCATCAAAACCAAAACACGCGGATCCTGGCCACATTCGGGTCGGGTCGGACGGGTCAGCCTTAAACGGCGCCGTTTTGAGGCCTATGGAACAGGCCCTAAACGACGTCGTTTTGTATCACTTATAAAGGCCAAAATTTTTCTTTGTTTTTCATTTCTGCCATTTTGTTTTAGAAAAACAAAGGGGGGGAAGTTATTTTTCTCTGCGCTAGGGTTTAACTTGTGCTCGCGTCACACCCGTCCCACCACCGCCGGTCAAAGGCCGGTGCTGCAAACCGTGTTTCTCTGGCCCTTATTTTAGGGCGCATGCGAGGGCCGAGCCCTCCTAGCCCCGAGAGCCGAAAGAGAAGGGCCCCTCGACCCTTTTCTGGTATGACCTCACGACGGAGATGGGGTCTCCAGCGACGCGACCGCGGGATGCTCCCAGGTAAGTCTCTTTTTTTTTATTTTAAGCCCAAAAAAATAAAAATAAAACGAAATCAAAATAAAAAAGCAAGAATCCAAATGAAAAAATTAATCACCTTTCACTCTTTCTTTTTGTATTTCTTTCTATTCTGTATGCGTGTATTCATAAAAAAAAAAGGGACCTTACAAGCGATTCTCTTTCGGTCTCTTATAGCCGAAAACTAAAAGAAAAAGAAAATACAATATATTTGGTATTTTTTCTTCTGCTGTCCTATTCGCTGTCGTAGTTTGTCTCTTTTCGCAGGTACGACCACCGTACGAAGGCGCGGGCTACGGGGTGACATGGAGGCCCGGTCGTTGGGGAGTGGTTGCGGCGCTAAGTAGGTTCCAGAAACCTCTAGGGTTTCTGGAAGTGTTAGAGCTTTGGGCCATTTGGGCTGGTTCAGCGTTGGGCCCTGGGGATTAGGTTTAGTAAGTGGGCCTGTTATTATTTATTTTGTAACGGACTGTTATTATTGGGTTTATTTTTTTAGTTTTTGTTTAATTAATCGGGCCCGGGTATAAACTGGGTCTTACAGCTGCCCCTCTTTGCTCATTTGTCGTGTAACGAGAATGAAGAAAAGACTTTAGAAGGGCCAATTTTGCCCGATTTCACCGAATCTTGACTTCTTTCGGCGTTTTTCTTCTTCGAGTAGCTTCATTCCATCCTGCTGCATCTTCAGGGGCATGAAAACTAGCGCTTCGATCCAATTCGATGTAATTTCTGAAAGAAGGGATTTGTAGCTTCAATCTACTCCGTCAGAACTTCACGGCGATAAGAATTCAGAGAGAAGAGATTCATAACCTCAATCTTCTCTGCTGAAACTTCAAGGAAATAAGGATTGATCCTCAATGTAAACTTAGGGAGAAGGGATTTGTAGCCTCAACCTACTCCACTGGAATTTCGAGGAGATGAGAATTCAGGGAGAAGAGATTCGTAACCTCAATCTTCTCTGCTAAAACTTCAAGGAAATAAGGATTTATCCTCAATGTAAACTCAGGGAGAAGGGATTTGTAGCCTCAACCTACTCCACTGGAACTTCGAGGAGGTAAGAATTCAGGGAGAAGAGATTCGTAACCTCAATCTTCTCTGCTGAAACTTCAAGTAAATAAGGACTGATCCTCAATGTAAACTCATGGAGAAGGGATTTGTAGCCTGAACCTACTCCACTAGATGTAACATCCTGAATTTTTGGGCCTATGCGTTTAATGGGTGGATACGTTTAATGTGTTAATTTAAGTATTAGAGGTGCAAAGTGGGCTCGAGAATGGGCCGAGGTCTTGGCTAAATATTTTGTTTAGGGACTATGGGGTTTAAATAAAATATTGATAGTGAAATAGGCATAATGGGCTTGTGGCCCAGGAACAAGAGGTGCAGTAGGAGGGAGCTATAAGTGGCGCCAATAGGCAAAAGAAGGGGGCCTCAGTGTGGCCGCTTGGAGCCCAAGAAATTGGGCTAATTTCGGCAGCCCAAGGAGAGCTAGAGGGGGACGCAATGTGGCTACAAAATAGGGGATTTTAATGTTTTAAAGCATGTGGATATTATGCTGATAAAGGGGGGGGAGTTGGTGCTAATTAGGTCTCTTTTGGAGGAGTTAACAGATTAAGATAAGGGAGAAAGATAGGAGCTATCCTTTGGTTGCAGAGTTGGCCGAAAATCAAACTCAGGAAAGGGGAAGGAGTCGGTTTGGTATAGGCTAGAGGGGGTGTGCCGAATTTTTCATTTGTCTTATCTGAGAATAGCTATTAGTTTTTCTCTCTTTCGGCAAATAAGAATCATCTCTTCTTCTTTTCTTTTCTGTCAGAAACCGAAACCCCTGAGGCCTCACCAAGTGCCGAAACTCTGCCATTCACCTTCTCTTTTCTTTAATACTCATTGCCGAATCTCTCTGTCTGTTCCTTACCCATCTTTTCAATTCTTTGTTCTTCTAAAAGTCGAAAACGCATCAGTATCTCTCTCGTTCATCTTTCCGGTATTTTCCTAAAGGTCGAAATCCCTAGATCTCATCTCCTATGATTGCCGAATTTCCTCTGTGGTGTCTGCTTGTGCCGAATCTTGAAGGAAACTGAAGGTAAGTGTCGATTCACGTGATTCAATCTTTTCCCGATTTTTAGAGACCCTAGCCGAATGGCTATATGGAAACTGATCTTGTGTTTTTCTTTCTTTTGCGGCATCCCGGAATTTGAAGGGGATTCAATTGCTTAGATTTCTAAGCCAGAGTTCAGTAGCACTCGAATCGTAGTACTTTCGGGATTTCAAGGTAAGGAGATCTGTTAACTTAAATGTATAAATTCGGGTAAGCACTAACCCTTGGCCGAATATAGGAGAGGCCTTATCTTCGCGTTCTTTTGGCTTTTGAGCAAAGTTGTAGACAGAAGGCAGTAGATCCGATTAGCGAGGGTATCGACATATAGGGTAGTCCTACGTATTAATCAGGTGTGTAACATTCTCACACCATTTGGATTGCTTGTTAGTATATGTTTATAAATCATTATATTCGCTAAATGCCGAAATACCTGGCATGGTCATTGAAAACCCGAGGAGGGTAAAGGCAAATCACCAGTTAGTGATCTCTGTCATTCTAAAGTGAATGTTTACGCACGATTTGGTATGATGAACATGTATGCTGGTTTCGTGATTGCATGGGGTTGGGTGATTGATGAAAGGGAAGTGTTCTCGTTGTAGTGGCTTTTGCCATGATCTCATTGTAGTGGCTTTTGCCATGACCTGTTGTAGTGGCTAATGCCATGATCTGTTGTTGTGGCTATTGCCATGATCTGATGATGAGCAGCTATCTGCAGCATGACTGCTATCGATGGTGTGTAGCGGTGTGGGTTGATTGTAGAAATCCCCAATGGTGTGATTGGTAGGTAAGGGTGGTGTGTAGCGGATGGAAACCTAGGATTGGGTTGGGCTTTGCATATTTTCTGATATATTATACTCTGTTATCTATTCTGTGGGGCTAAGGCCCAATCTGATGGTGCACGAGGGTTGCACACTGAGTCTCGCGACTCACCCCATTATTTAACATCTTTCAGGTAGCACCTAGTGTATCGGACCGGGTTGGAGAAGAGCGCAAGGTGGCCATGCGAGGGATTATTTTGATTCAAAGAAAAGACTTTACTAATTTATTTATTTTTAATATTTTTAATTAGTGGGTTTAAATTTCATTGTAATAAGGCCATGGGCCACTAGCTTCATATTTTTGTTTGTTTTGGGCTTTTATTATTATTAGACATTTACATTTTACGTTTTAATTAAGTTAAGGCATGTATCAAACTTCGGTTTTTAATCCACTAAGGCATAAATATAAAATGTATATCTTTTACAAATCATCCAACCATTTAGTTTTCTCGAATAAAGTGTTAAACTCAAGAAAAATATTTTCCGAAATTGCGACATCTTTTAAAATCTCCCTAAGTGACATGCCAGATCCGGTCATGGTGTTTGGGCCGAGTTTGGGGTGTTACACTAGAACTTCGAGGAGGTAAGAATTCAGGGAGAAGAGATTCGTAACCTCAATCTTCTCTGCTGAAACTTCAAGGAAATAAGGACTGATCCTCAATGTAAACTCAGGGAGAAGGGATTTGTAGCCTCAACCTACTCCACTGGAACTTCGAGGAGATAAGAATTCAGGGAGAAGATATTCGTAACCTCAATCTTCTCTGCTGAAACTTGAAGGAAATAAGGACTGATCCTCAATGTAAACTTAGGGAGAAGGGATTTGTAGCCTCAACCTACTCCACTGGAATTTCGAGGAGATGAGAATTCAGGGAGAAGAGATTCGTAACCTCAATCTTCTCTGCTGAAACTTCAAGGAAATAAGGATTGATCCTCATTGTAAACTCAGAGAGGAGGTATTTGTAGCCTCAACCTACTCCACTAGAACTTCGAGGAGATAAGAATTCAGGTGTTCGATCTGTTTCACTACTGCTCAGTGAGATAAGATCTGCAATCTTTAACTGATCTGCTCCACTACTGTTTAGGGAGACAAGATCTACAATCTTCAGGCTACTCTACTACTGCTTAGAGAGAAGGACTGGTCATCCTTGATTTGCTCCACTGCTACCTCGAGGGAACGAAATCTGAAATCTTCAGTCTACTTCCTTGCTATCTTAGGAAGATAAGACTACAATCTTCGATCTGCTTCGCTGCAAACACAGGAAGACCAGATTTGCTATCTTCAATCTGCTCCACTGCAAACTCAGGGATGCCAGACTGGTATTTTCGATCTGCTTCACGGCAAACTTAGGAAGACAAGATCTGTGAATTCACCGATGTTGCAACCTCGTCCTCTGGGGGACTTATCCTGTAGAATCGATTTTATCTATTTATGCTTATGCAAAATGGTTAGGATGCAATGATCAGAATGAATCCCATGCTCCTAACTAAATGTATTATGGATGAATGCAGAATGAGAATGATCCCCTTTTTTAAAAGTTTAAGGCGTCATCGCTCATTGTTTATTAAGGCTTTATAACTGATGTATTATGCTGCCATCTTGTTCGGCTGGTATTCTCAACAGAAAACCCGAGAAAACGATTATATCTTGCTCAACAGATTTGCCCCACTGTAACTTCAGGGTTCATCTCATTGTGATTTAGGGGTACAGGATCTGAATCTTTTCCCATCCATCCCATTGCGACTTCAAAATATAGGATTTGTTTCTTCTTCAATCCATCCCATTGCTATTCAAGGGTATATGACTTGAATCATTTTCCATCCATACCACCACAACTCAGGGGTAGAGGACTGTAACTTGTTCAATCAACTGATCGCTCCCCAGGTGACCTAACCACATGTGTATGTATGATATTTGCATGGATGCAGAATATCATTTTTTCTTGCGAATGATTCCCCTTTTACGCTTGGGTTAACATTGCCTATTTTTTGTCAAGATCATATCACTGACGCAATATCTTGTCATTTTGTTCAACCACCATCTTTGACAAAAATTTGGAGAGAAAATCTCAGTTTAGACTCTTTCTTAAACTTGGTGAGTCCCGTTTCAAATTCTTGAATTATTCAGAAGCTTCCAGAGTAATATGCGAAACTCCTTTCATGAAAGTATTATTATCATAACAATGGACAAGAAGGAAATTAATTAGGAGCATAGCTCAAAATAAATAAGCTAAGCAAAGATAGCAATCGCAATCAAGAAGGAAATTTATTGTGAACATATTTTGAAAAGAATAATATAATCATAAATAACAAATTTAAAATGGGTAAAATGGAAACCAGGTGCCCCAGATATCGCAGCCTGAGCTTCTCTGTTCCTACTTCTTGAGGACCATTTTAAGCTCGATATACGTTTAGGGGATCCGGAGCACTTTTTCGATGCCCAAGACATAACATACTTCCTCACTGTTGATTCAAGTATAGCAAGACTACTGTATGCCCCACTTTCGATCAAAATTTGAGCTGCCCTTTTCGAGTTTTCAACTCAAATCCCCTTTGGTCTCAAAGCGCCCTTTGCGGGTTTTTGCCTTGGCCTCTCCTTTTTCTTTCTTCTTTTTTTGATGAAAATTTTTATTATTTTTTTATTTAACCCCAACGCGCCCTTTGTGGGTTTTTACCTTGGCCTCTCCTTTAAATGAAGTACTTCTTGACTGAATTCATCGAATTGGGCATATCCATGCCATCCATTTTGGTCAGTGTTTCCAGAACAGACTTTTTTCACTACATAAAGTCTTTTCTAGTTTGGCCTCCATTTTTCTCCGAAGTCCTTTTGTATATGAATGATCTTCTTCAATATCAGGTCCCCCTTTGAGAATTTTCTAGGATGAGCCTCTTTGTCGCGAACCCGCATCATCTGACTGTAATGGATAGCTATTAACTTTTCTCCACAAATTCGATTGATCACATCGGGATTGGATCCATTCCGCCTCATCCAACTTCAGTTCTGATAAAACTCGGAAAAAAGAATTTTGACTTCAATGGGCGAAACCAATGAGAAATGTGTTGCCCCGGTGATAGTCCTGGCCAACGTTTGATAAGCATAGAGGGTAAATAGTAACTTCTGTATGCCAATCTTTACAAGTCTCGGTCTTTTTTATGATCTTTTGTTTTTCTTTTTGGCTGCCTTTGCTGCACTGATATGGTGTCTGATCTTTGAACAGACTTTTGACATTGTGCGATTATGAATTGTTAAACATGATCCCTTCTGGCATTCTTTGTTGGCAACTGATTTTTTGGTTTTTTTTTTTTTTGCATTGAGAGTGGGATTTGATAACTGTCGACTTTGTAAGATTGGCATAAGAAACGACTTTCACTCTTTAAATGAAGTAGCCGGCGACCACAAAGATTAATCGGTGTTGGCTTAGGTGCTTTTGACGAAATCGGTCTCATAATATCTATGCCCCACATATAGAAAAAATGGAGGAGGCATATAAGTCTTGTCTTCCTTAATTTTGCATTTACGGCGTAACTGATGCAATTTCTCTTTTTTGGTAATCCAGTAGCCCAAATCTCTTGATTAGCCTGGCCATTGTAGAACCATTAACTTGGGTTCTTTAAACACCAACCATAACAGCATACCCATGTTTCAGTAGCCTGGCGTGCCCTGATATGATCGTGCGAAAACATTTTTTTATTCTTGAAAATAGCTCAATGATGTCTCGCCTTATTTCTGTGATGGGTTAGGTTTCGATTTTTACCCCTTTCCTAAGCTCGCAACGTCCACTGACCTTTTGCAAGGTAGAGTCTATTTTCATCTTGTTCTACCATCCTTAACAAATCAAAAGATAGGCTACAAGTCCTTAGATCCCTTAGACCCATATCTCATTCAAAAAGGGAGTCTCGCTCATGTCGTTGATATCTGGGTACCTAGGTATGAAGGCAAAAAATCCAAAGGATAAATGATTCTAAGGCTGATTATTTGTATGGTATGGTCATGAATAAAGAATGAAAGAATATTCTAAAAACAAAAGAATGTATAATATGAAATGGAAAGAATGAAAAAATATTTGCTTAAAAAGATGTACTTTATTGAAATAAAAATTCTGGACACAAGCCTATTTCACAAAAGAAATATTATTGCTTCTAGGCTTAAAGTAACAAGTGCGTTTTGTACATTACTCTAGGTAGGCTCTAAATACTACAGGAATTTTTTTCGCAGTCCGATTTTCCAAAACGCTCTCAGGTTCATAATTCTGCATTTGGCGCGTCATCTAACTTCACAATACCCATGCTGATGAACTTTTCCACCAATTTCTTGAAAGTAAGGCAATTTTCTATCGAATGCCCCGTGACCTCCGCGTGGTACTCACATTAGGCATTTAGGTCATACCATTTTGGGTATGGAGGTTGCATCAGTTTCGGGTAGTGAGAAGGGGTAGTGAGGAGACACAACATGCGCATCGAATAAGCTTTGATACAACTCCTTACATGTCATTGGGATCGGCGTAAATTGAAGTTTCTCATTGCATTGCCTTGTGCTAGATTCTTTCCTTGATGAACCCTGATACCCAGTAGTCAGTGTTTTTTGCTGATTAACAGTAATCGACTTTGAGTACCCCATGCTTATATTATCCACTTCATTTTCTTTCTTCATTGCGGCCATTCTCTTGTTATTTTCTCCTGCCTCGATCTTTCCACTTTTTATGGCATTCTCGATCATTTCTCTGGTCATTAAAATGTACGAGAAGCTCTTTGTGGCACTTCCAAGCATATGCGTGATAAATGGGGGCTTCAGTGTATTGATAAAGAGCATGGTCGTCTCTTTCTCTAAGAGCGGTGGTTGGACTTGCGTCGCCACCTCCCTCCATCGTTGGGCATACTGCCTGAAGCTCTCGTTCGTCTTCTTCTCCATGTTCTGCAGTGTAATCCTGTCGGGCGCCACGTCTGTCACGCGGCTGTATTGTTTTATGAAAGCTTGAGCCAAGTCTTTCCATGCACCAATTTGGGAACGACTCAACTGGTTATACCACTTGGCTGCTGCTCCCACCAAGCTATCTTGGAAGCAATGAATCAACAGTTAGTCATTATTAATATACCCCGTCATTCTTCTACAAAACATAGTAATATGAGCTTCGGGGCAACTTGTCCCATTATATTTCTCGAATTCAGGAATTTTGAATTTGTATGGGAGCACCAAGTCTGGGACCAAGCTTAAATCCTTGGCATCAATTCCATAACAGCCATCAGCACTTTCTATTGCCTTAAATTTCTCCTCCAACCATTTACATCTATCTTCTAGCTGCTTTGGTAATTTTACTTTTGTCCTCTCTCCTTCAGCTATTTCATCCAAATCAGGGACATTAGCAATGAATGGATTATCTCCTGAACCTAAGCCAGTTTGGAGGTTCACTGAAGCACCAGCTTGGAATTGTTGAGGCCTGATCGTGACAGGTGGCCCTCGTAAAGCTACTTCAGGTTGTGTTTGCACATGTGGTAGAGTAAAACCAGGGGATATTGAGGATACTCAAGATTCTCCTCAAAGATCAACCATGGGGCTCTTTCCTTTATCCATAAGCCCATTCAACAGCTGCGTCATCTGAGTCATCATATTTTTCTGAGATTCCATCATTTTGTCCATCATATCCTACTGGATCTTAGGAAGCTGCTCCTGTATCTGTGCCTACATTTGTTCTTGCATTTCTTTCTGCATTTGTTCCAACTTTTCCAGTCTTTTATCCATTGCTTGAGTTTTCTTTCTTGTGCCGTAGGGATGCGTATCTGGTAAAGTTTTGTCGGTTTCCAGGTTGCTGAAATAATTTTTAATTAATCAGAGCCTTTCTACAAATTTTAATGCATATGATGCGATTTAATGCATGAAATGCAATGTAAATGCATGGAATGAATGCAAAAAAGAAAGAGAGGCGTTGATTGTAAATTCAATTCCATTAGAAGAACTTTTCTAGAAAATAAATTTCCTTACATAAAATGGATTATGTATGCGGCTTTGTCCTACTAGTCCAGGTGAAGACACCAATCCTTTTCTTTGTATCCAGATGTTATGGTCGTGTCTCGTGAACTTTCTCAATAGATGCCTCTTCTAGCTCCTTGTTGCTTGGTCCAGGCCGTACCTCTTCACTCACTTATCCTCTGCAATGTTCATAAGCTTCTTTAAGAAAATTGAGACATGATGACTCTCGAATAATCCTTGTTGGCTTGAATCCTCGGGCAAAGTCCTGTATTCTTCTGCAGACTATCAGCCTTCTCTCGTTGTGTTTATTTAGACCATGTCCGGATAACCGTATTATAATCCACTTTATCAAGAAATTCGTTTCCTTATGACAAACTCTTCTATTTAGCAATCGAATATTAATCAACACCTCATTTCTAAGATGATGCAATGCAATGCAATGCAATGAAAACAAAAGAAACACGTTAGCACAAGAGAAATAAACAACATAATAAAGTACCTAATAGTGTGACCACTAGGGTTTGGCGTAGCTCTACCTAGGGTTAGCTTTTAGGGTTGCTATATGCGGCTTGGTTCTAAAGAATGGGTACCTGAACCAGTAGATTCCTTAATCTTCACCCATTATAGGCTCATATGGATCGAGTTCGGTTCAGGGGAATACATTTCCCTATGTCCATGCGGAGATGAAAATCTCACGAAGCACATAGGTACAGATGTATCCCGGAAGCAGTCCACTAGCCCATGCGGAGGTGAAAACCTCACGAAGGCATAGTTTCTTACTCCCACTTAAAGGTGTAACCACAATGGTTATGCAATGCAAATGCAAGTATTTTACTAAAAACATCATAGTACCAGCAAATGCATCAAAGGAAACATGATTTTTCAAAACAATTTTCCAAATTTTCAATCAAGAGGACAAAAATTAATCAATCTATGGCCTGACTCTCAACCATCCCCAGTGGAGTCGCCAAGCTATCGAAACCATCTTTTTCGTGTTAAAAAAAATGGGGATCGACTTTAAAAAAGAAAATGGAGTCGCCACCAACCTTTTTTTGTTTAGGTGTGATTGGATCACCTTAAAAAAAAATTATTGGTCTACGAAATTATATGACAAAAAAGGGTTCGGGAGTCGATTACGCACGAGGAAGGGTTAGCGCCCCCGTACGCCCCAGAACGGGTACCAAATCGATTAGCTAATGTCCTTGTGTTGAAAACTTAAAAATGTTTAAGGTGTGATATTTTTTTAAAGAACGTTAATTAATTTTGAATTGAATCTCAAGATTCATTCGTTCCAAAGGCATAAAAACATCACATCCAACACGTTAGGATATGACACATTTATACCTCGATACCGAGATCATCTTTGATTTTCAAAATATGCAATTAAAAGGATATTTGGTTATTTGGGTCAAACGGAAAATTGACACCCAGCACGTTAGGGCGCAATTCTTCGAATTTCCAAACATACAAATATTGCCTTATTTTGAAAAATTTTCAAATACGCAATTTTAAAATTGGCTCAAAATGCATTTTATTTGGTATACACGTAATAAAAATGAAACATTTAGTAAAGGCTCGAATACATTAGAATTTGAGACATAAAACAATAACGAGTAGCACAAGCATAGCATCAAACATTAGATAATATACGAATTCAACATTATACAAATGAATGGTAATGATACAAACAATTAATATGTACAAATACACAATGGCAATTATTTCACAACATGCTTTATTTCAAAAGACTCATTTTAACAATCAAAGACCAATAAACTAAAAGATATGGTAATCTTACAAAATTCACAAGGCAAATTAATTTAAAACAAATTTTGAATGACAACAAATGGATTTAAAATAAATAAAGAAAGAGGAGTTTGAAACCAACAATTTATAAAACAATTGAGAAATTAAACTATAATCAATATAATAATTTATAAATGAGTTTATAAAATATTCATTGTGTATGAAGAAATTTAAAATGTATAATGTACAAAATAATCTAAAATCAAATATACTTATCGAAAATGAAAACCTAATAAATAATGTATACGTACAAAATATTATAGAAAAGTGTTTGATATGAGTAAAATATAATTTAAAATAAGATCTTTTAAAAAGAACAATTAGGTATATTTATATATATAGATTAACAATAAAATATATACATAGATAAATTTAAAATAAAATACATACATAAAATAATATGAAATTAATAATAAATACAATTTTAGTAAATATAAAAAATAATAATAATAATAGTAAAAACAATAGTAATAATATTAAAATTGATAGTAATAGTAATAAAAAATAATAGTAATAAAAATAGAAATAATAATACTAGTAATATTAAAAGTAGTAATAATAATAATAATAATAATTAATGAAAATAAACAACATGTAAAGAGAAATGTAAAATGAATAGTATCTAGAAAAATAATTAGACAAATTAATAAGCAAATAATTAAATAAATTAACTAGAGGACTGCATTGAAATCAGAACAAAATTAGGGGGCTAAAAAGCATTAAATTAAAAGCTAAAACCGAAAGGGGACGAAAAATTAATGCGCCTAAAGGAGGAGGGGTCATTGGGGAAATTATTCCCTTTCCCAAAACGGTGCCGTTTGCTGCGAGACTAAATTAAAACAAAAGAAAATTTAGGGGAAAATTTAAGATAATAAAAAACTGAAATAAAAAGGGTAAAAAAGGAGGAAGGACTATTTGCGCAAATAAACCATCAAAACCAAAACACGCGGATCCTGGCCACATTCGGGTCGGGTCGGACGGGTCAGCCTTAAACTGCGCCATTTTGAGGCCTATGGAACAGGCCCTAAACGACGTCGTTTTGTATCACTTATAAAGGCCAAAATTTTTCTTTGTTTTTCATTTCTGTCGTTTTGTTTTAGAAAAACAAAGGGGGGGAGTTATTTTTCTCTGCTAGGGTTTTAACCCCAGGCTCGCGCCGTCACCGTCCCACCACTGCCGGTCAAAGGCCGGCGCCGAGCGAACCGTGTTTCTCTGGCCCTTATTTTAGGGCGCATGCGAGGGCCGAGCCCTCCTAGCCCCGAGAGCCGAAAGAGAAGGGCCCTCGACCCTTTTTTCCGGACCGACTGACGAGATGGGGTCTCCATGACGCGACCATGGATGCCTCCAGGTAAGTCTCTTTTCTTTTCTTTTTTTTTTGTTTTAAGCCCAAAAAAAGAAAATTAAAATGAAATCAAAATAAAAAAGCAAGAATCCGAATGAAAAAATTAATCACCTTTCACTCTTTCTTTTTGTATTTCTTTCTATTCTGTATGCGTGTATTCATAAAAAAAATGGACCTTACAAGCGATTCTCTTTCGGTCTCTAATAGCCGAAAACTAAAAGAAAAAGAAAATACAATATATTTGGTATTTTTTCTTCTGCTGTCCTATTTGCTGTCGTAGTTTGTCTTTTTTCGCAGGTACGACCACCGTACGAAGGCGCGGGCTACGGGGTGACATGGAGGCCCGATCGTTGGGGAGTGGTTGCGGTGTTAAGTAGGTTCCAGAAACCTCTAGGGTTTCTGGAAGTGCTAGAGCTTTGGGCCATTTGGGCCGGTTCAGCGTTAGGCCCTGGGGATTAGGTTTAGTAAGTGGGCATGTTATTATTTCTTTTGTAACGGACTGTTATTATTGAGTTTATTTTTTTAGTTTTTGTTTAATTAATCGGGCCTGGGTATAAACTGGGTCTTACAGCTGCCCCTCTTTGCTCATTTATCGTGTAACGAGAATGAAGTAAAGACTTTAGAAGGGCCAATTTTGCCTGATTTCACCGAATCTTGACTTCTTTCGGTGTTTTTCTTCTTCGAGTAGCTTCATTCCATCCCACTGCATCTTTAGGGGCATGAAAACTAGCGCTTCGATCCAATTCGATGTAATTTCTGGGAGAAGGGATTTTTAGCTTCAATCTGCTCCGTCGAAACTTCATGGCGATAAGAATTCAGAGAGAAGAGATTCATAACCTCAATCTTCTCTGCTGAAACTTCAAGGAAATAAGGATTGATCCTCAATGTAAACTCAGGGAGAAGGGATTTGTAGCCTCAACCTACTCCACTGGAATTTCGAGGAGATGAGAATTCAGGGAGAAGAGATTTGTAACCTCAATCTTCTCTGCTGAAACTTCAAGGAAATAAGGATTGATCCTCAATGAAAACTTAGGGAGAAGGGATTTGTAGCGTCAACCTACTCCACTGAAACTTCGAGGAGGTAAGAATTCAGGGAGAAGAGATTCGTAACCTCAATCTTCTCTGCTAAAACTTGAAGGAAATAAGGACTGATCCTCAATGTAAACTCAGGGAGAAGGGATTTGTAGCCTCAACCTACTCCACTGAAACTTCGAGGAGGTAAGAATTCAGGGAGAAGAGATTCGTAACCTCAATCTTCTCTGCTGAAACTTAAAAGAAATAAGGACTGATCCTCAATGTAAACTCAGGGAGAAGGGATTTGTAGCCTCAACCTACTCCACTGGAACTTTAAGGAGATAAGAATTCAGGGAGAAGAGATTCGTACCCTCAATCTTCTCTGCTGAAACTTCAAGGAAATAAGGACTGATTCTCAATGTAAACTTAGGGAGAAGGGATTTGTAGCCTCAACCTACTCCACTGGAACTTCGAGGAGATAAGAATTTAGGGAGAAGAGATTCGTAACCTCAATCTTCTCTGCTGAAACTTCAAGGAAATAAAGATTGATCCTCATTGTAAACTCAGGGAGAAGGGATTTGTAGCCTCAACCTACTCCACTAGAACTTCGAGGAGGTAAGAATTCGGGGAGAAGAGATTCGTAACCTCAATCTTCTCTGTTGAAACTTCAAGGAAATAAGGACTGATCCTCAATGTAAACTCAGGGAGAAGGGATTTGTAGCCTCAACCTACTCCACTGGAACTTCGAGGAGATAAGAATTCAGGGAGAAGAGATTTGTAACCTCAATCTTCTCTGCTGAAACTTCAAGGAAATAAGGACTGATTCTCAATGTAAACTCAGGGAGAAGGGATTTGTAGCCTCAACCTACTCCACTGGAACTTCGAGGAGATAAGAATTCAGGGATAAGAGATTCGTAACCTCAATCTTCTCTACCGAAACTTCAAGGAAATAAGGATTGATCCTCATTGTAAACTCAGGGAGGAGGGATTCGTAGCCTCAACCTACTCCACTGGAACTTCGAGGAGATAAGAATTCAGGTGTTCGATCTGTTTCACTACTGCTCAGTGAGATAAGATCTGCAATCTTTAACTGATCTGCTCCACTACTGTTTAGGGAGACAAGATCTACAATATTCAGCCTACTCTACTACTGCTTAGAGAGAAGGACTGGTCATCCTTGATCTGCTCCACTGCTACCTCGAGGGAACGAAATCTGAAATCTTCAGTCTGCTTCCTTGCTATCTTAGGAAGATAAGACTACAATCTTCGATCTGCTTCGCTGCAAACTCAGGAAGACCAGATCTGCTATCTTCAATCTGCTCCACTGCAAACTCAGGGATGCCAGACTGGTATTCACTGCAAACTCAGGAAGACAAGATCTGTGAATTCACCAATGTTGCGACCCCGTCCTCTGGGGACTTATCCTATAGAATCGGTTTTATCTGTTTATGCTTATGCAAAATGGTTAGGATGCAATGATCAGAATGAATCCCATGCTCCTAACTAAATGTATTATGGATGAAAGCAGAATGAGAATGAACCCCTTTTTTTTAAAAGTTTAAGGCGTCATCACTCATTGTTTATTAAGGCTTTATCACTGATGTATTATGTTGCCATCTTGTTCGGCTGGTATTCTCAACAGAAAACCCGAGAAAATGATTATATCTTGCTCAACAGATTTGCCCCACTGTAACTTCAGGGTTCATCTCGTTGTGACTTAGGGGTGCAGGATCTGAATCTTTTCCCATCCATCCTATTGCGACTTCAAAATATAGGATTTGTTTCTTCTTCAATCCATCCCATTGCTATTCAAGGGTACATGACTTGTATCATTTTCCATCCATACCACCACAACTCAGCGGTAGAGGACTGTAACTTGTTCAATCAACTTCCCCAGGTGACCTAACCGCATGTGAATGTATGATATTTGCATGGATGCAGAATATCATCTTTTCTTGCGAATGATTCCCCTTTTACGCTTGGGTTAACATTGCCCATTTTTCGTCAAGATCATATCACTGACGCAATATCTTGTCACTTTGTTCAACCACCATCTTTGACAAAAATCTGGAGAGAAAATCTCAGTTTAGACTCTTCCTTAAACTTGGTGAGTCTCGTTTCAAATTCTTGTATTACTCAGAAGCTTCCAAAGTAATATGCGAAACTCCTTTCATGAAAGTATTATTAGTCCACTAATCGTTATTTCAATGCAAAATGCTTGAAAGAGATCATAACAATGGACAAGAAGGAAATTAATTAGGAGCATGGCTCGAAACAAATAAGCTAAGCAAAGATAGCAATCGCAATCAAGAAGGAAATTTATTGTGAACATATTTTGAAAAGAATAATATAATCACAAATAAAAAATTTAAAATGGGTAAAATGGAAACCAGGTACCCCAGATATCGCAGCCTGAGCTTATCTGTTTCTACTTCTTGAGGACCATTTTAAGTTCGATATACGTTTAGGGGATCCGGAGCACTTTGTCGATGCCCAAGACATAACATACTTCTTCACTGTTGATTCAAGTATAGCAAGACTACTGTATGCCCCACTTTCGATCAAAATTTGAGCTGCCCTTTTCGGGTTTTCAACTCAAATCCCCTTTGGTCTCAAAGCGCCCTTTGCGGGTTTTCGCCTTGGCCTCTCCTTTTTCTTTCTTCTTTTTTTGATGAAAATTTTTATTATTTCTTTATTATTTTTTTTATTTAACCCCAACGCACCCTTTGTGGGTTTTCACCTTGGCCTCTCCTTTAAATGAAGTACTTCTTGACTGAATTCATTGGATTGGGCATATCCATGCCATCCATTTTGGTCAATGTTTCCAGAACAGACTTTTTTCACTACATAAAGTCTTTTCTGGTTTTGCCTCCATTTTTCTCTGAATTCCTTTTGTATATGAATGATCTTCTTCAATATCAGGTCCCCCTTTGAGAATTTTCTAGGATGAACCTCTTTGTCGCGAACCCGCATCATCTGACTGTAACGGATAGCTATTAACTTTTCTCCACAAATTCGATTGATCACATCGGGATTGGATCCATTCCGCCTCATCCAACTTCAGTTCTGATAAAACTTGGAAAAAGGAATTTTGACTTCAATGGGCGAAACCAATGAGAAATATGTTACCCTGGTGATTGTCCTGGCCAACGTTTGATAAGCATAGAGGGTAAATAGTAACTTCTGTATGCCAATCTTTACAAGTCTCGGTCTTTTTTATGATCTTTTGTTTTTCTTTTTGGCTGCCTTTACTGCACTGATATGGTGTCTGATCTTTGAACAGACTTTTGACATTGTGCGGTTATGCATTGTTAAACATGATCCCTTCTGGCATTCTTTGTTGGTATCTGATTTTTTGTTTTTTTATGTGTTTTTTTTTTTGCATTGAGAGTGGGATTTGATAACTGTCGACTTTGTAAGATTAGCATAAGAAGCGACTTTCACTCTTTAAATGAAGTAGCCGGCGACCACAAAGATGTATCGGTGTTGGCTTAGGAGCTTTTAACGAAATCGGCCTCATAATATCTATGCCCCACATATAGAAAAAATGGAGGAGGCACATAAGTCTTGTCTTCCTTAATTTTGCATTTACGGTGTAACTGATGCAATTTCTCTTTTTTGGTAATCCAGTAGCCCAAATCTCTTGATTAGTCTGGCCATTGTAGAACCATTAACTTGGGTTCTTTAAACACCAACCTTAACAGCATACCCATGTTTCAAAGAGCTCACGGCGTGCCTGATATGATCGTGCATTTTAAACATCTTTGAATTCTTGAAAATAGCTCAATGATGTCTCGCCTTATTTCTATGGTGGGTTAGGTTTCGATTTTTACCCCTTTCCTACGCTCGCAACGTCCACTGACCTTTTGCAAGGTAGAGTCTATTTTCATCTTGTTCTACCATCCTTAACAAATCAAAAGATAGGCTACAAGTCCTTAGATCCCTTAGACCCATATCTCATTCAAAAAGGGAGTAAATAACAACGTTGCTCATGTCGTTGATATCTGGGTACCTAGGTATGAAGGCAAAAAATCCAAAGAATAAATGATTCTAAGGCTGATTATTTGTATGGTATGGTCATGAATAAAGAATGAAAGAATATTCTAAAAACAAAATAATGTATAATATGAAATGGAAAGAATGAAAAAATATTTGCTTAAAAAGATGTACTTTATTGAAATAAAAATTATGGACACAAGCCTATTTGATAAAAGAAATCTTATTGCTTCTAGGCTTAAAGCAACAAGTGCATTTTGTACATTACTCTAGGTAGGCTCTAAATACTACAGGAATTTCTTCCACAGTCCGATTGTCCAAAATGCTCCTAGGTTCATATTTCTGCATTTGGGGAATCATCTAACTTTACAATACCCATGCTGATGAACTTTTCCAGCAATTTCTTGAAAGCAAGGCAATTTTCTATCGAATGCCCCGTGACCCCCGCGTGGTACTCACATTGGGCATTTGGGTCATAACATTTTGGGTATGGAGGTTGCATCGGTTTCGGGTAGTGAGGAGACACAACATGCGCGTCGAATAAGCTTTGATACAACTCCTTATATGTCATTGGATCGGCATAAATTGGAGTTTCTCATTGCTTTGCCTTGTGCCAGATTCTTTCCTTGATGAACCCTGATACACAGTAGACACTGTTTTTTTCTGATTAACAGTAATCGACTTTGAGTACCCCATGCTTGTATTATTCACTTCATTTTCTTTCTTCCTTGCGGCCATTCTCTTGTTATTTTCTCCTGCCTCGATCTTTCTACTATTTATGGCATTCTCGATCATTTCTCTGGTCATTACAATGTCTGAGAAGCTCTTTGTGGCACTTCCTAGCATATGCGTGATAAATGGGGCCTTCAGTGTATTGATAAAGAGCATGGTCGTCTCTTTCTCTAAGAGCGGTGGTTGGACTTGCGTCGCCACCTCCCTCCACCGCTGGGCACACTGCCTGAAGCTCTCGTTCGTCTTCTTCTCCATGTTCTGGAGTGTAATCCTGTCGGGCACCACGTCTGTCACGTGGCTGTATTATTTTATGAAAGCTTGAGCCAAGTCTTTCCATGCACCAATTTGGGAACAACTCAACTGGTTATACCACTTGGCTACCGCTCCCACCAAGCTATCTTGGAAGTAATGAATCAACAGTTGGTCATTATTAATATATCCCGTCATTCTTCTACAAAACATAGTAATATGAGCTTCGGGGCAACTTGTCCCATTATATTTCTCAAATTCAGGAATTTTGAATTTGTATGGGAGCACCAAGTCTGGGACCAAGCTTAAATCCTTGGCATCAATTCCATAACAGCCATCAGCACTTTCTATTACCTTAAATTTCTCCTCCAACCATTTACATCTATCTTCTAGCTGCTTTGGTAATTCTACTTTTGTCCTCTCTCCTTCAGCTATTTCATCCAAATCAGGGACATTAGCAATGATTGGATTCTCTCCTGAACCTAAGCCAGTTTGGAGGTTCACTAAAGCACCAGCTTTGAATTGTTGAGGCCTGATCGTGATAGGTGGCCCTCGTAAAGCTACTTCAGGTTGTGTTTGCACATGTGGTGGAGTAAAACCAGGGGGATATTGAGGATACTCAGTATTCTCCTCAGCATCAACCATGGGGCTCTTTCCTTTATCCATAAGCCCATTCAACACCAAGCGTCATCCGAGTCATCATATTTTTCTCGATATTCCATCATTTTGTCCATCATATCCTCGCTGGATCTTAGCAAGTCGCTCTCGCATTCAGTACTCTGCATTTGTTCTTGCATTTCTTTCTCGCATTTGTTCCAACTTTTCTATTCTTTTATCCATTGCTTGAGTTTTCTTTCTTGTGCCGTAGGGATGCGTATCTGGTAAAGTTTTGTCAGTTTCCAGGTTGCTGAAATAATTTTTAATTAATCAGAGCCTTTCTACAAATTTTAATGCATATGATGCGATGTAATGCATGAAATGCAATGTAAATGCATGGAATGAATGCAAAAAAGAAAGAGAGGCGTTGATTCTAAATTCAATTCCATTAGAAGAACTTTTCTAGAAAATAAATTTCTTTACATAAAATGGATTATGTATGCGGCTTTGTCCTACTAGTCCAGGTGAAGACACCAATCCTTTTCTTCGTATCCAGATGTTATGGTCGAGTCCCATGAACTTTCTCAATAGATGCCTCTTCTAGCTCCTTGTTACTTGGTCTAGGCCGTCCCTCTTCACTCACTTATCCTCCGTAATGTTCATAAGCTTCTTTAAGGAAATTGAGACATGATGACTCTTGAATAATCCTTGTTGGCTTGAATCCTCGGGCAAAGTCCTGTATTCTTCTGCAGACTATCAGCCTTCTCTCATTGTGTTTATTCAGGCCATGTCCAGACGACCGTATTATAATCCACTTTATCAAGAAATTCGTTTCCTTATGACAAACTCTTCTATTTAGCAATCGAATATTAATCAACAACTCCTTTCTAAGATGATGAGATGCAATGCAATGAAAACAAAAGAAACACGTTAGCACAAGAGAAATAAACAACAGAATAAAGTACCTAATAGTGTGACCACTAGGGTTTGGCGTGGCTCTACCTAGGGTTAGCTCTTAGGGTTGCTATATGCGGCTTGGTTCTAAAGAATGGGTACCTGAACCAGCAGATTCCTTAATCCTCACCCATTATAGGCTCATATGGATCAAGTTCGGTTCAAGGGAATACATTTCCCTATGTCCATGCGGAGATGAAAATCTCACGAAGCACATAGGTACAAATGTATCCCGGAAGCAGTCCACTAGGACATGCGGAGGTGAAAACCTCACGAAGGCATAGTTTCTCACTCCCACTTAAAGGTGTAACCACAATGATTATGCAATGCAAATGCAAGTATTTTACTAAAAACATCATAGTACCAGCAAATACATCAAAGGAAACATGATTTTTTTCAAAACAATTTTCCAAATTTTCAATCAAAAGGACAAAAAGTAATCAATCTATGGCCTGACTCTCAACCATCCCCAGTGGAGTCGCCAAGCTATCGAAACCATCTTTTTCATGTTAAAAAAAATGGGGATCAACTTTAAAAAAGAAAATGGAGTCGCCACCAACCTTTTTTTTTGTTTAGGTGTGATTGGATCACCTTAAAAAAAATTATTGGTCTACGAAATTATATGACAAAAAAGGGTTTGGGAGTCGGTTACGCACGAGGAAGGGTTAGCACCCCCGTACGCCCCAGAACGGGTACCAAATCGATTAGCTAATGTCCTTGTGTTGAAAACTTGAAAATGTTTAAGGTGTGATATTTTTTTAAAGAATGTTAATTAATTTTGAGCTGAATCTCAAGATTCATTCGTTCCAAAGGCATAAAAACATCACATCCAACACGTTAGGATATGACACATTTATACCTCGACACCGAGGTCATCTTTGATTTTCAAAGCATGCAATTAAAAGGATATTTGGTTATTTGGGTCAAACGGAAAATTGACACCCAGCACGTTAGGGCGCAATTCTTCGAATTTCCAAACATACAAATATTGCCTTATTTTGAAATATTTTCAAATACGCAATTTTAAAATTGGCTCAAAATGCATTTTATTTGGTATACACGTAATAAAAATGAAAAATTTAGTAAAGGCTCGAATACATTAGAATTTGAGACATAAAACAATAACAAGTAGCACAAGCATAGCATCAAATATTAGATAATATACGAATTCAACATTATACAAATGAATTGTAATGATACAAACAATTAATATGTACAAATACACAATGGCAATTATTTCACAACATGCTTTATTTCAAAAGACTCATTTTAACAATCAAAGACCAATAAACTAAAAGATATGGTAATCTTACAAAATTCACTAGGCAAATTAATATAAAACAAATTTTGAATGACAACAAATGGATTTAAAATAAATAAAGAAAGAGGAGTTTGAAACCAAAAATTTATATAACAATTGAGAAATTAAACTATAATCAATATAATAATTTATAAATAAGTTTATAAAATATTCATTATGTATGAAGAAATTTAAAATGCATAATGTACAAAATAATCTAAAATCAAATATACTTATCGAAAATGAAAACCTAATAAATAATGTATACGTACAAAATAATATCGAAAAGTGTTTGATGTGAGTAAAATATAATTTAAAATAAGATCTTTTAAAAAGAACAATTAGGTATATTTATATATATAGATTAACAATAAAATATATACATAGATAAATTTAAAATAAAATACATACATAAAATAATATGAAATTAATAATAAATACAATTGTAGTAATAATAATATCAAAAATAATAATAATAATAATAGTAAAAACAATAGTAATAGTATTAAAATTGATAGTAATAGTAATAAAAATAATAGAAATAATAATAGAAATAATAATACTAGTAATTTTAAAAGTAATAATAATAATAATAATTAATGAAAATAAACAACATGTAAAGAGAAATTTAAAATAAATAGTATCTAGAACAATTTAAAATAAATAATATCTAATATCAATTAAAAAAGGAAAAATAATTAGACAAATTAATAAGCAAATAATTAAATAAATTAACTAGAGGACTGCATTGAAATCAGAACAAAATTAGGGGGCTAAAAAGAAATAAATTAAAAGCTAAAACCGAAAGGGGACGAAAAATTAATGTGCCTAAAGGAGGAGGGGTCATTGGGGAAATTATTCCCTTTCCCAAAACGGCGCCGTTTGCTGCGGGACTAAATTAAAACAGAAGAAAATTTAGGGGCAAATTTAAGTATAATAAAAAAAACTGAAATAAAAAGGGTTAAAAAGGCGGAAGGACTATTTGCACAAATAATCCATCAAAACCAAAACACGCGGATCCTGGTCACATTTGGGTCAGGTCGGACGGGTCAGCCTTAAACGGCGCCGTTTTGAGGCCTATGGAACTGGCCCTAAACGACGTCGTTTTGTATCACTTATAAAGGCCAAAATTTTTCTTTGTTTTTCATTTCTGCCGTTTTGTTTTAGAAAAACAAAGAGGGGGGGAAGTTATTTTTCTCTGCTAGGGTTTTAACCCCAGGCTCACGCCGTCACCGTCCCACCACCGCCGGTCAAAGGTCGACGCCGAGCGAACCGTGTTTCTCTGGCCCTTATTTTAGGGCGCATACGAGGGCCGAGCCCTCCTAGCCCCGAGAGCCGAAAGAGAAGGGCCCCTCGATCCTTTTCGGGTCTAACCTCGCGATGGAGATGGGGTCTCCGGCGACGCGACCGCTGGATGCTCCCAGGTAAGTCTCTTTTCTTTTCTTTTTTTGTTTTAAGCCCCAAAAAAGAAAATTAAAACGAAATCAAAATAAAAAAGCAAGAATCCGAATGAAAAAATTAATCACCTTCCACTCTTTCTTTTTGTATTTCTTTCTATTCTGTATGCGTGTATTCATAAAAAAAAGGGACCTTACAAGCGATTCTCTTTCGGTCTCTTATAGCCGAAAACTAAAAGAAAAAGAAAATACAATATATTTGGTATTTTTTCTTCTGCTGTCCTATTCACTGTCGTAGTTTGTCTCTTTTCACAGGTACGACCACCGTACGGAGGCGCGGGCTATGGGGTGACGTGGAGGCCCAATTGTTAGGGAGTGGTTGCGGCGCTAAGCAGGTTCCAGAAACCTCTAGGGTTTCTGGAAGTGTTAGAGCTTTGGGCCATTTGGGCCGGTTCAGCGTTGGGCCCTGAGGATTAGGTTTAGTAAGTGGGCCTGTTATTATTGGGTTTATTTTTTTAGTTTTTGTTTAATTAATCGGGCCCGGGTATAAATTGGGTCTTACACTTGATAGTGGGCTAAGTGCGATACCACCTTGATACTTAATAATGATGGGCTGTGTGTGATACTATTGTTAAGCATATTATTTAGTGAGCTATGTGCGAAATCACTATAATTATCCTTTGTGGTAGGCTATGTGCGATACTACCTTATGATCTGATTGTGGTGGGCTAAGTGCGAAACCACCGAGTAATTTAGCTGTGTGGATGTATTATTGAGAAATAATGATGTGCTGTATTTTGAGTAAATGTGCTATTGAGTGCAGGGGTGCATGTCAATGGTTATGAGTATGTGACTCATGATGTGTTGGAGATGTGGTAAGGGATAGAAAGAGTAAGCATAGTAGTGGATGTGCATTACATATGTTAGTATAATGCTAATTGTTGTTTAGCTTATACTAGAATGCTTAAATTGTTTATGTGTAAACTTACTAAGCTCAAAGCTTACTCCTTTCTTTTCACTTGTCTTATAGAGAACAAGGATTGAATCGTGATACGCGGATTAATCGGAAGATCGCCCACACTATCAGCACACTCTGGTACATTGGACTTAATGTTTTGTATATGGCATGTATAGAGGCTAGACACGTTAGGGTATTTTGTTGTTTTGGCTAAGATGTGTTGGCCTTTAGATGGATAATCTATTTTGTATAATGCCATAGTTGATGGCTACATTATTATATGAAAAGATGTATTTATCCATGTAAGATTATGTTCATTATGAGTTGGTTATGGATGTGTTGAATGAGTACTTGTTGTGTTTGCTAGAGGGGTGAGAAGGGCATGACAAATAGCTTTGTTCTTGTCCATGTGGGTAGGCACACGGGCGTGTGTCTAGGCCATGTGTGACACACGGTCAGCCCATGGGCGTGTGACTTGGACGTGTGTCCCCTGCATGTTAGCATTTTAAGTCAAAATAGACTACGGACTAGCCACACGGGCGTGTGCCTAGGCCGTGTAAAGTGGTCAGTGTTCACCACGGGTGGAGAACACGGGCGTGTCCAGGCCGTGTGAATTTAGTCAGTGTCGACCATGGGTGGAAGACACGGGCATGTCTTGAGGGCACACGGGCGTGTCCCATTCCACATGGGCGTGTGACCCTTGTCTAAGTGAAAGAAATTTTAAGATCGATAAAGTTTCGGTAGAGCCTCGGAAGATCTCGTATGTATGTTTAAGACCTTGTAGGTCCTTAATGAGGTAGTTGTGGTAGCTATTGAGAGTAGTCACATTGAGCCTAAGTGGTGATCAAGTGGTTTTAATTCGGTAATGCCTCGGGCCCGGTTTCGGTGTAGAATACGGGTAAAAGGTGTTACATGTAATGCCCCGAATTTCGGCTTAGAAGTATTGGGCCTTGAGATGGGTCCGTAAAAAAAAGCTGTAAATAGGTATTTAATTGTGCAAGGAAATGACACAATTAAATGTCTGCTTTAGTGGTTAAGGGTCCTGAGAAGTGTTGGAACAGTCCTGGGTTCAAACCTGGACTTTAGCAAAAATTTTGGTTTTAAGTGAATAAAACCCTGGATGCTTGGATGTAGGCCTTTTAAATTATTGTGATAAAAAAATGACATAAGGAAACATGTGGCCTAGTGGTTGTGGCGTCATTAAGGTTGGGGAGCCTGGGTTCAAGTCTTGGCTCTTGCAGAATTTTTAAATTTTGCTCTTAGAAGAATCTGGACACTGGTACATAGGCTTTATAAATATTTGCGCATGTTTTAAGTCACAGAAGGAGCTTGCGTTGTGGTGGCATGTAGCGTGTGGAGCATAGGAGAGGGCAAGGGTTCGAATCCCATTGCAAGCAAAAAGGATATTTATTTTGCAGTTGGGACGGCTGGAGTTTGTGTTGCATTCGAATTCTGATGGATGAAGGTTGTTGTGGACTTGGTAAAATGGTGAAGTTTGAATTTGTCATAAGAATTTGAATTGAATTTGAATGAGAAGTTGGAGTAAATTGAGGAGAAATCGGTGGGGGATTTGAAGGAGTTTCGATGTGAAGGGAGTCATAGCCGAATGGGATAGTAGCTTGAGTAGGGGATTCGGCTATGGGCATTTCATTTGGTGCATTCCTAGAATGTGAGAGGGGTAGGTGCCGAATCTCTTCTAGCATTTTCGGGTTTTGCTCTCCTATTTTGGCACATTTTTGACCATTCGGTCTGTTCTTTTCAAAGATTACTTTGCAGCTTGTTTCTCATTTTTTCCTAACTCAAGTGAGCAAATGCCAGATTCTCTCAAAAGCCTTCTTTTCTTCTTCCCTTAATTTCTTCTTTGACTGAAGCTGTTTCATCTTCTTTGCTTACACCGAATCCTTTCTCCTTTTTCCTCGTATTACTCTGTCAATTCATTTTCTATAGCCAAATTTTTCCTCATTCATCCTCTTCTCCCTTTCTTCTCCTAGTCGAATACTGCATTCTTTTCACCTTTACTTTCGTCATTGATTCAGCAACTATCCTCTGGCATTCGGTCGGAATCTCCTTGTCTGACGTTGAGCTCAAGTAAGGGGTTTCTCAAGTGGGCAGATTCGTTCAAAACTTTTTGTTGTCAATCGATCGTATAGTTGGGGTAAGTTGATTCGTTGGCCGATTGCCCTATGATGTTGATATTGGGATTTTAAGTCATATTCTAGAATCAGTTTTGTTTAATAAGACTCGTTGCTTAAGCAGATATTCATTGAGGGGTCTGTAATCCTCTTTCGTCGGCAATCTAAGTAGGTTCAATCCACGCTCGTTCAAGCAAGGCGTTGGTAGGTAATCTCTTGAATGGGTTTCGATTAATGGCTCTTTCAATTCATGTGTTAAGGTTTTAACCGAAGTTACTGTTATGATAGGTTCGACATTCGGGGGTTTCTGCGCTATTCCGAAAAAGGTGTGTAACAGTCCCCTGTTTACGATAGTCGGCGAGAAAGCCGATAGAGTGTGTGTCACCACACTCTTTCTGATCGTAGATCGAAAAAATGCCAAAAAGCTGAAATACCGGCGAGTGATGCCACACGAGCGTGCGATCGCACGTGTGGTGGTCCGAGCCCACGAATATGGGCGTAAGATGGTTGAGGCCACCATGAGCGTTCTCATGGGCTTAGGTTGTTATGGGCCGTATGGGCCCAATGGGCCTGTGGGCCCCACACGGATTAAATTTGCATATTGTGGTAAATGTTAGACCAAGCCGTGTGTCCACATGGCTAGGGTCATTTTTCGGCAATGGGCCGTGTGGGCCCACTGGGCTGGTGGCCCCACACGGATAAAATGCATGTTGTATGGTTTCTATTGGTTTGGACTGTGTTGTTCTTATAGTCGAGGCTATCTCTGGGCTAATTGGGCCACACAAACGTGTGGGCCCACTTGGGCCGAGTAATGGGCCTTAGGCCCATTCACCCCGTTGTGACTGTTTAGGTTACTTAAGTCACTCGAGGCGACGGTGGACCTTTTGTTGGGTCGCTGCGACCTCGATTTGCAAAATTATCGAAATACCCTTGATTTATAAAATTACCGAAATACCCCTGATTTGTAAAATTATCGAAATACCCTTGATTTGTGAAATTATCGAAATACCCCCGGTTTGCAAAATTACCGAAATACCCTCGGTTTGCAAAATTACTAAAATACCCCCAGTTTACAAAATTACCGAAATATCCCTGTAGGGTAGAATTACCGAAATACCCCTGTAAGGTAGAATTACCGAAATACCCTTGATTTGTAAAATTACCAAAATAACCCTGATTTGTAGAATTACCGAAATACCATTGATTTATAAAATTATCGAAATACCCTTGGTTTGTAAAATTACCGAAATACCCCTGATTTGTAAAATTACCGAAATACCCCTGATTTGTAAAATTACCGAAATACCCTTGGTTTGTAAAATTACCGAAATACCCCTGATTTGTAAAATTACCGAAATACCCCAGTTTACAAAATTACCGAAATACCCCTGTAGGGTAGAATTACCGAAATACCCCTATAGGGTAGAATCACCGAAATACCCTTATAGGGTAAAATGACTGTTTTGCCCTTGTGGGTAAATGACTTATTTGACTGGGATTGTATGACTGTGTTTTAATTGACTTGACGGTGGTTGTATGACTGATATGCTTTTAATACGTGTTTAAATGACTGTTACCGAGCATGGCCATTTTGCATACACGTGTAATGATTGAGCATGACATACACGACATATTGCATGGGGTTGGGACATTGATACGGATGAAGTTCTGATAGGGTCGCACGGGTCGCATGACGATCGTGTGGATCCAAAGATTGATCTGTTAAGGTCGCACGGTCGCCAAGACGCATCGTGGACCGGCGACGCTTAAAGCCGCGTGTCGATTATGGCTCGTACCAACCAAAATATGGCTCTGTGCCATCTTGATTATGGCTTTGTGCCAATCGTATTTACTCGTGGCTATGTGCCTAACATATAGATCGATGACTCTGTGTCGATCATATTTACCTAAGGCTGTGTGCCGATTATATTACCGTCGCTGATGGCTATGTGCCAAACACAATACAGTTACTGATGGCTTTGTGCCAATTATAATACCGCTACTGAAGGCTTAGAGCCGCATATATATTCTAGCTGTAACACCCCAAACCCGGTCAAAACGTTATGACCAGATCCGGCATGTCACATAAAAGGGTTGTTTAAAAATTGCGCGTTTGTTAAAAAATTTGAGTTTAATTATGTATTCGCTTGTTATCCTTTTGTTAACATTTTGGAAAATGGTTATTAAGGGTTTAGGAAAATCCCGTATTAAACATTTAAGAATAATAGGCAGTATCATATTAAAAGATAAACCAAATAAAATACCAAATTTAAAGTTAGAGCGGCCTTATTACAAAATATTAACCCAAGTTAAAAGTAAGTAAAATACTAAAGTCCAGAACTGCTCGTAGTGTGGCCACCTCCGAGTCCTCCAGTACGTCGAACCGCCTACTGAGGATTACCTAAGAAAAATTAAAAAGAGGGGGTGAATTTACGAAAACTTAGTGTGTAATTCCCCTTACGAACAAAATCTGTAAGAACATGCATCAAAATAATTCGGGCCCAAGCCCATTAAAGTAACGGTGGCAATTGGGCATTAGCCCAAAATAGCCTCGGATGGGCCTTAACCCAAGTCAAATGTCACATGTCATACATATAAATCGGGGCCTAAGCCCATCTCAGTAATATAATTTAGATATGCAATGCGTTAATGCCCAAACCAACCCTGCACTCCGTCTCCTGTCCAACCCTACACTCCTGTGGGGATTTAATCGACCCACCCATCCTTACACTCCTTATGTAGCACCGGTTGCGGCACTAACTTATCGGTGCAAGCAATAGGCGCTCGGTGGCTAAAAGCCTTCATGGCGGTATTACAATTGGCACAAAGCCATCGAAGGATCATTATATTTGGCACATAGCCATCAGCGACGGTAATATAATCGGCACACAGCCTTGGGTAAATATGATTGACACAAAGTCATCGATATATAAGTTAGGCACATAGCCACGGTAAATATGATTGGCATAAAGCCATAATATCGGCACAAAGCCTTCGGTATTGGCATAAAGCCCATAATTACGGCACGAAGCCCATATTAATGGCACACAGCCCTCAGTAACATTATCGGTGCAGCATGGCTGCTCGGTGGCTAAAAAGCCTACGGTGGCTATAAAGCCTTCGGTGGATCCACAGTCGTCAAGCGACCATGCGATCCTATTAGCACTTCCTTCGTATTAATAATCCCAACCCCATGCAATATGTCGTGTGTGTCATGCTCAATCATTACACGTGTATGCAAAATGGCCATGCTCAGTAACAATTATTTAAACATGTAATAAAAGCATATCACCATACAACCACAAAATGCAAATTAGTCCACTCATTGCACAAGTCGATCATTTACCTACAAGGGCAAATCAGTCATCTTACCCTATAAGGGTATTTCGATAATTCTACCTTACAGAGGTAGTTCGATAATTCTACTCATAACCAATCCATGTCTGCAACGCATCTCAAACATAATCAATCATACAATTAACACATACAACGCTAGTACTACCACGAGGGTACAACAGTTATTTTGTCATTTAGGGGTAAGACGGTAATTTCGCAAACTGAGGGTATTTCAGTAATTTCACAAATCGGGGGTATTTCGCTAATTTCACAAAACCGGGGGTATTTTGGTAATTTCACAAATTAGGGTATTTCAGTAATTTCACAAACCAGGGTATTTCAGTAATTTCACAAATCAAGAGTATTTTCGTAATTTTGCAAACTGGGGGTATTTTGATAATTTTGCAAACCGAGGGTATTTTGATAATTTCACAAATCGAGGGTATTTTGGTAATTTTACAAACCGGGGGTATTTCGGTAATTTTACAAACCAGGGTATTTCAGTAATTTCACAAACCGGGGGTATTTCAGTAATTTTACAAACCGAGGGTATTTCGATAATTTTGTAAACCAAGGGTATTTCAGTAATTTTGTAAACCAAGGGTATTTTAGTAATTTTGTAAACCAAGGATATTTTAGTAATTTTATAAACCAAAGGTATTTCAGTAATTTCGCACCTGCAATGGCCTTTCCAAAGGCCTAATGTCGCCTCGAGCGACTCAACTATCATTTCCGGTCGTACCGGACTATTGGGCCTAAAACCCAATTTCGGCCCATTCAGGCCCACACGCTCGTGTGGCCCACCTAACACAAATCCAGCCACGTATATGAGATTCACCTAGTCTAGTTCACTATATACTACACCATCATACATTTTATTCAATTGGGACCACGGGCCCATTGGGCCCACTTCGGCCCATCGTGGCCCAAGCAGCCTCAACCCACAAGATTACTACTGATGGCCTCAACTATCGCGTCGAAGCCCCATACGTGCGTTCGCACGCTCGTGTGGCTACTATTGCCGTGACCGGCACTTCGGCATTTGCCGCTCTACAACTATAGTAGAGATAGTTACACACCTGATAGGAATCCGGTGCTAATCCGCGCTCCGACCACTCCTGTGCCCAAACGCCCTCCAAGGTATCCTTCCTCCTATCATAGAATGCTCTATATATAGCTAGCTTCTCACCTTCCTTCTTTGTATCTTTCCGATGTGGGATCCCTTCGTCAGTAGAGTTTAAATCCAACTCAAACTCTTGCCGCCCAATTCGTAAAATAAATACTCCCTTGCTTTTCATGAGATTCGAACCCAGGCTCCCTTCAATAGTTCAACACGCCACTTGCCACCAAGCCACAAGCTTCTCTTGTGTCTTAAACCATGCGCAACTAAATATAAATCTATAGTCAAATTCTAAAGTCCATTTAAAAAGAAAACCAAAATGCAAGAGCCAAGACTTGAACCTTGGACCTCCTTCTTTCCTTGTGGCGTCACTCCCTTGCCTCTTAAGTGGCGTCACTTTGCCACTACACCACACCTCCACTTGTGCCATTTTTCTCCACATTTTATTCTTAAAGCCTACCTACCAACTCCCAGGGTTTTTTTCACCTAAAACCAAAATTTTCCTAAAGCTCAAGTTTAATCCCGGGACTTCATAGAAGCCCCCTAACCTTCCAAAATCACTCACCTAATAGGTCCAACAAGCCGTTCTCTTGTTCTCAAAAATTTTAAACGCTACTACGCCCAAGGCCCATTGGGCCCAATTCTCATAGACCCAATTTCGGGATGTTACAAATCTACCCTCCTTAAAAAAATTTTGTCCTCGAAATTTCCAGCTAACAGGGTAGTCGTGTAACAACTACCCCACTACGCTACCGCTGCGTACTCTGATTCTAATATCCCTATCACATTTTAACTAGAATTTGGAACTCCCTACACGTACTCAAAACACCTAACCATTAAAGCAGACAAATATCTTATACGCAACAAATTTCTATATCCAAACATCACATCCAAACAAAACACATACGAAATAAATACCAAAAATGCAGTCATTACAACACATAACAGAGTATAAGGTCAGGAAACTTACGGATTTGACGCCGGAGACTCGGTGTACCACACTTTCAAAAATCGTTCAATACAATTTCAGAACGTTAAATATTTTCAAGCCTTTTTGAAACAATACTTTCAGAAATTCAATTTTGAAAACCCAATCCACAGCCGAGTTTTGCAACCTAGGCTCTGATAGCATAATTGTAACACCCCAAACCCGGTCAAAACGTTACGACCAGATCTGGCATGTCACATAAAAGGGTTGTTTAAAAATTGCGCGTTTCTTAAAAATTTCGAGTTTAATTATGTATTCGCTTGTTATCCTTTTGTTAACATTTTGGAAAATGGTTTTTAAGGGTTTAGGAAAATCCCGTATTAAACATTTAAGAATAATAGGCAGTATCATATTAAAAGCTAAACCAAATAAAATACCAAATTTAAAGTTAAAGCGGCCTTATTACAAAATATTAACCCAAGTTAAAAGTAAGTAAAATACTAAAGTCCAGAACTGCTCGTAGTGTGGCCACCTCCGAGTCTTCCAGTACGTCGAACCGCCTACTGAGGATTACCTAAGAAAAATTAAAAAGAGGGGGTGAGTTTACGAAACTCGATGTGTAATTCC
The DNA here is from genome assembly GCA_025698515.1 of Gossypium sturtianum. Lineage (NCBI taxonomy): Eukaryota > Viridiplantae > Streptophyta > Magnoliopsida > Malvales > Malvaceae > Gossypium > Gossypium sturtianum. The sequence continues at coordinate 112,136,281 of CM046952.1, forward strand.
CTTACGAACAAAATCTGTAGAACATGCATCAAAACAATTCGGGCCCAAGCCCATTAAAGTAACGGTGGCAATTGGGCATTAGCCCAAAATAGCCTCGGATGGGCCTTAACCCAAGTCAAATGTCACATGTCATACATATAAATCGGGGCCTAAGCCCATCTCAGTAATATAATTTAGATATGCAATGCGTTAATGCCCATACCAACCTCGCACTCCGTCTCTGTCCAACCCTACACTCCTGTGGGGATTTAATCGACCCACCCATCCTTACACTCCTTATGTAGCACCGGGTTGCGGCACTAACTTATCGGTGCAAAAGATAGCTGCTTTCGGTGGCTAAAAAGCCTTGATGGCGGTATTACAATTGGCACAAAGCCATCAGCGACTGTATTATATTTGGCACATAGCCATCAGCGACGGTAATATAATCGGCACACAGCCTTGGGTAAATATGATTGACACAAAGTCATCGATATATAAGTTAGGCACATAGCCACGGTAAATATGATTGGGATAAAGCCATAATATCGGCACAAAGCCTTCGGTATTGGCACAAAGCCCATAATTACGACACGCAAGCCCATATTAATGGCACCTGACCCTCGGTAACATTATCGGTGCGGCATGGTCGCTCAGTGGCTAAAAAGCCTACGGTGGCTATAATTCCTTCGGTGGATCCACAGTCGTCAAGCGACCATGCGATCCTATTAGCACTTCCTCCGTATTAATAATCCCAACCCCATGCAATATGTCGTGTGTGTCATGCTCAATCATTACACGTGTATGCAAAATGGCCATGCTCAGTAACAATTATTTAAACATGTAATAAAAGCATATCAGTCATACAACCACAGCCAAATTAGTCCACTCATTGCACAAGTCGATCATTTACCTACAAGGGCAAATCAGTCATTTTACCCTATAAGGGTATTTCGATAATTCTACCCTACAGAGGTAGTTCGATAATTCTACTCATAACCAATCCATGTCTGCAACGCATCTCAAACATAATCAATCATACAATTAACACATACAACGCTAGTACTACCACGAGGGTACAACGGTCATTTTGTCGTTTAGGGGTAAGACAGTAATTTCGCAAACTGAGGGTATTTCAGTAATTTCACAAATCGGGGGTATTTCGCTAATTTCACAAAACTGGGGGTATTTTGGTAATTTCACAAATTGGGGTATTTCAGTAATTTCACAAACCAGGGTATTTCAGTAATTTCACAAATCGAGGGTATTTCCGTAATTTTGCAAATTGGGGGTATTTCGGTAATTTTGCAAACCGAGGGTATTTTGATAATTTCATAAATCGAGGGTATTTTGGTAATTTCACAAACCGGGGGTATTTCGATAATTTTGTAAACCAAGGGTATTTTAGTAATTTTGTAAACCAAGGATATTTTAGTAATTTTATAAACCAAAGGTATTTCAGTAATTTTGCACCTGCAATGGCCTTTCCAAAGGCCTAATGTCGCCTCGAGCGACTCAACTATCATTTCCGGTCGTACCGGACTATTGGGCCTAAAACCCAATTTTGGCCCATTCAGGCCCACACGCTCGTGTGGCCCACCTAACACAAATCCAGCCACGTATATGAGATTCACCTAGTCTAGTTCACTATATACTACACCATCATACATTTTATTCAATTGGGACCACGGGCCCATTGGGCCCACTTCGGCCCATCGTGGCCCAAGCAGCCTCAACCCACAAGATTACTACTGATGGCCTCAACTATCGCGTCGAAGCCCCATACGTGCGTTAAGCGCGCGCGTGTGGCTACTATTGCCGTGGACCAAGCGCTTCGGCATTTGCCGCTCTACAACTAGAGTAGAGAGAGTTACACACCTGATAGGAATCTGGTGCTAATCCGCGCTCCGACCACTCCTGTGCCCAAACGCCCTCCAAGGTATCCTTCCTCCTATCATAGAATGCTCTATATATAGCTAGCTTCTCACCTTCCTTCTTTGTATCTTTCCGATGTGGGATCCCTTCGTCAGTAGAGTTTAAATCCAACTCAAACTCTTGCCGCCCAATTCGTAAAATAAATACTCCCTTGCTTTTCATGAGATTCGAACCCAGGCTCCCTTCAATAGTTCAACACGCCACTTGCCACCAAGCCACAAGCTCCTCTTGTGTCTTAAACCATGCGCAACTAAATATAAATCTATAGCCAAATTCTAAAGTCCATTTAAAAAGAAAACCAAAATGCAAGAGCCAAGACTTGAACCTTGGACCTCATTCTTTCCTTGTGGCGTCACTCCCTTGCCTCTTAAGTGGCGTCACTTTGACACTACACCACACCTCCACTTGTGTCATTTTTCTCCACATTTTATTCTTAAAGCCTACCTACCAACTCCCAGGGTTTTTTTCACCTAAAACCAAAATTTTCCTAAAGCTCAAGTTTAATCCCGGGACTTCATAGAAGCCCCCTCACCTTCCAAAATCACTCACCTAATAGGTCCAACAAGCCGTTCTCTTGTTCTCAAAAATTTTAAACGCTACTACGCCCAAGGCCCATTGGGCCCAATTCTCCTAGGCCCAATTTCGGGATGTTACAAATCTACCCTCCTTAAAAAAATTTCGTCCACAAAATTTCCAGCTAACAGGGTAGTCGTGTAACAACTACCCCACTACGCTACCGCTGCGTACTCTGATTCTAATATCCCTATCACATTTTAACTAGAATTTGGAACTCCCTACACGTTCTCAAAACACCTAACCATTAAAGCAGACAAATATCTTATACGCAACAAATTTCTATATCCAAACATCACATCCAAACAAAACACATACAAAATAAATACCAAAAATACAGCCATTACAACACATAACAGAGTATAAGGTCAGGAAACTTACGGATTTGACGCCGGAGACTCGGTGTACCACACTTTCAAAAATTGGTCAATACAATTTCAGAACTTTAAATATTTTCAAGCCTTTTTGAAACAATACTTTCAGAAATTCAATTTTGAAAACCCAATCCACAGCCGAGTTTTGCAACCTAGGCTCTGATAGCATAATTGTAACACCCCAAACCCGGTCAAAACGTTACGACCAGATCCGTCATGTCACATAAAAGGGTTGTTTAAAAATTACGCGTTTGTTAAAAATTTCGAGTTTAATTATGTATTCGCTTGTTATCCTTTTGTTAACATTTTGGAAAACGGTTATTAAGGGTTTAGGAAAATCCCGTATTAAACATTTAAGAATAATAGGCAGTATCATATTAAAAGCTAAACCAAATAAAATACCAAATTTAAAGTTAAAGCGACCTTATTACAAAATATTAACCCAAGTTAAAAGTAAGTAAAATACTAAAGTCCAGAACTGCTCGTAGTGTGGCCACCTCCGAGTCCTCCAGTACGTCGAACCGCCTACTAAGGATTACCTAAGAAAAATTAAAAAGAGGGGGTGAGTTTACAAAAACTCAGTGTGTAATTCCCCTTACGAACAAAATCTGTAAGAACATGCATCAAAACAATTCGGGCCGAAGCCCATTAAAGTAACGGTGGCAATTGGGCATTAGTCCAAAATAGCCTCGGATGGGCCTTAACCCAAGTCAAATATCACATGTCATACATATAAATCGGGGCCTAAGCCCATCTCAGTAATATAATCCAGATATGCAATGCGTTAATGCCCATACCAACCCTGCACTCCGTCTCCTGTCCAACCTTACACTCCTGTGGGGATTTAATCGACCCACCCATTCCTACACTCCTTATGTAGCACCGGTTGCGGCACTAACTTATCGGTGTAGCATAGCTACTCGGTGGCTAAAAAGCCTTCAGTAGCGGTATTACAATTGGCACAAAGCCATCGATGGATCATATTATATTTGGCACATAGCCATCGACGGTAATATAATCGGCACACAGCCTTGGGTAAATATGATTGACACAGAGTCATCGATATATAAGTTAGGCACATAGCCACGGTAAATACGATTGGCACAAAGCCATAATATCGGCACAAAGCCTTCGGTATTGGCACAAAGCCCATAATTACGGCACGAAGCCCATTTTAATGGCACACAGCCCTCAGTAACATTATCGGTGCAGCATGGCTGCTCGGTGGCTAAAAAGCCTACGGTGGCTATAAAGCCTTCGGTGGATCCACAGTCGTCAAGCGACCATGCGATCCTATTAGCACTTCCTCCGTATTAATAATCCCAACCCCATGCAATATGTCGTGTGTGTCATGCTCAATCATTACACGTGTATACAAAATGGCCATGCTCAGTAACAATTATTTAAACATGTAATAAAAGCATATCAGTCATACAACCACCGCCAAATTAGTCCACTCATTGCACAATTCGATCATTTACCTACAATGGCAAATCAATCATTTTACCCTATAAGGGTATTTCGGTAATTCTACCCTACAAAGGTAGTTCGGTAATTCTACTCATAACCAATCCATGTCTGCAACGCATCTCAAACATAATCAATCATACAATTAACACATACAACGCTAGTACTACCACGAGGGTACAACGGCCATTTTGTCGTTTAGGGGTAAGACGGTAATTTCGCAAACCAAAGGTATTTCAGTAATTTCACAAATCGGGGGTATTTCGCTAATTTCGCAAAACTGAGGGGTATTTTGGTAATTTTGCAAATCGGGGTATTTCACTTATTTCGCAAACTGGGGTATTTCAGTAATTTCACAAATCGAGGGTATTTCCGTAATTTTGTAAACTAGGGGTATTTCGATAATTTTGCAAACCGAGGGTATTTCGGTAATTTTACAAACCAGGGGTATTTCGGTAATTTTACAAACTGGGGGTATTTCGGTAATTTTACAAACCGGGGGTATTTCAATAATTTCACAAACCGATGGTATTTCGGTAATTTTACAAACCGGGGGTATTTCGGTAATTTTGTAAACCAAGGGTATTTTAGTAATTTTGTAAACCAAGGGTATTTAGTAATTTTATAAACCAAGGGTATTTTAGTAATTTTGTAAACCAAAGGTATTTCAGTAATTTCGCACCTGCAATGGCCTTTCCAAAGCCTAATGTCGCCTCTCGAGCGACTCAACTACCATTTCGATCGTCTTGGGACTATTAGGCCTAAAACTCGATTTCGGCCCATTCAGGCCCACACGCTCGTGTGGCCCACCTAACACAAATCTAGCCACGTATATGAGATTCACCTAGTCTAGTTCACTATATACTACACCATCATACATTTTATTCAATTGAGACCACGGGCCCATTGGGCCCACTTCGACCATCGTGGCCCAAGCGTATAACCCACAAGAATACTACATGATGGCCTCAACTATCGCGTCGAAGCCCCACACGTGCGTTCGCACGCTCGTGTGGCTACTATTACCGTGGCCAAGCACTTCGGCATTTGCCGCTCTACAACTAGAGTAGAGAGTTACACACCGATAGGAATCGCGGTGCTAATCCGCCTTTCGACCACTCCTCGTGCCCAAACGCCTCCAAGGTATCCTTCCTCCTATCATAGAATGCTCTATATATAGCTAGCTTCTCACCTTCCTTCTTTGTATCTTTCCGATGTGGGATCCTTCACAAGTAGAGTTTAAATCCAACTTAAACTCTTGCCGCCCAATCATAAAATAAATACTCCTTGCTTTTCATGAGATTCGAACCAGGCTCCTTCAATAGTTCAACACGCCACTTGCCACCAAGCCACAAGCTCCTCTTGTGTCTTAAACCATGCGTAACTAAATATAAATCTATATACAAATTCTAAAGTCCATTTAAAAAGAAAACCAAAATGCAAGAGCCAAGACTTGAACCTTGGACCTCCTTCTTTCCTTGTGGCATCACTCCCTTGCCTCTTAAGTGGCGTCACTTTGCCACTACACCACACCTCCACTTGTGTCATTTTTCTCCACATTTTATTCTTAAAGCCTACCTACCAACTTCCAGGGCTTTTTTCACCTAAAACCAAAATTTTCCTAAAGCTCAAGTTTAATCCCGGGACTTCATAGAAGCCCCCTAACCTTCTAAAATCACTCACCTAATAGGTCCAACAAGCCGTTCTCTTGTTCTCAAAAATTTTAAACGCTACTACACCCAAGGCCCATTGGGCCCAATTCTCCTAGGCCCAATTTTGAGATGTTACACTAGCAGCTTCGCTGCATTTTCGGTTAGTGCCGCAACCGGTGCTAGCATTGGTGTGTTGGCTGGGTGGGTCGATTTTATCCCCACGTAAGTGTAGGGTTGGTACAGGTGGTGTGTTGGCTGGATCAGGGTGGGATGCATCCTCATACTGTTGCATACTTATTTATGAGATCTGTCACTGTACTGGGCTTAGGCCAATTGATTCTGTTATGGGTAAGGGCTAGGCCCCATTTGATTCTGTTATGGGTTGTGTCCCAAATGTTATTGTAGTGGGCTCTGGCCTACGTATGCTCTGAACTGGACTGTACTGTTACTGTTAAAGGGCTTTGGCCCAGACTGTTTCGGGTTCTATTTTTATTTACTAACTGTTATTCTAGTAAGGGGATAACACACTGAGTTTTCGTAAACTCACCCCGTTTTTAATTGTGCAGGTAATCCCCAGCCTTAGACAGATCGATGCTGCAAGGGACTCGGAGAAGGCCAAACACTACTTATGTTTTCCGTTTTGATTACTTACATTCAAGTATTTTGATTTGGGTGGTAATAAGGCCTCTTTAAGTTTCTGGATTTTAACTTTGGGTCTTTCTTTACTTTAAATTATATCCGTTAGAAGTAAATCACGGTTTTCCAAAATGTTAACTGTTTTTAAAACAACACTACGTTTTCGCAACATTTTCGAAGTGGTTTCGCGACTTAATCTTTTTCGTAAATCAAATACTTTCAAGATTAGCTTCCGCAACTGGAAAGATGTTTTGGGAATAAATTAATAATTTTACAATGTACGACGTTTTAAAAATAAACTAACGTAACTGGGATTTTACTTAAGATTTTAAACAAGAAGGGTTTTCAATGAAAAATGGTTTTCGAAAAACACTTCAATGTGACACGCCAAATTCGGGCCTAACTTCTAGGCCAGGTTTGGGGTGTTACAGTGTGTCACACACGGTCTAGACACACGCCCGCGTGTCTGCCCATGTGGACGAAATAAAACCTTTTCTAGCTTAATTTCTCACCCAAAAAATTTACCAATGACCTGTACTAAACTTATATCCATAAACCAACCAATTCTAGCATTCAAATTAAGCAAATTATATCATTCAACATGGTATATCATTACAAGAATATATGTTTATAAACTTACCTTGGTTTAGTCCATATTTTAGACATAAATTGATCAACTACTTAACATATATGTAGCTACCATAGTATAACATTACAAGCATATCAAAACAAATCACTACTAGCCATTCCAATGGCTAGATTACAAGCATCATTTTCAAGCCCACAATGGCCAAGTTATCCTATACATGCCATTATATCAAAATGATTATATTATATATACCAAAAATAAGCTAGTGGATAGTGTGATGATGCTCCAACTGATCTCCAACCTTCGCGAGCTTCCGAGTACTATAAAACAGGGAAAATAAAACTAAGTAAGCATTACATGCTTAGTAAGTTCGTATAATAGGAATTAAAACTTACCAATATACATTTATTAACATTAAGCATTCAATATCATGCTCTTTCATCAATTTGGCAAATTTACCTATACACGTACACTCAATCAAACAAATTAGTTACATAAGTGTTCACACATACATCAAGTAAGCATAGATGAGCGCATCATACTATATTCCTTCAAGACATCATTCATTTCATTCCATAATTCTCTTATCATGCCAAGAGTTTTTTGTTCGTTGAATCATCAAAATTTTGATTGACACTCAAATAGTACACTCAAGGTGTACAATTCAATAACTCGTCAATTCTTATTCAAGAGTACTCATTAGGGCAATTAATCAAAGAACACACTCTCGAGCCACATACAGTATAACAGGATTACCAGTCCAGGCTAAATCCTTTATGTAACGTATGCTCAGAAGAGCTCAATTAGGATTACCAGTCCAAGCCAAATCCTAATTGTAACATACGCTCGAGAGGGATTATATCAGGATTACCCGTCCGGGCTAAATCCTTTCTATAACTATAACACCCCAAACCCGGCCCAAACATCACGACCGGATCTGGCATGTCACTAAGAAGATTTAGTAAAACATGTCGCATTTTTTAAAAAAAAAATGTTGGTTGAGTCTAAACATTTATACCGGAAAACTTAATAATTTGATACTTTATATAAGATATAAATTCTATATGATGCCTTTATGAATTACAAACCAAAAATTAGTACATGCCCTGGTTTTAATTTTATCGGATAATTCAAGTGTCTGAAAGTAAAGCCCAAAAACCGAAAATATAAAACTAATGGCCCATGGCCTTATTACAATGAATTAATGAACCAAGGTAACTAAAAATATTAAGAATAAATAATTTTAACAAGCCCTTTTTCTAAATCAAATAAACTCCTGCATGGCCACCTTGCACTCCTCTCCAGCCCGTTCCGATGCACTAGGTGTCACCTGGAAAAAATGTTAAACAACGGGGTGAGTCACGAGACTCAGTGTGCAACCCTCATGCACCATCAGGTTGGGCCTTAGCCTGAGCAGAATAGCAAAATATCACATATCGGAATTAAGCAAAGCCCATCCCAAACCTAGATCCATCCGCTACACACCACCCTTTCCTGCCAATCACACCATTGGGGATTTCTACAATCACCCTCACCGCTACACACCACCGATGGCAGTCATGCTGCGATTAGTTGCTCATCGTCGATTTGTGACATAGTCACGAGTAATCGATCGTGGCGAGCCACTACAACGATCGTGGCGAGCCACCGAGCGAACATTTCCCCTTTCATCAATCACCCAACCCCGTGCATACATAGAAATCGGCATACATACAAAACATATCATCTGAACAGAAACATTCACTTATGAATGACAGAAATCACTAACCTGGTGATTCGCCTTTACCCTCCACGGGTTTTCAACAACCATGCTGGGATTTCGGCATTTAACAGAATATAGACAGATTCATGCATATATATATCAGACAACAAAGATGGTGTGAGAAATTACACACACCTGATTACGCTTAATGCTATGCTATCGAAATTAATGCTTTCCCTAGCCAAAATCATGATTATCAGATCACTATGCCGCCGGTCAAAGACTTCACTTTAAGAGATTGATTTGAGTAACCACCCAACAAGGTTAAATGTCAGATTGGAGATAAACCGATTTAATAAAACGACGAAGATAAATCTCCTTACCTAAATTGATTGAATCCCGAAAGTAGTATAATTCGAGTGCTACCAATTAGAATCCTAGGCGATTAAATCTCCTTCAAATCCCGGGATGCCGCCCATGAAAGAAAACACAAGATCAGTCCACCATGTAGCAATTCGGCTATGGTCTCTAAAAGCCGGAGAAGATTGGAAAAATATAGCATAATCGACACTTACCTCTACAGAAGGTTTCGGCTACCCCTTTGCAGAAAGATTCGGCAATCACAGAAGAAGATCGAAGCGTAGAAGATTAGAGATCTAGGAATTTTGGCTTTTAAGAAAATCCCAAAAAAGATGAACAAGAAGAATGCTGTCTTACAAGGGATATTCGGTCAATGTGATTGAAAGAGAAGAGACAGAAAATAACAGTGTTTCGGCGATTGATGAGACTTCAGAGTATTTTGACTAGAAGGAAAAAGAAAAGAAAGTGGAGAGGGAGAATGAAGTGGTGATTTCAGCAGAAAAGAAAAAGATGACAAGAACTCAGTAGGCAAATTTTCGGCACACTCCTTGCCTATACTAAACCGATTCTTCCCCCTCTCCTGTGTTTGATTTTCGGCCAACACTAGCCTCCTTGATAGATCCTCATCCTATCCCATATCTTTCTTAAAACACCCATCCAAAAGTGTCCTACATCACACCACTTCCTCCCTCCTTTATCCGAATAATATCACATATTTTAAAACATTAAAAATCCCCTATATTTTAGCCTTGTTGCCGTCCCCCCTAGCCTCCATTAGGTGTCGAATTTGGCCCAAAACATGGGCTCCAAGTGGCCAAAACTTGGACCCTTAGTGACGCCAACTCCCTTCCCTCTTAGTGGCGCCATTTTGCCACCGGGCCACAAACCCACTTTGATGTTTTAAACACAGATACCTATCTTAAATGCTCTAGAGTGTCTACACAAGAATTTAGCCAAGGCCTCAGCCCATACCCGAGCTCAATCTGAACCCCTAACTCTTAAATTAACACATTAACATATAACACACCAAAATGCACAGGTGCCCATTAATTCGGGATGTTACGCTTCTACCCTTAAAATAAATTTCGGCCTCGAAATTTACTCCGATCGAAGAGATGGGGATACCGTTGTCGCATAACATCCTCTGGCTCCCATGTCGCTTCCTCCGCACCGTGGTTTCACCACAGCACCTTGACCAAAGGGACGGACTTCCTTCTCAACACCTTTACGTCTCGATCTAAGATTTGCACTGGTTCCTCCTCAAAAGACAAGTCTGGTCTTACTTCAATCTCTTCTACCGGCACAATATGTGATGGATCCAAACGGTAACGTCTTAGCATCGAGACATGAAACACGTCATGTATCCGCTCCAACCCTAGAGACAACTCCAATCGATACGCTACTGGTCCCACACGTTCTAGTATCCGATAAGGTCCAATAAATTGGGGACTTAGCTTACACTTCCGACCAAACCTCATCACCTTCTTCCACGGCGACACTTTCAAAAAGACTTGATCTCCCACTGCAAATTCCAACTCCTTACGCTTTAGATCCGCATAAGATTTCTGCCGATCAGACGCTTCTTTTAATCGAGCCCGTATTACCCTAACTTTTTCTTCCGTCTTCGAAACTAGTTCTGGACCCAACACCTGACACTCACCCAACTCTGTCCAACAAGTAGGGGTATGACATCTCCGTCCGTATAACGCTTCATAAGGTGCCATTTGAATACTAGATTGGTAGCTGTTATTGTACGCGAATTCTGCCAGAGGTAAATACTCCTCCCAACTACCCCTGAAATCAATGATGCAACCTCTTAACATATCCTCCAAGATCTGGATTACCCTCTCAGACTGACCATCCGTCTGCGGATGGAAAGCGGTACTAAAGTCTAACCTTGTTCCCATCGCCTGATGCAGAGCCTTCCAGAATCGTGACGTGAACCTAGGGTCTCTATCCGATATGATCGACACAGGTACACCATGCAGTCTCACTACCTCGGCCACATACAGCTTAGCCAACCTTTGTAGAGAATAGTCAACACAAACCAGTATGAAGTGAGCAGACTTCGTCAGCCGATCAACAATCACCCAAACCGAATCCTTCTTAGTGGGCGTAAGAGGTAACCCACTAACAAAATCCATCGTGATTCATTCCCATTTCAACTGTGGAATCTTCATCGGCTGCAATAACCCCGAAGGCAACTGGTGTTCCGCCTTCACCTGCTGACACGTCAAACATTTACCCACGAATTTTATTACCTCTCGCCGGACACTGCCACCGGGTTGCTCTCAAAATCTCGATACATCTTCACCCCTCCAGGATGCATAGCGTAGGGGCTACTATGTGCCTCCCGCAGAATCATCTGCCTTAACTCAACATCCTTTGGCATACAAATTCTCCAAACGAAAACACGTAACCCCATCACCATTCAAACTATAGTCCTCTCCTTCGCCACTTTGTACTTGCGGGTCGAGTCGAGCACTCAAGACATCGTCTAGAAGTCGCTTCTCTTTGATCCGACTAGTCCACGTTGGTCTCGCTTGGAGTTCAAATGCACGGATCGCCATCCTCATATAGACCGAGATGAGTGAACATCGCCTCAACTCCGCTATTGCCTTCCGACTCAGCCATACGCCACCATGTTAGCCTTGCTCGGATGATATTCGATCGGCGATTATAGTCCTTCAAAAGTTCAATCCACCTACGTTGCCTTAGATTCAACTCCTTCGGGTGAGGAGATACTTGAGACTCTTATGGTCGGTGTAAATAACCGACTTCTCCCCGCATGCAGTAGTGTCTCGGATCTTGAGCGAACACTACCGCAACCAATTCTAAATCATGCGTGGGGTAGTTCAACTCATGCGGTCTTAAGCATTGTGACGCGTAGGCAACAACCTTTCCTCTTGCATCAACACACATCCTAAACCCGTGTGTGACGCATCACAGTAGACGGTAAACTCTTTTCCCGCCTCTGGCTGGATTAACACCGGTACTTCTGTCAAAATTTTCTTCAACTTCTCAAAGCTCTCCTGCTATTTGTCGGTCCAAAAAAACGGTACTCCCTTCCTCAACAACTTAGTTAGAGGTGCCGCAATTAATGAGAACCCCTCAACAAACCTCCTGTAATACCCTGCTAATCCTAAGAAACTTCGAACCTCTACCACAGACCTCGGCGGTTTCCAATCCAATACAGCTTCTATCTTCCGAGGGTCAACCCTAATTCCCTCTACAGAAACCACATGCCCTAAGAAAGTTACTTCCCTTAGCCAGAACTCACACTTACTAAACTTAGCGAACAGTTGTTTCTCCCTCAAAACTTGCAACACCACACGAAGATGTGCCTCATGCTCCTCATCGGACTTGGAATAAACCAGGATATCGTCAATGAACACCACGACAAACTGATCAAGGTATGGTTGGAACACCCGATTCATCATATCCATAAATGCTGCTGGCGCGTTTGTTAACCCGAACGGCATCACCAAAAATTCATAATGACCGTAGCGAGTTCGAAACGCCGTCTTATGAATGTTCCCTTCCTTTACCTTTAACTGATGATAACCCGACCTTAAATTTATTTTAGAGAAAACCGAAGCTCCTTTGAGCTAATCGAACAGATCGTCGATTCTCGACAGCGGGTACTTGTTCTTAATCGTTAACTTATTCAGTTGACGGTAGTCCACACACATACGCAAGGATCCGTCCTTCTTCTTCACAAATAGGACCGGCGCTCCCCACGGAGACACACTCGGTCGGATAAAACCACGATCCAACAGTTCCTGGATCTGAGCTTTGAGTTCCACCAACTCCTTCTGTAACACCCTGATTTAGGGGCTATGCAATTTGAGTATAATTCAGGTGTTGGAAGATTTTTGGGGTGTTTTTGGATGTGTTTTAAAGTTTTAAGAATGCTCGGATGAAAGGGGAAGGCTTTGGAAAATTTTGGATTTTTAGTGTAAAAAGGGGAAATAGGGCAGGAAGGCCTTAAAATAATTTTTGGAAGGTTATGGCACAAGAAAGGCATTGGCAAAGTGGCTCAATGCGTTGCTAAAGGGGCTGGAAGTTGCGCCATTGAGGGCCTGGGTTCGAGTCCAAGCGGCAACAAAACTGATTTTAATTTTTGGATGTTGCCGTTGCAAGGTAGGAAGCCTTAAAAGGAGCTGGGGCGTGTTTTTGACACAAGCAGCAACTTGGCCAAGTGGTTCTCGTGCGGCACATAGGAGCTAGAGGTGAGCGGGGGCGCTGGTTCGAGGGCCTGCAGCAGCATTTTGGGCGTGTTTTATTTTTATATGCGGTTATGGGCTGGAGTAGGAAGGGTTTAAAAATTAAATGGTGTGGCTTTATGGCATAAAAATCAAAGTGGCCGAGTGGCCTGGGCGTTGGAGGAAAGGTGTGCAGCAGTTTGGTCCCAGGTTCGAACCTAGAGAGTGGCATTTGGAGTTTTAATTTTTTTTTTACTCTTTTTGAGCAACAAATTGAATGTGGGACGGCACATGGAGCTTCATTGGATAAGGATTAAACTAAGGTTGTTTAATCACTTTTGAATTCGGCTGATAGGTAGGGGATGGCTTTTGTTATTTTATTATTTTAGATAATATAGGATTATTTTAGTTAGTTTAAATTAGAGATAATGGTTGTTATTGGGTTATTTTGATTTGATAAAGAGATAAAGTATGGATAAAATAGTAAGGGATTGGTTTATTTCAAATTAAATTGAATTAGTGGCCATAGGTGGTGGCCGCATGTTGGCTTCTTCACGTGGGAGTAGTGACCGAAGGCTATAAATAGGGGGGTAGAATGCCGAATTATTCTTTTAGACTCTTGCCAAAAAGTTGTAAGTGGTGCCTCCTAAATTTTGCTAGTAGCCGAATATTCACTTGAACCCCCTAAACCTCATTCTGTCTACTTCGATTTCTTTTGTTCTTAGCTCTCCTAAAAATTCCCATATTCACTTTGTTCTCCATTTTAATTGTTGAACGAATACCAACAACCTCCCTCTCATCTCTTTTGTTTTCTTTCATCACTTTGGTAGCCGAATCTCTCCCTTTTATTGCCGAAATCTCCCTTTTCTATTTGTCTTCATCTTGGCCGAATAGTAGAGTGGTGCTGATCTCCTTGAGGGTGTCTCTTTCAATCATTGGAAAAGGTAAGTAATGGTAGCCGAATGCCTATTGCTATCCCATCCTTGTGTTCTGTCGACTCTTTCAAGGTAAGAACTGATTTCGGTTTTTGTTTGGAAACATGTTATTATCAGAGGTGAACCATCGCTTGACTCGGGATTTGGTAGGAAACCAAGTCGGTTGTAAGGTAAGGGGTAAGTGATTCATTAATATTCGGATATGGGCCTTATTTTGAGTACTTAGGTGTTGACCCACTCTGACTTTGGTTATAGGGCAAATCGACAGAAGCAAAGGAAAGCCTTCGGGATCTCAGTATTTCGGTAAGGATGTTAATAGGTGATCTAGATTCGATATTTGTAGATTTTGATTGCTGTGATTAATCGTGTGGTTCTGATTAAGTATCGTCGATGGATGCGAGTGCCAGTCAAAGTGGGCAAGGGAAAGCTCCCATCCCAAAGTTCAAGAAGAGATCCGTTTCTGCTGTACGAGATTGGCCACCAGGGTGTGGGCCAACAACAGAAAACGTTAGGCAAATAGCCGTAGTCTCACTAAACGATAGCGTCGAGGATCGAGAGTCTAGAACTCCAAGTAATAAGGTGTGTATTTAGACCATTGTTTCCGGGATTTGTATGATCTCTGTTGTGCTATATGTTTACTAATGAATGCAGTGCCATATGTGTAATGGATACCCCAAAGGGGTATGATGACGACCAGGTTAGTAGCAAATTGGCTAATATGTGATAATTGATTTTAACTATGTGAGCATGCCTATATTTGTGAATATCATGTACATGCATCATCTCAGCATCATATTATGTTACATGTGCATGGGTGGGTTTTGAAAGAAGGTACGGTGTACTTGAGTACGTGGTTGATGTCGACTTTGTGCTACATCGTGGATTGGCGCCGATCGAGGTCGCGTTGTGGATCTTTGCGATTTAGTTCGCGTGGTTACCTTGATTGATATGGGCTTTATGCCATATCGTGGCTTGATGGATTGCTGTGTGCTCCATCGTGGTTTGATGTTAGCTATACGCTACATCGTGGATGGCATTGGTTGCCTTTATGGAGGGAAAAGGAGAGGGTGACTCGATAGTCCCCGTGTGTGGTAGGTGGATAAGGGGGTGTGTAGCGGATGGACCTTAGGATTGGGTTGGGTATCATGATTGCATGGTTTCGTTATGAATTGATATGGAAATGGGCCAAGCCCAATATGACTTGTGGATTTGTATGTTTTGAGAACATACGTGGAAATGGGCCAAGCCCGAAGAATCGATGGATTGATGAGAAAAGGGCCCTAGCCCAAAGATTTGATATGATTTGATTGTGGGCCAAGCCCAGTTGTGGTAATGTTTAAATGATTATATTTATATGTTGCATTTGATATTTGGGTTGATTTGTGGCTAGCATGTGGGTGGATATCGGTGGTTTAATTACACACTTGAGTCCGTATGACTCACCCAATTATTTATCCAACATCGCAGTGACAGGATGATCGGATCGGGTTGGAGTGGATACAAGGTGGCCCATGCAGAGGGCGTTTTTAATCTTTTTCTTTATGCGTTTTATTATCGAGTACTTGGATTAATTATTTTTGTAATAAGGGCCTTATTATTATTATTATTATTATTATTATTTTTGTTATCACTATTTTTGATATTACTTGATATTATGGTTTACTTAAAAGAAATTATTATGTGAAGATAATTTTAGTTTTAGCAACCTATTTAATCAAAGTATTTATATATTTTTATACTAAAGTTTTAATATGGATTATTTTTAATAACAAAGCTTTATTTATAATTTTGAAAGAAAAGACATGGTTTCCAAAAGTTAATAAAATTTTCAAGTTTTATTCTCAAGTCAAAGATTTTGCAAACGGTTTCCTTGATGACATAACCGATCCTGGCCAGACTTGTGGGTCGGTTTTGGGGTGTTATTCTGATTTGAGTATCGAGCCAGTTCAAAACTCGGCTTTGAGGGTTTTGGGCCCAAAACATTTTCAAAATGGGCTTTTTAAAAATATGGGCTTTTAAGAAATTTTTTTTCAGTTTTTCCGGCATAGCACTGTACCTCCTACCCGAGTCCACTGTAAGTACTTGGACTTTTGAAGTGATTTGTTATATGTGAATTGTTATGGGCTTATTTGGGCTCGTAGATTAGAATATTAGGGCTATTGAACCCTAGGACTAGTCTACTCAAACACATGCATAAGACTTAAGGTTACTAAACAAACTGTGATTAAGTCGCCAGAGTTAAGGTGTGGCAACCATTGTGCGCATGTCTAGGAGTGGATCCAAGAGCACAGTACTTAAGCAGTCCTCGTGACTCACCTCCTCTTTGGCCGAATCCTACCTGTGCGTAGCTACGGTTCACCTTAACCAAGAGGACTTGTTCATAGGCTAAACCAATTATTAAAACCCGAAAGGGATTTGCCTCACTGCTTTAAAACCCTTAGTTTTAAAATTTCCAAAATTTACCCTTTGGTTTGTAAACTCTAAATCTGATTTTGAAAGATGTTTTCTCGATTTACAAAATTACCAAAAATACCCTCAGAGGAAAATGACGAAAATACCCACAGGGTAAAAGCAGCGAGAGATGTCCGGATAGTGAATGTGTGTGGTGGATACCACTGAATGTGCCTTTAATGAGGAAGGAATGTGTTTTTGTTGATGAATGGATGTGTCCTTATGGATGAACGTGATATTCTCGAAATAGAATAGGAACTTGAACTCAAAATTTGTGTGATCGAAAGAACTACCTCTAGAAATTCTTTTCATAAGATTTGTTCGCGGATAAACAAGTGGAACAATTTCTAATGCATAAAACTTGTTAATCGATTAAATCGCGATGATAGAGATGAGTTCTAGGGACGCGGTAGAGGTAGAATGGCAAATCGGAACCGGTAGGAGTCCGCCGTGGGTCGAAAAGTGAAGTGCCGCCACCAGCAGTGGGCGCGAGGAACAAGATCGAGATAGGTGAAGATGACGCGATGATCGCGGGCCATGTTGCGGCGCGCTAGAACGAGTAGTAGGAGTTAGTAGAGGAAATGGAACTCGGAAGTCGGCTGTCGGAAAGGCTTAGATCAAATGGAGCCGAGACCTTTAGAGGAGTGTCGGGAGTAGCTCCTAACGTAGCGGAGTATTGGCTAGAAGCGATCGAAAGAATCATGGACGATTTGGACCGTACCAACGAAGAAAAGCCGAAAGGTGTTGTTTCATTACTTCAGCGACGGCTTATCGTTGGTGGCTCATCACAAACAAGGTGTACCGCAGATCGATCGGATTGGGATTTCTTTAAGGTTAAGTTTGAAGGAAAGTACGTAGGAGCCGCTTATTTGGACTCGCAAAGGAAAGCGTTTCTAAATCTAGTGTAAGGAAGTAAGTCGATAGCTGAGTACGAAGCGGAATTTTGTGGTTAAGCCAGTATGCTAAGGGAATTGTGGCCACTGATTATGAGAGGTGCGTCCGGTTTGAGGACGGATTGCGAGATGAACTTCGAATCTGATTGCTCCATGCAGGAGAGAGAGACTTCGGTGCTAGTGGAGAAAGCTCGGATCGCTGAAGAGGTTAAGAAGACTATAAGAGAAAACCGAGAAAAGAATAGGAGCGAGAATAAGAGAGATGTTGGACCATCAGTATCGTTGGGTAATGCCCAGAAAAGACCAAGGACCGAGAACCCTGTAAGTGCACTTGTACCAGTGGATCGGAATCGTTCTTGTGCTCGATGTGGAAGACCTCACACAGGAGAGTGTTGGGGAAATAGTAAAGAATGCTTTCGGTGTGGATCTAAGGCACATCTGGTTAAGAATTGTCCTCGAGCGACGAGGGGTCGTGGTTCAAGTCATGGAAGGAATGGTTCTAGTCAGAGTCAACCAAGGATGTGATATCAGGTAAGCTCCTTTGCTTTGGTACATGCTTTAATTACTTTGCTTGCTTATGAGTTAGCCTTTTCTGTGTTGCTAAGAGAGGTGTTTCGAATTTTGAGCGCGAACTTAGAGATTGTGTAGGTACGATAGCCTTAGTAAGATCAGAGTGCGCAGCATAAGCGTAAGGTGGTAAGATAGGTTGTATGGACGTTTGTTAGTAAAGTAATTTCGAGGACGAAATTATTTTTAATGAGGGTAGAATTGTAACACCACGATTTAGGGGCTATGCAATTTGAGTATAATTCAGTGTTGGAAGATTTTTGGGGTGTTTTTGGATGTGTTTTAAAGTTTTAAGAATGCTCGGATGAAAGGGGAAGGCTTTGGAAAATTTTGGATTTTAGTGTAAAAGGGGAAATAGAGGGAAGGCCTTAAAATAATTTTTGGAAGGTTATGGCACAAGAAAGGCATTGGCAAAGTGGCTCAATGCGTTGCTAAAGAAATGGAAGTTGCGCCATTGAGGGCCTGGTTCGAGTCCAAGCGGCAACAAACTGATTTTAATTTTTGGATGTTGCCGTTGCAAGGTAGGAAGCCTTAAAAGGAGCTGGGGCGTGTTTTTGACACAAGCAGCAACTTGGCCAAGTGGTTCTCGTGCGGCACATAGGAGCTAGAGGTGAGCGGGGGCGCTGGTTCGAGGGCCTGCAGCAGCATTTTGGGCGTGTTTTATTTTTATATGCGGTTATGGGCTGGAGTAGGAAGGGTTTAAAAATTAAATGGTGTGGCTTTATGGCATAAAAATCAAAGTGGCCGAGTGGCCTGGGCGTTGGAGGAAAGGTGTGCAGCAGTTTGGTCCCAGGTTCGAACCTAGAGAGTGGCATTTGGAGTTTTAATTTTTTTTACTCTTTTTGAGCAACAAATTGAAGGTGGGACGGCACATGGAGCTTCATTGGATAAGGATTAAACTAAGGTTGTTTAATCACTTTTGAATTCGGCTGATAGGTAGGGGATGGCTTTTGTTATTTTATTATTTTAGATAATATAGGATTATTTTAGTTAGTTTAAATTAGAGATAATGGTTGTTATTGGGTTATTTTGATTTGATAAAGAGATAAAGTATGGATAAAATAGTAAGGGATTGGTTTATTTCAAATTAAATTGAATTAGTGGCCATAGGTGGTGGCCGCATGTTGGCTTCTTCACGTGGGAGTAGTGACCGAAGGCTATAAATAGGGGGGTAGAATGCCAATTATTCTTTTAGACTCTTGCCAAAAAGTTGTAAGTGGTGCCTCCTAAATTTTGCTAGTAGCCGAATATTCACTTGAACCCCCTAAACCTCATTCTGTCTACTTCGATTTCTTTTGTTCTTAGCTCTCCTAAAAATTCCCCTATTCACTTTGTTCTCCATTTTAATTGTTGAACGAATACCAACAACCTCCCTCTCATCTCTTTTGTTTTCTTTCATCACTTTGGTAGCCGAATCTCTCCCTTTTATTGCCGAAATCTCCCTTTTCTATTTGTCTTCATCTTGGCCGAATAGTAGAGTGGTGCTGATCTCCTTGAGGTGTCTCTTTCAATCATTGGAAAACGTAAGTAATGGTAGCCGAATGCCTATTGCTATCCCATCCTTGTGTTCTGTCGACTCTTTCAAGGTAAGAACCGATTTCGGTTTTTGTTTGGAAACATGTTATTATCGTGAGGTGAACCATCGCTTGACTCGGGATTTGGTAGGAAACCAAGTCGGTTGTAAGGTAAGGGTAAGTGATTCATTAATATTCGGATATGGGCCTTATTTTGAGTACTTAGGTGTTGACCCACTCTGACTTTGGTTATAGGGCAAATCGACAGAAGCAAAGGAAAGCCTTCGGGATCTCAGTATTTCGGTAAGGATGTTAATAGGTGATCTAGATTCGATATTTGTAGATTTTGATTGCTGTGATTAATCGTGTGGTTCTGATTAAGTATCGTCGATGGATGCGAGTGCCAGTCAAAGTGGGCAAGGGAAAGCTCCCATCCCAAAGTTCAAGAAGAGATCCGTTTACACATGCGAGATTGGCCACCAGGGTGTGGGCCAACAACAGAAAACGTTAGGCAAATAGCCGTAGTCTCACTAAACGATAGCGTCGAGGATCGAGAGTCTAGAACTCCAAGTAATAAGGTGTGTATTTAGACCATTGTTTCCGGATTTGTATGATCTCTGTTGTGCTATATGTTTACTAATGAATGCGATTGCCATATGTGTAATGGATACCCCAAAGGGGTATGATGACGACTGTGTTAGTAGCAAATTGGCTAATATGTGATAATTGATTTTAACTATGTGAGCATGCCTATATTTGTGAATATCATGTACATGCATCATCTCAAAGATCATATTATGTTACATGTGCATGGGTGGGTTTTGAAAGAAGGTACGGGTGTACTTCGAGTACGTGGTTGATGTCAGCTTTGTGCTACATCGTGGATTGGCGCTGACTGAGGTCGCGTTGTGGATCTTTGCGATTTAGTTCGCGTGGTTACCTTGATTGATATGGGCTTTATGCCATATCGTGGCTTGATGGATTGCTGTGTGCTCCATCGTGGTTTGATGTTAGCTATACGCTACATCGTGGATGGCATTGGTTGCCTTTATGGAGGGAAAAGGAGAGGGTGACTCGATAGTCCCCTGGTGTGTGGTAGGTTTGGATAAGGGGTGTGTAGCGGATGGACCTTAGGATTGGGTTGGGTATCATGATTGCATGGTTTCGTTATGAATTGATATGGAAATGGGCCAAGCCCAATATGACTTGTGGATTTGTATGTTTTGAGAACATACGTGGAAATGGGCCAAGCCCGATGTCGATGGATTGATGAGAAAAGGGCCTAGCCCAAAGATTTGATATGATTTGATTGTGGCCAAGCCCGCATTGTGGTAATGTTTAAATGATTATATTTATATGTTGCATTTGATATTTGGGTTGATTTGTGGCTAGCATGTGGGTGGATATCGGTGGTTTAATTACACACCGAGTCCGTATGACTCACCCAATTATTTATCCAACATCGCAGTGACAGGATGATCGGATCGGGTTGGAGTGGATACAAGGTGGCCCATGCAGAGGACGCGTTTTTAATCTTTTCTTTATGCGTTTTATTATCGAGTACTTGGATTAATTATTTTTGTAATAAGGGCCTTATTATTATTATTATTATTATTTTTGTTATCACTGTTTTTGATATTACTTGATATTATGGTTTACTTAAAAGAAATTATTATGTGAAGATAATTTTAGTTTTAGCAACCTATTTAATCAAAGTATTTATATATTTTTATACTAAAGTTTTAATATGGATTATTTTTAATAACAAAGCTTTATTTATAATTTTGAAAGAAAAGACATGGTTTCCAAAAGTTAATAAAATTTTCAAGTTTTATTCTAAAGTCAAAGATTTTGCAAACGGTTTCCGCAGTGACATAACCAGATCCGGTCAGGACTTGTGGGCCGGGTTTGGGGGTGTTACACCTTCGGTGCCATTCTATAAGGAGCAATGGACACCGGATCTGTACCCGAAAGTAGCTCTATTCCAAACTCCACTTCGCGATCCGGGGGTAACCCTGGCAGTTCCTCAGGGAAGACATCCGCAAAATCTTTGACTGTTCGAACCTCATCGACAGTCACCTCCTTAGCATCCAAAGTACTGATAAAAGCTAGAAGCGCGTTACATCCTTTCCGAATCATCTTAACAGCTTTCAGGGCAGATACCACGTTGGACAAATAATTCCTTCCTTCTCCTAACACAACCACCTCCCCGCCTTCCAGGGTATTCACCACCATGCGCTTAGTCTCACAATCCAACTTAGCACGATGTTTCGTCAACCAATCCATTCCTAAGATAAGATCAAACTCTCCAAATGGTGATTCCATTAAGTCTGCCGGGAACACTACCCCTTGCGTCTCTAAAGGTACGTTCATAAATAGTTTGTCCACTACCCTAGATTGTCCTAAAGGACTAACCACAGTCATCTTCCTAGAAGTTGTTTCAGAGTCTATACTTAGGGTCTCAGATACCGAGCATGCAACGTAAGAGTGGGTTGATCCAATATCAATCAAAGCAAGAAATGGATTATCAGCTATAAGAAACGTATCGGTTATGACGTCCGGTGCGTCACCATCCTCCCACCGACGAGCTGCATACACTAGACCCGGCTATCTCGTGTCTACATTGCCTGCACCCCTACCAGGTGCTCCACGACCCCGACCAGACCCATTTCCTCCTCTGAGTGGGCCACGACCCCTTGGTAATGGCTGACCACCCCTCCTAACCTGATCAGAACCTCGTCCAGCTGGCTGTACCTGATCCACCTGTGGACAGTCTTTCACCATATGATCCATAGACCCACACCTGAAGCACCCACCAGTCCTCCTTCTGCACTCCCCAGAATGTACTTTCCCGCACAAGTTACATGATCGATTCTGACTCCCAGTAGCAGATGTCGGAGCACGAGCTGGCCCATCAAACCTAGGCCTTTTCTGAAAACTCCCAGATGATCCCGACGACCCAAAATTTCTCTTATTCCTACTCCGATCCTTATCCTTATTTTGCTTCTCAGTCCGCTTCACCTCCTCAGATATTTTAGCTTTCTCAACCAGGACGGCAAAGTCCCTTTCTCGCTGCGGTGCTACTAACACTCTCAACTTATCCCGCAATCCATCTTTGAACCGTACACAGAGCTCATAGTCAGTCGCTACAATTCCCCGAGCGTAACGGCTCAAACGTAGAAATTCTGCCTCATACTCGGACACAGATTTACTTCCCTGCACCAAATTCAAAAATGCCTTCCTCTGTGCATCCACATAGCTAGCCCCAACGTACTTTCCCTGAAATGATTCCTTAAAGAAATCCCAGTCAATCCAGTCTGCGGCAATACCCTCCTTTACCGTGAGCCACCACTGGTAAGCCTCGTCTCGTAGAAGAGACACGACCCCTTTCAACTTCTCCTCCACCGTGAAGTCGAGGTCATCCATTATGTGATCACTCACTTCTAACCAATACTCAGCTGTGTAAGGGGCTACGCCAGAAACACCCCTAAACATCTCTGCTCTGTTGGCTCAGAGTTGTTCCGACACAGATTTTTGAGCTCCTGAACTCGTGCCTGCCCCAGCAACTCTTTCAAGGACCCGCAACATCGCCTGAGATACCGCATCATCTCCGAGCGCCTGGTCCTGAAATTCTCCCTCCACAGTCGGTATATCCGGCATCTCGTTTCCTGACCCGTGGCCAGACCCTGCTGGCTCTGACACGGTCATCCTACCCCTACCACGACCACGCGGTGGATGTCCTCGACCCCTTGTACTCATTCTTCCGATTGACGTTTATCTGATTAGAAATTTTATGAATTAATAGGTTTCTTCCACTGATTAACCACGAACAGTCTTATGAACAGTAGTTTAAGAGTAGTTCTTTCGAATTCGAAATTACATCCACAAGTTTCAGTCTCAAGTTTGTCTCCTAGTTCTAGGAAACTACATACACTCAACAATCAACATACAAACAACATCCACGAACCCACCTTCAACACATAGAGTATTTTCATCATTTCACTACCCAGTGGTATTTTTGTAATTCATCCTACAGGGTCTTTTTGTAATTTTTCGAAATAGGGTTCCTTGGTGATTTTGTGAAAGAAGGGTATTTTGGTAATTTTATAAATCAGGGATATTTAGGCCATTTATAAATCAGGGGTAATTTAGTAATTTTACAAAATAGGATGGCTGGTCCCTTTCAGGTTTTAGTTATAAATTTTGACCCGTCAACAAGTCCTCATGACTAAGGTGAACAGTCACTATGCACCAGGTAGGATTCTAGCGAAGAGGAGGTGAGTCACTAGGACCGCTTAAATACCAAGTTCTCCCTAAATCCAATCCTTGACATGCGTATGCCTATTGCCACACCCTAATCTCGCGACTTGTTCACAGGTTTGTTTGGTTGGATTAAATCTTATGGATTTAGAGAGTTGTTTAAACTAACCCTAAAGTCCATCAAGTTCTAATTAAAATAATCTACTTCCCTTAAAGCCCATCAACCCCACATACATATATAACACACAGTGAGTTCTAAATACTTACCTGGCGGACTTGGGCCGGAGACGCAGGCGCCATGCCGGGAAAACCATCTTGTATTGTTTATAAATATGCATGTTTCCAAAACCCATCTTTAGAAAATGATTTGAGCCCAAAATCCCAAAGTCGAGTTTTGAACTTGGCTCTGATACCAATTTGTAACACCCCAAACCCGGCCCAAACACCATGACCGGATCTGGCATGTCACTAAGAAGATTTAGTAAAACATGTCGCATTTTTTTAAAAAAAATGTTGGTTGAGTCTAAACATTTATACCGAAAAACTTAATAATTTGATACTTTATATAAGATATAAATTCTATATGATGCCTTTATGAATTACAAACCGAAACTGAGTACATGCCCTGGTTTCAATTTTATCGGATAATTCAAGTGTCTGAAAGTAAAGCCCAAAAACCGAAAATATAAAACTAATGGCCCATGGCCTTATTACAATGAATTAATGAACCAAGGTAACTACAAATATTAAGAATAAATAATTTTAACAAGCCCTTTTTCTAAATCAAATAAACTCCTGCATGGCCACCTTGCGCTCCTCTCACTCCTGGTCCGATGCACTAGGTGTCACCTGGAAAAAATGTTAAACAACGGTGGTGAGTCACGAGACTCGATGTGCAACCCTCTTGCACCATCAGGTTGGGCCTTAGCCCACGCGAATGTAATAGCAAAATATCACATATCGGAATTAAGCAAAGCCCATCCCAAACCTAGATCCATCCGCTACACACCACCCTTTCCTCGCCAATCACACCATTGGGGATTTCTACAATCACCCTCACCGCTACACACCACCGATGGCGGTCATCATGTCAGTTAGTTAGTCATCGTCGATTTGTGACATAGTCACGAGCATGATCGTGGTAGAGCCACTACAACAGATCGTGGCGAGCCACCGAACGTAACACTTCCCTTTCATCACCACCCAACCCCGTGCATACATAGAAATCGGCATACATACAAAACATATCATCTCAACGAAACATTCACTTATGAATGACGAAATCACTAACTCGGTGATTCGCCTTTTACCCTCCACGGGTTTTCAACAACCATGCCGGATTTCACATTTAACGAATATATAGACAGATTCATGCATATATATATCAAACAACAAAGATGGTGTGAGAAATTACACACACCTGATTACGCTTAATGCTATGCTATCGAAATTGATGCTTTCCCTAGCTGAAATCGTAATTATCAGATCACTATGCCACCGGTCAAAGACTTCACTTTAAGAGATTGATTTGAGTAACCACCCAACAAGGTTAAATGTCAGATTAGAGATAAACCGATTTAATAAAACGACGAAGATAAATTTCCTTACCTAAATTGATTGAATCCCGAAAGTAGTATAATTCGAGTGCTACCGATTAGAATCCTAGGCGAATAAATCTCCTTCAAATCTCGGGATGCCGCCCATGAAAGAAAACACAAGATCAGTCCACCATGTAGCCATTCGGCTATGGTCTCTAAAAGCCGGAGAAGATTGGAAAAATATAGCACAATCGACACTTACCTCTACAGAAGGTTTCAGTTACCCCTTTGCAGAAAGATTCGGCAATCACAAAAGAAGATCGAAGCGTAGAAGATTAGAGATCTAGGAATTTTGACTTTTAAGAAAATCTCGAAAAAGATGAACAAGAAGAATGCTATCTTACAATGGATATTCGGCCAATGTGATTGAAAGAGAAGAGACAGAAAATATCAGTGTTTTGGCGATTGATGAGACTTAAGAGGGTTTTGACTAGAAGGAAAAAGAAAAGAAAGTGGAGAGGGAGAATGAAGTGGTGATTTCGGCAGAAAAGAAAAAGATGACAAGAACTCAGTAGGCAAATTTTTGGCACACTCCTTGCCTATACTAAACCGATTCTTCCCCCTCTCCTGTGTTTGATTTTCGGCCAACACTAGCCTCCTTGATAGATCCTCATCCTATCCCATATCTTTCTCAAAACACCCATCCAAAAGTGTCCTACATCACACCACTTCCTCCCTCCTTTATCCGAATAATATCACATATTTTAAAACATTAAAAATCCCCTATATTTTAGCCTTGTTGCCGTCCCCCCTAGCCTCCTTTAGGTGCCGAATTTGGCCCAAAACATGGGCTCCAAGTGGCCAAAACTTGGACCCTTAGTGACGCCAACTCCTTCCTCTTAGTGGCGCCATTTTGCCATCGGGCCACAAGCCCACTTTGATGTTTTAAACACGTATACCTATCTTAAATGCTCTAGAGTGTCTACACAAGAATTTAGCCAAGGCCTCAGCCCATACCCGAGCTCAATCTGAACCCCTAACTCTTAAATTAACACATTAACATATAACACACCAAAATGCACAGGCCCATTAATTTGGGATGTTACAATAACGAGGTCAATAGGATTAGTCATTCGAGACAAATCCCGTCAGCAACAAATGCAGGACCTCATTCATTTCGGAAAGCACATATATTCATCGAAATTTTAAATTCAAACGGAACTTAACCCTTTTTCACCATTCAAACATGTAATCAATTCTCCATTATAACAATCAAAATAATTCACATCAATATAAATCACAGTCCACACAAACACAACATTCAATTTAACATATTTACTTGCTCGATTAAGCTACACGAACTTACCTCGACACTTGTTTGCGTTTAAAAATCTACTAATCCGAAACTTTTTCTTATCATCGGTCTAACCTCGAATTTGTGTTGTTCGGATCTATATAAATGAATTTATTCATCAATTTATCACATTTCATATTCAAGTGGACTCAATTTACATCCTAGTCAAAATTACCATTTTGCCCCCAACTTTTCCATAAATTTCAATTTCGTCCCTAGGCTCGGAAAATGAAATTTATGCAATTTACTCCCTATTCCAAGCCTAACTGAAATTTAAATATACAATTTACAGCACATATATTCTATAATTTTTTATAAATTTTCTTCAATTTCCACAACTTTACATTTTAGTCCCTGAATCATGTTTCTATCAAAAATCACTTTGTAAAAGTTGTTTATCTATCAACAACCTTTCATTTTCTACCATAAATTTCAAATTTTCAGCATATTCATCCATGACCTAAATTCCATACTTTGATAACTTTTCAAATTGATCCCCCAAATTGATAGATTAAGCTATCCCAATTTCAAAAATATCAAAATTACTGAAAACGGGACAAGAAAACTTACCCAATTAAGCCAAGAAAGTTTCTTCTCTCTCTCCTAGGGTTTCCATGTATTTTGGGGTTGAAGATGACATAAAATAAGATGATAATTCTTTTATCATCTTTTTATTAATTTAATTAATTCAATTTCTAATTTAGTCCTTGCCCTTTTTCTAAATTTCCATGGATGAGTCACCAAAATATCTACATACTTTTCTTTAATGGCCTAATTACCATATAAGGACCTTAAGTTTTGAATTCCATAGCTATTTAATCCTTTTAACTACTAGAATTCAACTTTTGCATTTTATGCGATTTAGTCCATCTCGTAATCAAGCACTTAATCGATAAAATTTTCTTATCAGAATTTTCACATGACATTTCTAACATAATACAGACCATGTAATAAAATAAAAATAAATTTTATTTTTAACTCAGATTTGTGGTCCCAAAACCACTGTTTCGATTTCACTGAAAATGGGCTGTTACAAAAGTTCATGCAGAGGGTTGTTTTATATCCTGGGTAAGTATTATGGACTTGCATGTTGACTTTTGAAAGAGTAAGTCTGTTTTATGTAAGTAATTAGTAAGATGAGGAAATAATATGTTGAATAAAGGTTTACTTGGGTTTCAGGTGATGATAAAAGTTATATGAATGAGTTTTAATGGTATCTCTATGTCTTGTAAGAAGTGAATTGTTGAGATTTTGTGATGGATGTTAGGATCTAGAGATCAAACTGTTGTTCATGGGTGTTAGGTGAGTCCCAAAGTTAACTCTTGTGTGTATACTCGTTTGTTCTAGATACTCCTATGAAGAATTGTATGAACCATGAACTGAGATTAGAAAAGAATGGTATGATGAGTTTGCTAATATATGAATGTTGGATAAGATTTGCATGTGTAGTTTGTAAGAATCTGACAAATGTAGAGTATGTGATAAGAAATTTGGAGTCGAAGATATGACTGTAATAGCATGTATGGAATGTGTAAGATGAGGTGTCCGTTAATTTTGGTGCCAATGTATGAATGGTCTGTTAAGTGTCTAAATCTGTTCATCACAGTGGAGTCTAAAGGGGTCTGTCGGGACTTTAAACGCGATCTCTGAAGGGAAAGACGATGGCCATGGCACCATACCGTGTAAGACCATAGCTGGTGGGTTATGGCATCATATGGAAAAAAAAACTAAATAAAGGTTATTACCTAATTGGGTTCTCTACGTGACCCAAGTTGATAAGGGGCAAACATCACGAAATGTGAGTTTAGGCGAATCCCTATCGTGAACATGTCAGAAAATAGAAGCCTTTATGGCGATCTATGAAATGAAAGCTTTTATGGAAATATATAATATGAAAGCCTTTGTGGTGATCTAAGGAACGGAAAGCCCATGTGGCAAATGATGAAAGGAACACCTTGCACACAAAAGAATAGCCTTTATGGTGACCATCTGAAGGAAATGCCTTTATGGCGGAATCTGACAGAAAGAAATGATAAGGTTATTGCCTAATGAAGTTCTCTACGTGACCTAGGACGATGAGGGGCAAACTTCACAAAATGTGAGTCTAGGCGAATCCCTATTGTGAACATGCCAGAAAATAGAAGCCTTTGTGGCGATCTAAGGAAAGGAAAGCCCATGTGGCAAATGATGAAAGGAACACCTTCGTGGCACACACAAAAGAATGGCCCTTGTGGTGACCATCTGAAAGAAACGCCTCTATGGCGGACCCTGAAAGAAAGAAATAGTATTCCTGACAAACTCTGAAGGGATAGTATATGTGGCGAACACGGAAGGGATAGTATGTATAACGAACTTTGAAGGAACAGTAGGTATAATGAACTCTAAGGAAAAGCCCTTGTGGCGTATCATGTTACACTTTTGATAAGATAATCTAATGAGTTTTCTTTGTGGTGAGCTGTATATGAGTTGTTGGGACGAATCCTATATGGTCTTAAGATAAGAATAGAGAAACTGGAATGCACCAGAGCATGTGGCGAATTCAAAGTATGGGTTAATTAGACTTGAAGAATAAATCTAGGTAAGGGCTATGTCTGGTAAATTGAAGAAGGTTATCTATATGAAATTATTAGAAGAAAATTGGTATTCTCTAGAAAGAATCAAATCGTATAATTAAAGAATGTATCATCTATCTATGTACAAAATCGTTCATGGATTTTGAATAAATGATGGCTTAGAGTATGTATGTAAGAATAACAATATTTTATCTGTATGGGCCTGTGGAATGAGTATGGTTAAGGAATCACGGAAGTGCAGAGTGAAGAAAATGTGTTATGTATCGAAGATTTGGAGGGTAAGGTATGATTTCAAAATAGGTTGTGACATCTATAGTACGAAGAATGACATTCTGGAAATGTATTTGCTAGAGCCAAGTTGAGAAACAAAGAACAACGAGATGGCTAATTGAATTTCCAGATGCGAAATACAAAACGATTCAGGTAAATGGATATTTGATAAACCGAAATAGTAACATATTTTAATCCCACATTTAGTATGCTTTTGGATGAATTATCCCTTGATTTATGTAAAAAGGTGCTCTTAATCCTTTCTTTTCATGTCTTATACTCAGGAAAGCACCCAAGAATAAAAAGAATGAGAAACGGGCTCAAAACGGACCAAAATGGGCCAAAGCATGAAATCGACACGGCCTGGACTAAAGCCCACACGGCCGTGCCTCCTCAATATACTAGAACACGGTCTGATATCGATCTACACGGGCGTGTCCTCATTAGAAGTACGAACACAGCTTGACCACGATTCACACGGGCGTGTGCCATGGCCGTGCCTCTACCGTGGAGAGGAGCAATTTCACTCGGAAAAGGATACTTTGGGGAAAAGAAACACATTCCAAAAGCCTATAAATACACCCTAAGTATAACCGGAAAAGGGGAGTTGACGGGCGGTCAGCTAGGCCAAGGAGCCGAGCTGAAAAGGTCAGATTTGTGGGAAACTCTCAAGGGATAGCCAGTTGATCCATCTCTAGAAGTCAGAATTCTACTCAAGACGGAGGATCTCCTCTTCAATTCCTTCAGGGGGTTTTAGGGATTTCTTATGTTTTGTTTTATCTTTTCTTCTAAGATATTTTCTTTATTGTTATGAACTAAACCCTTCAAATACCTGAGGGGGATGAAACCTAGATGAATCTTGTTATTGTTTTCTGAATTATATGATAAATACTTGATTTGTTCTTAATCATGTGTGTTTAATTCTTGTGTTGATATTTCGCGAATATTAATTCAAGTATGATGTGCTTAGGTGGTGGAGCAAAAGTCCCTGCTTAAGAGTAGATCTAGCATAATTAAGCGGATTTGATCGCACGCCTAGAGATAGGGTGACGATATTTTTCCGGATTAGGGTGAAACCTAATATGGGATGTCCATAAATCAATTTACTGCTATTCTAGGGGGTTATTATTCGAGAAAGAGATTTTCGTTAATTAACCTAGGGTTAGATGTTATTCGCCTCGAGAGAGGGTTTAATATACGTTAGGGAGTCCTACGGATCAAGTCAAGTGAATAAATCGTCTGGTTCAGTGTTAGATAACAAGTGAAGTCTAGGTGGATTCTTCCTAAGGGTATCGTTTTAATCAACTGAGTTTTTCCCAAGTATTTCCCCAGTTCATTCTTTTTGTCTTTGCGTCTTTAGCTTAGTAATTAGTTAATTTAGATTAATAAACAAACTTTACTTATTTTAGGCTAAATAATAGAAGGAAAGTTAGTATTAGTACTTTTAGTTCCTTTGGGTTCGACAATCCAGTCTTGCCTAAACTATACTACTGTTCGATAGGTGCACTTGCCTCAATCGTTGTCATAGTTAGTTTCCAGGTTCGATCATTATCTTTATAAATTTTAAAACTCTGACTTCACAGCGATCAAGTTTTTGGCGCCATTGCCGGGGAACTAAAATATTAAGAACACTCTATTTTTATTACTTTAGCCATTATTTTTTTTATTTTATTTTCTGCAATTTACTTTTATTTTTTTTAGTTTTAATTTTAACTTTGCTAATTTTTCTTTCTTTCTTTTCCTAGTAGGTACCTCTCGTTTATGACTAGAAGGAACCCGAGAGGACCACTAGTATATGACAGTGATATTGAAACTACCGCTCGAAGAAATCGCAGAGAAATTAGGCGAGCCCTAAATTACCAAGAAGAAGAGCGAGAAGACAGATCCAATCCAACTGAAGGGATGGACGAAAATAATCCACCACCACAAGATGTGGCAGAAAATAATGCTCCGCGTACTATGTATGATTATGCTAAACCTCATTTAACAGGAGCCGAATCTAGTATTGTTAGGCCTGCTATAGCTACTAATAAATTTGAATTAAAGCCTAACACTATACAAATGATTCAACAGTTTGTTCAATTTTATGGTTTGTAGGACGAAGATCCAAATACTCATATAGCTAATTTTTTAGAGTTCTGTGATACCTTCAAAATAAATGGCGTTTCTGATGATGCCATAAAGCTTCGGTTATTTCCCTTTTCATTAAGGAATAAAGCCAAACAGTGGTTAAACTTGTTACCACAAGGGTCAATCACTACATGGGATCAAATACCAAAATTTTTTTATTAAAATATTTCCCACCGGCCAAAACGGCCAAATTACGGAATGATATTTTTTCTTTTGTGCAGATGGATTTAGAAACATTATATGACGCATGGGAGAGATATAAGGATCTCTTGAGAAGGTGTCCGCACCATGGTTTACCCTTGTGGCTCCAAGTCCAAACTTTTATAACGGTGTAAACCCTCAACGAGGCAACTAATTGATTCAAATGGTGGAACCCTGAACAATAAAACTCCGAAGCGACTTACGAGTTTATTGAAGAGATGTCACCGAATAACTATCGCTGGCGAGTTACAAGGACAAAACCAACAAAATCAGCCGGAGTTTTCAACATCGATGCAAAGAACCATGCTATCAACACGGTAGAGATGATGAATAAAAAGCTTGATAGTTTGTGTTCTTCGCAGTACATCCAATTAAATGCAAAGCGACGTAAGTGGAACCGTGGCGAATCCTGAGTACCCACCCTACCAATCGGGCACAGAGAGCGAACAGATGAACTATATAGGTAACAATTTAAGATCTAATAATAACCCATATAGTAATAATTATAATCCAGGTTGGAGGAACCACCCAAATTTTTCGTGGGGAGGTCAAGGAAATCAAGGAAATCAGAGACAACAACCTCATCAAAATTTCCAAAATCAGCCCTATCCACAGGAGAAGAAGCCGAACCTTGAAGAGATGCTGACAAGATTCATGGCATCCACAGAAAACCATCTCCAAGACACTGAAACCACCCTCAAGACCCAACAAGAATCGATTTAAGGGATCGAGAGCCAAGTTAGGGAAGTCACTAAGTCAGTTGAGGAAGTTTCTAAGACAGTGGGACAACTTACTAACACAGTTGGACAACTTGCAAAGATAATTTCCGAACGACAGCAGGGGCGTCTACCAAGCAACATTGAGATTAATCCAAAGGAGCAAATCCAAGCCATAATAGCTCAAGAAAGTGAAGGATTAGACGAACCCAGTACAATACAAAGAAACGAGGTAGAAGAAGGTAGAGTTGAGGTAACACAAGAGAAACCAAAACCGGTAATCAAGGAGTACCAACCTCGCATACCATATCCCGAAGCGTTAACGAGAGACGACACAGAGGAACAGTTCGATAAGTTTCTTAAACTTTTAAAGAAATTACATATTAACTTACCGTTACTTGAAGCTCTTTCACAGATGCCAGATTCTAGAAAATTTTTAAGAGAACTTTTGACGAACAAGCGAAGGATAGATGAGGCATCACACGTGGAACTAAACGCAATGTGCTCAGCAATCTTGCAAAATAAACTACCGCAGAAATTAAAAGATCCAGGGAGTTTTACAATTCCATGCTTAATTGGTAGTTTATCTATTGATAATGCGTTAGCTAATTTAGGGGCAAGCATAAATGTCATGCCTTATAAATTTTTTAAACAATTAGGTCTAGGGAAACCCAAGCAAACTAGGATGAGCATTCATTTAGCTGATAAAACTGTTAGAATTCCTAGGGGTATTATCGAAGATGTTCTTGTAAAAATTGACAAATTTGTTTTCCCAGTAGACTTTGTTGTTTTAGACATGGATGAGGATAATTCAATTCCCTTAATATTAGGAAGACCCTTTTTAGCAACTGCCAAAACTAAAATTGATATTGATGAAGGAGAACTCATACTCCGTGTAGGTAACGAGACAGTCACCCTCAAGGCTCTCGACTCAGCCAGAACATCGAGTAATCAAGGTGAGAACGTAAATTCTACTAATAACCATTCGGTTAACCCTTATTTTCAGGAAGTACCACAAAAGAATACAAATGAACTCGATCCTAAACCCCACGCCAACAAGGAAGTAGTTCAACAAGGGATTCAAATCGATGAGCTAGACGAGTGGAAGACGCACTTCAAGGAAAAATTAGGAATACACGAAGCAAACCACTTCAAAATAGGAGATCAGGTATTGTTAGACAAGGCAGATCCTCGAATATCTCCTCCGGACCCTAACACAAACAAAGAAATACCTTTTAGGGTAACCAGTGTTTTCCCATACAGAACAGTCGAGCTAAGTAATCCTATTTTTGGTACTTCTACTGTAAACGCATCTCGACTTGAACTTTTTCACGAGGATAAAACTGATAGCATGAGGAAGGACTTCCAACTCCTCAAACCACCCTGATGATGCAAACAAGAGGAAAGTCTAGCTTAAGACTATAAACGAGCGCTTCTCAGGAGGCAACCCGAGCACTAACCCCATTAACTTTTACATTTTTATTTTTCTTATTTATTCTATTTTATCTTTTCTTTATAGTATCTAGCTTTAAACTAACCAAAAGTGCGATTTCCAGTCCACGCGGCCTAGCACACGATCGTGGCGTGGGTGGCGTGGATGTCCCGCATCGTCGTCTCGACATGGCAGAGGTGGTACAAGTCAGAGAGAATCAGATCTTCGAAGTCACGGACTCCAACCACCGCCCCACGGGCACCGACAGAATGCCATGGCCGTGCGACGCTGCCGTGGACGACACTGACTTATCACCAACGGGCGTGGGTGAACCAACACACCTAGACACACGGCCGTGCGAGGCGGCCGTGTGAATCGACACGCCTAAGGAGCACGGGCGTGGGATGGTACCAGGTTTGAAAATCTATTTAATCCCCCCTTTCCCTTCCCTTTTCTCCAACTAACTTTCAACCTTCAACTCTTCATTTTCTTTTTCTCTATACCCTTGAGCTACACCAAAACAATGCCAAAGAAGCGAAAGAAGCCAAGCACAGTCTCTCTCATAGAGACCGATACATATAAGTTCATGCCGGTCGCTTCAATCATCCGCCAAGTCAAGGGTCTTTGAGACCAATTATCTGTTCTTTTATTTTTATCTTCTCCTTTATTTTCCTTCTCTTTTACACTCTTATGCTTAATTTAGTTTATTTTATCTTAGTTTCTTAATTTTAGGTTCTAAAGGCTGTTAGGGAATCACGCCACAGCCACCACCATATCCTCAGCCTTAGAAATCACACCCAACAATAAGGACTCTACGATCCATCCATCTTTTCTTTTAATTTTAGTTTCATCTTTATTTTTCTTCACTTTAGCTTGCTTTTCTTTAATTATTTAATTAGTATAGTTTTAATTATTATTATTATATCCTGGCTAATCCTCCACGAGCTACCCAATTTCTTCATCTAGCACAGGATCGCCACCCAGAATGACCCCTTCAACATATCGTTCATCCAACTCAAGGATTTCAAACATAATTCAGGGAGTTTCACTTATCCCCATATCTTCTGATCTGAACATTACATTTATATTGTCTATCTTTATACATTGAGGGTAATGTACATCTTAAGTGTGGGGGGGTGAACAACCTAAAAAGGTGCCTAACTTTTTTCATTATTCTCAAATTTCTGAAATTAGGTGCCAAACTTTTTGCATTGTTCTCAAAATCCTGAATTTAGTCTTGTTTTTAAGTAAATTTCTCATATTACTAATTAGGATGAAATTTCTAATGATTTATGATTTTTATTGATATGTTTTAGGTTAAGTCATTGATAATTGTGCATTGATAATTAAATTCTAAGATTACTAGAGAATCAAGCATGATAAGTCTATTTTTCAAAAAATTAAAAATTTTCTAGGTTGTCGAACTGAGTTTAAATATTACTTTGAAATTTGAAATTTACAAGGTTGATGTCAAAATACCCATAATTTTTGTGAGATTTTGAGCCTTATAGAGCATATATTCCTTTTCATACTCACTTTATTGATTATGAGTATGTCAACATTGATTTGTTATTCTAGAACTTGCCTCGTTTATACATATCGAGACCACACCTATGATTTGATATACAGAGATGATTAAGGCACCTAGGTTTTAACCCACTAACTCCATTAAAAAGCCTACCTTCACAATTAACCCCTAGTGAACCCCTTTGATCCTAACAACCCTTTTTATTGACATAACCGCTAATATTAACCCAGAAACCCTTTGTTTTTGTTATCACCATTCCTTTTGACGACCCTTATATCGAGAATTGATTTGATTAATAGCCTAACTATGTTTTTATTTCAGTAAATTATCCTTTGTTATGAATTTATGATTTGTTCTTAAAAAAAAAATCAAAGTATATTCATTATTAGTTTGTGATTAATTGAGCTTACACATTTGAATTCCAAATATTGAAGAAGAAGCTCGTATTATTAGTATTATTAACTTTCAGTTGATGTAATTACTTTTATTCAGTTTATTCTGGTTAGGTAATTTGTCAATTCGATCTCGATTCTAACCTTTTAATTCAGCCTTTATCCACACCTTAACCTTAGCCCCGTTACAACCCTGACAAAGACCTTTTGATTTGTACATCATCTCATATTATAGTGGTGGAGATTTGATTTTCAGGCAAGCCTATGGGATTAACCTTTCATGTTCGACTTTTGAGCGCTTTTTCTTGAACCTTAAACACTTTGAGTGATTTGAGTGAATCTCTAGTGAGGATGTCAATCCTTGTCGATTTTGAATTAAAGGTAATTATTTAGATAAGGGGAGACGCCTATATTTTCGAGCTACAAATCTATGACTTAGATTGTTTGAATCCTTAGGACTCTTTGAATTGAATTAACCATGTATAAATTATCTATGAATTATGATAAGACATTGTTGATAGGAATTATGAATTATTGAAAGTTCGTTTTAATTGTAAGTTGAGAATTTTGCTTGAGGACAAGCAAAAGCTTAAGTGTGGGGGTATTTGATAAACCGAAATAGTAACATATTTTAATCCCACATTTAGTATGCTTTTGGATGAATTATCCCTTGATTTATGTAAAAAGGTGCTCTTAATCCTTTCTTTTCATGTCTTATACTCAGGAAAGCAGCCAATAATAAAAAGAACGAGAAACGGGCTCAAAACGGACCAAAATGGGCCAAAGCATGAAATCGAAACGGCCGTGCCTCCTCAATATACTAGAACACGGTCTGATATCGATCTACACGGGCGTGTCCTCATTAGAAGCCCGAGCACGGCTTGACCACGATTCACACGGGCGTGTGCCATGGCCGTGCCTCTACCGTAGAGAGGAGCAATTTCACTCGAAAAAGGATACTTTGGGGCAAAGAAACACATTCCAAAAGCCTATAAATACACCCTAAGTATAACCTGAAAAGGGGAGTCGACAGGTGGTCAGTTAGGCCAAGGAGCCGAGCCGAAAAGGTCAGATTTGTGGGAAACTCTCAAGGGATAGCCAGTTGATCCATCTCTAGAAGCCAGAATTCTACTCAAGACGGAGGATCTCCTCTTCAATTCCTTCAGGGGGTTTTAGGGATTTCTTATGTTTTGTTTTATCTTTTCTTCTGAGATGTTTTCTTTTATTGTTATGAACTAAACCCTTCAGATACCTGAGGGGGATGAAACCTAGATGAATCTTGTTATTGTTTTCTGAATTATATGATAAATACTTGATTTGTTCTTAATTATGTGTGCTTAATTCTTGTGTTGATATTTCGCGGATATTAATTCAAGTATGATGTGCTTAGGTGGTGGAGCAAAAGTCCCTGCTTAAGAGTAGATCTAGCATGATTAAGCGGAGTTGATCGCATGCCTAGAGATAGGGTGACGAGATTTTGTCGGATTAGGGTGAAACTTAATATGGGATGTCCATAGATCGATTTACTGCTATTCTAGGGGGTTATTATTCGAGAAAGAGATTTCCGTTAATTAACCTAGGGTTAGACGTTATTCGCCTCGAGAGAGGGTTTAATATACGTTAGGGAGTCCTACGGATCAAGTCAAGTGAATAAATCGTTTGGTTCAATGTTAGATAACAAGTGAAGTCTAGGTGGATCCTTCCTAAGGGTATCGTTTTAATCAACTGAGTTTTTCCCAAGTATTTCCCCAATTCATTCTTTTTGTCTTTGCGTCTTTAGCTTAGTAATTAGTTAATTTAGATTAATAAACAAACTTTACTTATTTTAGGCTAAATAATAGAAGGAAAGTTAGTATTAGTACTTTTAGTTCCTTTGGGTTTGACAATCCGGTCTTGCCTAAACTATACTACTGTTCGATAGGTGCACTTGCCTCAATCGTTGTCATAGTTAGTTTCCAGGTTCGATCATTATCTTTATAAATTTTAAAACTCTGACTTCACAGCGATCAATATTTATCTCACTAAGTTCTCATGAACTTACCTCTGTGCTTTATGTTACATGTATGTTGATTTGGGTCTAAGTTAGGAGGGATAACGCCAGGGCTATGTCAAAGAAGTGGTAAGGCGGGCTATTATTCATACAGAACGAGTCAGTAGCATAAATGTAGTCAGTAGCATCACTTAAGATTTACACTTTAAGATAATGTAATTAAGCTTGAAGGTTTGCTTGGAAGTCTTTGTAATAGAAATTCTTGTACGATATTGTTAATTGTCCAATGTATATTCAATTGAAATTTTGGTTGGGAGATTATACAAATTAAGTTGTAATAATTATGAAAAACAGGTATAAGTATTTAAGTATAAGTCTGTATTTGTGTTGTAACACCTGAGATCTAGATCTAGTGAATCGAATTATGTTGAGGGCGTTACAATTTACAAGTACTATTGATCTGTAGTAATTCGATGTAGCATATTAAACTAATTTTCGCACTTTAGGAGCTTGAAGACAAGTGTTTTATTAAGTTTTAATGATGTTTTCTTAAAGTTTCCATTTAGTTAATAAAATGTGCAAATTGAGTCTTTTATTGACCTTAGGGGCCGAATGAAGCCTGAGGGTGAGCTGATGAACTGTATAAGTGTACAGGAGACCACTAAAAGGCGTAATAGACAGATATTGGTCGTTATGTCGCAACAAGGAATGCTCGATGTCGCAATATAGAGGGTAGAATGGAGAAATCATGAAACTGCCTTCGATGTAGTGACATAGCCTAAGGGTGTCGCGACATACCCCTGAAGATATCCCAAGAGGAGTACATTGACTGCTATGTCGCGACACAGGTCCTGGTGTGTCACGAAATTGACTTTGGACGGAAGATAAACACAAAATAGGGGTATTTTGGTTTGTACAATCAAACTTAAAGCTCGAGAACGTCAACTAACCTAGGGTTAAGGACGACGACCACCTAGAACCTATAAATAGGCTCATTTGGCACATGTAATGGGGACCATTCATTGAATTTAGAATTAATCTTCTAATTTTAGTTTAGTTTTATTTTTTTCTTAGGGTTTTAGAATTTATTTTCAGTTGTTCTTTGTTTTCAAGATATTTGATTTGGTAGATCGTCAAACTTTGTGGATTCACAATCAATTCTTAATACAATCAGGCTTTTTCGTAAACTCTATAATGGTAATTTATTTAGCATGTTTGCTCTTTATATTGATCTTATATTGTCTATGGAAGCAATGAGGAACTAATCCCTCTTTGGGGGATTAGTGAATGGAGGTATGATTTATTAACTGTTTTGTAGGGTTACTCAGTGGATCAGCAGTTTGGGAAAGGAAGAACGCGAAACAAACCCTAGGCCTGACAACCTCGGAAAGTTATTAAGGTGAGAATTAACCCAAAATTGGTATGACCCATCCGTAAACACCTTCACCCCAATCCAGTCTGGACTGTAAGGTCAGAAGATAAGTAGCCCTTGCTAACTCGTTATGTCAGTAGAAGATCGAAAGATCCTGCTAGGGTAACGACTAGTTGATTGACGAGAAACCTGAAGAGACAGTTGATGGGGATTACCGAAGTGAGCTAATCACCCATAATCAAGATTTGCTTTACTCTACTCTTTAGTCTCTTGAGTTTTTATCTTTTTATGTTATTATTATTATTATTATTATTATTATTATTATAAAAACCTTAAAAAACATTTATTTTATGTTCTCATACTATAACTAATTTAAAGTACTAATTATATCTTTTAGTTTTTAGGTTGAAATTGATTTAGCACTTGCCTCCCTTGGGTATGATCCTTAGAGTACTCACCTACTCCATTGTAAAAACTATATTACAACTCGAGCTGTATACTTACAGATACCGCCTCATATTTATATATTTCATTGCAGCAGTCACACTCTGGACGTTAGAACATTTGGAGGCGATCAACTATTAAATCTAATGTTACAATAAGATCTATGACAGGTAATTCAGACAATGAATATGATCCTATTGAGAGTTTGGAGAAGCTTACAAAAGATGCTGAAAATTGGAATATGTTTAGCCAACTAAAGAAAACCTTAAAAGAAGGAAATACTTGAACGAATGGAGAAATTTTGAAGCATGGTGACTTAACACCAAGAGAAAGATGATGTTATTATTAACTTTACGAAGACCAATGTAAAACTTATATAGATCGTAAAGGAAAAAGATGATATCATTGTTGAAAATGAATCAAAGTTGATTTCAGATGAAAAGGATTTGGTACAAATGAGTTTCTTAAGAAGCTTAGAACCAAAAGTGAAAGGCTTGATGAGATTTTGGTTGTTGGAAGGATAGAACCTGGTTATTGATGCCTAGGTTAAATTGACATTGGTAAGAAGTCTACAACTCTTATTATTTTCCCTAAAGTTAAATAATCATTTTTTTCTTCTATTTGAGATAGGTAAAAAGGATAATAAAATCATGTTTATTACCATTGTGGAAAGGCTGGTCATATTGCTAAAAGTTTATGGGTGATAAAAAATAGAGAAAAACTAGAGCTATTCAATCACATGTTGCAACATATCAAAGAACAATACTTTACAGCAACATAAATGCAATAAGATGTAAGGCAAACCAATATGTTTTTACTATGGAATGGTTGACCATATCAAGCCACATTATTGGATGCTAAATGATTACAAGTCTGTCCTGGTCGGGTTTGGAGTATCACATGAATATTATAAAATTGTTATAACATGTCATGCATATATGAGATAAGCATACCATATAGTTTAGGGAAGAATGTCACATGTACTTGTCATGAATATATTGATCATTAATGATTGAAATAAAAAATTAAAAACCTTGTATGTTTTTAAAATATTGAGTGGGAGAAGGTCCTTAAACAAGACCTATGGCCTCCATCAATGGTCTCTTTTGATGGCATGAAATGAACCTGCCCCAAAGTAGATGTTGTCATGCAGATTTCACTAAGGAGACTTCCTAAAAGTAAACAGAATTTTTTTATGATCATATGATAGTTGGACCGACCCCTGTGGTAGATATTATCATGCAATACATTAAGAAATTATGTTGCAATTCCATTATTAAAAGTCACGATCAAGCCGTCTTTATATAAAAATGCAACAAAAACTAAGTTTCTTTTGAAACTTGATATGTAGAAAATGTCTTTTAAAATAATCTTCCTAAAATTGTCAAAATAAAGATGTGCATCTCCCACTACTTCAACTGCCACACTTGTCTCATTCCTAATCCACAATGATAAGTTTTTATCTCTAAGCCCAAAAAATATACCCCGAAACTACTATACCCGGTTTAGGGATATTACAATTCACATTCATTTATTCATAAAAATCAACAATTTTGATTTCCCTACAGTTTTTCTTTTAAGGGAAAAATCAAATAAGTGAATGTGAACTATGCACTAGGTAAGGTGTAACAGTCCAGTTTAGACCCTAGTCGGAACAGTGGTTTCGGGACCACAAGTCCGAGTCAGTAAAATATTTTAATATTATTTTCTGTGTCTTTGATATGTGATTAAGCATGTGTTAAAGTTCCGTAAGTTAATTTGTTTGTCTGTGTGCTTAATTTTAGAAAAGGATTAAATTGCATTAAATGCAAACTAGCATGCTATTTGTTAAAGTACCTAAGTGTTGTGGCTTTTGAATGTTTGTGGCCTTATGATGCAAATATACCAAAATTTAGATAGTGGATGGACAAAGGTCAAATATGCCATTGATATATATATGTGTTTCTTATTAAATGAAAGGATATTATAGTAATTAAAAGAATAACATGATTATAATAAAACAAAAGCTTAAAAATAAGCTAATATGCTATGTTCATCCACCGAATATTAGAGAAAGAAGAAAGGGTTAAACTCTTTTGATTTTCGGCCATTTGAGGGCTTAATTCAAGGTATGTTTTCGGTCGGTTTTTGATAATTTCTACGTTTCTGAAATCGTTGCTTCGTATACTTTGTAACCCATGCCTTAATTTTCAGAATTGGTGATGTTTTTGAAATGAGCCTTTGATGAACTCATGTGTTTTATGATGTTTGATGATGAAAAATGAAATATATGTGTTTGATTATTATAGTTTGTATTTGAAGTTTTGTTAAATTTGAGTATTTTGGACTCAATTGAGAAAAATATTATTTTGGAGGACTAAATTGTGAATTTGATGAAAAGTATGGACTTATATAGTCCCTATGGAGATTCGGCTATGCATGTGTTGTGAACAAATTGTGTATATTTGATGTCTTGAGAAAAATGGACTAAATTGATAAAATGTACAAATATGAGGGCTAAATTGCAAATTGCCCTAAATGTATGTTTTTGGATTGAATTGAGTGAATTAGTGAATAAATGGATTACATTTGAATATGTATAGATCAAGAATTGAAGAAATCAGACTTAGATCGCGGGAAAGCAAAAGTAGTCGAATAATCGAGTCCGAACGAATATCCGAATCCGAGGTAAGTGAATATACAAATAAATGTATCTGTATTGAATTATGAATGTCCATATCATTATTGATATTGGTGAATGCATATGAGATGATGTATACATGAATTCCGAGATAGAATCGACATAGTGTCAATGTCCGAGAAGTCCCGTTTGAACCTAGGAATAGATAGGATAGTATATGTCATGACATAGGTGTCTGCTATGTGATATCATGTAAGACCACGTCTGGGACGTTGGCGTTGATTCGAGATTTTGTGTAAGACCACGTCTGGGACGTTGGCATCGATATGAAATTTACGTGTAAGACCACGTTTGGGACGTTCGCATCGATATGAGATTTACGTGTAAGACCATGTCTGGGACATCGGCATCGTACTTAATTCGTGTGAGACCCTGTCTGGGATAGTGGCATCGATATCTGATTACATGTAAGACCTCGTCTGGGATGTTGGCATTGTACGACTATTCCGAGCTTTCTGAGTATCCTATTAGATTTTGAATGGTTCAACGGGCAATTCTGAGAAACAAACGATTATGCGATCAGTATATCCGTTTCAGGTACGTTCGATATGTACACTAAGTGTGTATGAAAGGTAAGTGTCTATATGAACTTACTATGATGAATATGTGATTTGAAATGATGAGATAATATGTGAAGATATGTTTGAATGAGCCATATGTATATGTGATATTTGAGTTGAAGATTATGGTAATATATGGCCTAGCAATTGAGCCAAAGAATATATGAGATGAATTTGCCATGAGAACCAATAATGTTATTATATCACTTTGGTTATGTGTAAATTATGCTAAGTTTATTTGTATATGGCTTACTAAGCTTTTAAAAGCTTACTCTCTGTGTGTTTGCTCTGTTTTATAGATC
This sequence comes from Gossypium sturtianum, assembly GCA_025698515.1. NCBI lineage: Eukaryota > Viridiplantae > Streptophyta > Magnoliopsida > Malvales > Malvaceae > Gossypium > Gossypium sturtianum. Next base: position 112,179,855 of record CM046952.1, read on the forward strand.
GTCAAAGCTATTGAGAGCTCGGGGACCGTCGAGGATCATCATCACACTACCTAAACTCATTTTGGTATCTTTTGGAAATGTATATAGCTAGATATGGCATGTATATGCTAGTCACTTTGGATTATCTTTGAAATGTGTAAAAATAGCCATGAGATGTGGTAGAGATGTGTTGGTAATATGCATGAGTAAATATGATATATGATGCATGTTTGGTATGGCAAATTAGCTATTGAAATGGCCAAAGTTATGGTAAGCATATGAATGTATTATGAGTATGCATGTTTGATTAAAAAAATGTTTCTATGAAGGGTAAATGTGGTTAAACTATGCTTATGTACATGTATGATTTAGTTGTGCAAATTGGCATGATTAGAAATGAGTTTGGTTGTGAAGAATTTTTGATCATTTGACATGTCTTTGGTTGTTAATTGTGCATAAAATGAATTGGTATGTAGCTTGTAGGGTAAACCCAAGTGTAGGTGGCATATTGACCTTGCAAAGGTCCTGTTAAGTAGGCACGGTTGTGGCACACGGGCTTGCCTAGTGACCGTGGGATTAAGTCAGTATATAGCATAAGAGTACACGGCCATGGTACACGGGCGTACCTGGTGGCCGTGGGGATAAGTCAGTATACATGCCCTGTTTTGGCACGGCAAGGACACATGGGTGTGTCTAGTAGCCGTGGGAGGCACATGGCCTGACTGCACGGGCATGTGACCTCTGCAGTGTTCAAAAAGTTTTAAATTTCTGAGAATTTCCGTATGTGCTCGGTTTAGTCCCGACCCTCCTCTAAAGCATGCTTAAGGTCTCGGTGACCTATCTAAGGGACACAGTGATTGCAATCAATGACTTGTTTTACGAAATATCTGTAAACGTTTTTGATCCATCCGGTAATACCTTTAACCCTAATCCGGCGACGGATACGGATTAGGGGTGTTACATAAGGTCTCAGGAAAGGGAGGTGAGTTGTATTCGACCGCTTAAAAACCAAGCATTTCCTTGTCGAATCCAATCCTAGACATGCACCTTCTCGTTACCACACTTATTATCTTTAGGTGATCAACTGTGGATCATCTCATACATTAATATATCATAATTATATCATTAATAATTACTAAGTCGATATATAATGAGATGGGTAATAAAATAAAATTTTCATTCAAGGTTTTCATGGTTCTATTTTCTAGAAAATAAATGAAAAACAAGATTACACAGTTTTTCACCACAGGGTATTCCTTGGGTCTTCGACTGCCATCGCTTCATCTTCTCCTTATTATGGACTCCTTTTTGAAAAAAATTACATTTATGTCTTATATCCGTTTCCAGCTCACAAGAATTCTATATATAAAAATAATCCCATGTAGAGATGATAGCCCATGGTTTGTTTCCTAAGAACCACAACCTTGGCAAAAATAATAATTATATAATAAATATATAATATCACATTCATTCTCATGCATTCCCCTAAACATACAAATAATTATAAGAATGTCACATCTTATCAAATATTAATCAAACAAGATGAAGAGAGAGATTCAATCTCAGTTTATACCATAAACATAACACAACCTGGCTCTTGATACTAATTGTTGTAAAATATCCGGTTTGAAAATGATTTTCTTACATAACGAAAAATTAAAATTTTAAAAATCGACCCAGTTTGTGATATTTACAGCAATAAACCTTAGACCGAAATCGTACTTGTGTTTTCGGATAAGCGGATCTTTGATGTTTTCCAACTTTTAACCAAACGATCTTCTCCTCTATTCTTGTACCACGAACTACTTCGAGTGTGGGTTCAAACCAATTGAATCAAAACACAGAACTAGGAAAAGTTTTCTTTTCTTTTAGAGTGAAAACAAAAATTCTCTCTTCTTTAATAGAAACCGATAAATTTATTATTCTGGAAAAATATATTTAATAGTTGAGAATAAATTCTCTCTATTTTTCAGCAGAGTAACAATCTCTCAAAGTTGTGTAAATAGTTCTACCAGTACCATCTATTTATAAGGAGAGAATGTATAACCCTTGTTGAATTGTATAGGTTTATTTCAAATAGAAAAACAATTTCCTAGTCCAACTAAGAAGGGAGAGGGGCTAATAGAGTATTCTTCCCTTTATATATATATAATGATGGGGATTCAAGCCTCTCTTACATCGGGTCCAATTACGAATACTTACTGAGCCTTTTGACTTAGTACTCTGTAATGTGATCCAACCTTATTCTATTTTTCTATTTTCCAAAATAAACTTTAATATTCTATATTAGATAATTTTCTCATTCCTATTTTACCCCTAGTAAAATTTTGATGATTTTATCCTGGTAAAATTTCGATAAAATATGTTTAATATTTTATAACTCAATATGTCCACTAGGACCGAATGATTTATTTTTATTTTTGGGCTTCAAAACAGCTTAAAACATAAACTCATGCTTTTGTTCATTTTTAAGTAATCCATATAGAATTGCAAATGGATCATTTACATTTCCATTGTTGGAAACCTATATTTTTTTTCAAATGATTCCATTTTTCCATTTCGGAAAAAACCATAATCATTCCTAAATGTTTTTCATTTCTCTTTTCCTATTTATTCTGTTTATTTTTTATTCAAATTCGCAATTTATTTTTAGTTTCAATGAACTAACGGAGGGACCGATTGGAAATATGTAATTAAGGCTCAAATGCAGTTTGTATGACATTGTTGTGTGTTTTCTACTAGAATTGAAAGCAAGAAATATTTTGATCAATGAACCTCAATTTTAATTAGAAGAATATGGACATATCTGAAGTGGAAGATTTGTGAATTTTTTAATCAATCTCGCATTTTATCTGGTGCTAAGGTGGTGCATATTAGTTTATCCATCGATCAATGCATATTCGGTTTTCTTTTCATACTGCTAGGTACTTGCACTCATCAATAAGGATTGGGATAGATTTTCTTTAAAATAGTTGAGTGGAGCTCATCAATGAACTTAACTGGATTGTTTGTATGATTGTATATGATTTGATAATAGATTTTGATTGAAACATTCAGCTAATATCTAAATGCATGACTTGGTAGGAATTTGGATGTAATTGAATGGAAGATGTTGTTTTATACTACAAAGTAGTTTATTTGAAAAGTTTTTTTTCTATTTCTTCTATCAACTTCCTCCTACCATAGTCCCTCTTCTCCCTCTCGTCTCTGCAATAAGTCTTTTTTTTTCTCTTTTCATCTCAGTTCTCACCCAGCCCCGTGTCCGATGTTTTATTTAACGGATCTCAGCCGTATTTCGTGTTGGATCATGTCGACACGGGTATTGCACCCCAAATTGCCTAGTCCGGGTAACGGAGGCTGTGGCTGCCGATGTGTGGGCCTTTTGAGGGTTACTTGTCGTCCCTTTCACCCCTGCAGGTCAGGAGTTTGACTAATTCGCTATCTTTTGTGGTGAAATTGGATTGATATTTGTGCATTGTATTTGCGGTGGTTGATATGACTTCAATATCATTTTGTACAAATTATTGAGATTCTTGTTACTTTTATAGGAAAATGAGTGCCTCTGATGCCAAAAACTGATAGAATTCACAAAAAAATTGATTCTTGATTCGCTTCTGGGAAAGAATGAACTGTGATTCCGTTTATGTTTTGGCAATTGAAAGTTGTTTTTAAGGATTATATTAGTCTTTATGGAAATTTGGAAGCATGAGTTCTTTTAAGATGCAAAAGCTAATAACATTTGTGAAGAATTAAGTCAATAACATTTGTGGGATTTATCTTGAAGATCATCTTGTGATGGAAGAGAGAAGGACGTATCCTTAGGAGGGACAACTTGGTAGATTGTGCTTCATTGGTTCAAACCTTAGTTAGAAAAAGGATGCCTCACATTGCTCATCAGCTTTTACTTGAGTTAAATTCTCAAGGTTTGATACCCAACACTGCTACCCTTTCTGCTCTCATGCTTTGTTATGCAGATAATGGACTTTTTACCCAGGCTGAGGCAATATGGGCGGAAATGCTAAATACATAATCTTTTATGCCTCCAATTCCTCTGGTTTCAAAATTTTTGGATGCTTACGGAAATATAGGGCAATTTTACCGAGTACAGAAAATTTTGGATCAAGTAATTCTGCACAGGTTTAACTTGTTACCTGGCTATCACTTGCTTTGGAAAGCATGGCCAACTTGATTTAGTGGAGAAAAAATTGAAGGAGATGGTTTCAAGGGGCTTGGCCATAGATTCTGCCACTGGAAATGCTTTTGTTAGATATTATAGCATTTTTGGTTCCTTAACTGAGATGGAGTCTGCTTATGCTCGCTTTAAAAGGTCCAGATATCTGATAGATGAAGAAGGAATCAGAGCAATGTCATTTGCCTACATCAAGGATGGAAAGTTCTACAAGTTGGGTGAATTTTTAACTGACGTGGGTCTTGGGAGGACAGATTTAGGCAATCTCTTATGGAATCTCTTGCTATTATCTTATGCTGCCAATTTCAAGATGAAAACCATGCAGAGAATTGGCCTTCTCAAGAATGTCTATGTTCTGGGATCTCCATCTCAGCCTTGAACACATGAAACACTAAACCATTGTTCCCGATTTGGCAACTTATGGATGTGTAATAGATGCATACTTGGACAGAAGGCTTGGAAGAAATTTGGATTTCATTTTGAGCAATATGAATGTTGATGAATCTCCAATAATATTAACAGATCCACTTATGTTTGAGGCTTTGGGTAAAGGGGATTTTTCTGTCAAGTTCAGAAGCCTTTATGGAGTTAAAGAGTCAAAAGAAATGGACCTATAGGCAACTAATTGCAGTTTATCTCAAAAAACAGTTTCGAAGAAATCAAATCTTTTGGAATTACTAAATATTTGTATGCTATTTGTGTTCGGATATGATTCTTTTAGTGGTTGGATAGCATTATGTTATTTCGATTCTGAAAGTTTCACTACCTTGGTATTCGAGGAAAATTCTATGGCTTGAACCCAAGGTGTCTCTCCTAGTCCTCAATCCCACATACCTGGTGGGCTTAGCTAAGTGGCATTGACTACATCTTACAATGCTATTTGTTTCATGTCTGAATATATTTTGGATTTAGATGTCAAACATGGATGCTTTAAGTAAAGGTTGGCTTGATTAAGTTATAACCATTAATTAGTAACATTTTTATTTAATTTTAATTCTAAAATATCAATTAGAAAATAATATGATGACTATGAGAGGAGGAAAACGCAGGTGTTGAACTGGTGAAGTCTCCTTCTAGAGCCGACCTTGCTAAAATGGCCAAGATGCAGTGAGTTTCTTTTTTCCCATGCCTGGTTATTACTCTCCCAATTTTACATGATCAAGTATGACTATTTCACAACTAAAACTCTTTTGCTCCTTACTGCTGTTGCCTTTCTCTAATAATTAAGGGGGGCATCTGTAACATGTTAAACTTATGCTTCTTTTCAGGACCATTTTCTCACTATTCACAGAGAGTCAGATACGTTGATATGAATCCTCGAGTAGATCCCTTCACAAGTCTAACATGAGAAAGGTAGGCATCTAAGCAAATTTTTTTTTTTTTATTTAGTGTACTTATTTTTATTTTTCTCTATAGATGGTGGATTTATGAATATAGGTTTAAATTTTTACGTGCTTCATATTCTGGGAACTTATTTTATGCGTCTAGCAAAATATATAGGTTATGCATTAAACTATGGACTGAGCATTAGCTGAAAATTTTGCCATTACCAATAAATGTGCATGAAATTACTTGGGGTTTATGCACTAACTACTATAGCTTAGTGGCTCACTTATGCATTTCAATTGTAAAACATGATTTGATAGTATACTGGCTTCTAGTTGTACTAGTGTAAGTACAGTTTTTGGTAAGCTTCACTGAAAGCCAGAATATTTCCTTACCAATTGTAACATCCTAAACCCGACCTAGACACCCAAACCAAGTCTAGAGAGTTACATCATCGATATTAAGAATATCACATTTATAACGCAGTCAAAATGAACCATTCAACATATAGTATCAATCACAACAATTAACTAAGTATATAATCCTCTCAAACATCATAATATCATAGAATACCGAAATTTCTAATAGTAGTATTTAAAGGAAAGATAAAAGCTTAACTGAGCTCTCGCAGCGCCGACCCGTTCAAGTCTGAGAAGCACCTGACATCCAATCAGAAACAAAATGAGTTGTGACTCAGTATGTAAAAGACGTTCATTCAATTGGAACACATAAGATAAATGAACACATTTATAAGATAATTCCCGAATTTCAAGATTCGGTTAGGTAATGAAGCAATTTCGATTCGATATCTGAATGTGATCGATTACATATGCAGAAGCAATTTCAGTTTCATATACAGAACAAATCAGATTCATATGCAGTTATTCCTACCCCCATCCGCTACACACCATCTTCGGTCATCCCAATACACCGTTAAGGGCGTTCAATGCCCAACCAACCCAACACACCATAGAGTGTCTATCTAACACGTTTACAGAGACGTAACCTAGCTACTAGATCGAGAATGCGACAAAACGCCATGTTCAAATTTATACGCATCATGGCTTAGCCACTAATTCAGAACAGATTACTCCTTCACAATATCCCAACCCATGCAAATGCAGAGTACAAATATTCACAACATGTGTTCAGTCATTCTAATTCATTTCACAAATAGATAATACAGTTCAGAGTTAGAAATAGTCATCACAGTACACATACAGTTATGTTATTCATATGTCAGTCATAAAGCATCAGAGAGTCCTCAGACACTCAATTTCATATCATTCATACATTGGGGAGGTCAGGGTTAGTGTTGGACAACACTCACGGCCTGAAAAACAAGATTCGGACCCTATTTATATGCCACACGGCCTGGACACACGCCCATTTGCTCTGCCCGTGTGGTTCAAAAACTTAAACAGTGAGTTACACGACCTGGACACACGCCCATGTCCTTACCCGTGTGACAGCAATATATAGAGAACAATTTCAGCAATATACAGCTTAGCTAACTTCTACAGAGAACAATTTGTTTTGATAAGAATAAAGTGAACAGATTTGGTCAACCGATCAATGATGACCCAAACTGAATCTTTCTTTTTTGGGTTAAAGATAACCCACTAACAAAATTCATCGTTACACGTTCCCACTTCTATTGAGGAATCTTAATTGGCTAAAGCAAACCTAAGGGTAACTGATGCTCAACCTTAACCATTCGGCACATTAGACAATGGGACACAATCAACTACTTCCCATTTCAGTCTGGGCCAACAATAGCATATGGACTACTATGCGCCTCCTGTAGGATCGACTGCGTCAACTCCTTATCATTAGGCATGCAAATTTGACCTCTAAAACATAGAACCTTGTCGCTGTTCAAGCTGAAATCGGAAGTTTCATTCGAGCCAACCTATTGCAGTCGCTGAACTAAAGACTCATCGCTCAACTGTTTAGCTCGAATCTGCTCGACCCAAGTTAGTTTAACCTGTAATTAAGCTAATAGTCCTTTATCCTCAACTAAATTCAGACGAGCTAACATCGCTTTTAGATCAGTTATCGCTCTACGGCTGAGGACATCAGCTACCACATTAGCCTTACCCGGATGATACTCTATCGTGCAGTCATATTCCTTAAGTAACTCAACCCATTTACGTTGATGGAGGTTTAACTCCTTTTGAGTTAACATATATTTGAGGCTCTTGTGATCGGTGTAAATGATACACCTTTCACCATACAGATAGTTCCTCTAGATCTTCAGAGCAAACACGGCCGAAGCCAGCTCAAGATCACGTGTAGGGTAGTTACCCTCGTATGTCTTAAGCTATCACGAAACGTAAGCAACTACTTTATCACCTTACATCAGAACACATCCTAACCCGATGTGTGACGCATCACTGTATACTACAAACTCCCGACCTGATTCCGGTTAAACTAAAATAGGAGCTTGTGTCAGAATGGTCTTGAGCTTATCAAAACTAGACTGTTGTGCTTCAGACCACACAAACAGAGCATTCTTACATATCAGCTTCATTAGAGATAATGTAATTAGAGAAAATCTCTCGACGAACCTTCGGTAGTAACCGGCTAAGCCCAGGAAACTACGAAGCTCAAAAACATTTTTTAGTTGTTTCCACTCAACTATAGCTTCTATTTTCTTCAGATCAACTCGGACCTCTTCCACGGTTACCACATGACCCAGAAAAGCAACTTCCTGTAACCAAAACTCGCACTTACTAAACTTAGCATACAAATTTTTTCTCGGAGTATCTGAAGTACAATGGTGAGTATCATGCTTAGACTCATTTTTAGAATAGATCAGGATGTCGTCGATAAAAACCACTACAAATTGGTCCAAGTACGGTTGGAACACCCAATTCATTAAATCCATAAATGTCGTTGGGGCATTCGTCAAGCCGAAAGGCATCACCAAGAACTTGTAGTGTCCATAACGAGTCCTGAAGGTGATTTTATACATATCAGTATCTTTGACCTTGAGCTGATGGTAACCAGAGCGCAGATCAATTTTGGAGAAAATAGATGCCCCTCGAAATTGGTCAAACAAGTCATCAATCCTCAGTAACGGGTATTTATTCTTGATTGTCAACTTGTTCAACTGTCGATAATCTATGCGCATCCCAATCGATTCGTCTTTCTTCTTAACAAATAACATCGGTGCCCCCCACGGAGGCACACTCGGCCGGATGAACCCTCTATCAAGAAGTTCCTGAAGCTACGCTTTTAGCTCGGTCAGCTCCTTCGGTGCCATGCGGTAGGGTGCAATGGACACCGGTGTAGTACTTGGTAACATATCAATACCAAGTTTCACCTCCCTATCTAAAGGTACTCTGGGCAATTCCTCAGGAAAGACATCCGGGAATTCCCTCACAATGTGGATATCTCCCACAAAAAGCTTTGTGAGAATAGAATCGGATACGTAGGCAAGGTATGCCTCGCACCCCTTTCGAACTAAATTGTCTGCTACAAGAGCGGAGATTACATTAGAAAGGTATTCTTGATGCTCACCAACCATAACCACATCGTCATTCTCATCTGTTTTTAGAGTAACTCTCTTATTTGCACAATCTAAATTGACCCGATATTCTACGAGCCAATCCATTCCCAAAATCAAATCAAGCTCATTAAAGGGAAACTCTATTAGATCAGCTAGAAACACTATACCTTGGATCTCTAAGGGTATCCGTCTATATACTTTATCAACTCGAACTGACTGACCTAGAGGACTAATCACAGAAAACTCTCTAACAGTATTTTCAATAGTTAAACCCAGATTTGCAGAAACAACATTAGCTATATACAAGTTTGTACATCAAATACCAATGAGAGCATAGTACGGAACAAAATGAATAAAGAATGTACTTGCAATGACATCAGCATTATCGCTATCCTCGCGGCGTCTCGCCGTATAAACTAGTGCTTGCTGAGGAGCCTCAATCTGACCTGCACCTCTACTCGGAGTTCTCGGTCCTCTCCCCAAACCAATACCCCTTCTACCAGTACCACAACCCCTAGGTGGTTGCTGAACCACTCTCGAAGGCTGAACAGAACCTAGAGCTGGAGTCTATGTCGCAGCTGGCACCTGATCTGGTCGATGGGGACAATCCCTAACCTAATGCTCCATCGACCCGCAATGAAGACATGTTTCTAACTTCTTCTAGCACTCGCTCGGATGGCGTTCCCCACAATCACTGCAGTGCTGAATCTCGATCACTACAGCTAGTGCCTCAGCCTCGGGCCTTGGAGACTTATGGACGAATTAAAAATATGGACGAATTGAGATTGTCTAAATTGAAATTGAAATTTTAAAATAAACAGAGTCGAGAAAATAGATTCTTGGATTGAGAGATTCCAGCCTCCGATTATCTCGATCCTCCTTGGGTTCAATTCTAGGCTCTTAGGTGATACTTCTTGAACAGAATAAGCCAGTTACAGTGGAAGATGACGCTTACGACCACCAGCTCCACTTAGATTTTAGACTTACGATATAGAGGAACCTGACTTTAGCCAACTGTCACTTTTGTGGGACTGTCTTACACTAGATCATCACTTCTCAATGGCGAATGCCATGCCATTTTGTCTCTTGGGCTCAACAACCACTGACGCAGTAAGCTAACGAACAGACTGTGCAACCTTCTCAAAACATACAAAGCGGTCATCTTTGCACAAGATGGAAAGATCACTTTTGAAGGGACATGGACGAAAGCGTCAGTCCCGTAGTGCGGAGAAACGATGAATACTCATTGAGTAGGCTAAGTGTGGATTCTAAGCCTCATTAATCTTTTTTGAGGAATCTCGACAACCTTTGGCTAGATGAATTTAGTGGCTCATGCTTTTTGGGAAAAAAGAAATAAACTTAATAAAAATGGAATTTTATTGAATAAATGAAAGGAACAAAGGCTAGAGCTTTTTGGGAGAGGGAGTTTTTTACAGAAAAGATGAGTGAAATTTGTGTCACTCCATCCCCTATTTATAGTACTTAGAAAACCTAGTTTATTCCTAATTAAATTCTAAAAGATAAATAAAGATGACAACCAAGCACCCTACCCTGGTTACTCAGCCCAACATACTCCTAATTTATTATATTTATATATATTTTTCTTAAGAATATATTGAACCTTTTGACGCAAAAAGAGATGACAACCAAGCCCCACCCCGGTTACTCAGCCCAATACATTCCTAAAATTGTTTTTGTTTAATTCCGGTTAGCGGAGTTTTTCCTAACACGTCACACAACCTTTTGACGCGAAGTAGGATGACAACCCAAGCACCCTACCCTGGTTACTCAGTCAGTCATGTTTTAAGCTGCACTCATAACCACGGAGGCATCAAAATTTATTATTATCATGAAACATAATTTTAATTTAGAGGACAAGGAAAAACAATCAAGTGTCAGAAATAAGTTTCGGTAACTCCCTAACAGTCATGAACATAAATTTAGCATACAATTGTATTAAGTGTCCTCTTTGCATTAAACTTAATCGATTTTACTGTAAGCAAGATAGGGTTAACTCTATTAATCATAATCATTTTAGCCTGATTGAAATAAAGTAATAAAGATTAAATCAAACTAGCAAAATCATAACTAACTCAGTAGACAAGAATCATGCTCGCAGGTCAAACAGTGGGCAATTCCTGGTTAAAATCTTGGGCATGAAAAGAGGCAGAATATTCTAAAAAAAATAAGTATGGCAGAAACGAGCACAAGGCAGCAACAACAGTAACATAATAATAAAAGCAGTAGATAAAATGACAAAAATAATGAGGAATGCCTCCCCTTACTTAAAACACATTGTCCTCGATGTGAAAGAAAAAAAACAAATAGGTGGAAGAAGGGAAAAAAAGTTCAGAAAAACTCTCCATGTAAATACTGTCGTTCGCGTAGAGCTGCAATGAGATCAGCCATCTGCTGGCCGAAAGTGTCGAGTCATGCCTTGATACGCTCCAATCGTTTCTCGATGGTCACGGAAGGTCGGTCTTGATTAGGTACCTCGTGCTGATTTTGCTGCCGAAAGATTTGTTAAGAAGGAGTGCCGAGAAGCAATCCCATCGAGTCGAGGCAGCGAGCATCTAATGGATCGGCTTGGCAAGCAACATGTAAGTCTGAAATAGGAGCATTAGAGCCATGCAAAAAGAATAACAGTTGTGTAATAAAAGAGCCTAAAATTAGAGGACGCTTTGCATTTATAATATGTTCAAATTGAAGTGCATACCAATAGCCCAAATTTACCGGATGACCGGTGTACATACAACATAATAAGAATAATTTCGTCTTCAAGACGGTAGCCGGTGCATCTCTCCGGCCTGAGAAATTATAAGTCAAATAACGATGTATGTAACATAAGGCAGGGTTACGAAACCATAAATCCTTTAATATTTTAGGGTTATACATGGTTTCGGCATTATCTGTTAATAACGCAAAGGCCTTGACAGCCTTGAAGTCTGCTGGAAAAGTACACAAACTGTTCTCATAATCAGTGGACATAGTATACTCCTCTGTCACAAAAGCCAATGCAATATTAAAATCAGTAAGGGACAAACTATGTGTGGTACCAAGCAATCGAAATGTTATAATGCCAGGTGTGTCCAATGAGAATTGGCCGTGCCGTTGAAAATAGAAGGTTGAATAAAATTTCAAAACCAGTTCGTAATAAGCGTAGTGAGTGATATCAAAATTTCCAACCCAACCAATATTGTGAAAATAATCAATAACAACAGTGTCAATATGCAAAGCATTCAAAACAGATAGTGATAAAAATTTGCAAGGCACTATTTGTTTATGTCATAACCGATTATACCTATCTTGACTGATAGCGTTATCAAACGTTAAATTACCATTTAAATGGCATTCCAGTGGCAAAATATTTACTCGAGACCGATAGGTTCTACCGCGGGTAGGTAACAGGCGTTGGTCGTCGTGACTCTTGGAGGCACCGGAGCGTGTAGGCCGTTCGTGACTGTCGACATCAGAGTCAGAGGTGGAATCGGTGAACATCGCTGCTGGTTGGGCCGAAGGAGGTTGTGGTCGTCGATGAGGTCAGCGTCGAGATGGGTCGAGAGTCGAACATGATGGTGGCGTCAGTCTACGTGAAGCGAGCAGTGGGGCGACGATGGAGGAAGGATAAGCGTGAGTGGTTCGGCGTCTTGTGTAGGAGAGGGAGGTAGAGAGGGTGAGTCACGTGCAGGAGAGGGGAATGGGAAGGGTGGTTCGCACAGAGGAGAGGGTGATGGGGAGGGTGGTTCGCGCAAAGGAGATGGTGGGGAAGGTGCGGCGTCGTTATGTGGAGGTGATAGGGAAGGTGTGGCATTGGCTAAATTGACGTGTTGGGGTGCCGAAAATTGGTGCCAGTGACTGTTGATGATAAAGTAGGGTTCGGCAGAGGCTCGGCTTCTAGTCCTAACCATGGTGTTGGAAAAATCTGTTGTGCGAGGTGAAGGAGAAGGGGATCAGCAGCTGGTGGGTTATTTGGGTGAAAATTGGTAAAATTTTTAGGGTTTGAGGGTGTAGTAGGAAGGGTGTTTGGCTGCAGGGTGGTTGTTTGGAGGCAGGTTTTGGGTAAACATGAAGCAGGGATGCGCTATTCCTGGTTGGAATAGGGATAGGATAAGGGATGTTTATGAAAGCATGCCAATTCCTAAGTTTTTTTTCCTTTTTTTTTCGTGCTGGTTTACCTAGATAGAAGAAGAGAAATTAATTATTATCAAATAAAATAAAATAAAATAAAATAATAAAATAAAATAAAATAAAAATAAAAAATTGGGTTGTCTCCCATTTAGCGCTTGTTTTATGTCATTAGCTTGACGCCCCGAATGGTACTATAGAGGTTCTAGCTGAATTTTTTCAACAGTGTGGGCTTGAAAGTTCTCGTAAAATGGCTTCAACCGTTGGCCATTGACTGTGAACTGCTTTCCTGACTCTTTACTCTCTATTTCAACTGCACATGTATGAATAATTCAGTTACAATAAAAGGTCCTTGCCATCTAGACCGAAGCTTACCTGGGACTAATTCTAACACGAAGTTGTAAAGTAACACTTTTTGTCCTATCGAGAAATGCATTCAAGATATTTTCTTGTTATGGAATAATTTTATCTTGTCTTTATAAATACAAGCGTTCTCGTAGGCATCATTATGAATTTCCTCTAATTCTTGAATGTCTAATTTCCTTGCCCTCCCCGCGGGTTCTAATTCCATGTTACATTGTCGTACAGCCCAGTAAGCGTTATGTTCCAATTCTACCGGAAGATGGCAAGCCTTGCCAAAAATAAGCTAATATGGGGTCATGCCAATTGGTCCCTTATACGCAGTCCGATAAGCCCAAAGTGCGTCATTTAGCCGAAGACTCCAATCCTTTTGGTTAGACTGAACTATTTTATCCAAAATATTCTTGATTTCCCTGTTCGAGACTTCTGCTTGGCCATTCATTTGGGGATGGTAGGTCGTCGCTATACGGTGGTGAACTCCCTATTTTTTCATGAGTGCCTCCATGACTTTATTGTAAAAATGGGTTCCACGATCACTGATCAAGGCTTGAGGTGTGTCAAACCTAGAAAAAATAGTTCATTTTAGAAACTCCACGACAGTTTTAGCATTATCATTATGAGTAGGCTTTGCTTCTATCCACTTAGACACATAGTCTAGAGCAAGAATTATATATATTTTTCTAAATGAGGAAATAAACGGACCCATGAAGTCGATGCCCCATACATCAAAAATCTCACATACATGAATCGGGGATAGGGACATATGATTTCATTTAGTTATGTTACCTGTATTTTGGCATTTATCGCAAGACTTACAGAAATTATATGTGTCTCAAAAAATTGTGGGCCAATATAGCCCATACTCCGATACCTTATGAGCAGTCCGTTTAGGGCCAACGTGACCTCCACAAGCTTCTGTATGACAAAAAGTAAGGATAGAAGCTACCTCGGTTTCTGGAACACATCGTCTTATATTATGGTCTAAACAGTGTTTCCACAGGTATGGGTCATCCCAAATGTAATACCGAGCTTTCCGTCTAAGCTTGTCCTTCACGGAACATGCTAACCCAATGGGCAATGAACTTGTGGCTAGGAGATTTACCATATCCACATACCATGGGAAATGCGCCTCAGTCGAAAATAGGCTCTCATCAAGGAGCTCATCCTTTATAGAAATGTCATCATAAAGGGTTTTTAACCTACTCAAGTGGTCAGCCACCAAGTTTTCGCATCCCTTTTTGTCTCGAATCTTGATGTCAAATTCTTGGAGCAGTAAAATCCATCTAATGAGCCTTAGTTTTGCTTCCTTCTTTGCGATCAAGTACGTAAGAGTTGCATGGTCAGAAAAAATAATCACTTTAGATCCTAATAAATAAGACCAAAATTTATCTAAAGAAAATACAATAGCTAAGAGTTCTTTTATCGTGGTGGTGTAGTTACTTTGTGCAGCATCTAGGGTTTTTGAGGCATAACAAATGACATGGGTCTCTTTGTCTATCTTTTGCCCCAACACGCCCCCCACACTGTGCTCACTTGCATCGCACATAATTTCAAAGGGGTAGTTCCAATCTGGTGCTTGTACTATAGGAGCGGAAACCAAATTCTGTTTGAGTGTGTCAAAAGCCTCCTTACATTTTGGGCCGAACTCAAATTTCTTATCTTTCTGTAATAATTCGTACAATGGTTCAGCTACTTTTGAGAAGTTCTTTATAAAGCGCCTGTAAAACCCTGCATGGCCAAGGAAAGAACGTATTTCCCTTATAGTAGAGGGATATGGAAAATAATTTATAATGTCAATTTTGGCCTTATCGACCTCAATTCCCTTAGCTGAAACTATATGTCCTAGAATCAAACCTTTGTCTACCATAAAATGATACTTTTCATAATTCAAGACAAGATTAAATTCTATGCACCTAATTAAAACTATCGTGAGGTTTTTAAGGCATTCATCAAAACAGTTCCCATACACAGTAAAATTATCTATAAAAAATTCGATAATATTTTCCACATATTCAGAAAATATACTCATCATGCATCTCTAGAAGGTGGCCGGTGTGTTGAAAAGTCCAAATGGCATCCTTCTGTACGCAAATATGCCGGATGGCATCCTTCTGTACGCAAATATGCCGAAGGGCATGTAAAAGTGGTTATTTCTTGGTCTTCTGGTGCAACTGGGATTTGGAAGAAACCTGAGTATCCATCAAGACAGCAAAAGTGAGTTTTACCAGCTAAACATTCAAGCATTTGATCTATAAAAGGAAGAGAGAAATGGTCTTTTTCTAGTATAAGAATTCAACTTCCTGTAATCAATGCAGACACAACATCCATTTTGCACTCGGGTTGGTACCAAGTCACCCCCAGCATTTTTCTTTACTGTCACGCCCATTTTCTTGGGCATGACCTGCACCGGACTTACCCATCTGATATCAGAAATAGGGTAGATTACTTCAACATCCATCAGCTTAATTATTTCCTTTTTTACCACATCCATCATATTCGGGTTCAACCGTCTTTGTGCCTCTCGCTTTCGTTTCGTGATTTCCTCCAAGTAGATCTTGTACGTGCAAGTCAAAAGGCTTATCCCTTTTATGTTGGCAATGGTCCAGCCAATCGCCTCCTTATGATTTTTTAGTACTTGGATCAAACTTTCCTCTTCGAGCTTGGAGAGTCTATTTGAGACTATGATCGGTAAGATATTATCTTCTCCTAGAAATGCATATTTAAGATGCTCGGGAAGTGATTTCAACTCCAAATTTGGTGCCTACACAACAAAAGGTAGAAGTTTAGTGTTCATTAGAGACAACAATTCATTAACAGATTCAAAATCATCAAATATCATTTCAGGTTTATCTTCATAAGTCGACTCAAAAGTTTCTTCTACACGGTATTATGTCGACACGATTTACGTTCAAGATTTCACCTAGGTGAATAATAGCGTCGTAAACATTAAACTTCACGATCTCCCCGTCAAATTCCATCGTGAGAGCTCCGCTACGCACGTCGATCTTAGTGCTAGCGGTACTAAGGAAAGGTCGGCCCAGCAAGATGTCTGAAGATCCAGGGTGTTATCCTCTTCCGTTTTTATCACATAAAAGTCTGCAGGGAAGATAAGCCCACTGACTTTCACTAATACGTCCTCGAGGACTCCTTTGGGATGCATAATAGACCTGTCTGCTAACTGAATGATAACACCTGTTTTCATCAAAAAACCTGCGTTAAGTGATTCATAAATAGAAAAAGGCATTACATTTATGGAAGCCCCAAAATCACACATAGCTTTTTTAATTCCTAAGTGGCCTATTTTGCATGGTATTGTGAACATGCCCTTATCTTTGCTTTTTGCTGGCATCTTCCGCTGTAACACTGCGGATACATTCTCACCAATGCTTACCCTTTCATTACCAGTTAATTTTTGCTTGTTGGTGCAAAGCTCTTTAAGGAACTTGGCATACCGTGAAATTTGTTTTATAGCATCCAACAGTGGTATGTTGATCTCGACATTTCTGAATGTTTCGAGGATCTCTTTGTCCTCCTTTCATTTCTGATGTTGGTTCAACCATCCTTGAAATAGAGGTTGAATTTTGGGCAATGGAGGTTTCGTTCAGACCTGATCATCATTCTCGCGCGTCTCTTGGGCAAAATCTTGGCCAAGATTTCTATCAGGAATTGGTTCCAGTTCTCTTCCAGTTCGCAACGTCACTGCATTTACGTTGTCTTAGGTTAGGTTCCGTTTGTGACGATAGCTTCCCTTGAGAGCTCATTTTCTCAATTGATGTGGTCAACTCTATTATAGACGCCTCAGTTTTCTATTGAAAATTAAGCATATTAGCTACTAATTTATTGACCATGGTTTTTAGAGAAGTACCTGAATCTCGTGGCTGTTGTGGAAACCAATTTTGGTATGGCTGGTTATACCGTGGGTTGACCCCATAACTCAAGTTAGGATGGTCTTTCCATGCTGGGTTATAGGTATTAGCGTAGGGGTCATATCGCCTTTGTGGTGGCCCAGGAAAGTTTCCCACAGCATCCAAATGGGCCATAGTATCATCATACAAACTAGGACATGCATCAGTGGTATGTTCAGGTGTTGCACAAATTTCGCATAGTCGAGCTGGTTTTGCTTTTTCTACAATAAGAGAATTCACAATGTTAGTAAGTCTATCAACTTTATCTTCTAAGGTTGAATTACTTAGCGAGTGAACCCTTCTAGTGGGCTCAGGATTGGCTCGGAATTACTGAGTATTTGCAGCCATCGTGGATATCAAGTCCCTTGCTTGTTGGAGAGTCATGTTGACCAATGCTCCTCCACTGGCGGCGTCTACCATATTCATTTCTATGGGTTTCAAGCCTTCATAAAAGTATTGGAGTAGAGACTGTTCCGTTATACCATGTTGTGGGCAACTTGCACATAACTTCTTAAATCACTTCCAATAATCGTAAAGAGACTCTACTTCTTTTTGCCTTATCCCAACGATCTCCCTTCTTAATTCCGCTGAACGCGGTGTTGGAAAAAACCTATTGAGAAACAAACGAGAAAGATCAGTCCAGTTTGTAATAGATCCAATGGGTAGATAAAATAACCATCCCCTAGCAGAAAATGCTAGGGAAAAAGGGAAAGCACACAATTTAATCTAATCCCCTGTTACGCCCTGAGGTTTCATGCTAAGACAAGCCATATGAAACTCTTTCAGATGTTTGTGGGGATTTTCGTTTTGCAACCCATGAAAAGTCGACAGTAACTGGATTAATCCTGACTTTAGTTCAAGATCAGTATCCATAGTAGGATACGTAATGCATAATGGTTGTTGTTCTGCTGGAGCTTAGGCCATTGGCCGGATTATTTGAACCATAGGTTGATGTGCTAGATTTGGGGTTTTTTTTAACCCTAGCGTTAAGCACTTCTTCTGGTGGATCGACTCATATTCTTTTGCTTTCTAGTGTTTGAGTAGGGTTTTCGTTAACCCTAGACACAACCTCGTCGTCTGCTTCTATTTCCGACGGTTGGTTACTCTGAGTCCCTACCACCCCTGACTGCTTTTTTCGTAACTTCGTTTCCTTGCAATTGGCTCTTGCAGTCTTCTCTATTTCTGAATCAAACGCAAGAATACCTAGAGCAGATCTGGTCATAAGAAACAAAAGAAACAAGATTAGTACATTACCAGTCCCCGGCAATGGCACCAAACTTTGATGCGTCGTTGAGAGCACAAAAAATATCCTATCCCTATAAAATAACAAAAAGAATAGTATAAGGGAAGTAGGGTTGTAACATCCCATTTTCAGTGAAATCAGAATAGTGGTTTCGGGACCACAAATTCGAGTCAGAAAGAAAATTTATTTTAATATTATTGCGTGGTCTACATTATGATAGGAAAGACGTAAGAAAATTTTGATAAGAAAATTTTATCGATTTCATGTTTAATTATGGAAAGGACCAAATTGCATAAAATGCAAAAGTTGAATTCTAGTAGCTATAAGTATCAAATATCTATAGAATTCAAAATTTGAGGTCCTTATATAGTAATTAGACCATTAAGAAAAGTTAGTAGATATTTTTGGTGAATCATCCATGGAAAATTAGAAAAAGAAAAGGACTAAATTGGAAAGATAAAATAATAAAAGATGATATTTTAATTAAATAGAAAAATATCATCATTTTATATCATCTTCCCTAAATTAAGACATGGAAACCCTAGGAAAGAGAAAAGTGTCCAAGCAAGCTTAATTGACTCAATTGGGTAAGCATTCTTGTCCTATTTTTAGTAATTTTTATATTTCCAATATCGGAATAGTTTAATCTATCTATTTTGGGGATTAATTTGTAAAGATATCAAAGTATAGAAATTTTTCCATGGATGTAAATGTATAAATTTTGAAATTTATGGTAGAAAATGAAAGGTTGTTGATAGATAAACAACTTTTATAAAGAGATATTTGATGAAATTATCATTTAGGGACTAAATTGAAAAAAATGGTAAAACACATGAAAAATTCTGATTTTTAAGAAAGACATGGGTTGCAAATGTTATATATACAAGTTGATTAGACTTGAAATAAGGATTATATTATATGAATTTCAATTTCCGAGCCTAGGGACAAAATTGAAATTAATTAAAAGTTTTGGGGCAAAATGGTAATTTTGTCTAGGAAATGAATTGAATTCAAATGAGTATGAAATTGATTAAATTGATGTTAAATTTATTTATTTAGATCTAGAAAGACCAAATAAAGAGTTAGATCGAGGAAAAGAAAAGGTGACGGATTAGTAGATTATCATACACGAACAAGTGTTGAGGTAAGTTCGTGTAACTTAATTATGTATATTAATATGTTTGAATCAAATGTTGTATTTGTGTGAATTTCATAAATGTTTAATGTATGAAATTAATCACATTCCCGATATTGCTCGATAAATGATAAGTTTCGTATGAATAATGAAATGTGATGGATATAGTATTTTCCCATATTGATTATAGTCCTACATTTGTTGCGGACATTATAGCTCGGACGAGCAATCCTGTTATAAGCCCTCTCGAGCGTCCTATTATATAGTTCCTGCGAGCATCCTGATCGGTAGTGATCTTGCATGTGTTGCACACTACCGCAGCTCTTTGTGAGCGTCCTGTTATATGATTCAATCGGTTGTGATCCAGCATTTATTGTGGATACAAACGCAGCTCTTCCTGAGCATCCTGATATAGGCTCTTATGAGCTTCTTGACATGGCTCGCTTGAACTCCTTGTTACGCTATCCGGACCTCCCTGATAATAACTCTTCGGAGTTACCTGTTAAGCTCAATGAGCTTCCTAATTAAAACTCTTATGAGTTTCCTGTTTAGTCCGGATAAGCTTCCTATTACATGGCTCAAATGAGCATCCTTATATATGGCTCGAGAGTGTGCTTCTCGATTATGTGCCTTTATGGGTACCCCTGAACATGAGTTGATGGATCATTGATTGTATACCTCAAGTATACTACTTGGGTATCCATCGACATTTTAATAATTCAACGGACAAAACTTCTGTTAAAAGAAAACATGAGATTAAGATGATTGATTATGGAAATATGATATGAAAAACACATGTTTGTGAAAGATATTACATGATGAGCTTGTAACAGCAAAGATATTACATGATAAGCTTGTAACAGCCCAATTTCGGTGAAATCAGAACAATGGTTTCGGGACCACAAATTCGAGCCGAAAATAAAATTTATTTTTATTTTATTTTATGGTCCGTAATATGATAGAAATGTAATGTGAAAATTTTGATAAGAAAATTTTACCGATTATATGCTTAATTACGAGGACTAAATCGCATAAAATGCAAAAGTTGAATTCTAGTAGCTATAAGGATTAAATAGCTATGTAATTCAAAACTTAAGGTCCTTATATGGTAATTACACCATTAAAGAAAAGTATGTAGATATTATGGTGACTCATCCATGGAAATTTAGAAAAAAAGGCAAGGACTACATTGGAAAGTGAAATATTTTAATTAGTTAAAAGATGATAAAAAGAAATATCATCTTATTTTATCATCTTCTTCCCCAAAAATACATAGAAACCCTAGGAGAGAAAGAATAAACTTTCATGGCCAAATTGGGTAAGTTTATTTGTCCCGTTTTTAGTAATTTTGATATTTTTGAAACCGGGATAGCTTAATATATCTATTTAGGGGATTAATTTGAGAAGTTATCAAAGTATGGAAAATGAGTCATGGATGTATATGCTGAAAATTAAAAATTTGTGGTAGAAAATGAAAGGTTGTTGATAGATAAACAACTTTTACAAAGTGATTTTTGATGAAAACATGATTTAGGGACTAAAATATAAAGTTGTGAAAATTGATGAAAAATTCTGAAATTTATAGAAAACATGTGCTGTAAATTTTATGATGAAATTTTGGTTAGGCTTGGAATAGGGAGTAAATTGCACAAATTTCATTTTTCGAGCCTAGGGACGAAATAAGAATTTATGGAAATGTTAGGGGCAAAATGGTAATTTTTCTAGGAGGAAAATTGAGTCCACTTGAATATGAAATATGATAAATTGATGTTAAATTTACTCATATAGATCCGGATAGACCAAATTCAGAGTTAGAACGAGGAAAAGGGGAAAATGTCGGATTAGTAGATTTTATGTACACGAACATTTTTCGAGGTAAGTTCGTGTAACTAAATTGTGTATATTTGTATGCTTGAATTAAATGTTGTGCTTGTGAATTGTATAAATATTATATGTATATGATATTGGAAATATACCTGACGAAGCCCGGTCAACGATAATGCCCGATAAAGGATAAACGATAAAAATGTTACTTTTATGCTTGGAATGAATGTGGAATGTGATCATTTGAATTATATAAATGTTATAGATGTATGAAATAATCACATGCCGGGAAATTCTTGAAAATGTTAAATCTCGTTTGAATAAATGAAAATCGATGGATATGTGATTTCCCGAAATGAATGAGGTCCTGCATTTGTCGCTGATGGGATTTAGCTCGAACGAGTAATCCTATTGACCTTATTTACGAAAGGATTTGGCCCGGACGGGTAATCCTGATATAAGTCCTCTCGAGCATATGTTATGTATTGGATTTAGCCCGGACGGGTAATCCTGATATAAGTCCTCTCGAGCATATGTTATGTATTGGATTTAGCCTGGACGGGTAATCCAGATCAAGCACTTTAGAGCATATGTAATAAAAAGAATTTATCCTGGACTGGTAATCCTAACTAAGCTCTATTGAGTATATATTGTAGACAGGATTTAGCCTAGACAGGTAATCCTGTTGTTTATATATATGTGGCTCGAGAGTGTACTATCTGAAATAGTACCCTATGGGTATCATTGAATATGAACTGACGGATCCTGATTTGTACACCACGAATGTACTACCTGTGTATCCATAGATATTTCAGATAAATTCAATGGGTAAAAGTTCTTAACATGAGAAGATATGAATAAGAAATGAGTTATTACACATATCAGCCTGGAATACGTGAAAATGATGATACTTGATAATTGATTTATGGAAATATGAAATAATAATATTGTACATGGAATTTATTTGATGAATATGTACATCCTTGATTATAGACTTGTATACCTTGAGTGTACTAATCGTGACCTTGATATTTCGAGTAATATGGGTAAAGTTCTGATATGAAATGATTTGAAATCGAGATGAACTATTATGAAATTATACTTGTAATATAAAGAGATGATTTATACATGTTAAATGAATACATGTTGTAGAAAGCGTATGTGCATGGAAACTTGATTATTGTTGAGCCCATATATGTTTGTGATGTTACTATGGAATATATGACTAAAAGGGCAATGAGGATATGTGTAGGGCTTGAGGGAAAATTGATTGAATATGCCTGACATAGTTACCTCAAAATAGAATGAATGGTAAGTTAAGTACCATGTTATACGAACTTACTAAGCATTTTATGCTTACTTAATTTTATTTCCCTATTTTATAGTAAATCGGAAGCTCGTTGGATTGGAAACTTGGTGGAGATAACTCACACTATCCATCGGCCTATTTCGGTGAATATGGTAAAGCAATTATGGTTATAATGCCATGTATAGGTTATATTGGCCATATAGGCATGTAAATGTAAATGATTATTGTAATCTAGCCATTGGAATGGATAGTGATGATTATGTTTTGGTACATGTATTTATATGTTTAAGTTTATCTTATGGAAATAACATAAGTGTTTATTATTGATTGATTGAGAAAGGTTAAACGAGTATGCTTATAAAAGATAAGATTAAAAGCATGAATGCATGTAACAATATATCATGTTAGATGTTACAAAATGCTTGAATTCAATGCTTGGAATGGTTGATATTTGGATGTAAGTTTGGTGCAGGATTTTGGCATGATTTTGGGTGAGAAATGAAGCTAGAATTCGCTTTGTTTTGTCCACACGAGCTGACACACGGGTGTGTGTCTAGACCGTGTGTGACACACGGCTGGGTACATGGTGTGTAGTTAGGCCGTGTGTCTCCTGAACCTTAATTTTGAGAAACAGAATGCTCAGAATTTAGCACACGGGTAAAGACACAGGCGTGTGTCTCAGCCATGTGTGTTACACTGCCTGGAACACGGGCGTGTGTCCTGGCCGTGTGAAACCTGCAGCTAATTTTGAAAGAATTAAATTAACCACACGTCCTAGAACACGACCTTGTGGCATGGCCCTGTGCACATATAACATCCCGGTTTAGGGCCTAGTCAGAATAGTAGTGCGAGACCACAAATTCGAGGGTTATAAATGAGTTTTTGAGGTTTATGCCTTGTATGCATGCTAGTGTGAAAGTTTCATGAAGCAATTTTGTGAAATTGTGGTTGAATTGTCCAAAAAGGACTAAATTGCAAAAGTTGCAAAATGTGTGTTTCTAGAAGCGATATGTGTGAAATAGCTTTAGATTATTATTTAGAGGTCCTTAAATAGCAATTTGTCCAAATTCTAATTTTTGGACAAAATTGGACATGAATGAGTTAAAATTTAAAGTTTATCAAAAAGGGCATTTTGGTCATTTAACAAATAAGTGATTAAAAAGGAGAAAAGATGAAAAAATCATGCTCATCTTCTTCCCCTCATTGCCGAAAATTTGAAGGAAGCCATAGCTAGGGTTCTTCAATTTTTCAAGCTTGCTAGTAAGTGCATCTAGCCTCGTTTTTGAGATTCTTTGTAGTTTTGAAGTCCCGATAGCATGAGTGAGCTATTTTTTGCTATTTGATGAGCTATAAAGGATGTTAAAAAATATGGTCATGTATGACATGCATGTATTTTGTTGTTTTATGGAAGATTAGGAAAGCTTGATGTAGTAGAAACATCTTTTGTTAAGTGATTTTCCATGAAAATGCATGTAGGGACTTGATTGTGAAAATCTTAAGTTTGGTCATACATGTGTGTTTTAGTGAGAATTGATCATAGCTTTAGTTGAATAAGTGGTTTGACTAAGCATGAAAGACTAGAAAGTTGAATAAAAATCACTTTACGAGCCTTTGGGGTTAAAGTGTAAATATGAGAAAGTTGAGGGGCAAAATAGTAATTTTGCTACAGTGTGAGATGTGGGTCAATTTAGTCAATGTATGTATTGAATAAGCTGATTTATTCATTATAGATCAAGAAAGACGAAGCCCGAATCGAAACTGAGGCAAAAGCAAGGTGGTGGACTAAATTGCAAGTCTCAATACTTTTGAGTATCGAGGTAAGTCTATGCATAAATAATGCATTTTTACTTACAATTTGTGAATGCTAAATAGTGTGTAGCATGATCGAGAATGATTGAGAACCTATGTGGTTCAAGTAGAATATGTGAATGGATGAATGATAGAGTAAGTAAATATGTTGATGTGTTGTAATAGTGCAAAAAGGTGGGCTAAGTGCGATACCATCCTAATGCATATTGACGATGAGCTGGCTATGTGCGATGCTATCGTTAGGTATGTTATTTAGTGGGCTATGTGCGAAACCGCTATGAATACCTTGTTGGTAGGCTAAGTGCGATACTACCTTACTAATTGAATGGGGTGGGCTTAGTGCGGAACCACCAAGAGATTTGCTGTGTGGATGTGATAGTGAGTAGATTAGCTGTGTGGATTAGCTATGTGGATTAGCTGTGTGGACTAGCTGTATGGATTAGCTGTGTGGATGTATCATCGAGAAATAATGATGTGTTGTATATTGTGTAAATGTGATGTTGAATGCAGGGGTGTATGTCAATAGTTATGAGTAAGTGACTCATGATGTGTTGGAAATGTGGTAAGGGATAGAAGAGTAAGCATAGTTGTAATTACTTATGTTAGTATAATGCTAATTGTTGCTTAGCTTATACTATATTGCTTAATTATTTATGTGTAAACTTACTAAGCTTAAAGCTTAGTCTCTTTCTTTTCACTTGTCTTATAGAGTAAAAGCGTTGAATCAAGATACGAGGATCAATTGGAAGATCGCCCACACTATCAGCACACTCTGGTACATTAGACTCAATGTTTTGTATATGGCATGTATAGGGGCTAAACAATTTAGTGAATTTTTGGTGTAAATGGCTAAGATGTGTTGGCCTTTAGATGGATAGTGTATTTTGTATAATGCCATGGTTGTTGGCTATTACATTATATGAAAGAAAGATGTAGTTTTCTATGTGAAATTGCACTTCAATTTGAGTTGATTATGGATGTGTTGTATGAGTGCATGTTGTGTAAGCTATAAGGGTGAGAAGAGCTTAGCAAATAGCTTTGTTCTTGGCCATGTGGATAGACACACGGGCGTGTGTCTAGGCCATGTGTGACACACGGTCAGCCCACGGACGTGTGCTTTGGCCGTGCGTCCCCTGCAGGTTGACATATTTTGTTAGAATTGGCCACGAGCTAGACACACGGGTGTGTGTCTAGACTCCAGGCCGTGTGAGGGAAGTCATTGTTTACCACGGTTGGGAAGCACGGGCGTGTGCCTTGGCCGTGGGGCATTGGCAGAATGCTGGGTTTTTAAGCACGGTTTGGGAACATGGGCATGTGTGACTTCACACCAGCGCGTTGTACCTTGCACCCGCGTGTGAGCCTGCTCAAAAGAGAAAATTTTTAAGATTGGAAAAAGTTTTAGTTTAGTCTCGAGAGCCCTCGTGTGTATGAGTGAGGCCTCGTAAGTCGAGAATGAGGTTGTTGAGATGACTTCAGAGAGTAGTTACGACGAGCCTAAGTTGCGATCAAGTGATTTGAGTTTGATAGCGCCTCGGGCCCGATTCCGGCATAGAACCCGGGTAAGGGGTGTTACATTTAGTGGTATCAGAGCTATGGTTTAGTCGGTTCTAGGACTAACGTAGCGGGTGTAAGAGTCTAGCTATACATGCTATAAGTGTACAATGATAGTGTGTGGCTTCTGATAATTTTAAATCTTGATTTATATAGTATATGGATTCTCGACGATCGATCGATGAAGCGAGCCTAGTAATCGCGCCTCGCAAGCAGAGGAACCGTGCCCGTTGAGAGTGGACCCGAGGTCAGGGGTCAAGGGGAAGAGGCACGGGAAGCCTTTCTCCAGATGATGAGTAATTGGTACTCGGACTATGTTCGAGCAAAACCTACTGCTCAACCTCCTCCACCTCCTCCTATACCTCAGCCAAATCCAGTGGCTCCTCAAGGTATGGATGTAGTGAGGATATCGAAACCCCCGGTGGATAAGATTAGGAAACATGGGGCTGAGGAGTTTAGAGCTAAGGTAGATGATGACCCAGAGAGGGTGGAGTTCTGGTTGGAGAACTCGATGAGGGTGTTCGATGAACTCTCATGTACGCCTGAGGAGAGCTTGAAGTGTGCCGTTTCCTTGCTGAGAGATTCGGCATACCATTGGTAGAACACTAACGTTGGTAGTCCCGAGAGAGCGGGTGACGTGGGACTTCTTTCTGGAAGAGTTTCGGAAGAAGTATATAAGCCAGCGATTTACTAATCGGAAAAGGAAGGAATTCCTTGAGTTGAAGCAAGGAAGGATGTCAGTAGCAGAGTATGAGCGTGAGTTTGTTAGGCTTAGCAAATACGCTCAAGAATGTGTATCGACTGAGACCATCTTGTGTAAGAGGTTCAAAGATGGGCTGAATGAGGACATCAAACTCCTAGTGGGAATTTTGGAGTTGAAAGAATCTGTGGCATTAGTTGAGAGGGCAAATAAGGCCGAAGAGTTGAGTTTAAAAAAGAGGAGGGCTGCGAGTGAAGCCCGAGATGCTAGAAAGAGGCCGATGGGCAAGTCGTACCAAGCTCAGTCGAAAAGATCCAAGGAAGTGAATCCTCGGACGACAGTACCAGTGGGTTATTCGCATCGAGACTTGGGCAATACTCATTCAGGTTTGAGAGTCCAAGCTACCTCGATGGAAAGTGTGGGCAATCCGAAGAGTAAACCGGAGTGTCCAAGTTGTGGTAGATATCACACTAGAGAGTGTTGGGGTAACAGTCGAAACTGTTATAAGTGTGGTTCCCCTGACCATTTTATTCGAAACTGCCCCGAGAGGGATGATAAGGAAGAGGGGCAAGAGATGAGACCTAGCGATGTGTCTGCAAGGGGTAGACCACCAAGGAACCCGAGAGGCGGGAATAGTGGTAGAGGTGCGCCCAGAGATTCTGCTGTGAGACCAGAGGGTCGGGCACCTGCGAGGACGTATGCTATTCGCGCTCGTGAAGAAGCATCCACCCCGGATGTGATAACGGGTACATTTTCTCCCTATGACACCTTTGTTATTGCTTTAATAGATCCAGGGTCTACTCATTCTTATATTTGCATGAGATTAGCATCTAGTTTGAGTATGACCGTTGAGTCTATGGACATAGTGGTTAAGGTGTCAAACCCGTTAGGAAAGCATGTGTTAGTGGGCAGAGTGTGTAAGAATTGTCCTTTATTGATTGAGAATCATTGTTTTCCGACAAACCTTATGTTGTTGCCGTTTGATGAGTTTGATTTAATCCTAGGCATGGATTGGTTGACTACCCATAGTGTCTTAGTGAACTGTGGTAGTAAGTTTATTGAATTGAAATGTGAGAGTGGAGATATGGTTCGGGTTGAATCAGGTGGATCGGATAGTCTACCAGTGATGATTTCATCCCTAGTGGCTGAGAAATGTTTAAGAAAAGGATGTGAGTCCTATCTTGCTTTTATGTTGAATACTCGAGAGGTTGGAGTAGAGTTTGAAACAGTGCCAGTGGTATGTGAGTATCCAGATGTATTTCCGGAAGAGTTACCCGGATTACCTCTAGTGAGAGAGGTCAAATTTAGAATTGAGTTGGTTCCGGGAACGGCACCTATTTTAATTGCTCCATATAGAATGGCACCTATAGAGTTGAAAGAACTGAAGGTTCAGTTGCAAGAGTTGACAGATAAGGGTTTTGCAAGATCGAGCTACGCACCGTGGGGTGCTCCGGTTTTGTTTATGAAGAAGAAAGATGGGTCTATGAGGTTGTGTATAGACTATAGACATCTGAACAAGGTGACGGTGAAGAATAAGTACCCTTTACCAAGGATTGATGATCTTTTTGATCAACTTAAGGGAGCTACAGTGTTCTCCAAGATAGACTTAAGGTCTGGTTATTATCAGCTCAGAATAAAAGAGCAAGATGTATTGAAAACTACATTTCGGACAAGGTATGGCCATTATGAGTTTTTGGTTATGCCATTTGGTTTGACGATTGCACCGGCAATTTTTATGGATCTGATGAACCGTGTTTTCAGACCATATGTGGACAAGTTTGTAGTTTTCTTCATTGACGACATATTGATCTATTCACGGGATGAGAATGGCCACGAAGAGCATTTGAGAATTGTCTTGCAAACTTTAAGAGATAAGCAGTTGTATGCTAAGTTTAGCAAGAGTGAGTTTTGGCTCCGAGAGGTCAAATTCTTAGGACACATTGTATCGGGTGGTGGTGTTAGAGTTGACCCAAGTAAGATATCGGCTGTTATGGATTGGAAACCGCCGAGGAGCATGTCAGAAATCAAGAGTTTCTTGGGATTAGCAGGATATTACAGATGTTTCGTAAAGGGGTTCTCCATGATTGCTACTCCGATGACAAAGTTGTTGCATAAAGATGTCAAGTTTGAATGGACTGAGACATGTCAACAGAGCTTCGAGAGACTGAAAACAATGTTGACTGAGGCACCGATTTTGGTTCAACCAGAATCGGGGAAGGAGTTCATGGTTTATAGTGATGCGTCATTTAATGGTCTCGGTTGTGTGTTGATGCAAGAGGGTAAGGTAGTCGCTTACGCCTCGAGGCAGCTAAAACCGTACGGGAAGAATTATCCGACTCATGACTTGGAGTTAGCGGCGATTGTTTTTGCGTTAAAGATTTGGCGACATTACTTGTATGGTGAGAAGTGCCAAATCTTTACGGATCACAAGAGTTTGAATTATTTGATGGATCAGAAGGATCTGAATTTGCGACAGAGACGGTGGCTTGAGTTGTTGAAAGACTATGAGTTAGTCATTGACTACCACCCGGGAAAAGCGAATGTGGTTGCGGATGCCCTGGGTAGGAAATCCTTGTATGCTCTAAGAGTTATGAGCACGAGTTTAGCATTGTCTGACGATGGTGCTATTTTGGCAGAATTGAGAGCTACGCCGCTATTTGTTCAACAAATATGTGAGGCTCAGAGAAATGACAGTGAGATGCAAGCTAAGATAGCTAAGTGCGGATCAGAAAGTGATTCTGATTTTCGAGTGGATTTGAATGGTTGTCTGATGTATCGTGACATAATTTGTGTTCCTAAAGATAAGGAGTTGATTTGAAAGGTTTTGCATGAGGCCCACAGTGGATGCTTGTCAGTACATCTGGGCAGTACAAAAATGTACAACGACCTGAAAAAGTTATATTGGTGGCCGGGTATGAAAAGAGATATTTCAGAGTTTGTGACAAAGTGTCTGATTTGCCAACAGGTGAAGGCTGAGCATCAAGTGCCTTCGGATTGTTTCACCGATAATGGTACCCGAATGGAAGTGGGATCGATTACCATGGATTTTGTAACTGGGTTGCCGATGACTCGAGAAAGAGAGATGCTTTGTGTGGGTTGTTGTGGATAGATTGATGAAGTCGGCTCACTTTATTCCAAAGATGTGTTGATTATTCACCGGACAAGTTAATTTGAGTTGTATGTGGCGTAGATAGTGAGGTTGCATGGTGTGCCTGTGTCTATTATACCGGATAGACATCCGAGGTTTACTTCGAGGTTTTGGAAGAGTTTCCAAGAGGCTTTGGGAACAAAGTTGAATTTTAGTACTGCGTTCCATCCGCAAACCGATGGTCAGCCTGAAAGAGTGATTCAAGTTCTTGAAGATATGCTTCGATGCCGTGTGTTAGAATTCGAAGGTAGTTGGGAGAGATATCTACCTTTGGTCGAATTCGCCTATAACAACAGTTATCAGTCGAGTATACAGATGGCACCGTATGAGGCTTTGTATGGTCGTAAGTGTCAGACTCCTTTGTATTGGACTGAGCTTAGTGAGAAGTGGATCCATGGGGTCGATTTAGTGAAGGAAACCGAAGAGAAGGTGAAAGTAATCCGTAATAGTCTGAGAGCTGCTTCGGACCGACAGAAGTCGTACGCGGATTTGAAAAGAAAAGAAATTGAGTTTGAAGTGGGCGACAAAGTGTTTTTGAAAGTGTCCCCGTGGAAGAAGATTATGAGATTTAGACAAAAAGGGAAATTGAGTCCAAGGTTCATAGGGCCGTATGAGATTACAGATAGAATTGGGCCTGTAGCATACCGGTTGGCTTTGCCGGTAGAGTTGGAAAAGATTCATAATGTGTTTCATGTGTCGATGTTGCGACGGTATCGCTCCGATCCTTCACATGTGATTCCTTCGACGGAAATTGAGATAAGACCGAATATGTCTTATGAAGAGGAGCCGATTAAGATCTTGGCTCGAGAAGTGAAACAACTGAGAAATAAGAGCATAGCACTAGTGAAAGTGTTATGGCAGAAACATGGTGTGGAAGAGGCTACGTGGGAAATGGAAGAAGCTATGAGAGAGCAACATCCAAACCTCTTTACTGGTAAGATTTTCGGGGGCGAAAATCTCTAAAGGGGGAGAGTTGTAACATCCCGTTTTAGGGCCTAGTCAGAATAGAGGTGCGAGACCACAAATTTGAGGGTTATAAATGAGTTTTTGAGGTTTATGCCTTGTATGCATGCTAGTGTGAAAGTTTCATGAAGCAATTTTGTGAAATTGTGGTTGAATTGTCCAAAAAGGACTAAATTGCAAAAGTTGCAAAATGTGTGTTTCTAGAAGCTATATGTGTGAAATAGCTTTAGATTATTAATTAGAGGTCTTTAAATAGCAATTTGTCCAAATTCTAATTTTTAGACAAAATTGGGCATGAATGAGTTAAAATTTAAAGTTTATCAAAAAGGGCATTTTGGTCATTTAACAAATAAGTGATTAAAAAGGAGAAAAGATGACAAAATCATGCTCATCTTCTTCCCCTCATTGCCGAAAATTTGAAGGAAGCCATAGCTAGGGTTCTTCAATTTTTCAAGCTTGCTAGTAAGTGCATCTAGCCTCGTTTTTTATATTCTTTGTATTTTTGAAGTCCCGGTAGCATGAGTGAGCTATTTTTTGCTATTTGATGAGCTATAAAGGATGTTAAAAAATGTGGTCATGTATGACATGCATGTATTTTGTTGTTTTATGGAAGATTATGAAAGCTTGATGTAGTAGAAACATCTTTTGTTAAGTGATTTTCCATGAAAATGCATGTAGGGACTTGATTGTGAAAATCTTAAGTTTGGTCATACATGTGTGTTTTAGTGAGAATTGATGATAGCTTTAGTTGAATAAAAATCACTTTACGAGCCTTTGGGGCTAAAGTGTAAATATGAGAAAGTTTAGAGGTAAAATAGTAATTTTGCTAAAGTATGAGATGTGGGTCAATTTAGTCAATGTATGTATTGAATAAGCTGATTTATTCATTATAGATCAAGAAAGACGAAGCCCGGATCGAAACCGAGGAAAAAGCAAGGTGGTGGACTAAATTGCAAGTCTTAATACTTTTGAGTATCGAGGTAAGTCTATGCATAAATAATGCATTTTTACTTACAATTTGTGAATGCTAAATAGTGTGTAGCATGATCGAGAATGATTGAGAACCTATGTGGTTCAAGTAGAATATGTGAATGGATGAATGATAGAGTAAGTAAATATGTTGATGTGTTGTAATAGTGCAAAAAGGTGGGTTAAGTGCGATACCATCCTAATGCATATTGACGATGAACTGGCTATGTGCGATGCTATCATTAGGTTTGTTATTTAGTGGGCTATGTGCGAAATCGCTATGAATACCTTGTTGGTAGGCTAAGTGCGATACTACCTTACTAATTGAATGGGGTGGGCTTAGTGCGGAACCACCGAGAGATTTGCTGTGTGGATGTGATAGTGAGTAGATTAGCTGTGTGGATTAGCTATGTGGATTAGCTGTGTGGACTAGCTATGTGGATTAGCTGTGTGGATGTATCATCGAGAAATAATGATGTGTTGTATATTGTGTAAATGTGATGTTGAATGCAGGGGTGTATGTCAATAGCTATGAGTAAGTGACTCATGATGTGTTGGAAATGTTGTAAGGGATAGAAGAGTAAGCATAGTTGTGAATTACTTATGTTAGTATAATGCTAATTGTTGCTTAGCTTATACTCTGTTGCTTAATTGTTTATGTGTAAGCTTACTAAGCTCAAAGCTTACTCTCTTTCTTTTTTGTTGTCTTATAGAGTAAAAGTGTTGAATCGATTGAATCGAGATACGAGGATCAATTAGAAGATCGCCCACACTATCAGCACACTGTGGTACATTAGACTCAATGTTTTGTATATGGCATGTATAGGGGCTAGACAAATTAGTGAATTTTTGGTGTAAATGGCTAAGATGTGTTGGCCTTTAGATGGATAGTGTATTTTGTATAATGCCATGGTTGTTGGCTATTACATTATATGAAAGAAAGATTTAGTTTTCTATGTGAAATTGCACTTCAATTTGAGTTGATTATAGATGTGTTGTATGAGTGCATGTTGTGTAAGCTATAAGGGTGGGAAGAGCTTAGCAAATAGCTTTGTTCTTGGCCATGTGGATAGACACACGTGCGTGTGTTTAGGCCATGTATGACACACGGTCAGCCCACGGGCATGTGCTTTGGCCGTGCGTCCCCTGCAGGTTGACATATTAAGTCAGAATTGGCCACAAGCTAGACACACGGGCATGTGTCTAGACTCCAGGCCGTGTGAGGGAAGTCAGTGTTTACCACGGTTGGGAAGCACGGGCGTGTGCCTTGGCCGTGGGGCATTGGCAGAATGCTGGGTTTTTAAGCACGGTTTGGGAACATGGGCGTGTGTGACTTCACACGGCGTGTTGTACCTTACTGCAGGCGTGTGAGCCCTGTTCAAAAGAGAAAATTTTTAAGATTGGAAAAAGTTCCGGTTTAGTCTCGAGAGCCCTCGTGTGTATTAGTGAGGCCTCGTAAGTCAAGAATGAGGTTGTTGAGATGAATTCAGAGAGTAGTTATGACGAGCCTAAGTGGCGATCAAGTGGTTTGGGTTCGGTAGCGCCTCGGGCCCGGTTTCGGCGTAGAACCCGGGTAAGGGGTGTTACAGTACAAGTCAGAGAGTTACACGGGGTCGAACACGACCTGTAGCACAGGCGTGTCCTAGGGTCACACGGGCGTGTCCCTTGGACCACACGGGCGTGTGAGCCCTGAACCTTGGAAAAAGATTTCGATATTTCGTGAAAAATTCTTAGAGTTTCCAATTTAGTCCCGACTCGATTCTAATGCTTATATTGGGCCTCGATGGTCCATTTAAGGGACGTTATGAATAATCTTGGAAAATGAACAGTGATTGACATGATTTATATGAAAATGTTCTTAAAGTTTCGGTAATACTCCCTAACTCTGTTCCGGCGACGGATACGGGTTTGGGGTCTTACAGAGCTCATCTTTGATTTTTGATGTTTACATGATATACCTGACTAACAAGTTTTTTTTGAGATCATATGTGTTTAGGCAAATGGCCATAATGAATTGGATGTATGTTTGTATACTTATTTTGAATCTACTTATTGGTAAGTTAAATTCTTGTTATATGAACTTACTAAGCATTTGAAATACTTACTCGGTTTTCTTTTCTTTGTTTTATAGTGCTCGAAAACTCGTAAAGGTTGGAATCGGTCGGGGCACCATCACACCATCCTCCAGCTCGTTTTGGTATAAATAAGAAACTTACTTTGGTATAATGGCATGTATAGGCTAATGGTAACAAGTAAGAGTATATAAATGTTTTGGCTGTAATTAGCCATTGGAATGGCTAGTGATAACATAGTTAATATATTTATGCATGAAGTTATATTATGCTTGGTATGTGAGTATGCATGGATTAGTAACTTAGATATAACCACACTTGGGTAAGTATATGATTAGAAAAGAGTAAGATGAATACTTGAAAGTATGAGCAAACATGTCAAGTATAAAACTTGAATAATAGCTTGATTTATATGTCTTGGATTCGTTGGTAAACATATATAAATGTTGTTATAGGTTGAAGAAAAATTTGGGTGATAGATAAGGCTAGGAAATGGTCTTTTTTTGTCCACACGAGAAGACACACGAGCGTGTGTCTTGACCGTGTGTGACACACTGCCTAGCACATGGGCGTGTGGTTTGGCCGTATGTCCCCTGCATCTTTTAAATTTAGAAACAGAATGCTCAGAATTGACTACACGGGCAGAGACACGGGCGTGTGTCTTGGCCGTGTGAATCTTGCACCTAATTTTCGAAAATTAAATTGACCATACGGCCTAGTACACAGGCATGTGGCTGGCCGTGTGACCCAAGTCAGAGAGTTATACGAGAAAGGATATAGGCTGGGACACGGTCGTGTGCCTCACATTGAACGCCCACATGGCCTGAGACACGGGCGTGTGTCCTCTGCACCTAAGAAAAATTTTTAGATTTCGCGAAAAATTTTTTGTGATCCTGGTTTAGTCCCAACTCTAATCTAATATGTGTTTTGGGTCTCGAGGATCCATATGAGGGACATTATGATTGTTTTTGATTAATATTTGAAAATGAATAGTAAATGACATGAATTAACTGAAAATAAACTGTAAACTCCGATAATACTCTATAACCCTATTTTGGCGACGGATACGGGTTAGGGGTGTTACATTTATTGGTATCAAAGTTACGGTTTAGTCGATTCTCGGACTAACGTAGCAAGTACGAGTTTAGCTTTACATGCCATTATATAATTTGTGATAGTATGATATCTCCTGACCATTTTAAACATATTTTTCATATAGTAATGTCATCCAATCAAGCTAGAGCTGAATCCGAGGAAGCTGAAAGCATTGCTCAAGCTTTAGTACAAATAGCTGCATCTAATAGTAGTAGAAGGCCCGTATCTCAGGGCCGAGGTGAGGAGGCAAAAGAAGCCTTCTTTCAAATGATGAATGAGTGGTTCACAAAATTTTTGGGAACAAATCCTGTTGTACAACAACCTCTCCCTCCTGCTCCTCAACCGGTTCCTGACATGCCACAAGGTGCTGAACCTATTAGAACTGGTAAGCCTCCGATAGATAAAATTTGTAAGTATGTGGCAGAAGAATTTAGGGCTACTGCCGAGATGATCCAAAAATGGCTGAATTTTGGTTAGGGAATACAATCAGGGTTTTGGATGAATTATCATGCACACCAGCTGAGTGCCTAAAATGTGATGTATCACTGTTGAAAGACATATCTTATTAGTGGTGGAATACCTTGATTTCTGTTGTGCCAAGGGAAAATGTTACATGGGAGTTTTTCTAAATAGAATTCAGAAAGAAGTATATTAGTCAGAGATTTCTGGATCAGAAAAAGAAAGAATTTCTAGAGCTTAAACAAGGAAATACGACTGTATCTGAATACGAGCAGGAATTCGTTCGGTTAAGCAAGTATGCCAGAGAATGGGTTACAACTGAGGCTGATATGTATAAACGTTTTGAAGAAGGATTAAATGAGGACATCAAGTTATTGATTGGAATTCTTGAATTAAGGGAATTTGTAGTGCTGGCTGGTCGGGCACACAAAGCTGAGGAATTAAGCAAAGAGAAGAGACAAGCAGAGAAAGAAGCTCGGATTTCTAGTAAGAGATTTATGGGGAAGTCACAAGCATTTGCTTTAAAGAAATCAAAGAAATACCATAATCGTTCTACCACATTTACGGGGTATTCTGGAAAAGAACGAGGCTCTCAATGTTCTAATTCGAGATCTTTGTCTCCATATGTAACAAGTGTTGGAAGTGTTGGTAACCCCAAATTGAGGTGTAAACATTGTAATAAATATCATTTTGGGGAGTGCCATATGAGAAGAGGAGCCTGCTATAAATATGGTTCTCTTGACTATTTCCTCAAATATTGTCCAGAGAGAATTGAAAAAGGTACTGATTAGACTTCGAAGCCGAGTAACCCAGGCTCGAGAGGTAGACCACCCCGACACCCTGACAATGTTGGTGGTAGCCGAAGTGCTACAAAAGATTCAACAGTTAAATCTGAAGCAAGAAAACCAGCAAGGACATATGCTATACATGCAGGAGAGGGTGCCTCTGCACCAGACGTTATTACTGGTACATTTTCTCTTCTTGATACTGATATTACTGCTTTGATTGATCTTGGTTTAACACATTCACACATATGCACAAATTTAGTGTCTGTTAAAATTTTACCTATTGAGTTCACTGAATTTGTGGTTAAAGTTTCAAACCCCCTGGGCCAGTATGTTATGGTGGATAAAGTTTGTAAAAACTGTCCGTTAATGGTAAAGGGTTATTGTTTCTCGGCTGATTTGATGCTACTGCCTTTTAATGAATTTGATGTAATTTTGGGAATGGACTGGTTAACTCAGCATGAAGCAGTGGTAAATTGTAAACATAAATACATTGTGTTAAAATGTCAGAATGGTAAATTACTCCATGTTGAATCTGATAAATTGGATGGGTTGTCTAATGTGATTTCAACAATATCAGCACAGAAATGTGTCAGAAAAGGGTATGATGCTTATCTTGCATATGTGTTGGATACTAAAGTCTCGGAATCAAAGATTAAATTAGTGCCAGTTGTTTATGAGTTTCCTGATGTGTTTCTAGAGGAGTTACCTGGACTTCCGCCAGTCAGAGAGGTGGAATTTTCTATAGATCTTATTCCTGGAACAACTCCAATATCAATAGCACCTTATAGAATGGTCCCAACGAAATTAAAAGAGTTGAAAGCACAGTTGCAAGAACTTACTGATAAAGGATTTGCTCAACCTAGTCATTCACTTTGGGGTGCACCAGTTCTATTTGTAAAGAAGAAAGATTAATCATTGAGGCTGTATATTGATTACAGGCAGCTCAACAAGGTTACAATCAAGAACAAGTATCCATTGCCTCGAATTGATGACCTGTTTGATCAACTGAAAGGTGCCACTGTGTTCTCTAAAATAGATCTCCGTTCTGGATACTATCAGTTGCTAGTGAAAGACTCAGATGCACCGAAGACAGCTTTCAGAACCAGGTATGGACATTATGAGTTCCTTGTGATGCCGTTTGGTTTAACGAATGCACCTACCATATTTATGGATTTGATGAATAGAATTTTCAGACCGTATTTAGACATATTTGTAGTGGTGTTTATTGATGATATTCTGGTATACTCTCGAGATGAAAATGAACATGCTGATCATTTGAGAATTGTGTTGCAAACTCTGCGTGAGAAACAATTATACGCCAAATTCAATAAATGTGAATTTTGGCTTCGGGAAGTTGGTTTCCTTGGACATATAGTATCTGCTGAAGGCATCAGAGTAGACCCGAATAAAATTTCAGCTATTGTTAACTGGAAACCACCAAAAAATGTGTCTGAAGTCAGAAGTTTTTTGGGATTAGCCGATTATTATCGAAGATTTGTAAAAGGGTTTTCAATGATAGCTTCTCTGATGAATTGATTGTTGCAAAAAGATGTAAAATTCGAGTGGTCTGATAAATGT
The DNA here is from genome assembly GCA_025698515.1 of Gossypium sturtianum. Lineage (NCBI taxonomy): Eukaryota > Viridiplantae > Streptophyta > Magnoliopsida > Malvales > Malvaceae > Gossypium > Gossypium sturtianum. Next base: position 112,217,896 of record CM046952.1, read on the forward strand.
TAGTAGAGTTTTGATAGATTAAATGCCTTGTTGACTGAAGCATCTGTGCTAGTTCAGCCTGAGTCGGGTAAAGAATTTATAATTTACAGTGATACATCATTAAATGGTTTGGGTTTTGTTTTGATGCAAGAAGGTAAAGTAATAGCCTATGCTTCTAGATAGCTAAAACCACATGAAAAGAACTATCCGATACATGATCTAGAATTGGCAGCTATAGTGTTTGCATTGAAAATTTTACGACATTACTTGTTTGGTGAAAAATGTCACATATTCACTAATCATAAGAGTTTGAAGTATCTGATGTCGCAAAAAGACTTGAATCTGATACAGCGTAGATGGCTTGAGTTATTAAAAGATTATGATCTGGTTATTGACTATCATCCGTGAAAAGTTAATGTGGTTACTGATGCTTTAAGCAGACAGTCTTTGTTTGCTTTGCGAGCAATGAATATCCAGTTATCTTTGTTTGATAATGGTTCAATCATAGCTGAGTTAAAAGCTAAACCAATATTCTTGCAACAAATTTGTGAAGCTCAGAAGAGTGATGATTAATTACAAGCTAAACGGGTACAATGTGAGTCAAATTCTGATTCAGAATTTCATATTAGGTCTGATGACTGCTTATTGTTTAGGGGCAGAATATGTGTACTGAAGAATTCAGAACTTGTACAGAGGATTTTGTATGAAGCTCACAATGGTACTACGTCTATTCATTCTGGTAGTAACAAAATGTACAATGATTTGAAAAAGATATACTGGTGGTCAGGAATGAAATGAGATTTTTCTGAATTTGTATCTAAATGTTTGATATGTCAACAAGTAAAAGCTGAACATCAGGTGCCTTCGGGATTATTACAATTAGGTGCCTTCGGGATTATTACAATTAGTTACTATACCGGAGTGGAAATGGGAAAGAGTTACTATGGATTTTTTATCGGGATTACCCTTATCCCAAAAAAGCAAGATGCCATTTGGGTAATATTCGACCACCTAATAAAGTCTACACATTTCATTCCGGTATGTATGGATTTCTCCTTGGATGGATTGGTTGAATTATATGTTTCTGAGATTGTCAGACTGCATGCGGTATGTAACACCCCTAACCCGTATTCATCACCGGAATAGGGTTACGGAGCATTACCAGAATTATTACATAAACAAACATACATTTCTCATACATTTTTCATATCCAAATAAAAAGCATTCACATTCAATCATATTGTCCCTAATACGAACCCTCGAGGATCAAATCATGCATTAAAAGTGGTTCGGGACTAAACCGAGAACTCAAGAAAATTTTTGTGAAAACATAAAATATTTTCAAATAAAGGGGACATATGCCCGTGTGGCCCGGCCGTGTGTCTCACACGGCCAAAGACACGCCCGTGTCACAGACCGTGTCGACATTCGAAATGGGATCATATGGCCATGTCCCAGCCCGTGTCCTACCCCATGTAACTCCCTGACTTAGGTCACACGGCCAACCACACGCCCGTGTGACTAGCCCGTGTACCCTTCAAAATGGCCTCACACCCCCGTGTGCCAGGCAGTGTGCTAGGCCGTGCCAAAACTGTAGGGTATATTGACTTATGCCACACGGCCAAGTCACACACCCGTGTGCTGGGCCATGTGGAGCATATTGACTTGGTTTCTAATAAACATCAAGTGACACACGGTCGTGTCACTTGACCATGTGTCACAAACGGCTGAGACGCACGCCCGTGTCTTTGCCTGTGTGGACAAAAATAGGCTATTTTTCAAGCCATCTTTCTCACTTAAATTTGCATCAACCTAAACAAGTCAAATGGCATATAACATAGCATCAATAGGCATTCAAACCAATCTCAACCAAGCCTAAATCATGCTATACCAATATCAACAACTATAATGCTCATAAGATCATGTTTTGCCAATTCAAAATATACCAATTTCACATTCACAAATCACCTAAACGGTTAAATTCATATGTGCATTATCTTGCCTAAAACCACAAGCAAACCATATCTCAAAATTCAACCATTTAGTACTCAAAATACCAATCCACAACAAGCATTCACATAGCAATTTTTAACCACATAACAAAAGGCCATTTGCACATATATATACATAACCAAATATACCAAAATAAGCCAAATCACATGGCTATACACATAACCAAAACATACTTCATTTACAAGCCAAATCAATTGGTTAAATACATTACCAACATATAGGCCATATTAACCAAAACACCTATACATTCCATATAACCAAGTACACAAGTTCAAAAGTACCAAAATGACAGCTGGATAGTGTGATGAGATCTCTGACGACTCCCAATCCGAGCAGGCTTCGAAATCACTATAAAACACGAAAAAGTAAACAGAGTAAGCTATAAAGCTTAGTAACCTCATATGCTTAATAAGTAAAACTTACCATTCAACTACAATTCAAGTACTTAAACATCACATAATGCAATTCAATTTAAATCCAACAACCTAACACATATTCAATCCAAAGGTTAGACATGAATTTCATCAATTTCTTCGATTCAATGATTGTATAGTTCACGTACATACCTGTACTAATTCGTATCAATTTCAACCTTTAACAGTTTTGCAAATTAATCCTTGGGCTAGCTAGATTAAGTTACAACGACTCTAAAAACATAGAAATCATTAAAAACGGGACAAAAATCACTTAACTAATAGCAAGATGAAGTTTTCAAAAGTTTGAGCATAAAATGGTTTCCCAAAACCTAATTTTCGGTTGATGATGATGAATAAAAGATGATAACATAATTTATTTTATTAGTTTTTATCATTATTTATCTATTTACTTAATTAACCTTAAAAATTAAATCAATTTACAAAATTGTCAAGCCATTATCATCTACTAACATACTAATGGTCTAATTACCACTTAAGGACCACCACTTTAAAGTTCTATAGCTATTAGACACCTTTAGCTAATAGAACTCAATTTTTATACTTTACGCGATTTAGTCCTTTTTATCAAATTAAGCACTCAAATGATAAAATTTCTTAACGAAAATTTCATACAATCATACTATCATGCTGTAGACCTAAAAATAATAATAATAATAATAAAATAAATATTTCAACCTCGAATTTGTGGTTTCAAAATCACTGTTCCGATTTGACTAAAAACGGGCTGTTACAACTCTCCCCCCTTAGGAATTTTTGTTCCCAAAAATCTTACCAGAAAATAGGTTAGGGTACTGTTTTCTCATAGCTTCTTTGGGTTCCTACGTAGCCTCTTCAACACCGTGACGTTTCCAAAGTACATTCACTAAAGCTATGCTTTTATTTCTCAACTCTTTAATCTCTCGAGCCAGTACTCTGATCGGTTCTTAGGGTACTGTTTTCTCATAGCTTTTATTTCAGGCTGAATTTCAACTTTTGTTGGAGAAATTACTTGTGACGGATCTGATCTATATCGACGTTACATTGACACATGAAACACATTATGGATCTTTTCTAATTCTGAAGGTAAAGCTAGCTGATATGCCACTAGCCCTATTCTTTTGATAACCTCATACGGCCCAATAAGTTGTGGACTCAATTTTCCTTCGCGACCAAATCGAAGAATCTTCTTCTATAGTGATACTTTTAGAAACACTCTGTCGCCAATTTGAAATTCAATGTCTTTATGTTTCAAATCTGCATACGATTTCTGTTGATCTGAAGCTACTTTCAAACTATCGCGAAATACTTTCAGTTTCTCTTCGGTCTCTCTAATCAAATCAACCCCGTGAATCTTTTTCTCACTAAGCTCAGTCCAGTACAATTGAGTTCGGCATTTACGACCATATAAAGCTTCATAGGGTGCCATCTTTATGCTCGATTGAAAACTATTGTTATACGCGAATTCAACCAACGGTAAATATTTTTCCCAGTTGCCTTCAAACTCTAAAACACAACAACGAAGCATATCTTCGAGAATCTGTATAATTCTCTCGAACTGACCATCAGTTTGGGGATGAAATGCAGTACTAAAGTACAATTGCGTACCCAAAGCTTCTTGCAATTTCTTCCAAAATCGCGACGTAAACCTCGGATCTCTATCTGAAATAATTGAGACTGGCACCCCGTGCAATCTAACAATCTCAGAGATGTTGTAACACCCATCACCCATATTCACAGTCAGAATAGGGTTACGAGGTATTACCGATCAATCAACATCATTTAACATACATAATTCATACATTTACACGTTCATACTCAAATGCCATTCAATCATATTCATATTTTCCCTTATGAGGGCTTACGAGGCCTTAAACATGCTTTAGAAGTGGTTCGGGACTAAACTGATAACATATAAAATTCTCGGAAAACTTAGAAAATTTTCAAACAAACAAGGGTCACACGCCCGTGTGAACGGGCCGTGTGCCTCACACGGTTCCAGACACGCCCGTGTCTCAGGCCGTGTGAAAACAGGGCATACATACTGGCTTGGGTCACACGACTGACCACACGCCTGTGTGTCTAGCCTGTGTGCCCTTCGAAATGGCCACACACACCCATGTGCCAGGCCGTGCGCTAGGTCATGCCAATCTTGTAGGGTATATTGACTTATGCAACACGGCCAAGTCACACGCCCGTGTGCTAGGCCGTGTGCCATTTAGGGGTATATTGACTTGTGCCACCGCGGCGGTCCTGCGCTTGCAGTGTGAGGCCGTGTGGAGCATATTGACTTCAATTCAATTTCAACACTAGGGGACACACGGCCATGTAGCATGACTGTGTGTCGCACATGGCTGAGACACATGCCCGTGTCTTTGCCCGTGTGGACAAAAATAGGGCATTTGCAAGGCCAATTTGCCACCCTTTCTCATGCTCACCTAAACAACCAAATTGGTACCATTTCATCATACAATAGGCAGCCAAAATCATCATCAATATACACAATTTATACCATATCCATTTCAACCAAAATTAATGCCAAATCAATACGAATTACCCATTCAACTCTTATATCATTATGTATCAATTCACAAGCACTTAACTACTCAAACTAACAACTTCAATCACACCTTATAGATCAATTTTCAAATTCAAAATATAACCATAACTACATTCTTGCCAAACATAACAAAATGAGCCATTACTCATGACTATATATACACACTAAAACATATACAATTTATAAGCCAAATCTCATGGCTATTATCACAACAAAAATACCACATCTAGCCTATACATGCCATATACCATATGTACAATTCAAAAGTACCAACTTAGATGTCTGATAGTGCGATGATGTTCCCAACGACTCCCGGATCCGAGCTAGCCTTGATTCTCTATAAAACATAGGAAAATAAACACAAAGTAAGCTTCATAGCTTAGTAAGCTCGTAAGTGAGTAATTCAATACATCACTTAAATGTAATTCTACCAATTACATATAACAAAATTATAAACACATTACTACAAACCTTTTTCATGTCTCAAAACATGATCAAATATAAACTCAACGAACTTTCTTTATTTCATACTCGAATAGGTTCCGTACATACCTGTAATGTCTCGTACTAACCTCTTTCTCATTCACATTATTCTTTTACCCGTTGAACCATTCGGAATAGAAATTGGATACTCAAGAATCTCAATCGATAAGTACCTATACCATGGCCCGAAGCCAAATTAAGGTATCTTATCTCGGAGTACCTATACCATGGCCCGTAGCCAAATCTAGGTAACTCCTTCCCGACCATGGCCCGCAGCCAAATCAAGTTATCACTCGCACCCGTAGTGCTGATATTGTGGCCCGAAGCCAACACATAACCTAATGACATGTCACTAGCATCCTAAATTATTCCTAAGGTTCAACCGCGAAGTTTCACTTATCGATTTCATGGTCGAACACATCTGTAAAGTCGTATTCACAATTCAAACATTACTTATAACCTCATAATCATAGTTTATGCAATATCAAAGCATTTAACATTCATTTATAATAAAATTACCATATACGAACTTACCTCGTACTCAAAATTGACGAATCGGATCGATTACTCGATAACTTTGCCTTTCCATCGATCTAATTCTGGATTCCTCTTTTCTTGATCTATATGTATTCAAAATTAACTCATTTAATCACCTACTCATTCAATATAATCCTTAAACACATATTTGGGCATTTTTTCACATTAGCCCCTAAACTTTCACATTTATTCAATTTAGTCCCTATTTCACAAATACACAAAATTCACAAAAATCAAATTAACCCATGCTTGGCTGAATTACACATAGGTCCCTAGCAGCCCAAAACTTTCATTTATTTCACATTTTAACCACAATTTTCACATTTTACAAATTAGTCCCTTTTTGACATTTTTGTCAAAAATCACTTTACAAAACATTTAAATCTATCAACAAAAGTCATTTTTCATTATCAAACATTCAAAAGCTCAAATATTCATCAATGGAACTTCACAAAATCATGAACAAATTCAAAAATTAAGGTACAGGCTAGCTATAATACAAAGCAACGATTACAAAAACATAGAAATCATCAAAAACTGAGCTAAAACTGTACCTCAATCAAGCTATGAATGTGCCGAATGGAAAACCTAATCCCTTAGTTCTCTTCTTCTCTAATTTTGGTTCAAAAAGATGATGATGAAGCCAAATTTTTATTTTGTTTTATTTATTATAACATAATTACTAATTTACCATAATATCCTTTAATATAAACCATTAAAAATCATTTATGCATGCCTATCTTTGTCCACTCACCCTTTTAATGGTCTATTGACAACATAAGGACCTTAAAATTAATAAGCCATAGTAATTAAACACCTTTAGCAAGTAGAATGCAACTTTTGCATTTTATGCAATTTAGTATTTTTTTCTCAAATTGAGCTATTAAACGATAAAATTAGCTCACGAAATTTTTACACATATCAAATAACATACTGTAAACACCAAAAATAATATTAAAATAATTTTATGACATCGGATTTGTGGTTTCAAAACCACTATTCTGATGTAGCTAAAATCGGGCTGTTACAAATGTACAATTCAGCTAATCTATCGAGTGAAAAGTCTGTACGTACCGGAATGAAATGTGCAGATTTCGTCAGTCGATCAACAACAACCCAAATAGAATCTTTCTTTTTCAGAGATAGGGGTAATCCTGATACGAAATCTATCGTAACTCTATCCCATTTCCACTCTGGTATCATCACTAGCTGTAGTAGTCTCGAAGGCACTTGATGTTCAGCTTTAACTTGTTGACAAACCAAGCATCTCAATACAAATTCTGAAATGTCTCGTTTCATGCCCGACCACCAGTACAATTGTTTCAAATCATTGTACATCTTAGTACTCCCCGGATGAATAGATAAACAACCACTATGTGCTTCATGTAGAATTTTCTGAATAAGCTCAGAATTCTTCAGTACATAATTTCTACCTCGGAACAGTAAACAATTATTGGATCCAATCTGATATTTTGAATCAGTAGTCAACTCACATTGTAATGTTTTAGCTTGTAACTCATTATCACATATCTGAGCCTCACGAATTTGCTGAAGAAACATCGGTTTAGCTTTTAACTCAGCTAAAATCAAACCATCATCAGATAAGGTTAACTGTGTGTTCATCACCCGCAAAGAAAATAAATATTTTCTACTCAGAGCATCTACGACTACATTCTCTTTCCTTGGATGATAATTGTAACATCCTAAAATAGGGCCTATGCATTTTCGGTTTAATTGTATGAAGTGACATGTTTTAAGTATTATGAATAAATTTTGAATATTTTTGGAAACCCGGAAATGAGTGAAAATAAGTTAGAAATGAACATTTTTGGAAACTAGGAAATGTAAGGAAAATGGAAAGTGAACATTTTTGGAAACTTGGAAATGTAAGGAAATGTCAAGTTTACAGAGCCGATCGAAAATTTTTGGAAACTTAGAAATGACCTAGAAATGACGAGTTTTAAGGTTTAAAAGGGGAAATTAAGGCAAGGTGGCCTTAAAAGAAAAAGTTTGTGAAATTTGACACACAAACAGGCTTGGAAAAGTGGTCCAGAAGATGCCACTTAGGGCCTATGGAAATGGCGCCATATGCAAGAGGAATAGGCCTAAGTTCGAGTCACATGGGAAGCAAATAAAAGAAATTTTATTTTGCTACAAGGAGCAGAGAGGTGGACGGCACATGGCTATAAATTAGAGCTTTTATTATTTTATAAATAGTGGATAAATAAGGGATTTATTTATCATTATTTTCAAGAGATAATTGTTGGATTAAATTCTTTTAATTTGAATAAAGAGATAAAGAGGAAAATAAGGGAGAAGTGATGGCCAAGTAAGGGACTTTGAGTTTAATAATTTCGGCTAAGTAAGGATAGTTGCTTTGAATTATCTTTTATTTTAAGTGATAATTAAAGGATAAAGTTATCGATAGAGGAGTGGTGGCCAAGTAAGGGACTCCTTAGATGATAATTTCGGCTATAAAAGGAAGGAAGGAGGGCTACTCATCAATTTGTGCTTCCTACTTTCTCTGCCGAATTCTTAGTGCTCTCTTCTCTTCTTTTCTTTATTTTATTTTTGCCAAGCCGAAATACCTTGTGTTCTAGCCGAATCCTCCATCTTTATTCTTCCTTCTCTTTTCTTTCTAATCCTCCAAAAGCCGAAAGTTGTGAGATCATCATCTAGCCATAGCCGAATCTCTGAAGGTTGAAGTGAAGGTGCAATCGATTTCTTCAAGTAAGGGTAAGATCTCATTCGGTTTCATCCTTTTTGCTTAAGATTTGCCGAAATCTAGGACTAACCCCATTAATATCTTGTTGCCAAACTTTGAAGAGATCTTTCGGGATTTACTAAGTGTCGACTACAAGGAAGGAGAAGTTCTTTTCCCGAAGGTACACCATAGGCCACGTGTTCCCTAGTTATTCGGTGAGTTTCGGGATTTAAAATCTACAAGGTAAGAATACTAATCCTACTAGGATTTGGAGTTTTGGCCGAATGGCTTTTTATTAAGGTAATAAGTGATAAATCAATGTAGGAATTAAGGATCTAAGCATTAGATCAAGCTTTTCGATCTCAAGGAAATTTTAAGCGAATCAGTGTGTACCCCACACTAATTCTTAATATGTTTTATGGCTGTGTTTAATTAAAATATGTGATATTAAGAATATGAAAGTGGCTAAGGTACCATGTTAGGGTACTAAGTACTCAGGTACGTTTCCTACTTCTATTAGGATTACGAAATATGTTATATTTAACATGTGAAATATGATAAGAATGTGAATTTTAAGTATGATATGCATGATATGAATAATATGGGTCATTCGGGATATATGAAAAAGGGGAAGTGAATGTGATGACTACGGTCTCACTATCCAATGTGGTGACTTCGGTCACATTATCTGAATGTGGTAACTTCGGTTACATTATCTGAATGTGGTGTCTCATGACACAATTATCTCAGTGGCTATGCCACAAAATTTTATATGGGCGATGAGCACGCATTGCGCAGTGGATCGCCTTGATGGTGTGTAGCGGATGGAGGGTCGACTTAGTAGTCCCCACGGTGTGGTGGCGGTGCACGGGGTGTGTAGCGGATGGACAACTAGGTTTGGGTTTGGGAATGCATCATAACTGTATTCTATGTTTTGAATGTGTAATATGTGATATGCCCGATTCTATTATGATTTAGTGTCGTGTACACATTGAGTCTGTTTGACTCACCCCGTTGGGAACATTTTTCGGTGATGAATAGTGTGATGGACCTGGACTACAGAACTTGTGGTGGCCATGCTCAACATGAAGTTTATATTTTTGAGGACTCTTGAATTTATTTTAGTACTTTGAATTATTTTGGGAATTATTTGATGTAATAAGGCCATAAGGCCATAGTTGAATTACTTTACACTTATTTTTATTTATTATGATTATGAATTTTATCTATTAAAATTTAATTAAAATTTCTTTTAAACTAAACCCTAAATATTTTGTCACTTAAGATAAAAGGGATTTCAATATAAAACGAACCTGTTTTCAACACAAGCCCAACCCAAAACAATATTTTTCTTAAAATCACACAAGTTTTCCTAAGAACAAAAGAATTTTGAACCGGTTTACTTGAGGAACATACCAAATCTGGTCAAAGCTCGTGGGCCGGGTTTGGGGTGTTTCAATAATCAATCACTAACTCATAATCTTTCAACAACTTGAGCCATCTTCGTTGTCGCAAATTCAAATCTTTATGAGACATTAAATATTTCAAACTCTTATGGTCGGTAAAAATATGACATTTTTCACCGAACAAATGATGTCGCCAAATTTTCAATACGAAAACAATAGCATCCAACTCTAAGTCGTGCGTCGGATAATTCTTTTCATGAAGCTTCAATTATCTGGAAGCGTAAGCTATCACTTTGCCTTCTTGCATTAATACACATCCCAAACCATTCAATGACGCATCAATGAAAATCACAAACTCTTTACCCGGCTCAGGTTGAACTAAAACTGGTGTTTCAGTTAACAGTGTTTTCAACTGTTCAAAACTCTATTGGCATTTCTCAAACCACTCAAATTTCACATATTTCTGTAACAATCGAGTCATCGATGTATCAATCATCGAAAAACCTTTTACAAAACGCCAATAGTAGCCAGCTAATCCCAGAACACTTCTGACTTCAGATACGTTTCTTGGTGGTTTCCAGTCAACAACTGCTGAAATCTTACTCGGATCAACTCGGATGTCTTCCGCCGAAACAATATATCCCAAAAATCCAACCTCTCGGAGCCAAAACTCGCATTTACTGAATTTAGCAAATAGTTGCTTATCTCTCAATGTTTGTAATGCAATCCTCAAATGTTCCGCATGCTCAGATTCATCTAGAGAATAGATCAGAATGTCATCAATGAATACAACAACAAATTTGTCCAAATAAGGTTTGAAAATTCTTTTCATCAAGTCCATAAAAACTACAGGAGCGTTAGTTAATCCGAATGGCATAACAAGAAATTCATAATTCCCGTACCTTGTTCTGAGTGCAGTTTTTGGCACATCCTGTAACACCCCTAACCCATTGTAACTCCCCAAATCGAGCCCTGACATTATGGCTGAATCTGGCGGCGTCACATTGAAGGGTGAATCGTAAAATCCGAATTTGAGGAGTTCTTAGTTTAAAACATTTGCCAGTGATAACTTAAAGTTATGTTCAAATTATTTTGGGTATATTAGGGTTTGATTAAAAACTTTATGTAGGAATCTCTAAACTTGCTACTTCAACTTCAAAATACAGCGGAAGCTTTTCTTTGAAAAGGTTTGTGTACTTACGATTGGTTTGTAAAATGTTGTTTTCTTTTTTTAAAACCCGAGACCTAAAACTAGAAGTTATGCAATCAACACAATTAAATCCCAAAATTTAAAACACAACCAGAGAAAGGCCTTATTACAACAAAACCCAAATTAAAGAAAACATAACTAAAAAATAAAAGTAAATTAAAAACACAGAAATGCAACTGTTCGTAGTATGGCCACCTCCGAGTCCCCCAGTACGTCGAACCGTCTCAGTAGGGATTAACTGAAAAATTAAAAAGAGGGGTGAGTTTGCGAAAACTCAGTGTGTACAACCCCAACAATCAAATAACATACATCACATCTATCTGGGCCTAAGCCCATTATAGTAACGGTGGCAATTGGGCCTTAGCCCCCATCAGCCTCGGTTGGGCCTGAGCCCATATCAAATGACACATATCACATCTATTTGGGCCTAAGCCCATCTCATTATCAGAATCAGTATATGCAATGCATAAATACCCAAACCAACCCTGCACTCCGTCTCCTGTCCAACCCTAGACTCCTGTGGGGATTAAATCGACCCACCCATCCCTACACTCCTTATGTAGCATCGGTTGCAGCACTAACCAATATTGCAGCAGAGCTACCAATCACATAATCAGCTTAAAGCCATCAGTGGGTCCACAGTCGTCTCGCGTGACCCGTGCAACCCTCACATATCAATCACTTCCTCCAATACAAGATCCCATCCCCATGCAACAAAATATCACATATGAATGCGAACATATCATCAAATGGCATACAAGATCAGTCATGTATCATATAGGGGTATTTTAGACATTTTGCCATTCAAGGGCATAACGGTCATTTCTCACATTGGGGTCCAAGTATGTGTATCAACTTATCAGTAGGTCCACAGTCGATCCGCGTGACTTGTGCAACCTTTAGCCATCAAAAGGTATAGTTGGGCCCAAAGCCCAAAGTATTTCCCAAGTGGGGCCCACATGCTCATGTGGCCCGCTAATCCCAAAACTGCCCTTAGCCATGTGAACGACATGGTCGAGCTCATTATTTCACATAAGTTCATGAAATTGGCCCTTGTGGGGCCCGCGAGCCCATTGGGCCCACACAGCCCATTTCGACCCATTTGTCCCAAAAGCGGCCCAAGACCATAAGACTGCTTATGGTGGCCTCCGTCATTGTATCGACTTTCCCACACAAGTGTTCGTGCGCTCGTATGGTAACCGTTGTCGTATTTTTAGCTTTTCAGCATTTTGGCATTTCGAGATTTCGGCATTTGCCTATCTACAATTGGAGTGGTGTGTGTACACACCTTGATTACGAAGCGCGTTTCGAATCCCTAGCACCGAACCTACAATATTCAAGACTAACAGTTAGCCATTCAATCAGTATAATTATCCTCATTTTCCAAAAGCCGAAACCACACCATCACTTACCTTAATCGACTGAGCTTTATTAAATCCTCACTAATCGTTAGCAACGATTAACTCGTTGTCGAGATCTGCGTTACCCAAAAACCTTATTAACAAGGATTTGCATAATATGTGGTTTACAACCACATTTGATAACCTTTAATACCATCAAAAGCATTCAGCCTCAACTAAAAAGTAAGGCAAGAACACTTACTATGATAAAAAACTGAGAATATGCTTTCAACTGCCTCTGAACACGAGCCCCCCTTTTACTCCTTGAGAACACTTATGTACACCCAACATCGCACTTTGAGAAAGAGTGAAGATTCGGCCAAAAGAAAGAAAGCCAGAGTAGAAACATGGCGACCTTATTAACCAAGAACCACTTAAACAGAGTCAAGAATACTTACACACACTTCGGCTACAAGGAGTAGAAAATGAAAGTGCAACCCGAACAATCGAAACAAATCCCCACGTCGAACCCTTTTGTTTAAGGAACGAATGCTAGTAATTGGAAGAAGAGAATATGTGAGAGAATCAGCCTAGTCAAAGAAAATGGATGAGAAACACAGTAAAAAGGTTTGGTTATGGCACAAACCGATTGAAGAAGAGGATAGTAGAGATGAAGAAAAAAAACAATATTCGGCACAAGGAAGAAGCAAAGAGAGGGAGGTGCAATCGGCCAACTGAGAGAAAAAAGACTCACAAAAGCCGAAAAGTGAACCAAATTCCCCCCTTGCCGAAATTCTATGCATACCTAGTGTCTCATTTCGGCTTCAACTTCCCAACAACTCAATCCCCTTGATTTTCTCCCCTTATCACTCCATCATCCACTCCTTAAATCACTCCCTTGACCGATTCAAACTCTTTCTCCACCAGAGATCCATTCCAACTCAACTACTAGCTCAGCAAAGGAGTAAAATAAATGCTCCTTTGAGCAGGGAGTGACTCGAACCTAGTCCCCCTTTAGACAGAGAACACGCCACCGACCACCACACCCCAGGCGCCCCTTTTGTCATATTTTACCCATAAAAAATAAGAAGCATACAACCTAGAGTCAGGGTTCCCTTAGTGCTAAAAACAAAAATTTCCCATGTGTCTAGGCTTGAACCCAGTACTTCATAGAAACCTCCAAACACTTTAAAATCACTAATCCAGCAGTACTAACCTACATTTCATGCCACAACACACAGAATTTAAAAGCTCAGATTTTTGGGGCGTTACAACTCTACCCCTAAAAGAAATTTCGGCCTCGAAATTTACCTGGTTAGAAAAAGTGAGGGTATTACTGTCGCATCACCTCCTCTGATTCCCACATTGCTTTCTTTGAACCATGATTATGACATAACACTTTCACTAGTGGGACCGACTTTTTACGCAAGACCTTAACATCACGATCCACAATCTGCACTAGCTCCTCCTCGAAGGTCAGATCAGGTCTAATTTGGATCTCCTCAACTAGCACAATATGCGAAGGGTCAGAACGGTATCGCCTTAGCATGGAAACTTGGAACACATTGTGGATCTGGTTCAACTCTGGAGGCAATTCAAGCTGATAGGCAACCGGTCCTACACGCTTCAGTATATGGTATGGCCCAATGAATCTAGGGCTTAAATTACCCTTACGACCAAACCTTAGTACCTTCTTCCATGGGGAGACCTTAAGGAACACGAAGTCCCCCACAGAGTACTCAATCTCTCGGTGTTTAAGATCGGTATATGACTTCTGCCTATCAGATGCTTCCTTCAATCGGTCCCAAATCAGTTTCACCTTATCCTCAGTATCAGTAACTAATTCTGGCCCCAGAACTTGCCGCTCGCCTAACTCAGTCCAACACGTAGGGGTACGACACCTACGACCATATAACGCCTCATACGGTGCCATCTATATGCTTGATTGGTAACTATTATTATATGCAAACTCTGTTAGCGGCAAGTAATCTTCCCAACTACCTCGAAAGTCCATTACACAGCTTCTGAGCATGTCTTCCAATATCTGGATCACCCTCTCCGATTGACCATCAGTCTGAGGTGGAACGCAGTACTGAAATCCAACCTTGTACCCAGTGCCTCGTCCAATTTCTTCCAAAATTGAGACGTGAAACGAGGATCTCTATCAGATATTATAGAGACCGGTACCCCATGCAGTCTTACAATTTCGGCCACATATAACTTAGCCAGCTTCTATAATGAGTAATCAGTTTGGACCAGTATAAAATGGGCAGACTTAGTTAACCGATCCATAATAACCCATATCGAATCTTTCTTAGTAGGCTCCAGGGGCAGCCCACTAACAAAATCCATAGTTACCCTCTCCCACTTCCAAAGTGGAATCTTAATTGGCTGAAGAAATCCTGAAGGTAACTGATGTTCTGCCTTGACTTGCTGGCATGTCAAACACTTATTCACGAACTCAGTAACCTCGCGCTTAAGTACCAGCCACCAGTAAAGTTCACAGAGATCTCGGTACATCTTGTTCCCATCGGGATGCATAGCATAAGGACTACTATGCGCTTCTCGCAGTATAGACTGTCTTAAATCAGTATCCCTTGGTATACAAACTCTCCTACAGAAACACAGTACCCCTTCACTATTCAATCCAAAGTCTGAAGTTTCCCCACTCTTAACCTGTTGGAATCGGGGACCCAAAGTCTCATCTAACAACTGTTTATCTTTAATCTGCTCAATCCACAACGGCTTAACTTGAAGCTCAGCCAGCAGACTACCATCGTTAAACAAACTCAAGCGGGTGAACATAGCTCATAAATCAGACATAGCCCTACGGCTCAGTGCGTCAGCTACAACATTCGCTTTACCTGGGTGATATTCAATCGTGCAATATTAATCTTTAAGCAGCTCGATCCATCTATGCTACCTAAGGTTCAACTCCTTCTGAGTAAGGAGGTATTTAAGACTTTTGTGGCCCATATAAATTATGCACTTTTCTCCATACAGGTAATGTCTCCAAATTTTTAGTGCAAATACCACCACAGCCAATTCCAAGTCATGGGTTGGGTAATTTGCCTCGTGAGTCTTAAGCTGGCGTGACGCATACGCGACTACTTTACCCTCTTGCATCAATACATAGCCCAAACCAACGTGTGATGCATCACTGTAGATCGTAAACTCTTTCCCAGGCTCTGGCTGAATCAAGACAGGGGCCTCCGTCAAAACCTTCTTAAGTTTCTCAAAGCTTTCTTGCTGCTTATCAGTTCACTTAAACGGTACCCCTTTACGCAGTAACTTAGTCAAAGGAGCAGCTATCAACGAAAAACCTTCAACAAACTGTCTATAATACCCTGCCAGACCCAGAAAACTTCGAATCTCGGACACTGTCTTAGGTGGTTTCCAATCCAACACAACTTCAATTTTTCGAGGATCAACCCTAATCCCCTTAGCCGAAACCACATGACCCAGAAAAGCAACTTCCCTTAACCAGAACTCGCACTTGCTGAATTTGGCATACAATCGCTTTTCCCTCAAAATCTGTAGAACAACACAGAGGTGTTCATCATGCTCCTCTTCGATTTTCGAATACACCAGGATATCATCTATAAATACTACCACGAATCGATCTAGATAGGGTTGGAACACTCGGTTCATGAGGTCCATAAAAGCGGCTGGTGCATTCGTTAGCCCAAATGGCATCACCAGAAACTCGTAGTGACCATAACGAGTTCTAAATGCTGTCTTGTAAACATCCTCCTCCTTAACCCTCAGTTGATGGTACCCTGAACGGAGATCAATTTTTGAGAAAACCACGGCTCCTCAGAGCTGATCGAAAAGATCGTCTATCCTCGGCAGTGGGTACTTGTTCTTGATGGTCAGCTTATTTAATTGTCGATAGTCGATGTACATTCACATAGACCCATCATTCGTTTTCACAAATAACACCGGTGCTCCCCACGGAGACACACTTGGTCGAATGAATCCTCGGTCCAGTAACTCCTGAATTTGAGCTTTAAGTTCCACCAGCTCCTTCGGTGCCATTCTGTAAGGGGCGATGGACATCGGAGCTGTACCAGGTAAAAGCTAGATTCCAAATTCAACTTCTCAATTGGGAGGTAACCCAGGTAGCTCATCGGGAAAGACATCCAGAAATTCTTTAACCGTTCTTAAATTCTTGACAGTAGGACCTTTAGAATCTGAATTACTAATGTAGGCTAAATACACCTCGCAGCCCTTGCGAAACAACTTCTCGGCCCTTAGTGTAGAAATTACATTCGATAAATAATCCCGACATTCCTCGATCACCACTACCTCCTCATCCTCTGTAGTTCTCAATACCATGCATTTTGTAGCACAATCCAGAGTTGCCCGATGTTTCACCAGCCAATCCATGCCCAAGATTAAATCAAATTCGCCAAAAGGCAATTCCATCAAATTTGCCAAAAAGGTGACCCCTTGGACCATTAAAGGCACATCCTTAAATAGCTTATTCACTTTCATTGACTGCCCTAGAGGACTCAACACAGTGACTTCATTTACAGCAATTTCAAACATAACACCCCAAAGTCTCAATCATAGTGCATGTAATGCACGAATGAGTAGATCCAATGTTAATCAGTGCAGTATAAGGTACTTCATGAATAAAAAATGTACCGGTTATCACATCTGGGGCGTCTCCGTCCTCTCGGTGACGAGCAGCATAGACCAGGGCTGGCTGCCTCGCCTCGGTATGTCCTGCACCTCTGCCCGGTGCTCCACGGCCACGTCCCAAACCGTTTCCACCTCTGACTTGACAACGGCCTCTAGGCAGCTGCTGACCACCCCTCGGCTGCTGCACATTACCCCTACCAATAGCTTGCATATGAACCAGTCTTCTGGGACATTCCCTGATACGGTAACCCAGACAGGCTCCCGTCCTCCTCCAGCACTCACCCACATAGCCTTTTCCACAAACAGCACAAGGTGGTAACCCAGTAGTAGCAACAGAGGGCCCAGCTCTGGTTGGCCCATCCACTCTGGCACTTTTCTTAGGCCTCTGCACAAAATCGGAAGGCTCTGAATCCCTTTTATTTTTGCCCCTTTCTTTTTCCCGGTTTAGGCGCTCAGTGCGCTTCACATCCTCAGCGATTTTTGTTTCTCCACTAATGCTGCAAAATCTCGCTCCCTTTGTGGAGCTATCAATACCCGAAGACTATCTCTGAGGCCGTCTTCAAACCGCACACTACATTCATAAATTTTTGCCACCATCCCTTTAGCATATCGACTAAGTCTTAGGAACTCCGCCTCGTACTTTGCCATAGACCTATCCCCTTGAGTCAAATTCAAGAATTCTCTCCTCCGGGCATCCACATAACTTGCACCCACATATTTCCCCTGGAACACAGATTTGAAGAATTCCCAAGTTACCCGGTCAGGTTGAGTACCCTCTTTCACGGTAAGCCACCACTGGTAGGCTTCCTCTCGCAGCAACGACACTGCACCTTTTAGTTTTTGTTCGGAAGTGCAGTCAAGATCATCCATTATTCTTTCTGTGGCCTCCAACCAATATTCAGCCACATTAGGAGCTACTCCCACAATGCCCTTGAAGATCTCAACTCCATTTGATCGGAGTCGCTCTGAAATCGGCCCCCGGCTCCTAATACCAGTGTTGGGCCCAGCGACCCTTTCTAGAATCCTTAACATTGCCTGGGACAATGAGTCGTCCCCAGCTACTCGATCGTGTGACCTAGTCTCATTCACAGGTGAGGTCGGTGTCGCACTGGTTTCTAAATTAGGCAAATGATCAGATGTTGAGGACCCAGCCCTAGCACCTCTATGGCCTCTGCTGCGACCTCTTGTACCCCTTCCACGAGTACCTCTAGTGCTCATTTTCACTTTACGTATTATCTGAATTAAAAATCTTATGCAAATTAGTTACAATTTCAGTAATTAAAGCAGATGTTTTATGAGAGTAGTAGTTTAAGAGTTGTTTTCATAATCGTAAGCTTACTACAATTTTAGTTTCCTACTGTTTCTCAGTTTACTCTAACTAAAGAGTCTCAGTATAGCCTGTTATCTAAAGTAATCCCAGTAGTATCCACAGTATAACCATTTAAAATAGATTTCAGTATAAAAGACTTACTTGGTTCAACGCTGGAGACTCGGTGTGCCACACAGTAAAATCCTTCAAAACGCTTTGTTTCATTTGTAAACAACTTTAAGATAAAAAACTAAAGCCCATTTCACAGCCAGAGTTTTAAAACATGGCTCTGATACCACTAAATGTAACACCCCAAACCCGGCCCAGACGTTATGGCTGAATCTGGCGACGTCACATTGAAGGGTGAATCGTAAAATCCGAAGTTGATGTAAAACCTTGAAGTCTTTTGAGGAGTTCTTAGTTTAAAACATTTGCCAGTGATAACTTAATGTTATGTTCAAATTCTTTTGGGTAAATTAGGGTTTGATTAAAAACTTTATGTAGGAATCGCTAAACTTGTTACTTAAACTTCAAAATACAGCGAAAGCTTTTCTTTGAAAAGGTTTGTGTATTTACGATTGGTTTGTAAAACGTTGTTTTCTTTTTTTTTAAACCCGAGACCTAAAACTAGAAGTTATGCAATCAACACAATTAAATCCAAAAATTTAAAACACAACCAGAGAAAGGCGTTATTACAACAAAACCCAAATTAAAAAAAACATAATTAAAAAATAAAGTAAATTAAAAACACGGAAATGCAACTGTTCGTAGTGTGGCCAACTCTGAGTCTCCCAGTACATCGAACCGCCTCACTAGGGATTACCTGAAAAATTAAAAAGAGGGGTGAGTTTGCAAAAAGTAAGTGTGTACAACCCCAACAATCAAATAACATACATCACATCTATCTAGGCTTAAGCCCATTATAGTAACGGTGGCAATTGGGCCTTAGCCCCCATCAGCCTCTATTGGGCCTGAGCCCATATCAAATGACACATATCACATCTATCTGGGCCTAAGCCCATCTCAATATTAGAATCAGTATATGCAATGCATAAATACCCAAACCAACCCTACACTCCGTCTCCTGTCCAACCCTACACTCCTGTGGGGATTAAATCGACCCACCCATCCCTACACTCCTTATGCAAAGCCAAAGCTGCGGCACTAACTAATACCGCATCGTAGCGCCAATCACATAATCGGCTTAAAGCCATCGGTGGGTCCACAGTCGTCTCGCGCGACCCGTGCGACCCTCACATATCAATCACTTCCTCCAATACAAGATCCCATCCCCATGCAACAAAATATCACATATGAATGCGAACGTATCATCAAATGGCATACAAGATCAGTCATGTATCATATAGGGGTATTTTAGACATTTTGCCCTCCAGGGGCATAACGGTCATTTCTCACATTGGGGTCCAAGTATGTGTATCAACTCATCAATAGGTCCACAGTCATTCCGCGTGACTTGTGTAACCTTTAGCCATCAAAAGGTATAGTTGGGCCCAAAGCCCAAAGTATGGCCCAAGTGGGGCCCACACGCTCGTGTGGCCCGCTAAGCCCAAAACTTCCCTTAGCCATGTGAACGACATGGTCGAGCTCATTATTTCACATATGTTCATGAAGTTGGCCCTTGTGGGGCCCGCGAGCCCATTGGGCCCACACGGCCCATTTCAGCCCATTTGACCCAAAAGCGACCCAAGACCATGAGATCGCTCATGGTGGCCTCCATCATTGTATCGACTTTCCCACACGAGCATTCGTGCGCTCGTATGGTAACCATTGTCGTATTTTTGGCTTTTCGGCATTTCGTCATTTCGGCATTTACACATTTGCCCCTATACTTTTCAATTTTTACCATTTAGTTCTTATCACATAAAATTAAAAATTCAGGCAATTTAATACCAACCCATGCCTAGCCGAATTTACCACCTATCACTAGCAGCCCATATCTTTCATTATTTCACACTTTTAACCACCACATTTTACAATTTCACAATTTAATCCCTTTTTGACATTTTTGTCAAAAATCACTTTACAAAACTAGTTTAACTATTAACAAATATTCAAAGTTCACCATCAAACATCAAATAACTCAAATATTCAACAATGGAACTTCATAAAATCATGAACAAATTCAAAAATTAAGGCATGGGCTAGCTCGAATACAAAGCAACGATATCAAAAACGTTAAATTATCAAAAACTGAGCTCAAACAATACCTTAATCAAGCCAAATGTGTGCCGAACCCTAATATCTCTTCTTTGGCTTCTTTTTCTTTTGTTAATTCATTATGAAGAAGAAAATGATGATAATATGGCTTTTGTTTTATTTAATCAATACTTATTTAACATTTTACCATATCAACCTTAATTAAAACATTAAAAACATGATTAATATATGTCCATACATGTCCATCTTCATTATACATGGTCTAATTTCATAATAAGGACCTTTAATATAATAAGCCATAGCCATTAGACACATTTAACTAATAGCACACAAGTTTTACATTTTACGCGATTAAGTTCTTTTTACCGAATTAAGCATTTAAACGGTAAAATTTCTTTACGAAACTTTCACATAATTAATCTATCATGTTGTAAACCTTATTAAAATAGTAAAATAATATTTTAACCTCAGATTTGTGGTCCCGAACCACTGTTTTGATTTGACTCAGAAAGGTGCTGTTACAACTCTCCCCCCTTTAGGGATTTTCGTCCCCGAAAATTTTACTAGTAAAAAGGTTAGGGTACTGTTTTCGCATAGCTTCCTCGGGTTCCCATGTAGCTTCCTCGATCCCATGTTTATGCCAAAGAAACTTTACCAAAGCTATGCGCTTATTTATCAATTCTTTGATTTCACGAGCTAGAATCCTGATCGGTTCTTCGTTATACGTCAAATCAGCTTGTATCTCAACCGGAGAAATCACATGTGATGGATAGGATCTGTTTCGACGTAGCATAGAAATGTGAAAGACATTATGAATCTTTTCAAGTTCTGATGGTAAAGCTAGTCGATATGCTACAGGCCCTATTCTTTCAACGATCTCATACGGCCCGATGAATCGCAGATTAACTTTCCTTTACGGCCGAATCGAAGAACCTTTTTTCACGGTGACAATTTTAGAAACACTCTGTCTCTGACATGAAATTCAATTTCTCTACGTTTCAAATCTACGTAGGATTTATATCGATCTGAAGCTGCTTTTAAACCGTCGCGAATCATTTTCACTTTTTCTTCAGTCTCTCTGATCAATTCAACCACGTGAATCTTTTTCTCACTCAATTTAGTCCAGTATAATGGATTTCGACACTTGTGGCCATATAAAGCTTCGTACGGTGCCATCTTTATAGTCGTTTAGAAACTGTTGTTATACGCGAATTCAATTAACGGTAAGTATTTTTCCCAACTGCCTTCAAACTCTAAAATACAACATCTGAACATGTCTTCGAGAATCTGAATAACTCTCTCGGTCTGACCGTCAGTCTGAGGATGAAAAGCAGTACTGAAATTCAACTTGGTTCCCAGAGCTACTTGTAGTTTCTTCCAGAATCGCGATGTAAATCTTGGATCTCTATCAGAAATAAGAGATAGTGGCACTCTATGTAATGGAACAATTTTAGAAATGTATAACTCAGCTAATCTATCAAGTGAGTAATCTATACGTATCGGTATGAAATGAGCAGATTTCGTTAGTCGATCAACGACAACGCAGAGAGCGTCTTTCTTTTTCGGAGTTATAGGCAATCCCGACACAAAATCCATTGTAATTCAATCCCATTTCCACTCAGGAATCATCACATGCTGTAGTAATCCAGATGGTACTTGATGTTCAGCTTTTACTTGCTGATAAATCAGACATTTTGATACAAACTTTGATATATCCCGTTTCATACCTGACCACCAGTACAGTTGTTTCAGATCGTTATACATCTTGGTACTTCCCGGATGAATAGATAAGAAGCTATGTTGTGCTTCGTGCAAAATCTTTTGAATGAGTTCTGAATTTCTCGGTACAAAAATTCTATTCTGGAACCTTAAACAATCATCGGTCCCAATCTAAAATTCTGAATCAATGTTGTTCTCACACTGAATCCGTTTAACTTGCAATTTACGGTCATCTTTTTGAGCTTCACAGATTTGTTGAAGAAATATTGGTTTAGCTTTTAATTTTGTTAAAATAGATCCATCATCACAAATCATCAACTGAGTGTTCATTGCTCGTAATGCAAACAAAGATTTCTGACTCAAGGCATCAGCAACAACATTAGCTTTTCCCGGGTGATTATCAATCGCAAAGTCATAATATTTCAATAACTCGAGCCATCTTCATCGTCGCAAATTCAAATCTTTCTGTGACATCAGATATTTCAAACTCTTGTGATCCATATAAATGTGGCATTTTTCACCGTATAAGTAGTGTCGCCAAATATTCAATGCGAATACAATCGCAGCCAGCTCTAAATCATGCGTCAGATAGTTCTTTTCATGATGTTTCAATTGTCGAGAAGCAGAAGCTATAACCTTTCGTTCTTGCATCAGAACACATCCCAGACCGTTTAATGATGCATCGCTATAGATCAAAAATTCATTTCCCGATTCTGATTAAACCAAAACTGGTGCTTCAGTTAATAGTACTTTCAACTGTTCAAAACCCTACTGACATTTTTCTGACCATTCGAACTTCACGTCTTTTTGTAGCAGTCGTGTCATTGGTGTCGCAATCATCAAAAATCCTTTCACTAATCTTCGGTAATATCCCGCTAAGCCCAGAAAACTACGGACTTCAGATACATTTCTCGGAGGTTTCCAATCAACAATAGTAGAAATTTTACTCGGGTCAACTCTAGTACCGTCAGATGAGATAATATGCCCCAAAAATCCAACCTCTTTGAGCCAAAACTCACTTTTACTGAACTTTGCAAATAACTGCTTATCACGTAGAGTTTGTAACACAATTCTCAAGTGTTCGGTATGCTTAGATTCATCTCATGAATAGATCAGAATATCGTCAATGAATACAACAACAAATTTGTCTAAATATGGTCTGAATATTCGATTCATCAAATCCATAAAAATGGCAGGCATAACAAGGAATTCATAATGACCATACCTTGTTCTGAATGCAGTTTTCAGCACATCCGACTCTTTAACTCGCAGCTGATAATAACCCGGTCTCAAATCAATCTTTGAAAATACTGTAGCCCCTTTCAACTGATCAAATAAATCATCAATCTGCAGTAGAGGATATTTATTCTTTATAGTCACTTTATTCAGCTATCTGTAGTCGATACACATTCTCATCGTGCCATCTTTCTTTTTCACGAGTAATACCGGTGCACCCCAAGGAGAATAACTCGGTTGTACAAAACCTCTGTCTGTTAATTCTTGCAATTGAGCTTTCAACTCTTTTAATTTTGTTGGAGCCATTATGTATGGAGCTATCGATATCGGCGTTATTCCGGGTACTAATTCAATACCAAATTCAACTTCTCTGATTGGTGGGAAACCCGGTAATTCTTCTAGAAATACATCTAGAAACTCACAAACAACAGGTACAGATTCAATCTTTGATTCAGACACCTTTGTATCCAGTATGTATGCAAGATGTAACATCCCAGTTTAGGGCCTAGTTAGAATAGTGGTGTGAGACCATAAATCTGAGGGTTATAAATGATTTTTTTAGGTTTATGCCTTGTATGCATGCTAGTGTGAAAGTTTCATGAAGCAATTTTGTGAAATTGGGGTTGAATTGTCTAAAAGGACTAAATTGCAAAAGTTGCAAAATGTGTGTTTCTAGAAGCTATATGTGTGAAATAGCTTTAGATTATTAATTAGAGGTCCTTAAAAAGAAATTTATCCAAATTCTAATATTTGGATAAAATTGGGCATGGATGAGTTAAAATTTGAAGTTTATCAAAAAGGGCATTTTGGTCATTTAGTTATTAAATGATTAAATAGGTGAAAAGATGACAAAAATTCACTCATCTTCTCCCCCAAGCTACCGAAAATTCCAATAGCCATTGTTAGGGCTCTTTCAATTTTTCAAGCTTGCTAGTAAGTGCTCCTAAGCCCGGTTTTTGATATTCTTCGTATTTTTGAAGTCCTAGTAGAATGAGTAAGCTAGTTTTAGCTATTTGATGGGCTATAAAGGATGTTCAAAAATGTGGTCATGTATGACATACATGTATTTTGTTGTTTTATGGAAGATTATGAAAGCTTGATGTAGTAGAAACATCTTTTGTTAAGTGATTTTCCATGAAAATGCATGTAGGGACTTGATTGTGAAAATCTTAAGTTTGGTCATACATGTGTGTTTTAGTGAGAATTGATGATAGCTTTAGTTGAATAAGTGGTTCGGCTAAGCATGAAAGGCTAGAAAGTTGAATAAAAATCACTTTACGAGCCTTTGGGACTAAAGTCTAAATATGAGAAAGTTTAGGGGTAAAATAGTAATTTTGCTAAAGTATGAGATGTGGGTCAATTTAGTCAATGTATGTATTGAATAAGCTAATTTATTCATTATAGATCAAGAAAGATGATGCCCGGATCGAAACCGAGGCAAAAGCAATGTGGTGGACTAAATTGCATATTTCTATACTTTTGAGTATCAAGGTAAGTCTATGCATAAACAATGCATTCATACTTACAATTTGTTGATGATAGCTAGTGTGTAGCTTGTTCGAGACTGATTGAGAACCTATGTGGTCCAAGTAGAACGAATGTAGTAGAATTGTGAATGGATGTTTAATTGAGTAAGTAGACATGTGAATGTGTAGTGATAATGCTAGATGGTAGGCTAAGTGCGATACCATCCTAATGCATATTGACGATGAGCTGGCTATGTGCGATGCTATCGTGAGGTATATCGTTTAGTGGGCTAAGTGAGAAACCCCTATGATTACCTTTGTGGTAGGCTAAGTGTGATACCACCTTATTAATCGATTGTGGTGTGCTAAGTGCGAAACCACCGAGACATTTGTTGTGTGGGTTAACTGTGTGGATTAGCCATGTGATTGCATTATTGAGTAAAATAGCGCGTGTGGATGTATTATTAAGTTAATTAGTCATGTGGATGAATTATTGAGAAATAATGATGTGTTATATATTGTGTAAATGTGACACTTTGAATGCGGTGGGTGCATTTCGATGGTTATGAGTATGTGACTCATGATGTGTTGGAAGTGTGGTAAGGGTTAGAAAGAGTAAGCATAGTTGTTCATTACCTTTGGTAGTATAATGCTAATTGTTGTTTAGCTTATACTATGATGCTTAATTATTTATGTGTAAACTTACTAAGCTCAAAGCTTACTCCTTTTCTTTTCCCTTGTCTTATAGAGTAAAAGTGTTGAATCGAGATACGAGGATCAATTGGAAGATCGCCCACACTATCAGAACACTTTCGTACATGAGACTTAATGTTTTGTATATGGCATGTATAGGGACTAGACAAGTTAGTGAATTTTGTTGTAAATGGCTAAGATGTGTTGGCCTTTAGATGGATAGCTTATTTTGTATAATGCCATGGTTGTTGGCTATTACATTATATGAAAGAAAGATGTAGTTTTCTATGTGAGATTGCACTTCAAATTGAGTTGATTATGATTGTGTTAGATGAATATATGTTGTGTATGCTAGAGGGGTGAAAAGAACTTGGCACATGGCTTTGTTCTTGTCCATGTGGATAGACACACGGGCGTGTGTCTAGGCCATGTGTGACACACGACCAGCCCACGGGCGTGTGACTCAGCCGTGTGTCCCCTGCATGTTAGTATTTGAAATCAGAATAGACCATGGACTAGCGACACGGACGTGTGTCTAAGGCGTGTGGGATTAATCAGCATTGGCCACGGGCTAGCCACACGGGCGTGTGTCTAGACTCTAGGCCGTGTTAAAGTAGTCATTGTGCACCACGGGTGGTAAGCATGGGCGTGTGCCTTGGCCGTGGGGCATTGGCAGAATGCTGGGTTTTTAGGCACGGTTTGGGGACATGGGCGTGTGTGTCCATGCACGGGCATGTCTAATCTTGGATGGGCGTGTGAGACCTGTATAAAAGAGAAAATTTTTAATATTGGAAAAAGTTCCGGGTTAGTCTCGAGAGCCCTCGTGTGTATGAGTGAGGCCACGTAAGTCGAGAATGAGGTTGTTGAGATGACTTCAGAGAGTAGTTACGACGAGCCTAAGTGGCGATAAAGTGGTTTGAGTTCGGTAATGCCTCAGGCCCATTTCCGGTGTAGAACCCGGGTAAGGGGTGTTACACAGGATATGCATCATAACCCTTTTTCAAATATTTCTGAGCTAACATAGACGATATCACAGTAGGTAATTCATTTGAATCATCAGACTTAATCCGAAGAATCTCACCATTTTGACATTTCAATTCGGTCGCCTTTAGTCTACAATTCACAATTGTATCATGCATAGTCAACCAGTCCATACCAAGAATCACATCAAACTCATCAAATGGTAGAAGCATCAAGTCAGCCCAAAAACAGTAACCCCGAGTCGTCAAAGGATAATTCTTACAAATTTTATCAACTAAAATAGACTTGCCTAAGAGGTTCGGTACTTAATTACAAATTCTGTAGACTCGACATGTAAACTCTTTTTAAAAACTGAGTTCATACAGATATATGAATGAGTTGATCCAGGATCTATCAATGCAACTATATCAGTATCAAAAAGAGAAAAAGTACCGGTAATAACGTCTAGCGATGATGCCTCCTCCCGTGCACGAATAGCATAAGCTCTGGCAGGTGCTCGTGCCTTAGATCTCACAGTCGAATCTCTCGTAACACCTCGGTTACCACTCATATTTCCATTGTTTTGGGTTGGACTCCCTCTAGTAGCCGTGTTACTTACTTTTGCTAGTTGTTCTCTTTCAGCTGTAAACTTTTCTGGACAATCCCGGAGATAATGATCAAGCGATCCACATTTAAAGCAAGCTCCGCTCACTAATCTACATTCACCATAATGTTTCTTATTTCAATGTTTACATTCAGGTCCAGCATTTCTAAGGCTTCCCACACTGGCAAACGGATGTCACCTGAGGTTTAGAATTGAAATGTCTCACATCTCTGTCTCTAATTAAAATTCCTGCAGAAGCCGTAGAACGAGGATGGTTTTCTCTAAATTTCTTTAATGCTGACTGATGTGATTTGCCCGCAAATCTCTTTCTAGAATCTCCAGCCTCAGAATCGGCTTTTCTTTTCTCTTTGCAAAGCTCTTCGACTTTACAAGCTCGATCAAATAAAACAACAAACTCTTTCAGCTCAAGAATTCCAACAAACACTCTGATTTATTCATTCAATCCATCCTCGAATATTTTACACATTATAGCTTCAGAAGATACACATTCACGGGCGTATTTTCTGAGTCGTACAAACTCTCTTTCATATTCTGTGACTGACATATGACCTGCTTCAATTCAACAAATTCATTTCTTTTCTAATTGAGGAACCTTTGGCTGATGTATTTCTTTCTAAATTGAACTTGAAAGAACTCCCAAGTAACCCTTTCTCGTGGAAATACAGATATCAAGGTATTCCACCACTGATACGCAGTGTCTCTCAACAGTGATACATCACATTTTGAACATTCTTCAAGTGTGCAGGACAATTCATCAAATACCCGGATCGTGTTCTGAAGCCAAAACTCGGCTCACTCAGAGTCATCGTTAACAGTGGCTCTGAAGTCTTCGGCCCCGTATTTTCGTATCTTGTCAAGAGGTGGTTTATTCAATCACAGAGGATCTGATCGTGTCTGAGAGTTTTAATATTTATATAATGAATGATCGAGCCTAGAAACTAACTATCACCACGATTGCACCTATCGAACAGTAGTATAGCTTAGTGGCAAGACCGGAATGTTGAACCCAAAGGAACCAAAATTACTAGTACTGACTTTCTTTTTATTATCTAGCCTAAAATAAAGGGGATTGATATCTATCTAACTAATTGCTAAGTTAAGGTTGCTAAGACACAGATAGTGAATTGGGAAAATACTTTTGGGAAAAACCAGTTGATTAAAACAGTACCCAAGGAAGAATCCACCTAGACTTCATGATAAACCGAAATAGTAACACATTTTAGGCCCACATTTAGTATGCTTTTGATGAATTATCCCTTATTTTATGTAAAAAGGTGCTCTTAATCCTTTCTTTTCATGATATATACTCAGGAAAGCACCAGGGGATGAAAAGAACGCAAAACGGGCTTAAAACGGGACAAATGGGCCAAAGCATGAAATCGACACGGCCTAGACCAAAGATCACACGACTGTGCCTCCTTAAAGATCTCAAACACGACCTGGACCATGATTTACACGGCCGTGTCTCATTAAAGAAATCCAAACACAGCCTGGCCACGATTTACACGGGCGTGCGCCATGGCCGTGCCTCTGCCTTGGAGAAGAGTAATTTCATTCGGGAAAGGATACTTAGGGAGAAAGAAACGTATTTCAAAAGCCTATAAATACACCCTAAGTATGACCTGAGAGGGGGAGCCCAAAGCCATCGTCTAGGGGCGTCGAGCTAGGCCAGAGAAGGCAGATTTGTGGGGATTCACTCAGGGATAGCCAGTTGATTCATCTCGAGAAGCCAGAGTTATACTCAAGACGGAGGATCTCCTCTTCAATTCCTTTAGGAGGTTTTAGGGATTTCTTATGTTTTGTTTTATCTTTTCTCTTGAGATGTTTTCCTTTATTGTTATGAACTAAACCTTCGGATACCCGAAGGGGATGAAACCTATGATGAATCTTGTTATTTGATTATTTGAATTATATGATAATAACTTAGTTTGTTCTTAATTATGTGAGCTTAATCCAAATTTAATATGCTTAGGTGGAGGAGGAATAGACCCTGCCTAAGAGTAGATCCAACATAATTAAGCGGAGTTGATCGCACGCCTAGAGATAGGGTGACGAGATTTTGCCGGATTAGGGTGAAACCTAATATGGGAATCCACGGATCGATTTCTTCGCTATTCTAGGGGTTATTATAAGAGAACGAGAGTTCCACTAATTAACCTAGGGTTAGACGTTATTCACCTCGAGAGAGGGTTTAATATACGTTAGGGAGTCTTACGGATCAAACTAAGTAAATAAATCATATGGTTCAAGGTTAGTTAACAAGTGAAGTCTAGGTGGATTCTTCCTAAGGGTATCGCTTGAGTCAACTGAGTTTTCCCAAGTCATTTTCCAAATTCATTCTTCTTTGTCTTAGAGTCTTTAGTTTAGCAGTTAATTAATTTAGATTAATAAACAACTTCACTTATTTTAGGCTAAATAATAAAAAGAAAGTTAGTATTAGTACTTTTAGTTCCTTTGAGTTCGATAATCCGGTCTTGCCTAAGCTATACTACTATTCGATAGGTGCACTTGCCTCAACCGTTGTCAGAGTTAGTTTCCAGGTTCGATCATTCTTTTATAAATTTTAAAACTCGATTCACAAATGATCAAGTTTTTGGCGCCATGTTCTTTGGGAACTAAAATATTAAGAAAACTCTATTTTTATTACTTTAGCTACTATTTTTATTTTTCGCAATTTATTTTTATTTTTAGTTTTAATTTTAAATTTGCTAAATTTTTTTTTCTTTCTTTTCCTCGCAGGTACCTCTAGTTTATGACTAGAAGGAACCCGAGAGGACCTTTAGAATACGACAGTGATATTGAAGCTATCGCTCGAAGAAATCGCAGAGAAATTAGGCGAGCCCTAAATTATCAAGGAGAGCAAGAAGACAGATCCAATCCTACTGAAGGGATGGACGAAAATAATCTTCCACCACAAGATGTGGGAGAAAATAATGCTCCTAGTACTATGTTTGATTATGCTAAGCCGCATTTAACAGGAGCCGAATCAAGTATTGTTAGGCCTGCTATAGCTGCTAATAATTTTGAATTAAAGCCTAACACTATACAAATGATTCAACAGTTTGTTCAATTTGATGGTTTACAGATTTAAGATCCAAACGCTCATATAGCTAATTTTTTAGAGTTCTGTGATACCTTCAAAATAAATGGCGTTTCTGATGATGCCATACGACTTCGGTTATTTCCCTTTTCATTAAAGAATAAAGCTAAACAGTGGTTAAACTCGTTACCACGAGGGTCAATCACTACATGGGAACAAATGACCGAAAATTTTTTATTAAAATATTTCCCACCGGCCAAAACAGCCAAATTACGTAATGATATATCTTCCTCTGTGCAGATGGATTTAGAGACATTATACGATGCATGGGAGAGATATAAGGATCTCTTGAGAAGGTGTCCGCATCATGGTTTACCATGGTGGCTTCAAGTCTAGACTTTCTATAACGGTGTAAACCCCTCAACGAGGCAACTAATCGACTCGGCTGCCGGTGGAACCCTGAATAATAGAACTCCTGAAGCAGCCTACGAATTTATAGAAGAGATGTCATTTGAATAACTATCGCTGGGCAAGTTATAAGAATAAGGCCAACAAAAATGTACCCGAGTTTACAACCTCGACGCAAGAAGAACCATGCTATCAAATCAGGTAGAATTGATGAATAAGAAGATTGATAGTTTGTGTTCTTCGCATGTACATCCAGTCATGTAGTGCGACACAAGTGGAACTATGGCAAATCTTGAGTACCTACCTTACCAACCGGGCACAGAGAGCGAACAGATAAACTATATAGGTAACAATTTCAGATCTAATAATAACCCATATAGTAATAATTATAATCTAGGTTGGAGAAACCACCCAAATGTTTCGTGGGGAGGACAAGGAAATCAAGGAAATCAAAGACAACAACCTCCTCAAAATTTTTAAAATCAGCCCTATCCACAGGAAAAGAAGCCAAATCTTGAAGAGACGTTGAACAAATTCATAGCATCCACGTAAGCCTGCTTTCAAAAAGCAAGCAACACTCGAAACCCAACAAACATCGATCAAAACGATCGAGAACCAAGTTGGAGGACTTACAAAGGCAATCGGAGAAATTACCAAGTCAGTCAGAGAAATTGCAAAGCTATTATCCGAACGACCGCAAGGGCGTCTACCGAGTAATACTGAAATTAATCCAAAGGAGCAGATCCAAGCCATAACAGCTCAAGAAAGCGAAGAAGTAGACGAACCCACCCAACACAAGGAAACGAGGTAGAAAAAGGTAAAGTTGAGGTAACACAAGACAAGCCAAACCGGTAATCAAGGAGTACCAACCTCGCGTATCTTACCCCGAGGCATTAAGAAGAGACGACACGTAAGAACAGTTCGGTAAGTTTCTTAAACTTTTAAAGAAATTACATATTAACTTACCATTACTTGAAGCTCTTTCGCAGATGCCAGATTCTAGGAAATTTTTAAAAGAGCTTCTGACAAACAAACGGAAGTTAGACGAGTCGTCACATGTGGAACTTAACGCAAAGTGCTCAGCAATTCTCCAAAATAGACTACCACAAAAGCTAAAAGGTCTAGGGAGTTTTACAATTCCATGTTTAATTTGTAGACTAACTGTTGATAATGCTTTAGCTGATTTAGGGGCAAGCATAAATGTCATGCCTTATAAATTATTTAAACAATTAGGTCTAGGGAAACCCAAACAAACTAGGATGAGCATTCAATTAGCTGATAAAACTGTTAGAATTCCTAGGGCTATTATCGAAGATGTTCTTGTGAAAATCGACAGATTCGTTTTCCTAGTAGATTTTGTTGTCTTAGACATGGATGAGGATAATTCGATCCCCCTAATTGTAGGAAGACCCTTTTTAGAAACTGCTAGGACTAAAATTGATGTTGATGCAGGAGAACTTATACTTTGTGTAGGTAATGAGACAGTCACCATCAAGGCTCTCGACTCGGCTAGAACATCGAGTAATCAAGGTGAGAACATAAATTCTACTGATAACCATTCGGTTAACCCTTATTTTCAGGAAGCACCACCAAAGAATACAACTGAACCCGATCCTAAACCCCATGCCAACAAAGAAATAACTCATGAAGATCGAGGGATTTAGTTCGATGATCTAGACGAGTAGAAGACACACTTCAAGGAGAAATTAGGGATACACGACGAAGAATTGAAACCACACAAGATAAAACTGAAGGAGCCCCCAAAAGAGCTAATAAGAACAACAAACCACTTCAAAATAGGGGACCAGGTACTGTTAGATCAGGCATATCCTCAAATATCTCCTCCAGACCCTAGTACAAACAAAGAAATATCTTTTAGGGTAACCAAAGTTTTTCCCACACTACCTAACAATGAGGTAAGTAATCCTATTTTTGGTACTTTTACTATAAAAACATCTCGACTTAAATTTTTTCATGAAGACGCAAATGATAGCATGAGGAAGGACTTCCAACTCCTCAAACCACCCTGACAAAGTAAACGAGAGGAGAGTCTAGCTTAAGACTATAAACGAGCACTTCTCGGGAGGCAACCCGAGCACTAACATAATTTTATTCTCATATTTTGCTTTAAATTTATTTTTCTTTTTCTTCTCTTCTTTATACCTAGCTTTAAACTAACAAGGGGTGCAGAATTCCAGACACACGGCCTTGCACACGGCCGTGGCGTGTGGCCGTGTGTGGACCATAAGAATCCCCGCATCGACATAGCGGTAGGCCGCGCGAATCAATTCCAACCACTTTTCGATGTCACGGATCCAACCACTACACCATGGGCACGCGACAAAGCGGGCACGGCCGCGTGCCATAACCGCGTGAAGCTAGTGACTTTCCAAGCACGGGTTGAACACGCCAGCGCCTTAAACCCGTGCCAACATACCGACTTGTTGAACACAGGCTAGACACGAGCGTGGGGTAACCAACATGCCTAGGATCCCGGCTGTGCGATGCAGCCGTGTGAATCGACACACCCTCAACCCACGGGCGTGGTAAATTGCCAGACATGAGATTCTATTTAAATAGCATGCCCCTCTCCTTTCTCTCCTTACCTACTCTTCTTCTTCTTCCTTCCTTTCTTTTCTCCCTTTTGTTTTTTTTCCTTTTCCTAATAAATCCTCAGACTCTTGAGCTACAACAAAATCATATCCATGGGAAAGAAGAGTAAAAGGCCAATCTTCTCAAAGGAGACCGATTCACCTGAGTTCATGCCGGCAGCTTCATCCAAACAACAAGCCAAGGGTCTTTGAAACCAATTATCTGTTCTTTTATTTTTATCTTCTCATTTATTTTCCTTATTTTTAACACTCTTATGCTTAATTTAGTTTATTTTATCTTAGTTTCTTGATTTTAGGTTCTAAAGGCTGCTTGGGAATCATGCCGCCACCACCACCATAACCTCAGCCTTAGAAATCACACCCAACAATAAGCACCTCCCAGTCCGTTCATCTTTTCTTTTAATCTTAGTTTTCTTCTTAGTCTCATTCTCTTTATCTTTCTTGTCTTTAATTACATTATTAGTATAGTTTTAATATTACTCTAGATGTCCTGGCTAATTCTCCACGAGCCTCCCAATTTCTTCATCTAGCACAGGTTCGTCACCTAGACGGCCCATCACCACCACCAAAGGCACAATCTCCTCTCAAGGAATCATCCAAAAATTTAGGAAGTTTTCACTTATCCCCATATCTGATGATTTTATTACAAGGTTATTATATATCTTTGTACATTGAGGGCAATGTACATCTTAAGTGTGGGGGGGTGAATAACCTAAAAAGATACCTAACTCAAAACCTGAATTATGCCTTGTCTTAAAAGTAATTTTCTCATATTAGGATGAAATTTATGATGATTTATGATTTTTATTGATATGTTTTAGATTAAGTCATTGATAATTGTGCATTGATAATTAAATTTTAAGATACTAGAGAATCAAGCATGATAAGTCTATTTTTCAAAATTAAAATTAAAATTTTCTAGGTTGTTGAACTAAATCTGAATATTATCTTGAAGTTTGAAATTTACGAGGTTGACATCAAAATACCCATAATTTTTGTGAGTTTTTGAGCCTTATAAAGCATATATTTTTTTTTCTTGCTCACTTTATTGATTATGAGTATGTCAACACTGATTTGTTATTCTAGAACTTGCATCGATTATACATGTCGAGACCACATTTTTTTGATTTGATATACAAAGATGATAAAGGCACCTAGGTTTTAACCCACTAACTCCATTAAAAGCCTACCTTTACAAATTAACCCCTAGTGAACCCCTTTTAATCCTAACAACCCTATTTATTGACATAACCGCTAATATTAACCCAGAAACCCTTTGTTTTTGTTATCACCATTCCTTTTGACTACCCTTATATCGAGATTTGATTTGATTAGTTGCCTAATTATGAATTTTAGTAATTTATCCTTTATTATGTACTTAGTTTGTTCTTAAAAAAAATAATCAAAAGTATATTCAATATTCATTATTAGTTATGTGATTAAACGAGCTTATACATTTAAATTGCAAATACCGAAGAAGAAGCTCGTATTATTAGTATTATTAGTTTTCAATTGAGTAATTATTATTATTAGTTCATTAGTTCTTAGTTAGGTAATTTGTCAATTCAAACTCGATTCTAACCTTCTAATTCAGCCTTTTTCCACACCTTAACCTAGCCCCACATACAACCTAACAAAGACCTTTTGATTTGTGTTTCATCTCATATTTCAGTGGTGGAGATTTTATTTTCATGCAAGCCTATGGGATTAACTCTTCATGTTCGACTTTTGAGTGCCTAAATTTTGAAACTTAAACACTTGAGTGAATCTTTTGTGAGGATGTCAATCCTTGTCGATTTCAAATTAAAGGTAATTATCTAGATAAGGGGAGACGCCTAAGTTTTCAAGCTACAAAATCTATGACTTATAATGTTTGAATTTTTAGCACTATTTGAGTTGAATTATCCATGTATAAATTATCTCTGAATTATGATGAGACACTATCAATAGGAATTATGAATTACAGGAAGTTCGTTTTAATTGTAAGTTGAGAATTTTGCTTGAGGACAAGCAAAAGCTTAAGTGTGGGGGTATTTGATAAACCGAAATAGCAACACATTTTAGGCCCACATTTAGTATGCTTTTGATGAATTATCCCTTATTTTATGTAAAAAGGTGCTCTTATCCTTTCTTTTCATGATATATACTCAGGAAAGCACCAGGGGATGAAAAGATCACAAACCGGGCTTAAAACGGGACAAATGGGCCAAAGCATGAAATCGACACGGCCTAGACCAAAGATCACACGGCCGTGCCTCCTTAAAGATCTCGAACACGGCCTGGCCACGATTTACACAGGCGTGCGCCATGGCCGTGCCTCTGCCGTGGAGAAGAGCAATTTCATTCGGGAAAGGATACTTAGGGAGAAAGAAACGTATTTCAACAGCCTATAAATACACCCTAAGTATGACCTGAAAGGGGGAGCCCAAAGCCATCGTCTAGGGGCATCGTGCTAGGCCAGAGAAGGCAGATTTGTGGGGATTCACTCAGGGATAGCTAGTTGATTCATCTCGAGAAGCCAGAGTTATACTCAAGACAAAGGATCTCCTCTTCAATTCCTTCAGGGGGTTTTAGGGATTTCTTATGTTTTGTTTTATCTTTTCTCTTGAGATGTTTTCCTTTATTGTTATGAACTAAACCTTCGGATACCCGAAGGGGATGAAACCTATGATGAATCTTGTTATTTGATTATTTGAATTATATGATAATAACTTAGTTTGTTCTTAATTATGTGAGCTTAATCCAAATTTAATGTGCTTAGGTGGAGGAGGAATAGACACTGCCTAAGAGTAGATCCAACATAATTAAGCGGAGTTGCTCACACGCCTAGAGATAGGGTGACGAGATTTTACCAGATTAGTGTGAAACCTAAATGGGAATCCACAGATCGATTTACTGCTATTCTAGGGGGTTATTATAAGAGAACGAGAGTTCCACTAAATAACCTAGGGTTAGACGTTATTCGCCTCGAGAGAGGGTTTAATATACGTTAGGGAGTCTTACGGATCAAACTAAGTAAATAAATCATATGGTTCAAGGTTAGACAACAAGTGAAGTCTAGGTGGATTCTTCCTAAGGGTATCGCTTGAGTCAACTGAGTTTTCCCAAGTCATTTTCCAAATTCATTCTTCTTTGTCTTAGAGTCTTTAGTTTAGCAGTTAATTAATTTAGATTAATAAACAACTTCACTTATTTTAGGCTAAATAATAAAAAGAAAGTTAGTATTAGTACTTTTAGTTCCTTTGGGTTCGATAATCCGGTCTTGCCTAAGCTATACTACTGTTCGATAGGTGCACTTACCTCAATCGTTGTCAGAGTTAGTTTCCAAGTTCGATCATTCTTTTATAAATTTTAAAACTCTGATTCACAGCGATCACTTCACTTGTTATTTAACTCTGAACCAGACAATTTATTCACTTGGCTTGATCCGTAGGATTCCCTAATTTATATTGATACCTCTTTCGAGGCTACTAACGTCTAACCCTAGGTTTATTAATTGAAATCTCTTTCTAATTAAAACCCCTAGTGTTGCATTAACTTGATCTATGGACTCCCATATTAGGTTTGACCCTAATCCGGTAGATTTTCGTCATCCTATCTCTAGGGTTGCGATCAACTCCGCTTAACTATGCTAGATCTACTCTTAAACAGGGACTTTTGCTCCACTACCTAAGTACATCAATACTTGAATCAATATCCTGAAATATTAAAACAAGAAATAAGAACACATAAATAAGAACAAATCAAGTATTTATCATATAGTTCAGAAAACAATAACAAGATCCGTCTTAGGTTTCATCCCCCTCAGGTATTTGAGGGGTTTAGTTCATAATTATAAAAGAATAAATCTCAGAAAAAAGTAAATAACAAAACACAAGAAGAACCCTAAAACCCCTAAAGGAAATTGAAGTGAAAATCTTCCGTCTTGAGTGTGATTCCGACTTCTGAGATGGATCAACTGGCTTTCTTGGAGTAATTCCCTGAGTTCAGCCCTCTCTGGCTTCGCCCCTGACCAAAGACACTTTTTAGGTTATACCTAGGGCGTTTATATAGGCTTCAGAATGTCTTTCTTGGCCCACAAGTATCCTATTCCGAATGAAACTTATCTTGGCTATAGCAGGGACACGCCCGTGTGACACGCCCGTGGTCGACTCTCTCGGCCGTGGTTGATCCTGTTTGCCACACACGGCTGTGTGATCTGGCCGTGTATGATGTTCTAGGCCGTGTCTCGGTTGTTACTCAAAACACACGGCCGTGGGTGATAGTCCAGGCTGTGTGAGTCTCTAAGGTAAGCCCATTTGCTCCGTTTTTAGCCCGTTTCTCGTTCTTTTCATCCTCCGATGCTTTTCTAATTATAAAACATGAAATTAAAGGATTAGGAGCATCAAATTTCACAATTCAAAGGATAAATCATCCAAAAAGTATGCTAAATGTGGGATTAAAATATGTATATATTACAGTTATCAAATACCCCCACACTTAAGCATTTGCTTGTCCTCAAGCAAAATTCTCAGCTCACAATTAAAATTAACTCCCCTTAATTCATAACCTTCATCAATAATGTTTCATCATAATTCATAGGTAATTCATACATTGATAATTTAACTAGAAGGTTCCTAAAGATTCAAACAATCAAAGTCATAGTTTTTTATAGTACTAAAAATAGGTGTTTCCTCACCTAAATAATTACCTTTAATTCGAAATTGACAAAAATTGACATCCTCACTAAAGGTTCACTCAAATCACTCAAAGTGTTTAAGGTTCAAAAATAAGAACTCAAGAGTCAAACATGAAAAGTTAATCCCATAGGCTTGCATGAAAATCAAATCTTTACCACTGTAAAATGATTTGATACACAAATAAAAAGGTCTTTAAAAAGGGTTGTAACGGGGCTTGGGTTAAAGGTGTGGATAAAGGCTGAATTAGAGGGTTAGTATCGAGACTGAATTGATAAATTACCTAACTAGAAGAGTAAATAAAGCTTAAATAACTACATCAATTGAAAACTTAATACTAATAACATGAGCTTCTTCTCAAAATATAAAATTAACTGCTTACGCTCCAATAACAAAGAAGTAATAATGAATAGATTCCTAAAATTTTTATTTATTTATTTATTTTTTTAAGAACAAATCATACAATAATAATAAGATAGAATTTAACAACTGAAATAAAGAAAATAGTTAAGTAACCGATCAAATCAAATCTCGATATAAGGGTAGTCAAGAGAAATGGTGATAACAAATACAAAGTGGGTTTTTGGGTTAATATTAATGGGTGAGTCAAGAAACGGTTTGTTAGTCTCAAAGGGGTTCACTAGGGGTTAATTATGAAGGTAGGCTTTTTATGGAGTAAGTGGGTTAAAACCTAGGTGCCTTTATCATCTTAGTATATCAAATCAAAGGTGTGGTCTCGACATGTATAATCGAAGCAAATTCTAGAATAACAAATCAATGTTGACATACTCATAATCAATATAGTGAGCAAGAAAAATATATGCTCTAAAAGGCTCAAAATCTCACAAAAATTATGGGCTTTTGATGTCAACCTTGTAAATTTCAAACTTCAAGGTAATAATTAGATTCAGGTAGACAACTTAATTTTTTTTTAAATTCTGAAAATAAACTCATCATGCTTGATTCTCTAAGAGTTTAACTCATCACTGCACAATTAACTATGACTTAATCCAAAACATATCAATGAAAATCATAAATCAAAGGAAGTTTCATTCTATAAGTAATATGAGAAAATTTACTTAAGAACAAGATGTAATTCAGGATTTGAGAATAATGCAAAAAGTTAGGCACTTTTCACGATAAAATTCACCCCCCACACTTAAGATGTACATTGCCCTCAATGTACAAATATAACAATTATAATAAGAAAAGCACAAGATAGGGAAAGAGGTGAAACTTCCTAAATTTTGGATGGAGTCAGAGAAAAAAATCGGGGAAATTCGGGCCAAGTTAGAGGAAGACATTCCAGTGGCAGCGGTGTCTATGGTCGTGGTGGGGTGATTCCCAAGCAGCCTTTAGAACCTAAAACCATGAAACTAAAATAAAATAGATTAAATTAAGCACAAAAGAGATAAAGAGAAGGAAAATAAATGAGAAGAGAAAAGACATAGGTAAAATAAATGGACTCAAATGTCCTTGGCTTGTCGAGTAAATGAAGCGGCCGGCATGAACTTATATGGATCAATCTCGCACGGGGAGACTGTACTAGGGTCCTTTCGCTTCTTCGGCATGGGGATGGTGGTAAGGATGGTGAAAGAAAAGGAATGAGGGGAAGGGGAACGGAAAATGAAGGGAGAGGATAGAAAGGGGTGTGGTGGCTGGGGGTTGGTTGAAGAAGAATTTGGGGAGAAAGTGAGAAGAAGGGGGGTCTTAAATAAGAATCAAGGACCTGATTGCTACCCACGCTCGTGTGCTGTGGGCGTGTTCGGTCACACAGCCGTATCGCACGGCCGTGTGGTGGCTCATTTGTTTCTCCCACGCCTGTGTAGAGGTTTCCACGCCCATGTATCGTTCTCAGTGTCAGCCACGGGCTCAAAGCACGGGTGTGTCTCATACCCGTGTGACTTCCTTAGTGTCGGCCACGGCCATATCGCACGGCCGTGGCAATTTATAGCCGTCCGTTAGATGGGGATTTTTCGCCCTTAGCTCGTACGACCTCTGCCATGCCAGTGTGTAAATCCGTGATGCCCACACGGCCACGGCCACGCCCGTGTGCAAGGCCGTGTGGTACGGAAACCTATGCTTTATTTAACTTGGTTAGTTTTTAGTTAGGTGCTAAAAATCAAAGATATGAAAATTAAAGGGGTTAGTGCTCGGGTTGCCTCCTGAGAAGCACTCGTTTAAAGTCTTAAGCTAGACTTACCTCTCATAATCATGGTGGTTTGAAGAGTTGAAACTCCTCTTTCTTGCTATCAATTCTAACAATATATGGTTTGAGTCGAGTAGTGTTTACTTTAAAAGTGCCGAACTTAGGATTAGTTACCTCGACTTTTCCATATGGGAAGACATTCAGTACCGTAAAAGGGATCTTTTCTTTAAGGTCTGGAATGGTTATTCGAGGGTCTGTCTTTTCCAATAATACATGATCTCCTATTTTAAAGTGATTTGCTGTTCCTATAAGCTCGTTTGGGGGTTCCCTCGGTTTTGCTTCGTGTGTTCCTAGTTTCTCCTTGAAATGTGTCTTCCACTCGTCTAGTTCCTCGACTTGAAGCCTTCGTTCCTCATGAAACACTTCCTTGTTTGCATGAGATCTAGGATCTGGTTCAGATGTGTACTTCCGAGGTGCTTCCTGAAAAGAAGGTTGAACCGAATGGTCATTAATAGAATTTATGTTCTCACCTTTTTCACTTGACGTCCTAGCCGAGTCAAGAGCCTGAAGAGTGATCGTCTCGTCACCTACACAAAGTGTGAGTTCTCCTGTACCAACATCAATTTTAGTTCTGGCAGTTGCTAAAAAGGGTCTTCCTAAAATTAAAGGAACATTGTTATCCTCATCCATGTCTAAAACTACAAAGTCTACTGGGAATATAAATTTATCAACTTTTACTAGCACATCTTCGATTATACCCCTAGGAACTCTAATGGTTTTATTAGCTAATTGAATGCTCATCCTAGTTTATTTAGGTTTCCCTAGACCTAGTTGTTTAAACAGTTTGTAAGGCATAACGTTGATGCTTGCCCCTAGATCTGCTAAAGCATTATCAATAGATAAACTACCAATCAAACAAGGAATCGTAAAACTCCCTGGATCTTTTAATTTCCGTGGTAGTTTGTTTTGTAGAATTGCTAAGCATACTGCATTTAGCTCCACATGCGACGCCTCGTCTAACCTCCGTTTGTTTGTCAGAAGCTCTTTTAAAAATTTCCTTGAATCTGGCATCTGCGAGATAGCTTCAAGAAACGATAAGTTAATATGTAATTTCTTTAAAAGTTTAAGAAATTTACCAAATTGTTCCTCTGTGTGGTCTTTCTTCATCGCACTCGGATATGGCACTCGAGGTGTATACTCTTTAATGACAGGTTTCTATGTATCGTGGCTTACCTCAGCCTTACCTTTATTTACCACGGGTTCTTGCCTTGGCTCAAATTCGGATTCTACTAACCCTTCACTATCTTGATCAGTAATGGCATGAATTTGCTCCTTTGGGTTAGTTTCAGTGTTGCTTGCCAAGCAACCTTGCGGTCGTTCTGAGATTAGCGTAGCTAGCTGACCTAACTGGTTCTCGATCCCTTGAATTGATACCTGCTGATTTTTGAGCATTGTCTCGTTGTTTTGAAAACGGGTTTCTAACACCGCGTAAATTTTGTTAGCATCTCCTCAAGGTTTGGCTTTTTCTCTTGTGGATAGGGTTGCTGTTGAAAGCCTGGAGGGGGTTGTTGTCTTTGATTTCCTTGACCTCCCCATGAGGAATTTGGATGGTGCCTCCATCCTGGACTATAAGTGTTACTATAAGGGTTATTTTGAGGTCTAGAATTATTACCCATATAGTTCATCTGTTCATTTTCTATGCCTGGGTTCTAGGGTGGGTATTCTGTATTGTTTGACCCTCCTCCATTTGTATCGCACTGCATCATTGGATGTACCTGCGAGGAACCACGCAAACCATCAATTTTCTTACTTAAAAGTTCTACCTGATTTGATAGCATGGTTACTACGTCGAGGTTGAAAACACTGGCAGCTTTTGTCGGCTTTGTCCTCATAACTTGCCACTGATAGTTATTCAGTGACATCTCTTCAATGAATTTGTAAGCCACTTCAGGGGTTTTGTTATTTAGGGTTTCACCGGTGGCTGCACCAATAAGCTGCCTAGTTGAGGGGTTCACACCGTTATAGAAGGTTTGAACCTGTAGCCATAATGGTAACCCATGATGAGGGCACCTTCTCAATAAATCCTTGTGATCGTTATGTCAAAGTCTTAAAAAATTATATAAGGAATGATCTAGCCTAGAAACTAACTGTGACAACGATTGAGGCAAGCGCACCTATCGAACAGTAGTATAGTTTAGTGGCAAGACCGAAATGTCAAACCCAAAGGAACCAAAAGTACTAATACTAACTTTCTTTCTATTATTTAGCCTAAGAATTGAAGTGAATTATTGTTTAATCTAAAATTAACTAACTACTAAGCTAAAGACGCTAAGACAAAGAGAACAAATTGGGGAAATACTTGGGGGGAAAACCAATTGATTAAGACAATACCCAAGGAAGAATCCACCTAGACTTCACTTGTTATCTAACTCTGAACCAGACGATTTATTCACTTGACTTGATCCGTAGGATTCCCTAATGTATATTAATACCTTCGTCGAGGCTACTAACGTCTAACCCTAGGTTGATTAATTGAAATCTCTTTCTAATTAAAACCCCTAGAATTGCATTAACTCAATCTATGGACTCCCATATTAGGTTTGACCCTAATCCGGCAGATTTTCGTCATCCTATGTCTAGGGTTGCGATCAACTCCGCTTAATTATGCTAGATCTACTCTTAGACATGGACTTTTGCTCCACTGCCTAAGCACATCAATACTTGAATCGATACCCTGAAATATCAAAGCAAGAATTAAGAACACATAATTAAGAACAAATCAAGTATTTATTATATAGTTCAGAAAACAATAACAAGATCCGTCTTAGGTTTCATCCCCCTCAGGTATCTGAGGGTTTAGTTCATAATAATAAAAGAATACATCTCAGAAGAAAAGATAAAACAAAACATAAGAAAACCCTAAAACCCCCTAAAGGAATTGAAGGAGAGATGCGCCGTCTTGAGTATGATTTCGGCTTCTTGAGATGAATCAACTGGCTTTTTTCGAGTAAATCCCACGATTTTGACCTCTCTGGCTCGGCTCCTTGGCCTAGCTGGACGCGCCCAACAGAAGGCTTCTGTCGACTCCCTCTTTTTAGGTCATACTTAGGGTGTTTATATAGGCTTCGGAATGTGTTTCTTTGCCTCTAAGTATCCTAATCCGAGTGAAATTCCTCTTTGTCACGGCAGGGACACGCCCGTGTGGCACGCCCTTGTGAATCGACTTCAGGCCGTGTTCGAGCCTGCTAACGGGGCACGGCCGTGTGGTGAAACCCCAGGCCGTGTCGATTTCTCACTTTGGCCCATTTGGCCCGTTTTAAGCCCGTTTTCTGTTCTTTTCATCCTCCTATGCTCTATTGAGTATAAAACATGAAATTAAAGGATTAAGAGCACCAAATTCCATAATTCAAGGGATAAATCATCCAAAAGCATGCTAAATGTGGATATAAAATATGTTACTATTACGGTTTATCACCTTGCATCTCTCCCATGCATCGTAAAGTGTCTCTAAATCCATCTGCACAAAAGAAGAGATATCATTCCTCAACTTAGCCGTTTTAGCCGGCGAAAAATATTTTAACAAAAATTTTTCGGTCATTTCCT
This sequence comes from Gossypium sturtianum, assembly GCA_025698515.1. Lineage (NCBI taxonomy): Eukaryota > Viridiplantae > Streptophyta > Magnoliopsida > Malvales > Malvaceae > Gossypium > Gossypium sturtianum. Next base: position 112,261,862 of record CM046952.1, read on the forward strand.
CCCATGTAGTGATTGATCCTCGTGGAAGAGAATTCAACCACTGTTTAGCTTTATTCCTTAAAGAAAAGGGAAATAACCGAAGGCGAATGGCATCATCAGAAATGCCATTAATCTTAAACGTATCGCATAACTCCAAAAAGTTCGCTATCAGAAACGCCATTAATCTTAAACGTATCGCATAACTCCAAAAAGTTCGCTAAGTTTGTGTTAGGATCCTCGTCCTGCAAACCATCAAACTGAACAAACTGTTGTATCATCTGTATAGTGTTAGGTTTTAGTTTAAAATTATGTGTAGCGACAGCAGGTCTAACAATACTCGATTCAGTTCCTGTTAAATTAGGTTTAGCGTAATCATACATAGTTCGAGGAGGAGGATTTTCGGCAACCACCGGAGGAAGTGGATTATTTTGGGGACCAGCCATCTCTTCCGTGTTATTAGTATCGTCCTCTTGCTCTTCTTGTGTGTATTGTAGGCTTCGCCTAATTTCTCTTCGGTTTCTGCGAACGGTTACTTCTATATCACTATCGTAATGTAGAGGTCCTGTCGGGTTTCTTCTAGTCATAAACTAGAATACCTGCCAGAAGCAAGGAAAAAGAAAAATTAGCAAAGTAGAAATAAAATAAAAATTAATTGCAAAAATAAAAAATGGCTAAAGTAATAAAAATAAAGTGTTCCTAATATCTTAGTTCCCCGGCAACGGCGCCAAAAACTTGATCGTGTCTGAGAGTTTTAATATTTATAAAATGAATGATCGAGCCTAGAAACTAACTATCACCACGATTGAGGCAAGCGCACCTATCGAACAGTAGTATAGCTTAGTGGCAAGACCGGAATGTCGAACCCAAAGGAACCAAAATTACTAGTACTGACTTTCTTTTTATTATCTAGCCTAAAATAAAGGGGATTGATATTTACCTAACTAATTACTAAGCTAAGGTTGCTAAGACACAGAGAGTGAATTGGGAAAATACTTTTGGGAAAAACCAGTTGATTAAGACAGTACTCAAGGAAGAATCCACCTAGACTTCACTTGTTATTTAACTCAACTGCATTTATTTATTCACTTGACTTGATCCGTAGGATTCCCTAATTTATATTGATACCTCTTTTGAGGTTACTAACGTCTAACCCTAGGTTGATTAATTGAAATCTCTTTCTAATTAAAACCCCTAGTGTTGCATTAACTCGATCTATGGACTCCCATATTAGGTTTGACCCTAATCCGACAGATTTTCGTCATCCTATCTCTAGGGTTGCGATCAACTCCGCTTAACTGTGCTAGATCTACTCTTAAACAGGGACTTTTGCTCCACTACCTAAGCACATCAATACTTGAATCAATATCCTAAAATATTAAAACAAGAATTAAGAACACATAATTAAGAACAAATCAAGTATTTATCATATAGTTCAGAAAACAATAACAAGATCCGTCTTAGGTTTCATCCCCCTTAGGTATTTGAGGGGTTTAGTTCATAATTATAAAAGAATACATCTCAAAAAAAAGTAAATAACAAAACATAAGAAGAACCCTAAAACCCCCTGAAGGAAATTGAAGGGAAAATCTTCCGTCTTGACTGTGATTTCGGCTTCTGAGATGGATCAACTGCCTTTCTTGGAGTAATTTCCTGAGTTCAGCCCTCTCTGGCTTCACCCCTGACCAAAGACACTTTTTAGGTTATACCTAGGGCGTTTATATAGGCTTCGGAATGTCTTTCTTGGCCCACAAGTATCCTATTCCGAATGAAACTCATCTTGGCTATAGCAGGGACATGCCCGTGTGACACGCCCGTGGTCGACTCTCTCGGCCGTGGTCAATCCTGTTTACCACACACGGCCGTGTGATCTAGCCGTGTACGATGTTCTAGGCCGTGTCTCGGTTGTTACTTGAAACACACGACCGTGGGTGATAGTCCAGGCCATGTGAGTCTCTAAGGTAAGCCCATTTGCTCCGTTTTTGGCCCATTTCTCGTTCTTTTCATCCTCCGATGCTTTCCTAATTATAAAACATGAAATTAAAGGATTAGGAGCATCAAATTCCACAATTCAAAGGATAAATCATCCAAAAAGTATGCTAAATGTGGGATTAAAATATGTATATATTACGGTTTATCAGGATCAATATCTTGAGGAAGTACAGGGATCGGTTGGGGAACAGGTGGGGGTGGAGGTTGCTGAACAGTCGGATTCATACGAATGTACTGTGTGAACCACTCATTCATAATCTGAAAGAAGGCTTCTTTAGCCTCACCCCCGTGACTATAGACATGGGTCTAGGTCCAGTAGGCGCAGTCCCTTGAGCGGGAGCTGGCGCGTTACTTTCTACGTCATCCGCTACAACTCGTTCGGGATCCATTACTATATAAAAACACATTTGAAAACGTCAGGAGTCATCACACTATCACGGTTTTATATATGGCATGTATAGCTAGACTCACATACGCTACGTTAGTCCTAGAATTGACTAAACTGTAGCTCTGATACCAACAATTGTAACACCCCTAACCCGTAACCATCGCCGGAAATGGTTAAGAGGCATTACCGGACATGTAACTTAATTCAAAACAATCATTTATCAAATATCATCTCATTTGAATAAATAGCATTCATTCACATTCAATCTGTACTTAAATCGAGCATACAAAGCTTCAATCATGCATTCGGGACTAAACTGGTAACATAAAAATTTTGGAAACTTAGAAAAATTTCAATGTTTCAAGTATCACACGCCCGTGTGAACTGGCCAAGTGCCTCACACGGCTAGTAGACACGCCCGTGTCTTAGACCATGTGAAAACAAGGCATACATACTGACTTGTGTCACACGACCGAGGACACGCCCGTGTGCCAGGCCGTGTGAAAACTGGAGAGTATACTGACTTGGGTCACACGGCCAACCACATGCCCGTGTGTCTAGCCCGTGTACCCTTCGAAATAGCCATACACACCCGTGTATCAGGCTGTTCCAAAACTGTAGGGTATACTGACTTATCAACACGACCAACCAAACGCTTGTGTGCTAGGCCGTGTGCCATTTAGGGGGTATACTGACTTGTACCACACGGCCGGTCACACGCTCATGTGTGAGGCCGTGTGGAGCATACTGCCTTCAATTTCATTTTAACACTAGGGGACACACGACCGTGTACTTAACCATGTGTCACACACAGCTGAGACACACGCCCGTGTCTTTGCCCGTGTGGACAAAAATAGGCTATTTGCAAAGCCATTTTGCCACCCTATTTCCACAAGCTTATACAAGCATAAATGACCACATTTCATAACCCAATTTGCAATCATTCCATAACATTTCATACACATAATATACCAATTCAACTTGATATTCAATTAACTAATTAATAACATGCATAATCCATTCATATATCAACTACATATCAAGACTTCACTTGCACATTTTCATTCTATCCATTCCTTACTAAATCATACCATAATTGAACACTTAAACTCAACCAAAATATAGTGCCAAAATAAGCCAAATCACATGGCTTAACTTATACACAAAAACATACCAAAATCATGATACCAAGCAACATAACTAACATCTTTTATACTAGCCTATACATTTCATTCTCAATCATATAACCAATAATCCATTCAATAACAGTACTAATCCGTATAAACAGAATTTATGCCTATTGAACCTATTATAACTCCAAAGGATACTCGGGTGATAAACATCAGTAATCCGTCAATTCATTATCATTTCTGCTCTTTCAAGCCATGATTGGTAAGCCCGTGTGGACAAAAACAGGCTACTTGCAAAGCCATTTTTCCACCCTATTTCCACAAGCTTATACAAGCATAAATGACCACATTTCATAACCCAATTTGCAATCATTCCATAACATTTCATACACATAATATACCAATTCAACTTGATATTAAATTACCTAATTAATACCGTGCAAAATCCATTCATATATCAACTACATATCAAGACTTCACTTACACATTTTCATTCCATCCATTCCTTACTAAATCATACCATAATTGAACACTTAAACTCAACCAAAACATAGTACAAAAATAAGCCAAATCACATGGCTTAACATATACACAAAAACATATCAAAATCATGATACCAAGCAACATAACTAACATCTTTTATACTAGCCTATACATTTCATTCTTAATCATATAACCAATAATCCATTCAATAATAGTACTCATCCGTATAAATAGGATTTATGCCCGTTGAACCTATTAGAACTCCAAAGGATACTTCGGTGATAAACATCAGTAATCTGTCAATTCATTATCATTTCTGCTCTTTCGAGCCATGATCGATAAGCTTCTCCTGAGCTGATGAACAGTAAACTCAATTGAGCTGAAACGGTAAGCTCTATCAAGCTGAACAGTAAGCTCATACGAGCTAAAATAGTAAGCTCCAATGAGCTAAAAATAGTAAGCTCTTACGAGCTGATATATCGGTAAGCTCATAAGAGCTGTGGTGAGTCCGTAACAAAAGCAGGAGCTTGACCAAAACGGTAACCCTAGTGACATGTCACTCGTATCTTACGAATTGATACGGTTCAAACGGGGCTCGGTAACAAATAGATTATATCGATATAACATTCATATTTCAAGTATATCAATGATTCAATTATATACATTTATTTCAAATAATTACAAGTATGTAAAAGTTCGATTCTAATTATACGAACTTACCTCGTATTGCTCAGATAAAAAACTATCGGCTACTCGTTGATCTTTCCTTTTTCCCGATCTAAACTCGATCTCGGCTTATCTTGATCTATATATTATCAAATCCAGTACATTCAGCATTCAATCTATTCAATTTAGTCCATAATTCATATTTTGGCAAATTTACACATTTGCCCCTATACTTTTCAATTTTTACCATTTAGTCCTTATCACATAAAATTGCAAACTCATGCAATTTAATACCAACCCATGCCTAGCCAAATTTACCACCTATCACTAGCAGCCCATATCTTTCATTATTTCACACTTTTAACCACCACATTTTATAATTTCATAATTTAATCCCTTTTTGACATTTTTGTCAAAAATCACTTTACAAAACTAGTTTAACTATTAACAAATATTCAAAATTCATCATCAAACATCAAATAACTCAAATATTCAATAATGGCACTTCACAAAATCATGAACAAATTCAAAAATTAAGACATGGGCTAGCTAGAATACAAAGCAACGATCTCAAAAACGTAAAAATTTTCAAAAACACAGCTCAAACCATACCTTAATCAAGACAAATGTGTGCCGAACCACTAATATCTCTTCTTTGGCTTATTTTTCTTTTGTTAATCGGTTATGAAGAAGAAAATGATGATAATATGACTTTTGTTAATATATGTCCATACATGTCCATCTTCATTATACATGGTCTAATTTCTTAATAAGGACCTTTAATATAATAAGCCATAGCCATTAGACACATTTAACTAATAGCACACAAGTTTTACATTTTACGCGATTAAGTCTTTTTTACCGAATTAAACATTTAAACGGTAAAATTTCTTTACGAAACTTTCACATAATTAATCTATCATGATGTAAACCTTATTAAAATAATAAAATAATATTTTAACCTCGAATTTGTGGTCCCAAAACCACTATTCTGATTTGACTCAAAAATGGGCTGTTACACATCCGAATCTTTAACTCTCAATTGATAATAACCAGATCGCAGATCAATCTTTGAAAATAATGTTGCTCCTTTCAACTGGTCGAACAAATCGTCAATTCTTGGCAAAGGATACTTATTCTTAATTGTAACCTTGTTAAGTTGACGATAGTCGATACACAATCTAATTGATCCATCTTTCTTCTTTACAAACAACACTTGTGCACCCTAGGGCGAAAAACTAGGTTGTGCAAAACCTCTATCGGTTAATTCTTGCAACTGAGCTTTCAATTCTTTCAATTCTGTTGGAGCCATTCTGTACGGAGATATCGATATCGATACTAATTCAATAGCAAATTCAACCTCTCTGATCGGTGGCAACCCAGGTAAATCTTCTGGAAACACATCCGGATATTCACAAACCACTGACACTAATTCAATCTTAGATTCAGACACTTTTGTATCCATTACATACGCAAGGTAAGCATCGCAACCTTTCTTCACGTATTTCTGAGCTAACATCGTCGATATCACTATAGGCAATCCACTCGACTCATCGGATTCAATTTGAAGAATTTTATTATTATTGCATTTCAACTCAATAGTCTTTCATCTACAATTCACAACAGCATCATGCAGAGTCAACCAATCCATACCCAAGATCACATTGAATTCATCAAACGGTAAAAGCATCAAATCAACCAAAAAATAGTAACCCCGAGTCATCAAAGGACAGTTCTTGCAAACTTTATCAACTAGGACATACTTGCCTAAGGGGTTCGATACTTTAATCACAAATTCGGTAGACTCAACAGGTAAATTTTTACTAGACACTAAATTCTTACAAACATACGAATGAGTTGATCCTGGATCAATCAAAGCAATTACATCAGTGTCATAAAGAGAAAATGTACCGGTGATAACATCTGGTGATGATGCATCTTTGCAAGCGCGTATAGCGTAAGCTCTGGCTGGTGCTCGAGCCTTGGATCTCATAGTAGAATCCATTGTCACAACTTTGCTACTAGTCACATTTCCCGTATTTCTAGGTGGTCTCCCTCTGGCAGCTGTATTGCTCGGTCTTGTATTCAGAAATTTGTCTTTGTCAGGTAACTCAGGACAATCCCGAATAAAATGATCTTGCGAGCCACATCTAAAACAAGTTTTGTTATTCATCCAGCAGTCTCCAAATTGTCATCTTCCATACTATTGACACTCAGGTTTGTTGTTTCTAACACTACAAACGCTCGATACTGAAGTAGCTTGAGCTTTTGGACTCGTGTATTGCTTTCCACGATCTCTATTAGAATACCCCACTGAAGCATTCAAACGGTTATACGAATCCCGTGATTTCTTTGAAGAAGAATGATAGGGTTTACTCATTGGCCTCTTTCTCGAATCTCTAGCCTCGAAATCAGCTTTTCTCTTTTCTTTGCCAAGTTCCTCGGCTTTGCAAACTCTATCGACTAACACAACAAATTATTTCAATTCAAGAATCCCGATTAGAAGCTTAATGTCTTCGTTCAACCCTTCTTCAAATCGCTTACACATAATTTCCTCAGTGGAGACACATTCTCAAGCGTATTTTCTTAGTCTCACGAATTCTCTTTCGTACTCAGTCACAGTCATACGACCTTGTTTTAACTCTAAAAATTCTTTGCACTTTTGATCGATAAACCGCTGGCTTATGTATTTCTTTCTGAACTCGGTCTTAAAGAATTCCCACGTGACTCTTTCTCTCGGCACCACAGATATCAAAGTGTTCCACCACTGATATGTAGTATCTCTCAGAAGTGATACAGCGCATTTAACACTTTCAGCTGGCGTACAAGATAGTTCATCAAATACCCATATCGTATTCTCAAGCCAAAACTCGACTCTCTTAGGATCATAATCAACTGTAGCTCTAAACTCTTCAGCCCCGTATTTTCAAATTTTATCCACAGGAGGCTTACACAAACGTAAAAGTTCCAAATCTTGAGGAGCTACGAGAACCGGTTCGAGAATAGGTGGAGGTGGAGGTTGCTGAGTAGTCGAATTAGTTCGGAAAAACTCAGTGAACCATTCATTCATCATTTGGAAGAAGGCTTCCTTGGCCTCTCCTCCCTGACTCCCAGATATAGGACTCGATTCAGACGACGCTGCTCCGTGAATGGAGGCTGGCGCATTACTTTTTACATCATCAGTAACTACTTGATTGGGATCCATTACTATATGAAAACACGATTTAAAACTGTCAGGAGATATCACATTATCGTAGTTTATATATGGCACGTATAGCTAGACTCACGTACGTTACGTTAGTCTGAGAATCGACTAAATCGTAGCTCTAATACCAATAAATGTAACACCCCTAACCTGTATTCATCGTCGAAATAGGGTTACGAAGCATTACCAAACTTATTACATAAACAAACATACATTTCTAATACATTTTTCATATTCAAATAAAAATCATTCACATTCAATCATATTGTCCCTAATACGAACCCTCGAGGATCAAATCATGCATTAAAAGTGGTTCGAGACTAAACCGAGAACTCAAGAAAATTTTTTTGAAAACATAAAAAAATTTCAAATACGGGGGACACACGCCCGTGTGGCCTGGCCGTGTGTCTCACACGGTCAAAGACACGCCCGTGTCACAGACCGTGCGGACATTCAAAATGGGATCACATGGCCGTGTCCCAGCCCGTGCCCTACCCCGTGTAACTCACTGACTTGGGTCACACGGCCAACCACATGCCCATGTGACTAGCCCATGTACCTTTCGAAATGGCCTCACACGCCCCTGTGCCAGGCCGTGCCAAAACTGTATGGTATACTGACTTATGCCACACGGCCAAGTCACACACCCGTGTGCTGGGCCGTATGGAGCATACTGACTTGGTTTCTAATAAACATTAGGGGACACATGGCCGTGTCACCTGACCATGTATCACACACGGCTGAGACACACGCCCATGTCTTTGCCCGTGTGGACAAAAATAGGCTATTTTCCAAGCCATCTTTCTCACCCAAATTTGCATCAACCTAAACAAGTCAAATGGCATATAACATAGCATTAATAGACATTCAAATCAATATCAACCAAGCCTAAATCATGCTATACCAATATCAACAACTATAATGCTCATAAGATCATGTTTTGCCAATTCAAAATATACCAATTTCACATTCACAAATCACCTAAACGGTTAACTTCATATATGCATTATCTTGCCTAAAACCACAAGCATACCATATCTCAAAATTCAGCCATTTAGTACTCAAAATACCAATCCACAACAAGCATTCACATAGCAATTACTAACCACATAACAAAAGGCCATTTACACATATATATACATAACCAAATATACCAAAATAAGCCAAATCACATGGCTATACCCATAACCAAAACATACTTCATTTACAAGCCAAATCAATTGGTTAAATACATTACCAACATATAGGCCATATTAACCACAACACCTATACATGCCATATAACCAAGTACACAAGTTCAAAAGTACCAAAATGATAGCTGGATAGTGTGATGAGATCTCTGACGACTCCCAATCCGAGCAGGCTTCAAAATCACTATAAAACACGGAAAAGTAAACAGAGTAAGCTATAAAGCTTAGTAAGCTCGTATGCTTAATAAGTAAAACTTACCATTCAACTACAATTCAAGTACTTAAACATCACATAGTGCAATTCAATTTAAATCCAACAACCTAACACATATTCAATCCACAGGTTAGACATGAATTTCATCAATTTCTTCGATTCAATGATTGTATAGTTCACGTACATACCTGTACTAATTTGTATCAATTTCAACCTTTAACAGTTTTGCAAATTAGTCCCTAGGCTAGATAGATTAAGTTACAACGACTCCAAAAACATAGAAATCATTAAAAACGGGACAAAAATCACTTACCTAATAGCAAGATGAAGTTGTCGAAAGTTTGAGCATAAAAATGGCTTCCCAAAACCTAATTTTCGGATGATGATGATGAATAAAAGATGATAGCATAATTTATTTCATTAGTTTTTATCATTATTTATCTATTTACTTAATTAACCTTAAAAATTAATTCAATTTACAAAATTGCCAAGCCATTATCATCCACTAACATACTAATGGTCTAATTACCACTTAAGGACCTCCACTTTAAAGTTCTATAGCTATTAGAAACCTTTAGCTAATAGAACTCAATTTTTATACCTTACGCGGTTTAGTCCTTTTTATCAAATTAAGCACTCAAACGATAAAATTTCTTAACAAAATTTGCATACAATCATACTATCATGCTGTAGACCTCATAATAGTAATAATAAAATAAATATTTTAACCTCGAATTTGTGGTTCTGAAACCACTGTTCCGATTTAACTAAAAATGGGTTGTTACAGGGTACCAATCTCAATTATCTCTGATAGAGATCCCCGATTTACATCTCGATTCTGGAGTAAATTACAAGAAGCTCTGGGTACGCAGTTACATTTCAGTACTGCATTTCATCCTCAGACTGATGGTCAATCTGAACGTGTAATACAGATTCTAGAGGATATGCTCCGGTATTGTGTTTTGGAATTCGAAGGTAACTAGGAAAAATACCTACCTTTGGTTGAATTTGCATATAATAATAGTTATCAGTCGAGCATTAAAATGGCACTGTACGAGGCTCTGTATGGTCGTAAATGTAGAACTCCGTTGTACTGGACAGAACTCAGTGAGAAAAAGATACACGGGATTGATTTAGTCTGTGAGACTGAATAAAAGGTGAAAGTAATTCGGGATAGTTTGAAAGCAGCCTCTGACCGTCAAAAGTCTTATGCCGATCTTAAACGAAAAGAGATAGAATTTCAGGTCGGTGATAAGGTATTCTTGAAAGTATCACCTTGGAAGAAAGTTTTCCGGTTTGGCCGTAAAGGAAAACTGAGTCCACAGTTCATCGGGCCATATGATATTATTGAAAGAATCGGACCTGTTGCTTATCGGTTGGCATTACCATCAAAGCTTAACAGAATTCATAATGTTTTTTTATGTGTCCATGTTACGACGGTATCGATCAGATCCTTCACATGTTATTTCTCCGACAGAAGCTGGGGTTTAGCCTGACATGACTTACAGTGAAGAACTGAATAAAATCCTAACACGAGAGACAAAAGAATTAAGAAATAAAAAGGTAGCTTTAGTAAAAATCCTTTGGCAACGACATGGGATTGAAGAAGCTACCTGGGAACCGAAAGATACCATGAGAAAGCAATACCCGAACATTTTTACTGGTAAGATTTTCGAGGATGAAAATTTTTAAGGGGGAGAGTTACAACAGCCCATTTTCAGTGAAATCGGAATAGTGGTTTCGGGACTACAAATCTGAGTCAGAAATAAAATTTATTTTAATATTATTTCATGGTTTGCATTATGATAGGAAAGACGTATGAAAATTTTGATAAGAAAATCTTATCAATTTCATGTTTAATTATGGAAAGGACCAAATTGCATAAAATGAAAAAGTTGAATTCTAGTAGCTATAAGTATCAAATAGATATGGAATTCAAAATTTGAGGTCCTTATATGGTAATTAGACCATTAAGAAAAGTTAGTAGATATTTTTGGTGAATCATCCATGGAAAATTAGAAAAAGAAAAGGACTAAATTAGAAAGATAAAATAATAAAAGATGATATTTTAATTAAATAGAAAAATATCATCATTTTATATCTTCCCCAAATTAAAACATGGAAACCCTAGGAAAGAGAAAAGTGTCCAAGCAAGCTTAATTGACTCAATAGGGTAAGCATTCTTGTCTCGTTTTTAGTAATTTTTATATTTCTGAGATCAAAATAGTTTAATCTATCTATTATGGGGATTAATTTGTAAAGATATCAAAGTATAGAAATTTTTCCATGGATGTAAATGCTAAAATTTTGAAATTTATGGTAGAAAATGAAAGATTGTTGATAGATAAACAACTTTTACAAAGAGATTTTTTATGAAATTATCATTTAGGGACTAAATTGAAAAAATGGTAAAACCCATGAAAAATTTTGACTTTTGAGAGAGACATGGGTTGCAAATGTTATATATACAAGTTGATTAGGCTTGAAATAAGGATTAAATTGTATGAATTTCAATTTCCGAGCCTAGGGACGAAATTGGAATTAATTAAAAGTTTTGGGGCAAAATGGTAATTTTGTCTAGGAAATGAATTGAATTCAAATGAGTATGAAATGAATTAAATTGATGTTAAATTTATTTATTTAGATCTAGAAAGACCAAATAAAGAGTTAGATCAAGGAAAAGAAAAGGTGACGGATTAGTAGATTATCATACACGAACAAGTGTTGAGGTAAGTTCGTGTAACTTAATTATGTATATTAATATGTTTGAATCAAATGTTTTATTGGTGTGAATTGCTTAAATGTTTAATATATGAAATTAATCACATGCACGATATTGCTCGATAAATGATAAGTTTCGTGTGAATAATGAAATGCGATGGATACAGTGTTTTCCCGTATTGATTATAGTCCTGAATTTGTTGCGGACATTATAGCTCGGACGAGCAATCCTGTTATAAGCCCTCTCGAGCGTCATGTTATATTGTTCCTGCAAGCACCCTGAGCAGTAGTGATCTTGCATGTGTTACACACTACCTTAGCTCTTTGTGAGCATCCCGTTACATGATTTGATCAGTTGTGATCCAGCATTTATTGTGGACACAAACACAACTCTTCGTGAGTGTCCTGATATAGGCTCTTATGAGCTTCCTAACATGGCTCGCTTGAACTCCCTGTTATGCTACTTGGAGCTCTCTAATAATAACTCTTCGGAGTTACCTGTTAAGCTCAACGAGCTTCCTGATTAAAACTCTTATGAGTTTCCTGTTTAATCCGGATATGCTTCTTGTTACATGGCTCACATGAGCATCCTAATATATGGCTCGAGAGTGTGCTTCCCGATTATGTGCCCCGATGGGTACCCCTGAACATGAGTTGACGGATCATTGATTGTATACCTCGAGTATACTACTTGGGTATCAATCGACATTTCAATAATTAACGGATAAAACTTCTATTAAAAGAAAACATGAGATTAAGATGATTGATTATGGAAATATGATATGAAAAGCACATGTTTGTGAAAGATATTACATAATGAGCTCATCTTTGATTTTTGATGCTTACATGATATACCTGACTAACAAGTTTTTTTTTGAGATCATATGTGTTTAGGCAAATGGCCATAATGAATTAGATGTATGTTTGTATAGTTATTTTGAATGTACATTATTTGTAAGTTAAATTCTCTTTATACGAACTTACTAAGCATTTGAAATGCTTACTCGGTTTTCTTTTCTCTGTTTTATAGTGCTCAAAAGCTCGTAAAGGTTGGAATTAGTCGGAGCACCATCACACTATCCTCCAGCTCGTTTTGGTATAAATAGGAAACTTACTTTGGTATAATGGCATGTATAGGCTAATGGTAACAAGTAAGAGTATATAAATGTTTTTGTTGTAATTAGCCATTGGAATGGCTAGTGATAACATAGTTAATATATTTATGCATGAAGTTATATTATGTTTGGTATGTGAGTATGCATGGATTAGTAACTTAGATATAATCACACTTAGGTAAGTATATGATTAGAAAAGAGTAAGATGAATACTTGAAAGTATGAGCAAACATGTCATGTATAAAACTTGAATAATAGCTTGATTTATATGTCTTGGATTGGTTGGTCAACATATATAAATGTTGTTATAGGTTTAAGGTAAATTTGGGTGATAAATAAGGCTAGGAAATGACCTTATATTGTCCACACGGGCGTGTGTCTTGACCGTGTATGACACACGGCCTAGCACATGGGCGTGTGGTTTGGTCGTGTGTCCCCTGCATCTTTAAAATTTAAAAATAGAATGCTCAGAATTGATCACACGGATAGAGACACGAGCGTGTGTCTCAGCTGTGTGAGATACACGGCCTAGAACACGGATGTGTGTCTTGGCCGTGTGAGTCCTGCACCTAATGTTTGAAAATTAAATTGACCACGTAGCCTAGCACACGGGCGTGTGGCTGGCCGTGTGACCCAAGTCAGAGAGTTTTACGGGAAAGGACACGGGCTAGGACACGGTCGTGTGCCTCACATCGAATGCCCACACGGCCTGAGACACGAGCGTGTTATTAGCCGTGTTAGCCACACGGCCTACCCACATGAGCGTTTGTCCCCTGCACCTAAGAAAAATTTTGAGATTTCGCAAAAAAAAAATTTTGTGATCCTAGTGTAGTCCCAACTCAAATCTAATATGTATTTTGGGTTTCGAGGATCCATATTAGGGACATTATGATTGTTTGTGATTGATATTTGAAAATGAATAGTAAATGACATGAATTAACTGAAAATAAACTATAAACTCTGGTAATGCTCCATAACCCTGTTCTGGCGACGGATACGGGTTAGGGGTGTTACAAGGGTCAAATCCTTAGGGACTAGATTTGCACAAATTCTTGTTCCTCGATGTAACACCCCAGAATTTGGGCCTAGAAGTATTGGCCTTAAGCGAGGGAATGGTTCGGAAACTGTGCATAAAAGTTTATGTAAGCTAGGAAATGACACAATTAAATGTCTGCTCAAGTGGTTAAGGGTCCTAAGAGGAGTTGGAAAAGTCCTGGGTTCAAACCTGGGCTTTAGCAAAAATTTTGGTTTTAAGTGGATAAAACCCTGGATGCTTGGGTGTAGGCCTTTTAAATTATTGTGTTAAAAAAATGACACAATAAAGCATGTGGTCTAGTGGTTGTGGCATCATTAAGGTTGCAAGGGAGCCTGGGTTCAAGTCTTGGCTCTTGCAATTTATTTTGGTTTTTCTTTTAAAGGAACCTGGACTTTGGCCTTTAGACCTTTTAATTAATTGAAGATAGAATGTGACACAAGAAGAGCTTGTGGCCTAGTGGTAAGTGGCGTGTTGGGTATCTATGAGATCTGAGGTTCAAATCCTGGGTTAAGCATTGGAGAGTTTATTTTACTACTTGAGCTGGGAAGGTGGAAGAGTTGGACTGAAACACTGCTGTTGAGGTGTTTGAATTGGTCATAGAGAGATTGTAGGAGCAAATTGTGGAGAGAATGAAGGAAATTCAAAGTTGGTGTGTTGTAGCCGAACAAGGAGTCTTGAGCATGCAAATTTGGCTAGGAGGGGGATTCTGAGTGTTTTCTCTACTTTTGTTCAGTTTTGGGCACTTTTTGGGTGTGCCGAATTTCCTTGCTGAGGAGTTTTCCTCATTTTGATCAGTTTTGTCACTGATTTTAGGGCTCACATTTCATGTTTTCCTCCTTTTCTCTCTGAGTGCCAAAATTGCAATACCACTCGTGCATCTTTTTGTTTGGTTCATGTTGTTCTTCTCTGGCAATTGACCATTTCCTTTCTTCCTCCTTTTTACCAACATTTGCTGAAACCTCTCTTTTTCTCTATTCTTTTTACAAGTTGCGGCCAACTCCCTTCTTGATTATTGAATCTTTCGGCCGAACCAATCACCCTAGTCTTAGTATTCCTTTTATTCTTCAGTTTGTGATCGAAAGCTCTCCCCTCTCTGTTTCGATTCTGCAACGGCTCTGACAATTGGTAAGTCTCTCAGTTCCTTTCAGTACTCTCTTTTACTGTTTAACCCAAATGGTGCGATCCCTTATTACCGATTCTTCTCCTTTCTCCTTTGTGTATGTTATTTCGGATTCTAGAACTTCCGATGGGTGATGAGGGTGCTAGTAATAAAGTGATGGCAAAGGTACCGGTTGAGTCTGAGCGCGTAGCCTCTACTCCTAAGTTTAAGCGGCGTAAGGTGTCGGCTGTTCAGGATTTTCCGCCAGGATGCGGAATGGTGGCTGCACCGAGCTCTGGAACAAGTAGGCAAATCACAGTCGACCAATCTAGTCAAGGTTCTGGCACTCGTGGATTTTTAGTACTCTACGTAATCAGGTATGCATTTGTACACCGTAAATCAATACTTTTGTAAAGCCGAAAGGGTGTGTACACACCCTGATCTAACTGTAGCACGCCAAAAGCCGAAAAGCCAGAAATATGACGATTGAGGCCACATGGGCGTGCGAACGCTCGTGTGGTGAACCGAGCCCACAAAACATGGGCATTTGACTGAAGAAGCCACTACGAGTGTTCTCGTGCACTTTGGCCGTTTTGGGCCACATTGGGCTGAAATGGGCTCATGGGCCCCATACGAATAAAATTGACGAAAACTAGCATAAACTGAACTGGGCTATAACGTTCACATAGCCGTGATTGAATTTGGGCTAAATGGGCCACACGAGCATGTGGGCCCACTTGGGCAAAATATTGGGCTTTGGGCCCAGTTACACCGTTTTGATCAATATATGTTATCTGTGTCGCCCTTGGCGGCTGTAGACCTTTGGGAAGGTTGTTAAATGACTGAAATACCCCTAAAGAGTAAATGACTGAAATACCCCTATAGGTAGAATTACCGAAATACCACCATAGGGTAAAATGACCGAAATACCCCTGTAAGGTAGAATTACCGAAATACCCCTGTAAGGTAGAATTACCGAAATACCCCTATAGGGTAAAATGACCGAAATACCCCTATAGGGTAAAATTACCAAAATACCCCATAGGGTAAAATGACCGAAATACCTCCATAGGGTAAAATGTCTGAAATACCCTTATATGGTAGAATTATCGTAATACCCCTGTAGGGTAAAATAACCGTAATACCCCTGTAGGGTAAAATGACCGTAATGCCCCTAGAGGGTAAATGAATGTTTTGCCCTTCTGGGTACATGAATGGCTTAGATTATGAATTTGACTGATTTGATTGTGATCGTATGACTGTGTTTTAACTGACTTGACTGTGGTCGTGTGACTGATATACTTTTAATATATGTTTAAATGAATGTTACTAAGCATGGCCATTCTGCATACACCTGTGATGATTTGAGCATGACATACACGACATATTGCATGGGGTTGGGACATTGTTACGGAGGAAGTGTACATCCGTTGTCGTTTCTGTACAAGGCTTTCAGCCTTTCTACGATATTTATGGCTTTTAGTCGTTCTGTCTACGGCGTCAAGCCGTTCTGTTAACTTAGTGCCGCAACCGGTGCTAAGCTTGGTGTGTTGGCTGGGTGGGTCGATTTAATCCCCATAGGAGTGTAGGGTTGGACAGGAGACGGTGTGCAGGGTTGGTTTGGGCATTTATGCATTGCATATACTGATTCTAATATTGAGATGGGCTTAGGCCCAGATGGATGTGATATGTGACATTTGTAATGGGCTCAGGCCCAACCGAGGTTGCTGGGGGTTAGGGCCCAATTGCCACCGTTACTGTAATGGGCTAAGGCCCACACTGTATTGTTACTGTTATAGGGCTCAGGCCCAGACTGATTTTGTTTCTGTATTCTGACTGTTTCTTTAATAAGGGGATTACACACTGAGCTTTCATAAACTCACCCCATTTTTAACCTTTTCGGTAATCCCCAGCGTTAGATGGTTCGGTGTTGTGAGGGACTCGGAGGTGGCCACACTACTGCTCCTGTTTTCGTTTACTTGGCTTTTATTTACTATTAGTTTTCGTCTGGTTTTTTATATTTGTAATAAGGCCTCTCCAATTTTATAGCTTTCGATCTGAGATTTTAATCATTATGATTTATACTTGTTAGAGGTAGAACGCGGTTTTCCCAAAACGATAACTGTTTTCAAAACACTATGTCTCCGCAACGATTTTTAAGCTTCCACAAAAAATAAGGTTTTAAAGGTAATAACGTTGTAAAAAGGGAATAACTTTTTTAATAAACCACGATTGAAAAGGAACAAATGCGAACTGAGGTTTTGTACAAGTTTTACATGGTTTCAAAGTTTTAAATTTCGAGAAGGGTTTTCAATGAAAACGCGGTTTTCGAAAAATACTTCAATGTGACACGCCAGATTCGGCCATAACGTCTAGGACGAGTTTGGGGTGTTACACTCGAGATCCCGGGTAGAGTTGTGCCCAAGAAAAACTGCGTACCTGGAAAAAAAATTAAAAATATGGACGAGTTGAGATTATCTAAACTGAAATTGAAATTGTAAAAATAAACAGAGTCAAGAAAAGAGATTCTTGGATTGAGAGATTCCAGCCTCCGGTTATCTCAATCCTCATTGGGTTCAATCCTAGGCTTTTAGGTGATCCTTCTTGAGCAGAATAAGCCAGTTATAGTGGAAGAGGACGCCTACGACTCCACTTAGATTTTAGACTTACAATATAGAGGAACCTAACTCTAGCCAACTGTTGCTTTTGTGGGATCGTCTTACTCTAGATCATCACTTCTCAATGGTGAATACCACGCCATTTTGTCTCTTGGGCTTGACAACCACTGACGCAGTAAGCTAACGAACTGACTGTGCAACCTTTCCAAAACATACAAAGCAGTCGTCTTTGCACAAGATGAAAAGATCACTTTTGAAGGGACATGGACGGAAGTGTCAGTCTCGTAGTGCGGAGAAACGATGAATACTCGTTGAGAAGGCTAAGTGCGGATTCTAAGCCTCATGAACCTTTTTTGAGGAATCTCGACAACCTTTGGCTAGATGAATTTAGTGGCTCATGCTTTTTGGGAAAAAAGAAATAAACTTAATAAAAATGGAATTTTATTGAATAAATGAAAGGAACAAAGGCTAGAGTTTTTTGGGAGAGGGAGTTTTTTACAGAAAAGATGAGTGAAATTTGTGTCACTCCATCCCCTATTTATAGTACTTAGAAAACCTAGTTTATTCCTAATTAAATTCTAAAACATAAATAAAGATAAAAGGTTAAATTAAATCTAAATAATCTTAACAATAATCCTAATATAATTAAAATTTAAATAGAGTCTTGTGTTTATAAAATATCTTCTTTGCACTTTTGCCCCCAAGTCTTCCACACTTTGCATTTTCGACACCACTTCTTTCCTATTTCACATGCTGGCGCATTTTATCTTTAAATTCACGCTTTTTGCCCCCAAATTTCCTTTTGCCTTCAATTTAGTCCCTACAAGATAAAAAACCATAAATAGCTCAAATTAGTAGGATCATACTCATAATAAATATGTAATTAATACATAAAAATATGTCATTCCAGAGTATTATCAGTCCTCGACGCCCACGAGTTTCCTGTCCATGACTATCGCGCGAACTCATAATAGTAATCTATCTACAATGTCAGAGTGCACAGATCAATTCAGACATCTAACAACGCAATTCCACTAGTTCATATCATAGTATTTAACCAGATAACATTTTATGTACTACAGTGTTTCAGTTAACCATTACAACGGAACAAAAATACTTACAGGTTTCTAAGGCGGGAGGCTCGGACATTTACTAGTATTTTAGTTTTCAGATTGACTTAGATATCATATTCTCATTTAACCATTTTTTATCACACATTACAAGCCCAAACACAGTCCGAGTATTGACAAACCTGGCTCTGATACAACTAAATGTAACACTCTAAACTCGGCATAGACGCCCAGACCAAGTTCAGAGATATTAAGAATATCACATTTATAACGCAATCAAAATGAACCATTCAACATATAGTATCAATCACAACAATTAACAAAGTATATAATCTCCCCAAATATCATAATATCATAGAATATCGAAATTTCTAATAATATATTTAAAGGAAAGATAAAAGCTTAACCAAGCTCCCATAGCGCCGACCCGTTCAAATCTAAGAACCACCTGAAATCTATTCAGTAATAAATGAGTTGTGAATCAGTGTGTAAAAGACATTCATTTAATTGGAACACATTTATAAGATAACTAAACACATTTATAAGATAATTCTCGAATCTCAAGATTCGATTCGGTAATAGAAGCAATTTAAGTTCAGATACAGAATAGATCAATTACATATGCAGAAGTAATTTCAGTTTTATATACAAAACAAATAAGATTCATATGCAGTTATTCCTACCCTCGTCTGCTATACACCATATTCGGCCATCCCAACCCACCGTTAAAGGTGTTCAATGCCCAACCAACCTAACACACCCTAGAGTGTCTATCTAACACTTTTGCAGAGACAGCTTAGCTACTAGATTGAGAATGCAACAAAGCCCCAGGTTCATATTTATACACATCGTGGCTTAGCCACTAATTTAGAACAGATTACTCCTTCACAATATCCCAACCCATGCAAATGCAGAGTACAAATATCCACAACATGTGTTCAGTCATTCTGATTCATTTCACAAATAGATAATACAGTTCCGTGTTAAAAATAGCCATCACAGTACACATACAGTTATGTTATCCATATGTCAGTCATACAGCATCAGAGAATTCTCATACACTCAATTTCAAATCATTCATACATTGGGGAGGTTGGGGTTAGTGTCGGACAACACTCACGACCTCAAAAACAAGATTCAGACCTTCTTTATATGCCACACGACCTGGGCACACGCCTATGTCCCTGGCCATGTGGTCCTAAAACATAAACAGTGTGTGACACGGCCTAGACACACACACGTGTTCATTGCTCGTGTGAGCCCTACACTAACATGGCCATACACAACCAAGACACACGCTCGTGTGCCTTACCCGTGTGGTTCCAATTCGATGAACAGTGAGTTGCATGACCACCCACACGACCTGGAACATGATCGTGTGGCTCACATGGCCTGGGCACACGCCTATGTCCCTGGTCGTGTCGCGTCAACAGTGATGTTTTCTGGCAACTAAAATTTGCATAAAATGAGGTTTTCGGTACGCACCTGGAGTAGTTTGATGCAGAAACAACGTAAGGGATTTTCGAAGCCTAACACAACCATCCAATTACACAAATAATCAAGTTAATTGACAAAAATTCCCAATTATGCTATGTCAAAAGTTTCGACACAGAACCTTCAACGAAACTATTACTCACAGAAAACTCAACGACGATTGCTGGAACTGGCATGTCACTATTTGTCACTTCCGATACTTCCGCCTAATAGTAAAACAAACCATCATCTATCAAAGATGCTCATAATACATTCAAACACCCGATTCAGAGCAAGTTACGAAGAACAAAGGGAAAAAATCATGAAAACGAGTGAATTGACAGTGACTTACTCAATAGCCTTTCGATCGATGCGATTTACAGCGTTTAACTTTGTATTTACTTATAACCACAATCAGAATTAAGAAAAATAAAATAAATAAAAAAGAAAAAAAGAGAGGAAGAAACGATAGAGAAGAAAGGAAAAAAATAAAAAGAAGATGACAAATTAAAATTTTTGATAACTTCCCATCAAACTTCTAACCCTTAGCAAAAAAATGTTCCCTATCGCATACTTCAGGATTCGAACACGGGACCTAACAGAATACAAATGCTTAATCAGTGAACCAGCAGGCTCATTCTTAACATAAGTTTATGCTAAATTGAACTTAACTATGTAATGCATGATTAAGGTTGTTTTTTTAAAATAACAAAACTTCTAACAATGCGACTCGAACTCTAGACCTTAAACATGATAGCAGAACATAGAGCCACAGATACGGAAGTTAATTACTACATAGTCTCACAATTAAATTCTCAAAATTTTGGGGCATTACACCAATGACCGTTTTTCTGTGGGGTGGAAAAAATGTTTGTCAGTGAACTTGTTTAGACAGGTATATGCACTTTTTTTCTTATTATAGATGTGTTTAGGTTTCGTTTCCAGGCAGACATATCACTTCTTTTGAAACAGAAAAGAAGAAAGATATGAAATATTGCAAATAGAAGAATACTTGTAGATGTAGCATTTTAAAGCTTAATTGATCAATTACATTGTCCAAAACAAAGGAAACAAAAGCTATGAACTAGTCCGTGTCTTAGTGATAAAAAGATGATCAATCAGTTAAACAAGCAAGTTATTTGTTGGTTATTTTGGCAGCTTGCAGGTAGGATAGTTATGGTAGAAAGAAAAGAATCTGGACCAGTCGACTCTGCAATATCAGAGAAGCTTATAGAATGGCAAAGTTCCTAAGAGATCGATTTGAAGGCTTTTTCACTAAGTGCACATATATATTTGGTATTTTACTAATTACAAGGTTTGCACATTTGACTACACTCATTTCTTTTCAGCATTGTGCTACGTTTCATCTCTATTTCTTTCCACTGTAGAGGTAGTTGGATGCATGTAGGTCAAGTTGCAGGTGGATAAAATTGAAGTGTGCAAATATATTCTAATTGACTAAGGAGAGATTATCACATCCAAGAGAAGTTAAGTGGACCACTTTTAAAAATTCAATCATTTTGATGATAAAAACTGTAAAGGCCACTCATTGATTGATTAGAGTTTAAGTAGCTTTCAGGAATGCTAGCTGAAACTTTGGAAGATCCATTCCATATTGAACAAATGAAAATGCTATTGTTGACATTAGAAAAATCAAGAATATGTCCACAGATACATAACTAAAATCAGAGGCCTAATTTATGAAGATTGATTAGGTGGGCTGAATCCGGTAGAGATATTGTATGTAACAAAGCTTGATTAGGTGGTCTAAATCAAGTAAAGACATTGTATGTAACTGTATTGAAGCTGTCGAGGGTGTGCAAATTAGCAGCGAAGGGATTGTTTTGTTTGATGTTTTGAAGTTGATGTATGTTATGTTTGTTGTTTACTACTGGCTTAATGAAAATCCTTGACTTATCTCATTTACCCCTTCACCCCCCAAAAAGGTTTAAGATTTAAAACAATTAACATTTTTTAATAACTACATTTGTTGAATTTTATTCAATTATGATTTTGTTTGTTAGTGATCTTTGCTTATGCTTTAACCATCTCTCTCACGTTTCTTTTCCCCTATTCTCTCTTTTTCTTTTTCTTTTTCTAATATTTTCCTTCTTTCTTTTTTTGTTTTCCTTCGTTCTTTCTTTCTCATTTCTTCTCCTTCCATAACAAAACCAAGTCGTTGTCACTGCCTCCACACCGTTTGGCATCGTACCTTCGATCAAAGACCAATGGCCAACGATCTCTTCTTTTCGAGAGACATCCCACACCTTATATTAACATAATTTTGATTTGGTTATTGGTTGTTGATTCTTATATGAAACTAATATTTTTGTTCAAGGTGTTTCCGATTTTCTAAAATTAAAAAAAAATTAAAGTGTAGCCTTTTTTTATGAAAAATAAATTTGATAATGTGTTAGTATGCATAATAGGACAAGAAAAGTTAAAAACAAAAAAAAATGAAAACAATATTTGGTTCTTGATTCTTTATTCTTGAACTCTTTTAGTTGTTTTTGTCTTCTTTATTTTACTAAATTTATTTGGTTTTTCTTTTCGGGTTAGATCCAAATCTCCTCATGTTCAACAACTTGAATACCATCTTGATCCACTTCTCCTATCATTTGGTATCAGGTTTGGGCATTTTTTAGTTGTTGTTTTTAGCTAAATAAATTATTTCCATCGATTTTGCTTAAATAGCCTTGAAAAATAGTTTTTTAGGATTCATGGCTTAGGGTTTAAAGTTTAATGTTTACTGTTCAAGGTTTAGGGTCCGGAGTCTAGGGTTTAGAGGAACAAAAAGACCCAACACCCAAGTGCAAGAGGGTGAGCCTCAAACATTGATAAAAAAATTATTTTCTAAGAGGCTACGAATGATTTCTATAAATTTCAAGAAAAATCATTCATTATTAAATGAGGATTTGACCTCACGATCGCTTATTCGAATGAAATTTGGGACTTGACCAATTGACATGAATGGTTTAATATTTTCCTTCACCCGAAAGAACCAACCATGATTCCTTTAGTGCACAAGTTTTGCAAAACCTCAAGCACACATCAAAACACATGGTTAAGGTAAATGTCAAAGTCGATGTCACTCAACGCTATTCATAAGTATTATGGTGCACCCTACTATAAGCCTAATTATTTTTCAATCATTCATCAAATAACCTTATAGAATATCAATTCAGAAGCAACTATCGACCACCTAACAAAAGGCCGAGAGAGTTGGGAGTGACAACCGACTACCAATCAACTATTTCGCTTCGACCAAGCCCTTATGTTTTCGGTAGCTAAAATGTGGATGCAATTCTAATGAACCATTATTTTTCCAGCTCAAAAAGTGTCGAATGTTAATCTTTCCTGAGCTATCTTATTGTAAGTTATTTTGCAGGAAAGAAAGTTGGACTTAGGTAGGTTGATCCGTTTGTATATGCACACTTGCGCCTCCGACAGCATGATTGGGATATATTTCCCACGGTTACATATTTATGTTGTCATGCTGGTGCAAAGATTGAGCCTAATAAGCTAATCCACAAGCTGTCAATGATCATCATTAGAGATTCATTCTATCTACAATATAGGAATGTACATGAGAAACAAATCCAAAAGTTGAATGTAAGATGCAAGAATAAGATTGAAAATTTGGTGGTTGTGTATGATTCATGGTTGTAAGTGTAGTGTAGGGTAACATTAGTATTCCTCGGAGGGTTGAGTCTGGGAGTTTATTAGCATAATGTTGTCATCTTTGTTGTTGATTTGACTTATGCATTTCTGGGGGGAAATAGTATTATATTGACTTAAAACATGCTAATTGGTCATGAAGTTGGCCAAGTATGATCATAGATTTGGGATGTCGGACATATTTTACTAATAAATAGAGGTTGTCTAAGAATGTCAAATTGTTAGTCATCTCCTATTACACATCATGCAATGTTCCTATGTAACACCCCTAACCCGTATACATCGCCGGAGCAGGGCTACGGAGCGTTACCAGAGTTTTTAGTACATTTACAGATAATTCATGTCAAATTCTATTCATTTTTAAAATATTATTCATATCGTCCCTTAAATGGACCCTCGAGGCCCAAAATGAGTATTAGAATCAAATCGGGACTAAATTGGGAACTCAGAGAATTTTTCGCGAAATTTCTAAAATTTTCCAAGATACAGGGCATACACGCCCGTGTGGTCCAAGGGACACGCCCGTGTGACCCTAGGACACGCCCCTGCTGCAGGCCGTGTTCGACCCCGTGTAACTCTCTGACTTGTGTCACACGGCCGGCCACACGCCCGTGTGCTAGGCCGTGTAACACACACGGCTGAGACACACGCCCGTGTCTCTGCCCGTGTGCTCAATTCTTAGCATTCTGTTTCTCAAATTTAAGGTACAGGGGACACACGTCCTAACCACACGGCCATGTACCAGGCCGTGTGTCACACACGGTCAAGACACACGCCCGTGTGTCTACCCGTGTGAAAAAAATAAAGCCATTTTCTAGCTTTATTTCTCACCCAAACTTTTCCAATGACCTACACCAAAACTTTCATTCATATACCAACGAATTCAAGCATCATAATCAAGTTAATTTTAACATCTAACATGGTACATCATTACATGCATTCATGTTTATAATCTTACCCTTTGGTGAACATACATGTTAACATAATTTAATCAACCACACTAAACACATGGATATTCATCATGGTATAACCTTATAATTTTACTAAAACAAATCTTTACTAGCCATTCCAAATGGCTAGATTACAATCAACCCTTTTACATGCCAATATGGCCAATTAACCTATACATGCCATTATAACCATAACTAAATTACCATATGTACCAAAATGAGCTGATGGATAGTGTGAGTGATCTCCTCCAAGCTTCCAATCCAACGAACTTTCGATTTACTATAAAACAGGGAAACAAAACTAAGTAAGCATATAATGCTTAGTAAGTTCGTATAACACGGTACTTAACTTACCATTTATTCTATTTCAAGATAAACATGTAAGGCATATTCAATCAATTTGATCTCAAGCCCTACACATATGCTCATTGCACTTGTTAGTAATATATTCCATAATAACACCAAGAAACATACATGGGCTCAGCAATAGTCAGGTTTCTAGGCACATATGCTTTCCACATCACGTATTCATTTAACATGTATAAATCATATCTTTATATTACAAGTATTTTTTTATAATAATTCATCTCGAGTTCAGATTATTTCATGTCAGAACTTTACTCATATAATTCGAAATGTCAATGCCACACGAGTAGTACACTCAAGGTGTACAAATCTATAATCAAGGATGAACATATTTATCAAATAAATTCCATGTACAAATATCATCATCTCATATTTCCATGTATCAATGATCATATATCATCATTTTCATGTATTTCAGGCAGATACGTGTAATAACTCAATTCTTATTCATATCTTCTCATATCATGATTTTTACACGTTGAATTTATTCGAAATATCGATGAATACATAGGTAGTACACTCAAGGTGTACAAATTAGGATCCGCCAATTCATATTCAGGGGTACCCATTAGGGCACTTAATCAGAAAGCACACTCTTGAGCCACATATCATATAACAGGATTACCAGTCCAGCCTAAATCCTAATTGTAACATATGCTCAAGAGGGATTTTATCAGGATTACCCATCCGGGCTAAATCCTATCTATAATGAGGTCAATAGGATTACTCGTCTGAGCTAAATCCCATCAGCAACAAATGCAGGACCTCATTCAATAAGGGAAATCACCTTTATCCATCGATTTTCATTTATTCAAATGGGATTTAACATTTTTCAAGCATTATTAGGCATGTGATTATTTCATACATCTATAACATTCATATAATTTAAATAAACACATTCCACGTTCATTTCAAGCATAAAAATAACATTTTTATCATTTATCATTTATCATTTATCATTTATCAGGCATTATCATTGATCGGGATTTGTCAGATATGTTTTCAAAGTCATATATATATATGATATTTATATAATTAACATACAAAAAATCTAATTCAAGCATTTAAATATACAATTTAGTTACACGAACTTACCTCGACAAATGTCCGTATACGTAAAATCTACTAATCCGACATTTTTCTATTTTCCTCGTTCTAGCTCCGAATTTTGTCTATCTGGATCTATACGAGTAGATTTAACATCAATTTAATACAATTTAAACTAAATTCAATCCAATTTACATCTTAGGCAAAATTACCATTTTGCCCCTAAACTTTTAGTTAATGACGATTCGTCCCTAGGCTCGGAAAATGAAATTCATGCCATTTACTTCTTATTCCAAGCTTAACAAAAATTTAAATAAAAAATTTACAGCACATGTATTCTGTAACATCCCGAAATTGGGCCTAGTAGAATTGGGCCCAATGGGCCTTGAGCGTAGAAGCGTTTTAAAATTTTGAAAACAAGAGAACGGCATTATTTCAAGTTGGACTTATTAAGAAGGTAACTTTGGAAAGTTACGAGGTTTCTATGAAGTTCCGGGTTCAAGTTGGGCCTTAGTAAAATTTTGTGTTTAAGCCTATTAAGGAGAGATAGTAAGTGGCATCAAGGCTTATGGAAATAAAAGAGTAAATTGCTAGCATAAATGAGCAATTGGTAAAAGGGTTATGGCGCCACATGTAGTACCTTGAGGGAAAAGGTTCGAATCCCTTTGTGTGCAATTTTGACTTTTATTTTTGCATTCCTTCCTTAGTGTCGGCCAAGGTATATTTATGGCAAGGTTGACTTCTTTATTTTTGGTATGGTGGCTAAAGGAATTAAGGAAAGGTTGAGGTTGGGGAAAGGAATCAAAAGGAAAAGGCAAGTAAGGGGAACAAGTGGCTTATTTCATGGAGAATGTTATGGAAAGTATGGTTGGCAAAATTTTGACCCTTATGGCTATGCATGTGGACGATTTTGGGGGTACATAGGTAGCTGAAATTTTACTTTGGCTTTTGGTAAGGTTTTGGTATTGTTTTGGCCAAAAATCCCATTTGCAACTTTGTGTCATTCTCTCCCAAATTGCTACTCTCTTTGCCGAAATCTTCTAGCACAATAGTGCATTTTTTCTTCTCTTTGGATTGGTCACATATTCATCTTTTGTCCATCTTCCTTGATAGCCGAAACTTCAAGTTGATATTAAACAAATTCTTCTTCTTTCTTCTTGATTGCCGAAACTCTAAAGCCATTAGTGAGTACTTTTTTTTCTTTGTTTTGACGAAAACACCTAGCCTAATTGATCATCTTCTCCATCTTCCAAGTTGGGTTTTTCTTTCTTGATTAAACCGGGTAAGTGTTTTTATTCAAATCTTTTCATTCTTTTTCTCTTTAGCCGAATGAGAGTCCCTCATTATTTGGTTGTTTCATCTTGATTCTAAAACCGAAATGGTGTTCTCCCTTACTCCCTCACATCTTGATAATCTTTTATTTGTAGTATTCTAGTGGATTGACTGAAACACCCCAAACCCGGCCCACGAGCTTTGACCAGATTTGGTATGTTCCTCAAGTAAACTAGTTCAAAATTCTTTTGTTCTTAGGAAAACTTGTGTGATTTTAAGAAAAATATTGTTTTGGGTTGGGCTTGTGCTGAAAATAGGTTCGTTTTATATTGAAATCCCTTTTATCTTAAGTGACAAAATATTTAGGGTTTAGTTTAAAAGAAATTTTAATTAAATCTTAATAGATAAAATTCATAATCATAATAAATAAAAATAAGTGTAAAGTAATTCAACTATGGCCTTATGGCCTTATTACATCAAATAATTCCCAAAATAATTCAAAGTACTAAAATAAATTCAAGAGTCCTCAAAAATATAAACTTCATGTTGAGCATGGCCACCACAAGTTCTACCGTCCCGGTCCATCACTGTTCATCACCAAAAATGTTCCCAACGGGTGAGTCAAACAGACTCAATGTGTACACGACACTAAATCATAATAGAATCAGGCATATCACATATTACACATTCAAAACATAGAATACAGGATATGATGCATTCCCAAACCCAAACCTAGTTGTCCATCCGCTACACACCCCGCACTGCCCAATACACCGTGGGGACTACTAAGTCGACCCTCCATCCGCTACACACCATCGAAGCGTCGTCTGCAGCGATCGACGTGCTCATCGCCCATATAAAAATTTGTGGCATAGCCACTGGATAATTGTGTCATGAGACACCACATTCGAGATAATGTAACCGGGTTTACCACATTCGATAATGTGACCAAGTCACCACATTCGGATAGTGAGACCGTAGTCATCACATTCACTTCCCCTTTTTCATATATCCCGAATGACCCATATTATTCATATCATGCATATCATACTTAAATTCACATTCTTATAAATTTTCACATGTTATAAATAACATATTTCATAATCCTAGTGGAAGTAGGAAATGTACCTGAGTACTTTGTACCATATTATGGTACCTTAGCCACATTCTTATAAACATGCATATTTTACATATTACCATCAATCTTATTAAAAGTTAGTGTGGGGTACACACCTGATTCGCTTAAAATTTCCTTGAGATCCCGAAAAGCTTGATCTAATGCTTGAATCCTTAATCCCTACATTTGATTAATCACCTACTACTTTAATAAAAAGCCATTCGGCCATAAATCCAAATCCTAGTAGGATTAGTATACTTAAACTTACCTTGTGGATTTTAAATCCCAAACTCACCGAATAACTAGGGAACACGTGGCCTATGGTGTACCTTCTGAAAAGAACATCTCCTTCCTTGTAGTCGACACTTAGTAAATCCCGAAAGATCTCTTCAAAGTTTCTAACAAGATATTAATGGGGTTAGTCCTAGATTTGGCAAATCTTAAGAAAAAGGATGAAACCGAATGAGATCTTACCCTTACTTGAAGAAATCGATTGCACCTTTGCTTGAAGCCCTCAAAGGTTCGACTTTTGATGGATTGGAAAGAAAAGAGAAGGAAGAATAAAGATGGAGGATTCGGCTAGAACACAAGGTATTTCGACTTGGCAAAAATAAAAGAAAGAAAAGAAGAGAAGAGAGCACTAAGAATTCGGCAGAGAAAGGAGGAAGCACAAATTGATGAGTAGCCCTCCTTCCTTCCTTTTATAGCCGTAATTATCATCTAAGGAGTCCCTTACTTGGCCACCACTCCTCTATTTGATAACTTTATCCTTTAATTATCACTTAAAATAAAAGATAATTCAGCAACTATCCTTACTTAGCCGAAATTATTAAACTCAAAGTCCCTTACTTGGCCATCACTTCTCCCTTATTTTCCTCTTTATCTCTTTATTCAAATTAAAAGAATTTAATCCAACAATTATCTCTTGAAAATAATGATAAATAAATCCCTTATTTATCCACTATTTATAAAATAATAAAAGCTCCTAATTTATAGCCATGTGCCGTCCACCTCAGTCTTACTGGAAGCAAAAATAAAACCTCCTTTATTTGCTTCCCAAGTGACTCGAACTCAGTGCCCATTCCTCTTGCATATGGTGCCATTTCCATAGGCCCTAAGTGGCATCTTCTGCACTCAGTTTTTCCAAGCCTGTTTGTGTGTCAAATTCCACAAACTTTTTCTTTTAAGGCCACCTTGCCTTAATTTCCCTTTTAAACCTTAAAACTCGTCATTTCTAGGTCATTTCTAAGTTTCCAAAAATTTTCGATCGGCTCAGAAACTTGACATTTCCTTACATTTCCATGACATTTCCTTACAAGACATTTCCTTACATTTCCAAGACATTTCCTTACATTTCCATGACATTTCCTTACAAGACATTTCTTTACATTTCCAAGGTTCTAAAATGTTCACTTTCCTCTTTTAAACTTAACATTTCCATACATTTCCAGTGTTTCCAAAAGTGTTCAAAATATATTCATAACACATAAGATATGTCATTTCGCACAATTAAACCAAAAATGCATAGGCCCTTTTCGTGATGTTACAGTTCTACCCTCCCTTAAAAATAATTTCGTCCTCGAAATTACTTATTAACGAATAATCGTACATCTTAACTCACCGCACTACACTTATGCTGCGCACTCTGATCTTAATAGAACCATCATACTTTCTAGGCACAATCTCTAAGTTCACGTCCCCTAGAACTCATTTCTAACATCGCAATTTAATCTGATTAAAAAGTTTTATGCATCAGAATTTTTTTTTGTTCCACTTATTAACCGCGAACAGTTTTATGAAAAGAGATGTTTAAAAGTGGTTCTTTCGATCAAACAAAGTTCTCAACTCAAATTCACTATTCAGAAAGTCACGTCCACATTCATCAACCAATTATGAACTTTCGTTCATTCAGAGAAATGTTGTAGTTTTCATTGTTGTTGTTTTTTCCACTACCCAGGGGTATTTTCGTAATTTGTCAAAATAAGGTTCCTTGGTGATTTTGTCAATAAGGGTATTTTGGTAATTTTGAAATCCCGGGGGTATTTTGAAAAATTTTAAAATTCGGGGTATTTCAAGAATTAACTGTGGTAAATTTGTAAAGTTTAATAAATCAGGATATTTCAAAATTTGCAAAACTTTGAGGGTTCTTTTTGAGAATTTTACTTTCCAAAACGGTGATGTTGCAAAAATTTTAAAAATCGTGGTCATTTTGGTAATTTTGTGAGTTAAGGGCAATTTCGTAATTTTTCTCCAAATCAAGGTATTTTTGATAATTTGCAAATTAGGGTTTTTGAACATTTTATAAAGTAATGAAAATTTTGATAAGAACTATGGGTATTTTGGGAATTTCATAAACCAAAGGTATTTTTGTAATTTACCACTAGGGTATTTTTGTAATTTTATAAATCAAAAATTTTTCGAAAAGAATTTTGTAAAAATAGTTCTCACAAATTAAAAGGTAATTTTAAGAGTTTTAAAACTAGGGTTTATAAAAACACGGCTAGTTCCCTTTCGGGTTTTAGTCATTGTGTCTAGCCTATGACCGAGTCCTCTTGGTTAGGGTGAACCGAAGCTACGCACTGTGCAGATTCAGTGAAGAGGAGGTGAGTCACTAGGATCGCTTAAGTACCACAGCTTTTCCGGATCCAATCCTAGACATGCGCGCACAATGGTTACCACACCCTAACTCGGCCTTAGTCATAGGTTTGTTTAATGGTCCTTAAGTCTTATGCAATAGTTGGGGTAGACTAGTCCTAGGGTTCAAGTACCTATCATGCTATTCTACGCTCCATTCCACTTCTACCCTTCTACAAATCATAATATAAATCACATAATAGATAGGGATACTTACCTGTGGATCATGGGGGTCTGAGACTTAGGTGCCATGCCGTAAAACCTGTTTATTTCATAAAATCCTTTCAAAAAGCTTACTTGGCTCGATTTGAAAACGTTTTGGGCCTTAGCCCACAGGCCGAGAGTTTAAAACTGGGCTCTGATACCAAACTAAAACACCCCAAACCCGGCCCACGAGCTTTGACCAGATTTGGTATGTTCCTCAAGTAAACCGGTTCAAAATTCTTTTGTTCTTCGGAAAACTTGTGTGATTTTAAGAAAAATATTGTTTTGGGTTGGGCTTGTGATGAAAACAGGTTCGTTTTATATTGAAATCCCTTTTATCTTAAGTGACAAAATATTTAGGGTTTAGTTTAAAAGAAATTTTAATTAAATCTTAATAGATAAAATTCATAATCATAATAAATAAAAATAAGTGTAAAGTAATTCAACTATGGCCTTATGGCCTTATTACATCAAATAATTCCCAAAATAATTCAAAGTACTAAAATAAATTCAAGAGTCCTCAAAAATATAAACTTCATGTTGAGCATGGCCACCACAAGTTCTACCGTCCCGGTCCATCACTGTTCATCACCTGAAAAATGTTCCCCAACGGGGTGAGTCAAACAGACTCAATGTGTACACGACACTAAATCATAATAGAATCAGGGCATATCACATATTACACATTCAAAACATAGAATACAAAAGTTATGATGCATTCCCAAACCCAAACCTAGTTGTCCATCCGCTACACACCCCGCACTGCCGGTCACACCGTGGGGACTACTAAGTCGACCCTCCATCCGCTACACACCATCGAAGCGATCATTTGCAATCGACGTGCTCATCGCCCATATAAAATTTGTGGCATAGCCACTGGATAATTGTGTCATGAGACACCACATTCGAATAATGTAACCGGTTACCACATTCGGATAATGTGACCGGTCACCACATTCGAGATAGTGAGACCGTAGTCATCACATTCACTTCCCCTTTTTCATATATCCCGAATGACCCATATTATTCATATCATGCATATCATACTTAAATTCACATTCTTATAAATTTTCACATGTTATAAATAACATATTTCATAATCCTAGTGGAAGTAGGAAACGTGCACTGAGTACTTTGTACCATATTATGGTACCTTAGCCACATTCTTATAAACATGCATATTTTACATATTACCATCAATCTTATTAAAAGTTAGTGTGGGGTACACACCGATTCGCTTAAAATTTCCTTGAGATCCCGAAAAGCTTGATCTAATGCTTGAATCCTTAATCCCTACATTTGATTAATCACCTACTATAATAAAAAGCCATTCGGCCATAAATCCAAATCCTAGTAGGATTAGTATACTTAAACTTACCTTGTGGATTTTAAATCCCAAACTCACCGAATAACTAGGGAACACGTGGCCTATGGTGTACCTTCGGAAAAGAACTTCTCCTTCCTTGTAGTCGACACTTAGTAAATCCCAAAGATCTCTTCAAAGTTTCGGCAACAAGATATTAATGGGGTTAGTCCTAGATTTCGCAAATCTTAAGAAAAAGGATGAAACCGAATGAGATCTTACCCTTACTTGAAGAAATCGATTGCACCTTTGCTTGAAGCCCCTTAAAGGTTCGGCTTTTGATGGATTGGAAAGAAAAGAGAAGGAAGAATAAAGATGGAGGATTCGGCTAGAACACAAGGTATTTCGACTTGGCAAAAATAAAAGAAAGAAAAGAAGAGAAGAGAGCACTAAGAATTCGGCAGAGAAAGGAGGAAGCACAAATTGATGAGTAGCCCTCCTTCCTTCCTTTTATAGCCGAAATTATCATCTAAGGAGTCCCTTACTTGGCCACCACTCCTCTATTTGATAACTTTATCCTTTAATTATCACTTAAAATAAAAGATAATTCAGCAACTATCCTTACTTAGCCGAAATTATTAAACTCAAAGTCCCTTACTTGGCCATCACTTCTCCCTTATTTTCCTCTTTATCTCTTTATTCAAATTAAAAGAATTTAATCCAACAATTATCTCTTGAAAATAATGATAAATAAATCCCTTATTTATCCACTATTTATAAAATAATAAAAGCTCCTAATTTATAGCCATGTGCCGTCCCACCTCGGTCTTAAGGAAGCAAAAATAAAACCTCCTTTATTTGCTTCCCAAGTGACTCGAACTCGAGCCCATTCCTCTTGCATATGGTGCCATTTCCATAGGCCCTAAGTGGCATCTTCAGACCTGGTTTTCCAAGCCTGTTTGTGTGTCAAATTCCACAAACTTTTTCTTTTAAGGCCACCTTGCCTTAATTTCCCCTTTTAAACCTTAAAACTCGTCATTTCTAGGTCATTTCTAAGTTTCCAAAAATTTTCGATCGGCTCAGAAACTTGACATTTCCTTACATTTCCATGACATTTCCTTACAAGACATTTCCTTACATTTCCAAGACATTTCCTTACAAGACATTTCTTTACATTTCCAAGGTTCTAAAAATGTTCACTTTCCTCTTTTAAACTTAACATTTCCATACATTTCCAGGTTTCCAAAAGTGTTCAAAATATATTCATAACACATAAGATATGTCATTTCGTACAATTAAACCAAAAATGCATAGGCCCTTTTCAGGATGTTACATTGACCGAATACCACATCATTGCCTAATCATCTCAAGTCATAAGTCAATTGGTGGGAATTGGGATTATCATCGATTAAGGTAAGGAGTCTTTTCATAGTCCATTCGATATCACTACTCGGTTATTGAGTTAATCGGATCAAAGTTTCGACTAATCGATTATGTTTTAGGGACGAAATCACTCGATATGTTCTACCTTCGAACATAGTGGTAAGTGACTCAAGTGTAAGTGATACGAAATCTTTTGGAAATCCGAGGCTAATTTTTGGTTGGTATTGTTCTAGGTCATCGACTAGTGGTTCTTTAGGAAATCAAAATTAGGTGTGTAATCCCGTACCTTCCGTATACGTATCTGAAATGGTGTGTAATCTCACACTTCTTTGAAAGTTTGTATGAAATATTCTGTGAATCGATCGAAATACCGAAGAAAACCGAAAACCGGCATCCATGATCACTCGGGCGTGCGTATGATCGTAATGGTAATCGTATTTCATAATAAAACAGTTTCGGTCAGAAACAGTGACGTGTATTTGAAAAATCACGAAAAATAGGAAAAAAGGAATTACAAAGTGAATAAGATATAAGATTAAAGCTTACTGTGCGTATTTTGATATGGAAGAAACGGAGAAGGAAAATGAATTTTATATTTTGAGATATCTTAATTTTAGTGAGACTAATTCTGAATGACTTCGTGGTTCCCTGATCTGTCTTGGAAAAATCGTATAAAATTGTAAAAAGTGAATTATGAGTTATAGTTTATATGTAAAGATTTCTTAGTGAGTATATTTTCAATAAAAACAAGTGGGAGCAACATATGAAAACTGTACAGTGAGATATTTGAATTTTGGGTAAGAGAGGTCAGAATCGTTGGGCAGTGAAACAAGGGAATATTTAAGGAATAAACTGTACTAAATGGCTAAGTAAAAAATTCTGAAAAAATTATAGTAATAAGATATATGAGTCTAGTTTCAAGGAAAATTTACGGAGTTAGATTTTGAGATTCCTAACTCAAGTTATAGTCAATTTAGTTAGTACGACGCAGATGGACAGTTTCGATTTTTATGCTCCACATTAGTAGTTAAGTCTAGGTTGCGAAATTTCCAAAATACCCTTAGGTTGCGAAATTACCGAATTACCCTTAGTGGGTAAATTATCGAAATTATGAAAATGCCCCTATGGGTCGAAATTATGAAAATGCCCCTATGGGTCGAAATTACGAAATTGCCCCTAAAGGGCCGAATTACGAAATTGTTTAATGGGCCGATCTGATATTTTGATAAATGGGCCAATCTGATATTTTGATAAATGGGCCAATCTGATATTTTGATAAATGGGCCGATCTGATATTTTGCTAAATGTGTCAAATCTGATATTTTGCTTAATGGGCCTTTTGATTAATTGTTATAATGGGCCATAATTTTGTAATAAATATCTGAATAAATGACTGTTATTATATTGTGATTTGTTATGCATTATATACATGATTTGCATGAGATGGGATAATGATGAAGAGAAGTTTTGGTAGCTCTGCTACATAAATCTGGTGGCTCTGCCACAATTCTGAAAAATGGCAATGCCATGTAAATTCTGTTAATCTGGTGGCTTGTCCACAAATCTGATATAAATGGCTTAATGGCTACGTTTGGTGTGTTGGCGGGGTGGGTTGACTAAAGATCACCCACAGTGTGTTGGTTGCGCGGGTGGTGTGTAGCGGATGGAAAACTAGGTTTGGTTTGGGAATTGCATATCATATGCATATTATATTTGATACATTATTGTTGTTGTAAATGGGCTTAGGCCCAAAATATTGCTAATTGGGTTCCGGCCCAATGAATAACAGTAAGGGGATTTCACACTGAGTTCTTGTAACTCACCCCCCTTTCTCTTAACCCTTGTAGGTAATGCTTGATGATATGGACTTGGGCTATGGATGACTCGAGGGAGGCCATACTTCGGAAATGGTTTATTTGGACTTTAGACTTCTTTCTCGTTTATTTTATTACTTTACTATTTTGGGTTAAATGTTGTAATAAGGCCTCTGGACTATTTTTATTTTTTCTTTTTGGTTGGGATGTTTTTATTATTTTTCTTAAATTGTTTAAAAAGGGGAATTTTCTAAAAACTTAAACAATGTTTTCCAAAATCGATTAACAAATGGATTTCAAAATAAACTTTTACAAATATTTTTAACACGGATATTTTCTCTCGA
Source organism: Gossypium sturtianum (assembly GCA_025698515.1). Taxonomy (NCBI): domain Eukaryota; kingdom Viridiplantae; phylum Streptophyta; class Magnoliopsida; order Malvales; family Malvaceae; genus Gossypium; species Gossypium sturtianum. The sequence goes on from CM046952.1 coordinate 112,298,350, forward strand.
ACTATTAACGATATTTTCAAAAGACTTGGATTCTCTTTCGAATTTTGAACGTCATTTTCAAAAGTCACGGTTTTGTAAGAACATTAGTTCAAATTTATCAATTTATCAATCAAATCTTTGAGGTTAGTAGTATTTTATCAAATCAAACTTGTTTTCTTGATTTTTAACAAAGCAATATATTAGTACGAACAAAAAGGGTTTAACATGTTTTGCTCGTGTGACATACCAAATCCGCTCATAACGCATGGGCCGGGTTTGGGGTGTTACATATTCTATAAAATTCATAATTTTTTCTTCAATTTACACAACTTACAATTTAGTCCCTAAATCATGTTTTCATAAAAAAATCACTTTGTAAAAGTTATTTATCTATCATCAACCTTTCATATTCTACCATAAATTTCAATTTTTCAGCATATTCATACATGATATAATTTCTATACTTTGATATTTTTTTCAAATTAATCCCCCAAATAGATAGATTAGACTATTCCGGTTTTAAAAATATAAAAATTACTAAAAACGGGGCTTGAATACTTACCTAATTTGGCCAAGAAAGTTTGCTTTCTCTTTCCTAGGGTTTCCATGGAATATTTGGGGAAGAAGATGATATAAAATGATTTTTATTTCTATTTAATTATTTATCATCTTTTAATTTTATCACTTTTCAATTTAGTCCTTAGCCTTTTTCTAATTTTCCATGGATGAATCATCCAAAAATATCTACTAACTTTTCATTAATGGTCTAATTACCATATAAGGACCTCTAATTTAAAGTTCTATAGCTATTTAACCCCTTTAGCTATTAGAACACAACTTTTGCACTTTACGCGATTTAGTCCTTTATCAAATTAAACATGTAATCGATAAAATTTCTTTACGAAATTTTCACACAATATTATTATCAAACTGTAGATCATAAAATAGTATTAAAATGATTTTTCTTTTCGGGACTCAAATATGTGGTCCCGAAACCATTGTTCCGGTTTTATCAAAAATTGGGTTGTTACATCCTATTTAGCTTTTTCTTCTTTGCTGGGTAATGAGCATGTTGCTTAATATGTATTCGTTAAACCAATCCAAAGTCATTAAAAAATCTACATAAAATCTGACTCATATCAAATACGGTATATTGATTACAAAATTATCAACATAGTAGAAAGAAAGTGGAGAAGTGATAAATAGTTTTGTTTTTTTTTTTTTAATTTCATTTTCAATCTTACGATGGATAAGTAGTTAAAGAGTTTGAAAAATTACACCCTCCTCTCCCTCTAGTGTTATCCAATTTTTTTCGTGTTGATCTTATCTAAAAAGATAAATACCAGTCAATTTTGCTGCAAAGATGTTCATAGGTCGAGTCGGGTCGGTTCAAGCTCTGATTCGAACAATTTTAAAGATAAATAGTTGTTTAGTTAGTACTTGTAAACATTTAGCAAAGCGATTCGACATGAAAACAAATCCAAGGTTGAATGGTAAAGTATCTTATACATGTTAAATATCTATAAATGATATAAAATATCTCTAAATAACTTTTTTTTACATAAAAATAGGCATGTTTTATAGTGTTGTGGTTTAATCAAGGTGAAGAATTTCTAGTTTGTTTTTGAATTCTTCCAATGTTGTATTTCATTGTAAGGTTGATTTTCTCCACTTTTGGGATTTTTTTGTGTGTATAACATTTGCACATCAATTTGTAGTATGTTATTTATCGTTTGTACTATGTGTCATCTTTCAAATTGTCAATGATGTCATAAAATGATGTGTTGGATATATTCTTTAACAATGTCATAATCAATTTCTTGTTCATTTGTTGTCTTAGTTGATTTCTCAATGCATTCTGGTTTTTAATAATTTTTTTCTTTTGATTTTTTGTTTTGGGTTAGCTTAAATAGAATATAAAAATTGTCCTTACCCAATGGTTTGATAATTATAATCTTATAAAAATGTTTTTTGATTTTCTTTTTTTAAGAAAAAATGTAGCTTGTATGGAATGTTGTGTTTTCTAATAGGTTTAGTGAAACACCCCACACCCGGCCCACGAGCCTGGACCGGATCTGGTATGCTCCTTAAGTAAACCGGTTTCAAAGTTCTTTGTTACTTAGAGAAAATTTGTGTAATTTTAGAAAATTATCGTTTTGGGTTGGCTTAAGTTGGAAACCCATTTATTTTACTTAGAAATCATTTAATTATGGTGACAAAACAATTTTAGGGTTTATTTTGAAAGAAATAATTTTAATTAAACTTTAATCAAAAATAATTCTTAACATAATAAATTAAAAAAAAAATAAACAGAAGTAAAGAAATCCAACTTGGGCCTTATGGCCTTATTACATCAATCAAAACCCAAAAAAATAAAATAAAACTAAAGTACTTAGTAAAAATAAAAGTCCAAATCTTTAAATTTCTCCTTGCGATGCATGGTCACCTTCAGCTCATGCCGACCCGGTCCATTAATGCTCATCACCTGAAAAATATTCCCACAACGGGGTGAGTCAACAGACTCAATGTGTAACCAACACTAACATTCAATAGATCAGGCATATCTATTCATATCAAACATTTATTCATACAACAGATATCAATGATGATGCAACCCGAACCCATAACCTAGATGCCATCCGCTACACATCCCCGTACCAACCTGTACACCGTGGGGACTACTAAGTCGACCCTCCATCCGCTACACACCTTCGGCGCGATCATTTGCGGTTGACATGCTCATCGCCCATATAAAATTCGTGGCATAGCCACGAGATATAGTTGTGTCAAAAGACACCAGATTCGAGATAATGTAACCGGTTACCACATTCGGATAATGTGACCGAAGTCACCACATTCGGATAGTGAGACCAAAGTCATCACATTTACTTCCCTTTCTCATAAATCCCGAATGACCCATATTTTTTTATATCATGCATCTCATACTTAAATTCACATTCATATATATTTTCACATGTTATAAAATAACATATTTCATAATCCTAATGGGAGTAGGAAACATACACAGTACTTTTGTACCAAATTAGGGTACTTAGCCATATTCACATGTAAATATATATATACATAGATTAAATATTGCCATGTATCATATTAAATGATAGTGGGGATTACACACTGATTAAGCTTAATGAAGTCCTTGAAATCCCAAGAACCGATCTCTTGATTTAGATCCTTAACTCCTATATTCGGTCAATCATTTAACATATTAATAAACCTTTTCAACCACAATCCAAATCCTAGTAGGATTTATACACTTACCTTGGTATCAATTTCCTTTTGTCCAAATCCCAAACCTTGCCTTATAAGTCCGCCGAAAATCCTTGAGTCTTAGAAATCCCAAGAAAACCTTCCAAATTTCGGCCATGGAATTCTAAAGGAGTTAGATTCCTATATTTCGGCTAAAAGAGAGATTGAAAATCAAATAATGGCTGATCTTACCTTTTGAATGAAATCGGCAACACCCTTACTGTCACAACAAAGATTCGGCTTTAGCGAATTTCTACTTAGTTGGATTGTGTTTTTGGTTTTGAATAAAAGAGAGAGGAGGCTAGGGAATTCGACTAGACAAAGGAAAAGAGAAAAGAAGAGGAGAGAACCCTAAGAATTTCGTGAGCGAGAAAAAAAAAAAGAAAACTGATGAGTATCCCTCCTTCCTTCCTCCCTTTTATAGACGAAATTATCAGCTAAGGAGTCCCTGACTTGGCCACCACTCTTCAATTTGATAGCTTTATCCTTTAATTATCATAAAATAAAAGAGTTTAATCCAGCCTTTATCTCATGGAAATTATGATAAATAAATTCCTTTTTGAAAATACTTAAGATAAATCATCATTTATCTCTCCAATAAAAAAAACCTTTATTTATCCTTAATAGCCGAATTTTAAAGAGAATAAACCTCCCTTTTTCTAGAAGCCTTGCCGTCCACTCCTTGGCTTATGGAAGCAAAAATAAAACCTCCTTTATTTGCTTCCCAAGTGACTCGAACCCAGGCCCAACACCTTGCATGTGGCGCCATTTCCAGAGGCCCTAAGTGACATCTTCGTGCCACTTTTCCAAGCTTTGTTTGTGTGTCAAATTTCCCAAACTTTTTCTTTTAAGGCCACCTTGCCTTGATTTCCTATTTTAGAATTTAAAACTTGACATTTCTGGGTCATTTCTAAGTTTCCTAAAATTTTCGATTGGCTCTGTAAACCTGCCCTTTTCTTACATTTCCAAGTTTCCAGAAATGTGTACTTTCCATTTTTGAATCATTTCCTTACATTTCCAGGTTTCCAAAAATGTTCATGTCTATGCATTCCCAAGTTTCCAAAAATGTTCATTTCCATTTTCATTTTCATACATTTCCGAGTTTCCAAAAATATTCAAAATTTATTCTTAGTACCTAAAACATGTCACTTCGTAGAACTAAACCGAAAATGCATAGGCCCTTTCCAGGATGTTACAGTTCTACCCCCTTAAAATAATTTCGTCCTCGAAATTACTTACTAACGAACAATCGTGCGGTCTAACTCACCCCACTACACTATTGCTTTGCGCTCTCTGATCTTAAAGAACTATCACACTTTCTAGGCACATTCTCTAGGTTCACATCCAAGGTTTCTGATCACTTTCCTAGCAATACAAGAATAAGCTAACCCTATAACAAGCAAAGCATTTAAGGGTATTCCGGAAATAAGGAACGTGCCCGTTGTCATATCCGCACATCTTCCTCCTCACGATCGCCAACCGCATAAACCAACCTTGGTTGCCTCGCGTCTGCACCTTCAAAGATCTCTCGCTGGTGCTCCACGTCCTCGGCCAAACCATTTCCTCCATGGTTCGGTCCACACGACTCGAGGCGAAATGCTTTGTCCACCTCTACCACCTGATTAATATTACGAGTTGTTGGTCCACTCTCATCCGGTTTCTTGGGACAATCCTTGAGCATATGGTCCTTGGACCCACACCGAAAACATCCTCCCGTTTTTTTCCAGCACTCCCCTAAGTGCTTCTTTCCATAATGCTCACAAGGACGATACTGCCATCCTGTACCAGCTTGCTGATTTCGCAGCCCATCAACTCTAGGCCTCTTATTCTCAGATGATCCAAACAATCCAAAACCTCTTTCTGGCCTATTCCGATCAGTGTTCTGCCTTGCAGAATCCTTAATTCCTTCAGCCACTTTAGCCTTTTCCACTAACGCAAAAAATTCCCGCTCCTGATGCGGTGCTATCAAAAATCTTAGATCATCCCTTAGCCCGTCCTCAAAACGGACACAGCGCTCATGCTCAGTTGCCACTACTCCTCGAGCATATCGACTCAACCTCAAGAATTCAGCCTCATACTCCGCCACGGACTTGTTCCCTTGAACCGGCCCCAGAAAAGCCTTCCTTTGCTCATCTGTATACCTGGTTCCCACATATTTCTTCTGAAATGCTTCCTTAACATACTCCCAGGTCAGATCCTCAGCAGTGGTACCATCCCAAATAGTTAACCACCATTGATACGCTTCATCGCGTAACAATGCCACCACCCCTTTCAACTTCTCCTAAGGGATCAGATCAAGCTCATCCATTATGCGCTCCGTCGCTTCCAACCAGTACTCAGCTGTACTGGGTGCTACTCTAGACACTCCACGAAACATTTCCGCTCCATTAGCTCGGAGCCGTTCAGGCACAGACTTTCGATTTCCCGAATTTCCTCCTGCACCAGCCACCAACTCCAAAACTCGCAGCCACGACCTCACGACCACGAAGATCATCCCCGGTCCCGAGTTTGCTGCTCAACATTAACAGCTGGGGGTGGTGGTGGCGGTGGTATCTCATTGTCAGACCCTTGACCCGATCTAACGGGTTCTGACACAGTCATCCTTCCTCTACCTCGTCCATGACGACCACGTCCTCTAGAGCTCATTTCTAACGTCAAAATCTGATTCAGAAGTTTTATGAGTTAGTGCTTCTGTTTCACTTGATTACTCGCGAAGGAATTTTATGAAAAGAGTTTTAGGAGTGGTTCTTTCGTATGCACACAGTCTTTCCATTCATTCATCCATCAAACAATTATGAACTCTCGTTCATTCAGAGAAAGGTTGTAGTTTTCATTGTTATTGTTTTTCCACTACCTAGGGGTATTTTCATAATTTTGTCCTACAGGGGTATTTTCGTAATTTTTCAAAAGAAAAAGTTCCTTGGTGATTTCGTCAAAAAGTATTTTGGTAATTTCAAAGTCCCGGAGTAATTTGGAAAAATTTTGAAATCCGGGGGTATTTCGATAATTTGTTGACCTCAGGGGTATTTTGGTAACTTTTATGCAAACCAGGGCACATTTGTAAAAGTTAACAAATCGGGGATATTTTAAAAGTTGTAAGACTTTGAGGGTTCTTTTTGTGAGTTGTTCTTTTCAAAGCGATCTTTGTTGCAAAATTTTGGAAATCGGGTCATTTTGGTAATTTTGTAAGTTAGGGGAAATTTTGTAATTTTCCACAATTCAAGGTATTTTTGATAGTTTGCAAATTAGGGTTTTTGAACATTTCTAAAATAATGAAATTTTGGCAAAACTGTTGGGTGGTTGGTCATTTTATAAACCAAGGGTCTTTTGGTAATTTTACCACTAGGGCATTTTGTAATTTCATAAAGCGGAAATTTTTCTGAGAATTTTGTAAAGATGGTTTTCATGAATTTAGAAGAGAGTTTTAAAACTAGGGTTTTGTTGTGTTTATAGAAAACACGGCTAGTTCCCTTTCGGGTTTTAGTTATCGTGTTTAGCCTATGGCCACCGAGTCCTCTTGGTCGGGGTGAACCAAAGCTACGCACTGGCGCGGATTCGAGTGGAGAGGAGGTGAGTCACGCGGATCGCTTAAATACCAAGCTCCCACCGAAACCATTCCTAGACATGCGCATGAGGTTTGCCACACCTCATCGAGCCCCTCTCGGGTTAGGGTGAACCGAAGCTACGCACCGGGTGGGATTCTGCGAAGAGGAGGTGAGTCACTAGGATCGCTTAAATACCGTGCTCTTCCGATCCAATCCTAGACATGCGCACGTGAGGTTACCACACCCTAACTCGGTGACTTAGCCATAGGTTTGTTTAGTGCATTAAGTCTTATGTGTTTGTGTTTGAGTAATCTAGTCCTAGGGTTCAAGTTCCTATCATACTATTCTACGTTCCATGCCTTTTCTACCCTTCCATAACTCATAAATCACATAATCATACGGATGGTTGGGAACTTACCTCGTGGATCATGGGTCGGAGACTTAGGTGCCATGCCGAAAAAACTGTTTATTTCATAAAATTCTTTCAAAAAGCTTGCTTGGCTCGATTTGAAAACGTTTTGGGCCTTAGCCCACAGTAGGAGAGTTTAAAATCGGGCTCGATACAAAATCAAACACCCCCACACCCTACCCACGAGCCCGGGCCTGATCTGGTATGCTCCTTAAGTAAACCGGTTTCAAAGTTCTTTGTTACATAAAGAAAATTTGTGTAATTTTAGAAAATTATCATTTTGGGTTGGCTTAAGTTAGAAACCCATTTATTTTACTTAGAAATCATTTAATTATGGTGACAAAACAATTTTAGGGTTTATTTTGAAAGAAATAATTTTAATTAAACTTTAATCAAAAATAATTCTTAACATAATAAATTAAAAAAATAAATGTATAAAGAAATCCAACTTGGGCCTTATGGCCTTATTACATCAATCAAAACCCAAAAAAAATAAAATAAAACTAAAGTACTTAGTAAAAATAAAAGTCCAAATCTTCAAATTTCTCCTTGCGATGCATGGTCACCTTCACTCTGCCGCCGGTCCATTAATGCTCATCACCTGAAAAATATTCCCACAACAGGGTGAGTCAACAGAGACTCAATGTGTAACCAACACTAACATTCAATAGATCGGGCATATCTATTCATATCAAACATTTATTCATACAACGAGATATCAATGATGATGCAACCCAACCCAAAACCTAGATGCCATCCGCTACACATCCCCATACCAACTCGCACACCGTGGGGACTACTAAGTCGACCCTCCATCCGCTACACACCTTGAAGGAGTCGCTGCGATCGACGTGCTCATCGCCCATATAAAATTTTGTGGCATAGCCACGGATATAGTTGTGTCAAAAGACACCAGATTCGGATAATGTAACCGGTTACCACATTCGAGATAATGTGACCGAAGTCACCACATTCGAGATAGTGAGACCAAAGTCATCACATTTACTTCCCCTTTCTCATAAATCCCGAATGACCCATATTTTTTATATCATGCATCTCATACTTAAATTCACATTCATATATATTTTCACATGTTATAAAATAACATATTTCATAATCCTAATGGGAGTAGGAAATGTACACAGTACTTTTGTACCAAATTAGGTACTACTAGCCATATTCACATGTAAATATATATATACATAGGTTAAATATTGCCATGTATCATATTAAATGATAGTGGGGATTACACACACTGATTAAGCAATGAAGTCCTTGAAATCCCGAAGAACTGATCTACTGATTTAGATCCTTAACTCCTATATTCGGTCAATCATTTAACATATTAATAAACCTTTTCAACCACAATCCAAATCCGAGTAGGATTTATACACTTACCTTGGTATCAATTTCCTTTTTGTCCAAATCCAAAACCTTGCCTTATAAGTCCGTCGAAAATCCTTGAGTCTTAGAAATCCCAAGAAAACCTTCCAAATTTCGCCATGGAATTCTAAAGGAGTTAGATTCCTATATTTCGGCTAAAAAGAGAGATTGAAAATCAAATAATGGCTGATCTTACCTTTTTGAATGAAATCGGCAACACCCTTCTATCACAACAAAGATTCGGCTTTGGCAGAATTTCGGCTTGGTTGGATTGTGTTTTTGGTTTTGAATAAAAGAGAGAGGAGGCTAGGGAATTCGGCTAGACAAAGGAAAAGAGAAAAGAAGAGGAGAGAACCCTAAGAATTTCGGCAGGACAGAGAAAAAAAAAAGAAAACTGATGAGTATCCCTCCTTCCTTCCTCCCTTTTATAGACGAAATTATCAGCTAAGGAGTCCCTGACTTGGCCACCACTCTTCAATTTGATAGCTTTATCCTTTAATTATCATAAAATAAAAGAGTTTAATCCAGCCTTTATCTCATGGAAATTATGATAAATAAATTCCTTTTTGAAAATACTTAAGATAAATCATCATTTATCCCTCCAATAAAAAAAACCTTTATTTATCCTTAATAGCCGAATTTTAAAGAGAATAAACCTCCCTTTTTCTAGAAGCCTTGCCATCCACTCCTTGGCTTATGGAAGCAAAAATAAAACCTCCTTTATTTGCTTCCCAAGTGACTCGAACCCAGGCCCAACACCTTGCATGTGGCGCCATTACCAGAGGCCCTAAGTGACATCTTCAAGCCACATTTCCAAGCCTGTTTGTGTGTCAAATTTCCCAAACTTTTTCTTTTAAGGCCACCTTGCCTTGATTTCCTATTTTAGAATTTAAAACTTGACATTTCTGGGTCATTTCTAAGTTTCCTAAAATTTTCGATCGGCTCAGTAAACTGCGCTTTTTCTTACATTTCCAAGTTTCCAGAAATGTGTACTTTCCATTTTTGAATCATTTCCTTACATTTCCAGGTTTCCAAAAATGTTCATGTCTATGCATTCCCAGGTTTCCAAAAATGTTCATTTCCATTTTCATTTTCATACATTTCCGAGTTTCCAAAAATATTCAAAATTTATTCTTAGTACCTAAAACATGTCACTTCGTAGAACTAAACCGAAAATGCATAGGCCCTTTCCAGGATGTTACATTTAGGGCTTGGGGCTTAAAATTTTATATGTATTTTTACTAATGTAGATTTAAAAAAAAAAACTATTAACCGTTAATTTCATAGACGTATTTATATTGCAATAAGTTTTAGTAATTATTGGTTTTGAAAATCAACTCATTACTTATTATACTATTTAAGAAGCTTATTTAATAAAATATTAAAATAGTTGTGTCGCCAATTGAATCTTAGTTTGGTTGTTATCGATATTGTTGTTAGTGTAAGATGTGGGATCGAATGAACTAAAACTTGTTTAACCTCCTATTTAAGGGTTGTGAGGGATTATAGGTAGCTCTAAGGATTTTTATTAAAAAAAATAGTGATGTTACATCATAAGGAGACAATAGTTAACCAACAAATGTTGGAATGTTGGTGTAATGGTAAATAAGTCTACTATACTTTTAAAGGAGAACTAGAAGTCTGTGCTCACTTCCCAAAGGCTCGGGAGGGTTCAGATTTCTTATCAAGGCACATGACCTGCTCCACCATTTTCGCTCATTTAGTCATGGCAGCAAACTCTTTTATATTGTGGGAGACTAGCTGAACTTTGAGCTCATCACGCAATCCTCAAAGGATTTGCTTACAACTTTTCTCTTCTGTCGCACAAGTTCCAAGGTGTATTTGATTAACCGTAGGAATTCCCATTCATAATTAACTACTATCATTTTACCTTATCTCAACATCATAAATTCGTGCTTTCGATCTTCTAAGTATAACTTGTTGATTTACTTTTTCTGAAATTCAGGCTGAAAGAAATCCCAATTAATTTGATCAGTTGATACGTGTTGGATAACTATCAACCACTACTGATATGCCTCCTCTTTCAGGAGGGAAACAACACAAGTGAAACATTCATGCGGAGAACAGTTGACTTGTTACAATACCCGATTCATCAATTCTAACCAACCCTCAGCTAACGAGGGATCAACCCTTTTCAATCCGTTAAACTCAGTGGTATCATACTTCCGCAATTATTTTAATCAGAGCTCATCGAGTAAAGGGCACTGGTGTAACTTGTGGAGTAGCTCTCGCCACTCATTGGAAATCTTCTGCTATAACGCGAAATAAATCTTCATCTCCCCAACCCTTAGGTCAGGTCTAGCAACTCCAACTTGATGAACACCAGTTGGGTCAATGCCATGTGCCTCAACTCACTTCTATTTTCATTTTTAGCGAAATGACTGTTGCTATAAACATTGTCACTAGCATCATTTCTTGATTTCTCTGACATTTTAGCTATAAAATAAAAAAAAAATTATAATTAGCATCTAAATCTCGACTCAAACTCAGCTCGACTTCGGCATGTACCTTTAGACTAAAATCTGAGCTCGATTTAGTCTGAAAATCATCTACAACTATAGTTCTGATACCACTAAATGTAAAATACAGATACCCGACCCGATCGTTAGATCCAAGTTATAACAAGTCACATTCATTATCGGAGCAACTACAAACAACTATATTCAATTATACTATTAAATGATCAAATTGAACTCATTCATGCATACCATACAAAATACCATAGTTTTTGGTCTCGTCCGAGTTTACGAAAGCTCTAAAACTAACCCGGGGTCCAAATAGAACTAGATTGTAAGAAATTTAAAATATTGAGTAATGTTGAGACGTTAGAGGGTTCTTTGTTGCGACGCAACATACTGAGTAGGTTTTGTCGTAGCGACCAAAGCCAACGGCACGCTGTGGCAAGGCAACCTAATCTTGTCGCGACAAGGAACCCTCTACATCTTGACATGACATACTGAGTTCAAAAGGTCAAGTTTTGGTACTTGTTGAAAACACCTAAAACTTTATATTTTCAATTTCAATTAAATGATCAACCAATCTTATATCTCAAATAAGTTCATATTTCCTAAATGTACCATTTATCCAATTCAAACAATTAACCAAATTCAACAATTCTTCAAGTTCTTCACTGAACAAAGTTGCATTTATATACATGTGCATATTAACACTAAACCAAATAAACCATTCATTTATCACAAAATATGCCTAACCCAAAAGTTATGACATTTAAAACTTATATATATAACATATGGCCAAATTTAACTATCAAATTATGACTCAACCTAGGTACATGCCATATAACTAACAAAAGAAACTATACGAACATGGTTGAGTCTGGGATCCTCATCTGGATGCTGAATTTGATGCTCAAAACCTCGATACGAACCTAACCTACACACAAAAAACAAAATTGCACGTTGAGCAATAAAGCTCAGTGGTATTTTAAATATTTAAATCAATTTAATACAAATCTTGAATCAAATGCATACAATCAATTTCCAATTCAATACCAACTAATTCACATATACCTCATGTCAATACATATAACACTATACATATGCTACAAGATAAATTCTTTATGCCAAAAGAACCGACTAAACATACTACCTCAATTAACAACTAATTAACATGTCATACCAATGTACTTAACATCCCTATTACTTTTTACCCTATTACATTCAAACAAGTTCGTATATCATTCTCGAATTGAAATAAAATCTACCATTATCATAACGTTTTGGCCCTCATGCTTGTTCAGCCAGTTCACATGATCTTTCACATGCTATCGATAATTATATATTATAAGTACGTACATGTAGTACAATTTCATAATGTCATATTTGTTTTCAAATATCAATAAAAAATCTTCAATTTATATTCCCTATTAACATGACTCAGACTTGAACAGATACACGGATCTCAACAAACACGCCAATTTGACACCTAGTACCTCATCGCAACGTCCAAAGTAAATAGATTGCGCCTAGCGCTCATCGGTATAATCAAAATAAAACTTGTGCCCTGCACTCATCGGAACGCCCGAAGGAAAATGCATCAAAAACTCATTGACATATAGCCAAAGTAACCCGTACTCAATCTATCTTATAGCTCGATTTAGGAGAATAGGATCCCAAAATTACCTTTTTTGACACCACTAAAAACTAGGACATTACAATTTTAATGGCAAAATGGTTTTGGTTGTGCCAATGTTAATTTGTGCTAAAAGGAAAAATTCCTTTGTCATGTCATTTATCATCTATTTGGACTGTATTTATTTAAATTTTAATATCATGTCTATATGTATTGCTAATGTAATTAATTAGTCATCTTCAAATATTTATTTTACACATCTAAATGGCTTTCAACACTTGGTAGTTAAAATTTTTTTTATTTAAGTGAAACCAAAATGAACAAGTGCATTTGGGTGGCCTTCCATCTTTAACAACTTTAATTCTTACACTCAATAATTTTGAAGAAACTATTGATCTTTGAGGTAAGGTTCATTCACTTTCTTTAAGAAATTAATTAAACTAACTTAAGAGTAGCAACGTTTAATTGGATTTAAACAGAATTGTATAACTTAACAAATTTGAAGAAGTTGGATTTAAGTGGTAATCAAATTGCGAGCGTGCATATATTTACATCCATGTTCTAAAGTTGAAGTTAAGCCAATCTTTATACAGGTAATGGAAGACAATTGTGTTTGATCAATTTAGAAGAAACTAACATAAATTTATCAAAAGTGATAGACCATGCATTCTTTTTGGTATTATATGTGGTTTTAGGTGAAATCAAAAGCTTAGCATACAATGAGCGAGATATTTGTGGTTCAAGAGCTCTTTACTGATGGGAGCAAGCTATACTTACAAATATGGTGTTGAAATAACACAATCCCACATATAAAACATACATGGTTGCGGAGTGTTTGTATTACTATAAATAGAGGTGGTTTCTCCACTTTTAAATCATCCCAAAATTTGTAATGTTCTTTATAAGGAAAATTTTCCCTTTTCCTATTTGTAATTTTTCACTTGTAGGTGCAATTTGTTGAACCTCGTTAAATTTGCAACTCCCTAATTTTCTAAAGTTTGAATTGCTAAAATATGTCAAATGATTTAATTGGTTTAAGTGGTTAAGGGTTTTAGAGGTGTGCATGAGGTCTTGTGTTCGAACCTTTTTCCTTTGAAAATTCTATATTATTTTTATTCCTTCTTTTGACTCTTTCCTTGTAGATTATAATCTAATCTTGTCAGTTTGTTGGCAAGAATGAATCTGCTGGTTTAGTGATAAAGTTTTAGCTTACCCTTGGGTCCCTAGTTCAAATCCTGTTATTGCCAAAGTTGAATTAATTTTATTCCTCCTAACTGTGCCGTCCAAGTGGAGGACTCTGGGTGGAATTTGAATTACTAGATACCTAGTAGGATAATATTTTTTTTATTTTTTTAAATATAAAAAATAATATTCTCCTAATTTTTCTCCCATTTCTTTATCATTTCTTTCCCATTTTTCCCACTTCCTTTCTTCACGTTTTTTTCTTTTTATTTTTCCCCCTCAACTTGCTAGAATTTCTTTTCTATTTGTTTTTTCCCTCTTTGCTTATTGTTCTTCTTCTTTTCGTTTTATTTTGTCTCTTGATTTTGTGTTTGCTGTTCATTGATTTAGTGTTGACGTTAATCCTCCATTCTTACTTGCTAGTTGTGTGCTAAAGGGTGTTTAATAGCATAAGTTTTCACAGTTCATTATAGTTTTTGTTAAAAGGTCATTTATTCCGACTGAGAGCTTTTATTCGATTGTTGTTGGTGAAGATTTAATGGATTGATCATGTTGATTTTGTTAGGTGAGGTTTCTGTGATGCATAATCATCCTCCGGTGAATTAAGTGTGCTGGAAAATCTCTGCATTTAAGGGGTATGTATTCGATGCTGATTTAGGGGTTGTTCTTGTTAAGTGTTAAATACTAAATTTGAGTTTCGATTTTGATAATTGGTTATTAATCGAGTTTGGCGTGGATGTTATGTATAAAACTTTGTTATTGTTTTAGTGTCAATATCTCAGAATTAAGGTGTGTGTTTCTAACTCGAAAACACTAAAAGCGGTCATGAAAATCTAAAATTTTGTAAAAATTTCAAAGTTGGCAGACTACGTCACATGGTTGTGTGGTTGACCGTGTGACAGACCATGTGGGCTACATGGTCTGGACAAGACGGGCGTATGGGCCTATTTTGGTCAATTTGTTGGGCCAGTTTGGGTCGAAAATAAGATTCTAAAATTGAATTTTTTGTTACTCTGTAGGCATGAAATCCATAAAATTTAAGCGTATGTATGTTAGTAAAGCATGACTCTGGTTAGTTAAACTCTGTGTAGGCTATTTGACATCATCTGTTTTGATGACACTTATGTAAGCATGTCATAAATCTATTTTTTCTATGATCATATGTAGCATGAAATGCTAGTATATTTTTGCATGTGCATTGGGGTAGGATATGATATGTGATGGAGGAAGTGTGTTTCCGGTAGTTTTACTACAAATCTGGCGGTATACCCACAATATATATTCTGCCAGTTTTACTACAATTCTGGCGGTATATCTGCAATATATGTGTATTCTGGCAGCTCAGTTGCGAACTTTCTGAGTGGCATATGACCACATTCTTGTAACATCCTGAAATTGGGCCTAGTAGAATTGGGCCGATTGGGCCCCGAGCGTAGAAGCATTTTAGAATTTTTGAGAATATGAGAATGGCATAATTGTGAGTTGGACTTAATGGGCAAGTCAATTAGGAAGGTTAAGGGGCTTCTATGAAGTCCCGGGGTCAAGTTAAGTCATAGGTAAATTTTTGTGTTTAAGCGCCTTAAGGAGAGAAGGTAAGTGGCAGCAATGCTTATGGAAATAAGTGAGTAATTTGCTAGCATAAGTGAGCATATGGCAAGGAGGTTGTGGCGTCAAGTGAAGAGCATGGAGGGAAGAGGTTCGAATCCCACCTAGTGCAAATTATTTTGACTAATTTTTGTGCTTCTTCCCAAAGTGTTGGCCATGGTGGTAATTATGGTAAGGGAGACTTTTTAATTATGGAAAGATGGCTAAAGAAAAATGGTATGGAGGAAAGCAAGGGAAAATGAAGGAAAGAATCAAAAGAAAAAGGCAAGAGAAGGGAACATGATGGCCTATTATGTGGGTGATGTTTTGGAAAGATTATTTTGGTCAACATTCATCCTCTTAGCAAAAGTGATACACGGTTTTGTGGGGTAAAGAGGGGGAGCCAAAATTCTTTAGGCATTTGGTAAATTTTTGGTGCATGAGAGGTTGTTTTCTTCTTAGCATTTTAGTGTCTTCGCTTCCAATTTTTCCCTCACTTGTCGAAACCCTAAAGCCAATATTATGCACCATTTTCCTTTGTTTTGGCCGAAACACTCAAGCAAATTGTGCATTTTCTTCTTTTTGTGTTATTTTGCCGAATCACTAAATCCATTTGGTTCATATTCTTTTGGTGATAGCCGAAACACCCTAATACCTCTTTGTCCATCACCTCTTTTCTTTTTTTCACCTTTTCTTCAATCTTTCTCCTTTTCTCTTATACCGACATTTCTTTGTGGCCAAAACTCTTTGGTCTCTTTCTCTCCATTAACCAAATATTGATCATCTTCTCTTCTTTATCTTGGAAGTTGGACATTTCTTCCTTGATTAAATCGGGTAAATGACTTTATTCTAATATTTTCATTCTCTTTTCTCTCTAGCCGAATGAGTGTTCCTCATCATTTGGTTGTTTCATATTGTTTCTAAATCGAAATGGTGTTTTCCATACTCCCTCATATCTTAATCGTTATCTTTTTGTAGTGTAATAGTGGGAAAGCTGAATCTATTATCTTTGAATCATCCGTAGCCATAAGTACAATCGTTGAAAATTGGTTTTACCATCGTTAAGGGACTATATCGATCATTCTTATACACTTGTTGATCATACGGAAATAGTGGTAAGCCGAACCTTTTCCTTAGACAATCGTTTTATGTCATCGTAATATCGTTTTGATTAAGACTTTTTCCAATGGAGGCAAGTGGTACCGATTTGAAAGGAAAGGCGTTAGTAGGAGATAAAAGGAGTGGATTTGCAATTCCTACTCCTAAGTTCAAACGAAGGGCGGTATCGGTAGTTCGGGATTTTCCACCGGGTTGTGGACCATCATCCGGTAAAAATAGACAAATCGTGGTCGTTCACGATACTAAGGGTAAGCGTTTCAATAGATCATTTGATTTAGATTTAGATTAATAAAATATCATTTGTTGGATTATTTGAGTGTAATGGTGATTTAGGTGCCGACGATCAAGAAGGATTAATCCTTACCGTAATCCGGTGTGTAATCTCACACCGAAATCCCGTAAATCTGTGATTTATCATCATGTTAGAAAAATCGATTGATGATGCTTATGAACTTAATAACGGTATTATGGTATAAATCGAGTGATTTGCTTAAACATCGTTAATACTAATATTTGACAAAAACAGAGTTAGTTTATAGAATTACGAAAATGCCCTTATGGGCCGAATAACGAAAATACCCTCAATGGGCCGTTTTTATCAAAATGCCTTAACGGGCCAAATTGCTTAAATGCCTTTCAAGTGCCGATTTATGAAAATACCCCTATGGGTCGATTTACAAAAATGCCCTATGGGCTGGTTTAATAGAATGCCTTAATGGGCCTAATTGCAAAGTTCTACGATGTGCCGATTCACCGTAATAAATTATTGGGTTAATGATTGTTGTACATATATATGGATATTATGCTTTATTATGTATGTTGCATGTTACATATCGCATGGGTTGGGAAAAATGTATGAAGAGTAGTGTAGCCTGGTGGCATTGCCACAAAATATTCATTATAATGTTACTTATGATTTCGGTGGCTTGACCCCGAAAATACTATATGAAAGCAGCTTGACTGCAGCGATACTCCGGTGGCTCTGCCACAAATATTATAAATGGCAACTTACCTGCGAATTGGTGTGAGCGGTAGGGTGGGTTGACTTGATCCCCACAGGTGTGATTGGCTGGTCGGGGGTGTGATGGATGGATGGGTTGGGTTACATTCATATCATTTTATTATTGTTATGTAAATGGGCTTAAGCCCAAGTTATTGCTAAATGGATTCAGGCCCAGTGGATGACAGTAAGGGGATTATACACTGAGTTCTAGTAACTCACCCATTTTTCCTTAACCCTTGCAGGTATTGCTCAGTAATGTGGACTTGGGCCATGGATGACTCGGTGGAGGCCATACTTTAGAAATGGTGTTTCGAAATTTAGTAAATTTTCTTTTCCGTTTATTTTGTTGCTTTTACTATTTTGGATTTTAAAGTTGTAATAAGGCCTCTGGACTATTTTTATTTTACTTTGTGTTTGGGATGTTTTTATTATTTCACTTGAATTGTTTTAAAAGGGGATTTTTCTAAAATCATAAGTAACGTTTTCCAAAGTTGATTAACAAATGGATTTCATAAACACACTTGTACAAATAATTTAACTCGGATTCTCTTTCAAATTACCAAAGTCATTTTCAAAAGTCACAGTTTTAATATCACAAGTTTGAAAATCGATTCTTCAATTAAACCTCTCGGGATTAGTAGTATTTCTAACCAAACTCGTTTTCTTAACCATAACTAAATAAAACCTATTTTAGTACGAATTAAAAGGTTTTTACATGTCTTCCTTATGTGACATGTCAGATCTGGTCGTAACGTATGGGCCGAGTTTGGGGTGTTACATTTTATGGTATCAGAGCTCGATTGTAAAACTCGGCTGTGGTTTGGGTTCAAAAGTGTTTTCCAAAGCTGTTTAAAATTTTAATTTATAAATGCATGTTCTAAAGGAAGTATGGCACCACGGGTATCCGGCATCAAGTCAAGTAAGTTTATGTTTTCATTTTATGACTATAGTGGTACGACTGTAGTAAGAAAACTTCTCATGATAGAAATACTCTAGAACTTTTTGCTTTAGGAGCTGAAACTATAGAGATTGAGACCTTAGGATACGTTTTGCGAAAACGACTTTACTTCCTATACTTCATAAAACATTGTTTAATAAACATTGAATAATATACTGATTCATAAGACTTGTAATCAGATTAAATCGACATTAGTGAATATGAGCACTAGAGGACGTGGACACGGTACACGCGGTCGTGGTAGAGGCCGAGGTACTAGGGTTGGATCCTCAGCATCGGGGCTTATGCTCGAAAGGGAGACGCCGGTATCACCAGTGACTGAGATGAAGTCTTATGACCGAGTCGGAATTGATGAGCTGACTCAGCTAGTTAGGGAGGTTGTGGAGGAGGTTAAAGAATTTGGTCGAATACTTCGAGTTGGGTGTGTGGATTGTAAGACGAAAAGAGATCGTGCTTCTCTAGGGTCGCAGTCTCGTTCTGTGAAGCATACAAAGGAACGCCCAAACTTTTCGGTTTGCGAATATTGCAAAAGGCGTCATCCGGGTGAATGCTGGAGGAGATCAGGAGCATCCTTAAGATGCGGGTCCATGGAGCATAAGGCTCGAAATTGTTTCATCACCATTAAGTCAGGTATGTCTTGGTTGAATGGGGTGTTTGAATGTAGAAAATCTTATGTATGCGTGATAAGTACCTGTTTGCTTCTTTGGTTGAATATCTGGTCGGGTGAAGAGATTTCCAGATTAGGTTAGAAGTGTATTAGTGTTTTGGGAATCAGAATGCGCAGCGGTAGCGTGGTAGAGTAGTCTGTGTTAAACCATTGTTAGATAGCCAAAAATTTCGAGGACGAAATTTCTTTAAGGGGGTAGATTTGTAACATCCTGAAATTGGGCCTAGTAGAATTGGGCCTATTGGGCCCCGAGCGTAGAAGCATTTTAGAATTTTTGAGAATATGAGAATGGCATAATTGTGAGTTGGACTTAATGGGTAAGTCAATTAGGAAGGTTAAGGGGCTTCTATGAAGTCCCGGGGTCAAGTTAAGTCATAGGTAAATTTTTGTGTTTAAGAACCTTAAGGAGAGAAGGTAAGTGGCAACAATGCTTATGGAAATAAGTGAGTAATTTGCTAGCATAAGTGAGCATATGGCAAGGAGGTTGTGGCGTCAAGTGAAGATCATGGAGGGAAGAGGTTCGAATCCCACCTAGTGCAAATTATTTTGACTAAATTTTTTGCTTCTTCCCAAAGTGTCGGCCATGGTGGTAATTATGGTAAGGGAGACTTTTTAATTATGGAAAGATGGCTAAAGAAATATGGTATGGAGGAAAGCAAGGGAAAATGAAGGAAAGAATCAAAAGAAAAAGGCAAGAGAAGGGAACATGTTGGCCTATTATGTGGGTGATGTTTTGGAAAGATTATTTTGGTCAACATTCATCCTCTTAGCAAAAGTGATACACGGTTTTGTGGGGTAAAAAGGGGGAGCCGAAATTCTTTAGGCATTTGGTAAATTTTTGGTGCATGAGAGGTTGTTTTCTTCTTAGCATTTTAGTGTCTTCTCTTCCAATTTTTCCCTAACTTGTCGAAACCCTAAAGCCAATATTGTGCACCATTTTCCTTTGTTTTGGCCGAAACACTCAAGCAAATTGTGCATTTTCTTATTTTTGTGTTGTTTTGCCGAATCACTAAATCCATTTGGTTCATATTCTTTTGGTGATAGCCGAAACACCCTAATACCTCTTTGTCCATCACCTCTTTTCTTTTTTTCACCTTTTCTTCAATCTTTCTCCTTTTCTCTTATACCGACATTTCTTTGTGGCCGAAACTCTTTGGTCTCTTTCTCTCCATTAACCGAATCTTGATCATCTTCTCTTCTTCATCTTGCAAGTTGGACATTTCTTCCTTGATTAAATCGGGTAAATGACTTTATTCTAATATTTTCGTTCTCTTTTCTCTCTAGCCGAATGAGTGTTCCTCATCATTTGGTTGTTTCATATTATTTCTAAACCGAAATGGTGTTTTCCATACTCGCTCATATCTTAATCGTTATCTTTTTGTAGTGTAATAGTGGGAAAACCGAATCTATTATCTTTGACTCATCCGTAGCCATAAGTACAATTGTTGGAAATCGGTTTTACCATCGTTAAGGGACTATATCGATCGTTCCTATACACTTGTTGATCATACGAAAATAGTGGTAAGCCGAACCTGTTCCTTAGATAATCGTTTTATATCATCGTAATATCGTTTTGATTAAGACTTTTTCCAATGGAGGCAAGTGGTACCGATTTGAAAAGGAAGGCGTTAGTAGGAGACAAAAGGAGTGGATTTGCAATTCCTACTCCTAAGTTCAAATGAAGGGCGGTATCAGCAGTTCGGGATTTTCCACCGGGTTGTGGACCATCATCCGGTGAAAATAGACAAATCGTGGTCGTTCACGATACTAAGGGTAAGCGTTTCAATAGATCGTTTGATTTAGATTTAGATTAATAAAATATCATTTGTTGGATTAATCGAGTGTAATGGTGATTTAGGTGCCGGCGATCAAGAAGGATTAATCCTTACCGTAATCAGGTGTGTAATCTCACACCGAAATCCCGTAAATCTGTGATTTATCATCATGTTAGAAAAATCGATCGATGATGCTTATGAACTTAATAACGGTATTATGGTATAAATCGAGTGAGTTTCTTAAACATCGTTAATACTAATATTTGACAAAAACAGAGTTAGTTTGTAGAATTACGAAAATGCCCTTATGGGCCGAATTACGAAAATACCCTCAATGGGCCGTTTTTATCAAAATGCCTTAACGGGCCAAATTGCTTAAATGCCTTTAAAGTGCCAATTTACGAAAATGCCCCTATTGGCTGATTTACGAAAATGCCCCTATGGGCCGATTTAATAGAATGCCTTAATGGGCCTAATTACAAAGTTTTATGATGTGCCGATTCACCGTAATAAATTATTGGGTTAATGATTGTTGTACATATATATGGATATTATGCTTTATTATGTATGTTGCATGTTACATATCGCATGGGTTGGGAAAAATGTATGAAGAGCAGTGTAGCCTGGTGGCATTGCCACAAAATATTCATTATAATGTTACTTATGATTTCGGTGGCTTGACCAAAAAAATACCATATGAAAGCGACTTGATCAAGAATGATACTCCGGTGGCTCGCCACAAATATTATAAATGGCAACTTGCTGCGAATTGGTGTGAGCGGCGGTGGGGTTGACTTTATCCCCACAGGTGTGATTGGTGGTCTCGGGGTGTGATGGATGGATGGGTTGGGTTACATTCATATCATTTTATTATTGTTATGTAAATGGGCTTAAGCCCAAGTTATTGCTAAATGGATTCAGGCCCAGTGGATGACGGTAAGGGGATTATACACTGAGTTCTAGTAACTCACCCATTTTTCCTTAACCCTTGCGGTAATGCTCGATGAATGTGGACTTGGGCCATGGATGACTCGGTGGAGGCCATACTTTAGAAATGGTGTTTCGAACTTTAGTAAATTTCCTTTTCCATTTATTTCGTTGCTTTTACTATTTTGGATTTTAAAGTTGTAATAAGGCCTCTGGACTATTTTTATTTAGCTTTGTGTTTGGGATGTTTTTATTATTTCACTTGAATTGTTTTAAAAGGGGATTTTTCTAAAATCATAAATAACGTTTTCCTAAGTTGATTAACAAATGGATTTCATAAACACACTTGTACAAATAATTTAACTCGGATTCTCTTTCAAATTACCAAAGTCATTTTCAAAAGTCACAGTTTTAATATCACAAGTTTGAAAATCGATTCTTCAATTAAACCTCTCGGGATTAGTAGTATTTCTAACCAAACTCGTTTTCTTAACCATAACTAAATAAAACCTATTTTAGTACGAATTACAAGGTTTTTACACGTCTTCCTTATGTGACATGTCAGATCTGGTCGTAACGTATGGGTCGGGTTTGGGGTGTTACAATTCTGGTGTAATGATTGTATGGGTTCTTGTAGCCCTATTTGGTGTGATTGGTTGGATGGAGTGGTGTGTAGCGGATGGGGGTAGGATTATTTTTGTTATGATATATGTATCTACACATGTGAAATATCTGACCTGTCTGTTCTGATATGTGCATATAAGCATGTTTTGATGTGATTTATGCTTGTGCGCCAAGGAACACACTGGGCTTTTTAGCGCACTCTATTTATTTATCATTTTTCAGGTGATCCTCAGACTTAGGTTTGGTAGTGCTTAGGAGTTTGGTTTGGTTCACAGTTTTTTTTTTTAGAAACTTTTGTTTTGTATTTTATGGATTGTTGAAATATTTTCGAACTTTAACTTTGGTATTTGGGTTTTGCTAAATATTTTTATTTAGTTATTTTAAAAATTGGCATGGTTTTCTGATAACTTTCACTAAACGAGCAATTTACAAAATGAATAAACATAAAAGTTTTCCGTTGCAAAGTTTTAAACAAGATTATGCATTTTGCAAGCAAGTAACTAAAGTCAATTTCGAGATGGTTTTGTAAAAAAGATCAAATATCATAAGAAAACGATTTAAGATTTCACATAAACATTTTATGTAGGTCAAATTTATCCTACCAATAAGTCATGACGAGTTTTTACAAAGTCTTTGATTTTCTCATGACGAGTTTTTACAAAGTCTTTGATTTTCTATTTCAAAATTAGATCCATTTTGTAAATAAATAACCAACATGTTCAATGTATTAATATAACCCCCCAGATGTATTTTCAACGTAAATAAATAACTATACGCCAACCTCTAACTCGACCACCTTGTACACATTCCACTTGATTGGCAGATTAAAAACTTCCCATCTTATAGCGGATCCCATTTCGCAATCACTTGAATATAGAAATGAGATACATTTCTCATAATGATATACCTACAAACACTACTCTCGATGGATTCATTTACTGGCTCTGGCGGCTGTTAAAATACCAGTCACACCGTAACTTCAAGTAACACCCCTTACCCGTATTCAACGCCAGAATAGGGTACGAGGTATTACCAGACTTACAACACAAGCATTCACACAATTTTGAGTCATAAATTTGCGTCCAATTTAAAACCATTCATATTCATTCATAAAGTCCCTAATACGAACCTACGAAGCCCAAAACATACTTTAGAAGTGGTTCGGAACTAAACCGAGAACTTAGGAAATTTTTACAAAACTTAGAAAATTTTTGCTAACTACAGGGCTCACATGACCGTGTGGTCCAAGGAACACGCTCGTGTGACCCTGGGACACGTCCGTGCTTCAGACCTTGTTCAATTTAGGGTGCTCTCTAAATTGTGCCACACGCCCGTGCCACACGCCCGTGTACTAGGCCGTGTGCTTATTTAATTTAATTCAAATTAGGTGCAGGTTTCACACTGCCACCACACACGGTCGTGTTCTATGCCGTGTAGTACACACGGCTGAGACACACGCCCGTGTCTCTACCCATGTGCCATATTATGGACATTCTGTTTTTCAAAATTAAGGTGTAGGGGACACACGGCCGGAACACATGCCCATGGGGCAGGCCGTGTATGACACACGGCCTAGACACACACCCGTGTGTCTACCCGTGTGGACAAAAATAAGGCTATTTACCAAGCCATTTGCCACCCTCATTTACACCTACACTTACACCAATTCAATGACACAATTCATAGCATACTTAGCCAACCAAAACATCCACAACCAAGGCATTAACATCACATCCACATGCTAACTTCTCACATGTTTTAACACCATAATTTATCAACACAAATCATGAAAATTTCCAAATTCATGAATGGTATCAACATATAAATGATAAACCACAATTTATACATATTTTGACCCCATGCTTGGCTTACTTTTGGATGAATTTTCATTAGATTTGATGAATTCGATGCTCCTAATCCTTTAATTTCATGTTTTATACCCAGGAGAGCTTAAAGAGTCGAAATGAACGAGAAACGGGCCAAAAAGGGACAAAATGGGCCTACCTCGGAAATCAACATGGCTGGACTATAACACACGGGTAGACCACACGGCCGTGTGTGGCGAGCAAAATCAAGCACGGCCTAAGCTATCGACCACGGGCGTGTCACACGGGTGTGTTCCTGCCGGATCCAAGTTCATTTCTATTCAAAAAAGGCTACTTGTGGGCCAAGATAGGTGCTCCAAACCCTATATAGACACCCTAGGGAAGAACCCAAAAAGGAGACGCAGGGTAGAAGGCAGAAAATACTCAAAGACAGCCATCGGGAGCAACTCGGAAGAAGGATCTCCATCAAGACTGAAGATCTCCCATCAAGTTCTTTAAAAGTTTTTGGGTTTTCATATGTTTTGTTGTTTTCCTTATTCTATGATGTTTCCCTCTATCAGTATGAACTAAATCCCTTAGATACCAAGGGGGATGAAACCTAAGACGGATCTTATTATTATTTGATTTATAAGATAAATACTTGTTCTTATTCTTAATTGTGAGTTCTTATTCTTGTTTTGATAATACAGGTTATTGATTCAAGTCGAATGTGCTTATTCAGATGAGCAAAAGTCCCTGTTTAAGAGTAGATCAACACAATTAAGCGGAGTTGATTGCAACCCTAGAAATAGGGCGACGAAAATCTGCCGGATTAGAGTCAAATCTAATAAGGGAATCCATAGATCGAGTTAATGCGACAATAGAGGTTTTAATTAGAAAGAGATTTCAATTAATCAACCTAGAGTCAGTTGTTTTTAGTTTTGAAAAAGATATTAACATAAATCAGGGATTTCTATGGATTAAGTCAAGTGAATAAATCGTATGGATCAAAAGTAATAAGTGAAGTCTAGGTGGATTCTTCCTTGGGTATTGCCTATCTCATAAAGTTGTCTAAAAGTATTTTCCCAATTCGTTCTCTATCGTGCTTTTAATTTTAGTTTAAAAGAAATCACTCCAATTCTTAGGCTAGATAATAGAAAGATAGTAATTACTAATACTCTTGGTCCTTATGGATACGATATTTCCGGTCTTACCATAACTATACTACTGTTCGATAGGTGCGCTTGCCTTTATTGTGATCGTAGTTAGTTAGAGACACATCAAGTTTTTGGCGCCGTTGTCGGGGACTAAGATATTAGGAACACTAAATTTTTATTACTTTAGCCTTTTTTTTACAATTTTTTTTATTTTACTAACTTTCTTTTATTTACTCCTAGCAGGTATTTCTAGTTTATGACTAGAAGGAACCCGTCAGGACCATTACTTTTTGACAGTGAAATTGAAAGTATAGCTCGCAGAAACCGAAGAGAGATAAGGCAAAGCTTACAATACATAGAGGAAGAGCAAGAGGACGATACTAATAATACTGAAGAGATGGCTGATAATAATCCCCTACCCCCGGTGGTTGCCAAAAATCCTGCTCCTCGTACTATGTACGATTATGCTAAGCCCAATTTGACTGGGGCTGAATCGAGTATTGTTAGACCTGCTATTGCTGCAAATAATTTTGAACTAAAACCTAACACTATTCAAATGATTCAACAGTTTGTTCAGTTTGATGGTTTGCAGGACGATGACCCAAATACTCATTTAGCAAATTTTCTAGAATTTTGTGATACTTTCAAAATAAATGGCGTTTCTGACGATGCCATTCACCTTCGGTTGTTTCCCTTCTCGTTGAGGAACAAAGCTAAACAGTGGTTGAACTCGTTACCACGAGGATCAATCACTACATGGGAACAAATGACTGAAAAAATTTTACTTAAATATTTTTCACCGGCTAAAACGGCTAAGTTGAGGAATGATATCTCTTCTTTTGTGCAGAGATTTAAAAATACTTTACGATGCATGGGAACGATACAAGGATCTACTAAGAAGATGCCCTCACCATGGGTTACCATTATGGCTACAGGTTCAAACCTTTTACAATGGTGTGAACCCCTCAACTAGGCAACTGATAGATGCAGCCGCCGGTGGAACCCTGAATAAAAAAACTCCTGAAGCGGCTTACAAATTCATTGAAGAACTGTCACTGAATAACTATCAGTGGCAAGTTATGAGGATGAAGCCAACAAAAGCCGCCGGAATTTTGAACCTCGACGCAGTGACAATGCTATCAAACCAGGTAGAACTTTTAAATAAAAAGATTGATGGTTTGTGTGGTTCTCCGCAGGTACATCCAGTTATGCAGTGCAATACGAATGGAGGAGGAATGAGCAATATAGAATATCCATCCCACAACCCTGGCATAGAAAGCGAACAGATGAACTATATGGGTAATAATTCTAGACCTCAGAATAACCCTTATAGTAACACTTACAATCCAGGTTGGAGGAACCACCCAAACTTCTCATGGGGTGGTCAAGGAAATCAGAGACAACAACCCCCTCCAGGCTTTCAACAACAACCCTACCCACAGGAAAAGAAGCCGAACCTTGAGGAGATGCTTACTAAATTCATCTCGGTGTCAGAAACACGCTTCCAGAACACCAAAACAACACTCAAAAATCAGCAGGCATCGATTCAAGGGCTCGAAAACCAAATAGGTCAGCTTGCTAAGCTGATCTAAGAACGACCACAAGGTAGCTTGCCAAGTAATACTGAACCTAATCCAAGGGAGCAACTCCATGCCATCACGGTGTGCGACGAAGAAAGGTTAGTAGAATCTGAATCTGAACCGAGGTAAGAAACTATGGTAAGTAAAGGTGAGGGTGGGGAAAGCCACAATACACAAACACCGGTAAGTAAAGAGTATGTACCTCGTGTACCATACCCTAACGTGACGAAGAAAGACCGCACAGATGAATAATTCGGTAAATTTCTTAAACTTTTAAAGAAACTACATATTAACTTACCGTTTATTGAAGCTCTTTCGCAGATGTCCAACTCAGTCAAATTTCTAAAGGAGCTTCTAGCAAACAAGCAGAAGTTAGATGATGCATCGCACGTGGAGTTAAACGCATTTTGCTCAGCCATTTTACAGAATAAACTACCCGATAAATTAAAGGATCCAGGGAGTTTTACTATTCCTTGTTTAATTGGTAGTTTAAATGTTAAACATGCTTTAGCTGATTTAGGGGCGAGTATTAACGTCATGCCCTATAAAATTTTTAAGCAACTAGGTCTTGGGAAACCTAAACAAACTAAGATGAGTATTCAACTCGCAGATAAAACTATTAGATTTCCTAGGGGAATTGTTGAGGATGTGCTTGTAAAAATTGATAAATTTATATTCCCAGTTGACTTTGTTGTTCTAGATATGGATAAGGACAGTGACGCTCCGTTATTCTTAGGATGACCCTTTTTAACAACTGCTATTACTAGAATTGATGTTGGCACAGGTGAGCTCACACTTCGTGTAGGTGACGAAACAATCACTCTTCAGGCTCGTGATTCGGTTAGGACATCGAGTAATAAAGGTGAGTACATAAATTCTATTAATAACCATTCGGTTCAACCCTCTCTTCAGGAAGCACCTCAAAAATACACAAATGAGCAGCTTCCTAATTCTCGTGCCAACAATGAAATAACTTATGATGAGCGAAGGCTTTAGATCGATGAACTAGACGAATGGAGGACACATGCCAAGGAGAAACCAAGAACACACGAAGCAAAACCGAGGCAACTCCATGACGAGCTTAAAGGAGAAGCAAATCACTTCAAGGTTGGAGACCGAGTTCTAATGGATAATAACGATCCTCGTGTTGCCACTTCTGAACCTAATGGAACAACCCCTTTCACAGTACTTAATATTTTCCCATACGGTACAGTCGAGGTAACTCATTCCAAATTTGGCACATTCAAGGTAAATAGTACTCGTCTAAAACCTTATTTTTACAAAATTGATAGCAGGAATGAGGAGTTTTAACTCCTCAAACCACCATGATCATGCGAATGAAATGTAATTCTAGCTTAGGACTTTAAACAAGCGCTTCTCGGGAGGCAACCCGAGCACTAACCCAATTATTATTCATATTTTCAATTTTTAGCACCTAACTAAAAACTAACCAGATTAATAAGCACAGGTTTCTCTACCACACGGCCTTGCACACGGGCGTGGCCATGGCCGTGTGGACACCAAGGGTAAGTACATCGGCGTGGCAGAAACAGTGCGAAAAAAGGACGAAAATTTTCACCAAAACACGGGCTGCGATACAATGCCACGACCGAGCGACGCGGCCGTGGACGACACTGGCTAAAGAACACGGGCTACGATAAAATGCCACGGTCGTGCGATACTATAACGCCCCGAATTTGGACCTAGAAGTATTGGGCCTTGAGTATGGGTCTGTAAGGAGGCTGCAAATAGGTATTTAATTGTGCAAGGATATAACACAATTAAATGTTTGCTCAAGTGGTTAAGGGTCCTGAGAAGTGTTGGAAAAGTCCTGGGTTCAAACCTGGGCTCTAGCAAAAATTTTGGTTTTAAGTGAATAAAACCCTGGATGCTTGGATGTAGGCCTTTTAAATTATTTTGATAAAAAAATGATACAAGGAAGCATGTGGCCTAGTGGTTGTGGCGTCATTAAGGGTGTAAGGGAGCTTGGGTTTAAATCTTGGCTCTTGCAGAATTTCTTTAATTTTTGGCTCTTATAAGAATCTGGACACTGGCACATAGGTTTTATAAATATTTGCGCATGTTTTAAGTCACAAAAGGAGCTTGTGTTGTGGTGGCATGGAGCGTCTTGAGCATAGGAGAGGGCAAGGGTTCGAATCCTATTGCAAGCAAAAAGGGATATTTATTTTGCAGTTGGGACGGTTTTGGAGGATTGATGGAGGGATCCCACATCGGGAAGCTAGCATGAGAGTAAGCGAGAAGCTGGCTTAAAAAAGAGCGATCTATGAGGAGAGTAAGCATACCTTGGTTGGCGTTTGGGCATAGGAGTGTTCAGAGCGCGGATTAACTCTAGATTCCTATCAGGTGTGTATTTCGCACTACTCTAGCTGTAGAGCAGCAAATACCGGAATGCCGGTCACACGGTGATGGTAGCCACACGAGCGTACGAGCGCACGTGTGGGAGCTTCGACGCGATAGTTGAGGCCCTCATGAGTGTTCTCATGGGTTTAGGCTACCTTGGGCCAAGTGGGCCCAATGGGCCTGTGGGCCCATTTGAATAAATTGTATGATTGTGTAGTAGATATTAGACTGGTCTATATGAATCTCATATTTGTGGCTAGATTATGGCTAAATGGGCCACACGAGTGTGTGGGCTCATTTGGGCCGAGAATGGGCCCTAGGCCCATTCGCATCATTATCTCTGTTTAGAATACCTTGGTTTACAAAATTACGGAAATACCCTTGGTTTACAAAATTACTAAAATACCCTCGACTTATAAAATTACCGAAGAACCCCTGGTTTGTACAATTACTGAAATACCCCTAATTTGTAAAATTACCGAAATACCCCCGATTTGCAAAATCACCAAAATACCCTCAGTTTACAAAATTACCAAAGTACCCCTAATTTGCAAAATTATCGGAACACCCCCAATTTGTAAAATTACCGAAATACCCCCGATTTATGAAATTACCGGAATACCCTCAATTTGTGAAATTACCGAAATACCCTTAATTTGTAAAATTATCGAAATACCCCTAATTTGTGAAATACCCCGGTAGGGTAGAATTACCGAAATACCCCTGTAGGGTAGGATTACTAAAATACCTCTGTAGGGTAGGATTACCGTAATACCCCTGTAAGGGTAAAATGACCGTTTTGCCCCTCGAGGGTAATTGACTCACTTAAGGTGCGATTGGGTGATTGTGATAATTGGTATTGTGACTGTGTATGTATGATTTTTTATGGGCATAACATTTCGCATACATGACATACTGCATGGGGTTGGGATATTGATACGGAAGAAGTTCTAATAGGGTCGCACGGGTCGCATGACGACTATGGATCCTGTATTGATCTGTTAAGGTCGAACGGATCGTATGAGACGACTGTGGACCGACGGACGGCTTAAAGTCGCGTACTCTGATTATGGCTCTGTGCCAACCTAAATATGGCTCTGTGCCATCTTGATTATGACTTTGTGCCAATCGTATTTACCCGTGGCTATGTGCCTAACATATATACCGATGACTTTGTGTCGATCATATTTGCCCGTGACTGTGTGCCGGTTATATTACCGTAGCCGATGGCTATGTGCCGATCTTATTACAGTTACCGATGGCTATGTGCCAATTATGAGACCATTACTGAAGGCTTAAAGCCGCATAAATACTAGCAGCTATGCTGCGATTTTAGTTAGTGCCGCAACTGGTGCTAACATTGGGAGTGTAGGGATGGCGTGGGTGATTTATTCCCCACAGGTAGTGCAGGGTTGGACGGAGGCAAGTGCAGGGTTGGATGGGATTGGTAAGCATGCATCACACATTATGCATATGGAATTGATTCTGATAAGGGTCGAGACCCGAGTGGAATTATACTGGGCTTAGGCCACTTGTTCTATTATTGGTTTGGGCTAGGCCCAATTGATTCTGTTATGGGCTGTGATCCAAATGATATTGTAGTGGGCTTTGGCCCACGTATGCTTTAATCTGCATCGTACTATTACATTAAAGGGCTTTGGCCCGCATATTTAGGTTTCTATTTACGTATCTTGATCACATTACTCTAGTAAGGGGATTACACACTGAGTTTTCGTAAACTCACCCCGTATTTAACAGTGCAGGTAATCCCCATCTTTAGGAGGATTGGTGCTGCGAGGGACTCGGAGATGGCCACACGACTGCCTTTGGATTTCATTAATGCTTTAGATTCTATTTTGGGTTTTAATTTTTGTAATAAGGCCTCTTTAAGTTTCTGGATTTTAACTTTGGGTTTTATTTATGTTTGAATTATATTCGCTAGAAGTAAATCACGGTTTTCCAAAATGTTAACTGTTTTTAAACAACACTTCGTTTTCGCAACATTTTCGAAATGGTTTCGCGACTTAATCTTTTTCGTAAATCAATTTCTTTCCAAATTTTCTTCCGCAACTAAAAAGATATTTTGGTAATAAAATTAATAATTTTTCAATGTACCACGTTTTAAAATAAACTAACGTAACTGAGAGTTTACTTAAGCTTTTAAACAAGAAGGGTTTTTAATAAAAACAAGGTTTTCGAAAAACACTTCAATGTGACACACCAGATTTGGGCCTAACTTCTAGGTCGGGTTAGGGTGTTACAGATACTGTCGTGGTCAATACTGAGTAAACGAAACGGGTGTGCGACACGCCCGTGCCCATAAGCCATGGTTGAAACTGAGTAAGTCACACGGGCGTGCGACACGCCTGTGCCTATAGGCTGTGGTCGACACTGACTAATTAACGCGTGCGTGCTAACCTCTACCCGGGCATGGGAGAAACGAACGAAGCATCACACTGCCGTGCGATTTGACCATGTGACCTAACACGCCCAGGGCACACGGGCGTGGGCCGCGATTATGTTTCCCAATCTCTATTTAAACCCACTTCTTCTATTCACTTTCTTCCCCAAATCTTCTTTCACCAAACCCTAGCCACCGCACCCCTTTCCGACCATCGCCCTCCTCCTCCACTTTCTTCCCTCCTCCCTTCTTCCCCAGCCCGAAACCCTTCATTTTCCCCTTTCTTTTCCAATTGTCTTACTTCCTTCTTTTTCCTTGCCCCCTTCCCCTTATTCCTTCTTTACACCACCACCACACCAACCACCATCCTTACCATCGTTGGTCATTCTTTTTCCCATTTAATTTTGAATTCATATATATTTTCCATTTTTTATTTTTATTTTTATTTTCTTTATTATTTTGTTCTTATTCTTCATGCCATTTAGATTTAGCTTAGGGTACCATAAGTTAATATTGTTAATTTAAAAACTACTTTTATTAGGAATATTTTGTTATTTAGGACTATTTAGATATTACTTGTGGTGATGCTTGAACTATTACAAATCGTTCTCAGGCACACAATGACTATTACTTGAGGCACGACCAAGGCCGCCATCCCCGCTTCGAAAAAAGCGAAAGGATCCCGGCACGGTCTCCCCGTGCGCGACCACTTTACAGCAGATATACCACAACCTCTTCATAAGTTTATGCCGGCTGCTTCATTGACTCAATTCCAAAAAGTTCGAGTTACTACCGGAGTATCCTCCCCCACCCTCACCGCTGACTATGTGCAGCAAGTTTCTTTTCATTGACTCCATCCATAATTTAGGAAGTTTCACTTCTCTCCCTATCTTATGATTTTATTACTATATTGCTATTATCTATCTTTGTACATTGAGGACAATGTACATCTTAAGCGTGGGGAGGTTAACTATAGTATTATTTGAAAATCCCTGATTTATGTCTTGTTCTTAAGTAAATTTTCTCATATTACTAATTAGAATAAAATTTCTATTGAATTATGATTTTCATTGATATGTTTTGGATTAAGTCATAGGTAATTGTGCATTGATGGTTTAAACTTTAAGATATTAGAGAATCAAGCATGATAAGTCTATTTTCAGAATTAAAAATTTATTAGGTTGTTTCCCTAAATTTAAATATTACTTTGAAGTTTGAAATTTCGCAAGGATGACATCAAAAACCATAATTTTTGTGAGACTTTGAGCCTTTTAGAGTATATACTTTTCTTGCTCACTTTATTGTTGGTTATGAGTGTGTCAATATTGATTTGTTATTCTAGAACTTGCTTCGATTATGCATGTCGAGACCACACTCTTGATTTGATATACTGAGATGATAAAGGCACCTAGGTTTAACCCACTTATCCCAAAAAGCCTACCTTCATAATTAACCCCTAGTGAACCCCTTTGATCCTAATAAACAGTTTCTTGATTTACCCTAAATATTAACCCAAGACCCATTCTTTTTGATTCATTGAGAATTTTTCCTTTTGTTTTAGCTCCTTTTTGTCGAGATTTGATTTGAGCGGTTGCCTAACTATGTTCTTTATTTCAGTTGTTAAATTATTTCTTACTTGTTCTTATTCTTAAAATAAATGGAAATATTTTCATTATTAGTTCTATGGTAGTTGAGCTTAAACGGTTAATTTCACATTTTGAGAAGAAGCTCGGATTTTTAGTGATAAGTTTTTAATTGATGTAATTATTGAGTATTAGTCCATTTTTCTAGTTAGGTAAATTGTCAATTCGATCTCGATTCTAACCTTCTTTTTCATCCTTTATCCACACATTTAACCCAAGCCCCATTACAGCCCTTTTAAAGACCATTTGATTTGTGCATCATCTCATTTTATAGTGGTGGAGATTTGATTTTCATGCAAGCCTATGGTAATAACTTTTCATGTTTGACTTTTGAGTGCTTAATCTGAACCTTAAACACTTTGAGTGATTTGAGTGAATCCTTAGTGAGGATGTCAATTCTTGTTGATTTTGAATTAAAGGTGATTATTTAGGTAAAGGGAAACACCTATGTTTTCGTGCTATAAAAATTATCAGTTAGATTCTTTGAATCTTTAGTACTCTTTTAGTTAAATTATCAATGTATGAATTACCTATAAATTATGATGAGACATTATTGATGAGGATTATGAATTGAGGAAGTTAATTTTAATTGTGAGCTAAGGATTTTGCTTGAGGACAAGCAAAGGCTTAAGTGTGGGGATATTTGATAAACCACAATTTATACATATTTTGACCCCATGCTTGGCTTACTTTTGGATGAATTTTCATTAGATTTGATGAATTCGATGCTCCTAATCCTTTAATTTCATGTTTTACACCCAGGAGAGCTTAAGGAGTCGAAAAGAATGAGAAACAGGCCAAAAAGGGACAAAATAGGCCTACCTCAGAAATCAACACGGCCGTGTGTGGCGAGCAGAATCATTCACGGCATAAGCTATCGACCATGGGCGTGTCACACGGGCGTGTCCCAGCCGAATCCAAGTTGAAGTCTATTCAGAAAAGGCTACTTGTGGGCCAAGATAAGTGCCCCAAATCCTATATAAACACCCTAGGGGAGAACCTAAAAAGGAGACGCAAGGTAGAAGGAAGAAAATACTCAAAGACAACCATCGGGAACAGCTCGGAAGAAGGATCTCCATCAAGACTGAAGATCTCCCATCAAGTTCTTTAAAAGTTTTTGGGTTTTCTTATGTTTTGTTGTTTTCCTTATTCTATGATGTTTCCCTATATCAGTATGAACTAAATCCCTTAGATACCTAGGGGGATGAAACCTAAGACGGATCTTATTATTATTTGATTTATAAGATAAAAACTTGTTCTTATTCTTAATTGTGAGTTCTTATTCTTGTTTTGATAATTCAGGTTATTGATTCAAGTCGAATGTGCTTATTCAGATGAGCAAAAGCCCCTATTTAAGAGTAGATCAACACAATTAAGTGGAGTTGATTGCAACCCTAGAAATAGGGCGACGAAAATCTACCGGATTAGAGTCAAATCTAATAAGGGAATCCATAGATCGAGTTAATGCGACAATAGGGGTTTTAATTAGAAAGAGATTTCAATTAATCAACCTAGAGTCAGTTGTTTTTAGTCTTGAAAGAGATATTAACATAAATCAGGGATTTCTACGGATTAAGTCAAGTGAATAAATCGTATGAATCAAAAGTAATTGATCGCTATGTCACAGTCTTAAAATTTATAATGAGAATGATCGAGCCTAAAAACTAACTATGACAACGATTGAGGCAAGTGTACCTATCGAACAGTAGTATAGCTTAGTGGCAAGACCGGATTGTCAAACCCAAAGGAACCGAAAGTACTAATACTAACCTTCTTTTTATTATTTAGCCCTAAAATTGAAGTGAATCGGTTTAATCTAGAAAATTAACTAACTACTAAGCTAAAGACAATGAGACAAAAAGAATGAAATTGGGGAAATACTTGTGGGAAAAACCAATTGATTAAAACAATACCCAAGGAAGAATCCACCTAGACTTCACTTGTTATCTAACTCTGAACCAGACGATTTATTCATTTGACTTGATCCGTAAGATTCCCTAAGTTATATCAATACCTCCGTCGAGGCTACTAACATCTAATCCTAGGTTGATTAATTGAAATCTCTTTCTAATTAAAACCCCTAAGATTGCATTAACTCGATCTATGGACTCCCATATTAGGTTTCACCCTAATCCGAAAAAATCTCGTCACCCTATGTCTAGGCATGCGATCAACTCCGCTTAATTATGCTAGATCTACTCTTAGGCAGGGACTTTTGCTCCTCCACCTAAGCACATCAAACTTGAATTAATATCCGCGAAAATATCAACACAAGAATTAAGAACACATAATTAAGAACAAGTCAAATATTTATCATATAGTTCAGCAAACGATAACAAGATTCATCTAAGTTTCATCCCCCTCAGGTATTTGAGGGTTTAGTTCATAATGATAACAAAATACATCTCAAAAGAAAAGGTAAAACAAAACATAAGAAAAACTCTAAAACCCCCTGAAGGAATTGAATAGAGATCCTCTGTCTTGAGTATAACTCCAGCTTCTTGAGATGAATCAACTGGCTTTCTTCGAGTAATTTCCACAATTCTGATTTCTCTGGCTCGGCTCCTTGGCCTAGATGGACGCCCCCTGAAAGTTGGCCTCTAGGGTGTTTATATATGCTTTTGGAATGTGTTTCTTTACCCCTAAGTATCCAAATCCGAGTGAAATTCCTCTTCTCCACGGCAGGGACACGCCCCTGGCACATGCCCGTGTGAATCGTGGCCAGGTCGTGTTCAGGTCTGTTTAGGGAGGCACGGCCGTGTTACATGGGCCCAGGCCGTGTTGATTTCATGATTTGGCCTATTTGGTCTGTTTTAAGCCCGTTTCTCGTTCTTTTCATCCGACGGTGCTTTTCTGAGTATAAAACATGAAAACAAAGGATTAAGAGCACCAAATTACACAATTCAAGGCTTAAATCACCCAAAATCTTGCTAAATGTGGGTCTAAAATATGTTACTATTTCGGTTTATAAAATACCCCCACACTTAAGCTTTTGCTTGTCCTCAAGCAAAATTCTCAACTCATGATTAAAACGAACTTCCTTGATTCATAATATTCATCAATAATGTTTCATCATAATTCAAAGATAATTCATACATGGATAATTCAACTCAAGGAGTCCTAAAGATTCAAACAATCTAAGTCATACATTTGTATCACAAGACATAGGTGTTTCCCCTCGTCTAAATAATTACCTCTGATCCAAAACCTACAAGAATTGACATCCTCATTAAAGATTCACTCAAATCACTCAAAGTGTTTAAGGTTCAAAATTAAGCACTCAAATGTCAAACTTGAAAAGTTAATCCCATAGGCTTGCATGAAAATCAAATCTCCACCACTATAATATGAAATGATGCACAAATCAAAAGGTCTTTAAAAGGGTTGAAACAGGGCTTGGGTTAAGGTGTGGATAAAGGCCGAATTAGAGGGTTAGAATCGAGATTGACCTGACAAATTACCTAACCAAAAACAACGAACTGAATATAAGTATTTACATCAATTGAAAACTCATAACACTAATAATAACACGAGCTTCTTCTAACGATGTGAATTTAACTGTTTTGAGCTCATAGAACATAGAACTAATAATGAATATACTTTGTTTTTTTTAAGAACAAGTCATTAAGTAATAATAATATAGAATTTAACAACTGATAAAGAAAATAGTTAAGTAACTGATCAAATCAAATCTCGATATAAGGGTAGTTAAAAGGAATGGTGATAACAAAAACGAAGGGTTTTGGGTTAATATTAGCGGTTGAGTCAATAAAAAGGGTTGTTAGGATTAAACGGGGTTCACTAGGGGTTAATTGCGAAGGTAGGCTTTTAGTGGAGTAAGTGGGTTAAATTCTAGGTGCCTTCATCATCTCTGTATATCAAATCAAAAGTGTGGTCTCGACAAGTATAATCGATGCAAGTTCTAGAATAACAAATCAATGTTGACACACTCATAATTAATAAAGTGAGCAAGAAAAAGAATATATGCTCCATAAGGCTCAAAATCTCACGAAAATTATGGGTTTTTGATGTCAGCCTCGTAAATTTCAAACTTCAAAATAATATTTAAATTCAGGTAGACAACCTAGAAAAAATTTTAATTCTGAAAAATAGACTTATCATGCTTGATTCTCTAGTATCTTAAAGTTTTAAATTATCAATGCACAATTATCAATGACTTAATCCAAAATATATCAATAAGAAATCATGAATTCACAGGGAATTTCATTCTAATCATAATATGAGAAACTTACTTAAGAAACAAGACATAATTCAGGATTTGAGAATAATGCAAAAAGTTTGGTACCTAATTTCAGGAATTTGAGAATAATGAAAAAAGTTAGGCACCCTTTTAGGTTGTTCACCCCCCCCCCCACACACACTTAAGATGTACATGCCCTCAATGTACAAAGATAGATATATAAACAATTAAGTAGAAATTCAAAAGATATGGAGAGAAGTGAAACTCCCTGGATTTTTTTTTTTGGTGGATTCCTTGAGTTGGAGGTGAAAGATAAGTTGGAGGTGGCGTCTCTCGTGGTGGTATGGTGGCCGCCCACAGTCTCTGCGCTAGATGAAGAAATTGGGTGGCTCGTGAAGAATTAGCCAGGACATAATAATAATAATTCAAATTATACTAATTATATATTTGAAGAAAAGCAAGCTAAAGTGAAGGAAAATAAAAAGTGAAATAAAGTTAAAAGAAAAGATTAATGGACCGGAGAGTCCTTATTGTTAGATGGTTCGCGAGGTGGATGTGACTTCTAAGGCCGCGGTGATGTTGGCAGAGGTCGTGGTGGGGTGATTTCCAAACAGCCTGAAGAACCTAAAACCAAGAAACTAAAATAGAATAAGCTAAATTAAGCATAAGAGTGTTAAAGAGAAGGAAATTAAAAGAGATGAGAAAAGAAAACTAAAAGCTAAATGGTCTCAAAGGCCCTTGGCTTTTCGACTAGACCAAGCAGCCGGCATGAACTTATGTAGATTGGTCTCCCACAGGGAGACTACACTAGGGTCCTTCCGCTTCTTTGACATGGATGAGGTGGAGCTCAAGGGTTTTGGTAATAACCAAGGGGGAAGAGTATGGAAGGGGAGAATTCTGAATAATGGAATGGAAGAAACTGGTATGGATGGGGGGTGGGTGGTTTAAATAGAAATTTGGGGTTTGGTGCCTTCCCACGTCCGTGTGCCATGGGCGTGCTGGGTCACACAGCCGTATCGCACGGCCGTGTTGTTTTTCGTTCGTTTCTCCCACGCCCATTTCGTGGTCACCACGCCCATGTGGGATCAAATAGTGTCGACCACGGCCGAATAGCACGGCCGTGGCTAGTTAGTTGGAGCTCGTGTGTCTTCCCTCAGTGTCGGTCACGACCATGTCGCACGGCTGTGGTGGGGTAGTTGGGTCCGTGATTTGAAGATACGATCCGTCCTAACTCGTACCATCTCTGCCATGTTAGTACAGAGATTCGGTGCATCCACACGGCCACGGCCACGGCCGTGTGTAGGGCCGTGTGGTATGGAAATTGGCCTTGGTTAGTTTATAGTTACTTGCTGTAAAGGAGAATTAAGAGTGAAAATAAAATGAAATAAAATATAAAGAGTAATGGAGTTAGTGCTCGGGTTGCCTCCCGAGAAGCGCTCGTTTAAAGTCTTAAGCTAGACTTACCTCTCGTTTGCATCATCGGGGTGGTTTAAGAAGTTGAAAGTCCTTTCTCATGCTATCAGTTTCATTATCATGACAGAGTTCAAGTCGAGATGCGTTTATATTGAAAGTGCCAAAAATAGGATTACTTACCTCTACTGTTCCGTATGGAAAAACACCGATTACCCTAAAAGGGATTTCTTTGTTTGTATTAGGGTTAGGAGGAGATATTCGAGGGTTTGCTTTATCTAATAATACCTGCTCTCCTATTTTAAAGTGATTTGTCATTCCTACGAGCTCGTCTGGTGGTTCCCTTGGTTTCTCTTCCTATATCCCTAGTGTTTCCTTGAAATTTGTCTTCCACTCGTCTAATTCATCAACTTGATCCCTTCGATCCTCATGAGTTGTTTCTTTGTTGGCATTGGGTTTAGGATCGGGTTTAGTTGTGTTCTTTGGCGGTGCTTCCTGCAAACAAAGGTTAACCAAACGGTTATTAATAGAATTTACTTTCTCACCTTGTTTGCTCGATGTTCTAACTGAATCGAGAGCCTGAAGAGTGACTGTCTCGTCACCTACACAGAGTATGAGTTCACCTGCGTCGACATCAATTTTAGTCATGGCAGTTGCTAAAAAGGGCCTTCCTAGAATTAATGGAATACTATTGTCCTCATCCATGTCTAAAACAACAAAGTCTACTGGGAATACAAATTTATCAATCTTTACTAGCACATCTTCGATTATACCCCTAGGAATTCTAACAGTTTTATCAGCTAATTGAATGCTCATACTAGTTTGTTTGGGTTTCCCTAGACCAAGTTGTTTAAACAATTTATAAGGCATGACATTTATGCTTTCCCCTAAATCAGCTAATGCATTATCAATAGATAAACTACCAATTAAGCATGGAATTGTAAAACTCCCTGGATCTTTTAATTTTTGTGGCAATTTATTTTGGAGAATCATTGAGCACTTTGCGTTGAGTTCCACATGCGATTCCTCGTCTAGCTTTCGCTTGTTTGTCAAAATCTTTTTTAAGAATTTCCTTGAATCTGGCATCTGCGAAAGAGCTTCAAGTAATGGTAAGTTAATATGTAATTTCTTTAAAAGTTTAAGAAACTTACCGAACTGTTCCTCTGTGTCGTCTTTCTTCATTGCCTCGGGGTATGGTATATGAGGTTGGTATTCTTTAATTACCGGTTTTGGCTTTTTACTTTCTTCCTCAACCTTACCCTCTTCTTCCACATTTTCTTGTCTTAAATGAGGCTCATCTAACCCTACATTATCATTAGTTGATATGGCTTGAATCTCCTCCCTTGGGTTAGTTTCAGTGTTGCTTGGCAATCTACCTTGTGGTCGTTCTGTCAAAATATTGGTGATTTGCCCAATTTGATCTTTGAGCTTTTGTGTCGATGCTTCTTATTTTGCAAGTTTTGTTTCTATACTTTGGCAACGTGTTTCTATTGTTGCTATATATTTTGTCAGCATCTCCTCAAGGTTCGGTTTCTTTTCCTGTGGGTACTGCTGCTATTGGAAATTTGTAGGGTTTTGTTGTCTTTGATTTCCTTGACCACCCCATGAAAAATTGGGGTGGTTCTTCCAACCTGGATTGTAAGTGTTGCTATAAGGGTTATTTTGATATCTAAAATTTTTACTTACATAGTTCATTTGTTCGCTTTCTATGCCATGTCCGTAGGGTGGGTACTCAGGATTCGCCACACCTCCACTTGTTTCGCACTGCATAACGGGTTGTACCTGCAAGGAATTACACAAACCATCAAATTTTTTTAGTTAACACGCCTACACGATTCGATAGCATGGTTATCGCGTCGAG
Organism: Gossypium sturtianum; assembly: GCA_025698515.1. NCBI lineage: Eukaryota > Viridiplantae > Streptophyta > Magnoliopsida > Malvales > Malvaceae > Gossypium > Gossypium sturtianum. The sequence continues at coordinate 112,339,304 of CM046952.1, forward strand.
GTTGAAAACACTGGCAGCGTTCGTGGGCTTTGTCCTCGTGACTTGCCACTGATAGTTATTCAGTGACATCTCCTCTATAAATTCGTAGGCTGCTCCAGGTGCTTTATTATTCAAAGTTCCACCAACTGCTGAATCGATCAGCTGCCTAGTTGAGGGATTCACACCGTTGTAAAAATTTTGGACCTGTAGCCACAAGGGTAATCCATGGTGTGGGCACATTCTCAAAAGATCCTTGTATCTCTCCCATCCATCGTAAAGTGTTTCTAAATCCATCTACACAAAAGAAGAGATATCATTCCTTAATTTGGCCGTTTTGGCCGGCGAAAAATATTTTAATAAAATTTTTTCGGTCATTTGATCCCATGTAGTAATTGATCCTCGGGGAAGAGAATGCAACCACTGTTTGGCTTTATTTCTCAAAGAAAAGGGAAATAATCGAAGGCGGATAGCATCATCAGTAATGCCATTAATTTTAAAAGTGTCACAGAATTCCAGAAAATTTGCTAAATGTGTGTTAGGATCCTCATCCTGCAAACCATCAAACTGAAAGAACTGTTGTATCATCTGTATAGTGTTAGGTTTCAATTCGAAATTATTTGCGACAATAGTAGGTCTAACAATACTAGATTCGATCACTAAACTAGGCTTAGCATAATCATACATAGTTCGAGGAGCATGATTTTCGGCCATCTCTTGAGGTGGTGGATTGTTCTGGTCCATCTCTTCGGTGGTATTGATGATGTTTTCTTGCTCTTCTTCTGTGTATTGTAGACTTCGCCTAATTTCTCTCCAGTTTCTGCGAGCGGTTGCTTCGATCTCACTATTGTAAATTAAAGGTCTTGTCGGGTTCCTTCTAGTCATAAAATAGAGGTGCCTACAAGGGGCAAAAACTAAAATTTAGAAAGATAAAAATAGAAAATAAAATAAGAGTAAAATTGCAAAAAATAAAAATGGCTAAAGTAATAAAAATTGAGTGTTCTTAATATTTCAGTTCCACGGCAACGGCGCCAAAAACTTGATCGCTATGTCACAGTCTTAAAATTTATAATGAGAATGATCGAGCCTAAAAACTAACTATGACAATGATTGAGGCAAGTGTACCTATCGAACAGTAGTATAGCTTAGTGGCAAGACTGGATTGTCGAACCCAAAGGAACCGAAAGTACTAATACTAACCTTCTTTTTATTATTTAGCCCTAAAATTGAAGTGAATCGGTTTAATCTAGAAAATTAACTAACTACTAAGCTAAAGACAATGAGACAAAAAGAATGAAATTGGGGAAATACTTGTGGAAAAACCAATTGATTAAAACAATACCCAAGGAAGAATCCACCTAGACTTCACTTGTTATCTAACTCTGAACTGCACGATTTATTCATTTGACTTGATCCGTAAGATTCCTAAGTTATATTAATACCTTCGTCGAGGCTACTAACGTCTAATACTAGGTTGATTAATTGAAATCTCTTTCTAATTAAAACCCCTAAGATTGCATTAACTCGATCTATGGACTCCCATATTAGGTTTCACCCTAATCCGGCAAAATCTTGTCACCCTATATCTAGGCATGCAATCAACTCCGCTTTAATTATGCTAGATCTACTCTTAGGCGGGGACTTTTGCTCCTCCACCTAAGTACATCGAACTTGAATTAATATCCGCGAAAAAATATCAACACAAGAATTAAGAACACATAATTAAGAACAAGTCAAATATTTATCATATAGTTCAAATAAGCGATAACAAGATTCATCTAAGTTTCATCCCCTCGTAGGTATTTTAGGGTTTAGTTCATAATGATAACAAAATACATCTCAAAAGAAAAGGTAAAACAAAACATAAGAAAAACTCTAAAACCCCCTGAAGGAATTGAAGAGAGATCCTCCGTCTTGAGTATAACTCCGGCTTCTTGAGATGAATCAACTGGCTTTCTTCGAGTAATTTCCACAATTCTGATCTCTCTGGCTCGGCTCCTTGGCCTAGATTGACGCCCCCTGAAAGTTGGCCTCTAGGGTGTTTATATATGCTTTTGGAATGTGTTTCTTTACCCCTAAGTATCCAAATCCGAGTGAAATTCCTCTTCTCCATGGAAGGGACACGCCCTTGGCACATGCCCGTGTGAGTCGTGGCCAGGCCGTGTTCAGGTCTGTTTAGGGAGGCACGGCCGTGTTGCATGGGCCCAGGCTGTGTTGATTTCGTGATTTGGCCTATTTGGTCCGTTTTAAGCCCGTTTCTCGTTCTTTTCATCCTCTGGTGCTTTCCTGAGTATAAAACATGAAAACAAAGGATTAAGAGCACCAAATTACACAATTCAAGAGTTAAATCACCCAAAAGCATGCTAAATGTGGGTCTTAAATATGTTACTATTTTGGTTTATCAGTAATAAGTGAAGTCTAGGTGGATTCTTCCTTGGGTATTGCCTATCTCATAAAGTTGTCTAAAAGTATTTTCCCAATTCGATCTCTGTCGTGCTTTTAATTTTAGTTTAAAAGAAATCAGTCCAATTCTTAGGCTAGATAATAGAAAGATAGTAATTACTAGTACTGTTGGTCCTTGTGGATACGATATTTCCGGTCTTACCATAACTATACTCCTGCTCGATAGGTGCGCCTGCCTTTATTGTGATTGTAGTTAGTTAGAGACACATCAATAAATATACTCATAACCAACATTAGCCAACTTACATGGCCATACACAAAATGAAATCATTAACCATTATAAGCCAATATATTTGGCCACATTACCAATGACACATATAACAAAATGACCAAGTCCCTATAGATGCCATAACTCAAAATCTTAACATTTCAATGGTACCCAAAATAATGGTTGATAGTGTGAATGGATCTCCGACGATCTCCGATCCCGAGCTAGCTTGGTGACACTATAAGATAAGGGAAAGAAAAAGGGTAAGATATATAGCTTAGTAAGTTCATATGCAAATAATAAACAACATTAACTAAACATTTGTCATATAAATAACTTAACATATACTAACATAAATGTCATTAAAATTTCATGAGCATAACTTACTCAATCACATTCCTACCATTAGTTCATCATATACCGAATCCATTTCCATTGAGTTTTTCATACATACCTGTACCAACTCGTAACATAATCACATACTTTCTCATCCTTGACATACCCGTTGAACCACTTGGAATACTATCGGATACACAGAAAACTTTGCACATAAGTGCTACATATGTAGCCAATGCTACCACAAATCTCATAACACATATAGGCTCACTCTCGAGCTATCCACGGGAATACTCACACAAGCTGTCAATCAAGACGTAGCTACTCAGTGCTGCTCACACAAGCTGTCAGGTATCTGCAACATATGCCGATATACCCAGCCACCGGTAGGATGTATAGGACCAGCACCTGGGACACATAAATCACATAATTACATATTCACATGGGTTCCTAGTGACATGTCACTTGTATCCTAATCTATTCCTAAGGTTCAACCGAGATTTTCTCGCTTGTCGAAACTTCATCAATTACATCCATAGAGTCAATCATACAATTCATGCAATATCAAAACATTATAAATACAATTGTAATGTTGCATTATTAACATACGAACTTACCTCAGTACAAAAATAGTAGAAATAGACCTAATCGTCAAACACCTTGGTTTTCCCTCGATCTAGGTCCGAACCTCATTTTTCTTGATCTATAATAGCAAATTTAACTCATTTAATACTCACATTATTCATTTCAGCCCAAAAATCACATTATGGAAAAATTACCTTTTTGTCTCTAACTTTTCAACATTTTACACTTTAGTCCCTAGGCTCATAAAATGAGTTTCATTCGATTCCATTACACCCAAGCCTAGCTGAACCTATTCCTTGCTCATAAAAGCCCACATTTTTCATTTATTCACATTTTTACACACATTTTACAACTTTTACAAATAGGTCCCTTTTTGACATTTCCATCAAAAATCACTTTGTAAATGTTGTTTATCTAACACCAAACATACATTTTCTACCATTAAACATCAAAATACTCAAATATCTAACATGGGTAAAATTTTAGAATTTGGTTTTCTTTCAAATTAGTCCTTGAAATAGCTAAATCAAGTTACAACATTCACAAAAACGTAAAAATCATTAAAAACGGGACAAAGACGGACTTACAATCGAGCTTGAAAGCTTGGCCAAACCCTAGCTATGGTTTCTCTTCAAATTTTCGGCTAGGGGGACTAAATTGGAGAAGATGAAATCTTTTATTTTAGTTATTATGGCTTTATTTACCAAATGACCAAAATGCCCTTAATGCCTAACTTCAAAATTTCACCTAACCATGTCCATTTTTGTCCATACTAAGACATAGTGGTCTAATTACCATGTAAGGACCTCTAATTTAAAATCTCATAGCAATTGGACACCTTTAACACATAGAACTCAAATTTTTCACTTTTTGCAATTTAGTCCCTTTAACTAAATTGAGTGCCCAAACAAAAAAAATTTCAAACGAATTTTTTATGAAATCGTTCCATAAAACTGTAGACCATAAAAATATAATAAAAATAAATTTTACTGTGTCAGATTTGTGGTCTCAAAATCACTGTTCCGACTAGACCCAAAATCGGGTTGTTACACTTCATGTCGATCTAGACAATGAACTTGGTTCGATGAAAGTAATATTTTAGATCACCAAATAGAAATTCAAGTAACTTTAATACAAAATGGGAAAACTTCAAGATGTGGCGAACACTTACACCACCCATAATTACATATATGCCAAGCTCTCTTTCTAACCTAGCGAGTTACTATGGCAGATTCATCAGTCAAGTACACTGCCGAGGACTCTTTTAGAAAATGCCTCAAAGGCATACCCAAATCTCACCATAAAGGCGGACTAACCACTCGCCACTTAGGCATTACAGAATTTTCCTGACAGGCTTTTTAGACATTACGCCACATAGGCTTTCCAAGTAACCTGCCACAAAGGCTTCCAAAATAAATCACCATAAAGGTTTTACAAGTAACTCGCCACAAAGGCTTCCCAAATAAATCACCACAAAGGATTTACAAGTGACATGCCACAAAGACTTGGCTTGGTTTGCCACCAATGCACCACTTAAACTACCATGTTTGACAATATGAATTTCCCTAAACTCAGCATCGCCTGAGGTTTGCCCATCATCACCCTCGGGGCACGTAAAAACCCTAGTAGACAAATACGGCTCATCTCCCATTCCTCGAATGTGTCGTGGCCATGGTCTTTACACATATCACCCATGCTGGCCTTATTTCAAGTTTATTGTCCTAGCAGACGTCATCAAGCACCACCGTAGGGTTCATTATCATATCACATGTTTTCCTGATTATCCGCCCAAACCCCCTTGTCACCAACCAAAATTTGGCATGTACCACTCTAATAACATATATTTACATAGACTTCACTCACACCCTTAACAGACAACACAAAATTTCCTATCCATGCTTACTACACATCATCATTTTCATGTAGCACATCGTACACTTCAGTACATACATACAAATGTTTCACAGAGAAAACACACAACCATACATACATACAGAAATTCCTCAAGAAGATATGCATATCTATATGAACATCGACTGTACAAGGAATCATCATAATATATTGTGCAGAAGTCGAGTCTAGAGACTCACCAGAGACCTACTTTTACCTCGACCTAGAGCTTCTGTTTCGATTGTCCTTCCCAATCCAATAGCAGCAACTGCTTACGTAATCTTGGAATTTCCATTAGAATCCCTATTTACAGATAGTTTACTTATATTTCAACTACATGTGACCCTCATTCAAGGCCTTTCACTCACACCCTATTGTTCTTACCCTTTTAACATCCTTACTCAACAACAATCATAACATACAAGCCTATAAGACTTAACAAAAGGTTGAATCATTCATTGATTAAACGAGGTCTTAGATCTACCTTAACAAAGAGGAAAAGAACATTTATGTTAGAAACAAGGACCAGAACGTAGAGTAGAAAGAGAACCATCTGGAAAGTCTTCCCTCTTCACTACATATAAACTTCCTCTACCCCTACTGTGGACTTTGACAACTAACGATGCTTACCTAACCCAAATCTCCTGATTTTCCCACAAAAAATGGAGGGAAGGTAAAGAGAATCTGACAAAGATCTTCGTTATTGTTTGTCTAGCCATAGAGAGGGTCTGAAAAATCCAATTAACTCTCAACTAATCCTGTTATAAAAACCATCTAAAATAGTGCTCGTGTAAACCGAGCGTACTATAACTTGGGGGTGACTCGCATATGGTGTGGTCTTCAAGACAATCAAGTCTTCTACAGCTTTCTCACACACTTGATAGGCTCTTAATGGTCAGCCAAAACTCTGGGGCGTACTTTTTCTTAGTCCTACTCTTTCCTCACTTAAAAATACCTAATAACTAAATCCTTAGATACCGCTAATGGACAGATACTTTAACACTAGAATTTGTCAATACTCTAACTCACCTGCAAGTCAGCAGGGTGGCAGATTATACTAACACAATGCCAAAATAGTTTACATACATACTTACCTTTTTGGATCCACCATTTTTGGGGTGTGACAATATACATGATCCAAGAAAGGAGCATTGGCAAGCTATGAAATGAATTTTGTGATATATCTAAAATAAAATTGATATTGGATTGATTTTGGAGCAAGAAGATAATCAAGATGTGGTTGGATATTGTGATTCGGATAATGCTCATGATCTGGACAATCGATGATCAACTGTTGGTTATGTGTTTACTCTTGAAAAAGTGTCAGTTAGTCAGAAGTCTACTTTACAGACAATAGTTTTTTTATCTTCTAAAGAAGCGAAGTATATGGCAATCATAAAGGTTGTAAAAGAGGCAATTTTGCTTCAAGGGTTGCTTGGTGAATAGGAAATTAAGCAGAAGTATGTCAAAATAAATTGCAATAGTTAGAGTGCTATTAAATTAGCAAAGAATCAAGTTTATCATGCAAGGACGAAGCACATTAATGCCTAGTATCATTTGTATGAGAGATTTTGGAAAAAGGTGGAGTAAAGATCTAGAAAATTTCAACCATTGAGAATCCTTCTGATATGATGACTAATGTTGTGATTGCAGTCAAGTTCTAACTATGTTTGGACTTGATCAATGTTAAAACTTGAAAGTTGAAATTTGGAAACACTATCAAAAGTTGTTTTGTAAGGAGATTGAAGATGTGGGAATTTTTGTTTTGTAAGGAGATTGAAGATGTGGGAATTTTCTAAAGTGGAGATTCGTTGAAATAGCACACTCCCACATCTAAAAAAAATACAATGACGTGAAGTGTTTGTACTACTATAAATAGAAGTGGTTTCTCCAACTTTAAATCATCCTAAAATTTTTCATTTTCTTCATAAGAAAAAATTTCCCTTCCCCTATTTGTAATTTTTCACTTGTACTTTTGCAATGAAATATATTTGGTAGTGTTCGAGGACGTAGGTGTAATTTGTTGAACCTCATTAAATTTTTAATGTTCTTTATTATTTTTATTTATCTGTCAATATTTAATAAGGTACAATTATAGTGATATATTGTGCTATTAAATTACATTGTAGGGAGATTCTATCTAAGATGTTGGGTTTTAAGCGTAACCGTTTGTAAACCCACCAATCTTTCTTGGGAATTAAACCTAGTGTGGTTTTCTAGTACATTAATGTATTTTATTTGGTCTTATTCGCATGATATATGGGTCTCGTGAAAAAAGCACTTATTATCGTCAACTTTGCTCACACATTCATGGTTCATAAGAACTCTACTATCAGTTTTTTGGCATTAAACTTACATGAGTCATTTGCCTTGTATGGGAGTGTGTATTATGTTGTAACCATTCTTCCAATAACATTGGTTCTCCTTGGTTATATGATAACTAAAAAGCCTACCAGATCTAAAACACAGTGAAAAACCCATATTTCTTCTTTTCAGAGTGAGATTTGCAACTTTTTCTCTCACCTCTTGAATTCGTCTAGCTTGTTTCAAGCTTATTTATCTTTAGATTCTGGCCTACAATTTGTATGACACAACATTTCTTATTATGAATTTTAGTTATTTCTGGTTTGTCAAAAAAAAGTTTATGTAATGTTTCACTGTATCAGTTTCTTTATTCTATTTTTAGTTTTTAATGTATGTTATTTGTGAATCGTTGATGCAAAAATTTTATGAAATTGGTTAGTGCTGGTGTTTATGCATATGTTGTATTTTTTTTCTATTAGTGTTGTCTATTCTAAAATACATATAGTGAATTCAGTGTCAAGTTGTAACATCCCGGTTTAGGGCCTAGTCAGAATAGTGGTGCGAGACCACAAATTCGAGGGTTATAAATGAGTTTTTGAGGTTTATGCCTTGTATGCATGCTAGTGTGAAAGTTTCATGAAGCAATTTTGTGAAATTGTGGTTGAATTGTCCAAAAGGACTAAATTGCAAAAGTTGCAAAATGTGTGTTTCTAGAAGCTATATGTGTGAAATAGCTTTAGATTATTAATTAGAGGTCCTTAAATAGCAATTTATCCAAATTCTAATTTTTGGACAAAAATGGGCATGGATGAGTTAAAATAGAAAGTTTATCAAAAAGGGCATTTTGGTCATTTAACAAATAAGTGATTAAAAAGGAGAAAAGATGACAAAATCATGCTCACCTTCTTCCCCTCATTGCCGAAAATTTGAAGGAAGCCATAGCTAGGGTTCTTCAAATTTTCAAGCTTGCTAGTAAGTGCATCTAGCCTCGTTTTTTATATTTTTTGTATTTTTGAAGTCCGGGTAGCATGAGTAAGTTATTTTTAGCTATTTGATGAGCTATAAAGGATGTTCAAAAATGTGTTCATGTATGACATGCATGTATTTTGTTGTTTTATGGAAGATTATGAAAGCTTGATGTAGTAGAAACATCTTTTGTTAAGTGATTTTCCATGAAAATGCATGTAGGGACTTGATTGTGAAAATCTTAAGTTTGGTCATACATGTGTGTTTTTGTAAGAATTGATGATAGCTTTAGTTGAATAAGTGGTTCGGCTAAGCATGAAAGACTAGAAAGTTGAATAAAAATCACTTTACGAGCCTTTGGGGCTAAAGTGTAAATATGAGAAAGTTTAGGGGCAAAATAGTAATTTTGCTAAAGTATGAGATGTGGGTCAATTTAGTCAATGTATGTATTGAATAAGCTGATTTATTCATTATAAACCAAGAAAGACAAAGCCCGGATCGAAACTATGGCAAAAGCAAGGTGGTGGACTAAATTGCAAGTCTCAATACTTTTGAGTACCGAGGTAAGTCTATGCATAAACAATGCATTCATACTTACAATTTGTTGATGATAGCTAGTGTATAGCATGGTTGAGATTGATTGAGAACCTATGTGGTCCAAGTAGAATGAATGTAGTAGAATTGTGAATGGATGTTTAATTGAGTAAGTAGACATGTGAATGTGTAGTGATAATGCTAGATGGTAGGCTAAGTGCGATACCATCCTAATGCATATTGACGATGAGCTAGCTATGTGTGATGCTATCGTGAGGTATATCGTTTATTGAGCTAAGTGAGAAACCCCTATGATTACCTTTGTGGTAGGCTAAGTGCGATACCACCTTATTAATCGATTATGGTGTGCTAAGTGCGAAACCACCGAGACATTTCTTTGTGTGGGTTAAGCGTGTGGATTAGCCATGTGATTGCATTATTGAGTAAAATAGCTGTGTGGATGTATTATTAAGTTAATTAGTTGTGTGGATGAATTATTGAGAAGTAATGATGTGTTGTATATTGTGTAAATGTGACATTGAATGCAGGGGTGCATTTCGATGGTTATGAATATGTGACTCATGATGTGTTGGAAATGTGGTAAGGGTTAGAAAGAGTAAGCATAGTTGTTCATTACTTTTGGTAGTATAATGCTAATTGTTTTTTAGCTTATACTGTGATGCTTAATTGTTTATGTGTAAACTTACTAAGCTCAAAGCTTACTTCTTTTCTTTTCCCTTGTCTTATAGAGTGAAAGTGTTGAACCAAGATACGAGGATCAATTAGAAGATCGCCCACACTATCAGCCCACTTTGGTACATAAGACTTAATGTTTTGTATATGGCATGTATAAGGGCTAGACAAGTTACTGAATTTTGTTGTAAATGGCTAAGATGTGTTGGCCTTTAGATGGATAGCTCACTTTGTATAATGCCATAGTTGTTGGCTACCTTATTATATGAAAAGTTATAGTTGTCTATGTGAGATTACAATTCGATTTGAGTTGATTATGGATGTGTTGTATGAGTGCATGTTGTGTATGCTATAAGGGTGAGAAGAGCTTAGCAAGTAGCTTTGTTCTTGTCCATGTAGATAGACACACGGGCGTGTGTCTAGACCATGTGTGACACACGGTCAGTCCACGGGCGTGTAACTTGGCCGTGCGTCCCCTGCATGTTAACATTTTAAGTCAGGATAGACCACGGGCTAGTCACACAGACGTGTGACTAGGCTTTGAGGCCGTGTGTGTGAAGTCAGGATTCACCACGGTTGGGAAGCACGGGTGTGTGCCTTGGCCGTGGGGCATTGGCAGAATGCTGGGGTTTTAGGCACGGTTTGGGGACATGGGCGTGTGTGTCCATGCACGGGCGTGTCTAATCTTGCACGGGCGTGTGAGACCTGTATAAAAGAGAAGAATTTTAAGATTGGAAAAGTTCCGGTTTAGTCTCGAGAGCCCTCGTGTGTATGAGTGAGGCCTCGTAAGTCGAGAATGAGGTTGTTGAGATGACATCAGAGAGTAGTTACGACAAGCCTAAGTGGCAATCACGTGGTTTGAGTTCGGTAACGCCTCGGGCCCGGTTCCGGCGTAGAACCCGGGTAAGGGGTGTTACACAAGTTGTTTGAAATAAATCGAAGATATTAAATATGATAAATTTTAATCAATCTATTAAAGGATATTTTATTATTTTTATGTTTTTACGTTTTATAAATTAAATAAAATTATTAAAGGGTATATTTTTTTCAATTTAAATAGTTTTAAATTATTTTAAAAATTCATTAAAAGGATATATTGGTCATTTGAGTATTTTTCCCATATTATTGTAGTATCTATTCATTGAACCAAACAGTGGAATATTATTACAATACCTATTTCATTCCATCCAACCAAACTATTTTTTGCTGATTTCATTCCATTATAGCTCTATTCCACTACAGCAAGCCAAACGTAGCATAAGAATTTCGATGTGGGACCGTCAACCTCCCTCTATATTGCCCTTTTATAACAGGCTTGGTGTAACACCGCTTACCCGGTCCGACCGCCGGACCTGAGCTATAGAATACTACTACAGTTATCGAAACAGACCACAAACAAGTCAAGCTTTAACATTTCATTAAACAATTATAATTTCATACATCATACAAATTACAATCAAAATTGAACCTCAAACGAGCTTACGAAAGCTTTTGAGTTGACCTAGGAATAAATAAGGACTAAACCAGAAACATTTAAAGATAATGAAAATTTTGCAAAACAGGGGTCACACGGCCGTGGGCCCAGGCAGTGTAACTTACTGATTCATAATGGACCAAAATTGATCAATTCTTCTAGCAGTCACACGGTTGTGTCACCAACCCGTGTGTGACACACGACCGTATGGTCAGACTATGTGACAAATGGGAACTGTGTGGTCCCAAAGTCTCCTACATTTCAATGATCACACGATCATGTCATTAGCTCATGTTTATCACACAGTCATGATTAGCGCGTGTGGTACAAAATATGCCACTTGGTGCCTAATTCATACCAAACTATATCAATAGCCTAATTGATGATCAAATGGACACTTAAACCTGCATAAAACCTTTTCAAAACATTACCGAAACATCTAATAACCAATCACAAGTATAATTAACTCATTGTACATCAATTGACAATATGCTAAATATGCCAACCTATGAATTCATCAAACTCTTCAAATACGTACAAAACATTCATTTAACTCCATCACAAACACCAGTTTAACATACCTCATTCGAAACCAATCATCTCACCTAATTGTACATATTATACCATTGAAATCATGTACACATTCAATACTTAATCATTTTCATACTCTTAATTATGCATCAAACCATTCACTAGGAAAAACAAAACATTGGCTTCCACTGCTCATACACATACATTAAGATACAAGAAATTCATTTACATTTCATGCCAATTTATCAACTCAAAGCACCAAACTTAATACCTAATACATTGTAATTTATGAATTCCATCAATATGCATGTCATTCATTTTAACCATTCATATGCTTTAATCTTAACTTACCACATTTCCATCAAACTTACTTATACATGATTTATAAGCATTCAAGAACAAGCAATTCATATGGACCACAACCATTAACACTCAAGATGAACATTTATACATTTGAAACCTATATACATTCCATATAACCGAGTCTAGAATGATTTTAAAGTCTACCGAGATTGAAGGTGTATAGTGTGAGATCTAGGCCATCTGAGAGGCGAGTTTCACAAAATGCCAACTACAAACACAGAAAACGAAACAGAGTAGGCATTTACATGCTTAGTAAGTCCATAGTTAAAACTGTAACTTAGCTCATTATACAATTAACAAAACAAAATAGCTAATTACATTACTTTCCTGACATCACATTTTGAAAAAAGTGAGGTGAGTTCACGACATCTAAATCATATAACCATATAATTTATACATATCAATTCAATACAATGTCATCAAATTGTAATCATCAAATACATTTCATAAATCAGTCATTTCTTCTTTCATTAACAGATTAGCCTGATGAACTACAATAAAGAAATATGGATACGCGGGTGACTACACCACACCAACAGTAGGCACCGAAGAGTTTAAACAGTAACACTGAAGTACTAAGCAGTAAGCACTATAGTACGAATCAGTAGGCACTGAAGTGCTAAACAGTAGGCATTGTAGTGCGAATCAATAAGCACCGAAGTGCAAATCTCGTACAAGCGCGTAACTAATGCTATTAGCATGTCAATTGTATCATGTCATACATTCATTCTGGCATATTTATTATAGTCAAACACTTCTTTACAATTCAATCCCTTCTCACCTTTTTGTACAATTTTGAATCCATTTCAAATAAAATTTATATTATAAAAACTCATTATTTAAGCACATTCAATACACTTATAAATATAACTACTCCATATGAACTTACCTGATAAAAATTGCTAACGAGTTGAAGTGTGTACGCACAACCGGTTGCAAAAATAAAAATTGTCGTCTTCACTTATACTGAACTATGTAGCCTGTGCATTTTGAACTAGTGTTTATTTTTCTTGCAGCTCTAAATCATGTAAGAGTATGCCCAAAGATCAATCATGAGATGGTTGTAATAACATACTTGATTTACCATGTTTATTAATATAAAGCTTGTCATTATTATTTTAGTTTTTTTTCTGTGTGTACAAATAAATTGTTTTATAATAATGTCCTGAGAATAATATGATTATTCTTAAAAGATCCTTAGTCAAGTATTATTGTTGACTAGGACAACAATAATGCATTAAGACTAACATATAGTTGATTGATGATAAAGAGTTTTCATTGATATGGAGTATCAAAATCAATGCATGAATATGTGTGTTAGAGAACAACATATTGGATTGACCCGCTATGAGTATGTTTCTTGGATTATTATGTAATTGTCACAACATCACTCATAGTGATTAATATGTATATGATCCTCAGACTTGAGATCATCATTATCCCAACATCGTGAGTTGTATATTTTGATACAGTCAAACGTACACCGTAATAGGTTGTTCTATAAAGGATGATGTTGGATATACCACAATCTATGTAGAGGGATATGGTTGATCAATATAGGATAAGTCCCTCCTACATAATAGGAGTAATATCTTAGGCCACTTGATTGAGTGAGACTAGAAATGCATGGCCATGATCAAATAAGTTGATATGAGATGTCATACTAATTTGTATATCATAGTCTACTCAAGATATCAAGAAACATGGGATGGACTATGCAAGTGTGACTATCCCATGACTTGTATCCGTTCCAGAGATAAAGGACTTAAGGATTAATGCATGAAAGGTTAATCACAAAAAGGTTATGTCGAATCATGACTTCTTGTAGCTTAGGTAGCAATGATGCATTGCTAGATGCCACTCATTGTTTGTAACATTAGAATAGTTCTAGTATTACTGCTAACATTGCAAGAACCTACAGGGCCACACCCTATGGTTGAAATGAACGGAATAAAACATAGTTGGTATTGTGTTTGGTTGTCACATGAATTAAATTAATTAAAGAATTAATTTAATTGGGCAATCAAATATTGAACATATTATATGTACAAGGATGTTGTACACATAATGACAACATAATTCTATTAATATATGAATTTGATTCGTATATAAATTTAAATAAATATAGTTTACCGAAATCCTTGTTATAATTAATGTAATTATAATTTTTGGTTAAAAACTTTATTGTATTTATTTAATTTTATGGTACATTCAAGAGATACCAATTATAAAAGGTATTAAAAAGATACAAAGCTTAAGAGAAACCCTAAGAGATTGTTTGTGAGGTCTAGCAGCCGTCAAGCAAATAAACCTCCAAAATAGTTTTGGAGATTTCTTCCGTTCATAGTTAAACCGGGTGGATTATGTAGAGGCCGACATTAGAAAAAGGTTGCGGCTTGGTTCGACAGTAGATCAAAACTCTTGTTGCCGAGGCATCGCTGTTTACTCAGATTGAAGTTTCGGTAATTTTGAAACCTTTATTTCACCTCGATTCGTTCCTCACACATGGATTCATGGTTTGGATTGCTGGAATTAATTTTATTTTGTTGCGCCATGGGGGTGCCGGCGTTCCAACAAATCATTCATTTGAATTTCCCGAATTCTTTGAAAAAATAATGGTTTAGTCCTCAGCATAGAACCGTCTCATTTCAGAATCAACTAAGCATTCATTGCTCTCAACGTAAACAAAGACTTACGACTTAAGGCATCAACTACTATATTAACTTTACCCGGATGGTAATCTATTACCAGATCACAATCTTTCAACAATTCAATCCATTTGCGCTATCTCAGGTTCAATTATTTCTAAGTCATTAGATATTTCATACTTTTTTTTATCAGTGAATATGTTACATTTCTCGCTCAATAAGTAATGCGGCCAAATTCTCAAAGAAAAAACAACAGGTGCCAATTTCAAATAATACGTTGGATAATTCTTCTCGTTTGGTTTCAACTGCTAGGAAGCATAAGCAATAACTTTACTATCTTAGATCGTTACGCAACCCAAACCGTTCAGTGAAGCATTGCTGAAAACAACAAATTCTTTTAAGCATTCGAGCTGAGTTAGAACTAAAGCTTTTGTCAACAAGGGCTCAACTGATCAAAACTATGTTGGCACTTCTCTTACTAGATAAAAGCAACATTTTTTTTTTGTAATAGCTTTGTCAACAGTAAAGCAGTCATCAAAAATCCTTTAATGAACTGTTTGTAATACCCTGCAAAACCCAAAAAACTATGTATTACTGGAACATTTCTCGGAGGTTTCCAATTCACAATCACAGAGGTTTTATTAGGATCAACCCGAATACCTTTTGTAGAAATCACATGTCCTAGAAATCCATCCTCCCTAAAACAAAATTCAGGCTTACTGAACTTTGCGTATAACTATTTTTCTCACAGAGTTTGTAATATAGTTCTCAAGTGCTGAGCATGTTCGGACTTATTCTTAGAATATATTAGAATGTTGTTAGTAAATATCACAACAAAACTATCCAGATACAGATGAAATATCTGATTCATTAGGTCCATAAATTCAATCGGGGCATTAGTCTAACTAAACGGCATCACAAGGAACTCATAGTGACCGTAACAAGTTCTAAATGTAGATTTCGGTACATCAAGCTCTTTAACTCACAACTAATAATAACCAAATTGAAGGTCAATCTTCAAAAATACGGTGGCTCATTTCAATTGGTCGAATAAATCATCAGTACGGGGAAATGGATCTTATTCTTTATAGTGACCTTGTTTAACTTCCTGTAGTCGATACACAGCTTCATCGACTAATCTTTCTTTTTCATAAATAAGACTGGTGCACCCCAAGGTGACACACTCAGTCATATGTAACCTCTGTAAATTAACTTCTGCAATTGTGCTTTCAACTCTTTCAATTCAGTTGGAGCCATTTTATACGGAGCAATTGAGATCGGAGCAGTATTCGGTATCAAGTCAATCACAAATTTGACTTCCCTTTCTAGCAGTAATCTTGGTAATTCTTCTAGAAACACATCAGTAAATTCATTAACTATCGATACTTGATCAACCTTTGATTTCGGCATTCAGTATAAAAAATGTAAGCCAGAAATGCTTCACAACTTTTTTTAATTAATTTCTGTGCAGAAATCACAAATATCACATTGGCGGCACTTTCGGTTCTGTCAAACTCCATAGTAATCAATTCACCGCTCTGACATCTCAAAATGATCTATTTCTGTCGATAATTTACCACAACATCATATAATTTCAACTAGTCCATATACAGTACCATATCAAACTCATCAAAAGGTAACAACATCAAATTGGTTGGAAATTTACAACCCTGAATTGTAACATCCCGATTTTGGGCCTAGTCAGAATAATGGTTTTGAGACCACAAATCCAAAGTAGAAATATTTTTTTTATGATTGTTTTTAGGTCCATGATATGTTTGCATGACTGTGTGAAATTTTCGTTAAGAAATTTTGTTAATAGAGTGTCCAATTTGATTTTTAGGACTAAATTGCAAAAGTTACAAAATATACATTCTAGAAGCTTTGAGCATGAAATTTCCATGGATTTTTAATTTGAGGATCTTAAATAGTAATTTTACCAATTTATATTTTTATGGACAAAAATGGACATGGATAGGTAAAATTTCAAAGAAAGGCATTAAGGGCATTTTGGTCATTTGGTAAATAAAAGAATAAAAAGGGAAAATCAAGTCAAAATTGTGTCCATCTTCTTCAACCTTGGCCAAAAATCTCAATCTCACCATATCTAGGGTTTTTTCATCTTTCAAGCTTGATAGTAACTGCATCCTAGCCCCGTTTTTAATGCTCCTTATGTTTTTGAGATCGTAATCACCCGGTTTACCTATTTCTACTATTATTTTGAAGTATGGTTCATGGTTAAAAATTTACTCATGTGTGACATGCATGTATTTTGATGTCTAATGGTAGATTATGCAAGTTTAATGTTAGATAAACAACTTCTGCTAGGTGATTTTTGGTGAAAATTGACAAAAGGACCTATTTGTAAAAAGATTTCAAAATGTGTGTAAAAGTGTGATTAAATGAAAAATGTGGACTGCTATAAGTATAAAAGAGGTTCGAATAGGCTTGGGAATCAAAGAAATTAAATAGATTTCATTTTTCGAGCCTAGGGGCAAAAATGTAAATATGTCAAAGTTTAGGGGCAAAAATGTAATTTTTCCATAATATGACTTTTGGACTGAAATGAGTAATGTGATTATTAAATGAGCTAAATTTTCTATTATAGATCAAGAAAAATGGAGTCCGAACCTAAATCGAGGAAAGAACAAGGTTGTAGACTAAATCGAATAGTTAGCCATATTTTGGTACCGAGGTAAGTTCGTGTGTAAATAATGCAACATTTCATTATTAGGTATTTAATGCTTTAATATTGCATGAATTGTGAAATTGTCTTTGTGGATTTGATTAATGTTGACTTGATGATGATTCGACGAAGATTTGGTACCTCGAAATCCCGGTTGAACCTTGGGAATAGTTAGGATACAGATGTCATGACATTAAGGTTATGAGTTTACGTGTAAGACCATATCTAGGATATGGCATCATTATGAGACTTCATGTAAGACCATTTCTGGGACATGGCATCAATATGAGAATCGTGTAAGACTATACCTGGGCTATAGGCATCGATATGTGATCCCGTGTAAGACCATATATGGGATATGGCATTGGTATGATTCTATGTGTATGTGATTCCAGAGTATCCTTTAGTATTCCAAGTGGTTCAACGGGTAATCCAAAGATTATGTCAACGAAATGACGAGGTATGATCATGTTGAAAGGGTACAGGTATGTACACAAAGCTCATAATTATTAAGATTATAAATCGATGAGACCTTGGTAAGAAGTGAATGAATGAATCATGATCACGAGTTCTATTGTACATTATGTAAATGAAATTATTTAAAATGTATCTATGATACTTGATGACATTGTGATAAATTATATTATGTTATGTGTACAATAATGCATGGTTAATGTTGTAATTATTTACATGCAAACTTACTAAGCTTTATGCTTACTCCCCTTTCTTTTCCATTTTCTTGTAGTATTGCCAAGCTAGCTCGGGGATCGAAGGACATCGGAGACTCGATCACACTATCAATTGGAACTTTTGGGTATAGTTAGTCTCAACATTTTGAGTATGGCATGTATAAGGACTTGGTCTTTTTGTTATATGTCATATTGGTTTAGCCAAATGTGTTGGCTTATGATGATATTTGATTCATTTTGTATAAGGCCATGGGATGTGGCTCAAATTGATTATTGGGTTGTAAACCTATTCATATATGCATGCATGTGCCAATGTCATTATGATATGGCCTATGGTTATTGATGGTCGTATGATGATGTGTTGCATGTGATTTACTAAACTTGAGTTGGATGAAGGATGGCAGTTTTGTGTGTATATATGTTGGTATGAAAATGCATGCATGCAATCTAGCGAATGATGCTTATTTGTATATGAGTTGGTAAAATTGGATTTGTCATAATATGGAGTCTTAAGCAAGTATAAATTGATAAGGAGTTGCCATGTATGAGCCATGTTTATGAATGTTTAAGTGCTTATTTATGCCATGTTAGATGTCATTGAGATGTGTAAGTGTGCATGTGTTATTGAGGGTGACAAATGGCTTGGAAAATAGCTTCAAAGTTGTCCACACGGGTAGACATCCGGACACGTGTCTAGGCCGTGTGTGACACACGGCTTGCCCCAAGGGCGTGTGTTCTTGCCGTGTATCCCCTGCACCTTAGTTTTGAGAAACATAATGCCCAGTAGTAAATACACGAGCACGAAACACGGCCATGTGTCTCGTCTGTGTGAGAGACACGGCCATAGGACATGGGCATGTGCCCAGGCCATGTGAAGTCTGCACTTGATTTTCGGAATTTAATTTGCCACACGACCTAAGGACACGGTCGTGTGCCTGGGTCATGTGACCTTATTAGTTGATGACGTCATAAACAGAATGTCTCCTATTTTGGACACAGCCTGAAGCACAGGTGTGTGATATGTCACACGGGCGTGTCCCTTCACCCACACAGGCGTGTCCCTTCACCCACACGGGCGTGTGGACCTTTTTCATGAAAAATTTTCTAAGTTTCCCGAAAGTTTTCAAAGTTCTCGGTTTAGTCCTGAACCACTCCTAATGTATGTTTTGGGCCTTGTAGGCTTGTTTAAGGGACGATATGAATGTTCATGAAAAGTTTTAAATTTGAGTGGAAATTCATGTCTCGGTCTTGAATGATTGCTTGCGTATAAGTCTGGTAACGCCTTGTACCCTGTTCCGGCGTCGAATACGGGTAAGGGATGTTACATGAATTATTAATGGGCACTCTTTACATATCATATTAACTATGACACTTTGACTTGAGAGATGAGTTACTCTAACATCAAATTGAATCGGTTTCTTTTTAATTAATAAATCAGTGCATATATATTAGTGTGTTGACCTAGGTTCAATTAATGCATATACAGTAACAATAAGAAAATGTACCAACGATAACATCAGGGGCAGAAACTTCCTCCCAGGTTCGAATAGCATAAGCTTTGGCAGACGCTCTGGCTTCTGATATCATAGTAGTATCTAAGGTTATACCTTGACCAGTCCTAGTATTACTATTGTTTTCGGGTCGTCTCCCTCTCAATGAGTGGACACAGGCTTTACAATCTAATCTCCGGCAATACCAGATCCTTTCAGACAATCTTTCAGAAAATGTTCTGAGGAACCGCATCAAAAAATAGGATCCCATTTTTGCTCGACATTTACTAGGATGGTACTTACAACAGTACTCACAAACTGGTACGTTTAAATTTCCAACATTGTCAACACTAGCTACGGATATAGCCTGAGGCTTTGGGTAGTTCTGCCTGAACACCTCTTCTCGGATTTTCTATAGAGGCAAAAGATTGATTTCTGAAATCTTTGGTTTGCTTAGGCAGTGGGGTTGAAGATGACTTGATCATGCTACGTTTCTCGGAATCCCTAAGCTTTAATTTAGCCAGCTTTTTTTCATTGCAAATATGCTCCATCTTTTGGGCCCGTTTAGAAAAAGCCAAAAATTCCCTCAATTCTAAAGCTTCAACTAATATTCAAATTTCATTATTCAATCCATCCTCGAAGCGGATGCACATCTCAACTTCCGTCTGTACAATTTCCCAAGAATATTTACTAAGCTAGACAAATTCTCGTTCATACTCAGCCATAGATCGATTTCCTTGTTTCAGCTCTAGAAACTCTCCTTTTTTCTTCTCAAAATACAATTTGTTGATGTACTTTTTCTGAAATCTATATCGAAAAAAGTTCTAATTTACTTGGTCCTTCGGTACAATTGCTATCAACATGGACCACCACTGGTAAGCTTCATCTTTTAGCAAAGATATTGCACATTTCAGACAGTCATTAGGGGTACAAGCTATTTCGTTGAAGAGACTCTATGTATTCTCTAACCAGTATTCGACCCTGGTCGGATCATCTTTCGTCTTTACACGAAAATCTTTAGCCCCATAATTTTTAATTTTATCTATTGGAAGCATGTGAGTGGTTACTAGGTTTGAACCTTGAGGACCAAGGGGTGCCGCAGGAGGCACAATAGGGGGTGGAGGTTGTGGAGCCACAAGATTGGTTCACATGAACTCATTAAACAACTGACTCATCATACCAAAGAAGGCATTTTTTGCTTCATTCTCAGACATCGGCTAAACCAGTATACTACGACTCGCTCTCTGTTTGAAAGTTCAGACATTACTATATACCTCATTAGTGACGTCACGGTTTGAATCGGCTGACATCATTATATCTATAAGAAAACAAGGTCAAATCGGATCATAAAACATCACACTATCACAGGTTATCATGCTATGTAATTTCTAGACTCGATATACGCTACGTTAAATCCTAGAATCAACTAAATCGTAGCTCTAATATCACTAAATATAACACTCTTTACCTAGTCTAGTCATCGGACCTAAGCTACAGAATGCTACTACAGTTATCAGAACAAATCACATACAAATCAAGCTTTAAAATTTCATTAAACAATAAAATATATTATAATTTCATACATCATACGAATTACAATCAAAACCAAACCTCAAATGATCTTATGAAAGCTCTTGAGTTTCCCTGAGAATAAATAAGGACTAAACTAGAAAATGAAAATTTTGCAAAACAAGGGTCACCTGGCCGTGTGCCCAAGCTGTGTAACTCACTACAACCGTGTAGACCAATATTGATAAATTCTTCCAATAGTCACATGGTCGTGTCATCAACCCATGTGTGACACATGATCATGTGGTCAGACCGTGTAACAAACGGAAACCATGTGGTTCCAAAGTCTCCTACATTTCAATGACCACACAGCCGTGTCACCAGCCCATGTGTGTCACACAGCCGTGTGCCAGCCCGTGTTGTACAAAATATGTCATTTGGTGTCTAGTTCATGCCAAACTATATCAATAGCCTAATTGGTGATCAAATGGACACATAAAACTGCATAAAACCTTTTTCAAAACATATACCAAAACATCTAATAACCAATCACAAGTATACTTAAATCATTGTACATCAATTGACCATTTCATAAATATTTTTGTGACACCCCTAAACCCGGCCTGGATATTATGGCCGAATCTGGCGGAGTCACATGGAAGGGATTTTGAAATCGAAGCTAACTCAACAAAAATCTTAATTTCTTTAATTTACATCAAAATATATGCTCGTTTAGTCGACTTGGCTTAAAACTTATTATTTTAGCGGAAGCTTTTAGAAAAAAACCGTCGTGTTTAAGGAAAACAGTTTGCATTTTTAGAAGGTCGTGTTTTAAGTAAAACATCATAATAATAAGCAGGTTAAATCCAAAAATAAAACCAAAACCCAACAATTTAAAAGAGTCCAGAAAGTCCCAGGAAATACAACTTCAAAACCAAAACTTAATAACCCAAACAAAACAAAATGGTAAAATAGGTGGTTACCGTCGAGTCCTCCGCTGCATCGACCCTTCTAAGACTGTGGGTTACATGTACAGACAAACAGAAAAGGGGGTGAGTTTACATAAACTCAGTATGTAACCCAGCAGAGTTAAGCATGTATACATACAGAACAACACAATCAAACAGATTCACAATCAGGTCTGAGCCCATATCAGATACAGATGTAGATTCGGGCCAGAACCCATTTCAGATACTGTTACAGTCATGAAATCAGATAACAGAATCCTACCCCCAGCCTCTACACACTATCTCCGACCATCCCTACACACCATGTGGGGTTTAAAACACCAACCCAGCCCTACACACCATGCTATACCGATGCGGAACATATCAGATATAATCCAGCTGTGCTGCCAGATATTAGGCATAATCTGCCTTTCAGATCACTTCCTCCAACATGAATATAACATCCCACCCCAATCACAGTATCAAATCATACATACATAATTAACTGAAAAATCATTCTTAACATGCTTTTATAAACAGATAGCAGATATACAATCATAGGCATGCTCATAATTATATCACAGTCTAACATATCACTTGGTTTTCGGGTTAGATAGCATTTACTGACCCTACGATAGGCCCACAGTCGATTAGGTCAACCGGTGTGACCTTATGGAAAATTTTAGTATAATAGCCCTACATGCCCGTGTGGGCCCACACGCCCCGATTGGCCTCGCCCGTATGGATCACACGGCCTGGCCCAGATATTACACACCCGTGTGGGCCCACACGCCCAATTCGGTCTAGCTCGTGTGGCCATAGTCGTGTCCTGCGCATGGCCTGGCCTTCGTCGATCACACGGCCGTGTTGTCGCACACGGCCTACCACACGGGTGACCACACTCCCGTGTGGCATCGACAGTGGCCTTTTTTGGCTTTTTCCGAAAGCTAAATTTCTGCTATTCGAGTACACACCTGGTAAGTTTCCGATGCTATTGCAATCATGAACACTCCAGAACCTAAAAATCAGCGTACCAACACTCAGAAAGAGACTTATTACACGTTTGAATCAAAATTAAAAAATTGATAACAACATCAATCCACCTTCAAACACTTACCCCAACACCCTTAAACGATTTGATCACGTTTCCGCACAAGGAGATCCCCTCACGTCCTGATTTGCTGCTGCCAAAACAGCGTATAAGATTCCAAGGAAAAGAATTAAAAATTCAAGAACCAAATAAAAAGGAACTCCTATTCAGGCCGAACAATCTATGCCTACTTATCAACGTGCAATACCTTGAATCAAACACCAAGATTAAAACTCGATTTTGCCCAAAACGAAAGAAAGAAAGATGAGAGAATATACAAGAAAGAAAAGAAAAAGATTGCAGAGAAAGAGAGGGAAAGACGTCAGCTTTTTTTTCCAAGAGAAGTTTTGGGGAAACAGATATACCCAAATCCCACTACCTCACAATCATAACCACCCCGAATTCTACTACAACTGGAACTCTATCACAGAGCCGAGTAAAAATAATACCCACGCTCATGCAGGGATTCGAACACAGGACCTCCATCACACTAATACACAGACTCCCTTACCACTCGAACCAGCAGGCTCATTCTGATATGCTTCTACAAATAATTAATATAATCCCACTCCCCAAACACAAGGTTTAGGTCAGAAAAAAAATACCAAAATTTGCCAAAGGTAGGGCTTGAAGTTGGGACCTCTCACACACACCCAGAACACTTAACCACTGAAGCAGATACACAGTTATGTCAAGTTTTCACAAAAGCATAAATAAGAATTTTTTGGTGTTACAACTCTTCCCCCTAAAAGAAATTTCGACCTCGAAATTTACCTGATCAGAACAGATGAGGATACTGCTGACACATCGAGTCCTCAGGTTCCCATGTGGCCTCCTCAGTGCTATAATTCCACCACAGAACCTTCACTAATGGAATGGACTTCCTCCTCAGAACCTTAACGTCTTGCTCCAGATTCTGAACCGGCTCCTCCTCAAAGGTCAAATCTGGCCTAACCTCGATCTCCTCGACAGAGACAATGTGAGATGGATCAAACCGATATCACCTCAACATCGAGACTTGGAAGACATCATGGATATGGTCCAACTTTGGAGGTAGTTCCAACTGATAAGTAATAGGTCCCACCAGTATCAGAAGTCAGTACGGTCCAATAAACCTAGGGCTCAGCTTGCCCTTCCGACCGAACCTCAGAACTTTCTTCCACGGGGAGACCTTAAGAAACACAAAGTCCTCCACAGAGTACTCAATCTCACGTCTCTTCAGATCTGCATAAGGCTTCTGTCTGTCAGAAGTCGCTTTCAGATGATCTCGAATCAGTCGAACCTTATCCTAAGTTTCAGAAACCAAATCAGGACCCAAAACTCGTCGTTCGCCCAACTCAGTCCAACACAAAGGAGTACGACACTTACGACCATACAGAGACTCGTAAGTTGCCATCTAAATACTAGCTTGGAAATTGTTGTTGTAGGCGAACTCAACTAGCGGGAGATAATCCTCCCAACTACCTCAGAAATCAATCACACAACTCCGAAGCATATCCTCCAGTATCTAAATCACCCTCTCAGACTGACCATCTGTCTGAGGATGGAACGCAATACTGAAGTCCAACCTTGAACCCAGAGCCTCGTGTAATTTCTTCCAGAATCGAGAAGTGAAGCGAGGATCTCTATCAGAAATGATCGAGACAGGAACCCCGTGTAGTCTTACTATCTCAGAAATGTACAACTTCGCTAACTTCTGCAGAGGGTAATCAGTTTGAACCGGAATGAAGTGTGCAGACTTGGTCAATCAATCTACGATGACCCAGATAGAATCCTTCTTAGTGGGTGTTAAAGGCAACCCATTAACGAAATCCATCGTCACTCGCTCCCACTTCCAAAGGGGAATCTTAACTGGCTGCA
This sequence comes from Gossypium sturtianum, assembly GCA_025698515.1. NCBI lineage: Eukaryota > Viridiplantae > Streptophyta > Magnoliopsida > Malvales > Malvaceae > Gossypium > Gossypium sturtianum. The sequence goes on from CM046952.1 coordinate 112,364,546, forward strand.
ACAAACCAGAAGGCAACTGATGCTCAGCCTTAACCTGTTGACAAGTCAAACTACAAGTAATGAAATAGGTAACTTCACGCTTCAAACCCGGCCACTAGTAAAACTCACGGATGTCGTGATACATCTTATTACCCCCGGGATGCATAGCATAAGGGCTACTATGCGCCTTCCTCAGAATAGACTGCCTCAGATCCTCATTGTTCGGTACACAAATCTGACCACGGAAACAGAGTACCCCCTCATTATTCAGCCTAAAATCCGAAGTGTTGTAACTCTCAACCTGACAGAACTGTAACCTCAGAGACTCATCCCCCAACTGCTTATCTCGAATCTGCTCAATCCAAGTCAGCTTAACTTGCAACTCAGCCAACAAACTCCGATCATCAAACAGACTAAGGCGAGCAAACATCACCCTCAAATCAAACATCGCTCTTCGGCTTAGAGCGTCAGCCACCACATTGGCCTTACTAGGATGATACTCGATGGTGCAATCATAATCTTTGAGCAGCTCAATCCATCGACACTGTCTAAGATTCAATTCCTTCTGAGTAAGGAGATACTTGAGGCTTTTGTGATCGGTGTAGATAATACACCTCTCACCATACAGATAGTGCCTCTAAATTTTCAGCGCAAAGACCACAGCAGCCAACTCGAGGTCATGCGTTGGATAATTCCCTTCGTTTGTCTTAAGCTGATGGGACGCGTAAGCCATAACTTTACCATCCTGCATCAAAACACATCTCAAACCAACATGCGATGCATCACTGTATACTACAAACTCCTTTACAAATTCAGGCTGTATCAGAACAGGAGCCTGAGTCAGAACAGATTTGAACTTCTCAAAGCTCAATTGCATCGCATTAGTCCAGAAAAATGGTACACTCTTACGCAGAAGCTTATTTAATGGCGCAGCAATCACAAAGAACCTGTAACAGCCCGATTTTGGGGCTAGTCGGAACAGTGGTTTCGAGACCACTAAACCGAGGTTAGGGATGTAACAGCCTAATTTTGACCCTAATCGAAACGGTTGTTTTGGGACCACGAATCTGAGTCAAAAAAATATTTTAATATGATTTTTTATGTTTATTATGTGTGAATTGGTGTGTGTGAAATTTTCGTATTAAAATTTGATCGTTTTGGTGCTTAATTGTGAAAAAGGGCTTAATCGCGTAAAATGAAAATTTGATGGTTAAATGAGATAGTGCCTAATTGATGTTGTCTTAATAAATTGGAGGCTTTAAATAGAAAATTTACCATAAATAAATGTGTAGTGGCTGGTTGGTAATGCATGTAATAGTGATTGATTTTGTTTGTTTTATTTTATAATATAATGTAATAAATTAATATATGTTAATGGATTTTAAGTGAATAAAATTAAAAGAATGAAAGAGAAAGAGTTCATCTTTCTCAAAATGACCAAAAATAAGAGAGAAAAGAGAGAAAGGAAGCTTGGAAATATTCGGCCTTTGCAAGCTCAAATAGATCAAGAACAAAAAGGATCGGGATTGGATCGGGGAAAAGCGAAGTTAGTCGAATAGTCGAAAAACATAGTCCGTCGATACTCGAGGTAAGTTTTAAGAAATTGAGTTGAGTTGTATTTATCTATAATAATGTACATGTATTTAATAGAGGTAAATATGTACAATGTTGATATTGTCGAATGTGATATTGGTTGGGAGATGAATTTAGTTGAATGTGATGCATACATATACGTTAATAATATAGCTATGTGTGATATTGATTTAAGAGATGAATACAACAGGAAATGATGTATATTTATGTGCCAATAATATAGCAGAATGTGTTGTTGATATGGAGATGAAATAAGCAAATTTGTATATGTATGTGTAATTGAGGTTTAGAGCTTATATATGTATTTAATTAAACGAATAACAAGTTCAAGTAATGCACTATGTGTGCGAATGTAAATACCGAGCACTATGTGTGCGAAACCGGTCATTTGGCACTAAGTGTGCGAGATATTAAAGGTAACGGCATTAAGTGTGCGATGCGTTACGAGAATTTAGCACTAAGTGTGCGAAATATTAATGTAACGGCATTATGTGTGCGATATGTTATAGGGTTTGGCATTGAGTGTACGAGTTTAATGATCCATCAAGGATATCGGTTATTTAAAGTATTAAGCGAAATAAAATGAGCAGGTATGTGATGATATATCCTATATGGATAGTGAAGTAAGTATGGGTGGTTGAATTGAGACAAGGTATTTTGCTTATCAATATGTGATTTATAAGGAATAGAAATTTAAATTCGATAAGTGATATATGCATATGAAATTAAGCAAATGTGATGTATATCTATATATATATGTAATTGTTTTGAGACGAGAAGGTGGTTTATAGTTCAATGTGAACCTATTATTGAATGTGTGATTGTTCGGTACTAAGGTTATGAAACACGAAAGTCTATGAATGGTGTTATAACTTATAATTTTTATTATAAATTTTGAGGATCATTATAATAAATTGATCTATTATATAGGATAGTATTATGCATTGTTGTTATACAATTGCTTATAACTTACTAAGCTGTTAAAGCTTACTTGGTTCTTGTTTGCTCTCGTGTTTTAGATTTACTTCGGGTGATCGTTACGTGCTCAGGGATCATCGTTAAAGCTCATCACACTATCATCTATATTTTGGTACCTTTTTGAGGTTAAACTTAAAGTTTATGGCATGTATAGGTTATGTTACTTTTTGAGTTATTCCGAATAGTGTGTATACAAATATATGCCATGCGAATATGGCTGAATTGTAGTATTTTGGTCTTAAGTGAATTCGGCTATGATGTTAGCTTAATATGAAATTATAATTTCTGATGTGATTATGTTTGGTGTTTGAATATGTGGCTTGATTGATCATTAAGTTAAATTATAGATATGAAATTTCGACCACGGTGTTTATATGATGCAGTAAATAATTTCATGATAGGTAAGAATGGCATTATAGTTTATGTATATTTTGGTTGAGCAAGATGGTATATAAGTTGACATATTTAGTAATGAGGATTGTATGTGATGATATGATGATCACTTGACATGAAATTGGTTGCTAAATTATGTGTGGGATTATGCTTAATTGTGCTTGTAGGATAGACCCTTGTGTGGGTGGCAAATTGGCCTTGTAAATGGCCTATTTTGTCACACGGATTGGCACACAGGCGTGCCTAGTGACCGTGGGGCTAAGTCAGTAGCTGGCTAAGAGTACATGGCCTTGGCACACGGACGTACCTGGTAGTCGTGTGGTTTCAACAGGATTGACCACGACCAAAGCACAAGGGCGTGCTTGGTGGCCGTGGAGCCAAGTCAGAATTGACCCCGGCCAAGGTACACGGGCGTGCTTGGTGGCCGTGGAGTAAAGTCAGGTTCGTGCACGGGGAAGACACACGGTGGTGTCTATCAGCCATGGGAGGCACACGGTCTGCCCATACGGGCGTGTAACCTCTGAAACTTTGAAAAGTTTTAAATTTCTGAGAATTTCTGTATGTGTTCCGGTTTAGTCCCGACCCCTTTCTAACACGTGTTTAAGGTCTCGAAGACCTCCATAAGAGACTATATACTTATGAATGAATATGATTGACTTTGTGTCGTGAAATAGTAATGAAACGTTCTGATTGTCTAGTAATGCCTCTTAACTCTATTCCGGCGATGATCTCGGGTTAGGGGTGTTACAAGGGAAAATTATTTTGATGCTATTTTATGTGTTATAGCATTAAAATATGGCTATGTGGAAATTTTGGTGCTTTAATTTTAGCAATAGCATGCTTAATGGTGAAAAAGGACTAAATCGCATAAGGTGCGAAAGTTCTATCTTAAAAGGTAGGGGTACCTAATAGCTATAGAATGTTAATTTGGAGGCCTTTAAAGTGCAATTAGGCCAATTAGAATGTGTTGACCGGCCATGTGGTATAGGGAGACAAGAGCATTTAATTTTTTGTCAAAATTGGGTGAATTAGGTGAGAAAAGATGAATAAAATATGGTAAAAAGAAAAACTATCATCTTTCACTATTCACTCTCCATCTCCACCGAAAATTTCATGCTTAGAGGGGTTTCATCTTCTCTACAAGTAAGTGATTTTGGTGGTATTATTTGATAATTTTTGTACTTTTGGAGTCCTCAAAGCTTAATCTAGCTAATGAGAGGACTAATTTGTGATATGGTTGAAAGTCTAGGAACTTGCCATGATAGGGTTTATGTTGTTAGCTGAATCTTTATGGATGAAAATGAATTTTAAGGAGTTGTGAAACAACTTTTGTGAAAGGTGTTTGCATAAAAACACCTAAATAGGAATTAAATGCAAAGATTGAATTTATGTCATAAATGCATGAAATAGTTGGAATTGGGAGTAGTTGTAACAGAAATAAATGTTCAGCTAGGCTTGTTTAATGAGAAAGTGAGTTGAAAAATGATTAACGAGCCTAGGGGCAAAATCGTAATTTTGCCATAGTACAAGGGCAAAATGGTCATTTTTGCCTAAGTGTAGATTTTGATGCATTATGATCATGGAATGATTTAAATGAGTGAATTCTATTGTTATAGATAAAGAAGAGCGCGGAATCAACCTTGGCCGTGGAAAAGGCAAGGTTACGGATTAAATCGTAAATAGAAACGTTTTGCACCGTGGTAAGTTTATGTGTAAACGACGCATTTTACATATACATATTATTGTTGCTAATTAGTGCATGGCATAATTGAGAACATGTATGGTTCAAGCGAGTTGAATGTAGAAGTTATTGAATAACTCTAGTATGAATGATGGAATGGATATGTAAGTGTGATATATCAATACTTGACGGTGGACTAAGTGCGATACAACCTTATTACTTAATTACGATGGGCTATGTGCGATACCATCGTCTATTTATCATTTGGTGGGCTATGTGTGACACCACCGTAACTAACCTTTTTGGTGGGCTATGTGCGATACCACCCTAATAAAGACTGATGGTTGGCTAAGTGCAAAACCACCGAGTAATTTGATTATGGGTAGTTGATTAAGAGATTGTGATGTGTTGTATTATGTGACATTGTAGTGCCAAGTGCAGGGAGTTATGCTATTGAATGTATACATTAAGCTTATGTTATGGTTGGAGTGTGGGAATGGAAGGAATGAGTAAGCATGATTATGATCGTGGATTGTTTCTTGTTTAGTATGTAATGCTATATAATTGTTTAGCACATACTATAATGTTATATTGTTTACATGTAAACTTACTAAGCTTAAAGCTTATTCCCCTTTCTTTTCCCTTGTTTTTATAGAATTTAAGAGCAGAGCCGGGATACGCAGATAATCAGAAGATCGCCCACACTATCAGCTCACCTCGGTATATCTAGACTTAGTGATTTTGTGTATGGCATGTATAGGGGCTAGACTAGGTTTATTGTTTTGTTATTTTGGCCAAATGTGAGTTGGCCCCTTTAAATGAGAAACTCTGGTGTATATAGCCATGGTTGTGGCTCTTTTTGTTATATATATGAAAAGATGTAGTTATTCTTGGAAGTTTATATTGCAAAATATGAGTTGTTTAATGATATGTCGAATGGATCCATGTTGTGTGAGCTAGAGGGATGAAAGGAGCTTGGCAAATAGCCTTGTTCTTGTCTACACGGGTAGGCACACGAGCGTGTGTCTAGGCCGTGTGTGACACATGGTCAGCCCATGGGCATGTGACTTGGTCGTGTGTCCCCTGCACGTTGGTGTTGTAAGTCAGTGTCGACCACGGGCTAGTCACACGGGCATGTGTCTAGGCCGTGTGATCCAAACAGAATACCAAAGTTTTTACACACGGCAGGACACGGGCGTGTTAAAGCCGTATGGAGCACACGAGTTAAGAACACGGGCGTGTCTAGGCTGTGTGAAAACCCCTGTAGGTTCTAAATGAAAATAAATCCTACACGGGGTAGGGACATGGGCGTGTCCCGTTTCACACGGGCGTGTGGTCCCTGTTTAGATGAAAAATTTTAAGATCGCAAAGGTTTTCGGTAAGGTTTCGAAACCCCTCGTATGAATGTTTAAGGCCTCGTAGGCTCTCAAAGAGGTTGTTATGGTGGCCATAGAGGTATGTCTAGATTGAACTGAAAGTTATTGGTTGAAGTTGTGTGGGTTAGGTGGATTAAGTTCGGTAATGCCTCGTACCTGGTTCCGGCGTAGAATACGGGTAAGGGGTGTTACATTTAGTGGTATTAGAGCTATGGTTTAGCTGGTTCTCAGACTACCATAGCATGTGTGGGAGTCTAGCTATATATGCCATAAGCGTATGATGATAGTGTGGTGGCTTCTGATAATTTTAAACTTGTTTTTATATAGTGTATGGATCCCGATCAATCGGCTGCTGATGATGCAGCTAGTAATGCACTGGCTCCCGCACAAGGGACCGCGCCTCTAACATCTCGATTTAGGGCCTAGTCAGAATAGTGGTGCGAGACCACAAATTCGAGGTATATATATGTGTTTTGAGGTTTATGTTATGTTTGCATGTTAGTGTAAAAGTTTCATGAAGCAATTTTGTTAAATTGCGGTTGAATTGTCCAAAAGGACTAAATTGCAAAAGTAGCAAAATGTGAGATTCTAGAAGCTATTTGTATGAAATAGCTTTGGATTATCAATTAGAGGTCCTTAAATAGTAATTTTCCCAAATTCTAATTTTTGGACAAAAATGGGCATGAGTGGATGGTATTGGAAAAGTTTAACTAAGGGGCATTTTGGTCATTTGTCAATTAAGTGATTAAAAAGGGAAAAATATGACAAATTTTCATTTATCTTCTTCTCCAAGCTGCCGAAAATTTCAAGAAGCCATTGTTAGGGCTCTTCAATTTTTCAAGCTTGCTAGTAAGTGCATCCAAGCCCCGTTTTTGATATTCTTCAGATTTTTGAAGTCCTAGTAACATGAGTAAGCTATTTTTAGCTATATGTTGAGCTAGGATTAATGTTCAAAAATGTAACCATGTATGACATGCATGTATTTTGATGTTTTATGGAAGAATATGAAGGTTTGATGTAGTAGAAACATCTTTTGCTAAGTGAATTCCAAGAAAAATGCATGTAGGGACTAGTTTGTAAAAGTCTTGAGATTGGTCATACATGAGTGATTTAGTGAGAATTGATGATTGCTTTAGTTGTGTAAATGATTCATTTAAGCATGAAAGGCTAGAAAGTTGAATGAAAATCACTTTACGAGCCTTGGGGAAAAAGTATAAATATGAGGAAGTTTAGGGGCAAAATGGTAATTTTGCTAAAGTATGAGATAAGGGTCAATTTAGTCAATGTGTGTATTGAACGGGTTGATTTGTCATTTTAGATCAAGAAAGACGGCCCTGATCTTAACCGAGGCAAGGGGCAAGGTCGTGGACTAAATTGCACATCCGCATACTTTTTGAGTACCGAGGTAAGTTTACGTATGAACGATGCATTTATGCGTATACATTGTTAATGCTAGCTAATGTGTAGCATGATTGAGAACCTATTCAATTTTAGTGAAATGAATGAGATAGTAGTTGTGAATGGATGAATGTATTACAAGTAGACATGTGAATGTGTAGTGATAATGCTTGATAGTGGGCTAAGTGCGATACCACCTTGATACTTAACAATGATGGGTCAAAGTGCGATACTATTGTTAAGCATATTATTTAGTGAGCTATGTGCGAAATCACTATAATTATCCTTTGTGGTAGGCTATGTGCGATACTACCTTATGATCTGATTGTGGTGGGCTAAGTGCGAAACCACCGAGTAATTTAGCTGTGTGGATGTATTATTGAGTAATAATGATGTGTTGTATTTTGAGTAAATGTGCTATTGAGTGCAGGGGTGCATGTCAATGATTATGAGTATGTGACTCATGATGTGTTGGAGATGTGGTAAGGGATAGAAAGAGTAAGCATAGTAGTGGATGTAAATTACATATGTTAGTATAATGCTAATTGTTGTTTAGCTTATACTAGAATGCTTAAATTGTTTATGTGTAAACTTACTAAGCTCAAAGCTTACTCCTTTCTTTTCCCTTGTCTTATAGAGAACAAGGATTGAATCGTGATACGCGGATTAATCGGAAGATCGCCTACACTATCAGCACACTCCGGTACATTAGACTTAATGTTTTGTATATGGCATGTATAGGGGCTAGATAAGTTAGTGAATTTTGTTGTTTTGGCTAAGATGTGTTGGCCATTAGATGGATAAACTATTTTTGTATAATGCCATGGTTGTTGGCTACTTTATTATATGAAAAGATATATTTATCCATGTAAGATTATGTTCATTATGAGTTGGTTATGGATGTGTTGAATGAGTACTTGTTGTGTATGCTAGAGGGGTGAGAAGGGCATGACAAATAGCTTTGTTCTTGTCCATGTGGGTAGACACACGGGCGTGTGTCTAGGCCATGTGTGACACGCGGCCAGCCCATGGGCGTGTGACTTGGCCGTGTGTCCCCTGTACGTTAGCATTTTAAGTCAGAATAGACCACGGGCTAGCCACACGAGCATGTGCCTAGGCCGTGTAAAGTGGTCAGTGTTCACCATGGGTGGAGAACACGGGCGTGTCCAGGCCGTGTGAATTTAGTCAGTGTCGACCACGGGTGGAAGACACGGGCATGTCTTGAGGGCACACAGGTGTGTCCCATTCCACATAGGCATGTGACTCTTGTCTAAGTGAAAGAAATTTTAAGATCGATAAAGTTTCGGTAGAGCCTCGAAAGCTCTCACATGTATGTTTAAGACCCCGTAGGTCCTTATGGAGGTAGTTGTGGTAGCTATTGAGAGTAGTCACGTTAAGCCTAACTGGCGATCAAGTGGTTTTAATTCGGTAATGCCTCGGGCCCGGTTCCAGTGTAGAATACGGGTAAGGGGTGTTACAGCGCCTGTGCAGAGTGGACCCGAGACTAGGGGTCAAGGAGAAGAGGCTCGGGAAGCCTTTCTCTAAATGATGAGTAACTGGTACACGGAGTATGTACGAGCAAACCCCAAAGCTCAACCTCCTCCACCCCCTCCTATACCTCAGCCAGTTCCAGTGGCTCCTTAAGGTATAGATTTAGTGAGGATAACGAAGCCCCCGGTGGACAAGATTCGGAAGCAAGGGACTGAGGAGTTTAGAGCCAATATAGATGATGACCCCGAACGGGCGGAGTTCTGGCTTGAGAACTCAATGAGAGTGTTTGATGAACTCTCCTGTACATCTGAGAAGAGCTTAAAATGCGTCGTGTCTTTGCTGAGGGACTCGGCATACCATTGGTGGAAAACGTTAACATCAGTGGTTCCTAAGGAGAGAGTAACGTGGGACTTCTTTCTGGAGGAGTTCCGAAAGAATTATATAAGTCAACGATTTGTTCACCAGAAACGGAAGGAATTTCTTGAGTTAAAACAAGGGAAGATGACTGTGGCGGAATATGAGCGCGAATTTGTTAGGCTCAGTAAGTACGCTCAAGAATGTGTATCAACAGAAGCTATTTTATGTAAGAGGTTTGAAGATGGATTGAATGAGGATGTCAAACTTTTAGTCGGGATTTTAGAACTAAAAGAATTTGTGGTATTGGTGGATAGGGCCAGTAAGGCCGAAGAATTGAGTAAGGAAAGTAGGAAAGTCGTGAGTGAGGCCCAGGATGCAAGAAAAAGGCCGATGAGTAAATCTTACCAAGCTCAATCGAAGAGGTCCAAGGAAGTGAACCCTCGGACGACTACATCAGTTGGGTATTCGCCAAGAGAGCGAGGCAACACGTACTCGGGTTCAAGAGTTCAAGCCACTTCGATGACAAGTGTGGGCAATGCAAAGTCCAAACCGGAGTGCCCAAGTTGTGGCAGACATCACACGGGGGAGTGTTGGGGGAATAACAGAAATTGTTACAAGTGTGGTTCACCCAATCATTTCTTCTGAAATTGTCCTGAGAGAGATGACAAGGAAAGGAAGCAAGAGATAAGATCAAGCAATGTATCCTCAGGGGGTAGGCCACAAAAGAACCCGGGGAGTGGGACTAGTGGTAGAGGTGCGTCACGAGACTCTGTTGTGAGACCAAAAAGTCGGGCACCTGCAAAGACCTATGCCATTCGCGCTCGCGAAGAGGCATTGTCTCCAGATGTGATAACGGGTACTTTTTCTCTTTATGACACCTTTGTTATTGCTTTAATTGATCCGGGGTCTACCCATTCTTATATTTGCATGAGATTGGCATCTAGTTTGTGTATGACTGTTGAGTCTACGGAGATTGTGGTAAAGGTGTCAAACCCGTTAGGTAAACATGTGTTAGTTGACAAGGTGTGTAGGAAGTGTCCTTTGACAATTAGGGGTCATTGTTTTCCGGCAAACCTTATGTTGTTGCCGTTTGATGAATTTGACTTGATTCTTGGAATGGATTGGTTGACTACCCATAGTGTTTTAGTGAACTATGGTAGTAAATTTATTGAATTGAGATGTGAAAACAGAGATGTTGTCCGAGTTGAATCAGGTGGGTCAGATAGTTTACCGGTGATGATCTCTTCCTTGGTGGCTGAGAAATATTTGAGAAAAGGATGTGAGTCCTATCTCGCTTTTGTCTTGAATACTCAAGAGTCTGAAGTAAGGATTGAAATAGTACCTGTGGTATGTGAATATCCAGATGTATTCCCGGAGGAGTTACCCAGATTGCCTCCAGTTAGAGAGGTAGACTTTGGGATTGAGTTAGTTCCGGGAACGACACTTATTTCAGTTGCTCCGTATAGGATGGCACCATTAGAGTTAAAAGAACTGAAGGTTCAGTTGCAAGAGTTGATGGATAACGGTTTTGCAAGACCGAGCTATTCACCGTGGGGTGCTCCAGTACTATTTGTGAAGAAAAAAGATGGGTCGATGAGATTGTGCATAGACTACAGACAACTCAACAAGGTGACAGTGAAAACTAAGTATCCCTTACCAAGGATAGATGATCTATTTGATCAACTGAAAGGAGCTATGGTGTTTTCCAAGATAGACCTGAGATCTGGCTATTACCAGTTGAGGGTTAAGGAGTAAGATGTGATGAAGACTGCATTTCGGACAAGGTACGGCCATTATGAGTTTTTAGTCATGCCGTTTGGTTTAACGAATGCCCTTGCGATTTTTATGGATTTAATGAACCGTGTCTTCTGACCATATTTGGACAAGTTTGTGGTCGTCTTTATTGATGACATATTGATTTATTCTCGGGATGAGAGTGATCACGCGGAGCATCTGAGAATTGTCTTGCATACTTTAAGAGACAAGCAGTTGTATGCTAAATTTAGTAAGAGTGAGTTTTGGCTCCGAGAGGTCAGATTTCTAGGACACATTGTATCGGGTGATGGTATTGGAGTTGATTCGAAAAAGATCTCGGCTATTGTGGAGTGGAAACCGCCGAGAAACGTGTCGGAAGTCAGAAGCTTTTTGGGTTTAGCGGGGTACTACAGAGGGTTTGTGAAAGGATTCTCCATGATTGCTACCCCAATGACGAAACTATTGCACAAATATATTAAGTTTGAATGGACTGAGAAATGTCAACAGAGTTTTGAGAGATTGAAAACATTGTTGACTGAGGCGCCGATTTTGGTTCAACTAGAATCGGGGAAAGAGTTTGTGGTTTACAGTGACACGTCGTTAAATCGTCTCAGTTGTGTATTGATGCAAGAGGGTAAGGTAGTCGCTTACGCCTCGAGGCAGCTAAAACCGCATGACGACTTGGAGTTGGCCGCGATTGTTTTCACGTTAAAGATTTGGCGACATTACTTATATGGTGAAAAGTGTCGAATCTTCACGGACCATAAGAGTTTGAAGTATTTGATGGATCAAAAGGATTTAAATTTGCGACAAAGACGGTGGCTCAAATTATTGAAGGACTATGAACTAGTAATCGATTACCATCCGGGAAAAGCGAATGTGGTTGTGGATGCCCTGAGTAGGAAATCCCTGTATGCTTTGAGAGCTATGAGCACAAGCCTAGCATTTTCTGATGATGGTGCTATATTAGCCGAGTTGAGGGCTAGGCCACTATTTATTCGACAGATATGTGAAGCTCAAAAGAATGATAACGAGCTGCAATCTATGAGAGCCCTATGTGAATCGAGAAATTATTCTAATTTTTGAGTGGGTTCGGATGGTTGTTTGAAGTTTCATGACAGAATTTGTGTACCCAGAGATGATGAGTTGATCCGAAAAATTTTACATGAAGCACATAGTGGTTATTTGTCAGTACATCCGGGCAGTACGAAAATGTACAATGATCTGAAGAAATTTTATTGGTGGCCGGGTATGAAAAGAGACATCTCTGAGTTTGTAATAAGATGTCTGATCTGTCAACAAGTGAAGGCTGAGCATCAAGTGCCTTCGGGATTGCTTCAGCCAGTGATGGTTCCCGAGTGGAAGTGGGATCGGATCACCATGGATTTTATGACGGGGTTACCTATGACTCCCAAAAAGAAAGATGGTGTGTGAGTTTTTATTGATAGATTAACAAAGTCGGCTCACTTTATACCAGTGCGTGTTGATTATTCGCTGGATAAGTTAGCCGAGTTATATATTGCGGAGGTAGTAAAGTTACATGGAGTGCCTATATCTATTATCTCGGATAGAGATCCGCGATTTACTTTGAGGTTTTGGAAGAGGTTACAGGAGGCCTTGGGTACAAGGTTGAATTTTAGTACTGCATTCCATCCTCAAACGGACGGTCAGTCTGAAAGAGTAATTCAAGTTCTCGAAGATATGCTCCGATGCTGTGTGTTAGAATTTGAAGGTAGTTGGGAGAGATACCTACCTTTGGTTGAGTTTTCCTACAACAACAGTTATCAGTCGAGTATACGGATGGCACCATATAAAGCCTTGTATGGTCGCAAGTGTCGGACTCCCTTGTATTGGAACGAGCTTAGTGAGAAGCAAATTCATGGGGCCGACCTGGTTAAAGAGACTGAGGAAAAAGTGAAAGTGATTCGGGATAGTCTCCAAAGTCGCTTGATCGACAAAAGTCGTATGCAGATTTGAAAAGAAAGGAAATCGAGTTTAAAGTGGGTGACAAGGTATTTCTGAAAGTGTCCCCGTGGAAGAAAATATTGAGATTTGGTCGAAAAGGGAAATTGAGTCCGTGATTCATAGGGCCGTATGAGATTATCGATAGAATTGGGCCAGTGGCATACCAGTTGGCTTTGCCGGTAGAGCTACAGAAAATACACAATGTGTTCCATGTATCGATGTTAAGGCGTTATCGCTCCGATCCTTCGCATGTGATTCCTCCAACAGAAATTGAGATACGACCGGATATGTCATATGAGGAGGAACCGATTAAAATCTTGGCTTGAGAGGTGAAACAGTTGAGGAACAAGGACATAGCCTTAGTAAAAGTGTTCTGGCAAAAAACAAAGGGTAGAAGAAGCTACGTGGGAACCGGAAGAAGCCATGAGAGAGCAATATCCAAACCTCTTTACCGGTAAGAGTTTCGAGGGCAAAAATCTCTAAAGGGGGGAAGAGTTGTAACAGCCCGATTTTGGGGCTAGTCGGAACAGTGGTTTTGAGACCACTAAATCGAGGTTAGGGAAAATTATTTTGATGTTATTTTATGTGTTATAGCATTAAAATATGGCTATGTGGAAATTTTGGTGCTTTAATTTTAGCAATAGCATGCTTAATGGTGAAAAAGGACTAAATCGCATAAGGTGCGAAAGTTCTATCTTAAAAGGTAGGGGTACCTAATAGCTATAGAATGTTAATTTGGAGGCCTTTAAAGTGCAATTAGGCCAATTAGAATGTGTTGTCTGGCCATGTGGTATAGGGAGACAAGAGCATTTAATTTTTGGTCAAAATTGGGTGAATTAGGTGAGAAAAGATGAATAAAATATGGTAAAAAGAAAAACTATCATCTTTCACTATTCACTCTCCATCTCCACCGAAAATTTCATGCTTAGAGGGGTTTTGAAAGCTTGAAAATTTCAGCAACTCATCTTCTCTACAAGTAAGTGATTTTGGTGGTATTATTTGATAATTTTTGTACTTTTGGAGTCCTTAAAGCTTAATCTAGCTAATGAAAGGACTAATTTGTGAGATGGTTGAAAGTCTAGGAACTTGCCATGAGAGGGTTTATGTTGTTAGCTGAATTTTTATGGATGAAAATGAATTTTAAGGAGTTGTGAAACAACTGTTGTGAAAGGTGTTTGCATAAAAACACCTAAATAGGAATTAAATGCAAAGATTGAATTTATGTCATAAATGCATGAAATAGTTGGAATTGTGAGTAGTTGTAACAGAACTAAATGTTCAGCTAGGCTTGTTTAATGAGAAAGTGAGTTGAAAAATGATTAACGAGCCTAGGGGCAAAATCGTAATTTTGCCATAGTACAAGGGCAAAATGGTCATTTTTGCCTAAGTGTAGATTTTGATGCATTATGATCATGGAATGATTTAAATGAGTGAATTCTATTGTTATAGATCAAGAAGAGCGCAGAATCAACCTTTACCGTGGAAAAGGCAAGGTTACGGATTAAACCGTAAATCGAAATGTTTTGCACCGAGGTAAGTTTATGTGTAAACGACGCATTTTATATATACATATTGTTGTTGCTAATTAGTGCATGGCATAATTGAGAACATGTATGGTTCAAGCGGGTTAAATGTAGAAGTTATTGAATAACTCTAGTATGAATGATGGAATGGATATGTAAGTGTGTTATATCAATACTTAATGGTGGGCTAAGTGCGATACCACCTTATTACTTAATTAAGATGGGCTATGTGCGATACCATCATTGATTTATCATTTGGTGGGCTATGTGCAACACCACCGTAACTAACCTTTTTGGTGGGCTATGTGCGATACCACCCTAATAAAGGCTGATGGTGGGCTAAGTGCGAAACCACCGAGTAATTTGATTATGGGTAGTTGATTAATAGATTATGATGTGTTGTATTATGTGACATTGTGGTGCCAACTGCAGGGAGTTATGCTATTGAATGTATACATTAAGCTTGTGTTATGGTTGGAGTGTGGGAATGGAAGGAATGAGTAAGCATAATTACGATCGTGGATTGTTTCTTGTTTAGTATGTAATGCTATATAATTGTTTAGCACATACTATAATGTTATATTGTTTACATGTAAACTTACTAAGCTTAAAGCTTACTCCCCTTTCTTTTCCCTTGTTTTTATAGAATCTAATAGCAGAGCCGGGATACGCAGATAATCAGAAGATCGCCCACACTATCAGCTCACCTCGGTATATCTAGACTTAGTGATTTTGTGTATGGCACGTATAGGGGCTAGACTAGGTTTATTGTTTTGTTATTTTGGCCAAATGTGAGTTGGCCTCTTTAAATGAGAAACTCTGGTGTATATAGCCATGGTTGTGGCTCTTTTTGTTATATATATGAAAAGATGTAGTTATTCTTGGAAGTTTATATTGCAAAATATGAGTTGTTTGATGATATGTCGAATGGATCCATGTTGTGTGAGCTAGAGGGATGAAAGGAGCTTGGCAAATAGCCTTGTTCTTGTCTACACGGATAGGCACACGGGCGTGTTTCTAGGCCGTGTGTGACACACAGTCAGCCCATGGGCATATGACTTGGCCGTGTGTCCCCTGCACGTTGGTGTTGTAAGTCAGTGTCGACCACGGCCTAGTCACACGGGCATGTGTCTAGGCCGTGTGATCCAAACAGAATACCCAAGTTTTTACACACGAGTAGGAAACGGGCGTGTTAAGGCCGTGTGGAGCACACGGGCTAAGAACACGGGCGTGTCTAGGCCGTGTGAAAACCCCTGTAGGTTCTAAATGAAAATAAATCCCACACGGGGTAGGGACATGGGCATGTCCCGTTTCACACGGGCGTGTGGTCCCTGTTTAGGTGAAAAATTTTAAGATCGCAAAGGTTTCCGGTAAGGTTCCGAAACCCCTCGTATGAATGTTTAAGGCCTCGTAGGCTCTCAATGAGATTGTTATGGTGGCCATAGAGGTATGTCTAGATGGAACTGAAAGTTATTGGTTGAAGTTGTGTGGGTTAGGTAGATTAAGTTCGGTAATGTCTCGTACCCGGTTCCGGCGTAGAATACGGGTAAGGGGTGTTACAGAACCCCTCAACGAAACGCCAATAATATCCCGCCAAACCCAGAAAGCTACGGATCTCAGATACACTCTTGGGATGTTTCCAATCCAACACAGCCTCAATCTTTCGAGGATCAAAACGAATCCCCTCAGCAGAAACCACGTGCCCTAGAAAAGTTACTTCACGCAGCCAGAACTCACACTTGCTTAGCTTAGCGTAAAGTTGCTTCTCACGCAGAATCTGAAGCACCACTCTAAGATGTTCATCATGCTCCTCTTCAGTCTTAGAGTAAACTAGATTGTCGTCAATGAAGACCACGACGAACCGATCCAAATAAGGCTGAAATACCCGATTCATCAGATCCATAAATGCGGTCGGTGCATTCGTCCACCCGAAAGGCATAACTAGGAACTCGTAATGTCCATAACGAGTCCTAAATGTCGTCTTATGCACACCCACCTCTTTAACCCTCAACTGATGATACCCTGAACGGAGATCGATCTTAGAGAACAAAGAAGCCCCTCGGAACTGATCAAATATGTCGTCGATCCTCGGAAGTGGATACTTATTCTTAATAGTCAGCTTGTTCAACTAACGATAGTCTATGCACATCCTCATGGTCCCATCCTTCTTCTTAACAAACAGAACTGGTGCTCCCCAATGAGACACACTAGGACGGATGAAACCACAGTCCAATAGTTCCTGCAGTTGAACCTTAAGCTCTGTAAGCTCCTTTGGTTCCATTTGGTAGGGAGCGATGGACACCGGAGCTGTACCCGGAAGAAGCTCGATCCCAAACTCAACCTCTCGGTTCGGAGGCAATCCTGGTAGCTCCTCAGGAAAAATATCTGGAAAATCCCTCACAGTTCTGATATCCCCAATCGAAGAGTTCCCAGAAGCAGTAGCACTGACGTAATCCAAATACGCCTCACACTCTTTTCGGACCAGTTTATCAGCTACCAGTGCTGAGATCATATTCGACAGATAATCCCGATGCTCTCCGATTACAACCACCTCTTCATCTTCCTCAGTTCTCAAAACGACCCTCTTAGTCGCATAATCTAGACTAACCCAGTGCTTGATCAACCAGTCCATTCCTAGAATTATATCGAACTCCCCAAACGAAAGCTCCATCAGATCCGCTAGAAAAACAGTTCCTTGCACCATTTCTAACTCGAACAGACTACCCCAATGGACTCAATACAGTAATCTCACTAGTAGTGCTCTCCATAGAAATCCCCAAAGTCTCAGATACAGTACTAGCTATGTATGAGTGAGTAGACCCTACGTCTCTCAAAGCCAAGTAAGGTACATCAAATATAAAGAACGTCCCCGTGATGACGTCAGGAGCATCTCTGTCCTCTCGGCGTCATGCAACATAAACCAAATCAGACTGCCTCGCCTCAGTCAGACCAGCACCTCTACCCGGTGCTCTCTGTCCGTGACCCAAACCATTACCACCTCTAGCCTGACCACGGCCCCTAGGTGGCTGCTGAACTACTCTCTGCGTCTGCGCAGGACCTGATGCTAGAGCTTGCACCTGATCAGCCCTCAATGGACACTCCCGAATGTGGTGCTCAAGGGACCCACATCTCAAACAGGCCCCAATCCTCCTCCAACACTCACTCGGATGGCGCCTACCACAATCATTGCTCGGATGCAACCCAATATGAGCAACAGAAGGAACAGGGGCCTCCACTCTAACTGGCCCATCAGATCTAGCCTTTTTCTTAGGCCTCTGTAAAGAACTCGAGGGCTCCAAATCCCTCTTGTTCTTACCTCTCTCATGGTCCTTGTTCTGGCGCTCCACGCGCTTAACATCCTCAGCAATCTTTGCCTTCTCTACCAGAACCGCAAACTCACGCTCCCTCTGTGGAGCTATCAGAACCCTCTGGTTATCTCTTAGCCCGTCCTCAAACCGAACACACCTCTCATACTCTGATGTTACCATACCTCGAGCATGGTGGCTCAGCCTCAAAAATCTGACCTCATACTCGGCCACAGATCGGTCACCTTGCATGAGGTTCAGAAACTCACGCCTGCGAGCATCCATATAGCTCTCTCCCACATACTTGATCTGAAAGGTAGACTTAAAGAAATCCCAAGTCAGATGGTCAGGCTAAGTTCCCTCCTTAACGGTCAACCACCACTAGTATGCCTTATCGCGAAGCAAAGAGACTGCACCCTCCAACTTCTGCTCGGGGGTACAGTCCAAGTCATCCATAATCCTCCCAGTGGCCTCCAGCCAGTACTCGGCCACATTAGGGGCGACTCCTGTGACACCCCTAAATAACTCAGCTCCATTCGACCAGATTCGCTCAGTTACCGACCCTCAGACCCTAGATCCAGAATTGGGTCCAGTGACCCTCTCCAATATCCTCAGCATGGCCTGAGACAGTGCGTCGTCCCCAGTCGAACGACTCTGAGACCCAGCCTTAGTAGCAGGTGACACATATGTCTCACTCGTGTCTAAATTTGGCATATTGCCTAGTGAGGAAGACTCAGCTCGAGCCCCCCTGTGGCCTCTACCACGTCCACGGATACCTCGTGCGCTTATTGTCTAATCGAGTTTATCTACATTTAAAATTTTATGCATCAGTTCAATATTTATTAACAAATATTTTATGAAGTAAAATCAGAAGTTCAGTAATGTTTTCGTAAGTTCCAATCTCTATTCGTTTCACTACAGTCTCAGAGGGTACTAACTATAGTGTTTTCAGAGTATAATGTTTACAGTATTTCAAGTAAACTATATAGATTTTAGAATACTTACAGGATCAGCGCCGGAGACTCGGTGTACCACATTCTCAATCAAAATATTTTAAAACCATTTGAAAACCAATTCTTTAAAACATATTTTGGAACCCAAAATTCACGGTCGAGTTTTTGCAACCTGGCTCTGATACTACTAAATGTAACACCCCCAAACTCGGCTTGGATGTTATGGCCGAATCTAGCGGAGTCACATGGAAGGGATTTTGAAATCGGAGCTAACTCAACAAAAATCTTAATTTATTTCATTTACATCAAAACATATGCTCATCTAGTCGACTTGCCTTAAAACTTATTATTTTAGCGGAAGATTTTAGAAAAAAAACCGTCGTGTTTAAGGAAAACAGTTTGCATTTTTAGAAGGTCGTGTTTTAAGTAAAACATCATAATAATAAGCAGGTTAAATCCAAAAATAAAACCAAAACCCAACAGTTTAAAAGAGTCTAGAAAGTCCCGGGAAATACAACTTCAAAACCAAAACTTAATAACCCAAACAAAACAAAATGGTAAAATAGGTGGTCACCGTCGAGTCCTCCGCTGCACAGACCCGTCTAAGACTGTGAGTTACCTGTAAAGACAAACAAAAAAGGGGGTGAGTTTACGTAAACTCAGTGTGTATCCCAGCAGAGTTAAGCATGTATACATACAGAACATCACAATCAAACAGATTCACAATCGGGTCTGAGCCCATATCAGATACAGATACAGATACAGATTCAGGCCAGAGCCCATTTCAAATACAGTTATAGTTACAGTCATGCAATCAGATAACAAAATCCTACCCCCAGCCTCTACATACCATCTCTGGTCATCCCTACACACCATGTGGGGTTTAAAACACCCACCCGTCCCTACACACCATGCTGTACCGATGCGGCACATATCAGATATAATGCAGCTGTGCTGCTAGATATTAGGCATAATCTGCCTTTCAGAACACTTCCTCCAACATGAATATAACATCCCACCCCAATCACAGTATCAAATCATACATACATAATTAACTGACAAATCATGCTTTTATAAACAGATAGCAGATATACAATCATAGGCATGCTCATAATCATATCACAGTCTAACACATCGCTTGGTTTCAGGGTTAGATAGTGTTTACTGACCCTACGGTAGGCCCGCAGTCGATTAGGACGACCCGTGTGACCTTACGGAAAATTTCAATATAATGGGCCCATATGCCCGTGTGGGCCCACACGCCCAGATTGGCCTCACCCGTGTGGATTACACGGCCTGGCCCAAATATTACACGCCCATGTAGCATGCCCGTGTAGCCCACACGCCCAATTCGGTCTAGCCCGTGTGGCCCACATGGCCACACTCTGGCCATCGCACGGCCGTGTCCTGCGCACGGTCTGGCCTTCGTCGATGTCGCACACGAGTGAACACACGCCCGTGTGGCGTCGACAGTGGCCTTTTTGGCTTTCGCTGAAATCTTGATTTCTGCGATTCGAGTACACACCTAGTACGTTTCCGATGCTACTGCAATCACGAACACTCCAGAACCTAAAAATCAGCGTACCAACACTCAGAAATAGACTTATTACACATTTGAATCGAAATTACAAAACCGATAACAACATCAATCCACCTTCAAACACTTACCCCAACACCCTTAAACGATTTAATCACGCTTCTACACAAGGAGATCCCCTCACGTCCTGATTTGCTGCTGCCAAAACAGCGTATAAGATTCCAAGGAAAAGAATAA
This sequence comes from Gossypium sturtianum, assembly GCA_025698515.1. NCBI lineage: Eukaryota > Viridiplantae > Streptophyta > Magnoliopsida > Malvales > Malvaceae > Gossypium > Gossypium sturtianum. The sequence goes on from CM046952.1 coordinate 112,385,067, forward strand.
AAAATTCAAGAACAAAATAAAAAGGAACTCCTATTCAAGCCAAACAATCTATGCCTACTTATCAACGTGAAATACCTTGAATCGAACACCGAGATTAAAACTCGATTTTGCCCAAAACGAAAGGAAAAAAGATGAGAGAATACACGAGAAAGAAAAGAAAAAGATTGCAGAGAAAGAGAGGGAGAGACGTCAGTTTTTTTTCAGGAGAAGTTTTTGGGAAACAGATTTACCCAAATCCCACTACCTCACAATCATAACCACCCACTACTCAGAATTCTACTACAACTAGAACTCTATGACAGAGCCGAGAAAAAATAATACCCACGCTCACACAGGGATTCGAACACAGGACCTCCATCACACCAACACACAGACTCCCTTACCACTCGAGCCAGCAGGCTCATTCTGATATGCTTCTACAAATAATTAATATAAGCCTACTCCCCAAACACAAGGTTTAGGTCAGAAAAAAATACCAAAAATTGCCAAAGGTAGGGCTTGAATGTGGGACCTCTCACACACACCCAGAACACTTAACCACTAAAGCAGATACATAGTTATGTCAAATTTTCACAAAAACAGAAATAAGAATTTTGGGGCGTTACAATTTTGACCTATGAATTCATCAAACTCTTCAAATATGCACAAAACATTCATTTAACTCCATCACAAACACCAATTTAACATGCCTTATTTAGCACCAAGTATCTCACCTACTTGTACATTTTATACCATTGAAATCATGTACACATTCAATACTTAATCATTTTCATACTCTCAATTATGCATCAAACCATTCACTAAGACAAACAAGACATTGGCTTCCATCGCTCATACACATACATTAATATACAAGACATTCATTTACATTTCATGTCAATTTATCAATACAAATTTCACAACTCAAAACACCACATTTAATACCTAAATATAACATTGTAATTTATGAATTCAATCTATATGTATGTCATTCTTTTTAACTTACCATATTTCCATCAAACTTACTCATATACATATTTTATAAGTATTCAAGAATAAGTAATTCATATAGACCATAACCATTATCACTCAATATGAATACTTATACATTTCAAACATATATACATGTCACATAACCGAGTCTAGAACAGTTTTAAAGTCTACACACACTGAAGGTGGATAGTGTGAGCTCTGGGCGATCCAATAGTTGAGTTCCGCAAAATGCCAACTACAGACACAGAAAACAAAACAGAGTAAGCATTTACATGCTTAGTAAGTTCATAGATTTAAAAATCGTAACTTACCTCATTATACAATTAACAAAACAAAATCGCTAATTACATTACTTTCCTTTCATCACATTTTGAAATAGTGAGGTGAGTTCATGACTTCTAAAGCATATAACCATATAATTTATACATATCAGTTCAATTTAATGTCATCAAATTGTAATCATCAAATAAATTTCATCAATCAGTCATTTCTTCTTTCATTAACAATTTAGCCTGATAAACTATAATAAACAGATGTGAGTACACTGGTGACTACACCACACCATCAATAGGCACCGAAATGCTTAAATATTAGGCACTGAAGTACTAAGCAGTAGGCACGTAGTGCGAATCAATAAGCACCGAAGTGCTAAACAGTAGGCACTGTAGTACGAATCAGTAGGCACCGAAGTGCAAATCTCGTACAAGTGTGTAACTAACCCTATTGGCATGCCAATTGTCTCCTATCATATGTTCATTCAGGCACATTTATTACATTCAAACACTTCTTTACAATTCAATCCCTTCTCACCTTTTTGTACCATTTTGAATCCATTTCAAAATAGAATTTATATGATAAAAACTCATGATTTAAGAACATTCAATATATTTATAAATATATCTACACCATATGAATTTACCTGACAAAAAATGCTAACGAGTTGAAGTGTAGGGACTAATAAATAATTTTCCCTTTTCCTTAATTGTCTACTATTGGTTAAACTCTTGATCTATACAGTAATTCATTTTGATTTATCAGTTTAAACTATCTTATAACACTTTATTTCATGCATATGACAGTTCAATTTCATTTTATAGACAATCGTTAAAGTTTTGCATTTTATTCAATTTAGTCATTAAAATCGAAACAACCATAACTTTCACATTTAAGCTTCGTTTTTCCATCCATTTTCAATTTCATTCTTTTGTAACCCTCAAGAATCCATAATTATAAAAATTCCATGACAATTTTGAAATAATTACATTTAAGTCCCTAAACTCAAAACTAACAAATTTCACTTTACAAATTAATCCCTATTTCATCTCCAAGCATATAAACTAAAATATTAACACCAAAGCTTCATTTTTATTCAATTTTAACATTTTAAAACTTTAAAAGTTTTACGATTTAATACTCAAGTTAACTAAATCAAGCTACAACGATATCAAAAATATAAAATTTACGAATAACGGACCTCGAATACCCTACATGCAATGGTCGAATGTCCAAGGGAGTATGATGCTTTTCTTCCTCTTCAATAGAGAGCAATCTATGCGGAAGATGAGAATTATGGCTATTCTCTTCATTTCTACCTTTTGTTTTCTTTTAATATTAAATTAACTTTTTATTATTCTAACTAAAACCATGCAAAATTTCATGCCCCAACCGTCCACTATCATAGAAGATGACATAATTGTCGTTTTAGGCCTTAACTAAATATTATTTAACTCAATTACTAGATAAAACCAATTGAAATCAACTTTTACTATTTTTACGATTTAGTCCTTATGCTTTAATTAGTAACTGATCAACAAAATTACCAGACCAAAAATCACTATAACACCTTAATAAGCTTGTAAATATGAATAGATAATATTTAATAATTGATCATTTATTAGATAAAACCAACTGAAATCAACTTTTACTATTTTTACGATTTAGTCCTTATAATTTAATTACTAACCGATCAACAAAATTACCGGAGCAAAAATCACTACAACACTTTAATAGGCTTGTAAATATTAATAAATAATATTTACTGACTTGATCATTAGAATATGGGGTTCCGAAACTACTGTTTCCAATACCACAAAAATACGGGTTGTTACACTTGGACTTCATCGGAAATGAACTTAAAAAAAAAAACTTAGGCACAACTTAAATGAACTCATGAATTATTCTCGATTTTGGCACAGATATTTTAGTATCACTAGATAGTTTGGACTAGAGCAGTCTATCAGTCGGTTCAAAGCTCAAATTCAAAAATTTTCATGTCCAAACCCCGTTTTGGATCGGACTAGTCCACCTAAAAAGCCCATTCTGCTATTTAAAAATTAAAAAAATATTAAAAAAAATCCTTTTAGTTGATATTTTATATATTTTATAATTAATTTTAAAATTTTTTATTATTTAAATTGAATTCGAACTAGGCCAGTCCAAAGTACAAAAATGATTGTCTAAGCCTAGTTTAAATTGGCCCAAATGGGCTATCGAACCTTTAAACAAGTCTAGTCTGAACTTATTGACAAAAAATTATTTTAAATAATGAAAAATATTATTAAATTAATTCAAGTTAAATTTGAAATTTTAAAAAATTTACCAATTATAATCCTACTCAGTCATAAACCTTAATTTTATTTATTAATGAGAGATAGTAATCCATAATTTAAAATTTAAAATTGGTATGAATTGATGATTTTACATAAGTCTTTTGTCATTCTATAATGAAATGAATTCACAATCATAAACCCTATTTTAAGTATCACTTTGTACAATTTATATCTATCATATTATAAAAGATTAGTATTTAATAAATTGGCAGTGTAATTTATAAATAGATTTAAAAAATTATCACGTGTCTCATCTATTTTATATATTTATTTTTTAAATATTTTACTATAATTATAAAACACGTGTCATTACCCTAACCATGTTTGTGGGGTCTAAAAACTTTTTTGGTAATGCACCAAATATTTTCTCATTATAAAATTTTTGATTGAATTAATATCACGAGTTAACTGACCACTAATTCAATTAAAAAAATACTTAAAAATACCTTTTTAGAAAGTACTAAATATTATTATAAGGAAAATATTTAGTACACTACTACTGGAGTTTTTAAACTTTACAAGTAGGGTCAGGGGTTGATAAGTGTCCTATAATGGTATAGTAAATATTAAAATATATATATTTTTTTAAAAAAGGAGACACATGGTAATTTTTTGAGGTTACTTTGGAATAAAAAATGTACCAACTACTAACCTATACCTATATAGGTTAGTATTTGTTACACTGACAATGTATTTTTCTTTTATTTTTCAAGCAACCTTAAAAAATTGACATGTGTCTCTTTTTTTAAATATTTATTTTTAAGAGAAAATATTTGGTATACTATCAGTGGAGTTTTTAGACTCTACAAGTAAATTTAGGGGGTTCACAAATATCTTATAAGGATATAGTAAAATATTAAAAAGAAAAGACATGTGGCAATTTTTTAAGGTTGTTATGAAATAGAAAAAGTACAGTGCCAGTGTACCAAAAATTCACCTTTTTTTTTTAAAATACTTGATTATACTCCTATAAGATACTTGTCAACACACTTACCTTTCTTGTGGAGTCTAAAAACTCCACTGGCAATGTACCAAATATTATTTCTTATTAAAATGTGTTTTTGTCCTTTTATATTTTTATAAATTCTTTTTAAAATTAAACAACTAATTGTTAGCTCCATTAATCAATCAATAACCACCAAGAGGGGGTGAATTGACCTTTTAAAAATTTATGGGAGCAAAAAGAATAAATAGAGATAATGAACATAGCGATATATAGTAGTTTGACCCCAATTGCCTACTCCACTACCTTAGCTTTCCACAACTAAGAATTTTCTCAAGTTCACTAATTTGACAACCTTTGAATACAATGTTTAACCTTACAACTCCCTCAAAATTTCTACCCAAATTTTAAGATTATAACTTCCTTAAGTTTTCTACCCAAACCTTAAGACTCAACTCTTTCAAAGAGAATAACAAATAAGCAAACTAAGAAATAACCCTTACAAGATTAGAGTGTTTGCAAATTAAGCACAAATACAAAGAGAAACACTTGAGCTGAATGAATACAATGAAAGCTCACATGTGTGTATAAAGAAAAATGTTGAAAATTTAAAGCACAAAGTTGTTTTGATTGATCTTTAAGCTTGATGATCTCTCTTGTTGTTGTAGGACCTTTAAATGATGGTATTTATACCCCTAATTAATTTCCAACCTGTAACAGCCCGATTTAGGGGCTAATCGGAATGTGATCTCGGAATCACTAATTCGAGGATAGAGAAAATTATTTTCATGTTATGTTATGTGTTATAACATGTTTATAAGGATGCATGAAAATTTTGGTGCCTTAATTTTAGCGATTTTTAGCTAAATTGTGAAAAAGGACTAAATTGCATTAAGTGCGAAAGTTCTATATTATTTGCTAAAGGTGCCAAATAGCTATGGATTATAAATTGGAGGTCCCAAATGTGCAATTAGGCCATGGGGATTAGTTTGGCCGGTCAAGGAAAGCTAAGGGGACAAAAGCATTAAATGTGGTCATGTTAGGTGATTAAAACGAAATAAAATAAGGTGAAATAAGTAAAAAGCTATCATCTTTTTATTTCTTCTCTTCTTCCACCGAAAATACAAACAAGAATGGGGGGTTTTTGAAGCTCAAAATTCCATCAGCTCACCTCCTCTTCAAGTAAGTCATTTTGATGATTATTCTTGATGATTTTTGTATTTTTGGAGTCCTTAAAGCTTAAGCTAGCTATTGAGAGGACTAGTTTGCAATATGGTTGAAAGTATAGGGACTTACCATGTTAGATTTCATGTTGTTTGATGAGTTTTTTTGGAAGAAAATGAATGATAGGATGGTGAGAAACAACTTTTGTGAAAGGTGTTGTCATGAAAACACCTAATTGTGACTAAAATGCAAAAGTTGTAATTTGTTCATTAAGGCATGATATAGATGGAATTATGGATAGTTGTAAGAGGATTAAATGTTCAACTAGGCTTGTTTAACAAGAAAATGTGATGAAAATTTATTTATGAGCCTAGGGGCAAAATCGTAATTTTGCCAAAGTATAGGGGCAAAATAGTCATTTTTGCCTAAAGTGTAGATTATGGTGTATTATGATTTATAAGTGATTAAATCAGTAAATTCCATTGTTCTAGATCAAAGAAAACGAGTTTTGGACCTAGAACGGGTGAAAAGAGAAATGTGGGCAAAAAGTCCCTTTCTGCCCTTTCGACATCGAGGTAAGTTCATGTGCGAATGTTACAATTACGTATGAGTTAATTTAGTATTCCAATGTTTTATGGAATGTATATTTACTCTATGAATGTATGAGATATCTTTGATGAGATGTCAAGAGAATTGAATTTAAGAGTAATGGGAAATGTATATAGTATAATATGATGATACTTAAAGTCTCGTGTAAGACCATATTGGAATATGTCCTGGGTGTAAGAATTCGTATAAGACCATGTTAGGGACATGGCATCGATATGTTAATACAAGTAAAACCCTATTAGGGTATGATGTCAATGTGACACTATGTGTATGAGACTCAAGAGTGTTATTTAACAATTTGAGATGAACTCAGTATATGATGAACTTCTAGTGGGTTATGTGTAATCAATACATCTTAGTCGTTTGAGATAGAATTATTAATGCATTGTGTGAATGGGAACGAGTATCGTAGAAAGTTAAGTAAGAATAGAAGTGCGTGAGGATGTTCTCGGATGAACATTTGAAATAGAGATATACATGTGAATTATTATCCATGAATGTAAAATAACGGTGAGCTATGTGCATTATCACCTGATTTATTAGTAATCGATGGGTTGTGTGCGATACCATCGCTTATAAATGATTGGTGAGCTAAGTGCGAAATCACCATAAGTATAAATAACTGGTGGGCTGTGTGCGATACCACCCTATTAGAGATTCAATGGTGGACTAAGTGCGAAACCACCCAGAGTTTAGTATTATGAATGGCTTATTGAAAATGCTTGATGTGTTGTTTTATATGATCATGTGGTGATCAGTGCAGGAATGTATGCTAATTAAATGAGCAATTGGCTTGTGGCATGGTAAGAATGTGATAAGAGATAGAATGAGTAAGCTTCAAGAGTGATTGAGTAAGTAACCATGGGTTTATGAGAAAAACTCATTATAACACCTTGCAGTCATGGATATTAAATGAATATCAGTATTTGTCAGTTGTATACAGATGAACTTACTAAGCATTTTTGCTTACTCCTTTTCTTTTCACATTTCTTATAGGTTTTTAATTAGCTCGGGTTGGAGGCCGCCGGAGATGTTTTCACACTATCGAGTAGAATCCTGGTATGGTGTTTCAAGTTCCTTTGAGTCATGGCGTGTATAGGGATTCTTTTAAAATGTATTAAGTTCTAACTGATTGAGCCAAGTTGTGTTGGCCTAAGAGAATTTATAATTTGGTTGTGTATAGCACATGATGGCTTAAGTTGTTTGTAATTGTATTGGATATAGTTCTCCCTAGTGTATGGGATAAAGACTTTATTTCTCCTATGATTAAATGTCTTTAATTCAAGAGTTATATTGAAGCTATGCGAAATTATGTGATGATATATGATTGTATGCAAATGAGAGTGGTAAAAGGCTTGGTAGATAGCCTCTAAGTGCCCACACGGATAGACACACGGGCGTGTGTCTAGGCCGTGTGTCCCCTGCACCTTAATGTCTTAAGTCAGATTAGAACACGGGCTAATCACACAGCCGTTTGTTCAGACCGTGTGTGACACACGGTTAGCACATGGGCGTGTGCTCCAGACCGTGTGAATAAGTCAGTATGTCAAGGTATGGCACAAGGGCTAGGGCCACGAGCATGTCAAGGCCGTGTGTAATTTGACAGTATCCACCACGGGTGGAAGACACAGGCATGTCTTAGGGGTACACGGGCGTGTCCCAAGTCACATGGGCGTGTGACCCCTGTTTCGAGAGAAAGTTTCCAGATGAGTTCCGAAAGTTTCAGGACGTAAGTCTGAGGCCTCGTAAGCCCATGAAATGTATGATTTGATTAAGAAAGAGAAGTTTTTAATGCGGAACGAAATTTTGTAGCCCGTAAGTACATGTTTAAGAAAGTTCAAGCAAAGTAATGTCTCGTATCCGGTCTTAGCCTCGGACTCGGGTATGGGGTGTTACACAACCATTGTGGTTGTTAGAGAAATGAATAGAGCCATTGGGATGAAATAACCAGTGCACTTCATTCACTTGCAACCACGAGTATCAATACTTTCTAACAAAGTATTGATATTTTTAGCATTTAATACAAAATTCAGTGACCGTTGGAACCAGAGATCTCGATACCAAAGAAAATTTATTGATACCAAATAAAAGGTATCGATACTGGATCGATACTTGGCTAGATTGTTTAAAAGTCAGAATGTCAATTTAGTATTGATTTTTAGAGAGATATCGATAAAATTGAAAAACTATTGATACTTACCAAAAAAGTATCGATACTTCTTGACCTAGAGCAATTCCAACTTGTTTGAAAATTTTATAGTGTTTGTTTGAATATCTTAACATAACTTGCTCTTGTAAAAACAATTTTTGAGTGTTTCAAAATGTTTATTTTGAAGTTCTTTCCTTAGACATAATTTTTATTCAAAAATAATTTAATTTATTATATCAAAATAAATTCCAAATAAAGCTTGATTCAAAACTAACAAATACTATTTTAAATACATAAAATGTTTAAAAATTGAACTTCAAAAATTTATTATTTATTTATTATTTACAATATTAGAAAATGGAAAATGACTATTTATTCAACTAAAATTGGATTCATTTATAATATAAAGTATGGATAAATATTTTATTCATATTGTGTGGCCTAATCTAATTAAATTGAGTTGTTTATTAAGGCCACCGCCCACTTGCAAATGTATATGTTTAGGTCGCAACTTTATAAAACAAAGTTTTGTGCAGTTTGTCCTTGAAATTGTAGACACCAAAATATTTAGGGAAGAAAAAAGAAATAAGTTGTGATAATTAGAATATACTCTTCTTTTTTGGACTTGTAAAAACACTCAATACCTTTATACTTTAACTCCTTGCTTTATTTATTTTATTCTATTTTTTTTCAGATCCGTTTGTTCATTATTTTATTCTTATTTTATAAGTATATAAGATTTTTGTTATTTATTTTTAGTGAGGGATAAATGTAGTCAGCCCGAGTTCAATAATACTTAGAGTGAGTTTGGATGGACGGTGTATTTAGCTGTGTTAATATAAAAATAGCAGCGGTGGTGAGATTAGATATTGTAGCAATACCGTAGCGTGAGACAAAAAGTAAGCTAAACACACCGCACCACACCCCACCGTCCATCCAAACTCACCCTTAGTATGTGCAGATCCAGCGAATAAATAATTTAACAAGTTTAATTATGATATTATGATTTATTTGGTTCTCTAATTTTATATAAAAAAATATTTTTGTTTTTATTTAATTTTTTATTTTTTTAGTCTTTAACATGTGTTATTTGTCAAATCATTTTAAAATAGATAAAAAAAATTAATTTTTGTTAACCTTGTTGACGTGACATACACGTGGATTGCCACGTGGATGTCACATTAACAATTAATTAATTTTTTAAAATTTTAAAAAAAATTATATGCTTTTTAAATAATTTTTACAATGGTTTTGAATTTTTTAAATTTTAAAAAATAATTAATTGTTGACATGGCATTTATATGTATGCCACCAACAAAATTAACAAACATTAACTTTTTCCATCTATTTAATGGTGATTGACAATGTAAGTTAGGAAAAGAAATAAATAGGGAAATAAAATAATTATTTTTATAAAGTTGGAAGAAAAAATAAGTGATATACCTTTAATCTTAAAGCCGTTTGTCATACCTTGATTATCATTTAAGAATATAAGGGAATTTTTAATATAAAATGAGGTATCTTAAACCCATCTTTCCCTACAATAATCATCATGTATGTGTTTTAGGTCTCAAAGCATGATCAACAAATCACTATTTTACTTGAGACAGCTTTGTTTAGAGAATAAAAAAAAAAAAGAAGACTTCTTTTATCAATCCAAAGACCAAACCAAAGGCACCTTTTTTTAAGGAGACCCTTTCAAAAAGTTTAACTCTCCAATATATGTTGCTATAAATAATTAATTCAACATGATGTATGCCTTGTCACTTCTATACATTTATGACCAAATATTGAGTAAAAAAAACCCATTTTTATTATACAACTTAAAGGTAAATACATCAAAATTATATTAAATACAGCATTTACTTCATTTTGAAAATTTAATCCAGACAAACTTTAGTTCAGTTGATAAATATAGTGAGTTTTAAGTACTTAAGTTTGAGATTCATTATTTATAATTTTATGTGAGAGTTTTGAAATTTCACTATATGTGATTGTTATATGTGAGTTTAATCATAATTAATTTAATTTGTTGACTTTAAGTAGAATTTATCATTATAATAATTAAGTAGAATTTATCTATTTATTTTATAAAGGAGGTCATGTTCGAGCATAAACAAAAAGTTGTAAAAAAGAAGATAGTTAAGAATTTTATAATAAAAAATTTTAAAAATATTGAATTGATGAATCAATTAGATTCAATCAAAAATCAATTTACTTGATGTGTTAGTTTTGAATGGTTACAAAATATAATTATAATTATAACGTCTATACATCTCACTTTTCTAGGTTAAATTATGAGTTATTTTTTTTATGGAAATTCTACTTATCAATTTATATATTTGAATTATTATATGTTGAATTAAACACCACAAAGCACAATTTCGACATAATTTAATTTATCTTAAATTAAAATAACTCAGGACAGGGCCCTTCGTAAATGGCGTCATTTAAGCCATACATAAATTTGTATGAAGCCCACATATAATTTATGCAAGGCAAGATTTGAAATCGGACACTCGCGATGTTTCAAGTCCATATATTTTTTGTACACATAATTGTTAATGCTATTAAAATATTTCCATTAAATTCAATCGTGTGGCATTTTAAAATTTAAAAAAAAAATTATTTTGTAGTCATGTAATAAAAAAATTAAATTTAATAGAAGAATTTTAACAATATTAATAATTGAACTTGCATTTTAAATTCGAAAAGTAAAAGGAATTAATTCTTTAAAATAAAAATAAGGATCTAATTTTCAAAAATACTGTGAATAAGATTTAGAGTATATTTTAAATTTATACTCAACTATATTCCTTTAAAGAAATCTAATATATTTAACCTTGAAATCATTACTTCTTTACTCTTTCTTTTTTTTCAATGTTTTACTTTTACTATAAATATTTTTTGGTTTATTTAATGTTTTACTTTTGACTATAAATATTTTTTTATTGGAATGGAAAGCATAAATATTTTTATTATGGTAAAATTGGTGGTATGAGATTTGGATTAAACTGATTAATTGAATTGAAATTTTTGATTCAATTGATTTCAAATAATCAGAAAAAAATTATTATGAAAAAAATGAAAAAAAGGAGTAACAAACCATATCAATATGGAACTTATTTTAAAATTTGTTTTGGGTATTTATTTATTTTGAGTTTGGCTAATTGGCTCATATTTATTGTATAAATTCTAGAATTTTTATGATTTTTTTTATTTAAGCATTATTGAATAAATTCAACCAATTTTGACTAATTCAATCACCCAATCAAATTCTTACAAATAAATAAATAAATGAAGTAAAATGTGGTGAAAAAGTAGAATAAATATAACATACTTTGAAGTTAAACCACAGCTCACATTCACAACGACAAAGACTTTGGAATGTCGACAATTAGACCAAAGACATCAGACATTAACTCCTACTTCCTTAACTTCCTAGTTTTATATGCCCTGACTCTTGTCTGCAGATTTACAGTTCCTTTTTTTATTTTTCTCTTTTTGGATTTCATATTTTTTTTATAACATATATATTTCCAACAAACAGAAGAAAAGCCAGATTCTAAAGAGACATGATCATGTCTAGGGAAAAAAATGTTGTTTTTTTTAAGTAAAGAGAGTGGTGACCGGTGAGAGTGCTAGGCGCACTAGCAGACATATGGGTCCCATCATCATCACTTCCTCCACCACCTTCTCTAACCTACCTTCTCCCTTTTTGCCCTCCCCTATACCTCCCCTCTTCCCCCCCCCCCCCCCCAAAGAAAAGCCTTGTTTATTTTCCCCTCTTTCACTTGTAACACGTCTTGATCTTTGAATTTCTTTCCTTGTTTGGTGATGGAAGGTGAGTTAGTTTTACTTGGCGGTGGTGGTGGTGGTGGCAGCGGTGGTGGTTCTTCTGGGGTTTCTACAAATGAATCAGCAGTGTTGTCTAAAGTGGAGGTTGTTTCTGAGGCATGTTCATATCCAGCTGAGAGTGAGTTGGAGTTAGGTCTGGGGCTGAGCCTTGGTGGTGCTACAGGGAAAACTAAGCCTGCCACTGCCACTTCTTCATGGGGTGAGTGTGGTAGAATCTTGACTGCAAAGGACTTCCCTTCTGTGGTTTCTCATAGAACCAAAAATGGCGGTCCTTCTGTTTCTGTTTCTGGGACCAAAAGAGCTGCTGAGTCTGTCTCCAATGAGGGTGGATCCCCTACTGGTGTCAGGTTTATTTCTTCAACACTTAATTAAACCTTCTTCTCTTCTGTGTTGTATTCAATTTATTCATTTTAATTCTTTATTAGTGGAAGCAGTCAAGTTGTGGGATGGCCACCCATAAGAGCTTATAGGATGAACAGCTTGGTGAACCAAGCAAAGTCTCAAAGAGCTGATGAAGGAGACAATGGAATTGGTGAAAAAGATAAACCCAAAGATGCTTTGAAGAAGAAACTTAATTACAATGGTAACAAAATCAGTTCAACAACTACTGTTAATGAAAAAGGACATCTTGGGTTTGTTAAGGTGAATATGGATGGAATCCCAATAGGAAGGAAAGTTGATTTGAATGCTCATTCTTGCTATCAGAGTTTGGCTCAAGCACTTGAGGATATGTTCCTCAGATCTACTAACTCAGTTGGTAATCCCTCTTTACTTGTGTTCTACTCCTCCTTCTCTGCATTGTGTGGTGATGTTAATGCAATTAAACCCCCTTTTTTATAGGTGCAGAGAAGGAACAATTAACCAAGGCTTCTAAGCTTTTGGATGGATCATCTGAATTTGTTTTGACTTATGAAGACAAAGAGGGAGACTGGATGCTTGTTGGAGATGTCCCATGGAGGTATGACATTTGAGACTTGTAAATGACCCTTAAATCTAATCAAGTCCCAAAAGCAACAGCAGCAACCAAAATCAAACTAGTTTGATTCATGCTTGTGATGCTTATAGTATGCTTTTGTTTCTCGTCATGTTTCAGGATGTTTGTGAGCTCGGTCCGAAGGCTCCGAATCATGAGGACCTCTGAGGCTAATGGACTTGGTATGCATAAGAAAAGCATGGCAAACCACTTGTTTTTCGTTTTCGGTTTCTGAATCTTGTTATTCATTTGTTGCAGCCCCAAGATTCCATGATAGCAATGAAAGGCAAAGAAGCAAGCCCATTTAGGCACATCGACGCCATGAGTCATTTAAATTCCTTAAAGAAGACTAGTACAAAAAAAGAATCCACAGGTTGAACACAGAAGCTAAAGCAAATTAGAGAAGTTGATGAATATTGATATCGCACCAGAGATTGGTTTCTCACCGCTTGTTAGAGTCGTCATCCTCGAATCATCATATGATTCTCGTTGCTGTTGTTTTATTTTTGTTGGTTTTGTTTTGTTAGGTGAAATTCAATCTAGTTTTTCGCTCTTATACAGTGCCATGATCATATATACAATCCAGCAACCTTTGACTGAATGCTGTTTTGTCATACTGTAAATATGGGACTATGAAGAAATCTAGAGTGTTTTTGAGTTTTGCTGCTATAAATTGCAGCTCAAGTTTTTTTATATTTTGTGATCATAGAAGAAATGCTGTGTGATGCTGATTTACAAGTGTTCTCATTCTTTTGGTTGGTTTATGTTTTTCTTTAAATCTGAAGTTGTTGAGTGATTTGTTATAATTATAATTTAATCTTTTTGTGTATGTGTTGGACATGAATGTCGGGAAAAATAAAAAAGTTCGGATAACACTTTGGTAGGGTAGGAAAATGAGTGCAAAACTTGGTGAGTGGATATAATAATAATGCTTGCATTAGTCTTTACGAGCATCATTGCCTAAAGTTAGTGAGTGCTGCAGTTGCAACCAGCAACAATGAATTTGTTCCCTAAATATACCTTAATCTTATGCATAAACATATATCAATAGACAAATACCAACCTTATTTAAAAATTGGATCAAATTCATAACCCTATGCTCAAATCATTTATCAGTTGAACAAATGTAAAGAAGTAGCATGTTTTGAGGTTGATGAGGGAAGAACAATAGGGGATCATGTGTTGAACAGAACGGATGTTCTTTTGAGGGTCTAATCAGTGATTTTAAACCCATATTTTCTTGAGGGTCTAATCAATGATTTGAAGCCATATATTATATTACCTTCAGATGAGACATATCCACAAAGCTAGAGTTTGAAGCTTTGACAATAAACACTTGGATGGATTATGTGATTTCTGATTTCTTTTCAAAAACAAAGGAATTTTGTGGTTCAGAAAAGAGACAAACATTAAAAAACTTTGCAGCCCTATGAAAAATTTGCCATGTTTTTAGGTCAGGTAGGATGTTTATGTTTTCTATAATATTTAAATATATATTATTATATTAAGATATGAATCAATTTTGTAATATTTGAATTTATATAATTATATTAACATACCAACTAAATGGGTATTGGAGTAGTATAGTTTTCACTCATATTTCGGGTTGGATTATTTATTTATTTCTTATTTAAATTATATAGTAAAAATTTAAAATTAACAATAATTATATCAATAAAATGTCGATTTAGTCTTAGTTTAATTGACATGATTGATGCTATAATAAATAGAAAAATGTGAATTTAAGAACACTTAAATAAGTATTATCCTTCGATTTAAGAGTATAGAATATAAATAAAAATAGAATACATTATTAAAATAAAAAAAATTCAGAAAATGTAAATATTAAAAAGTAGTGGTACATCCAATGGAAATGTAAAAGGAGATAGGAAATAAGAAGGGGTGTTGATGAAAACTGGGACGTATCTGGGTGCTTGAGATTATGCAATGATAATGAAATTGACTGTGAAGATTAGCAGGCAACTGGTAATGATGCTGCTTCTCCCATTCTCCATAATTACTTTCTTTTAATTGATTGTGAAATACAACTGTTGTCTACTATCACTTCCATTCCATGCTTTTTCTTTAACTCTCACTGCAACCTTTTCTCAAACCAAATCTTTGTATTTATCAACAAAAATATCCTTCTCCTACTCCTTCCCTTCTTTTTCATGCTTTAAATCTAACACCTACTTTTTCCTCTTTATTTTGTATGCAATCACAAATATTTAAAAAAAAATATAAAATTAATAAAATTTTGTAATGGTGAAATTCAGATGTTGAAAACTAGTGCTTTAAGTTCAAATTTTATTATGTGTTTGCATTTTTCTTTTATATATATATATATATATATATATAAAATATTTTTGAGTAATATTTTCTTGTGTTTTATTTATAGGAATGTTGAGGTATTTATACATGGGTTATAAGTACTATTACAGCTCACAGCAAAGTCTAACTACTCTGTTTTGATTCTATTGCCTTCGGTATTGACATTCTTTTTCTTTAATATTGATATTCTCTACAAATTTCAAACCTGTTAGGTACGTATCTACGGAGTATGGGGTCGATAAAATAATATTGATGGTAACCTAGAAAGCTTTTCATTGGCCTTAACAGAAAAGAAAAGAAGAGATAGTATTCATAATTATGGTGAATCGAGAAACATTCTCAATAGTGAATGTTTATGTTATATCATTCTGCTGCATCTTCTGTTTATGGTGGCCAATATAATTTTTGTCCAATTTTGTGGGACAAATCATAAATGCCATTGCCTGCCTCCATCATTCATTTATTATCATCCATAAATATGAATATTATTATTATTATTCAAACCCAAATAAATTATTCATCAGATTTTTTAAATATTATAAATATTAGAATTTAGTAATTTAAAAAGTTTTAAATAAAAATTTAAAAAGTAAAATAGTTTGAATGTATATATTATCCATAAAACTAAAGTGAATATATGCATTTATTCCAAATTTAAGAAAAAATAAATAAAATTTATATAATATATATTTTAAACTTTGGAATAATTAGAGTCAAACTAAACCTTTCACTTTTCTTTAAAATAAAAATATTTTCTTTTTTATTCACAAAATTTTAATATATATTTATTTCAATAACTAGATTGAAATTGTTATATATTATATATATTTGTATCAATATTTATCATATATTTTGCATCCTTTAGAAATTAATAAGAGTAAAATAATTTTTTAGATTTATAATTTTTTTTTAAGATTCTTAGAATGCATATGGATAAAATAGTCTTTCACATTATTGTTAAAACCTTTTAATTTTTATATTATTTTTTAACAAATCACAAGAAAAAATGTATCTATTTATGTGTTAATAAATCTATATATAACTAATTTTCTTACCCGATCGCATGGATAATTAATAGTTTTAAAATATGTAAATATTTTTGATAGAATGTCTATAACTATCTATAGTCACTCTCCAACCCTTAAATAGGAGGATAATGCATTTCAGCGTACTCAAACCCACGACCTCCTGCACTAGCAATAATGTCGATGTCGATTGAGCTAAAACTCAATCAGTATTTAGACAACTGTCTTAACAATATAGATTTAGAATAAAATATTAGTCTCCATTTTTATTTTTATTTTATTAAATATAATTAGATTTTTTTTCAAACATATTTGACAATATTTGTAATTTTATAAAACAATATTATTTTTATTGAAATTGAATAAAAAAATTTCTTTAAGATTTCCATTTAATCTACAGTTTCCAAATTGTATTCACCATCGTTGATGTTGTGTTTATTTGCCTTATAATATTTTTTATTCAGTCATTATTTGATTTTCTTCTATATTCTATAATATTTAGTAAATACTCTATTTAAAATTCACATATGACAATTAAAAATAAAATTAGAAATCGTGCACAATATAATCAAATTAACTAAATTATACATATTTTTCAAATTAAAAATTGAAATAGCATCAAAATTTAAAATAAGGATTAAAAATCTAAATCTCTTAAAATATAATAATTTACTATCACAATTAAAACCCAAAAGTTAGAAGTAAAGTTATCTTAAATTTTAAAACGAAAAAAAAAAACACTAAAATAATTAATAGAAAATGACTTATATCTTTATTTCCTATCGAATTTTCTATTCCATTTTAGTTCATAATGTAATTTATAGTTTTATTACATTTGGTAATAAATTGTTTGCTTTATTTTTTTTTAGAAAATAAAGCATAAGCAATTAACTAAAATTAACAAGCTTCAACATATTTTGCTTCTGAATGTTGCACATGTTGGATTCTCTTTTTATATATTTCTCATATTTTATGGCGGGTCATCTAGAATAATTAACTAATCCATCCTACCTCCTGCCTCCTTAGCTAATATGGACATCACATATATAATAAGGGTAATTACATGTTATTATTTCTATCATGATAGGTTAGCCCAAATTAAAAGTTATCTAATTTGGTTAAAGTTTTATTGGGCTACAATTATTAAATAAAGTATGGATCAAATATGTGTAGATACTCTAGTAATTAAGTTATAATCAAATTCTAATTAATGATGGGCTAATTAGGAATTAGGGCTAATATGCCAAAGTAATAAATATTAAGGTTATGGTTCTCAAATTACATACAACATATCTTTTCTAATATCCCATCCTTAGGAAAGAGAGAGCAAATATTCTCTAAATTTATTTTGTGCTAATTTGGAAGATCAAATCCCCAAGATCTGGAAAAAACTTCAAGGAATTCATGGATTCAGGTAAGCTTCCACATCTAGTTTTATTCTTGTTTTGTTCTTGATGATTTGACATGACAGATCCTGATTTATAATTTCTTAAGTTTTATAGAATATTTTAATTTATGATTCTAACAAATAGCATCCAAGCCTCGTCATATCGAATCATTGAGAATTGATTAAGGTTCTTCATTTGAATGATTGATTCATGAAATTTCATGGGTTTTATATTTCGGATATATATATTGACCTTTGAAGGTTTATATTAAAGTATTTTTTTTTAGATCTTGATTATCTTGAATTCATATTAAAATTTTAAGGTTTAGTTTTAATTTTTAATTTAGATGATTTTCGAATTGATGAATTTAATTACAGAATTTGAAATATTTGTATAATATTACTTCAGCGAATGATCATGTTAAATTCAAGATTTTTATTTTTTCGTTGGTCCTGTGTTTCAATTTCTATTTGCAAGTGTTTCAATTTCTATTAAAAAAAACCTATATGACATTTAGTTAATTAAAAAAAAAAAAGTTCCGTTTATATATAAATATATAATATATGCATGTTACGATTGATTCAATGTATGAGATGCATGCTTAATTCATATATATATTTTGACTATATACATATATAATATATGCCTGTTTTGGAAAAGTATATAAATACATATATATACACACAATTATCTTTTAGTTTGATTGAAAGATAAGATTAAGGTAAATATTTTAAAACAAATAAATTTAAATTTTGGCTTTTAATTAAGGAGGTCTAATATTTTAAATAGATTAGTTGAAACAAAATGCCACCAAAGTGACCTCTTTTGTGTAGATTAGTTTATTTGAAATATCAAGATGATTATATGTTTTTGTGATTCATGCGTTTATTGATTGACCCAAAGATAAGTTAATATTTGGCAGAATTTCAACGACATCTGTGGTGATAAATTTGTGACAATTATAAGGTATTTTATGTGAGCAATAAGTTAGTCCAAAGATTAATTAATTGTTTGACATAATTTATTGTCAATATTTGATTGCTACAATAAGAGTATCGCTTGCTGTTAATATTACTGTTCAAAGACGTTAATATTGTGTTTGGTATCTTGAGATGAGATTAGCCATTATCTTGAATTTATTGTTTACTTATTAATATTGGTTTGAGCTTGTTTTTTATTTGTTCTATATTCAGCTAGTTCATCTTCTACTGCCACAATATCTACTAATATAAATTCTATACCCATGCTTCATGGGACTAATTTTAAGGAATGGAAAAGGCACTTACTTATAGTGCTTGGCTGTATGGACATAGACCTTGCACTAAGGGAAGAACAACCTCCAGATCTCACTACGGAAAGCACCCTTGATGTTAAGAGGGATTTTGAGAGGTGAGATAATTCAAATCGCATGAGTCTAATGATCATGAAACATAACATTCCAGAAGCCTTTAGGGGCACAAAATCTAAAGAGATTAATCAGGCCGAAGGTTTCCTTGATAAAATTGAGAAACATTTTGCTAAAAACGATAAGGTTGAGATGACATCACTTCTGACTTCTTTGATGTCTATGAAGTATAAGGGTCAAGGAAACGTAAGGGAGTACATTATGGAGATGTTTCATACTGCTTCAAGACTTAAGGCACTTAAGATCGAGCTTTCTAAGGAATTGCTTGTTCTTATGGTTTTGCTATCGCTTCCTGCACAGTTTAATCAATTTAAAATTAGTTACAACTTTCAAAAGGAGAAATGGACTCTAAATGAGCTCATTTCTCATTATCTGTAAGAAGAAGAAAGGTTGAAGCGTGATAAGTCTAAAAGTGCCCATTTGGCCAATTCCCCTAAAGACAAAGGTAAGAAAAGAAAATATCAGAATGAAACTACTAAGGGTCCAGCTCAAAAGAAACGACAACAAGCTGCAGAGAGTTGTTTCTTTTGTAACAAGTCTGGACACGTGAAGAAATATTGTACCAAATATCATGCCTGGCGTGCAAAGAAAGGTATAATTCTTAATTTGGTCTGTTCTGAGGTTAATTTAGCTTTAATACCTAGAAACACTTGGTTGATAGATTTTGGTGCTACTACTCACATAAGTGTTTCTATGCAGGGTTGCCTCAGTTACCGAAAGCCAAGTGACGGTGAAAGACACATCTTCGTGGGTGATGGAAAATCGATAGAAGTGGAAGCAATTGGGCATTTTAGGTTGTTATTAGGAACTGGTTTTTATTTGGATTTAAAAGACACTTTTATTGTACTGTCATTTAGAAGGAATTTAGTTTATGTTTATTCGTTGGACAAATTTGGATATTATTGTTCATTCGGAAACAATCAATTTAGTTTGTCTTTAAATTTGAATGTTGTTGGAACTGGTTATTTAAATACTTATGACAACCTTTATTTGCTAGAAACAATTTCATCCTATAATGAAACCTTGCATGTGGAATCATATGGTATTAAACACAAATTAAATAAGGAAAATTCAGCATCATTATGGCATAAGCACTTAGGGCATATCTCAAAAGTTAGAGTTGAACGCCTTGTGTCTGATGGTATTTTAGAGTCCTTTGACTTCACAGACTTTGATGTCTATGTTGATTGCATTAAGGGAAAACAAACCAAAACCAAGAGATTGGGTGCCAACAGATCTTCGGATGTCTTAGAATTAATTCATACAGATATTTGCAGGTCATTCCCTACGGCATCCTGAATGGTCAACAATATTTCATAACATTCATAGACGATTACTCACGTTATGGGTACCTATATCTAATTCATGAAAAATCTCAGTCTCTGGACGTGTTCAAAGCTTATAAAGCTAAAGTTGGGAATCAACTCAACAAAAGGATTAAAAATGTCAGATCTAATCGTGGTGGTGAGTACTACGGTAGATATGATGGCTCAGGTGAACAATGTTCAAGACCATTTGCGAAATTCCTGGAGGAATGCAGTATTGTCCCACAATACACCATGCTAGGATCACCGAGTATGAATAGTGTAGCTGAAAGACGAAACAAGACTCTTAAGGATATGGTAAGGAGCATGATTGCTTATTCTACCTTACCCGAGTCCCTCTGGGGAGAAGCATTAAATACAACATCTTACATTCTGAATAGAGTACCCAATAAAGCAATTGCAAAAACACCTTATAAGCTTTGGACAGGTCAAAAGCCTAGTTTAAAGCACTTTCACATTTGGGGATGTCCAGCTGAGGCAAGGCCTTATAGGCTGCATGAAAAGAAATTGGACTCCAAAATAATGAGCAGCTACTTTATTAGTTATTTTAAGCGATCTAGGGGCTATAAGTTTTATGATCCCATAATGAGGAATATTTTTAAGATGGAAACTGCAACATTTTTTTGAGGATGTTGATTTTGGGGGGAGAAATAAGGTTAGAGACATTGCTTTTGAGGAGGAATTGGATTCTAACTCAGTTTCTACTATCACTTTTGACGATGTTCAGGTTCTTATACCTATCATTGATCAAGAAGTGAATCCAGAACCTCAACAAGACAATGTTGAATAACTCATCATTCAAGATGAGGTAATTGTTCCAGAAGAACAAACTCAACAACCTCAAGAACAAATGCCATTAAGGAGGTCCATAAGAGAAAGGAGAAATGCTATTCCAGATGATTATGTAGTATTTCTCCAAGAACATGGGGATGATAATGGAATGATGGAAGATGATCCAATTAGCTTTCATCAAGCCATGAAAAGTTCTAATTCTCAAAAGTGGATTGATGCCATGAAAGATGAGTATAAGTCTATGAAAGATAATAAAGTTTGGGAACTTGTCCCATTACCTGAAGGCGCAAAACCAATTGGTTGTAAATGAATATTTAAAACCAAGAGGGATGCAAATGGTAATGTGGAGAGGCATAAGGTGCGCCTTGTAACTAAAGGATATACTCAGAAAGAGTGTATTGATTTTACAGAGACTTTCACTCCAATTTCATCGAAAGATTCTTTCAGGATAATCATGGTGCTTGTTGCTCATTTTGATCTTGAGTCACATCAGACGGATGTTAAGAATACGTTTCTTAATGGCGACATTGAAAAAACAATTTATATGATGCAACAAGAAAATTTTGAGTCGGAAGACTCAAAGAATATGGTTTGCAAATTGACAAAATCCATCTATGGACTCAAACAAGCTTCCTGTCAATGGTACCACAAATTTCATCAAATAATTGTTTCGTTCGGTTTTGAGATGAATATTGTTGATGATTGTGTGTATCACAAATTCAATGGGAGTAAGTACATATTTCTAGTATTCTGGTTCTATATGTCGATGACATTTTGCTTGTCGCTAATGATATTGGCTTATTGCACGAAACCAAGAGGTTTTTATCTAAGCATTTTGAGATGAAAGATCTTGGGGACGTCTCTTTTGTTTTAGGAATTCAGATACATCGAAATCGATCTCGAGGTATTCTTGGATTATCACAAAAGAGCTATATCAATAAAGTACTCAAAAGGTTTGGCATGCAAAGTTATAGACCAGGTGACACCCTTGTCGCTAAATAAGACAAATTTAGTCTTACTCAATGCCCTAAAAGTAACCTTGAAATTCAGGAAATGCAAAAGATTCCCTATGCATCAGCTGTTGGGAGTTTAATGTATGCTCAAGTATGTACACGTCCGGATATTACGTACATTGTTAGAATGTTAGGCAGATATTTAAGCAACCCTGGTACAGACCATTGGATAGCAGCCAAAAGGGTTATGAAATATCTTCAGAGAACAAAAGATTACATGCTTACTTATAAAAAATTAGATCTTTTGGAGGTCGTAGGGTATTCTGATTCTGATTTCGATAGTTGCCAAGATAGTAAGAAATCTACATCAGGCTATATTTACCTGTTAGTTGGAGAATCTATATCCTGGAAAAGTGTCAAACAGACACTTGTAGCTTCATCCACTATGGCAGTAGAGTTTTTAGCATGCTATGAGGCATCAAACCATAAAATATGGTTGCGGAACTTTGTCGCTTGGCTGCGCATTTTAGAGAATGTAGAAAGACCACTCAAATTATTTTGTGACAATAAGTCAGCAGTGTTGTATTCCAATAACAACAATAGTTCATCTAAGTCAAAGCATATTGACATAAATTTCCTAATTATGAAAGAAGGAGTGCAAAATGGTCAAATATCCATAGAGCACATTGATTCAAACTCCATGATAGCGGATCCACTCACAAAAGGTTTACCACCCAAGGTCTTTCATGAGAACACTGCTCACATAGGTGTTACATTATTTGAGGATATCATGATTTTGTGGGAGTTTATATTTTATTTTCTTTATGTTTGTTTTCAGACATTTATGTATTTGGTTATTTCTGATCAAAAATGAAATATTCAGTTTATTCACTCTGTTTGTTGTTTTGATATTGACCTCACTTAAGTTTAAAGATGACCAGTTAGAAATAGAAATGTTTAGATCATATTGCATGTAATTTCCATGCTACACATCCATACTTGATCTATGTCATTTGTTTGTGTTAATATACGTGATCAAGGATGGATTTAGTTATGATATATGTAACAAAAGTCGCATTGGTTCTATGTTAGCATAATTAATGGACGAGATTGTTTGGAATACCTATTGGATATGATAGTAAAATTTTTGAGCTCATAAGGTTATATAATGACATGTAATTATAAAGTAATTAGCATACATATGTGTGGTCCAAGTGGGAGATTGTTGGAAAATATGGACATCACATATATAATAAGGGTAATTACAAGTTATTATTTAATATCATGATAGGTTTGCCCAAATTAAAAGTGATCTAATTTGGTTAAAATTTTATTGGGTTTTAATTATTAAATAAAGTATGGATCAAATATGTGTAGATACTTTATTAATTAAGTTATAATCAAATTCTAATTAATGATGGGCTAATTAGGAATTAGGGCTAATATGCCAAAGTTATAAATATTAGGGTTATGGTCCCCACATTACATACAAGATATCTTTTCTAATATCCCATCCTTAGGAAAGAGAGAGAAAATATTCTCTGAATTTCTTGTATGCTAATTTGGAAGATCAAATCCCCAAGATCCCGAAAAAAAAAACTTCAAGGAATTCATGGATTCATGTACGCTTCCGCATCTAGATTATTCTTGTTTTGTTCTTGATGAATTGACATGACAGATCCTGATTTATAATTTCTTAAGTTTTATATCATATCTTAATTTATGATTCTAACATGTAGCACATGTTGGATCCTCTTCCAATATATTTCTCACATTCTGTGGCTGGTCATCAAGAATAACGAACTGATTCGTCCTACCTTCTGGCTCATTAGCTAAGCGATCAAAAATTTTGTTGCTATCTCTCAAAATAAGTCAGCATTTTACCTTCCAACCCTTGTAGAACCATTCATGAATCATTCTAACTTTGGCTATATTACTGAACGTTGTTGATCCATTGCGCAAGGTGTCAATTAGCAGAGCATTATCACTTTCAATCTCTAACTTTTGAAAACCCCATGACCAGGTTAATTTCAATCCTTCCAACATTGCCAATGCCTCGATCTAAAAAATACCTGTCACCATTTCGAAACCCACCATCAAGCCTCCAATTAGACCTCTTATTACTCCACCAATGGCCGCCCTCAAATTACTCATCAGCACCGACCCATCCACATTAATTTTGACCCATTCAGTACATGGTGCTTGCCAATGTTCCTTCGTCATGGACGTGCAAGCCCATTTATTAACATGATCCTTGACTTTTCACTACTTTGTCCATGATCCTTGGGTAGCTTGAGTAGTTAAAAAGGAAATTGTTATGATTCTTCCAAAGGAACCAGCTAATAATTGCATAGAAAATAGCCTATTTGTCCTCAGAAAACCTATGTTACCTTTATCCCTAATATTCCATATGATCGATCTTTTAAGAGGTAGATTAAAAAAAGAATACCATCTGTCCATAGGTACTACTGATTTCTACACAATTTGAGCAAATTTACAATCCCTTACAACATGTATTGCAGATTCTAACTCTCGACCACACCGTTCATAAAAAGGAAATAAGGTCATACCTCTCCTTAATATTTCTTTATTAGTCAATAGTCGATCACGAGCAAGTAACCAAAGGAAAACCCAAACTATTTGTGTAGCACCCTATTACCCGACCCAATCGTCTGGTCTTAACAATGAATTATCACATTCATTGCCGGAGCAACTGAAATCACTCATTCCATAATAAATTTAAATCATACATTTAGACCCATAGCCATGTCATGATTAATAGACCAATATCTCAACTATTACCCTATTTATTCATTGCATTTTATGCATCATCTATTCCAACTATATATATATTGGTTCACATTCAGAGCATTATAACCTTATTTAAATACTCACATAGTAGCATAAACACTAGACAGATACATAGTACGAGCCATTATCAACTAACATATAAACCTATTTATTACATATCTCGAATGTTAGATTCAATCTCCAACTAAGCTTAATATAACATAAAATCCTATAGGTACATGCCGACCAAAAAAAAAAAAAAAGGTTCACCAACTTGACGAATATGGGATTTTCTGCTAAATAATGGTAACCATGAGTGCACATGATTGAACCTAACCTATACATGGAAAAAAAAATCTAACACTAAGTAATCAACTCAGTGGCATTTCTATAACTAATATTATAACATGATATAAATTATGTAAAGACATAAATAAAATAAAAATCAAAGGGTCGTCAGCTGTTTAATATGTTACATTATATTATAAGAACATAATCCTTTAATATCGCATTTATAGTCATACCGACTGGTTGTCACATATTCTTCTTCAAATTGCTGACTTGCAAACTCCAAAATTCAATTAAACATCGAATAATTGCTTACATTCACATACATCATGCTTTGCAAATAAAAATCGGGCTTAAAATCTAGCTTTAAGCAGGGAATTATTTGTTGTAGGAAATTAAATGTTGCACTTTCCAGCATTTGGACCACAAATATCCCTTACAGAAAGAATCAATATTTTCCTTCATTTAACACAGCAGCTCATAAAGTTTAAAATAAGAGAATAAATATGTTGAATTTCCATCATTCAATTCAGCTGAAACTTATACAGTTCAATTTTGTACAACTTAAATTATGCTTTGGACAACAACAAATCCTCAACATTACAAGACATTAAATCAGCCTAATATGTAACACCCCAAACCCGGCCCATTCATTCCGACCGAATTTGAAATGCCACTGCGGAAAACGTTTGAAAATATTCTTACTTAAAAGTAGAAACCGTTAAAATTTGTTGCCTTTAATAAAACATTTTCGTAATTTAAAACATTCTAAGTAAAAATTTAATTGTTATAAAATACCGGATTCAAAACTTTATTATGTACAGATTTAAGAAAATAAAACCATTGGCGATAGATATCTCAATCGTCAATCAATAATAAAACATAATAATAAAGATACTTAATAAAAATACTTAAATACTTTAATGGGCCTTATTACAATAAACACTTAATCAAAATACTGAAAATATAAATACTTAATTAATTAAAATATCTTTCTGCATGGGCCACCTTGTATCCACTCCAAACCCGGTCCAAGCATCACCAAATGTTGGTAAAAATTGGGTGAGTCATACTGCACTCAAAGTGTAATTAAACCACTCGAATTCCACCCACATGTTAACCACATATTATCCCATATATCGGATAACAAATATCATATTCACATATTACCACATTCTGGCTTGGCCCATATTCATATCACATTCATATAATAGGGTAGTTAACCACAAAATTTCCACATACCGGGCTTAGCCCATTTCCACACCGATCCACATTCATATCTTTGGGCTTGGCCCTTTTCTTAATAATCCACATATCAACCGGGCCTAGCCAATTTTCACATTAATCCACAAATTAAAATAATATGCAAAGTTATGCAATTATGAAGCCCAACCCAACCTAGGGTCCATCCGTTACTCCTACCTTAGCGACTCCTGCCCAAGGCCGTGGCTAATCCACCGCTCACATAGTGAACCACATATCTTACCTTGGCAGACTTGCTGCTCAAGGCCGTGGCTAATCCACCGATCACATAGTGATCCACATATCTTTCAGTCCACGGTGATGCACACAGCCTATCAACCGCCGAGGTGGGCACCTAGCCAACACCTCCCTTGATGAAGCACACACTAACATCAAGCGCCAATGTAGCACAAGGCTAACATCGGACCACGTACATAATGTACACCCTTTCCTTCCTTCATATCCATATCCCACCCATGCACATGCAAAGCATGTAATAGTGGCATAATAATAATAAATGCATGCACATGTTATTAAAAGCGCATAATCACATTTTTATAGGCATTATCACATTCACATCGACACTTTCACATTCTTATCAACAGATAATACTAACTCGATTATCGTTATACCCCTTTTCGTGGTAATCACCACATAACCGCCATTGCAATCGTTAGCACATAAATCACACATGCAAATATAGCAAAACCCGAAAACGGTGGGTTAATCACACACCGACTTTCTAGCGAAATTCCAAACTACTCGAATCTAACACGATCTAGAATCCCGATACTCGCTTGCTTGTCGATTAGCCCCAAAAATCATAATACACAATCGGTCATACCTAAACTTATAAAATGGCCTATGGCCGAAACTATATACCACTTACCTTGCTTACCGAAAATCCCAAATCACCACTTAACTATGAAACTGTCGAAATCCCTTGAGTACTCCAAATCCCGAAACTCCTTTAATACTTCCACTATCGTTGCTTGCGAAGACTAAAAGAGAATGGATCCCGGCTTTTAGAACTTGCGATAGAAGGAAAAAGAATACGGCCTCCTTTGAGATTCGGCTATGGTTATTAATAAAAGAAAAATACAAATAGAAGAAAATCACTTACAAGGTTCGGCTAAGCCCTTCAAATGTTGATGGAAAAGTCGGCCACAAGAGAAAGAAAGTGTATTCGGCTATGATGTTTCTTTTGGGTGCCAAGCAAAGAAAAGTCAAAGAAAGCTCATAAGATTCGGCTAAGCTTTACCAATGGTGATAGAAGGAATTAAGGTTGAGAGAAGGAAAAAGAATACGAAGAGAGAATGAAAAGAATTCGACAATAAGTCTAAAGGAGGACAAAAAGATGGATACTCCTAAAAAGATAATTTCGGCACCTATTTTTCCTCTCCCAAACTCATTCAAAAATAATTTGAATTAAGCCAATCTTTATCTCTTATCCTATCATTTAAATTGAATAAAATAACCCACATTTATCTACCTATTTAAACTAATAAAATAAAATAAATAAAGCCATATTTATCCTACCTTACTGCAGCCGAGTTTTAATAGGATTAACCAAGCCTTTATCTTCATCCAAAGAAGTCCACATGTTGTCCACCACCTTTCCAATTTGACGCAAAATAAAAATAAAACACTCCCCTTGCCGCTCACCAGCCTCGAACCCCAGACCTGTTGGAGCTCATTGCATAAGTCGCATATAACGCCCAAAGCCACTCTGCCATGGCGTTTTTTTTGTGATATGAATCACTCAAAACTTCTTTTAAGACCTCTTTCCCTAGCTCCCCCTTGCCTTAACGCCAAAACAAAATAAAAACACGCCCATGCTGCCAACGGGATTCGAACTCCAGACCCTTGTTGGCGTCATTCCCAGGCCTTAAGTGGCGTCCTTAAGCCACTTTACCAAGCCCCCTTTCGTGACCCAAAATGCCCACAAATTATTCTTAAGGCCTCCTCAGCCTAATTTCTTCTTTTTACACTTAAATCCAAAATTTTTCCAAAGCTTTCACCCTCATTCTAAAGTTCTAAAAACTCTTAAAACATCTCCAAATACCCTTAAAACCCACTAGCACTTGGGTTATGCTCCAAACGCATAACCCCTAATCTAGGATGTTACAGTTCTACCCTCCTTAAAAATAATTTCGTCCTCGAAATTACTTACTAACGAATAATCGTACATCCTAACTCACCGCACTACGCTTATGCTGCGCACTTTGATCTTAAAGAACTATCATACTTTCTAGGCACAGTCTCTAAGTTCACGTCCCCTAGAACTCATTTCTAACGTCGTGATTTAATCTGATTAAAAAGTTTTATGCATTAGTATTTGTTCCACTGTTTAACCGCGAACAAATTTATGAAAAGAATTTCTAGAAGTGGTTCTTTCGTTCGAACAAAGTTTTAGTTCAATTTTACTATTCTAATTCAGAGAATCACATTCACATTCATCCACAACATTCACTTCACCACTTTGAGCATTTCTGATCATTCCCTACCCCAGGGGTAATTTCGTCATTTTTCCTATAGGGGTATTTTGGTAATAAATCGAGGTCACCAAAAATAATCTTTACAAATCAAGGCATTTTGAAATCTCCAAGTTTCGAGGGTATTTTTGAAAATATTTTTCAAATCAAAGGTATTGCCGAAATTTCAGAAATCGGGTTTATTTTGGTAATTTTGGAAGTTAGGGGCATTTTAGTAATTTTCCCAAATCAGAGTATCTTGGTATTTTGTAAAATTTGGTTTTTGAATACTTTTACAAAGTAGGAAAATTTTATTAAAAATGAGGGTAATATGGTAATTTTAGAAACCAAGGGCATTTTTGTAATTTTACCACTAGGGGTATTTTAGTAATTTACAATGTAGGGGCATTTTTGTAATTTTGTAAATCGGAGATATTTTGGAAAAAATTTCACAATAATCTTTACTACAATTAAAAGGGTAATTTAAGGATTTTAAAACTAGGAATTTTATAAAACTGCATGGCTAGTCCCTTTCGGGTTTTAATGATTGGTTTAGCCCGTGAATAAGTCCTCTTGGTTAGGGTGAACGGTTACTACGCACTGGTAGGATTCGAGTAAAGAGGAGGTGAGTCACTAGGACCGCTTAAATACCAAGCTCTTCTTCGAATCCACTCCTAGACATGCGCACAACAACATTTGCCACACCCTAGCTCAAATGACTTACTTCACAGTGCCTGTTTAATAGTCCTTAAGTCTTATGCATGTGTTTGAGTGCACTAGCCCTAGGGTTCAATAGCCCTAATATTCTAATCTCTTTAGCCCAAATAAGCCCATAACAGTTCACATAAACAAGTCACTTCAACAATTAGAAGTACTTACCGTGGACTTCTGTAGAGAGATACAGTGCCATGCCATAATAACTCAAAAGTTTATGAAAGCCCATACTTTTGAAAAGCCCATCTTTGAAAAAATTATTTTTAGACCCAAAACCCTCAAGGCCGAGTTTTTTGAACTGGCTCGATACTAAATTTGTAACACCCCAAACCCGCCCATTCATTCCTACTAATTTGAAATGCCATCATGCGAAAACGTTTGAAAATATTCTTACTTAAAAGTAGAAACCGTTAAAATTTGTTGCCTTTAATAAAACATTTTCGTAATTTAAAACATTCTAAGTAAAAATTTAATTGTTATAAAATACCGGATTCAAAACTTTATTATGTACAGATTTAAGAAAATAAAACCATTGGCGATAGATATCTCAATTGTCAATCAATAATAAAACATAATAATAAAGATACTTAATAAAAATACTTAAATACTTTAATGGGCCTTATTACAATAAACACTTAATAAAAATACTGAAAATATAAATACTTAATTAATTAAAATATCTTTCTGCATGGGCCACCTTGTATCCACTCCAAACCCGGTCCAAAGCATCACCAAATGTTGGTAAAAATTGGGTGAGTCATACAGCACTCAGTGTGTAATTAAACCACTTTGAATTCCACCCACATGTTAACCACATATTATCCCATATATCGATAACAAATATCATATTCACATATTACCACATTACTGGCTTGGCCCATATTCATATCACATTCATATAATAGGGTAGTTAACCACAAAATTTCCACATACCGGGCTTAGCCCATTTCCACACCGATCCACATTCATATCTGGGCTTGACCCTTTTCTTAATAATCCACATATCAACCGGGCTAGCCCATTTTCACATTAATCCACAAATTAAAATAATATGCAAAGTTATGCAATTATGAAGCCCAACCCAACCTAGGGTCCATCCGTTACTCCTACCTCGTGCACTCCTGCCCAAGGCCGTGGCTAATCCACCGCTCACATAGTGAACCACATATCTTACCTTGGCAGACTTGCTGCTCAAGGCCGTGGCTAATCCACCGATCACATAGTGATCCACATATCTTTCAGTCCACGGTGATGCACACAGCTATCAACCGCCGAGGTGGGCACCTAGCCAACACCTCCTTGATGAAGCACACAACTAACATCAAGCGCCAATGTAGCACAAGGCTAACATCGGACCACGTACATAATGTACACCCTTTCCTTCCTTCATATCCATATCCCACCCATGCACATGCAGCATGTAATAGTGGCATAATAATAATAAATGCATGCACATGTTATTAAGGCAGACAATCACATTTTTATAGGCATTATCACATTCACATCGGCACTTTCACATTCTTATCAACAGATAATACTAACCTGATTATCGTTATACCCCTTTTCAGGGTAATCACCACATAACTGCCATTGCACTGGTTAGCACATAAATCACACATGCAAATATAGCAAAACCCGGAAAACGGTGGGTTAATCACACACCTGACTTTCTAGCGAAATTCCAAACTACTCGAATCTAACACGATCTAGAATCCCGATACTCTGCTTACTTGTCGATTAGCCCCTAAAAATCATAATACACAATCGGTCATACCTAAACTTATAAAATGGCCTATGGCCGAAACTATATACCATTTACCTTGCTTACCGAAAATCCCGAATCACCACTTAACTATGAAACTGTCGAAATCCCTTGAGTACTCCACATCCCGAAACTCCTTTAATGCTTCCACTATCGTTGCTTGCGAAGACTAAAAGAGAATGGATCCCGGCTTTTAGAACTTGCGATAGAAGGAAAAAGAATACGGCCTCCTTTGAGATTCGGCTATGGTTATTAATAAAAGAAAAATACAAATAGAAGAAAATCACATACAAGGTTCGGCTAAGCCCTTCAAATGTTGATGGAAAAGTCGGCCACAAGAGAAAGAAAGTGTATTCGGCTATGATGTTTCTTTTGGGTGCCAAGCAAAGAAAAGTCAAAGAAAGCTCATAAGATTCAAGCTAAGCTTTACCAATGGTGATAGAAGGAATTAAGGTTGAGAGAAGGAAAAGAATACGAAGAGAGAATGAAAAGAATTCGGCAATAAGTCTAAAGGAGGACAAAAAGATGGATACTCCTAAAAAGATAATTTCGGCACCTATTTTTCCTCTCCCAAACTCATTCAAAAATAATTTGAATTAAGCCAATCTTTATCTCTTATCCTATCATTTAAATTGAATAAAATAACCCACATTTATCTACCTATTTAAACTAATAAAATAAAATAAATAAAGCCATATTTATCCTACCTTACTGCAGCCGAGTTTTAATAGGATTAACCAAGCCTTTATCTTCATCCAAAGAAGTCCACATGCTGTCCACCACCTTTCCAATCTGACGCAAAATAAAAATAAACACTCTCCCTTGCCACCACCAAACCTCAAACCCCAGCACTTGTTGGAGCTCATTGCCGCAAGTCGCATATAACGCCCAAAGCCACTCTGCCATGGCATTTTTTTTGTGATATGAATCACCCAAAACTTCTTTTAAGACCTCTTTCCCTAGCTCCCCCTTGCCTTAACGCCAAAACAAAATAAAAACACGCCCATGCCGCCAACGGGATTCGAACTCCAGACCCTTGTTGGCGTCATTCCCAGGCCTTAAGTGGCGTCCTTAAGCCACTTTACCAAGCCCCCTTTCGTGACCCAAAATGCCCACAAATTTATTCTTAAGGCCTCCTCAGCCTAATTTCTTCTTTTTACACTTAAATCCAAAATTTTTCCAAAGCTTTCACCCTCATTCTAAAGTTCTAAAAACTCTTAAATCATCTCCAAATACCCTTAAAACCCACTAGCACTTGGGTTATGCTCCAAACGCATAACCCCTAATCTAGGATGTTACATAATAATATCACATTCAGATCGTTTATTAGCCCCATCCGGACAACCTAATTAACACAATAGGACAACATAGCAACATCACAATTGGATAGTGAAATCAACACATTTGAACAGCTTAATTAACCAAATAAAACATCATAAATGACAACACATAAATCTTCCCATTGACAATAAAATATCATAGACAAATTAAATGGAGCATTGAATCAACATGAAGAAATTTAGGTGTATAAGTAGTTTTGAACAAGCATTTATGCACATATAATACAAGCATAAAAAATCGACATATTATAGTGGCTATAATTCTATTTTTGTACAGAATTAAACAAGCTTTGGTCAACCTTAAATATTCAACAAGACAAGCCCTTTTAATTCGGTAAAACATGGTAAACATGTCCTATTTTGGACAGCAATGAAACTGACATTATACCAATAGTTTTCGAGTGATAAAAAAATCATCTTAACCAAACTAACCATCCTTGATCCATTTACATTCAGACAAATAAAATGTAACATTATGCCATCTAACAAAAAAATAAAAGGGGTTGCACCAAATCAAATAGCAACAGAAATTTCTCAACTTGGATATCAATCAAGCCGTCTTAATTTGGACAACAACAAAACTTTAGACACAAGAAATCAATGAAGTTAGAAGCTCAGTTTTAATTTACCCTCATTATATCTACATTAGGATAGCATTTAACACATTGAATCATCCATGCAATTACACATTAAATTTGTTTGAAATTTAGACAACATAAATACAACCAACCAAGAATTTGCTATTTAGAACCTTAATTTTTCCTTAATATTTAGTATGTCTGAATTTAACATAAAAAAATTCAGGATTTAAATCCTCATGTAACCATACAATTGCATCGCAAACATTTAATTTAACAAGATACATTTGCGATAAGGTTAAACATTTAAAACAGAGGAATTAAATATTGAAATTTCAACATTCGGACATCAATTAACCATTCCAATTAATAACCAATACTTCTTTTATTTTAACAGCAACAGTAGCCTAAAATACCACATCATATGACACCTAAACATCAGCAACTACTTGCTTAAAAAAATCAAACAACAATTTAATTGACATTCAGACGACAACAATTTTCTTCATTTTGAACAGCAGCTGTAAACTAATTTTGCCACACATTACCGGACAATCAAATAAAATTTCCATGCTAAAATGACAAGCATTCAAACAACAATTTCATTCGTAACTTATGCAATTATTCATCAAGTGTTTTCTCACTTCTAATAGCAATACTTCGGTAAAAATTTAATGTTTTTTTTTTCAGGCTACTAATGTAACAACCCGTTTTTAGTCAAATCAGAATAGTGGTTTCGAGACCATAGATCCGAAGTTAAAATATTTATTTTATTATTATTTTAATGCTTACAGCATGGTAGTAAGTATGTGTGAAAATTTCGTGAAGAAATTTTATCGTTTGATTGGTCAATTTGATAAAAAGGACTAAATCGCGTAAAGTGTAAAACTTGTGTTCTATTAGCTAAAGGTGTCCAATAGCTATAGAACCTTAATTTGGTGTAATTACTAATGTTTTTAAAGGTTAATTTTGGAAATTGATAATTAAAGATAAAATAAATAAATAAAACAAAACAAAAATTTCTTTGTATCATCTTCTCTAGACGAATTATAGCAAGAAGAAAAGCCATTTTAGGGCTTGAATTTTGGCAAGCTTTTCTCCTTCAATTAAGGTATGATTTTTGTCCCGTTTTTAATGATTTCTACGCTTTTGAGATCGTTGCAACTAGTCTTAGCTAGCCCAGGGACTAATTTGTAAAACTGTTAAAGATTTTGAATGATTCCATTGATGAATAAGCATGTGTTTTGAAGTTTCTTGATAGATTTTGAATGATTGTTGATAGATACACAAGTTTTGTAAAGTGTTTTTTAGAGAAAATGCAAAATAGGTATTAAATTGAGAAATGTGTAATAGGGAAATTCGGCTAGCATGTGAGTGGATTAAATTGTATCAATTTGTGATTTTGTGTAATAAGGACTAAATTGTAAAAGATGTGAAAGTTTAGGGGCAAATGTGTAAAATATCCCTAATGTATATTTTGGATTGAATTGAATAAATAGTTGATAAAATGAATTAATTTTGAATATATTTAGATCAAGAAAAACAAAATTCGGACCTAGATCGAGGGAAGAACAAGGTGTCGGACTAGTTGATCCGCGTTATCGTTTTTACGTCCGAGGTAAGTTCGTATGTTAATAAGCATTATTATAATTGAGATTTAATGCTTTATATTGAATTGTTGATGAATAAAATTGTACAGAAACATTCGACAAAGCTTCGGTTATATATCAGCACTTAGTGTGCGAGATCGAGATAGCTTCGATTATGTATAGCACTTGGTGTCAATTTGAGATAGCTCCGGTTACGTATGGCACTTAGTGTGCGATATCTAGATAGCTTCAGCCATGTATGGCACTTAGTGTGCGAGATTATAATAGCTTCGGCTATGTAATGGCACTTAGTGTACGAGATATCAAGTATTCGACAGTATTTCAAACAGGTATGAGTTGGTTAAGAGTTTGTACAGGTATGTACATGGAAAGTATAAACTTCAATTAGAAGAGTTATGAATTTGCATATAAGTTCATGATTAAGCATATGGAAAGCTTGTTGTTACCATGAATTACATGTTAAATAGTTCAAGTTGTTGATTTATGTAATATGATTTGTTGAGTTTAATTCATACAAGCTTACTAAGCTATAAAGCTTACTTTGTTTATTTTTCTCGTGTTTTATAGTGAATTCAAAGCTAACTCGGATTCGAGGATCGTCAGAGACATCGTCACACTATCCAACCTATACTTCGGTACTTTTGAACTTATGGTTTGGTTATATGGCATGTATAGGGACTTTGAGTCATGTTAGTTATATTTTGGTAATGACTTTGGCCAAATGAATTGGTTTGTAAATATTTATATTTTGAGTTGTAAATATAGCCATGAGAGTTGGCTTAATTTGGTGAATTTTTGGTTATGTACATATATGTGAAGATATGGTTGATATTAGATGTGAATTTTGTTTGTGAATTGGTTTAATATAATGTATGTTTAGTAAAGATATAGTTAGTTGAATTGGTATGTTTTGATGGAATAATGTTTGAGGTTATAAGCATGTTGAATGTTGGTATTTAAAATGGTATGGATTAGTCTTGAATGTGGCTGAATTGAATGTTATTTATGCTATGATTTGGTACCATTTGAGTTTGTTTAGGTATGTACAAAATGGGTGGCAAAATGGCTTGGTAAATAGCCTATTTTTGTCCACACGGGTAGAGACACAGGCGTGTGTCTCAGTCGTGTGTGACACATGGTCAAGTTACACGGTCGTGTGTCCTCTGGTGTTGAAATTGAAATGAATTCAGTATACTCCACACGGTCTCACACACGGGCGTGTGATTGGCCATGTGGTACAAGTCAATATACCCCCTAATTGGCACACGGCCTAGCACACGGGCATGTGAATTGGCCGTGTTGCATAAGTCAGTATACCCTACAGGTTTGACACGGGCTAACACACGGGTGTGTGTGGCCACTTCGAAGGGCACATGGGCTAGACACACGGGCGTGTAGTTAGCCGTGTGACCCAAGTCAGTATGTACCCCCTATTTTCACACGGCCTATGACATGGGCGTGTCTGGTGGCCGTGTGAGACACACGGCCTGGCCACACGGGCGTGTGTCCCCTGTTTGAAGCAAAATTTGCTAAGTGTTGAAAAATTTCCAGAGTTATCGGTTTAGTCCCGAACCATTTCTAATGCATGTTTAAGGCCTCGTAGGCTCGTTTAAGGGACACTATCATTGGTTGTGATTGAATTCTTTTTGAACTGATAAATTGTATATGAAATGTGTGTTTTAAAGTGTTGTAAGTTTGGTAATGCTCTGTAACCCTATTCCGGCGTTGAATACGGGTGAGGGGTGTTACAACTAAACTTGCTAAACAGCCCTTAAAGCCGAATATCAACTACATGAAATATATATATATATATATATATATATATCTTAAACTTAAAAATTTTACAAAGTTAATTTGAAGAACTTACATGCAACAGAAAATTCTAATAACCCATGGGATTTATGAAACACAAAAATAAATCTCAATGACTTACTAGAAATTTTCCCTTAAATCGATCCTAGCTTATGAAATTATACAATTTGGTGAAAGAGAATTTTCCGCTCGAAAGCCACTACCATGTTAAAAAATCGGAGCCAACTTACTTAAAAAGAGTGTTGAGTGCCAAAATATGATCCGCCATCCTTTGAGGAAGAAGCAATGATAACCAATGATAATTCCACGAACCATCTTCACTTATTGTATCAAAAACACATGTCAATTCCACTAGAGGTTCTTAACCAATGTAATAATGTTTCAAAATGATTGAATCTTCTAACCATGTGTGATTCTAGAAATTTACCACACTTCCATCAAGGACAGACCAAATAAGACCTTTTTTAACATCCTCTTAAATGTTCGCAATAAATCTCCAAATGCACGAACAGTTTCTCCGAATAATGCTAAACAGAAGAATTCCATGGACATTATATTTATTCCTCAATACTTGAACCCACATCACCTCAGTCTTGATAATCATATTAGACCCCAACTTTAGAAGAAATAACTTGTCTTGATCTTGTAAGTGCCTAATCTCGAGACCTCCGTTAACCACAGGTTTACAACATGCATCCCAATTCACAAGAGACAGTTTCCTGCTTGAAGGTGAAAATCCCCACAAAAACATTCTAGCTTGCTTTTCAATTTCCTTGCAGATCGTTAAAGGAATACGAGATATGGCCACAAAAAATTTCTATATTGTTAATAGCACTAACTTAACTAAAGTAAGTCAACCCGTTAGAGACAACTTCCGAGCATCCCAACCATTTAACCAACTACAAAATCTATCTAACACGAACTAGAATGTAGATAACCCAACTTTGTCATGAAAAAGTGGTACTCCAAGGTACTTTCCAAGATTATTCACCTTGTTAAAGCCAAGTTTGGCACAAATACTTGTTGAAACCTCCTCAGAAACATTACTTGAAAAAAATACCTGTGTCTTTTTTCTGTTGACTCGATGTCCAGAGAAATGACAGAAAGTCTATGAGACTTGTTTAAGGTAGAGAATCAAATCGTCGGCAAAGAAAGGGTAAGATAGAGGTGGACCTCTACGAGATAGCATCAAAGGTTCTTAAGTTCCCTCAAAAATAGTAACTTCAATCAAATGACCTAACTGTTCCATATCCAACACTAAGAGATAGGGAGAAAGAGGATCTCTTTGTCTAACCCCTTTAGTTGGAAAAAATGTTTTCAGCAACGCCCCATTCTACACGAGTTGCATAGATGGTGATGAAACACAATTCATATTAATTTGGACTAGAAATTCTGAAAAACCAGCATCATACAAAGTATCTCGCAGAAAATACCAACGAACACGGTCATATGCTTTCTCCGAATCCACCTTAATTGCCATCCAACCTATCCCGCTTTTTGTTTGTTTCATTAAATGAACTGTTTCTTGAGCAATTATGATATTGCCCGTAATACTTTTGGAAGCAACGAAACTTGACTGATTCTTCTTAACCAATATTTGCATCACATGCCGCAATCGAATGACGATCATTTTAGTGATAATCTTGTAAAGAACAGAGTAAAGACTAATAGGCATGTACTAATTAATAAACTCGATAGCCCTACTTTTCGGGATGAGAACCAAAAGTGTCCTGCTAAGATTTTGGTCCAAAGGATCTCCTATAAACACTTGCTTAACCATTTTATAAACATCATCCGCCACAATATCCCAATTAGCTTGATAAAACTTTGCATGAAAATCATCTACTCCAAGAGACTTAAGAGGTGCCATACTGAATATCGAATGTCTAACTTCATCCATTGTAACGCCGATAGTCAGAGCATTGATGCATCTATCCTGCAGCTTTGGGAATCGTCTCTTTATGGGAAAACACCCAATCAAGTACCGATCCATAGTATATAAATTAGGAAACTACTCAACCGCATGTCTTTTATGAATTTCCTCATCATAACACCACCCATAATTCTCATTTTTTAATGCATCTGTAACAGCCCGTTTTCAGTGAAATCAGAACAGTGATTTCGGGACCACAAATTCGAGGTCAAAAAATTTATTTTAATATTATTTTATGATCTACAGCATGATAATATTATAGTATAAAAATTTCGTTAAGAAATTTTACTGTTTGCATGTTCAATTTGTGAAAAAGGACTAAATCGCGTAAAGTGCAAAAGTTATGTTCTATTAGCTAAAGGTGTTAAATTGCTATAGAAATTTAAACTGGAGGTCCTTATATGGTAGTTAGACCATCAAAGGTGATAGTGGATGTGCATGGCTTGGTAATTATGAAAATTTTAAAGTTAGGTAAGGGTAAAATTGTAAATTAGAAATTAAATATAAAAATAAAATAAAAGACAAAAGTATCATCTTTTTCATACACGCATGAACCAAAAATTTCAGCAAAGAAACACCATTGGAGAGCTTGAAAATTTTGCAAAGAAAATCTCTTGCATGTAAGTGAAATATTGTCCCGTTTTTGATGATTTTTATGTTTTTGCTGTCGTTGTAGCTTAATCTAGCTAACCTGGGGACTAATTTGCAAAATGGTTGAATGTCTAGGGTTTTACTATAAGATAATTATAGTTTTTTGTGAAGTTTAATGGAATAAAATGAATCTTTTTTGTGAGTTAAACAACTTTTGTTAAGTGATTTTTAATGAAATTGTTAATTAGGGATTAAATTGAGAAATGTGAAAATTGTGTTGTAAATGTGTGCAATTATGAAATGTATGGGCTACTATAAGCATGTATAGAATTTGGCTAGGCTTGGGTGTGGATGAAATTGCATGAATTTCATTTTACGAGCCTAGGGACTAAATTGTAAGGAAATCAAAAGTATTGGGGCAAAATAGTAATTTTTCCAAAACATGATTTTTGGATTGAATTGAATAGAATGAGGTTTAAATTAGTTAACTTTGGTTATATAGATCAAGAAAAGCAACGTAGGGATTTAGATCGGGGAAAGGACAAAATATTAGATTAAACAATCGTTTTTCTTCGTACGAGTTTGAGGTAAGTTCGTATGTTTAATAAGCATTAAATTATATTTGATTTAAATGCTTTATTATTATATTCTTGATGATATGACTCCACGAAAATGTTCGACGAAGTTTTGGCGACTTATGGATCCCGGTTGAACCTTAAGAATAGGTAGGATACAAATGACATGTCATTAGGGGTTACCGTGTTTTGGGTACTGGTCTCGTACGTCCTACCGGTGGCTGAGTTTTTGGCATGTTTTACGGTTACTTTACATCTTGTGTGAGCAGCACCGTGTAGCTACGTCTTGACTAATAGCTTGTGTGAGCAGACCCAGTTATGGCTCGAGAGGGAGCATTGATATGAGATATGAGATCGTAGTGGTTTTGACCACGTGTTGGCACATAGTGTG
This sequence comes from Gossypium sturtianum, assembly GCA_025698515.1. Classification (NCBI taxonomy): domain Eukaryota; kingdom Viridiplantae; phylum Streptophyta; class Magnoliopsida; order Malvales; family Malvaceae; genus Gossypium; species Gossypium sturtianum. Next base: position 112,425,663 of record CM046952.1, read on the forward strand.
CGAGATACCCGCGTATCCGATATTATTCAAGTGGTTCAACGGGCACAGTGTTGTTACGAGAATTATACGAGTTCGATACGAACTAGTACAGGTATTTATGTGAAATACGGGAAGTGGTATATATTTGACATATGAATTCATGGCTAACATGGTTGATGATTATGTGTTAGGCTTTTGGGCCAAATTGAGTTGTATTATGCCTAAATTTTACTTACCTAAATAGCAGTTGAATGGTGAGTTGTATTTTTAGTTATACAAACTTACTAAGCTTAATTGCTTACTCTGTTGTATTTATCCATGTTTTATACTGGTATCCTATATGTTTTGTCATGTTTTTAGCCATTTGATTTGGCTTGTATTTGGGTATATTTTGTTATGTATATATGTGTAAATGACCTTATCATATTGGTTGTATGTGATGTTATAACATGTTATAAGCTTGATGTTGGTTGGTTTTGAATGCCTATTTATGTCATGGTCATATGCAAATTGTTGTGTTTAGGTTGGTACCAATTTGAGTGAGAAATATGGCTTAGAAAATGGCCTATTTTTGTCCACACGGGCAAAGACACGGGCGTGTTCTCAGCTGTGTGTCAGGTGACACAGTCGTGTGTCAGGTGACACAGCCGTGTGTCAGGTGACACAACCGTGTGTCCCCTATAACTTTTAATGAAAACAAGTCAGTAGCCTCACACGGCCTAGCACACGGACGTGTGGCTTGGCCGTGTGGCACAAGTCAGTATAACCTCCAGTTTTCACAAGGCCTAGCACACGGCCTGGCACACGGTCGTGTGTCCCCTGTAACTTCTAAAGAAAATAAGTCAGTAGCCTCACACGACCTGGCACACAGGCGTGTGACCCAAGCCAGTGAGTTACACGGGCAAGGACATGGGCTGGGACATGGTCGTGTGTCCCTATTTCGAATGCCCACATGGCCTGAGACACGGGCGTGTCTCTTGGCCGTGTGAGGCATACGGCCTGGCCACACGGGCGTATGTCCCCTGCACTTTTAAAAATTTCTATGTTTTCCAAAAAATTTCTTGAGTACTCGGTTTAGTCCCGATTTATTTTTATTGTCTATTTTGGGCCTCGAGGGCTCGTATTAAGGGTTATATGATTGTTTGTGATTGGTTTTTGATTTGAATGTTAGATGAAATTAAAATGTCTGTTTGTTGGATCTGTAAGTCCAGTAATGCTCTGTAACCTTGTTCCGGCATCAGATACATGTTAGGGGTGTTACATTTATTGGTATCAGAGCTACGGTTTAGTCGATTCTCGGACTAACGTAGTGTATGTGAGTCTATCTATACATTCCATTATACAACCTGTGATAGTGTGATATCTCCTAACAGTTTTTAAAACATGTTTTCATATAGTAATGGATTCCAACCGAGCAGACTCCGATGATGTAGAAAGTAACGCGCCAGCCTCCGTTCATGGAGCAACATCGTCTGAGTCGAGACCCATATCTGAGGGTCGTGGAGGAGAGGCTAAAGAAGCCTTCTTCCAAATGATGAACGAGTGGTTCATTATGTTTGTCCGAACTAATCTGGCGACTCAGCAACCTCCACCCCCACCTTTTCCCCAACCCGTAGCTCCTCAAGTTTTGGAACCTGTACGCATGAGTAAGCCACCTGTAGATGAAATTCGCAAATATGGGGCTGAAGAGTTTAGGGCTACAGTTGATGATGATCCAGAGAGAGCCGAGTTTGTACTAGAGAATATGATCAGAGTCTTCGATGAGTTGTCTTGTACGCCAACCGAAGGTGTTAAATATGCTGTATCTCTTTTGAAAGATGCCACATACCAGTGGTGGAGCACGTTAATCTCTGTAGTACCGAGAGAACGAGTCACATGGGAATTCTTTCAGATAGAGTTCAGAAAGAAGTATGTAAGTCAACGATTCCTTGATCAAAAGTGCAATGAATTTCTAGAGCTGAAACAGGGTCATATGACAATAGCTGAATATGAAAGAGAGTTAGTCAGATTAAGTAAGTATGCTCGGGAGTGTATTCCAACCAAAGTGGTTATGTGTAAACAGTTTGAAGACGGGTTGAATGAGGACATTAAGCTTTTCGTCGGAATTCTTGAACATAAAGAATCTTTGGTTTTAGTCGATAGAGCACACAAAGCCGAAGAGCTTAGTAAAGAAAAGAGAAGAGTCGATTTTGAGGCTAGAGATTCAAGAAAGAGGTCAACGAGAAAATCGTATCATTCATCGTCAAAGAAATTGAAGGATTACTATAATCGTTCGACCGCTTTAGTGGGGTATTCTAACAGAGATCGTGGAAAGCAACATGCAAGTTCAAAAGCTCAAGCTACATCAGTAGCGAGCGTTGGTAGTGTTAAAGCCAACAGACCTGAGTGTCAATGGTGTGGGAGACGACATTTTGGTGAATGTTGAATGAATGACAGAGCCTGTTTAAGATGTGGCTCGTAGGAACATTTTATTCGGGACTATCCTGAGTTACCCGAAAAAGATAAACTTCAGACTACTCGACTGAGCAATACAGCTGCAAGAAGGAGACCACCCCAAAATACTAGAAATATGAGTGGTAGCCAAGGTGCAACGATGGATTTTGCTATGAGATCCGAGGCACGGGCGCCAGCCAGAGCTTATGCTATTCGCACTTGCAAAGATGCATCGGCGCCAGATATTATTACTGGTACTTTTCTCTCTATAATACTGATGTAACTGCTTTGATTGATCCCGGATCGACCCATTCTTATGTTTGTACAAATTTAGTGTCTAGTAAAAGTATAATTGTTGAGTCCACTGAATTCGTGGTTAAAGTGTCGAACCCCTTAGGTCAATATGTCTTAATTGATAAAGTTTGCGAGAATTGTCCTTTGATGACTTGGGGTTATAATTTTTTGGCCAATTTGATGCTTTTACAGTTTGATGAATTCGATGTGACTTTGGGCATGGATTGGTTGACTTTGCATGATTCTGTTGTAAACTGTAGACGAAAGATTATTGTATTAAAATGTCAGAATGGTGAGACTCTTCGTATTGAATCAGATAATTCGAGTGGGTTATCTATTGTGATATCGGCTATGCTAGCACAAAAATATGTGAGAAAAGGTTGCAATGCTTACCTTGCATATATACTAGATACTAAAGTGTCGAATCGAAACTTGAATCAGTGCCAGTGGTTTGCGAATATCCAAATGTGTTTCCAAAAGAGTTACCCGGGTTGCCACCGATCAGAGAGGTTGAATTTGCTATTGAGTTAGTACCAGGAACATCACCGATATCGATAGCTCCATACAAAATGGCTCCTACAGAGTTGAAAGAATTGAAAGCTCAGTTGCAAGAGTTAACAGATAAAGGTTTTGCACGACCTAGTTTCTCGCCTTGGGGTGCACCAGTTTTGTTCATTAAGAAGAAAGATGGATCAATGAGATTGTGTATCGATTATCAACAACTCAACAAAGTTATGATCAAGAATAAGTATGCATTTCCATGAATAAATGATTTGTTTGATCAGTTGAAAGGTGCAACGGTATTTTCAAAGATTGATTTACGTTCTGGTTATTATCAGTTGAGGGTTAAAGATTCGGATGTGCCGAAAACTGCATTCAGGACAAGGTACGGACACTATGAATTTCTTGTTATGCCATTTGGGTTAACTAATGCTCCTGCAGTATTTATGGATTTGATAATAAAATCTTCAGACCTATTTAGACAGATTTGTGGTTGTATTCATTGATGATATCCTGATATATTCCCGAGACGAGTATGAGCATGTCGAGCATTTGAGAATTGTGTTATAAACTTTGCGAGATAAACAACTATTTGCTAAATTCAGCAAATGTGAGTTTTGGCTCTGAGAAGTTGGGTTTTTAGGACACATTGTATCGGCGGAAGGCATCAGAGTTGATCCGAGTAAGATTTCAGCAGTTGTTGACTGGAAACCACCAAGAAACATATTCCAAGTCAGAAGTTTTCTGGGATTAGCTGGCTATTATCAGAGATTTGTAAAAGGGTTCTCGATGATAGCTACACCGATGACGCAGTTATTGCAGAAAGATGTAAAGTTTGAGTGGTCTGATAAATGCCAACAAAGTTTTAACTAGTTGAAAGCACTATTAACCGAAGCACTAGTTTTGGCTCAGCCTGAGTCGGGTAAAGAATTTGTAATTTTTAGTGATGCGTCATTGAACGGTTTGGGATGTGTTTTAATGCAAGAAGGCAAAGTGATAGCTTATGCTTGCAGACAGTTAAAGTCGCACGAGAAGAATTATCTGACACACGACTTAGAGTTGGCCTCTATTGTGTTTGCATTAAAAATTTGGCGACACCATTTGTTTGGTGAAAAATGCCACATATTTACCGATCATAAGAGTTTGAAGTATCTAATGTCGCAAAAAGATCTGAATTTGAGACAGCGTAGATGGCTCGAACTGTTAAAAGATTATGAGTTAGTCATTGATTACCATCCGGGGAAAGCAAATGTAGTTGCAGATGCTTTGAGTAGAAAATCTTTGTTTGCTTTGCGAGCGATGAATATGTGATTGACTTTGTCTGATGCTGGCTCGATCTTAGCTGAGTTAAAAGCTAAACCTATGTTTCTACAGCAAATCTGTGAAAGTCAGAAATGTGATAAGGGATTGCAAGCTAAACGAGTACAATGTGAGTTAACATCCAATTCAGAATTTCAGATCGTACCCAATGATTGTTTGTTGTTTCGAGGTAGAGTTTGTGTACCGAATAATCTAGAGCTTATACATAAAATTTTGCATGAAGCTCACAGTGGTAGCTTGTCTGTTCATCCGGAGAGTAATAAAATGTACAGTGATTTGAGATAGATGTACTGGTGGTAAGGTATGAAACGCGACATTTCTTACTTTGTGTCCAGATGTTTGATTTGTCAACAAGTTAAAGCTGAAAATCAGGTGCCTTCAGGACTGTTACAGATAGTGATGATACCAAAGTGGAAATGGGATAGAGTTACGATGAATTTCGTACCGGGGTTACCCCTATCTCCGAAAAAGAAAGATGTTATCTAGGTTGTTGTTGATCATTTAACGAAGTTTGCACATTTTATTCCGGTATGTACAGACTTTTCACTTGACAGATTAGCTATGTTGTATATTTCTGAGATAATCAAATTACACGGAGTTCCAGTCTCCATTATTTTGGATAGAGACCCGCGGTTTACATCACGATTTTGGAAGAAGTTACAAGAGGCTTTAGGTACGCTGTTGCATTTTAGCACTGCTTTTCACCCTCAAACCGATGGTCAGTCTAAGAGAGTGATTCAGATTCTCGAAGATATGCTTCGTTGTTGTGTTTTAAAGTTCAAAGGTAATTGGGAAAAATATTTACCATTGGTTGAATTCGCATATGATAATAGTTTTCAGTCAAGCATAAAAATGGCACCGTATGAAGCTTTATATGGTCGTAAATGCCGAACTCCATTATACTGGTGTAACACCCGTTACCCGTATTCGATGCCAGAACAGGGTATGAGGCATTACCAAACTTAAACACAAGCATTCATATTATCCCTATTACGGGCCTACGAGGCCCAAAACATACATTAGGGGTGGTTCAGGACTAAACCGAGAACTTTAAAAACTTCTGGGAAAACTTAGAAAATTTTCATCAAAAAGGTCCACACGCCCGTGTGGGTGAAGGGACACGCCCGTGTGGCATATCACACGCCCGTGGTTCAAGCCGTGTCCAAAATAGGGGACATTCTGTTTATGACATCATCAACCAAATAAGGTCACACGGCCAAGGCACACGCCCGTGTCCTTAGGCCGTGTGGCGAGTGAAATTCCAAAAATTAAGTGCAGACTTCACACGGCCTGGGCACATGCCCATGTCCTATGGCCGTGTCTCTCACACGGTCGAGACACACGGCCGTGTCTCGTGCCCGTTCGTTTACTACTAGGCATTCTGTTTTGCATTAATTAGGGTGCAGGGGACACACGGCCATAACACACGCCTATGGGGCAAGCCGTGTGTTACACACAGCCTAGGCACACGCTCATGTGTCTACCCGTGTGGACAAAATAAGGCTATTTACCAAGCCTTTATGCCACTCAAACTTGCACCAACCTACACAACATCAAAACCACACCAATCCAAATATATATATGACTTCAAGGCACTTAACATGGCATAACTAAGTGCTTTACCATCATCAAACATCTATAATCACACGCAACACATCATCATTTAATCATCAATAACCATAGGCCATATCATAATGGCATTGGAACATGCATGCATATATGAATAGGTTTACAACCAAAAAATCATTATGAGCCACATCTCATGGCCATACACAAAATGAATCAAATATCATCATAAGCCAACACATTTGGCTAAACCAATATGACATATAACAAAAAGACCAAGTCCCTATACATGCCATAAACTTAAAGTACTTGAATTCATTTATACCCAAAATGATAACTTGATAGTATGATAATATCTCCAGCGATCTCCAACCTGAGCTAGCTTAATAACCCTATAAGACATGGGAAAGGAAGGGGAGTAAGCTACAGAGCTTAGTAAGTTCGTATGCAAATAATAAGCATCAATAGACATATATTTTTCATATAACTAACATAACATAACACAACATAAATGTCATTAAATCTTCACAGGCATAACTTACTCAATCACAATGCTTACCCCCTTCAATTTATAAGCCTAATTTAATATATCTTAACATTTGCCAAACATTCGTAATATCTCTAATATAACATACCATAATAATTATTATCAAATCATTTCAAACCTCTTAGTAACATGTACATTAATTATGCGTATTCATATTTTCAAGCCCAAAGCTTAACATCTTTCAATGATTTAACTCTTAACTTCTCATACTTCCATAACCATTTTAATAGGCAATTGTGTCATTATTTCCCTTTCCTCATAACCGATAAATCACAATTCAAGCGAAAAACATTTACTATCTCACCGATCGATTTGGCCTCAAAGCCTTACACATATTCGTCAACCGAATCTACCATGAATTTACACATCATAAACATAAACACTTAATCACAAGATTTCATAAATATTTTTAATAGACATTAATGCCAATCTTTTCTTCAATTCATAATCATTGAGTCACAATCAAGGCAAATAAAACATTTCATATCTCAATTCCATTTGGCCTAAAAGCCCTTTTTCGTAAGTATCAATCAACTTTACCATGTATTTATTCATCATACACATAAACCAATGATCACATGGTTAACTTAAAGTCACTTTCATAGTGATCATGAATTCATAATATCATGAAGTCAATGCTTATAAACTTTACGTACATACCTGTACCAACTCGTAACATAATCATTTACTTTCTCATCTTTGGCATAATCTTTGAATTTCCCGTTGAACCACTTGGAATACTAAAGGATACTCGGGAATCACATACACATAAAATCATGCTATTGCCATATCCCAGATATGGTCTTACATGGGATCACATATCGATGCCTATAGCCCAGCTATGGTCTTACACGATTCTCATATCGATGCCATATCCCAGATATGGTCTTATACGAAGTCTCATCTCAAAGCCATGTCCCAGACATGGTCTTACATGAAATCACATGCCGATGCCATATCCCAGATATGGTCTTATATAGGATCTCAATAACCCTAATGTCATGACATTTGTATCCTAACTATTCCTAAGGTTCAACCGGGATTTCGAGGTATCAAATCTTCGTCGAATCGTCATCGAGTCAACATTAATCAAATCCATAAAGACAATTACATAATTCATTCAATATTAAAGCATTAAATACCTAATAATGAAATGTTGCATTATTTACACACGAACTTACCTCGAATGCGATAACAGCGAAAAGGACCTAACCGTTAATTACTCATTTTTCCCTCGTTCTAGGTCCGAACTTCATTTTTCTTGATCTAAAATATCACATTTAACTTATTTAATCATTATACTAATCAATTCAGTCCAAAATCATATTTGGAAAAATTACATTTTTGCCCCTAAACTTTGTCATATTTACACTTTTGCCCCTAAGCTCGTAAAATGATTTTCATTCAATTTCTTCATTCTTTAAGACAGCCGAACCATTTTCATGCTTATAGCAGCCCACAATTTCCATTAAAATGCACTTTTACTACATATTTTATAACTTTTACAAATTAGTCCTTTTAAGCATTTTCACCGAAAATCACTTAGTAAAAATCATTTCTCTAACCATAAACATGCATTTTCTACCATTAAACATAAAAATACACACATATTCATCATGGGTCAAAACCCTAGACTTTAACCATATCTCAAATTAGTGGTAGAAATAGATAGATCTTGTTACGAGGATTTCAAAAACGTAAAAATCATTAAAAACGGGGCTAGAACGGACTTACAATTGAGCTTGGAAGCTTGGAAAACCCTAGCCATGGTTTCTTCATGTGAAATTCGGCCAAGGAAAAAGATGGAAAAGAAATTTTGGCTTTTATTTTGTTTATTAAGTCATTTAATTACTAAATGACCAAAATGCCCCTAGCTTAAAAACATTCTATTTCATCTATTTCATGTCCATTTTTGTCCAAAAAATAATTAATTGGTATAATTACCATTTAAGGACATCCAATTTAAAATTTCATAACAATTGGACACCTCTAACATGTAGATCTCAAATTTTGCACTTTTTACAATTTAGTCCTTTTGACTAAATTGAGTTCCCAAACGACGAGATTTTCGAACAAAATTTTCAAGAAATCATCCTGTGAAATTGTAGACCGTAAAAATATAATAAAAATAAATTTTCTTACATCAGATTTGTGGTCCTGAAACCACAGTTCCGACTAGGCCCAAAATCGGGCTGTTATAACTGGACCGAACTTAGTGAGAAAAAGATACACGGGGTTGATTTGCTCAGAGAGACTGAAGAGAAAGTGAAAGTGATTAGTGACAGTTTGAAAGCCACTTCAGATCGACAGAAATCGTATGCAGATTTGAAACGTAAATATATTAAATTTCACATCGGCGACAGAGTGTTTCTGAAAGTATCACCGTGGAAGAGGATTATTCGATTTGGTCGCAAATGGAAATTGAGTCCGCGATTTATCGGACCATATGAGATTATCTAGAGAATACGACCAGTGGCATATCGACTTGAATTACTGTTAGAGTTAGAAAAGATTCATAATGTGTTTCATGTATCTATGTTACGATGGTACCGATCAGACCCTTCGCATATAATTTCTCTAACAGAGGTTAAGATTCATCCCGACATGTTGTATAACGAAGAACCGATCAAAATTATGGCACAAGAGATTAAAGAGTTAAGAAAAGCTTTAGTGAAGGTTCTTTGGAAACGTCATGGGATTGAAAAGGCTATTTGAGAACCCGAGGAAACTATGAGCAAACAATACCCTAATCTATTTTTTGGAAAGATTTTCGGGGACGAAAATTCCTAAGGGGGAGAGTTGTAACAGCCCGTTTTTAGTGAAATCAGAATAGTGGTTTCAGGAACACAAATCTGAGGTCAAAAAATTTATTTTAATATTATTTTGTGATCTACAGCATGATAATATTATAGTATAAAAATTTTGTTGAGAAATTTGTGAAAAAGGACTAAGTCGTGTAAAGTGCAAAAGTTGTGTTCTATTAGCTAAAGGTGTTAAATAGCTATAGAACTTTTAAAGGTGATAGTGGATGTGCATAGCTTGGTAATTAGACCATTAAAGGTGATAGTGGACGTGCATAGTGTAACATCCCGATTTAAGGCCTAGTCGGAATAGTGGTGCGAGACCACAAGTCCGAGGCTTATGAATGAGTTTTTGAGGTTTATGCTATGTATGCATGCTAGTGTGAAAGGTTCATGAAGCAATTTTGTGAAATTGCGGTTGAATTGTCCAAAAGGACTAAATTGCAAAAGTTGCAAAATGTGAGATTCTAGAAGCTATTGGTGTGAAATAGCTTTAGAATATTAATTAGATGTCTTTAAATAGCAATTTTCCCAATTTCTAATTTTTGGACAAATTTGGGCATGGATGAGTTAAAATAGAAAGTTTATCAAAAAAGGGCATTTTAGTCATTTAGCAATTAAGTGATTAAAATAGGAGAAAAGATGACAAAATTCATTCATCTTCTTCTCTAAGGCTGCCGAAAATTTGAGAGAGCCATCGTTAGGGTTCTTCAAAAATTTCAAGCTTGCTAGTAAGTGCATCTAACCTCGTTTTTGATATTCTTTGTATTTTTGAAGTCCTTGTTGCATAAGTAAGCTATTTCTAGCTATTTGATGAGCTATGATGGATGTTCAAAAATGTGGCCATGTATGACATGCATGTATTTTGAAGTTTTATGGAAGATTATGAAAGCTTGATGTAGTAGAAACATCTTTTGCTAAATGAGTTTCCATAGAAAATGCATGTAGGGACTAGTTTGTAAAAATCTTGAGTTTGGTCATACATGTGTGATGTAGTGAGAATTGAGGATTGCTTTAGTTGAGTAAGTGATTCGGATAAGCATGAAAGGCTAGAAATTTGAATAAAAATCACTTTACGAGCCTTGGGGCAATAGTGTAATTATGAGAAAGATTAGGGGCAAAATAGTAATTTTGCTAAAGTATGAGATGTGAGTCAATTTAGTCAATGTATGTATTGAATAAGATGATTTATTCATTATAGATCAAGAAAGACAAATCTCGGATCGAAACCGAGGCAAGAGCAAAGTGGTGGACTAAATTGCACGTTTCTATACTTTTGAGTATCGAGGTAAGTCTATGCATAAACAATGCATTCATACTTACAATTTGTTAATGCTAGCTAGTGTATAGCATGGTTGAGAATGATTGAGAACCTATGTGGTTCAAGTGAAATGAATGGATGAATGATTAAGTAAGTAGATTTGTGAATGTGTAGTAATAATGCTAAATGGTGGGCTAAGTGCGATACCATCCTAATGCATATTGACGATGAGCTGGCTATGTGCGATGCTATCGTTAGGTATATTATCTAGTGGGCTATGTGCGAAATCACTATGAATACCTTGTTGGTAGGCTAAGTGCGATACTACCTTATTAATTGATTATGGTGGGCTAAGTGCAAAACCACCGAGAGATTAACTGTGTGGATTAGCTGTGTGGATTAGCTATGTGGATGTATTATCGAGAAATAATGATGTTTTGTATATTGTGTAATGTGATATTGAATGCAGGGGTGCATGTTAATGGTTATGAGTAAGTGACTCATGATGTGTTGGAAATGTTGTAAGGGATAGAAAGAGTAAGCATAGTTGTACATTATATGTTAGTATAATGCTAATTGTTGTTTAGCTTATACTATGTTGATTAATTGTTTATGTGTAAACTTACTAAGCTCAAAGCTTACTCCCTTTCTTTTCCCTTGTCTTATAGAGCAAAAGTATTGAATCGAGATACGAGGATCAATTGGAAGATCGCCCACACTATCAGCACACTCTGGTATATGAGACTCAATGTTTTGTATATGGCATGTATAGAGGCTAGACAAGTTAGTGAATTTTGTTGTATATGGCTTTGATGTGTTGGCCTTTAGATCGATAATCTATTTTGTATAATGCCATAGTTGTTGGGACTTTATTATATGAAAAGATGTAGTTATCTAAGTGAGATTGTAAGATTTTGAGTTGATTATGGATGTGTTGAATGAGTGCATGATTGTGTATGCTAGAAGGGTGAAAAGAACTTGGAAAATAGCTTTGTTCTTTTCCATGTGGGTAGACACACGGGCGTGTGTCTAGGCCATGTGTGACACACGGTCAGCCCATGGGCGTGTGACTTGGCCGTGTGTCCCCTGCATGTTAGTAGTTTAAGTCAGAATAGACCACGGACTAGTCACACGGGCGTGTGCCTAGAACGTGTGTGTTAATCAGTGTTGGCCACGGGCTAGCCACACGGGCGTGTGTCTAGACTCTAGGCCGTGTTAAGGTAGTCAGTGTGCACCACGGGCGGAGGGCACGGGCGTGTTCCCTAACCGTGGGGCATTGGCAGAATGCTTGAGTTTTCATGCACGGGTAGTCACCATGGGCGTGTATGACATCCACGGGCGTGCCAAATCTTACACGGGCGTGTGAGCCCTGTATAGATGGAAAAATTTTAAGATCGTAAGAGTTTTCGATATGGTATCGAGAGCCCTCGTGTGTTTGAGAGAGGCCTCATAAGCTGGGATTGAGGTTGTTGTGATGGCCAAAGAGAGTGGTCATGTTGTGCCTAAGTGGCGATCTTGAGGATTTTATTACGGTAATGCCTCGTGCCCGGTTCCGGCGTTGAATACGCGTAAGGGGTGTTACATTTAGTGGTATAAGAGCTATGATTTAGTCGGTTCTAGGACTACCGTAGCGGGTGTAAGAGTCTAGCTATAGATGCCATAAGTGTACAATGATAGTGTGGTGGCTTCTGATGATTTTAAATCTTGTTTTATATAGAATATGGATTCCGATCCATTGACTACTGATGAAGCAGCTAGTAATGTGCCGGCTCCTGCGCAAGGAACCATGCCTGTTCAAAGTGGACCTGAGGCTAGGGGTTAAGAGGAGGAGGCACGGGAAGTCTTTCTCCAGATGATGAGCAATTGGTACTTGGATTACGTTCGAGTGAACCCTAATGCTCAACCTCCTCCTCCTCATCCTCCTATACCTCAGCCAATTCCTATGGCTCCTCAAGGTATTGATGTAGTGAGGATATCGAAACCCCCGGTAGATAAGATTAGAAAACACGGGGCTGAGGAGTTTAGAGCTAAGGTTGATGATGACCCTGAGAGGGTAGATTTCTAGTTAGAGAACTCGATGAGAGTGTTTGAGGAACTCTTTTGTACTCCTGAAGAGAGCTTGAAGTGTGTCGTGTCCTTGCTGAGGTACTCGGCATACCATTGGTGGAAGACGTTGACGTCAGTAGTCCCGAGAGAGCGGGTGACGTGGGACTTCTTTCTGGAAGAGTTCTGGAAGAAGTATATAAGCCAACGATTTACTGATTGGAAAAGGAAGGAATTCCTTGAGTTGAAGCAAGGAAGAATGTCAGTAGCGGAATATGAGCGTGAGTTTGTTAGGCTTAGGAAATACGCTCAAGAATGTGTGTCATCAGAGACCATATTGTGTAAGAGGTTCGAAGACGGACTGAATGAGGACATCAAACTCCTAGTGGGTATTTTGGAGTTGAAAGAATTTGTGGTGTTGGTTGAAAGGGCAAGTAAGGCCGAAGAGTTGAGTACAGAAAAGAAAAGGGCTGTGAGTGAAGCCCGAGATGCTAGAAAGAGGCCGATAGGCAAGTCGTATCAAGCCCAGTCGAAAAGGTCCAAGGAAGTGAGTCCTAGGATGACAGCACCAGTGGGTTATTCGCATCGAGACTTGGGCAATACTCGTTCAGGTTCGAGAGTCCAAGCTACTTCGATGGAAATTGTGGGCAATCCAAAGAACAAATCGGAGTGTCCAAGTTGTGGTAGATATCACACCGGAGAGTGTTGGGGTAACAGTCGAAACTGTTATAAGTGTGGTTCCCCCGACCATTTTATCCAAAATTGCCCTGAGAGGGATGATAAGGAAGAGAAGCTAGAGATGAGATCCAATGATGTGTCTGCAAGGGGTAGACCACCAAGGAACCCAAGAGGCGGGAATAGTGGTAGAGGTGCATCTAGAGACTCTACTGTGAGACCGGAGGGTCGGGCACCTGCAAGGACGTCTGCCATTCGCGCTCGTGAAGAGGCATCCTCCCCTGATGTGATAACGAGTACTTTTTCTCTCTTTGACACCCTTTTTATTGCTTTAATAGATCCAGGGTCTACTCATTCTTATATTTGCATGAAATTGGTATCTAGTTTGAGTATGATTGTTGAGTCTACGGACTTTGTGGTTAAGGTGTCAAACCCGTTAGGTAAGCATGTGTTAGTGGACAAGGTGTGTAAGAATTGTCCTTTGATGATTGAGAGTCATTGCTTTCCGACAAACCTAATGTTGTTGCTATTTGATGAGTATGATTTAATCCTAGGCATGGATTGGTTGACTACCCATAGTGTCTTAGTGAACTGTGGTAGTAAGTTTATTATTTTAAAATGTGAGAGTGGAGATGTGGTTCAGGTTGAATCAGGTGGATCGGATAGTCTACCAGTGATGATTTCTTCCCTTGTGGCTGAGAAATGTTTGAGAAAAGGGTGTGAGTCCTATCTTGCTTTTGTTTTGAATACTTAAGAGGTTGGAGTAAAGTTTGAAACAGTGCCAGTGGTATGTGAGTATCCAGATGTATTCCCGGAAGAGTTACCCGGATTACCTCCAGTGAGAGAGGTTGAGTTTGGGATTGAGTTAGTTCCGAGAACGGCACCTATTTCGATTGATCCGTATAGGATGGCACCTTTAGAGTTGAAGGTACTGAAGGTTCAGTTGCAAGAGTTGACAGATAAGGGTTTTCCAAGACCGAGCTACTCATATTGGGGTGCTCCGGTATTCTTTGTGAAGAAGAAACATGGGTCTATGAGGTTGTGTATAGACTATAGACAGCTTAACAAAGTGACGGTTAAGAATAAGTATCCTTTACCGAGGATTGATGATCTTTTGATCAACCAGGGAGCCTGCAGATGTTCTCCAAGATAGACTCGAGGTCCGGTTATTATCGATTGAGAGTGAAAGAGCGGGATGTGTTGAAAACGCATTCCTGGACAAGGTATGGCCATTATGAGTTTTTGGTTATGCCGTTTGGTTTGACGAATGCACCGACGATTTTTATGGATCTGATGAACCGTGTTTTCGGACCATATGTGGACAAGTTTGTAGTTGTCTTCATTGATTTACATATTGATCTATTCTCGGGATGAGAACGATCATGAAGAACATTTAAGAATTGTCTTGCAAACTTTAAGAGATAAGCAGTTGTACGCTAAGTTTAGCAAGAGTGAGTTTTGGCTCCGAGAGGTCGGATTCCTAGGACACATTGTGTCGGGTGATGGTGTTAGAGTTGACCCGAGTAAGATATCGGCGGTTGTGAATTGGAAACCGCCGAGGAACGTGTCAGAAATCAAAAGTTTCTTGGGATTAGCAGGATATTATAGACGTTTCGTAAAAGGGTTCTCTGTGATTGCTACCCCGATGATGAAACTTTTGCACAAATATGTCAAGTTTGAATGGACTGAGACATGTCAACAGAGTTTCGAGAGACTGAAAACAAATTTGACTGAGACGCCGGTTTTGGTTCAACCAGAATCGAGGAAAGAGTTCGTGGTTTACAGTGACGCATCGTTTAATGGTCTCGGCTACGTGTTGATGTAAGAGGGTAAGGTAGTCGCTTACGCCTCGAGACAATTGAAACTGCACGAGAAGAATTATCCGACTCATGATTTGGAGTTGGCTGCGATTTTTTTCGCGTTAAAGATTTGGCGACATTACTTATATGGTGAGAAGTGCCGAATCTTTACGGATCACAAGAGTTTGAGATATTTGATGGATCAAAAGGATCTAAATTTGCGACAGAGACAGTGGCTTGAGTTATTGAAAGACTATGAGTTAGTCATTGATTACCACCCGGGAAAAGTGAATGTGGTTGCGGATGCCCTGAGTAGGAAATCCTTGTATGCTCTAAGAGTTATGAGGACGAGTTTGGCATTGCCTGATGATGGTGCTATTCTGGCAGAGTTGAGAGCTAAGCCACTATTTGTTCAATAGATATGTGAAGCTCAGAGAAATGACAGTGAGATGTCAGCTAAGAGAGATAAGTGTGAATCAGAAAGTGATTCCGATTTTCGAGTGGGCTCGAATGGTTGTTTCCTGTACCGTGACAGAATTTGTGTACCAAGAGATGAGGAGTTAATCGAAAGGTTTTGCATGAGGCCCACAGTGGATGTTTGTCAGTACATCCGGGCAGTACGAAAATGTATAATGACTTGAAGAAGTCTTATTGGTGGTCCGGTATGAAAAGAGATATTTCAGAGTTCGTGACAAAGTGTCTGATTTGTCAACAAGTGAAAGCTGAGCATCAAGTGCCTTCGGGATTGCTTCAGCCAGTGTTGGTACCCGAATGGAAGTGGGATCGGGTTACCATGAATTTTGTGACGGGGTTACCGATGACTCCGAAAAAGAGAGATGTTGTGTGGGTTTTTATGGATAGACTAACGAAGTCGGCTCACTTTATTCCAGTACGTGTTGATTATTCACTTGATAAGTTAGCTGAGTTGTATGTTGCAGAGATAGTGAGGTTACATGGTGTACCTGTGTCTATAATATCGGATAGGGATCCGAGGTTCACTTCGAGGTTTTGGAAGAGGTTGCAAGAGGCTTTGGGAACAAGTTGAATTTCAGTACTGCGTTCCATCCGCAAACCGATGGTCAGTCTGAAAGAGTGATTCAAGTTCTCGAAGATATGCTTCGATGCTGTGTGTTAGAATTCGAGGGTAGTTGGGAGAGATATCTACCTTTAGTCAAATTTGCTTACAACAACTGTTATCGGTCAAGTATACGGATGGCTCCGTATGAGGCCTTGTATGGTTGTAAGTGTCGGACTCCTTTGTATTGGATCGAGCTTAGTGAGAAACAGATCCATGGAGTCGATCTTGTAAAAGAGACCGAGGAGAAAGTGAAAATAATTCGTAATAGTCTGAAAGTTGCTTCGGACCGACAGAAGTCATACATGGATCTGAAAAGAAAAGAAATTGAGTTTGAAGTGGGCGACAAAGTGTTTTTGAAAGTGTCCCCATGGAAGAAGATTATGAGAAATGGACAAAAAGGAAAATTGAGTCCAAGATTCATAGAGCCGTATGAAATTACAGATAGAGTTGGGCCAGTAGCATACCGGTTGGCTTTGCCGGTAAAGTTGGAAAAGATTCATAATGTGTTCCATGTGTCGACGTTGCAACGGTATCACTCCGATCCTTCACATGTGATTCCTTCGACAGAAATAGAGATAAGACCGGATATGTCTTATGATGAAGAGCCGATTAAGATCTTGGCTCGAGAAGTGAAGCAGTTGAGAAATAAGAGCATACCACTAGTGAAAGTGTTATGGCAGAAACATGGTGTGGAAGAGGCTACGTGGGAAACGGAAGAAGCTATGAGAGAGCAACATCCAAACCTCTTTACTGGTAAGATTTTCGAGGGCGAAAATCTCTAAAGGGGGGAGAGTTGTAACATCCCGATTTAGGGCCTAGTCGAAATAGTGGTGTAAGACCACAAATCTGAGGCTTATGAATGAGTTTTTGAGGTTTATGCTATGTATGCATGCTAGTGTGAAAGTTTCATGAAGCAATTTTGTGAAATTGCGGTTGAATTGTCCAAAAGGACTAAATTACAAAAGTTGCAAAATGTGAGATTCTAGAAGCTATTTGTGTGAAATAGCTTTAGAATATTAATTAGAGGTCCTTAAATAGCAATTTTCCTAATTTCTAATTTTTGGACAAATTTGGGCATGGATGAGTTAAAATATAAAGTTTATCAAAAAGGGCATTTTAGTCATTTAGCAATTAAGTGATTAAAATAGGAGAAAAGATGACAAAATTCATTCATCTTCTTCTCCAAGGCTGCCGAAAATTTGAGAGAGCCATTGTTAGGGTTCTTCAAAAATTTCAAGCTTGCTAGTAAGTGCATCTAGCCTCGTTTTTTATATTCTTTGTATTTTTGAAGTCTTTGTTGCATGAGTAAGATATTTCTAGCTATTTGATGAGCTATGATGGATGTTCAAAAATGTGGCCATGTATGACATGCATGTATTTTGATGTTTTATGGAAGATTATGAAAGCTTGATGTAGTAGAAACATCTTTTGCTAAATGAGTTTCCATAGAAAATGCATGTAGGGACTAGTTTGTAAAAATCTTGAGTTTGGTCATACATGTGTGATGTAGTGAGAATTGATGATTGCTTTAGTTGAGTAAGTGATTCGGCTAAGCATGAAAGGCTAGAAATTTGAATAAAAATCACTTTACGAGCCTTGGGGCAATAGTGTAATTATGAGAAAGATTAGGGGCAAAATAGTAATTTTGCTGTATT
The DNA here is from genome assembly GCA_025698515.1 of Gossypium sturtianum. NCBI lineage: Eukaryota > Viridiplantae > Streptophyta > Magnoliopsida > Malvales > Malvaceae > Gossypium > Gossypium sturtianum. Next base: position 112,443,615 of record CM046952.1, read on the forward strand.
GAATAAGCTGATTTATTCATTATAGATCAAGAAAGACAAAGCCCAGATCGAAACCGAGGCAAGAGCAAAGTGGTGGACTAAATTGCACGTTTCTATACTTTTGAGTATCGAGGTAAGTCTATGCATAAACAATGCATTCATACTTACAATTTGTTAATGCTAGCTAGTGTATAGCATGGTTGAGAATGATTGAGAACCTATGCGGTTCAAGTGAAATGAATGGATGAATGATTAAGTAAGTAGATTTGTGAATGTGTAGTAATAATGCTAAATGGTGGGCTAAGTGCGATACCATCCTAATGCATATTGACGATGAGCTGGCTATGTGTGATGCTATCGTTAAGTATATTATCTAGTGGGCTATGTGCGAAACCACTATGAATACCTTGTTGGTAGGCTAAGTGCGATACTACCTTATTAATTGATTATGGTGGGCTAAGTGCGAAACCACCGAGAGATTAACTGTGTGGATTAGCTGTGTGGATGTATTATCTAGAAATAATGATGTGTTGTATATTGTGTAATATGATATTGAATGCAGGGGTGCATGTCAATGGTTATGAGTAAGTGACTCATGATGTGTTGGAAATGTGGTAAGGGATAGAAAGAGTAAGCATAGTTGTACATTATATGTTAGTATAATGCTAATTGTTGTTTAGCTTATACTATGTTGATTAATTGTTTATGTGTAAACTTACTAAGCTCAAAGCTTACTCCCTTTCTTTTCCCTTGTCTTATAGAGCAAAAGTGTTGAATCGAGATACGAGGATCAATTGGAAGATCGCCCACACTATCAAACACACTCACGTACACGAGACTCAATGTTTTGTATATGGCATGTATAGGGGCTAGACAAGTTAGTGAATTTTGTTGTATATGGCTTTGATGTGTTGGCCTTTAGATGGATAATCTATTTTGTATAATGCCATAGTTGTTGGCACTTTATTATATGAAAAGATGTAGTTATCTAAGTGAGATTGTAAGATTTTGAGTTGATTATGGATGTGTTGAATGAGTGCATGATTGTGTATGCTAGAAGGGTGAAAAGAACTTGGCAAATAGCTTTGTTCTTGTCCATGTGGGTAGACACACGGGCGTGTGTCTAGGCCATGTGTGACACACGGTCAGCCCATGGGCGTGTGACTTGGCCGTGTGTCCCCTGCATGTTAGTAGTTTAAGTCAGAATAGACCACGGACTAGTCACACGGGCGTGTGCCTAGAACGTGCGTGTTAATCAGTGTTGGCCACGGGCTAGCCATACGGGCGTGTGTCTGAGACTCTAGGCCGTGTTAAGGTAGTCGGTGTGCACCACGGCGGAGGCACGGCGTGTTCCTAACCATGGGGCATTGGCAGAATGCTTGAGTTTTCATGCACGGGTAGTCACTATGGGCGTGTGTGACATCCACGGGCGTGCCAAATCTTACACGGGCGTGTGAGCCCTGTATAGATGGAAAAATTTTAAGATCGTAAGAGTGTTCGATATGGTATCGAGAGCCCTCGTGTGTTTGAGAGAGGCCTCATAAGCTGGGATTGAGGTTGTTGTGATGGCCAAAGAGAGTGGTCATGTTGTGCCTAAGTGGCGATCTTGAGGATTTTATTACGGTAATGCCTCGTGCCCGGTTCCGACGTTGAATACGCGTAAGGGGTGTTACACATAGCTTGGTAATTATGAAATTTTTAAAGTTAGGTAAGGGTAAAATTGCAAATTAGTAATTAAATATAAAAATAAAATAAAAGAGAAAACTGTCATCTTTTTCATACATGCATGAACCAAAAATTTCAGCAAAGAAACACCATTGGAGAGCTTGAAAATTTTGCAAAAAAAATCTCTTGCATGTAAGTGAAATCTTGTCCCGTTTTTGATAATTTTTATGTTTTCGATATCGTTGTAGCTTAATCTAGCTAACCTGGGGACTAATTTGCAAAATGGTTGAAGGTCTAGGGTTTTACCATGAGAGAATTTTAGTTTTTTGTGAAGTTTAATGGAAGAAAATGAATCTTTGTTGTGAGTTAAACAAATTTTGTTAAGTAATTTTTAAGGAAATTGTTAATTAGGGATTAAATTGAAAAATCTAAAAATTGTGTGGTAAATGTTTAAAATTGTGAAATTATGGGCTTCTATAAGCATGTATAGAATTCAGCTAGGCTTGGGTGTGGATGAAATTGCATTAATTTCATTTTACGAGCCTAGGGACTAAATTGTAAAGAAATCAAAAGTATTGAGGCAAAATGGTATTTTAGCCAAAACATGATTTTTGGATTGAATTGAATAGATAGAGGTTTAAATTAGTTAAATTTGATTATATAGATCAAGAAAAGCAATGTAGGGATTTAGATCGGGGAAAGAAAAAAGTATTGGATTAAACGATCGTTTTTCTTCGTACGAGTTTCAGATAAGTTCGTATGTTTAATAAACATTAAATTATATTTGATTTAAATGCTTTATTATTATATTCTTGATGATACGACTCGACGGAAATGTTCGACAAAGTTTCAGCGACTTATGGATCCCAGTTGAACCTTAGGAATAGGTAGGATACAAATGACATGTCATTAGGGGTTACCGTGTTTTGGGTGCTGGTCTCGTACGTCCTACCGATGGCTGAGTTTTCGACATGTGTTGCGGTTACTTTACAGCTTGTGTGAGCAGCACCGTTGTGCTACCTCTTGACTGGCAGCTTGTGTGAGCAGACCCAGTTATGGCTTGAGAGAGAGCATTGATATGAGATATGATATCGTAGTGGTTTCGACCACATGTTGGCACATAGTGTGCGAGATACCCGCGTATCCGATATTATTCCAAGTGGTTCAACGGGCACAGTGTTGTTACGAGGATTATACGAGTTCGATACGAACTAGTACAGGTATTTATGTGAAATACGGGAAGTGGTATATATTTGACATATGAATTCATGGCTAACATGGTTGATGATTATGTGTTAGGCTTTTGGGCCAAATTAAGTTGTATTATGCCTAAATTTTCCATACCTAAATTGTGGTTGAATAGTGAGTTGTATTTTTAGTTATACGAACTTACTAAGCTTAATTGCTTACTCTGTTTTATTTTCCGTGTTTTATAGTGGTTCGGAAGCTCGTTCGGATTGGAAGTTTTTGAAGATTGCATCACACTATCAAACGCTTATTTTGGTACTTTTGGTTATATATTTTGGTTTTAATGGCATGTATAGGTCATTTTGACTAATGGTATCCTATATGTTTTGTCATGTTTTTAGCCATTTGATTTGGCTTGTATTTGGGTATATTTTTTTATGTATATATGTGTAAATGACCTTATCATATTGGTTGTATATGATGTTATAACATGTTATAAGCTTGATGTTGGTTGGTTTTGAATGCCTATTTATGTCATGATCATATGCAAATTGTTGTGTTTATATTGGTACCAATTTGGGTGAGAAATATGGCTTAGAAAATGGCCTATTTTTGCCACACGGGCTCGTGTCTCAGCCGTGTGTGACACACGGCCAGGTGACACGGCCGTGTGTCCCCAGTAACTTCTAAAGAAAACAAGTCAGTAGCCTCACATGGCCTAGCATACGGGCGTGTGGCTTGGCCGTGTTGCATAAGTCAGTATACCCTTCAGTTTTCACAAGGCCTAGCACACGGCCTGGCACACGGGTGTGTGAGGTCATTTCGAAGGGTACATGGCCTGGCACACGGGCGTGTGGTTTGGCTGTGTGACCCAAGTTAGTGAGTTACACGGGGATGGACACGGGCTGGGACACGACCATGTGTCCCTATTTCGAATGCCCACATGGCCTAAGACACGGGCGTGTCTCTTGGCCATGTGAGACACACGGCCTGGTCACACGGGCGTGTGTCCCTTGCACTTTGAAAAATTTCTATGTTTTTCGAGAAAAAAATTTAAGTACTCGGTTTAGTCCCAATTTGTTTTTAATGTCTATTTTGGGCCTTGAGGGCTCGTATTAGGGATTATATGATTGTTGTGATTAGTTTTTGATTTGAATGTGATATGAAAATGAAATGTTTGTTCGTTTGATTTGTAAGTCTGGTAATGCTCCGTAACCCTGATCCGGCATCGGATACAAGTTAGGGGTGTTACAGCATCAATATTGTTCTACTTTCACCACTTCAAAGTTCGAGATTAAAAAAAACTTTGTATTCCTGTCGCCACTAGCAAGCCATTCACTTCTAGACTTTTGAAACCACAACATTCCTTCTTGATTAAGGATGTTTTTTATTTCCAAATGGACCTCGACTTCCCTCTTTCGAAGATACATCAAGTCACACTATTCCAAATCCTTTTGAATCCTCTCTAATTATCTAATATATCTATGTTTTCAAACAAATATATTCCCAAAATCGAGTACCTTCCTCCTTCATGGCTGCATTGTCATAAATATCGGAGTTGTCGAACTGTACCTTTCTTCTAAGCTCCTCATTTTGTTTTAAGAGTTCTTGATGAAACATTTATTACTACTCGAACCTCACATTCTGTATGGCCATTTGCTCCTTCATCAATCTCATTTGCTCCTAAAGAGCGAGAAACTATTGCTGTGATGCTTCTTGACCAGAAAAGAATGGTAACCCCTGGCCAAAAGGAAAATTTAAGTCAAAAGAGTTCGAGACCCTTGTGTGGGCTGCATTACCCAAATTTTTCGGTCGGTCAGCAAACCAACCGGCAAACAAATCTACCTCAGTGGGTTGGCCACCTGCACTTGAAGCTCCAGGTTGTCCTGATGAAAAGTTGACGGGGAAATTTTCATCAAGGTGAGCTATTTTGGTTATTACAAACTGAAAGCAAATATAATGGTCAGAAGTCTATCCACATTCACCGCACCAAATTTTTGAGTATTTTGATGTGTTCTCATGAGGGGGAATTGGGTATTTATAAGAAACAATTACTGTTAATCGAAATGACGTCCTAGGTAGGCTCCATGCATGCTGACACATATATTGTCCAGACCTAACACGTGTTCGGTGGTCAACTCGCTTGACTTTGCATCCTTTACCTACGAACATCCAAGAACATGCGAACTTGGCTTGTGAGCCCTCCCTGTGAGCCCTTAATGTATCCACCTTGTAGGGCCCAGGCTTAGGTCGCAGGTCAACATTTCGAATTATATTCAGGTTTCAGTTTGGTAATGAGAAGTACCATAACAATTATAGCTATCTTTTTATTTTTTTCCCTTTAAATAAATCATTATTAAAAAAACAAGACTTCATATGTTTTTTAAATTCTAAATTTCCTAAGATTTGTGGCAAAATAAGTACAGAGATATATTATTTTTAAATTCTTAATACAATTAAAATTCATTAAGCAAGAAATTATGTAAATAAAAAATATTAATTTCAACCATTAAAATTTGAAATACGTATATGAAGAAAAGTTAAATTTCAATAATATTTATTAATTACAAATTATACTCAATAAAAAGCGTTAATTTTTTTTTTTGAAAAAAAACATGGCCTGTAATTTTATTTAAAAAAGAAAAAAAAAGAAAAATAACAAAGTAAAACAAAACCTAAACTAGAAACAATGACCTATTAAAAAACCCAATCCGTCCTAAAATCCTAAAGCCTAAACAAGCCCAAACCTTAAAAAACACCCATTTCAAACAAAACCCTAAAGAAACTACCCTACAACCAGTCTCCATTTCTAACGATCCCTTATCTTCTTCAACAATTTGTCTCTTCAAGCTCTGAAAGATAACCATCAACCATGTCGAAGTCTCGTCTGATCCAAGGTATCTCTGAAATAAACAATTTTACTCACTATCTTGGTTGCTCTTTTACTAAAGCAACTTTGGATCTGAAATACCTTTCCATTTCCCTGCCATTTTCTTCTCTTAAAAAACTGAAATACTCTTTCTTCAACCTCTCAAATATATTGTTTCCTTGTATTCAAATCTGTAAAGTTCCTTGGATTTTACCACAATCCCTTCAATTACCTCCTCTTCCACCTTGTCTGTCAACCTCAACGGCCCTAGTTACCGAACTGGAAAGGCTAGAAGCCAAATAAGTATTCACGAACTCAATTAAACCTTCATTTGCAAGTATATGAGCCACTTTGTTTGTTTGTCTCCCTGGATGCTCAAATCTACAAAAAAAAAAGTTGCTTAGCATCTGAAATATAAGGCCTGATTTCAGATCGATCATCTTTCTCACTTAGTATTTTTTTAATAATAGCTAACGCGTCACCTTCAACTTCAACTCTTAAAAAGCCTGACTCTACTCCGAATCTAATCACCTGGACGCGTACAAGTGCCTCTGCTGCAAACATCGTTGGTATGTGACCGTTATTTTAAGCTTTTACTTTTAAAACATGACTCAAAGAATTTCTAATAACGATTCCTATACATGACTTTTTATTTTGTTTATCAAATGCAGCATCAAAGTTGATTTTAACATTCGTGCCCTCTGGAGAATTCTAGTGTTCCTTTGCCACTATGTTGACAGATGCTTTCTTGTTAACTCCTTTTATCTCCCGCAAATATTCTATAATGAATTGCACCAAACTTGCCTTTGATTGTATCTTATTTTCATCAACCACTTTATTTATAGTCGTCCATAATCCCCAAATTGCACACACTATTATTTTAATTCAATGATTAAATTCTTTTTCGAATAAAACCTGCTTCCAGTCCTTATAATGTAATTAATCTTGCTCCAGGGTCCACCAGATACCCAATCTGTACCAAACATCAGCTGCAAATGAGTTGTCTCAAAAAACATGATCAGTGGTTTCAATACTGTTTAAGCATCTCGAACAGTTTGCTGCATTCCCTAGTCTGTGTTGATATAGATTAGAGAAAGTAGAAAGAAAATTATTTAGAGTTTTCCATACCTGGATTTTTGTTTTTGAAGGCAATTCAACCATTCATAGCTTTTTGTACATGGTTTTGTAATAATTTTGATTTTCTTGTAAATTTGTTGATCTATCGGTCTGTATTAAATTTTTGTAACTACTCCGCACTGTGTAAACCCTCGAAGCTTCTTCTCTCCATACCACTCTATCCACTTCTTACTCGAGAGGGAGAGGAATGCATAGAATCCTCTCAGCATCTTTGAGGTGAAAGGTACTTTTACTAGATCTTCCTTCTATTGATTTGAGCTTTGTTCAATTAAGTCTAAGACATAGACTAGATTTCGATCAATTTTTGAATGTTTTATTTTATATTCATCAGTGCCCGGAACCCACACCTCTTTCCAAATTCGTATCTGGTTTCTTGAACCAACTTGCCAACACATTCCTTTCTCAAGAAGTCCTTTAGCCGAGCATAAACCTTTTCAAGTATATAATGGTAAGTTCCCCAACCTTGCTTGCATGAAGTCTAAATTTTGATAGTATTTAGCTTAATTGACATTGCTAACAACGAATATGGGTAAGAAATTAAACGCCAACCTTGTTTTGCTAACAATGCCACATTAAACTTTGATAAACATCTAAATTCCATTCCTCCATCTTCTTTTAACTCCCCAAGCTTCCTTCAATCACACTAATGGATTCCATATTTATCATGTCATTTTTGCCACCAAAATCGACCCATAATGTTTTCCAATTCCGCACATATCAATTTCAGTAACAAAAAAACATGCCACAGAGTAAGTAGGAATTGCCTCTAATACTACTTTTATGAACACTTTCTTACCCCCAATTGATAAGAATCTTGTACTCCACCCTTTAACTTTGCTATTTATCCTATCTTTTAAGAGTTGGAAAGTTATTTTTTTATCCCTCTCTACCATGTTTGGAATTCCCAAATATTTCTCTAGATTTCTTGAGGTTCGGACTTCCAAAATGCTTGTTATTTGCTCCCTTGTTAGCTCCGAAACGTTTGAGCTAAAGTATGCTAGTGACTTATCAAAGTTTATGCATTGACTGGAACAAATTTCATATTCTCGTAAAATGGTTTTAAGTTTATGGGCTCCCCTTTCTATGGCATCCCAAAATAAAATGCAATCATCCGCGAAAAGAAGATGCGTAATAGTAGGGCCCTTACGACATACTTTTGCCCTTTTAATAGTACTTTCTCGTGCTACTAACCTCATCAATGATGACAAGCCTTCACTAAAAATTAAGAATAAATAGGGGCTTAAGGGATCACCTTGTCGCAACCCCCTCATTGGTTTGAAACGCTCGCCTATCTCACAATTCAAACATACCAAATAATTTACTAATGTTACACACCGCATAATTAAGGACACAAAGGCTTCTGCGAATCCCATCTTCTGCATAACTATTTTCTAAAAAATACCACTCCACCCTATCATACACCTTATTCATGTCCAGTTTTAGAGGTAAACTTCCATGTTGGCGCATTCTTTTCTATTTTAGAGAATGCATTAATTCATATGCTAATAGAACATTATTCGTAATTAGTCTACCTTGCACAAAAGCACTTTGGGCTTTATCGATACATACGTTCAATACTCTTTCGAGTCGATTAGCCACCATCTTTGATATAATCTTGTAAATTACTGTACATAGCCTGATAGGGCAAAAATTCTTGAGGTGGGTTGGACTTGCTACTTTAGGTATGAGAACAATATTTGTCAAATTAATCCCATCAACCTTACCTTCGTTATTTAAAATGTCGTGACAAAAATCTCCAATCTCTTGCCCAACAACATGCCAATACTTTTGGAAAAATAGTGCTGGGAATCCATCACACCCAGAAGCTTTGGTTGGTCCCATGCTTTTAAGAGCAAGAATAATTTCTTCCCTAGTAAATTCTTCGGTTAGGTCTTTGTTCATACTATTCAAAATGCATGCCTTAATTCCACATAATATGTACTCAGGATTACCGACTCCTCCTGAAGAAAATAAGTTTTCTAAATATCCCTTTGCCACCTCTGCCATTGCTCTTTTGTCCGTAGTTATTTGTCCCCGTTCATTCTCAAGCTCCTCTACATGATTTGCTCTTCTTCTTTGGGATACACAATTGTGAAAAAAAATTGTATTTTTATCTCCTTTTAACCATTTCATCCTTACTTTCTACTTCTAATACCTTTCTTCTTTCTCAATCTCCATATTTAAATGAATTTTGGCATCAATTAATTCTTCCAAGTTCTCATTCGTTGTAACAGCCCGATTTAGGGCCTAGTTGGAATAGTGGTTACGAGACCACAAATTCGAAGTAGAAATATGTGTTTTATGATTTTTATGAGGTTTATGACATGTTTGCATGCTTATGTGAAAATTTTATGAAGAAATTTTATTAATTAGTAATCAATTTATTTATTAGGACTAAATTGCAAAGATTGAAAAATATGATATTCTAGAAGATTCAAGTATGAAATAGCATTAGAAAAATTACTAGAGGCCCTTATTTAGAAATTAGACCATTATATGTCAAGATGGACAAAAATGGGCATGGGAAGGAAAAATCTCAAGAAAAGGCCTTAAGGGCAATTTAGTCTTTTAGTTAATAAGCTAATTAAAAAGGGAAAATAAGTCAAAAATGGATGTCCATCTTCTTCCTAAGTGCCGAAAATTACAAGGACTCCATAGCTAGGGTTTCTTCAACTTTCAAGCTTGATTGTAAGTACTTCTTAGGCCCGTTTTTAATGTTCTTCATATTTTTGAGATCTTTGTAGCTCGATTTAGCTATTTCTAGCAATATTTTGAGCTAGGGTTTATGTTTAAAAATTTACCCATGTATCACATGCATGTATTTTGATGTTTTATGGAAGAATATGAAAGTTTGAAGTATGGTAAACATCTTTTTCTAAGTGATTTCATGAAAAATGCATAAAAAGGACCAAATTGTAAATGTTATGAAAATGGTCATACATGAGTGAATTAGTGGAAATTGGGGGCTTTTGTAGTTATGAAAATGATTCAGCTAGGCTTAAAATACAAAGAAATTGAATGAAAATCATTTTAGGGGCCTAGGGGCAAAAGTGTAATTATGTGAAAGTTTAGGGGCAAAATCGTAATTATTATCAAAATATGATTCATGGGTTAATTTAGTTAATGTGAGTATTAAACAAGTGAAATTTCTATTATAGATCAAGAAACATGAAGCCCGGACCGAAACCGAGGTAAGAACAAGGTTGTGGACTAAATCGAATATCTATACACATTTTGAGTACCGAGGTAAGTTTGTGTGAAATTAAAGCTACATAATGTTTTTATATTTTAAATTTGCTTGATACTATGACAAATGAATATCATTTCTATGAAAATCGACTAATGAAGCCTTGATGAGAATATGATGAGAATATGTTAAGTTAAAGTCCCGGTTGAACATTTCGGAATAACAAGGATACCTATGTCACAACATGAGATAAGGAAGGTCCCGTTTAAGACCATGTCTGGGACATGACATCGGCACTGAATGTAGGTCCCGTATAAGACCATGTCTGGGACATGGCATCGACAACGAATAAGGAAGGTCCCGTATAAGACCATGTCTGGGACATGGCCTCGGCACCAGAGGAAGATCTCATGTAAGACCATGTCTGGGACATGGCATCGAGATCTATATATGATCTCGTATAAGACCATATCTGGGATATGGCATCAACATCGAGATATGAGATCCCGTGTAAGACCATATCTAGTATATGGCATCGGCATCAAGAGGTGATCCCATGTAAGACCATATTTGGGATATGGCATTGGCATCGTGATACATGTATGATGAGATTGAGTATCCTTCAATATTCTGAGTAGTTCAATGGGCAAAGAGCTAAGTTTATGTAAAGATGACAAAGAGCTAAGTCTATGTTTAAAGAGTATAAAAGTGCTAAAGTTATGTGATGAAGTGATACAGGTACCCATCAGTAATTTACGAGAAATGCATGCAATATGTGATATGTAAATTGGTAAGAGTATACATGAGTAAGTTATGTTGATGTATTTGAGAATTTGTCTATCATTCGATGAGATAAATGGATGCTATTATAAGTCTTAATGTTGCTATTTATTTCATGCAAACTTACTAAGCTATATGCTTACCCCTCTCTTTTCCCTTTTCCTTATAGCATCGCCAAGCTAGCTCGGGGATCGTAGAACGTCAGAGCTCGGATCACACTATCAACTATTCTTTTGGTATAGTAAAGTTGATTTATTTCGAGTATGGCATGTATAGGAACTTGGTCATTTTGTTATGTCATATTTGTAAGCCAAAGTGTTGGCTATTATCGTCAGTCATTCATTTTGTAAATGGCCATTGGAAATTGGCCAATACTTGTTAAGTTTTATTTATATATCCAATGATAATGATATTCATGAAGTGCAAGTTCATGCTATTGATCGAGTAAAAATGAAAAGTGTATGCATGATGAGTTAGTGATTCTTTGTAGTGTATTTTTGCTAGGTTATGTGTTGCTTGTGGTGGTATAAATGCCTTTGTTTTTCAGAGTGGCAATAGGCTTGGTGAATAGCCTTCTAATTTTCCATACAGACAGACACACGGGCGTGTGTCTAGGCCGTGTGTGACACACGGTCAGACCCATGAATGTGTTAATAGGTCGTGTGTCCCCTGCATCAAATTTGTGAAAATTCAATTCGTCACACGGGCCAGCACACGGGCGTGTGACTAGGCCGTGTGCCCATTAAGTGTTTGCTAACGTTATAAATAGAATACCAAGGTTTTCACACACGGGTGAGGACAAGGGCGTGTCTAGGTCGTGTGAGGGACACGGGCCATAGACACGGGCGTGTGCCAGGCCGTGTGAAAACCCCTGTAGGTTCGAAAGGAAAAATAAAATCCACACGGGCTGGGAACATGGGCGTGTGTGACCACACGGCTTGCCTACACGGGCGTATTCCTTTTCACACGGGCGTGTAGCCCTGTTTTAAGCAAAAAATTTCTAAGTGCGTAAAAGTTTCCGATTTGGTTCTGAACCATTCTGATTGTATGTTTAGGGTCTCGTAGACCCATAATAAGGACGTTATGAGTATGAATGCAAAAGTTTTAAGTTGAAACGAAATTTTATAGCCCGATAATGTACACTTAAGCAAGTTAAGTTTAGAAATGCCTCGTCTCCGTTTCCAGCGTAGAATACGGGTAAGGAGTGTTCCATTTAGTGGTATCAGAGCTACGGTTTAGTCGATTCTCGGACTAACGTAGCGTATGCATGAGTCTAGCTATACATGCCATACGTATGAGTATTTACCTAATGATAGTGTGACGACTCCTGATGATTTAAATTGTGTTCTTATATAGTAAATGGATCTCGATAGAGCTGTGGCGGATGATGTAGAAAGTAATGTGCCAGCTCCCGCCCAAGGGATGGTGGCGAATGAAAATGAGAATAGACCCACGACTGTAAGTCAGAGAGGAGGAGAAGAGGAGAAGAGGCTAGAGAAGCCTTCCTCCACATGATGATTGCATGGTATACGGAGTTCATTTGTACGAACCCGAATGCACAACCCCCTCCATCCCCACCTATTCCTCAGCCTACCCCTGTAGCTCCCTAAGTGGTAAAAGTGGTAAGGAGAGAAAAGCCTCCAGTTGATAGTGAAACACCCCTTACCCGTGTCCGACGCCGGGACAGGATACGAGGCATTACCGTGCTTAACCTTACTTGGACATGCCTTATCGAGCTATAGAATTTCATTCCAACTTAAAACTTTTCCGTCTTAATCATAACGTGCATCATATGGGCCTATGAGGCCTTAAACACATATCCGAGAGATTTCAGAGTTCAACCGAAAACTTTTGCACCCTTTGAAAATTTTTGCCTAAACAGGGGTCACACGCCCGTGTGACTTGGGATACGCCCGTGTGGGCAGGCCGTGGGGTCTCACACGCCCATGTCCCTAGCCCGTGTAGAATTTATTTTAACTTCAAACCTACAGGCATTTTCACACGGTCGGACACACGCCCGTGTCAGTAGCATGTGTTCCTCACACGGCCTAGACATGCATGTGTCCTTCACCCGTGGAGCTCTCTGTGTATGACGTCATCAAACCCATAATGGCACACGGCCAAGGCACACACTCGTGTGCTAGCTCGTGTGACGAATCAAATTCTCGCAATTAAAATGCAGGGAACACACGGCCTAACAACACACCGATATGGGTTGACCGTGTGTCACACACGGCCTAGACACAGGCCCGTGTGTCTACCAGTGTGGACAATTAGAGGCTATTTTCCAAGCCCTTTTTCCACCCTGAAACTTAAACTCGTTCATTTTAGCACAAGAAACACATAATCTAACAATATCATACCATGAAAAATCCCTAAATTATCATTCACTCCATCCATATTTTTACTCATTATCTTGCATGAACATTCATTTCATTAAAGCCCATCAACTTTATAACATAAACTTGACAATATTGGCCAATTCACCATGGCTCTTTACAAAATGAGTGTGAAACATTAATAGCCAACCCTTTGGCCTTCAAACATGACATGACACAAAACGATCAAGTTCCTATACATGCCATACTCAAAATCAATTAACTTTACTATACCAAAAGAACGGTTGATAGTGTGATCCGAGCTCTGACGTTCTGTGATCCCCAAGCTAACTTGGCGAAACTACAAGGAAAAAGGGAAAAGAGAGAGGTAAGCATATAGCTTAGTAAGTTTGCATGAAATTCTAAAGTTACATAATTGCTCAAACTAAATTCATTCATCTTATGAAACAATAGCAACATAAGTCTCAAATGCTTAGGCATACTTACTCATACTTACTCACACTTATTCTTACCCATCTCATGTCACATTATGATTTCTTAACTTGTACTTAATCATGATACCTGTAACACTCAATCACATAACTTAGCACATGTGCTAACATGAACATAACTAAATTCTTCATCATTCTTATCATGAATGAACTCAAGGTCATCCATAAACGGATTCGGCTCTATACTAATTTACATACTTAACTCTTTTGCCCATAAACTAATCAAATTATCGTAGGATATTAAAACTCATCATGCATAAATTTTGATGCCAATGCCATATCCCAGATATGGTCTTACATGGGATCACCTATCGATGCCGATGCCATATCCCAGATATGGTCTTACACGGGATCTTATAGCTCGATGTCGATGCCATGTCCCAGACATGGTCTTATACGAGATCGTACATGAATGTCGATGCCATGTCCCAGACATGATCTTACATGAGGTCTTCCTTTGGTGCCGAGGCCATATCCCAGACATGATCTTACACAGGACCTTATTTATTCAATGCTAATACATGGGTAACCTCATTATTCTGAATCTTTATCCGGGATTTCACATAACTTATTTTCACCCTTTCCTCATCGAGGTTTCATCACTCGATTTTCATAACAAGAACATACATTGTCATAATATTAAGTAATTTCAAATATCGAACATTATGAAACTCTAACTTCATACAAACTTACGTCGATTCTCAAAATGTGTATTGATGCTCGATCTAGTCCTCGATTTTGTTCTTGCCTCGGTTTCGATCAGGGCTTCGTGTTTCTTGATCTATAATAATAATTTCACTTGTTAAATACACACATTGACTAAATCGAATCGTAATTCATATTTTGGAAAAATTACAATTTTGCCCCAAAACTTTTATATAAATACACTTTTACCCCTAGGCTCGTAAAATGATTTTCACTCAACTTTCTTGCATTTTAAGCCTAGCCGAATCATATTCTCAACTATAGCAACCTTCAATTTCCACTATTTCACTCATGTATGACCATTTGTATAACTTTTACAATTTGGTCCCTTTTATGCATTTTTCATGAAAATCTCTTAGAAAAAGATGTTTATCCTACATCAAACTTTCATATTCTTCCATAAAACATCAAAATACATGCATGTTACACATGGGTAAATTTTTGAACGTGAACCCTAGCTCAAAATATAGCTAGAAATAGCTAAACCGAGCTACGAGGGTCTCAAAAATATAAAGAACATTAAAAACGGGGCTAGGATGCACTTACTATCAAGCTTGGAAGTTGAAGAAACCCTAGCTATGGATCCTTGCAAATTTTGGCTAAGGGAGAAGAAGGTGGACATGATTTTTACTTCTTTTTCCCTTTTAATTCTTTTATTAACCAAATGACTAAATTGCCCTTAATGGTCCTTTCTTGAGATTTTTCCTTCCCATGTCCATTTTTGTCCATCATCAAATATAATGGTCTAATTGCTAAATAAGGACCTCTAGAAATTTTTATAATTCTATTTCATACTTAAATCTTCTAGAATCCCATATTTTCTATTCTTTGCAATTTAGTCCTAATGGACAATTTATTCACTAATTAATAAAATTTCTTCATGAGATTTTCACACAATCATGAAATCACCTCATAAACTTTATAGAAATCATAAAACTCATATTTCTACTTCAGATCTGTGGTCTCGCACCACTATTCTGACTAGGCCCTAAGTCGGGCTGTTACAGATAGATTCCAGAAACAAGGAGCTGAGGAATTTTGAGCTAGTAAAGATGATGATCCGGAAAGAGCAGAATTTTGGCTTGAAAATACCATCAGGGTATTTGATGAATTATCTTGCACACATGAAGAGTGCATGAAATGTGTGGTGTCTCTCTTAAGAGATTCTACTTATCAGTGGTAGAACACCCTTGTGTCGGTTGTACCAAGGGAAAGGATTACATGGGAGTTTTTCCAAGAAGAGTTCTGGAAGAAATACATTAGCCAGAGGTTTATAGACCAGAAAAAGAAGGAATTTCTAGAATTGAAGCAAGGCCGAATGACAGTAAGTGAGTATAAGCGTGAGTTTGTAAGGCTCAGTAAATACGCTCGAGAGTGTGTATCCACTGAAGCCATTATGTGTAAACGGTTTGAGGACGGGTTAAATGAAGATATCCGATTATTTATTGGTGTCCTAGAGTTGAAGGAATTTGTTGTGCTAGTGGACTGGGCTTGTAAAGCCGAGGAGTTGGTTAAAGAGAAAAGAAAAGCTGATATGGAGTCTCGTGACTCAAGAAAGAGACAACTGAGTAAGTCATTTCATTCCTCATCCAAGAAGTAAAGAGATTTCACTACTCGCTCAGCTACTTCAGCTGGGTTTTCGAATAGAAGTAAGGGCAAACAGTACTCGAGGTCTAAAGCCCAGACCACTTCAGTTGCTAGTGTTGCGAATGCTCGACCAAATAGGCTGGAATGTCCACAGTGTGGCAGACCTCACCCAGTGAGTGTCGAGCATAAGAGAGCCTGTTTTAAGTGTGGTTCCCAATATCATTTTATTATAGAATGCCCTGAGATGGTTGAAAAAGAGAAAATTCAAAGTGCAAGATCGGGAAGCACTACTAGTGGGAGACAACAGAGAAACCCCAGAAGTGGAACGAGTAGTAAGAGTACACCTAGAGAGCAGGCTGCAAGATCTGAGGGTAGAGCACCTGCGAGGACTTATGCCATTCGCGCTCGCGAAGAGGCGTCATCCCCTGATGCAATTACGGGTACATTTTCTCTCTATGATACTAATATTATTGCTTTAATTGATCCGGGATCTACCCACTCATATATTTGCATGAAATTAGTATCTAGTATGAGCATGTCTGTAGAGTCTACAAAATTCATGATAAAAGTGTCCAATCCCTTAGGCAAAAGTGTATTAGTTGATAAGGTATGCAAAGATTGCCCATTGATGACTAAAGGCCATTATTTTAAGGTAAATATCATGCTATTGCCATTTGATGAATTCGATATAATTCTTGGTATGGACTGGTTAACCACTCATGATGTGATAGTAAATTGTGGAAAGAAATACATTGAATTGAGAAGTGAAAACGGGGACACTCTTCGTGTTGAATCAGATGAACAGGACAGATCGCCTGTATTGATCTCTTATATGTCTGCCCAGAAATATGTAAGAAAGGGATATGAAGCATATCTTACCTTTGTGATGAATGCCAAAGAAACTGGGTTAAGAATGGAATCAGTGCCGATAGTGTGTGAGTATACAGATGTATTCCCAGAAGAATTGCCAGGGTTGCCTCCGGTTAGAGAAATTGAATTCGGCATTGAGTTAGCTCTTGGCACTGCACTTATATCGATTACTCCATACAGAATGGCTCCAACTGAGTTGAAGAAATTGAATGTACAATTACAAGAGCTGACGGACAAAGGTTTTGCAAGATCGAGTTATTCTCCATGGGGTGCTCCAGTATTATTTGTGAAAAAGAAAGATGGTTCTATGAGGTTATGTATAGATTACCGGCAACTTAATAAGGTAACCGTGAAGAACAAGTACTTGTTGCCAAGGATCGATGATCTATTTGATCAGTTGAAGGGAGCCACTGTGTTTTCCAAGATAGATTTGAGGTCCGATTATTACCAGTTGAGGGTTAAAGACTCTGATGTACCGAAAACCGCATTTTGGACAAGGTATGGGCACTATAAATTTTTAGTCATGCCTTTAGGTTTAACAAATGCCCCTGCCATGTTTATGGATTTAATGAACCGCATCTTTCGACCATACTTGGATAAATTTGTTGTGGTTTTTATTGATGATATACTGATTTATTCTCGTAACGAGAATGAGCACGCTGAGCACCTGAGGACGGTCCTACAAATCTTACGAGATGATCAGTTGTATGCCAAGTTTAGCAAAACTGAATTTTGGCTCAAAAAAGTTAGATTTTGGGGGCACATTGTCTCGGGAGATGGAATCCAAGTTAACCCGAGTAAGATTTCAGCTATTGTTGATTGGAAACCGCCAATAAATATATCAGAGGTTAGAAGTTTTCTGGGCCTAGCTGGCTATTACAGACGGTTCGTCAAGGGATTTTCTATGATAGCCACTCCGATGACGAGGCTATTACAGAAAGATGTAAAGTTCGAGTGGACAGAGAAGTGCAAACAGAGTTTTGGGAAATTAAAGGCATTATTGACTGAGGCTCCAGTTCTAGTGCAACCTAAACCGGGAAAAGAATTTGTGATTTATAGTGATGTATCCTTGAATGGATTGGGCTGTTGCTTATGCAAGAGGGCAAGGTGATAGCATATGCTTCTAGACAATTAAAGCCGTATGAAAAGAATTACCCGACACATGATTTAGAGTTGGCTGCCATTGTGTTTGCATTGAAGATATGGACAAACCATTTGTATGGTAAAAAATGTCGAATATTCACCGATCATAAGAGCCTAAAGTACTTGATGACTCAAAAGGAGTTGAATTTAAGGCAACGAAGATGGTTAGAGCTGATAAAAGACTGTGAACTAGTGATTGACTACCATCCGAGAAAGGCGAATGTGGTCGTCGATGCCTTGAGCAGGAAATCTTTGTTTGCATTGAGGGCTATGAATACACGGATGACTTTGTCAAGCAATGGTTCTATTCTAGCTGAGTTGAGGGCTAGGCCGATGTTCCTTCAATAGATTTATGAGGCTCAGAAAGATGACAGTGACTTGCAAGCCAAAAGAGTTCAGTGTGAGTCGGGTGTTGAGTCTGACTTTCGGATTAATTCTGATAGATGCTTGATGTTCCGGGACAGAGTCTGTGTACCGAGAGATGATGACCTCATTCAGAAAATTTTACACGAGTAACATAGCGGATGTCTATCTGTACATCCATGTAGCACAAAAATGTATCATGATTTGAAGAAATGGTACTGGTGGCCGAGTATGAAGAAAGATATTTCTGAGTTTGTATCAAAATGCTTGATTTGTCAGCAAGTGAAAGCTGAACACCAAGTACCTTCGGGGTTACTTCAGCCTATTATGGTTCCTGAGTGTAAGTGGGACCGTATTACTATGGACTTTGTAACGGGTTTACCGTTAACATCGAGCAAGAAAGATGCCGTATGGGTTGTGGTAGATAGACTTACGAAGTCGGCCCATTTCATACATGTACGTGTTGATTATTCACTTGATAAGTTAGCAGACTTGTATGTTTCAGAGATTGTAAGACTACATGGAGTGCCTTTGTCGATTATATCGGATAGAGATCCGAAATTCACATCCCAATTTTGGGAAAAGTTGCAAGAAGATTTGGGCACAAAGTTGAGTTTTAGTACAGCTTTCCACCCACAAACTGACGGACAGTCGGAGAGATTAATACAGATACTTGAGGATATGCTCCGGTGTCGTGTTCTTGAGTTTCAGGGCAACTGGGAAAAGTATTTACCATTGGTGGAGTTTACATACAATAACAGTTTTCAGTCGAGTTTGAAAATGGCGCCTTACGAGGCTATCTATGGGTGTAAGTGTCGAACGCCTTTGTATTGGACTGAACGCAAGAAAAATCAGGTTCACGGGGTCGATCTAGTAAGAGAAACCGAAGAGAAGGTAAAAATAATCCATGATTGTTTAAAAGCTGCTTCTGATAGACAAAAGTCCTACTCGGACTTGAAACGAAAAGTGACCGAGTTTCAAGTTGGTGATAAGGTATTCTTAAAAGTGTCACCATAGAAGAAAGTTCTTAGATTTGGCCGAAAAGGAAAATTGAGTTCGCGTTTTATCGGACCATAAGAGATCACCGAAAGGATAGGACCAGTAGCCTATCGTTTGGCTTTGCCATCTGAGTTGGAAAAGATTCATGATGTGTTCCACGTGTCGATGTTACGTCGTTACCAATCAGATCCTTCGCATGTGATTACACCGTCAGAGGTTGAAATTCAACCCGACATGACTTAGGGCGAAGAACCGGTTAAGATTTTGGCACGAGAAGTTAAACAATTAGTAAACAAAAACATAGCCCTTGTAAAAGTACTATGGCAAAGACATGGGGTAGAAGAGGCTACATGGGATCCCAATGAGGCTATGAGAAACCAGTATCCAAACCTTTTTACCGGTAAGATTTTCGGGGACAAAAATCCCTAAGGGGGGAGAATTGTAACAACCTAATTTAGGGCTTAGTCGGAATAGTGGTTGCGAGACCACAATCTGAAGTAGAAATATGTGTTTTATTATTTTTATGAGGTTTATGACATGTTTGCATGCTTATGTGAAAATTTCATGAAGAATTTTTATTAATTAGTAATCAATTTATTTATTAGGACTAAATTGCAAAGATTGAAAAATATGAGATTCTAGAAGATTCAAGTACGAAATAGCATTAGAAAAATTACTAGAGGCCCTTATTCAGCAATTAGACCATTATATGTCAAGATGGACAAAATGGGCATGGGAAGGAAAAATCTCAAGAAAAGGCCTTAAGGGTAATTTAGTCTTTTATTTAATAAGCTAATTAAAAAGGGAAAATAAGTCAAAAATGGATGTCCATCTTCTTTCTAAGTGCCGAAAATTACAAGGACTGCATAGCTAGGGTTTCTTCAACTTTCAAGCTTGATTATAAGTACCTCTTAGCCCCTTTTTTAATGTTCTTTGTATTTTTGAGATCCTCGTAGCTCGATTTAGCTATTTCTAGCTATATTTTGAGCTAGGGTTTATGTTCAAAAATTTACCCATGTATCACATGCATGTATTTTGATGTTTTATGGAAGAATATGAAAGTTTGAAGTATGGTAAACATCTTTTTCTAAGTGATTTCATGAAAAATGCATAAAAAGGACCAAATTGTAAATGTTATGAAAATGGTCATACATGAGTGAATTAGTGGAAATTGGGGGCTGTTGTAGTTATGAAAATGATTTGGCTAGGCTTAAAATACAAACAAATTGAATGAAAATCATTTTAGGAGCCCAGGGGCAAAAGTGTAATTCTGTGAAAGTTTAGGGGCAAAATCATAATTTTTGCCAAAATATGATTCATGGGTTAATTTAGTCAATGTGAGTATTAAACAAGTGAAATTGCTATTATAAATCAAGAAACACGAAGCCCGGACCGGAACCGAGGCAAGAACAAGGTTGTGGACTAAATCGAATATATATACACATTTTGAGTACCGAGGTAAGTTTGTGTGAAATTAAAGCTACATAATGTTTTTATATTTTTAATTTGCTTGATATTATGACAAATGAATATCATTTCTATGAAAATCGACTAATGAAGCCTTGATGAGAATATGATGAGAATATGTTAAGTTAAAGTCCCGGTTGAACATTTCGGAATAACAAGGATACCTATGTCACAACATGAGATAAGGAAGGTCCTCGTATAAGACCATGTCCGGGACATGGCATCAACTTCGAATGTAGGTCCGTGATACGACCATGTGCGGGACATGGCATCGACACCCGAATAAGGAAGGTCCCGTATAAGACCATGTCTGGGACATGGCATCGGCACCGAATAAGGAAGGTCCCGAATAAGACCATGTCTGGGACATGGCATCGGCAACGAATAAGGAAGGTCCCGTATAAGACCATGTCGCACCAAAGGAAGATCTCGTGTAAGACCATGTCTGGGACATGGCATCGACATCTATATACGATGTCGGATAAGACCATATCTGGGATATGGCATCGACATTGAGATATGAGATCCCGTGTAAGACCATATCTGGGATTTGTCATCGGCATCAAGAGGTGATCCCATGTAAGACCATATCTGTGATATGGCATTGCCATTGTGATACATGTATGATGAGATTGAGTATCCTTCGATATTCTAAGTAGTTCAACGGGCAAAGAGCTAAGTTTATGTAAAGATGACAAAGAGCTAAGTCTATGTTTAAAGAGTATAAAAGTGCTAAAGTTATGTGATGAAGTGATACAGGTACCCATGAGTAATTTACGAGAAATTCATGCAATATGTGATATGTAAATTGGTAAGAGTATATATGAGTAAGTTATGTTAATGTATTTGAGAATTTGTGTATCATTCGATGAGATAAATGGATGCTATTATAAGTCTTAATGTTGCTATTTATTTCATGCAAACTTACTAAGCTATATGCTTACCCCTCTCTTTTCCCTTTTCCTTGTAGCATTGCCAAGCTAGCTCAGGGAATCGTAGAACGTCGAAGCTCGGATCACACTATCAACTATTCTTTTGGTATAGTAAAGTTGATTTATTTCGAGTATGGCATGTATATGAACTTGGTCATTTTGTTATGTCATATTTGTTAGCCATAGTGTTGGCTATTATCATCACTCATTCATTTTGTAAATGGCCATTGGAAATTGGCCAATACTTGTTAAGTTTTATTTATATATCCAATGATGATGATATTCATGAAGTGCAAGTTCATGCTATTGATCGAGTAAAAATGAAAAGTGTATGCATGATGAGTTAGTGATTCTTTGTAGTGTATTTTTGCTAGGTTATGTGTTCTTTGTGGTGGTATAAGTGCGTTTGTTTTTCAGGGTGGCAATAGGCTTGGTGAATAGCCTTCTAATTGTCCACACGGACAGACATACGGGCGTGTGTCTAGGCCGTGTGTTAATAGGCCGTGTGTCCCCTGCATCAAATTTGCGAAAATTCAATTCGTCACACGGGCCAGCACACGGGCTTGTGACTAGGCCGTGTGCCCCTTAAGTGTTTGCTGACATCGTAAACAAAATACTAAGGTTTTCACACACGGATGAGGACACGGGTGTGTCTAGGCCGTGTGAGGGACACGGGCCATAGATACGGGCGTGTGCCAGGCCGTATGAAAATCCCTGTAGGTTTGAAAGGAAAAATAAAATCCACACGGGCTGGGAACATGGGCGTGTGTGACCACATGGCCTGCCCATACGGGCATGTTCCATTTCACACGGGCGTGTAGTCCTGTTTTAAGCAAAAAATTTCTAAGTGCGTAAAAGTTTTTGGTTTGGTTTCGAACCATTTCGATTGTATGTTTAGGGTCTCGTAGACCCATAATAAAGACGTTATGAGTATGAATGCAAAAGTTTTAAGTTGAAACGAAATTTTATAGCCCGATATTGTACACTTAAGCAAGTTAAGTTCGGTAATGCCTCATATCTGGTTCTGGCGTAGAATATGAGTAAGGGGTGTTACATTTGTCCTCTCTATTCCATTTAGTTCCTCAATTCGAGCAAGTAACTTTCTAGACAGCCTTCTCTGTAATTTTTTTATTCCCATTTCCCATCTTTGTAATCCTTTCCCTACTACTTCTAATTTCTCCATCACCATTCCTCTACTCATCACCCATAACCTTTTCACTTCCTCTTCACAAGACGTCTCCATGGTCCACAATGCTTCAAATCTAAAGCCTTCCATTCTTTTACTCATCCCCTCTTTTTTAGTTTGAAAAAACAAAGAACAATGGTTAGAAAAAGAATGAGACAAATGTCGAATGTATATTTAAGAAATAAATCGATCCATTCTCTATTTGCAACCCCTTTGTCAAGTCGTTCTTTAATATTTGTTTCAGAAAGGTTACCTTGTTCCCACGTATACCACCTACAAACATATCCTACATCCTCCAGTCGGCAATCATTTAGAGTTGTCCTAAATTCTTCCATATGTCCTTCATTATTTGGCAAACCCTCTTCCTTTTCAAAAGAAAATAGAATCTCATTAAAATCGCCACAAACCATGGTGTAACTTGCTCTCTACCCAATCTCTTCAATATGTTCCATGCCTCACTTCTTCCATGAGGCTCCGGTGTTCCATAAAATCAAGTCAGTCGCCAAGTTGATCTAACTTCACTATCATCGATATTAACATCAATTCACTTTTCCATCCAAGGCTTAACCCACCTCTTGTTCCAATTGTCGCTACATCTTTCCCACAATGAAACCCACATCATCTTCTAACTCTTTCCATCCAAAAGTCGTCTCATTTAGTCTCCATAAAGAAGACAACCTGAGGATTATACAACTTCAGCATGTGTTGAAGTCTTCTAATGCCCTGTGGATTCCCCAATCGACGAACGTTCCAGTTTAAGATTTTCATTGCGTCCGATCGACTTGCCTATTGCCAGTCGTCAATATCCATTTTTTGCAAATTGTTCTCCTTGTCCAACCTCCCTTACATGCAAAAATTAACCTTGTACTTGACAATCCAACCTATGTCTCTTCTTCCCTCACCATTCTCTAATGGTATCTCTTCATTATTCTCATCCATATCCTCCTTATCCTCCCCACTTAAACATATTACCCCTTTTCCTTTATCTTGCCTCTCCCTACCCTCCAAATTAAACCCTAAAGTATGGTTAATGAATCCCAAATTATGTAACACCCCAAACCCGGCCCATGCATTATGAGCGGATTTGGTATGTCACACGAGCAAAACATGTTAAACCCTTTTTGTTCGTACTAAAATATTGCTTTGTTAAAAATCAAGAAAACAAGTTTGATTTGATAAAATACTACTATCCTCAAAGATTTGATTGATAGATCGATAAATCTGAACTAATGATCTTAAAAAACCGTGACTTTTGAAAACGGCGTTGAAAATTCGAAAGAGAATCCAAGTCTTTTGAAAATATCGTTAATAGTTCGAGAGAAAATATCCGTGTTAAAAATATTTGTAAAAGTTTGTTTTGAAATCCATTTGTTAATCGATTTTGGAAACCATTGTTTAAGTTTTTAGAAAATTCCCCTTTTTAAACAATTTAAGAAAAATAATAAAAACATCCCAACCAAAAAGCAAAAATAAAAATAGTCCAGAGGCCTTATTACAACATTTAACCCAAAATAGTAAAGTAATAAAATAAACGAGAAAGAAGTCTAAAGTCCAAATAAACCATTTCCAAGTATGGCCTCCTCGAGTCATCCATAGCCCAAGTCCATATCATCAAGCATTACCTTCAAGGGTTAAGAGAAAGGGGGGTGAGTTACAAGAACTCAGTGTGAAATCCCCTTACCGTTATTCATTGGGCCGGAACCCAATTAGCAATATTTTGGGCCTAAGCCCATTTACAACAACAATAATGTATCAAATATAATATGCATATGATATGCAATTCCCAAACCAAACCTAGTTTTCCATCCGCTACACACCACCCGTACCAACCAGCACACCTGTGGGGAGCTTTAGTCACCCACCCCGCCAACACACCAAACATAGGCATTAAGCCGATTATATCAAATTTGTGGACAAGCCACCAGATTAATAGAATTTACATGGCATTGCCATTTTTCATATTTGTGGCAGAGCCACCAGAATTATGTAGCAGAGCTACCAGAACTTCTCTTCATCATTATCCCATCCCATGCAAATCATGTATATAATGCATAGCCATTCACAATATAATAACAGTAATTTATTCGGATATTTATTACAAAATTATGGCCCATTACAGCAATTAATCAAAAGGCCCATTAAGCAAAATATCAGATTTGGCCCATTTAGCAAAATATCAGATTGGCCCATATAGCAAAATATCAGATTGGCCCATTAATCAAAATATCAGATTGGCCCATTTATCAAAATATCAGATTGGCCCATTTATCAAAATATCAGATTGGCCCATTTATCAAAATATCAGGTTGGCCCATATAACAATTTCGTAATTCGGCCCTTTAGGGGCATTTTCGTAATTTCGATAATTTACCCACTAAGGGTAATTCGGTAATTTCGCAACCTAGACTTAACTACTAATGTGGAGCATAAAAATCGAAACTGTCCATCTGCGTCGCACTAACTAAATTGACTATAACTCGAGTTAGAAATCTCGAAATCTAAATCTGTAAATTTTCCTTGAAACTAGACTCATATATCTTCTTAATACTATTTTTCTAGAATTTTTGGCTTAACCATTTAGTACAGTTTATTCCTTAAATTTTCCCTTGTTTCACTGTCCAACGATTCTGACCTCTCTTACCTTAATTTCAAATATCTCATTGTACGGTTTTCATATACTGTTCTCACTTATTTCTATTGAAAATAGGTTCTCTAAGGAATCCATACATATAACTTATAACTCATAATTCACTTTGTACAATTTTATAAGATTTTTTCAAGATAGATCAGGGAACCACAAAGTCATTCAGAACCAGTCTCACTAAAATTAAGATATCTCAAAATATAAAATTCCTTTTCCTTCTCTGTTTCTTCCATATCAAAATAGACACAGTAAGCTTTAATCTGATATCTTATTCACTTTCTAATTCCTTTTCTCCTATTTTTCGTGATTTTTCAATAACACGCCACTGCTTCTAACTAAAACTGTTTTATTACGAAATACGATTACCATTACGATCATACGCACGCCCGAGTGATCACGGATGCCGGTTTTCAGTTTTCTTCGGTATTTTGACCAAATCACAGAACATATCATACAAACTTTCAGAGAGATGTGAGATTATACACCATATCAAACATGTATTCGGAAGGTACGAGATTACACACTTGATTTTGATTTCCTAACGAACCACTCGTCGATGACCTAGAACAATACCAACCAAAAGTTAGCCTCGGATTTCCAAAAGATTTCGTATCACTTACACTTGAATCACTTACCACTATGTCCGAAGGTAGAATATATCGAGTGATTTCGTCCCTAAAACATAATCGATTAGTCACAACCACTATTATCCTTTAAACGAATAAAGAATGATTTCAAATAATCCATGAAGAACTCCTTACCTTATCGATATTGGATCCAATTTCCACCGCTTGACTTAGGGCTAGAATGATACACGGCCACCCACTTAGAACACTACTTAAAAAGAGGGTGATTACAATATGAAGGAATGGAAGATAACACCATTTCGGTTAAGATCAAGATTTACAACCAAATAATGAGGGACTCTCATTTGGCTAAAGAGAAAAAGAATGAAAAGATTTGAATAAAAACACTTACCCGGTTTAATCAAGAAAGAAAAACCCAACTTGGAAGATGGAGAAGATGATCAATTAGGCTAGGTGGTTTCGGCAAAACAAAGAAAGAAAAGTACTCACTAATGGCTTTAGAGTTTCGGCAATCAAGAAGAAAGAAGAAGAATTTGTTTAATACCAACTTGAAGTTTCGTCTATCAAGGAAGATGGACAAAAGATGAATATGTGACCAATCCAAAGAGAAGAAAAAATGCACTATTGTGCTAGAAGATTTTGGCAAAGAGAGTAGCAATTTGGGAGAAAATGACACAAAGTTGCAAATGGGATTTTTGGCCAAAACAATACCAAAACCTTACCAAAAGCCAAAGTAAAATTTCAGCTACCTATCTACCCCCAAAACCGTCCCCATGCATAGCCATAAGGGTCAAAATTTTGCCAACCATACTTTCCATAACATTCTCCATGAAATAAGCCACTTGTTCCCCTTACTTGCCTATTTCTCTTGATTCCTTTCCCCAACTTCAACCTTGCCTTTTTCTTTTAGCCACCTTACCAAAATAATGAAGTCAACCTTTCCATGAATGCCTCTTGGCCGAAACTTAAGGAAAGGGTGCAAAAATATAAGTCAAAATTTGCACACAAAGTGATTCGAACCTCTTCCCTCAAGGTACTACATGTGGCGCCATAACCCTTTTACCAATTGCTCATTTATGCTAGCAATTTACTCTTTTATTTCCATAAGCCTTGATGCCACTTACTATCTCTCCTTAATAGGCTTAAACACAAAATTTTACTAAGGCCCAACTTGAACCCGGAACTTCATAGAAACCTCGTAACTTTCCAAAATTACCTTCTTAATAAGTCCAACTTGAAATAATGCCGTTCTCTTGTTCTCAAAATGTTAAAACGCTTCTACGCTCAAGGCCCATTGGGCCCAATTCTACTAGGCCCAATTTCGGGATGTTACAAATTATATCGTGTATCGAAGCTATTTATCCCTTTGCCACTATTTCGAACGTCTTCCTCACCAGCAATTTTAAATATTTTACAAATTTATTAAACAACATAATTTTTTTTACTTAAATACAATTAATAAATTTAAATATTTCACAAGTAATAAAATGACATTATAAATTGTAATATCTATCCGTTGTAATATTTTATAATTTGTTATTCACATTATATTAAAAAATTATCATATCTCCATCCATATCATGCTTTCAATTTAAAGAAATTATGATGTAATATAACAATGACTAAAATAAAAACCCTATATATTTTGCTTCTCTATATGTTTTGCTTTTCTATACAAAAATAACAAATAATTAACTCTTTACTAAATAGGACTACCTCTACTTTCTCTTAAATGTTTTCTTTTTAATACATAAGGAGAAACAAAAAAATATTTTATATATAATTTTCTTTAACTATTTGTTAAAGTACTGCATCATTAACATAAGAAAATATATATGTTTCATTATAAGTTCTGACTATATCTACTCTTTTTGTCACAATATTTAAAATTACTGTAACAGCCCATTTTCAGTGAAATCGGAACAGTGGTTTCGGGACCACAAACCCTAGCTAGAAAGAAAATTTATTTTAATAGATTTATATGGTCTGCATTATGATAGGAATGTCATATGAAAATTCTGATAAGAAAATTTTACCGATTATGTGCTTAATTACGGAAAGGACTAAATTGTATAAAATTCAAAAGTTGAATTCTAGTAGCTAGAAGGATCAAATAGCTATGGAATTCAAAACTTGAGGTCCTTATATGGTAATTAGACCATTAATGAAAAGTTAGTAGATATTTTTGGATGATTCATCCATGGAAATTTAGAAAAAGGGCAAGAACTAAACTGGAAATTGAATTAATTAAAAAGATGATAATAGAAAATATCATCTTATTTTCATCATCTTCCCCAAAATTTGCATGGAAACCCTAGGAGAGAGAAAGGAAACTAATCAAGCTTAATTGGGTAAGTATTCTTGTCCCGCTTTTAGTAATTTTTATATTTTTGATATCGGGATAACCTAATCTATCTAGATTGGGGATCAATTTGAAAAGTTATCAAAGTATAGAAATTTTTCCAAGAATGAATGTGTTGAACATTTGAAATTTATGGTATAAAATGAAAGGTTGTTGATAGATAAACAACTTTTACAAAGTGAATTTTGATGAAATTGTGATTTAGGGACTAAATTGTAAAGTTGTAAAAATTGAAGAAAAATTCTGAATTTTGTGAAATACATGTGCTGTAAAAGTTATATTAAAATTTTGGTTAGGCTTGGAATAAGGATTAAATTGCATGAATTTCATTTTCCGAGCCTAGGGACGAAATTGGAATTTATAAAAAGTTTAGGGAAAAATGGTAATTTTGCCTAGAGTGTAAAATGAATTCAATTGAATATGAATTGTATTAAATTGATGATTAAATTCATTTATATAGATCTGGATAACTCAAATTCGAAGCTAGATCGAGGAAAAGAGAAAGTTTCGGATTAGTAGATTCTCTTATATGAACAATAGTCGAGGTAAGTTCATGTAACTTAATTATGCATGTTAATATGTTTCAATTGAATGTGGTATATGTTTATGTGATTTATATGAATGTTATAAATACATGAAATGATCACATGATTGGAAATGTTTTTAAAATGTTAAGTTTCGTTGGAATAATGAAAATCAACGGATACGTGTGATTTCCCGTATGTGAATGTGATTCTGCATATGTTGCAGACGGGATTTAACTCAGACGAGTAATCCTGATATAGCCGTCTCGAGCATCCTGATGTATAGTTCCTGCGAGCATCGTGATCGGTAGTGATTTAGCATGTGTTGCGCACTACCGCAGCTCTTTGTGAGCGTCCTGTTACATGTTTCGATCGGTTGTGATCTCGCATATAGTGCGGACACAAACGCAGCTCTACGTGAGCGTCCTGATATGAACTCTTAAGAGTTTCTTGACATGGCTCACTTAAACTCCCTATTACCTTATCCGATGCTCTTTGATATTATCTCTTTGGAGATATCTGATAAGCTTTATGAACTCCCTGAATAAAACTCTTAAGAGTGTACTGATTAGCTCGGATAAGTGTCCTGTTACATGATTACATGGCTTATCTGAGCATCCTGATATGTGGCTCGAGAGTGTGCTACCTGATTAAGTGCCCTATTGGGTACCCCTGATTATGAATTGACGGATTACAAATTTGTACACCTTGAGTGTACTTTTTGAGTATCCATCGATATTTCAATAATTCAACGGATAAAACTCTCGACATGAGAAAAATGATGAGATAAATAGAAGTATGCCTTGAATGCTTTTGAATTATTTGATGAAGGGTTATATGATGAGCTCATCTATGCTTATTTGATGTACAAATATATTATATGACTAACTTGCTTGATTGAGTATATGTGTTTAGGTAAACTTGTCAAATTGATGAAAAGCATGTTAATTGTATGCTTAACATTAATAAATGTGATTGGTAAGTTTTAATTCATGTTATATGAACTTACTAAGCATCAAATGCTTACTAGGTTTTATTTTCTTTGTTTTATAGTGCTCGGAAGCTCGCGAAGGTTGGAGATCGGTTGGAGCATCATCACACTATCCACTAGCTTGTTTTGGTATAAATAGTAAACTTATTTTGGTATAATGGCATGTATAGGTAACTTAGCCATTGTTGGCTTATAAATGTTGTTTGTAAACTAGCCATTAGAATGGCTAGTAATGAATTTGTTTTGGTATATTTATAAGGTTATATTATGACAAATACCTATGTGTTAAGTATATTAAGTATGGTTGATCAAGTTATGCTTAACATATAAGTTAAACAAGGGTAAGGATATAAACATGAATGCATATGATAAAATATCATACTAGATGTTAGAATCGGCTTGGATTTAATTCTTGAATTGGTTGGTATATACTTGTAAATTTGTGTAGGTTATTGGCAAATTTGGGTGAGAAATAAAGCTAGGAAATGGCTTTATTTTGTCCACATAGGTAGAAATACGGGCGTGTATCTTGACCGTGTGTGACACACGGCCTGGCACATGGGCATGTGGTTTGGCCGTGTGTCCCCTGCATCTTAAATTTGAGAAACAAAATGCTCAGAATTGAGCATACGGGCATAGACACGGGCGTGTGTCTCAGCCGTGTGTGCTACACGGCCCAGAACACAGGCGTGTGTCTTGGCCGTGTGAAACCTGGACTTAATTTTGGAAAATTAAATTAACCATACGGCCTAGCACACGAGCGTGTGGCTGGCCGTGTGGCACAAGTCAGAGAGTTACACGGGGTCGAACACGGCCTGCAGCACGGTCGTGTCCCTTAATCACACGGGCGCGTGTGCCCTACATCTAGGAAAAATTTTGGAAATTTCGCAAAAAATTCTTTGAGTTCCCGATTTAGTCCCGACTCGATTCCAATATTTATATTGGGCCTCGAGGTTCCATTCAAGGGACAATATGATTAGTTTTGGATATGAATAGTAATTGACATGAATTACGTGAAATTATTCTATAAACTCTAGTAATGCTCCGTAACCCTGTTCTGGTGACGGATACGGGTTAGGGGTGTTACAATTACCCATATCCTTTCTCCAACCCATAAATAGGAGGATAATACGCTTTAATGCACTCGAACCCACGTCCTTTTGTATTTACAACAATGTCCATGCCAATCGAGCTAAGACTCAATCGACGAAGAAAAATATATTTTTTAATTTACAATAGTGTGATTAATATTACACATATATATGGACCAAAGCTAATATTTTAATTACAATTTTAATTGGATATGAGTAGAGCTGGCAAAACAATCTCGTGTTCGAAAGTTTGCTCACGTCAATTGGAGCCCGTAACAATCCAAGTTCGAGAAAGTCCGAGTTCAAAAAACCCGATTTCAAAAAAGTTCGAGTCTATAAGAATTCGAGTTTGAGAATGATTTGACCCGAGCTTGAGATAAATTCAACCCAAAACCCAAAAAAGCATGAATTTATAGTTCAATAGTCGTAATATGCATTAATAATTAATATAATTTGATGATATTACTTAAAATAAAAATAAATGATAATTATTTATTTTATGAAAATGTGTTGATAAGAATTACATATTTATATTAAAATTTTATTAATAGCAAAAGTAATTATAATAATTTTTTATATTAAATATAAAGTGAAATATTTTTTTATAAATATTAGTTGAATATAAATTTATTTTAATATTGTAATTATATATGTATAATAAATATATAAATTTATTAATTATTAAACTCTATAAATTTTAAATTTAAAGATAATATAAAATATATAATGTGATAATATATTAATTTAATAATATAATAAATAGCAAATGATTAAACATAATTTATTATGCAATATTAAGAACGATTTAATTTTAAAGGTTTAAGAATTTAGGTTTTAGTTTTAGTTTTTCTTTTTCCTTTTATGATTTGGTAACTTTGGTAATTTCTTTTATTAATTTTTTTTATCGATTAAGGTTTAAGACTTGGGTTTGGCTTTGGTTGATATTGGGTTAGAGTTTAGATTTAAATATATATTACATTTAATAGGTGTAAAGTCGGTTAACTTGATTTAAATGGTTTTGGATTTCAAAATCGAAACCGAACTGACAACATTAAATCAACCGATTATCTAACCAACCTTAATGCATATATGTAAACTATTAATATATTATATATGATATGATATAGCATTATATATAATAAATATATTATGTGTTACTATTACAACATGTGATATACTATCACCTAATGTAATATATATTTTAAAGCTATTAATACATATATATAACTATTAATTGGTCTAAAATCAAAACTGAATTTATCAATTGATTTGCTTGAATTGGCTCAATTTGGTCAGTTAAATCGATTTTAATAGCTAACTATAATAGATTATATACTATTACATAATATAATAATATAGTATATGGGAGGGATCCAGATACACCATTTCGTATCTCTTCGTATTATAATATTTTAACAATCCAACCTTTGAATGTACTGATATAATTGTACTTGTCAGGCATGTAAATTTTCGAACCTATATGATATTTCTATCGTATTGATCTAAAATACTATATATATATATATTAATATTTATTGAATAGTTGAAAGTTTTTTTACATAAAACAAATAGTTAAATAGTTGAAATTTTTTAATTTACATCAAATTTGGCATACATGATCTATATGAATAAAATATAAAATGTGATGGCTGGATTGCTAAAACATTAATCATACAAAGAGACATGAATGGTGTAAAACTAGTTTAATTTTACACCGATGTAAGTGGATCCCTTCCCGTAATATATAACTATTACTAAAACTATTAGTACATATATATAACTATTACTATATTATAGAATATAATAAAAGATCTAGTATTACATAATATTATAATGTTTAATCATTAATGCATATATATAAACTATTAATATATTATATATGATATGATATGATATAACATTGTATAATATAGTACAAGAGCTAACTTTTAAATGTGCGAAGAGTATAAAGAATTAGAGCATATTTCAATCAATATAATAATAAACAATAATATCTAATAATTAATATATTAGGTATTACTATTATAGTATGCAATATAGTATTACGTAATGTAATAATATATTATAGGGTAAACTACCAAAATAGTCACTTTTGTTTCCTTCGGGTTACATTTTAGTCACTTTCGTTATCATGTTGTAACATTTTAGTCACTGAGCATTAATTATCGTTATTGTTACCACGAGTTATTGTTTAGTTTTAATTTCTTTTCACGAGTTATTGTTACCACGATGCCAAGTTATAATTAATTTGGTATTAACAAATTTTTTTGGTAAATTAAAATAACAGGGCAAAACTCGAACAACTAACGTAACTAGCGCGACTCGATCCCATGCCACACCTAGAGTAGTGAACACCATTGACTATCAGACCATCACATGGGATTCTTGGTATTAACAAATATTAAACTTAGATTATAGTGCAAATATAATAAAATAATTTATGTTAACCCATTGTTAATATTGTGATATATGAAATATAAATTTTAAATACTTTTAAATAATTAATATAAATTAATTTTAAAATTCAATGTGAATATATAAATTATATTTATATTTTATATTTTATATAATGATGGGGCAAATTTATAATTAGTCACTCAAATTGACTTTTGAAAAGTCAAAAACTAAATTTTTTAGCTTTTTGGCTCAATTTGAAAAATTAATTTAAAAAGTTGATTTGACTTGAAATGCTATCTATTTATGATTGCTTTTGGCTTGAAAATTTGTTTGACTTGAAAAAGCACTTTTAAAACTTAAGGGGAAACAAAGCCTTACAAAGTTTTATTGGAAAAATGAAATATGATTTGTGTTGTGAACAAATCACTAAATGAACGAATTACTAATCTAAAAGAATCCAATTTGAATATATTATAGTTTTTAAATTTAAAATTTTAAAAAATTCAAATATAATCTAAATTTAAATCTCAAACACAAATATAGATGTATAACAACCACATCTTTATAACATTCAAAATCTTAGCAGACATATGAGATTTTACATAAAAGATTGATCGTATATGTAACGCCCTGAATAATTTATTTCTATTTCTGTAAATATCTAACACAAATGAGTATTTATTTCTGTGGCTAAGTATTCTAGATGTGTGTGAGAAGTCTTGGGTTCAAGTTTCACCTTTACCAATTTTTTTTGTTTTTCTAATGCTAGCCTTACCCTTGCCAATTGAGCTTATGTAAAATTGTCTGTTAATCTCTATTAGAATGAGCTTGCTGGTTCGAGTGGTAAGGGGGTCTATTATGTTAGAAGCCCTGTCCTTGAATCCCTGCGTTAGCGAGGATGTTATTTTTGCTCGGTTTTGTGTCAGAATTTTGGTGGAGTTGGGATTCTAGGGTAGTTGGATGTGAATTAGTGGGGAGTTAGGATATTAGTGGGATTTTAAGATAGATTTTTTTTATTTTATTTCTACTTTCAAAATTTTCCCTCATCTTTCTAACGTCCTTTTTCTGTTATTTGGGAAAAAAATTCTTTCTTTTCCTTGTTTCTGAAATTCTATCGAAATCCTGTCAATAATCTTGATTTTTCAATTCGTCGGTGTTCTCTGTGCGTTTTTGGTAAGTGTGGTAACTATTTTGGGTTAAGGAATCGATGAATAATAGGGTTTGTTTTGTGTTTAGGAGAAGATTAAGAGGTTGGGGCTTCCAATCGGTGCTATAGTGGTACGAATCACCGTTGTTCATTCGAAGGTAAGGGTTTTTGTGGTTTAAAGTATTGTCTGTTTCGTGGTAGTTCGTTTTGGTATCGGTTTAAGCGGCTAGGCCAAGTTGAGCGTGTAGGGCTAGGCCAAGTTGAGCGTGTGGATTTTGGGCCAGACCATGTGGGCCACAAGGGCATGGCCAATCCGGGCGTGTGGGCCACACGGGCATGTGGGCCCATATTTTTGAAATTTTCCTGAGGGTCGTACGAGTCATTCTGATCGACTGTGGGCCTACCGTAAGGTCGGTAAGGGGTAACCAAACCCTAGACTATGTGATTTGGTATTCTGATAGTATGCTTTGAGTAGGACACTATTATGCATGTCTGACTATTCTACTATATGTATGCCTGTTATCTATACATAAGCATGTTGAGCATGTCTAATCTGTAATTTCTGTATCTGATGTCTGTATCTATTTTGGGGTGGGATTGTATATATGAAAGAAGTGTTTTGAAAGGCGACCCTCGTCTATACTCTGGCAGCTTAGCTGCATATTATCTAATACGTGTCGTAATGACAATACGGTGTGTAGGGATGAGTGGGTGTTTTTAACCCCACATGGTGTGTTGGGATGGTCGGTGATAGTGTGTAGAGGATGAGGGTAGGATTCTGTTTATCTGATTCTGTTATCTGTTTCTGTAAAAGACTTAGGTCCGATCTGAATCTGAATGTATATGTGATCTCTGTATAAATTGTATGTCTATTTCTGTTGGGTTACACACTGAGTTTATGAAAACCCACATCTGCTTGTCTGTTCTGTTCAGGTAATCCACAGACTTAGGCGGATCGGTGCGGTGGAGACTCAGCGGTGACCACTCGACCGTAAACTGTTTAAACTTAGTAATTTTTGGTTTACTTAAAATTCTGGATTCATTTGAGAGTTTGTAATTTCTGGGACTCTCTAGACTGTATGGTTTTTATCTGTTGATTTTTTGTTTGTTTGATAATTTGCATGCTTTGATAAAATGTTTTATGAAAATGATGGTTTTATGCAAATAAAGGTTTTTTTCTAAAAATACAAAACGGACTTTAAAAATGTATTGATTTTATTAAACTTCCATTGTAATATGTTTTGGCAAAAAAATCAATTAATTAACGTTTTCGACAATGGATATAAAAGAATATGAGTTAATAAGCTGAGACAATTTAACGTAACGACTCCGTTTTAAAAATCCATTCTATGTGACATCTCTGGATTCAGCCATAATGTCTAGGCCGGGTTTGAGGTGTTACATTTAGTGGTATCAGAGTTAGGTTGCAAATCTCGGGCTGTAAAATTTTGGGTTCCAAAATTCTATTTCAAAAAGAACTGATTTTTAAATAATTTGAATAATATTGAGAAAGTATGTGGTACACCGAGTCTTCGGTGCCGATCCTGTAAGTATTTTTGAAACTTAGATAGTATATTTTAAAAACACTATAGATAGTACTTTCTGAAACTGTACTAAAATAGTTAGAGACTGAAACCTCTGAAAACATCTCAGAACTTCTGATAATTCTTGCATAAAATATCTGCTAATAAATACTAGAACTGATAAATAAAATTTCATAATGTAGATAAGATTTGAAATTTACGATGAGCGCTCGTGGAATTCGCGGACGTGGTATTCGTGGCCGTGGTAGAGACCGTAGGGAGGCTCGAGCTGAGTCTTCCTCTCTGGGCAGTATGCCAAACTTAGATACGAGTGAGACACCGGTTTCGCCTGCTACTGAGACTGGGTCTCAAAGCCGTTCGGCTGGGGACGACGCACTGTCCCAAGCCATGTTGAGGATATTGGAAAGGGTCGCTGGACCCCTTTCTGAATCTGGGGGTCGTGGGTTAATAACTGAACGACTCTGGTCCAATGGTGCTGAGTTGTTTTGGGGTGTCACTGGAGTCGCCCCTACTGTGGCTGAGTATTGGTTGAAGGCTATCGAAAGGATCATGAGTGATATAGACTGTACACTCAAGCAGAAACTTAATGGTGCAATCTCTTTGTTTCGCGACTAGGCATATCAATGGTGGTTATCGGTTGAGGAGGGTACTCAGCCTGATCGTCTGAACTGGGACTTCTTCAAGCCTGCTTTTCAGGGGAAATATCTGGGAGCGAGATATGTGGATGCTTGTAGGCGTGAGTTCATGAATCTCACGCAAGGTGATAGATCAGTGGCCGAGTATGAGGCCGAGTTTCTAAGGTTGAGCCGCTACACTCGAGGCATGGTGACGTCTGAGTATGAGAAATGTGTTCGCTTTGAGGACGGTCTGAGGAATAATTTGAGGGTACTGATTGCTCCACAGAGGGAGCGAGAGTTCTCGATTTTGGTAGATAAGGCGAAGAACGCTGAAGAGGTTAAGCACATGGAGCGTCAAAATAGGGACCGTGAGAGAGGCATGAATAAGAGGGAGTTAGAGCCTTCTAGTTCTGTTCAGAGGCCTAAGAAAAAGGTCAGACCTGATGCGCCGGTTAGAGTAGGAGTTCCTGTTGCTCCTACTGGGGTTCAGCCTTGTAGGGATTGTGGTAGACGCCATACGAGCAAGTGTTGAAAGAGGATAGGGGCCTATCTGCGATGTGGATCATTAGAGCACCGTATTAGAGAGTGTCCACAATGGGCTGATCAGATGCAAGCTTCGAGACCGAGTTCTATACAGCCTCAGAGGGCAGTTCAGCAGCCACCTAAGGGCCATGGACCGAATAGGGGTGGTAATGGTATGGGCCGAGGACAGAGAGCACTGGGCAGATGTGTTAGTCAGACTGAGGTGAGGCAGCCTGCGTTGGTTTATGCCACTCGTCGTCGAGAGGATAGAGATGCTCCTGATGTTATCACGGGTACGTTCCTTATTTTTTATGTACATTATATTGTTTTGATAGACAAAGGTTCTAAACACTCCTATGTAGCTAGTTCTGTTTCTGGAAACCTGAGGATGTCTGTTGAGAGCACTTCTAATGAGATCACTGTACTGAGTCCATTGGGACAGTCTGTTCAGGTTAGTAAACTCTATATGGATGTACAAGGGGCTGTATTTTTGGCAAATCTGATGGAGTTACTGTTTAGGGAGTTTAATTTGATTCTGGGTATGCATTACTTGGTTGAGCACCGAGTCAGTTTGGATTACACGACTAAGAGGGTCGTTCTGAGGATTGAGGATGATAAGAAAGTGGTTGTGATTGGTGAGCATCGAGATTATCTATCCAATGTGATCTCCACTCTTGTGGCTAAGAAACTGGTTCAGAAAGGGTGTGAGGCGTATTTGGCTTACGTCAGTGTTTCTGTTTCTAGGGACTCTTCTATCGAGGATATCAGAATAGTGAGGGATTTTTCGGATGTCTTTCCTGAGGAGTTACCCGATTTACCTCCGAATCGAGAAGTTGAGTTCGACATTATGCTTCTACCAGGTACAGCTCCGGTGTCCATCACTCCTTAAAGAATGGCACCGAAGGAGCTTACAAAGCTTAAGGCTCAACTTCAAGAGCTTTTGGATCATGGTTTCAATCTTCCTAGTGTGTCTCCGTTAGGGCACCAATTTTGTTTGTGAAGAAAAAGGATGGCACCATAAGGATGTGCATCGATTATCAGCAGTTAAATAAACTGACTGTGAAGAATAAGTATCCACTTCTGAGGATCGATGATTTGTTTGATCAGTTCCGAGGGGCTTCAGTGTTTTCAAAGATTGATCTTTGTTCAGGGTATCATCAGCTGAGATTTAAGGAAGTGGATGTTCATAAGACTGCATTTAGGACTCGTTATGGACATTACGAGTTCCTAGTTATGCCTTTTGGTTTGATGAATACTCCGGCTGCATTCATGGATCTAATGAATCAAGTCTTTCAGCCATATCTGGATCAGTTTGTCATGGTCTTCATAGACGATATTCTGGTTTACTCTAAGACCGAGGATAAGCATGATGATCATCTTAAAGTAGTGCTTCAGATACTCCGAGAGAAGCAGCTCTATGCTAAGTTGAGCAAGTGTGAGTTCTGGTTGCATGAAGTAACTTTTCTAGGACACGTAGTTTCTTCTGAGAGGATCTGAGTTGATCCTAAGAAGATTGAGGCGGTGCTTGACTGGAAACAGCCTAAGAACGTATCTGAGATTCGTAGTTTTCTGGGTCTTGCGGGGTATTATTGGCAGTTTATCAAGCGGTTCTCTTTGATTGCAGCTCCGTTGAGTAAGCTTCTGCGTAAGGGAGTCTTTTTGTCTGGACTGATGCGCAACAATCGAGCTTTGAGAAACTCAAGTCTATTCTGACTCAGGCTCCTGTCCTGATACAGCCAAAATCTGAGAAAGAATTTGTGGTATAC
Source organism: Gossypium sturtianum (assembly GCA_025698515.1). Classification (NCBI taxonomy): domain Eukaryota; kingdom Viridiplantae; phylum Streptophyta; class Magnoliopsida; order Malvales; family Malvaceae; genus Gossypium; species Gossypium sturtianum. The sequence continues at coordinate 112,482,694 of CM046952.1, forward strand.
AGTGATGCGTCGCATGTTGGTTTGGGTTGTGTTCTGATGCAAGATGGTAAGGTTGTGGCTTATGCGTCCCGTCAGCTTAAGACACACAACGAGAATTATCCGATGCATGATCTCGAGTTGGCTATGGTGGTTTTTGCATTGAAAATCTGGAGGCACAATCTATATGGTGAGAGGTGTATTATCTACACTGATCACAAAAGCCTCAAGTATTTCTTTACCCAGAAGGAGTTGAATCTTAGACAGTGGCGTTGGATTGAGCTGCTCAAGGATTATGACTGCACGATAGAGTATCATCCTGGTAAGGCCAATATGGTGGCCGACGCTTTCAATCGTAAAGCGATGACTGATTTAAGAGCGATGTTTGCTCGCCTTAGTCTGTTTAATGATGGAGGTCTGTTAGTCGAGTTGCAAGTTAAGCTGACTTGGATTGGTCAAATTCGAGATAAGCAATTAAGGGATGAGTCTCTGGGTTTGCAGTTTCGTCATATTGAGAGTGGCAGTACTTCAGATTTTGGGCTGAATAAGGATGGAGTTTTATGTATTTGAGGTTTAATCTGTGTACCGAATGATTTTGATTTGAGGCAGTCGATTCTGAGAAAGGTGCATAGTAGCTCTTACGCTATGCATCCCGGTGGTAATAAGATGTATCGGGATCTCCGTGAACTGTATTGGTGGCCAGGTTTAAAACTTGAGGTTACGAATTTCATTGCTCATTTTCTGACGTGCCAGCAAGTTAAGGCTGAGCACCAGTTGCCTTCGGGTTTGCTCCAACCCGTTAAGATTCCCTTATGGAAATGGGAACGGGTGACGATGGACTTCGTTAGTAGGTTGCCCTTGACACCCACTAAGAAGGATTCTGTTTGGGTCATCGTGAATCGATTAACCAAGTCCGCTTATTGTATTCTGGTTCGGACGGACTACTCTATGCAGAAGTTAGCGAAGCTCTATATCTCTGAGATTGTAAGACTGCATGGGGGTTCTTGTTTCGATAATTTTTTATAGAGATCCTCGCTTTACTTCTCGGTTCTAGAAGAAATTACATGAGGCTCTAGTTTCGAGATTGGACTTCAGTACTACGTTCCATCCTCAGACCGATAGTTAATCTGAGAGGGTGATTCAAATACTAGAGGATTGCTTTGGAGTTGTGTTATAGATTTCCAAAGCAGTTGGGAGGATTATCTGCCGCTAGTTGAGTTCGCCTACAATAACAATTTCAAGTCTAGCATCCAGATGACACCTTACGAGGCTTTCTATGGGCGTAAGTGTCATACTCCGCTATGTTGGACTGAGTTGAGTGAGCATCGGGTTTTGGGTCCTTAGTTGGTTTCTGAGACCGAGGATAAGGTTAGACTGATTCGGGATCATCTAAAGGCAATTTCTTGTAACGCCCCAAAAATGTAGGGTTTTTATTTCTTGCAGAATTTGCTTAAGTCTCATGATGTGCTTGAACAGTTAGATATTTTAGTGTATTTGGGGGTTCTAGGGAGGCCTGGGTTCGAGTCTGAGCTGTGGAAGAATTTTAGTTTTTGGCTCTTAAGAGGAAAGGGCTGTTAGCAATGGGACTTAAGTATAAATATAGGTGTTTAAGTGACACCAATTGAGCATGGGACTTAGTGGCTGTGGCGTCACTAGGATAACAAGGAAGAGTGGGGTTAGAATCCCACGAATAGCAAGTGGGGACTCTTATTTTATGCCGTGGGGGAGGAAAAAGTAGAGTTTGGATCAAGCTCTGCAATGGAGGTTGAAGACTTGGTCAAAAATTTCAAATGGATGGCTGGGAGCGATTCTAGGAGGTTTTGGTGGAGAGTTTGAGGGAGTTGGAGGGGAGAGGAGTCTTGGCCGAATGGGAGAGTGTGGCTAAGGGAGGAACTTCACCTAGGAGAGTGTCATTTGGGCATTTCGGCAACCTTGTGAGGTAGTGGAAACAGAAAATTCCTTTTTTTCCTTTTAGGTTTTCTTTTGTTCATTTCGGGATTTCTTTCTGTGGTGGCGTCTCGTGCAACATTGTTACCATTTGGGTCTTCTTCTCGTTCATTATTTCCCCAACTGCTGCCCACTCCCTGCCGAAACATCTTTTCTTCTTTTAGTTTCTCTTGGCCGAACTCAACTTTCTTCTTTCCTCTCGTTCTTCTTTTCTGTTGTTCTCAAGATAGCCGAACCTATCTTTCCCCTTGATCTCAACATTTCTTCTCTTGTTTTTTTAGTCTGAGTAAGCCGAAATCAACCTCTTCTTTCCTTCTATCATATTCTCATCTCTGGGGCCGTGCGTGTCTATTCCTTCTACTCAAAAGAACCTACTCTTGTCGAATTTGAGAGTAAGTAATATGGACTTTCTTTTAGTCAATTATCGTTGTTGGTACTATTCTTTTCTCTCTTGTGCCGAATCTTCCCTTCCTTCTTTAGTCTGCTGTTGGTTGGTATTTAGGTTCTCTCGAAGAGTGAAAAAAAGGCAAGCGACCGGAAGCAATTGATACGTTACTCTTAGTCCTTGATCAAGTAAGCATTCTCGTTTTGTATTTGTTAAGGGTGGATTTTAACCACATGTTTATGCAATCTATTTTAAAAAGGGGTGTATTGTAACACAAAATCCATTCAGGGGTTCTTGATCTTCGCTAAGAGTGGGAGAAGTCTTAGCAAAACTTGGTCAATTAAGGTATGTATAAAGGTGGTTTCGGTTTATGTTGAGGAAAAAGAAGATAACTCTTTTGATCAGATGACTAACGGATAGTCTTGCTTAACGTAGGATCGGTGCTAGGGGATTCGTGGCACATTTCGTAATCAAGGTGTGTAATCATACAACCTTTACCGCATTGTTCAAACACTGGATAACGATGTCATACACTTTTGTGCTACGGAATGTTGGCAAAAGATGAAAGGCCACACTTTCAGCATCTGTGGGCCCTCGAGCGTGCGAACGCTTGTAGGGATAAATCGAGTCGCAATCGTGGGCGTTAGATCGTAGAGGCCGCCACGAACGCTTCCGTGGGTTTAGGTCGTAATGGGCCTCGATGGGCCATGGGGGCCCAATGGGCCCACGTGGGTAAAGTCCCTGATAAAATGATATGAATGGATTGGGCAGCGAAGTTCGCATAGCCACACCCAAAATTGGGCTGAATGGGCCACAAGAGCGTGTGGGCCCACTTGGGCCAAAAATTAGGCTTTGGGCCCAATAGCACCATTTTGACCTGAAAGGGGATCTGTGTCACTCGAGGCGACTGTAGGCTTTCGGAAAGGCCGTTACATGACTATAAAGTATCGAAATACCCTAAGGGGTGAAATTACCGTTTTACCCCTAACTGACAAAATGGCCGTTATACCCCTCGTGGTAGTCTACGTGATGTATGTGTAGTATTTGTATGATTGATTATGATTGTGACATACTGCATACATGGTTTATTTATGACACGACATACTGCATTGGGCTGGCTTTTGTATGAGGAGAAAGTTTTGTACTAGTGGCTCTGCCACGTTTTACTGATTTAGTGGCTCAGCCACGTATCCTGATTTTAGTGGCTCAGCCACGTATGTTGATTTAGTGGCTCAGCCACGTTTATTGATTTTAGTGGCTCAGCCACGTATATTGTTATTAGCAAAGATGGTCGTGCATTGATATTAGCGACTAGACTGCGTTATTGGTGTGTTAATTTGGTGGGTTGATTGCATCTGCTTACGCATTGTTATGATTTTTGGCTTAGGCCCACTTTATTACTGTATAGGGCTAAAGCCCAGACTGATTTGTTACTAACTAGGGCTTGGGCCCAGACTGTTAGGGGATTACATATTGAGTTCTCGTAACTTACCCTTTTACCTTAACTGTGCAGGTAATCCCTAGCTTTAGCTACGAGGGACTCGGAGGTGGCCACACGCTCGATATACATAAAATCTTAGAGTTAGCTATATTAATTATTAAAAGCTTATTTCGAGTTGGTATTTTTGTAATAAGGCCATTTGGGGTTAACTTTTATTTGCTATCTCTTTTAATTACGATCTGCTAGACTAGGAAATGCAGGTTTTTAAAATAATAACGTTTTCTAAAGCAAATTATGAATTTCATCAAAATTGACAACTTGAACATGCTTCCGTGATTTTTAATCCTTATTAATAAATGATATGACCCATAGGGGAATATCGAGTTTTATGATTTTGCAACCCTCACGTCTCAAAGTGATTTAAATTTAGGAGTAAGTTTTTTTTAACTAGCCGGTTTTCAAACAACTCCTTGATGTGACACGTCAGATCCGGTCGTAACGTCTAGGCCAATTTTGGGGTGTTACATTTAGTGGTATCAGAGTCAAGTTTGTAAAACTCGGCTGTGGAATGGGTTTTGAGAATTTTTTAATCTATCTAAATTTTGGTTTGGAAAGAAATGTTGTTGCTGAAAGTGTGGCACACCGAGTCTCCGGCGCCAAATCTGTAAGTTCTCTGACATTATTTTCTATTATATATTGAAATGATTATACTGAGAAACTACTAGGGATAGTAGTAGTGCACTGAAACTCTTTAGTTAGAGTAAACTGAGACAGTAGGATACTGAAAACTGTAGTGAGGTTTCGATCTGTGAAAACAACCCTAATTACTATTTTTCATAAAATATCGGTTAAGAATTATGAGAATTATAAGCTGATACATAAAACTCTTAAAATAGATAAATACGCTACATCGATATGAGCACTAGAGGTCACAGAAGGGGTACACATGGCCGCGGTAGAGGCCAGGGTGCTAGAGCTGGGTCTTCAGCATCGGGACACAAGCCTGCTAGGGAAGCACCAGCCTCACCAGTGACTGATACGGGGTCTCATGACCGAGCCGTTGGGGATGATGCTCTGTCCCAAGCGATGTTACGGGTTCTTGAGAGGGTTGCTGGGGTAAGTACTGGATCAGTGGGCCGAGGGTCAATTTCTAAACAACTCCGGTCTAACGGAGCGGAAATCTTCAAGGGTGTCTTTGGTATAGCCCCGAATGTGGCAAAATATTGGTTAGAGGCTACCGAACGGATAATGGATGACCTCGATTATACTGTGGAACAGAAATTCTTTACTACGAGACGAGGCATATCAATGGTGGCTTACCGTGAGGGAAGGCACGCAGGCCGACCGTTTGACATGGGAATTCTTTAAGTCGGCATTCCAAGGAAAATATATTGGGGCGAGTTATGTGGACGCCCGGAGGAAGAAATTTCTGAGTCTGGTCCAAGGGAATAGGTCTATAGCAGAATATGAGGCAGAGTTCCTGCAGTTGAGCCGGTATGCTCGGGGTATTGTCGCGACTGAGTATGAGTGTTGTGTGCGTTTCGAGGATGGTCTCCGAGATGAGCTGTGGGTGTTGATAGCGCGGCAGAGGGAAAGAGACTTTGCTGCTTTGGTTGAGAAGGCAAAGATTGCCGAGGATGTGAAACGCTCAGAGCGTCAGAACAGTGAGAAAGATAGGGGCAGGAATAAGAGGGAATTTGGGCCCTCAAGTTCTTCTGGTGGGCCTAGGAAGAGGCTAGATTTGATGGGCCAGGCCGAGCTGGTGTTCCTGTTGTTGCTGTCAGACCGCAGCCTTGCGCTGATTGTGAAAGATTTCATCAGAATGAGTGTTGGAAAAGAACTGGGGCGTGCTTCAGATGTGGGTCGACGAATCACCAGGTTAAAAACTGTACTCAGAGGCCTGTTCAAAGGCAAGCCGCAGATCAGGGCTATGTTTAGCCAGAGAGAGATGGTCAGCAGCCACTGAGAGGTCGTGGTCAGGCCAGAGGGGGAAATGGTTTGGGTAGAGTTCGTGGAGCACCGGGCAGAGGTGCTGGTAATACCGAGGTGAGACAGCCAGCTTTGGTCTACGCTACTCGGCGCCGAGAGGATGGCGATGCCCCTGATGTCATAACTGGTACGTTCCTCATTTATAGTGTACCATATACTGCTTTAATTGATATTGGGTCTACACACTCGTATGTTGCATGTACTGTGTCTGGGACGTTGGGGATACAGTTTGAAATTACTGATAGGGAAATCTCGGTGATAAGTCCATTGAGACAGTCGGTTAGAGTGAATAAATTGTTTAGAGATGTGCCCCTAAAAGTCCAAGGGGTTGTCTTTTCGGTGAATTTGATGGAACTGCCGTTTGGCAAATTCGATCTTATTTTGGGCATGGATTGGTTGGTGAAACACCGTGCGAATTTGGATTGCGCTGCTAAGCGTATGGTATTGAAGAATTTGGAGGATGAGGAGGTGGTTGTGATAGGGGAGCGAAGGGATTATTTATCTAATGTAATCTCTGCATTAAGGGCTGAGAAACTGGTTCGCAAGGGTTGCGAGACGTTCTTAGCTTATGTCAGCATTTCTGATTCTATGGGTCCGTCTGTTGAGAATGTCAGAACTGAAAAAGGAGTTTCTGGATATATTTCCCGAAGAGCTTCCTGGGTTGCCTACAAATTGTGAGGTCAAATTCGGCATTGAGCTCCTATCTGGAACGGTTCCGGTGTCCATCGCCCCTTATAGAATGACGCCGAAAGAGCTGGTAAAGTTAAAGGCACAAATTCAAGAGCTGCTAGACCGAGGTTTTATTCGGCTGAGTGTGTCTCCATTGAGAGCACCAGTATTATTCGTGAAGAAGAAGGATGGGTCCATGCGCATGTGCATCGATTATCGTCAACTGAACAAACTGACGATTAATAATAAGTACCCTTTACCAAGGATAGACTACCTGTTCTACCAGCTGCGAAGAGCTTCAGTTTTTTCCAAGATAGACCTTAGATCGGTGTACCATCAGCTAAGGGTTAAGGAGGCGGATGTGTACAAGACTGCATTCAGGACTCGTTATGGACATTACGAGTTTCTGGTCATGCCATTCGGGTTGACGAATGCACCATCTACTTTCATGGATATGATGAACCGGGTTTTCCAACCTTATTTGGACCGGTTCGTGGTGGTGTTTATAGATGACATTCTAGTGTATTCAAGAACCGAGGAGGATCATGATTCGCATCTCCGAATTGTATTACAAATACTAAGGGAAAAGCAGCTTTATGCCAAGTTCAGCAAGTGTGAGTTTTGGCTGCGAGAAGTGACATTTTTGGGTCACGTAGTGTCTGCCGAGGGGATTAGGGTTAATCCTTGAAAAATTGAGGCCGTATTGAATTGGAGACCACCAAAGATTGTATCTGAGATTCGAAGTTTTCTGGAACTAGCGGGGTATTACAGACGTTTCATTGAGGGGTTCTCACTGATTTTTGCACCTCTAACTAAGTTGCTGCGAAAAGAGGTATCGTTTAATTGGACTGATAAGCAGCAGGGGAGTTTTGAAAAACTGAAGAAGGTTCTGACTGAAGCTTCGGTATTAATTCAGCCAGAGTCAGGGAAGGAATTCATTGTCTACTGTGATGCGTCGCACACTGGATTGGGATGTGTGTTGATGTAAGAGGGTAAGGTGGTGGCTTATACGTCCCGCCAGCTTAAGCCTCACGAGGTGAATTACCCCACTCACGACTTGGAATTAGTTGTGGTGGTATTCGCACTGAAGATTTGGAGACATTACTTGTACGGTGAAAAGTCGATCATTTATACCGACCATAAAAGCCTCAAGTACCTCCTTACTCAGAAGGAGTTGAATCTTAGGAAACGAAGGTGGATAGAGTTGCTTAAGGATTATGATTGCTCGATTGAGTACCATCCGGGTAAAGCTAACGTAGTAGCGGATGCATTGAGCCGTAAGGTTGTATCTGATCTAATAGCAATGTTTGCTCGTCTCAACATGTTTGAGGATGGTAGTCTGTTAGCGGAACTTCAAGTGAAACCGACCTGGATTGATCAAATTAAGGAGAAGCAGTTGCTGGATGAATCATTGGTTCCTCGTTTTCGATTGGTGGAGAAGGCAGAGACTGTGGATTTTGGGCTGAATAGTGAGGGAGTATTATGCTTCTGTGGGAGAGTCTGTGTACCGAGGGATTCTGAGTTAAGGCAGTCTATACTACGGGAGGCGCATAGTAGCCCATACGCTATGCATCCTGGTGGAAACAAGTTATACTGAGATCTGCGTGAATTGTACCGGTGGCAAGGGCTTAAGCGTGAGGTTACTGATTTCAAGGGCTTAAGCGACGAATGTTAGGGCCAGAGCTAGTTTCTAAAACCGAAGAGAAAGTAAAGTTGATCCGGGATCGGTTAAAGGAAGCATCTGATAGACAGAAGTCGTATGCTGATTTAAAGCGTAAAAAGATTGAGTAAATGGTGGGGGATTATGTCTTTTTGAAGGTCTCACCTTGGAAGAAGATTCTGAGATTTGGACGGAAAGGCAAGCTGAGCCCTAGATTTATTGGACCTTACCAGATATTAAAGCGTGTGGGACCGGTCGCCTATCAGCTTGAGCTGCCTCCCGAGTTAAACCGTATACATGATGTGTTTCATGTTTCTATGCTAAGGCGATATCGTTCTAATCCCTATCATATTGTGTCGGTAGAGGAGATCGAGGTTAGGCCTGATCTGACTTTTGAGGAAGAACCGGTGCAAATACTGGATCGTGATGTTAAAGTATTGAGGAGAAAATCTGTCCCGTTAGTCAAGGTGCTTTGGCGTAATCACGGTTCTGAGGAAGCCACGTGGGAGCCTAATGAGGCGATGCGACAGCAATATCCTTACCTCTTCTGATCAGGTAAATTTCGAGGCCGAAATTTTTTTAAGGGGGATAGAGTTTAACGCCCCAAAAATGTAGGGTTTTTATTTCTTGCTGAATTTGCTTAAATCTCATGATGTGCTTGAACGGTTAGATATTTGAGTGTATTTGGGGGTTCTAGGGAGGCCTGGGTTCGAGTCTGAGCTGTGGAAGAATTTTAGTTTTTGGCTCTTAAGAGAAAAGGGCTGTTAGCAATAGGACTTAAGTATAAATATGGGTGTTTAAGTGACACCAATTGAGCATGGGACTTAATGGCTGTGGCGTCACTAGGATAACAAGGAGGAGTGGGGTTCAAATCCCACGAATAGCAAGTAGGGACTCTTATTTTATGCCGTGGGGGAGGAAGAAGTAGAGTTTGGATCAAACTCTGCAATGGAGGTTGAAGACTTGGTCAAAAATTTCAAATGGATGGCTGGGAGCGATTCTAGGAGGTTTTGGTGGAGAGTTTGAGGGAGTTGGAGGGGAAAGGAGTCTTGGCCGAATGGGAGAGTGTGGCTAAGGGAGGAATTTCGACTAGAAGGGTGTCATTTGGGCATTTCGGTAACCTTGTGTGGTAGTGGAAACCGAAAATTCCTTTTTGCCTTTTAGGTTTTCTTTTGTTCATTTTGGGATTTCTTTTTGTGGTGGCGTCTCGTGCAACATTGTTACCATTCGGATCTTCTTCTCGTTCATTATTTCCCCAACTACTGCCCACTCGCTGCCGAAACATCTTTTCTTCTTTTAGTTCCTCTTGGCCGAACTCAACTTTCTTTTTTCCTCTCGTTCTTCTTTTCTATTCTTCTCAAGATAGCTGAACCTATCTTTCCCCTTGATCTCAACGTTTCTTCTCTTGTGTTTTTAGTCTGAGTAAGCCGAAATCAACCTCTTCTTTCCTTCTATCATATTCTCATCTCTGGGGTCGTGTGTATCTATTCTTTCTACTCAAAGGAACCTGCTCTTGCCGAATTTGAGAGTAAGTAATATGGACTTTCTTTTAGTCAATTGTCGTTGTTGGTACTATTCTTTTCTCTCTTGTGCCGAATCTTCCCTTCCTTCTTTAGTCTGATGTTGATTGGTATTTAGATTCTCTCGAAGAGTGAAAAAAGGGCAAGCGACCAGAAGCAATTGATACGTTACTCTTAGTCCTTGATCAAGTAAGCATTCTCGTTTTGTATTTGTCAAGGGTGGATTTTAACCACATGTTTATGCAATCTATTTTAAAAAGGGGTGTATTGTAACGCAAAATCCATTCAGGGGTTCTTGATATTCGCTAAGAGTGGGAGAAGTCTTAGCAAAACTTGGTCAATTAAGGTATGTATAAAGGTGGTTTCGGTTTATGTTGAGGAAAAGGAAGATAACTCTTTTGATCGTATGACTAACGGATAGTCTTGCTTAACGTAGGATCGGTGCTAGGGGATTCGTGGCACATTTCGTAATCAAGGTGTGTAATCATACAACCTTTACCGCATTGTTCAAACACTGGATAACGATGTTATACACTTTTGTGCTACAGAGTGTTGGCAAAAGACGAAAGGTCACACTTTCGGCATATGTGGGTCCTCGAGCGTGCGAACGCTCGTAGGGATAAATCGAGTTGCAATCGTGGGTGTTAGATCGTAAAGGCCGCCACGAACGCTTCCGTGGGTTTAGGTCGTAATGGGCCTCGATGGGCCATAAGGGCCCAATGGGCCCACGTGGGTGAAGTCCCCGATAAAATGATATGAACGGATTAGGCTGCGAAGTTCGCATAGCCGCACCCGAAATTGGGCTGAATGGGCCACACGAGCGTGTGGGCCCACTTGGGCTAAAAGTTGGGCTTTGGGCCCAATAGCACCATTTTGACCTAAAATGGGATCTGTGTCGCTCGAGGTGACTGTAGGCTTTCGAAAAGGCCATTACATGACTAGAAAGTATCGAAATACCCCAAGGGGTGAAATTATCGTTTTACCCCTAACCGACAAAATGACCGTTATACCCCTCGTGGTAGTGTAAGTGATGTATGTGTAGTATTTGTATGATTGATTATGATTGTGACATACTGCATACATGGTTTATTTATGACACGACATACTGCATTGGGCTGGGTTTTGTATGAGGAGGAAGTTCTGTACTAGTGGCTCTGCCACGTTTTACTGATTTAGTGGCTCAGCCACGTATCCTGATTTTAGTGGCTCAGCCACGTATGTTGATTTAGTGGCTCAGCTACGTATCCTGATTTTAGTGGCTCAGCCACGTATATTGATTTTAGTGGCTCAGCCACGTATATTGTTATTAGCAGCATGGTTGCGTTGATATTAGCAGCTAGACTGCATTATTGGTGTGTTGGCTGGACTGGGTTAGGTTGCACCTCTGTTCTGCATTGTTATGATTTTGGGTTGAGGCCCACTTTATTACTGTATAGGGCTAAAGCCCAGACTGATCTGTTACCGACTAGGGCTTTGGCCCAGACTGTTAGGGGATTACACACTGAGTTCTCGTAACTCACCCTTTTACCTTAACTGTGCAGGTAATCCCTAGCTTTAGATGATTTGGAGCTGCGAGGGACTCGGAGGTGGCCACACGCTCGATATACTTAAAATCTTAGACTTAGCTATATTAATTATTAAAAGCTTATTTCGGGTTGGTATTTTTGTAATAAGGCCATTTGGGGTTAACTTTTATTTGCTATCTCTTTAATTACGATATGCTAGACTAGAAAATGCGGGTTTTTAAAACAATAACGTTTTCTAAAGCAAATTATGAATTTCATCAAAATTGACAACTTGAACATGCTTCCGTGATTTTTAATCCTGATTAATAAATGATATGACCCATAGGGGAATATCGAGTTTTATGATTTTGCAACCCTCACGTCTCAAAGTGATTTAAATTTAGGAGTGAGTTTTTTTTTAACTAGCCGATTTTCAAACAACTCCTTGATGTGACACGTCAGATCCGGTCGTAACGTCTAGTCCGGGTTTGGGGTGTTACATTTCTGATATATAGAAGTCCTATGCGGATCTGAAGATGAGAGATATTGAGTACTCTGTGGGGGACTTCACCTTTCTTAAGGTTTATCCATGGAAAAAAGTTTTGAGATTCAGTCGTAAGGGCAAGTTGAGCCCTAGGTTTATTGGGCCGTATTGGATTCTGAAACGTGAAGGACCGGCTGCTTACCAGTTGAAGTTACCTCCGGAGTTAGACCGTATCCACGATGTATTTCACGTTTCGATGTTGAGGTGGTACCAATCTGATCTATCCCACATTGTCTCTGTTGAGGAGATCGAGGTTAGACCGGATTTAATGTTTGAGGATGAGTCGGTTCAGATCTTGAATCGTGATGTTAAAGTTCTGAGGAGGAAGTCCATTCCATTAGTAAAAGTTTTGTGGCGGAATCATGGCACTGAGGAAGCTACGTGGGAACCTAAGAACTCGATGCGTCAGCAGTATCCTCATCTGTTCTAATCAGGTAAATTTCGAGGTCAAAATTTCTTTTAGGGGGTAGAGTTGTAACGCCCTGAATAATTTATTTCTATTTCTGTAAATATCTGACACAAATGAGTATTTGTTTCAATGGCTAAGTGCTGGGTGTGTGTGAGAGGTCTTAGGTTCAAGTCTCACCTTTGCCAAATTTTGTTGTTTTTCTAATCCTAGCCTTACCCTTTCCAATTGGGCTTATGTAAAATTGTCTGTTAATCTCTATCAGAATGAGCCTACTGGTTCGAGTGGTAAGGGGGTCTGTTATGTTGGAGGCCCTGTGTTCGAATCCCTGCGTTAGCGAGGATGTTATTTTTGCTCGGTTTTGTGTCAGAATTTCGGTGGAGTTGGGATTCTAGGGTAGTTGGATGTGAATTAGTGGGGAGTTAGGATATTAGTGGGATTTTAAGATAGATTTTATTTTATTTCTATTTCTATTTTTATTTTTATTTTTTATTTTTTATTTTTTATTTTTTATTTTTTATTTTTTATTTTTTATTTTCTTTCAAAATTTTCCCTCATCTTTCTAACGTCCTTGTTCTGTGATTGGGGAAAAAATTTCTTTCTTTTCCTTTTTTCTGAAATTCTGTCGAAATCCTGTCAATAATCTCAATTTTCAAGTTCGTCGGTGTTCTCTGTGCGTTTTTGGTAAGTGTGGTAACTATTTTGGGTTAAGGAATCGATGAATAATGGGGTTTGTTTTGTGTTTAGGAGAAGATTAAGAGGTTGAGGCTTCCAATCGGTGCTATAGTGGTACGAATCACCGTTGTTCATTCGAAGGTAAGGGTTTTTGTGGTTCAAATGATTGTCTGTTTCATGGTAGTTCGTTTTGGTATCGATTTAAGCGGCTAATGCAGTGTTTTATCGATCAATTATAGGTTCTGGTGGTCTTGGGATTGCATTTACTGCGAAAACGTACCAGGTGTGTACCCGAAACGCAGAAAATCAAACTTTGGAAAAAGCCAAAAACTTGTTCTATCAACGCCACACAGGCATGTGGTCACCCGTGTGGTAGGCCGTGTGCGTGACACGGTCGTGTGGTCGACGAAGGCATGGTCGTGCGTATGACACGACTGTGTGGTGGTGTGGGTATGGCCGTGTGGGCCACACGGTCTAGGCCACGTCGGACGTGTGGATTTTGGGCCAGGCCGTGTGGGCCACACGGGTAAGGCCAATCCGGGCGTGTAGGCCCACATTCTGAAATTTTCCCTAGGGTCGTACGAGTCATTCCGATCGACTGTAGGCCTACCATAGGGTCGGTAAGGGCTAACCAAACCCTAGACTATGTGATTTGGTATTCTGATAGTATGCTCTGAGTAAGACGCTATTATGTATGTCTAACTATTCTGCTATATGTATGTATGTTATCTATATATAAGCATGTTGAGCATGTTTAATCTGTAATTTCTGTATCTGATGTCTGTATCTGTTTTGGGGTGAGATTGTATATATGGAGGAAGTGATCTGAAAGGCGATCCTCGCCTATACTCTAGCAGCTTGGCTGCATATTATTTGATACGTGTCGTAATGACAATATGGTGTGTAGGGATGGGTACGTGTTTTTAACCCCACATGGTGTGTTGGGATGGTCAGAGATAGTGTGTAGAAGATGGGGGTAGGATTCTGTTATCTGTTTCTATAAAGGACTTAGGTCCGATCTGAATCTGAATGTATATGTGATCTCTGTATAAATTGTATGTCTATTTCTGTTGGGTTACACACTGAGTTTACGAAAACTCACATTTGTTTGTCTGTTCTGTTCAGGTAATCCACAGACTTAGACGGATCGGTGCGGCGGAGACTCAGCGGTGACCACTCAACCGTAAACTGTTTAAACTTAGTAATTTTTGGTTTATTTAAAATTCTAGATTCACTTAAGATTTTGTAATTTCTAGGACTCTCTGGACTGTATGGTTTTTAACTGTTGATTTTTGGTTTGTTTGATAATTTGCATGCTTCGATAAAATGTTTTATGAAAATGATGGTTTTATGCAAATAAAGGTTTTTTCTAAAAATACAAACCGGACTTTCAAAATGTATTGATTTTATTAAACTTCCGCTGTAATATGTTTTGGCAAAAAAATCAATTAATTAACGTTTTCGACAATGGATATAAAAGATTATGAGTTAATAAGCTAAGACGTTTTAACGTAACGACTCCGTTTTAAAAATCCAATCTATGTGACATCTTCGGATTCGGCCATAACGTCTAGGCCCGGTTTGGGGTGTTATAGTATAATTACAATATAATAAGTTGTTAGCTCGATTGACATTGGTATTGTTGCTAATGCAGGAAGATGTGAGTTTGAATGCGATAAAGTGCATTATCCTTCTATTTAAAGGTTAGAGAAGGGCTATGGGGTAAAATCTTCTCTCTTCCTCTCCTTTTTTTTTTCTTTAATTTAAGTTTCTATATTTGGACATTCGCCATCTTTGATCATATCAAGTTCGTGTTATTCTTTTATCTATATTTATATACCATCATTTGAAGGGCTTATTTAATTGGTATCACTCATCAATCAGATCTCAACTCAATTATAAAATTACCGAAAACTCATTCTTTTTATTAAATAACAAGCATTACTAACTAAGATGATATTTTTACTATTTTATATTTTATGTAAAATCTAGAGAAATGCATGTGATGGAATTTGAACCCAAAACACTATAATGTTTAATATCTTAACTTTACTATTTCAATTAAAGCTTCATTTATTTGTTATGTTAATTACATAAATTTTCTTTATCCACATCATGGGTGTTTCATAATCTAGTATTAGTTTAGCTTTTTATTTTGTTTTCATATCATGTAATCTTGGTGTTCAAAATTATAGGTTCTAGAGAATAAGGATGATGTAAATGCTAAGCTAGCGAAGTTAATGTTGCAAATGATTAGTATAATCGCAACAAATGCAGGTCAAAACAAGTTAACAACAAAGGAAATCCGAAAACCAGAATCAAAACTCAAGAATAATATGAAAAGATTCAAAAGCAATGAAACTAAATATACAACAAAATACTCAAAACCTCATTGTTCCGTTCTCCCCACTGTGGTTACTTGTCTAGGGCTTCAGCTATTCTATTCTTGTTTCTTTAGGGATTCCATAGGTTCACCTGTTGGCTGGTATACACTAGCTTTTGCATGGGTGAGAAACTTGGGGTCAGACTGATGCTTATTGGAAGGTTCCTTCATTTCCATATAAATGTAAAATGCAATAACTATATTGACCGATATTACAGCAACGAATCCACTCAACAATGTCATAGCATGGGGAGATAAATTCGTTAAACCTGTTCCAAACAAGTTAACTTCTTGTTCAATCAACTTGATTCTATAGCATACAAGATGAAATCCTCCATGAAAATTGGTTATTTGCTGCCACAATTGAATGCTGTTGCAGCAACATAAAGGACTAACATTTCAAAGTGTTTTTCCAACTATTATTCTTTTCTGGTGATTTTGCATGCATTGACTTACTAAAACAAAATTGGAGCTATTTGTATGGTTCGTACATAAACCGAATAAGGGTGATATTACACCTATATGTCACAATTTAGCTTTTATTTATACTACAAAAGCTCATAGTAAAGAGATGTACTATTCATGACTAGATAACAATCAGCTAAACACAGTAAAAAACAACCACCAAAATTTAAAATAAATAAATAAAAAGATTGAAGCAACCTAACATAGTAAAAATCAGTAACATAAAAAAAAAAAAAAAAATCTAACAACTCCTTTCTATGTTAAAAAATAAAATAAAATCAGCTTGGGTCTTACCGGGTAGTAAATTATGGTTAAAACCATAGAGAACTGCAAGAGGAGCCATCCACATCAACATTGATGCAATAAAGAACTTCTTAACTAGTCCAGCAGCCATTTCGAATCTCACAATCTACAAATGCAAAACGGATAAAATTAAATAAATAATAAAAAAAGCTAACAGTGAGAAATAGGAAAATACCCAGAATGGAAGGAAATTCATCCAACACATGGGTTGCCATGAAAGCATCAATAATCCTGCTGGAAAAATACTCAAAGAAGAACCAGGGCTATCAAAATCCAACACAAATACAAGGCAAAACTTGTGGGGTTTTTTTTGGGACACTTTCTCTCTTTCACTCCAGCAAAACATCAAACAGGTCATCAGCAAGGTCCAATCAACTGCGTGAAATGTAAAGAAATCGAGGAAAAGCAAAAGAAAAGGCTAATATCAAGCTTAAGAGTTTCAACAAAGAAAAAGGCCTAATGAATGAAAGATAAAACTTGTTGAATACCAATTTGAGTTTCATGCTTAAACAAATAAAAATCAATTAGGACATAGATTTATTTTACATAATAAATGGCAATGCCAAGTAGGAGTTTTAGTGCAAAAATTGAAAAATGAATGATTTTGAAGGTGTACCGACCCATTAAGAAGAAAGGAATTTTTATGTATAGTACAGAAGAAATTACAAGTGAAAGTGGCAAATCAACGACATATGGGTTATTCATTTATCTATTTGCTTACTTAAAGCAGGCAAACATTGAAAAGAAAACAGAACAGAACCTTGAAACAAATAAAAGACAGGCATTTACGATTTGAAAGACAAAAAATTCAAAGGGTAGTTCCAGCTTACTTGTTTGAGCAACAAGGGAACTCCACACTGTTGAACAGCCTCTCAACAGACATCAACATCAAGCCGTGAACTGAATCCCGAGTCCCGGCCCAAAACTACCAAAAAACAAAACAAAACAAATCATATAAAAATATTCTGAAGTGAATAACAAAGTAGTGGGCGTGCCGGAGTGGTTATCGGGCATGACTAGAAATCATGTGGGCTCTGCCCGCGCAGGTTCGAATCCTGCCGCTCACGTTTTTCTTTTTAAGTTTTCTTATTTTCAACTGGCTTCAACGAGGTGATAATGCGTAATGTCAAGTGCCTCAATGACATCATATTAGAAAAAAATCTTTAAAAATAATAAAATTATTTAAAATTTATAAAAAAAAATCTAAAATATATAAAATTCAAAAAATATATAATTTGATAGTATAAACTTCAATAGATGTTAGGAATTTGAGAGAAAAATATTTCCTATTTCTCAACCAAAACAAGTTTTTTGAAATTTCAGGGGATTCAATAAAGAAAAGGAAATGTGTATAAATTATATGATTTGTAAAAATTATAGTTAGAATATGTTTGGACCAACACAAAATAATTGAATGAAAGTGTAATTACAAATAATTATAATTTTCTAGACTTGTTTAGTTGACAAATCGTAATTACATCAAATTTCCTATGTCATGTTTGACAGTACAAATTGTAATTACACAGTTACATATATATATATATATATATTAAATGCTATTACTATAAAAAAATTATTAGTCTGATAAAAATAACTTTTAAACAAGTAACAAAAATTCAAAATCAATCAAATCATCATATGTATTATGTTAGTTTAAAAATGTAGTTGATAATACGAATACTAAAAAAAATGGAAAGAAAAGTAAACATAACATATGCTCTTTATCACCTTCTGTTAGTCCTTGGTCGAATTCATCATTATATGAATTTGAATATGCATCATTAAAATTTATTCAAATTGTCAATATCTCTTTTTTCTATATATTCTTTGAAGTATGGGTCATCTTAATTCCACATATGATTGAAGTTATGAAATATATAACATGTCAGTACGGCCCAACTTTTTTTCTATGATATACTAAGGTGATGTTAATATGGGGAATATATTTTTTGAACAACAAATGTCTTCTCAATCACATTTCGAAGCATTGAATGTTTCAAATTAAAGAGATCACAAACTATGTATAGTGCTTGTGTTTGGCATTATTCTCTCAAATGGTATCATACCCTATAATATGGCGCAAAAAACATTTTCTATTTGCATAATTAGCATCAATATTATAATATTTGGGTTTACGGTCCAAATAATTTATAGCATAAGTATTATAAAAATTATGAGTTGACAAGTCCTATTTTATCATTCTAATTCGATTTGAATTTTTTTCAAATCGATTCGAGTGAAATGAAATTTAAATCTAGTCGAGTCGAGTTGAATAAATTTATTCAAGTTAAATTTAAAATATTAAACCAATTATATTGAAATTTTGTTGATAATATGACTAAATTCCAAGTTAAAGAATATAATTATCTTGTAAACAAAATAAGAGAAAAAAAAAAGATAATTAATATGATAAACTTGATTTGATAATTTATTGGTTAACAGGCCTCAAATTTGTTATCTTGGAAAAAAATTCTTTAAAAAAATTATAATTTAGCATTTTTACATATTTTAAAGATTTTTAATTTTTTGAATTTATATATATAATTTTGGGAAAAATAGTTTATAAATATTTTGAATTTTAAAACATTTTTTTATTATTTTAATTTTTTGAAAGGGACCAAATTGAATATTTGCAAAACTGTCAGGGACCCAAGGAGAATTTACATCAATTTTTCATTCGAATTATTCGAGTTGTAAAATTCAACTCAACTCGAACTTGAAAAATCAAATTACTTATCTGAGTTGATCCAAAAAAATTGAATAACTCAATTCAAATAACTCGAAATTTGGAAAAAATCAAATTTTTCAAATCGAATCGAGTTTTGCTCATCCCTAAGCATATTTTCTCAGTTGTTTAATTTTATTTATTTTTTTTATAAAATTTTCATTTATTTATTTTTATTTTTTTACAACTTTTATAATTTCTTGAAATATTCATATTTTTATAATTGTTAATAATTATTTTAAATTTTTAATTATTTTAGTAATCTTCATAATATTTTTTTAGTAATTCTAATAATTTTTATAATATTGATGTCACAATGACACATGCCATTTTGTGGTTGGTGGGATATCCCAAAGATTTTTTTTTAATGTCCAAAGGATTAAATTGAGAACGCTTGATAACGTTAAAGGCTAAAGGGGTTAAAAAAATTTAAGGACTAAAGTAGAAAAATTGATATACTTTAGGGACTAAAATGTGCTGCCTTTATCAAATATAAGCATTTTATTCAAACCTAGTTAATTTTTTTTTTGGCATCTAGTGCAACTTTCTCCCTAGTGAGAGATCAAATCAGGTTTCCTTTGGCATCATCGAAGGAGCTAAAGGCGAATCTAGGGGGGCTGGTAGGGGCCCCGGCCCCCTTAAAATGGAAAATTGCTATTTAGGCCCTTTAAAAATTTTTTAAATTTTAAATTAGTAGAGGTAAAATTACACTTTGGCCCCCCTAAAATTATAAAAATTGGATTTAATACTTTAAAAATTATAAAGATATTGACTATAAAAAATTAAAATTTCATTCGGCTCCCCTAAAAAATTGTTCTGGCTTCACCCCTGGGAGGAGCCTCTCACCCTTTCGAACCTTTCGCCTTTATGTCCATTGATGCAACTAGTTTCATGCTAATTGCCGTCAAGTCTATTTATGATGTGGCATCTCACTCTCCCTGCTTCCCTTTTTTTACTTCCTTTTTCTCCGCCATAATAAGTTTGTCTCTCCCCTCTCGTTCGTCATTTTTCTTTTAACGTTCTAAGATGTTTCTTGGCTTGTCTATTTTCCCTTTCCTAGTCTCTTTTCAATTACAACAGACATGCCTTTTTATCTTTAGTATTTTGTTTCCTCCTCCCTCTATTTGGGAAGCCCTCATCGAGTTCAATGCGGCATCGACAGATCTCTGATATCTCCACCGATTTTGAATCTAGATGGTCAATGGTGTCATTACATATGGTTTTTCCCCAATGGATGATACAACTGATTATTGGTGGGTGTTTTTTACCTTGGCTTCTCTATTGTTTGGTTTCTCTTCTGTGCTACGACAACTCTAGCGTCCTTTTTCTAGGCTTCACGTTGACTGTGACATCCCAAAAACTGGCTTAGAAGAAATCACGTTTTGAAACCAAAAGAGGTCATCCCTCGATTTGAGTTTAGACTTTGGAAATTCTTGACAAGTAAATTGGTTTGGTTCAGTGGTCAAGTTTTTTGGGTATGTGTGTGAGGTTCTGGGTTCGAATCTTGTTTCTGGAAATTTTGTCATTTTGCTTAAACCCTTACCTTTGAATGTTGGTTTATAAGTTAAACTCAGTCAATTGATATCAAGAATGAGCCTGTTGGTTCAATAGTTAAGTGTTTGTATACCTTTTGGTCTTGTGTTCAAGTCTTGGCAAAAGCTACGAAGATATTTTTACTGAACTACCTTGTGGGGTAGTTTATTTTAGTTGATTAAAATTTTCCAAAACAAAAACTTCCTTTTCTTTTCACATTGTTTCATTTTTTTCTAACTTTACCATTTTGTTTCCTTTTTCATTGATTCGGTTTCACCGTTTCAAGTTCCTTTCTTTTTGTGCTATGTTACGTTACACTAATTCTGTACGGGGTTTGACTTCTCTTTTCTAGTTCGATTCGTTGGCTGGTAAGTTTGATTTAAACGTTTGGTGTCGAAGGTTCTTTAACGTAACTTCGATTTTAGAATGTTAGTTTTTAATGATTTGACTGAGAGTTAACTGTTTGTTAGACAATTGCTGGTAATTTAGGGACGGGAACTCATCCTTGTTGTTTCTACTTCAAATCTATTTCAGGTGCGTACTAAAAGCCCCTGTTTTTGTGAATTTCGGATGCCAAAAAATATGGCTATCGACGCCACACGACTAGGTACATGGGCGTGTGCCCAGGTCGTGTGGCTTACACGGTTGTGTGTCAGGCCGTGTGGTTGGCCGTGTAACTCACTATTCATCGAATTTAAGCCACACGGGCAAGGGGCCATGTTAGTGCAGGGTTCACACAGGCGTGTGTCTAGGCCGTGTAACTCACTGTTTATGAGTTACGACCACACGGCTAGGGACATGGGCGTGTGCCCAGGCCGTGTGAGCCACATAGGCAAGGACATGGGCGTGTGTCCAGGTCGTGTAACTCACTGTTTGCGAATTAGGACCACACGGGCAAGTGAAATGGACGTGTGTCATGTAACATCCTGATTTAGGGCCTAGTCGGAACAGTGGTGCGAGACCACCAATCCGAAGTAGTAAAATGAGTTTTGAGGTTTAAGATATGTTTGCATGACAGTATGAAAGTTTCATGTAGAAATTTTATGGAATTGTCATTGAATGGTCTATTAGGACTAAATTGCAAAAGTTGCAAAATATGAGATTCTAGAAGCTTTTAGTATGAAATAGCTTTGGATTATTAATTATAAGTCCTTAAATAGCAATTTTCCCAAATTATAATTTTTGGACAAAAATGGACATGAGTTAGAAATTGTTGAAAGTTTAGTGAGAAGGGCATTTTGGTCATTTATCAATTAAATGATTAAAAAGGGAAAAAAGATGATAAAAATCTTATTCATCTTCTTCCCCTTGTGCCGAAAATTAGAGAGACTCCATAGCTAGGGTTCTTCAATTTTTGAAGCTTGCTAGTAAGTGCATCCTAGCCCCGTTTTTTATATTCTTCGTATTTTTGGAGTCCTCGTAGTATGAATTAGATATTTATAGCTATAAGTTGAGCTAGAATTCATGTTCATAAATCTACCCATGTATGACATGCTTGTAAAATGAAGTTTTATGAAAGATTATGAGAGTTTGATGTTAGATAAACATCTTTTCCTAAATGAATTTCATGAAAAATGCTAGTAAGGACTAATTTGTAAAAGTTGTAAAATTTGTCATACATGATAGAATAGTGAGAATTGATTGTTGTTATAGTTAAGAGAATGAATCAGCTAAGCATGAAGTTCACGAAAGTTGAATAAAAATCACTTTACGAGCCTTGGGGCAAAAGTGTAATTATGAGAAAGTTTAGGGGCAAAATGGTAAATTTTCAAAAGTATGAGTTATGAGTCAATTTAGTCAGTATGAGTATTAAATGAGTTAAATTGTTATTATAGATCAAGAAAAATGAAGCTCGGATCGAAATCGAGGCAAGAACAAAGTCGGGGACTAAATTGCATTTCTACATACATTTTGTACATTAAGGTAAGTTTGTATGATTTCTAAGCTTTATGATTAATATCATTGAATTGCTTAGTATGATGTAAAATATATCTCAATTCCATGAGATTGTTTAATGCTATGTTAAACAAAGAAATCAATGAGATTAAGCATGAGAAAGTCCCGATTAAAGTTGAATTACTTAGGATACTCGATCTATCACATGAGACAAGAAAGTCCGTATAAGACCAAGCCAAGACATGGCATCGGCAATCAAGCAAGTTATCATGTAAGACCAAGACAAGTCTTGGCATTGAAGAGTTATTACGAGATGAAGACCCATATAAGCCCAAGCTAAGGCATGGCATTGGTGAGTCTCCAAGTAAAGATGTCATGTAAGTCCAAGACAAGTCTTGGCATTGAAAGCTATCATGAGATAGAGATCCCATATAAGCCCAAGCCAAGGCATGACATTGGTGAGTAACAAGGAAGATTTCATGTAAGTCCAAGCCAAGGCTCGACATTGACCCGTTCATGAGTAAAGATACCAAGTAAGACCATGCCAAGACATGGAAATGGTAAGTTCTCAAGGGAACTCACAAGGAAGACTTCGTGTAAGTCCATGTCAAGACATGGCATCGATACTAAGTTGAGAGATCCCATGTAAGACCATATCTAGGATATGGCTTTGGCATCAAGATATATGTGAGACGAGATTCAGTATCCTTGGTTATTCATAGTAAATCATCGGGCAAAAGAGTAAAGAATAAATGAGAAAGCAAGAAAGTTAAGCATGTAAAGTTATCATCAAAGTATGCTAGTTAAAGTTAACTAAGAGTATTATTCATGTTATGAATGATGAAGTTAAGATTATGCTTATCATAGCAAAGAATGCTAATCTATGTGATTAAGTGATACAGGTACCTTGTTTACCTTACAAGCATGAGACTAGTAAGTACCATGAAATATGTAAGAATTATTATGAGTAAGTGAGCTCAAACATATGAGTTCAGAAATGCCTTTAATTATGATGAATGAGTTATGTTAAGCAAATATGTGGCTATATATACTACATGCAAACTTACTAAGCTAAATGCTTACGTCTTTAATTCTTTCTTTCCATGTAGTCCCGCCAGGCTAACTCGTGGATCATTGACGTCGGAGCTCAAAGCATACTATCAATCACTATTTTGGTATAGCCAAGTTGTTTTTATTAAGTATGGCATGTATAGGAAGCATTTCATTTTGAGTTATGTTTTAGAATTATCCAAAGTGTTGGCTATCAAGCTTAGTATTCTTTTTGTATATGGCCAAAGAGATGGGTCATGAATGATTAAGTATGTATATTTTTATCTATCAATGAAGTATGCATCTTTGTTCATGTTAGATGCAATACTTGAGTTATTGAATAGAGTATTGGATTGATCTTGATCTCAGGGTGGCAATTGGCTTGGAAAATAGACTCTAGGTGCCCACACGAATAGACACACGGGCGTGTGTCTAGGCCGTGTGTCCCATGCACATTAGTATTTTAAGTCAGAATAGACCACGGACTAATCACACGGCCGTATGTTTAGACCGTGTGTGACACACGATTAGCACATGAGCGTGTGCCCTGGTCGTGTGAAGTCTGCACCTTGCACTTGTGATTTGAATTGCCACACGGCTGAAGTACACGGGCGTGTGTATGGACCGTGTGGATAAGTCAGAATGCCAAAGTTTAGCACACGGGCCAAAGCCACGGGCGTGTCAAGGCCGTGTGATATTAGTCAGTGTCGACCACGGGTGGAAGACACGGGCATGTTTTAGGGGTACACGGGCGTGTCCCAAGTCACATGGGCGTGTGACCCCTGTTTCAAGGAAAAGTTCTCGATTGAGTTCCGAAAGTTTCCGGATAGATGTTTAAGGCCTCGTAGGCCCATGAAACGTATGTTTTGATTAAGAAAGAGAAGTTTCTATTTCGAAACAAAATTTTACAGCCTTTAAGTACATGTTTACTTAAGTTCAAGTATGGTAATGTCTCGTATCCAGTCTCAGTCTAGGACTTGGGTATGGGGTGTTACATTTAGTGGTATCAGAGCTACGGTTTAGTCGATTTTAGGACTAACGTAGCACGAGCACGAGTCTAGCTATACATGTCATACGTAAGAATGTTTTTATAATGATAGTGTGACGACTCTTGACGATTTAAATTATGTTTATACATATAGTAAATGGATCCCGAAAGAGTTGTAGCGGATGACGTAGAAAGTAACGCGCCGGCTCCCGCTGAAGGGACGGTGCCTAACGAGAATGAGAATAGACTCACTACGGTGAGTCAGAGAGGAGAAGAAGAGGCTAGAGAAGCCTTCCTCTATATGATGAACATATGGTATACGGAGTTCGTTCGTACGAACCCGAATGCTCAAACCCCTCCACCCTCGCCTATTCCTCAACCTATCCCAGTAGTCCCTCAAGTAGTAGAGGTGGTAAGAGGAGAGAAGCATCCGGTTGATAGGATCCGGAAACATGGGGCAGAAGAATTCTGGGCTAAAAAGGATGATGATTCGGAAAAGGCCGAGTTCTGGTTAGAGAATACCATCAGAGTATTCAATGAGTTGTCATGCACGTCTGATGAATGCATGAAGTGTGTAGTCTCTCTTTTAAGAGATTTTGCTTACCAATGGTGGAACACCTTAGTGTCGATGGTACCACGAGAAAGATCACGTGGGAGTTCTTTCAGAAGAGTTCGAGAAGAAGTATATCACTCAAAGATTTGTCGATCAGAAGAGAAAGGAATTTCTAGAATTGAAGCAAGGCAAGATGTTTGTGACTGATTATGAGCGTGAGTTTGTACGACTCAGTAAATACGCTCGAGAGTATGTATCCACCGAGGCCATCATGAGCAAGAGATTCGAAGATGGACTAAATGAGGACATTAAGTTGTTTGTTGCTGTCCTAGAATTAAAAGAATTTGTTGTGTTAGTGGAACGGGCTTGTAAAGCCGAAGAGCTAGTAAAAGAGAAGAGAAAATCTGAAATGGAGTCTCGTGACTCGAGAAAGAGACAGTGGAATAAGTCATTCCAATCCTCATCCAAGAAGTCAAGAGATCTTTCCACTAGATCGGCTACTTCCACTGGGTTTTCAAGGAAAGACAAGAGTAAGCAGTATACGGGAAATAAGGCGCAGACTACTTCAGTTGGTAGTGTAGGGAACATTCGATCAGATAGACCTGAATGCCCACAGTGCGGCAGACATCATCTCAGAGAATGCCGAGCACATAAAAATCATGTTTCAGATGTGGTTCCCAAGACCACTTTATAAAAGATTGTCCTAAGACGATGAAAGAAGAGAGAGCTCATAACCCGAGATATGGGAGTATGGTCAGAGGAAGATCGCAGAGAAACCCAGGGAGTGGGGTAAGTGGGAGAGGTAACCCTAGAGAGCAGGCCGCGAGACCCGAGGGTAGGGTGCCTGCGAGAACTTATGCCATTCGCGCTCGTGAAGAGGCATATTCTTCAGATGTTATTACGGGTACCTTTTCTCTTCATGATATTAAAGTTATTACTTTAATAGATCCCGGATCCACACACTCTTACATTTGTATGAAACTAGTATCCAGTATGAGTATGCCTATAGACTCTACAGAATTTGTGATTAAAGTGACTAATCCTTTAGGTAAGAGTGTTTTAGTTAATGAAGTATGTAAAGGTTGTCCATTGATGATTAGAGATCATTATTTTAAAGCAAACCTTATGTTGTTACCATATGATGAGTTTGACCTCATTCTTGGTATGGACTGGTTGACCACCCATGATGTAATAGTGAATTGTGAGAAGAAATACATTGAGATGAGATGTGAGAATGGGGACACTCTCCATGTAGACTCAGACGAACAAGGTAGATCGTCGGTAATGATTTCTCATATGACGGCACAGAAATACATAAGAAAAGGGTATGAGGCATATTTGGCCTTTGTGATGAATGATAGAGAAACAGAGTTAAAGATTGAGTCAGTACCGATAGTATGTGAGTACTTGGATGTTTTTCCCGAGGAATTACCAGGACTACCACCAGTTAGAGAGGTTAAGTTCAGCATTGCTAGTTCCTGGTACTGTACCAATATCTATTACTCCTTACAGAATGGCTCCAACGGAGTTGAGAGAGTTGAAGTCACAGTTGCAAGAATTGACAGATAAAGGTTTTGCAAGATCAAGTTGTTCTCCATGGGGTGCTCCAGTTTTATTTGTGAAAAAGAAAGATGGCACCATGAGATTGTGCATAGATTACCATCAGCTTAATAAAGTGACAGTAAAGAACAAGTACCCATTGCCAAGGATCGATGATTTGTTCGATCAAAGGGAGCCACTATGTTCTCTATGACAGACTTGAGATCGGGGTATTACCAGCTGAGAGTAAAGGATTCAGATGTATCCAAGACCGCTTTTCGAACGAGGTATGGGCATTATGAATTTTTAGTCATGCCCTTTGGATTAACCAATGCTCCTGCGGTATTCATGGACTTAATGAACTGCATCTTCAGGCCATACCTCGACAAGTTTGTAGTCATTTTTATCGACGACATATTGTTTATTCCCAAGATGAGAATGAGCATGTTGAGCATCTACGAACGGTTTTGCAGACACTAAGAGAAAATCAGCTTTATGCCAAGTTCAGTAAAAGTGAATTTTGGCTCAAAGAAGTAGGATTTCTAGGACATATTGTCTCGGGAGATGGAGTTCGAGTAGATCCAAGTAAGATTTCAGCCATAATGGACTGGAATCCACCAAGGAATGTTTCTGACATTAGAAGTTTCCTAGGCCTAGCCGGTTATTATAGACGATTCGTCAAGGGGTTTTCTATGATTGCAACTCCGATGACGAAATTGTTGCAGAAAAATGTAAAGTTTGAGTGGACAGAAAGATGCCAACAAAGTTTCGAGAAACTAAAGGTATTATTGACAGAAGCTCCGGTTTTAGTACAACCCGAGACAGGGAAAGAATTCGTGATTTATAGTGATGCATTCTTAAATGGATTAGGCTGTGTACTTATGCAAGAAGGCAAAGTGATTGCTTATGCCTCAAGACAGCTAAAGCCCCATGAGAAGAATTATCCGACGCACGATTTAGAGTTGGCTGCCATAGTCTTCGCATTGAAGATTTGGAGACACCATTTATATGGTGAAAGATGTCAGATTTTCACCGACCACAAAAGTTTAAAGTACTTAATGACGCAGAAAGAATTAAACTTAAGGCAGCGGAGATGGTTAGAGTTGATAAAAGACTATGAGTTAGTCATTGACTACCATCCCGGAAAGGAAAATGTGGTCGCCGACGCTTTGAGTAGAAAGTCCCTATTTGCATTAAGGGCAATGAATTTGCGGCTGACTTTATCCGACGATTGTTCTATTCTGGCTGAGTTAAGAGCTAGACCAATGTTTCTCCAAGAGATCATTGAAGCTCAAAAAGAAGATAGTGAATTGCAAGCAAAGAGAGCTCAGTGCGAGTCAGATGTTGAGTCTGATTTCCAGATTAGTTCCAATGGAAGTTTGAGGTTCAAAGATAGAACTTGTGTACCGAGAAAGGAGGAGCTTATTCATAGAATTTTGCATGAGGCACATAACGGATGTTTATCTATACATCCGGGTAGTACCAAGATGTATAATGACTTGAAGCAACAGTATTGGTGGCCGGGAATGAAGAAAGATATTTCAGAGTTTGTTTCAAAATGCATGATTTGTCAGCAAGTAAAGGCTGAACACCAAGTACCATCAGGTTTGCTTCAACCCATTTTGATTCCCGAGTGGAAATGGGACCGTATCACCATGGATTTTGTAACGGGTTTACCGTTGTCACCAAGCAAGAAAGATGCTGTATGGGTTGTGGTTGACAGACTTACGAAGTCGGCCTATTTCATACACATGCAGTGGATTACTCACTCGACAAGTTGGCAAACTTGTATGTTTCAGAAATAGTAAGGCTGCATGGAGTTCCTTTGTCAATCATATCGGATAGAGATCCGAGATTCACCTCCAGATTTTGGAAGAAGTTACAAGAGGCCTTGGGTACAAAGTTGAACTTCAGTACATCTTTTCATCCTCAAACCGATGGTCAATCGGAGAAGTTAATACAAGTACTAGAAGATATGCTCAGGTGTTGTATTCTTGAATTCCAAGGCAGTTGGGAAAAGTTTCTCCCATTAGTAGAATTTGCCTAAAATAATAGCTTTCAGTCGAGCTTAAAGATGGCGCCTTATGAGGTTTTATACGGGCGTAAGTGCCGAACGCCTTTATATTGGACTGAACTCAAGGAAAACCAGATTCACGGGGTCGATTTGGTCAGAGAAACCGAGCAAAAGGTGAAAGTAATTCGAGAAAGTTTAAAGGCTGCTTCTGATAGACAAAAATCCTACTCGGATTTACGAAGAAAAGAGATAGAGTATCAAGTCGGGGATAAAGTTTTCTTAAAAGTGTCACCATGGAGAAAGGTTCTCAGATTTGGCCGTAAAGGCAAGTTAAGTCCACGTTTTATCGGACCATACGAGATTACTAAGAGAGTTGGGCCGGTAGCTTATCGATTGGCTTTGCCATCAGAGTTAGAAAAGATACATGATGTGTTTTATGTGTCCATGTTGCGACGCTACCGATCAGACCCTTCACATATAATTGCCCCGTCAGAGATAGAGATTCATCCCGACATGACTTATAATGAAGAATCAATTAAGATTTTAGCTCGAGAAGTCAAGCAGCTAAGAAATAAAAGTATTGCCCTAGTGAAAGTATTGTGGCAAAGACATGGGATAGAGGATGCTACGTGGGAACCAGAAGAGAGCATGAGAAACCAGTATCCAAACTTATTTGCTGGTAAGATTTTCGAGGACGAAAATCTCTAAGGGGGGAGAATTGTAACATCCCGATTTAGGGCCAAGTCAGAACAGTGGTGCGAGACCACCAATCCGAAGTAGTAAAATGAGTTTTGAGGTTTAAGATATGTTTGCATGACAGTATGAAAGTTTCATGTAGAAATTTTATGGAATTGTCATTGAATGGTCTATTAGGACTAAATTGCAAAAGTTGCAAAATATGAGATTCTAGAAGCTTTTAGTATGAAATAGCTTTGGATTATTAATTAGAAGTCCTTAAATATCAATTTTCCCAAATTATAATTTTTGGACAAAAATGGACATGAGTTAGAAATTGTTGAAAGTTTAGTGAGAAGGGCATTTTGGTCATTTATCAATTAAATGATTAAAAAGGGAAAAAGATGACAAAAATCTTATTCATCTTCTTCCCCTTGTGCCGAAAATTAGAGAGACTCCATAGCTAGGGTTCTTCAATTTTTGAAGCTTGCTAGTAAGTGCATCCTAGCCCCGTTTTTAATATTCTTCGTATTTTTGGAGTCCTCATAGTAAGAATTAGCTATTTATAGCTATAAGTTGAACTAGAATTCATGTTCATAAATCTATCCATGTATGAAATGCTTGTAAAATGATGTTTTATGAAAGATTATGAGAGTTTGATGTTAGATAAACATCTTTTCCTAAATGAATTTCATGAAAAATGCTAGTAAGGACTAGTTTGTAAAAGTTGTAAAATTTGTCATACATGATAAAATAGTGAGAATTGATTGTTGCTGTAGTTAAGAGAATCAATCAGCTAAGCATGAAGTTCACGAAAGTTGAATAAAAATCACTTTACGAGCCTTGGGGAAAAAGTGTAATTATGAGGAAGTTTAGGGGTAAAATGGTAATTTTACCGAAGTATGAGTTATGAGTCAATTTAGTCAATATGAGTATTAAATGAGTTAAATTATTATTATAGATCAAGAAAAACAAAGCCCGGATCGAAACCGAGGCAAGTACAAAGTCGGGGACTAAATTGTATTTCTACAAACATTTTGTACATTAAGGTAAGTTTGTATGATTTCTAAGCTTTATGATTAATATCATTGAATCGCTTAGTATGATGTAAAATATATCTCAATTCCATGAGATTGTTTAATGCTATGTTAAACAAAGAAATCAATGAGATTAAGCATGAGAAAGTCCCGATTGAAGTTGAATTATTTAGGATACTCGATCTATCACATGAGACAAGAAAGTCCGTATAAGACCAAGCCAAGACATGGCATCGGCAATCAAGCAAGTTATCATGTAAGACCAAGACAAGTCTTGGCATTGAAGAGTTATTATGAGATGAAGACCCATATAATCCCAAGCTAAGGCATGGCATTGGTGAGTCTCCAAGTAAAGATGTCATGTAAGTCCAAGACAAGTCTTGGCATTGAAAGCTATCATGAGTAGAGATCCCATATAAGCCCAAGCCAAGTCATGGCATTGGTGAGTAACAAGGAAGATTTCATGTAAGTTCAAGCCAAGGCTCGGCATTGACCCGTTCATGAGTAAAGATACCAAGTAAGACCATGTCAAGACATGTCAATGGTAAGTTCCCAAGGGAACTCACAAGGAAGACTTCGTGTAAGTCCATGTCAAGACATGGTATCGATACTAAGTTGAGAGATCCCATGTAAGACCATATCTAGGATATGGCTTTGGCATCGAGATATATGTGAGACAAGATTCAGTATCCTCGGTTATTCATAGTAAATCATCGGGCAAAAGAGTAAAGAATAAATGAGAAAGCAAGAAATTTAAGCATGTAAAGTTATCATCAAAGTATGCTAGTTAAAGTTAACTAAGAGTATTATTCATGTTATGAATGATGAAGTTAAGATTATGCTTATCATAGCAAAGAATGCTAATCTATGTGATTAAGTGATACAGGTACCTTGTTTACCTTACAAGCATGAGACTAGTAAGTACCATGAAATATGTAAGAATTATTATGAGTAAGTGAGCTCAAACATATGAGTTCGGAAATGCCTTTAATTATGATGAATGAGTTATGTTAAGCAAATATGTGGCTATATATACTACATGCAAACTTACTAAGCTAAATGCTTACGTGACGTCGGAGCTCGGAGCACACTATCAATCGCTATTTTGGTATAGCCAAGTTGTTTTTATTAAGTATGGCATGTATAGGAAGCATTTCATTTTGAGTTATGTTTTAGAATTAGCCAAAGTGTTGGCTATCAAGCTTAGTATTCTTTTTGTATATGGCCAAAGAGATGGGTCATGAATGATTAAGTATGTATGTTTTTATCTATCAATGAAGTATGCATCTTTGTTCATGTTAGATGTAATATTTGAGTTATTGAATTGAGTATTGGATTGATCTTGATCTTAGGGTGGCAATTGGCTTGGAAAATAGCCTCTAGGTGCCCACACGGATAGACACACGGGCGTGTGTCTAGGCCGTGTGTCCCCTGCACATTAGTATTTTAAGTCAGAATAGACCACGGACAAATCACACGGCCGTATGTTTAGACCGTGTGTGACACACGGTTAGCACATGGGCGTGTGCCCTGGCCGTGTGAAGTCTGCACCTTGCACTTGTGATTTGAATTTCCACACGGCTGAAGTACACGGGCGTGTGTATGGACCGTGTGGATAAGTCAGAATGCCAAAGTTTAGCACACGGGCCAAAGCCACGGGCGTGTCAAGGCCGTGTGATATTAGTCAGTGTCGACCACGGGTGGAAGACACGGGCATGTTTTAGGGGTACACGGGCGTGTCCCAAGTCACATGGGCGTGTGACCCCTGTTTCGAGGAAAAGTTCTCGATTGAGTTCCGAAAGTTTCCGGATAGATGTTTAAGGCCTCGTAGGCCCATGAAACGTATGTTTTGATTAAGAAAGAGAAGTTTCTGTTTCGAAACAAAATTTTACAGCCTGTAAGTACATGTTTACTTAAGTTTAAGTATGGTAATGTCTCGTATCCAGTCTCAGTCTAGGACTTGGGTATGGGTGTTACATGTCAGGCCGTGTGGGACACATGGGTGAGCACATGGGTGTATGCCAGACTGTGTGGAGTCACACAGGCTAGTTCTCCAGGCCGTGTGAAACCACACGAGCGTGTGAAGCTATATTTGGAATTTTTCCCTGGGGCCACAAGTGTCGTCCAAAATGAGCGCAGGCCTACTGTAAGGTCCGTACAATCTGAATTAGGCTATATAACTTGATATCTGATAATGAAAAACTTGTGATCTGTACGTATATCTGTTATGTTTGAACCTAAGTGAGTAGGATTTGTCAGAATGTAATGTGTTATTGTCTATGTGTGCGAATTATCGAGGTACGATCTGTATTATGTTAAGTTTGTTGGTACACCTTTGCGCTACTCTGTTGATGAGGAATATACGATATCTGAACATGTTAGACTGATTGGTACTGATTCTGATTTATAACCGTGCATGTGACTTCATGGAAAATCTGATATGGTTTGTTAAGGTTTGATAGGTATGTTTTACAAAACATGGACTCCCATATTTACTGATTCTGTTATTGAAAGATAGCATGACTTACATGCTCATTACTCTGATTCTGCATAAGCATGCCATGACACATTGCATGGGACTTGGGTTGATGTAAAAGGAGGAAGTTTTTGGCAGTTTAATGATCTGCGTTATTTGGTGGTTTATCCATACTTCTGTTCCAGCAGTTCGACTGTACTATAGTGGCTTGATCACATGTATTCGATCTGGCAGTTCTAACTACAAAATACTTGTGGCACCATCCACAGTTATCTGTTGGCGTGATTTGGTTGGATGAGTTCTGGGGGAACTCTATTTGGCGTGTAGCGGAGTTTGGGTAGGATGTTTTCTGATAAATCTGCATTCTGATCTGTTTGAAAAATACAACATCTGCACAACGCACATCCTTTGTTTGGTTCTATTCTGCTCTGCTTTGTTTTGCTCTGCTCTGCTTGATTTATTATGTTTTATTTCATTCTGTTTTGTTCGGTTCTGTTGTACCACCAATGTGAAAACTTTCGTGATACTCTAGATCTATTCCGTACTAGTTATAAAACTGTTTTAAGTTCCTTGCGTGACTTTGATTTATATATCAAGATCTATTTATTTGTATCTGAGTTTGGTTACACGCGATGCTTGATAACTCACCCTTTTTCTTACCTTATTCTGTCAGGTGGACATCTGACTTAGGACCAGACGGCGTTCAGAAGCTTGAATTGTTTTGCATTGATATAACTGTGAGTTAGTCTTGTGGGTTTGTAATTTGTTTTTGGATTTGCCCTACTTTTCTTTTATAATCACGTCAGTATCTGTCAATTTCTAAATGAAACTACATAACCACCTAAATTGACTAAAATGAATTTATGGTTTTCAAAGTTAAAACTCCGACAAGAAATCAATTTCAATATGTTGGTGTAACTCGTCCAAATTCGGCTTAAACTTCTAGGTCGGGTTTGGGGTGTTACATTGACTCATGCTTCGATACTTGCTATTAAGGCTAGTGTGACGATCCCTAGTAGGTGTCCTTTTTCTAGGCTTCACATTGACTTGTGCTTCGGTACTTGCTATATAGTGTTCATTTGACAAAAAAACCATGTTAAATTTTTATCCCCCAATTCTCTCTTTTTTTTTTCACTATATTTTATCCTTCTATTAAAAATTTTTATATTTAATATCGAGAGTTGAAAAATTTTATGTAAAAATATGTTTATAAAAAATTTAAAGAAAACCAAGGTAGGCTTTAATTGAAATGATAAAATTGACGTTTTAGGGTTCTTGGTATCCAAAGTGTTATCATTTGTGGATTTATTTCAATTGGTGTTTGATTGACACGTTATACCAACTCGATTAGAGACTTAAGTATAACTAAATTATGGTACACACACGATATAGATGAAAAACTTTTATATAAAAAATATTTGATTAAAAATTTATGAATTAAATGCTAAAACAAAACTATAGTAAAATAATTAAAAAATCAATTAGACCTTTAATTAAAAATTACAATCATTACGATCTTAATAGAAAGTTAGCAATCAATTGAGTCCTTGAAAATAACTTTTTTGTTAAAACCTCTAATGATTCGTTAAATAATGGTGTGGTGGCTGGCATGGTAATTGACATGGTGACTAACCTGAAAAATGATGACTATATTTTCAATTAGGGGCTTCATTGAATTTTTTTTGTTTAATATTGTGCAAGGGTTTTTTAGTATTTAAGCCAAAAATTAATAATAATAATAATAATTAAAAAATGCAAAAAAATTCCTAAAATAATGAAAAACTATAAAAATTTATTAACGATTCTAAATAATGTGAAAAAAAAAATAACTCTAAAAGTTCTAATCCGTTTTAGAAGTTTGTTAGGTATTCACAAATATTGGCTTGTATACTAAATTGACCTAAGTTATTTGTTTAAGGCCGCAATTAAATAAGTTATTTTCCTGTGTTATGAATATATGTTTTTATTTTGGATTTTAGTTATTTTTGGAGATGTTCATGATCCGGGTGGGACGATGCAACTTGAGTTAGGATTGGGTTTAAAATTTTCAATCAAGCTAACCTAGTCTACTCTAGCTCGATTTACTATTTAAAGATAATAAAATTTACAAAATAATTTTATTTTAATATTTAATGTTTATAATCAAAGTTAAATAAAATAAATTTTATTATTTTTTAAACACTGAAATGGACCATTTGGGTAAACTTGAGTGGTTAGGGCTCGAGCCTAAATTTTTTTAAAAATCCAACATTGGCTTGGCCCAAAAACTCCTCTAGTCATATTTACTATAAATTTTTTTATATGTAATAGTTGAATAAGTAATTTATTCTTTTTAAACAATTTTATTATAGATTCTTATCATATCTGCTCTTTTTGACATAATACTTAGAATTACCCATAGTCCCTCCCCAACCTATACATAGGAGGATAATGTTCATACCAATCGAGTTAAGACTCAATTAGAGAATGAGTAATTTGTTGTATAAAGAGATTTAAGAAAATGTAAATACAAAATGTCAAAGAAAAGGTAAGTACAAAATATGTTGATTGATTTTTATTAAATTTAATATTTTTTTTATTTCTAAAAGTTTTCATTTTTGGATTTTTATAAATTTTAATAAGTTTAGAATTTTTTTAATAAAATTTTCATAACATTTTTAATTTAAAAAAGTATTATCGAGCTATTTTTTTATTCTTTGAGATTTTCTTGATATTTTTTAGGTTTTTTTTTAAATTTTTATTTTTTAGTTATTTTTCTTAATTTTAAAAAATCTCTATCCACTTAATTTTATAAGTTGATGTGAGGATGAATGTGGTTATTTGTAGTTGTTTCAGTATGCGAACGGAATGTTTTAATGCAAGCAAACTAGTCGTGCTCAAAATGTGAAGGTTATATGGTAGTCTTGAAATAGGTACTTAATGGCTCAAATTTTTCCAAAAATAGAGTCCACGTCCCGACGAGCAATCTTCCTTGTCGCAATGTCGGTTGACAGTGAGTCACGTCGCGACGTCAGGTGGCCTGAGGTCAAGATGTGACAAATTTTTTGGCAACATCACGACATGGAGGAAGTGACGTCACGACGTCGATCTTGAAATTTTAAAACTTTATGATTTGATCTTATTTCACACTCAGACCAACAAAAGAGCTTTTGTAAGCTCGATTAAGACTCGATTTTAATTGTGTATCATAATGTGGATGTGTTTATGATATGATTGAATGTTTGAATAATTTATTTACGGTGTATTTGACGGTTGTTGTTTCGGCAACGAATGTGACATCTTGTAGTTCGACCCAACAATTGAGTCGGGTAAAGGGTGTTACAGATATGCTCAAAGCCTCCATTTGCATCCATTCTCATATGTAATTTACACCTCAAAGAACATAATTTTTTTTTTTTGACTCCACCACCTCATACTTTTGGTGCCTCTTAATAAAGTACAATTGCATAACTTTTTTCAGTTCTGCCTTATCTTGGAAAATTAATACTTTCTTTAATTCAAGATCAGGATTCCAAGCAATAGTTTCAATTTGTGGAGCTTAATTACAAATAACAACATCATTACCTCTATTAATATTTGTGAAGAATGATATATTTGGCTCTTGAAGTGGCACCTCTAAAGGGATAGTCTCAGTTTCTAATCCAACTTCTTCTAGAGATTGGGCAATGAATGGAGTTTTAGAAGCCTTATTATTATTAACACTTTCATCTTCTTCAAAATCATCTTGCTTTTCATGTGCCTCATTTTCTTCTTCAAACATTCCACCATCCACATTCGTATTCTCAAACATATAATTAGCTTCGGACAAAATCAATCGTTCTATTGTTTTCATATTTTTGTCTTGCTAACTAGTAGTCCTATAATCTGAGAATCCAAAAACATTATCGATGTTTTTGCCTTTGCATTCTAGATTCATTGCTTGGCAAGAATGGATAATTAGCATCATTAATCAATGTGTCATTTTCTTATATCAATACTCGAGTAAGGGATTCAAAACCCTTAGATTTACTCTCACGTTAAGCAAATTGAATGATGATGGATTCAACTTCTAAATACAATTGAAGGATGTATAGATGGAATTTCCAACATGAAGTCTATGTTGGCATCATCCAATAAGCTTTTTTCAAATGGAGAGAACTCAGGTTTGAGTGAATGGACCTATTATTTAATTTTTATTAGAAATTTATGATTTAAAATTGAAACACCCCAAACTCGGCTTAGAAGTTTAAACTGAATATGGATGAGTTACACCAACGTATTGAAAACTGATTTCAGTAATTATCTAGAAAACATTCAAAACTTTACTTGATTCGTGGCAGAAAATCTTTTCGGAGTTTAACATTGAAACTGAAATCCGTTTTATGGACTTGAGTGGTTTTGTACTGTCATATTAAAAATTATCAATTACTGACGAATTTAGAAAAAACCAAGACAAGCTCAGAACACACTAAAAACCCAAAAGATCAAAAGCATTTTTAAATTATTTCAAAACAATTCGAGCTCCTACACGCCGTCTGGTCTTGAGTCAAAGACTAACCTGAACACACAAATATAAAACCAAAAGGTGAGCTATAAAGCCTAGTGTATAAGCAACATCAATTACAATTAACAAAACATAGTATATTAACCAGAGTAACAGAGAGAACTTAATAGCAAGTATAAGACCAGAACGAAATAGACTAGTGTTTCACGGAGGTTGCAATCATGCTAATATAACAGAACAACACAAACCCACCAGAATAGGACAGAGCAGAGCAGAATGGAACAGAGCAAAATTGAATAGAACAGAACAGAGAAGAGCAGAACGGAATAGAGCAAAATTGAACATAACTACACAGAGGATGTATGTTCATGTAGATGCGGTATTTTTCAAAACCGATCAGAATGTAGATTTATCAGAAAACATCCTACCCAACTCCGCTACACACCAAAATAGAGTCCCCCCCCAGAACTCATCCAGCCAAATCAAACAAATAGATAACTGTGGACAGTGCCGCCAGAATTTTACAGTTAAAACTATCAGATCGGATACATGTGGTCAAGCCACTATATTGCAGCCAAGCTGCCAGAATAGAAATATGGATAAACCACCAGATAATGCAGATAATCAAACTGCCAGAAACTTCCTCCTTTCACATCATCCCAAGTCCCATGCAATGTGTCATGGCATGCATATACAAAAGCAGAGTGATAAGCATGTAAGTCATGCTATCGTACAGTAACATAGTCAGTAGGCATGGGAGTCCATGCGTTATAAAGCAGATTTATCAAAACTTAACAAATAATATCAGATTTGCCATGAAGTCACATGCATGGTTATAAATCAGAATCAGTGCCAATCAATTCAACATATTCGAATATCATATGTTCTTAAGCAAAAAAGTCACGTAAAGGCGTACTAACAAACTTAACAAAATACATATCGTACCTGGATAATTAGCACACATTAGACAATAGTACATTACGTTCTGACAGATCCTACATACTTAGGTTCAAATATAGCAGACACGCGTATAGATTACACGTTGTTCATCATCAGATCATCAGATATGAAGTTATATAGCCTAATTCAGACCATACGGACCCTACAGTAGGCCTACGTTCGTTTCGAATGACGTGTGTGGCCCGAGGGAAAAATTTAAAACATTAGTCTATACACCCGTGTAGTTTTACACAGCCTGGATAGCTGGCCCGTGTGCCTCCACACGGCCTAGCCCACACCCTTGTGCTTGTCTGTGTGTCCCACACGGTCTGACACACGCCCATGTCACCTACCCGTGTGGTCTCAATTCGCAATCAGTGAGTTACACAGCCTGGACAGACGTCCGTGTCATTGGCACGTCTGAACCTTACATAACATATAACCACACATGGCCTGGGCACACGTCTGTGTGCCAAGCCCATATGCCCCCAATTTTCATGAACAGTGAGTTACAAGGCCTGACATACAGCGGTATGGCTCACACAGCCTATCACACGATCGTGTGGCATCGATAGTCTCATTTTTTGACGACTAAAATTTGAATAAGAAGGGGTTTTTGATACCCACCTGATACGGATTCGATGCAGGAGTAACAAGGATGAATTCCCGTCCCTAAACGACAAGCAATTGCCTAACAAATTATTAATTCATAGTCAAATCGCTAAAAACTAACATTTCAAAATCGAAGTTACGTCGAAGAGCCTTCGACACCAAAACTTTAAATCAACTTACCGGTCAACGAATTGAACTAAAAAGGAGAAGTCAGACCCTGTATAAAATCAGTTTAGAATAACATAGCAAAAAAAATGTAGTTTGAAGGGAAGAATCAAACAAAGAAAAGTAAATAAAGAATGGAGGAATGGTAGAAACAGAAATGGAAAGTAAAATGAAAATAAAGCAATATCATCAACTCAGGAGGTTTTTAGGAAGTTTACTTAACCACCTGAAACTAACTACCACACAGAATTTTAAAAATAAAATATTCCTTATTACTTCCGCAGATATCCGAACACCAGACCAAAGAGTATACAAAAGCCTAACCATTGAACTAGTATGTAACACCCTTTACCCGTATTCAACACCGAAATAGGGTACGAGGCATTACCGAACTTACAACACAAGCATTCACACAAATCCAAGTCATAAATTTGTGTCTAATTTAAAACCATTCAAATTCAATCATAAAGTCCCTAATACGAGCCTACGAGGCTCAAAACATGCATTGGAAGTGGTTCGAGACTAAACCGAGAGCTCAGGAAATATTTACAAAACTTAGAAAATTTTTGCTAACTGCAGAGCTCACACGCCCGTATGGTCCAAGGGACACACCCGTGTGACCCTGGGACACGCCCGTGCTTCAGACCGTGTCAAATTAGGGTTCTCTCTGACTTGTGCCACACGGCCATGCCACACGCCCATGTGCTAGGCCGTGTAGCACACACGGCAGAGACACATGCCCGTGTCTCTGCCCGTGTGCTCAATTCTGGACATTCTATTTTTCAAAATTAAGGTGCAAGGGGACACATGGCCGGAACACATGCCCGTGGGGCAGACCGTGTGTCACACACGGCCTAGACACACGCATGTGTGTCTACCCGTCTGGACAAAATAAAGGCTATTTACCAAGCCATTTGCCACCCTTATTCACACATGCACTAACACCAATTCACAGGCACAAAACATAACATACTTAGGCAACCAAAACATCCACAATTATGACCAACACAGGCCAATACAACTTCAACATCTATCATACTCACAACATTTATTAAGCCACAATTGACTACTTTCAAGATACCTAATTGTACACCACTTTATCATCTCATCAATAGACCACATTGCCAAACATTTCACATTCATGTCATAAATCACCCTTCCATCATTCACCAATCATACCATGATCATATCACCAAAGACATTGGCACATATATCAATATACTTAAGTTTACAACCATGTTAGCCCAAAAATAAGCCAATTTACATGGCCAAAAATCAAAACAAGCCTTTGGCATTTACAAGCCAATACATTGGCTAAAATCATGATGACACATATAAAAAATGACCAAGTCCCTATACATGCCACATACTCAAAATGTTAAGATCATCAATACCCAAAATAATCGTTTGATAGTGTGATGCGAACTTCGACGATCTCCGATCCCGAGCCAGCTTGGTGACACTATAAGATAAGGGAAAGAAAGGGGGGTAAGCTATATAGCTTAGTAAGTTCATATGCAAATAATAAAAAACATTATTCATACATTTGACATATAAATAACTTAACATATATTAACATAAATGTCATTAAGACTTCATAAACACAACTTACCCAATCACATTCTTACCAATAGCTTATCATATAAATAACATAACATATATCAACATAAATGTCATTAAACTTCATGAGCATAATTTATTCAATCACATCCTTACCAATAGTTCATCATATACCGAATCCATTTTCTTTGAGTTTTTCGTACATACATGTACCAACTCATAACATAATCACGTACTTTTTCATCTTTGACATACCCGTTGAACCACTTGGAATACTATCGGATACACGAAAAACTTTGCACATAAGTGCCACATATGTAGCCAATGCTACCACAAATCTCATAACACATATAAGCTCGCTCTCGAGCTATAACAGCCCGATTTAGGGGCTAATCGGAATAGTGATCTCGGGATCACTAATTCGAGATTAGAGAAATTTATTTTCATGTTATATTATGAGTCAGAGCATGATAGTATAAGTGCATGAGAATTTTGGTGCTTTAATTTTAGCGATTTCATGTTTAATCGCAAAAAAGGACTAAATCGCATAAAGTGCAAAAGTTCCATTCTATAGGCTAAAGGTGCCAAATAGCCATAGATTGTTAATTTGAGGCCTTTAAAAGGAAATTTAGCCCCTTGAAAAGTCTTGGCCGGCCATAGGGGACAAGGATTGACCAAGTTGGTCAAAGTGGGTGAGTAGGTGGACTTAATTGATAGTTTAATATTAGAATAAGGAGATAAAAGATATCATCTTTCTCCTTCATCTCTCCCACCAAAAATTTACAGCCAAATAAAGGTTGAAAGCTTCAAAATTTCAGCACACTCTTCTCTTCAAAAAGTAAGTGTTCTAGTGATCTTTTCTTGAAAATAGTTGTACTTCTAAGACCCCTAAAGCTTAAGCTTTCAAATAAGGGGACTAATGTGCAATATGGTGAAAAGTTTAGAGTTTTGCAATGAGAGCTATTATAGTTATATGCTGCATTTTTATGGAAGAAATTGAGTCTTAGTTGTTAGATGAACAACTTTTGTGAAAGGTGTTGTCTTGAAAACACCTAATGGGACCTTAATGAAAAGGTTACAAATTTGTAGTAAATAGGTGAAATGTTGAGTTTTGATGATAGCTATAAGAGTATTAAATGTTCACCTAGGCTTGTTGAAGGTAGAAATGTGATTATAATTAATTTTTGAGCATAGGGGCAAAATGGTCATTTCATCAAAGTCTAGGGGAAAAATAGTAATTTTGCCTAAGTATGATTATTGAGATGCTTTTATTAACGTAGTGATTAAAATGAGCTAATTTGATATTATAGAGCAAGAAGAATCGAGAATCCGCCTCAATCGGGGAAAGAACAAAGTCTCGAACTAAACCGTCAGGCTAACTCATTTTGAAATCGAGGTAAGTTTGTATGTGATTAATGCAACATTTATGTTAGCATAATTGAGAATGTTTGATATCATATTGATGCATGACACTCCATTAAATTGATGTTGTATGAGATGTTGAGTCCTAAGGGACCATGTGAATATGAAAATGCTATCATCGAGATATGAAATAGATAAGGTCCCGTATAAGACCATGCCCGGGATAAGGCCTCGGAACCGAGTTGATATCCCGTATAAGACCATATCTGGGATATGACTTTGGTAATGAATATGAAAATCGTATAAGACCATATCCGGTGTAACAGCCCGATTTAGGACCTAGTCAGAATAGTGGTGCGAGACCACAAATCCGAGTTAGTAAAATTGAGTTTTTAAGGTTTAAGAGATGTTTGCATGATAGTATGAAACTTTTATGTAGAAATTTTGTGAAAATTTCTATTAAAGGGTTCATTAGGACTAAATTGCAAAAGTTGCAAAATATGAAATTCTAGAAGCTTTTTGTATGAAATAGCTTTGGAAAATTAATTAGAAGTCCTTAAATAGCAAATTGCCCAAATTATAATTTTTGGACAAAAATGGACATGAGTTAGTAATTTTTGAATTTTTAATAAGAAGGGCATTTTGGTCATTTATCAATTAAATGATTAAAATGGGAAAAGATGATGAAAATCTTATTCATATTCTTCTTCCTTGTGCCAAAAATTGAGAGACTCCATAGCTAGGGTTCTTCTATTTTTGAAGCTTGCTAGTAAGTGCATCCTAGCCCCGTTTTTAATATTCTTCGTGTTTTTGGAGTTCTCTTATTATGAATTAGCTATTTATAGCTATAAGTTGAGCTAGAATTCATGTTCATAAATCTACCCATGTATGACATGCTTGTAAAATGATGTTTTATGAAAGATTATGAGAGTTTGATGTTAGGTAAACATCTTTTCCTAAATGAATTTCATGAAAAATGCTAGTAAGGACTAGTTTGTAAAAGTTGTGAAATTTGTCATACATGATAGAAATAGTGAGAATTG
This sequence comes from Gossypium sturtianum, assembly GCA_025698515.1. Classification (NCBI taxonomy): domain Eukaryota; kingdom Viridiplantae; phylum Streptophyta; class Magnoliopsida; order Malvales; family Malvaceae; genus Gossypium; species Gossypium sturtianum. The sequence continues at coordinate 112,525,212 of CM046952.1, forward strand.
ATTGTTGCTATAGTTAAGAGAGTGAATCAGCTAAGCATGAAGTTCATGAAATTTTAATAAAAATCATTTTACGAGCCTTGGGGCCAAAGTGCAATTATGAGAAAGTTTAGGAGCAAAATGGTAATTTTGTCGAAGTATGAGTTAAGAGTCAATTTAGTCAATGTGTGTATCAAAAGAGCTAAATTATTATTATAGATCAAGAAAAACAAAGCCCGGATCGAAACCGAGACAAGAACAAAGTCGAGGACTAAATTGCATTTCTACATACATTTTGTACATTGAGGTAAGTTTGTATGATTTCTAAGCTTTATGATTAATATCATTGAATTGCTTAGTATGATGTAGAATATATCTTAATTCCATGAGATTTTTGATGCTATGTTAAACAAAGAAATCAATGATATTAAGCATGAGAAAGTCCCGATTGAAGTTGAATTACTTAGGATACTCGATCCATCACATGAGACAAGGAAGTCCGTATAAGACCAAGCCAAGGCATGGCATCAGCAATTAAGCAAGTTATCATGTAAGTCCAAGACAAGTCTTGCCATTGAAAAGCTATCATGAGATAGAGATCCCATGTAAGTCCAAGCCAAGGCATGGCATTGGTGAGTAACAAAGAAGATTTCATGTAAGTCCAAGCCAAGGCTCGGCATTGACCCGTTCATGAGTAAAGATACCAAGTAAGACCATGTCAAGACATGGAAATGGTAAGTTCCCAAGGGAACACACAAGGAAGACTTCGTGTAAGTCCATGCCAAGACATGGCATCGATACCAAGTTGAGAGATCCCATGTAAGACCATATCTAGGATATGGCTTTGGCATCGAGATATATGTGAGATGAGATTCAGTATCCTCGGTTATTCATAGTAATTCATCGGGCAAAAGAGTAAAGAATAAATGAGAAAGCAATAAAGTTAAGCAAGTAAAGCTATCATCAAAGTATTCTAGTCAAAGTTAACTAAGAGTATTATTCATGTTATGAATGATGAAGTTAAGATTATGCTTACCTTAATAAAGTATGCTAATCTATATGATTAAGTGATACAGGTACCTTGTTTACCTTATAAGCACGAGACTAGTAAGTACCATGATATATGTAAGCTCAAGCATGTGAACTTAGCAATGCCTTTGCTTATGATGAATGAGTATGTTAAGTATATATATATAAGTTGTTATATGCATTACATGCAAACTTACTATGCTAAATGCTTACGTCTTAAATTCTTTCTTCCCATGTAGTCCCGCCAAGCTAATCTCGTGGATCGTCGTCATCGGAGCTCGGAGCACACTATCAATCGCTATTTTGGTATAGTCAAGTTGTTTATATTAAGTATGGCATGTATAGGAAGCATTTCATTTTGAGTTATGTTTTAGAATTAGCCAAAGTGTTGGCTATCAAGCTTAGTATTCTTTTTTGTATATGGCCAAAGAGATGGGTCATGAATGATTAAGTATGTATGTTTTTATTTATCAATGAAGTATGCATCCTTGTTCATGTTAGATGTAATACTTGAGTTATTGAATTGAGTATTGGATTGATCATGATCTCAGGGTGGAAATTGGCTTGGAAAATATCCTCTAAGTGCCCACACGGATAGACACACGGGCGTGTGTCTAGACCGTGTGTCCCCTGCACATTAGTGTTTTAAGTCAGAATAGACCACGGGCTAATCACACGGCCGTATGTTTAGGCCGTGTGTGTCACACGGTTAGCACATGGACGTGTGCCCTGGCCGTGTGAAGTCTGCACCTTACACTTGTAACTTGAATTGCCACACGGCTGAAGTACACGGACGTGTGTATGGACCGTGTGGATAAGTCAGAATGCCAAAGTTTAGCACACGGGCCAAAGCCACGAGCGTGTCAAGGCCGTGTAAAATTAGTCAGTGTCGACCACGGGTGGAAGACACGGGCATGTCTTAGGGGTACACGGGCGTGTCCCAAGTCACATGGGCGTGTGACCCCTGTTCCGAGGAAAAGTTCGCGATTGAGTTCCGAAAGTTTTTGGATAGGTGTTTAAGGCCTCGTAGGCCCATGAAACGTACGTTTTGATTAAGAAAGAGAAGTTTCTGTTTCGAAACAAAATTTTACAGCCCGTAAGTACATGTTTACTTAAGTTCAAGTATGGTAATGTCTCGTATCCAGTCTCAGTCTCAGACTTTGGTATGGGGTATTACATTTAGTGGTATTAGAGCTACGGTTTAGTCAGTTCTAGGACTAACGTAGCACATGCACGAGTCTAGCTATACATGCCATACGTAAGAATGTTTTTATAATGATAGTGTGACGACTCTTGACGATTTAAATTATGTTTATACATATAGTAAATGGATCCTGAAAGAGCTGTAGCGGATGACGTAGAAAGTAACACGCCGGCTCCCACTGAAGGGACGGTGCCTAACGAGAATGAGAATAGACCCACTACGGTGAGTCAGAGAGGAGGAGAAGAGGCTAGAGAAGCCTTCCTCCATATGATGAACATGTGATATACGGAGTTCATTCGTACGAACCCGAATGCTCAAACCCCTCCACCCCCGCCTATTCCTCAACCTATCCCAGTAGCCCCTTAAGTAGTAGAGGTGGTAAGAGGAGAAAAGCCTCCGGTTGATAGGATTAGGAAACATGGGGCAAAAGAATTTCGGGCTAAAAAGGATGATGATCCGGAAAAGGCCGAGTTCTGGTTAGAGAATGCCATCAGGGTATTCAATGAGTTGTAATGCACGTCTGAGGAATGCATGAAGTATGTAGTTTCTCTTTTAAGAGATTCTGCCTATCAATGGTGGAACACCTTGGTGTCGGTAGTACCAAGAGAAAAGATTACATGGGAATTCTTTCAAGAAGAGTTTAGAAAGAAGTATATCAGTCAAAGATTTGTCGATCAGAAGAGAAAGGAATTTCTAGAACTGAAGCAAGGCAAGATGTCTGTGACTGATTATGAGCGTGAGTTTGTACGGCTTAGTAAATATGCTCGAGAGTGTGTATCCACCGAGGCTATCATGAGCAAGATATTCGAAGATGGACTAAATGAGGACATTAAGTTGTTTGTTGCTGTCCTAGAATTAAAAGAATTTGTTGTGCTAGTAGAGCGGGCTTGTAAAGCCGAAGAACTAGTAAAAAAGAAAAGAAAATCTGAAATGGAGTCTTGTGACTCTAGAAAGAGACAGTTGGGTAAGTCATTCCAATCCTCTTCCAAGAAGTTAAGAGATTTCCCCACCCGATCAGCTTCATCCATTGGGTTTTCGAGGAAAGACAAGAATAAGCAGTATCCGAGAAATAAGGCGCAGACTACTTCAGTTGGTAGTGTGGGGAACATTCAATCAGATATACCTGAATGCCCATAATGTGGCAGACGTCATCTCGGAGAATGCCGAGCACATGAAAATGCCTGTTTCAGATGTGGTTCCCAAGACCACTTTATAAAAGATTGCCCTGAGACGATGAAAGAAGAGAGAACTCAAAACCCGAGATCCGGGAGTATGGTCAGAGGAAGACCGCAGAAGAACCGGGGTAGTGGAGCAAGTGGTAGAGGTAACCCTAGAGAATAGGTTGCGAGACCCGAGGGTAGGGCACCTGCAAGGACGTATGCCATTCGCGCTCGCGAAGAGGCATCTTCTCCTGATATTATTACGGGTACCTTTTCTCTTCATGATATTAAAGTTATTGCTTTAATAGATTCTGGATCCACACACTCTTACATTTTCATGAAACTAGTATCCAGTATGAGTATGCCTATAGAGTCTACAGAATTTTTGATTAAAGTGTCTAATCCATTAGGCCAAAGTATGCTGGTCGATAAAGTATGTAATGATTGCCCATTTATGATTAGAGGTCATTATTTTAAAGCAAACCTTATGTTGTTACCATTTGATGAGTTTGACATCATTCTTGGTATGGACTGGTTGACCACTCATGATGTAGTAGTAAATTGTGGGAAGAAATATATTGAGATGAGTTGTGAGAATAAGGACACTCTCCATGTAGAATCAGACGAACAAGGTAGATCGCCGGTAATGATTTCTCATATGACGGCACAGAAATACATAAGAAAAGGGTATGAGGCATATTTGGCCATTGTGATGAATGATAGAGAAACAGAGTTAAAGGTTGAGTCAGTACCGATAGTATGTGAGTACTTGGATGTTTTTCCCGAGGAATTAGCAGGACTACCACCAGTTAGAGAGGTTGAGTTCAGCATTGAGCTAGCTCCTGGTACTGTACCAATATCTATTACTCCTTATAGAATGGCTCCAAAGGAGTTGAGAGAGTTGAAGTCACAGTTGCAAGACTTGACAGATAAAGGTTTTGCAAGATCAAGTTGTTCTCCATGGGGTGCTCCAGTTTTATTTGTGAAAAAGAAAGATGGCACCATGAGATTGTGTATAGATTACCGTCAGCTTAATAAAGTGACAGTAAAGAACAAGTACCTATTGCCAAGGATCGATGATTTGTTCGATCAATTGAAGGGGGCCACTGTGTTCTCTAAGATAGACTTGAGATCGGGATACTACCAATTGAGAGTAAGGGACTCAGATGTGTCGAAGATCGCTTTTCGAACGAGGTATGGGCATTATGAATTTTTAGTCATGCCCTTTGGATTGACCAATGCTCCTGCGGTATTCATGGACATAATGAACCGCATCTTCAGGCCATACCTCGACAAGTTTGTAGTCGTTTTTATCGACGACATATTGATTTATTCCCGAGATGAGAATGAGCATGCTGTGCATCTACGAACGGTCTTGCAGACTCTACGAGAAAATTGGCTTTATGCCAAGTTCAGTAAAAGCGAATTTTGGCTCAAGGAAGTGGGATTTCTGGGACATATTGTCTCGGGAGATGGAGTCCGAGTAGATCCAAGTAAGATTTCGACCATAATGGATTGGAATCCACCGAGGAATATCTCTGAGATTAGAAGTTTTCTAGGCCTAGCTGGCTATTATAGACGATTCGTCAAGGGGTTTTCCATGATTGCAACTCCGATGACGAAATTATTACAGAAAAATGTAAAGTTTGAGTCGATAGAAAGATGCCAACAAAGTTTTGAGAAACTAAAGGTATTATTGACAGAAGTTCTGGTTTTAGTACAACCCGAGATAGGAAAAGAGTTCGTGATATACAGTGATGCATCCTTAAACGGATTAGGCTGTGTACTTAAGCAAGAAGGTAAAGTGATTGCTTATGCCTCAAGACAGCTGAAGCCCCTTGAGAAGAATTATCCGACGCAGGATTTAGAGTTGGCTGCCATAGTCTTTGCATTGAAGATTTAGAGACACCATTTATATGGTGAAAGATGTCAGATTTTCACCGATGACAAAAGTTTGAAGTACTGGATGACGCAGAAAGAGTTAAACTTAAGGCAGCGGAGATGGTTAGAGTTGATAAAAGACTATGAGTTGGTCATTGAATACCATCCCGGAAAGGCTAATGTGGTCGCCGATGCTTTGAGTAGAAATTCCCTATTTGCATTAAGGGCAATGAATTTGCGGATGACTTTATCCGACGATAGTTCTATTCTAGCTGAGTTGAGAGCTAGACCAATATTTCTCCAAGAGATCATTGAAGCTCAAAAAGAAGATAGTGAATTGCAAGCCAAGAGAGCTCAGTGCGAGACAGATGTTGAGTCCAATTTTCAGATTAGTCCCAATGGAAGTTTGATGTTCAAAGAATGAACTTGTGTACCGAGAAAGGAGGAGCTTATTCAGAGAATTTTGCATGAGGCACATAACGGATGTTTATCTGTACATCCGGGTAGTACCAAGATCTATAATGACTTGAAGCAACAGTATTGGTGGCCAAGAATGAAGAAAGATATTTCAGAGTTTGTTTCCAAATGCATGATTTTTCAGCAAGTAAAGGCTGAACACCAAGTACCTTCGGGTTTGCTTCAACCCATTTCAATTCCCGAGTGGAAATGGGACCGTATCGCCATGGATTTTGTAACGGGTTTACCGTTGTCACCAAGCAAGAAAGATGTTGTATGGGTTGTCGCGACAGACTTACTTACAGTCGGCCCATTTCATAGTCATGACGAGTGGATTACTCACTCGACAAGTTGGCAAACTTGTATGTTTCAGAAATAGTAAGGCTACATGGAGTTTCTTTGTCAATCATATCGGATAGAGATCTGAGAATCATCTCCAGATTTTGGAAGAAGTTACAAGAGGCCTTGGGTACAAAGTTGAACTTTAATACATCTTTTCATCCTCAAACCGATGGTCAATCGGAGAGGTTAATACAAGTACTCGAAGATATGCTCCGGTGTTGTATTCTTGAATTCCAAGGCAGTTGGGAGAAGTTTCTCCCATTAGTAGAATTTGCCTACAATAATAGCTTTCAGTCGAGCTTAAAGATGGCGCCTTATGAGGCTTTATACGGGCGTAAGTGTCGAACGCCTTTGTATTGGACTGAACTCAAGGAAAACCGAATTCACAGGGTTGATTTGGTTAGAGAAACTGAAGAGAAAGTGAAAGCGATCTGAGAATGTTTAAAAGCTTCCTCAGACAGATAGAAATCCTACTCGTATTTACGAAGAAAAGAGATAGAGTATCAAGTCGGGGATAAAGTTTTCTTGAAAGTGTCACCATGGAGAAAGGTTCTCAGATTTGGTCGTAAAGGCAAGTTGAGTCCACGTTTTATCGGACCATACGAGATTACTGAGAGAGTTGGGCCGGTAGCTTATCGATTGGCTTTGCCATCAGAGTTAGAAAAGATACATGATGTGTTTCATGTGTCCATGTTGCGACGCTACCGATCAGACCCTTCACATGTAAATACCCCGTCAGAGATAGAGATTCATCCCGACATGACTTATGGTGAAGAACCAATTAAGGTTTTAGCTCGGGAAGTCAAACAGCTAAGAAATAAAAGTATTGCCCTAGTGAAAGTATTGTGGCAAAGACATGGGATAGAGGAAGCTACGTGGGAACCAGAAGAGAGCATGAGAAACTAGTACCCAAACTTATTTGCTGGTAAGATTTTCGAGAACGAAAATCCCTAAGAGGGGGAGAATTGTAACAGCCCGATTTAGGACCTAGTCGGAATAGTGGTGCGAGACCACAAATCCGAGTTAGTAAAATTGATTTTTTTAAGGTTTAAGAGATGTTTGCATGATAGTATGAAAGTTCTATGTAGAAATTTTGTGAAAATTTCTATTAAAGGGTTCATTAGGACTAAATTGCAAAAGTTGCAAAATATGAAATTCTAGAAGCTTTTTGTATGAAATAGCTTTGGAATATTAATTAGAAGTCCTTAAATAGCAAATTGCCCAAATTATAATTTTTGGACAAAAATGGACATGAGTTAGTAATTTTTGAATTTTTAATAAGAAGGGCATTTTGGTCATTTCTCAATTAAATGATTAAAATGGGAAAAGATGATGAAAATCTTATTCATCTTCTTCTTCCTAGTGCCGAAAATTGAAAGACTCCATAGCTAGGGTTCTTCAATTTTTGAAGCTTGCTAGTATGTTCATCCTAGCCTTGTTTTTAATATTCTTCGTGTTTTTGGAGTTCTCGTATTATGAATTAGCTATTTATAGCTATAAGTTGAGCTAGAATTCATGTTCATAAATCTACCCATGTATGACATGCTTGTAAAATGATGTTTTATGAAAGATTATGAGAGTTTGATGTTAGATAAACATCTTTTCCTAAATGAATTTCATGAAAAATGCTAGTAAGGACTAGTTTGTAAAAGTTGTTAAATTTGTCATACATGATAGAAATAGTGAGAATTGATTGTTTCTATAGTTAAGAGAGTGAATCATCTAAGTATGAAGTTCACGAAATTTGAATAAAAATCATTTTACAAGCCTTGGGGCCAAAGTGCAATTATGAGAAAGTTTAGGGGCAAAATGGTAATTTTGCCGAAGTATGAGTTAAGAGTCAATTTAGTCAATGTGTGTATTAAATGAGATAAATTATTATTATTATAGATCAAGAAAAATGAAGCCCGGATCAAAACTGAGGCAAGAACAAAGTCGAGGACTAAATTGCATTTCTACATACATTTTGTACATTGAGGTAAGTTTGTATGATTTCTAAGCTTTATGATTAATATCATTGAATTGCTTAGTATGATGTAGAATATATCTTAATTCCATGAGGTTTCTGATGCTATGTTAAACAAAGAAATCAATGAGATTAAGCATGAGAAAGTCCCGATTGAAGTTGAATTACTTAGGATACTCGATCCATCACATGAGACAAGGAAGTCCGTATAAGACCAAGCCAAGGCATGGCATCGGCAATTAAGCAAGTTATCATGTAAGTCCAAGACAAGTCTTGGCATTGAAAAGCTATCATGAGATAGAGATCCCATGTAAGTCCAAGCCAAGTCATGGCATTGGTGAGTAACAAGGAAGATTTCATGTAAGTCCAAGCCAAGGCTCGGCATTGACCCGTTCATGAGTAAAGATACCAAGCAAGACCATGTCAAGACATGGCAATGGTAAGTTCCCAAGGGAACACACAAGGAAGACTTCTATAAGTCCATGTCAAGACATGGCATCGATACCAAGTTGAGAGATCCCATGTAAGACCATATCTAGGATATGGCTTTGGCATCGAGATATATGTGAGATGAGATTCAGTATCCTCGGTTATTTATAGTAATTCATCGGGCAAAAGAGTAAAGAATAAATGAGAAAGCAAGAAAGTTAAGCAAGTAAAGCTATCATCAAAGTATGCTAGTCAAAGTTAACTAAGAGTATTATTCATGTTATGAATGATGAAGTTAAGATTATGCTTACCTTAATAAAGTATGCTAATCTATATGATTAAGTGATACAGGTACCTTGTTTACCTTATAAGCACGAGACTAGTAAGTACCATGATATATGTAAGCTCAAGCATGTGAACTTAGCAATGCCTTTGCTTATGATGAATGAGTATGTTAAGTATATATATATACGTTGTTATATGCATTACATGAAAACTTACTAAGCGAAATGCTTATATCTTTAATTTTTTCTTTCCATGTAGTCCCGCCAAGCTAATCTCGTGGATCATCGTCATCGGAGCTCGGAGCACACTATCAATCGCTATTTTGGTATAGCCAAGTTGTTTATATTAAGTATGGCATGTATAGGAAGCATTTCATTTTGAGTTATGTTTTAGAATTAGCCAAAGTGTTGGCTATCAAGCTTAGTATTCTTTTTGTATATGGCCAAAGAGATGGGTCATGAATGATTAAGTATGTATGTTTTTATTTATCAATGAAGTATGCATCCTTGTTCATGTTAGATGTAATACTTGAGTTATTGAATTGAGTATTGGATTGATCTTGATCTCAGGGTGGCAATTGGCTTGGAAAATAGCCTCTAAGTGCCCACACGGATAGACACACGGGCGTGTGTCTAGACCATGTGTCCCCTACACATTAGTGTTTTAAGTCAGAATAGACCACGGGCTAATCACACGGCCGTATGTTTAGGCCGTGTGCGACACACGGTTAGCACATGGGCGTGTGCCCTGGCCGTGTGAAGTCTGCACCTTGCACTTGTAATTTGAATTGCCACACGGCTGAAGTACACGAGCGTGTGTATGGACCGTGTGGATAAGTCAGAATGCCAAAGTTTAGCACACGGGCCAAAGCCACGGGCGTGTCAAGGCCGTGTGAAATTAGTCAGTGTCAACCACGGGTGGAAGACACGGGCATGTCTTAGGGGTACACGGGCGTGTCCCAAGTCACATGGGCGTGTGATGCCTGTTTCGAGGAAAAGTTCCTGATTGAGTTTCGAAAGTTTCTGGATAGGTGTTTAAGGCCTCGTAGGCCCATGAAACGTACGTTTTGATTAAGAAAGAGAAGTTTCTATTTCGAAACAAAATTTTACAGCCCGTAAGTACATGTTTACTTAAGTTCAAGTATGGTAATGTCTCGTATCCAGTCTTAGTCTCGGACTTGGGTATGGGGTGTTACATCCGGGATATGGCATCGATACTTGATGATAAACCGTAATATATACATATTTTAATCCCACATTTAGCATACTTTTGGATGATTTAATCCCTTGAATTGTGGAATTTGATGCTCCTAATCCTTTAATTTCATGTTTTATACTTAGGAGAGCATCGGAGGATGAAAAGAACGAGAAACGGGCCAAAAATAGAAAAAAATGGACCAAAGGAAGAAATCCACATGGCCTGGAGGTAACCACACGGCCGTGCCACCTTAGCAGGCCCGAACACGGCCTGGGCTCGATTCACACAGGCATGCTCCACGGGCGTGTCTCTGCCATGACCCGTTGTAATTCTACTCGGAAAAGGATACTTAGGGGCAAAGAAAGGCATTCCGAAGTCTATATAAACACCCTAAGTATGACCTAAAAGGGGGGGAGAAGCCAGAGAGGGCTGAACATAGGGAATTACTCCAAGACAGCCAGTTGATTCATCCTAGAAGCCGGAATCACGCTCAAGACGGAAGATCTTCCCTTCAGTTTCCTTCAGGGGGTTTTAGGGTTTTTCTTATGTTTTGTTATTTACTTTCTTCTGAGATGTATTCTTTATTAAACATGAACAAAACCCCTCAAATACCCGAGGGAAATGAAACCTAAGACTGATCTTGTTATTTTTTTCTGAACTGTATGATAAATACTTGATTTGTTCTTAATTATGTGTTCTTAATTCTTGTTTTAATATTTCAGGATATTGATTCAAGTATTGATGTGCTTAGGCAGTGGAGCAAAAGTCCATGTTTAAGAGTAGATCTAGCATAGTTAAGCGGAGTTGATCGCAAACCTAGAGATAGGATGACGAAAATCTGCCGGATTAGGGTCAAACCTAATATGGGAATCCATAGATCGAGTTAAATCAACACTAGGGGTTTTAATTAGAAAGAGATTTCAATTAATCAACCTAGGGTTAGACGTTAGTAGCCTCAAAAGAGGTATTAATATGAATTAGGGAATCCTACGGATCAAGTCAAGTGAATAAATCGTCTGGTTCAGAGTTAAGTAACAAGTGCAGTCTAGGTGGATTCTTCCTCGGGTATTGTCTTAATCAACTGGTTTTCCCACAAGTATTTTCCCAATTCACTCTCTGTGTCTTAGCATCCTTAGTTTAGTAATTAGCTAATTAAACATCGATTCCCTTAATACTTAGGCTAGATAATGAAAAGATAGTAACTATGATACGGTTCGCCTCGGGATGAGTCGAGTCGTATGCGAATTGCCCAATCGTCTACGAGGAGGAAAATGTGTCTTCGGAAAATAATAGAAAATATAGTTAGATTTGCGGAAGCTATTGAATGAATTTGTTTAGAAAAGGAAATTGAGTTAGGAATGGAGGTTTGAAATGAAGGAAATGATTTAGGAGACGGAAGGGTTAGGTTTGGCTATGGATGATAGTAATGAAGATGGTAGTTGTAAATGACTCGGTTTAATGGGATGGAAAGAAAATGGATGAATGTCAAGTATGAAATGGATTGGTGGAGATGGAGAGATGGACTTAAACACAGAAACGATTCAACACTAGAAAAGTGTCACCCCGGTTTCTATAATTGTTTAAGGTGGAAAAATGGAAATCGATGATGGACCACGACCCGTTATCTAAAAAGATATGAACCGATGGTATAAGGGAATGAAAGAACAAGTGATAGACGCCACAAGCTTAGCTTGATAAGTCTAAGAAACTTGTACGAAAACGAAGAGGAGATAAACCTCACTCAAGAACATAAGTTCATGAAATATAATCAATGTTCAAAGTTCTTAACTTTACAAATGAAAATAGCAAATACTTATAGCCAACTAAAGAGCTAGCTGAATGGACATAAAACACTTAATAACTAAGTTTAATTTCAGCTATAAATTGCTGGAAAAATCTAGAACAAAATCCCTTGAATTCCTTGGCAAAATTCGGCTGATCATGGCCCTTGATGTGCTTGCAAAATTCGGCTGAAAGTGGAACCAAATGGACAGCTTCTAGAACAACATGGTTCGGCTGGACATCGATGGATGTTGTCTACATTCGGCCTTGGTCTTTTAATGAAGCTTGAATGTCCCTTGGAGAAGATAAACGGTCATCTTTGAAAGGAAATAACCCTTTGGCCGAATGGTTACTTGGGAAGAGCACCAAACAGCAACCTCTTGAACTTTACGAAAAAGCCACCAGCTGGTCATTGAATTCCTTGCCCTTTGATCTCCTCGTGAAGCTTGAAGAAGAAATAATCAGCACTTAAATGCCGTCCATGCATGGGGAAAATAAAACCCAACGACTCCTTTAATATTGCTCCTTTTAATCACATGGGAAAAGAAACCAAAGACTCATTAACCCCTTTGTTATTCATGAAAAATGTGCTTTGAAGAGTGAACAAACAAACTCATTAAATAACGTCCCATGCATGTAAGACAACCCCTTTAATGTCGTTTCATGCATGCTTAGTCGAACTTAAATGTCGCCGCAGACCAAGCACCAACATCTTCTTTAATTCGCCAAAGATGCTTCTTTATTGCCGCCGCTAATCACGAAAAATTGCACTTTAGTGGTCATGCAATAAATTCGGCCTGCACCTACAAAGATGCAAGAACCAATTTAATGAGGTAAAATCGGCCGGACAAAGAGTTAAAACACTCATAAATTCAGCAGCCACACTTTAAGACACAAATTAAAACATGTAATAGCCACAAACATATTAATTTGGATGGACACTTTAAAATTTGCTGCACATTAAATTGGTCTGAAACTAGACATATTAAAATCAACTTAAAAACATGTAATAAAATGTGACAAAATTAAATTCAACTAAGACAAATTAAATTCAACACAAATTAAATTATTAGGACACTTTAATTTTCTGTGGAAAAAATTAAAAGATAAAATGTTCAATTTATTTAAAGCATTAAATTTAAATAATCAGCTCAATGAGCTGGAGTGAGCTCGAGTGAGCTCAAATTGAGCTCAAATGGACTAATCCGGCTCAATTTGGAAATGCACCAAAGTGCACATTAGCTCCACGGCACTTGGGTCATTTGATCCGAACTCCAACAATTTGTTAAACGTTGGTGCCCCGGGCGTGCCTGTATCATCCCCCCTCTTCAAGACGATTCGTCCTCGAATCGACCCGTTGGTGTTCCGAACAAAATTCCTTTTGGCTTGGTTTACCTCGGTCAAATGGGGTGGATAGTTTTCGAATCACCTGAAAAAGATAACCATGAGTTAGCAAGAGTTGTTTCGAACATACTTGCAAACCAAATATGAGAAAAACAAGACAAGTAAGTCGCCCGCAAATAGGCATAAACACATTATCATACAAAAGGAACAATGCCTTATCAAATGTTTGACTCACGTTGGAATAGATTTCAAGGCATGCATACGATCTAATTGAATTCCACAAGTCAAAATCATCATGCGAGTAACACATCATATGATAGATATAATCGTCACAGGCAGATATTTGAAATGGTTTACATGCATCACGAATTTGTACAATAATATCATGCATTGGTCAATATATGGACTCTTTTACACGAGAATTATCAAAATTATCAAACATAAGAATCCTTTCATCAATCGTCAAGACAGATATATCATCAATAAGCATAATAGGACATTCAAACAATTCATGATCTAAATGATTTACAATAGGGTAAACAGTAACATGAGTTCTATCAACATCCGAAGAGAGCAAAATGGATTCATAAGTTTCAAGTGTCTTACCTTCGGGAGTTGAAAGAAAAAGGTCAACTTTACCTTTCTCCGTTAGCACAAACCTTCGATCCTCGGAAATATATTGTAGTCAAAGCATCGCAGTTGAATTAACCTTTTCCAAACGATATGTGAACTCTATGTACAACCACAAAACTTGCTTAAGGAACGAATAAAAATTGACAAAAAATGGGCAAAGTTCGTTACCTTATTCAAAAGCCAAGTATCGAAGCAATAGGAATTTCTCACACACAATTGATGATACTTGATTTTTCCACAAAACGAATCAGAAATAATTCCCAATTTAAAAACATGTGTTTGATTATTTAAGTCAAGATGTAGCAACAGTTTCGATAAATCAAACATGTTTAACCAATAGGACTTGTACATATTCAGAAACGAACAATCAAAACTCTTGACATGCTTCAAAACAGATTTGCAAAAACTCAATGATTTCGTATAGGACAATGAACAAATCTCGTACTTACCACAATCAAGCAAATTGGGCTTAAAAGAAAGTTCATCGTCATACTTAATCGAGTCTTGCATTTGCTGGACATACGTTACTCCACCGTCATACTTTTCAATGCAATGATTTTTAATAAACAAACTCGTCTTACCATCATTTAAAACATCACAATGAATCGAGGGATGGCAGATGACGATATTATCCTCATACTCACAACCATTAGAAAAATTTGGTGGAGACTGAAACGTTTTGAAGCACTTACCTTCCTTACCTTCAATCTCGTGGGGCGAAATCTTACCTTTTTTGATCATATGAAAACGTCTTTCATCGGAAAGGTATTGCAGTTGAAAGTCATCGTGCGATATGTCGGGAACCTGAAATGAAGAAACAGAAGAAGAACAAAGTTCCAATGAGTTAGCTAAATCAATACTCACTTTTTCTCGCTCATCTTGTTCTTTTGTTTCTTTTTCAACATCTTTTTCTTTTTCTATCTCAATTTTTTTTCTCAATCTCGATTTCTTTTTCAATTTTTCTTTCTTTATTTTCTTTTTCTTCTTTTTCAATCTCTTTTTCTTCACTCTCATTTTTATTTTCTTTTCTCTCATTTTTATTTTCTTTTCTCTCATTTTTATTTTCAAATTCTTTCTCTTTTTCTCTTTCATTTTGATTACAATAAGAAGATGTTTCAAAAGAATCGAAAATATAAGGGTTTGCCTCAAGGTTCGAGGAAATGTTCTCATAGATATCACGATCGATTCTTCGTGGAAGATTCTTCGTGCGTGACATTTTCGAATCATAAGACGAACAACTCGTGCGATCTCGTTCGTCACCGTAATTGGCTTCAAACTCGAAATTCACTTTGCTTCGCCTTGAATCCTTCGTCGAATAAGAATCATGATTTGAACCACTTTGAGAACGATCTTTCGTGGATGAATACTTCGACGCATATGAACCATGTTCACTTCCTCGTTGGTAACTTTGAAAGGTCTCCAATTCGCGGTTTGATTCATACCGTCTTAAACTTCTTGAGGAATAAAAATCTCGGTCTAAATCTCTTCTCGGATGATCTTCGAATGCATTTCTTTGAGACGGTCTTGACTCCATCCTTCAACTTGAAGAAAGTCATTCTTGTTGGTCTCATTCCTCGATTCGATCCAATCGCTTTTGCAACTTGTCAAACTTGGTGTTCACAATTCTTTGCATCCCGTTCAACAAGTATTGATAATCAGATTCTGACAACGCTTCTTGATTCATGTTTATTTTTTGAAAAGAAAGATTGTTAAAACAAACCAAATATAATACCTTACTAAAAAACTCACAAGTCACACACAAAGAAAAAATATCACTCCACTCGTGTTTCACTCGTTTTATGGCTTTTTCTCAAATGAGTACACTCGTGCCTTTTACCTCTCAACCTCACTCTCACAAATTCGTACTTCATTTCGAAAGACTTATTTGCTGCTCGAGGGTCGGCTTCAAAGTGGTTACAAGGGTTAAATGATTTACAGGTATAGGGAAGGCTGAAAAAGAAAAAAAAAATTGGTCTGAGTCTGGCGTTGGGGTGGGAAGGATGAAAACAAAATAATGGTAGAAAGATCGGGGTAGAAAGATGAAAATGAAGCAACTTGCCAAAAACTTTCACTATCCTTTTTTTTATATATTCGTATCTTTTTTTTTTCAATTTTCGTATTTTTTTTTCAACTCAAATACACTATATGCTGATTACAAGAAAAATTAAATTACAACTTTGAACTCTTTTTTTTCGATTTTATTTTTATTTTTTTTAACTTACGAACTAACTTTCGGCTTCACGCTCTTCGTCGAAACTCCCCTTTTTGTAGCTCTGATACCAGATGATACGGTTCGCCTCGGGATGAGTCGAGTCGTATTCAAATTGCCCAATCGTCTACGAGGAGGAAAATGTGTCTTCGGAAAATGATAGAAAATATAGTTAGATTTGCGGAAGCTATTGAATGAATTTGTTTAGAAAAGGGAATTGAGTTAGGAATGGAGGTTTGAAATGAAGGAAATGATTTAGGAGACTGAAGGGTTAGGTTCGACTATGGATGATAGTAATGAAGATGGTAGTTGTAAATGACTCGGTTTAATGAGATGGAAAGAAAATGGATGAATGTCAAGTATGAAATGGATTGGTGGAGATGGAGAGATGGACTTAAACACAGAAATGATTTAACACTAGAAAAGTGTCACCCCGGTTTCTATAATTTTTTAAAGTGGAAAAATGGAAATCGATGATGGACCACGACCCGTTATCTAAAAAGATATGAACCGATGGTATAAGGGAATGAAAGAACAAGTGATAGACGCCACAAGCTTAGCTTGATAAGTCTAAGAAACTTGTACAAAAACGAAGAGGAGATAAGCCTCACTCAAGAACATAAGTTCATGAAATATAATCAAAGTTCAAAGTTCTTAACTTTACAAATGAAAATAGCAAATACTTATAGCCAACTAAAGAGCTAGCTGAATGGACATAAAACACTTAATAACTAAGTTTAATTTCAGCTATAAATTGCTGGAAAAATCTGGAATAAAATCTCTTGAATTCCTTGGCAAAATTCGGCTGATCATGGCCTTTGATGTGCTTGCAAAATTCGGCTGAAAGTGGAACCAAATGGACAGCTTCTAGAACAACATGGTTCGGCTGGACATCGATGGATGTTGTCTACATTCGGCCTTGGTCTTTTAATGAAGCTTGAATGTCCCTTGGAGAAGATAAACGGTCATCTTTGAAGGGAAATAACCCTTTGGCCAAATGGTTACTTGGGAAGAGCACCAAACAGCAACCTCTTGAACTCTACGAAAAAGCCACCAGCTGGTCATTGAATTCCTTGCCCTTTGATCTCCTCAACGAAGCTTGAAGAAGAAATAATCAGCACTTAAATGCCGTCCATGCATGGGGAAAATAAAACCCAACAGCTCCTTTAATATTGCTCCTTTTAATCACATGGGAAAAGAAACCAACAGCTCATTAATTCCTTTGTTGTTCACGAAAAATGTGCTTTGAAGAGCTGAACAAACAGTTCATTAAATAACGTCCCATGCATATAAGACAACCCCCTTTAATGCCATTTCATGCATGCTTAGCTGAACTTAAATGTTGCCGTCCCAACCAAGCACCAACATCTTCTTTAATTCGGCCAGCATGCTTCTTTATTGCTGCTGCTAATCACGAAAATTGCACTTTAATGGCTGCAATAAATGCGGCTGTACCTACAAGATGCAAGAACCAATTTATCGAGGTAAAATCGGCTGGACAAAGAGTTAAAACACTCATAAATTCAGCAGCCACACTTTAAGACACAATTTAAAACATGTATTAGCCACAAACATATTAATTCGGCTGGACACTTTAAAATTTGCTGCACATTAAATTGGTCTGAAACTAGACATATTAAAATCAACTTAAAAACATGTAATAAAATGTGAAAAAAATAAATTCAACTAAGAAAAATTAAATTCAACACAAATTAAATTATTAGGACACTTTAATTTTCTGTGGAAAAAATTAATAGATAAAATGTTCAATTTATTTAAAGCATTAAATTTAAATAATCAGCTCAATGAGCTGGAGTGAGCTCGAGTGAGCTAAAATTGAGCTCAAATGGACTAATCCGGCTCAATTTGGAAATGCACCAAAGTGCACATTAGCTCGACGGCACTTGGGTCATTTGATCCGAAATCCAACAATTTGTTAAACGTTGGTACCCCGGGCGTGCCCGTATCAAACTACTAGTACTCTTGGTCCTTGTGGATACGATATTTTCGGTCTTGCCATAGCTATACTACCAAACGATAGGTGCGCTTGCCTTATTCGTTGTCATAGTTAGTTTGGACACGATCACTTGATGTGAAAGTTTATATAAGACCATAACCGGGGTATGGCATTGGCGTTTAGAAGTAACTCCATGTAAGACCACCTCGGGGATGTGGCATTGGCTTCGTCCCTACATGAATGACATTGAATATGCGTCTTTGACTATCCTTAGTTATTAAAGGGATAAGTAGATGAGTTTAGAAGTAGAAATGAGATTTGTACTAAAGTCATATGAATGAGTGAATACAGGTACTCGTGAATGAGTCACGAAGAAACGATCACGATATGTGGCACGGTATGTGTTAAATAAGGGCAATTGTGAGTAAGTATGGCAAGAAGCTTATGACTTGTGTATGGTTTGTTAATGTCATGGATGGATTATTTTATGAGCTTATTGTTGCTATTTATATCCATGCAAACTTACTAAGCTTTATGCTTACCCTTTTCATTGCTCTTTCTCCTTGTAGTATTGCCAAGATAACTCGTGGAACGAGGACATAGGAGTTCGGAAATCACACTATCGACATCACTTTGGTATAATAATTTAGACTTATTTTGAGTATGGCATGTATAAGACTTAGATATTTTTTTAAGTTGTAATTGTTAGCCAAAGTGTTGGCTATGTATGTTACTAAAGTCATTTTGTAAATAGCCTTAAGTTAGGAAAAATACTTGGCAAATTCTTTTGCTTAATGAAAGTGATTTTCTCGAAGTGTATGCCCTTTTGTATAAATGTTGAATTGAGTATTTAGATGTGTCTTTGGGTCATGAATTACGTTGAATGGAATTGGAGTATGTATGTATGCAATGTAGGGTGGCAAAGGGCTTGGTAAATAGCCTTCTAATTGTTCACATGGGTAGACACACGGGCGTGTGTCTAGACCGTGTGGGAGGCACGGCTAGCACAAGGGCGTATGCCCAGGCCGTGTGAAGTCTTCACCTTGCATTTGGAATTTAAATCGCCACACGATCGGGCTAATACCACCGTGTGTATAGGCCGTGTGGATATGTCGAATGCCAAGGTTTGGCACACGGGATAGGGCCACGGGCGTGCCAAGGCCGTGTGAAGTTAGTCAGTGTCGACCACGGGTGGAAGACACGGGCATGCCTTAGGGGCACACGGGCGTGTCCTTAAACCCACACAGGCCTGTGGCCCCTGATTTGTTGAAAGGTTTCTCGAATTCGTAAAAGTTCCTGAGATAGTTCCAATACCTCTCGGGAGTATGTTTAGGGCCTCCTAGGCCGAGTATGTGTAAGGGATGGGTTTAAACAAAATTTTATAACCCTACTCGAGATGTTTAAGCAAGTTTAGTTAGGTAATACCTCAAACCCTGTTCCGGCTTCAATACGGGTAAGGGGTGTTACATTTATTGGTATCAGAGCCAGGTTTAGTCGATTCTAGGACTAACGTAGCGTAAGCACGAGTCTAGCTATACATGCCAATTGTAAGAGTGTCTGACTAATGATAGTGTGATGGCTCCTGACGTATAAAATCGTGTTTCATGTAGTATATTGATTCTGATCTAGACAGAACTGCAGCCGAGGACGCTACGAGTAACACGCCGGCTCCCGCTCAAGGGATCGCACCAGCTAATAGTAGACCCGAGACCTTGGGTCAGGGGGGAGAGGCTCGAGAAGCCTTTCTCCACATGATGAGCAACTGGTATACTGAGTATACCCGAGCAAATCCTAACGCTCAACCCCATCCACCCCCACCAATCCCTCAACCTGCTCCAGTAGCTCCTCAAGTAGTTGAGGTGGTGAGAAGAGAAAGGCCTCCGGTGGATAAGATCCGGAAACAAGGAGCCGAGGAATTCTGGGCAAATAAGGACGATGACCCAGAGAAAGTGGAATTCTTACTCAAGAATACCATCAGGGTATTCGATGAGTTATCCTGCACGCCTGAGGAGTGCTTAAAGTGCGCGGTATCTCTCCTGAGAGATTCAGCCTACCGATGGTGGAACACTCTAGTGTCGGTGGTGCCAATGGAGAGAGTTAGCTGGGAATTCTTCCAAGAGGAATGCCGGTAGAAGTACATCAGCCAGAGGTTCATCGACCACAAGAGGAAGGAGTTCTTAGAACTGAAGCAAGGCCGCATGTCAGTGACTAATTACGAACGGGAGTTCGTAAGGCTTAGCAAGTATGCACGGAAGTGCGTGTCTACCGAAGCCGTCATGTGCAAGAGATTCGAGGACAAATTAAATGAAGATATCCGTTTATACGTGGGAGTCCTCGAACTAAAGGAATTTGTAGTGTTGGTAGATAGAGCCCAGAAGCCAAGAGTTGGCTAAAGAGAAGAGAAGAGCTGAGAATGAGTCTCGTGACTCGAGGAAGAGACAACTGAATAAGTCTCACCAATCCTCATCTAAGAAATCAAGGGATTTTGCTACTCGATCAGTCACTTCAGTGGGGTTTTCAACCCGAAGTAAAGGCAAGCAATTTTCGGGGTCGAAAGGGCAGACCACATCAGTTGCTAGTGTGGGCAACGTCTGACCAAATATACCAGAATGCCCTCAGTGTGGTAGGTGCCATTCTGGTGAGTGTCAAGCTAATCAGAAAGCTTGTTTCAGATATGGGTCCTTAGACCACTTTATCAGAGACTGCCCCAAGGTGGGCGAGAAAGAAAAGCCTCGGAATGCAAGATCGGGAAGTACTGCTAGGGGAAGACCACTGAGAAACCCGGGAATTGAGACGGGTAGCAAGAATCCATCTAGAGAGAAAGTTGCTAGAGTCGAGGGTAGAGCACCGGCGAGGACATATGCCATTCGTGCTCGCGAGGAGGCGTCCTTCCCTGACGTAATCACGGGTACCTTTTCTCTCCATGATACTCGTGTTATAGCTTTAATTGATCCGGGATCTACCCACTCATACATATGCATGAAATTAGTCTCTAGCATGAGCATGCCTATAGAGTCTACCGAATTCATAATAAGAGTGTCTAATCCCCTAGGCAAGTGTGTGTTGGTTGATAGAGTTTGCAAAGGTTGCCCTTTGATGATTAAGGGTCATCGTTTCTCGGTCGATCTTATGTTATTGCCGTTTGATGAGTTTGATGTCATCCTGGGAATGGATTGGTTAGTTACTCATGGTGTAATTGTGAATTGTGGGAAGAAGCATATTGAGTTGAGAGATGAAAATGGTAATCTTATTCGTGTTGAATCAGATAAGCCAGATAGGCTACTTGTAGTGATGTCAACCTTGTCGACTCAGAAGTATTTAAGGAAGGGATACGACGCCTATCTTGCCTTTGGGTTGAACACTAAAGAGACTGATTCGAGAATTGAGTCGGTACCCACAGTATGCGATTACCCAGACGTTTTCCCGGAAGAGTTGCCAGGGCTACCTCCGATTAGAGAAATTGAATTTGGGATTGAGTTAGCTCAGGGTACTACCCCTATTTCTATTGCTCCATCTAGAATGGCTCCAACCGAGCTAAAAGAGCTAAAAGTACAGTTGCAAGAACTAACGGATAAAGGCTTCGCAAGGCCGAGTTTCTCTCTGTGGGGTGCTCCCGTTTTATTCGTAAAGAAGAAAGATGGTTCTATAAGACTATGTATAGATTATCGACAACTCAACAAGGTAATTGTGAAGAACAAGTACCCGTTGCCGAGGAACGACAATCTATTCAATCAATTGAAGGGAGCCACGGTATTTTCCAAGATAGATTTGAGGTCGGGGTACTATCAGCTGAGAGTCAAGGACTAGGATGTACCGAAAACCGCATTTAGGACTAGGTATGGAAACTATGAATTTTTGGTCATGCCTTTGGGTCTAACGAATGCCCCCGCGATCTTCATGGATTTGATGAATCGCATTTTCCGACCATACCTGGATAGATTTGTTGTAGTCTTCATCGACGATATATTGATCTACTCTCGAGATGAGAACGAACATGCTGAGCATTTGAGTATGGTTCTGCAAGTTTTGAGAGAAAGACAATTGTATGCCAAATTCAGTAAGAGTGAATTTTGGCTCAAGGAAGTGGGATTTTTGGGGCACATTGTCTCGGGAGATGAGATTAGAGTCGACCCGAGTAAGATTTCAGCAATTGTGGATTGGAAATCGCCGAGGAGCGTAACTGAAGTAAGGAGTTTTCTAGGCCTAGCCGACTATTATAGGCGTTTTATCAAGGGGTTTTCCGTGATAGCTACCCCGATGACGAGACTTTTGTAGAAAGATGTGAAGTTTGTTTGGACAGAAGAGTGCCAACAGAGTTTTGAGAAATTAAAGACACTATTGACTGAGGCTCCTGTTTTGGTGCAACCTGAATCGGGAAGAGAATTTATGGTTTACAATGATGCATCCCTGAACGGATTGGGTTGTGTACTTATGCAAGAGCGTAAGGTGATTGCATACGCCTCTAGGCAATTAAAGCCGCACGAGAAGAATTACCCGACTCATGATCTAGAATTGGCCGCAATTGTGTTTGCGTTAAAAATTTGGAGACACCATTTATATGGTGAAAGGTGTCGGATTTTAATCGACCATAAGAGTCTAAAATATTTGATGACTCAAAAGGATTTGAATTTGAGGCAATGAAGGTGGCTAGAGCTGATTAAGGATTATGAATTGGTGATTGACTACCATCCAGGGAAGGCGAACGTAGTCACCGATGCTTTGAGCAGAAAATCATTGTTTGCACTAAGAGCCATGAGTACTCAAATGGTCTTGTTGGATGATGGTTCCATTTTAGCCGAGTTGAGGGCTAAACTATTGTTTCTCCAAGAGATTTGTGAAGCTCAGAAAGATGATAACAATTTGCAAGCTAAGAGAGTTTTATGTGGTCAGACTTTCGAGTAAACCCTGATGGATGTCTGATATTTTGAGATAGGGTCTGTGTACCCAGAAATGACGAGCTTATTCGTAAAATCTTGCATGTAGCGCATAGAGGATGTTTGAATGTACACCCAGGCAGTACGAAGATGTACAATGATTTGAGAAAATGGTATTGGTGGCTTGGTATGAAGAAAGACATTTCTGAGTTTGTATCGAAGTGTCTGATTTGTCAGCAAGTGAAGGCTGAACATCAAGTACCTTCGGGTTTACTTCAGCCCATTATGATTCCTGAGTGGAAATGGGACCGTATTACCATGGATTTCGTGACGGGCTTACCATTAACTCCGAAGAAGAAAGATGCAGTATGGGTAGTGGTTGATAGACTCACAAAGTCAGCCCATTTTATACCTGTGCGAGTCGACTACTCGCTTGATAAATTAGCGGACTTGTACATGTCAGAGATAGTAAGACTTCATGGTGTACCGTTGTCGATCATTTCGGATAGAGATCCGAGATTCACGTCACGGTTTTGGAAAAAGCTGCAAGAGGCCTTGGGCACGGTTGAGTTTCGATGATGACCTTCCATCCACAAACCGACGGACAATCGAAGAGGGTAATCCAGATACTTGAGGACATGTTTCGCTGTTGTGTTTTGGAATTCCACGGTAATTGGGAGAAATACTTACCGTTGGTGGAATTCGCCTACAACAACAATTTTCAGTCAAGTTTGAAAATGGCGCCTTATGAGGCACTGTATGGACGCAAGTGTCGAATGCCTTTGTATTGGTCAGAACTCAGAGAGAAACAGATACACGGGGTCGATTTGGTTAAAGAAACTGAAGAAAAAGTAAAAGTGATACGTGACTGTCTGAAAGTCGCCTCAGATAGGCAAAAGTCCTATTCAGATTTGAAAAGGAAAGAGATTGAATTCCAAGTTGGGGATAAAGTGTTCTTGAGAGTATCACCTTGGAGAAAAGTCCTTAGATTTGGCCGGAAGGGCAAATTGAGTCCACGTTTTATCAGACCTTACGAAGTTACCGAAAGGATAGGACCGGTAGCTTATCGGTTGGCCTTGCCACCTGAACTAGAAAAGATTCATGACATTTTTCACGTATCCATGTTGCGCCGATACCGTTCAAATCCTTCACATGTCATTATACCAACAGAGGTAGAGATACAACCGGACTTGACTTATGGTGAAGAGCCGGTTAAGATTTTGGTGCAAGAGGTCAAACAGTTGAGAAATAAAAGCATAGCCCTAGTAAAGGTTCTATGGCAAAGGCACGGAATAGAAGAGGCTACATGGGAGCCCGAGGAAACGATGAGAAACCAATATCCCAACCTTTTCACCGGTAAGATTTTCGGGGACGAAAATCCTTAAGGGGGAAAATTGTAACAGCCTGATTTAGGGGCTAGTCGGAATAGTGATCTCGGGATCACTAATTCGAGATTAGAGAAATTTGTTTTCATGTTATATTATGAGTCAGAGCATGATAGTATAAGTGCATGAGAATTTTGGTGCTTTAATTTTAGCGATTTCATGTTTAATCGCGAAAAGGGACTAAATCGCATAAAGTGCGAAAGTTCCATTCTATAGGCTAAAGGTGCCAAATAGCCATAGATTGTTAATTTGAGGCCTTTAAAAGGCAATTTAGCCCCTTGAAAAGGCTTGGCCAGCCATAGGGGACAAGGATTGACCAAGTTGGTCAAAGTGGGTGAGTAGATGGACTTAATTGATAGTTTAATATTAGAATAAGGAGATAAAAGATATCATCTTTATCCTTCATCTCTCCCACCGAAAATTTACAGCCAAATAGAGGTTGAAAGCTTCAAAATTTTAGCACACACTTCTCTTCAAAAAGTAACTGTTCTAGTAATCTTTTCTTAAAAATAGTTGTACTTTTGATACCCCTAAAGCTTAAGCTTTCAAATGAGGGGACTAATGTGCAATATGGTGAAACGTTTAAAGTTTTGCAATGAGAGCTATTATAGTTATTTTCTGCATTTTTATGGAAGAAATTGAGTCTTAGTTGTTACATGAACAACTTTTGTGAAAGTTGTTGTCTTGAAAACACCTAATGGGACCTTAATGAAAAGGTTACAAATTTGTAGTAAATACGTGAAATGTTGAGTTTTGATGATAGCTATAAGAGTATTAAATGTTCACCTAGGCTTGTTGAAGGTAGAAATGTGATTAGAATTAATTTCCGAGCCTAGGGGCAAAATGGTCATTTTGGCAAAGTCTATAGGCAAAATAGTAATTTTGCCTAAGCATGATTATTGAGATGCTTTTATTAACGTAGTGATTAAAATGAGCTAATTTGCTATTATAGAGCAAGAAGAATTGAGAATCTGCCTCGATCGGGGAAAGAACAAAGTCTCGGACAAAACCGTCAGGCTAACTCATTTTGAAATCGAGGTAAGTTTGTATGTGATTAATGCAACATTTATGTTAGCATAATTGCGAATGTTTGATATCATATTGATGCATGACACTCCATTAAATTGATGTTGTATGAGAAGTTGAGTCCTAGTGGACCATGTGAATATGAAAATGCTATCATCGAGATATGAAATAGATAAGGTCCCGTATAAGACCATGTCCGGGACATGGCCTCGGCACCGAGTTGAGATCCCATATAAGACCATATCCGGGATATAGCTTCGGTAATGAATATGAAAATCGTATAAGACCCTATCCGGGATATGGCATCGATACTTGATGTGAAAGTCCATATAAGACCATATCCGGGGTATGGCATTGGCGTTTAGAAGTAACTCCATGTAAGACCACCTCGGGGATGTGGCATTGGCTTCGCCCCTACATGAATGACGTTGAATATGCATCTTTAACTATCCCTAGTGATTAAAGGGATAAGTAGATGAGTTTAGAAGTAGAAATGTGATTTGTACTAAAGTCATATGAATGAGTGAATACAGGTACTCGTGAATGAGCCACGAAGAAACGATCACGATATGTGGCACGGTATGTGTTAAATAAGGGCAATTGTGAGTAAGTATGGCAAGAAGCTTATGACTTGTGTATGGTTTGTTAATGTCATGGATGGATTATTTTATGAGCTGCTATTTATATCCATGCAAACTTACTAAGCTTTATGCTTACCCCTTTCATTGCTCTTTCTCCTTGTAGTATTGCCAAGATAACTCGTGGAACGAGGACGCAGGAGTTCGGAAATCACACTATCGACATCACTTTGGTATAACAATTTAGACTTATTTTGAGTATGGCATGTATAGGACTTGGATATTTTGTTAAGTTGTAATTGTTAGCCAAAGTGTTGGCTATGTATGTTACTAAAGTCATTTTGTAAATAGCCTTAAGTTAGGCAAATACTTGGCAATTCTTTTGCTTAATGAAAGTGATTTTCTCGAAGTGTATGCCCTTTTGTATAAATGTTGAATTGAGTATTTAGATGTGTCTTTGGGTCATGAATTACGTTGAATGGAATTGGAGCATGTATGTATGCAATGTAGGGTGGCAAAGAGCTTAGTAGATAGCCTTCTAATTGTTCACATGGGTAGACACACGGGCGTGTGTCTAGACGGTGTGGGAGGCACGGCTAGCACATGGGCGTATGCCCAGGCCGTGTGAAGTTTGCACCTTGCATTTGGAATTTAAATCGCCACACGACTGAAGCACACGGCCGTGTGTATAGGCCGTGTGGATATGTCAGATTGCCAAGGTTTGGCACACGGGACAGGGTCACGGGCGTGCCAAGGCCGTGTGAAGTTAGTCAGTGTCGACCACGGGTGGAAGACACGGGCATGCCTTAGGGGCACACAGGCGTGTCCTTAAACCGACACGAGCGTGTGGCCCCTGATTTGTTGAAAGGTTTCTCGAATTCGTAAAAGTTCCTGAGATAGTTCCAATACCTCTCGGGAGTATGTTTAGGGCCTCCTAGGCCGAGTATGTGTAAAGGATGGGTTTAAATGAAATTTTATAACCCTACTCGAGATGTTTAAGCAAGTTTAGTTAGGTAATGCCTCAAACCCTATTTTGGCTTCAATACGGGTAAGGGGTGTTACACGAGCTATCCACGAGCCTGCTCACACAAGCTGTCAGTCAAGACGTAGCTACACGGTGCTACTCAAACAAGCTATCAGGTATCTGCAACATATGCCGGTATACCCAACCACCAGTAGGACATATAGGACCAGCACTCGGGACACATAAATCACATAATTACATGGGTTCCTAGTGACATGTCACTTGTATCCTAATCTATTCCTAAGGTTCAACCGGGATTTTCTCGCTTGTCGAAACTTCATCAATTACATCCATAGAGTCATCCATACAATTCATGCAATAACAAAACATTATAAATACAATTATAACATTTCATTATTAACATACGAACTTACCTCGGTATAAAAATAGTGAAAATAGACCTAATCGTCAAACACTTTATTCTTCCCCCAATCTAGGCCCGAACTTTGTTTTTCTTGATCTATAATACCAAATTCATCTCATTTAATCATCACATTATTCATTTCAACCCAAAAACACACTATGGCAAAAATTACATTTTTGCCCCTAAACTTTTGACATTTTACACTTTAGTCCCTAGGCTCGTAAAATGAATTTCATTCAATTTCTTCAAAACCCAAGTCTAGCCGAACCATTTTCATAATCATAACAGCCCTCATTTTCCATTTATTCACATTTTTCTACTCATTTTATAGACTTTTACAAATAAGTCCTTTTTGACATTTTTACCGAAAATCACTTAGCAAAAGTCGTTTAACAAACAACAAACATGCATTTTCTACCATCAAACATCAAAATACATACATGTTCAACATGGGTAAAATTTTAAACTTCACCTTTCTTTCAAATTCGTCCTTGAAATAGCTAAATCAAGCTACAACGATCTCAAAAATACAAAAATCGTTAAAAACGGGACAAGAACGGACTTACAATCGAGCTTGGAAACTTGGAAAACCCTAGTTATGGTTTCCTTTGGGACATTCGGCCATGGGGATGAAAATAGAAAGATGAACATCTTTTATTTGTTAAATTTTGTCTTTATTAACCAAATGACTAAAATGCCCTTAATGAAAAACTTCAAAATTTCACCTATCCATGTCCATTTTTGTCCATACTAGTATAATGGTCTAATTACCATTTAAGGACCTCCAATTTGAATCTCATAGCATTTAAACACCTCTAGCTTCTAGAACACACATTTTGCATTTGTTACAATTTAGTCCTTCTAGCTAAATTGAGTGCTCAAATGTCAAAATTTTCGAACGAAATTTTCACGAAATCATTCCAGAAAACTGTAAACTATAAAAATATAATAAAAATAAATTTTACCACGTCGGATTTGTGGTCCCGAAACTACTGTTCCGACTAGACCCAAAATCGGGCTGTTACATAGCAGGCTAATTCTTGTCATCAATTGGTTGAATTTAACTTATAACCCGCATGTCTAAAGATAGGGATTTAATCATGAGTAGAAAAATTTCAAGAGATAGGATTCGAACCTAGAACCTCACACATATAACCAGAATACTTAACCACTAAATCAGATCAAATCACTTGTCAAAAATTTCCAAAATCTAAACTCAAAATCGAGGGATGACCACTCTTGATTTCAAAACCAAATTTCTTGTAACCCGATTTTGAGATGTTACAACTCTCTCCCCCTTAAAAGAATTTCGTCTTCGAAATTCCCACAGTCTCATCAGTTCTTAAACCATAGAATCTATATTGTTCCTATTCATACAGACCACCATACTGTCGTTGCGCAACTCAAATTTAATACAAAACAAATAATATTTTCAACGACTTTTTATTCATTAACGCAAATTATTACAAGAACACATCATAGAAATCGCTAATGATTTTGTAACACCCCTAACCCATATCCGTTGCCGAAATAGGGTTTCAGAGCATTACCGAGTAACCATAATCTAAATCATTCATTTCAAATATTTCAAAAATCATAATATAATTCATAATTAACATGCATAACGTCCCTTATTCATGCCTTCGAGGCCTAAAAATCACTTTAGAAACGATTTGGAACTAAATAAAAAACATTTGAAAATTTAAGGAAAAAGTTAGAAAAATTTTAACTGCAGGGGTCACACGGCCATGTGACTTACACGGCCAAGTCACACGCCTGTGTGTCTGGCCGTGTGGGCATTCGAAGTAAGGACACACGGCCGTGTCCGTGCCCGTGTAACTCACTGACTTGGGTCACACGACCAAGCCACACGTCTGTTTTCCAGGCCATGTAACCCTCGAAATGGCCTCGTTCACCCGTGTGCTAGCCGAGTGTCTCACACAGCCAAGTCACACGCCCGCGTGTCTGGCCGTGTGGACCTAAAATGTGCCTTAAACCACAAGTTTACCATTTCCTACTTGCTTGGGCATTAAGCAACTCAAAAACCATTGTTTAATCTATTCAAAACACGATCAAACACACTCAAAACATGCCAAAAAAATCATCCTAGGTGCCTAACCAATGTACCCTTATTGGTACTACATTTATATCATCAAAACATATCATCAATGCATCATTCAAATAAAAATTTTAAACATGTCAAAATCCATCAATTTGGCCTAGCTCATATCTACCTAAAACATCAACTTATATTCACATACACATAACAAGCATTGGTTCAAAACAACATGCCAAATTATGGCTTCAAACACAAACATACATTTATATACTCAAACCAACATTACACTTATAACTTTATTTACAATCCATCCAGAAAATAACTATCAACTAGACATCCTAGGTACATACTAACACAAAAAGATAAACATCACCACATTTGAGATCGAGATCATTACTGGATTTTGAATCGACGATCAAAAGAGAAGTATCTAACCTGCGTACAGGAAAAACAAAATCATATGCTGAGTAAAACTCAATGATATTTCAATAATCCGAACATTTAAAGACAAGAGAATACAAAATGTACAATTGAATTATAAACAAAAATTAATGTCTAAGATCACAACTACCATATGCCAACCTTTTGAATTCATACATAATAGCATATCATTTCATACTATATTCAATTTACACATGCTGTCATATTTCATTTGTTTAACAAAAGTCCCAATTCACACACTTGCTATATAAATAGCTTTTCACATATCAAACCACATTTGTTTATACAATGGCATTATCCATTCAATATTCAATTCATGAGTACATAACTCATGTATCTCATTTAATCACAACATATCTCATTTTTCATATTTTAAATCACTATCTAATTTTTAATTCACATAGAATATCATTCAATATCGATTACAGAACTTTATTATTTGATTATCCCTATTAACACGACTCAGACTCGAAAGGATACACGGATCTAACCAACACACCAATTTGGCACCCAGTGCCTCATCGGATAAATCGAAGTAATAACTGCACCCAACGCTATATAAATTGACACCCAGTGTCTCATCGATTAAACCGAAGTAAATTGGCACCCAGTGCCTCATCGACTCGAAGTCGAAGAAATCCCTGAACTCTTCCTATCCTATGGCATGCCATCTATATCTGACTCAGCCCGATACAGTTAATAGGGTTCTAATTCACTTTCCAAATACAACCAATATCCAATTATCATAATTGCACATTATCACATTTACACATATTTATTTCAATTCAAATAATCAATACATTCATAATATATATACCAATTCAATCCAATTCAATCAACTATAATTTCAATTCAATATCAAAGTGCCAAAATACTCACCTCAACCGCTTACCATATGCATTAAATCAAAATATAACAATTAGTAACTAGTTCGGATTATAGAAATACAAACCTTGGATTACGAGCTATTCGACGTTGATTTTATCCTTCCCCTTTTTAGTCGAGGATTCCGGTAGGACGTTAGCTACAAAATTAAAACAATTAAAATACATCAATACAACACAATTTAGTCCCTAAACCGAGACTAATTTTTAAATTTTAAATATTTGAATATTTTAAATTTTTACTCAACATTTGCTTAAATTCCAATTTAGTCCCTAAACCGAGACTAATTTTTATTCTCACATTTAATTCTATATTTTCATACAAATTTCACATTAAACAAAATTTAACTCCCTATTTTCAATTAAACCCCTAAATTTCAAAATTTTCACAATTTAGTCCCTATTACCCAAAATTTACAATTTGTTATACAATTTAATCCTTTTTCATTTCTAGCTTAAAAATCTATCAATTTAATCCCTAATACTAAAACTATTTAACAATAACAACATTTAAAATCTTAATCAATGCTAAAATTACAACATGGGCCGGGTAGCCCTAGGTACCGAGATTCTAAAAATATAAAAATTACAAGAAAAAGGACTAAATTGACTAACCAATTGAAGTTTGAAACTTAGAAGTCCCTAGGCCGTGCGTGACTTCCTTTCTCCCTTTCTTTTCTTTTTCTTTCCTTTTTTCTTTCTTTTCTTTCTTAATTTGCATGCCACTACTAGTTTTATTATTCTTTTATTCCATTTTATTTTCTATTTCATTTTATGATTCTATAATATTATTATAATACATATACATATTTTTAACTTTTATTTATTAACCAATATAATATAAATATAATAAGTTTATATATATTATATATATACCATTAGTGTCGTCTACCAGAACAAGGTAAATATATATTTACCATTTTAGTCCCTCTAATAATTTTAATATATAATTATACTTCTAATACTTATGCAATTTAGTCTTTATACTCTACTAACTCTTAATTCAAGTAAATTCACTTAAACGGAACCTAATTAACTACACAACTAGCTTTGTAAATAATTTTTAAAAATATTTACGAGTCCGATTTACGGGAACGGACTCCCGGGAATGCACTTTTCGACACCCCTAACTATAGGTCGTTACAATTCTTCGGTCGCGGGTTCAAATTAATAGCACTCACACTCTCCTCATAGTTGGAATTGTTCCATCCAGGACTTTTGGCCCATAGATTCAAAGTCTAATCGACCCTTTTGAATCACTGAACACAACCAGGGCACCGCGGTGTCCCATATTTCCTTATTACCGCCTTCATATTTGAGTGTTTTTACAGATTTATAAATTCTCAGATTGGGCTCATTGCTCCGAAAAGGGGACTCAACTCGAGTCACTCGACGGTTAAGGCTACCTATACTTATTATACTAATCTACAGTTTCAGAGATTTTATGAGTTAACTTAGGTTTATCAACAATCCTAAGTCTAAGGTTTTAACAGAAGTTTTCATAGAATTTCCACAATTTTAGCTAGAATAGGGTAACCAAACACTACAGTATGTGTTAGCTCATTTAACATAGCTAAAGTAGAGATACTTACAGATCAGCGTCGGAGTCTCAGATTCTCTGTTTACAGACTCAAAAATAATCTAAATTTGAACATACACTTTTCAGAAACCTCACATCTCGAAGTCAGTCAGAAGATTCATTTACTTAAAACATTTTTCAAGAAGAGTTTTAAACCCAAAAACTACAGCCCGAGGTTTACAAACCTGGCTCTGATACCACTAAATGTAACATCTAAACCCAGCCTAGAAGTTTAAGCCGAATCTAGATGAGTTACACCAACGTATTGAAAACTGATTTCAGTAATTATTCAGAAAACATTCAAAACTTTACTTGGTTCGTGGCAAAAAATCTTTTCGGAGTTTAACGTTGAAAACCGAAATTCGTTTTATCGACTTGAGTGGTTTTGTAGTGTCAAATTAAAAATTATCAACTATTGACAAATTTAGCAAAAACCAAGACGAACTCAGAACACACAACAAACCCAAATGATCAAAAGTAGTTTTACATTATTGCAAAACAATCCAGGCTCTCACACGACATCCAGTCCTAAGCCACAGACTTACCTAAACACACAAATATAAAACCAAAAGGTGGGCTATAAAGCCCAGTGTATAAGCAACATCAATTACAATTAACCAAACATAGTATATTAATCAGAGTAGCACAGAAAACTTAATAGCGAGTATAAGACCAGAACGAAACTGACCAATGTTTCATGGAGGTTGCCATCATGCTAATATAACAGAACAACACAAACCCACCAGAACAGGACAGAGTAGAATAAAGTAGAGCATAACAGAACAGAGCAGAACTGAACAGAAATACATAGAGGATGTATGTTATGCAAATGTCGTATTTTTCAAAATAGATCAGAATGTAGATTTATCAGAAAATATCCTACCCAACTCCGCTACACACCAAAATAGAGTCTCCCCAGAACTCATCTAGCCAAATTACACCAACAGATAACTGTGGACAGTGCCACCAAAATTTTATAGTTAAAACTATTAGATCGGATACATGTGGTCAAGCCACTATATTGCAGCCCAGCTGCCAAAATAGAAACGTGGATAAACCACCAGATAATGCAGATAACTAACAGAAACTTCCTCATTTCACATCATCCCAAGTCCCATGCAATGTGTCATGACATGCATATACAAAAGCAGAGTGATAAGCATGTAAGTCATGCTATCGTACAGTAACAGAGTCAGTAGGCATGGGAGTCCATGCGTTATAAAGTAGATTTATCAAAACTTAACAAATAATATCAGATTTGCCATGAAGTCACATGCATGGTTATAAATCAGAATCAGTACCAATCAATTCAACATATTCGGATATCACATGTTCTTAAGAAAAAAATTCACGTAAAGACGTACCAACAAACTTAACAAAATACATATCGTACTTGGATAATTCGCACACATTGGACAATAGCACATTACATTCTGACTAATCCTACATACTCAGGTTCAAATATAGCAGACACGTGTATAGTTCACACGTTGTTCATCATCAGATCATCAGATATCAATTTCTATAGCCTAATTCAAACCATACGGACCCTACATTAGGCTTGCGTTCGTTTTAACAACGCTTGTGGCCCGAGGGAAAAATCTAAACATTGGTCCACACACTCATGTGGTTTCACACGGCCTGGATAACTGGCCCTTGTGCCTCTACACGGTCTAGCCCACACCCTTGTGCTTACCCGTGTGTTCCACAAGCCAATGTCACCTACCTGTGTGGTCCCAATCTACAATCAGTGAGTTACATGGCCTAGACAGACACCCGTGTCATTGGCACGTGTGAACCCTGCATAACACATAACCACACACAACCTGGGCACAAGCCCGTGTGCCTAGCCCGTATGCCTTCAATTTTCATGAACAGTAAGTTACACGTTCGTGTGGCATCGAAAGTCTTGTTTTCTGACAACTAAAATTCGAAGAATAAGGGGTTTCTGATACCCACCTGATACAGATTCGATGCAGGAGCAACAAGGATGAAATCCCGTACCTAAACTACAATCAATTGCCCAACAAATGATTAATTCGTAGTCAAATCGCTAAAAACTAACATTCCAAAATCAAAGTTACGTCAAAGAAGTTACGTCGAAGAACTTTCGACACCAAAACTTTAAATCAACTTACCGGCCAGTGAATTGAACTAAAAAAGAGAAGTCAGACCCCATATAAAATCAGTTTGGCATAACATAGCAAAAAGAAATGTAGTTTGAAGAGAAGAATCAAACGAAGAAAAATAAAGAAAGAACGGAGGAATGGTAAAAACAGAAATAGAAAGTAAAACGAAAATAAAGCAATATCATCAACTCAGGAGGTTTTGGGAAGTTTACTTAACCAACTGAAACTAACTACCACACAAAGAATTTCAAAAATAAAATATTCCCTATTACTTCCTAAGAGATTCGAACACCAGACCAAAGAATACACAGAAGCTTAACCATTGAACCAACAAGCTCATTCTTATAATTAATTGGCTGAATTTAACTTATAACCCATATGCCTAAAGATAAAGACTTAATCAAAAGTAGCAAAACTTCAAGAGATAGGATTCGAACCTAAAACCTTACACATATAATCAAAACACTTAACCACCAAACCAGGTCAAATCACTTGTCAAAAATTTCCAAAATCTAAACTCAAAATTGAGGGATGACCACTCTTGGTTTAAAAACTCAATTTCTTCTTACCCGGTTTTTGGGATGTTACAAAAATTTAATTTGAGTTTAAATTTTAATATTTAGTATTTCATTTAGATTTAAAAATATTGAAGTATATTCAAAATTGTTTGAATTAGATTAGATTGGTTGGTTGAATCAGTTAGGTCGAGAACTGGTCGGGGTAACAATTCAGAGAAGCATTGAACTAATATGGACTGGTAAATTTTGATTGAACATAATTTTTAATATTTTTATAAATTTTTAATGATTTAATTAATCGAATTGGATAGATCTATCGGACCGATTGAATCAACAAACCAATGATTAATCGATTTGACCACCGATTTGGTTTTAAAAACCTTGACTATATCAATAGAAAGTTGGAGGTTATTTTATATATAACCTAACTTAAATGGATTAAAATTATTATAATTATATATGACCTAACTTAAATGGATTAAAATTATCAAATTTAAGTTTGAATGGTTTAAAAAATATATAATTTCAACGACTAAAAGATATAAAAAATTAAATGAGGGTTAAAATGATTTTTTTAAAATAAAATTTAAGGGCAAAAAAAGTTATTATGTCAAATATATATCCAAACAAATTATAAAATAAAATAAAACTATTATAATCACAAACAAATAAAGAATCGAAAATGATCCAGTTAAAACCCATACATTTATAATATTGTATAATAAAACAAAATACTCACAAATATGTAATTGCATATGGTAAAAATCCTACCCGAATTCTTAGATATGAAATAAACAAAATCAACTGTACTTGCAAAAATACATAAATCATCAAAATTAGGTTACTTACATGAAAATAGCTGAAAAAAAAAAAAAAAACTGAAAAAAGAAACCCGAATAATCCCATTTCTTAGCCGAAGCATCTATTTATTGTTTGGTAGCAGTTATCTTTGCCATAGAAGCAGGATACAAAATTTGACTTAAAATTAAGTGAATTTAGTAAATAAATTAATCATCGAATAAATTATCAAAATAGTCACTTTTGTTTCCCTCAAATTATATTTTAGTCATTTATATTTAAAATGTTACGTTTTAGTCATTTACATTAACATGTTATAACATTTTAGTCACTCAAATTACATTTTAGTCACTTATGTTTGAAATATTACGTTTTAGTTACTTAATTAACATGTTGTAATATTTTAGTCACTGAGCTGATGTCATTAATTTATTTTTTTCTTTTATATCCTTTTAATTTTCCTTTTTTTTTCTATCCTCTTATGCTTCTCCCTCTATTTTCCTCCATTCTCCATCTCTTTTAACGTAAAAGAAAAAAAAATAAATTGTTTAAAACGAAAAAAATATAAGGTCTAATTATATAATTTAACCTAAAATTTTTGTTTGAAATGATAATTTAACGTGTCACATCAACTTACCATTATACTGTTAATGGCAATCAACGCTCAGTGACTAAAATGTTACAATATGATAACATAAGTGACTAAAAACATAACATTCCAAATATAAGTGACTAAAATGTAACTAGAGAAAAATAAAAATAACTATTTTAATAAATTACCCATTGATCATCCATATTTAAAAATTTTCTACCTTTGAAACGTGTAAAACTGAATTAATTGATAAAAAATTAAATAGAAAACAAAATTATTATAAAAATTTAAAATAAAAAAAATTCTTATAAAATTAGGGGGGAAGGTAAAAAAAAAAAAAAAAAACCTGTTAGTTCTCGAGGGGAAGTTGGCAGAGTGTATTTTCTTTGTTGAAAACCAAAATGATTTCTACAATTGTTGGGCCGCCGGCGATACACACCTTAAACCCGCCCTCCACCGCCATCATTGATGTGGAATCTCTAGCCATCCAAGCCGGGGACTGCAAACCCACAGGAGAACCACCAAGGGGCAGAACGGAAAATAACTCTGCCACTTTTCTTTCAACTGGCAATCCTTGTTTAGACTTTTTCTTCCATGTGGTTCCCGATACTCCGTCTCATGAGCTAATCGAACGGTTGGAATTGGCTTGGGCTCATGATTCTTTAACTGCTCTGAAGTTGATCTGTAATCTCAGGGGTGTAAGAGGGACGGGGAAATCTGACAAAGAAGGGTTTTATACGGCGGTGCTTTGGCTTTTCAGTAAGCATCCCAAAACCCTTGCTTTTAATCTTAAGGCGATTGCTGAATTTGGGTATTTTAAGGATTTTCCGGAGATTCTTTATCGGATCCTTGAGGGACCTGAATCGCGAAAGATCCAGAGAATGGAGTGGCAAGATAGAAAGAGAGGGGGGAAAAGGTCCTCCAAGAAAATCAAGAATCGTGGAAAATTCAAGCAAGAAAGTAATGAGAAAGTAGAGGCTTCAGAAAAAAATTTTGAGGGTGTGTTAGAGAACGTGGAGGAAATGGGTAGGGGAATAGATAAGGAGAAAGCTAGAGCTTTGAGGAAAGAGAGGGAGAAAGCGAAAGCGAAAAAGGCTTTCGATAAGTATAATTCTGATTCAAATTATAGGCTTTTGTTTGATTGTGTTGCTGAATTCTTTGCTGATTGCTTGAAATCTGATATTAAGAAGTTGAATGATGGGCAATTGTTTGATATCACTTTAGCTGCAAAATGGTGTCCTTCAATTGATTCATCTTATGATAAGGCTACTTTGATATGCGAGGCGATTGCTCGGAGGGTTTTCCCTCGTGAGAGCGAGAAAGAGTTCGAGGGATTGGAGGAAGCGCATTATGCATACAGGGTTCGGGATAGATTGAGGAAACAAGTGCTTGTGCCGTTGCATAAGGCGCTGGAGTTGCCGGAGGTGTACATGAGTGCAAATAAATGGAATTCCCTCCCTTACAATAGGGTGCCATCTGTTGCAATGAAGACTTACAAGGAGTTGTTCAAAAAGCATGACAAGGAAAGGTTTAGGGAGTACCTTGAGCGGGTGAAGACCGGGAGGGCGAAGATTGCTGCTGGAGCGTTGCTTCCCCATGAAATAATCGCGTCACTGGAAGACGAAGATGTAGGGGAAGTGGCTGAGCTACAGTGGAAGAGAATGGTGGAGGATGTGGGTAAGAAGGGGAAGCTAACGAACTGTATTGCAGTTTGTGATGTTTCGGGGAGTATGTTTGGGATACCCATGGATGTTGCGGTGGCCCTGGGATTGTTGGTTTCAGAGTTGAGTGAAGAGCCTTGGAAGGGGAAAGTGATTACTTTTAGTGCAAATCCCCAGCTGCATTTGGTTAAGGGAGACAGTCTTAAAGCCAAGACTGAGTTTGTGCGTAAAATGGAGGTGGGTTTTAACACAGATTTTCAGAAAGTGTTCGATGAGATATTAGCGGTTGCGGTGGAAGGAAAACTCAGTGAGGAACAACTCATAAGGAGGCTATTCGTGTTTAGTGATATGGAATTTGATGATGCCTGTGGGAATTATTCTAAATATATGAA
Source organism: Gossypium sturtianum (assembly GCA_025698515.1). Lineage (NCBI taxonomy): Eukaryota > Viridiplantae > Streptophyta > Magnoliopsida > Malvales > Malvaceae > Gossypium > Gossypium sturtianum. The sequence continues at coordinate 112,563,366 of CM046952.1, forward strand.
TATGGAGAGTGTGTATACTGATGATGAAGAGGAACCGGATTATGAAGTCATAAGAGAGAAGATGAAAGAGTGGGGGGGGTGAGATGTGGAAGACAGATTATGAAGTTATAAAAGAGAAGTTTCATAAGTGTGGGTACAAAAGGGTGCCGAAGATTGTATTTTGGAACCTGAGGAACTCGTCTTCGACTCCGGTGGTTGCTACTCAGGATGGAGTGGCGTTGGTCAGTGGTTATTCCAAGAATTTGCTGACATTGTTCTTGGACGAAGGGGGTATTGTGAACCCTGAGCAGGTAATGGAATTAACCATTGCTGGTGGAGAGTACAAGAAGCTTGTCATCCATGATTGATATGTAATACCAAGTAGTAGTAAGTTCCTTTTTTTTTTTTTTTTTTTTTTTTTCAGAATTATTATAACTAGTTACTTACTGTTTCTTTGGTTATAGAAAATAATACAGCTGAAATCCAAAGGTTTTGAATAATTACATCTTCTTTTATTTGTTTAAAAGATTGCTTATCCACTTCATCTTCCCTATCTCATTTTTTTTATTTATATTTTACCCACAATATTTAGTTATATCAATTTGAAGATATATTATTGTTTTTTTTAAATGTATGTGTTACGACATCTTTCACTCCTCAAAATTATGTTTGAAATTCTTCGATTTCAGTCAAAAACCCTAAATTAAAAAATATTAAAAATTTTAAACCTAAAAATATTAAAATTTTAAACCTAAAATATTAAATACCCTAACCCTAGGAGAGAGAAATGGAATTGGACGCGCTTTTTGTTTCTCACTCCAAAAACAGTATATTTCTCGAAAAAAAAAAAAAAAAAAACTCATAAACCTGAACCAGCACATATGGTTAACTTAGCGGAATTTTTAAGTTAGAAAAATTATTTTTTTTACTTTTTTTTTAGAATTAATTTCAATTTGTTCTCGATAAGATGGAAAATTTTGAGATTTTATAGAAAAAATTTGAATTTCCTTTAGTTTTTTTAAAAAAAATTAGTTTTAGTTTATTTTGGTAAGAGAGAAAGAAAATTGTAGAGAAAAATATCTTTAAAAATTTTTGTTTTTATAATTAATTTAGTTTTTATAGGAATTACTTGACTTTTTATAAGGAAAAACTTGAATATTTTGATGGAATTGAATTATAAGTGAAAGAGTGGATTTTATATTAATAGTTGAATAAATTAATTCATTTGTAAATTTCAGTTTTTTTTTTGAAAAATAAAATTAATTTTAAAAAATTAAGTAATAAAGTTAGATTATTAAAATGAGTATAGGTAATGAGAATGATTAAAATGTTGAAAGTATGGCAATATTAGAAGCCTTTTATTTTTATTTCCCAAAATAAGAAAAACAGTTGGGTCTCTTACCTTAAAAAAAAAATGGAACAGATTTGTTTGTGCAGGAATTATATGGTTTTATAATATAATTAAATTATAAAAAAATGGAACAATAAAGCTGGAAGCAAAGCAAATGGAGAGTGAGATTATCTTTCCAGAATGCGACCATAGCTTTGAATATATTCAATCTCATAGCTGCTCTCTTCTTGCTTTCATGGTTTCTTTCTTCTCGTACCAGGAACCAACCCAAATGAGGTTTAATGGTTTGTTCTTTGAATGAGATTAAAGCTGTGGGATATTGAGACATGGTATAGGGGTGAAGGTGGGAGATTTTGTTCGTGATTTGGGATCGTTTAGGGGTTTCGGAAAGCTAAATTAGGGTTTACACACATGCATTCAGAAAGTAGTTTTTGTATGCCTATTTTCATCAACCATCATTCGGAAAAGAGAATCAATTATTAAAAAGGACAGCATCTTGACGCCGCCAACTTTAAAGGTGACCTGTTTCTCAATCATAAAACACATTTTTATATGAATTTAGTTTGAGGCAAAGCTTCTTCCATTTTAATTAGTTTGCTGCTAATGAAACAAGTCACAGTATTTCTTTCGTTGCGGTTCGACTACTGGTTATGGATTTTGCAGCTCTTGAAGAATGGCGAAAAAGGAAGATGGAACGAGCTGGAGAAAAATGCTCAAGCTTAACATCCATTTTATGTGTCGAAAGCATTGGGGTAAGATTTCATCAATTATTGGGAAATTAATGTAGTTTATAAGAATACTACTTGTATACATGTAGAGGAATTAAATAAACTTAATTTGTAACAGAGTTAGTATTTATTATATAAAATAATATCTTGAATTTTTTTTTTCAATTACAGCTTAATTTTAAACAAAAAGTTACAACCATAAAAAATTTAAAAATATTAATTCTATTACTCAGTAATTGATATTTTTAAATAATAAATGTTTAACTCTATCTCAATCCTGCCTGATTTGATTCTTTTTAATAGTATAAGAATTAAGTTGATCCATTTAATAGTTGAGGGATTACTTTGATTATATTCTTATAATACGTACATTCACCTAAATAGTTACAACAAATACAACAATGTAAATTTTCCATTAAATTTTTTCTAACTTTTGATAATAAAAAAAGTACAAACAATGTAAAATAAAATTTTCAAACCCATGACATTGTAACATAGAAGAATCCTATAAACAAGCCAAAGATGAACAATGAACTTTGTAGAAAGAAGAAACCTTTTACTTTCATAAATGGGTCATTTAATGTGAAAGACAATTTTGTTGGGGGCAGTCCAAATTTGAGCGTTCTGAAGTTTAGTTTTATTGAAATGGGATAAATCTCAAAATTATAGTTTAATGTGTAATTATATACATAAATTTTGATTTTGTGTAATTTTATACATGAAATTTTAGTTTGATCCAATTCTTATAAATTATTAACACAATTATTGATATAACATTATTTTATGTTTATATATTGCATACATAAATAATTATATTTATCTAATATAAAAATAAATTGATGTATTTATTTCTTTAAATGTGCATGACTAAATCAAAATTAAAGTTTCAAGTATATATTTGAACCACAAATAAAATTTCATGTGTACAATCGCACCGAATTAAAGTTCATGTATACAATTGCATACTAAATAAAAAATTATGTATAATTTTGAAATTTATCCCTACTAGGTAGGCTTTTCGAGTTAAATTAACTTTAAAGTTTGATTTTAAAGTTAAGTTAAATTACAATTGGGTTTTAAAATTTGGGTTGATTTAAGAGTTAAATTGGATTTATTTGTACTTTGACTTTTGAGGTAAGTTAAAGCTGATCCAGGTTCTTTGCTCCCATTAAATTGATTTATTATTGAACTCACTTTCATTAGATGGTTGGTTTGATTCAAGCCCAATTTTCCAGTTTGAAGCCCAAGAATATAGTCAACCCAAGTTCAGTTTTGAATCCTGTTTTGTATTGCAATTCAATCAGATTTTAAGCTTGGGTTTTAGCAACTTTAAAATGATATTTGTTCAAAGCCCACATTATTAGTAGAGAACGTTGATAATTTCTCTTTGCAATTTAATCTTAGATTCTTCCAACACTGAATGCAATCTATGTTTGGCTCGTATTTTCCATTTTTATGAGCTTGTGAGCTTGATCATGTTGATAATGCGACGAGTGTTATACAATCAATTGAGGAACTGTCACTCAAGTTCTTCTCAGTTGTAAATCATTCAAAGCTAAAAAATAGTGTACCAATCAAAGACATTTCCTTTCAATAACCAAACCAACTGTTTCGCCATGAGATCTCTATCAATATTAGCGCTATTACAAGTTTCCATGTTGATGTAGATTATCTTTGCCATTAAACTATTGGAATTTTGGAGATTGATCAATTTTAGGCATTTTCAAATGATCATTCTTCTGAGTGTAAAGCTTTAAGTGTGTTTATGAATACAGAGCAACATTTTCAACTTAATCTTTGATGACCTTATTGATGAGCTCCTTGAGTTGATCTAAATAAACATTTTGAAGTTCTTCTTCAATAACTTTAGTTTCACTTACAGAGTTTGATGTTGAATTTTGTTGGTATGAGTTTGGTTGTTTCCACTTAAATGTTCAATTTGAGCCATCGTGAAAACATCTTTGTCATCCACTCCTTTAACGCTTGTTGCAATAGATTCCATAGCTTTTGCAAGAGAAGCCATTGGTTCTTCCAATGTTGTGGCACCAATTTTTATAACATTCAACACTCTAGAATTTGGTTTAGCGGGAAACGTCCGAAGGAAAATGCCCCTAGCGCTCATCAACATATAGTCGAAGTAATCTGTACTCAATCTATCCTATGGCATGCCAACTACATCCAATTATGCCCAAATAGTTAATAGGGTAACCAATAATCCAATTTTATTATATAGCTTGATTTACATTTTATCGTTTTCAATTCATAATCCAATTCATCATTTTATAACATAACATAACATATATCAATTTAATTTCATATTAAACACCATAAATCATTAAGCTATGCTACTTTTCATTCTATTCAATTTAGTCCTCTATCTCGATAACCAATCACAATCATATCAATTCAATTCAAATAATCATTTTGGACTTACTTCAATATCACACTATGCAAAACAATATAAATATGCAACAATTATAGTGATTCGAATCATAGAAATACAAATTGAAGATTCGATTTACTTGTCGTCGGCTCTCGTCTTTCTTTTCGCTCTCGACGACACTGCGACATCTTTAGCTAAGAATAATAATCCAATAGTACACAAAATCAAATTCCATATCAAATCATATTCAAATATAAAGTCACACATATTTTTCAATTTACTCAATTTTGTCCCTAAACTAGTACAAGCGTAACTTTCGATCTAGACCTTCAGGTTAAAATCTGATTTCACATATATTCATTAGGGACCTTCTACTTTCTATTCCTATCAAAATTTCATAAATTTTTTTTATTTTATTCAATTTGGTCCCTAATGTACGAAACTAACAATTAAACTTTACAATTAAGTTATGTTCTTGAACTATGCTTAATTTCTATCAATTTAGCACCTAAATAATTCGATTCTCAAAAATGGAATCTTATCAAAACTTCACCAATTGATCAAATTGATCATTGGGTTAGCTTATTCAAGCTTCCAAGATAAAAAATTATACAAATAAAAAAAATGGCTAAGAACTTAGTTGAATTAAGGACCAAAAACTTCAAAAACCTAAAATGTCGTCAAGCTTCTTCTTCTTCTTTTTTTTTTCTAATAGTTGGTTGGAGAATATAAAATTTATCTCTCCATCCACCAAATTTTCATTTTTATACTTGGATTATGACTTAATTACCTTTATTTAATTATGTTTTAGTTATAATTAATCTTAATTTTACTTATTTAATCAATAATCCTCACACCATCCAATAAAGAATGTTTAAAAATGGTTTATTAACCATTCTGTCCCTTTAGATAATTGCAAATTAAGTCCCCAAACCATTTCCTAATTAAAAATATATAACGATTCAACTTTTATAATTTAGTCTCAGGGCCTAAATTAAACAAAATTTCGGCTAGATTGACAATACAAATTTCAATTCGTCTAAATATTAACTGTAACAGCCCGTTTTTAGTCAAATCAAAACAGTAGTTTCAGGACCACAGATACGAGGTCAAAATATTTATTTTATTATTATTTTAATGTTTACAGCATGATTGAGTTATTGTGTGAAAATTTTGTTAAGAAATTTTATCTTTTGAATGGTCAATTTGATAAAAAGGACTAAATCGCGTAAAGTGCAAAAGTAGTGTTGTTATAGCTAAAGGTGTCAAATGGATATGGAACTTTAAAGTGAAGGTCCTTATGTGGTAAATATCCCAAAAACATGTTAGTGGATGGTAGTGGCTTGGTAATTTTGAAATTTGTTAGGTTTTAAAAGGTTAATTTTGGTAATTGATAATTAAAGATAAAATAAATAAAACAAATACAAATTTTGGTGCTTTCATCTTCATCTAGCCGAAACTAAGGAAGGAAAAACACCATTTTTATTCTTTTGAAGGTTCGACCATGGTATATTGAGCATATCAAGAAAAGAGGAATTCAGACTTAGATCGGGGAAAAAGCAAAGTAATTGAATAGTCGGTCCGTTCCGTCATTTCGTACACGAGGTAAGTTTGTATAATTGAACTTAAATGTGCATTTATTTAATTGATGTATGGAATTGAGATTGTATTTATCCTATTAGTTAAATTTGGAGATCTTAAATTAAATTTACGGTTTAAATAAGATGAGTTGTTGAATAAGACCTTAGTTGGGCTAAGGCAATCAGAAAATAAGACCATAATCGGGTTATGGCATGTGAATGTAAGACCACGGCAGGGCCATGGCAATATATGTGTAAGACCATAGTTGTACTATGGTATCGGAAAAAAGATGTACTCGTACCGTAAGCATTCATAAGCCAAAGTGATTTGGTATGAGAATTGGTGAGAAATAGATACGTGTCGGTACAGGTATGTACGGAAAGCTGTTCAAATAACGAGTTAAAAGAGGTTAAGAACTTATGAGTTACTAGGTGGTTAAACCTTATATTAACTCATTGATTGATACTTTAAATGCAATTTATGTTATCTATTTTGAAATGCTAATGAATGATGAGATTATTTCATATTTACATACGAACTTACTAAGCTTTATAGATTACTTTGTTTATTTTTCTATGTTTTATAGTATTTCGAAGCTAGCTCGGATTCGGGGATCGTCAAGGACTTCATTGCACTATCGGACACCTATTTTGGTACTTTTGAAGTTGTGTAAATATGGTATATGGCATGTATAGGCTTGAGTCATTTTGGTATGTTTGATGAAAATGTAATTAGGCCATTTGAGTTGGCTTGAGATGATGAATTTGATGATGTTTATAAATGTGCAAATGGTTCTATTTTTGAGTTTGGTAATTGACCTATATTATGTGATTGAGGATGAATTTATAATGCTTAATGATATTAGGTAATTTGATTGCTATAAGGGTTGATAATTTGGGAAGCTATGTGCTTGTGAATTGGTGTATGATAATGTATGTATGGAATGGTTTAGTTAATTGAACTGTATATGTGAATTAGGTCTGAAATTAGATGACAAATTGTTACATATTTGTGACTTGTATTGTTGATAATGAAATGGTATGATTTGAAGATTGGTTGATGATATTTGGCTACTTATTTGTGTCTTGAAATGGAACTAATTGAACTTGTATAGGTATGTGCAAAATGGGTGGCAAAATGGCTTAGTAAATAGCCTATTTTTGTCCACACGGGCAGAGACACGGGCGTGTGTCTCAGCCGTGTGTGACACACGGTCACGTTACACGACCGTTTGTCCCCTGGTGTGGAATTTGAAATCAAGTCAGTATGCTTCACACGGCCTCACACTGGGGCGGCCAGGAGGGGCAGTGCCCCTACCCCTAAAGCGGAAAATTGCTATTTAGGCCCTTATAATTTTTTAAAAATTTTAAATTAATAAAGGTAAAATTGCACTTTGGCCCCCCTAAAATTATAAAAATTCGATTTAATATTTTACAAATTATAAAGATATAGACTATAAAAAATTAAAATTTCATTCGGCCCCCCTAAAAAATTATTCTGGCTTCGCCTCTGCCTCACACACGAGCGTGTGACTTGGCCGTGTGGCATAAGTCAGTATACCCTACAGGTTTGGCACGGCCTAGCACACGGCCTGGCAAACGGGCGTGTATGTCCATTTTTAGGGCACACGAACGTGTGTGTTGGCCGTGTGACCCAAGTCAGAGAGTTACACGGGGTCGGACACGGGCTGGGACACGGTCATGTGCTTCCTTTTCGAATGTTCACACGGCATGTGATACGGGCATGTCTGGTGGCCGTGTGAGACACACGGCCTGGCTACACGGGCGTGTGTCCCCTATTTTTGAGAAAAAATTCATTGTGTTCTAAAAGTTTACAATGTTATCGGTTTAGTCCTGAACCATTCCCAATGCATGTTTAGGGCCTTGTAGGCTCGTAATAGGGACCATGTGTTTGAAATTGATTGATGGTTGCTTGAAATGTGAAAATTTATGTAGAATTAAATGTTTAATTGTTTATAAGTCCGGTGATACTCCGTAACCCAATTCCGGCGTTGAATATGGGTGAGGGGTGTTACATTTATTGGTATCAAAGCTATAATTTAGTCGATTCTAGGACTAACGTAGCGTGTGTGAGAGTCTAGCTATATATGCCATATATAACCTGTGATAGTGTGATGATTCCTGACATTATAAACTATGTTTTCGTATAGTAATGGATCCCGAACGAGCTGTAGCAGATGATGTTGAGAGTAATGCGCCAACTCTCGCTCAAGGGACAGCGCCTTCTGAATCTAAACCCATGTCGGGTAGTCACGGAGGTGAGGCTAAAGAAGCCTTTTTCCAAATGATGAACGAGTGGTTCACTCAATATGTCCGGACAAATCCGGCTACTCAACCACCTCCACCCTCATCAATTCCTCAACCAATCCCCGTAGTTCCTCAAGTTATTGATCCTATACGAATGAACAAGCCGCCAGTTGATAAAATTTGTAAGCATGGGGCTGAAGAGTTCAGGGCTACAGTTGACGATGATCCTGAGAGAGCTGAATTCTGGCTTGAAAATACAATCAGAATATTTGATGAGTTGTCGTGGACACTTGAAGAGTGTATTAAATGTGTTGTATCCTTGTTGAGAGACACAGCGTATCAATGGTGGAATACTTTGACATCAGTGGTACCGAAAGAACGGGTTACGTGAGATTTCTTTCAACTTGAGTTCAGAAAGAAATATATCAGCCAGAGGTTCATTGATTAGAAACGCAAAGAGTTTCTAGAATTAAAACAGGGCCGTATGTCCATGACAAAATATGAATGAGAATTCGTGAGGCTCAGTAAATATGCCCGAGAATGTGTTTCAACAGAAGCTATTATGTGCAAAATATTTAAAGACGGATTGAACGAAGATATCAGATTACTAGTCGAAATTCTAGAGTTGAAAGAGTTTGTGGTACTCGTTGATCGTGCTTGCAAAGCTGAAGAACTGGGCAAAGAAAAGAGAAAGGCTGATTCTAAAGCTAGAGATTCGAGAAAGAGATTGATGAATAAACCCTATAACTTTTTATCCAAGAAATCACCAGATGTTTACAGTCGATCAAATGCATCGGTGGAGTATTCTAATAGAGATCGTGGGAAGAAATTTACGAGTTCAAAAACTCCAGCTATGTCAATAGCAAGTGTGGGTAATGCTAAACCGAATAAACCTGAATGTGGACGATGTGGAAAACGACATTTTGGAGAGTGTAGAATGAATGACAAAGCTTGTTTTAGATGTGGTTCGTATGAGCATTTCATTCGAGATTTTCCTGAGTTAGATGAGAAAGATAAATCTAAGAATGTAAGATCAAGCAACACGACAGTGAGAGGAGACCACCCCGTAGTGTTGGAAATGTGAGTGGTAGTAGAAGTGCAACACGAGATACTGCTGTGAGATCCGAGGCTAGAGCACCTGGTAGAACCTATGCTATTTGTGCTCGCGAAGAAACGTCATCCCCAGATGTTATTACCGGTACATTCTCTATTTATGACACTGATGTAGTTGCATTGATAGACCCCGGATCAACTCATTCATATATATGTGTGAATTTAGTGTCTAGTAAGAATTTACTTGTTGATTCTATTGAGTTTGTTATAAAAGTGTCGAACCCCTTAGGAAAATATGTCCTGGTTGACAAAGTTTACAAGAATTGTCCGTTAATGACTCGGGGTTACTATTTTCCGGCTGACTTGATACTTTTACCATTTGATGAGTTCGATGTGATTCTAGGTATGGATTGGTTGACTTTGCATGATAATGTTGTAAATTGTAAAAGAAAGACTATCGAATTGAGATGTCAGAATAATGAAATCATTCGAATTGAATCCGAAGAATCGAGTGGATTGCCTATAGTAATTTCGTCGATGTTGGCTCAGAGATATGTGAGAAAGGGATGCGACGTGTATCTTCCATATGTACTTGATACAAAAGTGTCAGAATCAAAGATTGAATCAGTACCAGTTGTTTGTGTAACAGCCCGAAATAGACCCTAGTCAGAATAGTGGTTTCGAGAAGACAAATCTAGGGTCGGAATAATATTCTAATATTATTTTGGGTGTGAATTATATGTGATTTAGCTGGTGTGAAAGTTTCGTGTGAAGATTTTATCGATTGTGTGTTTAATTTGCGAAAAGGACTTAATTGCATAAAGTGCAAAAGCTGTGTGCTGATTGTTTAAGTGCCTAATTGTTGTTGTCTTTATAATTTGGAGGTTTTATGATGTAAATAGCCCACTTTATAAGTTAGTGGAAGATGATAGCATGGTTTTGGTGTTATTATTAATTTTCATTAAGGGTAAAATGGTAAAAAGTCTATTAAGTTAATATTAAATAAAACAAAACAAAAAATTTGCTCATCTTTTATTCATCCTTGCCGAAATTTGCTAAAGAAAAAGAAATGAGAAGAGTTTTAGGGTTCGGCCAGTTGAGTCTTTGATTAAGGTATGTTTCAAGCTCGGTTTTTTATAATTTCTATGTTTTTGTAATCGTTGCTTTGTGCTCTACAAAACCCATGCTTAAATTTTATGAATTGATGATAAATTTGAAATGTGCCATGGATGAATTCATGAGCTTTGTGAAGTTTGGTGATGGATTATGAAAGATATGTGTTAGATTAACATATTTTGTCTTTGAATTTTTGATGAATTTGAGTAATTGGGCTAAGTTGAGAAAAGTGCAAATTGAGGGACCAAAATATGAAATAAATGAAAAATGTGGGCTTGTATGAACACAAGGAAAATTTGGCTAGGCATGTTTGAAAAGAAATTTTGTGAATTTGATGATTTTATGAAATAGGGACTAAAGTGTCGAAATGTGAAAATGTGAGGGCTATTTTGTAAAATGCCCTAAATATGTGTGTTGGGATGAAATTGAATGAATTGGAAATTGAATGGATTTAATTTGAATGTGTATAGACCAAGAAAGGAGAGGTTCGGATGGAGATCGAGGCAAAGATAAAGTGCTCGATTGATCGACCGTTGCAATAGTTCAACGTCCGAGGTAAGTTCAGACATAATACGAACATCTAGTTATGCTTAATGCTATGAAATGAATGTTATAATGATATTGAAATGTAGATGCTATGTGAGATTTTAGTTTGAGTTATGTGGCACTAAGTGTGCGTATTCGGAAACGTGATCGAGATGATCAGCACTGGGTGTGCGAAATAATATAAGCTTCGACTTTGTGGTTGGCACTGTGTGTGCGATACCGATTGAAGAGCGGTTTGATATAAATGCACTATGTGTGTGATGATAATTAAGCTTCAGTTAAATATCGGGGCACTAAGTGTGCGATTGAATCAAAGAAGAAACGGAAGTTGATCGAAAAGGAAAAGTGAGTATTGAGTAGCAAATGTAATTGTCTACTAGGTGTTGGATAAGGTACGCTCAGAACCTATGTGGTTGATGAATCTATGAATGAGATTATGAAAGGTTAAATGAGCATATTATTTTTGGATGGCATGATATATATGTATATGTGAAATAATCTATGTGGTGGTTAGTTTGATTTAAATGTGTTATGTTACGAACTTACTAAGCTTTGGAAAGCTTACTGTGTGATTTGTTCCTCTGCTTTGCAGTGTCAGTAAAGCTAGCTCGGATCCAGGGATCGTCAGCATTCTCTATCACACTATCGACAATCTATTTTGGTACTTTTGGGAAAGATGTATATAGTTGAAATATGGCATGTATAGGCTAGTTTTGTAAGACATGTTTGAGATGTGTAAATAGCCTTGTGATGTGGCTAGATGTGTGTGGGCTTTAAACATGCATGGCTTTGATATATGATGCATATTTTGGTATAGCTTGTAAGTAAAGAAAATGTCTTATGAATGGTAATCTTAGTGATGGTATGATGCTAGTATGATTTAGTGAATTTGGGGATGAATCATGTTTAGTATTGAATGTGTTCAAGTTGTGTAATTTAGTTCCTAAGTTGACATGTTTAGAAATGAGATTATATGAGATGATATGTTGATCACTTGACATGAAAATTGGTTGCCAAATTGTGTATGGAAGTATGCTTAATTGTGCTTGTAAGTTTGACCCTTGTGTGGGTGGCAAATTGGCCTTGCAAATGACCTATTTTGCCTACACGGTTATGACACACGGGCGTGTCTAATGACCGTGGGGTAAGGTCAGTAGGTAGCTAGTTGTACACGGCCATGGCACACGGGCATGCCTAGTCGCCGTGTATATAAGTTAGTATGTGGCTTAAGGGCACACGGCCTGAGCACACGAGCGTACTTGGTGGCCGTGTGGAGAAGTCAGAATGCTTGCTCTGTTTTGGCACGGCTTAGACACATGGGGGTGTCTGGTGATCGTGTGGGGCACACGGCCTGGTTACACGGGCGTGTGACCTCAACAGACTTGATGAACATTTGAAATTTTGAAAAGTTTCGTATGTGTTCGGTTTAGTCCCGACCTTATTCTAGCATGTGTTTAAGGTCTTATAGACATCAATAAGGGACCATATGGTTGATAATGAGTATAGTTGATGGATGAATGACTTAGTGTCGTGTAATGGTTGTGTAATGATTCGATTGATCGGTAACGCCTCTTAACCCAATTCCGGTGACGGTTTTGGGTTTGGGGTGTTACATTTTATTGGTATCAGAGCTACGGTTTAGTCGATTCTCAGACTAACATAGCGCGTGTGAGTCTAGCTATACATGCCATATATGAAATTGCGATAGTGTGATAAATTCTGACAGTTATAAATGTGTTTTCGTATAGTAATGGATCCCGATCGAGCAGTTGCTGACGAAGTAGAGAGTAACGCACCTGCTCCCGTTCAAGGGACAGCGTCGGCCACATCTAGGCTGAATGATAGTAGTGAGGGAGGAGAGGCTAAGCAAGCCTTCTTCCGAATGATGAGTGAGTGGTTTTCGGAGTTCGTTCAAACGAATCCGGCTGCTCCACAACCTCCACCCCCACAAGTACCTGTTATGCCACAAGTTGTAGATCCGATCAGATTGAATAAACCTCCTGTGGATAAAATCTGAAAGTACGGGGCCGAAGAGTTTAGGGCCACAGTCGATGATGATGCCGAGAGAGCTGAGTTTTGGCTCGAGAATACCCTTCGAGTATTTGATGAGATGTCATTGACTCCTGACGAATGTATAAAGTGTGCAGTTTCATTGTTGAGAGATACAGCCTATAATTGGTGGAAAACATTGATTTCTGTGGTTCCGAGAGAGAGAATCACTTGGGACTTTGAGTTCAGAAAGAAGTATATCAATCAACGCTTCATTGATCAGAAACGTAAAGAGTTTTTAGAGCTGAAACAGGGTTATTTTTCAGTTACCGAGTTCAAGCAAGAATTTGTGAGACTAAGTCAGTATGCACGGGAATGTGTTTCGACTGAAGCCACTATGTGTAAACGCTTCATAGAAGGGTTGAACGAGGATATTAAGTTATTGGTTGGGATACTTGATATAAATGAATTTGTTGTGTTAGTTGAAAGAGCTTGTAAAGCCGAGGAGCTCAGTAAAGAAAAAAAGAAAGCTGATTCTGAAGCTCATGATGAAAGAAAAAGATCGATGAGTAAGTTTTCTCAACCTTCGACGAAGAGATTCAGAGATGCAAGCAACCGATCAAATGCTTCGTTTGGGCATCCGAATAGAGATCGCGCAAGACTAAGTGTTGGTCCGAGAACTCAAGCTCCAATGGAATCAAGTGTCGATAGTGTCAAAAGCAACAAACCTGAGTGTAGACAGTGTGGAAGGCGAAATGTGGGAGAATGTTGGGGCAAGTACAACAATAGAGTTTGTTATAAATGTGGATCCCGAGATCATTTTATTTGAGATTGCCCAAAGATGGTCGAAGAGGAAAATGTTCAGAATGAAAGACCGAGTAATGTGACAGCTAGAGGTAGACCACCCAGAAACACCAGAAATGTGAGTGGAAGCCAAAGGGGGACTACTGACACAGCCATGAGGTCAGAAGCGAAAGCACCTACCCGAGCTTATGCTATACGTACACGAGAGGAAGCATCATCTCCAGACGTCATCTCCGGTACTTTCACTTTATTTGATACTAATGTCATTGCATTGATAGATACAGGATCTACCCATTCATATGTGTGTGTGAATCTAGTATCAAGTAAGACTCTACCTGTCGAGTCTACTAAATTTGTGATTAGAGTATCAAATCCATTAGGCAAGTGTGTTTTGGTGGATAAGGTGTGCAAGAATTGTCCATTGATGTTTCGGGATGTTTGTTTTCCAGTTAATTTGATGTTACTACCATTCGATGAGTTTGACATAATTCTGGGTATGGATTGGCTTACTCTGCATAATGCCATCGTGAATTGTAAAAGAAAGAGTATTGAGTTGAAAAGTCAGAATGGTGAGCTAGTTCGAATAGAATCCAATGATATGAAAGGATTACCAGCTGTTGTATCTGCGATGAAAGCTATGAACTATGTGAAAAAGGGTTGTGAAGCTTATTTGGCGTACGTGATTGATACAAAAGTGTCGGAAAAGAAAGTTGAATCTGTGCTTGTGGTATGTGAGTTTCCAGATGTGTTTCCTGAAGAGTTACTGGGATTACCTCCAATTCGAGAAGTTGAATTTGGTATTGAATTAGTGCCGGGGACCACTCCCATTTCGATAGCTCCGTATAGAATGGCACCAACAGAATTGAAAGAATTAAAGTCTCAGTTGCAGGAGTTGACTGACAGAGGATTTGCACGACCGTGTTTCTCACCCTGGGGAGCTCCTGTGTTATTTGTGAAAAAGAAAGATGGAACTATGAGAATGTGTATTGATTATCGACAGTTGAACAAAGTAATGATAAAGAACAAATATCCGTTGCCTCATATTGATGATTTGTTTGATCAACTGAGAGGAGCTATAGTGTTTTCAAAGATAGATTTGAGATCAGGTTACTATCAGTTAAGAGTTAAAGAATCCGATGTGTCGAAAACTGCTTTCAGAATGAGGTACGGACATTACGAATTCTTAGTGATGCCTTTCGGACTAACAAATGCTCTTGCAGTGTTTATGGATCTGATGAATCGAATATTCAGACCATATTTGGATCGCTTTGTAGTGGTGTTCATTGATGATATTTTGATCTATTCGTGTGATGAGACGCAGCATACCGAGCATTTGAGAACTGTGCTACAAACTCTGCGTGAGAAACAGTTGTATGCTAAGTTTAGTAAATGTGAATTTTGGTTGCGTGAAGTTGGTTTTCTGGGGCATATTGTGTCAGCTGCTGGGATACGAGTTGATCCTAGTAAAATCTCTGCTATATTAGAATGAAAGCCTCCGAGAAATGTGTAACATCCTGAAAAGGGCCTATGCATTTTCGGTTTAATTGTACGAAATGACATGTCTTATGTGTTATGAATGAATTTTTGAAACCTGAAAATGTATAGAAATGTTAAGTTTAAAGTGGACATTTTTGGAAACTAGGAAATGTAAGGAAATGATTTAGAAATGATTCAAAAGAGGAAAGCGAACATTTTTGGAAACTAGGAAATGTAAGGAAATGATTTAGAAATGATTCAAAAGAGGAAAGCGAACATTTTTGGAAACTTGGAAATGTAAGGAAATGTTAGGTTAAAGGAGGGAAATGAACGTTTTTGGAAACTTGGAAATGTAAGGAAATGACTTAGGAAATGTTGAGTTTTAAAGTCTAAAAGAGGAAACTGAGGCAAGGAGGCCTTAAGAGAAAATGTATGTGAAATATGACACACAAATGGGCTTGGAAAAGTGGCCTGAAGATGTCACTTAGGGTCTCTGGAAATGGCACCACATACAAAGGAATTGGGCCTGAGTTTGAGTCTCATGGGAAGCAAATAAAAGAAATTTTATTTTTTTGTTTCCAGAAGCAGAGAGGTGGACGGCACAAGGCATTTAAAAAGAGGAGTTTTATCCTCTTTAAATTTCGGCTAATGAGGATAAATAATGGATTTTATTTTAGATTATTTCCAAGAGATAAATAAGGATTATTCTTTAATTATTTTAAATTGAGGAGATAAAGTTATCAAGATAAAGGAGAGTGGTGGCCAAGTAAGGGACTCTAGCTAGTAATTTCGGCTACTAGAGGAAAAGAGGCCATCCATCCTCGCACTTTTCCTTTGCCGAAATTCCTAAGCAATTCTCCTCTCTCTGCTGAATTTTTCCTAGCAAATTCTCTCTTCTCTGCTATTTTGCCAAAACCGAAAAATCTAGCAAAGCAAGCCAATTTCTTCACCTTTCTTTTCTTCCTATTTCTTTCTTTCCAATCCATTCAAAAGCCGAATCTTGGAGGGCATCAAGCATAGGTGTTGCCGATTTCCATATAAAAGGGTAAGGATCTATTGCTATTATCTTCTTTTCTTTAACCGAAAGTCAAGATTCTAATGACATATTCATGTTGGTTTGAAACTTTGAAGGAAAGCTTCGGATTTTGTGACTTATCGACTACAAGGAGGAAGGTTTGGGATTTCTAAGATTAAGGTAAGACACATGTATATTCGGCCAAAGGCCATGTTTTATGTCCCGATGATTAGAATAAATCTAACGTAAGGTTATAGGAATTTCGACATTCCTAGGAAAACAAGGATCAACTTCGGATTTGTTGGTGTTCCAATCGGCAACAAGGTAAGTTTAAGTATACTAATCCTACTAGGATTTGGATTTATGGCCGAATGGCTTTTTATTAAATTAGTAAGTGATTAATCAAATGTAGGGATTAAGGATCTAAGCGGTAGATTAGATTTCGGGATTTCAAGGAAATTGTTAAGCAGATCAGGTGTGTACCCCACACTACTTCATAATATGTTTTGTGGCTATGTATAATTAATATATGTGATATTAAGAATATGAAAGTGGCTAAGGTACCATGTTATGGTACAAAGTACTCAGGTACGTTTCATACTCCTACTAGGATTATGAACTATGTTAATTGTAACATAAGAGTAAGAATAAGAATGTGAACTCTGGCATATTTATGCATATTATTATATAGGGCATATGGGTTATTGAAAAGGGGAAGTGAATGTGGTGACCTAAGACCACGAACGCGGTGACCTAAGACCGCGATATCTGAATGTGGTGACCTAAGACCACGAATGCGGTGACCTAAGACCGCGATATGGAGTGTAGCGGAAGGAGGGTCGACTTAGTAGTCCCCACGGTGTGCAGGTTGGTACGGGGGAGTGTAGCGGATGGCTAATTAGGTTTGGGTTTGGGAATGCATCATAATTTGTATGCTATGATATGAATGTGTAACATTTGTATGCCTGGTTCTATTTTGATTTAGTGTTTGTGTACACATTGAGTCTGTTTGACTCACCCCGTTGTGGGAACATGTTTCGTGTGATGAACAAAGATGGACCGAGACAGCGAGAACTTGTGGTGACCATGCTCAGCTTGAAGTTTTATTTAATTTGGACATTTTAATTTATTTAAGCACTTTATAAATTTTATTTTGGGTTTATTTGATGTAATAAGGCCATAGTGAACTATGTTAATTTCTGTTCTATTTGCTATGTGACGAAATTTTATTAGAGCTTAGGTCAATTTAGTTTAAAAATAAACTTTAAATATTTTGTCACTCGAGGTAAATGGGTTTTTAACATAAAACAAACTTGTTTTCAACTCAAGCCCAACCCACAAACAATATTTTTTTTAAATCACACAAGTTCTCCCCTAAGTAACAGAAGAACTTTGAACCGGTTTACTTGAGGAACATACCAAATCTGGTCAAAGCTCGTGGGCCGGGTTTGGGGTGTTTCAAAATGTGTCTAAAGTCCGTAGTTTTCTGGGACTAGCAGGATATTATAGACGGTTTGTGAAAGACTTCTCGATGATTGCGACTCCGTTGACGAAGTTGCTACAGAAAGATGTTAGATTCGATTGGTCTAAAAGATTCCATCAGAGTTTTGAACAATTGAAAGTGTTGTTGACAGAAGCACCAGTGTTGGTTCAACCTGAATCGGGCAAAGAGTTCATAGTTTACAGTGATGCTTCATTGAATGGTTTGGGTTGTATGCTGATGCAGGAAGGTAAAGTCGTTGCTTATGCTT
Source organism: Gossypium sturtianum (assembly GCA_025698515.1). NCBI lineage: Eukaryota > Viridiplantae > Streptophyta > Magnoliopsida > Malvales > Malvaceae > Gossypium > Gossypium sturtianum. The sequence goes on from CM046952.1 coordinate 112,581,405, forward strand.
CGAGGCAGCTAAAGCCGCATGAAAAGAACTACCCAACGCACGACCTTGAATTGGTCATGATTATGTTCGCATTGAAAATATGGCATCATTATTTATTTTGTGAAAAGTGTCATATCTTTACAGATCACAAGAGTTTGAAGTACTTGATGACTCAGAAAGAATTGAATTTGCGGCAGAGAAGATGGTTAGAGTTGTTGAAAGATTACGAACTTGTGATAGATTACCACCCGAGTAAAGCTAATGTTGTAGCTGATGCTTTGAGCCGAAAGTCCATATATGCTTTGCGAGCAAAGAATTCTCAGAAAGATTTGTGTGATGATAGTGCGGTTATGGCTGAGTTAAAAATAAAGCCGATGTTTGTACATCAGATTTGTGATGCTCAGAAAAATGATGTTGAAATGATGGCTGAACGAACTCAATGTGAATCGAATGTTGAATCAGAATTTCGAGTTGATAGTGATGATTGTTTGAGATTTAGAGATCGAATTTGTATTCCGAGAAATTCAGAGTTGATTCAAGCGATTTTAAAAGAGGCTCATAATAGTCGATTAACTGTACATCCTGGGAGTACGAAAATGTATAATGATCTGAAACAGTTTTATTGGTGGCATGGTATGAAATGAGACATCTCTGACTTTGTGTCGAAATGTTTAGTTTGTCAGCAAGTTAAAGCTAAACATCGGAGTTACATGCGGATTGTTGCAACCGATTATGATTCCTGAGTGGAAATAGGAAAGGATCACGATGGACTTTATGTCAGGATTGCCTTTATCTCCGGGAAAGAAAGATGCAATCTGGGTGATAGTTGACAGATTGACGAAATCAACTCATTTTTTTCCGGTGAGAACAGATTATTCACTCGATAAATTGGCTGAATTGTATATTACTGAGATTGTGAGATTGCACGGGGTTGCATTATCTATTGTATTTGACAGAGACCCAAGATTTACCTCGCGATTTTGGAAGAAATTGCAAGGGGCTTTAGGAACAACATTACATTTCAGTACTGCGTTTCATCCGCAAATGGATGGTCAGTCCGAACGAATCATTCAGATTCTTGAAGATATGTTGAGATGTTGTATACTTGAGTTCGAGACTACATGGGAAAAACATTTACCGTTGATTGAGTTTGCGTACAACATTTTTCAATCTAGCATTAAAATGGCACTGTATGAGGCTCTTTACGGTCCGAAATGTCAAACTCCATTGTATTGGACTGAGCTAAGTGAGAATAAAATTCACGGGGTTGATCTTATAAAAGAGACTGAGCAGAAAGTGAAAGTGATATGTGACAGTTTGAAGCGACTTCAGATCGTCAGAAGTCTTATGCAGATTTGAAACGAAAAGATATTGAATTTGAGGTGGGTGATAAAGTGTTTTTGAAAGTATCCCCGTGGAAGAAGATACTTCAATTTGGCCAGAAAGGCAAGCTGAGTCCAAGATTCATCGGACCGTATGAGATCATTGAGCGAGTTGGCCCGGTTGCTTACAGATTGATGTTGCCATCTGAGTTAGAAAAGATTCATAACGTGTTTCATGTGTCAATGCTTTGACGGTACAGATCAGACCCGTCTCATGTGATTGCTCCTACTGAGGTTGAGATCCAGTCAGACTTGTCGTATAGTGAAGAACCGATCCGAATTTTGGCACGAGAGACCAAAGAGTTGAGAAATAAGAAAATCTCTTTAGTGAAAGTATTGTGGCATTGGCACGAAATTGAAGAGGCTACGTGGGAGCCTGAGAATGTTATGAGAGAGCAATATCCACAACTATTTACCGGTAAGATTTTCGGGGACGAAAATCCCTAAGGGGGGAGAGTTGTAACAGCTCAAAATAGACCCTAGTCAGAATAGTGGTTTCGAGACCATAAATTCGGGGTCAGAATAATATTCTAATATTAGTTTGGATGTGAATTATATGTGATTTAGCCGGTGTGAAATTTTCATGTGAAGATTTTATCGATTGTGTGTTTAATTTGCGAAAAGGACTTAATTACATAAAGTGCAAAAGCTGTGTGATGATTGTTTAAGTGCCTAATTGTTGTTGTCTTTATAATTTGGAGGTTTTATGATGTAAATAGCCCACTTTATAAGTTAGTGGAAGATGATAGCGTGGTTTTGGTGTTATTATTAATTTTCATTAAGGGTAAAATGGTAAAAATTCTATTAAGTTAATATTAGATAAAACAAAACCAAAAATTTGCTCATCTTTTATTCATCCTTGCCGAAATTTGCTAAAGAAAAAGAAATGAGAAGAGTTTTAGGGTTCGGCCATTTGAGTCTTTGGTTAAAGTATGTTTCAAGCTTGACTTTTTATAATTTTTATGTTTTTGTAATCGTTGCTTTGTGCTCTACAAAACCCATGCTTAAATTTTGTGAATTGATGATAAATTTGAAATGTGCCATGGATGAATTCATGAGCTTTGTGAAGTTTGGTGATGGATTATGAAAGATATGTGTTAGATTACCATATTTTGTCTTTGAATTTTTGATGAATTTGAGTAATTGGGCTAAGTTGAGAAAAGTGCAAATTGAGGGACTAAAATATGAAATAAATGAAAAATGCGGGCTTGTATGAACACAAGGAAAATTTGGCTAGGCATGTGTGAAAAGAAATTTTGTGAATTTGATGATTTTATGAAATAGGGACTAAAGTGTCGAAATGTGAAAATGTGAGGGCTATTTTGTAAAATGCCCTAAATATGTGTGTTGGGATGAAATTGAATGAATTGGAAATCGAATGGATTGAATTTGAATGTGTATAGACCAAGAAAGGAGAGGTTCGGATCGAGATCGAGGAAAAGATAAAGTGCTCGATTGATCGACCGTTGCGATAGTTCAACGTCCGAGGTAAGTTTGGACATAATACGAACATCTAGTTATGTTTAATGCTATGAAATGAATGTTATAATGATATTGAAATGTGGATGCTATGTGAGAGTTGAGTTTAAGTTATGTGGCACTAAGCGTGTGTATTCGGAAACGTGATCGAGATGATCAGCACTGGGTGTGCGAAATAATATAAGCTTCGACTTTGTGGTTGGCACTGTGTGTGCGATACCGATTGAAGAGCGGTTTGATATAAATGCACTATGTGTGCGATGATAATTAAGCTTCGGTTAAATATCGGGGCACTAAGTGTGTGATTGAATCAAAGAAGAGACGGAAGTTGATCGAAAAGGAAAAGTGAGTATTGAGTAGCAAATGTAATTGTCTACTAGGTGTTGGCTAAGGTACGCTCAGAACCTATGTGGTTGATGAATCTATAAATGAGATTATGAAAGGTTAAATGAGCATATTATTTTTGGATGGCATGATATATATGTATATGTGAAATAATCTATGTGGTGGTTAGTTTGATTTAAATGTGTTATGTTACGAACTTACTAAGCTTTGGAAAGCTTACTGTGTGATTTGTTCCTCTCGCTTTGCGAAGTCGATAAAAGCTAGCTCGAATCCAGGGATCATCAGCATTCTCTATCACACTATCGGCAATCTATTTTGGTACTTTTGGGAAAGATGTATATAGTTGAAATATGGCATGTATAGGCTAGTTTTGTAAGACATGTTTGAGATGTGTAAATAGCCTTGTGATGGGGCTAGATGTGTGTGGGCTTTAAACATGTATGGCTTTGATATATGATGCATATTTTGGTATAGCTTGTGAGTAAAGAAAATGTCTTATGAATGGTAATCTTAGTGATGGTATGATGCTAGTATGATTTAGTGAATTTGGGGATGAATCATGTTTAGTATTGAATGTGTTCAAGTTGTGTAATTTAGTTCCTAAGTTGACATGTTTAGAAATGAGATTATATGAGATGATATGTTAATCACTTGACATGAAAATTGGTTGCCAAATTGTGTGTGGAAGTATGCTTAAATGTGCTCTTAGGTTTGACCCTTGTGTGGGTGGCAAATTGGCCTTACAAATGGCCTGTTTTGCCTACACGGTTATGACACACGGGCGTGTCTAATGACCATGGGGTAAGGTCAGTAGCTATCTAGTTGTACACGGCCATGGCACACGGGCGTGCTTGGTGGCCGTGTGGAGAAGTCAGAATGCTTGCTCTGTTTTGGCACGGCTTAGACACATGAGGGTGTCTGGTGACCGTGTGGGGCACACGGCCTGGTTACACGGGCGTGTGACCTCAACAGACTTGATGAATATTTAAAATTTTGAAAACTTTTGTAAGTGTTTGGTTTAGTCCCGACCTTATTCTAGCATGTGTTTAAGGTCTTATAGACCTCAATAAGGGACCATATGGTTGATAATGAGTATAGTTGATGGATGAATGACTTAGTGTGGTGTAATGGTTGTGTAATGATTCGATTGATTGGTAACGCCTCTTAACCCGATTCCGGCGACGGTTTCGGGTTTGGGGTGTTACAGTTTGCGAGTATCCAGATGTGTTTCCAGAAGAGTTACCGAGTTTGCCACCTATCAGAGAGGTTAAATTTGCTATTGATTTAGTACCAGGGACTTCACCGATATCTATAGCGTCGTATAGAATGGCTCCAACAGAGTTGAAAGAGTTGAAAGCTCAGTTGCAAGAATTAACAGATAGAGGTTTTGCACGACCGAGTTTTTTGCCCTGGGGTGCGCCAGTATTGTTTGTTAAGAAGAAAGACGGGTCAATGAAAATTTGTATTGACTATCGTCAACTCAACAAGGTTACGATAAAGAATAAGTATCTGTTGCCGAGAATAGACGATTTGTTTGATCAGTTGAAAGGTGTAACAGTGTTTTCAAAGATTGATTTGAGATCTGGTTATTATCAGTTGCGAGTTAAAGACTCAGATGTGTTGAAAACTACATTCAAAACGAGGTACAGACACTATGAATTCCCTATTATGCCTTTTGGACTAACTAATGCTCTTGCCATTTTAATGGATTTGATGAATCGGATTTTCAGACCGTATTTAGACAGATTCGTTGTTGTGTTCATTGGCGACATTCTGATCTATTCACGAGATGAGTCTGAGCGTGCCGAGAATTTGAGAATAGTGTTACAAACCTTGAGAGACAAGCAATTGTTTTCAAAGTTCAATAAATGTGAGTTTTGGCTCTGAGAGGTTGGATTTCTGGGGCATATCGTTTCAGCCGGAGGTATTAGAGTTGACCCGAACAAGATTTCTGTAATTATAGATTGGAAACCTCCGAGAAATGCATCTGAAGTCCGAAGTTTTCTGGGATTAGCTGGTTATTATCGATGTTTTGTGAAAGTATTCTCTACGATTGTAACACCACTAACTCGATTACTTCAGAAAGATGAAAGTTTGAATGGTCTTAAAAGTGTCAGCAGAGTTTCGAACAATTGAAAGCAATATTGACAGAGGCACCAGTTTTAATACAGCTTGAGTCAGGTAAGGAATTCGTAATTTACAGTGATGCATCGTTGAATGGTCTGGGTTGTGTATTGATGTAGGAAGGAAAAGTAATAGCTTATACTTCTAGATAGTTGAAGTCGCATGAAAAGAATTATTCGACGCACGATTTAGAGTTGGCTACGATTGTGTTTGCATTAAAGATTTGGTGACATCACTTGTTTGGTGAGAAATGCCACATCTATATATATCACAAGAGCTTAAAATATTTAATGACTCAGAAAGACTTGAATTTGCGACAACGAAGATGGCTTGAATTACTGAAAGACTATGAGCTAATAATTGACTATCATCCCGGAAAAGCGAACGTAGTTGCTGGCGCTCTGAGCAGAAAGTCATTATTTGCTTTGCGTGCAATGAATACACAGTTAACTTTGTCTAATGACGGTTCGATTATAGCTGAGTTGAAAGCGAGACCGTTATTTCTTCAGCAAATCTGTGAAGCCCAAAAATACGATAATGAATTGCAAGTTAAACGAGTTCAGTGTGAGTCGACTTCTGATTCGGAGTTTCAAATCAGATCTGATGATTGTTTGATGTTCCGAGGTAGAATCTGTATACCGAGAAATCCTGAGCTTATTTAGAAGATTTTAAATGAAGCACACAGTGGTTATTTATCTGTACATCCGGGAAGCACTAAAATGTACGACAACTTGAAACAAATATATTGGTGGTCGGGTATGAAGCGAGACATTTCAGAGTTTGTATCGAGATGTTTAGTTTTCCAACAAGTTAAAGCTGAACATCAAGTACCGTCGGGACTACTTCAGCCAGTAATGATACCAGAGTCGAAATGGGACAGAGTGACTATGGATTTCGTATAGGGATTGCCTTTGTCTCCAAAATAGAAAGATGCTATTTAGGTTGTTGTTGATCGATTAACAAAATTAGCACATTTCATCCCGGTACGTACTAACTTTTCACTTGATAAATTGGCTGAGTTGTATATTTCTGAAATCGTTAGGTTGCACGGAGTGCCAATTTCGATTATTTCGGATAGAGATCTAAGATTTACATCACGGTTTTGGAAGAAATTGCAAGAAGCTCTGGGTACGAAGTTGAATTTCAGTACAGCTTTTCATTCACAAACTGACAGACAGTCTGAGAGAGTAATTCAAATTCTTGAAGATATGATTCACTGTTGTGTTTTAGAGTTCGAAGGCAACTGGGAGAAATATTTGTCATTGGTTGAATTTGCGTATAATAACAGCTTTCAATCGAGCATAAAGATGGCACCGTATGAAGAATTGTATGGTCGAAAATGCCAAACACCTTTGTACTGGACCGAGCTTAGCGAGAAACAAATTCACGGGGTTGATTTAGTTAGAGAAACTGAAGATAAAGTGAAAGTAATTCACGATTGTTTGAAAGCAGCTTTAGATCGTCAAAAATTGTACGCGGATTTGAAACGAAAAGATATTGAATTTTAGATCGGTGACAAAGTATTCTTGAAAGTATCTCCATGGAAGAAAATACTTTGTTTTGGTCGCAAAGACAAGTTGAGTCCGTGTTTCATCGAACTGTATGAGATTATCGAAAGAATAGGGCCAATGGCATACTGGTTAGCTTTACCGACTGAATTAGAAAAGATCCACAACGTGTTTCATGTGTCGATGTTACGCCGATATAGATTTGATCCATCCCATGTGATTTCTTCGTTAGAAATTGAGATTCAACCCGATATGACATACAACGAAGAACCGATCAGAATTCTAGCTTGAGAGGTTAAAGAATTGAGAAATAAATGTATAGCTTTAGTGAAAGTCTTGTGGCAACGTCACGGTATTGAAGAGGCTACGTGAGATCCCGAGGAAGCTATGAGAAAATAGTACCCTAATGTAACACCCCTTAACTCGTATCCATCACCGGACTAGGGTTACGAGGTATTACCGGTCGAATCATAAAATTTAAACAACCATTGCTCACACATCAGCATATCATAGATAATCAATAACATAAAGTCCCTTTAGAAGGTCTACGAGACCATAAACATGTTTTAGAAATCGTTCGGGACTGAATCGATCTCATATAAAACTTTTACGATACTTTAAAAAATTTTCTTCAAAACAGGGTACACGCCCGTGTGGCTAGGCCGTGTGCCTCACACGGCCATGCCTTAGACCATGTCTTACCCTGTGTGCAACACTAACTTGGGTCACACGGCCTGTCACACGCCCGTGTGTCTGGCCCGTGTGCAACACTGACTTGAATCACACGGCCTGTCACACGCCCGTGTGTCTAGCCCGTGTACAAGTCTGACTTGCTGCGAATTGGGACAATGAAGGATACGGTCGAGACACACGCCCGTGTGCTCAACCGTGTGGGCAATTATAGGCCATTTACAAGGCTAAATTGCCACCCATTTTGAGTCATTCCTACAAGCATCACTCTATACTCAATTCATGCCCAATTAATGGTCAAAACCCTAAAAAGACATGCACAATTCATGCTACAATATCCTCATTCATTTCCATAAACAATTCCAACTCAAAACATGTCCATTTCATGAACCAATTCCATACCAAAAGCATATGATTCACATCTCATTTCAAACCATTTCAAACATGCAATATATTCACCATCTCAACTACCAAATCAAGTATGAAACATACTATTTCTATTTCACTAAAGCATACCATAATGGCCATTCACACAAGACCATATTTACACATCAAATACACCATTTTCACATAATAAAACATATACCAAAATCAATCCAAAGTCTTATCCATTATCAAGCCATATCACATGGCAAGATTTATACATCTCAAAACATTCCACAACCTCACTAGCCTATATATGCCATATACCATGAATACAACTTTCAAAAGGTACCAAAATAGATGTCCGATAGTGTGATTGAGTCACTGACGATCCCCGAATCTGAGCTAGCTTTAAATACCACTGTAAAACAGAGAAAGACTTCACACAGTAAGGTTTAAAGCTTAGTAAGTTCGTAATATAACACAATTAACTCAACAATTCAAATTCAATATGCAAAATTAACTAACACTTAGTTCAATTCTCATCACTACTCAATCTCATCCATGGCTATCACTCACTTTCATACCATATCTATAGGTTCATATACAAGCATTTATAATGCTACTTAATCCAACTCTTTTCATCATTCATTCACATAATCTTCCATCTATCTCATACACAATATCATCAACCACATAGGTTCTGTACATACCTGTACCATCACGTATTTATCTATCACATTTACCACGTCCATGCTCAATGCCATAATTCATTCGATCCTCTTTAAATGTTCGATGAACTCGCACACTTAGTGCCAATCAATTAGCCGAAGCTATAATAATATCGCACACTTAGGGCCATCACATTAAACTGAATTTGTCTCGGTATTGCACACGCAGTGCTAAATAATATAGCCAATGCTTTCTTTATCTCGCACACTTAGTGCCATTTATCACTGTAACGATTCTATTTACGCACACTTAGTGCCACATATCTTCGAACTCACATTTCACATTACCAAACTCCACAATCACATTTCCATTCATTTCATCACATATGAACATTGTTTAAACAATACGTATTATACACGAACTTACCTCGAACGTAGAAACAACGATACTAGACGATCAATCGAGCACTTTGTTCTTGCCTTGATCTAAGCTCGAATTTCTCTTTTCTTGATCTATATAATATCAAATTCAACTCATTCAATCTCATCTTTACTCAATTCAATTCACAAACACACAATTAGTGCATTTTGCACTTTAGCTGTAACAGTCCGGTTTAGACCCTAGTTGGAATAGTGGTTTTGGGACAACAAATTCGAGTCAAAAAAATATTTTAATATTATTTTTGTGTTTTTATTATGTGAGTTGACATGTGTGAAATTTTCTTGATTAAATTTGATCGTTTGTATGCTTAATTTGCAAAAAGGACTTAATCGCGTAAATTGTAAAAGTCGCATTCTAATTGTTAAAGTGCTTAATTGCTTTGATTAATTAAAGATGAAATCCTTATGTTGACGGTTATGGGCTTATGTTATATGGGTTTCTTATTAAATTACAAAGGTTAACTTAGTAAATAGTATATTAATATGAAATAAATAAAACAAAAGAATTTGTAAGTGGGATGTTCATCCATTCTAGCCGAAAATAAGAAAAAGAAAAAGGGTTTTAAGCTTTCTTAACATTCGGCCATTGAAAGCTTTGATTGAGGTATGTTTTGATTCGGTTTTTGATAATTTTTATGTTTTTGATATCGTTGCTATGTAATCTATCAAGCCCATGTCTCAATTTTTGAATTTGATGATGATTTTTGTTTTGCCATTGTTGAAAGCTTGTGGTTTTTGTTGTTTGATGATGGAAAATAAAAGATATGTGATAGATTATTATGTTTTGTCTTTGGATTTTTGATGAATTTGAATAAAGTGGACTAATTTGTGAAAATGTTATTTTGAAGGACTAAAATGTGAAATAAATGAAATGTGTGAACTCATATGAGCTTAGTGAATATTCGGCCAAGCTATAGTGTGGTCAAATTTTGAATATTTTGTGTTTTGTGAAATAGGGATTAAATTGAGAAAAATGTGAAATGTTAGGGGTAAAAGTGTAATTAGCCCATTTATGTGTTTTTGGACTAAATTGAATGATTTTTTGAATAAAAGAGTTAAATTTGAATGTTTATAAATCAAGAACCAAAGAGAAAAGAATTAGATCGGGGGAAATCAAAAATCGTTGAATAGCCGTTTATTTTCGTTCGTCGTTGTCCGAGGTAAGTTCATAAATAAATAAATGTCGTTAAATTCAATTGTATATATATTTTATTTGTACTGAATTGAATTATTACTTGTATATATATGTGAATATCGAATTGGTAAAAGTGTGGAAGAATTGTCTACGAGCTTGAATCGATCGAGTTACGATGTCTGAAAGCCCCGTACGAACCTTAGGAATAGTTAGGATACATATGTCATGACATAGGATTCCGATATGTGTTTTTGTGTAAGACCACGTCTGGGACGTTGGCATCGACTTCTGTTTACGTGTAAGACCATGTCTGGGACATCGGTATCGTATTTGATTCGTGTAAGACCCTGTCTGGGACAGTGGCATCGATATGCGATTACATGTAAGACCACGTCTGGGACGTTGGCGTTGTATGAGATTTTCGACTATCCGAGTATACTTTTTAATTTCGAATGGTTCAACGGGCATTATCGAGTTAAGATCGAATGTGAAAACGAACTAAAAGGTTCAGGTACGTGCTATGTTATATGAATATGAAAGTAAGGTAATTATATGTTTGAGATGAATATATGAATTAGACTTGGTAAAAGAGAAATTTATATGTGTTTATGAGTATATGTGCATTCGGCCATTGATGTTATAATGCTATTATATATGTGATAAGGTTTGAGTTTGCAAGCATAATAAATGTACATTTGGTTAAGGTTTGTTTGATTTGGCTAGTTAATTTTATGTGAATGTTTATTTGATCATTATTTGCTTATGACTTACTAAGCTATGAAAGCTTACTCTGTGTGTGTGTTTGTTCATTGTTTTATAGATCATCAAAGCTACTGGAAGCTCGGAGATTGTCGAGGATCATCACCACACTACCGAACTATAATTTGGTACCTTTTAAAAGTATACATATTTAAGTATGGCATGTATAGGCTAGAGAACTTTGATTATGTTTTGAAATGTGTAAATATAGCCATGTGATATGGCTTGTTAATGAATGTGCTTATGGATGAGTTTAGTTCATACTATATGATGCAAAGGTTGGTATGTTTTGATATGTGCATGAATGGCCAAAATGAAATGGTCAATGTTGGTAAGTTTTATGGTTAATTTGGAAAATTGATATGATGAGAAATGCTATGAAATTATATGGATTAAAATGATGTATAAATCACATGTTCTTGATGTGAAATTGATGCTTTGAATTGGTATGTTTGAATTGGATTTGTATATAGAAATGAATGATGTTGTTAAGAGTCAAATTGTGCATGATTTGGTATTTTTTTGGTTGCCTTTGGGACATGAATTGAGGCTTGTATAATGCTTATAGGCATGACCCAATTTTGGGTAGCAAATTGGCCTTGCAAATGGCCTATATTTGTCCACACGGTTGAGCACACAGGCGTGTGTCTCGACCGTGTCTCTTAAGGTTGTAATTTGAAGCAAGTCAGACTTGCACACGGGCCAGACACACGGGCATGTGACAGGCCGTGTGAATCAAGTCAGTGTTGTACACGGGCCAGACACACAGGTGTGTCTTCGGCCGTGTGGTGCAAGTCAGAATGTATTCCCTGTTTCTAACGGTCTTAGACATGGGCATGTCTTGTGGCCGTGTGAGGCACACGACCTGATCACATGGCCTGATCACACGGGAGTGTGACCTCTATAACTTTGAAAAATGTTTAAATTTTCAGAAAAATTTGTATGTGCTTGGTTTAGTCCAGACCCCTTCCCAATGTATGTTTAAGGTCTTGTAGACTTCTAAAGGGACTCTATATGTATATTTCACTATAGAATGTTGTGAATGTTTGATGTTAATGAAATGTTTGCGATATGTCCGGTAATGCCTCTTAACCCTTGTCCAGCGACGGATACGAGTTAGGGGTGTTACAATTTGATTGGTATTAGAGCTACGGTTTAGTCTATTCAAGGACTAACGAAGCGTTTGTGAGTCTAGTTATACATGCCATATGTATAAACTACGATAGTGTGATGATTCCTAACAATTGAAATGTGTTTTCGTATAGTAAATGGATCCCGATTAAGCCATAACTGATGATGTAGAAAGTATAGCGCCTGCTCCCGCTCAAGAGATAGTAGCAGCTAAATCTCGGCCGACTTCGAGTAATCAAGAGGGAGAGGCTAAACAAGCCTTTTTCCAAATGATGAATGAATGGTTTACCCTATCCGGATGAATTCGGCTGTTCCACAACCTTCTCCCCCACCGATTCCTCCTCAAATACTTGTTATGTCACAAGTTCCTGATCCAGTGCGAATGAATAAGCCACCGGTTGATAAAATCAGAAAACACGGGGCTGAAGAATTTAGGGCCACTGTGGATGATGATGCTGAGCGAGCTGAATTCTGGCTCGATAATACTATCCGTGTGTTTGATGAGCTATACTGTACACCCGATGAGTGTATTAAATGTGTTGTATCTTTGCTTCGAGATTCTGCGTATCACTGGTGGAATACACTGGTTTCAGTGGTTCCAAAAGAACGGGTTACCTAGGAGTTCTTTCAGACTGAATTTTGTAAGAAATACATCAGTCAGAGATTCATCAATCAGAATCACAAAGAATTCCTCGAGTTAAAACAGGGTCGTATGACTGTAACAGAATATGAGCGGGAATTTGTGAGACTTAGCAAATATGCCCGAAAGTGTGTTTCAACAGAAGTAATTATGTGTAAAAGATTAGAAGACGGGCTGAATGAAGATATTAAATTGCTCGTTGGGATTCTTGAAATAAAAGAGTTTGTTGTACTTTTTGAGCGAGCATGCAAAGTTGAAGAGCTTGGGAAAGAGAAAAGAAAAGCTGATTTTGAAGCTAGAGATTTCTGTAAGAGATCATCGAGTAAGACATTTCAGGCAGCATCGAAGAAATTCAGGGATGATTTTAGCCGATCAAAGGCTACTGCAGGTTATTCTAGATGTGATCGAGATAGACTACCTGTGAGTTTGAAAGCTACCTCAGTAGCTAGTGTTGGTAACATCAGACCAAATCAATCGGAGTGCAAATATTGTGGTAAACGACATCTCGATAGTTTTAGATTGAATGATCTGGCCTGTTTCAAATGTGGATCATTAGATCATTTCATCCGTGAATGCCTTGAGTTAGCTAAGCAAAACACAGTACAGAATGCGAGACCGAGTAACATGTCAGCTCGAGGTAGACCACCCAGAAACAGGGGTAATGTGAGTAGCAGTCAGAAATGAACTAAAGACAAAGCTGTTAGATCTGAGGCTCGCGCACCTGCCAGAGTTTATGCTATTCGCGCTCGTGAAGAGGCTTCATTCCCAGATGTTATTACTGGTACTTTCACTCTTTATGATACTAGTGTTGTTGCATTGATTGATCCTGGTTTGACTCATTCTTATGTATGTGAGACTTTAGTATCCAGTAAGACTTTGCCTGTAGAGTCTATTGAGTTTGTGATTAGAGTATCGAACCCCTTAGGCCGGTGTGTTTTGGTTGATAAAGTATGTAAGGGTTGCCCGTTGATGATTCGAGATTCATGTTTTCCGGCTGATTTGATGTTGTTGCCATTCGACGAGTTTGATATAATTCTGGGTATGGATCGGTTAACATTGCATGATGCTATTGTGAACTACAAACGGAAGACTATTGATTTGCGATGTTAGAATGATGAGATTATTTGGATTGAGTCTAATGATCTGAATGGTTTACCAACAGTGATTTATTCGATGTTAGCTCGGAAATATGTAAGAAAGGGTTGTGAACCCTACTTAGCTTATGTGCTCGATTCTAAAGTAACCGAAAAGAAGATTGAATCAGTACCAGTTGTGTGTGAGTATCCGGATGTGTTTCCTGAAGAATTGCCGGGTTTGTCACTGATTCGAGAGGTAGAGTTTGGTATTGAGTTAGTGTCGGGGACGACTCCGATTTCGATAGCTCCGTACAGAATGGCACCGACTGAACTAAAAGAATTGAAAGCTCAGTTGCAAGAATTAACGGATAGAGGTTTCGCACGACTGAGTTTTTTTCGCACGACTGAGTTTTTCTCCCTAGGGTGCACTGATTTTGTTTGTTAAAAAGAAAAACGGAACTATGAGAATGTGCATCAATTACCGACAGCTCAATAAGGTGACTATAAAGAATAAATATCCTTTACCACGGATTGACGACTTGTTCGATCAGTTGAAAGGGGGTACTGTGTTTTCTAAGATAGATCTAAGATCAGGTTACTATCAGCTGCGAGTTAAAGATTCCAATGTGCCGGAAACTGCTTTCCGAACGAGGTACGGACATTATGAGTTTCTGGTTAAGCCTTTCGGACTTACTAATTCCCGTGCTATTTTTATGGATCTAATGAATCGGGTCTTCAAACAGTATTTGGATCGATTTGTGGTCGTGTTCATAGATGACATATTGATCTATTCCCGTGATGAATTTGAGCATGCTGAACACCTGAGATTAGTGCTACAGACTTTGCGTGACAAGCAGTTGTATGCAAAGTTCAGTAAATGTGAGTTCTGGTTACGAGAAGTTAGTTTTCTAGGACATGTTGTATCAGCATCGGGTATTCGGGTTGATCCGAACAAGATTTCGGCTATACTAGATTGGAAGCCTCCTAGAAATGTATCCAAAGTTCGAAGTTTTTTGGGACTACCTGGTTACTATAGACGGTTCGTAAAAGGTTTCTCTATGATTGCAACCCTGATGACGCGACTAATTTAGAAAGATGCTAAGTTTGAGGGGTCAGAAAAGTGCTAGAAAAGTTTCGATCAGTTGAAAGCTTTGTTGATCGAAGCTCTAGTGCTAGTTCAGCCAGAATCATGTAAAGAATTCGTTATCTATAGTGATGCATTGTTGAACGGTTTAGGCTGTGTTTTGATGTAGGAAGGCAAAGTTATAGCTTATGCCTCAAGACAGTTAAAGCCACACGAAAAGAACTATCCGACACACGATCTGGAATTGGCAGCTATTGTGTTTGCGTTGAAAATTTGGCGCCACTATCTGTTCGGTGAGAAATGTCACGTCTATTCTGATCACAAAAGTTTAAAATATTTGATGACTCAGAAATATCTGAATTTACGGCAGCAAAGAGGGTTAGAGTTGTTAAAAGATTATGAGCTTGTAATTGACTACCATCCGGGGAAAGCCAATGTAGTTGCTGATGCTTTGAGTCAGAAATTGTTATTTGCCCTTCGTGCGATGAATACTCAGTTGGCCCTATCTAATGACGGTTCGATAGTAGCTGAGTTGAAAGCGAAACCATTATTTATTTAGCAAATTTGTGAGGCTCAGAAAGTTGATAACGAATTGATAGCAAAACGGGCTTAATGTGATGCGAATACTGATTCAGAGTTCCGAGTTGATACTGAAGGTTGTTTGAGGTTCAAAGATCGAATGTGTGTTCCGAGAAATTTAGAGTTAATTCAAATGATTTTGAATGAAGCTCATAGTAGTCGGTTATCTGTTCACCCGAGTAGTACGAAAATGTATAATGATTTAAAACAGTTTTACTGGTGGCCTGTTATGAAACAAGATATCTCTGACTTTGTTTCGAGATGTTTGATTTGTCAGCAAGTCAAAGCTGAGCATCAGGTACCTTCTGGGTTACTTCAGCCGATTATGATATCTGAATGGAAATGGGACAGAGTCACAATGGATTTTGTATCAGGTTTACCTTTGACATTGAGTAAGAAAGATGAAATCTGGGTTGTTGTGGATAGACTGACTAAATCGGCTCATTTCATTCCGGTTCGCATAGATTATTCACTTGATAAGCTTGCTGAGTTGTACATTTCTCAGATTGTGAGATTGCACGGAGTACCTATTTCTATTGTTTCGGATAGATATTCGAGATTCACATCGCGGTTTTGGAAGAAAATGCAAGATGCACTAGGTACGAAACTACACTTTAGCACTGCTTTCCATCCGCAGACAGATGGTCAGTCCGAATGGAGTATTCAGATACTCGAGGATATGTTGAGATGTTGCATTCTTGAGTTTAAAGGTACATGGGAACGATATTTGCCACTGATTGAATTTGCGTAGTATAATAGCTTTCAGTCGAGTATCAAAATGGCACCTTACGAGGCTTTGTACAGTCGCAATTGTCGAACACCATTGTATTGGACTGAGCTCAGTGAGAATAAGATACACGTGGTCGATTTGATCAAAGAGACTGAACAGAAAGTGAAAGTGATTAGCGATAGTTTGAAAGCCGCGTCAGATCGTCAGAAGTCGTACGCAAACTTGAAACGTAAAGATATTGAGTTTTAGATCGGGGACAAAGTGTTTTTGAAAGTCTCATCATGGAAGAAAATACTCCGATTCGATCGTAAAGGCAAATTGAGTCCGAGATTCATTGGGCTGTATGAGATTATAGAGCGTATCAGGCCGGTTGCTTACAGATTGTTGTTGCCACCTGAGTTAGAAAATATTCATAACGTATTTCATGTTTCAATGCTTCGACAATATCGATTCGACCTATCGCATGTAATTTCCCCGTCTAAGATTGAGATTCGATTCGATATGACATACGAGGAAGAACTGATTCAGATTTTAGATCGCGAAGTGAAAGAATTGAGAAATAAGAAAATTTCTTTAGTAAAAGTCTTATGGCATCGAAACGATGTTTAAGAAGCTACGTGAGAGCCAGAAGATGCTATGAGAGAACGTTACCCAAACCTATTTGTCGGTAAGATTTTCGGGGACGAAAATCCCTAAGGGGGGAGAGTTGTAACAGTCCGGTTTAGACCCTAGATGGAATAGTAGTTTCAGGACCACAAAATATTTTAATATTATTTTCTGTGTTTTTAGTATGTGAGTTGACATGTGTGAAATTTCCGTCATTAAAGTTGATCGTTTGTGTGCTTAATTTGCAAAAAGGACTTAATCGCGTAAATTGTAAAAGTGGCATTCTAATTGTTAAAGTGCTTAATTGCTTTGATAAATAAAAGATGAAATCCTTATGTTATAAATTGGCCATTAAACCATGGGATGGACGGTTATGGGCTTATGTTATATGGGTTTCTTATTAAATTACAAAGGTTAACTTAGTAAATAGTATATTAATATGAAATAAATAAAACAAAAGAATTTGTAAGTGGGATGTTCATCCATTCTAGCCGAAAATAAGAAAAAGAAAAAGGTTTTTAAGCTTTCTTAACATTCGGCCATTGAAAGCTTTGATTGAGGTATGTTTTGATTCGGTTTTTGATAATTTTTATATTTTTGAGATCGTTGCTATGTAATCTATCAAGCCCGTGTCTCAATTTTTGAATTTGATGATGATTTTGTGTTTTGCCATTGTTGAAAGCTTGTGGTTTTTTTTGTTTGATGATGGAAAATAAAATATATGTGATAGATTATTATGTTTTGTCTTTGGATTTTTGATGAATTTGAGTAAAGTAGACTAACTTGTGAAAATGTTATTTTGAAGGAATAAAATGTGAAATAAATGAAATGTGTGAACTCATATGATCTTAGTGAATATTCGGCCAAGCTATAGTGTGGTCAAATTTTGAATATTTTGTGTTTTGTGAAATAGGGATTAAATTGAGAAAAATGTGAAATGTCAGGGGCAAAAGTGTAATTAGCCCATTTATGTGTTTTTGGACTAAATTGAATGATTTTTTGAATAAAAGAGTTAAATTTGAATGTCTATAGATCAAGAACCAAAGAGAAAAGAATTAGATCGAGGGAAATCGAAAATCGTTGAATAGCCGTTTATTTTCGTTCGTCGTTGTTCGAGATAAGTTCATAAATAAATAAATGTCGTTAAATTCAATTCTATATATTTTATTTGTACCGAATTGAATTATTACTTGTATATATATGTGAATGTCGAATTGGTAAAAGTGTGGAAGAATTGTATACGAGCTTGAATCGATCGAGTTACGACGTCTGAAAGCCCCGTACGAACCTTAGGAATAGTTAGGATACATATGTCATGACATAGGATTTCGATATGTGTTTTTGTGTAAGACCACGTCTGGGATGTTGGCATCGACTTGTGTTTACGTGTAAGACCATGCCTGGGACATCGGCATCGTATTTGATTCGTGTAAGACCCTGTTTGGGACAGTGGCATCGATATGTGATTACATGTAAGACCACGTCTGGGACGTTGGCATTTTATGGGATTTTCGACTATCCAAGTATCCTTTTTAATTCTGAATGCTTCAACAGGCATTATCGAGTTAAGATCGAATGTGAAAACGAACTAAAAGGTTCGGTACGTGCTATGTTATATGAATATGAAAGTAAGGTAATTATATGTTTGAGATGAATATATGAATTAGACTTGGTAAAAGAGAAATTTATATGTGTTTATGAGTATATGTGCATTCGGCCATTGATGTTATAATGCTATTGTATATGTGATAATGTTTGAGTTTGCAAGCATAATAAATGTACATTTGGTTAAGGTTTGTTTGATTTGGCTAGTTGATTTAATGCGAATGTTTATATGATCATTATTTGCTTATGACTTACTAAGCTATGAAAGCTTACTCTGTGTGTGTGTTTGTTCATTTTTTTATAGATCATCAAAGCTACTGAAAGCTCGGGGATTGTCGAGGATCATCACCACACTACCGAACTATAATTTGGTACCTTTTGAAAGTGTACATATTTAAGTATGGCATGTATAGGCTAGAGAACTTTGATTATGTTTTGAAATGTGTAAATATAGCCATGTGATATGGCTTGTTAATGAATGTGCTTATGGATGAGTTTAGTTCATACTATATGATGCAAAGGTTGGTATGTTTTGATATGTGCATGAATGGCCAAAATGAAATGGTCAATGTTGGTAAGTTTTATGGTTAATTTGGAAAATTGATATGAAGAGAAATGCTATGAAATTATATGGATTAAAATGATGTTTATAAATCACATGTTTTTTATGTGAAATTGATGCTTTGAATTGGTATGTTTGAATTGGATTTGTATATAGAAATGAATGATGTTGTTAAGAGTCAAATTGTGCATGATTTGGTATGTTTTTGGTTGCCTTTGGGACATGAATTGAGGCTTGTATGATGCTTATAGGTATGACCCAATTTTGGGTAGCAAATTGGCCTTGGAAATGGCCTATATTTGTCCACACGGTTGAGCACACGGGCGTGTGTCTCGACCGTGTCTCTTAAGGTTGTAATTCGAAGCAAGTCAGACTTGCACACGGGCCAGACACACGGGCGTGAGACAGGCCGTGTGAATCAAGTCAGTGTTGCACACGGGCCAGACACACGGGCATGTCTTTGGCCGTGTGGGGCAAGTCAGAATGTATGCCCTGTTTCGCACAGTCTTAGACATGGGCGTGTCTTGTGGCCGTGTGAGGCACATGGCCTGATCACACGGGCGTGTGACCTTTGTAACTTTGAAAAATGTTTAAATTTTTAGAAAAAAATTGTATGTGCTCGGTTTAGTCTAGACCCCTTCCCAATGTATGTTTAAGGTCTTGTAGACTTCTAAAGGGACTCTATATGTATATTTCACTATGGAATGTTGTGAATGTTTGATGTTAATGAAATGTTTGCGATATGTCCGGTAATGCCTCTTAACCCTTGTCCGGTAACAGATACGGGTTAAGGGTGTTACATTAGCCCTTATAATTTCACACTTTAGCATTTTAGTTCTTATTTCACAAATATATCAAATTCACAAAATCCAATTTAATCCATGCTTAGCCGAATTACCACAGTGCCCCTAGCAGCCCATATTTCACATTTATTTCACATTTCAACACAAAGTTTTCACATTTCTCAATTAAATCCCAAAAATGCATTTTTACTCAAAATCACTTTAGAAAATATGTATATCAATCATCAAACACTTAGTTTTCATCATCAAACATCACAAAGGTCACAAAATCAACAATGGCATAACTCAAAATCATCATTAATTTCATGAATTTAAGCATGGGCTTTATAGAACACAAAGCAATGATCACAAAAACGTAGAAATTATCGAAAACGGATCAAAATCATACCTCAATTGGCCACGATTAGTGCCGAACCCTAAAGACTCTTTTTCTTTTCTTTTTCCTTTTTATTTTCAGCAAGGATGAACACAAAATGACTAATTTCATGCATTTGTTTTATTAATTATAACCTTATTAATCAATTTCCATTTTTAACCTTATTATTATCATTAATAATCCACTAACTAATGTCCAACCATGTCATTTCATGAATTCAATGGTCCAATATCAACAAAAGGACCTTTCATTTAAGGAACCATATCAAATAAACACTTTTAACAACTAGCACACAGCTTTTGCATTTTACGCGATTAGGTCCTTTTCCACAAATCGGCACACAAACGATAAAATTTTCATACAGAACTTTCACACATATTTTATCACATGCCATAAACATCAAAAATAATATTAAATTATTTCTCTAACCTCAGATTTGTGGTCCCGAAACCACTGTTTCGACTAAGGCCTAAATCGGGCTGTTACACCTAACCTTTTTACTGGTAAGATTTTCGGGGACGAAAATCCCTAAGGGGAGGAGAGTTGTAACAGCCCGTTTTTAGTCAAATCAGAACAGTGGTTTCGGGACCACAAATCTAAGGTCAAAATATTTATTTTATTATTATTTTAATGTTTACAGTATGATTGAGTGATTGTGTGAAAATTTCGTTAAGAAATTTTATCTTTTGAATGGTCAATTTGATAAAAATGACTAAATCGCGTAAAGTGCAAAAGTAGTGTTCTTATAGCTAAAGGTGTCAAATGGCTATGGAACTTTAAAGTGAAGGTCCTTATGTGGTAAATATCCCAAAAACATGTTAGTGGATGATAGTGGCTTGGTAATTTTGAAATTTGTAAGGTTTTAAAAGGTTAATTTTGGTAATTGATAATTAAAGATAAAATAAATAAAACAAATACAAATTTTGGTGCTTTCATCTTCATCTAGCCGAAACTAAGGAAGGAAAAACACCATTTTTATTCTTATGAAGGTTCGGCCATGGTATATTGAGCATATCAAGAAAAGAGGAATTCGGACTTAGATCGGGGAAAAAGCAAAGTAATTGAATAGTCGGTCCGTTCTGTCATTTCGTACAGGAGGTAAGTTCGTATAATTAAACTTAAATGTGCATTTATTTAACTGATGGATGGAATTGAGATTGTATTTATCCTATTAGTTAAATTTGGAGATCTTAAATTAAATGTACGGTTTAAATAAGATGAGTTGTTGAATAAGACCTTAGCTGTGCTAAGGCAATCAGAAAATAAGACCATAATCGGGTTATGGCATGTGAATGTAAGACCACGGCAGGGCCATGGCAATATATGTGTAAGACCATAGTTGGACTATGGCATCAAAAAATCGATGTACTCATACCCTAAGCATTTATAAGCCGGAGTGATTTGGTATAAGAATTGGTGAGAAATAGATACGTATCGGTACAGGTATGTACGGAAAGCTGTTCAAATAACGAGTTAAAAGAGGTTAAGAACTTATGAGTTACTATGTGGTTAAACCTTATGTTAACTCATTGATTGATACTTTAAATGCAATTTATGTTATCTATTTTGAAATGCTAATGAATGATGAGATTATTTCATATTTACATACGAACTTACTAAGCTTTATAGCTTACTTTGTTTATTTTTCTATGTTTTATAGTATTTCGAAGCTAACTCGAATTCGGGGATCGTCAGGGACTTCATTGCACTATCGGACACCTATTTTGGTACTTTTGAAGTTGTGTAAATATGGTATATGGCATGTATAGGCTTGAGTCATTTTGGTATGTTTGATGAAAATGTAATTAGGCCATTTGAGTTGGCTTGAAATGGTTCTATTTTTGAGTTTGGTAATTGACCTATATCGTGTGATTGAGGATGAATTTATAATGCTTAATGATATTAGGTAATTTGATTGCTATAAGGGCTGATAATTTGGGAAGCTATGTGCTTGTGAATTGGTGTATGATAATGTATGTATGCAATGGTTTAGTTAATTGAATTGTATATGTGAATTAGGTATGAAATTAGATGGCAAATTGTTACATATTTGTAACTTGTATTGTTGATAATGAAATGGTATGATTTGAAGATTGGTTGATGATATTTGGCTACTTATTTGTGTCTTGAAATGGAACTAATTGAACTTGTATAGGTATGTGCAAAATGGGTGGCAAAATGACTTGGTAAATAGCCTATTTTTGTCCACACAGGCAGAGACACGGGCGTGTGTCTCAGCCGTGTGTGACACACGGTCACATTACATGGTCGTGTGTCCCCTGGTGTGGAATTTGAAATCAAGTCAGTGTGCTCCACAGGGCCTCACACACGAACGTGTGACTTGATCGTGTGGCATAAGTCAAGATACCTCTACAGTCCGGCATGGCCTAGCACACGGCCGCACACGCGCGCGCAGTATGGCCATTTTTAGGGCACACGGCCAGCCACACGGGCGCGTGTGTGTTGGCCGTGTGACCCAAGTCGAGAGTTACACTGGCCTGGACACGGCCGGGACACGCCATGTGCTTCCTTTTCAAATGTTCACACGGCATGTGATACGGGCGTGTCTGGTGGCTGTGTGAGACACACGGCCTGGCAACAAGGGCGTGTGTCCCCTGTTTTTGAGAAAAATTTCATTGTTTTGTAAAAGTTTACAATGTTATCAGTTTAGTCCTGAACCACTCCCAATGCATGTTTAGGGCCTCGTAGGCTCGTAATAGGGACCATGTGTTTGAAATTGATTGATGACTGCTTGAAATGTGAAAATTTATGCAGAGTTGAATGTTTAATTGTTTATAAGTCCGGTGATACTCTGTAACCCTATTCCGGCGTTGAATACGGGTGAGGGGTGTTACATTAACTCCGTAAATATCCCTATTTAATATTTACGGACTCAATTTACGGAAATAGATCCCGGAACTGCATTTTTTGATAACACTAGAAATCGGGTCATTACAAAGGGTCTTTGAGACTTGATCTTGGATGGTTGAGTCTACTTTAAGGGTTGTCGGGACATGATTTTTAAAATAAGTTTTATATCTTCAGTGTTGATGCAACCGAATTTGAAAGAGGTTTGATCGAAGGGTCTTCTAGACTTAATGTTATAGATGGATGATTCTGCTTCAAGGGCCTTTTAGGTTTGATCTTGAATAAACGAGTTTAGCCTATTTTTTGTTAGTTGAACAAGATTAGAAGGAAACTTTCTTCAAAACTAATATGGTGTTATTCAGGATTTCTTCAAAAAACATTTTGAGATTTTGGAAGGAGCTTCAAGTCTGCAAAAATCTTCTCTTCAAAGAATTACTGAATTTTTGAACTTGTAAATGTGTGTTGAATGGTTTGGAGGTGATCCATTTTAATGCTTCAGAAATATAACATTTTCATTTGAGTGGTTTATAAAAATTAAACACTAGTTGTTATCATATATGTTTTTTTTTTATGTTTAAAATTATCTATAATCCCTCCCCAACCCTTAAATAGAAGAATAATGCATTTGGTACTCTCAAACCTCTCAAACCTACATCCTCCTGCATTGATAATAATATCGATGCCAATCGAACTAAGACTCAATCAGTTGTAATCCTTATATTTAAATTGTTAGGTTTAATTGTTTGAATTGTTATTTAATTATTTTATTAATTTTTTTACTGATTTGAGTATGCAACGAAAATTTTTCAAATTCGAATATTTCATAAATAATAATATTTAATTTGAATTGAAATAATAATATTTACGTATTTAATAAATAATAAAGAGAGTTAAAATATTAAACAAATTTAGGAATTCTAGAAAATGCATCCATTGGATTAATAGGACAATAAGAAATTTGAAACTGATGAAATTAAAGGCTGGGTAATAAACTAATAATACATTCTCAGAAACACTGGATATGAACACCGTCAGCAGAATTTCTAAAGCTTCCAGATTCCATAAGAGAAGAATCACTGTAAAACGTAAACACCATTTTCGACAAGTGTCCTTCCACCTGTATCCACTCCCCTGCGTTTGCATGCATTGCCTCACTGCTTTACACATAGATCCCATCCACCTTATAACTTCCCCTATATTAACCATCCATAGCCATACTCTCTTGCCATTGCTCAAAATCTTTAGGCTCAAGTCAGCAAATTTGCTTGGGTTGTCTGCTTCTTCAACTGTTCTATCTGACTTAACTATGGCTATAGTTGGAAGGAATATAGCAGCTCCATTGCTGTTTCTCAACTTGATCATGTATTTCATTGTGCTCGGATTCGCTAGCTGGTGTTTTAATAGGTTTATCGATGGCCAAACTGCTCACCCAAGTAAGTGATAACCCTATTCTTACGTTTAAAAGAAAACATTGTGTTGCTTGGTTTTAACCCGAGGGAAGTCTTTCAGGTATGGGTGGAAATGGAGCCACCGGTTTCTTCTTGACAATCGCAATCTTGGCTGCTGTAGCCGGCATAGTTTCAAAGTTAGCAGGAGGGGGTCATATTAGGTCTTGGAGAAGTGATAGTTTGGCTGAAGCTGGTTCATCTTCGTTAATAGCTTGGGCCTTGACTGCATTAGCCTTTGGGTGAACTTCGCATTTTACCCATTTTATGTATTTATCAAACTCGACCAATTACTCCATTTTTCATCTTTGAAAACAACTGTTTTCCCTTGACAGGTTTGCTTGCAAGCATATAAATATAGGAGGGTGGAGAGGGTGGAGATTGAGAGTAATTGAAGCTCTCATAATAATCCTCACATTAACCGAACTCTTGTATGTTTGTTTGATCCATGCTGGTTTATTTGGCAGTAGGTATGGACCAGGGTATCGAGACACCGAATATGAGGACCAGCCGGTGCCTAAGGGCGGCCCTGCTGTAACAGGGTCTAGGGTTTGAAGGACCATAGTGTTGAACTGGAACTTGCCTTTTTTAAAATGTAGTTTTGCTTTGTGAACTCTTTGAAGTTCCTTCTATATTTGTTGAAATGGGATTCACTGCTTTGTATCTGTTGTGTGTATTGTTTAATGATTCAGGTTAGAAAATAGATGAGAGAGTGCCTCATCAGACAATAGTTGCATTGATAGAACTCCTGTAATATGAGACTTGGCAGCATTTTCTGTAGGGGTGTGAAATAAAACCCGACCGAAGTGAATCAGACCGAATAAATTGCACAGCCCATTTCCATACACTTAAATATTTATTATTAAAACTTAATCTTATTAAAAGTCCAAATCCACAATATTCATCAATGTTTTAATAATTAATATATACAAAAAAATCCAAATTAACATATACTCGTCAAGAACAGTAAAAAATATGACCATATATGGTGACCATGGAAATATATCTTGGTAGGTACCTTTTTGAGTTCATTAAACATTTTTTGATTTAAATTTTTTAATAATTTTTTTATAAAGAATTTGATATAAAACAAAATTAAAAGTATACCAAATTTAAGAAAAATACAAATTAAAGAAAATAAAACTATAAATACCTAAATTAAGTCAATTCGGTTTATTCGGCTTTCACACTCCCAATTTTCTGGTTGGGGATCAGCTTGACCAAAATTTGAGAGTAATGGGTATTTCACAAAGATATTCCTTCTTTAACATAATTGAAATCACCAATGAAAAAAAGATTAACAAAGAGGGACTTTCTGCCTAATATTTCTTTACAGTAGAACATCTACATGAACAAAAAAGGTACCAAGAATAAAATACATACCAGCATGCTCCCTGATCAACAACACACCGAACCCCTTGGTTATCCAGCTACAAAAGATCTCTCCTTTTGCTGCCTACAGATAAACAAAGCAGCATCTTATACCAAAGTTCAGTTCCTTAATTACCACTACTGTTTTCCACTTTTCAAGTGTTCCTCAACTGTTAAAATCTTTCTTTCTTAAGGTAAAAAGGCTATCAGATAAATCTAGTGTAGGACCTTTACCGGGAAATCAGGGTGTTAAGTCAAAATTAGATTTCAGAAGAGAATGAACTTCAATCAGGGAAGACACTTTGAAATCTGGTGTTAGATCCAAGTTGGCGAAGTCTTGAGAGCCATATCTCCCCTTTTCATCAAGCAAACATGTTAATGCTCCTGCATTTTTCCCACAAGCCACCTGCAAATACATGTCGTATGAAGATGATAAATGAGATGGATAATCAGTTTTTTCTTCATTATTTAGTATCCTTGCTTTTGAAGAGGACACTCACATCATCTTTAAGACTATCACCAACCATCATGACTTCATTTGGTTGAACGTCCCAAGTCGAACATATATGCAGCAGAGGAGCAGGGTTCGGTTTATAAGGACGAAACTCTCGGCCGAGTGCCGGAGAAAACATCATCTGAAAACTATGAATGTTAGATTAACATTCATTTGTCTCCCAATCTAACCATAAAAAAAAAAGAGCTCAGAATGGTTCAGTTTCATGCTTCACATAACTTACTCCAAATCGTTGATGAAACAGATCAACTGCATCTTTGACATTGCGAGTGATTAGTCCCCTTCTGAAATAAATGGAAGCAACTAAGGTTAGCATCTAAAAACACCACCATGAAAAAAAGACGGTTGACAGATTAAAATCCTAAGTACTACAGAAAAATTAAACACAGCAAAGCAAGCTGTTATTTATAGCTATAGTAGTTGGTCCAACCTATGGTGTTTCAACTCTTCAATTTTCTTTTAAGTACTTGTGCTTGGACATGGATATGGAGATACGATTATCTAAGAATCCTCCAAACACATAGAGGATCTTAGAAAAAAAGAATATACCCATGTTGGATACATACTTGTATCCGGCACTCGTACCTAAGTCCAAATAATAGAGTCCAACAGTCAAGTCACATGGAGCATACATGGAAGCTCAGTGATCTGGTGCGAGGCAATAACTATAATACCAATAGGTATCTTAATATGAAAAATAGATAATTGTAGGAGCAAAAATTGACCGTATTTTCTTTGCATCAAGAAAACCACAGAGTTCAGCTGCACCTGCAACATTATCAACCAAATGTCACAAGCTTAAATTGGTTAGCATTGAAAATGGAAAATAAATGAAGCTCTTCAGCTGAAAGATAGAGAACTGCGGTTGCTAAATCTCAACTTAAAAGGAGAGAGCCCCAGCAAGCACAAAGGCAAAATCCAAGACAAACATCAAATGAAAATAAATCAATGGAAACCCCATGAAAATACTCCCAAATGTTTGCTACCTTGTAACTATTGGGAAACTATGAAAGATATCTACATTTGCCCAAAAACAAAGCATATGAAGTTGCCAGCTAATGATATTCTTAAACCCAAGTTTTTCACAGTTTTTTTAATTGTTGTGTTCACAAATACATTGAGTGATGAAAAGAAAAGCAAGTTTTTCAGATTTCATCAATAAAATTCGGAGTACAATTCTCTCCATTGACATTCTTTCGGTCTTTTTTGATCTTCTTGAAGCATACATGAATTTCAACACTCTGCAACTGAACAATCCATCAGCTAATTTTACCTTAAACCCCACAAACATAAGTACATTTTCCAAATAATAATGGGCAAATATTCATGTTCTATAATTGATACCGACTAATTCAATGAAACACAAAACAAGAAACCACACGGCATATCCATATTACATGGACTCAGATTGATTGTCAAGCAAGGATGAGTTCAAAATAAAAATGGGCATCCTTGTTTACTTTTTAAATGTTTCTATATGTTCAAAAAAATATTATATATTAACAAAATTGTGTATATGTGTGTGTATTCGAGTATGTACGAAAGAAGCAGATTTCCTCTTCAAAAGGGTATCCTTGCATTTTAATCCTATTCAAGCATATAACTTGAAAATTGAACTTGAAAGTGACAGAATCAAATCATCAAACAAAATCAAATAATACTTAACATGACCCTGACATTTTCCTTTCACTTTAACAGCCACCAAAAACTAACCAGGCATGATTTGGAGGCGATCAAGGCCCTGTTTTTCGAAATCAGCAATAATCTTGTAAGCTTCTTGCTGCTTTTCGGGAGTCCAACTCTCAATGTGGTGCAAGATATCAATCCCAGAGGGGCTTTCAGCTTTGATTCGCTTGTACTCGACATCTCCGAGGACAGCCTTGTACATTGCGGCGAAGTCGATGACAGGGACGGTGAGGGTGCCATCCATATCGAAAACGACGCCGCGGAGGCGGGATTTGGCTGCTGCGACAGTGGACATGGGAAAAAGAAGGGATTTGGGGGGCAAGCGGAGGAAGGATTTGCAGAGAAATGAAGGCATTCGAGATTGAGGGAAGGATGGATTTTGGAGGCTATTTATGGGATTGAGGCTTTGGGGGTTTCTGGATTTTGGTGGGCGATTGATGTGAATCATCAGTCATCAATGTGTGGCGGTGAAATTATTAGCTCTAAATAAAAGCCACAAAAAAATATAAGA
Source organism: Gossypium sturtianum (assembly GCA_025698515.1). Taxonomy (NCBI): domain Eukaryota; kingdom Viridiplantae; phylum Streptophyta; class Magnoliopsida; order Malvales; family Malvaceae; genus Gossypium; species Gossypium sturtianum. Next base: position 112,609,868 of record CM046952.1, read on the forward strand.
GGCGAAAATAGTGTGAAACGGCACAGCGTATAGGATAAAACGACTTACAGAAAAGAACCAAATCCTTAAACTACGCAAAGTGCTCTTCTGTTACCGTTTTTTCAGCAGACGAAACTAGAGCTCTGCAAACATGCCTGGCCTCGCAAATAACAGCGACAAGAAGAATTTCTTCCATTTTCAAAGAGGAGAAACCAAAAGAGAGAGTTTTAATTTCTATGTGTTCAGTTGTGTCATTGTTTATGCTACCTCGTTGATTATAATGAAGGCAAGTTTTCTTTCCCTTGGAGAGATTGATGAAGCTGATTACGGTTTAGAAAAGAACAGAATCGAAGAAACAACTTAGATTATGGTTTGCAGGCATGAACTGTTTGCTATGCGTTTAAAAAGACTAACTCAATTCAATACTGCATTGACATGTTTTTCATGTACTCCTTGTGCTTTCATAATAATTGAAGATGAAAGATGAACTTTCTAAAATAAGAGTAATGTCCGCATGTATGGGATGATAATATCATCTTCGTCTACTGTAATAATACTTTTATCATGAATTCTGTCGAAATCATTTTTTTATCGAATTTGAAAAATGGGAATCGATTTAAAAAATAAGGAGTCGCCACCAATTCATTTTGCTTAGGTGTGATCGGGTCACCTATAAAATAAATTTTGGTCTACGAATTTTCAGAAGAAAATGGGTTCGGGAGTCGGTTACGTGTAAGGAAGGGTTAGCACCCTCGCAACGCCCAAAATTGCTACCAAATTGATTAACTGATGTCCTAATGTTGAAAATTTTGAAATGATTTTGAAACTCTGTCCTTTTTTCTATAATTTTAAATAACTTGATTTAATATTGAGATTCCCTTGTTCCGAAGGAATAGAGTATCACATCCAAAGACGATTGGATACGTAATCTGAGTCCTTGAATTCAAGATCATCCCCAAAATTCTCCAAGCACATGTGTTGAAATTTTGAAAGGGTATTTGGTTATTTGGACAAACAAAAACCACACCCAAAGATGATTAGGCACGATTTCTTCGAATTTCCAAACGCACAAATATTACCTTATTTTGAAAATATGGACAAAATTTGAAAGGATATTCGTTTATTTGATCAAACAAAAGATCACACCCAAAGACGATTGGGCACGATTTCTTCAATTTCCAAACATCGAATATTACCTTGTTAAAAAAAACTTTTAAATAAATGATTTTAAAATCGATTTAAAATGTTTTTATTGAATTACTAGGTAATGAGAAACAAAAATATAATATCGACTATGGAATAATAACATGTGAATACAACCTTTGTACAAATGGATGTCAAGAATAATGATATGAACATACAATTCAACATATACAAAATCAATAATCTCACAACTCTTATTTTGAAAATACCAACATTATTAATCAAGAAACAACGAAAACTAAAAAAATATAGCTAATTCATAAATTAAAATAAAATATAGTAAATTTTAAAGTAAATGAACAAATGATATACGTAAAATAATGTGTCAATTTAAATAATCTGCATGTAATAAAAATAACTTAATATAAAATAGTGTATATATATAAAAATAATAATGATATTTAAAAGTGTTTGGAAATAAATAAATATAGAATAGGGTCTTTTAAAGAGACAAAGTATATACATAATAATATAAAATCAATAGTACATACGTAAAAATAAATTAATATAGATTATTGAAAGTAATAATAAATTACTAAATGGATAATATACAATATATGATAGTTTGAATAAAATAATAATAATAATAATGATGATAAAAATAAGAATTTATTAAGATAATAATAACAATAAAATAATAATAGTAATATTAACATTAATTAGAAGTAATAATAATAATATTAAAAATAATGTTCATAATAATATTCAAAAATAACAACAATAATAATAGCAATATTAAATTAATGATAAATAAAACAATAAAAAGGGACTAAATTAAAAAGCATTCAAATAATCAAAATAAAAACAAAGAATATTTCCCAAATCTCAAAACGCAAAGATTTAAACAAGGGCCAAAATGAAAACGTAATACAAATTAAGGGGGAATTAAGAATGAAATATAACTTAATTGAAAGAAAATTAAAATGTGGAAGGATCAAGAGTTAAATAACCCATTAGAACCAAGACACGCGGATCTTGGCCGCAATCGGCTTCGGTCGATGGGTATAGGCCAATACGGCACCGCTTTATACATTTCAATAAAACTAAAATTAAAACTCGATTCCGTGTTATTCAACCACCTAAAACAAAAGGAAAAAAAAAACCTAATCCTCCTAATCTCCCTAATCTACGCCGCCACCAAAACCAGCACACGACGATCCAGATTCCCTCTCTACTTCAATTTCAACGGCGAAGAGGAAGTCAACAACGATGATAAACATAGGTAAACGCCCCTTTTCTTATGGTTTACGATACAATAGACTAGAAAAGGAAAATAAAAGAAAACGAATGCTAGTTGAATCGGAAAAAAAAAAAAAAATGAAATCGAAAAGAACACCTTTTTATTTCTCGATTTCTGTATTTTTTTTTATTATGTATTCTCTATTCAAAATCGTGAAGAGACCTTACAATGGTTTGTTTCTGAGCTTTTTAAAGCGAAACCGGAAAAATAAAAATGAAAAATGAAAAATACAACTCGTTTCTTTTGTTTTTCTCTATTGTTATTTGCTTTATTTGTCGCCCTTTGTTCTCTTGTGCAGTACGGAGGTAGGCCGACGTGGTGTGCGTGTCGCACGGTCTGGCGCCGTGCGCGAGAGCGTGGCGCGCGCATGTGTGGGGTTTCTTTGAAGGCTATTCTGTACCGGAAAGATCCTAGGGTTTACGCTTGTTTGAAACCATTTGGGCTCATTCGGGCGGTTTCGGGATTGGGCCAATTTGGGTTATTTTAACTGGGTTTGTGTCTGTGTATGTCGTTTGGGCTGGTAGGGGTAGTGTTTTAGGCATTAGCTTGGTGATTTGGGTCGATTGAGGTATTGGTTTAGTGCAAGTGGGTAGGTTGATTTGGGCTAGGATAAGTGGGCCCTATTTTTTGTGATCTGGACTTTTAATTATTGGACTTTTATAATAATATTTTTGGTTTATTTTGTGTTTCGTTTTTGGTTACAAAGGGCCCGGGCGAAAATGGGCTCCTACAGCTGCCCCTCTTTGCTCATTGTCGTGTAACGAGAATAGAGCAAAGACTTCAAAAAGGACCATTTTTGCCCGGTCTTCAAATCTTGGACTTCTTTCAGTGCTTTTCGTCTTCGAGTAGCTTCATTCTATCCCACTGCATCTTTAAGGGCCTAGAAACTAGTGCTTCGATCCAATTCTGACGTAAATTCAGGGAGAAGAGATTTGTAGTTTCGATCTACTCCCTTGGAACTTCGAGGTGATAGAAATTCGAGGAGAAGAGATTCGTAACCTCAATCTTCTCTGTTGAAACTTTGAAGAAATACGGACTGATCCTCATTGTAAACTCAGGGAGGAGGGATTTGTAGCCTCAACCTACTCTACTGGAACTTCGAGGAGATAGAAATTTAGGGAGAAGAGATTCGTAACCTCAATCTTCTCTGCTGAAACTTTAAAGAAATACGGACTGATCCTCATTGTAAACTCAGGGATGAGGGATTTTTAGCCTCAACCTACTCCACTGGAACTTCGAGGAGATAGAAATTTAAGGAGAAGAGATTCGTAACCTCAATCTTCTCTGCTGAAACTTCAAAGAAATACGGACTGATCCTCATTGTAAACTCAGGGAGGAGGGATTTGTAGCCTCAACCTACTCCACTGGAACTTCGAGGAGATAAAAATTCAGGGAGAAGAGATTCGTAACCTCAATCTTCTCTGCTGAAACTTCAAAGAAATACGGACTGATCCTCATTGTAAACTCAGGGAGGAGGGATTTGTAGCCTCAACCTACTCCACTGGAACTTTGAGGAAATAGAGTTAGATCCTCGTTGTAAACTCAGGGAGACGGGATTTGTAATTTCAACCTACTCCGCTAGAACTTCGAGGTGATAAGATTTGTATGGCTTTGATCTGCTCCTGCAACTTCAGGATTGCCAGATCTGCTATCTTCGATCCGTTTTGCTCAGGAAGGCAAGATCTTCGAATTCACCGATGTTGCGACAACGTCCTCTAGGGGACCTGTGCTGTAAAGTCAGTTTTGTGTTTATGCTTATGAAAAATGGTTAGGATGCAATGATCAGAATGAATCTAATGCTCCTAACTAAATGTGTCTTATGGATGACATTTGTATGAATGTAGAATGTCATGAGAATGGCCTTTTTACAAAGATTAGGATGCAATGATCGGAATGAATCAAATGCCCCTAAATAGATGTGTCTTATGGATGACATTTGTATGAATGTAGAATGTCATGAGAATGATCCCTGCTTAAGGTGTCATCGTTCGTTGTTCATCACGGTAATATGCTGCCCTCTTGTTTAGCTCGTATTCTTGACAAAAAAACCCGAGAAAACCAATATATTGCTCAACAGACTTGCCCCACTGTAACTTCAGGGTTCATCTTATTATGACTTAGGGGTATAGGATCTGAATCTTTTCCCATCCATCCCACTGCGATTTCAAAATATAGGATTTGTTTCTTCTTCAATCCATCCCATTGCTATTCGAAGGTATAGGATCTGTATCAATTTCCATCTATCCCACTATAACTCGGGGGTATGAGGTTTGTAGCTTGTTCATTCAGCAGATCACTCTTCGGGTGACCCAACCAGATGTGTATGCATGATGCAGAATATCATTTTTTCTTGCGAATGATTCCCCTTTTACACTTGGGTTAACATTGCCCAATTTTCGTCAAGATTGTATCACTGATGCAGTATCTTGTCGTTTGTTCAACCACCATCTTTGACAAAAATTCGGAGAGAAAATCTCAGTTTAGACTCTTCCTTAAACTTGGTGAGTTTTAAACAATAATCATGTTTCGGGTTCTTGTATTATTTAGAAACTTCTAGAGTAATATGTGAAACTCCTTTTATGAAAGTATTATTAGTCCACTAATCGCTATTTCAATGCAAAATGCCTGAAAAAGATTATAACCATGGACAAGAAGGAAATTAATTAGGAGCATAGCTCGAAACAAATAAGCTAAGCAAAGATAACAATCACAGTTAAGAAGGAAATTTATTGTGAACATATTTTGAAAAGAATCATATAATCACAAATAACAAATTTAAGATAGGTAAAATGGAAGCTAGGTGCCCCAGATATCGCAGCCTGAGCTTCTCTGTTCAGACTTCTTGAGGACCATTTTAAGCTCAATATGTATTTAAGGAATCCGGAGTACTTTGTCGATGCCTCAAAACGCAGCATACTTTTTCATTATTAATTCAGGCACGGCAAGACTGCTGTATGCCCCCTATTTGATCAAAATTTGAGCCGCCCTTTTCGGGTTTTCAACTCAAATCCCCTTTAGTCTCAAAGCGCCCTTTGCGGGTTTTCGCCTTGGCCTCTCCTTTTTCCTTCTCTTTTTTTTTTTAAATTCACCGGATTGGGCAGGTCCCTGCCATCCATTTGGTCAATGTTTCCAGAACAGACTTTCTCACTACACAAAGTCTTTTCTAGTTTGGCCTCTATTTTTTGAAATCCTTTTGTATATGAGGGATCTTGTTCAATATCAGGTCCGCCTTTGTGAATTTTCTAGGATGAATCTCTTGGTCGCAAACCCGTATCATTTGACTGTACCGGATAGCTATCAACTTTTCCTCACGAATTTGATTAATCATATCGAGATTGGATCCATTCTCGCCTCATCCAACTTCGATTCGATAAAACTCGAAACAAAGGAACTTCGACTTTAATGGACGAAATCAATGAGAAATGTGTTGCCCTCTTTTGATAAGCATAGAGGGTAAATAGTAACTTCTGTACACCAATCTTTACAAGTCTCGGTCCCTTTTTGATCTTTTATTTTTCTTTTTGGTTGCCTTTTTTTCGCACCGTGATGTGGCACCTGATCTTTGAATAGACCGCAAACTTTTGACATTGTGCGGTTAAATATGATCTTTTTGACATTTTTCTTCTTCTTCTTCTTCTTTTTTGTTCCGATGACTATTGACTTTGTAATATTGGCATATGAAGCGACTTTTACCATCTTAGTGAAGTAAACGACATCTACGAAAGTGAATCGATGTTGGCAAGAAGCTTTTGATGAGACTGGCTTGATAACAACCATGCCCCACATATAGACAAAATGGAGGAGGCATATAAGTTCTGTCTTTCTCAATTTGGCATTTGATGCAATTTCCTTTTCTGGGTAGACCGGTAGCCTAAACCTCATGATTAGCCTGACTATTGTAGAACCATTAACAACATACCCTTATTTCAAGCCTGGCGTGCTTCGACATGATTGTGCAAAACATCTTGGAATTCTTGAAAATAGCTTAATGATGTCTCGTCTTATTTCTGTGGTGGGTTAGGCTTTTTCCTAAGCTCGCAGCGTCTCCTGACCCTTTGCAAGGTAGAGTCTATTTTCACTTGCTCTACCATCTTTAACAAATCAAAAGATAGGCTACAATCTCTGTCATCTTCAAAGTCCTTAGATCTCCTAAACTCATATCTCATTCAAAAAGGGAGTCCGTAACAACGTCGCCCATGTCATTGATATCTAGGGACCCATTGTGGGTATGAAGGTAAATTCCAAGAATGATTATTTATATGGTATGGTCATGAATAAAGAATGAAATAATATTTTAAAATGTACAGAATAAAATGTAAAGAAAAATATTTGCTTAAAAGGATGCATTTTATTGAAATAAAAATTCTGGACACAAGCCTATTTCACAAAAAGATTCTTGTTGCTTCTAGGCTTAAAGCAATAAGCATGTTTTGAATATTGCTCTAGATTAGCTCTAAAAATATAAGGATCTCTTTCACAGTTCCATTGTTCAAAACATCTTAAGTACGTAAAGACAGAAGCTTGGAAAAGTCTGCTCCCTGGTTCACCCTTCAAATACGTCATTAATGTTCCAATTCACCAAGATCGTTTTTTACTAGAGCCACGGACTTGATGTACTCGATCTCATGCCCCCATTCATCATGGTACTCACAATAGTTATCCCTTTAACAAATATGGTTGAGTAACGGATTTTCTCGTGACCGGGAGATCATTGAATCTTATAACTCCTATTTTGATGAATCTTTCAACCAGCTTCTTGAAAGCAAGGCAATCTTCTATTGAATGTCCTGCAATCCCGGTATGGTACTCACATTGAGCGTTCGAATCATACCATTTGGGGTATGGGGATTGCATTGGTTTCAGGTAATGAGGAGCTACAGCATGCATTTCAAATAAGCTCTGGTATAACTCCCTATACGTCATTGGAATAGGTGTGAACTGGAGTTTCTCCGAGTTCGGTCTTGAATTGGGTTTTTCTCTTGGGGACCCGATAATCGTAATCGCTTTCTTTGGTCGTTTCTTCAGAACGGCTTGAATGGCCCTTGTTATACCCGGGCCATTATTCACATCCTTGTCCTTCCTCTTCGGGGCCTTTGAAGTCCACTCTCCCCTTTCTTTTGTTTCTGTCAGTATAACCGGTTTGGCTCGATCATCCTCCGGGTTAAAATCTGAACCTATCGAGAAGTTGAACAGGGCCGAAGCATCAGTCTGACATTGGGGTCCAATAATGACAGGTGCCCCTTGCGGAGGCACGTCTGGTTGAGCCGGGATACTTATCGGGGAGTAAACGATGTCTTCATCATCATCCACATTGTTGACCACTGGGCCACTCCTTTTTTCAAGCCCTCCGACTAGTAATTGGGTTAACTGGCGCATCATATTCATTTGATCTCGCATATCCTGGTGAATTTTGGCCAACTGCTCTTGCATCAGTATTTGCCCTTACTCTAATCTCTCCAACCTTTGTTCCATGTCTTCTAGGTTAACTGAAATAATTCTACCTAATTAGGATCCTTTTGTGCAAATCTAATGCCAAAAAATGCAATGCAAATGATGTAATGTAATGAAAATAGCGTAATGCATATGATGTAATGCACATGCATGAAATGTAATGCACATGCATGAAATGCAATGCAAATGTATGGAATGAATGCAAAAAGAAATAGAGACGTTGATTATGAATTCAATTCCATTAGAAGAACTTTTCTAGGAAACAGATTTCTTTACATAAAATGGATTACATATGCGGTTTTGTCCTCATAGTCCAAGTGAGGACACTAATCTTTTTCTTCGTATCCGGACATTATGGTCGTGTCCTATGGACTTTCTCAATAGATGTTTCTTCTAGCTCCTTGTTGCTTGGTCCAGGCCGTGACCCTTTGCTCACTTATCCCTACGATGCTCGTTGGCTCTTTTAAGAAAGTCAAAACGTGACGGCTCTTGAATAGTTTTTGTCAATTTGAATTTTTCGGGCAAGGTTCCACATTCTTCCGCAAACTATCAACCTTCTTCCGTTGTGTTTATTTAAACCATGTCCGGACAACCGTATTATAATCCACTTTATCGAGAAATTCGTTTCCTTATGACAAACTCCTCTATTTAGCAATCGAATTATCAATCAACATCTCCTTTCTATGATAATGCAATGCAATGTAATGCAACCATAAACAACACAAAACACGTTAGCACAAGAAAAATAAACAACCAAAATAAATTACCTAAATAGGTGACCACTAGGGTTTGACACGGCTCTACCTAGGGTTAGCTCTTAGGATCCGCTATATGTGGTTTGGTTCTAACGAGAGGGTACCCGAACCAGCAGATTCCTCAATCCTCACCCGTTATAGGCTCATACGGATCGAGTTCAGTTCAGGGGAACACATTTCCCTATGGCCATGCGGAGGTGAAAACCTCACGAAGCACATAGGTACAGATGTGTCCCGGAAGCAGTCCACTAGCCCATGCGGAGGTGAAAACCTCACGAAGGCATAGTTTCTCACTCCCACTTACAGGTGTGACCACAATGGTCATGCAATGCAATGCCATAGTATTTCATGAGACTTGACATTATAGCACAAACAAATGCATCAAAGGAAAAATGATTTTTCAAAACAATTTTCCAAATTTTCAAACAAAAGGACAAAAATTAATCAATTTATGGCCTGACTCTCAACCAGTCCCCAGTGGAGTCGCCAAGCTGTCGAAACCATTTTTATTGAGTTTTGAAAAACAGGAATCGACTTTAAAAAATAAGGAGTCGCCACCAATCCTTTTTGCTTAGGTGTGATCGGGTCACCTATAAAATAAATTTTGGTCTACGAATTTCCAGAAGAAAATGGGTTCGGGAGTCGGTTACGTGCAAGGAAGGGTTAGCACCCTCGCAACGCCCAAAATTGGTACCAAATTGATTAATTGATGTCCTAATATTGAAAAATTTGAAATGATTTTGAAACTCCGTCCTTTTTTCTATAATTTTAAATAACTTGATTGAATATTGAGATTCTCTTGTTCCGAAGGAATAGAGTATCACATCCAGCACGATTGGATACGGCAATCTAAGTCCTCGAATTCAAGATCATCCCCAAAATTCTCCAAGCACATGTGTTGAAATTTTGAAAGGGTATTTGGTTATTTGGACAAACAAAAAACCACACCCAGCACGATTGGGCACGATTTCTTCGAATTTCCAAACGCACAAATATTACCTTATTTTGAAAATATGGACAAAATTTGAAAGGATATTCGTTTATTTGGTCAAACAAAAGACCACACCCAAAGACGATTGGGCACGATTTCTTCAATTTCCAAACATCGAATATTACCTTGTTAAAAAAACTTTTAAATAAATGATTTTAAAATCGATTTAAAATGTTTTTATTGAATTACTAGGTAATGAGAAACAAAAATATAATATCGACTATGGAATAATAACATGTGAATACAACCTTTGTACAAATGGATGTCAAGAATAATGATATGAACATACAATTCAACATATACAAAATCAATAATCTCACAACTCTTATTTTGAAAATACCAACATTATTAATCAAGAAACAACGAAAACTAAAAAAATATAGCTAATTCATAAATTAAAATAAAATATAGTAAATTTTAAAGTAAATGAACAAATGATATACGTAAAATAATGTGTCAATTTAAATAATCTGCATGTAATAAAAATAACTTAATATAAAATAGTGTATATATATAAATAATAATGATATTTAAAAGTGTTTGGAAATAAATAAATATAGAATAGGGTCTTTTAAAGAGACAAAGTATATACATAATAATATAAAATCAATAGTACATACGTAAAAATAATTTAATATAGATTATTGAAAGTAATAGTAAATTACTAAATGGATAATATACTATATATGATAGTTTGAATAAAATAATAATAATAATGATGATGATAAAAATAAGAATTTATTAAGATAATAATAACAATAAATTAATAATAGTAATATTAACATTAATTAGAAGTAATAATAATAATATTAAAAATAATGTTCATAATAATATTCAAAAATAACAACAATAATAATAGCAATATTAAATTAATGATAAATAAAACAATAAAAAGGGACTAAATTAAAAAGCATTCAAATAATCAGGGGCCGAAACAGCAATATTTCCCAAATCTCAAAACGCAGCATTTAAACAAGGGCCAAAATGAAAACGGAATACAAATTAAGGGGGAATTAAGAATGAAATATAACTTAATTGAAAGAAAATTAAAATGTGGAAGGACTGAAGAGTTAAATAACCCATTAGAACCAGGACACGCGGATCTTGGCCGCAATCGGGTCGGGTCGATGGGTATAGGCCAATACGGCACCGTTTTATACATTTCAATAAAACTAAAATTAAAACCTGATTCCAGGTTATTCAGCCACCTAAAACAAAAAGGAAAAAAAAACCTAATCTCCCTAATCGGCCGCCACCAAAACCAGACGCCGACGATCCAGATTCCCCTCCCTACTTCGATTTCAGCGAAGCGAAGAGGAAGTCAACAATGGCGATAAACATAGGTAAACGCCCCTTTTCTTTTGGTTTACGTATACAATAGACTAGAAAAGGAAAATAAAAGAAAACGAATGCTAGTTGAATCGGAAAACTGAAAAAAAAATGAAATAAAAAAAGAACACCTTTTTTATTTCTGATTTCTGTATTTTTTTTTTGTATTATGTATTCTCTATACGAAAATCGTGAAGAGACCTTACAATGGTTTGTTTCAGGCTTTTTAAAGCCGAAATCGGAAAAATAAAAATGAAAAATACAACTGTTCTTTTTGTTTTTCTCTATTGTTATTTGCTGTTGTCGTCCTTTGTTCTCTTGTGCAGGTACAGAGGTAGGCCGACGTGGTGTGCGTGGCTGTACGAAGGCCGTACGCGGAGAGGCGTGGCGCGCATGTGTGGGGCTGCTGAAGCTGTTGCGGCGCTGGAAAGATCCTAGGGTTTCTGCTTGCTGAAACCATTTGGGCCATTCGGGCCAGTTTCGAGATTGGGCCAATTTGGGTTATTTTAACTGGGTTTGTGTCTGTGTATGTCGTTTGGGCTAGTAGGGGTAGTGTTTTAGGCATTAGCTTGGTGATTTGGGTCGATTGGGGTATTGGTTTAGTGCAAGTGGGTAGGTTGATTTTGGCTAGGATAAGTGGGCCCTATTTTTTGTGATCTGGACTTTTAATTATTGGACTTTTATAATAATATTTTTGGTTTATTTTGTGTTTCGTTTTTGGTTATAAAGGGCCCGGGCGAAAATGGGCTCCTACAAATTCTATAGATGCAGGGTTGAAGATCAAGATTCCTATCTGTGTTATATTTAACAATAGTTTTCTGTACACCAATTGCAGCTTTGCATCATATTTCCTCCACCCATATGCAGCAGCGAGTTGGGTTGAAGGTTTGTTTCCTCGACAGTGTCATTACACACTTGTTTCTACATAGCCTGGTCTGAAGATGTTGGTCTTTTTCTAGGTTTCAATAATTTAGCATTTGGTAGTTGGCCTACGTGCTTTACAAGTGAATTGCCTTCTTATGCAGGAAAGCATCAAAGGATTTCCCTTAGAGAACTCGTACTTGCATGTCAAATAGAGAAGATGTCAAGGAAGGACTCCCAGGTAATTAAAAATTTAACGACTTGGCTGTCTTACAAGTCATTGGATAAATGACAGTTGCACTATACTTTTGAAGTGTTACAGAATGATAATTCTATGGAATCCATTCCAAGAAATGAGCTCAATTCAATGTACTCGCTACTTTTTTAACAATTTTCTTTGTATAAAGCGTTCTTTTGTTTAGTTAAGGAGATGTTACAATAGAATAAAACGAGATGTGGTGATAGAGAGGAAAATTAGAGTAGATTTTGGAAAATAAGTGTTGTGTCATGTAGTGGTGATGGAGGGGCTAAAAAACACGAGAGTTGCATGGTTATTTTGATTGTAAAAAGAAAGTTGCAAGAAAGTTTTAGCATATTCAGTTTGCCCAAAAAATCAGAAAAAGTCTCTGAAGTGGAACTTTGGATCTTCTATTTATAATCTTTGCAAATTAATTATCTCAAAGAATGGTCCAATTATATATGTTTATTGGGCTTTTGATCTAGAATTTTATAATTTAATTTCCTTATTCAACGAATTCGTAATGATTAATTAATTTAATTTCATATTCAAACTTCAGTTATTTAATTATAATTAATTAAATAATAACTCAAAAACCTTAAATTAATTCTCAAGTCATTTCTATACTTAGTGAGAAAACATGTTTGTGAATGCGATTTATTTCTCTAACTTCATTATTTTCATTCATTTTTATCATTTGGTTCTACATGCAATTCTGTAACACCCCCTAACCCCGAACTGTCATTTTAACAGGTTACGAGGCATTACCGGACATATCGCATAACTTACTTAATAATTCACAAATAAAATAACATTTATAGTATAATTTAATAATTAAGTCCCTATAATGAACTCTCGAAGCCTAAAGCATGTATTAAAAGTGAAACGGGACTCGCTTAAGTATTCCGAATTTTTTTATATAAATTTCACATGAAAGATTTCGCTTATTTTCACATAAAAACCCCTGCAATTAAAACCGTATTCATTTCAAACATAACCAATTCAACCAATTCATTTTCTATTCTAAATAACTTCTAATCAAACTCAATCAATATATTATCAATTTAAATTTATCAATGTACTAATTAAATTGAAATGGATAAACTTCTTTCATTATAACTCTTAGACTTGTAATACTAACATTTTTAACTATTTATATTCAAAACATAATAACCTTTATACACATCCTATGTACATGCCACATTACCAAAAGAAAATATACATCACCAAAAGTTTACTGAAGTCGGGTTTGGCTTTGGATGCTGGTTCAGTATTTGACTTCTACAACCTGCGCACGGAAACAACCGTACGCTGAGTATGCATATACTCAGTGGTATCACTATAATTCAATTTATAATTAAATACATTAAATCACACGTATACTTTTACATTATAATTATCATCACTTAATGAACAATTCAATCTTTTTATGTTATCATTTAATTATATATACATACCATTCTTATTTCTTTATTTCAATTTTCACCTTTCGCATATGCTATGTCATTCAAATTTAGTTTTATCAGTAAATTTATTTCATTTGTCCCTATTAACTTAACTCGGACTTGGACGGATACACGGATTCCAACCAACACACCAGTACGGCACATTGTGCCTTAACGGTACACAGTACCTAAACAATAATCGATGAACGATAGCAAGAATTGATGAATAAAGAAAAGATTCAACACACAAAGTGTCAATCAGAATAAAGAATCTGATAACGATGATTCGACACACAAAGTATCAAATCGGTAATATAATAGCGATATGATTCAACACACAAAGTCTTCAATCAGTAATAATAATGGTAACGATTCGACACACAAAGTATCGAATCGGTATGCAGAATAAGAATAAGAATGCAGAGATGGTCGGCACATAAGTGCACGATCGCAAGACGGCAAAAACCCGTACTCTTCTATATCCTATAGCATGCCAGCTATATCCGACTAGCCCGACTAGTTAATAGGGTATTTAATTCACTTTTCAGTACAATTTCCATCTTAGTTCAGTATCAATTATAATTTCCTTATTTCAATCAGGCCATAGTATTGCAGTAATTCATTACTTCAAATAATTTCACACCAATGCAAGACATAACAATATTCAGTAACTTCAAAATTCAATTCAGTACTCAAAACAATATTCAGTATTCCACAATTCAGTTCAGTATCAGTATCAATCTCAATTTCAATACCCAATCATAAATTTATCATTTTACTAAACGCTTACCTTAAAATACTTACCACATATAATTAGTAAATTAAACACATAATAATGATAAAATTTGAATTATAGTGATACAAACCAGAGTTCTCTTCGGATTTAATCCTCGACGATCTTTTCTTTTTCCTTTTTGGGCCGATGCTTCAGGCTCGATATTAGCTTTTAAAGCTTTAAACCTTAAATCTTTAGTTTTTCTTTTTTCCTTCTTTTTCTTCTTTCTTTCCTGCTTGTTTCGAAATGCTTCTCTGTTCTTTCTCTGTTTCTTTTTCTTTTGTTTCTTTTGTTTCTTTTATTATTTCCTTTGTTTTATTTATTTTATTAACTTAATATATTATATAATATTATAAAAAATATCTATTTAATAAACAATATATGTATTACAAATGTGCATTATCATCACCCTACACTTGTCTTAATTTAATTTAATTTATTTATTTTATATAATTTAATATTTTAATATAATAAAAATCTATTTACTTAAATAAAAAGTAATTAAATAAATTTATTACAAATGTATAAATATATGCATTACACTTGTATAATTTAATCACCATACATTTGTCTTTATTTTGATTTATTTCATAACATAATATCAATTTAATAATAATAATAATAACAATAATAATAATTTAATATATTACTTATGGATTTTTATGCATTTGCCGCCTTATTCTTTGTTAATGGCTTAATTGTCATTTTAGTCTCTTTTATTTTCTTTCAATCTTTAATTAGACTTTTACCTTTTTTTCACTTTAGTCCTTTTTGCTAATTACTCTTAATTAAGCTAAATTCACTTAATAAAAACCTAATTAGACATACTATTAGACTCATAATTACTCCTAATAATTATTTACTAACTCGATTTACTAAGACGGAGGCCCGATAACACACTTTTTCGGTGCCCACGGATTTTGGGTCATTACAAATTCATTTTTGGATTCAACGAGCTAGCGAAGGGACCAATTGGACATATATAATTAGGGCTCAAATAATTCATAATTAAGTTTCAGCCTTTTGCCTATTAATTATGAACTTATTTAGTCATGAAGTCATTCTACTATAGTATCATGATTGAGCTCTCTATAATTACATACCATTACAAAAACTACTTAATATGTGTCCGTCTAATGACACTGTCATAAGTGTTTTACCCTCATAGGATATTCTTAATCTCTTTGGGATAACTTCGTTCTCCCAATATGATCCTATTTTATCTCATGGTAACCATTATATTTTCCTTCATAAGACAAACGACTCATGGTTGCGTTTACTTTTCATCTATCATGTAATGCCGATAAGATGATGTCATTTACCCATTAGTTAGGTTATGAATTTCACTATTGTAAATGATTCTACATACTGCAGAAGTCATATACCCAATGCATCAATTTTCGGTTTCTTATCTATTTAAACTCGGGCTTTTACTTACATCAAAGTATATGAGTCACACATGCATAGTCTATCATCCACTTAAGATTAATGTATGTCACACTATGAACGTCATAAGTGAATAAATCCATAAACAGATCTAGGATCTATTCTACTTGGGTCCTGTATGATGTACTATCAGTCTAATCAATCACATCTATATTCTTACTTTCTGGGAGTCATTCGCTTCAATGCTCAAGACAAAGCATCTCCCAAATTGAACTTGATAGACGACATATTAGTCTTTCAATCAGTTTGCTCATTTTCGATTAGGCTAAGGACATGTTTAGGTTTTTCTACTATAAAAGCTATCTTTCCGTATTATGATCTGACCACGTAATATCGCTTAGTATGAGTTAAGCATTAGATAATCAATGAGCCAATACGTGCAAAAACATTAAGGAAAATATGCAAAGACTATTAATGTAATCAATGGATATTTTATTAAATCAAATTGTTCAAAAAAATATAAGTATACAAAATGAATATACTACACTTAAGGCACTAGATCCAATAATCGCTCCTCCGCAGTGGAATTACCAATATGTAAAAGGTTCTTTTGGTAAGATGAGGATACATTACAATTTAAGAAAATGAGATGTCGTGGAAAGATGGTGGAGAGGAAGATTAGAGCAGACTTTAGAAAACAAGTGTTGTGGTAAGTGGTGGTGATGGATGCAATAAGGTTGTGGTAAGTGGTGGTGATGGATGCAATAAGGGGCTGAAAAAGATGAGAGCTATAGTGTTTGTTGTGATTGTAAAAATAAAGTTGCAGATAGAAGTTTGCCCAAAAGATTAAAAAAAAAGTCCCTAAATGGAACTTTGGATATTCTATTTATAGCCTTTCCAAAGTAGTTATCCCAAAGAACAGATATGAAACAAAGTGACATATTTTATAGAACGTGGGAGAGATATGGGTTAACTCACAAGAACATGTTATGAATTATTGGGTAATGAGAGTGAACGAAATCGCATTTATGTTACTTGTAGTGAGTAATGAGAGAGAAGTTATGAAAATAATGGATATAATGGTAATTTAGTGGAAGTTACTCTCATATATCTCATTTTAGCAAGGAGAGTGCTACTTGCAAACTTAATTGTGAGTGCACGGATTGATCAACGAAGAGAGAGAGAGACAAAGACACTTATATTTCAGAGAAATGTTAAGAAGCAGAATTCTTAACAATACCCGTATCTAAACCTTCAAACTGTGCTCTCCAATACATTCCAGCAGTAGAGGAAATCTAAGAATCTTGCCAACAGCTTAACTCTATAACATTTTTCACAAGTAATTATGCAACTACTTTGATTGAAGAATTAGTAACCAAAAACAAATAATTATATTTTTGAAAGTCAAATTTGGTGGAGAGATTGTAATCTCATGAGTTTTGAAATGCAAATCAAATGGGTGATATGGAAAATCTGATCATATCTTAACCCAATACTTGTTTGAAACCATGATTAATGTAAAAAGACAATCAAGTTGGTTGCGAGAATAATGGATAATCTACCACCACACTTCATTCTGCTTCAATTGCTGGAGATTATAAGTCATGGCATCCAGATTTGTAAAATATTAGGTTTTAGAAGATGATGGTACAAGGAATCTATTTTGACATTATAAGCTGTATTTGTGTTATCATAAATTTATACGCAACTCATTTCATTGGTGCGCATACAGCTTCAATATTGTAGATATTTGTTTATTGTGACAAGTTGTGGTTTGATTAATTCTAAGTTATTATCTTAATCTCGACTTGCGATGATCATTAAAGGCCACAAATTATTTATAGAATGACATTTTCAGATGATTCATGTCACTACTTTCTTAAATTAACTATCAGTTAATCTTCACATTTAGACTAACAACCCAATCCGTTGACATATGAACTAGTTTACAACAATAACCAATAATTTCATTCTCATTTTATTCAAAACTTTCATAATTTATTCTTTTAAGAATTCTATTTATTTCTAATGTGGCTAACAAAGCAAATAGGCATCAACATGTGGCATGTCACATGTATCTCATGCTAACTCGATATTTTAACACACCAGCAAATATTTAAGAAAAATAATAACATCCTAAAATTTTAAAATAATTATTTCAAAAACCACATCCGAGATATTCTGGACAAACAATTATTTAGGATGTGGTTTTCAAATAATTATAAAAAATATATTAAAATTAATAAAAATTATTCGAATTGAAAATTAATTATCATCATCGAGTTATAATTTATTTAAATATTTAATAATTATTATGATGAATTACTATAAATATAAACAAAATTGAAATCACTTTAAAAAAATTGAAATGACGAATAAAAAGAAAAATAATGTAAAATTTAATGTAAGTAAAAGCCTTTGTTTTAAGTAGTTGTTTGCTCTGCATTTTGTCTACTACTAAGTGGATCAATATGAGAAAATATGTTACAAATTTGGGGAAAAAACATTTAAGGAAGTATGATCAAAGTAAATAGCATGATATATAAATATTGCTAATCGAAAAATAAAAAGTTACGGATTCTATTATTTTGGATTTGTTGTTTGGTGAGAGTTATTTTAATTAGGATTATTTAATTTAAATTAAGATTAATTTTAAATATTTTTTTTATTTTTATATTTTCTTATAATTCTTGAATAAATTTTTATTTTTTTTAATAATTATTTGAAAAACCAACCAAAATGAACATGGATAAATGGTTCATCATATTCAAATCTTTTCCAATGTGGATGTGATTTTTCAAATAATTATTAAAAATTTATTTATTTTTAGGATATTTTTAATTTTTTTAATATTTGCTCACTTGGCATTTTGCCATGTTCGCATAATGTACATGTACTAATTTACTTTTTTTTTAAATAACAACTGGGAATATAATATTATTGAAAAATAGAAAAAACCAACTGTTACAAAAAACCCCTAAAAATCGAGGGATACCAAAAATATCTCGACCTTGAAATCACCACCCATTATTACTAAAACCTCATTTCGCCAGCAAATTAACAGACCCTTGGCTTCATTTATGGCCACAACCATTCACAAGAGTTTTTTTTTTAAGTCCTAAATCTTCTTCACCATGAGAAACCCCCTCCTTTGAATCCTTGTCAATTCGAGTAGTTTAGGTGGAACCATCTCCCTCGTCATATCTCATCTCCCGTCTCAAACTGGTTCGCAGCACTTGGACCTCCCCATTCATGCCATCAAAGCTCGCTCTGTATGCATAATAATCTGATACGTCGCTCCTTGGGCGTAGCCTTGGCATCGTTTCCCCTAGGCCAGCCTCACATTCAACCTGAAATAGAAAACACAATCCATGTAAGTTCATGAGAACTTAGTGAGATAAACACCCATTTATCTGAATCATTTTTGTATTCTGCATCTATTAATTCAATTCACCATCTCATTGTTCTTTGTTCTTCAACTTGTCTCTAGCGAATACCTTCCCAGAATGCCATTCTTCGTATCATAGATGTCACCCCTGACTCTGAAGTCATGCCTTACTTTCTGCATACTTGATACACTACTCACGTTATTCACTTTGCACCTTTGTGATTCCTTAATTGTACCCATTCCAGAGGCCCATACAGACAAAATATTATTTTTCTTACATACATACTCTAAGTCATTGTTTCTTCGAAATCTATGAATAATTTCATACTTAGATAGAAGATACATTCTTTAATTATATGACTTGATCCTTTCTAGAGAATACCAACTTTCTTCTAATACTTACAAACATGTAACCTTTTCAATTTACCAGACATAACCCTTACTTAGATTTTATCTTCAAGTCTAATTAATCCATACTTTGAATTCATCACACGCTCTGGAACATTCTAATTCTCTGTTCTTGTCTTAAGACCATGCAGATACGCCATAACATTTCATACGAAGCTCGTCATAAAAGAAGTTCATTAGAATATCTCATTGAATATGTAACATGATAAACCACAAGGGATTTTCCTTCTGAGTTCATTACAACTATCGTTCTTTCAGAGTTTGCCGTGAATGTCATTTCTTTCCCTCAAGGTTCGCCACAGAGGCATTTCCTTCGAACGGTTGCCACAAAGGTCATTCTTTAGAGTGCGCCACAAAGGCTTTCCCTTCTTAGATCGCTACAAAGGCTTCCTTTATCATAAATCGCCACAAAGGCTTCTTTTTTCATAGATCACCACAAAGGCTTCCTTTTTCATAGATTGCCACAAAGACTTCCTTTTTCATAGATTGCCATAAAGACTTCCTTTTTTTCATACATCGCCACAAAGATTTCTTTTTTTCTGGCATGTTTACGATAGAGATCCACCTAGACTTACATTTTGTGAGGTTTTCCCTCATCGTCCTAGGTCATATAGAGAACCCCCTTTGAGTAATCACCTTCCTTTAGTTCTTTTCCATATGATGTCATAGCCCAACTATGGTCTTACACAATATGGTGTCATGGCTATAGACTTTTCCTTTTAGAGATTCACATCAAAGATCGTGTTTTTAGTCTCGATGGACCCCTTTAGACTCTACCGCAATGAACAGATACAGACTCTTCATACACTTACATCATTCAAGACTCAATGCTTGATTCATATAGACACCCAAGGTATTTCTAAACATGCCTATACAACCATACTTTAACCTTAGGATTCCTATCACTTACTTAAACTTGTCAGGTTTCATACAAACTACACATGCAAAGTCCATCAAACATTTATGCAATAGTATAAGCATCATGCCATACTTTTCTAGATTTGTTTTCATAGATAAATCAACTTTCACAGAAGCTCTCACATGAACAATATGCAAACAAGAGTTAGCTTAGAGACTCACCTGACAACCACGGATAGCAGCTTGAACCTTAGATCTAGCATCTAATCAAGGATTGCAACAACCTTTGCCTTATAAAATAGAAAATCACCATTAGACTCATTTCAAATAACTTGGTTATCATCTCAAACCCAAATAACCCACATAAAAAGCCTTACTTTTTCATCTTACGGTTCATACATTTTTTAAAGCCTAATCTTTCATAACATACGAAGCCATAAAACTTACTTTGACATGGAGAATCATCCATATAATTCAGGATTTCATCTTCAACTCAAACAAATACTTTTTTGCTTCTTAAGCCCTAGATAACAATATTCTAGAAGAAGGAAGAAGAGAACTCATTTATCCCAAATCCTGAATATCTATTAATATAATCTAAGTCCCTATTGGAACTTGACATGTTTCACATTTTACTGTATTGCTTTATCCAAAAGTCCACAACTTCTAAGAAACCTACTTGAGTACCCATTTATCTTTTAACTATTCTGATTCACATTCAGTTGGTTCCTAACCGGCTTACCTTGCAACATAACTTGCACAATACCACGATTAAAGCACACTATTCTTCTGACGTGTACTCACACTCTCAATACCCTTCCACTTGGTCACTACCTTATTCCAATTGACATAGCCATCTAACATAACATTTTCATTAACTAAAACACATAACTGTATCCGTTCACTCTATACGCCCAAAATGTACCTGGATGAGTACCACTCTGCTAGTCATAATACCTTAGGACTATTCACCAAACCTTATACCTGCAAAAACTTGGAGCATTACACGGTAAGTGTATCACACTCATCGTAAGAAAACAACCCACTAAATAGAGATTAAACATTTGCTTTTGTTCCCCAGCAACATCTTGAAATTCCCACGCTTCATCTTTACCCTCCGTTATGCGTAGCCCCGCCATCTCCCTTTCCATTGTAAACCCCCCAGAAGGAAAAACTAAAGAGACTTGGGAAAAACCCTAAAACGAGAAAAAACACAAAAAAACTTGGAAAAACCCTAAACAAAATAAAGTGATGTGCTAGCTAGAGCAGATAGAAACATGCCATTTTGGTAGACACTATCATTCTTCTCAAATTCAATTCGACTGGAAATATTAATTTGCTTATTTTTTAAGTAAATGGATAAAATGCAATCCAACTCCTAATTAGAGGTGTTCATGGGTTGAATTAGGCCGAGTTCGGGTTGGGCCTATACATGATATTAACACACTTTATACTTGCTCAAGCCTGGCTTGGCCCAAAATATAGGCCTAAAATTTTGCACAAAATATAAATGGCTAATCCAAGTTTGTTTTAGGCCCATCCATATTATTTATTTTTAAAATTTTTAAAAAATATATTTATATTATTTTTAATTTAATATTTAATATTTATTAAATTTATATATATAGTGATCTTAACATTTTTTAATGTTTACATTATAGTAGTATTATATATTACTATAGATTTAATTTTTTATATGTTATAAATTACATAATATATAAAAATAAAATAAAACATTACTAACTTAAAAACGAGTCGGATTGATTAATGAGTTTTAATTCATTTTTTGTGTAAATTTATTTTTTAAATATAATAATTTTAATCAAACCTTCTTAAACCATTAAAAGTGTACTCCTAATACAATTACTTCTACTATACTGTATGATAAAATAAAAAATGCATGGTCAACTTGGTTTGGTTATTTGTTAATTAACCTTTCTTTTTCATTACTCATTCTAATTTGCGGTCATTGTACGGTTCAACCGTCAAATTTGAATGATAGAATCACACATTAAATATCAATTAACATTATCAGGAATAAATTATTACATTTATTGAATATTTCTTTTAAATGTTATGCTTTTTAAGCCATCATCATATCATTTGCTTGTGCTTAACATTTTCTGGGACAGTTTTGATAAGGGTTAGTTTAGGATTATTTTTGAAAAACGTGTTGTGAAATTATGTTTTTTAAAAATTTTTAAGTACGACACTTTTTAACCAGTAAAATATTTATTTTAAATATGATATAACAAAGTAAATAATAAGTATTTAAATAATATTTAAATTTGTTAATATTATTATCTTTAAAAATATTGTTAATATTATTATATTTCAATTAGAATATAAAAATAATTTATTGTAACTCATTATTAATATTTTGATATATAAATTTTAAATTTTAAATATTTTTAAACAAATAATATTAATTATTTGTAAAATTTAACTTAAATATATAATGTTATAGACTTTAAATAAATTTCAATAAGAAAATAATTGTAAGTATAATTTAAGTATTACATAAAATACATTAAATTATAAATGAAGGCTAAAAAAATGATTTGACTGCTTTTCTCTAACGCAAAAGCTAAAAAAACTTGTTTTTGTATTTGAAATCAAAAGTACTTTTAACAGTAAAATATATTTTTAGCATTGTTTATGGGATAAATGATCAGAATATACCAAATTTTAAAAAAAATTATAGAAAAGGGCCGAAAAAATAATTATTTATCGGAAAGGGCCATTTCCCCTGAAAACGCGTCCACGCCAAATAGCGTTTTGGGGATGAATCAGAAAAAGCGCATCCACGAGAGCGCTTTGTGCCACATCAAAAAAAACGCGTCCTTGAGGGCGCTTTTGCTGATGTGGCAAAAGCGCTCCCTCGTGGACGCGCTTTGCCCCTGCAACGGTCAAATTTTTTTTTACCGTTGGGCCTCTAACGGTAAAAAAAAACCTATAAAAACCCCAACTCTTTTATTTTTTTCACACATTAGTCCTTACTCATTTTTCTCTCAACTTTCTCTCAAATTCCTCTCAAATTTCTCTCAAATTCCTTTAAACTTCCTCTCAAATTTCACAATAGTCCTTTAATATTTACAAAAAAGCCCTTTTTTAAATTTTTTGAAATATTTTTTTTTGATAAATTTAAAAATATTCGATCGTATTAGCAATGGTCGGAGAATTAATTCGTCTCAACGATAAACACATCTCCGTCAATCAAATGCAAATGGTAAGTTTTAATTTTAATTTTTCAATACTATTTAAAATTTTTAAGGTTTATGCAATTTTAATTAAATTTTATTTTATAATTTTTTAAACAGTCTGTAGATCGGGTGTTGCAATGCTATATTCGCAATATGTCTGGTTCGCCATCGCCGTTTATCGAGAATTACCTGCGGGAAGTGGATTTTTGGCACGTGGCCATGATAGGCCGGGGGTGCAAGTTGGACCCGAAGCTAATCAGTGCGTTGATAGAGAGGTGGAGACCCGAGACGCACACTTTCCATCTTCCATGCGGAGAGTGTGCTATCACTCTAGAAGACGTGCATTTGCAATTAGGATTGTCGGTGGATGGGTACGTAGTCATCGGGTCCGCAACTTCTGGCGATTGGGCCGCTGTATGCTACGAGCTTTTGGGTGCTATTCCGGATAACATTTACGGAGGTCGGATCGAGATGGGCTGGTTACGAGACACATTCTCGGAGCCGAATAATGATTCGACCGAAATAGAAAGAATACGGTATGCTCGGGCATACATTCTTGAGATGATTGGAGGCTATCTGATGCCGGACCTGTCACGAAACCTCAGACACACGAGATGGCTAACAAAACTCGTTGATTTTAGAGCAGCCGGTGAATTGAGTTGGGGGTCTGCCGTGCTAGCAAAATTGTATCGGGAGATGTGCGGGGCGACGCGGTCGAATAAAGTGAAAATCGGAGGTTGCCTATCACTACTGCAATCATGGGCACGGTTTTGATTTCTATTTTTACGTCCTCGAGTCGACCACCCATATACATTCCCACTCATAACGAGGTAAATTTAATATTAGATTTTACAATTATTATGTAGATTTAAAATATAATTGTATGCTAAAAATTTATGTAATTAGGTGGAACCATTCGACGAGTTATGTTGGAATACCTACATTGCTTGAAGATATACGGCTTCTACTAGAGCAACGGTCGGAAGCACAAGTAAGTATTAAATTTTAATTAAATTTCGTAATAAAATAGTCGTTTCATATTTCGTATTTAGTATTTAGTATTTCATATTTAGTATTTAGTATATAACTAATATTTTTATCATGTTAATATAGTTTGAATGGACACTATACGAGGATCCGTCAATTCGGGCAGTAATTCCGGATGAGTTCTTGATAAATCGGAACATTTGGCATGTGAAGGTCCCATTGATCAACTATGCCACCGTGGAAATGCACCAATCAGATCGGGTTCTGCGTCAATTTGGATTCCGACAACCGATTCCCGTGGCACCTGAGGTGCTCGATGATGAGCACAAAGTCAACTTACGGCAGTTCTATACGGATTGGCCAAGATATTGGTCAGCGTATATCGAATTGTGGGAGAACCGGTATGATTATATACCTACTCGGGAATCGATCATCGTTCCTGAGTTAGCGTGCGTGCCAGAATACATGCCATGGTTTCGGATCCATGGCAAGCCGTATTTATTGTCGAAAGAGGAGAGGCGACGGCAACTTCGTGAACAAAGAGAACGACGGGGCCCTTTAAATCCAAGGAGAATGGGTGATGAGACGGGACCATCAACAGTGCCGACACAGTCATCGAGCCCATCAACAAATACCACACAACATCGGGCCCAACACTTCAGCCGACGACACCGACATCACAGCCTTTTCAGATATGCCAAAAGTGCGTACCTAGCCCTTATATGTATCATAACCCTTATATGTTTCCTTTTCCCAGTCCCACGGCAGTTGGAATGCATGGTCCAGCTCGAAGTCCGTTCGACTACTCGACCGCCACCGATCTTGAGGCCGCAGCGCCGCCGGGAGCTCTTCTTTTACCGGTCCTCCTTCGCCTCATGGGATTCGCACACCTCCGCCATGATTTATGCAAACACCTCCCGGTCCATTATTTTATCAAGGTGGGTCATCCTCCCAACACCCACAACCGCACTTCACGCCGGAAATCTGGAATCCCGCCGAGGTTCCACAACCCCACGGAAGCTAGAAGAAGGAGGAATCCAAATACAGAATCAATCGACCACCCCCATGTGGCACTGATTCCGACCGGCACCAACATTGATTCCGACCGCCATTTTTTTAATTTTTTTGTAATTTAATTTTTATATCTTTAATAAAATAAAAGTTGTTTTTAATTTTTTTATTGTAATTTAATTTTTATATCTTTAATAAAATAAAAGTTATTTTTTTTGTAATTTAATTTTTATATCTTTAATGAAATAAAAGTTGTTTATTTTTTTATTGTAATTTAATTTTTATATCTTTAATAAAATAAAAGTTGTTTTTTATTTTTTTTTGTAATTTAATTTTTATATCTTTAATGAAATAAAAGTTGTTTATTTTTTTTATTGTAATTTAATTTTTATATCTTTGCTAAAATAAAAGTTGTTTATTTTTTTTTGTAATTTAATTTTTATATCTTTGCTAAAATAAAAGTTGTTTATTTTTTTATTATAATTTATTTTTTATATCTTTAATAAAATAAAAGTTGTTTTTTTTGTAATTGATTTTTTTATCTTTAATAAAATAAAAGTTGTTTTTTTTTGTAATTTTTTTTTATTTTTAATAAAATGAAAGTTGTTTTTGAATATCCTAATTGTAATTTAATTTTTATATATTTAATGAAATAAAAACACATACTTTACTTCTATCATGTCTTTAAATACATCTAAACAAAAATGATACTGATTTAAAATGAGACATAACTTTTCATTCTTCCAAGAGACAAAAATGATAAGGAGACTATCAACTATTCCGATTTGGACACAGCGCGAGATGTATGGCCCGGGTTCCTACACCATCCACATAACTTCGTTGGTTGGTCGTTTCTGGATATCCATATTGTTGCGTATTCTAGTCGAGCAAGGTCGACCTTTGGTTTGCGCCACGCTTCTCTATCCGGTAATGTTTTATACGGAGCAAGCGATACAGACGGCCACTTACGTTCATCTGGGACTGGTGGGAATACGTGTCTCCACACGTTGTACATGTTTTCTATTTTATACACTTCGTCGACATAGCTCATGGAATCTAGACGGAGATTCTGACAAGCCGCAAGTACATGAGCGCATGGGTAACGAAGTGCATCAAATATCCCACAGTCGCAGGTCCTATTTCTCAAGTATACACGATATTGCCCGCCAACAATACCTTGGTTTGGTCTGTCAAACTCTGTCACACGAAACCATAGGTTGTCGCGATCGTGACACACTATGTGCATGGTGTTGGCCCGTGCCCTCCCATTGTTAATTTCTCGCAATACCTTCGCGCACCATACACGGCCTCCTTGCATTTGGCCTTTATAACTCACTGCTCACTTCGAAAATAGTGCCGCTAAACGAAAATATGTCTCTCGCACAACCGATGTTATCAGCAAATGACGCGTTCCTTTTAGAATAGAATTTATGCATTCGGCCAAGTTTGAGGTCATATGACCATATCGTAGGCCGTCGTCATATGCTTGTGTCCACTGTTTGAAAGGAATATTGCGTAGGTAGTTTGCGTCTTCTTCGTTAACTGAGCGCAAACTCGCCAACATCTCGTGAAAACGGTCCTTATTGATCTCGTACCCTGCCAATATAAGTTGATAGCGAATATTACATACCACTCTTCAATTAAGAATAAATTGAATATTACAAACGAAATTATATTAATAGATATTAGATACCCATATTGGTCATTTGCCGTCGTTGACTTGTAGATCGATGTTGTCCGTGGTAGTTGGACGCAACATGCCTTAGGCAATATCGATGGTGTGTGCGATGCCATAGGCTTCCCTGTCGCTCTATTGCGGCTAGTATTCCAGGGCCCCGATCCGATATAACGCATATTCAGGTTGGAGGCAGACATGCCTCCTTAACCTAGATAGAAAGAAATCCCAGTCATCAGCTGACTCTCCCGGTGTTATTGCAAACGCAATTAGAAGGATTCTCCCACTGCCGTCCTGTGCCACAGCTAGCAATAGCCGATGCGTATATCTACCATAGATAAAGGTACTGTCAATTTGTACCAATGGCTTGCAGTATAGAAATGCGTCTCGACATTGCTTAAATGTCCAGAAAAGACACTTGAACACTTGGCATCCACGGAGTAATCGATCGTTGTAGTACGCCGGTTCCGTTTCAAGGTCTGTTATGCTGCCTGGGACATATCTCTCCAGCACCTGACACCACTACCACACTTCATTATATGAAGCGTCCCACCGACCAAGCAACTTTTCAAACGCCTTTTGCTTGGCTATCCAAGTCTTCCGGTAAGAGGGCGTGTACCCCAATTGGCTACGAATATTGTCAATTAAGGCCGGCACTGTAATCTTGGGATCCGCCTTCACCGTCGGTATTATTAAGTCAGCCAACATCTCTGAATCCATCTTCGGATGATCTTGTGAAACACCTGTCAACAAAGTACGTTAAATAATGCAACATTACGTAATATTAGTATTATTCAAAAACTTTGAACAGCTAGTGATACTGTACCGGCAAGACATGTATGTGGACCGTTGTACTTTTTGATCTCCCACAAGCCTGTCATTTTCCTCAACGAGGCCATGATTTTCCATGAACATGTATCGTCTTGTACTGCACACTTGGCCTCGTACTTATCGAGTTTGGATTTAACCACGTTGTAGTTAACCCCGTTCTTGATGCTATATTGTTTCAATACACCAAGAAAACTATCCTTTTTGGAAAACTCTTTACCAAGTTTTAATTCTCCATAATCCAACGATGAACTTGTACGGTCACGCCTTTTGTGCGGTAGTTCAGGAAACTCCAATGCATCGTCTTGAGATAGATATACATTATGCATGTGGGTTGGAGGCGAGTACACCCTGAATCACGGATCTTCTTCTTCTTCATCTGAACCGCCTTCAACATCGGTTAGAACAGGCTCCAGTTCAGAAAATAATGCAACTTCTGCACCATCAAGGTCGGGCTCTCGAGGTGGATCCACATCGGACTCATCATCCGACCCACCATCATCTGCAACGAACGAGGGCCCCTCGCCGGTGGATGTCGTGGGGACTACATTATCCCTTCTTAAACAACTTTCGTAACGTTCCCAATCATATGTGGATTGCCAACCACTAGAAGTTGATGACGTTCCCCAATACATATTTCTAGCATCGAACGTCAAAGGAAGGATATGCATGTCTCATCCACCAACCGAGTGTCGTACAGGGGTTGTGTTTTCCATACTACCACCAAACACGAGCGCTTCCGTATTCTGCCTCCCACTAACAGAGTGTCGTCTTGGGGTCGTGTAATCCCCTCGAACATCAGTAGATGTTGAAGTCGAAGGAAGATCACTTGGCGATGAAAATTGAACATATACCTCAAGATAGGGTGATCCACTAGTAAGATGAGTCTACACCATTGCCTCCAAGCTCCGAGGACCTTTGATGTCGAATGAGTCATATCTCACGGGATCAACCGAAGTGCAAAATCTATACATAAAAGACTGAACTTTCATTGGCGTTGTTCCGAAGATTTTACGCCTAATTCTTTTGCGAAGTTCTCAAATCTATGTTCCTAAGAAAACCCAGATCCGCCTGTGTTCTCCCATAAAAACAACACCATTTTTTTCTGTGTGTCACAAACCTCACCATCGTAGTAAATAACAAAGCATTAATATGTTCACTCATCTTCGCTTCTATTTTACTTTTGCCTCAATTTCATTATGCAACCCGAGAATGAAATTTGGCCGATTTATAGTCTAAGGATTGCCGGACTATCAGAGCAAAAGAGCGTCCACGTGGGAGCTTTTATCGAGACTCTTCCGACGAAGTGCATCCTCGCTTAAAACGTTTTGGTCACTATTTGTTCGAAACATCTTCTCAAAATTATATTTCCAGATACTCATCAGAGCAAAAGAGCGCCCACGTGGGAGCTTTTTTCAAACTCTTTTGCGACAATGCATCCTGCTTGAAGCGCGTTTGGCCACTATTTGTTCGAAACGTCTTCTCAAAATTATTTTGCCGAGACTACATCAGAGCAAAAGAGCGTCCACGTGGGAACTTTTTCAACTCTTTGGCGACGGCATCCTGCTTGAAGCGTTTTGGCCACTATTTGTTCAGAAACGTCTTCTCAAAATTATTTTGCCAGAGACTACTGTAGTAAAAGAGCGTCCATGTAGGAGCTTTTTCAACTCTTCTTTGCGATAAGCATCCTGCTTGAAGTGTTTTGGTCACTATTTGTTCAGAAAGGTCTTCTCAAAATTATATTGCCAGATACTACTGTAAAAAAAATTCAAATAATTTTTATTTTACTGATATATTTTTCCCAAAACCCTAAACTTAAAATTATTCTAATTAATTAACCCTAAAATCTAGTCTATTAATTTTCCCCTAGAAACCCTAAACCCTAAGACCCTAAAAATCCCTAAACCGTAGCCCTAAAACCCTAAAAACTCATACCCTAACACTAAAAACAACTAAAAAGCCCATTGGGGGTGAAGGGCAAAAGTGCGTCCACGAGGGAGCGCTTTTGCCACATCAGCAAAACGCACCCTCAAGGACGCGTTTTTTGCTGATGTGGCACAAATCGCTCCCTCGTGGACGCGCTTTTCTGTTTATCCCCTGAAAATGCGCTGACGTGGACTCGTTTTCGGGGGAAATGGCCCTTTCCGGTAAATAATTATTTTTTCGGCCATTTTCCGTAAATTTTTTTTAAAAATAGTATATTTAGGTCATTTAGCCTTGTTTATGGCTTCAAAAATGCTTTTGAATTTAAAAAGTAATCCAAACAAAGCTTTAATTACATTCCCTAAATGTTATAAGTATGCCTCTCTTTTTTTACATTGTGGTTGTGTGTATAAAATAAAGTTGATATTAATTGTATTTGTTTCACTCATAATAAGTTCCTGAAAATAATTGTTGAAAAATTATTGATTTTTTTAAAAAATTTATACCTTATGGTGTTTTGATAATTTTATGTGTAATATTTTAAGTTGTTTAGCAAATTTTTCTAAAATCGCTTTTCAAAACTTGTTTTTAATAAAATAAAGATGATATAAAATATATTTGTTACAAAAAATACTACAGAAATATTTTCATTCCATAATTGAAATTTATTTTATAATAAATAATAGGTTATATAGACTTAACAATAACTAATATCCAACAAAACTTGCTTTTGAGTAGTAATTAAATCTGTAGCTTCTTTTATCTAGGTGAAATGATGTTTTTATAGATTTAATTAATTAAATATATTTTAAACAAATTCATATTATTTTTTTCGTAATTCTATTAGAAAATGTTGTTACTTGTATCTATTTTTATAGAATTATTAGTTTTAATTTTAAATTAGTTCAAATATTTGCTTTCAAAGAAAAAATAAATATAATTTTTAAAAAAAGTTGTGTGGGGTGTGTCTCGTATTCTTCTCACAATCTTAGCCTATTTAAAGGAATCTTATATCCTTGTTTTGTGATGCCAATTAGAAAAATGGTTTTTCTTTGGGGGAGACAAGATGTAGTCACATATGAGTTTTGGTAAGAGTTTCGTGGTAATTATGGAGAGTATTCTATATCCCTTTTGTGAGTGTATTATGAAGATTTAGGGTTTTGTTTACTGGTTTGCTCTTGGGGATTTAGAGTTTTGTATTTGGGATTTTGGATAATGTACATTTAGTACATGTAAGTTTATTTTCTCCATATTGTACTCTTGTTTGTTTAATCTTTTAGTGAAAAGTTGAAGCCTCTTTTGCCTGTGGTTTTTCTTTCTTTGAGGGTTTTTCACGTAAAATATTTGTATTCGATCTTTTTAATTTATTCTCTACTTTTCTTGTTCATTATTTATACGGGTTGATCCCCAACAAAGTTGTACCAAGTAAAAACATTATTCTTGACTTTTTATTTAATTATATCTATATATAACTTAAAATTTTCACTTTAATTCAATAAGGGGCGTTTGATTCATCGAATCATAGATTGTGTTTCATAATAGGATTACGAGAAGGTAAGATTACAGGTGGAATGTGAGATTACTTTGTTTGGTTCATTTGGTCGAAATATAAGATTCAGATGTTTGGTGTAAGATTACCTTGAAGCACATTTTACTCAATTGTACTTGTTTGAATTTTCTTTTAACAAGTTTAGTTTCTTTAATATTTTTTAGTTTTGATTTTGTTAAAATTATGATAAATTATTACAATCATTACTTTTTATTACAATTTATATATTAATAAGTAAATATATTGTGTTGAAATAAATTCCCATATACAACTTCAGACGAAGTATATGCTTTAGGTCAACATATATGTTTGTCTGCTCACAAAGCACGAAGAATAATTGATCAGATTCGTGGACGTTCCTACGAAGAAACACTTATGATATTAGAACTCATGCCTTATCGAGCATGTTATCCCATTTTACAATTGGTTTATTCTGCAGCAACAAATGCTCATCACAATAGGGATTTCAATGAATGAGTTTAATCATTAGTCAAGTCGCCGAGGGATATAAATCATAATTATAATAATTAATGAAAATGATTGTAACAGTAACCATAAGTATATTTATAATAATTAACATATTAAAAATAATTTATTAAATAAAATATAGTGATTATAATTGAATGTATGATATCTACTAGCTCACTATTAAGAATATATATATGTTTTTAATTAGTCTTAAACTTTATTTAAGGAAAAAAAACCTAAATTGATTAGAATAATATAAAAAATGGAAAATTGGTCCAAATTTTTAGATGAGATGATCGTAATGTGAGATTACGGTGTAATAGGCCAATTTAGCCCGGGCCCATACAAAAAAATAATAAACCCAAAATAATAAAACAAAGTCCAAGTCCAGTCCAAAATATATCATTTGGCCCAATCGGAATGACCCATTACTTGAAAAGATTGAAGGTCCATCTACAAGCTTGACGTATATGGAAACATAGTCTTCAAGGATATGCAATCTTAGATATGATATGTAAATCTTAGATATGATATGCAATCCTAGAAGATATGATATGCAATCTTAGAAGATATGATTTTGTAATCTTAGAGATTTAATTTGTAGATACCTTTTAATCTTAGCCGTTGATATAATTGATCTGTACCGTTGGATTTGGGGAGGCTCAACTATAAATAGAGGCCTCTCCCTCCATTGTAAAGGACGGGAGTTTTGAGTAATAAAAATTCTTGAGAGCATTCACACAAATCTCTCTCTCTCTCTTGCGTTCTTATTTTCTGGGGCTTAGTTTTATTTTGTTATTCGTTCTATCTTCGTTTCTTTTTGAGTTGCTCTCGTTTGAGTTGGATTTAGGTGGTGGAATTTCGTTGAATCCTCATATTGTAAGAATTAGGTTGACTTAGGCGTTTTTTTAACTCTTTTTTTATTTATCCATTTAATTGCTTAATCATTAATTATTCTTTTCATTTTTATTCATTTATTTATTCGTCAACTTTCTTATTTACATATTGTTCATTCATTTAACCATTCTTATCATTCTTTTATTTTCTTCCATTAATTATATACTTTATTTGTTTTTAATGTCACACATGTTGTTTATTTTAAAAAAAAAAAGCTCGTTTTATAAATCATCCATTTTAAATTGTTTGATTATTTGCTTTAAATTTTTTTTTCCATATATTATCAATTGCAACTTTTTATATATTATTATCTATTTTATATACCATTTATTTTTAAGATGTTTTGTGTATAACTTATTTGGTCTTTGATTATTGATGTTAGTATTTAAATAATTGCCATTATGTGTTTTATAAATTGTTTATTTGTATTTTAATATTGTCGTTTTTTTATCAAAGTTTTTATTTATACATTGTTTTAATATTGCAATAATTTTCCCCAAATGCTCGTATTTGGGAGCTTGAGAAGATTGTGCCCTAACTTACTGGGTTCCAATTTTCCTCGTTGAATCTAAGTAATCGAGCACCCATTTCAAATCAAAACATATGAGTTTCAAATAAAAGCTTATTCTCGGGAATTCGAGGTGTTGTGTTCTAACTCATTGGATATGACGTCTTGTTATCTTGAGGTAAGGATTTCTAAAAAAGTATAGACAATATTCTATGTTTGGAATTTTGAGAAATTGTGCCCTAACTTACTGGGTCCCGATTTTTTCACTTGACCCAAATAACCGAATATCCTTCTAAAATTTAAATGCATGAGTTTTGAAAATCAAAAGACAAGCTTAGTTTCGAGGATTTAAAATGTCGTGTCCTAACGTACTGGATGTGATATTTTATTACTTCGGGACAAAAGGGTCTTAACATCCATTTCAATTTATTCAAACATTTTTTTAAAATAAAAAGGATTGTATTTTAAAATCTTCTCAAATTTTTGACATTAAGACATTAATTAATCAATTAGGTACCAATTTTGGGCGTTACGAGGGTGCTAATCCTTCCTCGTGCGTAACCGACTCCCGAACCTGTTTTCTCAAATTTCGTAGACCAAAATCATTGTTTTAATAAATCAAAATGTTTTTTTTATTAAAATAATCAATTTCAAGGTGACCAGATCACACCTCGAAAAAAGATTGGTGTCGACTCCATTCTCGTTTTTAAAGTCGATCCCCGTTTTTAAAAAAAATTAAAGATGGTTTCGACAGCTTGGCGACTCCACTGGGATACCAAGAAAGTCAAGCCATAAAATTGATTATTTTCTGTCCTTTGTCGAAAATTTGAAAATTCAATTTGAAAATTTGATTTGAAAATTACGATCCTTTTGTTACATTTGTTTGTGTCATTGCATATGATTGTTATTTTCTTGCGCACATTGCATTGCATGATCGTTGTGGTCACACCTTTAAGTGGGAGTGAGAAACTATGCCTTCGTGAGGTTTTCACCTCCGCATGGGCTAGTGGATTGCTTCCGGGATACATCTGAACCTATGTCTTCGTGAGGTTTTCACTTCCGCATGGCCATAAGGAAATGTATTCCCCTGAACTGAACTTGATCTGTATGAGCCTATAATGGGTGAAGATTGAGAAATCTGCTGGTTCAGGTACCTTTTCTTTCGAACTAAACCTCATATAGAGAGACCTAGGAGCCTACCCTAGGTAGAACCATGCCAAACCCCAGTAGTCACCCAGATAGGTGTTCTATGTTGTTTATTTCTCCTGTGCTAACGTGTTTTGTTTTGTTTTGGTTGCATTGCATTCACATCATAGAAAAGAGGTGTTGATTCAAATTCGATTGCTAAATAGAAGAGTTTTTCATGAGAAAATGGATTTCTTGATAAAGTGGATTATAATACGGTCGTCCGAATATGGTCTAAGTAAACACAACGAGAGAAGACTGATAGTCCGTGAAGAAATACAAGACTTTATTGCCCAAGGATTCAAGCTAACAAAAACTATTCAAGAATCACCACGTCTCGGCTTTCTTGAAGAGGCTAACGAGCATTGTGGAAATAAGTGAGCAGTGAGTCACGGCCGAGATCAAGTAAAAAGAGCTAGTAAAGACATTTATTAGAAAGTTCGCGAGATTAGACCTTAATATCCAGATAAGAAGAAAGGGATCAATGTCTTCGCTTGGAATATGAGGGAAAGACTGTATAAGTATTCGTTTTTATGTAAAGGAATTTATTTTCTAGAAAAGTTGTTCTAATGGAATTAAATTCAGAATCAACGCCTCTCTTCCTTTTTGCATTCATGCATTTGCATTACATCGCATCATATGCATTTAAATCCATAGAAAGACCCTAATTAGTTGAAGTTATTACAGAGAGAGAGAGAGAGAGAGAGAGAGAGAGAGAAGGAAAAGTTAATCTGGAAACTAAACACCATTACGGTACACGTGTTAAGACAAAAAATATGGACCAAAGACTCGAACAGTTCCAGAGAGACATGTAAAACCAGCTGCAAGAGCAGTTGGCAAATATCCAACAAGATATGAGGGAACAAATGATGGAAGCCCAAAGAAATATGGTGGCTCAAATGACTCAGCTACTGAATGGGGCAATGGACAAGGGAAAAGTTCCCATGACTAATACTGGAGAAGATAATGAGGATTATCCTCCGGGTTTTACCCCACCGCATGCACAAACACAACCTGAAGCATATCCTCGAAGGCCATCTGTTACAATTAGGCTTCAACAAGGTCAAGCTGATACTGGGGTGCCTATGAATTTCCAAGTTGGTTCAGGATCTAACCCAGGAGATAACCCTGCTAATCCTGTTATCCCTGATTTAGATATAGCAGAGAGGGAAGGGACGATAATTGAATTACCAAGGTAGTTAGAGGACCGTTGTAGATGGTTAGAAGAAAAGTTCAAGGCCTTGGGAAATGCTGATAATCACCATGGAATTGATGCTAAAGACTTGAGCTTGGTTCCAGATTTGGTGCTTCCTCACAAGTTCAAAATGCCAGAATTTGAGAAGTACAATGGGACTAGCTGTCTTGAAGCCCATATTACTATGTTCTGTAGACGGATGACTGGGTATGTTAATAACGATCAACTGTTGATCCATTGTTTCCAAGATAGCTTGGTGGGGGCAGCGTCCAGGTGGTACAACCAATTGAGTCGCGCTATGATTAATTCCTGGAGAGACCTAGCACAAGAATTTATGAAACAATACAATCATGTGACAGACATGATGCTTGACAGAATCACCTTGCAAAACATGGAGAAGAAATCAAATAAAATCTTCAGGCAGTATGCGCAAAGATGGAGGGAAGTTGCCATACAAGTTCAGCCGCCGCTTTTAGAAAAGGAAACCACGATGCTTTTCATCAATACTCTTAAAGCCCCATTCATTAACCATATGTTGGGAAGCGCCACCATAAGCTTTTCAGATATAGTAATGTCCGGTGAGATGATTGAAAATGCGGTAAGGAGTGGGAGGATAGACACGGGAGA
Source organism: Gossypium sturtianum (assembly GCA_025698515.1). NCBI lineage: Eukaryota > Viridiplantae > Streptophyta > Magnoliopsida > Malvales > Malvaceae > Gossypium > Gossypium sturtianum. The sequence continues at coordinate 112,646,231 of CM046952.1, forward strand.
AAGTGCCAAAAGATCAGCCCCGAGAAACAAGGAAAATGAAGTGAGTATCCTGAGCATGCATCCCAAATCAGTCACTGTAGGCCAGCCAAGGGCTGTAACCACTAGCTATCAAGGCTCTTCAAAGTAGGAATCTAACTTGAGGCCAAATGTAGAAAGGCTCCAGTTCACACCCATCCCGATGACATACAAGGAGCTGTATCAAAATTTGTTTGATGCGCATGTGGTGTCTCCGTTTTACTCGAAACCCGTGCAACCTCCATTCCCAAAATGGTATAATGAGAATGCCCAATGCGAGTACCACGCGGGAATAACGGGTCACTCAATTGAAAACTGTACTACGTTTAAAAAGTTGGTCGAAAGGTTCATTAAAATGAGAATTGTGAAGTTTGACGTTCATCGTAACTCCGATCACTTTGACGAGGCAGTAAATGCGATAATTGAAGGATGAGACAAGAAAGTTACGACTCCTTGAAGAAGTCAAAAGCGAAGAGAGAACCGGGGAACGAAGTTTCCAAGCCCTTGCATACTTGGGAGTGTTTTGAATAATGGGATTGTGGAAGAGATCCCTGTATTTTTAGAGCTAATCTAGAGTAATATTCAAAACACGCTTGTTGCCTTAAGCCTAGAGGCAATAAGAACCCTTTTGTGAAATAGGCTTGTGTCCGGAATTTTTATTTTAATAAAATGCATCTTTTTGAGCAAATATTCTTTTATTTTTTCCATTTCATACTGTACAAATAATTGTTCTTAGTTTTTTTCTTTTGTTTGTTCTTTGGACTTTCTTTCAAGTATTCTTTCATTCTTCTTTCATGACCATACAAATAATCATTCTTTGAATCATTTATTCTTTGGAATCTTCCTTCGAACTTACAATAGGTCTCCAGATATCAACGATGTGAGCAACGCTGCTACTGAATCAGAGTCTCCTTTCGAGTAAGATATGTGTCTAGAGGGATCTCAGGACTTTGAAGATGACAGAGATTGTAACCTATCTTCTGATTTGTTAAAAATGGTAGAACAAGATGAAAAACAGACCCTACTCTACAAAGGGTCAGTGGATATTACGAGCCTAGAAAAGAGGTGAAGATTGTAGCCTAGCTCACCCAGAAATAAGGCGAGACATCATTGAGTTATTTTCAAGAATTCAAAGATGTTTTTGCACGATCATATCAGGACATGCCTGGGCTACTGAGACGCGGGTACGTTGAAATCTTAAAAGAGATCGATAAAGATGTTAAAAGGACACATGCTAATGGTTTTACAATAGCCAAGCTAATCATGAGGTTTGGGTAATGCTAATCTACATAGAAGGGAATGGCATCAGTTATGCCGTATTTAAGGAGACAAGATTCATATGCCTCATTAATTTCTTCACAGACTTTCTTTATGTGGGGCAGGCCAATCTCGGCAAAATTTCTAGTATACGTCAATTTATCTTGGTGGTCGTCGATTACTTCACTAAGAAGGAGAAAGTAGCTTCACATGTCAATTTTACAAGGTCGATAGTACAAAAAAAAAAGATCAGGCGTCGACAAAGAATGCCAAAAATGACAATGTCAAAAGTTTGTAGTCTGTCCAAAGATCAGACGCCATATCATAGAGCAACAAAGGCAGCCAAAAAGAAAAAAAAACAAAAAACAAAACAAGGATTGTAGGAAAGATGACCGAGACTTGTAAAGATTGGCATAAAGAAGTTACCATTTATCCTCTATGATTATCGAACGTTGGCCAGGATTTTTGCCGGGGCAACATCTTACCCATTGGTTTATGGAATGGAAGCGTTTTTGCCAATTGAACCTAATCAAAGAAAAGGTTAAAAGCTATCCATCACGGTCAGATGATGCAAGCTTACGACAAAGAGGTTCATCCTAGAGAATTTCACGAGGGGAACCTGATGTTGAAAAAGATCTTTCTTATACAAAAAGATTTCAGAAGAAAGCAGATGCCAAACTGGGAAGGACCTTATGTAGTAAAAAAGGGTCTGTTCTAGAGGAGCATTGATATTGACCGAGATGGATGGCGAAAACTTGCCCAATTCGGCGAATTCAGGTGAAGTATTTTACCTGAAAGGGGAAAGGCCAAGGTGAAAACCCACAAAGGGCGCATTGAGATAAAATTCAAAAAAAAAAGAGGAGAGGCCAATGCGAAAACCCGCAAAGGGCGCTTTGAGACCAAAGGGGTTTTGAGCCGAAAACCCGAAAAGGGCGGCTCAAATTTTGATCAAAGATAGGGCATGTGGTAGTCTTGCTATGCCTGAATTAACAATGAGGAAGTATGCTACGTATTGGGGCATTGGAAAAGTACTCCGGATCCTCTAAACACGTATTGAGCTCAAAATGGTCCTCAAGAAGTTTGTACAGAGAAGCTCAGGCTGCGATATCTGGGGCACCTAGCTTCTATCTTACCCATTTGAATTTGCTATCTTTGATTACTTTATTCTTTTCAAGATACACCCCAATCAATTTTCTTTTATGGCATTGGCTATCTTTGATTACTTTATTCTTTTCAAGATACACCACAATCAATTTTCTTTTATGGCCTTGGCTATCTTTGATTACTTTATTCTTTTCAAGATACACCCCAATCAATTTTCTTTTATTGCCTTGGTTATCTTTGATTAACTTATTTGTTTCGAGCTATGCTCCTGATTAATTTCTTTCTCGTCCATTATTGTGATCTTTTTCAAGCATTTTATATTGAAATAACTATTAATGGACTAATAATACTTTCATAAAAAGAGTTTCGCATATTACTCTGGAAGCTTTTAAATAGTATAAGAACCTGAAACAGGACTATTGTTTAGAACTCACCAAGCTTAAGGGTTGAAAATATTTGAGCCCAAAGTGAGTTTATCTCTTCAGATTTTCTGTCAAAGACATTGGTTGATCAAAAGACTAGATATTGCATCGGTGATACAAATCCGGTAGAAAATAAGCAATGACAACCCAAGCGTAGAAGGAATCATTCTCGAAAAGAAAAAAATGACATTCTGCATCCATGCGAGTATCATGCATACACATCTGGTCGGGTCATTAGGGAGTGATCAGTAGATGGAACAAGTTACAGATCCTATTCCCCAAAGTTGTAGTGGGATGAATTGAAAAAGATACAAGTCCTATACCCTTGAATTGCAGTGGGAACGGATCGAAAAAGTTTCAAATCCTATAATCCTGAACCGCAGTGAGATGGTTTGAAAATGGTACAAGCCTTATGTCTCCGAGGTACACTGGAAAGGACCCTGAAGTTAGTGGGGCAAATCAGTTGAGCAAAAATGTTTTCGAGTTTTCTGTCAAAGGCCAGCCGAGTAGGAAGACAGTGTACTACGTTAATGATAGAGCCCTGATGAGCAACAAGTTGTGACATCCTAATTATTAAAAAGGATCGTCCTCATGACATTTTGCATTCGTACATATGTCATTCGGTTAGAAGCAGTTGATTTGTTTAGATCATAACATCCTAACCATTTTGCATAAGCATAAACACATAAAACCGATTTTACAGGATAGGTCCCCCAGAGGATGGTGTCACAACATCGGTGAATTCACAGATCTTGTCTTCTTGAGTTTGCAGTGAAGCGGATCGAAAACTTCAGCCTAGCATCCCTGAGTTTGCAGTGGAGTAGACTGGAGATAGCAGATCTTGTCTTCTTGAGATTACAGTGAAGCGGATCGAAGATACTAGTCTGACATCCCTGAGTTTACAGTGGAGCAGACTAAAAGATAGCAGATCTTGCCTTCCTGAGGTTGCAGTGAAGCAGATCAAAGACACTAGTCTGGCATCCCTGAGTTTGTAGTGGAGCAGACTAAAAGATAGCAGATCTTGCCTTCCTGAGGTTGCAGTGAAGCAGATCAAAGACGCCGATCTTGTCTCCCCGAGTTTGCAAATGGAGCGGACTAAAAGATAGCGAATCTTGCCTTCATGAGGTTGCGATGAAGCGGTCGAAGACACCGCCTTGTTTCCCCGAGTTTGCAATGGAAGCGGACTAAAGATAGCGGATCTGGCCTTCCTGAGGTTGCGGTGAAGCAAATCGAAGACACCACTGTCTCCCGAGTTTGCAGCGAGCGCAACTAAAAATTACAGATCTTGTCTTCCTGAAGTTGCGATGAAGCGGATCGAAGACATTAGCCCGACCTCCACGAGTTTGCAGCGAGAGCGGACTAAAGATTGCAGATCTTGTCTTCCCGAAATTACAGCGAAGCAGATCGAAGACACTAGCCTTGCCTATCTGAAGTGGTAGTGGAGCGGATCGAAGAAAGCAAATCTTATGGCAAATCTTATTTTCCACGGTTACAAAGAAGCGATTGAAGCCATCGACTTATTTCCTGAAAGAGCGATGAGAACAGATAGTCCAATACTTACGAAGTTGCGATAGTTGCGCAGAGAAGTAAAGTTAAGTTGAAATTCCAATACCCTGAAGTTGCAGTTGGGTTGGAAGCCATTTGGAGAAGATGAGGACCAAGAAGTCAAGACTCGGCAAGACCGAGCAAAATTGGTCCTTTTATAGTCTTTGCTCCATTCTCGTTACACGACAATGAGCAAAGAGAGGCAGCTGTAATAGGCCAATTTAGCCCGGGCCCATACAAAAAAATAATAAACCCAAAATAATAAAACAAAGTCCAAATCCAGTCCAAAATATATCATTTGGCCCATTACTTGAAAAGATTGAAGGTCCATCTACAAGCTTGACGTATATGGAAACATAATCTTCAAGGATATACAATCTTAGATATGATATGCAAATCTTAGATATGATATGCAATCCTAAAAGATATGATATGCAATCTTAGAAGATATGATTTTGTAATCTTAGAGATTCAATTTGTAGATACCTTTTAATCTTAGCCGTTGATGCAATTGATCTGTACCGTTGGATTTGGGGGGGCTCAACTATAAATAGAGGCCTCTCCCTCCATTGTAAAGGACGGGAGTTTTGAGCAATAAAAATTCTTGTGAGCATTCACACAAATCTCTCTCTCTCTTGCGTTCCTATTTTCTGGGGCTTATTTTTATTTTGTTATTCGTTCTATCTTCGTTTCTTTTTGAGTTGCTCTCGTTTGAGTTGGATTTAGGTGGTAGAATTTCGTTGAATCCTCATATTGTAAGAATTAGGTTGACTTAAGCGTTTTTTAACTTTTTTTTATTTATCCATTTAATTGCTTAATCATTAATTATTCTTTTTATTTTTATTCATTTATTTATTCGTCAACTTTCTTATTTACATATTGTTCATTCATTTAACCATTCTTATCATTCTTTTATTTTCTTCCATTAATTATATACTTTATTTGTTTTTAATGTCACACATGTTGTTTATTTAAAAAAAAAACTCGTTTTATAAATCATCCATTTTAAATTGTTTGATTATTTGCTTTAAATTTTTTTTTCCATATATTATCAATTGCAACTTTTTATATATTATTATCTATTTTATATACCATTTATTTTAAAGATGTTTTGTGTATAACTTATTTGGTCTTTGATTATTGATGTTAGTATTTAAATAATTACCATTATGTGTTTTATAAATTGTTTATTTGTATTTTAATATTGTCGTTTTTTTATCAAAGTTTTTATTTATACATTGTTTTAATATTGCAATAATTTTCCCCCAAATGCTCGTATTTGGGAGCTTGAAGATTGTGCCCTAACTTCACTGGGTTCCAATTTTCCTCGTTGAATCTAAGTAATCGAGCACCCATTTCAAATCAAAACATATGAGTTTCAAATAAAAGCTTATTCTCGGGAATTCGAGGTGTTGTGTTCTAACTCATTGGATATGACGTCTTGTTATCTTGAGGTAAGGATTTCTAAAAAAGTATAGACAATATTCTATGTTTAGAATTTTGAGAAGTTGTGCCCTAACTTACTGGGTTTCGATTTTTTCACTTGACCCAAATAACCGAATATCCTTCTAAAATTTAAATGCATGAGTTTTGAAAATCAAAAGACAAGCTTAGTTTCGAAATTTAAAATGTCGTGTCCTAACGTACTAGATGTGATATTTTATTACTTCGGGACAAAAGGGTCTTAACATCCATTTCAATTTATTCAAACATTTTATTTTTAAAATAAAAAGGATCGTATTTTAAAATCTTCTCAAATTTTCGACATTAAGACATTAATTAATCAATTAGGTACCAATTTTGGGTGTTACGAGGGTGCTAATCCTTCCTCGTGCGTAACCGACTCCCGAACCCGTTTTCTCGAATTTCGTAGACCAAAATCATTGTTTTAATAAATTAAAATATTTTTTTAATTAAAATGATCAATTTCAAGGTGACTTGATCACACCTTGAAAAAAGATTGGTGGCGACTTCAATTTCGTTTTTAAAGTCGATCCCCATTTTTAAAAAAAATTAAAGATGGTTTCGACATACGGGATGTCAGGATGTTGAAATCTAAACACCATGATCTCATTTTGGAATGTAACATCACGAGCCGTGATGTTACATTCGGCGAACCAAACGCCCCCTAGGCATATACAAGGGAGGTAGGCCCCTAGCCCCCAAAATTGAAAAATTATAATTCTAGCCTCTCTATAAATGATCAAATTATAAATTAATACAAGAAAAACCTATATTTTAACACCAAAATTTAAAAAAAAAATTTAATTTAATCCCTTAAAATATAAAATAATAAAATATATTTAACATGTCAAAAAATTATAATTTAATTTTCAACCATAAAAAGAAATTTGGAATAAAATCTCATTATAGTTACTACATTTCTTAACAATGAAATGTATGGTAGATTGATATTAAGATTATTTAGAAAACCTAATGTTAGTGAAAGTCAAATTAAGAGAAAACATTGGGGTACTAATGCCTGCAAAATTAAATAATTATAAAGTATTTTTACATTTTATATATATAACTGTTTTTTCATTACAACAACCACATTTTCTCTCTTTCTTTCATTAAAAACACACAAAAATAATTTTATTTGAAAAGTCTTCATTTCTCCCAAAAAGTCCTCTTTATAAATTAACATCGCTCCATTCCCTTGCCCGCCTGTAACCCTCTCTGTCTTTCTCTCTGTATTTCCTTTCATTCACTTACCTTTTCCTTTTTGGCCATGGCTACTTGTTCAGCGGACTTAGCTCCGCTTCTTGGCCCCAACGCCACCGCGGCAGCCGACTACATATGCAACAAGTTCAGTGACACTTCCTTTGCCGTTGACAACACTTACCTTCTCTTCTCAGCCTACCTCGTCTTCTCCATGCAACTTGGCTTCGCCATGCTTTGCGCTGGTTCAGTGCGTGCCAAAAACACCATGAACATCATGCTTACTAACGTCCTCGACGCCGCCATTGGTGGCCTCTTTTACTACCTTTTCGGGTTTGCCTTTGCCTTTGGTTCCCCTTCCAATGGCTTCATTGGTCGCCACCACTTTGCCTTACGATCCGTTCCTTCATCTTCGTTTGATTATAGCAATTTCCTTTATCAATGGGCTTTTGCTATTGCAGCTGCTGGGATTACCAGTGGTTCCATAGCTGAAAGAACCCAATTCGTTTCTTATCTTATCTATTCATCGTTCTTAACCGGTTTTGTTTACCCTGTTGTTTCTCATTGGTTTTGGGCGACTGACGGTTGGGCCAGCGCTTTTCGAACAGATGACTTCTTGTTTGGCAGTGGGGTTATTGACTTTGCTGGTTCGGGGGTTGTTCATGTAGTTGGTGGTGTAGCCGGTTTATGGGGTGCACTTATTGAAGGGCCAAGGATAGGCCGGTTCGACCATTCGGGTAGGTCAGTTGCCTTGCGTGGTCATAGTGCAACCCTTGTTGTTATTGGAACTTTCATGCTGTGGTTCGGTTGGTATGGGTTCAACCCCGGTTCATTCAACAAAATCTCCAGCTTTTACACCTCTGGCAACTATTATGGTCAGTGGAGTGCGGTGGGGAGAACGGCGGTGACCACCACTTTAGCAGGATGCACGGCGGCGTTGACTACCCTTTTTGGGAAAAGGATTTTGACCGGTCATTGGAATGTGACTGATGTTTGCAACGGTTTGCTTGGTGGGTTTGCTGCTATCACAGCAGGTTGCTCTGTTGTTGAACCCTGGGCTGCCATTATTTGTGGCTTTGTGGCTGCTTGGGTGTTGATCAGTTGCAACAAGTTGGCCGAGAAAGTGAAGTTCGATGATCCACTAGAAGCGGCTCAACTACATGGTGGATGTGGTGCTTGGGGAATTATTTTTACAGCTTTGTTTGCTTCGGAAAAGTATGTGAGGGAAGTTTACCCCAGCAGGCCAGTTCGATATGGGTTGTTTATGGGAGGTGGAGGGAGACTGTTGGCTGCTCATATTATCCAAATTCTGGTCATTGTTGGCTGGGTGAGTGTTACAATGGGGACTTTGTTCTATTTTCTTCATAAATTTGGGCTTTTAAGGATTTCAGCTGATGATGAAATGGCTGGCATGGACCTGACAAGACATGGGGGGCTTGCTTATGTTTACCATGATGAAGATGAATCACAAAAACAGGGGACTCAGATGAGGAAAATTGAAAGCCATCCATCTCCACCTTCAGTCTAAAAACAGTGGAATTCATACTTTTCAAAAGAACAAAAAAAAAAAAAAAAAAGTATTTTTCTAGAAATTGTGTAAGATAATTTTCCAAATAGGTGGTTGGTTCATATTTCAGAAAATTAAAATGCTTGACTAAAAGGCAAATCAATGGTTTGATTTTTGTTATTATTATTTATTAGAATATGGCAATGTGTTGGTGAAAAAAGTCTTTGGCAGATAGTTAGTAGCCCATCTTGGTTTATTCAATGGAAAGATATTGTGAGAGAAATCCCCCATTGATGATGGGGCTTCTTTTTGTCTTTTTCAGTAACCGAAGTATTTCATTAATGGGCATATGATACGACTGACTGCCTCTTGGCTATTCTCATGGCTCCCCATACCTCGTGCTAGAAAATTGGAACTTGTCGACCCTCCTGTAATGGGATTCTGTATTTATTTTGATATTTCTCCATAATTCAATCATATAGAAATAGATCAAGTGATTAGTGATTAGCCAATCACACCACTTGTCATCTTATCTCACACCGAGCAGGTCAAGCTTAGAAAGGCCATTATAATACTATTTAGAGATGGGTTGTGTTTTAGTTAAGAAAAACGACAATAATACAAATTTTGTCCTCTCAATGTCTCTGCTTTACTGATCTTTTGATCAAAAAAAACATGTTGTAAGTATTAGGGTTTAAATTCAGTTCAAATAATTTTATTTTCTTCCCCCAATTATATAGGAAAAAAATGATCTCTAAATACTTTCAACATCCTCACATTAGGATTTAAGTTCTCGAGCTTTATCATTAATCAATAAAGATAAATGGTATTTGAAGTGGTTGCTGATCATGGTGAAGAAAGCTTAAAAATACCAAGCTGGTAGGCGTCTGAGTGTCTAAGTTGGATACTTTGCCTTGTGTTTTATTCCATACTCTTTCAACTTTGCTTTTTGTATTGTGCAAAGAGTGATTTATACAACCTAGGTTTAATATTAAAAAAAAAAAATAGAGCAAAATTATTTAGAACATTAAATTAAAATGAAGTGTAAACCAAAACTTTTTTTATCCACGTTTTATAATCCCTCAATCTATATGTAGATTAGTGATGAGGAAAAGCAGTGGGAATTTGATTGGTAAACGATCCTATTCACCAGTACCTGAATGGTTGCTGGTCAACCGTTGAACCTTAAGGCTTAAATAAAGCTCACATAGAAAAGGTAAAGGCCAAGTGAGAGATTTGGTACATATAATTGTCCATTTTAAAGGCGTTGAAGACGACTTTCGAAAATCTTTTGTTCACCCAAAATTTCTAAACACTGTATTTGAGGGAAAATTTTTGAGACTTTTAAAAGCTTAACATTTTACAATTCTTTAATTTAAAATGCTAGTTTTTCTAATTAGCCGGTTTAGAAAAAAAAAAGATTATATCGGAATTTTATCAATTAAAAATAATTATAAAATATAAATAATATAAAAATATTCAATATAAATATCATTATATTTGTAAAAAAATATAAATAATTTAAATAAAATAAGTTTTAAGAAAAATATATTAAAATTAAATAAAATAATTTTTGAAGTTTAATTTTTTTGTCGTATAATGAGACCATATGTATAAAATCAAATAAAATTATAAAAAAATTTGAAAAACCAGGTGGAATCTGAAAAAAAAATTAAGCTGTTCACGAATTTTAAAATTATTCAAGATATTTACCTAAACAAATTTTTTAAGAAATGAATATATAAAATTGTACAACTGTAAGTGGAGTAATAATAAAATAGTACAGTTATAAAACAGAGTCACAAACTAAGCCAAAAGGCTAAGGACATTAAGCCCATGCAATTTGAGAAACTATGAATTCCCTTCAAACTGGACGCTTGGTAATTCGGAGGCACAGCTCATCCTCTTTGCTGCTTTTGTTGGAGTTTGGCAGATAAGTCTGAAATTGGCTCTTTTCCCATTGTGAGTTTTGGAGGTGGAGTTTGGCGCTTTTTGATGGCTTCATTTCGGATTTTGGGATGAATCTCTTCCGTACTTCAATATTTGGACTTTGATACTATCATAATAGTATTTCGATTTTGTAAAACAAACCACTCCTTAATATTTTTTATCAGGTGTGATAGGCTTTTTTATAAAATATTTTGTAAAACAAATTTTGGGTTTTTTATTAAAATAATATAAAAAATTAAATACAAAATTGGCATAGAATGTAGTTTATTAGTGAGGATGGGTCATCTACTATAGTAAAATATAGTATTACCTGATACAATAACCACATCATTTAGAGAAGTATGGTTATCATTATCAAATCATTAAGTCAACCCTTTTCATTCTTGTTAGCAGCCTTAGTTTCCAACAGCAGCAAGCAAGGTAAGCCTTTTCTTTTCTTCTTCTTCTTCTTCTTTTTTTTTTTTTTTTTTTTTAAATTTTTATAATGACTTATTTGGTATTTTAACTTTACAAAAAAATCATTTTAATTTTAAAATTTTTTCATCTCTTTTAGTCCTTGAATTTATATTATTTTTTAAATTAACCCAAATAGATGGAAAAGCTAACGTTAATTTTGCTAACGTGACAGTCCACGTGTATGGAACATTAAAAATTAATTAATTTTTAAAAATATTAAAAAAATTATAATTTTTTTAAATTTTTAAATGTGGATGCCACGTCAGCAAGTAAACAAATGTAAAGTTTTCCATTCATTTTGGATTGATTTGAAAAATAATGCAAGTTTAAGGGTTAAAAAAAGCGAAAAATTAAATAGAGGACTAAAATGATTTTTTTGTAAAATTGAAAGGCCAAATAAGTTATTATGCTTTTATGTTTTTTTTTTATGTTTAGATATTATTATATTTATATGTAATATAAATAAAATTACTTATTTGTTATTATAGAGTCCATAAAATTTAAAGTGGAAATTTTAAAAAATAATATGTAAAAAAATAATTTTAAAAAATGGGATGAATTCGAAGTTAAATACGAAAATGGTATATTTTTTTATAACAGAAGGTTTTGTCGGCAATGGTATTTTGGATTAATTTGTTTCAAAGTGTTATATTGTATTAATACGAGTTGTTTATTAACTTTTGTTTGTGCAAATATATCGAAATAACGTGTAACACCCCTCGTCCGACCCAGTCATCGGGTTCAAATTACGAGATACTATAATCATTACCGAAGCAATTATGAACAATTAAAATTAAACATAAATCATACAATCATAGTCATTTCAATTCATAATTACCATTTACAACCTTTCTCGGGTTTTAAACGAGCTTACGTATGCTCTAGAATTAACCTGGAATCAAACAAGGACCATGTTGTAACATTTGTAAAATTTCAGAATGATGTCGCGATGTGAAGGGGTTCCTCGTCGCGACGTGACATACTGACTTTGCCTCATTTTGACGATGGGATTCCTCGTCACGCCATGGCATGAAGTCCAAAGCTCGTCGTGACATGGACTCTATTTTTGGCTCAATTTAGGTCACTTGGTGCCTGTTTCATGTTAACCTTTCAACCTAACCATTTGGTGCATTTTGCAGAAAATTTACTTGCACAAAATCATTCCAATAACATGCCAAAATATCATTTTAAAACCAATTCAAACCAATCAATTCAACATGTCACATTTGGCACCCAAACATACCAATTCAACCTAGTCAAACTCATTCTATTCAATCATGTCTTTTAACCATTCAAACTAACATTTTAGCATTCCATTTTATGCCCATATATGGCATTCAAACATCACAACATGTTACCAAGGCAAACACATATACACATGTAGCCTTTCTAAAATCATGTATTAAGTAAGGTTCAACTAAGTTAATATTCCAAGCTAACACATATAAACACCTATGTACAAGTCACATAACCGATTTAAAACGATCAAAAGACTACTGAGTTAGAGCTGGATAGTATGAGCTTCGAGGGGATCCGATCGACACGTTCTGTGTAACGGCCCATTTTTAGTCAAATCAGAACAGTGGTTTCGGAACCACAAATCCAAGGTCAAAATATTTATTTTATTATTATTTTAATTTTTACAGTATGATTCAATGTTGGTGTGAAAATTTCGTTTAGAAATTTTATCATTTGATTGGTCAATTTGATAAAAAGGACTAAATCGCGTAAAGTGTAAAATGCATGTTCTATTAGCTAAAGGTGTCAAATAGTTATAGAACCTTAAAGTTTAGGTTCTTATGTTGTAAATAGACCATTAACATGATAGTGGATGATATTGGCTTGGTAAATTTGAAATACTTAATGTTCATTAAGGTTATTTTTGGTAATTGTTAAATAAAAGTTAATTAATTAAAATAAATGCCATTAATTTCATTCATCTTCTTCCAAAAACAATAAGAACCGATTTTCATAAGGAGAAAGGAAGCGAGGGTTTGGCCAAGAAATTTATGCTCAATTAGGTATGATTTTTATCCCGTTTTTAATGATTTCTATGTTTTTTAGATCGTTGCAGCTAGTACTAGCTAGCCCAGGGACTATTTTGCAAAAATGTTAAAGATTTTGAATGTTTACATTGATGAATAAGTATGTATTTTGAAGTTTCTTGATAGATTATGAATGTTGGTTGTGAGATATATAAGTTTTGTTAAGTGATTTTTAGAGAAAATGCAAAATAGGGATTAAATTGAGAAATGTGTAAAGTTAGTGGTTTAAATGTGAAATAAATGAAAAATATGGGCTGTTAGGGGCATAATAGTAATTCAGCTAGCATGGGTATAATTGGAATTTCACTAATTTGTGATTTTATGCAATAATGACTAAATTGTAAAAAATGTGAAATATGTGGGGCAAAAGTGTAAATGTGTTTTAAAGTATGTTTTGGACTAAATTAAATGAATAGATGATTGAATAAGTTAATTTTGAATACATTTAGATCAAGAAAAGCGGAATTCAGATCTAGATCGGGGGAAAACTAAAGTTATTGACTAATCGACTCGATTCGCCGTTTTAGCATCCGAGGTAAGTTCGTATGTAATAAGCATTGTTACACTTATGCTTTAACTGCTTTGATATTGCATAAATTGTGTATATGAGATTATAGTCATGTTTGACGATGATTTGGATATATATATGGCACTTAGTGTGCGATTCGAGATAGCTTCGGCTATATATGGCACTTAGTGTGTGATTCGGAATAGCTTCGGCTATATATGGCACTTAGTGTGCGAGATCGAGATAGCTTCGGCTATGTAAGACACTTAGTGTGCAAGATTATAATAGCTTCGGCTATGCATTAGCACTTAGTGTGCGAGATATCAAGTATTCGACAGTATTACGAAAAGGTATGAGTTCGTTATGAATTTGTACAGGTATGTACATGTAAAGTATGAAATCCAAATAGAAGAAGTTATGAATTTGTATATAAGCACATGAGTAAGTATGAGGAAGGTTTGTTGGTTATCATGATTTAGATGTTAATTAGTTTAAATTGATGATTGGTGTATTATGAATTGTTGAGTATATTTAGTACGAACTTACTAAGCTTTATAGCTTACCTTGTTTGTTTCTCCCATGTTTTATAGTGAATTTAAAGCTAGCTCGGATCCGAGGATCGTCAGAGACTATGTCACACTATCCAACCATCTACTTGGTACTTTTGAGTTATGTATATATGATATATGGCATGTATAGGTTTGAGTCATTTTGGTATGTTTGATGAACATGTATTTTGAGCCATTTGATTTGGCTTATGATAATGAAATTGATGATATTTATAAATTTGCAAATGGTTCTATTTTGAGTTTGGTAATTGATCTATATTGTGTGGTTGAAGTTGAATTTATAATTGCTTAATAATATTAGGTAATTTGGGAAGCTATGTGCTTGAGAATTAATGTTTGATAATGTATGTATGTAATGGTTTAGTTGATTTAATTGAATATGTGAATTAGGTATGAAATTAGATGGAAAATTGTATCATATTTGTAAACTGTATTGATGGTAAAGAAATGGTATGATTTGAACATTGGTTGATGGTATTTGGATGTATATTAGTGCCTTGAATTGGTACGATTTGTGCTTGTGTAGGTATGTGCAAAAAGGGTGGCAAAATGACTTGGTAAATAGCCTATTTTTGTCCACACGGGTAGAGACACGGGCGTGTGTCTGAACCGTGTGTGACACACGGTCATGATACACGGCCGTGTGTCTCCTGGTGTTAAAATTGAAATGAAGTCAGTATGCTCCACACGGTCTGTAACAACCCGATTTAGGGGCTAGTCGGAACAGTGATCTCGGGATCACTAATCCGAGATTAGAGAAATTATTTTCATGTTATTTTATGAGTTAGGATATGATTTTATAAGTACATGAGAATTTTAGTACTTTAATTTTAGTGATTTCTTGATTAATCGCGATAAAGGACTAAATCGCATTAAGTGCAAAAGTTCCATAAGCTAAAAGTACCAAATAGCTATGGATTGTAAATTTGAGGTCTTTAAAAGGCAATTTAGCCCCTTGTTAATGCTTGGCCGGCCATAGGGGACAAGGATTGACCAAGTTGGTTAAAGTTGGTGAGTAGGTGGACTAAATTGATAGTTTAATATTAGAATAAAGAAAAGATGATGTCCATCTTTCTTGATCATCTCTTCTACCAAAAATTTGGCAGCCAAATAGGGGTTAAAAGCTTCAAAAATTTCAACACACTCATCTCTTCACAAGTAAGTGTTCTAGTGATCTTTACTTGAAAATAGTTGTACTTTTGAGACCCCTAAAGCTTAAGCTTTCAAATGAGGGGACTATTGTGCATTATGGTGAAAAGTTTAGAGTTTTTCCATGAGAGCTATCATTGTTATTTGCTGCATTTTTATGGAAGAAAATGAGTCTTAGTTGTTAGATGAACAACTTTTGTGAAAGGTGTTGTCTTGAAAACACCTAATTGGACCTTGATGAAAAGGTTACAAATTTGTAGTAATTATGTGAAATGTTGAGTTTTGATGATAGCTATAAGAGTATTAAATGTTCACCTAGGCTTGTTGAAAGTGGAAATGTGATTAGAAGTAATTTTCGAGCCTAGGGGCAAAATGGTCATTTTGCCAAAGTCTAGGGGCAAAATAGTAATTTTGCCTAAGCATGATTATTGAAATGCTTTTATTAATGTGGTGATTAAAATGAGCTAAATTGATATTATAGAGCAAGAAGAACTCAGAATTCACCTCGATCGGGGATAGAACAAAGTCTCGGACTAAACCGTCGAGCTAGCTCATTTTGAAATCGAGGTAAGTTTGTATGAGATTAATTCCACATTTATGTTAGCATAATTGAGAATGCTTGGTATCATATTGATGCATGATACTCTACTAAATTGAGTGATTGATGTTGAATATGATATTGAAGTCCTAGCGGACTAAAATGAATATGAAAAAGCTACCATCGAGATTGAAATGAATAAGGTCCCGTATAAGACCATGTCCGGGACATGGCCTCGGTACCGAATTGAGATTTTCGTGTAAGACCATATTTGGAATATGGCTTTGGTATTGAATTTGAGAATCGTGTAAGACCATATCCGGGATATGGCATCGATATTAAATGTGAAATCCCGTATAAGACCATATTCGGGGTATGGCATCGGCATTTAGAGGTAACTCCATGTAAGACCACCTCTGGGATGTGGCATTAGCCTCGTACTTATAATAATGATGATATTATGCGTCTTTGAGTATCCCTAGTGATTTATGAGATGATTAGATGAGTTTAGAAATGTAAATGAGATTAGCACTAAAGTCCTATGAATGAGTGAATACAGGTACTCGTGAATGAGTCACGAAGAAACGATTACGATATGTGGCCTGGTATGTGCTAAATAAGGGCAATTATGAGTAAGTATGGCAAGAAGCCTATGACTTGTGTATGGTTAGTTAATGCCATGGATGGATTATTTTATGAGCTTATTGTTGCTATTTATATCCATGCAAACTTACTAAGCTTTATGCTTACCCCTTTCACTGCTCTTTCTCCTTGTAGTATTGCCAGGATAACTCAAGGAACGTGGACGTAGGAGTTCGAAAATCACACTATCGACATCACTTTGGTATAACAATTTAGACTTATTTTGAGTATGGCATGTATAGGACTCGAGTATTTTGTTAGGTCGTAATTGTTGGCCAAAGTGTTGGCTTTGTAAGGCATTAAAGTCTTTTTGTAATGGTCTATTAAGTCAGGCTGATACTTGGCTAATTCTTATGCTTAATGAAAGTGATTTTCTTGAAGTGTATGCCCTTGTGTATGGATTTTGAATTGAGTACTTAGATATGCCTTTGGGTTATGAATTATGTTGAATTGAATTGGTGTTTGTATGTGTGCTATGTAGGGTGGCAAAGGGCTTGGTAGATAGGTATCTAATTGTCCACACGAATAGACACACAGGCGTGTGTCTATGCCGTGTGTGACACACGGTCAGCCCTATGGGCGTGTGGATCGACTGTGTGTCCCCTTGCATGCTAGGTTTGGAAGTCAGTGTGCTCCACGGGCTAGGGACACGGTCGTGTGCCCAGGCCGTGTGAAGTCTGCACCTTAAATAAGGAATTTAATTCGACACACGGGCTAAGGACACGGGCTTGTGCCTTGGCCGTGTGACCTTAGTGAGATGATGACATCATAGTCAGGATCGACCACGGGTGGAAGACACGGGCATGTCTTAGGGGCACACGGGCGTGTCTCTAGACCAACACGGGCGTGTGGCCCCTGTTTTGTTAAAAATTTTCTCGAGTTTGTAAAAGTTCCCAGAATAGTTCCGATACCTCTCGGAGGTATGTTTAGGGCCTCTTAGGCCAAGTATGTGTAAGTGAAGGGTTTAAACAAAATTTTATAACCCTATTCGAGACGTTTAAGCAAGATTAGTTAGGTAATGCCTCAAACCCGGTTCCGGCTTGAATACGGGTAAAGGGTGTTACATTTATTGGTATCAGAGCTACGGTTTAGTCGATTCTAGGACTAACGTAGCGTAAGTACGAGTCTAGCTATACATGCCATATGTAAGAGTGTCTGAGTAATGATAGTGTGATGGCTCCTAACGTTTAAAACTCGTGTTTTATGTAGTAAATAGATTCTGATCCAGACCGAACTGCAGCCGATGATGCTGCGAGTAATGCGCCGGCTCCCGCTCAAGGGACCGCGTCAGCTAATAGTAGACCCGAGACCTTGGGTCAGGGGGAAGAGGCTCGAGAAGCCTTTCTCCACATGATGAGCATCTGGTATACTGAGTATACCCGAGCAAATCCTAATGCTCAACCCCCTCCACCCCCACCAATTCCTCAACCTGCTCCAGTAGCTCCTCAAGTGGTTGAGGTAGTGAGAAGAGAAAGGCCTCCGGTTGATAAGATCCGGAAGCAAGGAGCCGAGGAATTCCGGGTTAGTAAGGATGATAATCCGGAGAGGGCGAAATTTTGGCTAGAGAATACCATCAGGGTATTCGATGAATTATCGTGCACACCTGAGGAGTGTCTAAAGTGTGCAGTATCTCTCTTGAGAGATTCAGCCTACCGATGGTGGAACACCCTGGTGTCGGTGGTACTAAGGGAGAGAGTTAGCTGGGAATTCTTCCAAGAGGAATACCGGAAGAAGTACATCAGCCAGGGGTTCATTGACCATAAGAGGAAGGAGTTCTTGGAACTGAAGCAAGGCCGTATGTTAGTAACTGATTACGAACGAGAGTTCGTAAGGCTTAGAAAGTATGCCCGGGAGTGCGTGTCTATTGAGGCCGTAATGTACAAGAGATTCGAGGACGGGCTGAATGAGGATATCCGTTTATATGTTGGAGTCCTTGAACTAAAAGAGTTTGTAGTGTTGGTAGATAGAGCCTGTAAAGCCGAAAAGTTGGCCAATGAGAAGAGAAGAGCTAAGAATGAGTCTCGTGACTCGAGGAAGAGGCAGTTGAATAAGTCCTACCAATCCTCATCTAAGAAATCGAGGGATTTTGCCGCTCGATCAGTCACCTCAGTCGGGTTTTCAACCCGAAGTAAAGGCAAGCAATTTTTGGGGTCGATAGGGCAGACCACATCAGTTGCTAGTGTGGGCAACGTTCGACCAAGTAGACAAGAATTCCCTCAATTTGGTAGGCGCCATTCCAGTGAGTGTCGAGCGAATGAGAAAGCTTGTTTCAGATGTGGGTCTTTAGACCACTTTATCAGAGATTGCCCCGAGGTGGGCGAGAAAGAGAAGTCACAGAATGCAAGACTGGGGAGTACTGCTAGAGAAAGACCACAGAGAAACTCGGGACATGAGATGGGTAACAAGAACCCATCCAGAGAGCAAGCCGCTAGAGTCGAGGGTAGAGCACCGGTGAGAACTGATGCCATCCGTGCTCGTGAAGAGGCATCTTCCCCTGACGTAATCACGGGTACCTTTTCTCTCTATAATACTCGTGTTATAGCTTTAATTGATCCTGGATCTACCCACTCATACATATGTATGAAATTAGTCTCTAGCATGAGCATGCCTATAGAGCCTACCAAATTCATCATAAGAGTGTCTAATTCTCTAGGCAAGTATGTGTTGGTTGATAGAGTTTGCAAAGGTTGCCCTTTGATGATTAAGGGTCATTGTTTCCCGGTTGATCTTATGCTTTTTCCATTTGATGAGTTTGATGTCATCCTTGGGATGGATTGGTTAGTTACTCATGGGGTAACTGTGAATTGTGGGGAGAAGCATATTGAGTTGAAAAGTGAAAATGGGGATTTTATTCGGGTTGAATCAGATAAGCCAGATAGACCACCACTAGTGATATCAACCTTGTCGACTCTGAGGTATTTAAGAAAAGGGTACGAGGCTTATCTTGCCTTTGTGTTGAACACTAAAGAGACTGATTTGAAAATGGAGTCGGTACCCATAGTATGCGAGTACCTAGATGTTTTCCCGGAAGAGTTGCCAGGGCTACCTCCGGTTAGAGAGATTAAATTTGGGATTGAGTTGGCTCCGGGTACTGCCCCTATTTCTATTGCTCCATATAGAATGGCACCAACCGAGCTAAAAGGGCTAAAAACGCAGTTGCAAGAGCTAACGGATAAAGGTTTTGCAAGACCGAGTTTTTCTCCGTGGGGTGCTCCCATTTTATTTGTGAAGAAGAAAGACAGTTCTATGAGGTTATGCATAGACTATCGGCAACTTAACAAGGTAACTGTGAAGAACAAGTACTCGTTGCCGAGGATCGATGATCTATTCAACCAATTGAAGGGAGCCACGGTATTTTCCAAGATAGATTTGAGGTCAGGGTACTACCAGCTTAGAGTCAAGGAATCGGATGTGCTGAAAACCGCATTTTGGACTAGGTACGGCCACTATGAAATTTTGGTCATGCCTTTTGGCCTGAGAAATGCCCCTGCGATCTTCATGGATTTGATGAATCGCATTTTTCGTCCATACTTGGATAAATTTGTCGTGGTTTTCATCGACGACATACTAATCTACTCTTGAGATGAGAATGATCATGCCGAGCATTTATGTATGGTTCTGCAAGTTTTGAGAGAAAAGCAACTGTATGCCAAGTTCAGTAAGAGTGAATTTTGGCTCAAGGAAGTGGGGATTTTGGAGCACATTGTCTCGGGAGACGGGATTAGAGTCGACTCGAGTAAGATTTCAGCAATTATTGATTGGAAACCGCCGAGGAGCGTGACCGAAGTAAGGAGTTTTCTAGGCCTAGCCGGCTATTATAGGCATTTTGTCAAGGGGTTTTCCATGATAGCTACCCCGATGATGAAACTTTTGCAAAAATATGTGAAGTTCGATTGGATAGTAAAGTGTCAACAGAGTTTCGAGAAACTTAAGACGCTGTTGACTGGGGCTTCGGTTTTGGTGCAACCTGAATCGGGGAAAGAATTTGTGGTATACAGTGATGCATCCCTGAACGAGTTGGGTTGTGTACTTATCCAAGAGGGTAAAGTGATTGCATACGCCTCAAGGCAATTGAAGCCGCACGAGAAGAATTACCCGACTCATGATTTAGAGTTGGCCGCAATTGTGTTTGCGTTGAAGATTTGGAGACATCATTTATATGGTGAAAGGTGTCGGATTTTCACCGACCATAAAAGCCTAAAATATTTGATGACTCAAAAGGAATTGAATTTGAGGCAACGAAGGTGGTTAGAGCTGATTAAGGATTATGAGTTGGTAATTGACTACCATCTGGGAAAGGCGAACGTAGTCGCTGACGCTTTGAGCAGAAAATCATTGTTTGCACTAAGAGCCATGAGTACTCAGATGGCTTTGTTGGATGATGGTTCCATTTTAGCCAAGTTGAGGGCTAAACCATTGTTTCTCCAAGAGATTTGTGAAGCTCAGAAAGATGATAACAGTTTGCAAGCCAAGAGAGTTTTATGTGAGTCGAATGTTGAATCAGACTTTCGAGAAAATCCTGATGAATGTCTGACATTTTGAGATAGGGTCTGTGTACCCAGAAATGATGAGCTTATTCGTAAGATCTTGCATGAAGTGCATAGAGGATGTTTAACTATGCACCCTGGGAGCACGAATATGTACAATAATTTGAGGAAATGGTATTGGTGGCTTGGTATGAAGAAAGACATTTCCGAGTTTGTATCGAGATGTATGATTTGTCAGCAAGTGAAAGCTGAACATCAAGTACCTTCGGGTTTACTATAGCCCATTATGGTTCTCGAGTGGAAATGGGACCCTATTACCATGGACTTCGTGACAGGCTTACCATTGACTCCAAAGAAGAAAGACACGGTGTGGGTTGTGGTTGATAGACTCACAAAGTTAGCCCATTTCATACCAGTGCGAGTCGACTATTCGCTTGATAAATTGGCAGACTTGCACATGTCAGAGATAGTAAGACTTCATGGTGTACCGTTTTCGATCATTTTGGATAGAGATCCGAGGTTCACGTCACGGTTTTGGAAAAAGTTGCAAGAGGCCTTGGGCACGAAATTGAGTTTCAGTACAGCCTTTCATCCACAAACCGATGGGCAGTCGGAGAGGGCAATTTAGATACTCGAAGACATGCTTCGATGTTGTGTTTTGGAATTCCACGGTAATTGGGAGAAATACTTACCATTGGTGGAATTTGCCTACAACAACAGCTTTCAGTCAAGTTTGAAAATGGCGCCTTATGAGGCACTGTATGGACGTAAGTGTCGAACGCCCTTGTATTGGTCAGAACTCAGAGAGAAACAGATACACGGGGTCGATTTGGTTAAGAAAACCGAAGAGAAAGTAAAAGTGATACGTGACTGTCTGAAAGTCGCCTCAGATAGACAAAAGTCCTATTCGGATTTAAAAAGGAAAGAGATTGAATTCCAAGCCGGGGATAAAGTGTTCTTGAGAGTATCACCTTGGAGAAAAGTCCTTAGATTTGGCCGGAAGAGCAAATTGAGTCCGCGCTTTATCGGACCTTATGAGGTTACCGAGAGGATAGGACCAGTAGCTTATCGGTTGGCCTTGCCACCTGAGTTAGAAAAGATTCATGACATTTTTCATGTATCTATGTTGCGTCGATACCGTTCCGATCCTTCACATGTCATAGTACCGACAGAGGTAGAGATACAACCTGACTTGACTTATGATGAAGAGCCAGTTAGAATTTTGGCGCGAGAGGTCAAGCAGTTAAGAAACAAAAGCATAGCCCTAGTGAAAGTCCTATGGAAAAGGCACAGAATAGAAGAGGCTACATGGGAGCCCGAGGAAACGATGAGAGACCAATATCCCAACCTTTTCACAGGTACGATTTTTCGGGACGAAAATCCTTAAGGGGGGAGAATTGTAACAGTCCGGTTTAGGGGCTAGTCAGAACAGTGATCTCGAGATCACTAATCCGAGATTAGAGAAATTATTTTCATGTTATTTTATGAGTTAGGATATGATTTTATAAGTACATGAGAATTTTAGTACTTTAATTTTAGTGATTTCTTAATTAATCGCGATAAAGGACTAAATCGCATTAAGTGCGAAAGTTCCATTCTATAAGCTAAAAGTACCAAATAGCTATGGATTGTAAATTTGAGGTCTTTAAAAGGCAATTTAGCCCCTTGTTAATGCTTGGCCGGCCATAGGGGACAAGGATTGACCAAGTTGGTCAAAGTTGGTGAGTAGGTGGACTAAATTGATAGTTTAATATTAGAATAAAGAAATGATGATGTCCATCTTTCTTGCTCATCTCTTCCACTGAAAGTTTGGCAGCCAAATAGGGGTTAAAAGCTTAAAAAATTTCAGAACACTCATTTCTTCACAAGTAAGTGTTCTAGTGATCTTTACTTGAAAATAGTTGTACTTTTGAGACCCCTAAAGCTTAAGCTTTCAAATGAGGGGACTATTGTGCATTATGGTGAAAATTTTAGAGTTTTTCCATGAGAGCTATCATTGTTATTTGCTGCATTTTTATGGAAGAAAATGAGTCTTAGTTGTTAGATGAACAACTTTTGTGAAAGGTGTTGTCTTGAAAACACCTAATTGGACCTTGATGAAAAGGTTACAAATTTGTAGTAATTATGTGAAATGTTGAGTTTTGATGATAGCTATAAGAGTATTAAATGTTCAACTAGGCTTGTTGAAAGTAGAAATGTGATTAGAAGTAATTTCCGAGCCTAAGAGAAAATGGTCATTTTGCCAAAGTCTAGGGGCAAAATAGTAATTTTGCCTAAGCATGATTATTGAAATGCTTTTATTAATGTGGTGATTAAAATGAGCTAAATTGCTATTATAGAGCAAGAAGAATCGAGAATCCGCCTCGATCGGGGAAAGAACAGAGTCTCGGACTAAACCGTCGAGCTAGCTCATTTTGAAATCGAGGTAAGTTTGTATGGGATTAATTCCACATTTATGTTAGCATAATTGAGAATGCTTGGTATCATATTGATGCATGATACTCTACTAAATTGAGTGATTGATGTTGAATATGATGTTGAAGTCCTAGCGGACTAAAATGAATATGAAAAAGCTACCATCGAGATATGAAATGAATAAGGTCCCGTATAAGACCATGTCCGGGACATGGCCTCGGCACCGAATTGAGATTTCTGTATAAGACCATATTTAGAATATGACTTCGATATTAAATGTGAGAATCGTGTAAGACCATATCCGGGATGTGGCATCGGTATTAAATGTGAAATCTCGTATAAGTCCATATTTGGGGTATGGCATCGGTATTTAGAGGTAATACCATGTAAGACCACCTCTGGGATGTGGCATTGGCCTCGTACTTATAATAATGATGATGTTATGCGTTTTTTAGTATCCCTAGTGATTAATGGGATGATTAGATGAGTTTAGAAATGTAAATGAGATTAGCACTAAAGTCCTATGAATGAGTGAATACAGGTACTCGTGAATGAGTCACGAAGAAATGATTACGATATGTGGCATGGTATGTGCTAAATAAGGGCAATTGTGAGTAAGTATGGCAAGAAGCCTATGACTTGTGTATGGTTAGTTAATGCCATGGATGGATTATTTTATGAGCTTATTGTTGCTATTTATATCCATGCAAACTTACTAAGCTTTATGCTTACCCCTTTCATAGCTCTTTCTCCTTGTAGTATTGCCAAGATAACTCGAGGAACATGGACGTAGGAGTTCAGAAATCACACTATCGACATCAATTTGGTATAAAAATTTAGACTTATTTTGAGTATGGCATGTATAGGACTCAAGTATTTTGTTTGGTCGTAATTGTTGGCCAAAGTGTTGGCTTTGGAAGGCATTAAAGTCTTTTTGTAATGGTCTATTAAGTCAGGCCGATACTTGGCAAATTCTTATGCTTAATGAAAGTGATTTTCTTGAAGTGTATGCCCTTGTGTATGGATGTTGAATTGAGTACTTAGATATGCCTTTGGGTTATGAATTATGTTAAATTGAATTGGTGTTTGTATGTGTGCTATGTAGGGTGGCAAAGGGCTTGGTAGATAGCCATCTAATTGTCTACACGAATAGAAACACGGGCGTGTGTCTATGCCGTGTGTGACACACGGTCAGCCCTATGGGCGTGTGGATCGACCGTGTGTCCCCTTGCATGCTAGGTTTGCAAGTCAGTGTGCTCCACGGGCTAGGGACACGGGCGTGTGCCCGGGCCGTGTGAAGTCTGCACCTTAAATATGGAATTTAATTCGACACAAAGGGCTAAGGACACGGGCGTGTGCCTTGGCCGTGTGACCTTAGTGAGATGATGACGTCATAGTCAGGATCGACCACGGGTGGAAGATACGGGCATGTCTTAGGGGCACACGGGCGTGTCCCTAGACCAACATGGGCTTGTGGCCCCTATTTTGTTGAAAATTTTCTCGAGTTCGTAAAAGTTCCCGGAATAGTTTCGATACCTCTCAGAGGTATGTTTAGGGCCTCTTAGGCCAAGTATGTGCAAGTGAAGGGTTTAAACGAAATTTTATAACCCTATTCGAGATGTTTAAGCAAGATTAGTTAGGTAATGCCTCAAACCCGGTTCCGGCTTGAATACGGGTAAAGGGTGTTACACGGTCTCACACACGGGCGTGTGCTCGGCCGTGTGGTACAAGTCAGGATACCCCTAATTGGCACACGGCCTAGAACACGGGCGTGTGGCTTTGTCGTGTTGCATAAGTCAGTATACCCTACAGGTTTGGCACGGCCTAACACACGGCCTGGCACACGGGCGTGTGTGGCCACTTCGAAGGGCACACGGGCTAGACACATGGGCGTGTCTGGTGGTCGTGTGAGACACACGGCCTGGCCACACGGACGTGTGTCTTCTGTTTGAAGGAAAAATTGGCTAAGTGTTGAAAATTTTCCCGAGTTTTCTGTTTAGTTCCGAATCATTTCTAATGCATGTTTAAGGCCACGTAGGCTCGTTTAAGGGACACTATCATTGATTGTGATTGAATTTTTTTGAAATGATAAATTGTATCTGAAATGCGTGTTTTAAAGTGTTGTAAGTTTGGTAATGCTCCGCAACCCTATTCCGGCGTTGAATACGGGTGAGGGGTGTTACATTCCGTATATCAACAATCTACACGAAAGATGGACGTTTAAAAACAAAAGTTTAGAATATGGGAAAAGTTTGAATTATCTCTCTCTCTATAAGTTTATGCTTTATATTATTAAAATATGAAAATCGTTTAATTATAATATAAGGAAAGTGCCATGTGCCATTAAAAAAGAATGCCACGTGTTATTAAAAAAAGTCGTCCACATTAATGGGAACTTAGTACCTTATAATATAATATATATGATGTATTATTATATTAAATTATTTAAATATTTCATTTAATATTATATTAAATGAGAATAATTTATATTAGGATGATCCTAAAAACTAAGGTTTTTAGGTACTAATTAAAATTTGCCACATCATCAAATTTTAAATAAAGGAAATTATTATACACCCATCCATATTCAACCTACTCGTCAACTCTAGTTTTTTTTTATATAATAAAAATGAGTAGTTAAAATAAAAAAAATCAAATGACATAGAAATTGTTATAAAATAAAAGACAGAGAATAAAGAACAAAGATGATGAGAGAGCAAAAAAGAGAGTGTATTTTATTGATCAATCGAAATCTTTGCAATGCTTCTCTAAAGTCTCTATTTATAGGCATAAAAAGTATAAATGAGTAGAAATCTACTTCTAATCACTATTAGAATTTAAAGTACATCGAAACTTATCTTGATCTTAATGGACATCCACTTAATAAGATATTCATAACACTCCCCCTTAAATGTCCATTGGTAGATAATGTGTCTCATTAAAACCTTACTAAGATAAAAATCCTGTGAAAAAAAAATTCCTAGTGAAAGAAAAAGAGTACATATATCTATAATACGCATAATATGCTGCCTCATTAAAAACCTTACCAGGAAGACCCAATGGGACAAAACATTGGTTAAGGAAAAAAGAGTACATCGCATATTTACTCTCCCTCATAAAAACATCACATTATATCTCATATTCTACGTATTCAATCTTGAATACTAGTTTTTCAAATGATTATTTGAATGTATTGCTAAGCATTTATATCACCATTCTTTTGAAAGTCACGAGTGATGGAAAATTTTGGGGAAATATATTTTGATCTCTTCAGGAGTTTCAACAATAATCATAGGAAACTTTAATCATAATTCTTCTATGAAAATATAAATAGGTATTTTGGATCATTTTATTATCCTCCTTCAACTACTATTCACTCAGTCAAATTTACCACATATGTTCAAATTATTTCAATTCATATAAATGAACAATTTCCCAAGAATTTCAATATGCTTCTAGCATTCTAAATCCTTCAAGAATTTTAATATAAACTTTACTATATAGTGATTCATAAAAGGTTGTAACAACAACTATTAGACGCAAGTTATCTTTTATGAATTGTCAGTTTAATAATATAGCTAAAGTTTATTGCATCCACCACAAAAGAATATTATATCTTTTCATAATCAATGCTACGACTTACCGAAAATGTAACACCCCAAACCCGGCCTGGACGTTATGGCCGAATCTGGCGATGTCACATGGAAGTGCATTTGAAAACTGTATCATTGCTAAAACCGTTTTCCGTTCAGAACCTATCATTGTCTTTCATTAATTCTAAAATCGTGATTCATTTCCAAAACGCTATACTTTGCGGAAGCTTTTAAAATAGTTTGCGTGTGCGTGGTATTTTGATAAAACATTCGTCTATTTGAAAACCCGAGTTTTACCTACTTCTAGCAGATATAAACAGAAAACAGTAAAAATTCATAGAGGCCATTATTACAGAAAAATACCCCAAAATAAAACTTAAAATCGTAAATAAGTATCAAATAGCAAAAAGGAGTCGTGTGGCCACCACTGAGTCTTCCACCGCACCGATCTACCTATGTCTGGGGATTACCCGCATGCATTAAATGCAAGGGGTGAGTTTACGTGAAACTCGCAGTGTAATCCCCACGTATATCATACAAACAGAGTAATCATCAGATATCAGAAATCAACAAACTGGGCCGGAGCCCATTTCAGAAA
This sequence comes from Gossypium sturtianum, assembly GCA_025698515.1. Lineage (NCBI taxonomy): Eukaryota > Viridiplantae > Streptophyta > Magnoliopsida > Malvales > Malvaceae > Gossypium > Gossypium sturtianum. The sequence goes on from CM046952.1 coordinate 112,673,692, forward strand.
CAATTTGGGCCTTAGCCCACTCGGATGCAGAATTAGATGCATATATATTAGGGCCTTAGCCCAATCAGATACAGAGTCAGATCAGAATATTAGAATCCTACCCACCAGCCTCTGCACACCATCTCCGTCCAACCTTACACACCATGTGGGGATATAATCAACCCACCCATCCCTACACACCATACTGTACCAAAGTGCGGCACACAAACAGAATAATGCAGCTGAGCTGCTAGATAACAGGCTTATAGCCTTTCAGACACTTCCTTCGAAATATCATCAACCCTTCCCGATGCAATGCAACATACCAAATATGACATGCAATCATGCAAATAATCGATCATACATTCAGTTCAGTACAGATATCATGCTCAATCAGACACCATATAATCAGATCACATAAATAGGGGTCTAAGTGTAACACCCCTAACCCGTAACCATCGCCGGTCTAGGGTTAAGAGGCATTACCGGACAAATAAGAAACTATTACGTACATTTCACATCAATAAGTATATCATCGTCATATCATAGCAGCATACAAGCATATAGTCCCTTAATGAGGTCTACGAGACCTTAATCATGCATTAGAAAGGGGTCGGGACTAACCGGGATCATACAAAATTTTTCCATAAATCAAACATTTTCAAAGTTACAGAGGTCACACGCCTGTGTGGGCAAGCCGTGTGCCTTACACGGCCTCGGACACACTCGTGTGCCCAAGCCATGGCAAAACAGGGCATACATACTGACTTGTCCACACGGCCTGAGTCACGCCTGTGTGTCTCACCCGTGGTCAACACTGACTTGCACCACACGGCCAGTCACACGCCCGTGTGTCTAGCCCGTGGTCGAGTCTGACTTGTGTTGAATTACAACCACGAGGACACGATCGAACCACACGCCCGTGTGCTCAACCGTGTGGGTAAATATAGGCCATTTGCAAGGCCAATTTACCACCCACACTTTGGGTTATACCTACAAGCACAAATAAGCATCATTCCAAGCATCAATAATACCCAAAACATACCAAAATATCCATCTTTTCTAACCATACAAGAACATATCAAACACACTAACTTTTGTGCTATTTAGCTCAATCTAATCACTAGCATTTCTAATTATAAACCATCCAAAAACTTACCAATTCAATGTAACAATCTTTCATCAATAATATGCTAGCTTTGCATCATAGAACTTATTATAAATTTGACCATCTCATTAGTCCAACCTTATCCATCAAACCATACCAAACTATGCATCATAAACATGAACTACTCATTCACATCACATTCTTTATCTAGCCATATCACATGGCTATTTTTACACCTTTCAAAACATAATCAAAACTCACTAGACTATACATGCCATACTTTAATATATACACTTTCAAAAGGTACCAAAATAGAGTTTGATAGTGTGGTGGTGATCCTCGACGGTCCCCGAGCCTTCCGTAGCTTTAACGATCTATAAAACAATGCAAACACACACAGAGTAAGCTTTCAAAAGCTTAGTAAGCCACATACAAATAAACTTAACATATAAACATTCATAATTATATCAAATACAAGATCATTAACATATCTCAATGGCAAATTCATAATTCTTCTTTGACTCATTTGTTTAGCCATTGCTTACCAACAATCATATCTCCAACTATCTCTTTTATTCAAATCACATTCATACATATATCACATTTTGTCTTAACAAGTCTATGCACATATCTCACTTGTGCACATACACATATACTTACCTTTTATACTCAATAGTAGCATATACTTCAAACGTGCACTAAAATAAATCATACATTTCACATAGTCTTTCATTTATCGGAATTGCCCGTTGAACCATTCAGAATCAAATAGGATACTCGGAATACACAGAATAATCGTACAACGCCAACGTCCCAGATGTGGTCTTACATGTAATCCAATATCGATGCCACTATCCCGCATGTGGTCTTACACGAATCAAATACGATGCCAATGTCCTGCATATGGTCTTACACGTAAATCTCAAATCAATTCCAACGCCCCGCACGTGGTCTTACATGATATCACATATCGGAATCCCTATGTCATGACATATTAATCCTATCTATTCCTAAGGTTCGCATGCAAGACTTTTCGGACCTTGCTACGTTGTCGATACTTTCTCGGATTTCACATGTATATCTTCCAAAGCCATTCATCACATTTCAATATTAAATGAATGAATAAATCATCTCAAATACATTTATTTGTATATAGACTTACCTCGTATTCTAAATAAACGGACGGATTCGACTACTCGATCACTTTCGACTTTCCTCGGTCTAAATCCGTTTTCTTTGGTTCTTGATCTATACATATTCAAATTTAATTCTTTTATTCACCAAATCATTCAATTCAATCCAAAAACACACATTTAGGGCAATTTACAAATTAGCCCTCATATTTTCACATTTTGACATTTAAGTTCTTATTTCACAAAATCACAAAAAACACAAAAATTTCATATTACCCATGCTTGGCCGAATATTCATGTAGTTCATATAAGTCCATATATTTCATTTATTTCACATTTTAGTCCCTCAAAATATTATTTTCACAATTTATTCCAAATTACTCAAATTCACTAAAAATCCAAAGACAAAACATGTTAATTAACACATATATTTCATATTTCATCAACTAACATCACAAAGCTCAAGCATTCATCAATGGCACTTTTCAAAATCATCATCAAATTCCAAAATTAAAGCATGGGTTTTGTAGTACTAGAAGCAACGATTACAAAAACATAGAAATTATCAAAAATCGATCAAAATCCATACCTTAATTAAGCTTAGTAATGGCCGAACCCTATTTTTCTTCTTTTCTTTCTTTTTTTCTTTCAAATTCGGCTAAACAAGATGACAATAGCCATTTTTTTAATGTTTGTTTTATTTTAATGTATATTATTAACTCAATTACCAATTTAACCTTATTATTAAACATATAAACTTATATAATGGTTGGTTATAAATGTCCATTAACCATCCACTTACTTATATAATGGCTTAATTACTTCATAAGGCCACTACATTTATAAAGACATAACACATAGATACTTTTAACACATGGTATGCTAATTTTGCATTTTATGCAATTAAATCCTTATATCAAATTAAACACACAATCAGATAAATTAAACCACGAAACTTTCACACATGCCTATTCTCATATTGCAAGCACCAAAAATAATATTAAAATATTTTTCTGAATCGGATTTGTGGTCCCGAAACCACTATTTTGACTAGGGTCTAAATCAGATTGTTACACTAAGTAACGCTTACCGACCCAACAGTAGGTCCACAGTCGACTTGGGCGACCCGTGCAACCTTACAGATCATTTCAGAAGAATGGGTAGGCCCACACGACCCAATTTGGCCTTGGCCGTGTGGATCACACTGCCTGGCCCAGAATCCCACACGCCCGTGTGGTTCAACCGTGTGGGCCTACACGCCTGTGTGGCCCACACGGCCCAATAGGTTGAGCCCGTGTGTCGCACACAGCCTTGCTTGGCTGGCTCGTCGATCACACGGCCGTGTTGTGGCTCATAGCCTTGCACACAGCCTACCACACGGCCTACCACATGGCCGTGTGGCGTCGACAGATAGGTTTCAGCTTTTGCCGAAAACGCGTTTTCTTGCGATTCGGGTACACACCTGATTTCGATTGAAGCTAAAATGATCCCCGAGCACTCCAGAACCTATATTCGATAATCCAAAGCCCGCGTTCAGCGATATTAGCAAAAATTAACTGATTTTGTAACACGATAAACATCCTTCAACAACTAAAAACCTTACCTCTGAATGAACAACAGGGACTTTACAACCTCACACCGTTAATGGCTAATCTCCAGCCCCTTGATTGACTCCTAACAATCAAATGAACACTTCCCTTAACTCACTTATCCAAGAACACATTCAGGATAAATCATAAATAAAAACTTACCGAACACACCGACGTCGTACAAAACCAAACGATTTAGTGGAAAAGGAACAAAAAAGGGAAGAGATAGGGAAGAATTTCGGCAGGGGAGTAGTGAAATTGATGTTAGAAGAAGGAGGGAAAAATTTTGGGGGATTTCAAAATACAAAGTAGAAATAAAATCAGATTTTTGGATGATCCCCAACATTCCCTAATTCACTCCTAAAATCTCTCCACCTGACTCCCCACTACAACCAACTACTCAGAATCCACACTAACTCAAACTCCTGTCGAAACCGATAGCAAAAATTATCCCCTTTGAACATGTAGGGATTCGAACACAGGACCTTTAACAAATTAACACTCCACTTAACCACCAGACCAGCAAGCCCATTCTGTTAATTACTTGCAAGCTTTTATCTAAAAGCCTACTGACCAGATATAGGGCTTAATCATCCAAAAATACCAAAATTTGCCCAAGTCATGACTTGAATTTGGGACCTCCCACACACTCCCAGAACACTTAACCACTGAAGAAGATACACATTTGTGTGTCATAAATACACGGAAACAATTATACAAATTTTGGGGCGTTACAGAAAAACTTCATATTTTTATTCCGCTTTTACAAAACTACTTCATTTGTATATTTACTGGCTTTATATCTTTAGATATTTGGACTACTGGTCCAAAAACTCCACGAATTTAATTGTACTTGAGTTGCGTCTTTCTATTTTGAACAATCATATTTATATTTCTCAATATATTTATTCAAGACCCTCCTTTTATTTCATTATTTCAACAATAATATTGCATACAAAACCATTGTCGACCACTTTTATTATCGATTCCAAATTTTCTCAAATTGACATAACTTATCGAGATATCTTATTTTCACTATTTTAATCTTCAATTTCAGGTACCTGAATCTCTTCTGGAGTTTTACTTATTAGTTATGTCTTGGGTCTCTTCTGGAGCACTTGTCTTCACTATATGACCATCTAGATTCACTATAGTAAAATAGGTTTTTAGCGGCATTTTTTTGGCCCTATAGCAGCGCTTAAAATAGTTTGCGGTGCTTATCAAAGCGCCGCAAAAAAATGCCGCTTTAGATAGTGCCGCTAAAATTTACGGCGTTTACGTGGTAAAACGCCGCAAGAGAGTCGAGCATGTTGTGGTGTTTGTAGCTAGAAGCGTCGCAAAAGATCATGTTCTTTAGTGGTGTTTGCAATAAAAACGCCGCTAAAGACCATGTTCTATAGTGGCGTTTGTGGGAAAACGCCACTAACATTAACAGATTTTACCAACCCATTTTATTTCATATAGAACCTGAATTTTCCACATATTTTCCTGTAACTTCAAATCCAACAACAAACTTCAAATCTAAATGATACTATCACGAAAGAAATATGTATATGATCTAAATTAATAACTGAAATAACAAAATATATTCAAAAGTTATATTGTTAAGATATTCTCATAATAAGAAAACAAAAGTCTAAGATGACGGATTCTGCGATTGATTCTGCTGAAACATCTTCATCATATTTTGAAGTTGTAGCTGGAGTTCGTCATATTTTCTTGTTGCATCTGCTGCCCTTGCTGCTGCCTCTGCTTTAAGTTGTAGATGGAGTTCATCATATTTTCTTTTAGCCTCTACTTCTCTTGATGCTGCCTCCGCTTTAAGTTGAGAAATTTTCTCAACTGTGCTCGCTTGCGTCTGAGCCATCTGGTCTCTTAACATCTGAACTTCAGCTTGAGCCTGATTCGCTGAAGGCATGTACTGCTACGAGCTGGATTCAAAATATTGGGTTAGACTAACGAAAGATCCTTGAAATCGAACCTAACCATACCTTTCAGAACCCAAAACTTTAGTAATAACTCGGTTATTAATGTAGTACAAATTAACAGAACTATCACTTGAAGCCGTAGCTTCATACTCCGCCATTTTATCCTTTAATTTCTCCTAATAAATCAATTATGGAGTTGGAAACGAAATATATAATCAAGCAAATGCAACATAACTTGGCATTATTTGCATTACAAACGATGAATTAAACCATTATAATTAAACATGATAAATATTTAAAATAATTCAAACTTTATTAAGTAAATATAGCATAATTTCTGTAGCTTTAGTAGTCATAGGAGATCCATCTTTCTTTCTATGTGTAATATCAAAAAGCTGAAGGCGTCCAACTTTTAGACCTGACATTAGTTCCTACAATATTGTAAGAAAAATATTATTTAGTAGAAAAAAATTAATATTTGACACAATTAGTAAATTCAAAATACCTCGTCATCAGCTACACAAAAAAAACTTTTCGACCCAGCTGTGTGCGTGATTTTTTTTGCCTACTTGTATTCCAACTCACTCACGATCCTACATTATGAAATTATTATTACGTATATAGTAAATACTATAAACCAAAATAATTATAAGAGTTTGGAAATATGTAATACCTCTCATTTGTTTGAATTCCTAAATCTAACTACATCTTCCCATTGGTACGTCAACATTTCCGGCGGGACATTTTGCAATTTCTCTTCGAGGCTTATATTTTTCTTAAAATATTCCTTTTTAAAGTACATTTATGGTCTCTCCATTTCTTTGCTAATGCTTTCTTCACATAATTATCCAAGACCTCTAAAGCAAATCTCTCCTGCAAATAACACAAGATTAGAAAGTAAATATAAATGAAAATTAAACCAAAGTATTATAAATTGCATTCACGTTATTACCTTAATATTATCCAGAGCATGATTTTTGTTACTATTAGGCATATGATGCCATGACTCGTAGTTGATTGGCAACAGATTGTCATTTCGTGCTATAATGCTCAAGTATCTTGCTAAAACTCGAGCTTCTGATCCAATAGGTTGACCATGATTGTTTTTAGATACTTTGACATGCTCCACAGAATTTAGATTGTATAAATCCTTTAATAGCGTACGTCCTCGAGTTTTGCGTGTAATAGCCCGATTTTGGGGCTAGTCGAAATAGAGGTTTTGGAACCACTAATTCGAGGCCGGAGAAATTAATTTTAATATTATTTTATGTGTTATAGCATAATTATATGAGTACATGAAAATTTTGGTGAATTAATTTTAGTGATTTCTTGCTTAATTTCAAAAAAGAACTAAATCGCATAAAGTGCAAAAGTTTGTTCTACAAGCTAAAGGTGTTAAATAGCTATGGAACACTAAAGTAGAGGTCCTTATTGAGTAAATGGACCAATGAAATTATGGTGGCTGGACATGAATTTTTAATTCATGAAATTGGTCAAAGTTTGGTGGCATTAGGTGACTAAATGAATAAAATAAAATAAAACAAAGAGAAAGTTATCATCTTTTCCCATCTTCTTCCTCTTCCACCGAAATTTTTAGCAAACTTAAGGGTTTTGAGAGCTCAAATTTCAGCCAAGCTTTTCTCTTGAAAGTAAGTGATTTTGGTGGTTGTTTTTGTTAATTTTTGTGTTTTTAGAACCCCTATAGCTTAATCTAGCTAATGAGGGGACTATTTTGCAAAATGGTTGAGAGTCTAGGGTCTTTCCATGAGATTATTTATGTTTTTTGCTGAAATTTTATGGAAAAAATGAATCTTGGTTGTTAAATAAACAACTTTTGTGAAAGGGGTTTTCATGAAAACACCTAAAAGGACTATTTTGTGAAGTTTATAAAATAGGTTGTAAATGTGTGAAATAATTGGAAATTGTGAGTTGCTATAAGAGTACTAAAGATTTGGCTAGGCTTGATAAAGGATAAAATTTGATTAAAATCATTTTACGAGCCTAGGGGCAAAATCGTAATTATGTGAAAGTTTAAGGGCAAAATCGTAATTTTGCCAAAGTAGGAATTTTGGAATGTCTTGATTAATGTGGTGATTAAATAAGTAAAATTTGTCATTATAGATCAAGAAAAATGGAGTCCGGACCCAGACCGGGGGAAAACCAAACTATTGGACTAAATCGAACTAGTCGCCCATATTTTGTATACCGAGGTAAGTTGTACGTAAATAATACAACTTTATTGTTGTTATGTATTGAACAATTTATATGGCATAAAGTGTATGATTATTATTGTGAATATGCATGATGAGAATTGATGTAGTAAAAACTCCCGGTTGAACCTTAGGAATAGATTGGATATCCATGCCATGACATTTGGGTGATATGTGTGCTAGTGTAAGACCATGTCTGGGACATGGCATCGGCCACATTATGAGAGCCAGTGTAAGACCATGTCTGGGAGATGGCATCGGCCACATTATGAGAGCCAGTGTAAGACCATGTCTGGGACATGGCATCGACATTGAGACGAGAGCTAGTGTAAGACCATGTCTGGGACATGGCATCGGCCTCGACAGGTGAGCTAGTGTAAGACCATGTCTGAGACATGGCATCGGCATTTTACCCTCTTGTGTGAGGCTTATAGGATATCTTTTAGTATTCCAAATGGTTCCACGTGTTAATTAAAGCTTATGATAAAGATACGAAAGGATATGATCATGTTGTGAGTGGTACAGGTTCTTACTCGAAACTCATGAGTTATGAGCTTAGTTATGATGCCTTAATGGTAAGGATGAAATTGAGTAAGTTCTATCTATGAGAATGATTTCGGGACGATCTTGTAATCTTTGGCTTATACTTGTGATGTGTAAATATGTAGTAAATCTACCAATGTTAAATCAAGAATGTTGTGTTGGTGTATAATATGCTATGTGTTTAAAGATGCATGGTAGATGTTGTTACTTATTTACATGCAACTTACTAAGCTTTATGCTTACCCCTTTCCTTTCCATTTTCTTATAGTATCGCCAAGTTAGCTCGAGGATCAAAGGACGTCAGAGGCTCAATCACACTATCAATCTGAACATTTGGTATAGTTAGATTTATCATTTTGAGTATGGCATGTATAGGGACTTGGTCTTTTGTCAAGTGTCATATTGTTTTGGCCAAATGTGTTGGCTTGTCTTGAAGATTGATTCATTTTGTATAAGGCCATGGATGATGGCTAATAGTTGATATTGATATATGTAAATGATGATGTTTTTTTTAGGAATGTGAAATTTGCATGGTGAAATATGTGATAAGTTTTGCATGTGAATGGAGTGTAGTGGTCTTGATGTGTGTATGTCTTGGTTGTGGCTTATGTTGGTGCAAGTAAAGGTGGCAAAAGGGCTTGGTAAATAATCTTGTTTTTGTCCACACTGTAGACACACAAGGCGTGTCTAGGCCGTGTGGCACACTGATGCCGCCCCCGCGGGCGTGTAGTCCGGGCCGTGTCCCCGCACCTTAATTTGGTAAAACAGAATGCCCAGTAGTAACCACACTGGTTGAGGCACAGCCGATTGTCCTAATGTAGCACCCCTTACCCGTGTTCAAAGCCAGAACCAGATACGAGGCATTACCTAACTCAACTTGCTTAAACATACAACATCGGGCCATAAAATTTCGTTTCAGCTTAAAACTTTTCATTCAAGACCATAATGTTCTTATTATAAGTCTACAAGCCCCTAAACTTGTACCCGGAATAAAACGGGACTAAACCGGAAACTTTTGAACCCTTAGACAAATTTGAAATAAAACTGGGCCACACACCCGTGTGAAGGAGGGAACACGCCCGTGTGGCATATCACATGCCCGTGTCCCACACCCGTGTGGAATTATTTTCAAATTCGAACCTACAGGGGTTTTCACATGGCCGGACACACGCCCGTGTCCCTGGCCCGTGTCCCTCACACGGCCGCGACACGCCTGTGTCTTAGCTCGTGTGAGAAAACCATGGCATTCTATTTATGACATTATCACCTCACTAAGGTCACACGGCTAAGGCACACGCCCGTGCCCTTAGACCGTGTGTCGAATTAAATTCCAATTTTCAGGTGCAGACTTCACATAGCCTGGGCACACGCCCATGTCCATGGTCGTGCCTCCCACATGGCTGAGACGCACGGTCGTGTCTCTGCCCGTGTGTTTACTACTGAGCATATTGACTTGTAAACCTAGCATGCAAGGGGACACACGGCCAATCAACACGTCCATGGGGCTGGCCGTGTGTCACACACGGCCTAAACACACGCCCGTAACTACCCGTGTGGACATTTGAAAGGCTATCTACCAAGCCAAATGCCACCCTACACAGCAAACATACTTATACCAATTCCATCCAACATTTATCATGACTATAAAGCACTTCTAGAGACTCAAAATCAAGACAACCATACAAGCATACACTTAATAAATTTCATCATCATTGAATATATAAACTTGTCAAGTATTGGCCCATTTCCAATGACCACTTACAAAATGAATTTAACCACATTCATAGCCAACACTTTGGCTAACAAATATGACATAACAAAATGACCAAGTCCTATACATGCCATATTCAAAATAAATCTAACTTTGCTATACCAAAGAGAAGTTGATAGTGTGAGTTCCGAACTCCGACGTTCCATGAATTCCCGAGCTAACTTGGCAAGGCTACAAGGAAAAGGGAAATGAGAGGGGTAAGCATAAAGCTTAGTAAGTTTGCATGAAATAAATAGCTATATAAAGCTCATAATTTCATCCATCCATTGCATAGAATAAAAACACAAGTCTTAAGCTCATTTCCATAACTTACTCATACTTACTCTTACCGATTATATATCATGCCACATATCATAAACCATTCTCGTGAATTACTCACATATACCTGTATCACTTCATCACATAGACTTAGCATTAATCTCATCTCTATCATAAGCTTAACTATTTACCCCATTAAATCACTTGGGATATTCAAGGATACATGATCATCCTCATTCACATAATTACGACGCCAATGTCACATCCCAGATGTGGTCTTACGTGGGGTCACTTCTAGATGCCGATGCCATATCCCGGATATGGTCTTATACGGGATCTCATTTCAGTGTCGATGCCATATCCCATATATGGTCTTATACGATTTTCATATTCAATGCCGATGCCATATCCCCGATATGGTCTTACATGGGTTTCAATTCGGTGCCGAGGCCACGTCCCATACATGGTCTTATACGGGACCTTACCCATCTCGAGTATTGATGATAATATTTTCTCATTTATTTAAGTCCAACTGGGACTTCAACATCATATGTTCTCATTATTTCATCATTCACATCATTATTCAATTTCATAGAAATAATATACATCATAATTAATATCAAACATTTTAAAGTTTAATAACACGATGTTGAATTTATTACACACAAACTTACCTCGATTTTAAAATAGGCCAAATTGCCGATTTAATCCGATACCTTGCCCTTCCCTCGGTCAAGGTTAATTCTTTGTTCTTCTTTGTCTATAATAAAAATTTAGCTAATTTAATAATCACATTAATCAACACATCTCAAAATTCATACTTTGGCAAAATTACCATTTTGCCCTCATACTTTCACAAAATGACTATTTTACCCCTAGGCTCGTAATTCGATTCCAATCTAATTTCCTCCATTTACAAGCCTAGATGAACATTTATTAATCCTATGGCAGCTCTCAAAACTCATTATTTCACACATTTACCACATAATTTACAACCTTTACAAAAAGGTCCTTTTAGGTGTTTTCATGGTAAAACCTTTCACAAAAGTTGTTTAACTAACAACTAGGACTCATTTTCTTTCATAAAAATGTAGCAAACAGAATAAATGCTCACATGGCAAAACTCTAAACTTTCAACCATTTGCAAAATAGTCCCCTCTTTAGCTAGCTTAAGCTTTAGGGGTTCCAAAAGTACAAAAATTATCAAAGAATGGCCATTAAAGCCCTTACTTGCAAGGAGAAAAGCTTGCTGAAAATTTTGAGCTCTCAAACCCTATTTTGCCGCTAATTTTTGGTGGAGAAGATGGAGAGAAAAGATGATATTTTCTTTTCTTTATTTTATTAATACAAATCAATTTAATCCACCGAATTCCAACAACTTTGACCAATTTTGACATTGTTTGTCCCCTATGGCCGACCACCCTATTACTAAAAGGTCTAATTACACTTTAAGGGCCTCCAATTAATATTCTATGGCTTTTAGACACCTTTAGCTTGTAAAATGGAACTTTCGCACTTTATGCGATTTAGTCTTTTTTCGCAATTAAGCATGAAATCGCTAAAATTAAGGCACCAAAATTTTCATTCACTCTTGCAATCATGTTATAACACATAAAATAATACTAAATAATTTCTCTGACCTCAGATTAGTAGTCCCGAGACCACTGTTTCGACTAGCCCCTAAATTGGGCTGTTACAATTCTCCCCCCTTAAGGATTTTTGTCCCCAAAAATCTTACCGGTGAAAAGGTTGGGATATTGATTTCTCATAGTCTCTTCGGGGTCCCAAGTAGCCTCTTCTTCCCCATGTCTTTGCCATAGCACTTTCACAAGGGCTATACTTTTTTTTCTCAACTGTTTGACTTCTTGTGCCAAAATCTTAACCGGCTCTTCGCCATAAGTCATGTCCGGTCTAATCTCTATCTCTGAGGGTACAATCACATGCGAAGGGTCTGATCGGTAGCAATGTAACATAGACACGTGGAAGACATCGTGAATCTTTTCCAACTCCAGTGGCAAAGCCAAACGATAAGCTACCGATCTTATCCTCTCGGTAATCTCATAAGGCCCGATAAAATGCGGACTCAATTTGCCTTTCCGACCAAATCTGAGGACTTTTCTCCATGGTGATACTTTCAGAAACACTTTATCACCTACTTGGAACTCAATATCTTTACTTTTTAAATTCGAATAGGAATTTTGTCTATTTGAGGCAACTTTTAGACATTCACGTATCACCTGTACCTTCTCTTCAGTTTCTCTGACTAAATCGACCCCATGAATCTGGTTTTCTCTGAGTTCTGTTCAATACAAGGATGTTCGGCACTTACGTCCATACAATGCCTCATAAGGCACCATTTTCAAACTGTACTTAAAGCTGTTATTGTAGGCGAATTCCACCAACGGTAAGTATTTCTCCCAAGTACCCTGGAATTCCAAAACACAACATCGAAGCATGTCCTCAAGTATCTCAGATACTCTCTCTCGATCGCCTGTCGATTTGCGGATGGAAAGTCAGATCAAGCTCAATTTTGTGCCTAAGGCCTCTTGCAACTTTTTCCAAAACCGTGATGTAAATCTCGGATCTCTATCCGAAATAATCGACAACGGTACTCCGTTAAGTCTTACTATTTCTGACACATACAAATCCGCCAACTTGTCAAGCGAGTAGTCGACCCGTACTGGTATAAAATGGGCTGACTTCGTGAGTCTATCCACTACGACCCATACGACATCTTTCTTTTTTGGCGTCAACGGTAAACCTGTCACAAAGTCCATAGTAATACGGTCCCATTTCCACTCGGGAACCATAATAGGCTGAAGTAGACCCGAAGGTACTTGATGTTCAGCCTTCACTTATTGACAAATTAGACATTTCGATACAAACTCGGAAATGTCTTTCTTCATGCTCAGCCACCAATACCATTTCCTCAAGTCATTATACATCTTCGTGCTGCCTGGATGTACAGACAAACATCCACTATGTGCTTCATGCAGAATCTTCCGGATAAGTTCACCATTTCTGGGTACACAGACCCTATCTCAGAACATCAAACATCCATCTGGACTTATCTAAAAGTCCGACTCGACTTTTGACTCACATTGAGCTCTTTTACCTTGTAAATCATTGTCACCTCTCTGGGCTTCACAAATCTCTTGAAGAAACATTGGTCTAGCCCTCAACTCGGGTAGAATAGAACCATCATCTGACAAAATCATCCGTGTGTTCATGGCTCTTAGCGCAAATAAGGATTTCCTGCTCAAGGCATCGGCGACCACATTTGCCTTACCCGGATGGTAGTCGATCACTAGCTCATAATCCTTTATTAGTTCTAACCATCTTTTCTGCCTTAGGTTCAACTGCTTTTGAGTCATCAAATACTTTAGGCACTTATGATCAGTGAACACCCGACATTTCTCACCATACAAATGGTGTCTCCACATCTTTAGTGCAAATACAATTGCAGCCAACTCCAAATCGTGGGTCGAGTAATTCTTCTCGTGCGACTTTAATTGTCTAGAGGCATATGCAACCACCTTACCCTCTTGCATGAGTACACAACCCAATCCATTCAGGGATGCATCGCTGTAAACCATAAATTCTTTTCCTGGTTCAGGTTGTACTAGAACTGGAGCCTCAGTTAACAACGCCTTTAGTTCCTCAAAACTCTGTTGGCACTTTTCGGTCCATTCAAACTTTACATCTTTTTGAAGCAGCCTCGTTATCGGAGTAGCTATCACGGAAAATCCCTTGACAAAACGTCTATAGTAGCCAGCTAGGCCCAGGAAACTCCTAACTTCGGTTACATTCCTTGATGGCTTCCAATCTATAATTGCTGAGATCTTACTCGGGTCGACTCTGATTCCATCTCCCGAGACAATGTGCCCCAAAAACCCAACTTCCTTAAGCCAAAATTCACTTTTACTAAACTTGGCATACAATTGTTTATCTCTCAAAATTCGTAGAACCGTTCTCAAGTGTTCGGCATGTTCATTTTCATCCCGAGAGTAGATCAATATATCATCGATAAAAACTACTACAAATTTATCCAAATACGGTCGAAAGATACGATTCATCAAATCCATGAAAACTGCAGGGGCATTTGTTAAACCAAAAGGCATGACAAAAAATTCATAGTGGCCATACCTTGTCCGGAATGCAGTTTTCGTCACATCTGAGTCCTTGAATCTCAACTGATAATATCCGGACCTCAAGTCTATCTTGGAAAATACCGTAGCTCCTTTCAATTGATCAAATAAATCATCGATTCTTGGCAATGGGTACTTGTTCTTTACAGTTACCTTATTGAGCTGCCGATAATCTATACATAATCTCATAGAACCATCATTTTTCTTCACAAATAATACAGGAGCACCCCATAGAGAATAACTCGATCTTGCGAAGCCTTTATCCGTTAACTCTTGCAACTGTACCTTCAGTTCTTTTAGCTCGGTAGGAGCCATTCTGTATGGAGCAATAGAAATGGGGGCAGTACCAGGAGCTAGCTCAATCCCAAATTCAATCTCTCTAACTGGAGGTAGCCCCGGCAATTCCTCCGAAAAAACATCTGGATACTCACATACTATGGGCACTGATTCAATTCTTAACTCAGTCTCCCTAGCATTCATCACAAAGGCAAGGTAGGCTTCGTACCCATTTCTTAGATATTTCTGAGTCAACAAGGAAGATATCACTACTGGGAATCTGTCTTGCTCATCTGATTCAACACGAATAAGATATCCACTTTCACATTTTAACTCAATAAACTTCCTTCCACAGTTCACTATCACATCATGAATAGTTAACCAATTCATCCTAAGGATGACATCAAATTCATCAAATGACAATAGCATGAGATTAGCAGGAAAACAATGACCCCTAATCATCAAAGGGCAACCTTTGCATACTCTATCGACCAACGCACATTTGCCTAGGGGATTTGACACTCTTATAGCAAATTCAGTAGACTCTACAGGCATACTCATGCTATAGACTAATTTCATGCAAATATACGAGTGGGTACATCCCGGATCATTCAATGCTATAACATGAGTATCATAAAGAGAAAATGTATTCGTAATCACGTCGGGGGAAGAAGCCTCTTCGCGAGCACGAATGGCATATGTTCTAGCCGGTGCTCTACCATCAGCTCTTGCTGTCTGTTCTCTAGATGTATTCTTGCTACTCATTTCATTTCCCAATTTTCTCTGTGGTCTTCCCCTAGCAGTACTTCCCGGTCTTGCATTCGGAGGCTTCTCATTCTCACCCGGCTCGGGGCAATCTTTGATAAAATGTTCTAGAGATCCACACTTGAAACAAGCCTTTTCATTTGCTCGACACTCACTGGGATGACGTCTGCCACACTGCGGGCATTCCGGTCTACTCGGTCAAGCGTTGCCAACACTAGCAACTGAAGTGGTCTGAGCTTTAGACCCCGAGTACTGTCTACCCTTACTTCTACTTGAAAATCCAGCTGGGGTAGCTGATCGAACAGTAAACTCTCTTGACTTCTTGGACGAGGATTGGAATGACTTGCCTAACTGTCTCTTCTTCGACTTGCGAGACTCAATTTCAGCTTTCTTTTTCTCTTTGACTAGTTCCTCAGCCTTACAGGCTAGATCTACCAGCACCACAAACTCTTTTAGTTCGAGGACACCAACAAACAAACAGACATCCTCATTTAACCCATCCTTAAATCTTTTACACATGATGGCTTCTGTCGATACGCACTCTTGCGTATTTGCTGAGCCTTACGAACTCATGCTCATATTCGGCCACCGTCATTCGACCTTGCTTTAGCTCCAAGAACTCCTTTCTTTTCTGGTCGATGAACCTTTGACTAATGTACTTCTTCCGGAATTCCTCTTGGAAGAATTCCCAATTAACTCTCTTCTTTGGTACCACCGACACAAGGGTGTTCCACCACTGATAGGCCGAATCTCTCAAGAGAGATACCACACACTTTATGGATTCCTCAGGCGTGCACAACAACTCATCGAATACCCTGATGGTATTCTCAAGCCAGAATTTCGCCCTCTCTGGATCATCATCCTTGCTAGCCCAAAATTCCTCGACTCCTTGTTTCAGAATCTTATCGACCGGAGGCCTTTCTCTTCTTACTACCTCTACCACTTGAGGAGCTACAGGAGCGGGTTGAGGAATAGGTGGGGGTGGAAGGGGTTCAGCATTAGGATTTGCTCGAATATACTCGGTGTACCAATTGCTCATCATATGGAGAAAGGCTTCTCGAGCCTCTTCTCCCTGACCCAAAGTCTCGGGTCTACTCTCTCATCGGTCTTTGTCCCTTGCGCGGAGCCAACAGATTACTCGCAAAGCTGAAGATCGATCGCAGCTTTGATCGGGATCCATTACTATATAAAAATACAATTTAAAACGTCAGGAGTCGTCACACTATCATTATGGAAATACTCATACATATGGCATGTATAGCTAGACTCGCACTTAAACTACGTCAGTCCGAGAATCGACTAAACCATAGCTCTGATACCACTAAATGTAACACCCCTTACCCATGTTCAAAGCTGAAACCGGATACGGGGCATTACCTAACTCAACTTGCTTAAACATACAACATCGGGTCATAAAATTTCGTTTCAGCTTAAAAATTTTCATTCAAGACCATAATGTTCTTATTATAAGTCTACAAGCCCCTAAACTTGTACCCGGAATAAATCGGGACTAAACCAGAAATTTTTGAACCCTTACACAAATTTGAAATAAAACAGGGCCACACGCCCGTATGAAGGAGGGAACACGCCCGTGTGGCATATCACATGCCCGTGTCCCACACCCGTGTGGAATTATTTTCAAATTCGAACCTACAGGGGTTTTCACACGGCCGGGGACACGCCCGTGTCCCTCACACGGCCGCGACACGCCCGTGTCTTAGCCCGTTTGCGAAAACCATGGCATTCTGTTTATGACGTCATTACCTCACTAAGGTCACACGGCTAAGGCACACGCCCGTGTCCTTAGACCGTGTGTCGAATTAAATTCCAATTTTTAGGTGCATACTTCACACGGCCTGGGCACACGCCCATGTCCATGGCCATGCCTCCCACACGGCCGTGTCTCTATCCGTGTGTTTACTATTGAGCATACTGACTTGTAAACCTAGCATGCAAGGGGACACACGGCCAATCAACACGCCCATGGGGCTGGCCGTGTCACACACGGCCTAGACACACGCCTGCAGAACACTACCCGTGTGGACATTTGAAAGGCTATCTACCAAGCCAAATGCCACCCTACACAGCAAACATACTTATACCAATTCCATCCAGCATGTATCATGACTATAAAGCACTTCTAGAGACTCAAAATCAAGACAACCATACAAGCATACACTTAATAAATTTCATCATCATTGAATATATAAACTTGTCAAGTATTGGCCCATTTCCAATGACCACTTACAAAATGAATTTAACCACATTCATAGCCAACACTTTGGCTAACAAATATGACATAACAAAATGACCAAGTCCTATACATGCCATATTCAAAATAAATCTAACTTTGTTATACCAAAGAGAAGTTGATAGTGTGAGTTCCAAACTCCGACGTTCCATGAATTCCCGAGCTAACTTGGCAAGGCTACAAGGAAAAGGGAAATGAGAGGGGTAAGCATAAAGCTTAGTAAGTTTGCATGAAATAAATAGCTACATAAAGCTCATAATTTCATCCATCCATTGCATAGAATAAAAACACAAGTCTTAAGCTCATTTCCATAACTTACTCATACTTACTCTTACCGATTACATATCATGCCACATATCGTAAACCATTCTCGTGAATTACTCACATATACCTGTATCACTTCATCACATAGACTTAGCATTAATCTCATCACTATCATAAGCTTAACTATTTACCCCATTAAATCACTTGGGATATTCAAGGATACATGATCATCCTCATTCACATAATTACGACGCCAATGTCACATCCCAGATGTGGTCTTACGTGGGGTCACTTCTAGATGCCGATGCCATATCCCGGATATGGTCTTATATGGGATCTCATTTCAGTGGCGATGCCATATCCCAGATATGGTCTTATACGATTTTCATATTCAATGCCGATGCCATATCCCCGATATGGTCTTACACGAGTTTAAATTTGGTGCCGAGGCCATGTCTTAAACATGGTCTTATATGGGACCTTACCCATCTCGAGTATTGATGATAATATTCTCTCGTTTATTTAAGTCCAATCGAGACTTCAACATCATAGGTTCTCATTATTTCATCATTCACATCATTATTCAATTTCATAGAAATAATATACATCATCATTAATATCAAACATTTTAAAGTTTAATAACACGATGTTGAATTTATTACACACAAACTTACATCGATTTTAAAATAGACCAAATTACCGATTTAATCCGATACCTTGCCCTTCCCTCGGTCAAGGTTAATTCTTTGTTCTTCTTGATCTATAATAACAATTTAGCTCATTTAATAATCACATTAATCAACACATCTCAAAATTCATACTTTGGCAAAATTACCATTTTACCCTCATACTTTCACAAAATGACTATTTTACCCCTAGGCTCGTAATTTGATTCCAATCTAATTTCCTCCCTTTAAAAGCCTAGGTGAACATTTATTACTCCTATGGCAGCTCTCAAAACTCATTATTTCATACATTTACCACATAATTTACAACCTTTACAAAAAGGTCCTTTTAGGTGTTTTCATGGTAACACCTTTCACAAAAGTTGTTTAACTAACAACTAGGACTCATTTTCTTTCATAAAAATGCAGAAAACAACATATATGCTCACATGGAAAAACCCTAAAATTTCAAACTTTTGCAAAATAGTCCCCTCTTTAGCTAGCTTAAGCTTTAGGGGTTCCAAAAGTACAAAAATTATCAAAGAATGGCCATTAAAGCACTTACTTGCAAGGAGAAAAGATTGCTAAAAATTTTGAGCTCTCAACCCCTACTTTGCTGCTAATTTTTGGTGGAGAAGATGGAGAGAAAAGATGATATTTTTCTTTTCTTTATTTTATTAATACAAATCAATTTAATCCACCGAATTCTAACAATTTTGACCAATTTTGACATTGTTTGTCCCCTATGGCCGACCACCCTATTACTAAGAGGTCTAATTGCACTTTAAGGGCCTCCAATTAATATTCTATGGCTTTTAGACACCTTTAGCTTGTAAAATGGAACTTTCGCACTTTATGCGATTTAGTCCTTTTTCGCAATTAAGCATGAAATCGCTAACATTAAGGCACCAAAATTTTCATGCACTCCTTCAATCATGTTATAACACATAAAATAATACTAAATAATTTATTCGACCTCGGATTAGTAGTCTCAAGACCACTGTTTCGACTAGCCCCTAAATCGGGCTGTTACAATTCTCCCCCCTTAAAGATTTTCGTCCCCGAAAATCTTACCAGTGAAAAGGTTGGGATATTGATTTCTCATAGTATCTTCGGGCTCCCAAGTAGCCTCTTCTACCCCATGTCTTTTCCATAGCACTTTCACAAGGGCTATACTTTTGTTTCTCATCTGTTTGACTTATCGTGCCAAAATCTTAACCTGCTCTTCGCCATAAGTCATGTCCGGTCTAATCTCTATCTCTGATGGTACAATTACATGCGAAGGGTCTAATCGGTAGTGATGTAACATAGAAACATGGAAGACATTGTGAATCTTTTCCAACTCCGGTGGCAAATCCAAACGATAAGCTACTGGCCCTATCCTCTCGGTAATCTCATAAGGCCCGATAAAACGCGGACTCAATTTGCCTTTCCGACCAAATCTGAGGACTTTTCTCCATGGTGATACTTTCAGAAACACTTTATCACCTACTTGGAACTCAATCTCTTTCCTTTTTAAATCCAAATAGGACTTTTGTCTATCTGAGGCAGCTTTCAGACATTCACGTATCACCTTTACCTTCTCTTCAGTTTCTCTGACTAAATCGACCCCGTGAATCTGGTTTTCTCTGAGTTCTGTCCAATACAAGGGCGTTCGACACTTACGTCCATATAATGCCTCATAAGGCGCCATTTTCAAACTTGACTGAAAGCTGTTATTGTAGGCGAATTCCACCAACGGTAAGTATTTCTCCCAAGTACCCTGGAATTCCAAAACACAACATCGAAGCATGTCCTCAAGTATCTGTATTACTCTCTCCGACTGCCCGTCGGTTTGCGGATGGAAAGCTATACTGAAGCTCAATTTTGTGCCTAAGGCCTCTTGCAACTTTTTCCAAAACCGTGACGTAAATCTCGGATCTCTATCCGAAATAATCGACAACGGTACTCCGTGAAGTCTTACTATTTCTGACACATACAAATCCCCCAACTTGTCAAGCGAGTAGTCGACCCGTACTGGTATGAAATTGGCTGACTTCGTGAGTCTATCCACTACGACCCATACGACATCTTTCTTTTTCGGCGTCAACGGTAAACCCGTCACAAAGTCCATAGTAATACGGTCCCATTTCCACTCGGGAACCATAATAGGATGAAGTAGACCCGAAGGTACTTGATGTTCAGCCTTCACTTGTTGAAAAATTAGACATTTCGATACAAACTCAGAAATGTCTTTCTTCATGCTCAGCCACCAATACCATTTCCTCAAGTCATTATACATCTTCGTGCTGCCTGGATGTACAGACAAACATCCACTATGTGCTTCATGCAGAATCTTCCGGATAAGTTCACCATTTCTGGTTACACAGACCCTATCTCGGAACATCAAACATCCATCTGGACTTATCCGAAAGTCCGACTCGACTTTTGACTCACATTGAGCTCTTTTATCTTGTAAATCATTGTCGCCTCTCTAGGCTTCACAAATCTCTTGAAGAAACATTGGTCTAGCCCTCAACTCGGCTTGTAAATAATTTTTCTGACCTCGGATTAGTAGTCTCGAGACTACTGTTCTGACTAGCCCCTAAATTGGGCTGTTACACTAAATCGTATGGATGACACGACCATAATACATGGGCATGTGCCCAGGCCGTGTGTAGTCTGCACCTTTAATGCGGAATTAAATTTGCCACACGGCCTAGCACACGGGCGTGTGCTTTGGCCGTGTGACCCTAAGATGTTACTGACGTCAGAAACAAAATGTCAAGGTTTTAACACATGAGCTGAGACACAAACGTGTCATGGCCGTGTGAGGGACATGGGCCATGGACACGGGCGTGTGCCAGGCCATGTGAAAACCCCTGTAGGTTCGAATTGAGAAATAAATCCACACAGGCAAGGGACACGGGCGTGTCCCTATATGCTTAAGTCGTGTGGGTTACACTGTTCTTCAACATGGCCATGTTATGAGATCACACGGGCGTGTTGCCCTTCCATACGGGTGTGTGCCCCTGTTTTTAGTAACATTTTCCAAAGTTTTTCTAAAGAACTCAGTTTGGTCCCGAACCGTTTCTAAAGTGTGTCTTGGGCCTCGTAGGGTCATATTAGGGATATTAAGACAAAGTTTGAAAAGTTTTAAATTTGAACGAATTTTTACGACTCAGAATTGTATGTTTGTATGCATTTAAGTGAGGTAATGCCTCGTACCCTGTACCTGCGTCGAATACGGGTAAGGGGTGTTACATTGCTTCTCCCACCATTTTCAGCTAAAAAAATTGAACATGATAATATAAGAATTCGAAACAAAAATCAATAATAAAAGTCAACATGCATGTAAATTAAAGTTAACATCACTTCGAATTTCTATAGGTTCGTCAACTGTATTCGGAACATTCGAAGATCCAATAGCAGTCTGTTAATCACTATTTGTTTCTTCTGAATTTGGAGGAATTTGAATAACATTTAGATCTCGCAATCTTCTTCTAGGCATGTTATCTGCAATACACATAAAATAGTTAAAATATTAGGAACTAATTACAACAATAATATTAGGTATATTATTTTTGCAAGTTATAAACTAATAGGAATTTTGAAATGCATATAAGTAATAAATTTACCACAACCAAATCAAATAAACAAGAAATTTCAAATTTTAATTCAATTAAAATAAAACATGTAAGTAATAAGAGGTACTTACAAATGCAATTAAGGAGAGCTTAAAATGGAGTTGTTTGATTAGGCAATTCAAATGAGCCTATCGAATACTTCTTTTGTAGGGATCCAATTCACTGTTTCAATAAAAAATATAATAAATAAATGATAAGATAAATTGACATTAATATATATTAATTCATGTTATTTAAATTTATTGAATCCTAAGCAGTTAGATGGATATGCAAAATTGCAAATTGGTGAATGCATAGTGGAATTAAGTCTTGCACATGTACTTGAGATGAGGCACTCAGATCTGAACTATTCTCAACTATTAATTTAGAATAAAAAAATAATACACTTTCAAAAGGCTTCCAGTTATATTAAGCTATTTTATTCAGACTCTGATGTAAGTGACATAGATGATTTCAAATTTTTTTTAAAAAAGTTACATATATTTGGAGTGCTTAGGGAAGATCATATCACTACACTCCCCAGACCAATGTCCAGACATGCATCAAGACATGGATGTCAAACCCAGATGCTTCAAGAAAAAATGAAGAGCCAGAGTAGCATTATTTAGCTTCTAACCAAATAAAAAGGGCAAAACAAAAACGTATTAAGTTTAAACAAAATATGGTAACTAGATAATTTAGTAAACATTATACCTAACATCTTAATTATCTAATATAAATCAACTGCATAAGCTCGTGTTCAAGAAAGCAACAAAATAAGAAAGTAAAGAGGAAGAATTGTTACATGTTGTAAAGTTTCTTCATTGTTTGAATTATGTGTGTAGCATCACCACCAACAACTTCAACCTCCTATTTGCCTTCTTTAAAGTATTGAACAGTTGGCTGTATCCAAAGATGAAGATTTAATGATGAAACAAAGAATCTGTTCGTACAAAGAATGGAAAAGACTCTTGGAAACTTAATATGCCAAGCTAAAATTATCTTATTTTAACAATAAAATTGCAACGACAGACATATAACAAGCACTTAAAATCTAGTTTGGTAATTGAGATACCCAAAATACTTCAAAAAGTTAACAAGATGAAACTTATAATTGACATTGACCACTGTTATACCAAAAATTATAATGCACAGAGACATGTTATATATAAGTACCATATCAAACACAACTAATTTATATTACTAAAAAACCAAAACTAAGATTTCAAACTAAAAGTAGATATAAAAATCATGCTTAACTGGTTTCTCATCATTCAAGAGAAGAGAGTAACAATAACAAATGTTTGCCACCATATATAAATGGTAGCAAATGCCTGGTTTGCAGTTCAAGTATTGAACAACCAATAGTTAAAAGAAATGTCATTTACCACAGCTGTAATATTTAGCTCTTTCAGTTTTCTTGCAAGGCCTTTTTGCAACATGTTGACTACATTAATTCCCATACGTAAAACATATTGACATAAAGTGTTTCTGAAATGAAAAAGTTAAAAGAGGTAAGAGTTTAGCTTCTATCTAAAATTAATAAAGCCTAATAAAACTGTTACTTAGACTCAGATGAGTTTCGGGCACAAATATATGTATGGCACAGGTATGTTCATTTCTTTCTGAGTTTTTCCATATATTTGGATTTTAGATGGTTCTTAAAGCATCATATCTTAGTACCCATGAATTAGTCTGAGGCAGGCATAGGTGTTCGAAACATGTACTTCATGAAACAAAAATAAGGAATGGCTCGACATAGCAAGAAAATATTAAATCAATAAAAATGAATGCAATAATAAACATTCAAAAGCTTTATCAGGTACAGTTTTATAGAACTTACATGTACAAATAAAATGACTTGAAAAGATAATAATAACTTATTCCAAAGAAAGTTTAACAACAACTCTACATAACATGCCATTGTATTATCAAACATTTCAATCTCAAACATGAAATAGAATCATACTAAGTTTATTGCCTTTCCATAACAAATCCTTGAGCAGAGGATTGTCGAGCAGCGATGGACGGAGCAGCGTCGACGAAGGAGACAAAGATTGATGGAAAATGCACTGTCGACGACAATGCAGTAGACGGATGACTAGATAGACGACCAGTAGCAGACATATGGGAAAGAAAAAATTAAGTTAGGGAATTGGGGAAAAAACTAAGTTAGGGATTTGGGGAAAACGATTTGGGGAATAAGGGTTGGGGGGTCAGCTATCAAAATGGTGCCATTTCAATAAAAATTAAAAAATATTCGTGGCATTTATGAGAAAAATGCCGCTATCGTTTTTAACCTGTTGCGGCGTTTATGCGAAATATGCCATTATTGTTGTTATACCTTTAGCGGCGTTTAGGAAAAAACACCGCTATTTCTTTACCTTTCGCGGCATTTTTGGGAAAAACGCCGCTAACGCTGCTCCCATTCGTTGTACCTTTGCGGTGCGTAGCATAAAACGCCGCTAAATATGTACTATTTAAGGCGCTATTTCCACAAACGCCACTATATAACGACTTATTGCGGCTTTTTTCAGTTATCGCCACTAACGGTATATATTTTTGGCATTTTTCAATACAAATGTATTTAAAAGTTCAACCTTTGCGGCGTTTTCAATCCAAACGCCATTAAAAATGCCGCTAAAAGCTTAATTTGCTGTAGTGATTTATTATTTTCTTTTATGAGAATTTTGATATTTGGAACTTGTAATGAGTTATCATTGTTGAACCTCTGGTTCAAATTACTATCCCCCTAACTCATTAGAAGTTATTATTTCTCTCCCCCTAATGTTAGGAAAATTATCAAATCAAAATAGTAATCATAAATCATGTCATAATTTGAATCTCCAATACATTCAAAACATCTTGTAACACCCCTAACCCTTATCCGTCGTCAAAACAGAGTTATGGAGCATTACCAAACTTTACAAACTAATTATGAATATTTAATTACCTTTATTATACAAATCAAGAATCAATCACAAAACATTCATATTGTCCCTTAGATGGGCCATTGAGGCCCAATATACACTTTAGAAGTGAATAGGGACTAATCCGAACACTAAAGAAATTTTTCCCAAAATCTCAAAATTTATCTTAGGAACAGGGGACACATTCCCGTGTCTTAGGACGTGTGGGCATTCGATATGAAACACACGGCCGTGTCCCAGCCCGTGTCCTTACCCGTGTAACTCTCTGACTTGTGTCACACGGCCAAGCCACATGCCCGTGTGCTAGGCCGTGTGCAAAAAACCTGGGCATTCTGTTTTAAAATTTTAAGGTGCAGAGGACACACGGCCAAACCACATGCCCATATGCCAGGCCGTGTGTCACACACGGCTGAGACACACTCCACTGTCTCTGCCTGTGTGGACGAAAATAGGTCATTTTAAGGCCATTTTTCTCACCCTTTTTAATATCATCCTGCACATAACATTAATATACACCAATATATCCCAACCAAGCAATCAATACAAGCCAAAGATCATGTTTTAAACATAATATGTAATCACAAGACTCATTTGCATAAACTTACCATAATAACTCCATTCCTTGATTACTAAAGACTACTATTAAATATATACATACAAACATATACATGTGTATCATTCACAACCATGTTTCAAGTTTAACTCTTTTCTAAATCAACCTTATACATGCCATATAAACTATAGGGTATTTAACAAAATCTACCGGAGTACTCTGGATAGTGTAGTCCGATGTGTTGATCCGATCCTCCGAACTCATGTTAATCTACAAGAAACATAAACAACACGAGTAAGCTTAATGAAGCTTAGTAAGTTCATTGGCTTTAAAGTTAAATCTTACCGAACATACTATAACAAATCATAAAACAATCATTTCACTAACATTTCCTGCCAATCACAATTTCAAATGATGAATTCACTTGATTGAGCTCAATATCAATAACTATTTAAATTCTATCACTTTAATCCATATGACACTTACCAATCTTTGTCAAATTAGAGAACGTCTTACGGAATTGAGTACATCATTTTCTTGATGCCATAGTCCAACTATGGTCTTACACGTATATTACCATGGCCCTGCCATGGTCTTACACTCGTAATGCCATAACCAAATTATGGTCTTATCATTAGGATGCCATAGCCTAGCTATGGTCTTACACGTATACATATACTGCCATAGTCCAACCATGGTCTTACGTTCAAGGTGCCATAACCCATTTATGTTCTTTTCATTAAAATTCCATAGCCCAACTATGGTCTTACATTCAAACATTGCCATGGTCCAACCATGGTCTTATCCATTAATTCATCTTGTGTCACGGAACGATCGTACTCAATCCTGCGTTCTACTTAATTTGAACTTTCAATTCAATTTTCATATATTTACAATAATCATAATTCAATAAAAAAATAAGAAATAATACATTATGTCATTCCTAAATTAATAATTAATCATGAAAGTTCAAACATATGAACTTACCTGGGGTAGTTTGTAGAGGTTGTAGAAATTCAGAGACTAATTTGTTAATTTCTCTTGTCCGCGTTTATCTTCGGGTTCTTGATCTATAATATAAAATTATTCATTAATTATCATCTAATTCAATTATAATTCACTTCACAATTTATGCCCTTCAATTTTCAAAATTACACATTTACCCCAACTTTTACAATTTTTACAATTTAGTCCCTGATCAATTAACCCATCAATTGAGTTAATTTTTTTCTCAATTAACACTTTACCTAAATATTATAGGCTATTTCACAGCCTTTGACATTCAGAATTTCATGCCAAACCCTAATATTTAATATTTTTCACAATTAGGTCCTAAAATCAATTTCTAACAAAATTACTTAATAAAATTATCATATAACAAAATTAATGCTTCAAATCCATGTTAATTCATCATAAACATCCAGCACTCATCAATGGTAACTTTCAAAATTACCCATAGAATAAAAAACTAATGAAATAGATAGTTGGACCTAATTGTAAAAGTCTTAAAAACACAAAAATTACAAGAAAAAAGCAAGAATTAAACTCACTTGTAGCAAAAATATGAAAAACCAGCTCAAGAGGACTCTTCAATGGCCTTTTTAGCTGAAAGTTTATCAAGAATTGTCTAGATTTCTTTTAATTGTTATTTTATTTACTTAATTTTGCAAAATTTCCAATTTTACCCTTATTTCACCAAATTTTCAGATTTTTTTTCTTGCTAATGCCGTCTCAGCCATCCCCTTTGAGTTAATTTGCCCTATAATTCCTCCCTTATTTTTCACTTAAACTATTTAATCACTTTAGCAAATTTTACACCTTTTTCAATTTAGTCCTTTTTAATTAATTAACCATCAAAACGTTAAAATTTTTTAACGAAAATTTAATACTTACTTAATGACACTCCGTAAATATTTTTATAAATATTTATGACTCGATTTATAAAATTGAGGTCTCGATACCTCATTTTTAACCCAATTTACCTAATAAATTTTTTTAAATCACAAAATTCACTAGTTTAAGAATATTTCTAAAATCACACTTGACTCATAAATATTAATTTATTAAATTTTCAAACTTACTCGTCGGATTTAGTGATCTCGAATCACTATTTCCGACACCATTGAAAATTGTGCTGTTACACATCTAATAATACAACGAGACTTGTAATTAATATATATTCTCAACTTTTGATGGCCATTAAACTAAATATAAATACGACAAAGGCAAGCGCACCTATCTAACAATAGTATAGCTATGGTGAGTAGAGAATATCATATCCACGAGGACTAAAAGTACTAGTAATTACCATCTTATTATTTAGCCGACAAATTGGAGTGATTGTGTTTTAATCTAAAATTACTAAACAAATTTATCTAAGAACGCAACAGAGAATGAAATGGGAAAATAATAGAAGATAACCAATGAGATAAACAATACCCAGGAAAGAATCCACCTAGACTTCACCTATTATTATGAATCTGAATTAAACGATTTATTCACTTGTGTCTTGATTCGTAGAAATCCCTAAATTATGTTAATATCTCTTTCGAGAGTAAGAACAACCGACTCTAGGTTGATTAACTGAAATATCTTTCTAATTAAAACTTCTATTGTCGCATTAACTCGATCTATGGATTCCCTTTCTAGATTCGACTATAATTCGGTAGATTTATGTCGTCCTATTTCTAGGATTGCATGCAACTCCATTCAATTATGCTAGATCTACTCTTAAACAGGGACTTTTTCTCCACTGAAATAAGCACATTAAACATGAATTAATATCTCAAAAATATTAAAATAAGAAATAAACATACATAATTGAGAACAAGAATCAAGTATTTATCGCGTAAAAACAGATATTAAATAAAAGGATTCATCATAGGTTTCATCCTCCCTAGGTATCTAGGGAATTTAGTTCATAATCCTGAATAGAAACATCTCAAAGTCAGAATAACCATAAGACATAAGAAACTTAATAAAACTTCGAAACAAATTTAAAGGAGATCTTTGATCTTGATGGAGATCTGCTTCCGAGTTGATTCCGATGGTGTTCTTCGAGTGTTTTCTTCGATCTACTCTGATTGCCCCACTTATGTATTCTTCTAATGGGTATTTATTGACTTTAGAATTGTAACACCCCGAATTTTGGGCCTAGAAGTTTTGGGATTTGAGCATAGGGATAGTGAGGAGGCTGCACATATGTGTTTAGTTGTGCAATTTAGTGGCAGAATGGGCCTGCTGGTCTGGTGGGTAAGTAGAGTGTTAGTATACCACAAGGTTCTGGGTTCGAGTTCTTGTGAGTGCGTTCTGTGAGGGATATTTTAAATTTTGTTTTGTTAAATAGTATTTGGTTTTTAGTTAGAATTAATAACCTATTATATTATTATTTTATTTGATGTTATTTTGATTTTGATTTTGATTCTTCTTATTCTCTTTTGGTTGGACATTCTTTTTCGGGTTTTTTTTCTTTCCCTTTTGCTTTTCTTTTGGATTTTGGCATCGGGGATTTCTGCTTAACTGTCGTCTTCTTCGTCGTCAATTCAGGTGTGGGATTCAAACTTTTACTACACTGTTTTATTTCCTTTTTGCAAAGTTTATGTTCAGCTTTTCTTGACCGTAGGCTAAACCGTTGGTTTTGGGTTTTAGTCGATGGAAGTGATGAGAAATTGTCACTTTTTGATATATGTTGATAGGGTAAAGGTTGGGGATAGATCTGGTGGCTGAAACGATGGTTTTGGGGCTATTTTAAGGTGGTTTCGTGACCACCCCGACGTCCACATGGGTGTGTGTCGACCCACACGGCCGTATGAAATTGGGCGTTAGGGTTTTCAGGCCAAATTGGGTGCACACGGCCGTGTGGTCGATTTGGGGATTTTTTCGATTTTCACACAGCCGTGTCCCCTGGGCACATAGGCGTGTAGGTTTGGGAATTAGGGTTTCAAAGATTTGATGTCACACGACCGTACAGTGCACACGTCAGCCTTACTGCGTGTATTTATCTAATCTGGCAGTTTAACTGCACTTTACCGATATAGCGGTTTACCGCATTACATTGTACCACTTATACGTTGCTTCGCTGCGTATCATCACTATCTGATCTGGCAGTTTATACTGCATGTCTGAACCGCAGTTTACCACATGGCACTGTACAGCTTACTGATAGCCCCTAATACCCAGAGGGTCGTAGGAAGTCCCAATACCCTAAGGGTCGTGGACATTATTGGAGTGTAAGGATGGATGGGCCTTACGAGGTCCTATGTGGTGTGATTGGTTGGATGAGCTCTAACAGCTCTTATGTGGAGTGATGGGGGTCGGAGAGGTGTGTTGGCTGGATGGGTGGGTTTTATAACTGAACAACATTCATACGCATTGGTCTAACTATACTGATTGACTGAAAAATACCTTTGTCTGTGTGCACTTCATGAACTCTGAATGTTTTGCCTGACTGATAGTACATGTGACTGTTTGTGAGTTGTTGTGGCTTGAATTGTAATAACTACCGAAACTTCTGTTTCGAGCCTCCCATCTGGATTTGTATAGTACTGTAAGTATGTTTTGCTTTTGAACTATTTTCTGGCTTTTTGTATATGATTCTATAGTTAGACGGTTTTGATCTCACACTGAGCTCGAGTAGCTCACCCCCTCTTATGTTTCCCCTTTCAGGTACCCTTCTAAATTCTGACGCTGGGCTCGGTATGCGGAGGTCTCAGACCGTCATGGTTTCAAAAGCGTTTTTCGGTTCTATTTTCTAAATTATATTCTGATTATACTATTTTTGAGCTGTAAGGTTTTATAAGATTGTGGTACAGTTTCCACTTGAGATTTTCATTCATACATTTATTCTGGTTATTTTTCATACTTAATGGTAACTTTATCGGAAGAATTTTAAACGATTAAATGTTTTGGTTTTTTAAAGATATGTGTAACACCCCAAACCCGGTCTATGCGTTTAGACAAGATTTGGTTTGTCACACCAATCATACATTCGTTTATTTTCATAGGGTTAAGATAAAATAGTGCTACAAAACTTTTTGTTATAAAACCAATGTTCTTAAGAAAACTTAACATATTTGAGATAAAACCATATTAAGAGTTTAGAAATAAAATTTAAACCATCCACACAATAAAATCCATAAAAACATATAAGAGGCCTTATTACATCAACCCAATAATAGCAATTAAAATAAAAACTTAAATAAAGTCATAGTTTATTAAAACCCAAGTTTGTAGTATGGCCTCCACCAAGTCATCTCCTACCCAAGTCCACGTCAATTTCCATTACCCAAATGGTTAATAAAATTTGGGTGAGTTACAAAGAACTCAGTGTGCAACTCACTTACCACCATTTTTAGGCCGGATCGTCAAGATATCATCTTTGGGCTTGAGCCCATTAATGATTTCAACCATACATCGTAAAGTAACATAATTTAAAGAAAAGAATGCATGAAATATGAATTTCCCACACCAACCTAGTATCCATCCGCTAACACCCCGTACCAACCAACACACACTGTGGGGATCAAGTCAACCCACCCCGCCAAACACACCAATCATGGGCTTAAAGCCCTTAAATAATTTTGTAGTGCACTCACCGAACTAGATTGTGACATTGTCACCGAACTAGAGGCATTTAGTCGAATTTGTGGCAGAGCCACCAACTAGAGGCATTGAGCCATATTGTGGCAGAGCCACCGAACTAGAGGCAATAAGCCAAATTTGTGGCAATGGCCATTCTTCTCTTCATATAACCCACCCCATGCAATCATGCGTATATAACAAATATAATCATATAACAGATTTTCATTAATCCATATCATCGGTGGGTTTATCAATTAACCTTTCATTAGGCTCATATAAACAATTTATCAACTAGCCCATTTAGTAGTTTAGTGACTTTGGCCCATTTTAGCCCAATTTATCGAAACAGTATTTTCTACCCATTTAATCGAACTAGAGTATTATCGCCCATTTTATCGAACTAGAGTTTTATCGGCCCATTTTATCGAACTAGAGTATTATTGGCCCATTTTATCGAACTAGAGTATTATCGCCCATTTTATCGAACTAGAGTATTATCGCCCATTTTATCGAACTAGAGTATTATCGGATTTTATTTTCTCGGTTTTAACTGTTTTCATGCATTTACTCAAAAATATGAGTTACTACGTATTTTTCCGCTTTTACTATTTTTTACGAATTTATCACGTAACTTACAACATGATGTCCAACCCAAAATGAGTGTGAAGTTACACACTGGTTATGGAGAGAACTAAACTTTCCCGCTCTTCAACACCTATACGTATTGTGTTAATTAAAACACTATAATCTATAATAAAACCGATCTAACTATAGCGATCTAGAAATTTACCCTCGGATTTTACGTAAGACTTCTACTTGCGATTTCTCTCCGATTGATGGTTCGCTAATCGAATCGAATCCACGAACAAATAATGGTTCGAGTACGAACGACTTGAGCAGCTTGATTTTCCTCGGTTGAACGCCCACAACCCGGTGGGAAATCCTGGATTGCTTTGAAATAGATCCTTTGCTTGTACTTAGGGGAATAATGAGAACCTCCTTCTTCCGAAGGCTAAACACCGCCCTTTTCTTCCCTATTTTGAATGTCTTCAAAGACAAAGATCGTTAATCCAATCTAAGATAAATTTTCGAAATAATACCAAGGTTTAAAGATATGATTTCCTTACCACAAAAATCGATTCCAACGATTTGTGTCACCCACGACTTCTTGATTCCAAACTTCCGTTATCGCACTAAAGTATAACAAAATAAACGTTAAAAGAAGGAACGTTTATTTTGATCTAATAAAGCCTTCAAACCACCATCAATATTCGGCTATAATCACTATTAACTAATCGAAACGAAAAGGATTCTTACCTATTTCCACGTCGAAAGATAGGATTTGAGAATAATATGGATCTAAGAAGAATTCGGCTATGAAGAAACAAAGAAAAAGAGAAAATAAAATCGGTTATAGGCACTTTAACATTCGCCATGAAAGTGTAGGTGGAGAGAATTTCGATTGAAAGAAATCAAATAGAGAGAGATGGTGATGATGTTTCGGTTTCCAAATAGAATGGAAAAGAAAAGAAGGAAAAAGATAAGTTTTGAGAGCAATGTATAATCGGCAATGGGGAGAAGAAAAGAAAAGAATGGTCTCTTTAGGTATTGGTAAAATCGGCACAAAGAGAAAGGCACAAAATTGACACCAAAGTGTAAAACAAAATGACCAATTTGACAAAAGAAACTAGGCTTACCAAGTGCACAATTTCGGCCAAGGAAAAGAGAGTTTGAGAGAATTTTCAAAACTTGCACAAACTAAACAAAATGACCAAAACCAAAGACTAAAATTCCTAGCCAAACTATCACCAAAATTCGGCTCCCCTAGCCATAATGCCGTCCATATGCTTGGTCTTTAGGCCAAGATATTGTTTCCTTAAACAACTCCTTGATTCATGCCTCATATCCTCACATTTTCCTTATTCTTTTGATACCCTTCCTTAAGTTCAAATTTTCCTTATTCCTTTGATATACTAACCAAAAATAACAAGTCAACACCTTCCATAAATGCTCTTGGCCGACACTTGCTATACATGGGCGGAAAAATCAAAAAATAAAATTCACCTAGATGCTATTTAGGGGATTCGAACCTTCACCCCATGTACTAGCTCATGCGCCAACACCACTTGTCCAACTACTCATCTTATGCTACACATTGACACTTAAATTAATTTATGTGTCAATGCCACTTAGTCTATTTCCATAAATTCTCAAAATTAATATTATTCCTTCTAAAAAAATTTTAAACCCTTCTTCAGACTATACTAACCACGAAAATAAATCAAAAATTTTACTTTCTAGAATAATTACTCAAAGCACACATAGAAAATAAATTACTCAAATTTTCGGGTGTTACAACTCTACCCCTAAAAGAAAATTTCGTCCTCGAAATTTACTCCGGTGAAAAAGGTGAGGGTATTGTTGCCGAATTGCATCCTCGGGCTCCCACGTAGCTTCCTCCACTCGTGGTTACGCCACAACACCTTGACCAACGGCACGCTCTTCTTTCTTAGCACCTTCACGTCTCGGTCTAAGATTTCCACCGTTTCCTCCTCAAAAGACAAATCCAAATTCAACTCCACTTCTTCTACCTGGTACTATGTGCGAAGGATCCGATCTATAGCGCCTCAACATGGACACGTGGAAAACATTATGAATTTGGCTCAATTCCGAGGTAATTCGATTTGATAGGCCATCGGACCAACTCGTTTCACCACACGATACGGTCCAATGTATCTAGGACTCAACTTGCCCTTCTTCCCGAATCAATATCTTTTCCAAGGTGAGACCTTCAGAAGACTTGATCTCCTACGGCATACTCGATCTCTTTACGCTTGGATCTGCATACGACTTACGTCTATCCGAAGCTTCCTTTAACCGTGCTCGAATAACTTTCACTTTTTCTTCCGTTTGAGAAATCATCTCGAGTCCTAACAATCGCCGATCACCCAACTCGGTCCAACAAATAGGAGAAACGACACCTACGACCATACAATGCCTCGTAGGGTGCCATCTGAATGCTAGATCGGTAGTCGTTGTTGTACGCAAATTCCGCTAACGGTGAAAATCCTCCCAACTACCTTTGAAGTCGATTACACATCCCTTAACATGTCTTCCGAATCTGAATCACTCTCTCCGATCGACCATCGATCGAGGATGAAAAGCCGTACTAAAATTAAGCTTTGTACCCAAGGCTTCATGCAAAGCTTTCCAAAATCGAGATGTAAACCTAGGATCCCTATCCGATATAATCGATCACAAAACCCCATGCAACCTCACGATTTCGGATACATACAACCTTCGCCAACTTCTGCAACGAGTAGTCCGTACGCACTGGTAGAAAATGAGCAGTCTTCGTCAAACGATCAACAATTACCCAAACAGAATTTTTCTTAGTAGGTGTTAAAGGTAACCCACTAACAAAATCCATTGTTATCCGCTCCCATTTCCAAAGAGGAATCTTAACTGGTTGCAAAAGACCTGACGGCAATTGATGCTCCGCCTTCACTTGCTGACAAGTTAAGCATTTTCCCACAAATTCTGAAATCTCCCGCTTCAATCCAGGCCACCAAAACTGTTCACGAAGATCCCGATACATCTTATTTCCTCCGGGATGCATAGCATAAGGACTACTATGCGCCTCCCGCAAAATCATTTGCCTCATATCTGAATCCTTAGGCATACAGACCCTTTCACGAAAACACAATACACCTTCTGAATTTATCCCAAAATCCTCAATTTCACCATTTTCCACTTGCTGAAATAAAAGTCTCAACTTCTCATCTAAAATCTGTTTTTCCTTAATTTGTTCCAACCACATAGGCTTCACTTGAAATTCCGCTATCAAACTACCATCCTCATACAAACTCAAATGGGCAAACATAGCTCTCAAATCAGATACCACCTTACGACTTAATGCGTCCGCCACCACATTAGCCTTTCCAGGATGATACTCAATTGAGAAATCATAGTCCTTTAACACTCCACCCATCTTCGTTGTCTCAAGTTTAACTCCTTCCGAGTAAGAAGATACTTAAGACTCTTGTGATCCGTATAGATGATAGACTTTTCACCATAGAGGTAATGCCTCCAAATCTTTAAGGCAAACACCACTGCTTTGCTAACTCCAAATCATGAGTAGGGTAGTTCACTTCGTGCGGTCTCAATTGACGAGAAGCGTAAGCTACAACTTTCCCACTTTGCATCAATACGCAAATTAAACCCGTATGTGACGCATCACAATAAATCAGAAACTCCTTCCCACCTCGAGTTGAATCAATACCGCGCTTCTGTTAAAAACCTTCTTGATCGCTCGAAACTTTCTTGCTTTGCTTATCACCCATATAAACAACACTCCCTTCCGCAAAAAGCTTAGTTAGAGGTGCAAAGAATCAATGAGAACCCTCAACAAAGCGTCTATAATATCCAAACAAACCCAAGAAACTCCGAATCTCATTTCACCGACTTGGTGGTTTCCAATCCAATACCGCCTCAATCTTCCAAGATCCACCCTTATTCCTTCTACTGGCGATACCACATGACCCAAGAAAGTCACTTCTCTTAACCAAAATTCACATTTACATCGAATTTGGCATACAACTGATTATCTCGAAGCACTTGCAATACAATCCGCAAATGCGAGTCATGTTCTTCTTCGCTCCTCGAATAAACGAATGTCATCTATGAATACCACCACAAACCGATCTAAGAATGGTTGAAAGACCCGGGTTCATCATATCCATAAATGCAAATGGTGCATTGGTCAACCCAAACGGCATCACTAAAAACTCATAGTGTCCGTGAACGGGTTCGAACGCTGCCTTGTGAATATCCGCTTCTTTCACCTTAAAATTTGGTGGTAACCCGACCTTAAATCAATCTTGGAGAAAACGAAGCTCCCTTCAATTGATCAAACAGTCGTCAATCCTCGGCAGAGGGTACCGATTCTTGATCGTCGACTTATTCAATTGCCTATAATCGATACACATACGCATTGACCCATCCTTCTTCTTAACAAACAAAACCGGTGCTCCCCACGAGACACACTCGGTCGAATAAAACCCCGATCTAGCAGCTTCTTGAATTTGGGCTTTAAGCTCAGACAACTCCTTCGGTGCCATTCTATAAGGAGCAATGGACACTGGAGCGATTCCGGCAAAAGCTCAATACCAAATTCCACTTCCCGATCTGAGGTACACCAGAAGTTCTTCAGAAAAACATCCAAAATTCCTTCACCGCTTCTCACATCTTCCACCGACAACTCTTTTGGCATCTAAAGCACTAATAAATGCTAAAAATGCTCCGTATCCTTTTCGTACCAACTTCTCCGCCTTTAACGCAGAAATCACGTTTGTCAAGAAATTTCTCCGCCGCCTATCATAACTATCTCCTTATCCTCCGCAGATTCTTATCAACATCCGCTTTTCAAAGACAATCCAATTGCGCGGTGCTTAACCAACCAATCCATGCCTGAGAATGATATCGAATTCGCCAAAGGCAATTCCATCAAATTTGCCAAGAATGTTTCTCCTTGAATAACTAAGGGCACGCTCTCTAAACGATTTATTAACCACCACCGATCGACCTAAGGGACTAATCACCCTCATCTCTTTATCGGAAATTTCAGTCTAATTTCAAGTTTCCGCTATGTGCTAGCAATGTGCGAATGAGTAGAACCAATATCTATCAAGGCAATAACGGGTACATCGAAAATGAAGAACGTACGGTTATCACATCAGTGCATTGCCATCCTCACGACGTCGACCGCATACACCAATCCTCGGCCGCCTTGCATCCGCGTTGCCTCTAGGACCATTGCCTCGACCACGCACCTTGACCACGCCCACCCCATTACCACCACGACTGGTCCCCGACCTCTGGGTGGTTCTTTGAACTCCTCTTGCTTGGTGGTGCATCGAGTAGCACGAACTTCTTGAGTTGTATCCATACGTCGAGGGCAACTCCTATATTGATGCTCCGTCGATCCACATTTATAGCAAGCACCCGTTTTCCTCCAACATTCTCCTAATGTCTTTTCCCACATTCAAAGACAATCCCGACTGACGATTAACGACTCATCGGTGCTCTTCCTTGAGTGGTTCCTCATTCCGGGGCCTCTTCAGAATCTTCTCGAAGAACCCGGATGCTTGAGATCTTTCTTGCCTCGAATTTGCTCCCGATTTTGACGTTCGAGTTCTTAGCCTCTTCGGCTATCTTGGCCTTCTCCACAAGAGCGGCAAAGTTCTAACTTGTTGTGGGGCTATCGTAACCCGCAACTTCGTCTTTCAAACCGTCCTCGAAGCGCACACAACGCTCATGGTCCGTTGCCACTATCGTTCGAGCATAGCGACTCAAACGTAAGAACTCCGCCTCATATCTGCCACCGTCTTATTTCCTTGCACCAGGTTCAAGAATTCCTTCCTTCGGGCATCCACATAGCTTGTTCCCACATATTTCCCTTGAAAGGAAGCCTTGAAAAATTCTCAGTTAATCAAAGCAGCATTAGTGCCATCTCGGATAGTAAGCCACCATTGGTAAGCTTCGTCTCTCAACAAAGATACCGCTCCTCTTAACTTTTGTTCCACGTGCACTCAAGATCGTCCATAATTCGCTCTCGCCTCAAGCCAATATTCAAATGACATTGGGAGCTACACCAGAGACACCTCAAAAACCTCGGCTCCATCGGATTTCATCGCTCCGATATCGACCCACGAGCGGTTGGTCCATTCTGATCCAAATGACCCTTTCAAGTACTCGCAGGCATTGCTCGTGTCACAAAGATTATCCTCTTCAATATGGTCGCGTGCGATCCGT
Source organism: Gossypium sturtianum (assembly GCA_025698515.1). Classification (NCBI taxonomy): domain Eukaryota; kingdom Viridiplantae; phylum Streptophyta; class Magnoliopsida; order Malvales; family Malvaceae; genus Gossypium; species Gossypium sturtianum. The sequence continues at coordinate 112,712,061 of CM046952.1, forward strand.
CTCACTCTCGAGTGACGCAGTGCATCCATTTCCGACATATAACCCGGCACATCGGTTGCGCCCCTAACACCTCGTCCTCTACCACGGCCACGCCTACTACGGCCCACGACCACGTCCCTCTAGTGCTCATGGCGAATAATTCGATTTAACTGATTAAGAGTTTTATGAATCGAGAATAATATTTCAATTGTTTATTAACGATATCTTATGATATGAAAGAGATAGAGTGTTTTCGCATCAATATCCTATTGTCTCAATCTCTACGGTTTTAACACCTAAAACTAGAAGTTCTAGAGTGTTTCTTATAATCATATCACAATGATAATAAACATACAAAGATATCTGAGATACTTACTTGACTTGGCGGGATGCTCATGGTGCCATACTACCTTTAATCAAAACTCTAGAAATTATTTTCAAACAAATTTCTTTATTGAACCCAAACCACAGTAGAGTTTTGAACTGGGCTCGATACCACTAAATGTAACACCCCAAACCCGGTCTATGCGTTTAGACAAGATTTGGTTTGTCACACCAATCATACATTCGTTTATTTTCATAGGGTTAAGATAAAATAGTGCTACAAAACTTTTGTTATAAAACCAATGTTCTTAAGAAAACTTAACATATTTGAGATAAAACCATATTAAGAGTTTAGAAATAAAATTTAAACCATCCACACAATAAAATCCATAAAAACATATAAGAGGCCTTATTACATCAACCCAATAATAGCAATTAAAATAAAAACTTAAATAAAGTCATAGTTTATTAAAAACCCAAGTTTGTAGTATGGCCTCCACCAAGTCATCTCCTACCCAAGTCCACGTCAATTTCCATTACGAAATGGTTAATAAAATTTGGGTGAGTTACAAAGAACTCGATGTGCAACTCACTTACCACCATTTTTAGGCCGGATCGTCAAGATATCATCTTTGGGCTTGAGCCCATTAACAATTTCAACCATACATCGTAAAGTAACATAATTTAAAGAAAAGAATGCATGAAATATGAATTTCCCACACCAACCTAGTATCCATCCGCTAACACCCCGTACCAACCAACACACCCGTGGGGATCAAGTCAACCCACCCCGCCAAACACACCAATCATGGGCTTAAAGCCCTTAAATAATTTTGTAGTGCACTCATCAACTAGATTGTGACATTGTCACCGAACTAGAGGCATTTAGTCGAATTTGTGGCGAGAGCCACCGAACTAGAGGCATTGAGCCATATTGTGGCGAGCCACCAACTAGAGGCAATAAGCCAAATTTGTGGCAACTGGCCATTCTTCTCTTCATATAACCCACCCCATGCAATCATGCGTATATAACAAATATAATCATATAACAGATTTTCATTAATCCATATCATCGGTGGGTTTATCAATTAACCTTTCATTAGGCTCATATAAACAATTTATCAACTAGCCCATTTAGTAGTTTAGTGACTTTGGCCCATTTTAGCCCAATTTATCGAACAGTATATTTCGGCCCATTTAATCGAACTAGAGTATTATCGGCCCATTTTATCGAACTAGAGTTTTATCGGCCCATTTTATCGAACTAGAGTATTATTGGCCCATTTTATCGAACTAGAGTATTATCGGCCCATTTTATCGAACTAGAGTATTATCGGCCCATTTTATCGAACTAGAGTATTATCGGATTTTATTTTCTCGGTTTTAACCGTTTTCATGCATTTACTCAAAAATATGAGTTACTACGTATTTTTCCCGTTTTTACTATTTTACGAATTTATCACAGAACTTACAACATGATGTCCAACCCAAAATGAGTGTGAAGTTACACACCGGTTATGGAGAGAACTAAACTTTCCCGCTCTTCAACACCTATACGTATTGTGTTAATTAAAACACTATAATCTATAATAAAACCGATCTAACTATAGCGATCTAGAAATTTACCCTCGGATTTTCGTAAGACTTCTACTTGCGATTTCTCTCCGATTGATGGTTCGCTAACTGAATCGAATCCACGAACAAATAATGGTTCGGGAGTACGAACGACTTCGAACAGTTGATTTTCCTCGGTTGAACGCCCACAACCCGGTGGGAAATCCCGGATTGCTGAAACAGTCCTTTGCTTGTACTTAGGGGGAATAACAGAACCTCCCTTCTTCCGAAGGCTAAACACCGCCCTTTTCTTCCCTATTTTGAATGTCTTCAAAGACAAAGATCGTTAATCCAATCTAAGATAAATTTTCGAAATAATACCAAGGTTTAAAGATATGATTTCCTTACCACAAAAATCGATTCCAACGATTTGTGTCACCCACGACTTCTTGATTCCAAACTTCCGTTATCGCACTAAAGTATAACAAAATAAACGTTAAAAGAAGGAACGTTTATTTTGATCTAATAAAGCCTTCAAACCACCATCAATATTCGGCTATAATCACTATTAACTAATCGAAACGAAAAGGATTCTTACCTATTTCCACGTCGAAAAGATAGGATTTGAGAATAATATGGATCTAAGAAGAATTCGGCTATGAAGAAACAAAGAAAAAGAGAAAATAAAATCGGTTATAGGCACTTTAACATTCGGCCATGAAAGTGTAGGTGGAGAGAATTTCGATTGAAAGAAATCAAATAGGAGAGAGATGGTGATGATGTTTCGGTTTCCAAATAGAATGGAAAAGAAAAGAAGGAAAAAGATAAGTTTTGAGAGCAATGTATAATCGGCAATGGGGAGAAGAAAAGAAAAGAATGGTCTCTTTAGGTATTGGTAAAATCGGCACAAAGAGAAAGGCACAAAATTGACACCAAAGTGTAAAACAAAATGACCAATTTGACAAAAGAAACTAGGCTTACCAAGTGCACAATTTCGGCCAAGGAAAAGAGAGTTTGAGAGAATTTTCAAAACTTGCACAAACTAAACAAAATGACCAAAACCAAAGACTAAAATTCCTAGCCAAACTATCACCAAAATTCGGCTCCCCCCCTAGCCATAATGCCGTCCATATGCTTGGTCTTTAGGCCAAGATATTGTTTCCTTAAACAACTCATTGATTCATGCCTCATATCCTCACATTTTCCTTATTCTTTTGATACCCTTCCTTAAGTTCAAATTTTCCTTATTCCTTTGATATACTAACCAAAAATAACAAGTCAACACCTTCCATAAATGCTCTTGGCCAACACTTGCTATACATGGGCGAAAAAATCAAAAATAAAATTCACCTAGATGCTATTTAGGGATTCAACCTTCACCCCCATGTACTAGCTCATGCGCCAACACCACTTGTCCAACTACTCATCTTATGCTACACATTGACACTTAAATTAATTTATGTGTCAATGCCACTTAGTCTATTTCCATAAATTCTCAAAATTAATATTATTCCTTCTAAAAAAATTTTAAACCCTTCTTCAGACTATACTAACCACGAAAAATAAATCAGAAAATTTTACTTTCTAGAATAATTACTCAAAGCACACATAGAAAATAAATTACTCAAATTTTCAGGGTGTTACAATATGAATGGTTTTTGGAAATGAAATTAAGGTCGACTGGTTTTGTAAAATTTTCCCATGATCACTTCGGTGATCAATGTAGCATCCTGAGTTCGGTCTACACTTCTAGGCCGGGTTTGGGGTGTTACAAGAATGCTCAGAAACCCTAAAAATTGGGTTTTTCTGTGTATTTGGGAAGTAGGCTGCGAAATTGACACGGGCTGGCAAATGGGCATGTGTCCAGCCCCTGTGGATCACACGGGCATGTGCCCAGCTCGTGTGGATCTTGAAAACAACTCTTTTTGTCTAATTTTGGCACATTTTTCACTCCTTTCGCTCCCAAATGTTCTTCTAAGTATAGAAACACGAATTTAAAGGATTAGGAGCATCAAATTCACCAGTTTGCATAATTAATCATCCAAAAATGCATTAAGAATGAGATTAAAATATGTTACTTTTATAGCTTATCAAATATCCCCACACTTAAGCGTTTTCTTGTACTCAAGAAAAATCCTCAACTCACATTAAAATTAAGCTTTCTCAACTTGTAATTCCCATCAAATATGTCACAAAATAATTCACAAATAATCATGCATTGGCAATTCAACTAAAAGAACACTAAAGTCTCAAACAATCCAAGCTAACATTTTTAAACATGAAAACATATGTGTCTCCCCTTATCTAAGTAATTACCTTTAATTCAAAATTGACAAGAATCGACATCCTCATTAAAGATTCACTCAAATCACTCAAAGTGTTTAAGGTTCACGAATAAGCACTCAATAGTCAAACATGAAAGGTTATTACCATAGGCTTGCATGAAAATCAAATCTCCACCACTATAAAATGAGATGGTACACAAATCAAAAGTTCTTTAAGAGGTCGTAATGAGGCTTAAGTTAAGGGTGTGGATAAAGGCCAGAAAAGTTGGTTATAATCGAGATCGAATTGATAAATTACCAAACTAGAAAAAAAATAAACAAATGCTGAATTAAAAACAAGTGCATAAATCAAGAACTATTCAAGAATAAAAACGAGCTTCTTCTCAAAATATGAATTTAACTGTTCAAGCTCAATCAACATAGAACTAAATAATAATCAATATTTTTTATTTCGATTTTCTTTTCTTTTATCTAAACAATCAGGAATAATTCAGCAAATCAAACAGAAGAGCATAGTTAAGCAACTAACTAAATCAAATCTCGACAAAAAGGGAGTCAATAAAACGGGAAAAAGTCTCAACAAAAAAAATGAGTTGGGAAAAAGTCTCAACAAAAAAAAAATGAGTTATGGGTTAACATTAATGGGTAAATCAAGAAACGGTGTGTTTGGCTCAACGGGTTCACTAAGGGTTAATTATGAAGGTGGGCTTTTTATGGGATAAGTGGGTTAAAACTTAGGTGGCTTTATCACCTCAGTAAATCAAATCAACGGTGTGATCTCGACATGTATAACCTAAGCAAGTTTTAGAATAACAAATCAAATTGACACACTCATAACCAATAATAAAATGAGCAAGAAAAATGTATGCTCTAAAGGCTCAAAATCTCACAAAAAATCATGGTGTTTGATGTCAAACTTGCAAATCTCAAATTTCAAGGTAATACTTCAATTTAGGGAAACAACCTAAAAATTTTTAATTTCTGAAAAATAACTTATCATGCTTGATTCTCTTATGTCTTAAAGTTTAAATCAACCAATGCACAACTATCTACAAATTAATCCAAAACACATCAACAAAAATCTCAAATTGATAAAAAATCATTCTAATGAGAAAATTACTTAAACATAAGAATTATTCAGGGATTTTCTAATAGTCATATAAATAACCTCCCCACACTTAAGATGTACATTGTCCTCAATGTACAAACAAATATAATCAAAGTATAAGTAGAATATCATAAGAGAGGGAGAGGGAGAAAACTGAAACTGCCCTAAATATTGGATGAAATTGCCAAAATGGTGAAAAGAGGAATTGTAGACAAATCTAGATGTAGTGCATGATTCCGAGCAAACTAATAAGAAAATAAACACAAATAGTGAAGAAGATTAAAAGGTTACTAACTCGATTAAGAACAATCATAAAGATAAAAATATAGTTCAGAAGATAAGAAATGAAATAAGTCTAAGAAAACAACAATAAAAATAACTAAAAAGAAAAAGAAAAAGAAAAAGAAAAAGAAAACAAATAAACTCAATGATACTCATCATCAGAGGCGTCGGTGTCGTGAGTCGTCGGTGCTGAAGAGGAGATATGGAGATGCTGACAGATATGCTGTAATGTCGCGTCAATACTGTCGAACCTCTGAAAGTAGTGTCGTTCGAAGCGAGTGAACCTCTCGGAGAGGTCCTCTAAAGTAGCAGCAGAAGAAATAGGACGGTGACTCGAAGGTGAAGGATAAAGTGGATCCTTGTTGTAACATCCCATTTTCAGTGAAATCAGAATAGTGGTTTCGGGACCACAAATTCGATCTGAAAATAAAATTTATTTTATTTTATTACATGGTCCGTAATATGTTAGAAATGTCATGTGAAAATTATGATAAGAAAGTTTTACTGATTATGTGCTTAACTACGAGAAGGACTAAATCGTATAAAATGCAAAATTTGAATTCTAGTAGCTATAAGATTAAATAGCTATGGAATCCAAAACTTGAGGTCCTTATATGGTAATTAGACCATTAAAGAAAAGTATGTAGATATTTTAGTGACTCATCCATGGAAATTTAGAAAAATGGTAAGGACTAAATTGGAAATTAAAATAATTAAATTAATTAAAATATGATAAAAGATTTATCATCTTATTTTATGTCATCTTCAATCCTAAAACACATGGAAACCCTAGGAGAGAGAGAAGAAACTTTCATGGCTTAATTGGATCTGGACAACACAAATTCGAGGTTAGACCGAGGAAAAGAAAAGGTTTCAGATTAGTAGATTACTTATGCGAACAAATGTCGAGGTAAGTTCGTGTAACTTAATCGAGCATGTGAATATGGTTAATTGAATGTTGTGTTTGTTTGTAATGTGACTTATATTGATGTGAATTAGTTGGTTTCTATAATGAAAAATTGAATGCATGCTTGAAAAGGTTGAAAAAGGGTTAAGTTCCGTTTGAATATTGAATTTCGATGAGTATATGTGCTTTCCCGAAATGGATGAGGTCCTGCATTTGTTGCTGACGGATTTAGCTCGAACAAGTAATCCTATTGACCTCATTATAGAAAGGATTTAGCCCGAACGGGTAATTCTGATATAATACCTCTCGAGTATACGTTACAATTAGGGTTTAGCCTGGACTGGTAATCCTAATTGAGCTCTTCTGAGCATACGTTATATAAAGGATTTAGCCTGGACTGGTAATCATGTTATACGATATGTGGCTCGAGAGTGTTTTCCTTGATTAAGTGCCCTAATGGGTACTCTTGAAAAAGAATTGACGGGTTATTGAATCGTACACCTCGAGTGTACCACTTGAGTATCCATCGGAATTTCAATGATTCAACGGACATAAAACCCTTGACATGGTATGAGAATTATGAGATGAAATGATAATGTCTTGAAAGAATATTGCATGATGAGCTCATCTATCCTTACTTGTTGTATATGTAAAGTTTGTGACTAACATGTTTGATTGGATGCATGTGTTTAGGCAATTTTGTCAAATGGATGGAAAACATGATATTGCATGCTTAGATTTAATAAACGGGATTTGTAAGTTTAGTTTCCGTTATACGAACTTACTAAGCATGTAATACTTACTCCGTTTTATTTTTCCTTGTTTTATAGCTCTCGGAAGCTCGTGAAGGTTGGAGATCATTGGAGCATCATCACACTATCAACTAGCTTATTTTGGTATATGTAGTAAAATCATTTTGGTATAATGGCATGTATAGGACAACTTGGCCATTAGTGGCTTGATAATGATGTTTGTAATCTAGCCATTGGAATGGCTAGAAATGGTTGTTTTGATATACTTATAATGTTACATTATGGTAGCTACATATATGTTAAGTAGTTAATCAAAACATGTCTAACTTATGGGTTTAACCAAGGTAAGATGGTAAACATGTATGCATGTAATGGTATGCCATGTTGAATGATGGAATTTGCTTAATTTGAATGCTTGAAATGGTTGGTATTTTTAGATGTGAGTTTTAAATGCAGGTCAATGGTGTGATTTTGGGTGAGAAATAAAGCTAGAAATGGCTTTATTTCGTCCACACGGGCAGACACACGGGCGTGTGTCTAGATCGTGTGTGACACACAGCCTGGTACATGGACGTGTAGTTAGGCTGTGTGTCCCCTACACCTTAAAATTGAGAAATAGAATGCTCAAAATTGAGCACACGGGCAGAGACACGGGCGTGTGTCTCAGCCGTGTGTGCTACACGGCCTAGAACACGGGCATGTATCTTGTCCGTGTGAAACCTGCACCTAATTTCGAAAGAATTTAATTAACCACACGGCCTAGCACACGGGCGTGTGGCATGGCCGTGTGCACAAGTCAGAGAGTTACACGAGGTCGAACACGGCCTGTAGAACAGGTGTGTCTTAGGGTCAGACGGGTGTGTGAGCCCTGTAACTTAGAAAATTTCTGTAATTTGTGAAAAATTCTTAGAGTTTTCGATTAAGTCCCGAATCGATTCTAATGCTTGTATTGGGCCTCGAGTGTAACATCCTGAATTTTTGGGCCTATGCGTTTAATGGGTGGATATGTTTAATGTGTTAATTTAAGTGTTAGGGGCCCAAATTGGGCTCAGGCTTAGGTAGAGGCCTTGATTAAAATTATCTGTTTGGGCATTATAGAGTTTAAAAGGTAGTATCTATGTTTAAAATATGTGGATAATAAGCAGATAAAGGCTATTATTTAGGAATTTATTTTATGTAGATAATAAGCAGATAAAGGCTAAAATTTAGGGATTTTAATGACTAAAATATGTGGATAATATGCTGATAAAGGAGGGAGGAGTTAGAGATAATTAAGTCTCTTTTAGATGAGCTAGTAGTTAAGATAAAAGAGAAAAGATATGACTTATCTGCATGGTTAGGTAAGTGCCGAAATTTCTATAAATAGGGGGAATATCTCTTCAATTTCGGCATTTGGGTTTTTCTCTCATTCTTTTCTCTTCTTCTCTGAGTAAAAGCCGAAAACTCCTAAAGTTCCATCTTTTTCTTCATTCTCTGCAAAAGTCAAAATTTCTAAGCCTATTTCCTCATCTTCACTTTGATTCAAAAGTCGAAACTCTTTCCATTCTTTTTCTTCCTAGCCGAAATCTTCAAGTCTCTTCCTTGTTTTCTTTTCTTCTTCTCTTTTCCTGTCAGAAACCGAAACTCCTCACTCAAGTATTTTAAAAGCCAAAGACACATCAGCCTTCTCTTGTTCATACTTTTTCCGGGATTTTCCTAAAAGCCGAAATCCTAGATCTCATCTCTCCGTGTGATTGCCGAATTATACGTGGTGCCTACTTGTGCCGAAATCAAGGGAACTTTAGTGGAGTCAATCGCATAGATCTCTAAGTTATAGAATCGTGTTACTTTCGGGATTTCAAGGTAAGGGATCTATTAGTTTTAACGTGTAATTTGGGATTTATTAACCTTGGCCGATTGTTGAAGGGGCTAAATCTTTGTGTGTTTTTCCGCTTTTTGAGCAAGGCTTTACATTGAGGATAATAGATCCGGATAGCAAGGACATCGACTAAGAATATTGGATTTAGCGATATCGGGTGTGTAATACTTCCCCACCATCTAGATCTGATTGTTAATGTATGCTCATAAGTTTATATGTTGTGATAAATACCGATATCTCGGTTTAATGTTGGAAACCGAAAAGGGTGAAGCAAATCACCAGTCGATGAATGTTTGACTTTATATGATAAAAGCATATTGATTTTATGACCGCATGGGTTGGGTTGATGAAAGGAGGAAGTTATATGTTATATGTGTAGTGGTTTATACCGTGATCTCATTATATGTTGTAGCGGCTAATGCCGTGATGCATTATAAGGGCTTCGGCCATAATATGTTGATGAGCGGCATGACGCCATCTTGGCGTGTAGCGGTGTGGGTCGATTGTATAAATCCCCAATGGTGTGAATGATGAGTGCGGGCGTGTAGCGGATGGAAACCTAGGCAAATGGGTTGGGCCTTGCATATTATTTGTTATTTTTTTATAAATGGAATTATTAATCGCTTTATGGGCCTAAGGCCAAAATCTAGTGGTGCATGAGGTTGCACACCGAGTCTCGCGACTCACCCTATTAATTAACCTTTCGGTGATACCTAGTGCTTCGGACCGGGTGGAGAGGAGCAAGGTGGCCATGCGAAAGACCAACTGGATCCAAAAAAAGTCTCAAGTTAATACTTTATATTTTTAATTAATGGATTTTAAATCTCGTTGTAATAAGGCTATGGGCCACTAGTTTATGTTTTGTTTTATTTTGAGCTTTAATTACTTTTAGTTATTTAAATTCTTATTGAACTAATGTATCTATTTAAATTTGGGTTTTTAATTTATAAAGGCATATTTTATTTAAACTATCAACTATTAAATTTCTCTCGAATAAGAAGATAAACTTTAGAAAAATATTTTTTTGAAAATACGACATGTTCTTCCAAAATTTTTAGTGACATACGAGATCCGTTCGTGGTGTTTGGGCGGGTTTGGGGTGTTACAAATTGATATCGAGCCCGGTTCAAAACTCGGCTCTGGGGTTTTGGGCTCAAAACGTTTTCTAAAATGGGCTTTTGAAATATGGATGTCTTTAAGTAATAACAGATCATAGCTCTCGGCATGGCACTGCGTCTCCGCCCAAGTCCGCGAGTAAGTACTCGAACCATTGTATGATCTTTGTATATGTGGGCTTAATGGGCCTAGTGGGGCGTAGATTAGTTAGAATTAGAACTTGATGGACTCTAGGCTTAGTTCCAACCACTTCTTAAAATGTCATAAAACTTAATTTCACTAAACAAACCCGTTAACGAGCCGCAAGACTAGGGTGTGGTAACCGTCATACGCATGTCTAGGAAGGATCCTAAGAGGTGGTATTTAAGCGATCCCTAGTGACTCACCTCCTCTTGGTGGAATCCTACAGTGCGTAGTGATTGCTTCACCCTAGCCACGAGGACTTGTTGACGGGCCAAAATCTATAATTAAAACCCGAAAGGGACCAGCTACCTTATCTTTACAAAATTGCTAGAAACCCTTGTTTTGGAAAAAAAAACCCAAGATACCCATGATTTGCAAATATACCCCGATTTACATAGTCAACGAAATTTTTCCGTAAAAAAAAAAAACAACACAACACATGACAACAAACAGAAATCCACAACCACCTGAACACTACTATTTTCTTTTGAAATCAAATCCTTCAAGATAACCCTGTTTGTTTTAAAAATAAAAATAAAAATTATTTTGAAAATATTCATGATTCGTAAAAATTACTAAATTGCCCCTAATGTGTAAAATGACCAAAGTACCCTTGATTGTAAAATTACTAAAATACCCTTATATTGGAAAATTACTAAAATACCCTTATATTGGAAAACTACTAAAATACCCTTATATTGGAAAAATTACTAAAATACCCTTACATTGGAAAATTACTAAAATACCCTTACATTGGAAAATTACTAAAATACCCTTATATTGTAAAATTACTAAATTACCCTTATATTGTAAGATTACTAAAATACCCCTATTTGTAAAATTACCAAGATACCCCTAATTTTCCAAATTACGAAAATACCCCTGTAGGATAAAATTACGAAAAATACCCATGGGTAGTGGAATAATGAAAATACCCCTATGTGTTGAATGTGGGTGCATGGATGTTGTCTGTATGTTGATGGTTGAATGTATGTAGTTCTTAGAACTAGGAAAGGTGAACTTGAGGTGAATTGCGAATTCGAAAGAACTACTCTTAAAACTACTAATCATAAGGCTGTTCGTGGATAATCAGTGGAACAAAACCAATAATTCATAAAAATTTTAATCGGATAAACGCGAACCGATAGCATGAGTACAAGGGGCGAGGGCGCTTTAGATGCGAATACCGATCGTTACCTACCATAGTATACTAAGTGTTTATTTTGACTTTAGAATTAGAGTGCGCAATGAAAAAAGTATAGTGGTGAGACTTGGGTAGTACGATTAATAGTTAGTTGGAAATTTCGAGACGAAAATTTCTTTAAGAAATAAAGCGTAACATCCTGAATTTTTGGGCCTATGCGTTTAATGGGTGGATATGTTTAATGTGTTAATTTAAGTATTAGGGGTCCAAATTGGGCTCGGAGCTTAGGTAGAGGCCTTGATTAAAATTATCTGTTTGGGCATTATAGGGTTTAAAAGGTAGTATCTATGTTTAAAATATGTGGATAATAAGCGGATAAAGGCTATTATTTAGGAATTTATTTTATGTAGATAATAAGCGATAAAGGCTAAAATTTAGGGATTTTAATGATTAAAATATGTGGATAATATGTTGATAAAGGAGGGAGGAGTTAGAGATAATTAAGTCTCTTTTAGATGAGCTAGTAGATTAAGATAAAGGAGAAAAGATAGGACTTATCTGCAAGGTTAGGTAAGTCAAAATTTCTATAAATAGGGGAATATCTCTTCAATTTCGGCATTTGGGTTTTCTCTCATTCTTTTCTCTTCTTCTCTGAGTAAAAGCCAAAAACTCCTAAAGTTCCATCTTCTTCTTCATTCTCTGCAAAGCCGAAATTTCTAAGCCTATTCCCTCATCTTCACTTTGATTCAAAAGCCGAAACTCTTTCCATTCTTTTTCTTCCTAGCCAAATCTTCAAGTCTCTTCCTTGTTTTCTTTTCTTCTTCTCTTTTCTGTCGAAACCAAACTCCTCACTCAAGTATTTTAAAAGCCAAAGACACATCAGCCTTCTCTTGTTCATACGTTTTAGGGATTTTCCTAAAAGCCAAAATCCTAGATCTCATCTCCTATGATTGCCGAATTACTACATGGTGCCTACTTGTGCCGAAATCAAGGGAACTTTAGTGGAGTCAATCGCATAGATCTCTAAGTTATAGAATCGTGTTACTTTTGGGATTTCAAGGTAAGGGATCTATTAGTTTTAACGTGTAATTTGGGATTTATTAACCTTGGCCGATTGTTGAAGGGGCTAAATCTTTGTGTGTTTTCTCGAATTTTGAGCAAGGCTTTACATTGAGGATAATAGATCCGGATAGCAAGGACATCGACTAAGAATATTGGATTTCGCGATATCAGGTGTGTAATACTTCCCCACCATATAGATCTGATTGTTAATGTATGCTCATAAGTTTATATGTTGTGATAAATACCGATATCTCGGTTTAATGTTGGAAACCCGAAAAGGGTGAAGCAAATCACCAGGTCAGTGAATGTTTGACTTTATATGATAAAAGCATATTGATTTTATGACTGCATGGGTTGGGTTGATGAAAGGAGGAAGTTATACGTTATATGTGTAGCGGTTTATACCGTGATCTGTTATATGTTGTAGCGGCTAATGCCGTTATTCATCATTATAAGGGCTTCGCCATAATATGTTGATGAGCGACATGATGCCATCTTGGCGTGTAGCGATGTGGGTCGATTGTAGAAATCCCCAATGGTGTGAATGGTGATGCGGGGCATGTAGCGGATGGAAACCTAGGCAAATGGGTTGGGCCTTGCATATTATTTGTTATTTTTTTATAAATGGAATTATTAATCTGTTTTATGGGCCTAAGGCCAAAATCTAGTGGTGCATGAGGGTTGCACATCGAGTCTCGCGACTCACCCTATTAATTAACCTTTCGGGTGATACCTAGTGCTTGGACCAGGGCTGGAGAGGAACACAAGGTGGCCATGCAAAAGACCAACTGGATCCAGACAAAAAGTCTCAAGTTAATACTTTATATTTTTAATTAATGGATTTTAAATCTCGTTGTAATAAGGCTATGGGCCACTAGTTTATGTTTTGTTTTATTTTGAGCTTTAATTACTTTTAGTTATTTAAATTCTTATTGAACTAATGTATCTATTTAAATTTGGGTTTTTTTAATTTATAAAGGCATATTTTATTTAAACTATCAACTATTAAATTTCTCTCGAATAAGAAGATAAACTTTAGAAAAATATTTTTCTGAAAATACGACATGTTCTTCCAAAATTTTTAGTGACATACCAGATCCGGTCGTGGTGTTTGGGTTGGGTTTGGGGTGTTACATCAAGGGTTCAATTAAGAGACAATATCAATAATCTCAGTTAATGAATGATAATTTACATGAATTATTTGTAAATGTTCTAAAAGTTTCGGTAATGCTCCATAACCCTGTTCCGGAGATAGATACGGGTTAGGGGTGTTACACTTGTGATGGAAAGGGACATCATCAGTGAAGTTCTCGAGTTCATTCTGAGGGTCAAAATGATATAGTCGGTACTGAGGAGGATCCATTCCACGAAGTCGCTCAATCATCCTTATATGGGTCATGCTCGATATTCCCTGCGGGGACATTTGGGCAACTAGTGTAAGCGAGGAGGACTGCTCTGGTGTGTCAAGGAGACTGAAGTGTCGAGTGAGTCGAGTCACATAAAGGCCTAAACAGATAGGACCCTTCCTACTGCACTCTATCTAATGGCGAAAAGTGAGAGCGACGAAGTAGGCTACATAAAAAATATGCCCCGTGGCCATACTCTATAGAAAATATGCATCGATGGTACCGACGAATCTGGTGCTCTCTCTCCTACCGGTCAATGTGTAAGCTAAGAGGGCATGAATATACCGTAAGGCCGGAGGAAGAGAAGTCGCCTTCGAGTGACTCACGTCATAAGGTCTCGTACCCGTCGTGAGGTCTACCCAACAAAGAGATGGTGAGTAGTGGATGTGCCGATGTAAGCGGGGGAAGTTCTCGACACTCATGAACTCTTCAGTGTATAGTCCCAAAGCAGCGCCGAACTTAGTGACACTTATATGTCGTGCCATGCCACCGAGTCTGAAAGTGATGGTGCCCGATTCATCATGAGTCGTCATCACCTGCTGTAGGGTAAATGTAGAAAAAAAACTCTAAAGTAAGCTCCATGTATGTAGACTCGATGATGGAAAATAACCGGCCCACGGGGTTGTAGCAATGATGGCGCGAACATGATCAGCTAACTGGACTTGCTCCAAGGCGGCCCAATCAATACATTAGCCTAAGCCAAGTGGACTTAGTCAAAGAAGTTGATATAAGTCCTCTTGGGGACCCTATGAAAAGCAGAGGAACGGATGTCTTGCCTCAGCGAAAGCGCCTGAAGAAAAGGTCGTGCCAGGGGTCTTCCGCTTTTTTGAAGCGGGGAAGACGAATTTAGATTTTCCCCGTATGTTCGTCATGGTGTACTTGTCAGATAGAATAGGCCAATATTAGAAAAACACGAACAAAAATATCTCCAATTAAACAAATAGAAAGGCCGACGAATAAATTTTGAAATAAAAATTGACACGAACTATCCGCTCAAGATGAACATAAAAAGCCAAGCTAAATAAATAGAATATCTACACCTAAAATAATAAGTACTAATACCTCATCATATAGAACTATGTAGGTGACTGACTAATATTCAAACTAACATAGGAAAAATAAGACAAAAATAAGTAATCAAAAAGGGAAAATTTAAATTAAAGCTACTATTAATAAGAAGACAAATAAAGAGAAAACTAATAAAAAGAATAAGACTAAACTAATAGAATAAAACAAAATCAGCAGCAGGAAAATGAAATAATAATAACAATATAAATAATAATGATACTAAAATAAAATAAAATAAAATAAGAAATAATAAGCAAAGAGAATAATAATAATAAAAGAAGTAAATAAAAGAAAACAAAAATAAATAAATAAATAAAAGAAAAGAAAAGAAAAGAAAAACAAAGAAAAGGGGGAAAAGGAGGACCGATGGAGGTATACATGGTGGTCGCTGGCTGACGCGGCGAGGGTCGGTTGCAAGAACTCGGGGCTCCGACGAGGGAGAAAGAGTGTGGTGCAAAGGAGGATAGGATCAAAGGTGGAGGTGGCTGGTTCGACGGGGAAAAGGAAAGGGAAAGGGGAGGAGTGAGCGTGCGTGTGGGAAAGAGGGAAGGCTTGGAATGGTGGGGGTACAACGCGGATGTGGGGGATTGAGGGGAAGGTTCGGTGAGAGGGGCGGCTAGGGTGCTCGAAGAGGGAGGAACGACGGCCGTAATTGGGGAAGAAAGTGGGAAAGGCGACTAGGGTTAGGGGTTGGTTGGGGAAGAAGACAAAACAAAGAAAAAGAAAGGGCATGTGCCCATCCCATGTGGAAATGCCTAGGCCGTGTGGATCTTGAAAATAGCTTTTTTTGTCTGATTTTGGCTTGTTTTTCGCTCCTTCGCTCCCAAATGCTCTCCTAAGTATAGAAACATGAATTTGAAGGATTAAAAGCATCAAATTCACCAATTTGTATAATTAATTATCCAAAAACGCATTAAGAATGAGATTAAAATATGTTACTTTTATAGCTTATCAACTTTCTCTGAGGAGTCAATCATCGTTGTGCATTTTGGTGGATCAATTGGAATATATGCGCACATACAAAAGTTCAAAGATGGGAAATATTTAGCTCTTGACTAAAAACCAATTGTAACGGGGAGTATTTATAACTTATTGGCTTGATACGTACAACACGTAAATCAACATAATTTCATGTTGAAATAGGAAGTTTAGTTCTCATAAGTAATGGTTTAGACATTAATCAGAAGCGTTAAATCAATAATTTCTCTAAACCATTATGGACATAAATAACAAACTTTTACCAAAGTTTTTCAAACTCAATCAGTAAAAGACTGAGATATAAACTCATCGATATTAGCAAGATGAATTGTCTTAATTGCATGATCTGAAATTAATTATTTAAACAAGCAATCTTGCAAATGACAGGTTGCAAGTTGATAACACATATGCGATTATTTTGTAGATGCATCTACCAAAATAATATAATATCAAAATCATCCACATGGTGGATGAATGGGCCATATTCATTTTAGAAATGCAAGACATTAAATCTCAACTTTAGCTAGTGAGTTTCTAATAAGCAGTTTTCATTGAGAACAAGTAACAAATTAGAATTCTTTAAATTAAAAAATCTTCTGGTTCTTTAATGAATGTCCATATGAATTCTCAATTAATTTTCGCATCATATATGATCCAGGATGGCCTAACTGGTCACGCCAAGTAGTCAATGCATTTGTATCAGTAAACTTCTGGTTTACTGTAACATGCATTTCAATTTTACTAGTAATGTCAATATAAATTGTGACAAATTAATAATTTTACTATTATTTTTTTTACTTTGTATCCACATATAAGTACTATTGTGACATTTACGACTGGAAATGTCTAAATCAATGTGAAATTTATAATGCCACTAAGTCAACAAAAATAAATATAATTTCCAAACAATTATATAAAATATTCGCTTCATGAAATATGCCAAAATTTACAAATATCCAAAAAAACCTATTATATTTATTGCAGACATTCATTTCAAAAAATGTGCAAAAAGTAATTCAAACAATAATGTACGCATATATCATATTTCTTACCAATAGGATTATAAAGTTATCATCTGCTTCAAGGAATGATAAATTGATATAAATCATTGAAAATTTTGTACCAAGAATAAACATTTGGCAGTATTTTGAATCATCCATCTTCTTCTTATCTATTTGCCAATAATGACAATAGGTAATTATCATGTACTGCTACATTCACTTCGGAGAATGAAACAAAACTAGTGGAACAGATAACTCATTATTTTGTTTAGCCATAAGGAGATATGAGGTCAATTCAAAAAACTTTTAAAGCCCTTTTAATAAGAATTTTGCATAATCAATTAACTACTAAGAATAACTGGCTAAGTCATGTATAGAAACAAGCATAAATTAAATATATCAATAAAAATCACATCTCAAACATAAAAATATGACATAATAAAAAACTAGCAATTTTTTCTTTCATAACCATCATCATAAACATCATGAAATTTAATTCAAAATCCAACCATTCATGCTCATTGAACTTTTCATTTACAATTGCTCATGTCATTTTTCTAAATAATTAACAAATGGAATAATATAAAACATATGAGCTACTACCTTTAACAATTCTTTGAACTAAATCAAATATGAATAATCATAAAATTCACTGGTTTATTAACACAAATTTGCATACTAGATATGTTTTAATCAAATATATTATTTAATTATAAAACCTACTATAGCAACATAAATAAATCAATTAACATTCATTTTCATGAACAAATGAGATGCTTAAAACAATATGTAACTCATGTAATCAAAACTTAAAAAGAAGACAATCTCAAATATTTAAACCATATATCAAGTTGATTTAATATTTAAAGATGTACTTTTTTTTTTCTGTGTTGAGTCTTGACTTTTCATACATAAGTTTGAGAGTGAATCTTATTTTCCAGGTGTACAACAGGTACATAACTAATGACTTTTCATACATAAGTTTTCTCTCTTGCAAGTTCTCATCAATAATATTTTTCCACATAATCTTAATTGAGAACTTATTCTGAATACTATAGAGTTATACTCACAGTTTTAAAAAACTTGCAACTTTAGGTGCATCCAATCATAACGAGCTTTATATAGAATTATCATATTCTATTGCTCATAAGTAGATCTTTCACAGTTAAATATTTTGCTTTCAACCCCTTAATAGGGATGATGACAAAAGAAGATCACAAAGATAGTAACAATCAATTTAATTTAATAACAAGAGTAATCAATAACTCAATCCTCCTTTTTTTTCATCTTTTCAAAATAGATATTTATAGCAATTGTAACGCCCCAAAACCTGGCATAGAAGTTTAAATCGAATCTCGGAGGTTACATTGATCACCGAAATGATCGTAGGTAAAATTTGAGTTTAACCAGCTAGAAAACATACGATATTTAAGTTACATAAAACTCACCGTTGTAAAATTTCGATATTACAAAAACTTTAGTCCAAAAGTCGCTTACATGCGTAAAACCCAAAATTCATACCGCAATATTCAAAATAAAACTTATAGTTCAAACCATTTATTTATAAATGTAGAATTTATGAAAATACTTTTAAAGTTGATTCTAAATGTGGCTGTCTAAGATCTCTGACGTGCCGAGTCCAGCAACAGCATACAAAAATGCCTGAAAAAGGGAAACTGAATGGGTGAGCTACACGAGTCCAATGTGAGTTCGAAACGATTAACAACAGATTTACAGAAAAGAATTCCAGATAGCAGTTCAATAGCAAAACACAGTTACAGAGATATACAGAAACAAAAGGTAAATTCGAGGTCAACGTCCCAACAGAACGTAACAAACAAGCACACCACATCATGACAGAAACTCAACCAATAACCCGTCAACGGGTCGGTGCCAAAACACTTATCATCACAAACACGGTGTTCCAAAACGTCATTACGCTAACAATTCAATACACGCAAAAACAGTCACACATGTTAAGTCAACCAGACAAAATACCCACAAATGAACTTATACCCAGTCACTTAACCATATGCGCATGAATGCAGTCAAGTAGAAAAGGAACCCATCCATCTAGCCAAAACACCTCTCCGTCCCCCGATCATACCCCAAAAAAGTTGTTTAAGCTTATCCAACCAAACACACCACATAGGACCTCGAAAGACCCATCCAACCCTACACACCATGTATGTGGACTAAGCCACTCAGATAATAATCGCAGCAAGGCTGGCGTATATGCAGTATAGTGTATTGCAGTAAACCGCTGTACCAATAAGTTGCAGTTAAACTGCCAGATCAGAAACAATCTTCCTTCTCTTCACAACCCAACCCAAAAAGACTAATGCAAATGCAAAATGCACACCATTTGAAAACAGACTTACAGAAACAGAATACGAAATCAGAAATGCACACATTCAAATGCTCGGAATCAGAATCAGATATAACATAATATCAATTAACATTCAATCGAATCACTTAATTAGAGCTATGATTGCGAATAATGAAAAAGTCCAGGCCAAAACAAAGTCCCGATCACCCTTATAGAGACCTAGCCAAGGGTCAGAACACACAGAATCATAATCAGATTAAAAACAAACATAGTACAAAAATTGGCGACATAAGGCCACACGGCCGTGTAGAAGTGCCCAGGCCGTGTGGGGGTCTGCACGCCCATGTGAAGGCCACACACGCTCGTGTGAAGGGGTCACAGGCCCGTGTGAGCAGCCCGTGTAACTCACTATCCAAAAGATCTAAAAATTAAGACCAGAGGAGACACGGCCGTGTGGAGATCTCACAAACCCGTGTGGGGACACATGCCTGTGTGGTACCAAAAATATCGAAAACCCTAAATTCCCAATTGCACACGGCCGTGTGGACCGCCCGTGTGCGGCACACGCTCGTGTAGTCACGAAACCACACCGAAACAGCCCAGAAAACACGAATTTCGATGGCAAAAGATTCTTAACCTCTAATAGTGCAGAAACACAACCTAACTAGTTGAATTTTACGCAATTTAACAGCAACACAACATTACGATTACGCAATCACTGGAACACCCGAAATTAATGAATTTCACAAAATTGATTCAATAATTCACGATTAAATTAAAAAGTTACGAAACCCACACCTAAATTCGTGATTTAAACACCCAAAAACGATTGACGCCTCAAATTCACCAATTCTGGAAACTCCTATCGACGAAATTGTAAAACACAGCAAGAGAAATGGAGTAAAAGCAAAAGAGCTGAACCCCAATCGAGATGAAAACAAACCACCGAAACGAAGCAGTAGAAGAAAATCAAAGATTAAAAGAAAAAGAAGAAAATGTGAAGAAAGAATAGAATAACGTGAGAAGATATTTTTTAGAAACAACCTCCTTTTTTTCCAAAAATAAAAATACCATAAAATAACTAACATAATATATATATAAAACATAAAAAAAAACTCAAATAAAATTAATTCCTCAAACACACATGAGGGTTCGAACCCAGAATCCAGAGGCAAACTAACACACAACCAACCACCAAACCAGGAGGCCCGCTCTGACATAAAAACACAGCAACAAACCCAATTGTCTGATCTAGCCACTGAACCTACCTACAAATCTCAAAACTTCCAACCACAAATTCTAAGGTGTTACAGTAATAGTGATTCATATGAGATATAATCTTTTATTCATTCACAATCTCAATATGATACCCATTATAATGGATATCTTTCAAAACTAATGCATTAACCATCACAAATTTTATGCTTTTTAGATATTAATATATTAGCTATTCTGGAGCTTTCAACTAATTTTTTACTATAAAATATTGGAATAATATTTGTTTGTTTCAGTATCAAATAAGATAAATATTTTCTATCTTTAATGATAGAATTCATTACTACATTCTCATATCCTTCCTCAAAGAATATTAACAGAAACATAATATTTGGGCATACACCACATATGTGGCTAATAATCTTTTTATATCACATTGATAACATAGCTTATCTTTACCCTTTGAAGAGTTATCTTGAGAACTCTCATTGTTCTCTTATTTATTATTATGTTCTCACTTTTAGTGATCCATGATTATATCTTTTATTTTCTTTATGTTTGCATTCACTTCGGGGGATGCAACAAATCTGATAGGATAGACTTCTAAACGCTTCCATTGATTCTTTATTTCATAATCACCATCGCAAAACATGCGTGGATTTCAAATCAAAATCTATCTATCATGATTAGTCTCCAATTATAATAAACATGATATAATAAATAAATCATAGTAAAATATACCTGAGATTCTTTAACATCATTGTTATCACCCTGGCTATTATCACGAGCACTATTACAAGTAGTAAAACAACTTTATTTTTATAATAACATTTATAATCTAATAGTAAAAAAATATTTAATAAACAAAATCAAAGTTTTCGTGTACAATGCTTGAAAGTTATCCAATACACATTGTACCAAATTTCAATACCACATATATGTTATAAAAACTTATGATGATCTAATCAAATATTTATATATTCAATTTAAAAGATATAATACAATAATTTCAAGCATATCTAATAACAATAATTTAATCATAAAAAATTGTAATCATCCAAATATCATACATACTATAATTTAATAAAATAATCTTAGTTTAAAAGAAACCTTAAAGTAATAATATTTTTTTTCATAAAATAATTTTACAAAAAATCAATCAATAAAGGAGAAAAACATACCATGTAAGGATTATATAAATTTCTTTGTATAAAAGGGCATAAAAAAATTTAGAGATTTATGTGTACTTGAGTGGTTAAAGGCTCTAATGATTACCCATAGTCTGTAGGCTTCAATTGAAATAGAGCAACTCTAGGAGGCAATCGACAACAGTAAATTTTAGGATATTTTTGTGACTTATGGAGAAAAACAATTAAAATATAATCGTGCTAATAACGTGTTATAAAATAAAAGACAGAGAATAAAGAAGAAAGAGAATGGGATAGCAAAAAAGAGAGCGTATTTTATTGATCAATCAGAATCTTTACAATACTTCCCCAAAGTCTCTATTTATAGGAATAAAAAGTATAAATGAGTAAAGGTCTACTTCTAATCACTATTAGAATTTAAAGTAATCAAAACTTATCTTTATCTTGATGGATATCCACTTAATAAGATATTCATAACAAAAACTTTAAAATTTACACAATTCTTATTACTGAAGATTCAATGGAATATAATTTTTACTTTGAAAAAAGGTATAATATGAAATAGAAAACAATTTAAAATGGAAAAAAAATTCACAAACTATTTTTTTAAAAAAAAATTGATTGCACAAAAATAAAAAATATGAACTTCGGGAAGAAAACAAAATGATTAAAAATTGTAAAACAAGAAAAGATGTTTGTTTATAATTTTAAAAGTTAATTATTTTAATAAATTTAATTAAGGTTAAATTAAGTTGGAGAAAATAGTAGATATAAATGAGTGTATAATAATACTTTATTATCTTTAAAATTTAATGACGTGACATTATTTTATTAGTGTCTAAAAAATATATCTTTTATGATTATCCTAATATAAGTTATGCCCTTAAAATTTATACTTCATTCACCATTATCTTAAATTATTTAAATTTAATATAACTTAACTAATTTTTAACTTTTTACCGACATGTCCAAAAAAGACATTTTGATCTTCAATCAACAATAGAGAATATTAAAATTAACAAACACACATTTTTTACATCATATTTCTACCCCTCTTTTCAAAAACATTTTTTAAATGGCAACAAGGAAATCAAATTCAAGATTTGGCTAATCTGGTTTGAGGTTAAAACAAGAGAAGGAAGATGGTACTTACAGTACTTTTAATTTCGTGCACTCCCAAATGACAAAAGAAAAACTTAGTGGCTGAACGTGAGCCATAGAAAAACTTTAAACCTTTCGTTCTTATCACAGGAAAGAGTTTTTGTACCGAATTATGAAAGTATTTGCCTCACTATGTTCTTCCCCAAAAATGAAAATGAAAAATTTCTTACAAGACTGAATTTATATCCATGCCGATGTGCAAGTCAAATGGTAATTATAAACCGAAACAATCTAGAGTTCAGACATATTTTCCAAATGCTTGAAAGTTGAGACTGATAAATGCAAAGATCCAACCCAGTCAATTGGGATAATATATTATAATGATAATGGATACCCTACTAACGTCCATTGTGCTTAATTGTTCCTCAAGTTCATGATTGAGTATTTGAGTGGATATTGCTGCCCATATTAACCATCAACATGAATTTCTCTATACCATTTTAGGCGATGGGAACTTGTTCAGCGGACCTAGCTGCGCTTCTAGGCCCCAACGCCACCGCCATTGCGGCAGCTGACTACATATGCAACAAGTTCAGTGACGCTTCCTTTGCCGTTGACAACACTTACCTTCTCTTCTCAGCCTACCTTAACTTCTTCATGCAACTTGGCTTCGCCATGCTTTGCGCTGGCTCAGTCCGTGCCAAAAACGCCATCAGCGTCATGCTCACTAACGTCCTCGACGCCGCCATCGCTGGCCTCTTCTATTACCTTTTCGGGTTTGCTTTTGCCTTTGGTTCCCCTTCCAATGGCGGTTTCATTGGTCGCCACAAATTTGGCTTAGAATCCATTCCTTCATCTTGCTTTGATTATAGCAATTTCCTTTATCATTGGGCTTTTGCTGTTTCAGCTGCCGGGATTGCTAGTGGCTCCATGGCTCAAAGAACCCAATTCGTTGCTTATCTTATCTATTCATCTTTTTTAACCGGTTTTGTTTACCCTGTTGTTTCTCATTGGTTTTGGGCGACTGATGGTTGGGCCACTGCTTTTCGAGTAGATAATGGCTTCCTCTTTGGTAGTGGGGTTATTGACTTTGCCGGTTCGGGGGTTGTTCATATGGTTGGTGGTGTAGCCGGTTTATGGGGTGCACTTATTGAAGGACCAAGGCTAGGCCGCTTCGACTCTTCGGGCAGGTCAGTTGCCTTGCGTGATCATAATGCAACCCTTGTTGTTCTTGGAACTTTCATACTTTGGTTCGGTTGGTATGGGTTCAACCCCGGTTCATTTAACAAAATCTCCGGTTTTTACACCTCTGGAAACCATTATGGGCAGTGGAGTGCGGTGGGGAGAACAGCGGTGACCACCACTCTAGCCGGATGCACGTCGGCGTTGACTACCCTTTTTGGGAAATGGATTTTGACAAGTCATTGGGATGTGACCGATGTTTGCAGTGGTTTACTTGGTGGTTTTGCTGCTATCACAGCAGGCTGCTCTGTCGTTGAACCCTGGGCTGCCATTATCTGTGGCTTTGTGGCTGCTTTGGTGTTGATCAGTTGCAACAATTTGGCCGAGAAAGTGAGGTACGATGATCCATTAGGAGCGGCTCAATTGCATGGTGGATGTGGGGCTTGGGGGGTAATTTTTACAGCTTTGTTTGCTTCGGAAAAGTATGTGAGGGAAGTCTACCCCAGCAGGCCGGTTCGATATGGTTTGTTTATGGGAGGTGGAGGGAGGCTGTTGGCTGCTCATATTATCCAGATTTTGGTCATTGTTGGGTGGGTGAGTGCTACAATGGGGACCCTGTTTTATTTCCTTCATAAATTTGGGCTTCTGAGGGTTTCAGCTGATGATGAAATGGCCGACATGGAGTTAAGGCAGGGGGGGGCTTGCTTATCTTGACCATGATGAAGATGAATCACAAAAACAGGGGATTCAAATGAAGAAAATTGTTGGAACAAAAATGTGAAGAAAATTGAAAGGCTACAGTAGATAATATATTCAATAAAAATATGAACATATATATTGAAAAAATAAATCGAACTAAAAAAACATTAGGGTGCAGTGTGCAGCAGCACTTCATTCTTAATAAGCAGTCAGGTGCACGTTACTGTTACCTTTGTCTATATTTTCTTTAAGCAACATTTCAATTGGAGTTGAATGTCTTCTCAGAATAAGAATACGATAATTAGTTAAAAACAAATATGCAATTCAACTAACTAGGGATGGAATTTTGAGATTTTTAAATTTTATATATAAATTATCATATATTTTAGATTTGATGTTTACATTGTATAACATTAGTCTCTTAATCAAATTGTATTTCATATAATTCATTACCTTAAACCATAATGTTATACTTTATATTGACAAATTATTTTTCAGTTTTAATTATATAACTTTAATAATAATTAAATATTAATGTATGATGGGCCTTAAAAGATTAAATTTAGAGGCCTAATATGGACTTTAAAAAAGCTTTTTAGAATTAATTAATTTGGCCCATACCTATACATATTAGGTTAGTGACTTTATTATATGCTGATTTGTGTCTCTTGCTAAGGAATTAATTTCCTCTGATAAGGTGTAGACATTACCGAGAGAAAAAGAAAGGAGTTTGATGTCGAGATTGAGAGCACAGAGTAAAAAAAAATACAAATTATATTTCTCTTAACTCCTTACGCAAAAGACCTCTTGATAAAATATTTTTGCATAAATTATGTCATTTATTTATTTGACTTTTTTTTTCTTTTTCCTAATATGTTGTTTAATATATTTGATGAGTTTGGTCTTATGAAAGAGCGGAGAGTACAATTTTGAATACCTAGTATTGAGAAATAAGACGGCTAAATTTTTTAATTTTATTTTTGAAATTATAATGATATTTATGAAATTTTTAGTAGAGTATTAGTTATTATTTTTTGCATGTTGGAAAGAAATACTTAAATTTATATAGTGTGAATTTTTTCTTTTAATTTTTTTATAATTAAATCATTCATACTTTTTAAAAAATATTAAATTGATTTGTTTGATAAGAAAAAAAAAAACATTCAAAAAAATTAACACTTTTTTTACGTTAAAAGAAAGCGGTTCAGATTTAGAAATTTTCTAGTAAAATCTTGTATCTGTACCTGTATATATTCACCAACTTGTTTATGTCAATAAACATGTCATCAAACTCTACAACATTTCCAGCATATTCTCATCTTACAACAAGTAATCATCTCACGGTGCTATACTTAATTGCCTTTTTCAACCTCAGATCCAGTCTCTATATTGTAAAATACAAATATTTATCTAATGGAATAATGAATTATTTCATCTTCCAATTTTAAAAATAATTTAATTTTTTTTGTCTCTTTTAATTTTTAAATTTGTGTTTTTTGTCAAATCACCAAAATGAATAGAAAAATTAATGTCTATTAACTTTCTGACCTGACAATCCACATGTATGTAAGGATGTTCAAATGGTTAACCGAACCGAATTAGTATTAATCGAATTCATCAAAAATTTTAATCCTTTAACCGTTAACCAAACCAAAATTTTTTCAAAAAAAATTAACCGAACCAAAATATTTCGATTAACCCAATCGGTTAACCAAAATTTATATGTTTTTTTTTTTGTTAAAACAAGTATAAAACATATAATAAATAAATAAATTGATAATGTTCATTTGACCGAATTAGCCGAATTAGTAATAACATAATACATATAATATATAACATTATTTATTAAATTTGGTTAATTAGGTTAATTACCTGATTTCGAACCGAATTAATCATTAACTGAAATTTTAAAAAACCTTTAACCGACTTCCGACCGAGCTAGACCGGTTAACCAATCGATTAATCGAATTAGATCGATTCGGTCGGTTAATTCGGTTTTAACCGAAATTTGAACACCCCTACGTGTATACCAATTAACAATAATTAATTTTTTAAAATTAAATTATTAAAAAATATATATTTTTAATAATTTTTATAGTTTTTAAAAATGTTTATTTAAAAAAATTATTTTTTCTAGTTTTTTTATTTTAAAAAATTAATTAATTGTTGATCCATGTCAACAAAGTTAACAAACGTTAACTTTTCCATCCATTGTAGGATGATTTGACAAACAATATAAGTTTAAAGATTAAAAGTGGTGAAAAATTAAATTGAGGGATAAAATGATTTTTTTTTTTTGTAAAATTGAAAAGCCAAATAAGTCATTGTGCCTTTTAAAAGAGGATTAATTGAACAAGAGGCCTTTTAAGCTATGCCCTTTGTTTAAGTTAGGTACCTAAACTTTTTTTATCGAATTAGGTAAACTTTATTTCGTAATCGAAATTGGTCTTTGCTGTTACATTCGTTAAAAAAACCCATCCTAGCCAATAAAAAAGCACCACATCACCACCTTATTAAAATATAATTAAATGAAAATTTATATTAGTATTAAATAAAATAATTATATTAATATTAAATAAATAAATAAATAAAATACTCTCGTCCCTCTCCCTTCCCTTTGACACTCCTCTCATTCTCAAAGAAACGGATCTAACAAAATAGAGAATATTAAAAATCAACCATTATTTTTACTTGGTTTAAGAGGATTGGTTGTGACGATTGAGCGACTAGTGGCGATCTTGAAGGAGGATAAATTGGTGATGCGACCTGAACCAAAAAATATTAGAAAGCAAAGAGAAAATATAGAGAGAATTGAGAAGGAGAGAATAAGAAGGAAATTGTATTAACCAAAATCGATAACTATTTCCCCTCTCAACAGCAGGTTAAAAGAGCAAAGAAAGTGTCGTTACAAAAGTTAGTTAGGCCATACAACTATGATTGTTACTCACCAAACGCACCATTTCAATAAGTCTATGCGCACCGTTTCATTAATACAACACACACTTAAATGCACTGTTTCACCTCGTTATTCATGTTTCCTATTTTCATATTTACCCCAAAACAAATACTCCCTTCTTAAAAAAAAATCCTTGTCTTCAACGATCAAGGTGAGGAAAGTTGCTATGCAACTGCTGCAATGGCTCCCAGGTGGCATCTTTTGGAAATGTGTTGGCCCATTCCACCAACACTTCAGTGACTGCGTGATTGCCCTTCTTGACCATACGACGTTCTAAGATTCAAACAAGTTCTTTGATCAAAGCACCATTTGTATCGACCACTAGTAGAATAGTTTGGACTAGAACTGATCCAATATGCTTCTTCAATTAGGAGACATGGAATGTAGGGTGCATACTAGAACCCTGATGTAACTGTAAACGGTATGCCACTTGTCCCAACTCAGCTGCAATGGCAAAAGGACCAAGGTACTTAAGAGATAATTTATGATTCAACACTCTCCTAACCAAATGTTGGTGATACGATTGCAATTTAAGGTAGACCAGCTCCCCCACCTGAAATTGCCTATCACTCCTGTGTCGATTTTCTAATTGCTTCATTCTATCCTTAGCCCATTTTAAGTGAAACTGAAGCAATTTCTTGGTAGCTTCTCAATGCTGCAAGCTCCTGTCCACACAGGCCACTGAAGATGCTCCAACAATTTATGGCATGTGTTGAGGTGGGGTTGGCTATAAAAAGTTTCATAAGGAGTGGTATGTATTGTTGAATGAAAGGTTGAATTATACCACCATTTAGCTAAAGGAAACCAGAACAACCAATCACCAGACCTTTCCCTAGTCATGCATCTGAGATAATCTTCCAAGCATCTGTTGAGAACCTTGGTTTGGCCATTTGTTTCAGGGTGATAAGCAATTGAGAGGTGCAAGTTAGTCCCTACCCTCTTGAATAATTCCTGCCAAAAGGTACTAATGAATATTATATCCTGGTCTGAAACAATGGAATCAAGCATTTCATATAATTTATAAATATGAGTCAAATACTCCTAAGCTACTATTATTATAGTAAAAGGGTGGGATAAGGTTAGGAAATGCCCGTATTTGGTGAGGCGATCTGACCACGCCCCGGAATGAGCGAGCTGGGGCTTAAAAATATGCAATTAAATATGAAAAGTGAAGTGTGATTTACGTAAGAGAACATGCCAAATTGTAATATAGTTAAGTTTACAATCAAACACTTTAGACGTGTTCCGAGAATCATATCCATGGGATTGCTAAGTTGGTGAAAACTATTATTAAACCAATTATCCGAAAACAATTATCAGGCTAATCGAGTTATGAATTAGTAGTGAAAATTCTAAATTAAGATGGTGATGCAACTAACTAAATTAAACTAAACCAAAGTTAAACTATTTGAACTTCCTGTTCTTCGTTTCAACGATGCGAGTTACTTAGCCTAGAATTGATTGAATTAGTAATTATCAACTAAGCCAGTAATTACCCTTAATTGAGTTATTTACCACCCTTAACTAAGAATACCCTCTCGGCCTCATCCTCGCTAAGATTTACTATCTAAGATACGCTTTCGGTCTCACCGTAGAGCACAAGTTTGCTAAAGGCTTATTCAACTGGATACCCTTTCGGACTCATCTGTATAAATGTTCTACTAGGGTCATCAATCCTAGTATACTAAGTTATTTAGCAAACTCAAATAAATACCCAATTTTATATGGCTACTCATTCATTCGATTAATTAGTTAAATAATTGATTCATGTGAAATGTGTATAAAGCATAAGTTTATTCTACTATTTATACAAATAATCAATTAATTGAATTAGCGACAGAGATATAAATAAATAGAATAGGAAAGAGAATGCTCATGGATTAATCAAGGTAACAGCACGCGTCCGGAACAATCTCCTCTCACAATCATCTAACTCTGAAATAGAAGAATTTCACTTAAGAAAACATAAAAGAAAACTAAACTAAGGAATAACTGAAATCGAAAGTATGAAATCTCCAGCCAGTCCCCTTAATTCTGGCTTTTGTTGGATTTGATGCCTTGAGTGTAGTATATTCGTTTGTAAACTTGTAATCTTTTCGAATAAATTGGTTAATAAAATAATTCATGGATTACACTAATATAATTTGTATAATTGTCCTCATGTGGTTTTTGCATGCAAGGCAAAATAGAAGCAAATAGGGGTTCAATGGTTGATTAATGTTTAAACTAGTACTAAACGGTATTACGTGGTAGGATCGTAATACGAAAAGATAACTTGAATTAGTAGACGAACCTAAACATGTCATTCGTCTAATAAAAAATGAGCAAACTGATTGAAAGAATAATATGCCGTCTATCAAGTCCAATTTGGGAGATGCCTTGTCTTGGGCATCAGAGCGAATGACTCCCAAAAGATATAGACATAGATGTGACTAACTGGACTATCAGTACATCGAGTTGGACCTAAGAAGAATAAGACCTGAATCTGTTTATGGATTTATTCACTTGTGATGTTCATAGTGTGGCATATGTAAATCTTGAGTGGATGACGGACTATGTATGTGTGACTTGTATACTTTGATGTAAGTAAAAACCTGACTTCAAATAGATATGGAACCGAAAGCTGGTGCATTGGGTATATGACTTCTGCAGTATATAGTGTCATTCACAATAGTGGGATCCATAACTTAAGACATGGGTAAATGATATCTTCTCATTGGCATTACATGGTTGATGAAAAGTAAACATGGTCACGAGTCGTTTGTCTTTGTGATGAATGACTTGATTATTATTTAATAGTAATTAACATTTCATGAAGGAAGATGTAATGATTACCATAAGATAAAATAAGATTATATTGGGAGAACGGATTTATCCCAAAGACATTAAGGATATCCTATGAGGGTAACACACTTATGACAAGGTCATTGGACAAGCACTGATCGAGTTGCTTTCATAATGGTATGTCGTTGGGGAGAGCTCAACCACGATACTATAATGGAATGATTTTATGACTAAGTGAGTTTATAATTAATAGGCGAAAAGCTGGAACTTAATTATAAATCATTTGAGCCCAATCGCATATATCCAATTGGTCCCTCTGCTAGCTCGTTGAAACCAGAAATGAATTGTATGTTGAATCAAATGAACAAAAATGGATAGAAATGGGAACCATTTGGAAATGAATGTACTTTTCTCCAAAATGAAAATGAAAATGACCTAGAAATGAATTTATGATTTTTGAATTAAATAAAGTTCGAAAATAGAATCTTTGGCTATGTAACACCCCTTACCCGTATCCAACCGGAACCGGGTTTGAGGCATTACCTAAATAATCTTGCTTAAACGTCTCGAATAGGGTTATAAAATTTCGTTTAAACCCATCACTTGCACATACTCGGCCTAAGAGGCCCTAAACATACCTTCGAGAGGTATCAGAACTATTTCGGGAACTTTCGTGAACTTGGAAAACTTTTCTTCAAAACAGGGGCCACACGCCCGTGTTGGTCTAGGGACACGCCCGTGTGCCTAAAGGCATGCCCGTGTCTTCCACCCGTGGCGATCCACGACTATGACGTCATCATCTCACTAAGGTCACACGGCCAAGGCACACGCCCGTGTGTCTTTAGCCCGTGTGTCGAATTAAATTCCACATTTAAGGTGCGGACTTGACACGGCACAGGCACACGCCCCATGTCCTGGCCGTGTCTCCCACACACGGCCGAGACACACTGGCGTTGTCTCTGCCGTGAAGCATCTTGACTTGAAAACCTAGCATGCAAGGGGGCACACGGTCGATCCACACGCCCATAGGGCTGACCGTGTGTCACACACGGTATATACACACGCCCGACCGTGTGTCACACACGGTATAGACACATGCCCGTGTGTCTACCCGTGTGGACAATTAGATAGCTATCTACCAAGCCCTTTGCCACCCTACATTGTACAGATACAAACACCAATTCAATTCAACATAATTCATAACCCAAAGGCATATCTAAGTACTCAATTCAACATCCATACACAATGGCATACACTTGAAGAAAATCACTTTCATTAAGCATAAGAGTTTTCCAAGTATCGGCCTAACTTAATAGACCATTACAAAAAGACTTTAATGCCTTACAAAGCCAACACTTTGGCCAAAAATTATGACCTAACAAAATACTCGAGTCCTATACATGCCATACTCAAAATAAGTCTAAATTGTTATACAAAAGTGATGTCGATAGTGTGATCTCCGAACTCCTACGTCCTCACTCCTCGAGTTATCTTGGCAATACTACAAGGAAAAAGGGCAATGAAAGGGGTAAGCACAAAGCTTAGTAAGTTTGCATGGAAATAAATAGAAAAAATAAGCTCATAATTTAATCCATCCATGGCATTAAATAACCATACACGAGTCATAGGCTTCTTGCCATACTTACTTACAATTGCCCTTATTTAGCACATACCGTGCCACACATCGTAGTCGTTTCTTCGTAACTCATTCACGAGTACCTGTACTTATTCATTTACATGACTTTAGTAAAAATCTAATTTCTATTTCTAAACTCATCTACTTATCCCATTAATCACTAGGGATAGTCAAAGACGCATATTCAACGTCATTACTGTAGGTACGAAGCCAATGCCACATCCCCAAGGTGGTCTTACATGGAGTCACCTCTAAATGCCAATGCCATATCCCGGATATGGTCTTATACGATTCTCATATTCATTACCGAAGCCATATCCTGGATATGGTCTTATACGGGATCTCAACTCGGTGCCGAGGCCATGTCCCGGACATGGTCTTATACGGGACCTTATCTATTTCATATCTCGATGATAGCCTTTTCATATTCATTATTGTCCACTAGGACTTCAACATCATATTCAACATCAATCACTCAATTTAGTAGAGTATCATGCATCAATATGATACCAAGCGTTCTCAAATATGCTAACATGAATGTTGCATTAATCACATACAAACTTACCTCGTTTTCAAAATGAGCCAACTCGTCGGTTTAGTCCAAGACTTTGTTCTTTCCCCGATCGAGGTGGATTCTCGGTTCTTCTTGCTCTATAATAGCAATTTAGCTCATTTTAATCACCACATTAATAAAAGCATTTCAATAATCATGCTTAGGCAAAATTACTATTTTGCCCCTAGACTTTGGCAAAATGACCATTTTGCCCCTAAGCTCGGAAATAAATTCTAATCACATTTCTACCTTCAACAAGCCTAGGTGAACATTTAATACTCTTATATCTATCATCAAAACTCAACATTTCACATAATTACTACAAATTTGTAACATTTTCATCAAGGTCCAGTTAGGTGTTTTCAAGACAACACCTTTCACAAAAGTTGTTCATCTAACAACTAAGACTCAATTTCCTCCATAAAAATGCAGCAAATAACAATGATAGCTCTCATGTCAAAACTCTAAACTTTTCACCATATTGCACAATAGTCCCCTCATTTGAAAGCCTAAGCTTTAGGGGTCTCAAAAGTATAACTATTTTCAAGAAAAGATCACTAGAACACTTACTTGTGAAGAGAAGAGTGTGCTGAAATTTTTGAAGCTTTCAACCCCTATTTGGCTGCCAATTTTCAGTGGGAGAGATGAGTAAGAAAGATGGATATCATCTTTTCTTTATTCTAATATTAAACTAGTCAAATTAGTCCACCTATTCACCAACTTTGACCAACTTGGTCATTCCTTGTCCCCTATGACCGGCCAAGCAAACATTGGGGGTCTAATTGCCTTTTAAAGACCTTCAATTATCAATCTATGGCTTTTTGGTACCTTTAGCTAATAGAATGGAACTTTCGCACTTTATGCGATTTAGTACTTTTTCGCGATTAAGCAAGAAATCGCTAAAATTAAAGTACCAAAATTTTCATGCATCTCTATAAACATGTTATAACACATAAAATAACATGAAATAATTTTATCTAACCTCAGATTTGTGATCCCGAGATCACTGTTCTGACTAGCCCCTAAATCGGGCTATTACAGGCTAGCCGCTATTTTAATTCTCAAGCCTTTTGTTAATTAAAAACCTATAGCAATTGGAACTTTACAATTTAGTCCATGTGCCTTAATTAATCACAATTTTGACTAAATTGTCTAACCAAATTTTAATTCATCAATATGATAACTTTGCAAATATCCCTATTTAATATTTACGGACTTGGTTTATGGAAATGAGGTTTCAAAACCACTGGAAATCGGATTGTTATAGATAATGTCCGCCTACATCATTTCTTGTATCAGGTTCTTCCTTTCAGTCTTTTGAACTATTGAATATCGATATAACCTGATCTTGACCACTGAACCTTCATCCTTCAAAACGATTTTGTGATCTTGTAGCCTAAGAGGAGGCAACCTAGTAAAAGTTTGAAAAATGTCTGCATACTCCTCCAAAAGTTCCTGCAGCTCAACACTTGTGTCTGCAAAAGTTGTTGATAAAGTGACTTGAGCAGAGGAAGTCATAACCATGGCACATGGTCCTAATTCCTAACCAATAGTGGAGAAACATTTTGAAGACTGAGTAGCAATCAACAAGTGGATGGTACCCGACATAATTCCTTGCAAATTACAATGGCTTCATTGATAAAAAAATTGCATGGTTAGGGGTGCAAAATTCCATATTATAGACCCTAAGGAAAACAACCATTTTATTCTAAATACCATATCACACACCTTCAAAGCCAGAATCATAAAATCAGTGACAAAAATGGAGCCCTGAGCCTCCCACTTGACCCTTCTACAAGTGCCACTAGTGAAAAGACAACCACCAACTACAACTATCAGAGATAGTTTACCAACTAGTTTAGCATCAATGAAATTATGGGTATTTTGTAAATCTACCATAAATAACCCATACAGCCCCAAGTCTGACTACAATATGCTTGGTATTGTGACCTTGAAAGCCTTGAAGTGTATACAAAGACAAAATAAGAGATTGAAGTGAACTCTCTTCCAAAGGAGGGTCTTCTAATTGTTCTGGACACTCCTGAAACTTCTCTATCTCACCATTAGAATGAGGTTCTAGCAATAACTAATACAATTGATACTTGACACACTTGTGGCCAATATGGTATTTGGCTCCACACAAAAAACACAGGCCCTTTTGCTTTCTTTCAACCATCACAGTTGGAGTCAACCTTTTAGTAGGCACCTTGGAGCTATTTGTGGCAGAAGGAGAACTAGTGGTAATAGGGGAAATTGGTTTTCCCAGAGAGGTGGATTGGGGTGACACAGGCAGAAATTGGGATGAATTGTCAAAACTAGTGAAAAGACTCTTCTTATGGGAATTAAGAAGAATACTCTCCACTTGTCTCACAATCTGAAATCCCTCCACTAATGATTTAGGCTTAAATTGTAACGACCCAAAAGTCAGGGGTTTCGAAAAACATACTTCCGGGACTCCATTTTTGTGAATCAGGCTTATAATTTTTATTTATTTCATTGTTAAATATTTAGAGTTGCCTTAGAAGTGAATTGAATGATAGACTTATAATTTAAAATTGTCGATATTAAAATTTAAAATACAGGGACCAAATCAAGTATGTGACAAAAAAAATTAAATTTATATTAAATTGCATGGTGGAAATAGGATAAAGGACTCATTAAATAAATAGAAAAATTTGATAACTGATGATAGTGGAAATGTATGAGTATCATCATGTCTAGTATGTTAGTTATACTATATTTGTAATTTTATTTATAAAATAAAGGAAAATGTTAATAAGGGATATTAAATATAATAAAAGAAAGAAAGTTAGTGGGGAAAGGGGTCTTCTTCTTCTTTGATTGCTGTCGAAAGTCCATGGAAAAGCTTGGGAAAAGCTTTGCTATTTTCTTTATTTCTAATTTGGAATGCATGTAAGTGTTCTCTCAAAGGGATTTTCATTTTGATTATATTTTTGAGTTAGGAATAGATTAATTTAGCTATTCCATATGTTAAAATGTGAAAATTTTGGAAGTAGTGGATAATGCCATAGATAAGGTTTAAGTTTTCTTAGAGTTAATGATGAACTTTTTATGCATAGATTCTTTATGGAAAACAAATTTGTTAAGGAATTTCATAATTTGTAAGTTAGTGATGTATTGAATAATTAGATTGAGCTTGATGTTGTTGGGAGAATTTTTGGCATGCAAAGGTTGTTTTATTTGTATGGTTGTGTGCTAGAAAAAAATATAATATAATGAAGAAAGGATGTCAACTTAAATTACTATTTTGGTGTAGTTGTATGATAAGGTTAAGGGATTTAGATTAAATTGAATAAATGCAATAGCTTGGGTTAGTTTTGCAAAATGCTATTAAATGTGAAATATATTATTTTCTTCCTAATGTTTTAAGATAACCAATTAAATTAATTAAGTTATATTATTGTATCTAGAACAAGAAATAAGCGATTCAGCTGTTAAACGCGGAAAGGGAAAAGTGGTTGAGTAGACGACGTTGAATACTGGTTGTCACTGCACGGGTAAGTTCGTGGACTCGAACTTAATTTTTTTTCTAATTACTATTTAAAATAAGTAATGATAAATTAACTCTTGATATAAAATGTATGCATATTATTGAATTAATGTAAGGAAAATAAATGAGGAAATTGTGGAAGTAAATAGTTGTACAATCGTCGATATGTTCGACTAGCGCTGGGCGCAATCTTTGTCAGCTTGTCTAACTAGTGCTGGCACACAACCGCCGGTTTATCCGGCTAGTGCTGGGCGCAATTACCGTTGGTTCATCCAACTAGAGCTGGGCTCAAAATTATAATCGTCGGTATACCCGACTAGCACTGGGTGCAAATATCGTTGGTTTATCCAACTAGAGCTGGGCTCACATTCAATATTGTCGGTTAATCCGACTAGCACTGGGTGCAAATATCGTTGGTTTATCCAACTAGAGCTGGGCGTACATTCAATATTGTCGGTTAATCCGACTAGCACTGGGTGCAAATATTGTTGGTTTATCCAACTAGAGCTGGGCTCACATTCAATACTGTCGGTTAATCCGACTAGTGCTGGGCGCAATCTCTTCCGTGGTTTACCGCTAGGCACCGAGAGCCACGTCGCTAATAGATCTTACGATAAGGTTACTTGAATTATCGAAAGAATCAAGATCTTAATTGGTTAAGTTAGAATTTCATATTAATGGTGATTGAAATTATGTTTAGCTAATAAATGGAACCTATTAATGATAAATTGATTTACATGTTGCAGGTTAGATAACTAGTAGAACCGGACTCGGCATCCCGCAAGAATCTCGTATTCAATGTTGGTGATGTTTCTTTTTTGTGTTTTTGGCATGTACCTAGGATGTAAATTTAATGTTAGTATCCCTTTCATTTATTGAACTTTAGGGTACATGATTTTGTAAGTGTAAATAATTGTAAATATATGTTTGAAGTCTTATGCTATATTGAAAGTAATGTTTGCTTAAATGAATTGGTCATTTTGGTGATTTATCTAGGTTGGTTGTTCGATAGGTAAAGTGAAACAAATTCTTATCACTTAGGTTGTGAATTGGATAGTAATGATATAAGTAGGTTGTGCATTTAGTAAATTCAATGGTTGTATGTGATGATGTTACATGTTTTAAGCTTGATTTTAGGTTGGTTTGAATGCCTATTATATCATGGTCATATGCATATTGTTGAGTTTAGGTTGGTATCAACTTGGGTGAGAAATATGGCTTAGAAAATGACCTATTTTTGTCCACACGGGCAGAGACACGGGCGTGTGTGACACACGGCCAAGTGACACGACCGTGTGTCCCCTGTAACTTCTATAGAAAGCAAGTCAGTAGCTTCACACGACCTAGCACACGGGCGTGTGGCTTGGCCGTGTGGCACAAGTCAGTATTGTAATAGCCCAATTTTCAGTGATGTTGGAAACAGTGATTCGAGATCACTAAATCCGACAAGTGAGTTTGAAATATTTTTTTATTAATCATTATTTATGAGTTAAGTGTGATTTCAGAAATATTTTTGAATTAGTGAATTTTGTGTTTTAAAAGAATTATTGGGTTAATTAGTTTCGGAAACGAGGTACCAAGACCTTGATTTCATAAATCGAGCCGTAAATATTTTTATAAATATTTACAGAGTGTTATTGAGTTAGTATTAAAGTTTCGTTAGAAAATTTTAACGTTTTGGTACTTAATTAATTGGAAAGGACTGAATTGAAAAAGGTGCAAAACTTGTTAAAATGATTAAATTAGCTTAAGAGGTAATTAAGGGAGGACCAAATAGACAATTATACACTTATTATAAGGCTAGACGGCATGTGTGTCCAAGAAATAACAAAAATTAGTGTGAACAAGGGGTAAAATTGGAAATTTTGTAAATAAAACAAATAAAACAAAGACTAAATTGAAAATCTAGATATTTCTTCATCATTCTTCAGCTAAAAACGCCATAGGAGAGTCCTCTAAGCTGGTTTTTCATATTTTTTACACCATGTGAGTTCAATTCTTGCTCTTTTCTTGTAATTTTTGTGTTTTTAAAACTTTTACAATTAAGTCCAACTATTTATTTCATTAGTTTTTGATTTCATGGGTAATTTTGAAAGTTACCATTGATGAGTGATGGATGTTTATGATGAATTAACATGGAATTGAAGCTCTAATTTTGTTATGTGATAATTTTATTTAGTAATTTTGATAGATATTGATTTTAGGGCCAAATTGTGAAAAGGCTAAGAATTAGGGTTTGGCATTGAAATTATGAATATTAATGGCTGTATGGTAGCCTAAAATAATTAGATAAAGTGTTAATTGAGAAAAAATAGCTTAAATGATAGGAAAATTGATAAGGGACTAAATTGTAAAAATTGTAAAATTTGGGGTAAATGTGTAATTTCAAAAATTGAAAGTTATAAATTGTTAAGTGAATTATAATTGAATTAGATGCTAATGAATGAATAATTTTATATTATAGATTAAGAATCCGTCGACAAACGTGAAAAAGAGAAATTAGTCGAATTGTCCCTGAATTACTACAACTTCCACAATTTACCCCAGGTAAGTTCGTATGGTTAAACCTTAATGTTTATGTGTTAAATTTATGAATGGTAATATATATATTTATTTATATTTATTGTTAAAAATAAATTATTGTTGAAACTATGAAATTGAATTGAAATGATCGAAAAGAATGAAACGCTGGATTGAGTACAGTCGTTCAGTGCAAAGGATGAATTGATGGATAAGACCATGGTTGGACCATGGCAATGTTTAAATGTAAGACCATAGCTGGGTTATGGCAATTTAATGAAAAGACCATAATTGGGTTATGGCACAAAGAAAACGATATACTCATATCCGTAAGTCGTTCTCCGATTTGGAATGACTTGGTTTGTGGCATGGAAAAATTTATGTATATTCATGATTATGAATTGTTACTGAAATAAATGTACACAAAATTCATAAAAATGATGGTACATGAATATTAATTGTTGTAATTATTATTTAATATGTATGATAAGTGGAATGAGGTGAGTATTTGATATTATGATATTGAGTTCAATTCTTGAGGATTTGTGATTATTGAATTGAAATGAATATTGGTTGAAATTGAAAAGTCATTTTAAACCCTATTAACTGTATCGGGCTAAGTCGGATATAGTTGGCATGCCATAGGATTGGAAGTGTTCAGGGATTACTTCGACTTCGAGTCGATGAGACACTGGGTGTCAAATTGTTACTTCGGAAAAATTCGATGAGGTACTGGGTACCAAATTACTTTGGCATAGCCGATGAGACACTGGGTGTCAAACTATTACTTCGAATTATCCGATGAGGCACTGGGTGCCAAACTGGTGTGTTTTGGTTGGATCCGTGTATCCGTCCTAGTCCGAGTTGTGTTAATAGGGGTAACTGAATAATAAAGTTTTATAATTGATATTGAAATGGTATGGTATGAGAAATGGAAGTGAAACAGTGAATTGAAAATAGAATGTGAAATATGTTGCAAATATATGGAATATATGAGTTATATACTCATGAAATGGCTATGGAATGGATATTGTAATTGTATAATGAAATGTGAAAAGCCATTTAAGATAACAAATTAATGAGAATTGAATGTACTATGAGTGATCTGTAAATATTTATGAATTAATATTAATATTGAAAAACTTATGATTATTACCGGTATATACTTGAAATACTTGGAAATGATATTTAATTGATTTATTGAAACGTGTCTTGGAAATGATATTTACATGACATATTGAAACGTGACATGGAAATGGTATTTACTTAATATAGTAAAAAGTGACATGTAAATATGTGATTATCTTTGATTATGTTGATACAAGGAAAGCATGTATATGGTAACATGTCGAGAAAATAAGTTTATCAATATTAAATTTATATGTAAGATGTGCAAGTACGCTAACTATTATTGTTGCTTGATGTTTAGGCAAGTGCCAAGCTATTAGCTGAATAGTAATTTGTTTATTTATTTGATGCATTGAAATGGTAAGTATTTAAATGAAAATAAGTTAGTGCCCATGAAGGAATGGTAAGGTTTAGATTATGCAATTTCTTATGGAACGAACTATTAAGTGTCTAATTAGAATAAGGCTTGGTTAAATACATTAATTTGTAACTGTGGCTGAATGATATGCATATGGAATAAGTGTGGAAGAAATAAAGTTATATAAAATTTTACTAAGCTTGAGGGTATAAGTCTATGTGTGATACTATTAGTTCACCTTGTGAATTAGTGAGAATAGTTTATGAGTATTACGGTAACATTATTGGATTATTTTTATATGTAAAGTTTTATAATTGAAATAAATCAGTATGATTAAAGACTATACGAGCTTACTAAGCAATCATTACTTACGTATTTGTTTTATTTATTTACCTTACAGATTATCGGAAGCTCGAATGGGTTGGAAGCTTATCAGAGCTATATCACACTATCCATTGATTTTATTGGTAATTATTGATGACTTGATTCTGGTTATAGTGGCATGTATAGGTTATTTTGACTAAAGGTTAGTCTGAAGGTGTTTTGTTAAAATTAGTCATGTATTTGGCTTGTGTTTGGTATTGTGGTGTTTACATGATTGCCTTAAAATGTTGATATGATTGAATGATGAGAGGTAAAATAGTAGTCGAATAAACATAAAAAGTGCATAAAATCATATTGGTTATGTGTGAACATATAGGTATAATGATAATTGGTTTCAAGAAGATTATTTAGTAAAAATTTGCACATACGTGTTTGAATAAGTTAAATAAAGTGCCTATGAAGGTACATTTGTAAGGTACTTAGAATGTTTATTTTGACATGTTTAGAGTGTCTGAGTTTTAAATTGGTTGAACAAATGGTTTTGAGTTGCTTGATGTGTATGATTGTAGGGAATGGTAACCTTAATGTTTAAGGCTCATATTGAGTCCACACGGCCAGACACACGAACGTGTGACTGGACCGTGTGAGACATACGGCTAACACATGGGCGTGTGAATTGGCCGTGTGTCCCCTGCTACTTAAAATTTTCAAAACAGAATGCCCAGGAATTTACACACGGGCGTGTGTCTCAGCCGTGTGAGGCACACGGCCTAACACACGGGCGTGTTGCCTGCGTGTGACCCAAGTCAGAGAGTTACACGAGATAGGACACGGTTTGAGACGCGGGTGTGTCCCAAGACCACACGGGCGTGTGTGCCCTATTTCTAGGAATATTTTTTTTTTGAAAATTTCACGAAAAATTTCCTTAAGTGTTCGAATTAGTCCTGATTTGTTTTTAACACGTATTTTGGGCCTCGAGAACCCATGAAAGGGATAGCATAATTATATTGTGATATGAATGCTAAATGAATGCATAACGTTTGTAATTGATCTGAAAAGTCTGGTAATGCTCTGTAACCCTATTCTGATGACGGATAAGGGTTAGGGGGTGTTACAAGTATACCATCCAGTTTTCACATGGCCTAGCACACGGCCAGGCACACGGGCGTGTGAGGCCATTTCGAAGGGTACATGGCCTGGCACACGGGTGTGTGATCTGGCTGTGTGACCCAAGTCAGTATGCTCACTAGTTTGGACATGGGCTAGGCTACGGGTGTGTAGCCTCATTTCGAATACCCAAACGGTCTAAGACACAGACATGTCTCTTGGCCGTGTGAGACACACGGCCAGGACACACGGACGTGTGTCCCTTGCACCTTTAAAAATTTTCTATGCTTTTCGAAAAATTCCTTGAGTACCCGATTTAGCTTCGATCTATTTTTAATGTTTATTTTGGGCCTCGAGGGCTCATATTAGGGACTACATGATTGATTGTGATTGGTTTTGACTTGAATATTATATGACCTAAAATGTTTGAAATTATGTATGTTCGATCGATAATACTCAGTAACCTTAGTCAGGCGACGGATACGGGTTTAGGGTTTTACATAAATAGTTGCAAATACTGATAAATCTCCAATTTCAGATTACTAGTAAAAATACTCAAGGCATATGGCTCCGGCAATTGCAGTTGGTTCAATAAACTTACAAACACATCATGGTATTGCTTCACGGTTCCCTGTTGCTTCAAAGTGACAAGGTCAGCCATGGAATCTCAGAAGGAGCTTGAGCCAAACCTCTCCTTCAGGAAAAATGGTGCCATTCTAGTGCCCTTCCTTCAAGATGAATCATCACCGTTCAAACCTTAGCACTATCTACTACTCCTTCTGCCTCAAAGTACTGCTCGAGCTTGGATCACCACCCTTGAAAATCTGACTCGTCAAATCGTGGACAATCAAGCTTATGAGATCTATCATTGCATTCCAAAATACTTGATCGAGACTGCATACTCGTACTCCTCATTTCCAGCGAAGGATGAGTAGTCATAGACTTTTTGGTCTGAAAATCAATAAGGACCTTCAATGGATCTTTTGGAGCAAATCCGAGTGGAGCCCCTCCTAGGATCCCCTTATCCTTAACTTGAGCAATTGTATTGGTGGCAGCAGGTGTTGGGTTCCCCAAATATTGTTCGAACAGGTTGTGAAGTTCAGATCTCAACTCATATTAGAAATCGTCCTTGAACTCCTTCAGCTGAGATTTCAACTTAGCATCCCATTGTGACAGTTCACTTTGGAGCTTGGCAACCTCTTGTTGCAAAAGTCGCACATCCTTTTGTAGACAAGTAGTGACCCCATCACAGGCCATGGAGGATCGGCGAGGTTCTGATACCTTTGATGCGGCCTGAACCAGAAAATATTAGAAAGTAAAGAGAAAAGATAAAGGGAATTGAGCATAGGAGAGAATAATGAAGGAAGTTGTATTAACCAAAATTGATAATTGTTTCCCCTCTCAACAGTAGAGAGAAAAGATAGAAGGAATTGAGAAGATGAGAGAATAAGGAAGGAAATTGTATAAACCAAAATTGATAATTGTTTCCCCTCTCAACAGTAGGTTAAAAGAGGAAAGAGAGTGTCACTACAAAAGTTAGTTAGGTCATACAACTGTGACTGTTACTTGCCAAATGCACCGTTTTAATAAGTCTATGCACACTGTTTCATTAATACATCACACAGTTAAACACAACATTTCACCCTCGTTATTCATGTTTCCTATTTTCATATTTACCCCATAACAAATGGGGGAATTTTTTGGGGGATACAAAAGGGAATTTCTTATCTAAGTTACGCCAAGCAAGCAATTAGTTCCTTTGTTTCATTGTTCATCTTCTTCTTCTTACATTACTGTTGTTTTCCTTTTTCACTGACTTACTATTTCAACAATCAAACTTGCTTTTGCTTTGTATATACCATCCAAATCTGGGAAGAAATGCCATCCTCGGGCACTTTTTTTTCTGACAAAACAGGTACAAGGAGAAGGGACGATGGTGGAGAGGGAGAGGGACGATGGTGGGGAAGAGTGATGGTGGAGAGACAACGGTGATAGTATTTTTTATTTTATTTAATATTAATATAAAATTTTTATTTAATTATATTTTAATGAGGTGATGCTTTTTGATTGATTGGGACATTTTTTAATAGATATAATGGTAAGAGATAATTTCGATAATGGAATAAAGTTTAAATATCTAATTCAAAAAAAATATTAACTATATAGTTTAAATGAAGGGTATAATTTAAGACGTGGTATTCAATTAAGCCAAAAAAAATTGTGCCAGATAACATTCATTAATTTAATCATTTGCGTTTTATTTATAAGTCATAATAATTTAGGAGTCGACCAAAAAAAATTTAGGAGGACCCTCAAGTGAATATATATGAAGTTTACACACACGTTGCTAGGTTGAAATGGGGTTTCGTGTTGGGGATGTTGTCACATCAGAATTAAGCTGGCTCTGAACACTAGTAGAGGTGAATTTTGCCAGCCCTTAAAATGTAAAATTATTATTTAGACCCTTAATTTTAAAAAAAAATTAAATTAATAAATGTAAAATTATATTTTGACCCCCTAAAATTATAAAAATTCGATCTAATCCTTTAAAAATTATAAATATATATACTATAAAAAATTACAATTTCATTCGGCCCCTAAAAATTTGTTCTGGCTTCGCCCCTGAACACCAGAATCGACTTCCAAATGAGGAACCACACGGGCTGCTAAAAATCTCCCACGGGGTGAAAAATGTGCACCCATTTCACTACAATTACATGTTTAAGATGCATCAGTGATATTTTGCAGCATACGTAAGAGCACAACATTCACAATATGAAAATATTCTTATTTGACGGTAAAAATATCATGAAAGTCTTTATATTAGAAGACAGATTGTATTATGTTTTCTCTATTAAAAAAAGAGATAAATTAATTTTTATACATTAGATCAAAGAATAAATTTGTCATTCTTTTAAAAAATCTATTCATTTCTATTATTAAAAATTGATCCATGTACGTTAGCATAAGGTATACATGACACATGATGTGTAACACATTATCAGCCACACCAGTTTTTAACAGAAGAAATAGATAAAATTTTTAACAAATGACGAGTTTGCTTTTTTAATTTTATGCACATAGATTAATTTGTCTATTTTTTTAATTGAAAAAATAAAATGCAATCTAACTTCTAATGTAAATGTCTCTATGGTATTTTTTCCATTAATGTCCTATTGATTTCATTTAGTATTCATTGGGTGAGTGTGAAATACTTTATCAAAATTAGGCCGTAAATAGAAAAACAGACTGGTAGATAAAGGAAGCTGGCAGAGGCCATGGCCTCCTAAATTTCATAAAATGTTTTCATAGCATATAATAACCTTCTAAATTGTATGGAATGTTTTTGTTATATATATTAGAAAGGATGTATTTCTTAAAGTATAATGATGTT
This sequence comes from Gossypium sturtianum, assembly GCA_025698515.1. Lineage (NCBI taxonomy): Eukaryota > Viridiplantae > Streptophyta > Magnoliopsida > Malvales > Malvaceae > Gossypium > Gossypium sturtianum. The sequence continues at coordinate 112,757,013 of CM046952.1, forward strand.
GGAACCCTTTAAAATATTTATTTGAAATTATAAAATTTGGTAACACTTTATCTAAATCTCATTCATTAAAATTAGTTCAATTTTTTTTTTATGCTCTAGTCAATTAAGTAGGTGTATTTATGTTAATTGATGACTTATATTAAATAATTGTATGCATAATTTAATTAAGCTATAATTATTTTTCACAACAACACAATAATTCTCTTAACTTTTTGGATATATTACATAAATAATCACTCGATTATTTAAAATTTTCTTGTTAAGTCATTCAAATTTAAAAAATTATAAAGTAATCACTCCATTTCTCTTTTTATTTTTTTTTATGTCCAAATTAACAGATGGCTAATATGGCTGTTAAGTTGGTGACTTGCATTTTTGACAAATTATTTTTAATACAAATCATTTTCATGTCATATAATTTAAAAAAAAAATCATTAACCCAAAACAAGTTATGTATGGGTAAATAAAAAAAAAAAGTTTTGGAATAGGTTAAAAAAATCTGTGGTAAGTCAAAAAACGTGGTTACCATGTTGCTCCCTCTTTGGTGTTGGGACGATGGTAGGATTTGGGAAAAAGTTAGTTTTTCTATTATCGGCTTTTTATAAAAATAACTCTAAAAAATAATTAATTACTTAAATGATTTATTTTTTTGATAAAATATGAAAATAACCTAAAATTTACAGTAAAAGTTGGTGGAGTCAAAGTGTTTGGCATCACCAACATGTCACGTCAGCAATCTGTATTAAAAAATTAACTTTTTGGTAGAGTCATGTACAATGACATCACTTGTATAAATACTAGGGAAATATTATGATTTTTGAAAGTATTGGGAGGTTTAAGCAATTTTACCATTTTTTAGTGGAGCCAAATAAATTGGCGCCAGCAAATTCCAATACAGTAGCCTATCTGCCTATTTGCCTACTGAAACAGGTAAATTTTTTTATTTTTTTTTCATTCACGTTACTTTTTCTGATTTTTTGTCCTTTTTCTTTTTTTTTTTGTTTTTCTTTTCATGTTTTTATTTATTTACTTTTTAAGTTTTTTTATTTGTCCTTTATTTATTTGTTTATTATTGGTTTTATAAAATTTGAAATGTATATTTTAAATATTTTATAATATTATTTTTTAAATTTTAAATATATTTTTTAATTTTTTTAAAAATTTAAATATTATTTTTTAAAATTTTAAATATAATCTTTTTAATATTATAAAACATTTAAAATATATTATTTTTAAAGATATGTCCTTTCAAATTTATTATTTGTTTTATAATATTATAAATATTTTTTTTAATTTTAAATATAACTTTTTTAAATAATTAATTTTTTTAATTTTTTTAAAGATATTCAAACGTTTTTTTAAATTATATTTAAATTTTTAAAATTTAATATTTTATGGCTCCACCACTTTATTACAAGTGTAATTTTTTTATGTTTTTTAATATAAAAATTTAAAATTTAAAAATTTTTTTGGTGGAGCCATTACCTCTTGGTTCTCTAGTATAAATAGAATGGTGAAATTATTGTGTTTAGTAGGAGAGTTCAAAAATTCTGTTGAAGATGAACAATGAGGTGTTTTTGGTGTACGTTCTTTTTTATAGTGAAATTGTAGAAAGTGATGTTGCTTGTGTATTTCAAGGTCAGCAAAGATTAGGGTTGTAATTCAAAAAAAATGTGAAGCTGGTAGAAATGAAAAGGAAGATCAGTGCGAAAATAGCTATCCGTTGTGGAAGGGCGATGTCCAGATTATTTTACAAGTTTCCAATCTCTACAGATCCATTCAAATTTTGTGAGATACAACTGTTAGATGATGATGACTTGGGCACTATGATGGAAATATGGTGGTCGACTGGGAGTGAGAACCCCCAACCAATTCAGTTATTTGCTGAGTTAGCAGACTTAGAGCCTGTTGAGAATGTTAGTCCAATAAGTCAACATCGCAATTAAATGTCGGATGGACAGACCAGTTAGAATGCAGAGGGACATCGCAGATACCCAAGAATTCAAATTATGGTGGGAGTTTGTATATCAACCATACCCCCGATCCCCGTCTACAAATACATCCGGAGGTGATAATAAGCACAGAGGCAAATGTTGGAGAAATGACCAATAATGGTGAAGATTCTGATCAGGACGCTGAAGATTTTAGTGACCCTGATGTTGATGAAGTTCCGGACGATATCGATGATGAAGGCCCGGAGGAGGTTGAAGATGTTCACGGCCCTTCATTCAGTAACCCGAGTCGTGGCATTGTTTTACGAAATGAACCTGGGGGCGACATGTTGAACGTAGATCCAGATGCAGAGCATGCATTCGAGTTCCCTGAGTACGCCGATATAGTACCTGCTCATAGATTGGCGTCAAGTTCGTAGTTGGAGGAGTTGTTCGTTGGGCAACGGTTCGAGAACAAGGCGGATTGTGAGTTTGCCATCAAACAGTACAACATGAAGTTGTCAATTTATTACAAGGTTTCCAAGTCTACACCGACATTATATGTTGGGGAATGTTGGAGAGCCGGCGATGGGTGTGGATGGCGAATTCAGGCTACATTTATACAGAGGACTCAATAGTGGAAAATACGAAAATTAGAAGGGCGTCATACATGCACTGTCGCAGGTATGTCTTAAGACCACCAGAAATTGGATGCCAAAAGTATTTGCATCTGTATCATGCCACTAGTGAAAGATAGCCCAATCATTCCTATGTCGACATTGATTGCGGACATGCAAGCTCGATTTCAGTAAAGAGTGTTGTACAAGAAAGCGTGGTGGGCGAAACAAATGGCCATGCAACAATTGTACAGCGACTGGGATGAGTCATACAATAAACTTCAGGGTTTGATTTCAGTGATGGTGGAGTACGTTCCAGGAACTATCTTGAACTTGCAAGCGTTGCCTTATAGAGGCCCGAATGGACAATTGAAAATGGGGAGAAGAGTTTTCCGTCGACTGTTCTGGACTTTCGATCCATGTGTTAGGGCCTTCTCCCACTGCAAGCGACTAGTGCAAGTTGATGGAACATGGCTTTATGGAAAATACACGCAGATACTTCTGATTGCGATTGCACAAGATGGTAACGGGAATGTACTACCAATCGCTTCCGCCATCGTGGAGTTGGATAACTCCGAATCGTGGGCATATTTCATTCGGAACTTGCGGAGGCATGTTGTCAGGCAAGACAACATTTGCATTATCTCCAAAAGATCAAAGGGCCTTATTGCTGCGATTTGGGAATCCGAGGTTCTATGGAGGTCCGTTTACTGTATTCATCACATCGCTATCAACTTCCACAATGAGTACAAGAACAAAGACTGGCGCAAACGAATAGTAAACATGGGTAAAAATGTCATATTTAAATTCGTATTTGTAAATATTTCGAGTCCATTTCCTAATTGGGATGATAAAGTGTTTTATCGAAATACATACGTAGGATACGAGCTGGAAGAACACCGATTTAGACATAAGTTGGCAAGGTTAGAGACTGATATGGCAGGGTCCAAACCTTCTCTCAGACAGTGGTTGGGTAGCATGGAATCATGACAATGGCTCAATGTTTTGATGAAAGGTACCGATACAGTCATATGACAACTAACCTCGTTGAGGCCATTAACTCCGTCTTGAAGCGTACGCGTTTCAGCAGTTTTTCTAGCCACATTTTATAGGCTAGCAACTTTAACTCCAAAAATAGGGTTGAAACAAGCAAAACAGTTGGAAGCAGGACACATGCACGTAAAAAAAAAATCAGGGATGCCATGAAAGAGAACACTCAAAGGGCTAGGTCGATGAGTGCAGAACTATATTCCCGAAACTTGGAAACTTTTCTAGTGACAGAGTACATCGGTCTTCGGTCGGGGATCCCACCATGGTCTTACGGAGTTGATATCAGAAATAGGCGGTGTGAGTGCAGAATGTTCCAAACACTACGGTACCCGTGTGTGCATGTGGTTGCAGTGTGTGCTACCTACAATTTGAATGTCAAACAATATATTGACGATGTGTACACACTTGAACGTACGTTGCGTATTTGGGGTAACGAGTTCCCCGTATTAAGGGATATATCAACATGGGAAGTGCAACCGCCTGCGTTCGAGATGTTGCCAGATCGGTCACTACGTAGGAGAGTCAAAGGTCGATCGACAACAATGAGGATTCGGAATGACATGGATATAAGAGAACAAGTCGATCCAAAGCGTTGCTGTAACACCCCTTACCCGTATTCCAAGCCAGAAACGGATACGAGGCATTATCGTACTTTACTTTCTTTAACATACGGCATTGGGCTACAAAATTTTGTTTCAATTTAAAACTTTTCATTCGTGCACAATACTATCCTATATGAGCCTACGAGGCCCTAAACATACAATCGAAATAGTTCGGAACCAATCCGGAAACTTTTACACACTTAGAAAATTTTTGCTCAAAACAGGGCTACACACCCGTGTGGGTAGGCCTTGTGGTCACACACGCCCATGTTCCCAGCCCATGTGGAAATTATTTTTCATTTCAAACTTACAGGGGTTTTCACACGGCCGGACACATGCCCGTGTCTGTGGCCCGTGTCCTCCACACGGCCTAGACATGCCCGTGTCCTCACCAGTGAAAACAAGTCCAAACGGCCTAGACATGCCCGTGTCCTCCACACGGCCTAGACATGCCTAGACGGCCTAGACGGCCTAGACATCAGCAATCCTTTAAGTCCACACGGCCTAGGCACACACCCGTGTGCTGGCCCGTGTGGCGAATCAAATTCTCGCAAATTTGATGCAGGAGACACACGGCCTGTCAACACACCCATGGGGTTGGCCGTGTGTCACACACGGCCTAGACACACGCCCGTGTGTCTACCCGTGTGGACAATTAGAAGGCTATTTACCAAGCCAATTGCCACCCTGAAACATAAACACATATATGCCAACTCAAGCAACATATAGCATGGAAATAATATACTAGGAAGAATCCCTATTCATCATTCATACATCTCACATTTTACTCCATCTATTGCATGAATATTTACTTTATGAAACTCATCATCATTAAAATAATAAACTTGACATTTATTGGCCAAATACTAATGGCCATTTACAAAAGGGGTGTATAACATTAATAGCCAACACTTTGGCTTTCAAATATGACATAACACAAAATGACCAAGTTCCTATACATGCCATACTCAAAATGAATCAAATTTACTATACCAAAGATTAGTTGATAGTGTGATCCGAGCTCCGACGTCTTACGATCCCCGAGCTAGCTTGGCGATACTACAAGGAAAAAGGAAAAGAGAGGGGTAAGCATATAGCTTAGTAAGTTTGCATGAATTTAAATAGCAACATTAATGCTCATGGCAAAATTCATTCATCTCATAGAACAATAATAACATAAGTTCTCAAGTACTTTGACATACTTACTCATACTTAAGCTTACCCATTACATATCACATTAGGGTATCATAACTCATATTTTACTCATGGTACCTGTATCACTTCATCACATATTTAGCACTTATGCTTTCATAAATATAAACTTAAATCATAATCATCTTTCACTTAAATGTAACTATTTGTCATCTTTATATAGCTTAGCTCTTATCATCTTTGCATACTTAGCTCTTTTGCCCGTTGATTTACTCGGAATATCGGAGGATACTCGATCTCATCACACATATATTACGATGCCAATACCATATCCCAGATATGGTCTTACATGGGATCACCTCTTGATGCCGATGCCATATCCCAAATATGGTCTTACATGGGATCTCTTAGCTCGATGTCGATGCCATGTCCCAGACATGGTCTTATACGGAATCTACGTTCGGTGCCGATGCCAAATCCCAGATATGGTCTTATACGGGACCTACATTCGGTGCCGATGCCATGTCCCAGACATGGTCTTATATGGGACCTTCCTTATTCGGTGCCGATGCCATATCCCAGATATGGTCTTATACGGGACCTTCCTTATTCGATGCCGATGCCATGTCCCAGACAAGGTCTTATACGGAATATACGTTCGGTGCCGATGCCATATCCCAGATATGGTCTTACACGGGACCTACATTCGGTGCCGATTCCATGTCCCAGACATGGTCCTATACGGGACCTTCCTTATCTCATGTCATGACATAGGTATCCTCGTTCAACCGAATCTTCAACCGGGACGTAAACTTAATACATCCTCATTTCAATCTCATCAAAGCATCATAAATTAACTTTATGGAATTTACATATATTTCTCATAAAATAAGGTAATTACAAGTAGAATAACATTGTATAGCTTTAATGTCATACAAACTTACCTCGGTACTCAAAATGTGCGTAAATGTTCAATTTAGTCCAACACCTTGTTCTTGCCTCGGTTTCGGTCAAGGCTTCGTGTTTCTTGATCTATAATAACAATTTCACTTGTTTAATACTCACATTGACTAAATTGACTCATGAATCATACTTTGGAAAAATTACGATTTTGCCCCTAAACTTTCACATAATTACACTTTTGCCCTTAGGCTCGTAAAATGATTTTTATTCAACTTTCTTGCATTTTAAGCCTAGCCAAATCATTTTCTTAACTACAACAGCCCCTAATTTCCACTATTTCACCCATGTATGACCACTTTCATAACTTTTGCAATTTGGTCCTTTTATGAATTTCTCATGAAAATCACTTAGAAAAAGATGTTTATCATGCATTAAACTTTCATATTCTTCCATAAAACATCAAAATACATGCATGTCATACATGGGTAAATTTTTGAATATAAACCCTAGCTTAAAATATAGCTAAAAATAGCTAAACCGAGCTACGAGGATCTCAAAAATACGAAGAACATTAAAAACGGGGCTAGGATGCACTTACTATCAAGCTTGGAAGTTGAAGAAACCCTAGCTATGGCTCCTTAGTGATTTTCGGCCATGGGAGAAGAAGATGGACACAATTTTGACTTCTTTTTCCCTTTTTAATCTTTTATTTACCAAATGACAAAAATGCCCTTAATGGTCCTTTCTTGAGATTTTTCCTTCCTATGTCTATTTTTGTCCATCTAAACATATAATGGTCTAATTGCTAAATAAGGACCTCTAGTAATTTTTATAATTCTATTTCATACTTGAATCTTCTAGAATCTCATATTTTCTATTCTTTGCAATTTAGTCCTAATGGACCAATTGATCACTAATTAATAAAATTTCCTTATGAAATTTTCACACAATCATGTAACCACATCATAAGCTTCATAAAAATCATAAAACACATATTTCTACTTCGGATTTGTGGTCTCGCAACCACTATCCTGACTAGGCCCTAAATCGGGCTATTACAATTCTCCCCCTTAGGGATTTTCGTCCCCAAAAATCTTACCGGTAAAAAGGTTTGGGTACTGGTTTCTCATAGCCTCCTCGGGCTCCCATGTAGCCTCTTCTACCCCATGTCTTTGCCATAATACTTTCACGAGAGTTATACTTTTATTCCTTAGCTGTTTAACTTCTCGTGCTAGAATCTTAACCAGTTCTTCGTTATATGTCATGTCGGGTTGAATTTCAACATCTGTCGGTGTAATCACATGCGAAGGATCTGATCGGTAACGTCGTAACATGGATACGTGGAATACATCGTGTATCTTTTCTAACTTAGACGGCAATGCCAATCGATAAGCTACCGGTCCTATCCTCTCGGTAATCTCATATGGTCCGATAATACGCGGACTCAATTTGCCTTTCCGGCCAAATCTGAGAACTTTCTTCCATGGTGACACTTTCAAGAATACCTTATCACCAACTTGAAATTCAATTTCTTTTCGTTTTAAGTCCGAGTAGGATTTCTGTCTATCAGAGGCAGCTTTTAAATAGTCATGGATTATTTTTACCTTCTCCTCGGTTTCTCTAACTAGATCGACCCCGTGAATCTGATTTTCCTTGAGTTCAGTCCAATACAAAGGCGTTCGACATTTACGCCTATACAAGGCCTCATAAGGTGCCATTTTCAAACTCGACTGAAAACTGTTATTGTATGCAAACTCTACCAATGGAAAATACTTTTCCCAGCTGCCCTGAAACTCAAGAACACAGCACCGGAGCATATCTTCAAGTATCTGTATTAATCTCTCCGACTGTCCGTCGGTTTGGGGGTGAAAAGCCGTACTAAAACTCAACTTTGTGCCCAAAGCATCTTGTAACATTTTCCAAAAGCGGGATGTGAATCTTGGATCTCTATCCGATATAATCGATAAAGGCACTCCATGAAGCCTTACAATCTCAGAAACATACAAGTTTGCTAACTTATCAAGTGAATAGTCAACACGTACCGATATAAAGTGGGCCAACTTCGTAAGTCTATCGAATACGACCCATACAACATCTTTTTTGCTCGGTGTCAACGGCAAACCCGTCACAAAGTCCATGGCAACACGGTCCCATTTCCACTCGGGAACCATGATAGGCTGAAGCAAACCTGAAGGTACTTGGTGTTCAGCTTTCACTTGTTGACAAATTAAACATCTTGATACAAACTTAGAAATATCTTTCTTCATACTCGGCCACCAATACCATTTCTTTAAATCATTATAAATTTTTGTATTGCCTGGATGTACAGATAGACATCCGCTATGTGCCTCGTATAAGATCTTCCGAATAAGCTCATCATTCCTCGGTACACAGGCTCTGTCTCTGAACATCAAACATCCATCAGAATTAATCCGGAAGTCAGACTCAACTCCTGACTCACACTGAACGCTTTTGGCTTGCAAGTCGCTGTCATCTTTCTAAGCCTCGTAAATCTCTTGAAAAAACATCGGTCTAGCCCTCAACTCAGCTAAAATGATACCATCATCTGACAAAGTCACTCGTGTATTCATAGCTCTTAATGCGAATAAGGACTTTCTACTCAAAGCATCGGCGACTACATTCGCCTTTCCCGGGTGGTAATCAATGACTAGCTCATAATCCTTGATCAACTCTAACCATCTCCGCTGCCTTAAGTTCAATTCCTTCTGAGTCATCAAGTACTTTAAGCTTTTATGATCAGTGAATATTCGACATTTTTCACCATACAAATGCTGTCTCCATATTTTTAATGCAAACACGATGGCAGCCAACTCTAAATCATGTGTCGGGTAATTCTTCTCATGTGGCTTTAACTGTCTAGAGGCATACTCTATCACCTTGCCTTCCTGCATAAGTACACAGCCCAATCCATTCAAGGATGCATCGCTGTAGATCACGAATTCCTTTCCTGGTTCGAGTTGCACTAGAATTGGAGCCTCAGTCAATAATGCCTTTAATTTTTCAAAACTCTGTTGGCATTTCTCTGTCCATTCAAACTTTACATCTTTCTATAATAGTCTCGTCATCGGAGTCGCTATCATGGAAAATCCCTTGACAAATCGTCGGTAATAGCCAGCTAGGCCTAGAAAACTTCTGACCTCTGATACATTTCTTGGCGGTTTCCAATTAACAATTGCCAAAATTTTGCTTGGGTCTACCCGGATTCCATCTCCCGAGACAATGTGTCCCAAAGACCCAACATCTTCGAGCCAAAACTCACTCTTACTAAACTTGGCATACAACTTATTATCTCGTAAAATCTGTAATACCTTCCTCAAGTGCTCCGCATGCTTATTCTCATCACGAGAATATATCAGTATGTCATCAATAAAAACCACAACAAATTTATCTAAGTATGGCTGAAAGATACGGTTCATTAAATCCATAAACACGGCAGGGGCGTTTATTAAACTGAAAGGCATAACCAAAAATTCATAGTGCCCATACCTTGTCCGAAATGCGATTTTCGGCACATCTAAGTCTTTGACCCTCAATTGGTAATAACCAGACCTCAAATCAGTCTTGGAAAACACAGTGGCTCCCTTCAATTGATCAAACAAATCACCGATCCTTGGAAATGGGTACTTGCTCTTCACGGTTACCTTATTAAGCTGCCGGTAATCTATACATAACCTCATGGAACCATCTTTTTTTTTCACAAATAGCACTGGAGCACCCCACGGAGAATAACTTGGTCTTGCAAAGCCTTTGTCTGTTAACTCTTTCAACTGTGCTTTTAACTCTTTCAACTCGGTTGGAGCCATTCTATACAGAGCAATTGATATAGGTGCAGTACTAGGGGCTTACTCAATGCCAAATTCAATTTCTCTCACCGGAGGCAACCCTGGCAACTCTTCTGGGAATACATCTGGGTACTCGCATACTATCGGTACTGATTCAATTCTTAACTTAGTTTTTTTGACATTCATCACAAAGGCAAGATATGCCTTGTATCCATTTTTTACATATTTCTGGGTAGACATATGAGAGATCACTACAGGCAGTCTGTCTTGTTTATCTGATTCAACACGAAGGGTGTCCCCATTTTCATATCTCAATTCAATGTATTTCTTTCCACAATTTACTATCACATCATGAGTGGTTAACCAGTCCATACGAAGAATTATATCAAATTTATCAAATGGCAATAGCATGAGATTTGCCTTAAAATAATGACCTCTAATCATCAATGCGCAATCTTTGCATACCTTATCAACTAACACACTTTTGCCTAAAGGATTGGACACTTTTATCACAAACTCTGTGGACTCTACGGGAATGCTCATACTAGATACTAATTTCATGCAAATATATGAGTGGGTAGATCTCGGATCAATTAAAGCGACAACATTAGTATCATGGAGAGAAAATGTACCCGTAATTACATCAGGGGATGACGCTTCTTCGCGAGCACGAATGGCATAGGTCCTCCCAGGCGCTCTACCCTCAGATCTTGCAGTATGCTCTCTGGGAGTACTCTTGCTACTCGTTCCACTTCCCGGGTTTCTCTGTGGTTTCCCTCTATTGGTACTTCCCGACCTTGTACTCTGAATTTTCTCTTTTTCAACCATCTCAGGGCGCTCTCTAATAAAATGATCTTGGGAACCACACTTAAAACAGGCTCTCTCATGGGCTCGGCACTCACCGGGATGTCGTCTGCCACACTGTGAGCATTCCGGCCTATTAGATCGTGTGTTCCCAACACTAGCAACTGAAGTAGTCTGAGCTTTAATCCCCGAGTACTGTTTACTCTTACTTCTGTTCAAAAACCCGGCTGAAGTAGCTGATTAGGTAGGGAAGTCTCTCGACTTCTTGAACGAGGACTAAAACGACTTATTCAATTATCTTTTTCTTGAGTCACGAGACTCCATCTCAGCTTTTCTTTTCTCTTTCACCAATTCCTTGGCTCTACAAGCCCGATCCACTAGCACAACAAATTCCTTCAATTCAAGGACACCAACGAATAATCTGATATCTTCATTTAATCCGTCCTCGAACCTCTTACACATGATGGCTTCGGAGGACACACAGTCCTGAGCGTACTTGCTGAGCCTTACAAATTCGTGCTCATATTCAGTTACCGTCATTTTTCCTTGTTTCAGTTCAAGGAATTCCTTTCTTTTCTGATCGATAAACCTTTGGCTGATATACTTCTTATGGAATTCTTCTTGGAAAAACTCCCATGTTATCCTTTCCCTTGGTACAACCGACACAAGGGTGTTCCACCACTGATAAGTGAAATCTCTCAAAAGAGACACCACACACTTCATGCACTCTTCAGGGGTGCAAGATAACTCATCAAATACCCGGATGATATTTTCAAGCCAAAATTTTGCTCTTTCTGGATCGTCGTCCTTACTGGCTCGAAATTCCTCGGCCCCTTGTTTCCGGATCCTGTCAACTGGAGGCTTTTCTCTCCTTACTACTTCTACCACTTGGGGAGCTACAGGGGTAGGCTGAGGAATAGGTGGGGGAGGAGGGGGTTGTACATTCGGGTTCGTACAAACGAACTCCGTATACCATGCGCTCATCATGTGGAGAAAGGCTTCTCTAGCCTCTTATCCTCCTCTTTGGCTTACAGTAGCCGGTCTATTTTCATTTTCAGTCAGCGTCGTCCCTTCCGCGGGAGCTGGCGCGTTACTTTCTACATCATCCGCCATAGCTCTTCTGGGATCCATTTACTATATAAAAACACAATTTAAATCGTCAAGAGTCGTCACACTATCATAATACAATTACTCATACGTATGGCATGTATAGCTAGACTCACGCATACGCTACGTTAGTCCGAGAATCGACTAAATCGTAGCTTTGATACCACTAAATGTAACACCTCTTACTCGTATTCCAAGACGAAACCGGATACGAGGCATTACCGTACTTTACTTTCTTTAACATACGGCATTGGGCTACAAATTTTTGTTTCAATTTAAAACTTTTCATTCGTGTACAATACTACCCTATCATGAGCCTACGAGGCCCTAAACATACAATCGAAATAGTTCGGAACCAATCCGAAAACTTTTACGCACTTAGAAAAATTATTCTCAAAACAGGGCTACACGCCCGTGTGAAATGGAACACGCCCGTGTGGGCATGCCGTGTGGTCACACACGCCCATGTTCCCAGCCCGAGTGGAAATTATTTTTCATTTCGAACTTACAGGGAATTTCACACGGCCAGACACACGCCCGTGTCTGTGGCCCGTGTCCTCCACACGGCCTAGACACGCTCGTGTCCTCACCCGTGTGAGAAAACCCTTGTATTCTGTTTATGATGTCAGCAATCCTTTAAGTGCACACGGCCTAGGCACACGCCCGTGTACTGGCGGTGGTGAATCAAATTCTCGCAAATTTGATGCAGCGGACACACGGCCTGTCAACACACCCATAGGGTTGGCCGTGTGTCACACACGGCCTAGACACACGCCCGTGTGTCTACCCGTGTGGACAATTAGAAGGCTATTTACCAAGCCAATTGCCACCCTGAAACATTAACACATATATGCCAACTCAAGCAACATATAGCATGGCAATAATATACTAGGAAGAATCCCTATTCATCATTCCGTGTGTGACAATTAGAAGGCTATTTACCAAGCCAATTGCCACCCTGAAACATAAACACATATATGCCAACTCAAGCAACATATAGCATGGCAATAATATACTAGGAAGAATCCCTATTCATCATTCATACATCTCACATTTTACTCCATCTATTGCATGAATATTTACTTCATGAAACTCATCATCATTAAAATAATAAACTTGACATTTATTGGCCAAATACTAATGGCTATTTACAAAAGGGGTGTATAACATTAATAGCCAACACTTTGGCTTTCAAATATGACATAGCACAAAATGACCAAGTTCCTATACATGCCATACTCAAAATGAATCAAATTTACTATACCAAAGATTAGTTGATAGTGTGATCCGAGCTCCGACGTCTTACGATCTCCGAGCTAGCTTGGCGATACTACAAGGAAAAAGGAAAAAAGAGGGGTAAGCATATAGCTTAGTAAGTTTGCATGAATTAAAATAGCAACATTAATGCTCATGGCAAAATTCATTCATCTCATAGAACAATAATAACATAAGTTCTCAAGTACTTTGACATACTTACTCATACTTAAGCTTACCCATTACATATCACATTAGGGTATCATAACTCGTATTTTACTCATGGTACCTGTATCACTTCATCACATAATTTAGCACTTATGCTTTCATAAATATAAACTTAAATCGTAATCATCTTTCACTTAAATGTAACTATTTGTCATCTTTATATAGCTTAGCTCTTACCATCTTTGCATACTTAGCTCTTTTGCCAGTTGATTTACTCGGAATATCGGAGGATACTCGATCTCATCACACATATATTACGATGCCAATGCCATATCCCAGATATGGTCTTACATGGGATCTCTTAGCTCGATGTCGATGCCATGTCCCAGACATGGTCTTATACGGAATCTACGTTCGGTGCCGATGCCAAATCCCAGATCTGGTCTTATACGAGACCTACATTCGGTGTCGATGCCATGTCCCAGACATGGTCTTATACGGGACCTTCCTTATCTCATGTCGTGACAGAGGTATCCTCGTTAAACCGAATCTTCAACCGGGACGTAAACTTAATACATCCTCATTTCAATCTCATCAAAGCATCATAAATTAACTTCATGGAATTTACATATGTTTCTCATAAAAGAAGGTAATTACAAGTAGAATAACATTGTATAGCTTTAATGTCATACAAACTTACCTCGGTACTCAAAATGTGCGTAGATGTTCAATTTAGTCTAACACCTTGTTCTTGCCTCGGTTTCAGTCCGGGCTTCGTGTTTCTTGATCTATAATGACAATTTCACTTTTTTAATACTCACATTGACTAAATTGACTCATGAATCATACTTTGGCAAAATTACAATTTTGCCCCTAAACTTTCACATAATTACACTTTTGCCCTTAGGCTCGTAAAATGATTTTTATTTAACTTTCTTTCATTTTAAGCCTAGCCAAATCATTTTATTAACTACAACAACCCCTAATTTCCACTATTTCACCCATGTATGACCACTTTCATAACTTTTGCAATTTGGTCTTTTTATGCATTTCTCATGAAAATCACTTAGAAAAATATGTTTATCATGCATCAAACTTTCATATTCTTCCATAAAACATCAAAATACATGCAAGTCATACATGTGTAAATTTTTTAATATAAACCCTAGCTCAAAATATAGCTAGAAATAGCTAAACCGAGCTACGAGGATCTCAAAAATACGAAGAACATTAAAAACGGGGCTAGGATGCACTTACTATCAAGCTTGGAAGTTGAAGAAACCCTAGCTATGGCTCCTTAGTGGTTTTCGGCCATGGGAGAAGAAGATGGACACAATTTTGACTTCTTTTTCCCTTTTTAATCTTTTATTTACCAAATGACAAAAATGCCCTTAATGGTCATTTCTTGAGATTTTTCCTTCCTATGTCTATTTTTTTCCATCTAAACATATAATGGTCTAATTGCTACATAAGGACCTCTAGTAATTTTTATAATTCTATTTCATACTTGAATCTTTTAGAATCTCATATTTTCTATTCTTTGCAATTTAGTCCTAATGGACCAATTGATCACTAATTAATAAAATTTCCTTATGAAATTTTCACACGATCATGTAACCACATCATAAGCTTCATAAAAATCATAAGACACATATTTCTACTTCAGATTTATGGTCTCGCAACCACTATCCCGACTAGGCCCTAAATTGGGCTGTTACAGTTGCACTATATATAGAACAGTTGGCCACAATCGGAGCAAGTGTCTCCATGGAAACATCTATACTGGTCAATCTTCACGATCTGAAAGAAATTAAATGTTGTACCCGATGTTTGCATTTTATGGTCTTTTGGAAATAAAGTTTGTACTGTTTAGTGTTAAGCTTTTATTTAAAATTAACAATTGCAACTTTTAATACTTTAAAAGATATTATAAATTATATAAAAAAAAAGACTAATACATAAGTTGTGGAATTATAAACTAATACAAAAAATATTATATAACACTTGAAATTTACATAACTTAAAATTGGAAAGAACCAGGAGTGGTATTGTCGTTCAGGGTATAGCGATTTACGAGCCATCATTGACGGGGTAGACGTTAGGGTGTACTGTACGCATCAGGAGGATCGGTAGCTGGATCGAACGTGGCCTAAGGCAGGGCAGAGTATAGGTTATTACCAAACATATTAAATGATATCGATGGTTGCTCTAGGTGAAATGAACTCGAACTGCCCATGTCCGGGTGATATGAACTACTCTGTGACTGTAACAGTCCGGTTTAGACCCTAGTCAGAACAGTGGTTTTGAGACCACAAATTCGAGGTCAGAATAATATTTTAATATTATTTTATGTGTTTACAGTATGTGATTGAAAATGTGTGAAAATTTTATCGACTGTGTGTTGAATTATGAAAAAGGACTTAATCGCATAAAATGTAAAAGTTGTGTGCTGATTGTTAAAGTGCTTAGATGTCATGTCTTATTAAAGGAGAGGTCCTTATGTTGATATTACACCATTAAATAGTTAATGGATGATAATGGCATGGCATTGGTTGTTATTATTAATATTCATTAAGGGCAAATTGGTAATTGGTGTATTAATTTTAATATAATAAAAATAAAAGCATGAAAATGGCTATTATCATCCATCTTCCACCAAAATTGAAGAAAGAAAAAAAGGGTTTAGAAGCTTTCTCATATTTAGCTACTTCAAGGCTCATTTGTAAGTTCGTTTTTGTTCGGTTTTTGATGATTTTTACGTTTTTGTGATCATTGCTTTGTGTTCTTTCAAACCCATGTTTTAATTTTAGAAATTGATGGTGATTTTGAGATATACCATTGATGAATATGTGAGCTGTGTTGTTAGTTGGTGGAATATGAAAGCTTAGTGTTGGGTTAACATATTTTGTCTTTGAATTTTTGGTGAATTTGAGTAATTTGGGCTAAATTGAGAAAAGTGTAAATTGAGGGACTAAAATCTAAAATAAAAGAAATGTATGGGCTTGTATGATCATAGTGAAAATTCGGCTATACATATGTGAATGGCAATTTGGTGTATTTTGTGATTTGATGAATTAGGGACTAAAATGTCAAAATGTGAAAATGTGAGGGTTATTTTTGTAAATTGCCCTAAATATGTGTGTATGGACTAAATTGAATGAATTGGTGATTGAATGAGTTGAATTTAAATGTGTATAGACCAAGAAAGGAGAGAATTGGATCGAGATCGAGGCAAAGACAAAGTGCTCGATTAATCGACCGTTTTGGTATTTCAACGTCCGAGGTAAGTTAGGATATAATACTAGTTGTAAACTATATCTATGTGATGTGAATTGAATGAATATATATATATACATCTATGAGATTAGAAATGCTATGTGCGGAATTGAATTAGAGGGCACTAAGTGTGCGAAATTAGAAATGAGACAAAGATGATTAGCACTGTGTGTGCGAAAAGATAGAAGCTTCGGCTTATCAAATTGGCACTGTGTGTGCGATACCGATATAAGTTCGGTTAAACATATTGGCACAAAGTGTGCGGTGACAATTATGCTTTGGTTATGAAATTGGCACTAAGTGTGCGAATAAATCAAAGGAATATCAAAGGTCGAACGAGAGGTAATATCGAGAAATTGAGTAGCATGAATGGTGAGTAACTATGTGTTGATCAATGTACGTTTGAACCTATGTGGTTGATGATAGCCTTAAAAGTTGAATGAATAGATACTTGAGCATATGGTTGAGATTGATGATGAGCCTAATTGTGTATTTATCTATGTGATGATTTAATTATGTATTGATGTGGTATAATTGGGTAATATGTATTATATTACGAACTTACTAAGCTTTTGAAAGCTTACTGTGTGATTTTTTTCTCTATTTTACAGTGTCAGTAAAGCTAGCTCGGATCTGGGGATCGTCAGCATCTCTATCACACTATCAGCAATCTATTTTGGTACTTTGGAAGATGTGTATATTTGAATATGGCATGTATAGGCTAGTTGTGTTGAAACATGTTTGAGATGTGTAAATAGCCATGTGATGTGGCTAGATAAATGTTGGTAATATGCATGAATGATTATGGTATATGAAGTATGTTTTGGTATGGTTTGATGGCAATGAGATAGTCTTATGAATGGTAAGCTTAGTGATGGATTGATGCCATTGTGATCTAGTGATATTGTGGATGAATTATGTTTGGTTATACATGTGTTCTAGTTGTGCAATTTGGTATATAAGTTGACATGATTAGAAATGAGAATGGATGGGATGACAAGTTGATCATTTGACATGTATTTGGTTGTCAAATTGTGTGTGAAAATAGGCTTGTATGTGCTTGTAGGTATGACCCAAGTGTGGATGGCATTTTGGCCTTGCAAATGGCCTATTTTGCATACACGGGCGTGTGTCTCTGCCATGTGGCTCAAGGGCCACTTCGAAGTGTGCCTGGGTAGGGTACACGGCCGTGGCACACGGGCGTGCCTGGTGGCCGTGTGACCAAGTCAGTAGCTACCTTAACTTCACATGGCCATGGCACACGGGCGTATCTGGTGGCCGTGTGAACAAGTCAGTATGTATGCCCTATTTTGACACGGCCTGGACACATGGGCGTGTCTGGTAGCCGTGTGAGGCACACGGCCTGACTGCACGGGCGTGTGACCTCTGCAGTGTTGAAAAAATGTTCAAATTTCCAAGAATTTTTGTATGTGTTCGGTTTAGTCCCGACCTCTTTTTAACACATGTTTAAGGTCTCGTAGACCGTAATAAGGGACTATATGTTTATTTTTGAATATGTTTAATTGATGATTGACTTAGTGTTGTGAAATGGATGTGAAATGTTCCGATTGATCGGTAACGCCTCTTAACCCTATTCCGGTGACGGTTTCGGGTTAGGGGTGTTACAGTGACTCATCACAAAAAGCGTCAACCCATTGGTCCGATGTGTTCAAAGATTGGTTCTTCGAGTCGGGACCCGCCATATGTTGATCCTCTAGCTCCCCCATAGGTTGATTTTCACATCTGTAGCCGTGATCTTGTACTATCATAAGTTGTGCACTGTATAAATAAATGCGCCATTGAGTCTTGTACCATCGCATGTATTCAGTCGAAGGACTAAAGTCAAACATGTAGGAGTGCATCTCAGGCCGCCTGTCATACCGGGCATTCTATAGTGCTACATAACATTGATGTTCCACGCTCCAATCTGTTGTATGTTTCCCCCATCATGGTCTTATCGTGGACATCAGCAAATTGTTGTGGCTCGACTGGCACAAATTGTCTACACCCAAATTGTCACATAACTCGATCGTCGTTGTACCACTCAACGGTTGAGAAGTTGAGCACCGGCGTGTTAATGCACCACACATGGGCTTTGGCATGAACCTACTTAGGAATAAGGGTTGCAATGTTCGGTGCAGAATACGACATCCACAAGAATTGCACAATATAACATAATAAGTCAAGTCACATCACATACTGCAAGTGGATAAGTTAAATTAACGTTACTTAAACCATATTAATATATATTACTTTCTCTCTGGTGGACGCCTCTATCATTTGGCAGAAAATGATTAATGTTTGGCTCGCACCAATTCCCGGAGACGTGGCCCATCTGAAACTGAAACAAACACGTTAGCAGTTAAACTTGGGAAAATATTATCCACACTTATGAGTCATTAAATGTTAAGTATAATTTTGTTTTTACCTATTTACAAGTGGCCACGAATATGGTTGGTGCCTAACAGCCACTAGAAATGGCATCCTGTATAGAGCCCAGGACTGCAGCATACCCAGACAACTAGCCATGTTACTAGCCCCATGTTTTGTTGCTCGACAAAGCTCATGGTACAATATGGACAACACTGTCGGTCCCCAGCTGTAACTACCGGCACGAGAGAAATCCTCCAATAGAGGCAAGTACTTTAACTAGACCCTATTAGATGTGTTGTTCGGCATAAGTACCCCCCGATTAGCTGCATAATATAGGCTCGAGCAGCACACATCACCTCGTGTTCAATGGCAGTGCTCGATAACTCCTTAAAATTTGCTCTCAACCATGCCAATGTCAAGCATGTGAAATTCTGTTCCCCATCACTAGGGGACCGTCTAAGCAATCTGTGGCATAGTACTGAAGGTTCCAACACTTTGCTTCGACCCATGACCACAACATCGTCAACTCGTAAGCCAAGTTGCATAGTGACATCTTCCAATGTGATAGTGCACTTTCCGCACGGCATAAAGAATGTTGGGTCTCCGTACACCACTGCTCAACCAAGGCGGATTGTAACACCCCATACCCGAGTCCGAGGCTAAGACAGGATACGAGACATTACTATGCTTGAACTTTCTTAAACATGTACTTACGGGCTATAAAATTTCGTTTTGAATTAAAAACTTCTCTTTCTTAGTCAAATCAGACATTTCATGGGCCTACGAGGCCTCAGACTTACGTGCCGAAACTTTCGGAACTCATCTGGAAACTTTCTCTCGAAACAGGGGTCACACGTTCGTGTGACTTGGGACACGCCCGTGCACCCCTAAAACATGCCCGTGTCTTTCACCCGTGGAGGATACTGGCAAATTACACACGGCCTGGACACGCCCCTGGCCTTGGCCCGTGTGCCAAAACTTGGCATTCTGACTTATCCACACGGTCTGTACACACGCTCGTGTGCGTCAGCCATGTGACAATTGAATTTCTAAGTGTCAAGTGCAGACTTCACACGGCCTTGGCACACGCCCATGTGCCAACCGTGTGTATCACACGACCTGAACAAACGGCCTTGTGACCAGCCTGTGGTCTAATCTGACTTAAGATACTAAGGTGCAGGAGACACACGGCCTAGACACACGCCCGTGTGTCTATCCGTGTGGGCACTTAGAGGCTATCTTACCAAGCCTTTTTCCACTCCCGTTTGCATACATTCATATACTACTTCAAAACATTCTCAAATCATCGATTAAAACACATGAATTAACATATTTAATCATTAAAGAGATAAAGCCTTTATCCCATACACTAGGGAGAACTACTCCCAAAACAAATACAACCAACTTAAGCCATCATCTATGGTCATACACAACCAACTCTAGATTCTCTTAGGCCAATACAATTTGGCTACATCGGTTAGAACTTAATCAACTTTAAAAGAATCCCTATACATGCCATGACTCATAAGGATTTGATACCTCATACCAAGGGTCTGCCCGATAGTGTGAAAACATCTCTGGCGGCCTCCAACCCGAGCTAGTTAAAATAACCTATAAGGGATGAGAAAAGTAAAGGAGTAAGCAATAATGCTTAGTAAGCTCATCTGCATAATGTGTCAAATATTGATATTCATTGAATATACATAATTATAAAGTATCATGAAGAGTGTCTCTCATAAACTCATGGTTACTTGCTCAAATATTCTTGAAGCTTACTCATTCAATCTCTTACCACATTCTTACCATGTCACAAGCCAATTGCTCGTTCAATTAGCATACATTCCTGCACTGATCACCACATGATCATATAAAACAACACGTCAAGCATTTTCAATAAGCCGCTCATGCTACTAATATCTCGGTGGTTTTGCACTTAGCCCACCATTGAATCTCTAATAGGGTGGTATCGCACACAGCCCACCAATCATTTATACTTATGGTGATTTCACACTTAGCACACCGATCGTTTATACTTACGGTGGTTTCGCACTTAGCCCACCTTTCATTTTACATTCATGGATAGTAATCCACATGTATATCTCTATTTCAAATATTCATCCGAGAACATTCTCACATGCTTCTATTCTTACTTAACTTTCTATGATACTCGTTTGCATTCACACAATACATTAATAAATCTATCTCATGCAACTAACGTGTATTAAATACACATAACCCACTAAGGGTTCATCATATACTGAATCCATATCAATTCAATTCTAACACACACTTGTGCTTTTCGTGGTACAACCACATACTTTCTTTGTTTCAACATATACGTTGAATCACTCAAGTTATTAAATAACTCTCTTGAGTCTCATACTCATAATGTCACATAGAATTTATACCCCAATAGGGTCTTACTTGTATTAACATGTCGATGCCATGTCCCTGACATGGTCTTATACGAATTCTTACATCGAGGCCATATTCCAATATGGTCTTACACGAGGCCTTAACTATCATCATATCACTCTACATACATTTCCCATTACTCGTAGATTCAATTCTTTTGACCTCTCATCAAAGATATTTCATACATTCATAGAGTAAATATACATTCCATACAACATTGGAACATTAAACTAACTCATACGTAATTGCAACATTTGCACACGAACTTACTTCGATGTCGAAAGGGCCAAAAGGGACCTTTTAGCCCACATTTCTCTTTTCATCCGTTCTAGGTCCGAAACTCGTTTTCTTTGATCTAGAACAATGAAATTTACTGATTTAATCATTTATAAATCATATTACACCATAATATACACTTTAGGCAAAAATGACTATTTTGCCCCTACACTTTGGCAAAATTACGATTTTGCCTCTAGGCTCGTAAATAAATTTTCATCTCAATTTCTTATTAAGCAAGCCTAGCTGAAAATATAATCCTCTTACAACTATCCACAATTCCATCTATTTCATGCCTTAATGAACAAATTACAACTTTTGCATTTTAGTCCCAATTAGGTGTTTTCATGACAACACCTTTCACAAAAGTTGTTTCTCATCATCCTATCATTCATTTTCTTCCATAAAAACTCATCAAACAACGTAAAATCTATCATGGTAAGTCCCTAGACTTTCAACCATATTGCAAACTAGTCCTCCCATTAGCTAGCTTAAGCTTTGGGGACTCCAAAAATGCAACTTTCATCAAGAAAGATCATCAAAATCACTTACTTGTGAGGAGTAAAGCTTGCTGAAATTTTGAGTTTTCAAACACCCCTTGTTTTCTGAAACTTTCAGTGGAGAAGAAGAGAGAAAAGATGATATCTATTTCCTTTCTTTATTTTATTATAAAACATCAATTTAACCCACCAACTTTGACCAAAAATTAAAAGCTTTTGTCCCCCTTGTCTACATGGCCGGCCAACACATACTATATGTTCAAATTGTCCTTTAAAGACCTTCAATTAATATTTCATAGCTATTTGGCACCTTTAGAAATAAAATAGAACTTTCGCACTTTATGCGATTTAGTCCTTTTTCACAATTTAGCTAGAAATCGCTAAAATTAAGGCACCAAAATTTTCATGCATCCTTATAAACATGTTATAACACATAACATATCATGAAAATAATTTTCTCTAACCTCGAATTAGTTATTCTGAGATCACTGTTCCTACTAGCCCCTAAATCGGGCTGTTACAATTCTCCCCCTTTGGGATTTTCGTCCCCGAAAATCTTATCAGGAGGATTTGCTACCAACATTCTTAAAATGTTTCCATCTACTCTTCAAAATCGTGAATCCACTTATCCTCAAGTTTCTCTTGCCAATAACTCTTAAGCTGTGATACACAAGGTCGAAACGTAACTTGAGACCTAGGTTATTCTTCCTCTGGGGCATATACTCGGTAATCTACCAATTTGGAACTCTGCACATGTCCAAATGATCATTCGAATCTTTATTGGTTGATTTACTACAATTTGATTGACATTTCCCTTTCTTGGAAATTTTGTCATATCAAATTTGAAATCTATAAGGTTTTACCTCACTCTCTCATTAAAGCATTTACCGACGGTAGTAGTCTTGTCTTGTGTGCTTTGGAAACTCAGCTTTTAGTGGTCAACTACTTTTGACCATAACTCGATCATATTGTGAAATGTACTCTATGTCAAAACATTTATGCACATAACTGCATTTCCTTACTTTTGCATTAGTAGATATGCTACTACTAAATCTCATACCAAAACTCTTGTATAAGTTCGGATTCAACATCATTCACTTTCTATCTCGGGAAGCATCAACAATGAAATCTTATCCAACATGGATAACTTATTTAAAATACCATTTATTATAACATTTTTGAACTCTTCTGTTATGAAAGGAAGACTCACTATAGTCATAAACCTCGCTGAAACTAGGATATTACCAACTAGAGTCAACCGAGTAACTAACTCACATTACTAAACATGGATCTTTCATTCGGACATCTCATACTATGTCTACTATCCGAGTAGTATCACAATAACTATACCTCACTTATTAAAATTCAGAAAATACACATCGATCTTCCCATGGATCAATACATAATATCTAACTCACAACACAGCATACAAAAAGTGATTGTCTCTCGATCACCAACTCACAACTCTTTCTCTCGATTCAGACTGATCTTAGTACTAGAACTTTCAAATAAACAGTTCTTTCTATAGCTTTCAACTCAACCATCACGGTTTGAACATTTCGATGAGCATATCTTTGTATCATGCTCCCTACTCACGTACACAAAGAATTTTTATTCTCTTTACTGATTCATGCGTGAATATACACAGAACTTGAATCATATCTCAATACATTAATCTACTCTTTTCTCCATACTGAGAACCTATTTTAAGCACACTCTCATCTGAGTTTCTCTTGCTATGCTAATCTAGAACCTTTACGATTGTCATATCTCACGATAGCAGGGACATCTCGATCGAATTCGTTAACTCTATTCGGCTTACCCGAAAACCCATCACAAAATGTGAAACTTGTGATTTCACCTCTTATAAACGAATCATCACCAACTTCCTCCTCAAGGTACCCAATTATGGTTACAAGGAGATAGAGGAAATGTCGATTTCAATTAACTAAATTGACAACCATTTAGTCTACTTTTTCCGTCAGTTAACGTTCTCACACAATCACAATTTCATGAAAAGAACGACCACATCATCCCTGAAGGGAAACATGTATTAGTACATAATACTAGAGGAGATCATTATAATCCCATCCATGGCATTAACTAACCATGCACAAACCATAGGCTCCTAGCCAATTTACTCATACTTGCACTTATATAACACGTTCCGTGTCATATATCGTAATCGTATCTTCGTGATTCATTCACGAGTACATGTTTTCACTCTTCCACATGACTTTAGTACCATTCTCATTTCTACCTCTAGACTCATCTATCTGTCCCATTGATCACTAGGGATAATCAAAGACGTATGTTCATCGTCCTTCATGTAGGTACGAAACCAATGCCACATTCCCGAGGTGGTCTTATATGGAGTCACCTCTAAATGCCAATGCCATATCCCAGATAAGGTCTTATATGGACTTCAACATCAAGCATCGATGCCATATTCTGAATATGGTCTTACACAATTCTCATATTCATTACCGAAGCCATATCCCGGATATGGTCTCATACGAGATCTCAATTCGGTGCCGAGGCCATGTTTCAGACATGGTCTTACTCGGGACCTCATCTATATCATATCTCAATGATAGCCTCTTCATGATAGTCCTCTAGGACTTCAACCTCATGTTCAGCAACAATTACTCTATTTAGTAGAGTATCATGTATCAGTGTGATGCAAAGCATTCTTAATTATGCTAGCATAATTATTGCATTAATCCGATGCAAACTTACTCAACTTAACTCTCATAACGTCTCATCAAAATTCAACAGTGGTAAGGGAGTGAGGTTGCAAAGTCCCTTAGCCTAACTCTCGTGACTACATACATATGATTTACTACTCATTGTCAATGAAATATCATCATAGTCACACAACTCACCTCAAGGGAGTTTTCACATTTATCACGCTACAATTGTTTCTATCACTTATACTTTCAAACTGTGACTTCACTTACTCAAGTTTCACATTAAGGTCTACTTGAGTACTCAACATTTAACTCTATTTCCTCTTACTATTCCTTATTAATCTAGAGAATATCTTACGGGTTTTGAGTACGTCGTTTATTTGATTGCCATAGTCTAACTATGGTCTTACTCGTATCACAACATCATAGCCCAGCTATTGCTTTACATGTCGTCACGATGCCATAGCCTCGCTATGGTCTTACACAAAATCTCATATCAACACCAATGCCATATCCCAAATACGGTCTTACATAGAAACTCATATCGATGCCGATGCCATATCCCAGATATGGTCTTACACGAAATCTTATATCGATATCGATGCCATATCCCAGATATGGTCTTACACGATCTCATACCGAAGCCAGGTCCCAGACGTGGTCTCACACGGGATTACTATTTGATGTCGATGCCATATCCCAGATATGGTCTTATACGGGATCTCACAACAAATATCGATGCCATATCCTAGATATGGTCTTATCCGATTAACTTATTCAATACCGGCCATATCCCTGATATGGTCTTATACGGGATCATGTATCGATGCCAATGCCATGCCCCAGACATGGTCTTATATGGGATCACATATACTGCCATGGTCCAACCATGGTCTTATTCACCATTTTATCATTAAACGACCGTACTCATCTCCTGCATTCTACTTAATCAAACTTTTCGCTTTTACTCTCACTATAATATGTGTGACTTTGTAACAGGGTCATAAGACGAAACATTATACCTTCTCTCGCTTAACAAATACACGTGAGATTTAACCATGTGGACATATTTATCATAAACAATGGCATCACAAATCTCAAATGCTTACTTACTCTTACTGCTTCTCACATACATCATGGTACTTACTAGTCTCATGTTTGTAAGGTAAACAAGGTACCTGTAACACTTGATCACCTAGATCAGTATACTTTACTATAACAAGCATAATCTCAACATCATCATTCATAACATGAATTATACTTGTTAGTTAGCCTTCACTAGCATGACATAATATCAACTTTACTACTAACTTTCTTGCCATCTCATTTAAGCTTTACTCTTTTGCCCGATGAATTACTATGAATGGCTGAGGATACTAAATCTCATTCCACATGTATCATGATGCCAATGCTATATCCTTGATATAGTCTTACATGGGATCTCTTACTTGGTATCGATGCCATGTCTTGACATGGACTTACACGAAGTCTTACTTGTGGGTTCCCTTGGGAACTTACCATTTCCATGTATTGACATGGTCTTATTGGTAACTTTACTCATGAACTGGTCAATGCCGAGCCTTGGCTTGGACTTACATGAAATCTTCCTTGTTACTCACCAATGCCATGCCTTGGCTTGGACTTACATGGGATCTCTATCTCTTGATAGCTTTTCAATGCCAAGACTTGTCTTGGACTTACATGACATCTTTGCTTGGAGACTCGCCAATGCCATGCCTTGGCTTGGGCTTATATGGGTCTTCATCTCATAGTAACTCTTCAATGCCAAGACTTGTCTTGGTCTTACATGATAACTTGCTTGATTGTCGAGGCCATGTCTTGACATGGTCTTATACGGACTTTCTTGTCTCATGTGGCAGATTGAGTATCCTAAGTAATTCATTTTTAATCGGGACTTTCATATACATGCTCTTAGTAACTTCTTTGTTTAATTAATCATTAAACATTTTCATGGAAATAATGTGCATATAACAACATCACAAGCAATTCGATGAAATATTCATGAAGCTTGAAAATCTTACAAACTTACTGAAATTAGCTCGGTTGGGAATCATCACTGTCTTAACAAAACAATTTCGTTAGAGCCGGGAGACATCACACTATCACGGTCCACATATGGCATGTATAGCTAGACTCTTACTCACGCTAGGTTAGTCCTAGAACTGACTAAACCATAGCTCTGATACCACTAAATGTAACACCCCATACCCGAGTCCGAGGCTAAGATCGGATACGAGACATTACTATGCTTGAACTTTCTTAAACATGTACTTACGGGCTATAAAATTTCGTTCCGAATTAAAAACTTCTCTTTCTTAGTCAAATCAGACATTTCATGGGCCTACGAGGCCTCAGACTTACGTGCCAAAACTTTTGAAACTCATCTGGAAACTTTCTCTCGAAACAGGGGTCAAACGTCCGTGTGACTTGGGACACGCCCGTGCACCCCTAAAACATGCCTGTGTCTTTCACCCGTGGAGGATACTGGCAAATTACACACGGCCTGGACTCGTCCGTGGCCCTGGCCCGTGTGCCAAACCTTGGCATTCTGACTTATCCACATGGTCTGTACACACGCCCGTGTGCATCAGCCGTGTGACAAATAAATTTCTAAGTGTCAAGTGCAGACTTCACACGGCCTTGGCACACGCCCATGTGCCAACCGTGTGTATCACACGGCCTGAACAAACGGCCGTGTGACCAGCCCGTGGTTTAATCTGACTTAAGATACTAAGGTGCAGGAGACATACGGCCTAGATACACGCCCGTGTGTCTATCCGTGTGGGCACTTAGAGGCTATCTTACCAAGCCTTTTTCCACTCTCGTTTGCATACATTCATATACTACTTCAAAACATTCTCAAATCATCGATTAAAACACATGAATTAACACATTTAATCATTAAAGAGATAAAGCCTTTATCCCATACACTAGGGAGAACTACTCCCAAAACAAATACAACCAACTTAAGCCATCATCTATGGTCATACACAACCAACTCTAGATTCTCTTAGGCCAATACAATTTGGCTACATCGGTTAGAACTTAATCAAATTTAAAAGAATCCCTATACATGCCATGACTCATAAGGATTTGATACCTCATACCAAGGGTCTGCTCGATAGTGTGAAAACATCTCCCATGCCTCCAACCCGAGCTAGTTAAAATAACCTATAAGGGATGAGAAAAGTAAAGGAGTAAGCAATAATGCTTAGTAAGCTCATCTGCATAATGTGTCAAATATTGATATTCATTGAATATACATAATTACAAAGTATCATGAAGAGTGTCTCTCATAAACTCATGGTTACTTGCTCAAATATTCTTGAAACTTACTCATTCAATCTCTTACCACATTCTTACCATGTCACAAGCCAATTGCTCGTTCAATTAGCATACATTCCTGCACTGATCACCACATGATCATATAAAATAACACGTCAAGCATTTTCAATAAGTCACTCATGCTACTAATATCTCGGTGGTTTCGCACTTAGCCCACCATTGAATCTCTAATAGGGTGGTATCGCACACAGCCCACCAATCATTTATACTTATGGTGATTTCGCACTTAGCACACCGATCGTTTATACTTTCGGTGGTTTCGCACTTAGCCCACCTTTCATTTTATATTCATGGATAGTAATCCACATGTATATCTCTATTTCAAATATTCATCCGAGAACATTCTCACACGCTTCTATTCTTACTTAACTTTCTATGATACTCGTTTGCATTCACACAATACATTAATAAATCTATCTCATGCAACTAAGGTGTATTAAATACACATAACCCACTAAGGGTTCATCATATACTGAATCCATATCAATTCAATTCTAACACACACTTGTGCTTTTCGTGGTACAACCACATACTTTCTTTCTTTCAACATATACGTTGAATCACTCAAGTTATTAAATAACTCTCTTGAGTCTCATACTCATAATGTCACATAGAATTTATACCCCAATAAGGTCTTACTTGTATTAACATGTCGATGCCATGTCCCTGACATGGTCTTATATGAATTCTTACATCGAGGCCATATTCCAATATGGTCTTACACGAGGCCTTAACTATCATCATATCACTCTACATACATTTCCCATTACTCGTAGATTCAATTCTTTTGACCTCTCATCAAAGATATTTCATACATTCATAGAGTAAATATACATTCCATACAACATTGGAACATTAAACTAACTCATACGTAATTGCAACATTTGCACACGAACTTACCTCGATGTCGAAAGGACCAAAAGGGACCTTTTTGCCCACATTTCTCTTTTCATCCGTTCTAGGTCCGAAACTCATTTTCTTTGATCTAGAACAATGAAATTTATTGATTTAATCATTTATAAATCATATTACACCATAATATACACTTTAGGCAAAAATGACTATTTTGCCCCTACACTTTGGCAAAATTATGATTTTGCCCCTAGGCTCGTAAATAAATTTTCATCTCAATTTCTTATTAAGAAAGCCTAGCTGAACATTTAATCCTCTTACAACTATCCACAATTCCATCTATTTCATTCCTTAATGAACAAATTACAACTTTTACATTTTAGTCCCAATTAGGTGTTTTCATGACAACACCTTTGACAAAAGTTGTTTCTCATCATCCTATCATTCATTTTCTTCCATAAAAACTCATCAAACAACATAAACTCTATCATGTTAAGTCCCTAGACTTTCAACCATATTGCAAACTAGTCCTCCCATTAGCTAGCTTAAGCTTTGGGGACTCCAAAATTACAATTTTCATCAAGAAAGATCATTAAAATCACTTACTTGTGAGGAGTAAAGCTTGCTAAAATTTTGAGTTTTCAAACACCCCTTGTTTTCTGAAACTTTCGTTGGAGAAGAAGAGAGGAAAGATGATATCTTTTTCTTTTCTTTATTTTATTATAAAACATCAATTTAACCCACCAACTTTGACCAAAAATTAAAAGCTTTTGCCCCCCTTGTCTACATGGCCGGCCAACACATACTAGATGGTCAAATTGTCCTTTAAAGACCTTCAATTAATATTTCATAGCTATTTGGCACCTTTAGAAATAAAGTAGAACTTTCGCACTTTATGCGATTTAGTCCTTTTTCACAATTTAGCTAGAAATCGCTAAAATTAAGGCACCAAAATTTTCATGCATCCTTATAAACATGTTATAACACATAACATATCTTGAAAATAATTTTCTCTAACCTCGAATTAGTGATTCTGAGATCACTGTTCCTATTAGCCCCTAAATCGGGCTGTTACACGGATATTAAGTTCAGTCTTAGGTCAAACCTTCAGATCAATGCAACGTCCCCAAATCTCACAAACTTTAAGTATGGCATGATCCGCTCGTCCGGATTGTACTTGGGAAAATGAAACTGCGACCTCAAAACCAAATACCCATCCTATATGGTAAAATTTTTATAAAAATATGATAAATCAATTATCTATATAATTTAAACATAAAATTATATATTGAAGAGTAAAATTGAAAGGTTGAAAAAACAAAAATATCACACTTATATTATACCAACGTAGCCATTCTAAGTATTTTTTATTTAAGTTAAATTAAATAAGTAATAAAATATTAATAATAGAATGCAGATTTGTCATAAAATATTAATAATAACATGTAGAAATCAAATGTGATTGTTATGTCCTAATCATAGTTAAGCATTAAAACTAAAGGCAACTATATAACTACAAAAAGTACATAAAAAAATACAATAATGTCCTAAAAAAAACATAGGTGGTATGGTAAATATAAAAATAAAAAAAGACTTATTTTTATTGAATCGATATCTATAATAAGACATAGAGTTTTACATATAATATAAACTAGGCATATTCAAACTCGAAAATTTATCTTACATACGAGAACTTTTATAAAAATATATATATCCACTCGTTAAGGACAAATATAACTTTTTTGTACCCCACAAATGGAACCAAGCACAGTAACAATGTAAAATTAAGTAAAAAGGTCGTCATATTTAAAAAATTAATATATAAATTTATGAATGTGTCATAAATTAAAAAAAATTATAACTAATACCGCGAGATCGGTTTCATGCAATCAAAACACGTTGAGCAAAGTAGTGCTTAGCAAGAAAAATTGAGAAACTAAAACGATTTTTTTATTTAATTTATAATTAATTTTACTGTTTCATTGATCCTCGATGAAGTGTGATCCGTATTTGCTCCAGAAGACATTTTGATATATGCATAATTAAAAAAAAATACATAAATTAAATATAATTAATTATTATATTACAATAACTATAAAATATATAAATACAAAATAAAAACTATAAATAACTTACTCTCTTTTTTTTCTCTTTTCTTCCTTCCTTCTACAAATATTTGAAGGGGACCAAACCCCACCTTCTTAAATAAGACGTTCATCTTTTTTTTTTAAAGAAAAAAACTAACAATTAGGCTAATGTCATTGACACGATGTGATCATTATAATATATATTTTTAATTTTATAATATAATTTTTTTACTTTTTTAATATATATATTTTAAAAAGCCATAATTTTTTTAACAACTAAATCCTTTTTTTAACAAATAAATCATTTTTTTTATTTTTTCCAATCAATTTGATTTTCACTTTTTAAAATAAAATATTATTTTTTAAAATTTTAAATAGAATTTAAAAAAAAAGTTTGAATATCATTAAAAATAATTTAAAAAATCATAATTTAAAAAATTATATTTAAAATTAAATAAATATATTTTTAAAATTTTTAAAATATACATTTAAAATTTTATAAAACAAATAATAAATTTGAAAGGTCATATATTTAAAAATAATATATTTTAAATGTTTTATATTATTAAAAAATTATTTAAAATTTTAAAAATAATATATTTAAAATATATATTTAAAATTTTAAAAATAATATTATAAAACATTTCAAATATACATTTCAAATTTTATAAAACCAATAATAAACAAATATATAAAATAAATAAAGGAAAAATAAATAAAATTAAAAAGTAAATAAATAAAAAACTTAAAAAGAAAAAAAATGAAAAAAGGACAAAGAATCAGAAAAAAGTAACGTGAATGAAAAAAAATTACCTGTTTCAATAGGCAAATAGTCAGACAGGCTACTGTCTTGGAATTTGGTGACGCCAATTTATTTGGCTCAACTAGAAAAAGGTAAAATTGCTTAAACCCCCATACTTTAAAAAATCACAGTATTTCCCTAGTATTTATACAAGTGGCGCCATTCTACATGGCTCTACCAAAAAATTAATTTTTAATGCAGATTGATGACGTGGCATGTTGGTGACGCCAAACACTTTGGCTCCACAAACTTTTATTCTAGATTTTGGATTATTTTCGTATTTTATAAAAAAAATAGGTCATTTAAGTAATTAATTATTTTTTTGTTGTTATTTTTATAAAAAAAAAAGCCTCAAAATTTAGGTGTCAATTGGTTAGGCAAATTCGGGTATGTTGTTTATGGGTTCCGATTTGGAAAAATAGGTTTTTTTTTCTTTTCTATCAACTTACAATCAGCTAGCTGTTAAGTATTTAATGATTTTGGACTTAAAAAAAATCGAGTGATCATTTTGTAACTTTTTAAAGTTGGATGACTTAATAGAAAAATTTCTAATAATAGTGTGTATACTTGTTGGATGCACAAGAAATAATGTGTATAGTAATTAATGTAAATGTTGTAAGTTGGAAAACACGAGAAAAAGTAAACGTTTGTTTAAAATGTTGTAAATTAAATGGATGTCTATAACCCCCTTAAGCATATTAAAGTAATAAGATAAAACTCTTTACTTCATTTATAATTAGGAGATCATTAAATGGAGTAATTAAGAAAACTTAGTTCATTAAATGTAATACATTTATTAATTGAATGTAAATGAGCTTATAAATAGCACATTGTAAGTGAAAATAAGACAATGAAAAATTTTCCCATATTTTCATCCACTTTTATTTATTGTTTTATTAATTTTCTATAACACGTTTTCAACACGAGCTTCTACGAGTTCATAGTGAAGTTCACGTCATTTCGACTTTATATAATTTGCCCATATAACTTTCGTTAAACTATATACGGTATACGTATTTTCATAATTCTTTTATTTTATTTTCTAGATGAAATATTTGCTTTGAGTAACATTTGCACATTTATTTTTTCAACTAAAATCTAATAATGATTATTATATATACATGTTTTTTTTATTAAAAGAAATTTCAATTAATGTAATTTGTGTTAAGTTATTATTATGTCTATTCCTCTCTATGCCAATAATTGACATACATATTATTATTTAACAAATTTGGTATATATAATTGAATTATTTTACAATTGAGAATACTTATTATTTTACTAATATTTTTTTATTTTGATTCAAGTGATTATAATGTCAAATCTTGCCAAACTTAAATTTGCAGCCTTAGACATCTCAGGCAAGAATTATTTGTCATGGGTGTTAGATGCTGAAATTCACCTAGATGCTAAAGGTCTAGGAAATTCTATATTAGCAGATAAATAAGCATCTAATCAAGACAATGCAAAAGCAATGATTTTCATCCATCATCATCTACATGAAGGGTTAAAAGTGAAATATCTCACTGTGAAAGACCCTCTTGAGTTGTGGAAAAATTTGAAAGAACGATTTGACCATCAAAAAACTGTGATACTCCCTAAAGCTCGTTATGATTGGATGCACTTACGGTTGCAAGATTTTAAGACTATAAGTGAATACAATTTAGAACTTTTCAAAATTAGTTCTCAACTAAAATTATGTGGAGAAAATATAACTGATTAGGACTTGTTAGAGAAAACATTTTCAACCTTTCATGCTACTAATGTGCTCCTGCAGCAGCAATACCGTGAAAAAGGTTTTAAAAGGTATTCTGAATTGATTTCATGCCTTTTGGTGGCTGAACAAAATAATGAGCTGTTGATGAAAAATCATGGAATTCGTCCCACTGGTTCTGTACCATTCCCTGAAGTGAATGTAGCAGTACACAATAATTATGAAAATAGAAAATATAGAGGTCGCGGCTGTGGTCGTGGACGTAGTGGGGGACGTGGTCGAGGACATATTAGTAATCGTTATCATGGTGGCCATAACACTAATACTTGTAACCACCAAAAAAAGAATAACAATGAAAGACAAGAAAGAAGTGGTCAAAATAATCCTTCAAAGATTGTTGAGAATATATGCTACCGATGTGGTATGAAGGGGCATTGGTCACGTACCTGTCGTACGTCTGAGCATTTAGTGAAACTTTATCAAACATTCATTAAAAATAAGGGAAAGCATATGTACACAAATTTTATATCCCAAAATGATGAAATAGAGGCAAAGGACGAAGATATTCACTATAATACTAAAACTAACCATGCCTACGAGGGTGATAAATTTAATGACCTTAATAATATAACTCACCTAGATGTGGCAGATTTCTTTGAGAATCATTAGAAAAATTAATGTTATTTTGAAATTTTTATGTTGTTTTAAGTATGTTTTATTTTCTTGCATAAAGAATAATTTATATATTTAATAAATATTTGCAATGTTTCTCATATTATATTTTGTTTGTTTTTATGAAGAATATGAATATTCAACAAAATTTCGATGGACCCAAAATCAATGGAGACATGTGTCTTGCAGATAGTGCTACAACACATACGATACTCAAACATAAAAAATATTTTTCTCATTTGACAATGAGTAATGCCCATGTTAATACAATATCGGGTAGTTCAAAACTTATTGAAGTCTCTGGAAGAGCTATTATAATATTACCTAAAGGTACAAAATTTGTCATTGATGATGCTTTATATTCCACTAAGTCTCAAAGAAATTTATTGAGTTTTAAAGATATTCGTCTTAATGGATATCATATTGAGACTATGAATGAGAAAAATATTGAATATTTATATATTACAAATGTTGAACGTGGAAAGAAATATGCTTTGGAAAGGCTACCTTCTTTTTCATTAGGTTTATATTATACACATATTAGTGCAATTGTGTCACATGTTACTACAAACCAGAAGTTTGTAGAACCACATACTTTTACTATTTGGCATGACCGATTAGGCCATCTCGGATCTATTATGATGCGAAGAATCATCGAGAATTCAATTGGACACCCATTAAAGAACCAAAAGATTCTTGAATTCAAGGATTTATCTTGTGTTGCTTGTTCTAAAGGAAAATTGATAATTAGACCATCACCAGCTAAAGTTGGGATTGAATCTCCCGCATTTCTGGAACGTATTCAAGGTGATATATGTGGGCCCATTCATCCACCATGTGGACCATTTAGATATTTTATGGTATTTATAGATGCATCTAGTAGGTGGTCACATGTGTCTTTATTATCGACTCGCAACCTGGCATTTGCAAGACTACTCGCTCAAATAATTCGATTAAGAGCAAAATTTCCAGATTATGCAATCAAAACTATTCGTTTTGATAATGCTGGTGAGTTTACATCCCAAGTTTTTAATGATTATTGTATGTCAATTGGGATAAAAGTTGAACATCCTGTAGCTCATGTTCACACACAAACTGGTTTAGCTGAATCGTTTATCAAACGCCTCCAACTAATAGCTCGATAATTGCTTATGAGAACAAAACTCCCTGTTACAGCTTGGGGATATGCTATTTTGCATGCAACAACACTTCTGCGCTTAAGGCCAACAAGTTATAATAAGTACTCCCCATTACAATTGGCTTTTGGTTAAAAGCCAAATATTCCCCATCTTAGAAATTTTGGATGTGCAGTATATGTTCCAATTGCTCCACCACAACGCACAAAAATGGGTCCTCAAAGGAGGTTGGGAATATATGTTGGTTATGAATCTCCTTCTATAATTAAATATGTTGAACCATTAACTGGAGATTTATTTACTGCACGATTTATTGATTTTCATTTTGATGAAACAACATTCCCAACATTAGGGGGAGAGAAAATACAACTGGTAAAAGAAATTACATGGAATGGATCATCATTATCTCAATTAGATCCTCGCACAAGTCAATGTGAACAAGAAGTTCAAAGGATCATACATTTGCAAAACATCGCCAATCAACTGCCAGATTCATTTACTGACCTAAAAAGAATTACAAAATATCACATACCAGATGAAAATGCTCCAATATGAATTGATATCCCAATAGGGAAAATTGTTAGTGCAAAAGAAAATAATCCACGCCTAGAGCATGTGATGTGATCCGGCTCGGTGATGTAGAGTCGAGTCACTTAAGTTGCCCGATTATCGACGAGAAGTTTTGTTCGTGTTGTTAGAAAGGCGTATTTTGCCTAAGTATAGAGGTATATGATGAAATAGGTTCAAAGGGCTAAAAGAGAGATAGGAAAAGTCGGCTAACAAGAAATAAAAGATGAAAGATAATTGGATGGGCTCGGTTTAACAAATGAAGAAAGATAGATAAGATAGAAGGTGGAATGGAAATAGAACTTAAATGTCAAGAATGATTCAACACTATAACGAGTGTCACCCCAGTTCTTATATTGTTTAAGGTGGAAAGATGGTTCTTAGATAGGATGGAATGGAAAAAGTGAACTTAAACATCAAGAGCGATTCAACACTATAATGAGTGTCACCCCGATTCTTATATTGTTTAAGGTGGAAGGGTGGTCGGTAGAAGGATAGATGAACGCCACACCAAATGGTTGGTGATAAGTTCAGAAACAAGTTCGGGTTGACGCCACTAGCACGCTAGATAAGTCACTCGAGACTCATATGAAATTAAGAGGAAAAACCTCACAAAGAACACAATGTTCATATAATTTGGCAAAAGTCTATACAAAATGAAAATAGCTAAATATTTATAGCTGTCTAAC
This sequence comes from Gossypium sturtianum, assembly GCA_025698515.1. Taxonomy (NCBI): domain Eukaryota; kingdom Viridiplantae; phylum Streptophyta; class Magnoliopsida; order Malvales; family Malvaceae; genus Gossypium; species Gossypium sturtianum. Next base: position 112,793,819 of record CM046952.1, read on the forward strand.
TATGCTAGCCGAATGGACAAATTACATTGCTTAAAGACTAAGTATTCGGCCATTAAAGGAGCTGAATGTTCTAGAAATAAAACCATAAGACTTCCATGTCTATGTTCACCCTTTGGGGATGCCATAAGTCAGCTTCATGATGAAGTAATTCAACTGAATGTATTTGGAAGCATTAGGAGCTTAATGGGCATGTCTAGGTTCGGTCATGAGCTTAAATGAGCTCAATTAATTGTCCTTGTTTAGCCGAATGGGTAGCTAATTTAAATGAGCAACTTGAACGTTCATTAGATGTGTGAACACCAAAACTTGAAGAGCCACTTGAATGTGAATGCTTATAGCCGAATGGTCTTCATGTGTGAATGGGGAGTTCTGTAAGTGTGGACACCTTCAAGGCTGCCTTGGGGAGATGTTTGGCCAGCTTGGGAACTTAATGGGCAACTACTCCTTGACCGAATAGTTGCTTGGGGAAGCCAAACAACCAGCCACCATGCATTGTAGTCGGCCATGCATGAATCCTTCCATACGTTGAACCCAACCATGCATGCACCTTGCATTAATTTCTATTCATGCATTCGGCTGCACCAAAAACACATTGAACACATTAAAAGCAAGCTAAATTCGGCTGAACCAAAATAATAACATATTTTAGACACATTAATTAAATTAAGACTTAATTATTATATACTTAGTTAGCATATTAAATTCGGCTAGCTCAAACTAAGTGAAAATAATTAATGAACTGATTTGAGCTAGGGAATTCGGACATGAGCTGTATCAAATTGAATAAAATAAAACTAATACTTAGTTTTTTTATAATGATAAAGAAATGAGCTAGGCAGAAACTAAATCGAGCTCAAACAAGCTGAATTAAGCTCAAGTGACCTGATTTGAGCTAAGGGGAGCTCGGGGAGCTAGAAATGAGCTGAATTCGGCTTGCACTAAGGTGCAAGAAGTCTTTAAGGAGCTAGCTCGAGCTTCTCCATTAACAACGAGCTTGTCTTCTTCCCAAAATTGATTGATTAAAGCTGAAACAGCTTCTTGAAATTGCCTAGCTCGAGCTCGAGTCATTGGGCCTTTAGGAAGCTCGATGGGGTCTTGGCTCGAATTCGTTGAGCTCCCGGGTGTGCTTACATCATTCCCCCCTTCTTCAAAGTGACTTGTCCTCAAGTCGAGTCGTTTGTTCACTTTGAAGCTTAAGAAAAAAAAACTCACAAGGTGCTGATTAAAAATGAAAACTAGACAACAAAAAATTTTATCGTCATCAAAGAGTAAAGGATCAAAAATATGATAAGCTAAAGATGTGCCAATCCTTTTTGTTTCATGAGCAGATGATTGGTTGCCGAATGCAAAGTAGGGATTGAGTCTTACCTTTTCAAATTGACTCTCCAATTTCACCATTAGGAAGTAAGAAAGAATCAGCCTCAAATTACATCCATAATACATGAAAAATTCATTCAATCGATCATGAATCCAAAGTCTCATTTGGTTAAAACATGCATACCTCAAATTATTAAACAGTTTCGATATGCTATCATTATAATCAAATGAATTCAATTGGATCAAAGGATAATTAATCATGTATGTTTGCAAACAATCATACTTTCCAAATCTCATCCACACCTTTTCAACTCGAACAGTCAAAGAAAGAGGTTTATATGATTCCTCATCTTCCATAATCAAAGTGTGCCATGACCGATTGGTTACAACCTTACCCGTATGTTGGTCCCACCAAATCATGGCGTAATCAAAAAATTCAATTGCTGCCAACTTGACTTTCTTGGCCTCGGAGTAATTATGGCATTCGAACACAAGTTTGATTTTCTTTTCCCACTCGAGATAGGCTTCGGGGTCCGAACGGCCTTGGAACGAGGGAATCGTCAATTTGATACTTTTCAGATCATCGCCGAACCTTTCTCGATCTCGTTGGCCTCGGTGGCGTTGGCCTCTCCTCCAGTCACTTATGTTAGAGCCTTGATCACTTTCGGGCTCACTCGGTTCAGAAAGTTCATCATCTTGAACTCGTCGTCGGCCTCGATTTCTCGGTGGATTTAAAGGAGTCCTTTCGCGTTGGGCTCTTTGATCACTGTGAATCAGAGCTTTAAAATTTATAAAAAGAATGATCGAACCTGAAAACTAACTCTGACAATGATTGACGCAAGTGCACCTATCGAACAGTAGTATAGCTTAGGCAAGACCGGATTATCGAACCCAAAGGAACTAAAAGTACTAATACTAACTCTCTTTCTATTATTTAGCCTAAAATAAGTGAAGTTGTTTATTAATCTAAATTAATTAACTACTAAACTAAAGACTCTAAGACAAAGAAGAATGAATTTGGAAAATAACTTGGGAAAAACTCGGTTGATTTAGGAGATACCCTAGGAAGAATCCACCTAGACTTCACTTGTTATCTAACACCAACCATACGATTTATTCACTTAGTTTGATCCGTAAGACTCCTAACGTATATTAAACCCTCTCTCGAGGCAAATAACGTCTAACCCTAGGTTAATTAGTGGAACTCTCGTTCTCTTATAATAACCCCTAGAATAGCGATGAAATCGATCTATGGATTCCCATATTAGGTTTCACCCTAATCCGACAAAATCTCGTCACCCTATCTCTAGGCGTGCGATCAACTCCGCTTAATTATGTTGGATCTACTCTTAGGCAGGGTCTATTCCTCCTCCACCTAAGCACATTAAATTTGGATTAAGCTCACATAATTAAGAACAAACTAAGTATTTATCATATAATTCAGTAAACAATAACAAGATTCATCATAGGTTTCATCCTCTTCGGGTATCCGAAGGGTTTAGTTCATAACAATAAAGGAAAACATCTCAAGAGAAAAGATAAAACAAAACATAAGAAATCTCTAAAACCCCCTAAAGGAATTGAAGAGGAGATCCTCCGTCTTAAGTATAATTTCGACTTCTTGAGATGGATCAACTGGCTATCCCTGAGTGAATCCCCACGAATCTGCCTTCTCTGGCTTAGCACGATGCCCCTAGACGATGGCTTTGGGCTCCCGTCGACTCCGGCCTCTGCCGAACTCCCCGATTAAGTTGCCCCCTAGGGTGTTTATATAGGCTTTGAGATGTGTTACTTGGCCTCCAAGTATCCTAATTTGAGTGTAATTCATAATTGGGGATTTAATTAGACTTTGGAGTGTGTTTCTTTGCCTCCAAGCATCCAAATCCGAGTGAAATTGCTCTTTCCAGCGACAGGGACACGGCCATGGCACACGCCCGTATGGATCGTGGGCAGGCCGTGCTCAAACTTCTTTAATGAGGCACGGTCGTGTGAATCTAGGGAAGATCGTGTTCTAGATGATCAGTGAGGCACAGCCGTGTGATCTTTGGTCCAGGCCGTGTCGATTTCATGCTTTGGCCCATTTGTCCCGCTTTAAGCCCGTTTTGCGTTCTTTTCATCCCCTGGTGCTTTCCTGAGTATATATCATGAAAAGAAAGGATTAAGAGCACATTTTTACATAAATCAAGGGATAATTCATCCAAAAGCATACTAAATGTGGGATTAAAATATGTTACTATTTCGGTTTATCAAATACCCCCACACTTAAGCTTTGGCTTGTCCTCAAGCAAAATTCTCAACTTACAATTAAAACGAACTTCCCTCAATTCATAATAGTCATTAATAGTGTCTCATCACATTTCAGAGATAATTTATACATGGATAATTCAATTCAAAGAGTCCTAAAAATTCAAACATTATAAGTCATAGATTTTATAGCTCGAAAACATAGGCGTCTTCCCTTATCTAAATAATTACCTTTAATTTGAAACCGACAAGGATTGACATCCTCACAAAAGATTCACTCAAATCACTCAAAGTGTTTAAGGTTCAAAATTTAGGCACTCAAAAGTCGAACATGAAAAGTTAATCCCATAGGCTTGCCTGAAAATCAAATCTCCACCACTATAATATGAGATGATGCACAAATCAAAAGGTCTTTGTCAGGGTTGTAACGGGGCTAGGGTTAAGGTGTGGTTTAAGGCTGAATTAGAGGGTTAGAATCGATATCGAATTTGAAAAATTACCTAACCAGAAACAATGAACTAAATAAAAGTAATTACATCAACTGAAAGCTAATAATACTAATAATATGAGCTTCTTCTTCAATATTTGGAATTCAAATGTGTAAGCTCATTTAATCACAACTAGTAATGAATAATGAATATACTTTTGATTTTTTCTCTCCTTTTTTTTTAAGAACAAATCATAAATACATAACAAAGGATAAATTACTCAAATAAAAAAACATAGTTAGGCTATTAATCAAATCAAATCTCGATATAAGGGTAGTTAAAAGGAATGGGGATAACAAAAACAAAGGGTTTCTGGGTTAATATTAGTGGTTATGTCAATAAAAAGGGTTATTAGGATTTGTGACGGTAGGCTTTTTTAATGGAGTTAGTGGGTTAAAACTTAGGTGCCTTAATCATCTCTGTATATCAAATCATAGGTGTGGTCTCGATATGTATAAACGAGGCAAGTTCTAGAATAACAAATCAATGTTGACATACTCATAATCAATAGTGAGCAAGAAAAAGAATATATGCTCTATAAGGCTCAAAAACTCACAAAAATTATGGGTATTTTGATGTCAACCTCGTAAATTTCAAACTTCAAAGTAATATTTAAGCTCAGTTTGACAACCTAGAAAATTTTTAATTTCTGAAAATTAGACTTATCATGCTTGATTCTCTAGTATCCTTCAAATTTAATTATCAATGCACAATTATCAATGACTTAATCTAAAACATATCAATAAAAATCACAATTCAAGGGAAATTTCATTCTAATCATAATATGAGAAACTTACTTTAGGATAAGGCATAATTCAGGGATTTTCAAATAATACTATAGTTAACCCCCCCACACTTAAGATGTACATTGCCCTCAATGTACAAAGATAGATAAAATGACAATATAGTGAGAAAATCAAAAGATAGGGAGAGAAGTGAAACTTCCTGAATTTTGGATGAAGTTAATGAAAAGAAACTGGATCGGATTGGAGGTGAATGTGGGAAGCGCTTGAACTGCTTGAATTTGAATCCTCAAGTAGCCACTTGATTTTATTGTATCCTAAGCTAAATCTAAATGGTACGAAAAATAAGAAGAAAATAATAAAGAAAATAAAAATAAAAATGAAGAATAAATGAAAATAAATAAATAAAAATAAAAATAAAAATGAAAATGAAAATGAAAATGAAAAAAAGATAAAAATAAAAGTAAATTGTGATACGGTCCACGCCCATGTGCCTACCCGTGGTGTCCACACGGCCACGGCCACGACCGTGTGCAAGACCGTGTGGTATGGTAATCGTGTTTCACTTATTCGGTTAGTTTGTAGTTAGATGCTGAAAGTAAAAAAATAAAAACATGAAAGTAAAAATATAAAAATTAAATGAGGTTAGTGCTCGGGTTGCCTCCCGAGAAGCGCTCGTTTATAGTCTTAAGCTAGACTTTACCTTTCATTCGTATGGTCATGGTGGTTTGAGGAGGTGAAAATCCTTCCTCATGCGATCAACTCAATTTTTGATATAAAATTTAAGTCGAGTAGTGTTTCCCTCAAAAGTACTGAATTTAGGATTGCTTACCTCGACTGGCCCGTATAGGAAGACATTAAGTACCTCAAAAGTGATTTCTTCGTTTGTCTTGAGGTCTGAATTGACGATTCAAGGGTCTTCCTTATTCAACAATACCTGATCCCCTATTTTGAAGTAATTTGTTGTTCCTATCAGCTCGTCTGGGGTTTCCTTTGGTTTCACTTCGTGTATTCCTAGTTTCTCTTTAAAGTGTGTCTTCCACTTGTCTAATTCATCGACCTGAAGCCTTAGTTCTTCATGAATTATTTCTTTATGGGTACGAGGTTTAAGATCTAGCTCAGCTAGGTGATTTCGTGATGCTTCCTGTAAAGAAGGTTGAACCAAATGGTTATCAATAGAATTAACGTTCGTACCTTTATTACTCGATGTCCTAGCTGAGTCAAGAGCTTGAAGAGTGATTTTTTCGTCGTCTACACGAAGTGTGAGTTCACCGACTTCTTCCTCTGTATTGCATCAGGATATGGCACACGAGGTTGGTACTCTGTAATTGCCGGTTTTGGTATATCATGGCACACTTCAACCTTACCTTCGCTTACCACAGGTTCTTCCCTTGGGTTTGGTTTGTCTAACCCTTCACTATCGTAAATGGCTTGATTTTGCTCACTCGAGTTAGTTTCAGTATTGCATGGCAAGCTTCCTTGTGGTAGTTCTGAGATCATCTTAGCAAGTTGTATAACTGACTTAGTAAGTTCCCCAACTGACTTAGTAAGTTCCCCAACTGACTCAGTAAGTTCCCCAACTTGGTTCTTGATCCCCTTGATCGATGCTTGTTGGTCATTAAGTGTTGTCACATTTTTTTGGAGACGGTTATCTGTAGCTGTCATGAATTTTGTCAGCATCTCTTCAAGGTTCGAATCCTCTTCCTCTTGGTGAGGTGGTTGTTGAAAATCTGGAGGAAGTTCCGGTCTTTGGCTATTTTGATCATCCCACGAGAAATTGGGATGGTACCTCCAACCTGCATTATAAGTGTCATTATAAAAATTATTTTGTGGTCTAGAATAGTTACCCGTATAGTGAGCTTGCTCGTTTTCCATGCCATATCCGTAGAGTGGGTACTCAGGATTTGCCACGCCTCCTAAATTCAAACCATATTGTATTTCTGGGTGTACCACGTCGAGGTTGAAGACACTGGCTGCTTTAGTAGGAATTGTCCTCATCGCTTGCCACTGATAATTATTCAGTGCCATCTCCTCTATAAACTAAAATTGTCGGCCAAAAAAAAATTAGCAAAGTAAAATAATAATAATAATAATTAATAAATAAATTGCAATAATAAAGAATAATAATAATAATGGCTAAAGTAATAAAAATAGAGCTTTCTTAATATTTTAGTTCCCCGGCAACGGCGCCAAAAACTTGATCGCTGTGAATCAGAGCTTTAAAATTTATAAAAAGAATGATCGAACCTGAAAACTAACTCTGACAACGATTGAGGCAAGTGCACCTATCAAATAGTAGTATAGCTTAGGCAAGACCGGATTATCGAACCCAAAGGAACTAAAAGTACTAATACTAACTCTCATTCTATTATTTAGCCTAAAATAAGTGAAGTTGTTTATTAATCTAAATTAATTAACTACTAAACTAAAGACTCTAAGACAAAGAAGAATGAATTTGGAAAATAACTTGGGAAAAACTCAGTTGATTTAGGAGATACCCTAGGAACAATCCACCTAGACTTCACTTGTTATCTAACACTGAACCATACGATTTATTCACTTAGTTTGATCCGTAAGACTCCCTAACGTATATTAAACCCTCTCTCGAGGCGAATAACGTCTAACCCTAGGTTAATTAGTGGAACTCTCGTTCTCTTATAATAACCCCCTAGAATAGCAGTAAATCGATCTATGGATTCCCATATTAGGTTTCACCCTAATCCGAAAAAATCTCGTCACCCTATCTCTAGGCGTGCGATCAACTCTGCTTAATTATGTTGGATCTACTCTTAGGCAGGGTCTATTCCTCCTCCACCGAAGCACATTAAATTTAGATTAAGCTCACATAATTAAGAACAAACTAAGTATTTATCATATAATTCAGTAAACAATAACAAGATTCATCATAGGTTTCATCCTCTTCGGGTATCTGAAGGGTTTAGTTCAGTAAATTTGGATCGTGGCCAGGCCGTGCTCGGACTTCTTTAATGAGGCACGGCCGTGTGAATCGAGGGAAGGTCGTGTTCTAGATGATCAGTGAGGCACAGCCGTGTGATCTTTGGTCCAGGCCATGTCGATTTCATGCTTTGGCCCATTTGTCCCGTTTTAAGCCTGTTTTACGTTCTTTTCATCCCCTGGTGCTTTCCTGAGTATATATCATGAAAAGAAAGGATTAAGAGCACCTTTTTACATAAATCAAGGGATAATTCATCCAAAAGCATACTAAATGTGGGATTAAAATATGTTACTATTTCAGTTTATCACTCTTCCTTCCACATGGTCAAGTCTTTCTTGTATTGGCTCCAACTTTCGGTCAAATAAGAGTTCAACTTCACGAAGCAATGCTTGTAAATTTAAGTCCGGTACATTCCGAACTGGTTGTCTTTCGGGACGTTTCGCCATATTTCTCTCTGGACTTCTTGACATTAGATTGTAAAACCTCACCACAAAGCCTCACAAGTTCACTCGGAAAGAAAATAAAGGTTTTCACTCACACTCGTGTTTCACTCAATTTCGGCTTTTTCAAATCTCTATTGCACTCACCCGCTCAGTGCCTTTTACCCCTCAATCTTTCTCTCGTATTTTCATATTTCGTCTTGTTTAGACTTATTTGCTGTTTAGGGTCAGTTTCAAAGGGGTTTCAAGGGTTGTAACGTAAAAGGTGTGAGGTAGGCTGAACAAGAAAATTTTGGGTTTAAGTGTGGCGTTGGGGGGCAATTGACAGTAGAACGAACAACTTGATGATCGGGAATACAAATGGATGAATAAACAAGAACTTCAACACTTAAATTTTTTTTTATACTCGAATTTTTTTTTTAACTTCGTATACTTTTTTTTACTTCAAATACAATTGAATGAATACAAGAGAACTTTGAATACAACTTGAATTTTTTTCGAAACTCTTTTTTTTCACGAACCTATTTCAGAATTCCTACGAATGTCGGCACTCCTTGTTTTAATAGCTCTGATACCAAATGATGTGATCCGGCTCGGTGATGTAGAGTCGAGTCACTTAAGTTGCCCGATCGTAAACGAGAAGTTTCGTTCGTGTTGTTAGAAAGGCGTATTTTGGCTAAGTATAGAGGTATATGATGAAATAGGTTCAAAGGGCTAAAAGAGAGATAGAAAAAGTCGGCTAACAAGAAATAAAAGATGAAAGATAATTGGATGGGCTCGATTTAACAAATGAAGAAAGATAGATAAGATAGAAGGTGGAATGGAAATAAAACTTAAACATCAAGAACGATTCAACACTATAAAAAGTGTCACCCCGGTTCTTACATTGTTTAAGGTGGAAGGGTGGTCGGTAGAAGGATAGATGAACGCCACACCAAATGGTTGGTGATAAGTTCAGAAACAAGTTCGGGTTGACGCCACTAGCATGCTAGATAAGTCACTCGAGACTCGTACGAAATTGAGAGGAAGAAACCTCACAAAGAACACAATGTTAATATAATTTGGCAAAAGTCTATACAAAATGAAAATAGCTAAATATTTATAGCTGTCTAACTATGCTAGCCGAATGGACAAATTACATTGCTTAAAGACTAAGTATTCAACCATTAAAGGAGCTGAATGTTCTAGAAATAAAACCATAAGTCTTCCATCTCTATGTTCACCCTTTAGGGACGCCACAATTCAGCTTCATGATGAAGTAATTCAGCTGAATGTATTTGGATGCATTAGGAGCTTAATGGGCATGTCTAGGTTCGGCCATGAGCTTAAATGAGCTCAATTAATTGGCCTTGTTCAGACGAATGGGAAGCTAATTTAAATGAGCAACTTGAATGGTCATTAGATGTGTGAACACCAAAACTTGAAGAGCCACTTGAATGTGAATGCTTATAGCCGAATGGTCTTCATGTGTGAATGGGGAATTCGGTAAGTGTGGACACCTTCAAGGCTGCCTTGGGGAGATGTTCGGCCAACTTGGGAACTTAATGGGCAGCTACTCCTTGACCGAATAGTTGCTTGGGAAAGCCAAAAAACCAGCCACCATGCATTGTAGCCGGCCATGCATGAATCCTCCCATACGTTGAACCAAACCATGCATGCACCTTGCATTAATTTCTATTCATGCATTCGGCTGCACCAAAAACACATTTAACACATTAAAAGCAAGCTAAATTTGGCTGAACCAAAATAATAACATATTTTAGACACATTAATTAAATTAAGACTTAATTATTATAGACTTAGCTAGCATATTAAATTTGGCTAGCTCAAACTAAGTGAAAATAATTAATGAACTGATTTGAGCTAGGGAATTCGGACATGAGCTGTATCAAATTGAATAAAATAAAACTAATACTTAGTTTTTTTATAATGATAAAGAAATGAGCTGGACAGAAACTAAATCGAGCTCAAGCGAGCTGAATTAAGCTCAAGTGAGCTGATTTGAGCTGAGGCGAGCTCGGGGAGCTAGAAATGAGCTGAATTCGGCTTGCACTAAGGTGTAAGGAGTCTTTAAGGAGCTGGCTCGAGCTTCTCCATTAACAACGAGCTTGTCTTCTTCCCGAAATTGAGTGATTAAAGCTGAAACAGCTTCTTGAAATTGCCTAGCTCGAGCTCGAGTCATTGAGCCTTTAGGAAGCTCGATGGGGTCTTGGCTCGAAATCGTTGAGCTCTCGGGCGTGCTTACATCAGCGTGGAAGGCCAATCAGTTCCAAAGATAAAAATACTCGTAAAAGGAAAGTAGCAATTATTCAAGATGATAATATTGTGTAGGCAAGTGCCCAAGAAAATGCCAAAGATATAACTAATCAAAAAACCCCAGAAAAGGTTCAAGTGCCTGAAAATGGTGATAACGAAGAAATCTCAATAAGTTATGCTACTTCAGGAAAAACATGGAACCGAAAAAAATATAGTTGTCGACAACAATTTTGCTTATAATGTTGCTATTGAAATAGCAAAAGAAAATGAGAATCCTGAGCCTAAATCTATTGAGGAATGTAGAAATAGAAAATATTGGCCAAAATGGAAAGATGCAATTCAAGCAGAATTAAATTCACTTTCTAAACGTGAGGTTTTTGGACCTATAGTCCAAGCATCTAAATATGTAAATTCGGTAGGATATAAATGGATATTTGTGCGAAAACGAAATGAGAAAAATGAAGTCGTAACATATAAAGCACGACTTGTAGCACAAGGATTTTCACAAAGGCCCGTCATTGATTATGAAGAGACATATTCTCCTGTGGTGGATGCAATCATGTTTAGATACCTTATTAGTCTAGCAGTACGTGAAAAACTTGACATGCGTCTAACGGATGTTGTTACAGCCTATTTGTATGGTACACTTGATAATGAAATTTATATGAAAATCCTAGAAGGATTTAAAATCCCTGAAAGATATAGAGTTTCCCAGGAAAATTGCTCAATCAGATTAAAGAAAAGTTTATATGGATTAAAACAATCTGGACGTATGTGTTACAGTCGTCTTAGTGAATATTTGTTAAAGGAAGGTTATAAAAACGATCCAATCTGCCCATGTGTTTTTATAAAAAGGTCTAAATCAAACATTATGATAATTTCTATTTATGTTGATGATCTAAATATTATTGGAACTCTTGAAGAGCTTCAAAATGCAGTAAATTATTTAAAGAGAGAATTTGAGATGAAAGATCTTGGAAAAACAAAGTTTTGTATTGGCCTGTAGATCGAGCATTTAAAAGATGGAATTCATGTCCATCAGTCAACTTATATAAAAAAGATCTTAAAGAAATTTTATATGGATAAAGCACATCCATTGAGTACCCCGATGGTTGTACGATCGTTAGATGTGAATAAAGATCAATTTCGTCCTTGCGAGAATGATGAAGAGTTTCTTGGTCCTGAAGTACCATATCTAAGTGCCATAGGAGCATTGATGTATCTTGCAAACAACACAAGACCTGATATAGCTTTTGCTGTAAACTTGTTAGCAAGATTTAGTTCTACTCCAACACGTAGACATTGGAATGGAATTAAACATGTATGTAGATATCTCAGAGGCACCATTGATATGGGGTTATTTTCTTCAAATGATTCGAAATCCCTATTAGATCATTATGCTGATGCTGGATATTTGTCGGATCCACATAAAGGTCGATCTCAAACAGGATATTTATTTACATATGGAGGTACAACCATATCATGGCGTTCGACAAAGCAAACATTAGTGGTTGCCTCTTCAAATCATGCTGAAATAATTGCAATGCATGAGGCAAGCCGAGAGTGTGTTTGGCTAAGGTTATTAACCCAACATATCCTGAAGATATGTAATTTGCCTTTACAGGAAAATATGCCAACTATCTTATACGAAGATAATGCATCATGTATAGCTCAATTAAAAGGTGGTTATATCAAAGGTGACAGAACGATACATATTTCACCAAAATTATTCTTCACTCATGATCTTGAGAAGAAAGGTGACATAGAAGTTCAACAAATTCGTTCTACTGATAATTTAGCAGATCTTTTTTACCAAGGCATTGCCAACTTCAACATTTGAAAGACTACGAAACAAGACTGGAATGCGTCGAATCAAAGATATAATGTGATGTTGCCATTAGGGGGAGTCTAAAACACGTTGTACTCTTTTCCTTTAACCAAGGTTTTTTCCAAATGGTTTTTCCTGGTAAAGGTTTTTAACGAGGTAACTTGTAATAGGAGATTGTGTACTCTTTTTACTTCATTAGGTTTTTATCCCACAGGGTTTTTCCAAATAAAGGTTTTAATGAGGCACATTCTTATTTAAAAGACATCCAGGGGGGAGTGTTGTAAATTAAATGGATGTCTATAACCCCCTTAAGCATATTAAAGTAATGAAATAAAACTATTTACTTCATTTATAATCAGGAGATCATTAAATGGAGTAATTAAGAAAACTTAGTTCATTAAATGTAATACATTTATTAATTGAATGTAAAGGAGCTTGTAAATAGCACCTTGTAAGTGAAAATAAGACAATGAAAAATTATCCCGTATTTTCATCCACTTTTAGTTATTGTTTTATTAATTTTCTATAACATAAAACATATTACTGAAAAGTTGTTTTGATGTTGGAAAAAAATATTTATTTTTTAGGTGTAAATTCTGTAAGAATAATTTAGAAATATTTATAAAATAACATATAATCATTTGTAAAGGTTTTTTGTTTTATTGTGAATATGAAAATCGATTTACCGTATGTTATTAAAATTTGTGTGGAATAATGGAAATAATTAGGGTGTTGCGAAGAAAACTAACAAATGCTAATGGTTGTGATTAATAAAAGAAATTTAATCTAATTAATTACATATTTTGAAGAATAAAAATGATTTTTACATGCCATTTCACTTTTAATTAATGGTTTGGACTGATTGTAGTAAGCCTTGCAATATTAAGTAATGGTGTAATATGGTAATATTGTTCTGCCATTTTTGTTGAAATAAAAAATTATAGTTTTATATATTGTTGTGGATATTAACTCATACAATGTTTCATAACTACCATTCTCCTTCTATATTATGGATAAAAAATTTTGAACATGATTTCAATGGCGAAATTAGAACAAATTTTTAAGGGGCCAAATGAAATTTTAATTTTTTATACTCTATTTCTTTATAATTTATAAATGAATAAATCAAATTTTTATAATTTTAGGGGGCCCAAAGTGCAATTTTACGGGGCCCCTGCCAGCCCCCTAGATTCGCCTCTGCATGATTTTCTGATTTGATAACTACAGCAATAAGTTTAAAAGTAAAAGATATGATATAAAGGTTGAAAAGTTTTCAAGTTGCGTATTTGACTTAAGATTTTAGATAAATCGAAAGAAATTTGGTATTTCAACTCAATCTAAAACGCAAGACACATAAGTCAAATTTTAGTTCTCAAAGCAGCAAATAAATCAAACAAAATTGAACAACAAAGAACATGTAAACCGAATGTATCAATAGATCTTGGAGCTCAAAGGTTTGGTTTTGATAGGGGAATCCATTTTTAATGTTTTCTTGTCAAATAGCCCAAACAAGAAACAAATAATTAGAAATGGGATAGGCTAAAGAAACAATGAAATTGAATGAAAATATTAGAGATATTTGGAAAGCAAGTAGAACATAGACCTTGGAGCTATTCTTGATGTCCAAGAAAGGTGTCGAATCAGATCTAAGATAAGAGAGAAAGCAAATTAGTAAAATGGATTAAAAGAATGAAGAAAACCACAAAGAAAATCAAGGGAAAGAGGGGCTGTAAAAAGAGAGTCCAAGATGGAGTAGATAAGGTCTCTTGAATGAAAAAAAATCGATCTCAACTCTAAATGATTCCCCAAATAAGTTTTGAAAATTATCACACAAAACAGATTCTTAATTTGATGTAATTCAAGCATAAACAAACTATTTTGATGAATAAAGAATCGGAATAAGCATGAAAGAGAAATCTCTTGATTTTGGCGATTTCTTGACGAACAAACGATGAAGAATGCTCCTTTCTTGAGTTTCAAGATTTAAAATCAACAAATAAAGATTTATGATAAGAACAAAGAAATTTGAACAACAAAGTAAATTGAAGAAAGAAATAGCATGAAAAAATAGTGAAGATGGTTGAAGAAAATGTCTTAAGAAGCCTTAGATTAGATGAACCCACAATCTAGTATATATATATTAAACATAAGTTAAAAATTCTCATTCGTTCTTCTTTCTTCAACTAAACCACCACTTCTAAGAAAAGAAGAAAACACTTGAAAGTTTTCACTATTAGGTAAGCAATTTCAAGTCATTGTCTTATAATTTTTATGTTTTTGAGATCATGGGAGCTCGATTTAGCTATCCCATGTACTAATTTGTAAAATTGTTAAAGTTTTTTAAAGTTTCCATGATTGATTTCTTGAAAAAAAAATAGGTGTTAAATTGATAGATTTTAAACTTAGATGTGAAAAAGGACTAGATTATAAAGTTTAATTATTAGTTTTGTTCAAAAGGATCAAAGTGAATAAATTGTATAATTGATGAGAAATTTCTTAATAATAGCTAGTAGAGGGTCCTAAAAGGATGTAATTGAGATCGGTTTTGAAACCAAAGCTCAAAATTGAAAGTTATGATAATTTCAGATTTAGGGACTAAATTGAATAAAATGAAAAACTTAAGGGGCATTCAAAAAATGAAATTAAATAGGTTCATGCATATCATGGAATGATACAAAATGTTTGGTATTGATAAATTAAATTGAAAACTTGTTTAGATCGAGAATTGGATCAACCGGTGATAATCAGGGAAAAGCCAAAATTATCGATTAATTCTTGCAAATTCAATTTGTTTGCTGATTTGACTAGTTAAGTTCTTGTGGTATAATTGTGTTTTAAATTGTTATGTATTTGAATTATAATTATGTGTATGTTTGGTGATAATTTGAATTGTTTGCGAATTGGTGCAAAAAGTGAGATATGAACTAAATTGTAATGAAATGGATATATGTGTTAAAGATGTCCGTGTGAACTTAGTAAAGTTTAGGATACAATTAACATGTCAATAGGTTTATATGCGTACTTGTACGGGAAATGTGATTGTAAGGAGATCATTATAGATTATATTGGGATCCAACATTTGTTGTGGATGTAACACCCCTTACCCATATTGAACGCCGGAACAGGGCTCGAGGTATTACCGGACTTATAACACAAGCATTCACACAATCCCGAGTCATAAGTTTGCGTCCAAATTAAAACCATTTATATTCGGTCATAAAGTCCCTTATACGAGCCTACGAGGCCCAAAACATGCTTTGGAGGTGGTTCAGGACTAAACCGAGAACTCCGGAAACTTTTACAAAACTTAAATTTTTTTTGCTAGAAGCAAAGCTCACACGCCCGTGTGGTCCAAAGGACACGCCCGTGCTTCAGACCTTGTCCAAATTAGGGTGCTCTCTGACTTGTGCCAGACACCCGTGTGCTAGGCCGTGTAGCACATACGGCTGAGACAGACGCCCGTGTCTCTGTCCGTGTGCTCAATTCTGGACATTCTGTTTTTCAAAATTAAGGTACAGGGGACACACGGCCGGAACACATGCCCGTAGGGTAGACCGTGTGTCACACACGACCTAGACACACACTCGTGTGTCTACCCGTGTGGACAAAAACAAGGCTATTTACCAAGCCATTTTTCCACCCTTACTTGCACACATCTAAACAACATCACATGGCACAAATTCAAGCATATAAATGCAACCAAACAACCACAAACAAGACAATAACATGTCATTCTTATACTATCATTTATCATGCTTAAAACATCATACTTAGCCCATTAAAAGCATACTAATTTCACATTCACAAGAGGGCATTAACATGTGAACAAACTTATAATCAGCATAAGCCATCATTTATGGCTATATTTAAGATGAAGCATTAACAATTATAAGCCAACGCATATGGCCAAATTAATAATGACACACATAACAAATTGGCCTAGTCCCTATACATGCCATAGACTTAAAATACTTGAATTCATTTATACCCAAAATGATAGATTGATAGTGTGATAGGATCTCCGGCGATTTCCAACCCGAGCTAGCTCAATAACCCTATAAGACATTAGAAAGGAAGGGGGTAAGCTATATATATAGCTCAGTAAGTTCATATGAAAATAATAAGCAAATTTTACCAATCATTTACCAAATCCGATAATATAAGCACAAGATAATATAAATTGCTATAA
The DNA here is from genome assembly GCA_025698515.1 of Gossypium sturtianum. Taxonomy (NCBI): domain Eukaryota; kingdom Viridiplantae; phylum Streptophyta; class Magnoliopsida; order Malvales; family Malvaceae; genus Gossypium; species Gossypium sturtianum. Next base: position 112,810,280 of record CM046952.1, read on the forward strand.
AACTCACAGTTATAATTTATTCAGTCACATTGTTTGCTCTATCAATTTGCCAGCATATTTTAACATGTTTTGACATTAGCCTAATAACTGTAATCTCTCCATTATAACAAATTACCACAATCAACCAATCATTTCATACCTCATAATAAACATACACATTATTTATTAGTATTCACCTCTCAAGCATATACTTTAACATCTTTCAATTGTTTAAAGCTCATATCTTTTCATACTTCCATAATCATTTTAATAGGCAGTTATGCCAATCTTTCTTTTTTCTCTTATCCGATAAATCACAATTTGTGTGAATAAAACATGCTATGTCATAACTCAATTTGACCCGAAAGCCAATCACAAAATCGTCAATCGAATTTACCATGTATTTCTTACATCACAAGTATAGACCAATAGTCAAAAGTTTCTCACAAATCATTCTCGTGGAAATCATGAACTCACAATTTCATGAAGTCAATGCTTACAAAATTTACGTGCATACCTGTATCAATTCGTAATACTTACATACTATTTCTCTTCTTTAACATACCCATTGAATTTCCCGTTGAACCATTTGGAATACTAAAGGATACTCGGGGATCTCGTACACACAGTACCGTACCAATGCCATATCCCAGATATGGTCTTACATGTAATCTCGTATCGATGCCAATAGCCCAGCTATGGTCTTACACGAAGTCTCATATCGATGCCATATCCCAGATATGGTCTTACACGAAGTTTCATATCGATTCCATATCCTAGATATGGTCTTACATGAAGTCTCAGTAATACTAATGTCATGACATTTGTATCCTATCTATTCCTAATGTTCAACCAGGACTTTCGTTGTATTGAATCTCTGTCGGTCATTTCCATAATATCGTACTCAATAGCATTCACATTTCATTTCAATAATATAGCATTTACCACAATTATATGAATTAAGCATTTATACACATATAATTTAATGCTTATTAAACATACGAACTTACCTCGGCATAAAAACGGTAGAAAGGACTAAATCGTCAAATACTTGTTTTTCCCCCGTTCTAGGTCCGAACCTCATTTTTTTTTCTTGATCTATAATATTACATTTAACTTATCTAATCATTATACTATTCAAATCAGCCCAAAATCACATTATGGAAAAAATAAATTTTTGCCCCTAAACTTTTGACATTTTACATTTTAGTCCCTAAGCTCGTAAAATTATTTTCATTCAATTTCATTATACCCAAGCCTACCCGAAACATTTTCATACTTATAACAGCCCACGATTTCTCATTTAATCACACTTTCCTACTCATTTTATAGACTTTTACAAATAAGTCCTTATTGACATTTTTATCGAAAATCACTTAGCAAAAGTCGTTTAACAATCAAAAAACATGTATTTTCTACCATCAAACATCAAAATACATACATGTTCAACATGGGTAAAATTTTAGACTTTGACATATCTTCAAATTAGTGGTAGAAATAGATAGATCGAGTTACGACTTTAAAAATGTAAATAGCATTAAAAACGGGGCAAGAACGGACTTACAATCAAGCTTGGAAGTGGCCAAACCCTAGATATGGATTCCCCCTTGTGAATTTCATCCATTAGGAAGAAGATGGACAAATTTTGGCTTGATTTTTGCTTTTTAATTCATTTTAATTACCAAATTACTAAAATGCCCTTAATGGAAACTTTAGAAACATACCAAACCATGTCTATTTTTGTCCACCAACTTAACCAATGGTCTAATTACCATCTAAGGACCTTTAATTTAAAATCTCATAGCAATTGGACACCTTTAACATATAGAATCCAAGTTTTGCACTTTTTGTAATTTAGTCCTTTTAACTAAATTGAGTGCCCAAACGCCAAAATTTTTGAACGAAATTTTCACGAAATCGTCCCATAAAACTATAGAATATAAAAATATAATAAAAATATATTTTATTGCGTCGGATTTGTGGTCCCGAAACCACTGTTCTGACTAGACCCAAAATCGGGCTGATACAGCTGATCACTGAGTTTTATATGCCTCTAGGGAGACCCTGGTGTGGTGGAGGGACATATGTGTGATTGCCTATGGGATTTGCACTTCGGTTCCTTGGTGTGGTGTAGTTTTTGTTCGAATGAGCAATTTGGTGTGGTGTAGTTACCTATGTATCTTAATCTATTCACTAGAGTTCATCGGGCTAAATGGTTAATGGAAAGTGAAAAATGGCAATGGAATAATATGAGTTTGATACCTGGATGATTGACTGTTGTTTGTATTATGAGGTTCATATTGAAATGTTGATTTTATGTGAATTGAATTACTATATGTTTGAGTTACCATATTAAGTGGTTGTATGTTAAACTCACCTTATTGATATGTGATTTTTTATGTTTAGGCAAACTTTTCCAAGCTAAGTAGCTTGTTGTATTTGTTTGTATAATGAGGTAATTTTTGTTTAATACCTATGAACTTACTAAGCATTCAATATGCTTACCCTGTTATTTATTCCTTTCTTTGTAGATTGTTACCTTGCGGAACACATCAAGCTGGATCATTGGAAGCTTGCACTATTCTATCGTCAAATCGGTAGCTATTTGGTCTTTTTGAGTAGAAGTTTGTGGCATAGGTTTCATGGAGTGTGTATTATGATATATGAATATGTTTACTTATAGCAAGTTTGTTTTAACCATTGATTAGCATGTTTGAAATGGTGTTTGGATTGCAACTGGTGTCAGATTTATAAGTGTTTTTATGCTAAAGATATGGTATTAAATAAGTGTATAAATGGCATGTGAAATGGTATGAATGAAGTTGGAATGGTAACTTGGCTAAAAAGGTGATTGAGATGAAAACATGTTTGAACCTTTGTAATTTGATACATGATTGTAAATTGTGGCTTAAATTTCATAGTTGATGATTATGTCTAAGGATTATAAGCCATAGGTGAGCATAAGGTGCTCAAGTTTGGGTAAGTAAAGTGTAATGACATGTTTGAATAAGAACTTGGAATGGTTAAGTTTGGTATTTGGCTAGTTGGCTTGGATGACATTTATTTGAATATATTGAAACGGATAAATTGTAATAGGTTGACCTTATATTAAATTGGTTTTGGTTAGAAGTGATTAAATGTCTTGTTTTGGATCAATTGGATTTGGTATTTGAAGCATAAAAGGTTAGGTATGGTTGAAGGCATTAAAATAGGCACCAAATGGTTCATTTTTACAAAAAAAAAATAGGGGCCATGTCACGACCTCAAATTTTGGACGTCGCAACATCATCATTACAGTGATTGATGTCGTGGCGAGCTTGGGCTTGTCTTCACGACGTGATCTACTGTATTTGTCACATCGTGGCAAGCACTAGTTGAAGTCATGACGTCGATCCAAACATTTTGAAAACTTTATAATTTGGTCATATTTCATGCTCGGTTGAGTAGAAGAGCTTTCGTAAGCTCGATTAAAACTCATTTTTTATTGTTCATCAATATAATTGACTTGTAAGTACATGAATGAATGATTGTTTTACTGCGAATTTGACGGTAGTTACTCCGACAACTATTGTAGCATCTTGTAGCTTGGACCCGGCGATCAAGACGGGCGAGGGGTGTTACATTGATTTTTTTTATTCTTGAAATAATAAAAAATAACGAAATTGGACCAAGATTCTATAACGACCCGATAGTCAAGGGTGACAGAAAGTGATGTTCGGAACTCCATTCTCGTAAAATGAACTCGTAAATATTTTATTTAGGGGTTATTAAGGTATAAGGACTAAATCGCGTAAGGGTTAAAAGTTAAATTATAGATTAAAATAATTAAATAGGGACCAAAGTAGTAATTATACCTTTGTTCTTTTAAAGTGGACGGTCATGTGTTAAAATAATTAATGTTATGTTTATTATATGTATATATATGTATATGTTATAATAATAAATAAAATGAATCTAATGTATATATTATAATATAATAATAATGAATGAAATTAAAACAAAATAAGTAATATAAGAAGAAAGTGGCAAGAAAGAGAATGAACATTCTCTTTTACATGCAATTTCGAAAACAAAAAGGGAGAAGAAGCTTGGACGACACATAAGGGTTTTAGGCTTCAAACTTCAATTGGTTAGTGCAATTTAGTCATTTTCTTGTAATTTTTATGTTTTTGGAATCTCGGTACTTAGAGCTACCCGACCTATATTACAATTTTTAATATAGTTTAAGATTTTAGATGTTGATATTGTTGAATAGTTTAAGTACTTGGGGTTAAATTGATAGATTTTTAAGTTAGAAGTGGAAAAGGACTAAATAGTAGAATTAATTGTTGATTTTGAGCAATAGGGACCAAATTGAGAAAAATTTGAAATTAAGGGGAAGAATTGAAAAATAGAGAGTTAAATTAGTTTAAACTGAAATTTGTATAAAAATTTGAGGTTAAAGGTGAGATTAAAGTTAGTCTCGATTTAGAGACTAAATTGAAGAATAAACAAAATATAGTAGAAAAATTGAAACTCTTTTGAATTAAGTGATATGATATTAATTTATCGTAATTATTCTATTCCGTAGCAAACGTCGTTCCAAAATCCTAGAGTAAGAAAGGGAAAGACAAGGTCGACGTCGAGTAGCTCAAAATATACGGTTTGTGTTTCTATAATTCGAATTAAATAGTAGATTGTTGCATATTTAATTGTTTGCATATGTTAAGCATTTGAGGTGAGTTGTTGCATATTTAATTGTTTGCATATGTTAAGCATTTGAGGTGAGTACATTGGAACTTTGGGATTGAATTGAATTCATATGTAACGCCCCAAAAGTTAGGGGTTTGTAGTTTTGCTTAAATTCATGTTGTGCTTAGTTGGCTAGCTATTTGAGTGTGATTGGGGGTCCTAAAGAGGCCTGGGTTCGAGTTTGAGCCTTGGAAAAATTTTGGTTTTTGACCCTAAAGTGAAGAGGGTTGGCAGTTGTAGGGCCTAAGTAAATTGTGTGTGTTTTTACTAACACAAGTAGAGCATGCGGTGTTGTGGTGTGGCATCAGGTGGAGAGCAAGGAGGGGAGGAGTTCGAATCCCATGAGTAGCAAAATGGGGTGACTTTTATTTTATGTCCTGAAAGAGCAAGAAGTGGAGTTTGAATCAAATTCTACTAAGGGAGTTGGAGACTTGGTCAATTGGTTCAAAAGGATGAAGGGGAGAAAATTTAGGAGGAAAAAATGGAGGAAATCGTGGAGATAGAGGAGAAGGGAAGTGCTGGCCGAATGTGGGGAAGTGGAAGAGAGGAATTTCGGTCAAGGGGGAAGTCTTTAGAGTGCATTTTCGGTTTGGTGTTAGTGTTAGTGTGCCGAATGTCTTTGGTCATTCTTTGAGAGTTTTTGCCTTTTGGGTTTTAGTTTCACCACATTTCGGGTCTTTTTCCTTCTTTTCTGACTTCTGCTGTTTACACTTTGCTCTCATTTCTTTTCTCTTCCTCCTTCATTTCCTTGGCAAGTGACGAACTTGGTAAGCCTTACTTACATCTTCTTTTTTCCTTTCTCCTCATCTTTCTTCTTCTTCTCGTTCATTTCTCCTCTTTACCTCTAAGCCGAAATCACACTTTTATCTCTTTGATTTCTTCCAAGGCCGAAAGCTTTCTTCTTGAAGTGGGGATTCTCCTTTGGTTAGCCGAACCTTGTAAGCCAAATTTATATACCCTCTTTGTTCTGGATCTTGTGTCTTGGTGGTTGGGCCGAATCTTGTGTCAGGCGTTTGACGGTTGTCGGTGTTCTTAGGTGATTGGTAAAGGTAGAGTATGCAAACACCTTCTTATTTCGTTCTAGTAAATCGTTGTGGCTGCTTGGGTAAGTTTCAGTCTTCCCCTTCCTCTGTTGGGGGGCCGAATGCTGGATGATTACTAACATCATTGTTCTGTGCATCTAATATCGCTAGGGACTCGATTCTTTAATCAGGAGGGGTAGGCCGAATACCCTCCATAGAAGGGGATCTGTCGTTCGTTGGTAAGTTAAGTCAATAATTGAATATATCTATATTTTAGTTTATCAAAGGTGAAGTCTAACTAATGGTCAATTATGATCTTAGGTGCCTCGAAAAGTGTCGCGAACCGAAATCCATAACAGGTGTGTAATCTCACACCCTTACTTGTGCATTATGTGTTGTTCTATGAATAGGCCAAAAGCCGAAATACCAAAAAGCCGGAGTATCGGTAATTGAGATCTCTCGAGCGTGCGAGTGCTCGTAGGGATAAACCGAGCCACTAGTGATGGCGATAGATCGTTGAGAGTGTCACGAACGCTCTCGTGATAGTGCGACCGTAATGGGCCTTGTTGAGCCGAGGCAGCCTAAATGGGCCCAACGGATTAATGGGCCCATATGAGCGAAAATGATGAAAAGTGTAAGTTGATCGATACGACTGCGAAGTCCACAAAACCGAGACTGAAAACGAACAGAATGGGCCACATGAGCGTGTGGGCCCGTATGGGCCGAAATCAGGTTTTAGGCCCAATAGCACTGTATTGACCAGAAATGGAAACTGAGTTGCTCGAGGCAACATTAGGCCTTTAGAAAGGCTGTTGTAGGGGTAAATTACCGAAATACCCTTAGAGGGTAAATTACTGAAATACCCTTGATGGGTAAATTACGGAAATACCCTTGATGGGTAAATTACTAAAATACCCTTGATGGGTAAATTACCGAAATACCCTTGATGGGTAAATTACTGAAATACCCTTGATGGGTAAATGACCATTTTACCCTTAGTAGTAGGATCATCGATGTATGAGTAGTAACTGTATGATTGATGTCTATAATGATGCACTGCTTACATGATTTATTTGTGACATGACATACTGCATGGGTTGGGTTATGGATTTGGAGGAAGCACTGTACTGGTGGCTCTGCCACATTATACTGATTTAGTGGCTTTTTCCACGTTATACTGATTGAGTGGCTCGACCACGATATCGTTATTAGCGCCTAGCTGCGTTATTGGTGTGCTGGTTGGGTGGGTTGACTTGGTCCCCACAGGTGTGTTGGTTGGTACGGGTGGTGTGTTGGTTGGACTGGGATGGGATGGGCACATTTTATTTTGCATATCATAGGGTTTCGACCCAGACTATTACTTGAATAGGCTCTCCTGCATCACTCTCGAACAGGCTTCACCCGGACTATCACTGAATAGGGCTTCGGCCCAGACTGATATTGTATGGGCTTGGGCCCAAATTGTGGGTGTAATAGGGGATTACACACTGAGTTCTCGTAACTCACCCTTTATTTTTAACTGTGCAGGTAATCCCCAGTCTTAGAAGATTTGGAGCTGCGAGGGACTCGGAGGTGGCCACACACGTCCTGTATGTTAAAGGGGGTTAATTTAGTCATTTTACTTTTGTTTACTTTACTTTAATTTTGGGGTTAATATTTTCTGTAATAAGGCCATTGGATTTGCTTTAACTTTTATTTGGGATTTCTTTAATTACTGCAAGTTTATTTAACACGGGTTTTTAAAACAATAACAACTATTTTTTTAAAATAACACGTTTCCTCAACTGTTTAAAACAAATGTCTAAAACAGACACGGATTTTAAGAAGTAAGATAATACATGCATTTCTGAAAGGGTATTAATTCGAGTAAACTTATTTTGTTAACAAGCAACAAAAATGAGATTTTGGACGTTTAAAGTTTTGATTTGAAATTAAGTTTTCCAACGATCACAAGGTTTTCAAACAACACCTGATGTGGCACACTAGATCCGGTCATAACGTCTAGGCCGGGTTTGGGGTGTTACATTTAGTGGTATCAGAGCTAGGTTACAAAACTCGGCTGTGGAATGGGTTTTGAAATTTTTCAAATCTATTTAAATTCTGGTTTAGGAAAATAGTGATATCACTGAACGTGTGGCACACCGAGTCTTCGGCACCAAATCCGTAAGTCCCCTTACTTTATACTTTTTTATAAGCTTATATAACCATACTACAGAAATACTAGGGATAGTAGTAGTATACTGAAACTCCTTAGTTGTAGAAACTGAGACTATAGGAGACTGAAACTGTAGTAAGTACGATCTGCGAGAACAACCCTAATTACTGCTTTTCATAAGATATATGTTAATAATTACATGAATTATGAGCTGATTCATAAAAATTTTAATCAAAAAATACGCTACATCGATATGAGTGTAAGAGGTCGCGGTGCTAGGGCTGGGTCCTCAGTATTAGGACATATGCCTGAAAGAGAAGCGTCGGCATCACCAGTGACTGAAACGGGGTCTCATGACCGAGCCGGAGGGGATGATGCCCTGTCCCAAGTAATGCTACGAGTTTTGGAAAGGGTTGCTGGAGCAAGTACTGGGTCAGTAGCCCGAGGATCAATTTCTGAGCGACTCCGATCTAACGGGGCAGAAATCTTTAGGGGCATATCTGGTTTAGCCACAGATGTAGCGTCATCATGGTTGGAGGCGATGAGCGAATAATGGATGACCTTGACTGCACGGTAGAGCAAAAGCTGAAAGGAGCAGTGTCTTTACTGCGAGATGAGGGGTACCAATGGTGGCTTACCGTGAGGGAAGGCACGCAAGCCGACCGTGTGACTTGAGACTTCTTTAAGGCGGCCTTCCAAGGAAAGTATGTCGGGGCAAGTTATGTGGATGCCCGAAGAAAGGAATTTTTGAATCTGGTCCAAGGGAATAGATCTGTAGCAGAATATGAGGCAGAGTTCCTACGTTTGAGCTGGTACGCTCAAGGCATAGTTGCGACGGAATATGAGCGCTGTGTGCGGTTTGAGGATGGTCTCCGAGATGAGTTGCGGGTATTGATAGCCCCGTAGAGGGAAATAGATTTCGCTGCCCTGGTTGAGAAGGCTAAGATTGCCGAGGATGTGAAACGCTCAGAGCGTCAGAACCGTGAACAGGATAGGGGCAGAGGTAAGAGGAATTTCGGGCCTTCAAGTCCTTCGGGTGGGTCTAAGAAGAGGCCTAGATTTGATGGGCCAGCCCGAGCTGAGGTTCCTAATGTTGTAGTCAGACCGCAGCCTTGCGCTGAGTGTGGGAGAACTCATTTGGGAGAATGCTGGAAAAGAACTGGGGTGTGTTTCAGATGTGGCTCCAGGGATCATCAGGTTAGAGACTGTACTCAGAGGTTCGCTCAGATGCAAGCTGCAGGTCAGGGTTATGTGCAGCCAGAGAGAGGTGGTCAGCAGCCACCGAGAGGCCGTGGTCTAGCCAGAGGGGGAAATAGGTTTGGACGAGGTCGAGGAGCACCGGGTAGAGGTGCTGGTAATACAGAGGCGAGACAGCCAGGGTTGGTTTATGCTGCTCGGCGTCGAGAGGATGGTGACGCACCTAATGTCATAACAGGTACGTTTCTCATTCATAATGTACCATGTGTTGCTTTAATTGATATTGGGTCGACGCACTCGTATGTTGCATGTACTGTGTCTGAAACTTTAGGTATACAATTCGAACTTACTGATAAAGAGATTTCGGTGATTAGTCCTTTAGGACAATCTGTTGTAGTGAACAAGCTATTTAGGGATGTGCCTCTAGAGGTTCAAGGGGTTGTCTTTTCGACGGATTTGATGGAACTGCCGTTTGGCGAGTTTGATCTCATGCTGGGCATGGATTGGTTAGTGAAACACCGTGCAAATTTGGACTGTGCTACTAAACGTATGGTACTGAAGTCTTCGGAGAATGAGGAGGTGGTTGTGATAGGGAGCGAAGGGATTACTTATCGGCGTAATCTCGGCATTAAGAATTGAGAAATTTGGTTCGCAAAGGTTGCGAGGCGTTCCTAGCGTATGTTAGCGCATCTGATGTTAAAGGGTTGTCTGTTGGGGATATCAGGACGGTAAAGGAATTTTAGGACGTATTCCCTGAAGAGCTTCCTGGGTTGCCACCAAACCGTGAGGTAGAATTCGGCATCGAGCTCCTACCAGGAACAGCTCCGGTGTCCATCGCCCCTTACAGGATGGCACCGAAGGAGCTGGTAGAATTAAAGGCTCAGATCCAAGAGCTTCTGGATTGAGGATTCATCTGACCGAGTGTGTCTCTATGGGGAGCACCGGTACTGTTTGTGAAGAAGAAGGATGGGTTAATGTGTAAAATCCCGATTTAGGGCCTAGTCAGAATAGTGGTGCGAGACCACAAATCTGAGGTTTATGAATGAGTTTTTGAGGTTTATGCTATGTATGCATGCTAGTGTGAAAGTTTCATGAAGCTATTTTGTGAAATTGCGGTTAAATTGTCCAAAAGGACTAAATTGCAAAAGTTACAAAATGTGAGATTCTAGAAGCTATTTGTGTGAAATAGCTTTAGAATATTAATTAGAGGTCCTTAAATAGCAATTTTCCCAATTTCTAATTTTTGGACAAAATTGGGCATGCATGAGTTAAAATAGAAAGTTTATCAAAAAGGGCATTTTGGTCATTTAACAATTAAGTGATTAAAATAGGAGAAAAGATGACAAAATTCATTCATCTTCTTCTCCAAGGCTGCCGAAAATTTGAGAGAGCCATTGTTAGGGTTCTTCAAAAATTTCAAGCTTGCTAATAAGTGCATCTAGCCTCGTTTTTGATATTCTTTGTATTTTTGAAGTCCTTGTTGCATCAGTAAGCTATTTTTTGCTATTTGATGAGCTATGATGGATGTTCAAAAATGTGGCCATGTATGACATACATGTATTTTGATGTTTTATGGAAGATTATGAAAGCTTGATGTAGTAGAAACATCTTTTGCTAAATGAGTTTCCATAGAAAATGTATGTAGGGACTAGTTTGTAAAAATCTTGAGTTTGGTCATACATTTGTGATGTAATGAGAATTGATGATTGCTTTAGTTGAGTAAGTGATTCGGCTAAGCATGAAAGGCTGGAAAGTTGAATAAAAATCACTTTACGAGCCTTAGTGCAACAGTATAAATATGAGAAAGATTTGGGGCAAAAGAGTAATTTTGCCAAAGTATGAGATGTGGGTTAATTTGGTCAATGTGTGTATTGAATAAGCTGATTTATTCATTATAGATCAAGAAATACAAAGCCCGGATTGAAACCGAGGCAAGAGCAAAGTGGTGGACTAAATTGCACGTTTCTATACTTTTAAGTATCGAGGTAAGTCTATGCATAAACAATGCATTCATACTTACAATTTGTCAATGCTAGCTAGTGTGTAGCATGGTTGAAAATGATTGAGAACCTATGTGGATCAAGTGGAAAGAATGTGATAGATTTTGTGAATGGATGAATGATTGAGTAAATAGATATGTGAATGTGTAATGATAATGCTAAAAGATGGGCTAAGTGCGATACCATCTTAATGCATAATGACGATGAGCTGGCTATGTGCGATGCTATCGTTGGGTATATTGTCTAGTGAGCTATGTGCAAAACCATTACGATTACCTTTGTGGTAGGCTAAGTGCGATACTACTTCATTAATTGATTGTGGTGGGCTAAGTGCGAAACCACCGAGACATTAGCTGTGTGGATTAGCTGTGTGGATGTATTATTGAGAAATAATGATGTGTTGTATATTGAGTAAATGTGATATTGAATGCAGGGGTGCATGTCAATGGTTATGAGTAAGTGACTCATGATGTGTTGGAAAAGTGGTAAGGGATAGAAAGAGTAAGCATAGTTGTACATTATATGTTAGTATAATGCTAATTGTTGTTTAACTTATACTATGGTGCTTAATTATTTATGTGTAAACTTACTAAGCTCAAAGCTTACTCTCTTTCTTTTCCCTTGTCTTATAGAGCAAAAGTGTTGAATCGAGATACGAGGATCAATTGGAAGATCGCCCACACTATCAGCACACTCTGGTACATGAGACTCAATGTTTTGTATATGGCATGTATAGGGACTAGACAAGTTAGTGACTTTTTTTTGTATATGGCTATGATGTGTTGGCCTTTAGATGGATAATCTATTTTGTATAATGTCATAGTTATTGGCACTTTATTATATGAAAAGATGCAGTTATCTAAGTGAGATTGTAAGATTTTGAGTTGATTATGGATGTGTTGAATGAGTGCATGATTGTGTATGCTAGGAGGGTGAAAAGAACTTGGCAAATAGCTTTGTTCTTGTCCATGTGGGTAGCCACACGGGCGTGTGTCTAGCCCATGTGTGACACACGGTCAGCCCATGGGCGTGTGACTTGGTCGTATGTCCCCTGCATGTTAGTATTTTAAGTCAGAATAGACCACAGGCTAGCCACACGGGCGTGTGTCTAGACTCTAGGCCGTGTTAAGGTAGTCAGTGTGCACCACGGGTGGAGGGCACGGGCGTGTTCCTTAACCGTGGGGCATTGGCAGAATGCTTGAGTTTTCATGCACGGGTAGTGACCATGGGCGTGTGTGACGTCCACGGGCGTGCCAAATCTTACACGGGCGTGTGAGCCCTGTATAGATGGAAAAATTTTAATATCGTAAGAGTTTTCGATATGGTCTCGAGAGCCCTCGTGTGTTTGAGAGAGGCCTCGTAAGTCAGGATTGAGGTTATTGTGATGGCCAAAGAGAGTGGTCATGTTGTGCCTAAGTGGCGATCTTGAGGATTTTATTACGGTAAAGCCTTGTGCCCGGTTCCGGAGTTGAATACGGGTAAGGGGTGTTACACAATGCGCATGTGTATTGACTACTGTCAGTTAAACAAGCTAACGATTAAGAACAAGTATCAGCTACCAAGGATAGACGACTTGTTTGATCAGCTGCGTGGAGCTTCAGTGTTCTCTAAAATAGATCTAAGATCGGGGTATCATCAGTTAAGGGTCAAGGAGGCAGATATATACAAGACTGCATTTCGAACTCGTTATGGACATTACGAGTTTCTGGTAATGCCGTTTGGGCTAATAAATGCACCAGCTGCTTTCATAGATATGATGAACCGGGTCTTCCAACCCTACTTGGACCGGTTCGTGGTGGTGTTTATAGATGATATTCTGGTGTATTCAAGAACTGAGGAGGAGCATGATTCACATCTCCGGATTGTTTTGCAAATATTGAGGGAAAAGCAACTTTATGCCAAGTTCAGCAAGTGTGAGTTTTGGCTGCGAGAGGTAACATTTCTGGGGCATGTCGTGCCTGCCGAGGGGATTAGGGTTGATCCTCGAAAAGTTGAGGTTGTATTGGATTGGAAGCCACCGAGGTCGATATCTGAGATTCGAAGTTTTCTGGGTCTAGCTGGGTATTATAGAAGATTTGTTGAGGGGTTTTCACTGATTGCCGCGCCCCAAACTAAGTTACTGCGTAAAGGAGTACCGTTTGTCTGGGCTGACAAACAGCAGGAGAGTTTTGAAAAATTAAAGAAGATTCTAACTGAAGCCCCGGTATTAATTCAGCCTGAGGTTGGAAAGGAATTCATTGTCTACTATGATGCGTCGCACACGGGACTGGGGTGTGTGCTGATGCAAGAGGGTAAGGAGGTGGCCTATGCATTCCATCAGCTTAGGCCGCACGAGGTGAACTATCCAACTCATGACTTGGAATTAGCTGCGGTGGTGTTCGTATTAAAGATATGGAAACATTATTTATACGGGGAATAGTCGATCATCTACACCGACCATAAGAGTCTTAAGTATCTCCTTACTCAGAATGAGTTAAATCTTAGGCAACGAAGATGGACAGAGTTGCTTAAGGATTATGACTGCTCAATCGAGTACCACCCGGGAAAAGCTAACGTGGTAGCAGATGCACTGAGCCGTAAGGTTGTGTCTGACCTAAGAGCAATGTTTGCTCATCTCAGCCTAGTTGAGGATGGTAGTTTGCTAGCAGAACTTCGGGTGAAACCAACTTGGATTGGTCAGATTAAAGAGAAACAGATGTTGGACGAGTCGTTGGTTTCTCGGTTCCAACAGGTGAAGAAGGGAGAGACTATGGATTTTGGGCTGAGTGGTGAGGGGGTATTATGTTTTCGTGGAAGAGTTTGTGTACCGAGGGACTCTAAGTTAAGACAATCGATTCTGAGGGAGGCGCATAGTAGCCAATACGCTATGCATCCCGGTGGGAACAAGTTATACCGAGATCTACGTGAACTGTACTGGTGGCCAGGGTTTAAGCGTGAGGTTACCGACTTCATAAGTAAGTGTTTGACATGCCAACAAGTGAAGGCTGAGCATCAACTGCCTTCGGGACTGCTGCAACCTGTTAAGATTCCACTCTAGAAGTGGGAGAGGGTAACCATGGATTTTGTTAGTGTGCTACCCCTAACGCCAACTAAGAAAGATTCAGTATGGGTTATTGTTGATCGACTGACTAAATCCGCTCACTTCATACCGATTCGCATGGATTACTCGTTGCGGAATTTAGCCAAGTTATATGTGGCGGAGATTATAAGGTTGCATGGGGTACCAGTGTCTATCATCTCGGACAGAGACCCTAGATTCACATCTCGGTTCTGGAGAGTGTTACATGAAGCTCTGGGTACAAGGTTAGATTTCAGCACAGCTTTCCATCCGCAGACTGATGGTCAGTCAGAGAGGGTAATACAGATTCTGGAAGACATGTTAAGAAGCCGTGTGATAGATTTCAAAGGTAGTTGGGAAGACTATTTACCGTTAGCAGAATTTGCTTATAACAACAGCTACCAATCCAATATTCAGATGGCACCGTACGAGGCGTTATATGGTCGTAGGTGTCGTACCCCTACTTGTTGGATAGAATTGGGCGAGCGCCGCCTGTTGGGTCCAGAATTAGTCTCTAAAACTGAGGAGAAAGTAAAAGTGATCCGTAGTCGGTTAAAAGAAGTATCGGATAGGCAGAAGTCATACGCCAATTTAAAGTGTAAAGAGGTTGAGTACTCGGTGGGAGATTTTGTATTTTTGAAAGTCTCACCTTGGAAAAAGATTCTGAGGTTTGGGCGGAAGGGCAAGCTGAGCCCTAGGTTTATCGGACCTTACTGGATAATAAAGCGTGTGAGACCGGTCGCCTATCAGCTGGAACTGCCTCCTGAGTTAGGTCGTATCCATAATGTATTCCACGTCTCTATGCTGAGGCACTACCGTTCAGATCCTTCTCATATAGTGCCGGTGGAAGAGATTGAGGTTAGACCTGGTCTGACTTTTGAGGAAGAACCGGTGCAGATACTGGATCGTGATGTTAAAGTGCTAAGAAGGAAATATGTTCCATTAGTCAAGGTACTGTGGCATAATCATAGCTCAGAGGAAGCCACGTGGGAGCCTGAGGAGGCGATGCGACAGCAACACTCTCATCTCTTCTGATCAGGTAAATTTCGAGGCCGAAATTTCCTTAAGGGAGGTAGAGTTGTAACGCCCCAAAAGTTAGGGGTTTGTAGTTTTGCTTAAATTCATGTTGTGCTTAGTTGGCTAGCTATTTGAGTGTGATTGGGGGTCCTAAAGAGGCCTGGGTTCGAGTTTGAGCCTTAGAAAAATTTTGGTTTTTGACCCTAAAGTGAAAAGGGTTGGCAGTTGTAGGGCCTAAGTAAATTGTGTGTGTTTTTACTAACACAGGTGGAGCATGTGGTGTGGTGGTGTGGCGTCAGGTGGAGAGCAAGGAGGGGAGGAGTTCGAATCCCATGAGTAGCAAAAAGGGGTGACTTTTATTTTATGTCCTGAAGGAGCAAGAAGTGGAGTTTGAATCAAATTCTACTAAGGGAGTTAGAGACTTGGTCAATTGGTTCAAAAGGATGAAGGGTAGCAAATTTAGGAGGAAAAATGGAGGAAATCGTGGAGATAGAGGAGAAGGGAAGTGTTGGGCGAATGTGGGGAAGTGGAAGAGAGGAATTTCGGTCAAGGGGGAAGTCTTTAGAGTGCATTTTCGGTTTGGTGTTAATGTTAGTGTGCCGAATGTCTTTGGTCATTCTTTGAGAGTTTTTGCCTTTTGGGTTTTAGTTTCACCACATTTCGGGTCTTTTTCCTTCTTTTCTGACTTCTGCTGTTTACACTTTGCTCTCATTTCTTTTCTCTTTCTCATTCATTTCCTTGGCAAGTGACGAACTTGGTAAGCCTTACTTACATCTTCTTCTTTCCTTTCTCCTCATCTTTCTTCTTCTTCCCGTTCGTTTCTCCTCTTTACCTCTAAGCCGAAATCACACTTTTATCTCTTTGATTTCTTCCAAGGCCGAAAGCTTTCTTCTTGAAGTGGGGATTCTCCTTTGGTTAGCCAAACCTTGTAAGCCGAATTTATATACCCTCTTTGTTCTGGATCTTGTGTCTTGGTGGTTAGGTCGAATCTTGTGTCAGGCGTTTGACGGTTGTCGGTGTTCTTAGGTG
This sequence comes from Gossypium sturtianum, assembly GCA_025698515.1. NCBI lineage: Eukaryota > Viridiplantae > Streptophyta > Magnoliopsida > Malvales > Malvaceae > Gossypium > Gossypium sturtianum. The sequence goes on from CM046952.1 coordinate 112,826,468, forward strand.
ATTGGTAAAGGTAGAGTATGCAAGCACCTTCTTATTTCGTTCTAGTAAATCGTTGTGCCTGCTTGGGTAAGTTTCAGTCTTCCCCTTCATCTGTGGGGGGCCGAATGCTGGATGATTACTAACATCATTGTTCTGTGCATCTATTATCGCTAGGGACTCGATTCTTTAATCAGGAGGGGTAGGCCGAATACCCTCCATAGAAGGGGATCTATCGTTCGTTGGTAAGTTAAGTAAACAATTGAATATCTCTATATTTTAGTTTATCAAAGGTGAAGTCTAACTAATGGTCAATTATGATCTTAGGTGCCTCGGAAAGTGTCGCGAACCGAAATCCATAACAGGTGTGTAATCTCACACCCTTGCTTGTGCATTATGTGCTGTTCTATGAATAGGCCAAAAGCCGAAATACCGAAAAGCCGGAGTATCGGCAACTAAGATCTCTCGAGCGTGTGAGCGCTCACAGGGATAAACCGAGCCACTAGTGATGGCAATAGATCGTTGAGAGTGTCACGAACGCTCTCGTGATAGTGCGGCCGTAATAGGCCTTGTTGAGCCGAGGCAGGCTAAATGGGCCCAACGGATTAATAGGCCCATATGAGTGAAAATGATGAAAAGTGTAAGTTGATCGATGCGACTGCGAAGTCCACAGAACCGAGACTGAAAACGAACAGAATGGGCCACACGAGTGTGTGGGCCCGTATGGGCCGAAATCGAGTTTTAGGCCCAATAGCACTGTATTGACCGAAAATGGAAACCGAGTCGCTCGAGGCAACATTAGGCCTTTGGAAAGGCTGTTGTAGGGGTAAATTACCGAAATACCCTTAGAGGGTAAATTACTGAAATACCCTTAATGGGTAAATTACCGAAATACCCTTGATGGGTAAATTACCGAAATACCCTTGATGGGTAAATTACTGAAATACCCTTGATGGGTAAATGACCATTTTACCCTTAGTGGTAGGATCATCGATGTATGAGTAGTAACTGTATGATTGATGTCTATAATGATGCACTGCTTACATGATTTATTTGTGACATGACATACTGCATGGGTTGGGTTATAGATTTGGAGGAAGCACTGTACTGGTGGCTCTGCCACATTATACTGATTTAGTGGCTTTTGCCACGTTATACTGATTTAGTGGCTCAGCCACGTATACTGTTATTAGCAGCTAGTCTGCGTTATTGGTGTGCTGGTTGGGTGGGTTAACTTGGTCCCCACAGGTGTGTTGGCTGGTACGGGTGGTGTGTTGGTTGGACTGGGATGGGATGGGCACATTTTATTTTGCATATCATAGGGCTTGGCCCGCCTGCATCATCTTGAATAGGGCTCGCCCGCATCACATCTTGAATAGGGCTTCGCCCCAGGTCATCATTGAATAGGGCTTGGCCCAGGTCGATCTTGTATGGGCTTGGGCCCAAATTATGGGTGTAATAGGGGATTACACACTGAGTTCTCGTAACTCACCCTTTATCCTTAACTATGCAGGTAATCCCCAGTCTTAGAGGATTTGGAGCTGCGAGGGACTCGGAGGTGGCTACACGCGTCCTATATGTTCAAGGGGGTTAATTTAGTCATTTTACTTTTGTTTACTTTACTTTAATTTTGGGGTTAATATTTTCTTTAATAAGGCCATTGGATTTGCTTTAACTTTTATTTGGGATTTCTTTAATTACTGCAAGTTTATTTAACACGGGTTTTTAAAACAATAACAACTGTTTTTTTAAAATAACACGTTTCCACAACTGTTTAAAACAAATGTCTAAAACAGACACGGATTTTAAGAAGCAAGATGATACATGCATTTCTGAAAGGGTATTAATTTGAGTAAACTTCTTTTGTTAACAAGCAACGAAAAACAGGTTTTTGGACGTTTAAAGTTTTGATTTGAAAATAAGTTTTCCAACGATCACAAGGTTTTCAAACAACACCTGATGTGGCACACTAGATCCGGTCATAACGTCTAGACCGGGTTTGGGGTGTTACATCATAGTTGATTTGAAATGGATTGATTTTGTATGTTATGAAATATGTTGATTATATGAATATTGAATTAACTATATGTGATAATGTGTATATATGAAATTGAGACATTGGTTGTATTGAAAAGTGAAATGAAACTTATTAACTGTTTCGGGCTGAGTTGGATATAGATGGCATGCCATAGGATAGGAAGAGTTTAGGGATTTCTTTGACCTCGAATCGATGAGGCACCGGGTGCCAATTTGCTTCAGTTTAACCAATGAGACACTGGGTGTCAATTTATATAGCACTGGGCGCAGTTATTACTTCAGATTTATCCGATGAGGCACTGGGTGCCAAACTGGTGTGTTCGTTGGATCCGTGTATCTATTCGAGTCCGAGTCGTGTTAATAGGGGAAATTAAATAATAAATTTATGTGTTTGATATGGAAATGGCAAAGATTAAAAATGAATGTGAGATGAGAAATGAAATATGAATTGATGAAATGAGATGTGAATATTGAAATGAATTCAAGTATGGATCAAAGAGATGAATCATGCCATTGCATGAGTTGAAATATTCAAATGCCATTTTCATGTACTAAACATGTGGAATCTAGTATATGTGAATAAGGAATGAGCAAAATTATATTATTGATTTGAAACACATCTACATAGCATTACTTATTGCATTCTTACATTTTAATTACTAATATCAAGTTTATATTGTTCGGATTATAGAAATACTACTGAGTTTTACTCAGCGTGCGGTTTTATTTTTCGTGCGTAGGCTAGGTACTTTTCAAATTATTGTCGACTCAGCATCCAACCTCAATCCCGAGCTCAAGTGTGGTGATATTTTATTTTTTAATGGCATGTACCTAGGAAGTCTTTGTTTGAGGTATATTGTGATAATATTTGTTTTTTTAGTGAAATGATGATTATATGTAAATATGGTAGTGAATGAGGCTATGTTGGTATAATAGCTTAGCTTAATATTTTGGTATGTGTTAGTTTAAATTTTAATAGCTTAAGTAGATAAGTGTTAGTCCAATTATGGTAAAACTTGGCATGAAAGAAAGCTTTGAATAGTTGATTGCTTTGCTAGTGTGTTTGATAATATAAAATGTGGTACTAATGAGGGTACATTGGTTAGGCACTTAAGATGGTTGTTTTGGCATGTTTTGTGCATGTTTAATTGTGTTTTAAATAGGTTAAATGGCTGGTAATTGAGTTGCTTAGTGCCCAAGTAAGTAGGAAATGGTAAACTTGAGTTTTAAGGTACATTTAGGTGCACATGGCCTGAGACACGGTCAGTCACACAGCCGTGTGTCACACACGGGCAACACACACGGGCGTGTGCCCCAAACATGTAGAATAACAGTATAAGTGTAGTTTTCACACGGGCTGGGACACGGCCGTGTGTCCCAACTTCGAAATTCACACGGTCTGGGGCATTCCACACGGCCGTGTGTCCCCTATTTCTAGGCATTTTGAAATTTCACCCTAAACTTCTAAAATTATTTCAAATTAGTCCTTGCCTATTTTAAAACTATTTTTAGGGTCTCGTAAACTCGTGTTAAGGACTGTAAGAGTAACTTTTTTTCTCTGAATTGGTATGAATAGCATGGTTCATTATTAAATTGTATAAGACACGACTATGGAAATATGAAATTAGCATACATTGCTCCTATATCATGTGATGTTAATATTTAGCTTGCACCATTGCTTGCGATGAAATTAAATGTTTTGAATGGTTAGTAATGCCTATGACCCTAATCTGACAACTGAGAGGGGTTAGGGGTGTTACAGATTCAGCTTCTTAATTTTCTTGAAAATAAGAAAGTGAGTCTTGATTTTCCTTTTCCTTTATATGTGCATATAAGGCCTTCGTGACGAAGTCTTAGACAGTCTTGTTCAATCTTGACTTGATTTGCTTTGCTTTCGACCTCGTTATTGGGCCTTGATCATCAAGATAGGCATTATTCTAAAACTTGTAAGTCTTACCTTTTTCTTTGGGTGAGTGCAAGTTAAGTTTGCCTTAAGTGCATGGTTTTTTTTTTTTTGCATAGTAAAAACTTTCCTTTCTGCTTAGTCCTTTTGTTGTTTATTGTTATTTTGTGATGGAGTGGGACTCAAAAATTTTCCCTTGAAGAAAAAAAGGAAGTGAAATTGGATGTTGTTCTAGAGGATCTTAATGTTGTTGATATAGATCATGATTTATGTCCTGTTGGAAAATTCCTTGGGAAATGGTGATAATTTTTTTGGCTATGGAAAGAACCCTCTAGTTATTGCGACGACCAATATGTGGTGCCAATATTAAACTGATTGGTAGGAATGGTCTATACTTGATTCAATTTTTCCATATTACGGATATGCAAAAGATGATTTCCGGTGGTTCGTAGTTGGTTAATAAATGCCTTTTGGTCCACAAATTGGCTCAATGAGAGAATTTAGAGGATGTTAGTTTTTTCTTTTAAAATTTTTGGGTTTAAATATACGATCTCCCATTGGGTTTTTCTTTAGAAGAAATGACTAATTGGCTATGGGTTCTATTTTATAATATGATGGTAGTAGTCGATGGAATGTTCTAAACAATTTTATGCAGATCTGGGTTCAGTTGGATATTCGTCAAGCTTTGATGAGGAAACAAAAGATACACAAGTAGGGGTTGTCTTTCTTTGAAGTTAATTTCAGTTATGGAAGAATTCCTCTTGTGTGCTATTTGTGTGGCTTAATCGGGCACAGTGACTCTAGATGCCAAAAACTACTTGATTCACCAGAGAAGGAATTGGTAAAGGGATGGTCGGAAGAAATACAAGTTGAGGCCCAACAGAGTAAGTGGCAGCAGCCAATGCAATGGTAGATTGAATTTCGGAAGTGGGAGAATCATGAGGTAACAAATCAGGCAAATTTTCAACAATCAGTAGGGGATGTGAGTAAATCAAGTATACATAATGTAACACCCATATTTGACCCGATCATTGAGTCCGAGCTACAGTGTGTCACATTCATTTTCGGAGCAACTACGATCAATTTGCAATTAAAATATACAATTTAATGATTATATTAAACAAAAATACATTCCTTAAACCTACCAAAGTAAATTTAAGTTTCATTTATATATATGAACCTAATAATGTATAATAAATTAACCATCACATATCTCAATTAGCTATGAGAATTATAATTTGCATATACTTTTATACATATGCATATCAACCATATATATTACTACTAGAATATAAAATACAAAATTTGATTATAACATCATTCATCTACCACAAAACATAACCTATTAGGTACATGCCAAATATAAATAAAAGTTGGAAACAACAAACATTGTTGAGTTCATTTGTAGCACCCCAAACTTGGCCGAGTAGGTTTGACCTGACTCTGGCGAGCTACATTAGTCACCGAAGTGACTCTCCGTTAACTCCCAACCTAACCTCCAACACACCACTTAATAATAGCAGATAATGTGTTAAGTTAAAACACAACAACAAAAATAATTCACACATAGCGAAAAACATGTAAGCTTATAAAACCACAAGGGTAGGTTCGCATGTCATCTATGAACAAGTTCAAGCTCACACATATGGTAAAAAAATATAATAAAAGTTCGCATAACACAAATAGTATGAGTTCGTAGAAGATTACAAGTTCACAAATCAATATAGGTTCACAAATAACAACTTAGACTAGGTTTATTCATACAAGTTCACAATACAGATTAAATCATCATTCATTTAAAACTTAAGTTCACATTACAACTATTCACATACTAATAGACTTCACATATAAGGAATAATACACGGAAAAGGTTTCATACCCTCACAGGGTTTGTATAAATGCTTGGGTTTGCTAAATTAGGGGTACGCATGTAATTTTTAGACTTGCAAACATACAGGGATTGCAGGAAACGATACGTAGTAATAAATTTGACGCGCACATCTTAATAGCAAATCATCGTAACATTCATGCATGAAAAACATCAATTTTATTCATAACAAAAGATAATCAAATATTCTAAGTCATAGTTCGCAAAACAGAATGACGAAAACTTTAAAGGAACTATATGGATAATAGAATCAAATTATAATAATTCTAAAGCCCTCATAAAATAAACCATATCGCCTATATTCCCAAGTTCACCAATATCTAGTTAGGAGTGAGTCTCTCCAAGTCATATACCTCGCCACTGTTATCCACTACCTACTTACCTGCGAAGTAAGAGAGGAGTGGGTGAGTTCATTGAGAACTCAGTGAATAATCAGTAATCAACAAGGTATTTTTTTTAAACTGAGCTTCTAAAAACAGAAAGGAAACTTAGTCATAAGATCATTTCGCGTGCTGGATTCGCAAGTGAGGTTACGAGACCTAGTTCGCAGATCCTATCAGAAAAGAACAGTTGTAAAACAATTTCGCATGTGCTACTGAAAATCATACTTAAAAACTTAGCTTGTGCTTTCTTGAAAACAAAACTCATTCAGCATGAAATCATGCTCACATGCTTATCTTATTAGAATGGCTGAGAAACATAAAATATGTTCTCGCGCTTAACACACTTATCAGAATGGTTGAGGAACATAAAATATGTTCAAGCCCACACTTATCGTAGTCTCGTTGGATATGTGAATCTCCTTATAACGCCTCAGAATGACTCAAAGAGTCTTTATAACATGTCTCATAAGTGCAGCACGAGGCAATACACTCTCCTGCAAACCAACATGTCCCAATGAATAGAGCATAGCTCGACATTCCTTTATCTCTCCACATGTCCGAGGGCCTCAATGCCCAAAATCACAAAAATAGAGAGGTGAGTACTCATAATCCTTTGGTATACCAATATATCCAACATGGCTCACAAAGGAGCATGCATGGAGTTTTATCACAGAGAGCTCGCACAGGGAGTTTACTTATCACAGAGAGCTTGCATAAGGAGCTTGCTTGAAAACACTAGTAAAAAGCTTGCACAAAAGCTCGTAAAAACACAACTTCTAAAATCGTTCTATAAAACATACTTAAAAACATCGACTCGTTTAGAAGCTTGCATAAAACATGTCTTTCAAATATAGATTAAAAACATGTTTTGAAAACAGTCACAAAATTTTGAAAACATGGTTTTGTCGAAAACTTACTTTTGAAAGTTAGTTTAAAAACAAAGTCTTGAAAACCATCATAGTTTGCATACAAGATACGGACCTTAAATATTCATACTGAAAATCATGATAGTGAACATACTTATAACGATCCAGATCACTCACTGAAAACTAAGAAACTAAAAAAGTTTGGCTTTGCCTTTATCCTTGTTGGTGGATGGTCCGGATGGTTCGCAATATAAACAAATACACAGATTACTTAAATAGACCATACTTACATAATTCATAGACTCAAGCAAACCTAGCTTTCTGGACAATCACCTAACAGGAGAGAGACTTACCTTGGATGCTACGAACTTGACTTAGGATACCCTACTTGACTTAGGAAAGGTGTTACTTGCACATAAAGTATTCTTAGATACACCATATCTTTATTTCCTAATTTTAGTCTAACTCAATCTTTGACTGGTAACCACCAATTCGCCAAACACACTAACGAACACCCGGTTCACAACTTACCTGGCGAACCCTAGCTCGCTAAACACACTGGTGAACCCACTTGTAATGAATCTGGCGAACCCCCTTACCACATCTTTTGGCATATACTGTTACATCGAAACACTGGCAAACTCCTTGTTGTTACTCTTTTGGCAAACTCCCTAGTTCGCCGAAACATTGGTGAACACTTACTTGTAAGGCCGAAAATTCCAAGCTTGATTTCGGGATGTTACATCGATACTATGGATTGGATGCTAATTTCGATGCTCGATAATCTCGAAATAAATCTAACCTACTCATGAAGAAAACAAACCATACGTTGAGTAAAGCACTCAGTGGTAATTCTATAATTTAAAAATATAATATTAGCATTAACAATTCTATTCTAAGTATACATGTATATCTATATGCACGTATCTACCATATACTTATAACTTGGATTTGTCAAGCTTTACATTTTCAATATAAACATTTTAAACATATCAATATCAAAACATACCCCTATTAGTCCTATCTCCGATTTACCGCTTCTAATATCACTTAGTTCAATCGTTTCAATTAATATATAATCATTTCCAAGTTTAATTCAAGTTCACAGAAGCTCAAATACTATAAACTAATTAGCTATTGCATCTCATACAAAATCATGTGCAATCATAATTAACTCATCAAGATCACTAGCATCTTAGCATAACATACTAATTCTTAAACCATTTACAATTCATGACCATTAGCCATACTCAAATACCAACATATTTAAGCCAAAGAGTATAACCACATAGTTATAACCAAAATAACTCAGTTTAGGTCCATATCATCCTTAAATCAAAATGGGAATACAAGTGTTACTGAGTCAGGGATCGCCCTCCAGATGCAAAGATCTAAATATTGTTAGCTTGAAAATCTACAAAACCATACGCTGAGTAATTAAATTAACATATGCAACATGCAACATACAACCATCCTATTCCTAATCTAATTTCATACTATTTGTGATGCATATATTCACTTTCCCATTGACAAGTATATATATATATAATAAGTTACATCCTAAATCATTTTATTTGTATTCGAGTCAACCATGACCTATCACAATCAATTCATATTATTTAATAATTCAGTTCCATTCAAAGCATACATTCAACACAGAGCAGAATTAGATCTAGGTCTTACATAGCTTATGAAAGCTCAAAAGTTGACCCAAGATCGAATTAGGACTAAGTTGGAAGGAACTCAAAATTTAGGGTCGACGCCGTGACATGAGGGAGTTCCTCGTCATGACATGACTCACTATCTTAGTCTCATTATGGCGATGGGGTTCCTTGTCGTGTCGTGACCTAGAGCTCAAACTCGTCTCGATGACTTGAAATCGACGTCGCAATGTAAGCTTCTCGTCGTGACGACGCTTGAGCGATGTCATGACATCACTAACTTTTTTCTGCAACATCCACATATATCTAAAACTTGCAAGTCAGCATAACACAATACATGACCTTACTTCTACTCTATTCTTGACCATATGAACAGTACATTTAATAGATATAACACTTTCTACACATTCCTATTTCATGTTTTTACTATTGATTCCATCTAACAACTCTAATATTAAACCTTTCCTATCAATTATACAAACATATGCCAAAACCAATTCCCATTTCATAAGTAATCCATATATGTTATCTTCCAATTTCAATTGCATACCTCAAGCCCTATCTAAGATACGTATACGAAGTTATATGTACACTTTCTAAAAATTATTCTCTTTCAACCATCCATCACATTCCAATCTAACTAATCAACCAACCACCTACTAGCATGATTCATACCAATCTATATTTCAAAAATTATTTCATATGTTTTATATGCATTTTAGCCATTTCCAAACATGTCATTAAAAACAAAGTATTAACCATTCGAACTATACTTGCATATTTTTAATATATGTATACAGTCATCAACTTCCCAAAATCAACATTTTGAACATATCAAAATATAATAAAAACTCTACTAGCTACATGCTCTTTTATATACTATCATGATTCATGTCCATATTTTCAATTCATCACCAAATCATCAATTCATCATACCATTTATCATAATTCAAACCAATTCAAAGTCAATTTAGCATTTTCATCAAGTTACCATATTTTCAATTCTATTCAATTTAATCCTATATATTCAATAACCGATCAAAATCGTAATAATTGAACTTGATTTATTAAACTCATCTCACTTCCTGATCTTACCATGCAAAACAAAAAAGAAATGAAACAACCAAAGTAGTTCAAATTATAGAAGTACAAACTGAAAGCTCGTGTCACTCGTCATCGACTCTCGCCTTTCCTTTTTGTTTTGACGATCTTGTGTCATTTTTAGCTATGAATAATAATTTAAAAATGGTATAATATCAAATTCTGTCCAAATCACATTCAATTACAATATCATACATATTTTGCAAATTATTCGATTTAATCATCTATCTCGACAATCTATCAAATTTGTATCAATACGATTCAATCAATCATAACCGAATATCAGTTCATTAAATATCTCAGATTAAATTTCATCATATTCAATGTATCATCCAATTTATCATTTTTTTACGATTTAGTCCATATCTCTCCTTTTTGTACCAAATTGTAAACAATTCAAATTACTATCAAATATACACAAGTTCATAATTCAAATATATATAAAAAAATTAAATATAATCATACCATATTAACTTACCTGGTTAAATCAGCAAACAAGTTGAAACTTTAAGAACTATTCAACAATTTTGCCTTTTCCCCAATTATTTTTGATTTAGTCCAATTTCCAATCTATACAATTATTCAATTCAACTAATCACTTTCAAAAATCTTATAACAACCTATTTTATACATGTATCAACTCAATTTTTTATTCGCATGCCCCTAAGGTTTTGCAATTTATTCAATTTAGTCCCTAAAACTGAAATTGCCATAAATTTCAAATTTGAGCTTCGATTTCAAAACTGATCTTAATTACATCCTTCCACAACTTTCTGTTATCAATAATTATAGAAATATTACACCAATTTCAAAATTTATGCACTTTAGTCCCTATGTTCAGAAACTAGTAATTAAACTTTACAAACTAGTCCTTTTCACTTCTAATATTTAAATCTATCAATTTAATACCTAAAACTTTTAATTCTCAAGTATAACAACTTTCAAAACTTTAACAGTTTATCAAATTGAGACATGTGTTAGCTAGATTAAACTCATACGGTCTCAAAAACATAAAAATTACAAGGAAAGAACTAAATTACACTAACCAATTTTGTGGTTGAAATTTAAACCCTTTAAGTCCAATGCCCTTTCTTCTTCTCCTTCCTACGGTTTGGATGAAGAAAAGAAAAGAAAACATATTCTCTCTCTTTTCACTAAACCAAGTGAAGTTTTAATGTTATGTTTTTATTTTAATTATTATTATTTTATTAACATTTATAACATATATAGATAAAACAATCCACTAGCCGTCCACTATGTTTCCATTGTGGTAATTACCACTTTGGTCCTAAATCAAAGTTTTTAATTAAGAAATTTATAGTAATTGAACTTTTATCACTTTTACAATTTAGTTCCTATACCTTAATTAATCACTAATTCAATAAAATTACCTATCTAAAATTCAATTCACCTACTATATAATTCCATAAATATTTACGGATTTGGTTTACGAAATTGGGATCCCAAAATCGTGTTTGTTGACATCATTAACTTTCGAGTCGTTACACATAACCGATATATTATTCCCAAACAGTTGGTGCTTAATGTGCAAAGTGGGGTTGTTTAATTGGGCTTAGGTGATCATGGGGCAACAGCCAATGGGCTATTGACTGATGGGCTGATGTTGGGTAAGTATGATGGGTTGCTTGGTTTTGTGGAGTAGGCTAATGAAAACATTGTAATGGAGGTTGAGGAGCCAAAATAACACTAAGAAATCTGACCCTAACTTTTTTTTTTCAGGAAATGTAACTGAGAATGTTGTTGCTTCGGGTAGCTCTAATTTAGCCCACTTTATTGTATCGGTTAGTCACTTAAAAGAAGGCCCGCCGGAAGCCATAATTTGTATTGTTAGGAACTGTTAGGGGTTAGGTAACCCTCCAGTAGTGCTTGTTCTTAAAGAGCTTGTCCGATTTAATAAACCCATATTTTATTTTTATTTGAGATTCTTGTTCATTCAAATAAATTTTAAGGATTACGTATTGTTTTACAATTTGATTGCTTATGTGTGGATTGCCTTGGTTGTAGTGGTGAATTTGCTATTTTGTGGCATTCTTCTAATAATGTTACTATCTTCAGTGTTTCTCAAATCACATCAATGCTCTTGTTGAATTAGATGATGGTTTTAAATGGAGGCTCACAAGCTTTTATGGCTTCCTTGTATCAAATAGGAAGTGAGCTGTAACAACCCGTTTTTAGTCAAATCGGAACAGTGGTTTCGGGACCACAAATCTGAGGTCAAAATATTTATTTTATTATTATTTCAATGTTTACAGTATGATATTATGTTGGTGTGAAAATTTCGTTTAAGAAATTTTATCGTTTGATAGGTCAATTTGATAAAAAGGACTAAATCGCGTAAAGTGTAAAAGTGAAGTTCTATTAGCTAAAAGTATCTAATAGCTATAGAACCTTAAAGTTAAGGTCCTTAAGTGGTAATTAGACCATTTTAATGGTAATTGGACAGTATTGGACATTGAATGGATGGTATTAACGATTTTTCATTAAGGTTAAAAAGGTAAATTAATTAATAAATGATAATTTAATAAAACAAAAGCCATTTTCTTCATTATCATCTTCTTCTAACCGAAATTAGGGTGTAGAAAAGCCATTTTAAAGTTTTCAAAGTTTCGGCTACTTCATTTGGCTAAATTGATATGTATTTTGTTCCGTTTATAATGATTTCTATGTTTTTGTGATCGTTGCATCTAGTACTAGCTAGCCCAGGGACTATTTTGCAAAATTGTTAAAGATTTTGAAAGTTTCCATTGATGAAAATATGTGTGTTTTGATGTTTGATGATAGATTATGAATGTTGGTTGTGAATTATACAAGTTTTGTTAAGTGATTTTTGAGAAAAATGCAAAATAAGGATTAAATTGAGAAATGTGTAAATTGTGTGGTAGAAATGTGAAATAAATGAAAAATATGGGCTGCTAGGGGCATTATGGTAATTCGGCTAGCATGGGTTTATGTTGAATTTCTTTAATTTGTGATTTTGTGAAATAAGGATTAAATTGTAAAAGATATGAAATATTAGGGGTAATTGTGTAAAAATGCCTTAAAGTGAAATTTGGATTAAATTGAATAAATGGATGATTAAATGAGCTGAATTTAATATTATTTTTTAAATTTTAAATTAAAAAAACACATTTAAAAAAACCCTAGTAATAAAATGGTGGCGCCATTCAGAATGGCTCCACCAATAAGAAAACATTTTTTATAGTTTTAAAATTTAAAAAAATGACATTGACACATACAAAAGTTGTGGCGCCAAACTCTATGGCTCCACCAAAAAAGGATTTTTTTTTTTTAAAGCTCCCAATATTTTTCAGAAATAGCAATATTTCTCTAGTATTTATACATGTGCCATCATTCTACATGATTCTATCAAAAAAATGATTTTTTTATTGAATTTGCTGACGTGGCATGTTGGTGGTGTCAAACTCTTTGGCTCTACCAATTTTTATTGTAAGTTTCAGGTTATTTACATGTATAATAGAAAAAGTAGGTCATTTTTATAATTAATCAAATTTTAGACTATTTGTGTAAAAAAAAAAACCCTGTTTTTAATTGGGAATGTGGTAGAAGGTCTAGTTTGTTTGGTAAGGAACGTCTCGATAGGGCTTTCGTGAATATAGGTCGGACTCAACGCTTTCCATATCACAAACTCTATAATCTTACAAGTGCTACTTGGATCATAATTGATGATAAGTGGTTTAAATTAATTTATTTAAGGATTTTACATAAAAATATTAAAAGATAAAAAAATGTTATTATAATAATATTTGTTATTTTAAAATGTCACTTACCATCATAGCTAGTGTCTAAGACCCTATTAACTAACTTACAAAATAAGAAGATTGTTGGTTAGGATCTACAAACAGTCTTCTTAAAGCTATCCTCCACACCTTAACAGGAGGATAATTCTCTCCACTCGACCTCTCTCTTTATGACTCTCCAAAATCATTTTTAATCGCCCATTCTTAAACCGCGTATCAACAGTGATATAATACAAACCTAACTTATCAATCAAACACAAAAACATCTTATCAATATTGTCTACCAAATTTAAAACTAGATACTAAAATTTATTTCATAATAAATATGTGGACCACAACATTATGGTTAGTTTACTAAAATGAGTTTGGATGGACGATACGTTTATCTACGATTAATGTAAAAATAACAGTGACGATGAAATTAGATATTGTAGCGATACTGTAACTTGAGGCAAAAAGAAAGCTAAATATATCGCATTGCACCCCACCACCCATCTGAATCCACCCTTAATTTTTTATTGAATTTGTTGATTTGAGAAAATTAAAATACATGTATAAAAAATTAATAGAGAATAAATTCAGTTATTTTTATTTTATTCTATTCCATTAAAGATTGTATTATCTTTTATCAAACAATCTAATTATACTCAATATTTAATTTTAACTAATATATCAAATAAATTTTATAACTTAAATTCAACATTTAATTTTTTTTTTTAGTGTTCAGTTTTTCAATTTATCAAACATTGCCTAAATAATATATATTTCCATAAATTTTAAAAGAGGAAAAAACATGAAAACTATTTTTTTTTAATTTTTAAACTATTCGTTAGATGCATTCATGAGTCATCCGGGCTGGATTTAAATAGGATATTAATAGACTTTATACTTGTACAAGCTTAGCCTAGCTTGACTTGAAATATGAGTTCAAAAATTTGTCCAAATATCTCATATTTGCAAATGGTTGACCAAATCCATTTTAAGCTACTATATTTTTCAAACTTTTTTGAAAAAATATTTATATTTCTTTTTTAGTATATTTCATTTTCATTTTACAATCAATATTTGGAGTTTATAGTTGTCCCTCTTAAAAATGTTGTCTCCAAAATTTAAACCTACATTTATCCAAACTTATTTTGGGCCTAATATTATTATCTAAACATTCCAAATTTCTCAATGAACATTCGAGTTTGAATGAATAATCCAATCCTTAAATAAATCCACTAATCATAACTTCTAATCCCTAAACAAATTTACATTCAAACCCAAAATATCTAAATTATTACGATAACTAAGGTTCCAACGAGTTTTGTCGATATCCTTAATCCAGTTTATATAATTAAAAAGATATAATGACTTTTTTAGCTCTTCAATTTTCCAAAAAAATAAATAAATTTGACCCTCTATTTATATTTTGTCTTATAGTTCTTAAACTTATATATTTTTTTATCAAATCACCCAAAAATAGGTGGAAAAGTTAATATTTGTTAACTTTGCTAATGTGGTATACACGTGGATAAAAAGAATTATATTTTTATATTTTTATATTTTTTAACCATTTAATTTTAGAAATAATTTTTAAAATTTTTAAAAATTAATTTAATGCTGACATGTCATCCACGTGGCAATCTACGTGTATGCTATATCAGCAAAGTTACAAATGTTAAATTTTTAATCTATTTTGAGGTGATTTGATAAAAAAATACAAATTTAGAGGTTAGAACAGGGGCGTAGCTAAGGGCTAGCAGGGGCCTTGACCCCCCTAAAATGAAAAATTTTCTACTAAGGCCCTTTAAAATTTTAAAATTTTTATTTAAATTAATAAAGGTAAAATTATACTTTGGTCCCCTAAAAATTATAAAATTTGATTTAATCTTTTAAAAATTATAAAGATATAAAATATTAAAATGATAAAATTATATTTTTATTATCATAAAAATTATAATTTAATTTCGCCCCTCTAAAATTTTTTTAACTTCGTCTCATATTAGAAAGGGTGAAAAGTTAAATAAAATGATTAAATGATAAATTTTTTTTTTTTTTTGGTAATGTTAAAGGATGATTATGTGAATTAAAAAGTTATTACACCGATATAAAAATTTAATTCTCAAATATTCTAAATTTTAATTACTATCTTATCTATGCTGTTTCCTACGAAGTTCAAAATTATGGGGTATGGGTCGTTTTCACTTCACAAATCTTAAGGAAGAAGTTGGCAGCAGTCCCCACAATGTATCCAAGATTCAAGGGTGGTCCACACAAGAATCAAAAGTGAATCAGAGCCACCAATTCCCAATCGTATGAAATCAGGCCAGACCCTAAATTCGGTTTCTACCGTTGATTTATGCTGAATCACCCGATATTACGGACCCTATGTGTCTTAAGCCAACAGAAGGTGGCATTATCTGCCGTCCTACCGCCCCTCAAAACCATCCACCTGTCCCCCTGCCTGCCCCTTGCGTGGACGTCTAAGTAGCCTTACAAACAAAACACTAAATCCTCTTATCCTATGTCTTAAGCCGAAAGGATCGGACACGTGAATGTTCCCTTCTAAACACGTGCCTCTATCTCATTCGCTGTCCTATTTTTTAGTCCCTCACTCCAAAAAAACGCGTTCACGACACTTATTTAATCTAACCGTCCATTCTCACGTGAGTCCAGCAATCGTAGCCGTTGCCTCCTGGATCGCCCCTCCTCTTTAAATTTCGTTTCTATAAATACTTCATCTCACAACACCTTCAAGACTCAGCTCACATTCAAAGTCGGAAACATCCCCAACTGAATAAATTTAAGCAAAACAAAAAAGAAAGAAAAGGGTGTAAGATTCATCTCCTTTTTCTTCTCTCATCTCTGAAAGGTAATCGGAAAAGGCAAACAGTTCGAATAAATAGAAAATGGCGTTGAATTTGGCGCATCAGATTGGATCTCTAGCCGGGACACAAATTGCAGCTGAAGTCACTACCGGAGAACAATCATCCTCAGCGACGGCTAATGTGTCGGGAGTTCGGAAAGTTCCATTGGCGAATCTCCGATGCAACGCCCCAGGAGAAGCTCTGTCCCCTCCAATGTTAACTCCACCGCTGACGCCGCGAAGCGCGGCAAACAGGTCGGCTATGATGAGTCCGTCGCTGCGTCCAGATCTGTCCGCCGCTTGCCAGGCCTACGGGACGTTATCACCGCTGGAGACGGCTGAGGAGTCATCGGCGTCGGTGGCGTGGAAGGAGGGAGGGAAGAAAGAGGAGAAGAAAGGGGTTCCGGTTTACGTGATGATGCCGTTGGATAGCGTGACGAACGGGAATACGGTGAATAGAAAGAAGGCGATGAATGCGAGTCTCCACGCGCTGAAAAGCGCGGGAGTGGAGGGGATAATGATTGACGTTTGGTGGGGGCTGGTGGAGAGGGAAGCGCCGGGTGCTTACAATTGGGGTGGCTACGCCGAGCTTCTCGAGATGGCTAAGAAGCATGGCCTTAAAGTCCAGGCTGTCATGTCATTCCATCAGTGTGGCGGCAACGTCGGTGACTCTTGCACGTTCGTATCTCCTCCTTACCTCTCTTTACTGTTTAACTTTTAAAATTTAAACCCTTCTTTTTCTTCAAGATCCCGTTACTCAGCTTACGAAAATTTTATTTAAAAAATAGTAATTTTAAATTTATTTTTGTGGGATGGGATACCTTTTTGAAAATCAAGAAAAAGAAAGTTTACACGTTTGATTAATTATTGATTACAAGTCAATCATTTGCTTATTTTTGAATTTGAAAGAGACAATCAGATGAACCAACGTTTTAAAAAAAAAATTTAGATGAAGGGATAACGTAAGCTTTCATTGCATCTTTTTACAAAAGTTGGGTAAAAAGGGACCGAAAGAAATTAAATTTGAAGATAGATATGGAAATAATTTTTCAGAACCTATTTTAAAAGTTCATGAATCAGAACAATTTTTTTTACGAAGGATAAGGACCCATTTTCACGGAGGGTACGGTGGTAGCTTTCATTTCTCTCCATCTCTCCAGGCAGAGAATATGGGGTTTGTATGGAAATTTTCATAAGCCCCCATACGGTGGTCCAAATCCTGTATTTTTTATCTAAATTTTTATTGAATCAAATACTGGGATGTATTGATTTGATGTTATGGAGATACTCTTTTAAAGGAAAAAAATATGGTTGTTTTTGTACAGTATTCCTTTGCCCAAGTGGGTTACAGAGGAGATCGAGAAGGACCCAGACCTCGCATACACTGATCAATGGGGAAGAAGGAACTACGAATACCTTTCACTTGGTTGCGATACCCTTCCTGTCTTGAAAGGCCGTACGCCTGTTCAGTGTTATGCTGATTTCATGCGTGCCTTTAGGGACAATTTCAAACACCTCCTTGGTGATACCATTGTGGTAATTCTTCTAATTTACTAGTAATTGTTGATCCCATTTTGTCTCATCCTCTTGGAAGAATTCAACTGCTAAGGAATTACCATTGTTTTTCCCTACAGGAAATCCAAGTCGGAATGGGTCCGGCAGGTGAGCTTCGGTACCCTTCGTACCCGGAGGCGAATGGGACATGGAAGTTCCCTGGAATTGGAGCCTTCCAATGTTATGATAAGGTACCCTGACATTGCACTGCTCTCTCTTGTTTCTATTTCAGATTAGGTTCTGTTTTGGTGTTAATAATATGGATGTTATTTGATGCAGTATATGCTTAGCAGCCTAAAAGCAGCAGCGGAAGCGGCGGGTAAGCCAGAATGGGGTAGCACTGGCCCAACTGATGCTGGTCACTACAACAATTGGCCAGAAGATACGCCTTTTTTCAAGAAAGAAGGTGGTGGTTGGAATACTCCATATGGTGAATTCTTCCTTACCTGGTACTCTCAGATGCTGTTAGAACACGGGGAGAGAATTCTATCGTCCGCAACATCGATTTTTGACGGTGCAGGTGCGAAGATCTCTGTGAAAGTTGCGGGAATCCACTGGCATTATGGAACCCGATCCCATGCTCCCGAACTCACAGCAGGGTACTATAACACAAGGTACCGAGATGGTTACCTCCCGATCGCTCAAATGCTAGCACGTCATGGTGCCGTTTTCAACTTCACTTGCATAGAGATGCGGGATCATGAGCAGCCCCAAGATGCCTTGTGTGCACCTGAGAAGCTAGTGAAGCAAGTTGCTTTAGCAACCGGAGCAGCACAAGTTCCACTTGCCGGGGAGAATGCACTTCCCCGTTATGATGAATACGCCCACGAGCAGATCTTACAAGCTTCATCGTTGAATGTCGATGGCTCACCAGTTGATAGAGAGATGTGTGCATTTACGTACTTGAGGATGAACCCATCGCTCTTTCATCCGGACAATTGGAGACGGTTTGTTGCATTCGTGAAGAAGATGAAAGAGGGAAAAGGAGCTCGTCGGTGTTGGGAAGAGGTGGAGCGGGAAGCCGAACAATTCGTGCATGTCACGCAGCCTTTCATTCAGGAGGCCGCTGTTGCCCTTATGCATTAGCGCATAAGAGCAATGGTAGCTTAGTAAAGAGTTTGTATTAATAACAGTTCCTCAAGGATTCTGAAATGATATGGTTTTTCCTTTCAATTTTTTTTCCTATGCAATGGCTAGGGAAAAACTGCATGTTGTATAATTTGGTATTCGATTTTACTTTGTACCAAATAGTTCCAACTCTTTCCAATTTTAATCAAGGATCATATATATTAGATTATTTATTTGCCTTTTTTAAAAGCATTCGAATATTAATTGAAATATTAGGATTTGAATTTTTGAAAGAAAGGATTTTACGATTATAAATATGGTAAAGTTTATAAACTACTGTATAATAATAAATTTAGTTATGTAATTTGATCTTTTCTTTTACTGAGAGTAAATTAAAATATTTTGAATACCAAATTAAAAAAAAAAATCTAAGCTCTCATAAATTTTAAGAAATCATAAATTAATTGTTAAAAGTTTAGAATTAATTTTTTTATTAAAGCATTAAAAAGTTTCTAATTTTAAAATTATAAAAATTTGGTGTAAACATATTAAAAGTTTCTTATTAGTTTTGTAATTTTAAAATTATAAAAGTTATAATTTTATTTTTATAATTTTTATGATTTTTAATATTTTTAAATTTTAAAAGCGTAATTGATTTTTTAAAATTTGTTACTAAAGTCTTTTTGATCCTTTAGTTTTATTAGTTTAAAAATTACTTTTAATAAAAGAGTATAAGTCAAATTGAATAAATGTGTAAATGTTAAGGATTGAATTTATTATTATACCTTATATATATATATATATATTAATAGAGAGGTGGCTTTACTCACTCATCTAACATAAAATAGCTAATTTGCACATTTATTCAATAAAAAAAGTTAAAATATAATTCAAGGTATAATATAAGAGATTTTGTAATACTTTTATCATATTTATAATAAAATTAATAAATACATATACATATTCAAATAACTATAAAATAAAATTAAATTAGTCAACATCCTATAAACCTAATGACAAAAACATTTATGACGTGACACGAGAGCTAGCAACCCATCCTTACCCTCAATTAGAATCACATTATTTACATATAAAAAGATGAAGAATAAAAATGGATATGGAGTGAAGGGTAAGTATTTGTTCCGCTACATTATTAAAAAAAAAAAGAGTACATAATAACTTTTTAAAACTGCTTGTAGTAATAAAAAAAAACAATACACCACACCGTACTAAATACTTAAAAAAAAATTAAAATAGTTGGATTTGGTTGCTTTTTAGAATGCAAAATTACCGAAAGGAAGCGTGGGATACCTTGAAGGAAAAATTTTTGGAAAGTAAGTTTGAGATCCGAGTTCAACAAAAGGAACTCTTTTTGAACTGTGACCATAAGAGGTATTGGAAAATCATGGTTTCAAACAAAGTTGGGGTGTCCAAATATCAGATACTCTTAAAGAGAGTTCTAGATTCTATATGGTGACAACAGATTTGTTTCCCATCAAACATATATCCCATTTCTTCCATCTTTCAATTACAAAATAAATTAAACCTCAAATTCGATCTCTTAATAAAAGTATTATTAAATCTCTTGTAATAAGAATTAGATTATATTTTATCCTTCTACTTAAAGGATAAATTAATTTATATATATTTGACCAAAGAACAAATTAATTAGGCAATGACATTGAATCTATTTATTCTTTAATCTAATATATAACAGTTAATGTACTTATGTTTTGAGTAAAAGAGATAAAATACAATTCAGCTATTCACGATACTATTACCCATTTTCTTTTATTTAACAAATCATGTTATGTTCCCTCTTCTTTCACGTTTTAATCCTCCAAATTGGTAGCATTATTATTGTAGAGAAAATTTATCCCTCAAAGAAGCGACTTTTCTCAAATCATGATCTTTTCTATAGCATTGGCAAGAGTTCTAGAGAGGTCTAAATTTTGGCGTCAGATGGCCATCTTTCAAGGATTAAAAAAAGGGTTTCACATGACCATTTGCTACTTCCCCTTTTTTTTATTTTTATTTTGTGGACGGTAATGTGATAAAATCACATGAATTAAATGCTCGCTTTTTTCCATCTTTTCTTCACCACTATTTAGCAGATTTTTCTTCTCCACCTTCCTTAATATATATTTTATTGAAGTTTTAAACAAAATATTATTCTAATAAAAATATTTTTACAAGATGTGTTAGAGCAATTTTTTTAAAAAAAATTCTACGTTAGCTTTCAAAATTATCTAATATATTTAACACAAAAAATAAAATATCACTCCAGTAAATTTAATAAATAATTTTATTGGTATTAAGAATTGGAATTGAATTGATAAATCTAAAAACTCGAGAGTTTTAACCCTCAAACACGAACATTATTAAAACATTATAAACCTTAAACTTTTATCCCGCGAACCCTATGCCTCTTAAAAACCCTAAAAAAAAACTCTAAATAGGTTCAGGAGAGAGAATGAAAAAACACATTTAGTTGAAAGTGTCTTGTTAGCAGAATAGAAAAGCACGTCTAACTGGCAACGTTTTCTTACAACTTACATTAAAAATGCGTTCAATTCAGCATATTTTCAAAAATCAACATAATCCTACAAATATTTAAAAAAACCTACCTAATCTCATAAATATTAAAAAAATCAGCATTTTTTTATTCATATTTGATATATTGATGGGATTAGGATAACTTTAACTATGCGACAAAAATTAGGTTATCAAGACATAAAAGTAGTGGCTGAAAAGTAGTAATGGCAATGCAGTTTCAAAGAAGCCTCATGGGATAATTTGAACTTTTATTATGTTGTCATTGCACCAAACGTTGCTAACTAAGATGATGGAAGAGTTTATGGATCAAATTAAATTAGGTTTAGACTATAAGGCAACGATGTATTTAGTGTTACTTTTGGCTGTTCGTAATTTTGTTGACAATCAAAATATTATTAAGTAAAGAGATTTTGTTTCCAAAAGCTATTTAAAAAAATGCTTTTCCAATAAAAATAAAAGTTTTGTTTTCTAGTAAAAAGCATTTTTGACCATATAGTTTACTTTAATATCTATTAAATAATAATGTATTTACTTATTTGCTATATTTATATTGTACAAAATTTCAAGGCCAATGAGATTTGAAAATTTGAAAGAAATCAAGGAATTTTATTTATGAAATTATGAGTTATAATCTTTATATAAATCTTTTGATTTTTTTCTTCAATGGAGATTTGATTTAAAGGTCGTCTTGGACTAATCTTGGATGAATTCAATCCTCTTTAAGAGTTTTCAAGACTTGATCTTAGAAATAGGTTTAGAGAGAGTTTGGAACTAAGAGTTTTCGAGATTTGATCTTGGATGGTTGAGTCTGTTTCAATGGTCATCAAAATTTGATCTTTAAAAGAAAATTTATCTCCTTTGTGCTGATGCCAAGGAACTAAGAGGAGGTTTGATCTAAGGGTTATTTATACCTGATTGTGGATGAACGATTCCACTTCAAGGACCTTTTAAACTTGATATTGAAAACAAGTTTAGTCTCTTTTCTATAGGATGAACAGGATCAAAGAGTAGCTTTCTTTAGAACTAATGCAACATTCTTTATAATTTCTTTGAGTTGTTTGATTTCTTCAGAGATTTTTGAGAGAACTTCTAGTTTTCAAAACCTTATCTTTGGGCTTCGATAACTTTCAGATTTATGAACTTGTGAAGTTTTGTTGAATGCGTAGAGGTGGCCCTCTTTTATAGTATTAGCTAGACAAGTAAAAGATAGTTCTTATAGAGTATAATCTCTTCATTTGAGTGATCTACAAGTCATAATCTATTTTATTTATTATTTATAAAGAAAATACATTCTTTATAAACGAGTTATAAAAGGATTTAATTGTTTTATTTATCTCTTAATTTAATTAGAGGTAAACAATAATTACACAAGATAATTCTTATTGGTCCAAAATTTTTCCTTCTACATATATAAATTATATTTTATTTTAAACAAAATTTATTATACAATTATGACATATTTATAAAGTATGGATTATTAATATAGGGTATAAATATTAAAATTATACATAAAGTTTGATCTAATATGTAATTATACTCATGAAATTTTGATTGTGTTTCAAATGTATACACTAAACTTTGATTTTGATTCAATTATATACATTTAAAGAAATAAATACATTAATTTATTTAGTATAATTATTTATGTATACACTATGTAAACGTAAAATGTTGCTATATTGTCAATAATGTTGGTGGTTTGTGAAAATTGGATCAAATCAAAGTTTCATGTATAAAATTACACAAAATTAAACTTCATGTATAACATTACACATCAGGAGAAAATTCATATTCAATCCTTAATACAAAAATAATGTTAGAATGAAATGATTTTTATTTTTAAAAAAAAATTTAAAAATGATTTTTATATAAGTTTTTTTTTTTTAAAATAGCATATTTATATAGGTTTAATACTATTAAGTTATTCAATTATCATTCCAAATAATCTAATGATATTATTTCTAACATGATGTCTGTAGAGGCCCATTTTTGCCCGGGCCCATGTGACAAAACAAAATAAAAAATAAAACAAAAAAAAATAAATGTCTAGTCCATTTTACAAGCCAAGACAGATCCACTAACCCAACACCAAACCCAATTTTAAACTTAAACCAGTGGCCCACTTACATCCCAACTAGACCCACTATAGAAACCCAAATTCGGACGACCCAAATGGCCCAGGAGCTAAACAGAATCAACAGTGGTTTAGGGTTTCTGAAACCCTAGGCGCCGCTTCAGCAGGAGCCCGAGCGTCGCGCCGCAGACGCCTCACACTAGCCCCTCGTCAAGCCGTGATCTGCGCCCGAATCACACCATCAACGTGCGAGCGAGATCTCGTTTCCAACCTGCGCAAAGAAGGAAAGAAAACAGTGGCAAAAATGGCAGCAACGAGGATTTCCTTTTTCATTTTATTTTCCAAGGCTATAAAAGCCCGATTGTTTTGTAATACGAGAGGGGAATAGATTCAAACACACAGAAAAATAAAAAAGGCATCGAAACAGAATATAGTTTTACCAAGGTGATTTTTTTTAGTGTTATTTTATTTTGTTTTCTAATCTATGTTTTTCTTTTACACATAAATATTGTTAAAAAAGAAACAAGGAAAAAGGATAAACAATTTCATGCTTGTGCTGGCGTGTACGGCGCAAGCATGTGGCGTGTGAGGGCTGAGGCCCGGAGGTTCGGCAATCGGAACCCCAGAGAGAATTCTAATTTTTTTTTTAAAATCGGATGACAAATGATTTTTTTGGTCCAAAAATTGATATATATAGTAGATAGAAAACGACGCCGTTCAGCAGCCAGGATCCGCGCGTTGACCCGACCCGAGGAAGATCCGCGCGTTTTCACTGAATGGTCTAATTGCTATTTCGGTCCTTCCTCATTTTTATTACTTTTTAATTCCGTTTAATTTAAATTCTTTTTATTTTTAATTTGGCCCTAAAAGTTTAATTATTTTTCAATCTGATCCTCGGGCTCCTTAAAGGCTAATAAGCAGAACGACGCCGTTTTGGAAAAAGGCATAATTGCCCAATTAGTCCTCGTGGTTTAACGCGCGGTTTAATTTAATCCTTTTAATCTGTTTTAATTGCTATTTAACCCCTGTTTTCTTTGTTTTATTTTATTTTAATCTTTTTATTTTATTTTATTTTATTATTTTACATTGTATTTAATTATTTCATCATATTAAATGTCCTATATTATTTTCCTATATTTATTAATTTACTAATGGTATAAAATTCACATATGCATATATATTTTATATATATTATCTTTATATATTTATTATTATTATTATTATATATTATGTTACTTGGTTTAATAATTTATATATTACTTTATAATTTATGTATTATTTATTATACTATATTTTTTTAATTTGTATATTATATAGTATTATATTATATATCATATATTATTTTAAAATTTTGTTTTGTATAAAGTCTATTATGTTATATAACCTATTTCATTTATATTATTTATATAAATTTTATAATTAGTATATTATGTACCTATATGCTTTTATTATATTATTTATTAATTGTTTTTATAATCCTTATATATTATTATTAGTTATTTTATATTATTTTATTATATATTAGTGATTTTTATTAATTATTATATATATTTATTTATATTCTTTAGATCGTTTATTATTGTTTAGCATAGTTCATTATATATTTATGTTATATTATTCTTTTATTATTTATTGTTAGTATAATTTGTAATTATATAAAATTGTTATTAAATTGTAGATTGTATATTCAAACCATTGTTTTATAAAAATACCCTTTTTTAATGCATTTTTAATAATTTTAAAAAATAGGGTGATATGTGATATTTGGGGACTTCGAGAAGAATCGTGTCCTAACTCACTGGGTTTCGATTTTTCTCGTAGAACTTAAGGTATTAGATATCCCTTCTCTTTTAAAACAGAAACTTACACATTTCAAATCAAAAACTTATTCATGGGAATTCAAAACTTTGTGCCCTAACTCACTGGACATGACGTTATGTTATCTCAAGATAAGAATTTTAGAAAATAAGGCAATGTTTTCTTATTTAGAAATTCAGGAAATAGTGCCCTAACGTGCTGGGTTGCGATTTTCCGTTTGGCTAAATAACTAAATATCCTTTTAACAAGTTTTGTAAATCATGAGATGATTTTGATTACGAAGGTTCTAAAATATCGTGTCCTAACGTGCTGGATGTGATGTTTATATTCCTTCGGGACAAAGAAATCTCAAATTTTAACTCAAATTTCTCGAAGTTTTTTAAGAAATCATATTTTTAAATACTTTTAAATTTCAAACATTTGGACATGATTTTATCGATTAGGTACCAATTTTTGGGCGTTATGAGGGTGCTAACCCTTCCTCGTACGTAACCGACTCCCGAACCCGTTTTTCTCGTTTTTCGTAGACCAAAATCAAATGTTTTAAAATAAAAATATTTTACAAGGTGATCCAATCACACCTAAGTAAAAAGGGATTGGTGGCGACTCCCATTTTCGTTTTTTTAAAGTCGATCCCAATCGTTTTTTAAAACCAACTTTAAAAATGTTTTCGACAATATCATTTTGAGACATTTTGTCTTCTCATAATAATGTCAAACCCTAAAAATCTCACAACACATGTTATATACATTTTCCCCTAATTGAAGTTTTCAACAAAAATAGTAATACTAATTGTAACACCCCAAACCCGGTCAATACACCACGACCGAATCTGGCATGTTACGGGGAAAATCGCGTTTGAAGGGTTAGGTTTCTGGTTAAAGATTCGATGAGAAACTCCTTGTCATATTTTATACTTTTCGAAATCTTGGCATGATTGCTTTGTCATATTTTAATGTTTTAGAGTGATACCCGATGGTAAAGTTTAAAACACATTGCGTTATAGTTTTGAAACCGTTGACCTTCCAAGTTTTTAGCAATTTTAACTCAATTAATTTGTTAAAGCATATTAGAAAGCTACTTTAAGCATAAACATAGTAAAACCTAATTTAAAGGCCATTTACAACCCAAAATAAAACCAAATAGTAATAAATAAGCTAAAGTACCAAATTTTGTAAAGTCTGAGCAAATCTTTATTAAAGCATGGCATGAGCACCTCGAGTCCATCCCGGCTCCATGTCCGCGTCTAAGTGTCACTGAAACGTCAAAGGAGAGGGTGAGTCGCAAGACTCGGTGCATAAATCCCACTCCCGATAATACAACATGCTAACACACATCATATCATAGCAACATAATCAATGCACCCCGATCCTAACCATCCATATCACCTTTCTACCCCGTGGTACCAAACCACTGGTGGTGCCAAACCACCGTGACCCAAAGTCACGATATCCATAAGTGTGGTGCCAAACCACCGGTGACCCAAAGTCACGAATAATCCAATGATGGGGCCAACCCATCGTGTGATACCAAATCACTAGCGAGCGATCCCATATCTCAAAGTGGGGCCACCCACGGTGGTGTTAACCACGTGGGCGAGTCGCAATGAGGTGCCAAACCTCTGGGTGTCCCAAAGACACAAAGGTGTGATACCAAATCACCGGTGACCGCGATCACAAATCCGATGATGGGGCCAACCCATCGTGTGATACCCAATCACCGGCGTCAATCCCGTATAATCAATCGTGGGGCCAACCCACCGTGGTACTAAGCCACTGGGGCGAGACGCCGAGGTGCCAAACCTCTGGTGACCCAAAGTCACAAAATATCACCGTGGTACCAAACCACCGGAGGTGCCAAACCTCTGGTGTCCCAAAGACACAGGTGTCCCAAAGACACGGATATCATCATCCTCCTCTCCACTCATATCACCCATCATCATGCCATACTCATGTGATCATGCATCTCATACAAGTCATGCGTATCATGCCAACATGCCAAGCATTATATCTCATAGCATACATAACATAGATCATAATATTGAGTATACATCAGTAGAACTCGTAATGCTACGGACTTACCCGGATCCGTACATATACCCCACTTGGGGTACCAATTAATCATCATACTGGTTTTGGTTTTACAAAGCAATCAGAGTTATTAATAATATTACTAAGTATGGGTGTGTTAGTTACACACCTGGAATAACGAGGTGTTTTAAACTTGGAATTTTACTAAAATTTGGAAAGACAATGATTTAAAAACTATAACGCAAAGTGTTTTAAACTATACCATCGGGTATCTCACCATGACTTGCATTAGAAACTCAAACGATTTCCAAATCAAAACTCGATTCTCTACCAAGTTAAAATGTCTTAAGTAACACTAAGAAACTATTTGAATAATGAAATGGAATAAACTCGTTTTAACTACATCTTTTGGTTAAGCTTTCAAAATTTCTGGGTTTTCTAAATACACCACCTGATTTCAAACAAGCCTACTCAAATTTTCTTCAAATACACTATATAGTGAAGTGTTTACATCCTGCTTTTAAACGAAAAACCTAAACCTCCCAAGTACGTTTTCCCCGTAACATACCAGATTCGGTCGTGGTGTATTGACCGGGTTTGGGGTGTTACACTAATGGTACCGGTATCTTACCTAAGCTTGATTTAATTGGAAATTTGAGTTTGAATCACCTATTACTTTCAAACTTTTGATCTTCACAAGGGAATTTACTCGCCGGCTTCAATTTCATATATCCAGTTTTCCATCTTCATTTGGAATCCCAAATCTCATATTCACCTTGCTTACCCCAAATCTTCCATCTTTGCCTTAGATGGAAAATAGTCATAGTTGATACGTCATCAGAAATCTGATTTTCCATGGCTGCAGCTCCATTATTCATCATAATTTCGCAAACCCAAACAATTCTTTGGTCGAAAACATTAATAAGAAAATTGAAACAAATAATAATAATAATAATAATAATAATAATAATAATAATAATAATAATAGTCGTCAATGGTTTTAAGTGGTGTACAACATTTTCCCTTTAAGGCTTTAATATATTTTCCAAATACAGCAAAACTTTAACACTCCAAGTAGAATAGTGAAAATGACTAATAGAAAGATCTTTTATATAAATATAAAATGATGTATTTTTCCATAATATCCCTTTCATAATGATATATATATATATATTTTTAATGAGATACCCTTCCATAAGGGCAGGGACGTATCCAAGATTTTACTCCAAGCGAGATGAAACTTCTAAATTTAAACAACCTTTTTTTTAATGTAAAAAAAGTGCCAATTCTTCTTGGATACTTGCTCTTCTTATCAAACAAATCAATTTAATGTTTTTTTAAAAAGCATGAATGATTTAACTGTAAAAAAAAATTAAAAGAAAAAACTCACACTATATAAAATTAAATATTTCTTTCCAATATGCAAAAAAGAATAACTAATACTATACTAAAAATTTCATAAATATCATTATAATTCCAAAAATTAAATTAAGAAACTTGGCCTTAGTCCTATTTCTCGATACTAGGAATCTTAAATTGCACTCTCCGCTTTTTCATAAGATCAAACTCATCAATGATAGAATTTGTTGAAAATTCTCGAGCTATCTCTTTTTCGATGTATGCCACCAAGTAAGTTGAAAGAAAATCATCCTCCATTCTATTGCGAAGTCATGTATTCATAATTTTCATTGCTAAAAATGCTCGTTCGATTGTTGCAGTAAACTTGGAAAGAGTTAACACAAGACGAATAATTCCATCAAGAAAAGGATAAATACTTGACTTTTTTTTTCTTAGCTAGCACTTGACACAACTCGACAGCTGTAGAAGCTTTCTGCAACTCCGTGCTTTGATGAGCATCAAGTTGAAAATGCTCCAATTAAATCTTCATGTGTAGCTTTTCTTGCTCCGTAAAATCGTTTGAATAAAAATAATTCATAAGCTTGCAGATATCTTCCACCCGAAAAGCTTTGTAATTATCACGTGGATCCAAAGCGGAGCTAAGAAGAAGTATCTCCACTACCTCATCATTAAAGCGAGAATTCATTTTTGTTAGCAATGAATCGATACCAACAATGAATATATCAAACCATTAGTGATGCTCAATTGTGAGGTTATCTCTCTGGATCCGAGACCAACCTCGACCAGCTTTGTACAGAGCACTTAAATTTGAGACTTTTATCTTATGATCTTTACAAAATAACTTCACTTTCTCAAACAAAGGATCCCACCCATGTTCTTTGAATTTCTAAAGAAGCGTTTTAGTTGATGACACCAGCTGCATCACGTTTAGTATGAACTTTGTGTTGTTTATGTCACAGTTGGTTCCAGTGCGTTTAAGTGATATTTTCCTTCTGGATTTTCTTTGGTGTATCAGCAATTATATTAGCTATGCAGTTGTGGCATTAGTCTTATTAGGTGCGGCAGTTTCTCGCCATCTTTCAGCTACAAACCTGTTACTATGATAGTCTGAGGGAAGGTTTCCGTAGAAAGGAGCAAAATAATTCTTCTAGTTCATCTGATGATTGTAGCTCAAATGTGAAATGTAGTAGTAGTGTTAAAGTAGGTCATACTACAAACATCATCGAAGGTAGTAGTCAGAGTATGGTTCAATGCTCCTATGCTAGTATTTGGAATAGCCTTATTATGTATCCACTTCTAGTTTTCAAGAAGGGTTAAATAGTGATAAAAGTGTAGACAGTGGAAAACTAAGTTTAGCATTGCATAGTAGTTCTTATTACTTCGATGATCTCGAATTTCGCTAGTTAGTTAAAGTTGGGTATCAGGTTGGGTATGAACTATTACGGGTTGTTATGATTTTGAATGAGATTAAGAGCGAGCTACAATAGATTTTATGTCTGGATTATTTTGACGTTGAGAAGAAAGGCTTGAATTGAATTGTTACTATTTGATTGATGAAGTTGATTCAATTTGTTCTAGTTAAAACAGATTAATCACTTGAAAAGCTAGTTGTGATGTATGTATTTGAGTTATCTCTGAATTAAATTTCATAGAGCTATGACACAAGCCGGTGGACAGTTTGAATGAGAAACTCAGATTCTGAAATACATAATACAGAAACATATCAATCAGATCAGAGACAGTTGGGAAAATTATTATTATGGGTTAAATTCGTTTTTGATAATAGAAGCTAGTAGTTTTTTATTGCAATGGTACCACTGGAAGCTTTTCATGGATGGAATGTGGAACACGGGTATGCTACATAGATGGAGCGACAACAAATTAGTTAGGCCGGAGTAATGGGAACTATTATCAGTTATGAGTTTGTAGTGCCGATGATGAAATTATTACAGGGAAACATCAAATTTGTTTAGTCAAGTCAGGTATCTACTTTAGTCTAAGCCAGAGAAGAATTCATTGTTTATAATAACGTTTCATTCATATGACCTTGAATCATGATGGTTTGATTAAAATGAACTTGAGGGTTGAACCGTTAATTTTATATAGAATTTTTGAGACATAGAGAGAAATATTTGAATATGTGCACCGAATAATTCTGAGATTTTATAGGACATCCTATATAGGTTCATGGCATTGTCTATTTGATCTAAATCAGACAGCTGCAAAATGTATAAGGGCTTGAGACAAAGTTACTGGTGCTCAGGAATAAAATGTGAGATTTCAAAGTTTATACTGAGATATCTGATATGTCAAAAAGTCAAAGTAGAATATCAAGTAATGTCTATAATATTACGGTATGGTATGAATTCTGATTGGGAATGAGTTACAAGACTACATTTGAGGAAAACAAAGAAAACTTGATCTGAATAGTTTTTATCAGGTGAGAAAAAAATTCGAGGACGAAATTTTCTTAAGGGGGAGAGTTGTAACAACCCGTTTTTCAGCGTTATCAAAAACAGTGGTTTCGAGGCTACAAATCCAATGAGTGAGTTTGTAAATATTATTAATTAATATCTACAAGTCAAATATTGTATTATATTTGATTTTGATATGGTAATTTATGTTATTTGAATGGTATGGATTATAAGCTTGAATTAAATATTTTAAGTTAATTGAATGGTTTAATTTATTGGAAAATTATTATTTAGATCAAGAAATGCTACAATTGAAGTTAAATCGAGGAAAAGCTTAAGTTTCAGATTAGTTGTCGACTCCGTTTTAACAACAACTCTAGTTGAGGTAAGTTCATTTAAGGATGGAAATTCTTATTTTTTCCATTTTGGATGAATGTAAATAGTTATTTATGTTATGCTAAAATTAATTGATAAAGATGTGATAAATTACTATTGTTATGGTTTAAATAGAGGAATCAATCGAATTAAATAATATGAGAGCTAATACTAATGTATTTAGTGATTTTGAATTATAGATTGTCTAGTTTAAAGGTTACTTTAATTAAAGTAAGTTCATAGTATTTCAATATGTAAATGTAATTTGCTAGTGAATTATATTATCGTTCTTTAGTTAATTGATGTACATATGTATATAGGTGAAATTACTTTGGATATTTATATAACTATATGTGTTACAAATATTTTTGTATCTATGAAATTGATAGAGAATATTAGTAGTGCTTTTCTTGGAATTGTATTAAAATTATATGTGAATGAAATGAATTTTGGAATGTATACGGAAATGAAGAAAGTGTTCTTGAAATGCACATTAGTGCTCCTGTTTGCACTTCGGTGCCCCTGAATGCACATTTGTGCCCCTGAACGCACATTTGTGCCCATGTATACACTTCAGTGTCCCTGTTTGCACGTCTGTGCCCCTGTTCGCACTACGGTGCCCTTGTATACAGTTCGGTGTCCTCATTTGCACATTTGTGCCTCTGTTCGCACTTCGATGCCCCTGACTACACGTATGTGCCCCTGTTCTGTATATACAATGCCCCTGATAATGGAGTAATAGCCAATTATGTGAACCGAGTACTAATGATTTGGACTAAATGATATGGATTGTTACATGGAATTGGTGTAATTACTCGAGTACTCGAGTTAAGTTACTAGTTCATCGGGCTATGAAATAATTGAATTTCAATCTATTTATGTGCTTATATATTATGTCATAATTATAGTATTGGTAAGTGAAACATATTATAATGAATTTATTAGTTACATGTATGGATTGTTACTTTGAGAATATGTGACTTATGGCATGAAAAGTCCTTTGAATTGAAGGTTGTTTTAATGTATTTTGATTGAAAAGGTAACATTTGAGTTATGTGGACAAATGATTTATATAGTGAAATTCTTTTCATGGTATGAACGAGTAAGTAAAGCTTTACAAAATATATGATTGTATAAAATGATCTATGGTTTAACGTATGAATATGGAATTTATGATAAGCTTAATTAAAAGAAGACGAAGGTATACGGTAGTCATATAATAGATGATTGGTGAAATTGAAATGCTTGATATATTTTATGCATCGTTTGGGTTGGATTTATACGTGTATTGCTTCACCTATTAACCTTGTGAAGTATGATGTATAGGCAAAGGAAATTTTGGTCTATGATTAAATGAGTTTTCTCATGGTTGATTAATTCAATGCAATTGGTAAGTTTAAGTTCTTTTATACGAGCTTATTAAGCATTAGTTGCTTACATAGTTGTTTTCTTTGTTTTGTAGATCATCGGAAAGCTCGAATGGTTGGAATCTTTGTCGGAGCACGATCACACTATCCATCGATCTACTTTGGTAGCTTTTGAATATATTGAAATGGTTATAAGTGGCATGTATAGGGTTGTGTGTTATTTTGGTATGATTTGAATGTAATAAGGTTTTAAGTGTTGATTTGGTGATTGGTTTGTTCTTGAATGGTGCCAAGTCATTTTTGTTTATGTCTTTTGATGAAGGTTTGTAAATGGTGTGTATTCGTATGGGATGATAGTAGCTATGCACACTCTCATGTAGGTAGAAATAAAAAGGTTGTTTGATATGTTTGTGATATGGTCATTTGATATGCATAAGGAATGCTAAGTGATGTAAAATTATATTGTTGAATAGGTTCAAAATTGATTGTAATGGTGGTACTTATTGTTGGAACATTGGTTAGAACATATAGGATGATTGGTTTGGTATATTTTGAGCAAGTTTGGAATAAGTTTTGGTTTATTGAATGCTTATGGAAATGGTGTGCATTGATGTGCAAGTTTTGGCTTGATTTTAGCTTGATTAAGGGGTTAATTTGGAAGCACATAGCCTGAGACACGGGCTGTCACACGGCCGTGTGCCACACACGGGCACCCCACAAGGCCTTGTGTGCTCTGTTAGTTTTGGTGCAGGATTCACACGGGCTAATACATAGCCGTGTGTCTCAAGTCAGAGAGTTATAGGTCTATGACACGGGCTGGGACACGGCCGTATGCCTCTACTTCGAATGCTCACACGGTTTGAGCTGGGTCACACAGCCGTGTGACCCCTGCTTTTTAAATTTTCAAGTTTTTCCTAAAATTTATATTTTGATTCATTTTGATCCCTGATTGCTTTTAAGTTGTTTTTAGGGCCCCGAAAGCTTGATTTAAGGCCTAAATAAGTATGTTTGCTATGATTGGAATGAATTATTGGTAATTATACTTAAGTTGAATTATTTGTTCAGATTTAAAGTTAAAGGTTCTGTATTGTACAATAACGCTCTGTAACCCTAATTTGACGATGGAAACGAGTTTAGGGGTGTTACACACACACACACACACACACACACACACACACACACATATGCATAATTGATTCCATGGCATTATACTATATCATTTCGATATCTTTTATCAAGCCGCAAACTCAAACCAATTTCACATAACTCATTTTATTACCATATTTTATTGTCAATCTATTTTATTACATTTTCAAGTTTCTAATTTCAATTATAATATCACACCCGATGGAACCATTCATATTTCCACATATCATAACCTGAAATTATTTTCAATTACATATCATACCCTGAATTTGATCGTATTTGCATACTTGTACCTTGTACACTGTTCTTATCGTATGACAATGATTTCATTACAATTCAATCCAATATATATGTTCCATTCAATTTCAGAATCACAATTCAATTCATCATCAACACATAAAATATCATGATAAACGTGTCTTTTGAATCATATTAAATATGAACAAATAACTAGTTAGAAATATATCATATTAACATGTCATTTCCCAAACTGGATCGTTGAATTTGTCACAATTTTGTACCAATCTTTCAGACTTATAAATCTAGTTTACAAATTTCTCACATTAACAATTATTTTCATTATAATTATAAATTTTACATATTAAATCCTTATTAACTTAACTCGAACACGAACGGATACACAAATCCAACCAACATCGCAATTTGGCATTTGGTGCCTCATTGAACAATTTACGAAGAAAATAGATTGTACCCATCACTCATCGGTATGACCAAAGAAAAAATTGTGCCCAACACTCATCGACACATAGTCAAAGTAACCATTTGGCACCCAGTGCCTCATTGGAACGTCCGAAGTAATTATTTTGTGTCCAACGTTCATCAGTATAACTGGAATAAAGGTTGTGCCTAGCACTCATCAGAACGTCCGAAGTAAAATGTGTCCCATGCTCATCGACATATAGTCGAAATAACTCCACCCGAGCAGTTAATAGGGTAATTATTTATCCAATTCCCTTATAAGTTCAATTCTCATTCTATCGATATCAATATCATTAATTTATCACTCATGATATCATTTCATACATAACATAGCATACCATCTCAATTCCAAACCAATTTCATCATTTCATTTAGTTTTAATATTTTCACTTTTATTCAATTTAATCCTTAATCTCAATAATTAATTAAATTCACACCAATATGGTTTGATCAATTATAATGAACTATTAATTCATTTTATAACTCTTCTATTATTTTTCCTCCTCCTCTCCATCCACTTCCTTTATTTACAAATATTTATACAAGAATCTTTAACCTTAGCATGACATGCTTTTATGTAACATGAATTATCCTTTCACTATTTATACATATACTTTTAACAAAGTTGTCTTCTTGAGTAGTAGTCACTAAATTATTTATATCCGAACCTACATAATTCAAAATTAAAATCTACTTTTTTTTTAAAACTAGAATCAATGAAATTTTTACCATAAAAATTTTAGAATTTATTTCAAATTAGATTAATAGCAGTTTTTTTTTTTAAAACCTCCCTTGTTCTGTTGCTAGGCAACTTCGACTATTCTTCACTAAAAATTAAATATCATTCAGTACAAGTCTCATATTATGTTTTCATTTGTTTATTTTGAAAATAGACTCATTAAAATTTTAGTCATGTAAATTTAATCTTTTAAACATTTTGTACAATTTATAATGATTTTTCAAAGTTAGAGCAAGGGAACCCGAAATCATTCTGACATTGTCTCATAAAAAGTATTATATCTCATAATCTACAATTTTATTGCTTTCACTCTTGATTTTATGCAAAACTAGACTCAATAATATTTAAATTCATGTTTTATTCAACCTCTAACTCGATTCCTACAATTGTTGGTGAATTTTCAAAGTTGTACTACCACTGCTGTCCATAAAGTGTTTAGTGAAACATTTTGCTCTTCTATGATTTGATTAAGTAAGTTTTTCTCATTTCATTACATAACATACTACATTCCAACCAAATTTAATTTCAAAACATATAATCACTAAGTTACACAAATTTTCATTTCTGATCAAATTAGTCCTCTAGTTCGATAATCAATCTCAAACATAACATTTTAAACTCAAATAATCATTTTCAATTTACCTTGGTATCATACATTACAAAACAAAATAAATAGGTAACAAATATAATGATTCAATTTATAGAAATACAAACATAACATGAATTAACATAATAAGTTCCATATGAACTTACCCGACAAAACAACAATCAAATGAGCTTTTAAGGACTATTCGACAATTTTTGCTTTTTCGCGATTAGCCTCGATTTGGTTCAATTCTTGATCTATAAAATAATTCAGTTCAATTTATCAATTCCAAACATTTCATATCATTCTATTATAAGCATGTATAAGTTCAATTTCATTTTTTAATGTCCCCTAAACTTTTATATTTTATTCAATTTAGTCCCTAAAACCGAAATAGTCATATCTTTCAAATTTGAGCTTCGTTTTACAATCTGATTTCAATCTCATCCTCTATAACCTCTCTACTATCTATTTTTATCAAAATCTCATAACAACTTTACAAATAATTCACTTTAATCCTTATGTTACAAAACTAGCATTTAAACTTTATATAAGCTTAAATCTAACAATTTAATACAAAAAACTTCAAGAAATCAACAATGACAATTTTTAAAAATTTTAACATTTTTAAAAAATAACACACGAATCAAATAAATTAAGCTCACGAAATTTCAAAAATATAAAAGTTACAAGAAAATAACTAACTTCTTACTCCAATTTTATGGTTAAAGCTTCCAAGAACCTAAATGGCGTTAAACTTCTTTTCTTCCTATTTGCTTCGGGTGAGTGGGGAAGAAAATGATATGTTCATTCCTTCCCCCACTAACTTAATAATTTAAGTTTTCTTTTTTCTTTCTTCTTCTTTTCTTTTACTTTATTTAAATTTTATTTTACATTAATCAATTTAATCAACCATGTTTGCTACCGTCCACTAATAAGTATAATGACATGGTTTAATTGCTGTTTCAGTCCTTTGGTTCATTTCTTAATTAAAAATCCATAGCAATTAAACTTTTACTATACTTACACTTTAATTCCTGTACTTTAGTTAATCATTAATTCAATAAAATTGTTTATCCAAAATTCAATTCACCAAGAATATAACTCCATAAATATTTAATAAAAATATTTACGATTTTGATTTATAAAATTGGAGTCCCGAAATCCAATTTTTCCAACAGCACTGACTTTCAGATCGTTACATCAAAATACAAGAAAGTCACTAACCTAATATGCATGAGTATGATCAAAATCAATTAATTCTAGAATTTGGCTTTAAAGTCCATATTGAGCCTTTAAGTTTAGTCTTTTAAGGCCCATCATACATTATTATTATTATTATTATTATTAAAGTTGTAATAGGCCAATTTAGCCCGGGCCCATACAAAAAAATAATAAACCCAAAATAATAAAACAAAGTCCAAGTCCAGTCTAAAATATATCATTTGGCCCGACCGAGATGACCCATTACTTGAAAAGACTGAAGGTCCATCTACAAGCTTGACGTATATGGAAACACAATCTTCAAGGATATGCAATCTTAGATATGATATGCAAATCTTAGGGTCTGTTTGATAGGGGGAAAATGTTTTCCGGAAAACATTTTCCCCCTTTTCCAGTGTTTGTTTGAATAGAAAATGAATTCCCATGGAAAATATTTTCCAAAACACAGTAAAATCCTTTCTTATTTTTGGAAAACGTCTTACTGAGTTATTTTCCTAAGACATTTTCCCGATCTTTCCCTTCATCCTCCGTAAGTCTTTCTCCTTCTTCCCTTCTTCTTCCCTTCTCCTTCCTTCTTTCTTTCTCATCCAACAAATCTGATTTTGGTTTTTTTCCTCCTTCCTTCAGTCTTTTTCCTTCCTTCCATCGCAGTTCAAGAAACCCACTTGCACTTGCACGGACCCGAATTCTTTAAAGTCTCCCACGCCAAAGAAGAATCAACCAAGCCAAGCAAAGCACAACACAACCCACTTAGCTACTACAACGCTTACCCAAACTTACCAAACCTCAAATAAACAGTTTACAGGTAATTTTTCTTTCTTCAGATCTCATCTTCTATTTTTTTCATTCTTTAAGGGAGACGGTAAACTGAAACTTTTGATTAAATACTGTAAGAAAGTACAGAAATATAAGGAAATATGTGGGCTGTTAGCAACTTAGCAAGAAAGAAATTTTACCCTAAATGAGGTTGTTGTTTTTTTTGTCATTTAAATGCAATAAATAATTAATGGATTTGTTATCATGTAAAAAATCTCCCAAAGTAATGCATTGAACCACTATCAGAGTACTAAATGATTTCATCTTCGATGTCTTGTTATTATTTGTTTTGGGTCATTTATGGAAATGTTAGATATATGTGATTTTCATGTTGAGCAATGAACAAAGCTTCCCAAGAAATGAATTGGTCCTGTCTTGGATCGTGAGGTAAATTAAGCACGCTTTGATTGTCAATTGGTTGTTAATGGAAACAACGGTTCTTGGTTTTATCTTTTATTTATTTGTCTGCTTGTTTTCGTTTGGGCGGCATTGTATGTCATACACAAATTGCAAATGTGTGTGTTTTGCATAGTTTCGCTTGAGATTCAATTACCATAAACTTTTCAAAAGGGAAGAAGAAAATATGGCATATTTTACAAGGGATGGTGTGTTGAACTATTTGGGGTTGTTGGAAAATCAAAGTGCGTAAATCTCTATTCATGCATTCAAGATGCTTGTGATTCTAGCATCATCATCATTTCTATTTCTTTTCCGAATCATTGAATAGGTGCGCTTAAAATTGCCTTTTGCAATGCTTTCGGCTCAATGGCATGTTATATCTGCAAATATAATAATAGGTGGATTGGATTGCATTATCTTTCGCTTTATGTTTATACTACTAAACTAAAATATCACATGCAAAAGATCTATGAGCTAGTCTCTTTGTTGTTCAAACATTTCATACCTTTATCACACACTAATCTAAACTGCTTTCGGCTCATTAATTTTGTTTTTTTGCTTCTTTTTGAAAACGTGGGGCATATAACTATAACTATAACTATATATATATATATATAATTACCATGTCTAGAATTCAGTTTGTGATTCTAGGCAAACTCCTCTTGCTTTCTCTGTTGTCTAATTGTTGATAGAAATTGCAGGCATGTCATCAAGGCACACTATGATAAGCATTATGCATTATGCATTTTGCTTCATTCAGTTAATGTTCCATAGGCTTAGAAACGTGTACAAGAAGTCTCAGTGGGATCGCTGTTTATTTTCCCCGTTATACTATTACCGGATGCTCCTTTACGAATTTATCTTTTTATTTATTTCTTTATTCCTTTAACAGATTGGGGTATAGCAAGTCGCGCGTTCTTTCCTTTGCTCAGACTTCAACTAATGGTCAAGAGGGTCTTCTCATTTTCTTCATGTTAGTCCGAGAAAATAATGAGACATATCTGTTATTTACTTGTTAAATTACTCGAAAGAAACGTTACCTCTGAATGTGTTACACACCGCTTTGACTTTAGAATGCACAATGCACTTAAGATGGATTTATTTTTATTTTTAAGTTGCATGGTTTACTATCATATGTGCCCTTTCATGATTTTATCATTTTATTTATATGTTTGCTTAATCAAGATTCGGAGACTCCATGTTGGGACCAAATTAGTTCCCCACCCCCTCTCCCCACGCATCCGCTTTGCAACTATCATCGTGAGTGGTAGTACCAACTTGATAGAAATTCCGAGGCAACCGAGTCAAAATTCAATGATCTGTTCTCCCCGATAATCAAGTTAATATAGAATGGTAGTCGGGTTTGATGTTCCTCTTTGATTGATTGATGTTTGTGTTGCTTGTTATACATACACGTTTTAAATTATAAGATAATGGACTAGTAGCTTTCTTAGGAAGCTATTTGAAATTATGTCTCTGTTCTTTGCACTTTTGTGAATTATTTATTTAAAATGGTCTGCTTTCAGAGAAAGCATTTAATAAAGACTATAGTAAGGCATTAAATGATGAATAAGACCTTTTTTTTTTCTTTATTTATTTATGGCATTAAGAAATAACAGATATAAAAAAGATATTGATTTTTATTAAAATTTTCTTTATTTATTAAAATTTTAGTTTGTTGGATTTTGAAATTATTATGTCTTGAATTTGTTAGATATTGATTAT
Source organism: Gossypium sturtianum (assembly GCA_025698515.1). NCBI lineage: Eukaryota > Viridiplantae > Streptophyta > Magnoliopsida > Malvales > Malvaceae > Gossypium > Gossypium sturtianum. The sequence continues at coordinate 112,866,883 of CM046952.1, forward strand.
GTTTTAAGCTTATTAGATATTGAATTTATTATGTTTTAAGCTTGTTAGATATTGAATTTATTATGTTTTGAGGTTGTTGGATGTTGAAATGATTGACAATGATAATTATTAATGTAGAATGGGTAAGGGCAACAAAGAAGGGACCTCCAAGCAATTCAGTGGACAAAACCGATGGAACATGTTTTTCTTGAAATTCTAGCAGAGGAGGCCCAGAAAAGGAAATAAGCCTTCTAATGCTTTCAAACCAGTTTCTATTAATCGAGTTGTCGGCTATTTCTTCAAAGATTTCAAGTCCAATGCGATCACGAAACATGTGGAAAATCATTTGAGGACTGTAAAAAAAATCGATGGCGATGATTATATGCAAAATTCGAGGTGAAAGTGGTTTTGGATGGGATGATAACATGAAAATGATCACATGTGATAGAGCAACATATGATGCAAAGAGTGATGGTAATATATGTATATATATGTTAAGCTTATTTCATATGTTTTTACTTGTTATTCTAATTGTGTATAATATCCAACGAGCACACAAGAAGTATGAACCATTTTTGAATAAAAGCATTGATCATTATGATGAAATGGCTTTGGTTGTTGGCAAAGATATGGCAACAGGAGTTTTGCGAACATTTGGCTTGACATAGATTTGGATGATGGTAATCAAGATTCAAAGCACAGTAGACTACGACAATGAAGAGGTGAAGAGGTAAGAACAAATGTATCTTCATCCGCACATCCAAACGTAAAAGAAAAAATGTTCAAGAAAGTGTCGTCGATGAACAAATTAAATTTGTGGGGAACAACTTGGCAAAATTGCTAATGCTTTGGAGCAATTTATCATGGATAAGACACCACGACTTTACGAGCAGGTGATGTCGATGGAGGACGAAGGATTTGATGATGACTTCCTGTGTTCTGTGTTTGATTATTTAGTAAGTCATGAATCAAAGCCAAAGCTTTTCTAGTTAAAAGTAAGAAGCATAAAAAATTTGGCTTCAAAAATTTGCTCAAGGTTGAAGATGTTGATACTTTTATGTAGTGTAATATATAGTTATGCACTTGGACAATGTGACAATATTGTTATTATGTGGTGTACTACTAATTATGTATTTGGATAATATTTCTAGTATTAATTGTGATTTGGAAACTAATTTATAATTATTCAATCCTTTTTTTTATTTTTTTAACACAATTACAAATAATTTATTTGACTTTGGTTGTTTTCAATATGATAATAAATCATTGCAATATATGTAAAAACAATTTAAAATATAAAAATTATTAATATGTAAATAAATTTATTAATATATATGTAAAATCAACTTTTCCAGAAAATATTTTCAGAAATCACCAAACAAATGTAAAAATATTTTACACAGATTCATCTAAACACTGTAAAATATTTTCTCGGTAAATCATTTTCCGTAAAAATATTTTTCTGGTAAATCATTTTCCGTAAATCATTTTCCTGAAAACATTTTACTTGCCAAACAAATGGACCCTTAGATATGATATGCAATCCTAGAAGATATGATATGCAATCTTAGATATGATATGCAAATCTTAGATATGATATGCAATCCTAGAAGATATGGTATGCAATCTTAGAAGATATGATTTTGTAATCTTAGAGATTTAATTTGTAGATACCTTTTAATCTTAGCCGTTGATGTAATTGATCTGCATGCTGATTGGGGGAGGCTCAACTATAAATAGAGGCCTCTCCTTCATTGTAAAGGACTTGAATTTTGAGTAATAAAAATTCTTGAGAGCATTCACTCAAATCTCTCTCTTTTTTCGTTCTTATTTTCTCGTGGCTTGTTCCTATTTTATTCTTCGCTCATCTTCGTTTCTTTTTGAGTTGCTTCCGTTTGAGTTAAATTTTGGTGGAGGAATTTCGTTGAGTCCACGTATTGCGGGAGTTAGGTTGACTTATGCATTTTTTTAACTTTTTTATTTATTTATCCATTTAATTGCTTAATCATTATTTATTCATTTATTTTAATTATTTTAAACTTGTTTTTCTTTTTTGCTTTTCCCTATTTATGTTAAATTGTTTTATCATATATATTATTATTTTTATTTGTTATATATTATCTATATATTATATATTATTTAACTTTAATCATATTATGTATTATTTGAAAATTTGTATGTTGTACATCATCTAAATTGTTTTATTATTAAGGCAAAATTTTCCATATATTGTTTATTTAAAATATGTATATTATCTATTTTTAAATGGTATATTATATACTTATTATAAGTTATCCCTTATACATTTTTATTCAAAGTTTTTTATATTATTTGTTTAAAATATATATTTATTTTATTATGTATATATTAACTATTTTAAATTTTGCCATATCGTTTTTTATTTTTTTTATTATTTCATTTTTCTAAAAATTGTTATAATATTCATTAATTGTTTTGAGTATATTATTTACCTTATATTATTATTATTTTTTATTTGAATTTAATCTTGTGAATAAATTTTTTTCCTTAATTTTTTCATAGATTCTTTTAAAATTGCTATTATCTACTCTATATTTTTTATTTTGATTGTTCATTTTTTTAAAAAAATTGAATCCATTATCTTTGTTTACCTTAACATTATTATTATTGCTTGTCATTCTTTTACTTAATTGTTTATGTTAGTGCTAATTGTTAATATAATCTGTAACTTTAGTAAATTGCACTTTTTTGTAATAACTTAATGTTACTTTTTTCAAATCTTTGTTTAAAAATATCTATCTTCTTTAATTACCACATTTTATCCAAAAGTTTTTCTTAAATAAGGCAATGTTTTGTGTTTAGAAATTCGAGAAATAGTGCCCTAACGTGCTGTGTTTCGATTTTCCGTTTGACTAAATAACTAAATATCCTTTTAATGAATTTTGTAAATCATGTGATGATTTTGGTTATGAGGGTTTAAAACATCATATCCTAACGTGCTGGATGTGATGTTTGTATTCTTTCGGAACAAAGGAATCTCAAGTTCCAACTCAAATTGTTCAAGTTTTTAAAGAAATCATGCTTTCAAATCTTTTCGAATTTTCGATATTAGGACAATAACTAATCAATCCGGTACCAATTTTGGGCGTTACAAGAGTGCTAATCCTTCCTCATACGTAACCGACTCCCGAACCCATTTTCTTGAATTTCGTAGGCCAAAATCAATGTTTTGAAATAAAATATTTTATAAGGTGATCCAATCACACCTAAGCAAAAAGGGATTAGTGGCGACTCCCGTTTTCTTTTTTTTTAAAGTCAATCCCTATTTTTTTTTTAAAAAAATGGTTTCGACAGCTTGGCGACTCCACTGGGGACCAATAAGAAAGTCAAGCCGTAAAATTGATTATTTTTTGTCCTTTTTCAGAAATTTAAAAATTCGATTTGAAAATTTGAAAATTTGAATTGAAAATTACGATCCTTTTGTTGCATTTGTTTGTGTCATTGCATATGATTGTTATTTTTTTTGCGCACATTGCATTGCATGACTGTTGTGGTTGCACCTTTAAGTGGGAGTGAGAAACTATGCCTTCGTGAGGTTTTCACCTCCGCATGGGCTAGTGGATTGCTTCCGGGATACATCTGTACCTATGTCTTCGTGAGGTTTTCACTTTTGCATGGCCATAGGGAAATGTATTCCCCTGAACTGAACTCAATCTGTATGAGCCTATAATGGGTGAAGATTGAGGAATCTGCTGGTTCAGGTACCTTTTCTTTAGAACTAAACTGCATATAGTGAACTCTAAGAGCCCACCTTAGGTAGAACTATGCCAAACCCTAGTGGTCACCCAGATAGGTGCCTTATTTTATTATTTATTTCTCTTGTGCTAACGTGTTCTTTTTTGTTTTGATTGCATTGCATTCACATCATAGAAAAGAGGTGTTGATTCAAATTCGATTGCTAAATAGAAGAGTTTGTCATGAGAAAATAGATTTCTTGATAAAGTGGATTATAATACGGTCGTCTGAATATGGTCCAAGTAAACACAAAGAGAGAAGACTGATAGTCTGTGAAGGAATACAAGACTTTATTGCCCAAGGATTCAAGCTGACGAAGACTATTCGAGAGCCGTCACGTCTCGATTTTCTAACAAGCATTGCGAGGATAAGTGAGTAATGAGTCGTGGCCCAAGCAAAAAGGAGCTAGTGGAGGCATCTATTAGAAGTTTGCAAGATTTGACCTTTGTGAAGAGGGGATTGATGTTTTTGCTTGGAATATGAGGGCAAGGCCGTATATTTAATCCGTTTTATGTAAAGAAATCTGCTTTCTAGAAAAGTTGTTCTAATAGAATTGAATTCAGAATCAACGCCTCTCTTTCTTTTGCATTCATTCCATGCATCTGCATTGCATTGCATCATTTGCATTAGACTTTTACAAAAGGACCCTAATTAGTTGAAGTTATTTCAGAAAAAGAGAGAAAGTTAATCTGGAAACTAAACATCGTTACGGTACTCGCGCTAAGACGAAAGATATGGATCAAAGACTTGAACAGTTCCAAAGAGACTTGCAAGACCAGCTGCAAGAGCAGTTGGCAAAGATCCAACAATATATGAGGAAACAAATGATGGAAGCCCAAAGGAATATGGTGGCTCAAATGACTCAGCTACTGAATGGGGCAATGGACAAGGGAAAAGGTCCCATGTCTAATACTGGAGAGGATAATGAGGATTATCCTCCGGGTTTTACCCCACCACATGCACAAACACAACCTGAAGCATATCCTTAAAGGCCATCTGTTACAATTAGGCTTCAACAAGGTCTAGCTGATACTGGGGTGCCCATGAATGTCCAAGTTGGCTCAGGACCTAACCCAGGAGATAACCCTGCTAATCCTGTTATCCCTGATTTAGATATAACGGAGATGGAAGAGACGAAAATTGAATTACCGAGGCAGTTAGAGGGCCGTTGTAGATGGTTAGAAGAAAATTTCAAGGCCTTGGAAAACGCTGATAATCACCATGGAATTGATGCTAAAGACTTGAGCTTGGTTCCAGATTTGGTGCTTCCTCACAAGTTCAAAATGCCAGAATTTGAGAAGTACAATGGGACTAGCTGTCCTGAAGCCCATATTACCATGTTCTGTAGACGGATGACTGGGTATGTTAATAACGATCAACTCGCTGATCCATTGTTTCCAAGATAGCTTTGTGGGGCGTCGTCGTGTGGTGGTAAACCAATTGAGCCGTGCTAGGATTAATTCTTGGAGAGACCTAGCACAAGCATTTATGAAACAATACAATCATGTGACGTAGATGACGCTCGCCTTTGTAAATCACCTTGCAAAACATGAAGAAGAAATCAAATGAAAGCTTCAGGCAGTATGCACAAAGATGGAGGGAAGTTTCCATGCAAGTTCAGTCACCGCTCCTAGAAAAGGAAACAACAATGCTTTTTATCAATACTTTAAAGGCCCCATTCATTAACCATATGTTGGGAAGCGCTACCATAAGCTTTTCAGATATAGTAATGTCCAGTGAGATGATTGAAAATGCGGTAAGGAGTGGGAGGATAGACACGGGAGAAAGCACCAAAAGATCAGCCCCGAGAAACAAGGAAAATGAAGTGAGTATCCTGAGCATGCATCCCAAATCAGTCACCGTAGGCCAGTCGAGGGCTGTAACCACTAGCTATCAGGGCTCTTCAAAGTAGGAATCTAACTTGAGGTCAAATGCAGAAAGGCTCCAGTTCACACCCATCCCGATGACATACAAGGAGCTGTATCATAATTTGTTTGATGCGCATGTGGTGTCTCCGTTCTACTCGGAACCCGTGCAACCTCTGTTCCCAAAATGGTATAATGAGAATGCCCAATGCGAGTACCACGCGGGAATAACGGGTCACTCAATTGGAAACTGTATTACGTTTAAAAAGTTGGTCGAAAGGTTCATTAAAATGGGAATTGTGAAGTTCGACGTTTCATCAGAACCTGATCACTTTGACGAGGCAGTAAGTGCAATAATTGAAGGAGGAGACAAGAAAGTTGTGACTCCTTGAAGAATTCAAAAGCGAAGAGGGAACCGGGGAACGAAGTTTCCAAGCCCTTGCATAATTGGAAGTGTTTTGAATAATGGGACTGTGGAAGAGATCCCTGTATTTTTAGAGCTAATCTAGAGTAATATTCAAAACACGCTTGTTGCCTTAAGCCTAGTGAAACACCCCAAACCCGGCCCATGAGCTTTGACCAGATTTGGTATGTTCCTCACGTAAACCGGTTCAAAATTCTTTTGTTCTTAGGAAAACTTGTGTGATTTTAAGAAAAATATTGTTTTGGGTTGGGCTTGTGTTGAAAACAGGTTCGTTTTATATTGAAATCCCTTTTATCTTAAGTGACAAAATATTTAGGGTTTAGTTTAAAAGAAATTTTAATTAAATTTTAATAGATAAAATTCATAATCATAAAAATAAGTGTAAAGTAATTCAACTATGGACTTATGGCCTTATTACATCAAATAATTCCCAAAATAATTCAAAGTACTAAAATAAATTCAAGAGTCCTCAAAAATATAAACTTCATGTTGAGCATGACCACCACAAGTTCTGCCGTCCCAGGTCCATCACTGCTTCATCACACGAAAAATGTTCCCCAACGGGGTGAGTCAAATGACTCAATGTGTACACGACACTAAATCATAATAGAATCAGGCATATCACATATTACACATTCAAAACATAGAATACATGTTATGATGCATTCCCAAACCCAAACCTAATTAACCATCCGCTATACACCACCCGTACCTGCCAATCACACCGTGGGGACTACTAAGTCAACCCTCCATCCGCTACACACCATCGAAGGCGATCACATGCGATGACGTGCTCATCGCCCATATAATTTGTGTCATTAGACACCATATTCAAATAATGTAACCGAAGTTACCAAATTCGAGATAATGTAACCGGTTACCATATTCAAATTTTGTGACCGTAGTCACCATATTCCGCTGGTGAGACCAAGTCAACACCTTCTTCCCCTTTCACATAGATCCCGAATGCCCCATAAATTTTATATCATGCATAACATACTTAATTCTCATTCATGTTACTATTCATATGTTCAAAATATATCATATTTATAATCCTATCGTAAGTAGGAAACGTGCACTGGTACTTTTACCACATTTGTGGTACTTAGCCACATTCACATTCTTATGCATATTCATATATTAAAATAATTGCCATATGATATATCGAAGGTTAGTATGAGTACACACATTCTTAATAATACATTTAATTTAAACATAGCCATGAACCTATCAAAACTTAGGGTAGGGTACACACACCGATTTGCTTAACGAATTCCTTGAAATCCCAAAATCGATCTCCATCGCCTTAGATCTCAAATTCCTACATTTGATTAATCACTTACTAATTTAATAAAAAGCCATTCGGCCATAAATCCAAATCCTAGTAGGATTAGTATTCTTAAAACTTACCTTGAAATTCTCAAATCCCAAAATCCTTGTATCCTCTGTCGAAATCCCTATAACTACATGTTAGATCAATTTCTAACATTTATTCACAACAAATAACCCTTAGCCGTATGTTAAATATGACTTACCTTAGATTCTTAAATCCAAAATTCACCGAATAACTAGGGAACACGCGCTTATGGTGTACCTTCTGAAAAGAACTTCTCCTTCCTTGTAGTCGACACTTAGTAAATCCCGAAAGATCTCTTCTACAATGAGATATTAAGGGTATTAGAATCTTAATTTCGACAAACCTTAAAAGAAATAGAATGAGAATCTAACCTAATCTTACCCTTCATCAAGAATTTGATGGAACTCTTGCTTGAACCCTTAGCAATGATTCGGCTATGGCTTTGATGTGGATAACAATTTCGGCTCTTGAGGCTTAGTGAGAAATCGACTAGGGCTATTGGTATCTTCGCTTTTGATTGTGTTTGTAATAGAAGAAGAAAAGAAAAGAGAAAAAGAGAATAATGGCAGAGAAAATTAGGCGAGAGAGAAGAGGAGAAACTTTAGAGAATTTCTACAGAGGTTTTCTGAAAAGAAAAGAATGAATGAAGAATAGCCTTACTCTTCCTTTTATAGCCAAAATTACTAGCTAGAGTCCTTTACTTGGCCACCACTCTTCTATTTTGATAGCTTTATCCCTTGATTTATCACTTTAATAAAACTTAATCCAATAATTATCTCTTATCTCTTAATAAAAATAATACTAATAATAATCCTCTTTTATCTCTTCCTTATCTATCAAAATAAAAGAAATAATATCCACATTTATCTCTTGAAAATAATCTAAAATAAATCCATTATTTATCCCTTATTTATCCACCCTTTATCTCTTAAAAATAAAAGAATAAAAGCTCCTAATTTATAGCCATGTGCCGTCCACCTCATTTCTTCTCCGGAAGCAAAATAAAATTTCTTTTATTTGCTTCCCATGTGACTCGAACTCAGCCCAACACCTTGCATGTGGCGCCATTTCCAGAGGCCCTAAGTGGCATCTCGTGCCACTTTTCCAAGCCTGTTTGTGTGTCAAATTCCTCATATTATTTTTCTTAAGGCCACCTTGCCTTAGTTTTCTCTTTTTTAAGCCTTAAAACTTGACATTTCTTTACATTTCCAAGTTTCCAAAAATTTTCGTTTGGCTCTTTAAACTTGACATTTCCTTACATTTCCAAGTTTCCAGAAATGTTTACTTTCCTCTTTTGAATCATTTCCACATCATTTCCTTACATCCCCTAGTTTCCAAAAATGTTCACTTTCCTCTTTTAAACTTAACGTTTCCAAAGCATTTCCTTACATTTCCTTACATTTCCATACATTGCCTTACATTTCCATACATTTCCATGCACCTTAGGGTTCCTAGAACTCCTCAGAACACATCCAACACACCCACTGAGCCCACTATCTCATGAATTACACACGAACGCATAACCCCTAATCTAGGATGTTACACCTAGAGGCAATAAGAACCCTTTTGTGAAATAGGCTTGTGTCTGGAATTTTTATTTCAATAAAATGCATCTTTTTGAGCAAATATTCTTTTATTTTTTCCATTTCATACTGTACAAACAATTGATATTAGTTTTTTTTCTTTTGTTTGTTCTTTGGACTTTCTTTCAAGTATTCTTTCATTCTTCATTCATGACCATACAAATAATCATTCTTTGAATAATTTATTCTTTGGAATCTTCTTTCAAACCTACAATAGGTCTCCAGATATCAACGATGTGAGTAACGCTGTTACTGACTCAGAGTCTCCTTTCGAGTAAGATATGTGTCTAGAGGGATCTCAGGGCTTTGAAGATGACAGGGATTGTAACCTATCTTCTGATTTATTAAGAATTGTAGAACAAGATGAAAAATAGACCCTATTCTACAAAGGGTCAGTGGATATTATGAGCCTAGAAAAGAGGTGAAGATTGTAGCCTAGCTCATCACAGAAATAAGGTGAGACATCATTGAGTTATTCAAAGATGTTTTTTCACGATCATATCAGGACATGCCTGGGCTACTGAGACGCGGGTACGTTGAAATCTTAAAAGAGGTCCATAAGGATGTCAGAAGGACACATGCTAATTGTTTTACAATAGCCAAGCTAATCATGAGGTTTGGGTACAGCTAATCTACATAGAAGAGGATGGCATCAGTTATGCCGTATTTAAGGAGACAAGATTCATATGCCTCATTAATTTCTTTATAGACTTTCTCTATGTGGGGCAGGCCAATCTTGGCAAAATTTCTAATATACATCGATTTATCTTGGTGGTCGTCGATTACTTCACTAAGAAGGAGAAAGTAGCTTCACATGTCAATTTTACAAGGTCGACAGTAAAAAAAAAAAAGATCAGGCGCAGACAAAGAATGCTAAAAAGGACAATGTCAAAAGTTTGTAGTCTGTTCAAAGATCAGACGCCGTATCATAAAGCAACAAAGGCAGCCAAAAAGAAAAAACAAAACAAGGATTGTAGGAAAGATGATCGAGACTTGTAAAGATTGGCATAAGAAGCTACCATTTACTCTCTATGCTTATCAAACGTCGACCAGGACTTTCACTGGGGCAATACTTTTCCCATTGGTTTATGGAATAGAAGTGATTTTGCCCATGAAAATTGAGATTCCTTTGCTCCAAGCTTTGATTGAGTCAAGAATTAGATGAAGTAGAATGTCTCCAGTGAACTTGGCTGAAGAAAAGGGTTTGAAAGTATTCATCATAGTCAAAAAATGGATGATGCTGATTTATGTCGAAAATGGTCCACCCAAGGGAATTTCATGATGGGGACCTGGTATTGAGGAAGATCCTTCTTATACAAAATGATTTCAGAGGAAAGCATATGCCAAACTGGGAAGGACCTTATGTAGTAAAAAATGGCTTGTTCTAGAGGAGTATTGATATTGACCGAGACGGATGGCGAAGACTTGCCCAATCCGGCGAATTCAGGTTCAGTCAAGAAGTATTTTACCTGAAAGGGGAAAGGCCAATGTGAAAACCCGCAAAGGGCGCCTTGAAAAAAAAAGGAGAGGCCAAGGTGAAGACCCGCAAAGGGCGCTTTGAGACCAAAGGGGTTTTGAGCCGAAAACCCGAAAAGGGCTGCTCAAATTTTGATCAAAGATAGGGCATGTGGTAGTCTTGCTAGGCCTGAATTAAGAATGAGGAAGTATGCTACGTCTTGGGGCATTGACAAAGTACTCCGGATCCTCTAAACACGTATTGAGCTCAAAATGGTCCTCAAGAAGTTTGTACAGAGAAGCTCAGGCTGCGATATCTGGGGCACCTAGCTTCTATCTTACCCATTTTGAATTTGCTATCTTTGATTATTTTATTCTTTTCAAGATACACCCCAATCAATTTTCTTTTATGGCCTTGGCTATCTTTGATTACTTTATTCTTTTCAAGATACACCCCAATCAATTTTCTTTTATTGCCTTGGTTATCTTTGATTAACTTATTTGTTTCGAGCTATGCTCCTGATTAATTTATTTCTCGTCCATTGTTGTGATATTTTTCAAGCATTTTATATTGAAATAACGATTAATGGACTAATAATACTTTCATAAAAGGAGTTTCGTATATTACTCTGGAAGTTTCTAAATAATATGAGAATCTGAAACATGACTATTGTTTAGAACTCACCAAGCCTAAGGGTTGGAAATATTGAAAGATGATTATCTCTTTGGATTTTTATTGGTTGAACAAAAAGATAAGACATTTCGTCAGTGATACCTTCTCGACAAATAACGAGCAATGTCAACCCAAGTGTAAAAGTGGATCATTTCTGGGAAAAGAAAAATGATACTCTGCATTCATGCAAATTTCAGGCATATACATCTGGTCATTACACCCAGGGAATGGTCTAACAGATCAAGATGATACAAATTCTATACCTCTGAGTGGCAGGAGGATGGATGGAAGAAACCAAATGTTATTCCCCTGAAGTTGTAGTGGGAGGTACAAACTTTATGTCCCAAGGTTCAAGTGGAGTGGACTCAGAATTACCATGGGGCAAATTATTTGAGCAGAATATGATTGATACTTCGAGAGGAACGAGGATGAAGAATAAATGAGTGATGACACCTTAAGTAGGAATCATGCTCATAACATTTCTGCATTCATATATCATAGCGCGTCTAATTAGGAGCATTTGATTCATTTCGATCAGGGCATCCTAATCATTCGGCATAAGCATATACCCATTCTACAGGTCATGTCCTCTTTAGGACAATGTAGTAGGGTAGATTGACGCTTTCAGCCTGACCTCCTTGAAGTTGTAGTGGAGCAGACTAAAATAGCAGATCTGGCCTTCTTGAGGTTGCAGTGAAGCAAATCGAAGACATCGACCTTGTCTCCCGAGTTTGCGGTGGAGTAGGCTAAAGATAGCGAGATCCCGCCTTCCCGAGGTTGCGATGAAGCGGATCGAAAACATCGATCTAGCATCCCGAGTTTGCGCAGTGGAGCGGACTAAAATAGCGAATCCGGCCTTCCCGAGGTTGCGATGAAGCGGTCGAAGACATCACCTTATCTCCTAAGTTTGTAGTAGAGCGAGCTAAAGATAGCGAGATCCCCGCCTTCCCGAGGTTGCAAGTGAAGCGGATCGAAAACGTCGACCGGCATCCCCGAGTTTGCGAGTGGAAGCGGTGAAGACAGCAGATCTTATCTTCCCGAAGTTGCGAGGAAGCGGATCGAAGATATTAGCCGCCTCCTTGAAGTTGCGGCGGAGCATCACCGAAGACAAGCAGATCTTATCTTCCGAAGTTGCGAGAAAGCGGATCGAAGATATTAGCTTGCCTCCCTAAAGTTTCTGAGAGCGCATCAAGACAAGCAGATCTTATCTTCCGAAGTTGCGGGGAAGTAGATCGAAGATATTAGCCTACCTCCACTGAAGTTGCGGAAGCGGATCGAAGATATTAGCTTGCCTCCACGAGTTTGCAGTGAGCGGCATCGAAACAACAGATCTTATCTTCCCGAAGTTGCGAGAAGCGATTAAGATATTAGCTTTGCCTCCTTAAAGTTGCAATGGAGCGATCGATGACAGCAGATCTTATCTTCTTGAAGTTGCAGAAAGCGGATCGAAGATATTAGCTTGCCTCCACGAGTTTGCAATGAGCGGATCGAAAATAGCAGATCTTGTCTTCCGAATATTGCAAAGAAGCAAGATCAAAGATACTAGTCTCGCTTTCCTTAAGTTACATGGGATGGATTAAATCTACAAGAGCGAGTCTTATCTCCACCGAAATTCTGATGAGAATAAGATTAAAGCTACAGATTCAATCTCCTTGAAGTTGCATTGGGTTAGAGACTACTGGAAGAAGACGAGGATCAAGAAGTTAAGGCTCGGCAAGACTGGGAAAAATTGGTCCTTTTATAGTCTTTGCTCCATTCTCGTTAAACGACAATAAGCAAAGAGGGGCAGCTGTAATAGGCCAATTTAGCCCGGGCCCATACAAAAAAAAATAATACACCCAAAATAATAAAACAAAGTCCAAGTCCAATCTAAAATATATCATTTGGCCCAATTGGGATGGCCCATTACTTGAAAAGATTGAAGGTCCATCTACAAGCTTGACGTATATGGAAACACAATCTTTAAGGATATGCAATCTTAGATATGATATGCAAATCTTAGATATGATATGCAATCTTAGAAGATATGATATGCAATCTTAGATATGATATGCAATCCTAGAAGATATGGTATGCAATCTTAGAAGATATAATTTTGTAATCTTAGAGATTTAATTTGTAGATACCTTTTAATCTTAGCCGTTGATGTAATTGATCTGTACCGTTGGATTTGGGGAGGCTCATCTATAAATAGAGGCCTTTCCCTTCATTGTAAAGGACTTGAATTTTGAGTAATAAAAAATTCTTGAGAGCATTCACTCAAATCTCTCTCTTTTACGTTCTTATTTTCTGTGGCTTGTTCCTATTTTGTTCTTCGCTCATCTTCGTTTCTTTTTGAGCTGCTTCCGTTTGAGTTAGATTTTGGTGGAGGAATTTCGTTGAGTCCACATATTGCGGGAGTTAGGTTGACTTATGCGTTTTTTAACTTTTTTATTTATTTATCCATTTAATTGCTCAATCATTATTTATTCATTTATTTTAATTATTTTAAACTTGTTTTTCTTTTTTGCTTTTCCCTATTTACGTTAAATTGTTTTATCATATATATTATTATTTTTATTTGTTATATATTATCTATATATTATATATTATTTAACTTTAATCATATTATGTATTATTTGAAAATTTGTATATTGTACATCATCTAAATTGTTTTATTATTAAGGCAAAAATTTCCATATATTGTTTATTTAAAATATGTATATTATCTATTTTTAAATGGTATATTATATACTTATTATAAGTTATCCCTTATACATTTTTATTCAAAGTTTTTTATATTATTTATTTAAAATATATATTTATTTTATCATGTATATATTAACTATTTTAAATTTTGCCATATCGTTTTTATTTTTTTATTATTTCATTTTTCTAAAAATTGTTATAATATTCATTAATTGTTTTGAGTATATTATTTACCTTATATTATTATTATTTTTATTTGAATTTAATCTTGTGAATAAATTTTTTCCTTAATTTTTTTCATAGATTCTTTTAAAATTGCTATTATCTACTCTATATTTTTATTTTGATTGTTCATTTTTTTAAAAAATTGAATCCATTATCTTTGTTTACCTTAACATTATTATTATTGCTTGTCATTCTTTTACTTAATTGTTTATGTTAGTGCTAATTGTTAATATAATCTGTAACTTTAGTAAATTGCACTTTTTGTAATAACTTAATGTTACTTTTTCAAATCTTTGTTTAAAAATATCTATCTTCTTTAATTACCACATTTTATCCAAAAGTTTTTCTTAAATAAGGCAATGTTTTGTGTTTAGAAATTGGAAATAGTGCCCTAACGTCTTTGGGTTTCGATTTTCCGTTTGACTAAATAACTAAATATCCTTTTAATGAATTTTGTAAATCATGAGATGGTTTTGGTTACGAGGGTTTAAAACATCATGTCCTAACGTGCTGGATGTGATGTTTGTATTCTTTCGGAACAAAGGAATCTCAAGTTCCAACTCAAATTGTTCAAGTTTTTAAAGAAATCATGTTTTCAAATCTTTTCGAATTTTCGACATTAGGACAATAACTAATCAATCCGGTACCAATTTTGGGCGTTACGAGGGTGCTAATCCTTCCTCGTACGTAACCGAATCCCGAACCCGTTTTCTTGAATTTCGTAGGCCAAAATCAATATTTTAAAATAAAACGTTTTATAAGGTGATCCAATCACACCTAAGAAAAAAAGGGATTGGTGGCAACTCCCGTTTTCGTTTTTTTAAAGTCGATCCCTATTTTTTCAAAAAAGAAAATGATTTCGACAAAAGTTATATAATTAAAGACTGAAAAATACTTTATTAATATAAAGTATTTATGGCTTAAGGGGGCGAATTATATGAAATATAATTTGGCCAAGGGGACGAATGTTATACAATGTGGACACCAAATTTAAAATACATGATAATTTATATATATAATTCAAAAATCTGAAAATTCCAAGGGGGCGACTACCCCCCACGCCCCCTGGATCCATCCTTGCATAAGGGCTTGTTGTTTCAAAAGATAGCTTTACTTAAAATCTATGTCTTTATAAAATAACTTTATTGATAGTTTGTCTAGTGGGGTTGTGCAGGGGCGAAGCTAGAAAATTTTTTAGAGGGGCTGAAATTAAATTGTATATTTGTATGATAATAAAAATACAATTTTACCATTTTAATAGCTTATATATTAATACTTTTTAAAGGGTTAAATTAATTTTTTTATCATTTTTAGGGAGCTAAAGTGCAATTTTACCATTACAAATTTAAAATTTTAAGGGGCCTAAATGAAATTTTTCCATTTTAGCGGAGGTTGGGACCCTACTAGCCCCCTTGGATTTGCCTCTGGGGCTATGGAAAGAGATGTGGGCACAACTGTATGAAAAAGATAAACACAAGAGATGTTTACGCAACTCATACTTATGTATATAGGGCCTTGCTCAGATAATGTAACGCCCTGATTTATTTAACTTTGTTTTTATGAATTCTGTCATAAATGAGTATTTGTTGCAATGGTTAAGTGATTTTAGTGAGTACTTGAGGTCTTGGGTTTAAGTCTCACTTTTGGAAAATATGCTATTTTTTATCCTAGCCTTATCTTTAGTGGTTTGACTTATACTTTACTTTCTGGAAACTCATATCAGAATGAGCCTATTGGTTCAAGTGGTAATGTGTTAGCCTGCCTTAGGGTCTTATGTTTGAACCCTCGTGTGAGCGAAGGATGTTAATTTTTGCTTTTATGAGTGTGTGATAGTTGTGTAGTAGAAGTTGGATGGAACTGATACTCTGAAATAGTTGGATGAGGTTAGTGAGTCAGATTCTGTGGGATAGTGTTAATTTTATTTTAATTTTGTTTTTTTTTCTTTCCAAAATTCCCTTCCAGTTTCACGTTCCTCTCTCAACTCCCATGTACATTTCTTCTTCTTCTTCTTCTTGTCTCTTCTTTTGCTTCTTTTTCCATTTTTTTTTGGTTTGGGTTCATTGTCCTTGCGTTCTTTGAACGAATTTTGGAGGGTGATTGGTCTGTAGTTGGGTAATTCATAAGTAGCGTTTTTATTCTTGTTGTTTTTTTTCCAGAAATTTCTGTTATGAAAAGTTTGATTACAATTATTCGAATGATGGCTTAAACGTTAGTTTTGATTGATTGTTTAAGGGAATTACAAGAAGCGCTTAATCCTTTGACGAGTTAGGTTTTGGGAAGCATTGATTCGTGTGAAGGTGAGCACTTCGGTTAATTGGGGTTTTAGTTCTATAAATCGTTTTGACTATTGATTTAGTATTTTTCAATCGATGTTTTAGGTTCTGGTTATCTCGTGGGAGTTTGTGCATCAAAATTGAGCCAGGTGTGTAACGAAAACGCGAGAAAGTGTTGATCGGCGAAAGCTAAAAATTTGGCCTGTTGACGCCACATGGCCTAGGCCGATTTGGGCATGTGGGCCTACACGGGTAAGCCATACGAGCGAGTGGGCCGTAAGCCAGGTCGTGTAGGCCACACGGGTAGAGCCATTTGGGCGGATGGGCCACACAGGCAAGCCACACGGGTATGTGGGCCCAAATTTCAAAATTTTCCCTAGGGTCATACACGTCATTTCGATTAATTGTGGGCCTTCCGTGGGGTCTATAACAGCCCAATTTCAGTGAAATCGGAACAGTGGTTTCGGGACCACAAATCCGAGCTGAAAATAAAATTTATTTTTATTTTATTATATGGATCGTATTATGTTAGAAATGTCATGTGAAAATTTTGAAAAGAAAATTTTATCGATTATGTGCTTAATTACGAGAAGGACCAAATCGCATAAAATGCAAAAGTTGAATTCTAGTAGCTATAAGGATTAAATAGCTATGGAATTCAAAAATTAAGGTCGTTATAAGGTAATTAGACCATTAAAGAAAAGTATGTAGATATTTTGGTGACTCATCCATGTAAATTTAGAAAAATGGCAAGGACTAAATTGGAAAGTGAAAGTATTTAATTAATTAAAAGATGATAAAAGAGATATCATCTTATTTTATCATCTTATTACCAAAAATAATACATGGAAACCCTAAGAGAGAGAGAAGAAACTTTCATGGCCAAATTGGGTAAGTTTCTTTGGCCCGTTTTTTATAATTTTGATATTTTTGAAACTGGGATAACTTAATCTATCTATTTGGGGGATTAATTTGAAAAGTTATCAAAGTATGAAAATTAGGTCATGGATGTATATGCTGAAAATTTGAAATTTGTGGTAGAAAATGAGAGGTTGTTGATAGATAAACAACTTTTACAAAGTGATTTTTGATGAGAACATGATTTAGGGACTAAAATGCAAAATGGTGAAAATTGATGAAAACTTCTAAAATTTATAGAAAATATGTGCTGTAAATTTTATGTTGGAATTTCAGTTAGGCTTGTAATAGGGAGTAAATTGCATAAATTTCATTTTTCGAGCCTAGGGATGAAATTGGAATTTATGGAAAAGTTAGGGGCAAAATGGTAATTTTTCCTAGGATGTAAATTGAGTCCACATGAATATGAAATGTGATAAATTGATGTTAAATTCACTCGTATAGATCCAGATAGACCAAATTCGGAGGTAGAACGAGGAAAAGAGGAAAATGTCGGATTAGTAGATTTATGTACACGAACATTTGTCGAGGTAAGTTCGTGTAACTAAATTGTATATGTTTTTATGCTTGAATTAAATGTTGTGTTTTTGAGTTGTATAAATGCCATAACTATGTGAAATGATCACATACTCGTTAAAGCCCAATAAATGATAATGCCCGATAAATGATAAATGATAAAAATGTTAATTTTATGCTTGAGTTGAATGTGAAAATTTGATTGCATAAATACATAAATACATGAGATTGACCACCTGCTTGATAACGCTTGAAAGATGTTAAATCCCGTTTGAAAGAATGAAAATCGATGGATATGTGATTTCCCCGAAATGAATGAGGTCCTGCATTTATTGCTGACGGGATTTAGCTCGGACGAGTAATCCTATTGACCTCATTTATGAAAGGATTTAGCCCAGACGGGTAAACTTGATATAAGTTCTCTCGAGCATATGTTATGGATTGGATTTAGCCTGGACGGGTAATCCAGATCAAGCTCTTTAGAGCATATGTCATAAAAAGGATTTAGCCTGAATTGGTAATCCGGACTAAGCTCTATTGAGTATATATATATATTGGAGACAGGATTTAGCCTAGACTGGTAATCCTGTTGTATAAATGTGTGGCTCGAGAGTGTACTCTCTAAAATAGTACCTTATGGGTATCACTGAATATGAATTGGCGGATATTGATTTGTACACCTCGAGTGTACTACCTGTGTATCCATTGGTATTCCAAATAAATTCAATGGGTAACAATCCAAACATGAGAAGATATGAATAATAAAATAAGTTATTACACGTATCTGTTTGAAATATAAGAAAATGATGATACATGATAAGTGATATATGAAAGTATGAGATGATGATATTTGTACATGGAAATTATTTGATGAGAATGTTCATCTTTGATTATAGACTTGTACACCTTGAGTGTACTACTACTCGTGTGACCTTGATGTTTCGAATGATATGAGTAAAGTTCTGACATGAAATAATCTGAACTCGAGATTAACTATCATGAAATTATACTTGTATTATAAAGAGAGATGATTTATACATGTTAAATGAACACATGTTGTGGAAAGCATATGTACATGGAAACTTGATTGTTGTTGAGCCATATATGTTTTTGATGTTATTATGGAATATATGACTAACAAGGGCAATGAGGATGTGTGTAGGGCTTGAGATCAAATTGATTGAATGTACCTTACTAAGCATGTAATGCTTACTTAGTTTTATTTCCCTGTTTTACAGTAAATCGGAAGCTCGTTGGATTGGAAGCTCGGCGGAGATCACTCACACTATCCATCGGCCTATATCGGTATATATATGGTAAATCAATTATGGTTGTAATGACATGTATAGGTTATATTGGCCCTATAGGCATGTAAATGTAAATGATGCTTGTAATCTAGCCATTGGAATGGCTAGTAATGGTTTGTTTTGATATATTTGTAATGCCATATTATGGTAGCTATATATGT
The DNA here is from genome assembly GCA_025698515.1 of Gossypium sturtianum. Lineage (NCBI taxonomy): Eukaryota > Viridiplantae > Streptophyta > Magnoliopsida > Malvales > Malvaceae > Gossypium > Gossypium sturtianum. The sequence goes on from CM046952.1 coordinate 112,886,081, forward strand.
GTTAAGTAGTTGATCAAATTATGTCTAACATATGGACTAAACCAAGGTAAGATTGTAAACATGAATGCATGTAATGATATGCCATGTTGAATGATGGAGTTTGCTTAACTTGAATGCTTGAAATGGTTGGTATTTGGATGTGAGTTTAAGTGCAGGTCATTGGTGTGATTTTGAGTGAGAAATGAAGCTAGAGATGGCTTTATTTCATCCACACGGGCAGACACACGGGCGTGTGTCTAGACCGTGTGTGACACACGGCCTGGTACATGGGCGTGTGGTTAGGTCGTGTGTCCCCTGCACTTTAAATTTGAGAAACAAAATGCTCAGAATTGAGCACATGGGCAGAGACACGGGCGTGTGTCTCAGCCATGTGTGCTACATGGCCTAGAACACGGGCGTATGTCTTGGCCGTGTGAAACCTGCACCTAATTTTATGAAAATTGAATTAACCACACAGCCTAGCACACGGGCATGTGGCATGGCCGTGTGCACAAGTCAGAGAGTTACACGGGGTCGAACACAGCCTGTAGCACGGGTGTGTCCCAGGGTCTCACGGGCGTGTCCTCTGGACCACACTGGAGTGTGAGCCCTGCACCTTGGAAAAAATTTGTAATTTCGTGAAAAATTCTTAGAGGTTCCGGTTAAGTCCTGACTCGATTCTAATGCTCGTATTGGGCCTCGAGGGTCCATTTAAGGGACGTTACGAATGATTTCAGAATTTGAATAGTAACTTGCACGAATTATCTGTAAATGTTTCTGAATGTTTCGGTAATGCTCCGTAACCCTGTTCCGGCGACGGATACGAGTTAGGAGTGTTACAGGGTCGGTATGAGCTTAGATAAGCCTTAAAGCATGGGATTTGATATATTGTTTGTATGGTATCTAGCATAAGCAATACCTAAATGCATGTAATGTAATGCAAAATGTATGATCTACTATGTATATGCATGTCTGTTATCTGTTATACAAGCATGTTTGATATAATAATTCTGGTATCTGGTGTCTGATAATTCTGTATCATCTGGTAATCTGTTGTATCTGACTATGGGGCGGGATATGTGATATGTGGAGGAAGTATTCTGTGAGGCGATATCTTGCCAATATACTGGCAGCACGGTTGTGATTATTCTGAAAAGTGTCGTATAGACACTACGTCGTGTGTAAGGCTGGGTGGGTGTTTTATACCCTACGTAATGTGTTGGGATGGTCGGAGTTGGTGTGTAGAGTATGGGGGTAGGACTATGCATATCTGTATTTGTATGATTCTGTTGATAATCTAATTCTGTAAAGGATTTATGTTTGTATCTGTTTTGTTATGTGATAAAATTTGAATTTTTATTTCCGTAGAGTTACACATTGAGTTTTCAAAAATAACTTTTTGTTTGTCTATTCTGTTCAGGTAACCCTCAGGCTTAGGCGGGTCGGTGCGACGGAGGCTCAGTCGTGACCACATGTTCGTAAACCTCATTTACTTAAAAAGTTTACTTAAATTTCTAGATTTTGAGAGTTTTTTTAATTTAGGGACTCTCTGGACTGTTGAGTTTTAAATTTTGGATTTGTTTTGAATTTTCCTGCGACGCCCGACAAAACAATTTACGAAAACAATTGTTTTACGCAATCAATCGTTTTCGAGAAAACATACGCGGTTTTCAAAATATAATGGCTTTAAAAATTTCGTTGCAAAATATTGTTTTATTTGAAAGAGTAAACAATTGATGGTTTTCACTATTGAGTATAATAACATGTTTTTAAATAAGTGGACTCTTTTAGTAACAAACTACACGAAGTTTTTAACATGATAAGGTTGGACTTACAATTCCTCTATGTAACATTCCCAAATTTAGCCTTAACGTTTAGGATAGGTTTGGGGTATTACAGATAACCTCCCAACTATAACCTTTACAATACAAAAAAAATAAAAATAAAAATAAAAATTTAAACCCAACTCATTTCTCTCAAGTTGCTGCCTCACTTTTATACAATCTAATCTAGGTTCTGACTTATCAATCACTGAACAAATATTTATAAGAATCATCTTAAATTTCTTTTTGGTACATAAAATATTAGCTCACCAATTGAACAAATTTATAAATAATAGTATACTCCAAACTTTTTATCGAGGAAGTCTTGATTCATCATGTATTGATAAAGTTATCTCCGTATTTGAATTTGGCATCACACTCTTCATCTTCTCTTGAAATTGGGTCTAGAAAAAATAGACTTCAAATGACATGAATTTCGACTTAAAATACAGGACATTGCTGCAAATTTACAAGAATAGGATGTAATACAAACACGGTAGCCAAAATTCAAGTTGTGGCAGAAGTTATGGTTAGCCTTGTGATCACAATTTAAGCCATAGACTTGTTGGCATTTTTAACAAAATAGAATCAATAGCAAACCTTCTTGAGGGATAATCAGGCCAAAAAAGAAAAAAACAACATAACATTGTTTTATCTCCCTTACAAAATAAAACTTACTAAACCAACTTTATCAAAGTTCATGAAAGTCCAAACCAAAAATAAAACTTACAGTCCAGAACAAATAATAAATAAAGTTGTAATTTCAACAACCATCAAACACAGAAAATAAAATCATAAAAACTTTAGTACTACTGCTCCCCTCAGCTTCTGCTTACCCCCCATTTTGGCAAAAATCCAAAGGAAGTTGTCAAGGATCTTCAGCTTCAATGTCATGAATGAACTGCAGTACGTCAGCCTTCCTGGGATTTACCCCAATAATGATAGAATTCAGAAAATCCAATTCATCTCTCAAACTCTTCCACATGCGAAGTTGTCGAGCACATGCTAAGGTAGTTGTGATGTCAAATGTTGTGACTATCTAATTTTGTTGAAAAATTTGATTTTGAGATTAAATTTATTTAATTTGAGCTAGTCGATAGATTTTAATTGAGTAATATAGAGTCAAATATGAAATTTAGAAATAAAATTATTTAATAATTAATTAAATAGAATATTAAAAATAGTACAACAACTAAGTTGAAAAATTGGGATTTCAATCAAGTCCTTAAAAGTGCCACTATACCAAGGAGATTATTATCCTTTAATCAAACCATGGGCCAGTTCATGTTAGTGGCACCGCCTAAATCTAGCCATTAACATTATTATCCTTTAATCATGGGCATTAGAGAGGGAGGATCATCCTTTCTTCTTCATATGACCGAAATTAGAAAAAGAAAGAAATGGCTTTCAACAACCATGGCTGGCCATATCCAACAAAATAGGTAAGGGTTTTCTTCAATTTTCTTTTTATAGAAATTCCATGTAGAAAGCTTGATATAAATAGCCTAATTGTTGGATTTTTTAATTACTAATATTAGTAAGAGTTGCCATTAAAGAATACAAAGATAATTGAATATGAAATTTATGAAATACTTGATAATGTGAACTTGATTATATTATATACATGTTGAAAAATTAAATGGATTAACTTAAACTGTTGTTAAATTAAGTTAAAGTTTATTGGTTATGTTTAAACTATTAAGGACTTTGAGGGTTGATAGTGATTAATGATAGTATGAGGTCCCTGTAGTATTTTTACGAAATCGGATATAAATTTAATCAAGTAAATTATAGAATATAGAAATTTCAGATATTAGCGAAATAAGGATTTAATTGAAAATTTAATTGAAAAATATGTAAAACAAGTTTAATTTGAATGTACATATATTTGAATTTTTGAAGATTTAATAATGTTTTTATACTTTAACTTGAACAAGGTTGAAAAGGATGTTGGAATGTCGTAGTACAATGGAAAGATAAACAACGAACAATGAGCAACAAATTCGGTTTGTGCTCTCTCATAATTGTTCTCAATTTATTTTTTAAATAAGTAGTTAATTATAATCGGATGATATTGGTGATGAAAATGATCGAGGTAAGTATACATTTGACTAATTGATTCGATTGAGCTATGTCAAATTATATATATATATATACATATAATTATGTTTGTGAATTATGCTAGTTAATCTTCTGTGTGTTCATTTGTGTTAATTTCAATTGTTAATTTGTCTCCTTTAATTTTATCCAATTTAGGCTATTTTTGCTATTTAATTTTTTTTGGTTTTTTTTTTCTCGTACTATAATTTTCGATTATTACTTTAGTGTAGAAAAGTGAATTTTAGTTTAATTCAACCTCCCTTGGGTACGGTCCTAGGAATAATTTTCGGAGTGTTTCGTTGTAACACTTTATTATATTACAATTTGACCCATATACTTACGGACACCGCTACATAATCTTATATCTTTTTGCTGCAGTATTTCTAATCCAAACGTTCGCATGTCTGACAATGGTTATTAAACTTATAGAAATTGAATTAATGAATACGTAAATAAGGAATATAATGCGATGCTAAGTTCTAAAGAATTGTAGCCAAATTGAATAAATGTTCAATAAAGGGTAACACATTGAATCAAGTAATCAAGTTTTATAAAAGAGTCTTAAAAAATTATAAGAGATTGAAATTCCTGCTTTCACCATGCTCAAAATGAGAGGCATGAAACTAAAATGTTTGGTTAAATGTGTAAGGAATTAAGAGGCCATAGGCGAAACTTATGCGAAATTGTGATAAGTGAATTTGGCTAAAAGTGAACAAATGTTTGGTTTAGTGCTCATTAAGAGCTTTATATGTTTGACTTCTTAATGGAACCATGGACAGGTAAGCTGAGCCCCACAATTCGGTAATCGATTTGAATTCGTTAAAAAGCCTATAGTATGACATAAAATCATAAATGAACTTTCATAATTCTTTCTGAAGGGCTTTACACTAGTAATGAGATAGGATAAGTAGACTTATGTATTTACTGAACTCTTTGAGTTCACATGTTAGTTGTTTAAAACACATAGATATTGAATTTACCGAGAAGTTGTGGTTTCGACTTAGGAGCATTGCATCGCTATTTGATATTTAGGGTTGTAATGTATTTATCGTTGATTTAAGAATTATGATGTGTGTATATAAAGATTTAAATGAAACTTCATGTAATTCGAATACTTTTGTATCCATAAAGGAGCTTTATTCTATTATTTCATTCGAATGAATGTATGTATTGTATTTTTATTTTAAATGAGTTTAGGAATTGAGTTATAATTATTTGAAACTCATTGATATGTTTTGGTCGTGTTTGGGGATGTTTTAGTGTTTTTAACTAATTTTTAGCTCTAAGGGTCTAGGTATCGATACCTTGCTTAGTTGTTGTAGGCAGATAATTGAATAAGGTATTATGTGGGAGTTTTTGTTGGAAAAACTGGTTTAGAAAAATAGTGTTTTTAGGCACAGCAGAAGTTCAATTTTTTTTCTTAAAATTGAGCCATTGTGATATTTATAGTAATAAACTTTAATCAAAATTATACATGTACTTTATGCGAAGGTGGTCTAGGCCGTTTCTCAGCATTCAACTAATTAATCTTCTCTGCTATCCTCGAACCCCGAATCGCTTTAAGTTTAGGCTCAAACAAATTGAACCAGTGCACATAATGAAAACTTTACTTAGTTTTCAGTGGGAAAGTTAATTCTCTCTATAACTAGAAACTATGAGTTTTTCCTAGAAAATAAAATTTATTTTGTAAAATAAATTTCTACTATTTTCTGATAGGATAATGACATTCAATAATATGTGTTTATAGTTCAAGACATAGTTCGTAATTTATAGGGAATTGATATAAGAGTTTTGTTTGAATAAGTTCTAATTAAATAATAATATTTTAATAAAAAATACATGTTTTACTTGAAGTAGAACAAGGAGTCGGCGGCTGCACCTCTAGGGTATCTAGGGTTTGTCGCCCCTCTCAATATACCAAGCCTATTTGGGCCTTTCTTGGATTGGGTACAATTATATATGTTATTTGGACTTGTATTCAATACTTATAATTTATCATTTTATCCAACACTTATAATTTACCCAACCCAATAACTATTTTTTATTACCCAAAATATTATTTATTTATTTTAATTAATCAATTTAACTAAATTAAATTATTTTCTCAATCCAATTTTAATTTCGTTAAAATCATGACAACTTACCATATTAGAATCCATGAGTAAATTAACTTAACTGCCTTATTCAAATAAATTTGTGATGACTAATTAATTTAATTCTTACTTCAAACTTCAATTATTTAATTACAATTAATTAAATAATAATTCAAAGAAATTATATTAATTTTTAAGTAATCTTTTTTAGGTTATCTCAAGCTAGTGGAGGGACCGATTGAACATATATAATTAGGGCTCAAATAATTTGTAATTAAGTTCCAACTCTTTGCCTATTAATTACAACTTATTTAATCATGGAATCATTTCGCTATAATACCATGATTGAACTCTCCCTTATTATATGTCATTACGAATGCTATTTTATTAAGTGCTTGTCCAATGACCTTGTCATAAATGTGTTACCCCCATATGAGATCCTTAATCTCTTTAGGATAAAATTCATTCTCCCAATATAATCTTATTTTATCTCATAGTTTCCATTACATCTTCTGATATGAAAAAGTCAACTACTAACACATAGTAATTAAATCATTTGTCTTATGACAAATAACCTGTGGTTATGTTCCATTTTAATCAATCATATAATGTCAATAAAGGATATCATTTACCCTTTATTATGCTATGAATTCCACTATTATGGAATGGTGTTACATATTTAGAAGTCGTATATGCAATGCACTAGCTTTCAGTTCCTTATCTATTTGAATTTAGACTTTCATTTACATCAAAGTATACAGGTCATGCATACATAGTCTACCATCCACTCAGGATTAAGGTATGTCACATTATGTATGTCATAAGTGAATAAATCCATAAACGGATTTAGGATAAATTCAACTTGGGTTCTATTCGATGTATTGTCAGCCTAGACAATGACATCTATATCTCTATCTTCTGGGTGACATCCGCTTCGATGCCCAAGATAAATCATCTCCCCAATTGGATATGATAGACAACATAATAGTCTTTCAACCGATTTGCTCAATTTCAATTAGACTACGGACTATTTAGATTATCTACTAATATAAGTTGTCTTCTCGCATTACAATCTGACCACATAATGCAACATAACATTAGTTAAACATTAGATAATCAATGAGCTAATATTTGCTTACATTTTGCTTTGCATGCAAAAACTGTTGATGACATATACAAATGATATTAAGGTATAATGGAATTTTATTTAAACCACTCTATTCAAAAAATTACAAGTATAAATTGGCGAAGATACTAAATTGAGGGCACTAGATCCTAACAGTTGTATTGTACATCTCCCTATAGGTACCGATAGAACTATTCCAGAGTTGGGCCATTACACTAATTTGGCTCTTAAGGGCTCGTTTTGGGTCTTAGACAACCCTAATTGCTTTTGAACATTTTTAAATGATTTTAAATTGATTCTAAAGTCCCCAAATCACCTTAAGCTTAATTTTTTCATTTTCTAAAAATGTTTTAAGGCTTGAAATTTTAAATAACTCTGAGATTTCAATAAGTATGTGCTTCTGTGGTACCTCCTATTCATACTGTATATTGGGATGTGTGAGGGATGTTACATTTACCTCGATCCTAAATAATTGTCTGACCAGGTGTATCTAACTTATATGATTTGATATATTGAAAGCTCATGTTCATTAGTATCGGAGTCAGAAGCTAGTATATTGATTATATGACTTATGTATGATAATTCTTCAATTACACTGTAACAACCCAAAATATATAGGGTTAATTGAAAGAAATAACCAAAGAATGGCCTAGACCTGATGGTTAAATAGTTAGTGTACTCCTTAGAGGTCCTAAGTTCTATCCATTTTTCTCTCATTTCTTTTCTTTTTATTTTCAGCAACCTAGGATGGAAACCACATTAGAATATATATAAAATTTAGAGTAAAATCTTAACAAGAAATGTGTAGTAGCCCAATGGTTAAGTATCTACTCCTTCTCTTTTGCATGCCCAAGATTAAGCCACGCCACTCCTCTTCAATTCCCTATTATTTTTGACAGCAATGGTAAATTGCCAATCAGCCCCTCAAGGTTTGAAAACCCTAAGTATTTTGTAACAGTCCATTTTCAGTGAAATCGGAACAGTGGTTTCGGGACCACAAATCCAAGCCAGAAAGAAAATTTATTTTAATATTATTGCATGGTTTGCATTAATATAGGAATGTCATATGAAAATTCTGATAAGAAAATTTTACCGATTATGTGCTTAATTACGGAAAGGACCAAATTGCGTAAAATGTAAAAGTTGAATTCTAGTAGCTAGAAGGATTAAATAGCTATGGAATTCAAAACTTGAGGTCCTTATATGGTAATTAGACCATTAAAGAAAAGTTAGTAGATATTTTTGGTGATTCATCCATGGAAAAATTAGAAAAGGTTAAGGACTAAATTGGAAACTAAAATAATTAAAAGATGATAATAGAAATATCATCTTATTTTATATCATCTTCCCCAAAATTTGCATGGAAACACTAAGAGATAGAGAAGAAACTAATCAAGCTTAATTGGTTAAGTATTCAAGTCTCGTTTTTAGTCATTTTTATATTTTTGAAATTGGGATAGTCTAATCTATCTATTTTGGGGATTAATTTGAAAAGTTATCAAAGTATAATTTTTTTTACATGGATGAATATGCTAAAAATTTGAAATTTATGGTAAAAATGAAAAGTTGTTGATAGATAAACAACTTTTACAAAATGAATTTTGATGAAAATGTGATTTAGGGATTAAATTGTAAAGTTGTGAAAATTGAAGAAAAATTCTAAATTTTATGAAATACATGTGCTGTAAATGTTATATTAAAATTTTGGTTAGGCTTGGAATAAGGATTAAATTGCATGAATTTCATTTTCCGAGCCTAGGGACAAAATTGGAATTTATGAAAAGTTTAGGGGCAAAATGGTAATTTTGCCTAGAATGTCAAATGAATCCAATTGAATATGAAATGTGATAAATTGATGATTAAATTCATTTATATAGATCCGGACAACTCAAATTTGAAGCTAGATCGAGGAAAAGAAAAAGTTTTGGATTAGTAGAATTTCTTGTACGAACGGCTGTTAAGGTAAGTTCGTGTAACTTACTTATACATGTTACTATGTTTGAATTGAATGTTGTATTTGAATTGAATATGATATGTGCTTGTGTGAATTATAATAATGTTATAAATGCATGAAGTATACATATGCCTGAAATAAGTCTCGAAAATGTTACATTCCGTTTGAATATTGAATTTCGATGGATATATGTGATTTTCCCATATTAAAAGTGATCTTGCATATGTTGCAGACAGGATTTATCTCGGATAAGTAATCCTGATATAGCCCTCTCGAGCATCCTGATCGGTAGTGATTTAGCATGTGTTGCACACTACCGCAGCTCTTTGTGAGCGTCCTGATATGCGATCGGTTGTGATCTTGCATATAATGCTGACACAAATGTAGCTCTTCATGAGCGTCTTGTTAAGCTCGCTTGAACTCTCTGTTACCTTATCCGGTGCTTCCTGATAGTATCTCTTAAGAGATATCTGATAAGCTCTATGAGCTTCTTGAGTAAAACTCTTATGAGTTTCCTGATTAGCCCGGATAAGTGTCCTGTTACATGACTCTTCTGAGTAACCTGTTATGTAGCTTGAGAGTGTGCTTCCTGATTAAGTACCTTATACCCCTGATTAAGAATTAACGGTTTACAGAATTATACACCTTGAGTGTACTATTTGAATATCCATCGATATTTCAATAATTCAACGGATAAAACTCACGACATGAGAAAATGATGAGATAAGTAGAAATATGTTCTGAATGCTTCTGAATTATTTGATGAAGGATTATACGATGAGCTCATCTATGCTTATTTGATGTGTAAATGTATTATATGACTAACTTGCTTGAATGAGTATATGTGTTTAGGTAAACTTGCCAAATTGATGAAAAGCATGTTAGTTGTATGCTTAAATATTAATAAAAGTGATTGGTAAGTTTTAATTCATGTTATACGAACTTACTAAGCATTATATGCTTACTAGGTTTTATTTATCTGTTTTATAGTGTACAAAAGCTCGCGAAGGTTGGAGATTGGTCGGAGCGTCATCACACAATCCGCTAGCTTATTTTGGTATAAATAGTAAACTTATTTTGGTATAATGGCATGTATAGGTTAATTTGGCCATTGTTGGCTTGTAAATGTTGTTTCTAATCTAGCCATTGGAATGACTAGTAATGTTTTGTTTTGGTATATTTATAAGGTTATATCATGATAAGTATCTATATGACAAGTATATTAAGTATGTTTGATCAAGTTATGTTTAATATATAGATTAAACAAAGGTAAGAATATAAACATGGATGCATATGATAAGAATATAAAGATGGATGCATATGATAATATATCATAATAGATGTTAGAATTGTCTTGAATTTAATGCTTGAATTGGCTGGTATATACTTGTAAGTGTTGGTGTAGGTTATTGGTAAATGTGGGTGAGAAATAAAGTTAGGAAATGACTTTATTTTGTCCACACAGGTAGACACACGGGCGTGTGTCTTGACCGTGTATGACACACGGTCTGGTATATGGGCGAGTAATTTGGCCGTGTGTCCCCTGCATCTTAAAATTGAGAAACAGAATGCTCAAAATTGGGCACATGGGCAGAGACACGGGTGTGTGTCTCAGCCATGTGTGCTACACGGCCTAGAACACGGGCGTGTGTCATGGCCATGTGAACCCTGCACCTAATTTTTGAAAATTAAATTGATCACACGACCTACTCGCACGGGCATGTGGCTGGCCGTGTGGCACAAGTCAGAGAGCTACACGGGGTCGAACACGGCCTGCGGCACGGGCGTGTCCTAGGGTTACACAGGCGTGTCCCTTGACCACACGGGCGTGTGTGCCCTGTATCTAGGAAAAAAATTGGAAATTTTGCAAAAAATTCTTTGAGTTCTCGATTTAGTCTCGACTCGATTCCAATGTTTATACTGGGCCTCGAGAGTCCATTCAAGGGACAATATGATTAGTTTTGGATATGAATAGTAATTGACATGAATTACGTGAAATTATTCTGTAAACTCTAGTAATGCTTCGTAACCCTATTCCGGCGACGGATACAGGTTAAGGGTGTTACATATTTAGCCTTTTCCTAATCACAATTGAACTATAGCTTTCTTTTCCAAGTTAAATTGAATTTTTTTTCTCTTCTCTCCCTATTTCTTCCCATTTTTCTTTTTATTATTCTTTGCAAAATAATATTTCCCCATTGCTGAAATTTGCTTTTGCTCTTGAATCAATACCGATTCCCGATTTCCACTTGTGTCTCAATCGAATTTGTACTCGCTAGTAGAAACATTCTTTGATCGTTGCCAAGAATCAGTAAGTACGTCTCAATCTCGATGTTTAATCTCGAATATTTATAGAATTCCTATCTAACGATAATATTGTGAATGAGTAAATGATATTTCTCGATTTATCATTGAATCTAGTTTATCTTGAAATCCATCATTAATTCTTGCGTAAATGTCATTTGAAGGACTTGATTTAGGTGCCTCGAATCAGATTTGAACGTTGGGCCCCTCACATGGCTAGGGATAGGTGTGTGTTCTTTTACAAGCGAGTTGGGGCAACCCATGTCTCGAGATAGGGCCACACGGGCATGTGTGTAATGCCCTAAATAATTTATTTCTGATTCTGTAAATATCTGATACAAATGTGTATCTGCTTCAGTGGTTGAGTGTTCTGGGTGTGTGTGAGAGGTCTTGGGTTCAAGTCTCCCTTTTGCCAAAATGTTGTTATTTTAGATCCAAGCCTTATCCTTGTTGAATGGGCTTATATAAAATTGTCTGTTAGTCCATATCAGAATGAGCCTGCTGGTTCGAGTGGTAAGGAGTTGGTGTGCTGGGGGTCCTGTGTTCGAATCCCTGCGTTAGCAAAAGGTGTTAATTTTTGCTCAGTGGTCTATTAGAGTTTCGGCTGAGCTAGAATTCTATGGTAGTTAAGATTGTGTGTTAGTGGGGAGTTGGGATTGTAATCTATTTGGTTATCTTGTTTATTTTATTTTTTCTTTTTTTCAAAATTTCCTCTCTCTTCCAAAAAAAAAAATCCCAAAAATTTGACGTTAATTTTCTTCCTGTTCTCTGCCACTTTCTCCTTCCTCTTCCCTTCTGGGGATTCTGTTTTTTGTCTTTCTATCTGTTGTCATAATTTCGTATCTCGATATTTCGATGTTCATTGTGCATTTTTGGTAAGTGTGGTAAGTGTGGTTATTGTTTTGATTAGTGAATCTTTGGTTGATGGGGTTCGTTATTGTTACTTAGGAGAAGATCAAGGGGTTGGGGACTTCCAATCGATGCTATAGTTGTGCGAAATCACCGTTGCTCATTCAAGGGTAAGGGTTTTGGTGGGTTAAAGGATTGTTTAATTCGATGTAGTTTGGTTGAATATCGATTTAAGCGTCTAATCCAGTGATTTATTGGTCAATTATAGGTGTTGTGTGGCTCGGGAGTGTTTTTGCATCGAAACCGTAATAGGTGTGTTCCCAAAACGCAGAAAATCGGGTTTCGACGAAAGCCAAAAAAGTATTCTGTCGGCACTACACGGGCGTGTGCCTAGCCATGTTGTTGGCCGTGTGCGAGACACGGCTGTTCGCACATGGCTGTATGTCTGACGAAGGTGTGGTCGTGCGCAAGACACGGTCATGTGTTGGTGTAAGTGTGGCCGTGTGCGCCACACGGGCTAGGCCAATTTGGGCGTGTGGGTTTTGGGCCAGGCCGTGTGGACCACACGGGCAAGGCCAATCTGGGCGTGTGGGCCCACACGGGCATGTGGGCCCATATTTATGAAATTTTCCCTAAGGTCGCACAGGTCATTCCGATCGGCTGTGGGCCTACTGTAGGGTCGGTAAGGGCTAACCAAACCCTAGATGTGATCTGATATTCTGATAGTTTGCTCTGAGTAAGACACTGTTATGCATGTCTGATTATTCTATTATATAAATCTGATATCTGTATGCGAGCATGCTAAGCATGATATTTCTGTATCTGTATCATGTATTTATGATTGGGGCTGGAATCGTATATGTGGAGAAAGTGTTCTGTATGGCGACCTTCGCCTATATTCTGGCAGCTTGACTGCATATTATCTGATATGTGTCGTAATGTCACGATATGGTGTGTAAGGTTGGGTGGGTGTTTTTAAACCCACATGGTGTGATGGGATGGTCGGAGTTGGTATGCAGAGGATGGGGGTAGGATTCTGTACATTTGTTCTGCGTATCTGATTCTGTTATCTGTATCTGGAATGGTCATAAGTCCAAATCTATATCTGACTGTATATGTGATTTCTGTATGTATTATATTTCTATTTTCGTTGGGTTACACACCGAGTTTACAAAAACTCACATTTGTTGTCTGTTCTGTTTAGGTAATCCACAGACTTAGGCGGATCAGTGTGATAGAGCCTCACGATGACCACGAGTTCGTAACTGTTTAAGATTATGATTTTTATTTATTTATTTAAGGATTATTTTCTGGGAGTTTTGTAATTTATGAGCTCTGCAGACTGTTTGATTTTATTTTGGGATTTGGGTTTTTGACTTGACTTTTTTTTCGATGGTTGGCTAAAAACATGGTTTTTACTATAAAAAAGGTTTTCCAAAAAATTCGAACGGGATTTCCAAATATATCATTTTCTATGACTTCCGCTGTAATTTATGTTTTGGCAAATAAATTAATTAAATAACGCTTCTGATGATGGTTATAAACGAATATGAGTTACAAAACTTGAATGATTTATCGAAACAACTCAGTTTTTCAAAAACCCTTCTTTGTGACATCTCCGGATACAGTCATAATGTCTAGGCCGGGTTTGGGGTGTTAAAGTGTGGATCACACAGCCATGTCCCCCTAAAACCCTAGGATATTTCAATTCTCACACGACCGTGTAACCCCTCCACACGGCTTAAGGCATTGCACACACCCTAGCCATACAACCATGCGCCCCTTATTTTACAGTTTTGCCCAAATTTTTTGTAAATTGTTCAATTTAGTCCTTCCATGATCCTCAATTTTTTTTTTTAGAATTTTATCTCTTTCAATTGAGTCCCTGATATAATGAATAATGTTGGAACCCATGATTTGATTGACTAAATTATTACTATATATATGCATGATGTGCAATTAGTAAAATGCCTTCTATGATTAGATTACTGATAAATTGTTACTAATACTCGAATCACTGTATTTACTGATTGCATGAACAACATGCCTATTGTTACTGATAAACCAAATACATAACTTACATGTCCACTGCTACTGTTAATCTGATTACATGCTGAACATGTTTACTGTTTTCATACTGTACTATTAATAACTTGTCATACTGTATTGCATGGGGTGGGACACATTGAAAGGAGGAAGTACTAATAGTTTATTTGCAGACACTAGTGGTTTATCCACAAAATTATTGGATGCTTTTATCTGCAAACCCATTGTGCAGTCACAACCTACTGGCAGCGTATTACCCTGCAAACACTAGTGGTTTATCCACAACTTTTACTGACAACTTTTATCTACAAATATGTTGTGTATCCACAACTACTAGCATCATTTTAACCTGCAACACTTATGGTTCAACCACGAACTGGAGTGTCTGGGATATAAGAGTTCTGGGGAACTCTTACTATGGAGTGTAGTGGTGGGGTAGGACCTTCTCTTTACTGTTAAATGGAAATTGCATTACATTGGCACTTATAGGCATGCTCGAATAAACTGTTAATGCTATACTACATGATTGTTACTACATTGAATACTGACATTATATGCTTGGTTTATGAATTTGCACTGATCTTTTTGTGATGGAACTTACAATGAGCGTCATTGCTCACTCCCCCTTTAATTTTCATCATTACAAATAACCCACTAGGTTAGGACGTGAACACGACATCATGAAGATCTTGGCTCAATTTTACTTATAAAATTATTTTATTCTCATTATTTGATTTATTTTATTATTTAAAGACTGTATTATTTTTCTTGAATTGCGGCATGAGACATAGGATTTGGGTTTATATTTTTGTTTTTATGTTGCATGACATTTAATTTAAATTATGGGATGCCTAAATATGATTATTAAATAGTTATGCAGGAACCCCGACTTTTATTAAAAACATGTATAAATATCACTTTCCTATTGCTAAATTATAATTAAAATTTTGAGTAGTAAATAATTCGGTAATTAACTAAGTTTTCTTCTAAAATAAATAAATGTTTTAACATGATCGTTGTTAAAAAAACTCTTAGAGCTTACTGGGCCATTTCGGTAGCGAATGTAATCTTCCAAATTCGGGTCTAATGTCTAAGCTAGGTTGGGGAGGTTACATACACTAGTGAAATTTATAGTTCGATTAAAGAGTAAATGGTATCCCCTCATTGGCATTGCGTGTATTACGAAAAAGAAACATTACTATGAGTAATTTTTCTAGGATGAATATTATCATTACTATTTGTTAGCAATGATCTTTTCCGTTGAGAAAGATGCAATGGTGATCATTAAATAAAATATCATCAAATTGGGTTAACGGATTTTAACCCAAAGGGATAAAAGATATCCTATGAAGGTAACATAAAAATAAAAAGGTCATTAAACAATAACATAAATCTAAGTTGCTTCCGTAAGGTATATAATGGGGAGATTAGTCATGGTACTTTTAGTGGATTGGCTTAATGACTAAATAATTTTTGATTAATAGACGAAGAGTCAGAGTCTAATTACAAATTATTTAAGCATTGATATTATATATATTCAATCGGTCCCTCCGCTAGCTTGCACAACTCTGTATGAATTGCAAATAAGAATCGTTACAATGTATGGATGAAAACGATGTTTGAGAAATAGATTGCATGAATTACTACTCACAATAAATGTATTTTCTCGAAAGAGCAAGAGATGACTTAGAAATTAATTTAATTTCCTTGGATTATTATTTATTTAATTGAATGTAATTAAAGACTTGAGTCTAACTGAAAATTAAATTAATTAGTCATTGTTGTTTTATTTATTAAATTTATTACTCATATATATTACAGTAAAGTTGTCATGATTTTGACGGGATTAGAATTCGTTTGAGAAAATAATTTAATAACTACTAATTAATTATTTTTAATTAATTAAATAAATAATATTTTGAGAATAGAAAACTAGTTATTAGGTTGGATAATTATATGAGCTTGTTTTAATTTAATTTAAAACTGAACAGCACAGATAATAGTACCTAATACATGAAAGACCGAAGGAGCCTATTTAAATGGGGGTGGGCGACACACACCACCACACTGAGTCCTAGTGGTACTCGAGGTTTTCTATTAAAATATTATTTTCCTTCTTTTCCTATTCTAGTAGAACTCTTGTGATTTTTTCTTACATAAATGGACTATAGGGTTGTTGAAAATAGAAGACATACATACGAGGATACTCGGTCGAATTTTAGTGAAAATTTGTTTGGTTTATTTTCTTTAAACTCAAATAAATTATATATTTTGTGAGTACTTGTTCAAATTTGTGAGATGATAATTTCAAACTCTTTGGCAATTATAATTCAAGTTTGTGAGATTGAATTTTTAGTTTTAGATTTTTCCCTAAAGAAAGTTGCTTTCCCCATTGGAAAATCTCAATTTTCTTCTTGTATCTTGTCCTTGAAAAGAGCTCACTCTCTTAGCATCTAAGGGTTTGAGAATAACACAGAAGATCATTCAATTGAAAGCTAGAAGGATTTAGACACTAGATCCATGATTCGACGAATCTCCTTAGCTCGAACACACATGTATTAAATTTTGTAAAATTTATTACTATAGATATCACAACCAAATGTTTGGTTTTATGAAAAATTCTAAAATTTCGTTGCACAACAAAACTATTTTTCATGACCTATTTTTCAAATAACATAAATTTTGGTTTTATTGTTAATTC
The DNA here is from genome assembly GCA_025698515.1 of Gossypium sturtianum. NCBI lineage: Eukaryota > Viridiplantae > Streptophyta > Magnoliopsida > Malvales > Malvaceae > Gossypium > Gossypium sturtianum. Next base: position 112,903,056 of record CM046952.1, read on the forward strand.
CTATAGACTTTATTTCAATTTGAAAAATAAAAAAATTAAAATGCAAAAGGAAAAAATTCGAGAAAATGAAGAAAAAAGAAGAAAAATTGAAAAAAAAATAGATGAAAAGCACTTGTAGTTCAAAGCGTTATCAAGAGAATATGATTATTTATTTATTTTTTATTTCTTTTACTTTGTTTATTTCCTTTAGTTCATGCTTTATTCTTGAGTATTTGAAAAATAAGGGAGAGAGCAGAAAATGGTGGAGTTGAAAATGTATGGAGTGCTTGTTGGGGAAGCTAGGAAAGTTACCTTTAGCTCACGTTGGTCCATGAGTGATCAGTGTTTAAAAGCTTAAATTTATCCTTTTTTATCTTACCTTATCTCGAGCTTATGTTACAAACTTTAAAAGCCTAGCGATTTTCTCTTATATATTAAAACTAGTTTAAAGAAGGAGAAAGAATTGTATGAAACTGTGATTCCACGTCATCCTTATCCTTTTTCAATGGGAGAATGAAAAATCAGAGTTTTCCTCCTGATTTTCAGCTTTTTTCTCCTGAAAAAATTCAAATCCAATTAAAAATGCTAAAAATCAAGAGGGGTTGTATGAAACTGTGATTCCACGTCATCCTTATCCCTTTCCAATGGGAGAATGGCAAATCGGATTTTTCATCCTGATTTTGTACTTTTTTCTCCTGAAAAAATTCAAATCTAACTAAAAATGCTAAAAATCAGGAGGAAAATTATGATTTGTCATTCTCCTATTGGAAAGGGATAAGGATGGCTGGAGCTGTTGAAAGGCTACGACCTGATCATCGAGTATCACCCATGAAAAGAAAATGTGGTGGCAGATGCCTTAAGCAGGAAAACTATGGCGATCTTATTGTCCCTGCGAACTAAAGTGACTTTGATCGATAATGGAGCCTTGTTGGTGGAGTTGGTAGTGAAGCCAACTCATCTCTCTCGAATTTTAGAGGAACAAAAGATGCTCTCAGGAAAAGCAGTACACTTCAGTATAGGTAAAGAGGGCGAACTTAGATTCAAAAATTGAATGTTTACATCAATAAAAAATGAATTGAGGAAGAAATTATTAAGAGAAACTCACCAAGGGCCTTTTTCACTTCACCCTGGTGGCATCAAGATGTATAGAGACTTGAAGGAATCCAACTGGTGGCCTGGAATGAAGAAGGAGATCTTAGAATACATTTCCACATGTCTAACATGCCAAAGAGTGAAGGCAGAGCATCAAGTTCCATTGGGAAGATTGTATCCTCTGTAAATTCCCAAATGGAAATAGGATAGAATCACCATGGACTTTGTATCTAGATTACCCCTCAGTCCCTCCAAGAAGAACTCTGTTTGGGTAGTGATAGATAGGCTCACAAAATCAGCATGCTTTTTGCATGTGAATACCACATATTCTTTAGAAAAGTTGGCTGAACTATATATTGCTAAAGTGGTGTGTCTTCATGGAATGACATCGTCCATTGTGTCTGATAGGGATCCAAGATTTACCTCCAGATTCTGGTAACAATTACAATAATCATTCGGAACCAAGTTGAAATTTAGCATTGCGTTTCACCCTCAGACAAACAACCAATCTGAAAGAGTAATCAAGTTTTAGAAGATATGATGCGTTGTTGTGTGATCGATTTTTGGATAAATTAAGAAAGGTATGTTCCTCTAATTGAATTTGCCTAAAAAATAGCTACCATGCCAGTTTAAAGATGTGTCCTTTCGAGGCCTTATATGGTATAAGGTTTAGAATGCCTACTTTTCAGATAGTGTTAAGCGAAAGAAAAATCGTAGGTCCAAACTTAGTGCGTGAAACTAAAAAAAAGGTTGTCGTCATTCGTAACCACTTGAAGGCTACTCAAGGTCGAAAAAAGTCCTAAGAAGATTTAAAGAGAAAGGAAATCTCCTTTGAGGTGGGAGACAAAGTGTTCTTGAAGTTATCCCCTTGGAAGAGGATTAGACGATTTGGCCAAAAAGGAAAGTTAAGCCCAAGATTTGTCGGACCTTATGAAATCCTGGAAAGATTTGGCTTGGTAGAATATAAATTGGCCTTACCTCCTGAACTATCAAAGATTCATAATGTCTTCCACGTATCAATTTTGAGAAGATATAGATCCAACCCTGAGCACATGGTACAAATTGAAGAGCTTGAGATTGAACCAAACCTATCTTACAAGGAAGAACCAGTTTGTATTTTGGCCAAGGAAGTTAAAGAGCTAAGGAAAAAGAGAATTCCTATAGTAAAGGTACTATGGAGAAATCAAAACATCGAGGAAGCTACTTGGGAAAGAGAGAGCATAACGAAAGAGCAGTATCCACAATTGTTTTTAGGTATGAATTTCGGGAACAAAATTTCTTAAGTGGGGGAAAGTTGTAACATCCCGCCCGACAAAATGTAGTACTTGAGTATTGTTAACTGAATTAAGGCTTATAGTGTGACCCCCGAGTAAAGGGAGGGTTAGAAAATTATCAAGTATTTAAGGTTTGTGAATGCACCCTTGGAAGAAGTCCTGATTAAGGTGAGCTCTGAGGTTTGATGGACTCTTCGATAAAGTATATGTCGCCCCAGTGAATAAAAGAAAATAGTGAGCCCTATTGTTAAACCCCTAGTCTGATAGGAAAGATGAATATATTGTTATCTTATTATCTGATTAAACTATTTAGTTGGCCGAATGAAGACTAGTCAGGATTGGACAAGAATTTCTTAAAATGAAAGGACATGCATTTAAGATGAGAGAGGAAACTATTAGTTGCGGGTACTGGAGGAAGTTAGTGGAGGGAGATAAGCTTGTCCATTAAGTTTTCCTTCTGTGTGCACCCATATAAAGTCTAACTTGGCTTCCTAAACAAGTTTTATATTTTCTTTAGCAATTCATACTTTTTTTCAGCAAATTCTCTCTGCATTTTCTAGGAAAATGAAAGAGCCAAGGCCTGCTTGAAGGGTTAAAGTTCGTTGTAATTATCCAACTTCACCATTGTGAAACCTGATAAAAACAATGAAACTCTATTTAATTTTGTGATTGTTTACGAGACTCTAAAGTTTCTTGCTTTAAGGACAGACTCATGATTTAAGAAAGGGAAACTTCTAGATTCTGGGTTTCCTGATTAAGTGTTTTTTAAAGCTTATTTAGTTCTTCTAAAAAACATAACCTTATAAGTTAACTATTTATGTTATAGCTCAAAAAACTCCCAAAAACTATCAAGGCAAGGGCAAGAGACTTACTATTTAGTTTCTGCTGCATCTTCTAGTGAGTTCTTTCATACCTTGTATGTACGTTGTACATAACTGGTTCAAGGTAAGTTTACCTAACTGGTGAAGAGTCTGGCTTTGCATGTCTGTGTAAGAAATAAAAGAGTCTTACTTCGTGCTGAGTCATTCCCCACTTTACTCTAGAAAAGACACCATATGGTCAGAACAAAAGAAGTGAATTCATGGAATTTCCTTCATTGCAAGATGCATTGAACAGGTAGATCGCGATACATGAACGATGTTATGTAGCCTTTGGTAAGGTAAGTATAATGCAAACTAGATTGGCAAAAAGTAACAAAGGAAAAATGAATGAATATTACAATCTTTGAACACGGACTAAGGTTTTTTGCTAGCACGAAGGAGGTTGTTTGCATGAATGCATGGGCGTAGTGTATGCGCCAAAGTAAGTCTTACTTTTTCAAAGTCTACGCAAGTTTGATATTCTCTAATAGGCGAGCTACATGAGGTTAGTCTATGTAGTGTCTTCGCCAATGGGCAAATTGTAAGTCCCATTTAGTTAGGAAGAGTCCTCTGTCTGCGTGACATATAGATATTCTGATGCTGCTTTGGAACTCACTAAGTTCTATGAACTTACCCCATTTATCTTCCCTTCTCAAGACCCCCCAAAAAATAAAGGAACATTCAAGGACTACACCAGAGGATACATTCTATGTGAGGCTTATAATGATTTTGTATTATGCATAACAAATGAGTGTGGCGTCAAGGTTTGAAATCTAAAAAACAATATTTGGTAATTAAAATTGTATTCGCCAAACGACGTCCTTCCCTTAAATCTTTACAATGAACTTTTATGTTTCAAAAGTGTTTGGGCCTTTAAGCTTAAAAGTTTTATTTATTACTGCTATAGGAAATACCTATTTGTTTTTTTTTTTGTAAACTTAAGGTTTCGCCAAGTATGTTACTATAAGGAAAAGGCTTTAAGGTTGTAACGTACCATTCATGGGTCCTCCTCAAGGGTCAAGAATGGGGCACTACATTGATATTGTTAAGGTCACTTTCTTAGGAGTTCAAGTTCCTCGAAACTACTTTACTTCACGGGAAGGCTGATGTATCTCTTAGTGAATTGTGTACAACTTTATACAGTTATGAACTGAGAAAGAAGGAAAACGCAGAGAAATTCAATTTGAGACACAAAACCTTTGGTAGTCCGGGGTTGTTCACACACTTGGAGTAAAGATCAAAAGGGGAGATCCAAGTCAAGGAGAAGACTAAGTAAAGATGAGTGTGCTTTCTGTCGAGAAAAATAACACTAGAAGAAAGATTGCCTAAAATTGAAAAATAAGAGTAAATATGATAAAGGGAAAGTTGTAATAGAATCAAGTGTAGTTGAGTGTGATTTTGGAGATTCAAATCTCTCACTTGTTACATCAGTAATGGCCATGATGAAGATTATTTATGGTGCACACGTGGTAATGAAAGGGGTTCACAAGAATAATAACTTGTACCACTATCTGGGTAGTACAATTAATGGGATATTTTTTTGCGACAGTAACTAAAAATCAAGAGTCAGAAGCACTTAAGCTATGGCATATGCATTCGGGGCATGTAGATGAAAAATCCGTGAACTTGCTTATAACTTAAGGATTATTGAAAAGAGTAAGAACTTGTAAACTGGATTTCTGTGAGCATTTCATCAAAGGGAAGCAGACAAGGGTAAAGTTTGAGACTGCAATCCATGATACTAAAGGCATCTTGGATTATGTTCACTTTGATGTCTAGGGTTCCTCTAAAACAAACTCTTTGAGAGGAAAAATGTTATTATGTAACTTTTGTTGATGATTATTCCCAAAGAGTGTGGGAGTATACAGTGAAGACAATGAATGAAGTGTTAATAGTTTTCCTTAAGTGGAAAACGATGATGGAAACTCAAACGGGCAAAAGGATCAAGCATTTTCAACACAGACAATGGTGGAGAGTATTAAAGTGGTCCATTTGCCAAGATTTTTTTAGGATAAGGGCATCATTAAACATTTCACTATCAAATCTAAACCACAATAGAATGGGGTGACAAAACGCATGAATTGGACGTTGTTGGAGAAAGTTTGATGTATGTTATCCAATCCTAGATTGGGTTCTCACACCCGGATTAATTAAGTCTTGAGTTGCGAAAGGGATTTGCGAATTCAATTGAAAAGTTTTCTACACTGGCGAGTCCATTTTGTAATTAAGGTTAATTAACGGATTGATCTTGGAAAAAGTAGGATTTCAACTATAGTTCCGTTAGTTTTGAACTAAGTATATATTAGTGGGAGACATGATGATTAATGTATTTCCAGGTGGTTGTGAATTGGTTTTGCTGATAGGGGTCGGAAGGACTATATATATAGGAAAGGCATTCTTCTCTAGGGATGATTCTTTTATTTTTCTATTCTTCTTCTTCTTTTCTATGGTTTGTCATGGAAGAGAGAAAGGTTATGTAACATTTGTGCATGCAGGGGAAAGACTAATGTCTAAGTCTTAGAAATTAGAAATCTTGCATGTTGGTAAGTTTTCTAATTTCTCTGCATTAACAAATTCAAGAAAAAGAAGGTAGTTAAGGATTTCAATTAATTATTGGTCCTATTTTGTTTTGGGGTAAAGTGGCAGATAATCATTCAAATGGTCTTTGCATGCAAAGAAATTATGGTTTTTATGATAATGAATGGTTTTAGATAGATTCTGAAATGGTTGTTATGTTGTTTTGACTAATGAAGCTCGTGTAGCAAGGAAAAAAATGCTTAGAATATGGATTTAGAGGCAACTCCCAGGTGATTTCTCGGACTCAAATCTTAAATGGATGTATCATGTGTCATTAATATACTGAATATGTTTGAATTAGTATTTTACCAATGGTGAATCAACTTGTTGCGAAATGTTATTGTCTTGTGTGTGCATGTGGTATTGAATGCGAATACTGTTTGGTTGTGAGTTTGATCATAATGGAATGGATGAGTATGTTATAGCAAATTATTGATGTATGCTGATTGTATGTGGTGTGGCATGCGAATATGTAAATGAAAGGTTCATCGTGATGCATTGTTGAGTATTGAAATGATATGAATGATTGGCGTATTGTATATCGCGTGATAGACAATATCTGTTGGCTGAATGTTCGTATATGTTATGCATTATATTTATGTGGCTTTGAGGAAGTTTGGATGGTCATACATGGGATTGCATATGCATTATATTTATGTGGCTTTGAGGGAGGTCCGGTTGGACTGAGCCAGGAAATGAGATTAAATGATACGGGATTCGGTGCACACTCGTATATGATAGCCCATTGTGTGAGACGTATAAGAGTCCTTTATGGGACGTTTGAGAGCCCTTTGGGGGACGTATGAGAGCCCTTAATAGGACGTATGATAGACCATGGCCATGACATTATTGTAACTGTGGAAGTTCGTCAGGACGATCTTAAATGTGGGAAGTCCGCTAGGACTATCTTATGTGGAAGTCTGTAAGGACTATCTAATATGTAGGAAGTCTGCCAGGACTATCTTATATGAAAGCCCGTAAGGACTATCTAATATGTGGGAAGTCTGCCAATACTATCGTATGTGGAAATTCGTAAGGACTATCTAATATGGTGAAGTCCGCGAGGACTATCGTTGTGAGGAAAGATCACTAGAACTATCTTGTAAATATGATTCCATAGTACAACCATTTGTATGAGTCCACAAAAAGGTGATCTATTATTATGAGAAGGCCATTGTGTCTGTACTAGTGACCTCCTATAAGCGAGTTATTGTTTATAGAATAAATATAACACCAAAAATATAAGAATTAAGAATGGCAGTGACCGCAAGGTCAAATTGTAATATAGTTTGTACAACGAAATACCTTGGAAGTATTCTGAGGATCATACCCAAGAGAGGATGCAATAAATAATGAAAGTACTTTTACAATAACAAGTCTATATAGTAATAGTTAATTCCTATATTACGATGGATCATAAAATAGATTTAGAGGAATAAAAATAAATAAATAAACAAAAAAAGAAAGAAAAACAAACAATTGAATTAAACCGATAAACTAATCAGGAAGATTAACTCACTTCAGGATTTGAAACTAACTTCGGATTAGATGTCTAAAATGGATTAGTAACCGATCAAGCAATCATTACCTCACGATTTCTAGTTAACTTAATCGATTGGTTGATACTCGTTTATCTCCCGACCTCACTTTCTCAACTAGGATAAATTATGATTTACTCGGTTCGACTTATCTTCCGATATCATTTATCCTATGATAACTTATTGGGGTTGTTAAACCTAACAGTTTAAGAACACATAATTTATACCAACTAAACCATCTCAAAAAATTTCAAATCCTCCAATAGTCACATCCCCATTCACTTGCTAACCTCCCCTAAGGGATTTAGTCACTCATGTTATTCATAATCTCAACTTCGATTGAATAAACCATGTAAGTGTAACACCCCTTACCCGGGTTCTACGCCGGGAACTGGGCCCGAGGCGTTACCGAACTCAAACCGCTTAATCGCCACTTAGGCTCAACATCATTACTCGCTATAACCTCATTCTCGACTTACGAGGCCTCACTCATACACACGAGGGCTCTCGAGACTAATCTGGAACTTTTACGATCCTTAAAATTTTCCTCTTTTATATAGGTCTCACACGCCTGTGCAAGATTAGACACGCCCGTGCATGAGCACACACGCCCATGTCCCCAGACCGTGCCTAAAAACCCAAGCATTCTGCCAATGCCCCACGACCATGGCACACCCATGCTCCCCAACTATGGTGAACACTGACTTCCCTCGCACGGCCTAGAGTCTAGACACACGCCCGTGTGCTAGCCCGTGGCCAACACTGATGAATCCCACACGCCCTAGGCACACGCCCCTGTGACTAGCCCGTGGTCTATTCTATTTTCAAATATTAACATGCAGGGGACGCACGACCACAGCACACGCCCGTGGGCTGACCGTGTGTCACACATGGTCTAGACACACGCCCGTGTGTCTACCCACATGGTCATGAACAAGACTAAGTGTCAAGTTCTTTTCACCCTTCTAACATACACAACAAATACTCATCTAACACCATCATAATCAAATCAAATTGACGTGCATTCTCACATAGTAAACTACATCTTTCTTTCATATAATGTAATAGCCAACAACCATGGCATTATACAAAATAAGCTATCCATCTATAGGCCAACACATCTTAGCCATTTACAATAAAATTTACTAACTTATCTAGCCCCTATACATGCCATATACAAAACATTAAGTTTCATGTACCAAAGTGTGCTGATATGTGGGCTATCTTCTGATGATCCTTGTATCTCGATTCAACGCTTTTAATCTATAAGACAAGGGAAAAGAAAGAGAGTAAGGTTTGAGCTTAGTAAGTTTACACATAAACAATTAAGCATCATAGTATAAGCCCAACTACAATTAGCATTATACCAACATATAATATACAGCTATGCTTACTCTTTCTATCCCTTACCATATTACCAACACATCATGAGTCACATGCTCATAATTATTGAAATGCACCCCTGCATTCAAGATCACATTTACACAATATACAACACGTCATTATTGCTCAATAATGCATCCACATAGCTAACTCACATAGCTAATCCACACAGATAATCCACATATCTTATCCACATAGCTATTACACACAGCTAATATACACAATTAATCCACACAGCCAATATCTCGGTGGTTTCGCACTTAGCACACCACAATCAATTTATAAGGTGGTATCGCACTTAGCCTACCACAAAGATAATCATCGTGATCTCGCACATAGCCACTAAATGATATACCTAATGATAGCATCACACATAGCCAGCTCATCGTCAATATGCATTTGGATGGTATCGCACTTAGCCCACCATCTAGCATTATCACAACACATGCACAAGTCTATTTACCCAATTATTCATCCATTCACATCTATATTACATTCATTCTACTTGAACCACATAGGTTCCCAATCATTCTCATTCATTCTCATTCATGCTACACCCTAGCTAGCATTTACAAATTGTAAGTATGAATGCATTGTTTATGCATAGACTTACCTCGATACTCAAAAGTATTGAAATGTGCAATTTAGTCCACCACCTTGCTTTTGCCTCGGTTTTGACCCGGGCTTCATCTTTCTTGATCTATAATGAATAAATCAGCTTATTCAATACACACATTGACTAAATTGACCCACATCTCATACTTTAGCAAAATTACTATTTTATCCCTAAACTTTCTCATATTTACACTTTAATCCCAAAGGCTCGTAAAGTGATTTTTATTCAACTTTCTACTCTTTCATGCTTAGCCGAACCACTTACTCAACTAAAGCATTCATCAAATCTCACTAAATCACCCATGTATGACCAAACTTAAGATTTTCACAACTAAGTCCCTACATTGATTTTCATGGAAAATCACTTAGCAAAAGATGTTTCTACTACATCAAGCTTTCATATTCTTCCATAAAACATCAAAATACATGCCTGTCATACATATGTACATTTTTGAACATCCATAATAGCTCACCGAATAGCTATAAATAGCTTACTCATGCTATCGGGACTTCAAAAATACGAAGAATATCAAAAACTGGGCTTAAGAGCACTTACTAGCAAGCTTGAAAAATTGAAAGAACCCTAACAATGGCTTCTCAAATTTTCGGTAGCAATGGGAAGAAGATGAATGAATTTCTATCATCTTTTCACCTATTTTAATCACTTAATTTATAAATGACCAAAATGCCCTTTTTAATAAACTTTCAATTTTAACTCATCCATGCCCATTTTTGTCCAAAAATTAGAATTTGGATAAATTTCTATTTAAGGACCTGTAATTAATAATCTAAAGCTATTTCACACATATAGCTTCTAGAAACACACATTTTGCAACTTTTGCAATTTAGTCCTTTTGGACAATTCAACCACAATTTCATAAAATTGCTTCATGAAACTTTTACACTAGCATGCATACATAATATAAGCCTCAAAAACTCATTCATGACCCTCGAATTTGTGGTCTCGAACCACTATTCTGACTAGGCCCTAAATCGGGATGTTACAGTAAGCAACACGATCGATTTAGAGAAGAAAAGAGATGTGAATAATTATGGATTGAGTATCGAATGGAAAATAGAGTAGCAAATATCTCGATTGGAATAAAGAAATAAAACAATTACAAAGGAAAATATAAATTGAATGCTTTAATTAAATAAGCAAATCATTGAATCAAAATTGATTCAAAAAGAAAAACAAGAAAGTATTTAAAAGCCAAAAAGAAAATAAACTAAAACTAATTCTAAACTACGAGTGTTTTTGAAAGTGTCTAGGACGACTTTTTTACATTCAACCCTTAATGTCTTATTTATAGAGGTGTTGGCAGCCCAAATTAGGTATTTAGCACGTCCTATGTATTCATATAAGTTTGACTGTGTAGACGAAAATAACCCCGGAATACTTGGGCAACACAAAAATAACCCAAATACTGTCTTGTGTCGTTCCTTTGGTGCATTGACGTCCTGGGAAGCTTGTGCATCACTCGACCTTTGCTTCCACGTCAATTAGGCCTTTATATCTCAATCCTACACACTCAATTAAACTAATTAGCACAACCTAAGGCCCGTGTTGTCCTATTGGGTCACAACACCTACATAATGTGTTAAAAATACTTATTTTTATTAACTTTTAATCTTAAGGCCTAAATACTAAAAACGTAATATAAAATCCTAAATTGCTTAGAAAAGATGCTCCTTAAGTGCAAAATTTACTCAAATTAACTACTACATTTGATGACAAGCGAACTAGTAGATAAAGTAAAACAGATACAAGTTATGACAGTTCATCGGCTCTATTTTTACAGTTTTATATCTACCTAATTTTATGAGTCTACCAAGAATGAGTCTATGTGCTTATAGCACATTCCTTACTCAAACCCACTGTACAGGAAAATTGTATGGAAGTCATATTTTATATATGACAGTCTGCCAGGTTCTTTTGAGGACGATGCAAGAGTGTTCTCCTATACTTCTGAAACAATCACATTGTTTATCCTAATAAGTACTTGTCTGAGACACGGTATGAAATGTCAGTATTCGACTATGTGGTTGAAGTAAGGATCTGCCTACTGGAGTAAGTGAGATCAAGCACTAATAAGGGTACATGGTGGAATGTATTTATTATGATCTATCCTTCATCATAAGTTGTGTCACAAGAAAGATGCATGAGTATCTTCCTTAAGAATGCTAGTGAGAATCCGTAGAAAGTAGTTGTAAAGAAGTAACTACAAAAGGGTCCGCAAGGAAAACCATTGAAGAAAATATTGATGGAAATTACTTGCCAAAGTATCCACGTCTCTATCTAGGTATCTTTTATTGTACATCGTTAAGACCTCATCAATGGGACGTCCTATAGTCAAGTCTGCGCCAACAGGATTTACCGAATATGTTTTGCATAAACAAAGACTTGTGGTTTCTGAATGTTTAAATTTCAACTTCAATAGTGTTTTGTTGATGCCAGGTATGGAACATTCACTAGGTTCAGTTGAAGTTACCAATGTGTTTGCTATAGATTGCAAGTGTAGAGGTTGTTTCTAAGAATCAAGGTGAGACCAGGCCAGAATTCGCCAAGCTCAGGCAGTTTAGTTTGTGGCTGTAGTGATATGCATATAGTAGGGTGACCTAGTGGCAAAGTCTTAGGGTTCGATACAAGTTGTCCTTAGGGTTAATTTTAAATCAAGTAATGGTTCTAATGTAATAGAACTTCCGTAGGAATACATCCCCTTTTAGTAATAAAATTTGTAAGTAAAACCTTTATACGTAATGGATTATATAAATACGCTATATATGTTTATTCTAATGTAAGAGTTCACTTTATATGATTTCCAACTTGCGGCATATTTCCATAAGGTATGGGTTAATTAGTTAGTTATTAGGTGTTGCTGGAAAATCGGGTTTGGAAAGCGTAGTGGAAAATAAATTATAATTTTTCAATTCGTTTAGGATGAACGTTTCGACCGAGTAGTCTTCTCTGCTATCTTTAAGCTCACATCCGCCGAGTGTGGGCTCGCTTCAAATCAGAAAATTTTTCACAAAAATTACCAGTGAGGTAATTTCACAATTTCTCTAAACTTTTGGGTCAAGTTGTAAATAAAAAATATCTCTAGAAATTTTCTAAAATAATTTCTTTAGAAAATTTCCTCTTTACAACTTTCTCTTGAATTCAAGTGTGTGAAATAATGACCCAAGACTCTCTTTATATAGGGAGAGTTTAAAGAGTTCAACTATGATTAAATTTAATCACTTTAATATTAAATTAATATAATACTTATCAAAATATTAAAGATAATCACTTTAATATTAAATTAATAAAATACTATTAAATTAAATATAATATTAAATCTATTAAAGTAATATTATTTTTGGAATTGTTAATTTGAAATCAAATTCTCTAGTAGAGGCCAGTAGGAGTGTAATTCTTCAATTGTTCAACCACCGAAGACTCACCGCTGTCGACAATTTGCTGGCCATCGAAATGTTGTCATCGCAGTCGCTGACACCCCGAGAAGGTTCGATTTCTACCGGTTTGGTCTGGGCCAGTGACAACTCAACCGGTTCGATCTAGCCACTGGTTGGACTGTTGACCCGGTTTCACATACCAGGCCCGATTCGACCAGTTTTTGGGTCTTTATCTCGATTTTGGGCTCCTCAACCTAATTTACGATCTTAGGTCCAATTTTCAAAATCAATTACCCATTTGGTCAATTGTTTGACTTGAAAATTAATTTTCAAAAATATCACATTAATTTTAATTAATTTGATTAATTTAATTTTATTTGATCAAAATTAATTTTCCTAAAAATCACTTAGATTTTCCAAATTAATTTTTCAAGAAAATTCTTTAATCAAATTCTCTAATTGAATAATTCTTACGATCGCCCAATTTAATTCCACATAGAATAAATCGACTCTATTAAATTATTTCCAAATTTGTAGAATTTTCTTATAATTTAAATGTAGCCCGATCGAGCTTTTGTTAAGCTAGCAGAGGGACCAATCAGACATATACAATTAGGCTCTAGTAATTGCAACTATGTCCAGAAGTATCGTTTCGATAATTTGCAATTACTTAATCATGGAATCAGTCCACAAGAAGTACCATGATTGAAAACTCCTTAATGTATAGTCTTTACAAAAGCAATTCATCTAACTGCTTTGTCCAATGACCTCGTCATGTGTGTGTTACCCTCATATGATATCATTGATTCCTTTGAGTTAAATTTGTTCACTCAATACAATCCTATTTTATCTCATTGTCACAATTGTGTCTTCTTAATGATTAATATGATCACTGTCAACAAATGACTATGATAAATTGCTCGTTCGAGAACAAGCAACCCATGGCCACGTTCCATATTTATCAATCCACATAATGCCAATGAGAGGATATTGTTAACTCTTTAATCGAGTTATGAATTCCAATGTTGCTAGTAAAGTCATGTCATACACAAGTCATGTACTCAACATACCGGCTATCGGCTTGATCATCTTTAGAGCATAAGCCTCCACTTATGTCAAAGCACATGAGTTACATACGCATGGTCAGTTGCTAACTCAAGATTTAGGTAAATAACAACATGAATACTACAAGTGAATTAATTCACAAGCAGATTTAGAATTAACTTATCTTGGGTCCAGTCCAATTTATCGTTCTGCCAATGAGTACATCTATGTCTCTACCCGTGGAGCCAACTGCTCCGATAGCCAAGACTAGTCATCTCCTCAATTGGAATTTTAGACTACATAATAATCCTTCTCAATATTTGAATCAAATGTTCACTTTGATTCTTTTATGGGATTATGAACTCTTTTAGATTATCTATTGAAGTAAGTTGTCTTTCTCGCAATGTAAACGTTCTTACAGTGCCACTTATCATCAGTTTGAACTTAGAAAATAAATGAGCTAATATTTTCCTGTCACAATTTCACTATGCATGCAAAATATGAAAGATAGAAATACAAAAGACATAATAGTGAAATGTGAAATTAACTTTATTTATTTAGTCATAAAAAACAGTTACATGTTTACTACAATATGGGCACATTTCCCAATAGGTGTAGCACCATGTAGTCCGAATCTAGCGATTGGGTTCGGCATGAGGTGCTACATGGGTAGAGATTTTTGGTGCTGAGGTTATAATGTATGCATGCCATCTTATTAATTACCTAGTATTTACTACAATTGAAGGAAAAACACCATTGGAGAAATGTAGTGGAAAGCATACTACAAGTTATGATTCCTTACATGTGTTTGGTTCTGCTTCATACTATCATGTTAAGGAATCAAAGTTAGATCCAAGAGCTAAGAAAAAAGTATTCTTAGGGATCATTTTTTGCATAAAAGGTTTTCACCTATGGTGTCTAAAAATAAAGAAAATTATCTTCAGCAGAGCTGTCACCTTTGATGAATATACCATGTGTTTAAAAGGTGCAAAAGGAGCAGTCAATGATACTCATAAGCATGTGAAGTTTGAAAGAGTGGTTATTCTAGCAAATAAAGAAGTTAATGATTCTCCTATTGTAGAAGCAGACTCTAGTAGGGAAGATCTAATGGAAGGAGACTCTAGTGGAGGGGAGGTTCAAACCCAAGAACTTCCACAACAACTTGAATCAATTGCAACTAATAAGCCAAGGAGAATAATTAGAAAGCTTGTTTACTTTGCTGATATGATGGCTTATACATTCCAGTTGTAGCTGATGACATTTCTACCACTTTTAATGGAGCAATTCAGAGTTCTAAAGAAGAAAAGTGGAGGTTTACCATAAATAAAGAAATGCAGTCCCTTCATAAGAATCATACTTAGAAGCTGGCTAGTCTGTCGAAGGGAAAAAGGACAATTGGGTGCAAGTAGATGTTTGCAAAGAAAGAAGGATTTCCTAGCTAAGATTATGTTCGCTACAAAGTAAGATTGGTGGTAGAAGGCTATGCTTAGAAAGAGAGAATTTATTACAATGAGGTATTTTCTCCAATTGTAAAGCATTCCTCTATTAGAATTTTATTGACGTTGGTGGCACAGTTGGATTTGGAACTAGTTTAGTTGGATGTAAAAACTGATTTTTTTACAATGAAACTTGGAAAAGGAAATTTATATGACTCAACTAGAAGGATTCAGGGTTGCTGGAAAATAAAATTTAGTGTGTAAACTTGGAAAATCGTTATACGATTTAAAACAATATCCGAGGCAGTGGTACAAGCGAATTGACAAGTTTATGACAGAACAAAGGTACACAAAAAGCAAATATGATTGGTGTATGTATTTTCACAAGCTTCAAGATGGTTCTATCATATATCTTCTTCTTTATGTTGATGATATGTTGATAGCTTCCAAAATTTAAGTAGAGATCGATAAGTTAAAGACACAGTTGAAAAAGGAGTTTGAGATGAAGGATCCAAGAGAAGCAAAGAAGATTTTGGGCATGAAGATAACTTGAGATATTACTTTGAAGAGGCTTTATTTGACTCAGAAACAATATCTGAAAATTTTAAAGCGTTTTGGCATGAATGAAAAGTCAAAATCTGTTAGCACTCCTCTTGGTCCTCATTTCAAGCTTAATGCCTCTATGTCACTAAAGAATGATGCAGAACAAGAATACATGTCAAAGGTACCATATACAGATGTTTTTGGTAGCTTAATGTATGCTATGGTATGTACAAGACCTGACATTTCACAAGTAGTTAGGGTTGTGAGTAGGTTTATGCATAATCTAGGAAAGGAGCATTGGCAAGCTGTGAAATGGATTTTACGATATATCCAATATACAATGGATATTGGATTGATTTTTGAGCAGGAAGATAATTAGGATGTGGTTGAATATTGTGATTAAGACTATGTTGGTGATCTGGACAAACAACGATCAATTATTGTTTATGTGTTTACTCTTGCAAAGGCACTAGTTAGTTGGAAGTCTACTTTACAGTCAATAATTGATTTATCTTCTATAGAAGCGCAGTATATGGCAATAATAGAGGCTACAAAAGAGGCAAATTGGCTTCATGGGTTGCTTGGTGAACTGGAAATTAAACAGAAGTATGTCAAAGTACATTGCGTTAGTCAAAGTTGTAACAGCCCGATTTTAGGTCTAGTCAGAACAGTGGTTTCGGGACCACAAATCCGACGCAGTAAAAATTTTTTTATTATATTTTTATAGTCTACGGTTTTATGGAATGATTTCGTGAAAATTTCGTTCGAAAATTTTCACGTTTGAGCACTCAATTTAGCAAAAAGGACAAAATTGTAAAAAGTGCAAAAGTTGAGTTCTACATGCTAGAGGTGTCTAATTGCTATGAAATTTTAAATTGAAGGTCCTTAAATGGTAATTAGACCATTTGTTAAGTTATTGGACAAAAATGGACATGGTGAGATAAAATTTCAAAGTTTTAAGTGTAAGGGCATTTTGGTCATTTAGTAATTAAATGAATTAAAAACCAAAAATCAAGCCAAAATTTAGTCCATCTTCTTCATGCTTGTGCCGAAAATATGAAGGGAAGCCATAGCTAGGGTTTGGCCACTTTCAAGCTCGATTGTAAGTTCGTTTTTGTCCCGTTTCTAATGCTCTTTACATTTTTGAAGTCGTTATCATCTGATCTATCTATTTCTACCATTAATTTGAGTTATGTTTGATGTCTAGGGTTTGACCCATGCTAGACATGTATGTGTTTTGATGGCTAATGGTAGGATATGCATGTTTGATGTGTGATAGACAACTTTTACTAAGTGATTTTTCATGGAAATACCTAAAAGGACCTATTTGTAAAAAGTTGTAAAATGGGTAGTAAAAATCTGATTTAATGGAAAATGTGGGCTGCTATAAGCATGAAATTGGTTCGGCTAGGCTTGGGTTATCAAGAAATTGAATATATTTCATTTTACGAGCCTAGGGACTAATTTGTAAACATGTGAAACTTTAAGGGCAAAAAGGTAATTTTTCCATAATTTGATGTTTGGACTGATTTGCGTAATGTGAATATTAAATAAGCTAAATTTGCTATTATAGATCAAGAAAAATGAAGTTCAGACCTTGATCGGGGAAAGAATAAGGTGTTTGATGATTAAATCTTTTTCTACTATTTTGTACCGGGGTAAGTTCGTGTGTAAATAAAGGCAATGTTATATTTGTATTTTTATATGTTTTATTATACATGAATTGTATTAATGACAACGTGGATACATTCGACGACGAAATGACAAGTGAGAAATCCCGTTTGAACCTTAGGAATAGATTAGGATACGAGTGACATGTCACTAGAAAACCATGTGATATATGTGATTTATGTGATCCGGGTGTTGGTCTCGTACATCTACCAGTGGCTGGGTAGTCCGGCATGTGTTGCGGATACCTGATAGCTTGTGTGAGCATACTACGTAGTTACATCTTGACTGACAGCTTGTGTGAGTAGGTCCGTGATTAGCTCGAGAGCAAGCCCCTATTTGTTATGAGATATGAGGTACCATTGGCTACGTATGTGGCACTTATGTGCAAGACTTTCCATGTATCTGATTAGTATTCCAAGTGTTCAACGGGTATGTCAAAGACGAGAAAGAGTATGATATGTTACGAGTTGGTACAGGTATGTACGAAAAACTCATAAGAATGAGCTCGGTATGTGATGAACACTTGGTAAGATTAAGAATGATTAAGTTATGTTTATGAACCTATGATGACAATTATGTAACTTGTGTTATACTAATTGTATGATAATCATGTTTAATGTTGTTTAATGTTGCTTATTATTTGCATGTGAACTTACTAAGCTATAAAGCTTACTCCCCTTCCTTTCCTTTATCTTATAGTGTAACCAAGCCAGGTCGAGATTGGAGATTTGTCGGAGATCCATACACACTATCTACAACAATTATTTTGGTACCAATGAATTCAAGTATTTTGAGTTATGGCATGTATAGGGACTTGGTCATTTTGTTATGTGTCCTAAATGATTTAGCCTAAATGTGTTGGCATTGTAATGGTTAATGATTCATTTTGTATATGGCCATTGGAAGTTGGCTAATATTAATTTTATTGGTCATTGGTATGTTTATGTGATTATGCCTATCATGAAGATGAAATTGGCATGAATGGAAAAGAGGATATGTAATGTTTATGCATGATAGATGTTAGTATGTGTAAATGATGTATTGATATCTTGTTTATGGTTGAATTGGTTGTATGTATATGCTTGAATTGGTGTTGCTTGTTATTGTGTAGGTTGGTGCAAGTAAGGGTGGCAAAATGGCTTGGTAAATAGCCTTATTTTTGTCCACACGGGTAGACACACGGGCATGTGTCTAGGCCGTGTGTGACACACAGTCTGCCCCACGGGCATGTGTTTCAGCCGTGTGTCCCCTGCACCTTAATTGATGCAAAACAGAAGGTCCAGAATTGAGCACACAGGCAGAGACACGGGCGTGTGAAGTCTGCACCTATTTTATGAAAAATTAAATCGACCACACGGCCTGCAGCACGGTCGTGTCTAAGGGTCACACGGGCGTGTCCCTTGGACCACACGAGTGTGTGAGCCCTGTAACATGAAAATTTTTCTAAGTTTTGTAAAATTTTCTAAAGTTCTCGGTTTAGTCCCGAACTACTTCCCATGTATGTTTTGGGCCTCATAGGCTCGTTTTAGGGACGATATGAATGTATGTGAAAAGTTTTAAATTTGGATGGAAATTACGTCTTGGTTTTGTATGTTTGCTTGTGTTTAAGTTCGGCAATGCCTCGTACCGTGCTCCAGCGTCGAACACAGGTAAGGGGTGTTACATTTAGTGGTATCAAAGCTATGGTTTAATCGATTCTCGGACTAACGTAGCGTGTGTAAAAGTCTAGCTATACATTCCATATATAAATTGTGATAGTTTGATGACTCTTGAAAATTGTAAACTATGTTTTCATATAGTAAATGGATCCTGACCGAGCTGTAGCTGATGAAGTAGAAAGTAATGCGCCGGCTCCCGCTCAAGGGGCAGCGCCGTCTGATAGTAGACCTCCTACGGTTAGTCAGTGAGAAGAGGCTAGGGAAGCCTTCCTTCACATGATGAACCAGTGGTATTCGGAGTTTGTTCGAACAAATTCGAATGCCCAACCTCCTCCACCCCACCTATTCCTCAGCCGGTTCCCATAGCTCCATAAGGTATGGAATTTGTAAGAATGAACAAGCCCCCATTTGATAAGATTCGAAAGCACGGGGCTGAAGATTTCAGAGCTAATGTGGATGATGATCCCGAGAGAGCCGAGTTTTGGCTCAAAAACTCCATCAGGGTATTTGATGAGTTGTCATGCACACCGGATGACTGTCTGAAATGTGCTATGTCACTTTTGAAAGATTCAGCATACCGGTGGTGGAAAACCCTTGTGTCAGTAGTACCGAGAAAGAGGGTTAATTGGGAATTCTTCCAAGATGACTTTAGGAAGAAATATATCAGCCAACGGTTTATTGATCAGAAACGTAAGGAGTTTTTAGAGCTGAAACAGGGCCGAATGTCGATAATTGAGTACAAGCGAGAGTTTGTTAGGCTCAGTAAGTATGCTCAAGAGTGTGTTTCCACCGAGGCTATCACGTGCAAAATGTTCAAAGATGGGTTGAATGAGGATATCCGATTGTTATTTGGAGTTCTTGAGCTGAAGAAATTTGTGGTGCTATTAGACCGAGCTTGTAAGGCTGAAAAATTAAGCAAAGAGAAGAGGAAAGCTGAGTCTGAGGCTAGAGATGTAAGAAAAAGGCTGATGAGTAAGTTATTTCAATCTCAGTCTAAGAAATCGAGGGATTTGTATGTTCGATCGAGTGCTTCAGCTGGGTATCCCAACAGAGATTGTGGGAAACAATACTCGGGTTATAAACCCCAAACTACATTAGTAGCGAGCGTTGGTAATGCTAAGTCTGGTAGGCCTGAATGTCAAGATCATGCGACACAGACGATACCCCAAATTAGTAATAAAATTAAATTAGACCCTAGTCGAAATAGTGGTTACGAGACCACAAATCCAAGGTCAGAATAATATTCTAATATTATTTTTGGTGTGAATTATATGTGATATAGCCTGTGTGAAAATTCTGTGTGATAATTTTATTGACTGTGTGTCAAATTGTGAGAAAAGACTTTATTGCATAAAGTGTAAAATGTTGTGTGCCGATTGTTATATACTTAATTGTTTTTGGCTTTTTAAGGTGGAGGCCTTATGTTGTTAATAACCCATTTTTAAGATAGTGGATGGTTAAATAACTAGATAACCATAATGTAAATTTGTCTTATATGACTAATAAAAGGGCAAAATTGGTATTAGATTATTAAGTTAGTTTATAATAAAACAAAGCATCAAAATAAGCCATTTTCTATTCATCTTTGCACCGAATATTGAAGAAAGAATAGAGGTTTTAAGCTTTGGTAATTTCAGCTAGGAATTAGCCTGATTCAAGGTTAGATTTTGCTCGGTTTTTATTAATTTCTACATTTTCGTAATTGTTGCTTTGTGCTTTACAAAACCCATGCTTAAATTTTATGAATTGATAATGTTTATGAAATGTGCCATTGATGAAATGGTGAGCTTTGTGATGAGTGTTGGTGTTAAATGAAAGATATGTGTGTAATGAACATGTTTTGTTCTTGAATTTTTGATGAATTTAGCTAATTAGGGCTAAATTGAGAAAATAGCATTTTGAAGGATTAAAATGTGAAATAAATGAAATGTGTGGGCTTGTATGAATATAGTGAGAATTCGGCTAGGCATGGGTGCAAGCTAATTATGTGTATTTGATGATTTTATGAATTAAGGACTAAAGTGTCGAAATGTGAAAATGTGATGGCTATTTTGTAAAATGCCTTAAATATGTGTGTTTAGACTAAAATGAATGATTTGGTGATTGAATGGATTGGATTTGAATGTGTATAGACCAAGAAAGGAGAGGTTCGGATCGAGATCGAGGCAAAGATAAAGTGCTCGATTAATCGACCGTTTCGATAGTTCGACATCCGAGGTAAGTTCGGATATAATACATGTTATTAAGATATGTTTTAGTATTACGGAATGAATATGTATATGATTATGAGATTTGAGATGTTATGTGCAAAATTAAATTGGATGGCACTAAGTGTGCGAAATCGAAATCGAAACAGAGATGAATAGCACTGTGGCTGCAATGTTATGAAAGCTTCAGCTTATTGATTTTGCACTGTGTGTGCGATACCGAGATAAGTCGGTTAAAAGAATAGGCACTAAGTGTGCGATGATGAATATGCTTCAATCATGTATATGGCACTGGGTGTGCGATTAAATTAGACGAATATCAGAGGATGATCGACGAGTAATATTGAGCATTAAATAACTATGTGTTAGCTAAGGTATGTATTGAACCTTTGTGGTTGATGAGTTTATAGATAAAGCCATGAATGGATGAATGAGTATTTTAGCTATGGATGATATGGTATGAATATAAGAGAATTGAACTATGTGATGGTTTAATTATATACATTGGTTTGATCTGATGATATAATGGTATTGTATTTCGAACTTACTAAGCTTTGAAAGCTTACTGTGTGATTGTTTCTCTATTTTACAAAGGCCACAAAGCTAGCTCGTATTCGAAATCGTCGGCACATCTATCACACTATCAGCAATCTAATTTGGTACTTTTGAAAAGATGTAAATAGATGAAATATGGCATGTATAGGCTAGAAGTTATGGTATGTTTTGGGAATGTTTAATCCTTGCCATGTGAGTTGGCTTGGAAGTGAAATGATGTTAACTTATGAATGAGTTATGTTTATGATATGTGAAGTACATTTTGGTATGGCTTGGTGATAATGATATGTTTTTAAGTATGGTAAGATTAGTGAAGAATTGATGTCATAATAATATAATGATTTTGTGGATGAGGCATGCTTGATAATGTATGTGTTTTGGTTGAGCAAGATGGTATATAAGTTGACATATTTAGTAATGAGGTTGCATGTGATGATATGATGATCACTTGACATGAAATTGGTTGCTAAATTGTGTGTGGGATTATGCTTAAATGTGCTTGTAGGATTGACCCTTGTGTGGGTGGCAAATTGGCCTTGTAAATGGCCTATTTTGTCACACGGTTGTGGCACACGGGCGTGCCAAGTGACCGTGGGGCTAAGTCAGTAGATGGTTAAGAGTACACGTGTAACACCCTAAATTTGGGCCTAGAAGAATTAGGCCCAATGGGCCTTGGAAATGGGAGCGTTTAAAATTTTTGAGATATAAGTATCACTTAGAATATCATTAAGATATTATCGGGATTAATTGAAGCCTTAGAGTTAGGGGTGACCTTAGGGAAAAAAAATATTTTTCTCACTTAGTGGAACCTAGTCTCAAGCTTGAGGCCTCATAAGCAGATTTAGATAAGAGAGGACACAAATGGGCTTGTAGTCTAGTGGTAAGTGGCGTCATATAGGGTTTAAAAGGTGGTATTTGTGTTTAAAAGACCAAAGTAGGCTTGTGGCCCAATATTAGGTGGCGCTGCAAGAGAGCTAGAGGGTGGCGTCACTAGAAGTTGAAGAGGCCCACGTTTTGGCAGTAAGGAGCCCATGTCTTTGGGCCATTTTTGGCACTTAAAAAGGGAGTAAGGGGGGACGGCAACAAGGCTAAAATTTAGGGACTTTTAATGTTTTATTTAAGTGGATAATGAGCAGAAAAAAAGGGAAGGAGTGGTGTGATGTAGGACTCTTTTGGATGTGAGTTCTGATAAGGATAAGGGAAAAAGATGAGAGCTATCCTTTGGGTTACAGAGTTGGCCGAAAATCAAACACAAGAGAGGGGGGAGAATCGGTTTAGTATGGCAAGGGGTGTGCCGAAAGTTTGAAGGCCATCTCATTTGTTTTCTTTTCTCATCTTTTCTCTTCCAAAAGCCGAAAATCACCACCTCCCTCACCCTTTCTTTTCTTCTTTGAAATTCCCCCTAGCCGAATCTTCTGATCCCCATTGTTATTCTTCTTCCATTCACTAAAAGTCGAAACTATGTTCTTGTTTGGTTCTTGTAGCCGAAAACGCATCAGTATCTCTCTTGTTCATCTGTCTAGGATTTTCTTAAAAGTCAAAATCCCTAGATCTCATCTCCTGTGATTGCCAAATTTCTTCTGTGGTGTCTGCTTGTGCCGAATCTTGAAGGAAACTGAAGGTAAGTGTCGATTCGCGTGATTCAATCTTTTCCCAGTTTTTAGAGACCCTAGCTGAATGGCTATATGGAGACTGATCTTGTGTTTTTTCTTTCTTTCGCGGCATTCCGGGATTTGAAGGAGATCCAATCGCCTAAGGTTTTAAATCAGTAGCACTCGAATCACCCTACTTTAGGGGTCTAATAGGTATAGGGGAAACCTCAACCTAGCGTTCTTTCGGCTTTTGAGCAAAGTTGTAGACAAAGGGTAGTAGATCCGATTAACGAGGTTATCGACATAGAGGGTAGTCTTACGTATTTATCAGGTGTGTAACATTCTCACATCATTTAGATTGCCTGATTAGTATGCATATAAACCTGTTACATTCTGTTAAATGCCGAAATATTGGCATGACTGTTGAAAACCCGTGGTGGGTAAAGGTGAATCACCAGGTTTGTGATTTCTGTCATTCTTAATTGAATGTCTCCGTTAACATGATATGATATGTATGCCGATTTCTATGTTGCACGGGGTCGGGTGATTGATAAAAGGGGAAGTGTTCGCGCTCGTGGCTCGCCACGATCCGTTGTAGTGGCTCGCCACGATCTGCTCGTGGTGATCACAAAATCGACGATGAGCAACTAATCGCAGCATGACTGCCATCGATGGTGTGTAGCGGCGTGGGTTGATTGTAGAAATCCCCAATGGTGTGATTGGCAGGTAAAGGGTGGTGTGTAGCGGATGGATCTAGGATTGGGATGGGCTTTGCATAATTCCTGTTGTATGATATTCTGTTATTCTGTTCTGTGGGCTAAGGCCCAATCTGATGGTGCATGAGGGTTGCACACTAAGTCTCGTGACTCACCCCGTTGTTTAATATTTTTCAGGTAACACCTAGTGCATAGGACCGGGCTGGAGAGGAGCGCAAGGTGGCCATGCATGGATTCATTTTGATTCAATAAAAGATGTTGATTTTATTATTTTCCCTTAGTATTTTCAATTTATCTGGTTTTATATTTTATTGTAATAAGGCCACTGGCTACTGTTTATTGGTTTTATGCTTCGATTTTCGGGTTTCCATACATTTAGTTTTTATGATTAATTGAAATTAAGGCATGTGTTTAAATACTAGAACTCAGAGGCAAAATTTCGGTTTTATTCATTAAGGCATTAATTAAAATTTATTTCTTTTACTTAATTTTCAAATTATTAAGTTTTCCCGATAAACGTTTAAAATATGTTTTTTTTAAAAAATAATAATAATAGATGCGACAAGTTTTTCTAAAATCTTCTTAGTGACATGCCGGATCCGGTCGGGGTGTTTGGGCCGGGGTTGAGGTGTTACAAATCGGTATCAGAGCCAAGTTCAAAACTCGGCTTTGGGGTTTGGGCTCAAAACATTTTCTAAAGATAGGTTTTGGAAACATGCATGTTTATTAGTAATACAGGATGGTTTTCTCGGCATGGCACCTGCGTCTCCAGCCCTAGTCCACCAGGTAAGTATTCAGAACTCACTGTGTGTTATATATGTATGTGGGCTTGATGGGCTTTAAGGGACGTAGATTATTCTAGTTAGAGCTTGATAGACCTTAGGCCTAGTTAAACAACTCTTCAATTCCATAAGACTTAATCCAACCGAACAAACCTGTAAACAAGTCACAAGGCTAGGGTGTGGCAACAGGCATACGCATGTCTAGGATTGGATTCAGGGAGAGCTTGGTACTTAAGTAGTCCTAGTGACTCACCTCCTCTTCGCTGGAATCCTACCTGGTGCATAGTGACTGTTCACCCTAGCCACGAGGATTTGTTGTCAGTCCGAAATCTATAACTAAAACCCGGAAGGGATTAGCCACCTTATTTTCACAAAATTACTAAAATGTCCTAGTTTTGTAAAAATTTACCAAAATGCCCTTGGTTTGAAAACAACCAAAACGCCATTGATTTGAAAAGAAAATTACCAAAACTCCCTTGATTTGGAAATTAACAAAATTTGCAAAATTACCGAAATACCCCTGGTTTACAAAATTTCCGATATACCCTCGGTTTACCAAATTATCAAAAATACCCCTACTTCACGAAATTACCAAAATACCCTTATTTTGAAAACTACCAAGATACCCATGATTTGCAAGTATACCCCAGTTTTTACTTTAAATACCCCAATTTACAAAGTAAACGGATTTAAAAAAACACACATACAACACACAACAACAACCCAAAAACCACAAACACCTGAACGCCACTATTATTCTTTTGAAATCAAATTCTCCAGAATACCCCTGTTTTTTTTTGTTAAATATATATATATATCCCTTTATTTCAAAAATCCCCAAGATACTTTATTACAAAGAAACCTTATAGGATGAAATTACAGAAAACCCCTCGGTAGTAAAATGACGAAAAATACCTATGTGTTGAATGTGGGTTCGTGGATGTTGTCTCAGTATGTTGATGTGTGATGGTTGGATGTATGTGGTTCCTAGAAATAGGAGACAAACTTGAGACCGAAACTTGTGGATGTGATTTCGATTCGAAAGAACTACTCTTAAACTCATGCTCATAAGACTGCTCGTGGTTAATCGCTGGAAAGTACTAATAATTCATAAAATTTCTAATCGAGATAAATGCGAATCGGTAGAATGAGTACAAGGGGTCGTGGACGTCCGCCGCGAGGTCGTGGTAGGGGTAGGATGACCGTGTCAGAGCCAGCAGGGTCTGGCCACGGGTCAGGAAACGAGATACCGGATATACCGGCTGTGGAGGGAGAATTACGGGACCAGGCGCCCAGAGATGATGCGGTATCTCAGGCGATGTTGCGGGTCCTCAAAAGAGTTGCTGGGGCAGGCACGGGTTCAGGAGCTCAGAAATCTGTGTCGGAACGACTCTGACCCAACGGAGTAGAGATGTTTAGGGGTGTTTCTGGCGTAGCCCCTAATACAGCTAAGTATTGGTTAGAGACAAGTGAGCGTATAATGGATGACCTTGACTTCACTGTAGAGGAGAAGTTGAAGGGGGTCGTGTCTCTTCTTTGAGACGAGGCTTATCAGTGGTGGCTCACGGTAAAGGAGGGTACTGCCGCAGACCGGATTGACTGGGATTTCTTTTAGGAATCATTTTAGGGAAAGTACGTTGGGGCCAGCTATGTGGATGCACAGAGGAAGGCATTTCTGAATTTGGTGCAGGGAAGTAAATCTGTGTCCGAGTATGAGGCAGAATTTTTGCGTTTGAGCCGTTACACTCGGGGAATTGTAGCGACTGACTATGAGCGCTGTGTACGGTTTGAAGATGGATTGCAGGATGAGTTGAGAGTGTTGATAGCTCCACAGTGGGAGAGGGAATTTGCTGTGCTTGTGGAAAAAGCTAAGATAGCTGAGGAGGTGAAGCGGACAAAGAAACTAAATCGGGATAGAGATAGGGATGGAAGTAAGAGGAATTTTGGATCGTAAGGGGCAACTGGGCGTACTCAAAAAAGGCCTAGGTCAGACGGGCCGAGGCGGGAAGAGAGACTTGCTGCTGTTGGTCAGACACAGGAGTGTGTTTGATATGGTAAATTCCATGTAGGGGAGTGTTGGGCAGGCAGTGGGAAGTGCTTTAGGTGTGGATCTACGGACCACCAAGTTAGAAACTGTCCGCAGCAATGGGGCAGTGAAGGGCCCACGGGCCAAGGGAATGCACAGCCAGGAAGAGTTGGTCAACAACCACCAAGGGGCCGTGGTCAAGTCAGTGGTGGCAATGGTACAGGACATGGTCGTGAAGGTGTAGGTTATGTTGAGGCGAGGCAGCCAGCTTTGGTCTATGCAGCACGTCGCCAAGGGGACGAGGACGCTCTAGATGCGAATACCGGTGCGTACTCTACCATAGTATACTAAGTGTTTCTTTTGGCTTTAGAATTAGAGTGCGCAGTGAAAGCATAGTGGTGAGACTTGGGTAGTACGATTAATTGTTAGTTGGAAATTTCGAGGACGAAATTTCTTTAAGGAGGGTAGAATTGTAACACCCCAAATTTGGGCATAAAAGAATTGGGCCCAATGGGCCTTAGGAATGGGAGCGTTTAAAATTTTTGAGATATAAGTATCACTTAGAATATCATTAAGATAGTATCGGGATTAATTAAAGCCTTAGAGTTAGGGCTAACCTTAGGGAAAAAATTATTTTTCTCACTTAGTGGACCCTA
This sequence comes from Gossypium sturtianum, assembly GCA_025698515.1. Taxonomy (NCBI): domain Eukaryota; kingdom Viridiplantae; phylum Streptophyta; class Magnoliopsida; order Malvales; family Malvaceae; genus Gossypium; species Gossypium sturtianum. The sequence continues at coordinate 112,930,656 of CM046952.1, forward strand.
GTCTCAAGCATGAGGCCTCATAAGTAGATTTAGAGAAGAGAGGACACAAATGGGCTTGCAGTCCAGTGGTAAGTGGCGTCATATAGGGTTTAAAAGGTGGTATTTGTGTTTAAAAGACCAAAGTGGGCTTGTGGCCCAATATTAGGTGGCGCTGCAAGAGAGCTAGAGGGTGGCGTCACTAGCAGTTGAAGAGGCCCACGTTTTGGCCGCAAAGAGCCCATGTCTTTGGGCCATTTTCGGCACTTAAAAAGGGAGCAAGGGGGACGGCAACAAGGCTAAAATTTAGGGACTTTTAATGTTTTATTTGAGTGGATAATGAGCAGAAAAAAAGGGAAGGAGTGGTGTGATGTAGGACTCTTTTGGATGTGAGTTCTGATAAGGATAAGGGAAAAAGATGAGAGTTATCCTTTGGGTTGCAGAGTTGGCCGAAAATCAAACACAAGAGTGGGGAGGGGGAGAATCGGTTTAGTATGGCAAGGGGTGTGCCGAAAGTTTGAAGGCCATCTCATTTGTTTTCTTTTCTCATCTTTTCTCTTCCAAAAGCTGAAAATCACCACCTCCCCCACCCTTTCTTTTCTTCTTTGAAATTCCCCCTAGCCGAATATTTTGATCCCCATTGTTATTCTTCTTCCATTCACTAAAAGTCGAAACTACGCTCTTGTTTGGTTCTTATAGCCGAAAACGCATCAATATCTCTCTTGTTCATCTTTTTGGGATTTTCTTAAAAGTTAAAATCCCTAGATCTCATCTCTCGTGATTGCCGAATTTCCTCTGTGGTGTCTGCTTGTGCCGAATCTTGAAGGAAACTGAAGGTAAGTGTCGATTCGCATGATTCAATCTTTTCCCAGTTTTTAGAGACCCTAGCCGAATGGCTATATGGAGACTGATCTTGTGTTTTTTCTTTCTTTCGCGGCATTCCGAGATTTGAAGGAGATCCAATCGCCTAAGGTTTTAAATCATTAGTACTCGAATCACCCTACTTCAGGGGTCTAATCGGTATAGGGGAAACCTCAACCTCGCATTCTTCCGGCTTTTGAGCAAAGTTGTAGACAAAGGGTAGTAGATCCGATTAACGAGGGTATCGACATAGAGGGTAGTCCTACGTATTTATCAGGTGTGTAACATTCTCACATCATTTAGATTGCCTGATTAGTATGCATATAAACCTGTTACATTCTGTTAAATGCCGAAATATTGGCATGGCTGTTGAAAACCCGTGGTGGGTAAAGGCAAATCACCAGGTTAGTGATTTCTATCATTCTTAATTGAATGTCCCCGTTAACATGATATGATATGTATGCCGATTTCTATGTTGCGCGGGGTTGGGTGATTAATAAAAGGGGAAGTGTTTTGTTCTGGTGGCTCTGCCACGATCTGTTGTAGTGGCTCTGCCACGATCTGTTCTAGTGACTATGTCACAAATCTGACGATGAGCAGCTAACTACAGCATGACTGCCATCGATGGTGTGTAGCGGCGTGGGTTGATTGTAGAAATCCCCAATGGTGTGATTGGCAGGTAAAGGGTGGTGTGTAGCGGATGGATCTTGGATTGGGATGGGCTTTGCATAATTCCTGTTGTATGATATTCTGTTATTCTGTTCTGTGGGCTAAGGCCCAATCTGATGGTGCATGAGGGTTGCACACTGAGTCTCGTGACTCACCCTGTTGTTTATCATTTTTTAGGTAACACCTTGTGCATAGGACCGGGCTGGAGAGGAGCGCAAGGTGGCCATGCATGGATTCATTTTGATTCAATAAAAGATGTTGATTTTATTATTTTCCCTTAGTATTTTCAATTTATCTGGTTTTATATTTTATTGTAATAAGGCCACTGGCTACTGTTTATTGGTTTTTTCTTTGGTTTTCGAGTTTCCATACATTTAGGTTTTATGATTAATTGAAATTAAGGCATGTGTTTAAATACTAGAACTCAGAGGCAAAATTTCGATTTTATTCATTAAGGCATTAATTAAAATTTATTTCTTTTATTTAATTTTCAAATTATTAAGTTTTACCGATAAACGTTTAAACTATGTTTTTTTAAAAAATAATAATAATAGATGCGACAAGTTTTTCTAAAATCTTCTTAGTGACATGCCAGATCCAGTCGGGGTGTTTGGGCCGGGTTTGGGGTGTTACAACACGGCCTTGGCACACGGACGTGCCTGGTAGCCGTGTGATTTCAACAGGATTTACCACGGCCAAAGTACAAGGGCGTGCTTGGTGGCCGTGGAGCCAAGTCAGAATTGATCACGGCCAAGGTACACGGGCTTGCTTAGTGGCCGTGGAGTAAAGTCAGGTTCGAGCATGGGGAAGACACACGGGGGTGTCCATCAGCCGTGGGAGGCACACGTCCTGCCCACACGGGCGTGTAACCCCTGAAACTTTGAAAAGTTTTAAATTTCTGAGAATTTCTGTATGTGTTCTAGTTTAGTCCCGACCCCTTTCTAACACGTGTTTAAGGTCTCGAAGACCTCCATAAGGGACTATATACTTATGAATGATTATGTTTGATTGATGTTTGACTTTGTGTCGTGAAATAGTAATAAAATGTTCTGATTGTCTTGTAATACCTCTTAATTCTATTCCGGCGACGGTCTCGGGTTAGGGGTGTTACATTTTATTGGTATCAGAGCTACAGTTTAGTCGATTCTCAGACTAACATAGTGCGTGTAAGTCTAGCTATACATGCCATATATGAAATTGCGATAGTGTGATGAATTCTGACAGTTATAAATGTGTTTTCGTATAGTAATGGATCCCAATTTAGTAGTTGCTGACGATGTAGAGAGTAACGCGCCTGCTCTAGCTCAAGGGACAACATCGACCACATCTAGGCCAAATGAAAGTAGTGAGGGAGGAGAGGCTAAGCAAGCCTTCTTCTGTATGATGAGTGAGTGGTTTTCGAAGTTCGTTCGAACGAACCCGGCTGCTCCAAAACCTCTACCCCCACAAGTACCTGTTGTGCCACAAGTGATAGATCCGATTCGATTGAATAAACCTCCTGTGGATAAGATCTGGAAGTATGGGGCCGAAGAGTTTAGGGCCACAGCTGACGACGATGCTGAGCGAGCTGAGTTTTGGCTCGAGAACACAATTCGGGTATTTGATGAGATGTCGTTAACCCCTGATGAATGTATCAAGTGTGCAGTTTCTTTGTTGAGAGATACAGTTTATAATTGGTGGAAAAATTGACATCTGTGGTTCCGAGAGAGAGAATCACTTGGGATTTCTTTCAATTTTAGTTTAGAAAGAAGTATATCAGTCAACACTTCATTGATTAGAAATGTAAAGAGTTCCTTGAACTGAAACAAGGTCGTTTGTCCATTACTGAATATGAGCGAGAATTCGTAAGATTGAGTCAATACGCGAGAGAATATGTTTCGACTGAAGCTACTATGTGCAAACACTTCATAGAGGGATTGAATGAAGATATTAAATTGTTGGTTGGAATACTTGATATAAATGAATTTGTTGTGTTAGTTGAAAGAGCATGCAAAGCTGAGGAGCTCAATAAAGAAAAGAAGAAAGCTGATTCTGAAGCTCGTGATGAAAGAAAAAGATCGATGAATAAGTTTTCTCAACCTTCGACGAAGAGATTTAGAGATGCAAGCAATCGTTCAAATGCTTCGTTTGGACATCCAAGTAGAGATCGTTCGAGACAAAGTGCTGGTCCACGAACTCAAGCTCCGATTGAATCAAGTGTTGGCAGTGTTAAGAGTAACAAATCTGAGTGCAGACAGTATGGAAGACGACATGTGGGAGAATACTGGGGCAAGTACAACAATAGAATTTTTTATAAATGTGGATCCCAAGATCATTTTATTCGAGATTGCCCAAAGATGGTCGAAGAGGAAAATGTTCAGAATAAAAGACCGAGTAATGTGACGGCTAGAGGTAGACCACCCAGAAACACCAGAAATGTGAGTGGAAGCCAAAAGGGGACTACTGACACAGCTGTGAGGTTAGAGGCGAGAGCACCTGCCCGAGCTTATGCTATATGTGCACGAGAGGAAGCATCATCTCCAGACGTCATCTCTGGTACTTTCACTTTATTTGATACTGATGTCATTGCATTGATAGATCTAGGATCTACTCATTCATATGTATGTGTGAATCTAGTACCAAGTAAGACTCTACCTGTTGAGTCTACTGAATTTGTGATTAGAGTATCGAATCCCTTAGGCAAGTGTGTTTTGGTGGATAAGGTGTGCAAGAATTGTCCATTGATGTTTCGGGATGTTTGTTTTCCAGTTAATTTGATGTTACTACCATTCGATGAGTTTGACATGATTCTGGGTATGGATTGGCTTACTCTACATAATGCCATCGTGAATTGTAAAAGAAAGAGTATTGAGTTGAAAAGTCAGAATGGTGAGCTAGTTTGAATTGAATCGAATGATATGAAAGGATTACCAGCTGTTGTATCTGCGATAAAAGCTATGAACTATGTGAGAAAGGGTTGTGAAGCTTATTTGGCATACGTGATTGATACAAAAGTTTCGGAAAAGAAAGTTGAATCTGTGCCTGTGGTATGTGAGTTTCCAGATGTGTTTCCTGAAGAGTTACCAGGATTACCTCCGATTCGGGAAGTCGAATTTAGTATTGAATTAGTGCCAGGGACCACTCCCATTTCGATAGCTCCGTATAGAATGGCACCAACATAATTGAAAGAGTTCAAGTCTCAGTTGCAGGAGTTGACTGACAGAGGATTTGCACGATCGAGTTTCTCGCCCTGGGGTGCTCCTGTGTTATTCGTGAAAAAGAAAGACGGCACGATGAGGATGTGTATTGATTATAGACAGTTGAACAAAGTAACGATAATGAACAAATATCCGTTGCCTCGTATTGATGATTTGTTTAATCAGCTGAGAGGAGCTACAGTGTTTTCAAAGATAGATTTGAGATTAGGTTAATATCAGTTAAGAGTTAAAGAATCCGATGTATCGAAAACTGCTTTCAGAATGAGGTACAGACATTACGAATTCTTAGTGATGCCTTTCAGACTAACAAATGCTCCTGCAGTGTTTATGGATCTGATGAATCGGATATTCAGACCGTATTTGGATCACTTTGTAGTGGTATTCATTGATGATATTTTGATCTATTCGTGTGATGAGACTCAGCATGCTGAGCATTTGGGAACCGTGCTACAAACTCTGCGTGAGAAACAGTTGTATGCTAAGTTTAGTAAATGTGAATTTTGGTTGCGTGAAGTTGGTTTTCTGGGACATATTGTGTCAGCTGCCGGGATACGAGTTGATCCTAGTAAAATCTCTGCTATATTAGAATGGAAACCTCCAAGAAATGTGTCTGAAGTTCGTAGTTTTCTGGGACTAGCAGGATATTATAGATGGTTTGTGAAAGACTTCTTGATGATTACGACTCCGTTGACGAAGTTGCTACAGAAAGATGTTAGATTCGAGTGGTCGAAAAAATGCCATCGGAGTTTTGAACAATTGAAAGTGTTGTTGACAGAAGCACCAGTGTTGGTTCAACCTGAATTGGGCAAAGAATTCATAGTTTACAGTGATGCCTCGTTGAATGGTTTGGGCTGTGTGCTAATGCAAGAAGGTAAATTCATTGCTTATGTTTCGAGGCAACTAAAGCCGCATGAAAAGAACTACCCAACGCACGACCTTGAATTGGCCGCGATTGTGTTCGCATTGAAAATATGGCGTCATTATTTATTTGGTGAGAAGTGTCATATCTTTACAGATCACAAGAGTTTGAAGTACTTGATGACTCAAAAAGAATTGAATTTGCGACAGAGAAGATGGTTAGAGTTGTTGAAAGATTACGAACTTGTGATAGATTACCACCCGTGTAACACCCTGGTTTAGGGGCTGTGCATATGGGGTATAAATCAAGTGTTAGTAGGTTTTTGGGAGTGCTTGGTTGAGTTTTAGAGGCTCTAAGAATGTTGGGATGAGAAGGGAAGGCTTTGGAAAATTTAGATTTTTAGGGTAAAAAGGAATTGGGCCTAGGAGAATTGAGCCCAATGGGCCTTAGGCGTAGTAGCGTTTAAATTTTTGGAGAACAAGAGACCGGCTTAAATGCAAGTTGGACCTATTGGATAAGTGATTTTGGAAGGTTAGAAGGCTTCTATGAAGTCCCGGATCAAATATTAGCTTTGGGGAAATTTTGGTTTTAGGTGAAAAAAAAAACCGAAGTTGGCGGTAGGCCTTAAGAATAAAATGTGGGGAAAATGACACAAGTAGAGTGTGTGGTGTAGTGGCAAAGTGACGCCACATAAGAGACAAGGGGTGACGCCACAAGGGAAGGAAGGAGGTCCAAGGTTCAAGTCTTGGCTTTTGCATTTTGGTTTTCTTTTACTTGGACCTCGAAATTTGGCTATAGTTTATATTTAGTTGCGCATGGTTTAAGACACAAGAGGAGCTTGTGGCCAAGTGGCTAGCAGCAGCGTGGATTATGTTGCAAGGGAGCCCGGGTTCGAATCTCATGAGAAGCAAGGAGTATTTATTTTGCATGATCTGGACGGGAAGAGTTTCAGCTTGAATTTAAACTCTCATCGACGAAGGGATCCCACATCGGAAAGATACAAAGAAGGAAGGTGAAGTGCTAGCTATATAAGGAGCATCCTAGGAGGAGAGTAAACACATCTTGGAGGGCGTTTGGGCACAGGAGTGGTCGGAGCGCGGATTAACACCAGAGTCCTATCGGTGTGTAACTCTCTACTCTAGTTGTAGAGCGGCAAATGCCGGGAAGTGCGGCCACGGCAATAGTAGCCACACGAGCGTGCGAGCGCACGTGTGGGGCTTCGACGCGATAGTTGAGGCCATCAGTAGTATTCTTGTGGGTTGGGGCTGCTTGGGCCGTGATGGGCCGAAGTGGGCCCAATGGGCCCGTGGGCCCTTATGAGTAAATTGTGCGATTATGTAGTATATAGTGAACTAGACTAGGTGGAACTTATATACGTGGCTAGATTTGTGTTAGGTGGGCCACACGAGCGTGTGGGCCCGAATGGGCCAAATTGGGCTTTAGGCCCAATAGTCCATTTCGACCGAGAATGGTAGTTGGGTCGCTCGTGGCGACCACTGGGCCTTTAGAAAGGCCATTCCAGTACGAAATTACCGATATACCCTTGGTGGGTAAATTACGAAAATGCCCTTAGTAGGTAAAATTACGATTTTACCCTTAAAGGTTGATTAGCAAGGTAGGGGCGTGTTAGTTTTCTTTGTGCTATAGTTTTTGTCTTGGCCGAATGGCCTAAGTGTTCATTGTTTTATGCCAAGGCCGATTGTAGGGAAGAAGAGCCTGTCACGGGAACCTTTTGTAAGTCCGTTAGTGCTCATGCGTGCGTGCGAAGCGTATAGCGCTTTGGGTTTTGGTATCATTTAGGTGCGTAATCATCGCACTATTTCGTGGTTTGGTTTGCTAACATGTTTATGTGTGTATTATGTGTAATAGCCGTTTATAATGGCATAAGTGATGAATAATCGTGATGGTAAGTTAATCTTGATATACATTTATATATGTACAATGTGGTAGTGATAAGTGATAAATACTCATTCTATATGATATTCTTGCATGATTTATTGACACATGGGCATGGGATTGGATTGAAGAAGGAAGAAGTGTACACAGATGTACGTGGTCTAATGATAGCTCAGGCTACATTAGCGCTTGAGGGTTAGCTTTGTGCTACCTCAAGGAGGTGTTGGCTAGGTGCCCATCTCGGCGGTTGATTGCTATGTGCATCACCGTAGACGGATTACGATATTTGGATCACTTTGGTTGATCGGTGGCTCACCACGGCCTCGGCAAATGAGAATGCCGAGGTAAGATTTATGGATCACGATGTGATCGGTGGCTCACCCACGCCTTGTGCAGCAGTCCGCCGAGGAGGTAACATATGTGGGATCACTCGGTTGTGATCGGTGGATTAGCCACGGCCTTAGGCGCGTGAAGTCCGCTAAGGTTGGTGTCACGGTTGGATAGTAGGTTGACCGAGATGCATTCTTGCATGATTTGTTTCGATGGTCAGCGGGTATGGGCCAAGCCCATACGGATGGAAATATGTGTTGTGGTTATGCACCGAGTCGCTGGACTCACTCTTTCATTAACCATTTCGTAGTGCATAAAGTCGACCGGGATCGGAGAGGACAAGGTGGCCCATGCCGAGGATGATGTTCAATTATTCCATGCTAAATTTTGATATAAGTACTTTATTTGAATTGTTGGGTTGTAATAAAGGCCATTTTATGTTTTTGGTATTACTTTAACTATGGTTTATTTAAATTAAATTGCTACGTGAAAATGATTTATGGTTCGCAACCTATTTATTCAAATTGGATATTATAAACTAAAGTTTTAAAAATGAATGAGTTTTATAGCAAAGTTTTATTCCAAAGATATGTTTTCCAAAATTCAGCAAACTACGATGTTTTATTTTAAGATTTTCAACCGTCTTTTCCCACTGACATAACCAGATTCGGTCGTAGCGAATGGGCCGGGTTTGAGGATGTTACGATTTGGTATCGAGCCCTGTTCAAAACTCGGCTTTGAGGGTTTTGGGCCCAAAACGTTTCAAAATGGGTTTTTATGAAAGGTTTTCGAGTTAGGTGGCATGGCACTGCACCTCCGACCGAAGTCCACTGTAAGTACCCCTTACTATTGCTTGTGAGTTATTGATGTGATCGGATGATTGCAATAGTGGATTACTTTAGAATCTGAAACTTTGATTGCTCGAAAGAACGACTTCCGAAACTTCTCGCTCATAAAATTTGCTCGTGGATTAAAATAAAGGAACAAAATTTCTAATGCATAAAACTTTTAATCAGATTAAATCGCGACGCTAGATATGAGTTCTAGGGGCGTGGTCGCATTTCTCGTGGACGTGGTAGAGGCGCTTTGGTGATCGCTTGTTTTGTTGCTCGTAAAGTATGTTAGCTCTTGAGATCGAGTGCGCAGCGATAGCGTAGCGGAGAGAATTGGACCGTTAGTTTAGACAAGTAATTTCGAGGACGAAATTATTTTAAGGAGGGTAGAATTGTAACACCCTCGGTTTAGGGGTGTGCATATGGGGTATAAATCAAGTGTTAGTAGGTTTTTGGGAGTGCTTGGTTGAGTTTTAGAGGCTCTAAGAATGTTGGGATGAGAAGGGAAGGCTTTGGAAAATTTAGATTTTTAGGGTAAAAGGAATTGGGCCTAGGAGAATTGAGCCCAATGGGCCTTAGGCGTAGTAGCGCGCTTAAATTTTTGGAGAACAAGAGACCGGCTCAAATGCAAGTTGGACCTATTGGATAAGTGATTTTGGAAGGTTAGAAGGCTTCTATGAAGTCCCGGATCAAATATTAGCTTTGGGGAAATTTTGGTTTTAGGTGAAAAAAAACCTGGAGTTGGCGGTAGGCCTTAAGAATAAAATGTGGGAAAAATGACACAAGTAGAGTGTGTGGTGTAGTGGCAAAGTGACGCCACATAAGAGACAAGGGGGTGACGCCACAAGGGAAGGAAGGAGGTCCAAGGTTCAAGTCTTGGCTTTTGCATTTTGGTTTTCTTTTACTTGGACCTCGAGAATTTGGCTATAGTTTATATTTAGTTGCGCATGGTTTAAGACACAAGAGGAGCTTGTGGCCAAGTGGCTAGGCGTGGATTATGTTGCAAGGGAGCCCAGGTTCGAATCTCATGAGAAGCAAGGGAGTATTTATTTTACTGGTCTGACGGGAAGAGTTTCAGTTGAATTTAAACTCTCGACGTGAAGGATCCTACATCGGAAAGATACAAAGAAGGAAGGTGAAGTGCTAGCTATATAAGGAGCATCCTAGGAGGAGAGTAAACACATCTTGGAGGCGTTTGGGCACAGGAGTGGTCGGAGCGCTGATTAACACCGAGTCCTATCGTGTGTGTAACTCTCTCTACTCTAGTTGTAGAGCGGCAATGCCGGGCGTCCATTCACGGCAATAGTAGCCACACGAGCGTGCGAGCGCACGTGTGGGGCTTCGACGCGATAGTTGAGGCCATCGTAGTATTCTTGTGGGTTGGGTCGCTGGGCCGTGATGGGCCGGTGGGCCCAATGGGCCCGTGGGCCCTTATGAGTAAATTGTGCGATTATGTAGTATATAGTGAACTAGACTAGGTGGAACTTATATACGTGGCTAGATTTGTGTTAGGTGGGCCACACGAGCGCAGGGCCCGAATGGGCCGAAATTGGGCTTTAGGCCCAATAGTCCATTTCGACCGTAAATGGTAGTTGGGTCGCCGGGGCGACACCGGGCCTTTAGAAAGGCCATTCCAGTGTACGAATTACCGATATACCCTTGGTGGGTAAATTACTTAAAATGCCCTTAGTAGGTAAAATTACGATTTTACCCTTAAAGGTTGATTAGCAAGGTAGGGCGTGTTAGTTTTCTTTGTGCTATAGTTTTGTCTTGGCTGAATGGCCTAAGTGTTCATTGTTTTTATGCCAAGGCCGATTGTAGGAAGAAGAGCCTCATGTCATTGGGGAACCTTTTGTAAGTCCGTTAGTCTGCGTGCGTAAGCGAAGTAGCGTTTGGGTTTTGGTATCATTTAGGTGCGTAATCATCGCACTATTTCGTGTGGTTTGGTTTGCTAACATGTTTATGTGTGTATTATGTGTAATAGCCGCTTATAATGGCATAAGTGATGAATAACTCGTGATGGTAAGTTAATCTTGATATACATTTATATATGTACAAATGTGGTAGTGATAAGTGATAAATACTCATTCTATATGATATTCTTGCATGATTTATTGACACATGGGCATGGGATTGGATTGAAGAAGGAAGAAGTGTACACAGGATGTACGTGGTCTAATGATAGCTCAGTTACATTAGCGCTTGAGGGTTAGCTTTGTGCTACCTCAAGGGAGGTGTTGGCTAGGTGCCCATCTCGGCGGTTGATTGCTATGTGCATCACCGTGAGACAGATTACGATATTTGGATCACTTTGGTTGATCGGTGGCTCACCACGGCCTCGGCGGCGAGAATGCCGAGGTAAGATTTATGGATCACGATGTGATCGGTGGCTCACCACGGCCTTGTGCAAAGCAGTCCGCCGCCGAGGTAACATATGTGGGATCACTCGGTTGTGATCGGTGGATTAGCCACGCCTTAGGCGTGGAGTCCGCTAAGGTTGGTGTCACGGTTGGATAGTAGGTTGGGCCGAGATGCATTCTTGCATGATTTGTTTCGATGGTCACGTGGGTATGGGCCAAGCCCATACGGATGGAAATATGTGTTGTGGTTATGCATCGAGTCAAGGGACTCACTCCTTTCATTAACCATTTCGTAGTGCATAAAGTCGACCGGGATCGAGAGGACAAGGTGGCCCATGCCGAGGATGATGTTCAATTATTCCATGCTAAATTTTGATATAAGTACTTTATTTGAATTGTTGGGTTGTAATAAAGGCCATTTTATGTTTTTGGTAATACTTTAACTATGGTTTATTTAAATTAAATTGCTACGTGAAAATGATTTATGGTTTGCAACCTATTTATTCAAATTGGATATTATAAACTAAAGTTTTAAAAATGAATGAGTTTTATAGCAAAGTTTTGTTCCAAAGATATGTTTTCCAAAATTCAGCAAACTACGATGTTTTATTTTAAGATTTTCAACCGTCTTTTCCCACTGACATAACCAGATTCGGTCGTAGCGAATGGGCCGGGTTCGGGGATGTTACAACCCGGGTAAAGCTAATGTTGTAGCTGTGCTTTGAGCCGAAAGTCCATATGTGCTTTGCGAGCAATGAATGCTCAGAAAGATCTGTGTGTTGATAGTGCGGTTATGGCTGAGTTGAAAAAAAATCCGATGTTTGTACATTAGATTTGTGATGCTCAGAAAAGTGATGTTGAAATGATGGCTAAACGAACTCAATGTGAATCGAATGATGAATCAGAATTTCGAGTTGATAGTGATGATTATTTGAAATTTAGAGATTGGATTTATATTCCGAGAAATTCAGAGTTGATTCAAGCGATTTTAAAATAGGTTCATAATAGTCGATTAACTGTACATCCTGGGAGTACGAAAATGTATAATGATCTGAAACAGTTTTATTGGTGGCATGGTATGAAACGAGACATCTCTGACTTTGTGTCGAAATGTTTAATTTGTCAGCAAGTTAAAGTCGAACATCAGGTTCCGTCTGGATTGTTGCTACCGATTATGATTCCTGAGTGGAAATAGGAAAGGATCACGATGGACTTTGTGTCGGGATTGCCTTTATCTCCGGGAAAGAAAGATGCAATTTGGGTGATAGTTGACAGATTGACGAAATCAGCTCATTTTGTTCCGGTGAGAACAGATTATTCACTCGATAGATTGGCTGAAATGTATATTGCTGAGATTGTGAGATTGCACGAGGTGCTGCTATCTATTGTATCTGACAGAGATCCGAGACTTACCTCGCGATTTTGGAAGAAATTGCAAGAGGCTTTAGGCACAAAATTGTATTTCAGTACTGTATTTCATCCGCAAACAGATGGTCAGCCCGAGCGGATCATTCAGGTTCTTGAAGATATGTTGAAATGTTGTATTCTTGAATTCAAAAGTGCGTGGGAAAAGCATTTACCGTTGATTGAGTTTGCGTACAACAATAGTTTTCAATCTAGCATTAAAATGGCACCATATGAGGCTCTCTACGGTCGAAAGTGTCGAACTCCATTGTATTGGACTGAGCTGAGTGAGAATAAGATTCACGGGTTGATCTTATAAAAGAGACCGAAGCGTAAAGTGAAAGTAATTCATGGCAGTTTGAAAGCGGCCTCAGATCGTCAGAAGTCTTATGCAGATTTGAAACGGAAAGATATTGAATTTGAGGTGGGTGATAAAGTGTTTTTGAAAGTATCTCCGTGGAAGAAGATACTTCGATTTGGCCGGAAAGGCAAGTTGAGTCCGAGGTTCATTGGACCGTATGAGATTATTGAACGAGTTGGCCCTGTTGCTTACAGATTGATGTTGCCACCTGAGTTAGAAAAGATTCATAACGTGTTTCATGTGTCAATGCTTCGACGGTACAGATCAGACCCGTCTCATGTGATTGCTCCTACTGAGGTTGAGATCCAGCCAGACTTGTTGTATAGTGAAGAACCGATCCGAATTTTGGCACGAGAGACCAAAGAGTTGAGAAATAAGAAAATCTCTTTAGTGAAAGTATTATGGCACAAGCACGGAATTGAAGAGGCTACGTGGGAGCCTGAGAATGTTATGAGAGAGCAATATCCACAGCTATTCACCAATAAAGTTTTCGGGGACGAAAATCCCTAAAGGGGGGAGAGTTGTAACAGCCCGAATTAGACCCTAGTCAGAATAGTGGTTTCGAGACCACAAATCCGAGGTCAGAATAATATTCTAATATTATTTTTGGTATGAATTATATGTGATATAGCCTGTGTGAAAATTCTGTGTGATAATTTTATTGACTGTGTCAAATTGTGAGAAAGGACTTAATGGTATAAAGTGTAAAATGTTGTGTGCCGATTGTTATATACTTAATTGTTGTTGGCTTTTTAAGGTGGAGGCCTTATTTTGTTAATAACCCATTTTTAAGATGGTGGATAGTTAAATGACTAGATAACCATAATGTAAATTTGTCTTATATGACTAATAAAAGGGCAAAATTGGTATTAGATTATTCAGTTAATTTATAATAAAACAAAGCATCAAAATAAGCCATTTTCTATTCATCTTTGCACCGAATATTGAAGAAAGAAGAGAGGTTTTAAGCTTTGGTAATTTCGACTAGGAATTGGCTTGATTCAAGGTTAGATTTTGCTCGATTTTTATTAATTTCTACTTTTTCGTAATCGTTGCTTTGTGCTCTACAAAACCCATGCTTAAATTTTACGAATTGATAATGTTTATGAAATGTGCCATTGATGAAATGGTGAACTTTGTGATGAGTGTTGGTGTTAAATGAAAGATATGTGTTTAATGAACATGTTTTGTTCTTGAATTTTTGATGAATTTAGCTAATTAGGGCTAAATTGAGAAAATAGCATTTTGAAGGATTAAAATGTGAAATAAATGAAATGTGTGGGCTTGTATGAGTATAGTGAGAATGCGGCTAGGCATGGGTGCAAGCTAATTATGTGTATTTGATGATTTTATGAATTAAGGACTAAAGTGTCGAAATGTGAAAATGTTAGGGCTATTTTGTAAAATGCCTTAAATATGTGTGTTTGGACTAAAATGAATGATTTGGTGATTGAATGGATTGGATTTGAATGTGTATAGACCAAGAAAGGAGAGGTTCGGATCGAGATCAAAGCAAAGATAAAGTGCTCGATTAATCAACCGTTTCGATAGTTTGACATCCGAGGTAAGTTCGGATATAATACATGTTATTAAGATATGTTTTAGTATTATGGAATGAATAAGTATATGATTATGAGATTTGAGATGTTATGTGCAAAATTAAATTGGATGGCACTAAGTGTGCGAAATCGAAATCGAAACAGAGATGAATAGCACTGTGGGTGCAATGTTATGAAAGCTTCAGCTTATTGATTTGGCACTGTGTGTGCGATACCGAGATAAGTCGGTTAAAAGAATAGGCACTAAGTGTGCGATGACCAATATGCTTCAATCATGTATATGGCACTGGGTTTGCGATTAAATTAGATGAATATCAAAGGATGATCGACGAGTAATATTGAGCATTAAATAACTATGTGTTAGCTAAGGTATGTATTGAACCTTTGTGGTTGACGAGTTTATAGATAAAGCCATGAATGGATGAATGAGTATTTTAGCTATGGATGATATGGTATGAATATAAGAGAATTGAACTATGTGATGGTTTAATTATATATATTGGTTTGATCTGATGATATAATGGTATTGTATTTCGAACTTGCTAAGCTTTGAAAGCTTACTGTGTGATTGTTTCTCTATTTTACAGTGCCAGCAAAGCTGGCTCGGATTCGGGAATCGTCAGCACATCTATCACACTATCGGCAATCTAATTTGGTACTTTTGGAAAGATGTAAATAGATGAAATATGGCATGTATAGGCTAGAAGTTATGGTATGTTTTGGGAATGTTTAATCCTTGCCATGTGAGTTGGCTTGGAAGTGAAATGATGTTAACTTATGAATGAGTTATGTTTATGATATGTGAAGTACATTTTGGTATGGCTTGGTGATAATGATATGTTTTTAAGTATGGTAAGATTAGTGAAGAATTGATTTCATAATAATATAATGATTTTGTGGATGAGACATGCTTGATAATGTATGTGTTTTGGTTGAGCAAGATGGTATATAAGTTGACATATTTAGTAATGAGGTTGTATGTGATGATATGATGATCACTTGACATGAAATTGGTTGCTAAATTGTGTGTGGGATTATGCTTAAATGTGCTTGTAGGATTGACCCTTGTGTGGGTGGCAAATTGGCATTGTAAATGGCCTATTTTGTCACACGGTTGTGGCACACTGGCGTGCCAAGTGACCGTAGGGCTAAGTCGGTAGCTGGTTAAGAGTACACGGCCTTGGCACATGGATGTGCCTAGTAGCCGTGTGATTTCAACAGGATCGACCACGGCCAAAGTACAAGGGCGTGCTTGGTGGCCGTGGAGCCAAGTCAGAATTGACCACGGCCAAGGTACACGGGCTTGCTTGGTGGCCGTGGAGTAAAGTTAGGTTCGAACACGGGGAAGACACATGGGGGTGTCCATTAGCCGTGGGAGGCACACGTCCTGCCCACATGGGCGTGTAACCCCTGAAACTTTGAAAAGTTTTAAATTTCTGAGAATTTCTGTATGTGTTCCAGTTTAGTCCCGACCCCTTTCTAACACGTGTTTAAGGTCTCGAAGACCTCCCTAAGGGACTATATACTTATGAATTATTATGTTTGATTGATGTTTGACTTTGTGTCATGAAATAGTAATGAAATGTTCTGATTGTCTGGTAATGGCTCTTAACTCTATTCCGGTGACGGTCTCGGGTTAGGGGTGTTACATCGGCGAATGTAGAATGTATGACCGGGCCTATTTTTAGTGTGGCTCTCACGACCACTTTATTAAAGATTGACCAGAGATGGTTGAAAATGATAAGTTTTAGACTGCAAGATCGGGCAACACTGCCTCAAAAGAGAGACCACCAAGGAACACGGGAATTGGAGCTAGTGGTAAAGGTGTGACAAAAGATACAACTGTAAGATCTGAGGCTAGGGCACCTACTAGAGCCTATGTTATCCGTGCTCGAGAAGAAGCGACATCTCCCGATGTTATCACTGTTACTTTTTCTCTTTATGATACTAATGTTATTGCATTGATCGATCCTGGATCGACTCATTCTTATGTTTGCATGAAATTGGTAGCTAGTAAGAACTTGCCTGTTGAGTTTACTGAATTTGTTATTAAAGTGTCAAACCCCTTAGGCAAATATGTGCTAGTTGATAAAGTTTACAAGAATTGTCCATTGATGATTCGAGGTCACTGTTTTCCGGCTGATCTAATGTTGTTGCCATTTGATGAGTTTGATGTCATTTTGGGTATAGATTGGTTGACACTGCATGATGTTGTACTAAATTGTAGACGGAAAATTATTGAATTGAAATGTGAGAACGGTGAAATTCTTCGAATTGAATCAGATGAGTCGAGTGAGTTACTTGTTGTGATTTCTTCAATGACTGCCCAAAGATATGTGAGAAAGGGTTGTGAAGCTTATCTAGCTTATGTGTTGAATACAAGAGTGTCTAAAATAAAGATTGAATCAGTACCAGTAGTTTGTGAATATCCGGATGTGTTTCCAGAGGAGTTACCTGGGTTACCTCCGATCAGAGAGGTTGAGTTTGGTATTGATTTAGTACCAGGGACTTCACCAATATTGATCGTTCCATATAGGATGGCTCCGACTGAATTGAAAGAATTGAAAGCTCAGTTGCAAGAGTTGACAGATAAGGGTTTTGCGAGACCGAGTTTTTCACCATGTGGTGCACCGGTGTTATTTCTCAAGAAGAAAGATGGATCCATGAGACTTTGTATCGATTATCGACAGCTCAACAAGGTGACTGTAAAGAACAAGTATCCTTTACCAAGAATTGATGACTTGTTTGATCAGCTGAAAGGGGCAACAGTATTTTTGAAGATTGATTTGAGATCTGGCTACTACCAATTGAGAGTTAAAGAGTCGAATGTGCCGAGAACTGCTTTCAAGACAAGGTACGGGCATTATGAATTTCTCGTTATGCTTTTTGGATTAACTAATGCCCCTGCTATTTTTATGGACTTGATGAATCAAATTTTCCGACCGTACTTAGATAAGTTTGTGGTTGTGTTCATCGATGACATTTTGATTTATTCTCGGGATGAGTCTGAGCATGCCGAACATTTAAGAAATGTGTTGCAGACCTTAAGAGATAAGAAATTATTTGCTAAGTTCAGCAAAAGTGAGTTCTGGCTCCGAGAAGTCAGATTTTTGGCACATATTATCTCTGGAGACAGTATTCGGGTTGATCCGAGTAAGATATCGGCAATTATTGATTGGAAACTGCCGAAGAATGTATCGGTGGTCAGAAGCTTTTTGGGCTTAGCCGGTTATTATCGATGTTTTGTCAAAGGATTCTCGATGATTGCTACTCCTATGACTAAGCTGTTGCAAAAGGATGTTAAGTTCGAATGGTCAGAAAAATGTCAGCAAAGCTTTGAGAAGCTGAAAACATTATTGACTGAGGCGTCGGTTTTAGTGCAACCTGAACCGGGAAAAGAGTTCATAATTTATAGTTGTAACACCCCTTACCCGTGTAACAACCCCTTACCCCTTACCAGATACGAGGCATTACTCCACTCAACTTGCTTAAACATACAACATCGGGTCATAAAAATTTCGTTTCAATTTAAGACTTTTCATTCATACTCATAACATCCTTATCACGGGCCTACGAGGCCTTAAACATACTTACAGAAGGTTTCGGAATTAAATCGGAAACTTTTACACACCTAGAAAATTTTTGCCTAAACAGGGGCCACACGCCCGTGGGAAATGGGACACGCCCGTGTGGCATATCACATGCCCGTGTTCCACACCCGTGTCCCTCACACGACCTCGACACGCCCGTGTCTTAGCCCGTGTGCCAAAACCATGGCATTCTATTTATGATGTCATCACCTCACTAAGGTCACACGGCCAAGGCACACGCCCGTGTCCTTAGACCGTGTGTCGAATTAAATTCCCAATTTCAGGTGCAGACTTCACACGACCTGGGCACACACCCATGTCCAAGGCCGTGCCTCCCACACGGCTGAGACACACGGCCGTGTCTCTGCTCGTGTGTTTACTACTGAGCATACTGACTTGTAAACCTAGCATGCAAGGGGACACACGGCCTCTCCACACACCCATGGGGCTGACCGTGTGTCACACACGGCCTATACACACGCCTGTGTGTCTACCCGTGTGGACAATTATATTGCTATCTACCAAGCCATTTCCCACCCTACAAAGCAACCACACTTATACCAAATCAGTTCAACACATATTATGACCATAAGGCACCTCTAAGAACTCAAAATCAAGACATCCACACAAGAATACACTTCATGAAATTCATCATCATTGAATATATGAACATGTCAAGTATAGGCCAATTTCCCATGACTACTTACAAAATAAATTGAACAACATTAATACCCAACACTTTGGCTAGCAAATATGACATAACAAAATGACCAAGTCCTATACATGCCATACTCAAAATGAATCTAGCTTTGCTATACCAAAAAGGGTAGTCGATAGTGTGATTTTCGAACTCCGATGTTCCACGAATTCTCGAGCTAACTTGGCAATGCTACAAGGAAAAAGGGAAATAAGAGAGGTAAGCATAAAGCTTAATAAGTTTGCATGAATAAATAGCAACGTAAAGGCTCATAATGCCATCCAACCATTATAATGAATAAACACAAAGTCTCAAGCACATTTGCAATAACTTACTCATGCTTACTCTTACCATTTACATATCATGTCTCATATCGTAAAATTTCTCGTGAATTACTCACATGCACCTGTATCACTTCATCACATAACTTTAGTACTAATTTCATCTCTTTTTCAAGATTAACTATTTATCCCGTTTAATCACTCAGGATACTAAAAAACACATGATCCTCCTCATTCACATAATTACAACTGCAATGCCACATCCCAGATGTGGTCTTACATGGGGTCACTTCTAAATGCCGATGCCATATCCCAGATATGGTCTTATACAGGAATTCATATCGATTGTTGATGCCATATCCCAGATATGGTCTTATACATTTTTCATATTCAATGCCGATGCCATATCCAAGATATGGTCTTATACGGGATTTTAATTTGGTGCCGAGGCCATGTCCCAGACATGGTCTTATACGGGACCTTATCCATCTCAAGTCTTGATGATAATACTCTCTTATTCATTTAAGTCCAACCGGGACTTCAACATCATAGATTCTTATTATTTCATCATTCAACATCATTACTCAAATTCATAGAAACAATATACATCATTATTAACATCGAACATTTCAAGGCTTAATAACACGATGTTGAATTTAATACACACAAACTTACCTCGATTTCAAAATAGGCTAGATTATCGATCTAGTCCGATACTTTGCCCTTTCCTCGGTCAAGGTTAATTCTTCGTTCCTCTTGATCTATAATAACAATTTAGTTCATTTAATTATCACATTAATCAACACATCTCAAAATTCATACTTTGGAAAAATTACCATTTTGTCCTCATACTTTCACCAAATGACTATTTTACCCCTAGGCTCGTAATTCGATTCTAATCAAATTTCCTCCTTCTACAAGCCTAGATGAACATTTATTACTCTTATGGCAATCCTAAATACTCATCATTTCACACATTTATCACATATTTTTCAACCTTTACAAAAAGGTCATTTGAGGTGTTTTCATGATAACACCTTTCACAAAAGTTTTTTATTAAACATCTATGACTCATTTTCTTCCATAAAAATGCAGCAAACAACATACATGCTCTCATGGTAAAACTCTAAACTTTCCACCATTTTTCCAAATAGTCCCCTCTATAGTTAGCTTAAGCTTTAGGGGTTCCAAAAGTACAAATATCATCAAGAAAAACCATTAAAATCACTTACTTGTAGGGAGAAGAGTTTGCTGAAATTTTTGAGCTTTAAAACCCCTATTTTCTTGTGTTTTTCGGTGGAAGAAGATGAGTAAAAAGAACGATATCATCTTTTCTTTATTTTAATATAAAACAATCAATTTAGTCACCAAATCCTTACCAACTTTGACTAATTTTGACTTTCTTGTCCCCTATGGCCGGCCACCTTATGTCTATGGGTCTATTTGCACATTAAAGACCCCCAATTAATATTATATGGCTATTAGGCCCCTTTAGCTTATAAAATGGAACTTTCGCACTTGATGCGATTTAGTCCTTTTTTGCGATTAAGCATGAAATCGCTAAAATTAAAGCTCCAAAATTTTCATGCACCTATATAGTCATGCTATAACTCATAAGATATCATTAAAATAATTCTCTCCAACCTCGGGTTAGTGGTTTCGAAACCACTATTCCGACTAGCCCCTAAATCGGGCTGTTACAATTCTCCCCCTTTAAGGATTTTCATCCCTGAAAATCTTACCGATGAAAAGGTTGGGATATTGGTTTCTCATAGCCTCATCGAGCTCCCAAGTAGCCTCTTCTACTCCATGTCTTTGCCATAACACTTTCACAAGGGCTATACTTTTGTTTCTCAACTGTTTGACCTCTCGTGCCAAAATCTTAACCGGCTCTTCGCCATAAGTCATGTCCGATCGAATCTCTACCTCTGATGGTACAATCACATGCGAAGGGTCTGATCGGTAGCGACGTAATATAGACACATGGAAGACATTGTGAATCTTTTCCAACTCCAGTGGCAAAGCCAAATGATAAGCTACCGGCCCTATCCTCTCGGTAATCTCATAGGGTTCGATAAAATGCAGACTCAACTTGCCTTTCTGGCTAAATCTGAGGACCTTCTTCCATGGTGATACTTTCAGAAACACTTTATCACCGACTTGAAACTCAATCTCTTTCCGTTTCAAATCCGAATAGGACTTTTGTCTATTTGAGGCAGCTTTTAGACACTCACGTATCACCTTTACTTTCTCTTCGGTTTCTCTGACTAAATCGACCCCGTGAATCTGACTCTCCCTAAGTTCAGTCCAATATAGGGGCATTCGGCACTTACGCCCATAAAATGCCTCATAAGGCGCCATCTTCAAACTTGACTGAAAGCTGTTATTGTAGGCGAATTCCACCAATGGCAAATATTTTTCCCAATTGCCTTGGAATTCCAAAACACAACATCGAAGCATGTCTTCAAGTATTTATATTACTCTTTCCGACTGCCCGTCAGTTTGCGGATAGAAAGCTGTGCTAAAGCTCAATTTTGTGCCTTGCAACTTTTTTCCAAAACCGTGAAGTAAATCTCGGATCTCTATCTGAAATAATCGACAACTGTACACCGTGAAGTCTTACTATTTTTGACAAGTACAAATCCGCCAACTTATCGAGTGAATAGTCGACTCGTACAGGTATGAAATGAGCTAACTTCGTAAGTCTATCAACCACAACCCATAAGGCATCCCTCTTTTTCGGTGACAACGGCAAACCCGTCACAAAGTCCATAGTAATACGGTCCCATTTCCACTCGGGGACCATAATAGGCTGAAGTAAACCCAAAGGTACTTGATGCTCAGCCTTTACTTGTTGACCAATTAGGCATATCGATACAAACTCAGAAATGTCTTTCTTCATACATGGCCACCAATACCATTTCCTCAAATCATTATACATCTTCGTGCTGCCTGGATATATAGACAAACATCCACTATGTGCTTCATGCAGAATCTTTCGTATAAGTTCATCATCTCTGGGTACACAGACCCTATCTCGGCACATCAGACATCCATCAGGACTTATCCGAAAGTCCGACTCAACTTTTGACTCACATTAAGCTCTTTTAGCTTGTAAATCATTGTCGCCTCTCTGGGCTTCACAAATCTCTTGAAGAAACGTTGGCCTAGTCCTCAACTCAGCTAGAATAGAACCATCATCTGACAGAATCATCCGTGTGTTTAAGGCTCTCAGCGCAAACAAGGATTTCCTGCTCAAGGCATCGGCGACCACATTCGCCTTACCCGGATGGTAGTCAATTACTAACTCGTAATCTTTTATCAACTCTAACCATCTTCGTTGCCTAAGGTTCAACTCTTTTTGAGTCATCAAGTACTTTAGGCTTTTATGATCAGTGAACATCCAACATCTCTCACCATACAAATGGTGTCCCCAAATCTTTAGTGCAAAAACAATTGTAGCTAACTCCAAGTCGTGAGTCGGATAATTCTTCTCGTGCGGCTTTAATTGCCTAGAGGCATAAGCAATCACCTTGCCCTCTTGCATGAGTACACAACCTAACCCATTCAGGGATACATCACTGTAAACCACGAATTCTTTTCTCAGCTCCGGTTGCACTAAAATAGGAGCCTCGGTAAACAACGCCTTCAATCTCTCAAAACTCTGTTGGCACTTTTCTGTCCAAACAAACTTCACATCCTTTTGAAATAGCCTCGTCATCAGAGTAGCTATCATGAAAAATCCCTTGAAAAAATGTCTATAGTAGCCGGCTAGGCCCAGAAAACTCCTAACCTCAGTTACGTTCCTTGGCGATTTCCATTCAACAATCACTGAAATCTTACTCGGGTCAACTTTTATTCCATCTCCCGAGACAATGTGCCCCAAAAATCCAACTTCCTTAAGCCAAAACTCACTTTTACTAAACTTGGCATACAATTATTTATCTCTCAAAATTCGCAGAACCGACCTCAAATGCTTAGCATGCTCGTTCTCGTCCCAAGAGTAGATCAATATATCATCGATAAAAACTACTACAAATTTATCCAAATACGGCTGAAAAATGCGATTCATCAAATCTATGGAAACTGCAGGGGCATTTGTTAAACCAAAAGGCATGACCAAAAATTCATAGTGGCCATACCTCGTCCGGTGCGCTAAGCACATCCAAGTCCTTGACTCTCAACTGATAATATCCAGACCTTAAGTCTATCTTGGAAAACACCATGGCTCCCTTCAATTGGTCAAATAAATCATTGATTCTTGGCAACAGGTACTTGTTCTTCACAGTTACCCTATTGAGTTGCCGATAATCTATACATAACCTCATGGAACCATCTTTCTTCTTCATAAATAATACGGGAGCACCCCACGAAGAATAACTCAGTCTTGCGAAGCCTTTATCCGTTAACTCTTGCAACTGTGCCTTCAGTTCTTTTAGCTCGGTTGGAGCCACTCTGTATGGAGCGATAGAAATGGGGGCAGTACCAGGAGCTAACTCAATCCCAAATTCGACTTCTCTAACTGGAGGTAACCCTGGCAATTCCTCTGGAAAAACATCTGGATATTCACATACTATGGGTACTGATTCAATTCTTAACTCAGTCTCTCTAGCATTCATCACAAAGGCAATGTAAGCTTCGTATCCTTTTCTTAAATACTTCTGAGTTAACAAGGAAGATATTACTACTGGCAATCTGTCTTGCTCATTTGATTCAACACGAATAAGATCTCCACTTTCACATTTCAACTCAACAAACTTCCTTCCACAGTTCACTATCACATCATGAATAGTTAACTAATCCATCCCAAGGATGACATCAAATTCTTCAAATGGCAATAGCATGAGATTAGCAGGAAAACAATGACCTCTAATCATCAAAGGGCAACCTTTGCATACTCTATCGACCAATACACATTTGCCTAGGGGATTTGACACTCTTAATCACAAATTTAGTAGACTCTACAGGCATACTCATGCTAGAGACTAATTTCATACAAATATATGAGTGGGTAGACCCCGGATCAATTAAAGCTACAACAAGAGTATCATAGAGAGAAAATGTACCCGTGATCACGTCGGGGGAAGAAGCCTCTTCGCGAGCACGAATGGCATATGTTCTAGCCGGTACTCTACCCTCAGCTCTTGTTGTCTACTCTCTAGATGTATTCTTGCTACTAATTTCGTTTCCCGGGTTTCTCTGTGGTCTTCCTCTAGTAACACTTCTCGGTCTTGCATTCTGAGGTTTCTCTTTCTCACCCGCCTCGGGGCAATCTCTAATAAAATGGTCTAGATATCCGCACTTGAAACAAGCTTTCTCATTCGCTCGACACTCCCCGAAATGATGTCTGCCACACTGCGGGCACTCCAGTCTGCTCGGTCGAGTGTTACCAACACTAGCAACCGAAGTGGTCTGAGCTTTCGACCCCGAGTACTGTCTACCCTAACTTCTATTTGAAAACCCAGCTGAGGTGACCGATTGATTAGTGAAATCTCTTGACTTTTTAGACGAGGATTGGAATGACTTGCCTAACTGTCTCTTCTTCGAGTCACGAGACTCAATTTCAGCTTTCTTTTTCTCTTTAACTAGTTCTTCCTCAGCCTTACAGGCTCGATCTACCAATACCACAAACTTTTTTAGCTCGAGGACACCGACAAACAAACATACATCCTCATTTAACCCATCCTTGAATCTTTTGCACATAATGGCTTCTGTCGATACGCACTCTCGAGCGTATTTGCTGAGCCTTACGAACTCACGCTCATATTCAGCCACCGTCATTTGACCTTGCTTTAGCTCCAAGAACTCCTTTCTTTTTTGGTCGATGAACCTTTGACTAATGTACTTCTTCTGGAATTCCTTTTGGAAGAATTCCCAGTTAACTCTCTCTCTTGGTACCACAGACACCAGGGTGTTCCACCACTGATAGGCCAAATCTTTCAAGAGAGATACCGCACACTTTATGCACTCTTCAGGCATGCATGACAACTCATCGAATACCCTGATGGTATTCTCAAGCCAGAATTCCGCCCTCTTCGGATCATCATCCTTACTAGCCCAAAATTCCTCGGCTCCTTGTTTTCGGATATTATTGACCAGATGCCTTTCTCTCCTTACTACCTCTACCACCTGAGGAGCTACAGGAGCAGGCTGAGGAATAGGTGGAGGTGGAGGGCGTTGAGCATTAGGATTTGCTTGGATATACTCAATATACCAGTTGCTCATCATATGGAGAAAGGCTTCTCGAGCCTCTTCTCTCTGACCCAAAGTCTTGGATCTACTCTCTACTGGCACGGTCCTTTGCACGGGAGCCGGCGTATTACTCGTAGCATCATCAGTTGCAGTCTGATCGGGATCCATTACTATATAAAAATACAATTTTAACCGTCAAGAGTCGTCACACTATCATTACCCAAATACTCTTACGTATGGCATGTATAGCTAGACTCATACTTACGCTACGTTAGTCCGAGAATCGACTAAACCGTAGCTCTGATACCACTAAATGTAACGCCCCTTACCCGTGTTCATAACCGGAATCGGATACGAGACATTACTCCACTCAACTTGCTTAAACATACAACATCAGGTCATAAAAATTTTGTTTCAATTTAAGACTTTTCAATCATACTCATAACATCTTTATCAGGGCCTACGAGGCCTTAAACATACTTACGGAAGGTTTCAGAATTAAACCGAAAACTTTTACACACCTAGAAAATTTTTGCCTAAACAGGGTCCACACACCCGTGGGAAATGGGACACGCCCGTGTGGCATATCACATGCCCGTGTTCCACACCCGTGTCCCTCACACGGCCTCAACATGCCCGTGTCTTAGCCCGTGTGCCAAAACCATGGCATTCTGTTTATGACGTCATCACCTCACTAAGGTTACACGGCCAAGGCACACGCCCGTGTTCTTAGACCGTGTGTCGAATTAAATTCCCAATTTCAAGTGCAGACTTCACACGGCCAGGGCACACGCCCATGTCCATGGCCGTGCCTCCCACACGGCTGAGACACACGGCCGTGTCTCTTCCCATGTGTTTACTACTGACCATACTAACTTGTAAACCTAGCATGCAAGGGGACACACGGCCTCTCCACATGCCCATGGGGCTGACCGTGTGTCACACACGGCCTAGACACACGCCCGTGTTTCTACCCGTGTGGACAATTATATGGCTATCTACCAAGCCATTTGCCACCCTACAAAGCAACCACACTTATACCAAATCAGTTCAACACATATTATGACCATAAGGCACCTCTAAGAACTCAAAATCAAGACATCCACACAAGCATACACTTCATGAAATTCATCATCATTGAATATATGAACATGTCAAGTATAGGCCAACTTCCCATGACTACTTACAAAATAAATTGAACAACATTAATAGCCAACATTTTGGCTAGCAAATATGACATAACAAAATGACCAAGTCCTATACATGCCATACTCAAAATGAATCTAGCTTTGCTATACCAAAAAGGGTAGTCCATAGTGTGATTTTCGAACTTCGATTTTCCACGAATTCTCGAGCTAACTTGGCAATGCTACAAGGAAAAAGGGAAATAAGAGAGGTAAGCATAAAGCTTAGTAAGTTTGCATGAATAAATAACAACGTAAAGGCTCATAATGCCATCCAACCATTATAATGAATAAACACAAAGTCTCAAGCACATTTGCAATAACTTACTCATGCTTACTCTTACCATTTACATATCATGTCTCTTATCGTAAAATTTCTCGTGAATTACTCACATGCACCTGTATCACTTCATCACATAACTTTAGTACTAATTTCATCTCTTTTTCAAGATTAACTATTTATCCCGTTTAATCACTCAGGATACTCAAAAACACATGATCCTCCTCATTCACATAATTACGATGCCAATGCCACATCCCAGATGTGGTCTTACGTGGGGTCACTTCTAAATGCCGATGCCATATCCCAGATATGGTCTTATACGGGATTCCATATCGATTGTTGATTCCATATCCCAGATATGGTCTTATACATTTTTCATATTCAATACTGATGCCATGTCCCAGATATGGTCTTATACGGGATTTCAATTTGGTGTCGAGGCCATGTCCTAGACATGGTCTTATACGGGACCTTATCCATCTCAAGTCTTGATGATAATACTCTCTTATTCATTTAAGTCCAACCGGGACTTCAACATCATAGATTCTCATTATTTCATCATTCAACATCATTACTCAAATTCATAGAAACAATATACATCATTATTAACATCGAACATTTCACGGCTTAATAACACGATGTTGAATTTAATACACACAAACTTACCTCGATTTCAAAATAGGCTAGATTGTCGATCTAGTCTGATACTTTGCCCTTTCCTCGGTCAAGGTTAATTCTTCATTCCTCTTGATCTATAATAAAAATTTAGTTCATTTAATTATCACATTAATCAACACATCTCAAAATTCATACTTTGGAAAAATTACCATTTTTCCCTCATACTTTCACCAAATGACTATTTTACCCCTAGGCTCGTAATTCGATTCTAATCAAATTTCCTCCTTCTACAAGCCTAGATGAACATTTATTACTCTTATGGCAATCCTCAATACTCATCATTTCACACATTTATCACATATTTTGCGACCTTTATAAAAAGGTCCTTTAAGGTGTTTTCATGATAACACCTTTCACAAAAGTTGTTTATTAAACATCTATGGCTCATTTTCTTCCATAAAAATGCAGCAAACAACATACATGCTCTCATGGTAAAACTCTAAACTTTCCACAATTTTGCCAAATAGTCCCCTCTATAGTTAGCTTAAGCTTTAGGGGTTCCAAAAGTACAAATATCATCAAGAAAAACCATTAAAATCAATTACTTGTAGGGAGAAGAGTTTGCTAAAATTTTTTAGCTTTAAAACCCCTATTTTTCTTGTGTTTTTCGATGGAAGAAGATGAGTAAAAATAAGGATATCATCTTTTCTTTATTTTAATATAAAACAATCAATTTAGTCACCAAATCCATACCAACTTTGACTAATTTTGACTTTCTTGTCCCCTATTGTAACACCTTATAACCGAGTCCGATGCTTAGACCGGATACGAGAAGTTACTATGCTTGAACTTGCTTAATCAAGTACTTACGGGCTATAAAATTTCGTTCCTAGAATCGTGTTCATGCTACGTTAGTCCTAGAATCGACTAAACCGTAGCTCTGATACCACTAAATGTAACACCCCATAGCCGAGTCCGAGGCTTAGACTGGATACGAGAAGTTACTATGCTTGAACTTGCTTAATCAATTACTTATGGGCTATAAAATTTCGTTCCGAATTAAGAACTTATCTTTCTTAATCAACTTGTACTTTTCATGGGCCTACGAGGCCTTAAACTCATGTCCGTAAACTTTTGGAACTCAATAGAAAACTTTTCATTGAAACAGGGGTCACACGTCCATGTGAGTTGGGACACGCCCGTGTAAACCTGAGACACGCCCATGTCTCCTAACCGTGCTTAAAACTCGAGCTTACTGCCAAACTTCACACGGCCATGGCACGCCCGTGGTCCTAGCCTGTGTGAGAAACCTTAGCATTCTGACTTATAACACACGGCCATGGCACGCCCGTGGACTTAGACCGTGTACTACAACTTGATATTCTGACTTAAGGTGCAATGGTGCAGGGTACACACGGCTTAGACACACGCCCGTGTGTCCGACCGTGTGGGCACTTAGAGGCTATTTACCAAGCCAATTGCCACCCTGAAATCAAGAGCAAATTCATACTATCTCAACAACTCAAATCACTACAACTTTAATGAACAATATAACATGCTCCATTGATATCAATAACATACATACTTAGTCAATCTTGGCCAATCATTTAGCCATTTACAAAAGAATAATAATAAACTTGATAGCCCATGCTTTTGCCCTTTCTAAGATATATACTCAAAATGAAATGTTTCCTATACATGCCATACTTAATAAAGACAACTTTGCTATACCAAAATAGCGGTTGATAGTGTGATTCGAGCTCCGACTTCAACGATCCACAAGTTAGCTTGGCGGGACTACATAGAAATAAATAATAAAAGACGTAAGCATTTAGCTTAGTAAGTTTGCATAATGCACATAGCAACATACTTGCTTAATGTAGTGGTCTTGGGAACCACATCTAAAACATGCATTTTCGTGCGCTCGGCATTCTCCAAGATGACGTCTGCCACACTGTGGGCATTCGGGTCTTTCAGATTGAAAGTTCCCCACACTAGCGACTGAAGTAGTCTGTGCTTTATTTCCCGAATATTGTTTACTCTTGTCTTTCTTTGAAAACCCAATGGAAGTAGCCGATCGGGTAGGTAAATCTCTTGACTTCTTGGATGAGGATTGGAATGACTTATTCCACTGTCTCTTTCTAGAGTCACGAGACTCAATTTCATACTTTCTCTTCTCTTTTACTAGCTCTTCGGCTTTACAAGCCCTCTCCACTAGCACAACAAATTCTTTCAATTCTAGGACAGCAACAAACAGTTTGATGTCCTCATTTAGCCCATCTTCAAATCTTTTGCTCATGATGGCCTCAGTGGACACGCATTCTCGAGCGTATTTGCTGAGTCGCACAAACTCACGCTCATAATCGGTCACCGACATCTTACCTTGCTTTAACTCTAAAAATTCTTTTCTTGTCTGATCTACAAATCTTTGACTGATATACTTTTTCTTGAACTCTTCTTGGAAAAATTCCCATGTGATCTTCTCCCTTGGTACCACTGATACAAGGGTGTTCCACCATTGATAGGCAGAATCTCTTAAAAAGGAGACTACACACTTCATGCTTTCCTCAGATGTGCATGATAACTCATTAAATACCCTGATGGTATTTTCTAACCAAAACTCGGCTTTTTCCGGATCATCTTCTCTTTTCACCCGGAATTCTTCTGCCCCATGTTTCCTGATCCTATCAACTGGAGGTTTGTCTCCTCTTACCACCTCTACTACTTGAGGGGCTACTGGAATAGGTTGTGGAACCGGTGGGGGTGGAGGGGGTTGTACATTTGGGTTCATACGAATGAACTCTGAATACCACGTATTCATCATATGGAGGAAGGCTTCTCTAGCCCCTTCTCCTCCTTCTTGACTCACCGTAGTGGGTCTATTCTCATTCTTGTTCTAAGACGTCCCTTCACGGCGGGCCGACGCGTTACTTTCTACATCGTCCGCTACAGCTCTTTCGGGATCCATTTACTAAATGTATAAACATAATTTAAGTCGTCAGGAGTTGTCACACTATCATTATAAAAACATTCTCACGTATGGCATGTATAGCTAGACTCGTGTTCATGCTACGTTAGTCCTAGAACCGACTAAACCGTAGCTCTGATACCACTAAATGTAACACCCCATACCCGAGTCTGAGGCTTAGACCGGATACGAGAAGTTACTATGCTTGAACTTGCTTAATCAAGTACTTATGGGCTATAAAATTTCGTTCCGAATTAAGAACTTATCTTTCTTAATCAACTTGTACTTTTCATGGGCCTACGAGGCCTTAAACTCATGTCCGTAAACTTTCGGAACTCAATAGAAAACTTTTCATTGAAACAGGGGTCACACGTCCATGTGAGTTGGGACACGCCCGTGTAAACCTGAGACACGCCCATGTCTCCTAACCGTGCTTAAAACTCGAGCTTACTGCCAAACTTCACACGGCCATGGCACGTCCGTGGTCCTAGCCCGTGTGAGAAACCTTAGCATTCTGACTTATAACACACGGCCATGGCACGCCCGTGGACTTAGACCGTGTACTACAACTTGATATTCTGACTTAAGGTGCAATGGTGCAGGGTACACACGGCTTAGACACACACCCGTGTGTCCGACCGTGTGGGCATTTAGAGTCTATTTACCAAGCCAATTGCCACCCTGAAATCAAGAGCAAATTCATACTATCTCAACAACTCAAATCACTACAACTTTAATGAATAATATAACATGCTCCATTGATATCAATAACATACATACTTAGTCAATCTTGGCCAATCATTTAGCCATTTACAAAAGAATAATAATAAACTTGATAGCCCATGCTTTTGCCCTTTCTTAGATATATACTCAAAATGAAATGTTTCCTATACATGCCATACTTAATAAAGACAACTTGGCTATACCAAAATAGCGGTTGATAGTGTGATTCGAGCTCCGACTTGAACGATCCACAAGTTAGCTTGGCGGGACTACATAGAAAGAAATAATAAAAGACGTAAGCATTTAGCTTAGTAAGTTTGCATAATGCACATAGCAACATACTTGCTTAATATAAACCATTTGACATAAACAATGGCATCATAAATTTCAGCTATAAAGCTTACTTACTCATACTTGATTCTTACATATCTCATGAAACTTACTAGTCTCATACTTGAGAGGTAAACAAGGTACCTGTATCACTTGATCACATTGATCAGCATACTTTAACATAATAATCATAATCTCTGATTCATCATTCATAACATGAATAATACTCATTTTCACTTGATAATAACTTTGCTTACTTAGATTTCTTGTTATCTCATTTGAGCTTAGCTCGTTTGCCCGATGAATTTATATGAATAACCGAGGATACTAAATCTCATCTAAATTTCAAGGCCATGACTTAACATGGACTTATACGAAGTCTTTCTTATTCTCACCAATGCCGTGCCTTAACTTAGACTTATATGGGATCTCTTTCTCTTGATAACTTTTCAATGCCAAGCTTACCTTGGTCTTACATGATAACTTGTTCAATGCCAAGCTTGCCTTGGACTTACATGATAACTTACTCAATGCCAAGCTTGCCTTGGACTTACATGATAACTTATTCAATGCCAAGCTTGCCTTGGACTTACATGATAACTTATTCAATGCCAAGCTTGCCTTGGACTTACATGATAACTTGTTCAATGCCAAGCTTGCCTTGGACTTACATGATAACTTACTTGCTTGCCGATGCCATGCCTCTGCTTGGTTTTATACGGACTTTCTTGTTTCATGTGGTAGATCGAGTATCCTAAGTTATTCAACTTCAATCGGGGCTTTCTCATGCTTGATCTCATTAATTTCTCTGTTTAACATAACATTAAACATTTTTCATAATAACATTGTACATTATACTAAGCAATTCAATGATGTAAATCATAAAGCTTAGAAATCATACAAACTTACCTCAATATACAAAATGTATGTAGATATGCAATTTAGTCCTCGATTTTGTCCTTGCCTCGGTTTCGATCCGGGCTTCGTTTTTCTTGATCTATAGTCATAAATAGATCATTTAATACTCACATTGACTAAATTGACTCTTAAATCATACTTTGGAAAAATTACTATTTTGCCCCTAAACTTTCACATATTTGCACTTTTGCCCCAAGACTCGTAAAATGATTCTCATTCAACTTTCTTAAACGTCATGCTTAGCTGATTCATTTTCTCTACTTTGACAACCATCAATTCTCACTATTTCTACTATGTATGAGAAATCTCAAAACTTTTACAAACTAGTCCCTATATTCATTTTTCATGAAATTCATTAAGGAAAAGATGTTTATCTAACATCAAACTCTCATAATCTTCCATGAAAAATCATTTAACAAGCATGTCATACATGGGTAGATTTTTAAACATGCATCCTAGCTCATTTTATAGCTAAAAATAGCTAATTCATAATACGAGAACTTCAAAAACACGAAGAATATTAAAAACGGGACTAAGATGAACTTACTAGCAAGCTTGAAAGATGAGCAAACCCTAGCTATGGTTTCTTTGAAAATTTCGGCAATGAGGAAGAAGATGATAATGATTTTTGTCATCTTTTTCCTTTATTAATCATTTAATAGGTAAATGACCAAAATGCCCTTCTCTTAAAAATATCACCATTTACTAACTCATGTCCAATTTTGTCCAAAAATTATAATTTGGGAAAATTGCTATTTAAGGACTCATAATTGCTATTCTAGAGCTATTTCATATAAAATGTTTCTAGAAATTCATAGTTTGCAACTTTTTCAATTTAGTCCTTTTTGGACCATTCAACCTCAATTTAGCAAAATTGCTTCATGAAACTTTCACACTAACATGCAAACATGACATAAATCTTAAAAACTCATAAATTCACCTCAGATTCGTGGCCTCGCACCACTATTCCAACTAGGTCCTAAGTCGGGCTGTTACAATTCTCCCCTCCTTAGGGATTTTCGTCCCCAAAAATCTTACCAGCAAATAGGTTTGGGTACTGGTTTCTCATACTCTCTTCTGGTTCCCACGTAGCTTCTTCTATTCCATGTCTTTGCCATAATACCTTTACTAGGGCGATACTTTTATTCCTTAGCTGCTTGACTTCCCGAGCTAAAATCTTAACTGGTTCTTCACCATAAGTCATGTCGGGATGAATCTCTATCTCTGACTGGGAAATTACATGTGAAGGGTCTGATCGGTAGCGTCTCAACATTGACACGTGAAACACATCATGTATCTTTTCTAACTCTGATGGCAAAGCGAATCTGTATGCTACAGGCCCAACTTTCTCGATAATCTCATACGGTCCAATAAAACGTGGACTCAACTTGCCTTTCCAGCCAAATCTAAGAACTTTTCTTCAAGGTGACACTTTCAAGAAAACTTTATCTCCAACTTGATACTCTATCTCTTTTCTTTTTAAATCCGAGTAGGATTTCTGTCTGTCTGAAGCAGCTTTTAAGCACTCTCGTATCACTCTTACTTTCTCTTCAGCTTCTCTAACCAAATCAACCCCGTGAATTTGGTTTTCTTTGAGTTCAGTCCAAAATAAAGGCGTTCTGCACTTACGCCCATATAAAGCCTCATAAGGCGCCATCCTCAAGCTCGACTGAAAACTATTACTGTAGGCAAATTCTAGCAATGGGAGAAACTTTTCCCAATTGCCTCGGAACTCTAGAACACAACACCAAAGCATATCTTCTAGTACTTGTATTAACCTCTCTGACTGACCGTCAGTTTGAGGGTGAAAGGCCGTACTAAAGTTCAACTTTGTACCTAGGGCCTCTTGCAACTTCTTCCAAAATCTGGATGTGAATCTCGGATCTCTATCCGATATGATTGACACAAGAACTCCGTGAAGTCTTACTATTTCTGAAACGTACAAGTCTGCCAACTTGTCAAGTGAGTAATCCACTCGTACAGGTATAAAATGAGCTGATTTAGTGAGTTTGTCAATTACAACCCATACAGCATCTTTCTTACTCGGTGATAATGGTAAACTGGTCACAAAATCCATAGTGATACGGTCCCATTTCCACTCGGGTATCATAATTGGTTGAAGCAAACCCGAAGGTACTTGGTGTTCAGCTTTTACTTGCTAACAAATCATACATTTGGAAACAAATTCCGAAATGTCTCTCTTCATTTTTGGCCACAAATACTGTTGCTTCAAATCATTATACATTTTAGTACTACCCGGATGTACAGACAAACACCCGTTATGTGCCTCATGTAAAATTCTCCGAATAAGCTCATCTTTTCTCAGTACACAAATTCTACCTTTAAACATCAAATATCCTTCAGAACTAATCCAAAAGTCGAATTCAACATCTAACTCGCACTGAGCTCTTTTGACTTGTAATTCGCTATCTTCTTTCTGAGCCTCAGAAATTGCTTGGAGGAATACTGGTCTAGCTCTCAACTCAGCTATAATGGAACCATTATCAGATAAAATTATCTGTGAATTCATTGCTCTTAATGCAAATAAGGACTTTCTGCTTAAAGCATCGGCGACAACATTTACCTTTCCTGGATGGTAGCCAATGACTAACTCATAGTCTTTTATCAACTCTAACCATCTCCTTTGCCTTAAATTCAACTCTTTATGCGTCATCAAGTACTTCAGACTTTTGTGATCAGTGAAGATCCGACATCTCTCACCATATAGATGATGTCTCCATATCTTCAATGCGAAGACTATGGTAGCTAACTCTAGGTCGTGCGTCGGATAATTCTTCTCATGAGGCTTTAACTGTCTTGAGGCATAAGCAATCACTTTGCCTTCTTGCATAAGTACACAGCCCAATCCATTTAAGGATGCATCGTTGTAAACTATGAACTCTTTCCTCGTCTCAGGTTGTACTAAAACTGGAGCTTCTGTCAATAATGCTTTAAATTTTTCGAAACTTTGTTGGCATATTTCTGTCCACTCAAACTTCACATTTTTCTGTAACAACTTCGTCATCGGGGTTGCAATCATGGAAAACCCCTTGACAAATCGTCTATAATAGCCAGCTAGGCCTAGGAAACTTCTAACCTCAGAGATATTCCTCGATGGTTTCCAATCCGTAATAGCCGAGATCTTACTTGGGTCTACTCGAACCCCTTCTCTTGAGACAATATGCCCAAAAAATCCTACTTCATTGAGCCAAAACTCACTTTTACTAAACTTGGCATACAACTGATTTTCTTGAAGAATCTGTAAAACTATTTGTAGGTGCTCAGCATGCTCATTCTCATCTCGAGAATAAATCAATATGTCATCAATAAAAATGACTACAAACTTGTCGAGGTATGGTCTGAAGATGCGGTTTATTAAGTCCATGAATACCGCAGGAGTATTGGTCAAACCAAAAGGCATGACTAAAAATTCATAATGCCCATACCTTGTTCGAAAAGCAGTCTTGGATACATCTGACTCCTTTACTCTTAACTGGTAATACCCCGATCTCATGTCTATATTAGAGAACACGGTGGCTCCTTTCAATTGATCGAACAAATCATCGATCATTGGCAATGGGTACTTGTTCTTTACTGTCACTTTATTAAGCTGACGGTAATCTATGCACAATCTCATAGTGCCATCCTTCTTTTTCACAAATAAAATCTGAGCACCCGGGGAGAACAACTTGACCTTTCAAAGCCTTTGTCTGTTAAATCTTGCAACTGTATCTTCAACTCTTTCAACTCCGTTTGAGCCATTCTATAAGGAGTAATAGATATTGGTACGATCACGGAGCTAGCTCAATCTTGAACTCAACTTCTCTCGATTGGAGGTAATCCCGATAATTCTTCGAAAAACATCCATGTGCTCACATACTATCGATACTGGACTCAATTTTTAACTCGCTTTCTTTATCATTCATCACAAAGGCCAAATATGCCTCATACCCCTTTCTTATAAATCTCTGTGCCGTCATATGAGAAATCAATACCGGCAATCCTCTTTGTTCATCTGATTCTATATGGAGAATATCCCCATTCTCACATCTCATTTCAATGTACTTTTTCCCACAATTTACTTTTACATCATGGGTTGTCAACCAGTCCATACCAAGAATGATGTCAAACTCATCAAATGGTAATAACATAAGGTTTGCTTTAAAACAGTGACCTTTAATCATTAACGGACAATCTTTACATACTTCATCAATTAACACACTCTTGCCTAAAGGATTAGACACTTTAATCACAAAATCTGTAGACTCTATAGGCATGCTCATATCGGATATTAATTTCAGGAAAATATAAGAGTGTGTGGATCCGAGGCCTATTAAAGTAATAACTTTGATATCATAAAGAGAAAAGGTACCCGTGATAACATCATGGGAAGATGCCTTTTCGCGAGCGCGAATGGCATAAGTCCGTGCAGGCGCCCTACCCTCGGGTCTCGCGGCCTACTCTCTAGGGTTACCTCTTCCTCTTGCCCCACTTCCTGGGTTTCTCTACGGTCTTCCTCTGACCATACTCCTGGATCTCGGGTTCTGAGCTCTCTCTTCTTTCATTGTCTCTGGACAATCCTTTATGTAGTGGTCTTCGGAACCACATCTAAAACATGCATTTTCGTGCGCTTGGCATTCTCAAAGATGACGTCTGCCACACTGTGGGCATTCGGGTCTTTCAGATTGAAAGTTCCCACACTAGCGATCAAGTAGTCTCAGGCTTTATTTCGAATCTTTGTTTACTCTTGTCTTTCTTTGAAAACCCAATGGAAGTAGCCTATCGGGTAGGTAAATCTCTTGACCTCTTGGATGAGGATTGGAATGACTTATTCCACTGTCTCTTTCTAGAGTCACGAGACTCAATTTCATACTTTCTTTTCTCTTTTACTAGCTCTTCGGCTTTACAAGCCCTCTCCACTAGCACAACAAATTCTTTCAATTCTAGGACAGCAACAAACAGTTTGATGTCCTCATTTAGCCCATCTTCAAATCTTTTGCTCATGATGGCCTCAGTGGACACGCATTCTCGAGCGTATTTGCTGAGTCGCACAAACTCACGCTCATAATCGGTCACCGACATCTTGCCTTGCTTTAACTCTAAAAATTCTTTTCTTTTCTGATCTACAAATCTTTGACTGATATACTTTTTCTTGAACTCTTCTTGGAAAAATTCCCATGTGATCTTCTCCTTGGTACCACTCGATACAAGGGTGTTCCACCATTGATAGGCGTAATCTCTTAAAGGGAGACTACACACTTCATGCTTTCTCAGTGTGCATGATAACTCATTAAATACCCCGATGGTATTTTCTAACCAAAACTCGGCTTTTTCCTGATCATCTTCTCTTTTCACCTGCAATTCTTACGCCCCCATGTTTCTGATCCTATCAACTGGAGGTTTGTCTCCTCTTACCACCTCTACTACTTGAGGGCTACTTTGGAATAGGTTGTGGAACAGTGGGGGTGGAGGGGGTTGTACATTTGGGTTCATACTGAACGAACTCAATACCACGTATTCATCATATGGAGGAAGGCTTCTCTAGCCCCTTCTCCTCCTTCTTGACTCACCGTAGTGGGTCTATTCTCATTCTCGTTTCTAAGACCGTCCCTTCAATGAGCCGACGCGTTACTTTTCACATCATCCGCTACAGCTCTTTCGGGATCCATTTACTAAATGTATAAACATAATTTAAGTCGCCGAGTTGCCACACTATCATTATAAAAACATTCTCACGTATGGCATGTATAGCTAGACTGCGTGTTCATGCTACGTTAGTCCTAGAATCGACTAAACCGTAGCTCTGATACCACTAAATGTAACACCCCATAGCTGAGTCCGAGGCTTAGACTGGATACGAGAAGTTACTATGCTTGAACTTGCTTAATCAATTACTTATGGGCTATAAAATTTCGTTCCGAATTAAGAACTTATCTTTCTTAATCAACTTGTTCTTTTCATGGGCCTACGAGGCCTTAAACTCATGTCCGTAAACTTTCGGAACTCAATAGAAAACTTTTCATTGAAACAGGGGTCACACGTCCATGTGAGTTGGGACACGCCCGTGTAAACCTGAGACACGCCCATGTCTCCTAACCGTGCTTAAAACTCGAGCTTACTGCCAAACTTCACACGGCCATGGCACGCCCGTGGTCCTAGCCCGTGTGAGAAACCTTAGCATTCTGACTTATAACACACGGCCATGGCACGCCCATGGACTTAGACCGTGTACTACAACTTGATATTCTGACTTAAGGTGCAATGGTGCAGGGTACACACGGCTTAGACACACGCCCGTGTGTCCGACCGTGTGGGCACTTAGAGGATATTTACCAAGCCAATTGCCACCCTGAAATCAAGAGCAAATTCATACTATCTCAACAACTCAAATCACTACAACTTTAATGAACAATATAACATGCTCCATTGATATCAATAACATACATACTTAGTCAATCTTGGCCAATCATTTAGCCATTTACAAAAGAATAATAATAAACTTGATAGCCCATGCTTTTGCCCTTTCTAAGATATATACTCAAAATGAAATGTTTCCTATACATGCCATACTTAATAAAGACAACTTGGCTATACCAAAATAGCGGTTGATAGTGTGATTCGAGCTCCGACTTGAACGATCCACAAGTTAGCTTGGCGGGACTACATAGAAAGAAATAATAAAAGACGTAAGCATTTAGCTTAGTAAGTTTGCATAATGCACATAGCAACATACTTGCTTAATATAAACCATTTGACATAAACAATGGCATCATAAATTTTAGCTATAAAGCTTACTTACTCATACTTGATTCTTACATATCTCATGAAACTTACTAGTCTCATACTTGAGAGGTAAACAAGGTACCTGTATCACTTGATCACATTGATCAGCATACTTTAACATAATAATCATAATCTCTGATTCATCATTCATAACATGAATAATACTCATTTTTACTTGATAATAACTTTGCTTACCTAGATTTCTTGTTATCTCATTTGAGTTTAGCTCGTTTTCCCGATGAATTTATATGAATAACCGAGGATACTAAATCTCATCTAAATTTCGAGGCCATGACTTAACATGGACTTATACGAAGTCTTTCTTGTTCTCACCAATGTCATGCCTTAACTTGGACTTATATGGGATCTCTTTCTCTTGATA
This sequence comes from Gossypium sturtianum, assembly GCA_025698515.1. Classification (NCBI taxonomy): domain Eukaryota; kingdom Viridiplantae; phylum Streptophyta; class Magnoliopsida; order Malvales; family Malvaceae; genus Gossypium; species Gossypium sturtianum. The sequence continues at coordinate 112,969,910 of CM046952.1, forward strand.
ACTTTTCAATGCCAAGCTTGCCTTGGTCTTACATGATAACTTGTTCAATGCCAAGCTTGCCTTGGACTTACATGATTACTTACTCAATGCCAAGCTTGCCTTGGACTTACATGAGAACTTATTCAGTGCCAAGCTTGCCTTGGACTTACATGATAACTTATTCAATGCCAAGCTTGCCTTGGACTTACATGATAACTTGTTCAATGCCAAGCTTGCCTTGGACTTACATGATAACTTACTTGCTTGCCGATGCCATGCCTCGGCTTGGTCTTATACTGACTTTCTTGTTTCATGTGGTAGATCGAGTATCCTAAGTTATTCAAATTCAATCGGGGCTTTCTCGTGCTTGATCTCATTAATTTCTTTGTTTAACATAACATTAAACATTTTTCATAATAACATTGTACATTATACTAAGCAATTCAATGATATAAATCATAAAGCTTAGAAATCATACAAACTTACCTCAATATACAAAATGTATGTAGATATGCAATTTAGTCCTCGATTTTATCCTTACCTCGATTTCGACCCGGGCTTCGTTTTTCTTGATCTATAGTCATAAATAGATCATTTAATACTCACATTGACTAAATTGACTCTTAAATCATACTTTGGCAAAATTTCTATTTTGCCCCTAAACTTTCTCATATTTGCACTTTTGCCCCAAGGCTCGTAAAATGATTCTCATTCAACTTTCTTAAATTCATGCTTAGCTGATTCATTTTCTCTATTATGACAACCATCAATTCTCACTATTTCTACTATGTATGAGAAATCTCAAAACTTTTACAAACTAGTCCTATATTCATTTTTCATGAAATTCATTAAGGAAAAGATGTTTATCTAACATCAAACTCTCATAATCTTCCATGAAACATCATTTAACAAGCATGTCATACATGGGTAGATTTTTGAACATGCATCTTAGCTCATTTTATAGCTAAAAATAGCTAATTCATAATACGAGAACTTCAAAAACACGAAGAATATTAAAAAGGGACTAAGATGAACTTACTAGCAAGCTTGAAAGATGAGCAAACCCTATCTATGGTTTCTTTGAAAATTTTGGCAATGAGGAAGAAGATGATAATGATTTTTGTCATCTTTTTCCTTTATTAATCATTTAATAGGTAAATGACCAAAATGCCCTTCTCTTAAAAATATCCCCATTTACTAACTCATGTCCAATTTTTTCCAAAAATTATAATTTGGGCAAATTGCTATTTAAGGACTCATAATTGCTATTCTAGAGCTATTTCATACAAAATGTTTCTAGAAACTCATAGTTTGCAACTTTTGCAATTTAGTCCTTTTTGGACCATTCAACCTCAATTTAGCAAAATTGCTTCATGAAACTTTCACACTAACATGCAAACGTGACATAAATCTTAAAAACTCATAAATTCACCTCAGATTCGTGGCCTCGCACCACTATTCTGACTAGGCCCTAAGTCGGGCTGTTACACCTATGGCCGGCCACCTTATGTCTATGGGTCTATTTGCACATTAAAGACCCTCAATTAATATTTTATAGCTATTAGGCACGTTTAGCTTATAAAATAGAACTTTCGCACTTTATGCGATTTAGTCCTTTTTCGCAATTAAGCATGAAATCGCTAAAATTAAAGCACCAAAATTTTCATGCACCTATATAGTCATGCTATAACTCATAAGATATCATTAAAATAATTCTCTCCAACCTCGGGTTAGTGGTTTCAAAACCACTATTTCGACTAGCCCCTAAATCGGGCTGTTACAATAGTGACGCGTCACGGAATGGATTAGGATCTGTGTTGATGCAAGAGGGCAAAGTGATAGCTTATGCCTCGAGACAGTTGAAACCACACGAGAAGAATTATCCGACGCACGATTTGGAATTGGCCGCCATTGTTTTTACTTTGAAAATTTGGCGTCATCACTTGTACGATGAGAAATGCCACATCTATACCGATCATAAAAGTTTAAAGTATTTGATGACTCAGAAAGATCTGAACTTGCAGTAATGGAGATGGCTCGAGCTACTAAAAGATTATGAGCTAATGATTGACTACCATCCCGGAAGGGCGAAAGTAGTCGTAGAAGCTTTGAGCAGAAAGTCCTTATTTGCTTTGAGAGCTATGAGTACAAGATTGACTTTGTCTAATGATGGTTCAATTTTGGCCGAGTTGAGAGCTAGACCGATATTTCTTCAGCAGATTTGTGAAGCTCAGAAAAGTGATAGTGAATTACAAGATAAAAGAGCTCAGTGTGAATCTGGTGATGATTTAGACTTTCGGATCGGTTCGGATGATTATTTGATGTTCCGAGATAGAATATGTGTACCAAAAAATGATGAACTTATTCAAAAAATTTTACACGAGGCTCACACTGGTTGCTTATCAGTTCATTCGGGTAGTACGAAAATGTATAATGACTTGAAGAAATTGTATTGGTGGTCAGGTATGAAACAGGATATTTCAGAGTTTGTTTCGAGATGCTTAGTTTGTCAACAAGTAAAGGCTGAACACCAAGTACCTTCGGGTTTACTTCAGCCAGTAATGGTACCCAAGTGGAAATGGGATAGAATTACGATAGACTTCATGACGGGTTTACCTTTGACTCCGAAAAACAAAGATGTCGTTTGGGTCGTTGTTGATAGATTGAAGAAATCGGCTCATTTTATTCCGGTACGTACCGATTACTCACTTGACAAGCTAGCTGAATTGTACATTGCTGAAATTGTGAGATTGCACGGAGTGCCTATTTCTATTATTTCGGATAGAGATCCGAAGTTTACGTCTCGATTTTGGAAAAAGTTGCAAGAAGCTTTCGGAACAAAGTTGATAATAAAGCATATGGTGAAAAATAAAAGAATATATGAATTTTGTAATCCAAACTACAATTATTTCCTAAGTTGTGGAAAATTAAGGGTTAAATCGTAAATTTGGGAAATTTTATATTAGAAATAAAAAAGTGAAGTGCATAACACTTAGAATGAGAAACATTTATGTTGTAGTGAATTTTGGAATATTAATAAGCATTGAATTATGTTATATGTGTTATTAAAAGTAAAATATATTGCTACATGAAATTTTGTGCTAAGGACTAAATTACAAAATATATAAAAGTGATATGTGAAATACATGATAAGGATTATTAGTGAATTATGGATGAATAATGAATTTAGAAATATATTACATGTATTAAAGATTGTGAAGATATAAGTATACGGATTATCGGTGCAAGGATTAAATTGTAAAGTATGTAGAAGTATTATGCGAAAAGTGTAAAAGTGATATATGTGCATAATATAATTTGCCCAAGTAGACGAGATAAGAACTATTTGGATATTAGTGGCATGCCATTAAGGAACCTTAGCGCGCTCTCTGATTATTAGCACGTTGGTGCTCTCTGATTATTAGCACGTAAGTGCTCTCTGATTATTAGCACGTTCGTGCTCTCCGATTAACACATTTGTGCTCTCTGTTTATCCGTTTCGGTGGTGTTCTGTTCTGTTTCGTATATCCTGTGTGTTCTATTAAGTCTACTGGGCCTCTGAAAAGGTACAAGACTATTTTAGTGATTATTAAATTATATAGATTTTATGTATTGAAAAGATTTGAAATTGAGAGAAATAAGAAAATGTATGGTTGAAACAAGTAAAGTAAATTATCAGAAATTTTAGCTAAATGGAATAAATGAAAATTTAAAATAAAACATGTGATTCTAGTATTATATAAATTATAATTAAATCAATATGTTTAGTTGGAGCTTAATGAGTAAATAATAATAAAAGTGGATATAATTGTAAGAATAAGTGAATTAATTAGTAAATTATGTATGATGAATACAAACAGGTCATTTAAATGATTCTGTGTAGTTATATTAGAATAAATTTAAAGTTTAAATGCATGAATGATTTATTAAAGGTAAAATAGTGGTAAGATTTAATGTGTATATATATTGTTTTTACCCTAGGTATTTGAATTATAGTCATACCACTGGGTGTATACTCAGCGTACGGTTTGTTTTCGTGCGCAGATTAGGTACAGAAATTTTTTAGAGTCGAATTTGAGATTGCAAGCTTTCATCTCATCACATCTTCAAGCAACAACAGGGTATGTTTTAAAATTTTGAATAGAATGGCATGTACTTAGGAAAAATTAAGTATATCCTAAATAGTAGTAACGGATTTAAATTTAAATTATTTAAATTTATTATTTATCTATTTGTATGTTCAAATATAATAGTAATTAGCCAAGAATTACTTTGGTACCAAATGTAATATTCCTATATCAGGTTCCTTAAGTCAAACATGGTATAGGGGTGTTACATTTAGTGGTATCAAAGCTTAGGTTTTCTGATTTCTAGGAAAAAAACGAGTCTAGAAGTACATGCCATATATGATATATCGATGTGATGAGATGTAATATCAATATTACAAGCATTGATAAGCTTGAAAATATGAATTATTATTGATAGGGAAATGAATTTGAATTAGTTAGTAATGACTCAAGAAGGAAATAGATAAATACTGAAATTTGATAAAAACTTATTTTATGTCGTAGATATTGGAAGAAATGGCAATAAATTTGATATTGCCTGATGAGATAACAATTTCAGCACAGAAGGTGAAAGTTGATAAGATGATGAGAGAAGTACAAGATTATAGAATGAAACCAGAAGAAGATATAGTTCAGCACCTTATTACTATAAATCGAAAGATGCAAGAAGTGATATGGAAGGGTCACGAACTGATTAGAAAGAATAAAGTGCAATATTTGACCTTTAGAGGAACATTAATAGAACGGGAGCATCAAATCATTTTGGACCAACTTTGGAAGATATTAGTACCACGAACCTATTGGAATCTAGTTATAAACTACATGAAGTTTATAATCTCTGAAGGAGTAAGAAAGATAGTGAGACAAAGTGTAGGCTCACGAAAGTTGACTAGGAAGCAAAATGTCTTTAATATGCCATGGATGAAAAAATTAGTTGTTAGAAAATTACCAAGTGAATTTATAGGTTCAATACCTGTTATAAAGATGGAAGAGGAAGAAGATTATGAGGAATTTCCAAATTGGATCGTAGAAGATGAATTTGAAGAGAATTTCGAACTTAATATAGAGTATTTTCCGGGGGAAGATACAGAATCAGAAATGGAAGAAGATGCAAAAATGGATTTAAGTGGTTAAAAGTAAAAGTTAGAGATTAGTGAATATATATGTATATATATAGTTGTACATGTATAGAATGAGAATTTAAAAAAAAAAAAAAACTAGAGCTTTTGGATGAAAAGTTTGGTATATAAATATAAGGTTAGTCTTTTGGAAATGGAAGAGACAATAGAAATATGAGAAACAGAATAGAATAGTAAAATTTTCTAATTACGAAGATCAGAAAATGAATAATAATAAATAAATAAAATAAAAATAGTGTAAGTACTTTAGAGACCATAAAAAGGTAGCAAAATGATTTTAAGAATTAGTAAATAAAGAGTGATTTAAAGTGTGAAAAGAAGAAGAAGAAGGAATATGCAAAGTTGTAAAATGTGTAATAAAAGAGGCAAACTTTGGAAAGAACAGTTACCTCGAGGAGACTATTGGCAGCGGCCGGGCCAATAGATTTCTAAGAGGTTTGGATTAAGAGTAATAACTCTGATCCATAACTGGAATAATCATTGTTTGCCTAGAAAAGAGAAAGAAAAGAAAAGAAAAGAAAATGAAAATATAAAAATATAACAAAGTAGAGCATAGAAAAAAGAATTATTGTGTTATTGATTATTACCCTGATAAAACTAATGTTATAGCTGATGCATTAAGTAGGAAAGCAGCAATTGAATTGTGAACAATGTTTACTCAGCTTAGTATCAATGATAATGAAAGTTTGTTGGCTGAATTAAAAATCAAATCGGTGATGTTGATCAGATTAAGTCAGCACAGTTAGAAGATGATAAATTGGTGAAGTAAACGAGTTAAGAAACAAACGGGTTCCTTTAGTGAAAGTATTATGCAAAAGTCATAATGTGGAAGAAGCAACTTGGGAACAGGAAGAAACTATAAGATCTTAGTACCCCCATCTTTTTTTAGGTAAATTTCGAGGACGAATTTTATTAAGGGGGGAAGAAATGTAATGACCCAAAATTCACGGGCACCGGAAAAGCGAGTTATAGGGCCTCCGTCTTAGTGAACCGAGTTCGTAAATATTTATTAGGAATATTTTTGAGGCTAGTTATGTGTTTAATTAGGCTTTAATTAAGTGAATTTAGCTTAATTAAGGGAAATTAGGAAAAAGGGCTAAATTGAATAAGGGGTAAAAGTAGAATTATAGATTAATAAAAAGAAAGAGGGACCAAAATGGAAAATATACCATTCACCATAAATGAGGCGGCAAATGTTGATAAAAATCTAAGATTTTTTTTGTTTAATTATTATTAAATTATAATGTATATAATTATTTTATTATATGGTAATTTATATTAGTTATAAATTAAAAATATTATATTATATGAATAAATAAAAATTTTGCCAAATGGATGGTGATGATATTGTACAATTGTAAAAAAAAAATGTACATTTGTAATACTTATATTTAATTAGTAAATAAATATTTATTATTTAAAAGATATTTATGAGATAAATAATTAAATTGTGAGATTTTTGTATAATAAACAAATTGAATAGTGACAATTGTAATAATGTAAATATATACATTTGTATTATATTTATTTATTTACTTGAAAATTAAGTAAAAGATAGTTATTAATTAAATAATTATATTATGAGATTTTTGTGTATGATAAATAAATTAAGTGGTGACAAATGTAATGTAAATATGTGTTATTAAAAGATATTTATATTATTATTATAATTATTATCATTATTAACTAATATATATATATATATATATATATAAGATTTAAAAGAAAGGAAAAAAAGAAAAAATAGCAGAAGCCATTCGAAAACAAGAAGAAAGAAAGGGGAGAGAAAAGAAAAAGGGGAAAACTAGGGTTTGAAGGTTTAAAGCTTTAATAGTTAGCAAAGAACCCGAGACATCGGCACCGAAAGGAAAGAAAAAGTTATTGAGGAGTAATCGAACAAATCCGGGTTTGTATTACTATAATTCAAATATATTTATTATTAATTGTTATATTTTAATTAAAATGCATGGTAGATAAATTTAGGAAAGTAATTGAAATAATGATATTGATTAGAAAACATGAATTATGATATGTGAACATAATTTTTAATGTGAAAATATTGTGTATTTTGATATGAAAAATTGAAGAAAAAGTGAAGAAAGTTGATAAACAAATAGAGAAATAAAGCAATATGGTGGACAAAGGATGAAAGAGGAGAAGAAAGTTGACTTCAAGCTTAAAGTTGTAAGTACAACTAGATTCTTACTTGTTTTGATTATGAAGTTAATTGTTAGAATGAATATAATTTTAATATGGTATTTAATTACAAATTTATAAGTTGAATAAGTGAAGAATAAGGCTTGATAATTATTAAATATAATAAATGATGAATTGATTGTATTTATTAAGTAATATGTGATAAAGAAATTGAAAGAGATGTGAGAAAAGATTTAAAGAGCATAAAAAAAATGAAAGACAATGATTAGTGTGTTAAAAATGTAAAATAACATGAGAAAGAAAGAATTAATAAAGATTAGTGATGAATTATGGGAAAATGTGAAATTTTATGAAAATAAGGACTAAATTGAAAGACTTGAGAAATACATGTGGTGGAAATGATATAAGTAAAATACATAGAAATTTGATGTGGAAAATGAGATAGTGGAATTAATTATGTGAATTAAGTGAGATGTGAAAGAAAAATTGTTTAATAGTGAATAGAGAATTTTTATGATAAAAAAAAAAAGAAAAATGATTAAGTATGAAAGTTATAAAAGTTTACAAGGAAATATTGACAATAAAGCATATGGTGAAAAATAAAAGAATATATGAATTTTGTAATCCAAACTACAATTATTTCCTAAGTTATGGAAAATTAAGGGTTAAATCGTAAATTTGGGAAATTTTATATTAGAAATAAAAAAGTGAAGTGCATAACACTTAGAATGAGAAACATTTATGTTGTAGTGAATTTTGTAATATTAATAAGCATTGAATTATGTTATATGTGTTATTAAAAGTAAAATATATTGCTACATGAAATTTTGTGCTAAGGACTAAATTACAAAATATATAAAAGTGATATGTGAAATACATGATAAGGATTATTAGTGAATTATGGATGAATAATGAATTTAGAAATATATTACATGTATTAAAGATTGTGAAGATATAAGTATACGGATTATCGGTGCAAGGATTAAATTGTAAAGTATGTAGAAGTATTATGCGAAAAGTGTAAAAGTGATATATGTGCATAATATAATTTGCCCAAGTAGACGAGATAAGAACTATTTGGATATTAGTGGCATGCCATTAAGGAACCTTAGCGCGCTCTCTGATTATTAGCACATTGGGGCTCTCTGATTATTAGCACGTAAGTGCTCTCTGATTATTAGCACGTAAGTGCTCTCTAATTATTAGCACGTCCGTGCTCTCCGATTAGCACATTTGTGCTCTCTGTTTATCCGTTTCGGTGGTGTTCTGTTCTGTTTCGTATATCCTCTGTGTTCTATTAAGTCTACTGGGCCTCTGAAAAAGGTACAAGACTATTTTAGTGATTATTAAATTAAATAGATTTTATGTATTGAAAAGATTTGAAATTGAGAGAAATAAGAAAATGTATGGTTGAAACAAGTAAAGTAAATTATCAGAAATTTTAGCTAAATGGAATAAATGAAAATTTAAAATAAAACATGTGATTCTAGTATTATATAAATGATAATTAAATCAATATGTTTAGTTGGATCTTAATGAGTAAATAATAATAAAAGTGGATCTAATTGTAAGAATAAGTGAATTAATTAGTAAATTATGTATGATGCATATAAACAGGTCATTTAAATGATTCAGTGTAGTAATATTAGAATAAATTTAAAGTTTAAATGCATGAATGATTTATTGAAGGTAAAATAGTGGTAAGATTTAGTGTGTATATATATTGTTTTTACCTTAAGTATTTGAATTATAGTAATACCATTGGGTGTATACTCAGCGTACAGTTTGTTTTCGTGCGCAGATTAGGTACAGAAATTTTTGAGAGTCGAAATTGAGATTGCAAGCTTTCATCTCATCACATCTTCAAGCAACAACAGGGTATGTTTTAAAATTTTGAATAGAATGGCATGTACTTAGGAAAAATTAAGTATATCCTAAGTAGTAGTAACAGATTTAAATTTAAATTATTTAAATTCATTATTTATCCGTTTTTATGTTCAAATATAATAGTAATTAGCCAAGAATTACTTTGGCACCAAATGTAATATTCCTATATCAGGTTCCTTAAGTCAAACATGGTATAGGGGTGTTACAGTATGTGTAAATGATGTATTGATATCTTGTTTGTGGCTGAATTGGTTGTATATATATGCTTGAATTAGTGTTGCTTGTTGTTGTGTAGGTTGGTGCAAGTAAGGGTGGCAAAATGGCTTGGTAAATAGCCTTATTTTTGTTCACACGGGTAGACACACGGGAGTGTGTCTAGGCTGTGTGTGACACACGGTCTGCCCCACGGGCATGTGTTTCAGCTGTGTGTCCTGTAACACAGCTTACCCATATTCAACGCCGGAACCAGGCACGAGGCATTACCGAATTAAAGACCTCAATATCGCCACTTAGGCACAACATGACCACTCTCTTTGGCCATCACAACAACCTCAATCCCGACTTATGAGGCCTCTCTCAAACACACGAGGGCTCTCGAGACCATATTGAAAACTCTTACGACCTTAAAATTTTCTCATCTATACAGGGCTCACACGCCCGTGTAAGATTTGGCACGCCCGTGGATGTCACACACGCCCATGGTCACTACCCGTGCATAAAAACTCAAGCATTCTGCCAATGCCCCACGGTTAGGGCACACGCCCGTGCCTTCCGCCCGTGGTGCACACTGACCACCTTAACACGGCCTAGAGTCTAGACACACGCCCGTGTGACTAGCCCGTGGCCAACACTAAATAATCCCACACGCCCTAGACACACGCCCGTGTGGCTAGTCCGTGGTCTATTCTGATTTAAAATACTAACATGCAGGGGACACACGGCTGAATCACACGCCCGTGGTGTGTCTATCCACATGGACAAGAACAAAGCTATTTGCCAAGTTCTTTTCACCATTCTAGCATACACAATCATGCACTCATTCAACACATCCATAATCAACTCACAATCTTACAATCTCACTTAGATAACTACATCTTTTCATATAATAAAGTAGCCAAAAACTATGGTATTATACAAAATAGATTATCCATCTAAAGGCCAACTCATCTTAGCCATTTACAACAAAATTCACTAACTTGTCTAGCCTCTATACATGCCATATACAAAACATCGAGTCTCATGTACCAGAGTGTACTGATAGTTTGGGCGATCTTCCAATTGATCCTCGTATCTCGATTCAACACTTTTGCTCTATAAGACAAGGGAAAGGAAAGAGAGTAAGCTTTGAGCTTAGTAAGTTTACACATAAACAATTAAGCAACATAGTATAAGCTAAACAACAATTAGCATTATACTAACATATAATGTACAACTATGCTTACTCTTTCTATCCCTTACCACATTTCCAACACATCATGAGTCACTTACTCATAACCATTGACATGCACCCCTGCATTCAATATTACATTTGCACAATATAAAACACATCATTATTTCTCGATAATACATCCACACAGCTAATCCACACAGCTAATCCCTCGGTGGTTTCGCACTTAGCCCACCACAATCAATTAATAAGGTAGTATCGCACTTAGCCTACCAACAAGGTATTCATAGTGGTTTCACACATAGCCCACTAGAGAATATACCTAACGATAGCATCGCACATTGCCAGCTCATCGTCAATATGCATTAGGATGGTATCGCACTTAGCCCACCATTTAGCATTATCACAACACATTCAAAATTCTACTTACTTAATCATTCATCCTTTCATTTCACTTGAACTACATAGGTTCTCAATCATTCTCAACCATGCTATACACTAGCTAGCATTAACAAATTGTAAGTACGAATGCATTGTTTGTGCATAGACTTACCTCGATATTCAAAAGTTTAGAAACGTGCAATTTAGTCCACCACTTTGCTCTTGCCTCGGTTTCGATCCGGGCTTTGTCTTTCTTGATCTATAATGAATAAATCAACTTATTCGATACACACATTGACTAAATCGACCCACATCTCATACTTTGGAAAAAATTACTCTTTTGCCCCTAATCTTTCTCATAATTACACTATTGCCCCTAAAGCTCGTAAAGTGATTTTTATTCAACTTTCTAGCCTTTCATGCTTAGCCGAACCACTTACTCAATTAAAGCAATCATCAATTCTCATCACAACACACATGTATGACGAAACTCAAGATTTTTACAAACTAGTCCCTACATGCATTTTCTATGGAAACTCACTTAGCAAAAGATGTTTCTACTACATCAAGCTTCCATAATCTTCCATAAAACATCAAAATACATGCATGTCATACATGGCCACATTTTTAAACATCCATCATAGCTCATCAAATAGCTAAAAATAGCTTACTCATGCAACAAGGACTTCAAAAATACAAAGAATATCAAAAACGAGGCTAGATGCACTTACTAGCAAGCTTGAAATTTTTGAAGAACCCTAACAATGGCTCTTGAAAATTTCTGCAATTTCTTGGAGAAGAAGATGAGTGAATTTTGTCATATTTTCTCCTATTTTAATCACTTAATTGTTAAATGACCAAAATGTCCTTTTTGATAAACTTTCTATTTTAACTCATTCATGCCCAAATTTGTCCAAAAATTAGAAATTGGGAAAATTGCTATTTAAGGACCTCTAATTAATATTCTAAAGCTATTTCACACAAATAGCTTCTAGAATATCACATTTTACAACTTTTGCAATTTAGTCCTTTTGGACAATTCAACCGCAATTTCACAAAATTGCTTCATGAAACATTCACACTAGCATGCATACATAGCATAAACCTCAAAAACTCATTCATATACCTCGAATTTGTGGTCTCGCACCACTATTCCAACTAGGCCCTAAATCGGGATGTTACAACTCTCCTCCCTTTAGAGATTTTTGCCCCCGAAAATCTTACCAGTAAAGAGGTTTGGATGCTGCTCTCTCATAGCTTCTTCCGTTTCCCACGTAGCCTCTTCCACACCGTCTTTCTGCCATAGCACTTTCACTAGTGCTATGCTCTTATTTCTCAACTGTTTCACTTCTCGATCCAAGATCTTAATCGGCTCTTCATCATAAGACATATCCGGTCTTATCTCAATTTCTGTCGAAGGAATCACATGTGAAGGATCGGAGCGATACCGTCGCAACATCGACACATGGAACACATTATGAATCTTTTCCAACTCTACCGCAAAGCCAACCTGTATGCTCTTTGTCCAACTCTATCTGTAATCTCATACGGCCCTATGAATCTTGGACTCAATTTTCCTTTTGTCCAAATCTCATAATCTTCTTCCATGGGGACACTTTCAAAAACACTCTGTACGCCCACTTCAAACTCAATTTCTTTTCTTTTCGGATCAGTGTCACGACTTCTCGCTTTCTGGTCCAAGTAACTTTCGACTATTACGGATTATTTTCACTTTCTCCTCGGTCTCTTTTACTAGATCGACCCCATGGATCCACTTCTCACTAAGCTCGGTCCAATACAAAGGAGTCTGGCACTTACGACCATACAAGGCCTCATACAGTGCCATTTGTATACTTGACTGATAACTGTTTTTGTAAGCAAATTCAACTAAAGGTAGATATCTCTCCCAACTACCCTCGAATTCTAACACACAGCATCGAATCATATCTTCGAGAACTTGAATCACTCTTTCAGACTGACCATCGGTTTACGAATGGAATGCAGTACTGAAATTCAACTTTGTTCCTAAAGCCTCTTGCAACCTCTTCCAAAACCTCAAAGTGAACCTCGGATCCCTATCCATTATTATAGATACAGGTACACCATGTAACCTCACTATCTCTGCAACATACAAGTCAGCTAACTTATCCAATGAATAATCAACACGTACTGGAATAAAGTAAGCCGACTTCGTTAGTCTATCCACAACAACCCACACAGCATCTCTCTTTTTCGGAGTCATCGGCAACCCTGTCACAAAATCCATGGTAACCAGATCCCACTTCCATTCGGTACCATCACCGGTCAAGCAATCCCGAAGGCACTTGATGCTCAGCTTTCACTTGTTGACAAATCAGACACTTTGTCACGAACTCGAAATATCTCTTTTCATACCCGGCCACCAATAAGACTTCTTCAAGTCATTATACATTTTCGTCTTGCCTGGATATCTTGACAAACATCCACTTGTGGGCCTCATGCAAAACCAGTAACATCCCGAATTTTTGGGCCTATGCGTTTAGGGTGTGGATGCGTTTAATGTGTTAATTTGAGAATTAGAGGTGCAAATTGGGCTCGGGCTTGGTGAGGCCTTGATTAAATATTCTGCTTAGATACTCTAGGGCTTAAAATAAAGTTTTGGTAGCTTAAATGGCAAAATGGGCTTGTAGCCCAAGAGAAAAATAGGCTTGTAGCCCAAGGCAAAATGGCGCCACTAAGAGGGGAAGGAGTTGGCGTCAATAGGCAAGGAGAGGCCCAATTTGTGGCCGTTTGGAGCCCATGTTTTTGGGCCAAATTCGACACTTATAAGGAGGAGTAGGTTGGACGGCAACAAGGCTATTATTTAGGGGATTTTATTGTTTTAATATGTGGATAATTAAAGCTGATAAAGAAGGGAAGAGTTGGAGATAATTAAGCCTCTTTTGGATGGGTGTTTTGATAGGGATAAGGGATAGGATGAGGATCTATCAGGAAGGCTAGTGTTGGCCGAAAATCAAACACAGGAGGGGGGAAAATCGGTTGAGTATAGGCTAAAGGTGTGCCGAAATTTCTATAAATAGGGGGGATAGCTCATCAATTCCGGCATTTGAACCCTACCCTTTTCTTCTCTTCCTCTACCGAAATCCTTAGTCTCCCTCTACAATTTCTTTTCTTTAATTTCTTCAAAAGCCGAAACCTCTCCCTTCACTTTCTTTTCCATTCTTTTCCTCTTGTGCTGATTTCTCTAAAAAGCCAAATTCTCCCTCCCATTTGTTCATCTCTTCTTCCATTCATTAAGAACCAAAACCCTTTGAAGCCTTATCAGTTGACAAAATCCTTTCCATTATTTTTCTTCCTAGCCGAAATATCCAAGATTCTCTCTTGATTTCTTTTCTTCTTTTCTTTTTCTAGAAACCGAATCTCTTCACTCAGTTCTTCTAAAAGCCGAAAATGCATCAGCCTTCTTTTGTTCATACTTTTTTGGGATTTTCTTAAAAGCCGAAATTCTTAGATCTCTTCTCTGGTGGTTGCCGAATCTTCCTTCAAGGTGTAGCCGAAATCTTCTGAAGTGGTAAGTGTCGATTATGTTATTCTTTCAATCTTTTTCGGCTTTTGGAGACCATAGCCGAATGGCTAGATGGTTGACTAACCTCGTATTATCTTTCATGGGTGGTATTCCGGGATTTGAAGGAGATCCAATCGCCTAGGTAGCACACAAATCATACTACTTCCAGGATTTAATCGATCTAGGTAAGGAGATCTGTTAATCTAAAAGTATAGATTCGGGTAAACACTAACCCTTGGCCGAATATAGGAGAAGCCTTATATTCGCGTTTTTTTAGCTTTTGAGTAAAGTTGTAGACAGAGGGTAGTAGATCCGATTAGCGAGGGTATCGACATAGAGGGTAGTCTTACGCATTAATCAGGTGTGTAACACTCTCACACCATTTAGATTGCTTGATTAGTATGCATACAAACCTGTTATATTCTGTATATTCTGTTAAATGCCGAAATACCGGCATGGCTGTTGAAAACCTGAAAAGCGGTAAAGGCGAGTCACCATGTTAGTGATCTCTGTCATTCTAAAGTGAATGTTTCTGCTGAGAAGATATTCTTTATATGTATGCCAATTTCTATGTATGCATGGGGTTGGGTGATTGATGAAAAGGGAAGTGTTCTGTTGTAGTGGCTTTTGCCATGATCTGTTGTAGTGGCTTTTGCCATGACCTGTTGTAGTGGCTTTTGCCATGATCTGTTGTAGTGGCTATTGCCATGATCTGACGATGAGAAGCTATCTGCAGCATGACTGCCATCGATGGTGTGTAGCGGTGTGGGTTGATTGTAGAAATCCCCAATGGTGTGATTGGCAGGTAAGGGTGGTGTGTAGCGGATGGAAACCTAGGATTGGGTTGGGCTTTGCATATTTTCTCGATATATTATACTCATTTATACTGCCTCAGGGGGCTAAGCCCAACTGATGGTGCACGAGGGTTGCACACTGAGTCTCGCGACTCACCCTTTTATTTAACATCTTTCAGGTAGCACCTAGTGCCTCAGACCGGGTTGGAGAGGAGCGCAAGGTGGCCATGCGAGGGATTATTTTGATTCAGCAAAAGACTTTATTAGTTTAATTATTTTTAATATTTTTAATTAGTTGGTTTATATTTTATTGTAATAAGGCCACCGGTTATTATAATTCTTTTATGTTTTCTTTTGGGTTCTCGGGTTTTTGGACATCTAAAATCCTATGTAAAAATTTAAACTAAGGCATGTACTGAAATGGTAAAAAAATCAAAGGAAAATTCCAGTTTATATTTATTAAGGTATTAAATAAAATTTATTTCTTTTACAATTAATCAAACTATTAAGTTTTCCGTATAAATGCCAAAAATATGTTTTTTTTTAAAACGAAACAAAATGCGACATGTTTTAATAAAATCTTCTTAGTGACATGCCAGATCCGGTCGTGGTGTTTGGGCCGGGTTTGGGGTGTTACAAATTGGTATCAGAGCGCGGTTTAAAACTCGGCTTTGGGGGTTTTGGGCTCAAAACATTTTCTAAAAATAGGTTTTTTCTTAAAAACATGTATATTTATAAATCATACAGGAGGGTTTTCTCGGCATGGCACCTGCGTCTCCGGCCCAAGTCCGCCAGGTAAGTATTCAGAACTCACTGTGTGTTATATATATATGTGGGCTCGATGGGCTTTAAGGGACGTAGATTATTTTAATTAGAGCTTGATGGACCTTAGGCTTAGTTAAACAACTCTCAATTGCATAAGACTTAATCCAACCGAACAAACCTGTAGACAAGTCGCAAGACTAGGGTGTGGCAACAGGCATGCGCATGTCTAGGATTGGATCCGGAAGAGCCTGGTACTTAAGCAGTCTTAGTGACTCACCTCCTCTTCGCTGGAATCCTACCTGGTGCGTAGTGACTGTTCACCTTGGCCATGAGGACTTGTTGACGGGCCAAAATTTATAACTAAAACCCGAAAGGGACCAGCCATTCTATTTTGTAAAACTACTAAATTACCCCTGATTTATAAATGACCAAAATATCCCTGATTTGTAAAATTACCAAAATATCCCTGATTTGTAAAATTACCAAAATACCCCCGGATTGCAAAATTACCAAAATATCCTTCTTTCACAAAATCACCAAGGAACCCTATTTCAGAAAATTACGAAAATACCCCTGTAGGATAAATTACGAAAATACCCCTGGGTAGTGAAACGATGAAGACACCCCTACATGATGAATGTAAGTTCGTGGATGCTACTTGTATGTGGATGGTTGATGATTAAACGTATGTGCTTCTTAGGACTAGAAGATGTGAACTTGAGACTGAAACTTGTGGATGTGATTCCGAATTCGAAAGAACTACTCTTAAACTACTGTTCATAAGACTGTTCGTGGTTAATCAGTGGAAGAAAACTATTAATTCATAAAATTTCTAACCAGATAAATGTCAATCGGAAGAATGAGTGCAAGGGGACGAGGATGCTCCAGATGCGAATACCGGTGCGTACTCTATCATATTATCCTAAGTGTTTCTTTTGGCTTTAGAATTAGAGTTCGCAGCGGAAGCATAATGGTGAGACTTGGGTAGTACGGTTAATAGTTAATTGGAAATTTCGAGGACGAAATTTCTTTAAGGGGGGTAGAACTATAACATACTGAATTTTTGGGCCTATGCGTTTAGGGTGTGGATGCATTTAATGTGTTAATTTGAGAATTAGAGGTGCAAATTGGGCTCAGGCTTGGGCTGAGGCCTTGATTAAATATTCTGTTTAGATACTCTAGGGCTTAAAATAAAGTTTTGGTAGCTTAAATGGCAAAATGCGCTTGTAGCCCAGTGGCAAAATGGCGCCACTAAGAGGGAAGGGAGTTGGCGTCAATAGGCAAGAGGAGAGGCCCAATTTGTGGCCGTTTGGAGCCCATGTTTTTGGGCCAAATTCGACACTTATAAGGAGGAGTAGGTTGGACGGCAACAAGGCTATTATTTAGGGGATTTTATTGTTTTAATATGTGGATAATTAAAGTGATAAAGGAGGGAAGAGTTGGAGATAATTAAGCCTCTTTTGGATGGGTGTTTTGATAGGGATAAGGGATAGGATGAGGATCTATCAGAAGGCTAGTGTTGGCCTAAAATCAAACACACAGAGAGGGGGGAAAAATCAGGTTGAGTATAGGCTAAAGGTGTGCCAAATTTCTATAAATAGGGGAACCCTACCCTTTTTTCTCTTCCCGTGTGCGAAATCCTCGCCTCCTCTACAATTTCTTTTCTTTAATTTATTCAAAAGCCAAAACCTCTCCCTTCACTTTCTTTTCCATTCTTTTCCTCTTGTCTTGATTTCTCTAAAAGCCAAATTCTTCCTACCCATTTATTCATCTTTTCTTCCATTCATTAAGAACCAAAAACCCTTTGAAGCCTTATCGATTGACGAAATCCTTTCCATTATTTTTCTTCCTAGCCAAAAATCTCCAAGTTTCTCTCTTGATTTCTTTTCTTCTTTTCTTTTCTAGAAACCAAAACTCTTCACTCAGTTCTTCTAAAAGCCAAAACGCATCACCCTTCTTTTTGTTCATACTTTTTCGAGATTTTCTTAAAAGCCAAATTCTTAGATCTCTTCTCCGTGGTTGCCGAATCTTCCTTCAAGGGGCAAACAAATCTTCAAGTGGTAAGTGTCGATTATGTTATTCTTTCAATCTTTTTCGGCTTTTGGAGACCATAGCCAATGGCTAGATGGTTGACTAACCTCGTATTATCTTTCATGGCGGCATTCCGGATTTGAAGGAGATCCAATCGCCTAGGTAGCACACAAATCATACTACTTCCGGGATTTAATCGATCTAGGTAAGGAGATCTATTAATCTAAAAGTATAGATTCGGGTAAACACTAACCCTTGGCCAATATAGGAGGGCCTTATATTCGCGTTTTCGCGCTTTTGAGCAAAGTTGTAGACAGAGGCGAGATCCGATTAGCGAGGTATCGACATAGAGGGTAGTCTTACGCGCATTAATCGTGTGTAACACTCTCACACCATTTAGATTGCTTGATTAGTATGCATACAAACTCGTTATATTCGTATATTTTTTGTTAAATGCCGAAATACCGGCATGGCTGTTGAAAACCCGAAAAGGGGTAAAGGCGAGTCACCAGGTTAGTGATCTCTGTCATTCTAAAGTGAATGTTTCTGCTGAGAAGATATTCTTTATATGTATGCCAATTTCTATGTATGCATGGGATTGGGTGATTGATGAAAGGGGAAGTGTTCTGTTGTAGTGGCTTTTGCCATGATCTGTTGTAGTGGCTTTTGCCATGATCTGTTGTAGTGGCTTTTGCCATGACCTGTTGTAGTGGCTTTTGCCATGATCTGTTGTAGTGGCTATTGCCATGATCTGACGATGAGCAGCTCTCTACAGCATGACTGCCATCGATGGTGTGTAGCGGTGTGGGTTGAATGTAGAAATCCCCAATGGTGTGATTGGCAGGTAAGGGTGGTGTGTAGCGGATGGAAACCTAGGATTGGGTTGGGCTTTGCATATTTTCTGATATATTATACTCTGTTATCTGTTCTGTGGGGCTAAGGCCCAATCTGATGGTGCATGAGGGTTGCATACTAAGTCTCGCGACTCACCCTATTATTTAACATCTTTCAGGTAGCACCTAGTGCATCGGACCGGGTTGGAGAGGAGCGCAATGTGGCCATGCGAGGGATTATTTTGATTCAGCAAAAGACTTTATTAGTTTAATTATTTTTAATATTTTTAATTAGTTGGTTTATATTTTATTGTAATAAGGCCACCGATTATTATAATTCTTTTATGTTTTCTTTTGGGTTCTCGGGTTTTTGGACATCTAAAATCCTATGTAAAAATTTAAACTAAGGCATGTACTGAAATGATAAAAAAATCAAAGGAAAATTCCAGTTTATATTTATCAAGGTATTAAATAAAATTTATTTCTTTTACAATTAATCAAACTATTAAGTTTTCCGTATAAATGCCAAAACTATGTTTTTTTTTTTAAAACGAAACAAAATGCGACATGTTTTAATAAAATCTTCTTAGTGGCATGCCAGATCCGGTCCTGGTGTTTGGGCCGGGTTTGGGGTGTTACAAAACCTTTTGGATTAACTCCTCATCTCTAGTTACACAAATTCTGTCACGGTACAACAAATAACCATCCGAACCCACTTGAAAATCAGAATCACTTTCTGATTCACACTTAGCTCTCTTAGCTAGCATCCCATTGTCATTTCTCTGAGCCTCACATATCTGTTGAACAAATAGTGGCTTAACTCGCAACTCTGCCAGAATAGCACCATCATCAGACAATGTTAAGCTCGCCCTCATAACTCTTAGAGCATACAAGGATTTCCTACTCAGGGCATCCACAACCACATTCGCTTTTCCCGGGTGGTAATCAATGACTAACTCATAGTCTTTCAACAACTCAAGCCACCGTCTCTGTCGCAAATTCAGATCCTTCTGATCCATCAAATATCTCAAACTCTTGTGATCCGTAAAGATTCGGCACTTCTCACCATATAAGTAATGTCGCCAAATCTTTAATGCGAAAACAATCGCAACTAACTCCAAGTCATGAGTCGGACAATTCTTCTCGTGCGGTTTCAACTGTCTCGAGGCGTAAGCGACTACCTTACCCTCTTGATCAACTCGCAACCGAGACCATTAAACGATGCGTCACTGTAAACCACGAACTCTTTCCCCGATTCTGGTTGAACCAAAATCGGCGCCTCAGTCAATAATGTCTTCAGTCTCTCGAAACTCTGTTGATATGTCTTAGTCCATTCAAACTTGACATCTTTGTGCAATAGTTTCGTCATCGGGGTAGCAATCACAGAGAACCCTTTTACGAAACGTCTGTAATATCCTGCTAATCCCAAGAAACTTCTGATTTCTGACACGTTCCTCAACGGTTTCCAACCCGCAACAGCCGATATCTTACTCGGGTCAACTCTAACACCATCACCCGACACAATGTGTCCTAGGAATCCGGCCTCTCGGAGCCAAAACTCACTCTTGCTAAACTTAGCGTACAACTACTTATCTCTTAAAGTTTGCAAGACAATTCTCAAATGTTTTTCATGATCATTCTCATCTCGAGAATAGATCAATATGTCGTCAATGAAGACAACTACAAACTTGTCCACATATGGTCTGAAAACATGGTTCATCAGATCCATAAAAATCGCCAGTGCATTCGTCAAACCAAATAGCATAACCAAAAACTCATAATGGCCATACCTGTCCAAAATGCGCTTTTCAACACATCCTCGCTCTTTCACTCTCAATCGATAATAACTGCACCTCGTGTCTATCTTGGAGAACATCTTGTAGCTCCCTTGGTTGATCAAAAGATCATCAATCCTTGGTAAAGGATACTTATTCTTAACCGTCACTTTGTTAAGCTGTCTATAGTCTATACACAACCTCATAGACCCATCTTTCTTCTTCACAAACAATACCGGAGCACCTCACGATGAGTAGTTCGGTCTTGCAAAACCTTTATCTGTCAATTCTTGCAACTGAACCTTCAGTTCTTTCAACTCTAAAGGTGCCATCCTATACGGAGAAATCGAGATAGGTGTCGTTCCCGGAACTAACTCAATCCCAAACTCAACCTCTCTCACTGGAGGTAATCCGGGTAACTCTTCCGGGAATACATCTAGATACTCACATACCACTGGTACTGTTTCAAACTCTACTCCAACCTCTCAAGTATTCAGCACAAAAGCAAGATAGGATTCACACCCTTTTCTCAAGCATTTATCAGCCACTAAGGAAGAAATCATCACTGGTAGACTATTCGATCCATCTGATTCAACCCGAACCACATCTCCACTCTCACATTTCGAATCAATAAACTTACTACCACAGTTCACTAAGACACTATGGGTAGTCAACCAATCCATGCCTAGGAATAAATCAAACTCATCAAATGGCAATAACATTAGGTTTGCCAGAAAACAATGACTCTCAATCATCAAAGGACAATTCTTACACACCTTGTCCACTAACACATGCTTACCTAACTGGGTTTGACACCTTAACCACAAAGTCCGTAGACTCAACAAATATACTCAAACTAGATGCCAATCTCATGCAAATATAAGAATGAGTAGACCCTGGATCTATTAAAGCAATAACAATGGTGTTAAAGAGAGAAAAAGTACCCGTTATTACATCAGGGGAGGATGCCTCTTCGCGAGCGCGAATGGCATACGTCCTCGCAGGTGCCCGACCCTCCGGTCTCACGATAGAGTCTTTAGATGCACCTCTACCACTATTCCCGCCTTTCGGGTTCCTTGGTGGTCTACCTCTTGCAGACACATCATTGGATCTCATCTCTAGCTTCTCTTCCTTATCATCCCTCTCGGGGAAATTTCGGATAAAATGGTCGGGGGAACCACACTTATAACAGTTTCGACTGTTACCCCAACACTCTCCGGTGTGATATCTACCACAACTTGGACACTCCGGTTTGTTCCTTAGATTGCCCACACTTTCTATCGAAGTAGCTTGGACTCTCGAACCCGAACGAGTATTGCCTAAGTCTCGATACGAATAACCCACTGGTGCTATCGTCCTAGGACTCACTTCCTTGGACCTTTTCGAGTGGGCTTGATACGACTTGCCCATCGGCCTTTTCCTAGCATCTCGGGCTTCACTCATAGCCCTTCTCTTTTCTGTACTCAACTCTTCGGCCTTACTTGCCCTTTCGACCAACACTACAAATTCTTTCAACTCCAAAATACCCACTAGGAGTTTGATGTCCTCATTCAGTCCGTCTTCGAACCTCTTACACAACATGGTCTCTGACGACACACATTCTTGAGCGTATTTGCTAAGCCTAACAAACTCACGCTCATAATCCGCTACTGACATTCTTCCTTGCTTCAACTCAAGGAATTCATTCCTTTTCCGATCAGTAAACCTCTGGCTTATATACTTCTTCCGAAACTCTTCCAGAAAGAAGTCCCACGTCACCCGCTCTCTCGGGACCACTGACGTCAACGTCTTCCACCAATGGTATGCCGAGTCCTCTCCAGAAGGATACGACACACTTCAAGCTCTCTTTAGGAGTACAAGAGAGTTCATCGAATACTCTCATCGAGTTCTCTAACCAGAACTCTACCCTCTCAGGGTCATCATCAACCTTAGATCTAAACTCCTCAGCCCCGTGTTTTCTAATCTTATCTACCGGGGGTTTCGATATCCTCACTACATCAATACCTTGAGGAGCCACATGAATTGGCTGAGGTATAGGAGGAGGAGGTGGAGGAGGTTGAGCATTAGGGTTCGCTCGAACATAATCCGAGTACCAATTGCTCATCATCTGGAGAAAGGCTTCCCGTGCCTCTTCCCCTTGACCCCTAACCTCGGGTCCACTTTGAATAGGCACGGTTCCTTGCGCAGGAGCCGGTGCATTTCTAGTTGCTTCATCAGCAGTCAATGGATCGGAATCCATATTCTATATAAAACAAGATTTAAAATCATTAGAAGCCACCACACTATCATTGTACACTTATGGCATGTATAGCTAGACTCTTACAGCCGCTACGGTAGTCCTAAAACCGACTAAACCATAGCTCTGATACCACTAAATATAACACCCCTTACCCGTATTCAACGCCGGAACTGGGCACAAGGCATTACCGAATTAAAGACCTCAAGATCGCCACTTAGGCACAACATGACCACTCTCTTTGGCCATCACAACAACCTCAATCCCGACTTACGAGGCCTCTCTCAAACACACGAGGGCTCTCGAGACCATATCGAAAACTCTTACGACCTTAAAATTTTCTCATCTATACAGGGCTCACACGCCCGTGTAAGATTTGGCACGCCCGTGGATGTCACATACGCCTATGGTCACTACCCGTGCATGAAAACTCAAGCATTCTGCCAATGCCCCACGGTTAGGGCACATGCCCGTGCCTTCTGCCCGTGGTGCACACTGACTACCTTAACACGGCCTAGAGTCTAGACACACGCCCGTGTGACTAGCCCGTGGCCAACACTGAATAATCCCACAAGCCCTGAGACACGCGCCGTGTGGCTAGTCCGTGGTCTATTCTCGATTTAAAATACTAACATGCGAGGGGACACACGGGTGAATCACATGCCGTGTGGGGCTGGCGTGTGTCATACATGGCCTAGACACACGCCTGCAGTGTCTATCCACATGGACAAGAACAAAGCTATTTGCCAAGTTCTTTTCACCTTCTAGCATACACAATCATGCACTCATTCAATACATCCATAATCAACTCACAATCTTACAATCTCACTTAGATAACTACATCTTTTCATATAATAAAGTAGCCAACAACTATGGCATTATACAAAATAGATTATCCATATAAAGGCCAACTCATCTTAGCCATTTACAACAAAATTCACTAACTTGTCTAGCCCCTATACATGCCATATACAAAACATCGAGTCTCATGTACCAGAGTGTGCTGATAGTTTGGGCGATCTTCCAATTGATCCTCATATCTCGATTCAACACTTTTGCTCTATAAGACAAGGGAAAAGAAAGAGAGTAAGCTTTGAGCTTAGTAAGTTTACACATAAACAATTAAGCAACATAGTATAAGCTAAACAACAATTAGCATTATACTAACATATAATGTACAACTATGCTTACTCTTTCTATCCCTTACCATATTTTCAACACATCATGAGTCACTTACTCATAACCATTGACATGCACCCCTGCATTCAATATTACATTTGCACAATATAAAACACATCATTATTTCTCGATAATACATCCACACAGCTAATCCACACAGCTAATCCCTCGGTGGTTTCGCACTTAGCCCGCCATAATCAATTAATAAGGTAGTATCGCACTTAGCCTACCAACAAGGTATTCATAGTGGTTTCGCACATAGCCCACTAGATAATATACCTAACGATAGCATCGCACATAGCCAGCTCATCATCAATATGCATTAGGATGGTATCACACTTAGCCCACCATTTAGCATTATCACAACACATTCAAAATTCTACTTACTTAATCATTCATCCTTTCATTTCACTTGAACCACATAGGTTCTCAATCATTCTCAACCATGCTATACACTAGCTAGCATTAACAAATTGTAAGTACGAATGCATTATTTGTGCATAGACTTACCTCGATATTCAAAAGTTTATAAACGTGCAATTTAATCCACCACTTTGCTCTTGCCTCGGTTTCGATCCGGGCTTTGTCTTTCTTGATCTATAATGAATAAATTAGCTTATTCAATACACACATTGACTAAATCGACCCACATCTCATACTTAGGAAAAAATTACTCTTTTGCCCCTAATCTTTCTCATAATTACACTATTGCCTCTAAGGCTCGTAAAGTGATTTTTATTCAACTTTCTAGCCTTTCATGCTTAGCCGAACCACTTACTCAACTAAAGCAATCATCAATTCTCATCACAACACACATGTATGACCAAACTCAAGATTTTTACAAACTAGTTCCTACATGCATTTTCTATGGAAACTCACTTAGCAAAAGATGTTTCTACTACATCAAGCTTCCATAATCTTCCATAAAATATCAAAATACATGCATGTCATACATGGCCACATTTTTTAACATCCATCATAACTCATCAAATAGCTAAAAATAGCTTACTCATGCAACAAGGACTTCAAAAATACAAAGAATATCAAAAATGTGGCTAGATGCACTTACTAGCAAGCTTGAAATTTTTGAAGAACCCTAACAATGGCTCTTGAAAATTTCGGCAGCCTTGGAGAAGAAGATGAGTGAATTTTGTCATATTTTCTCCTATTTTAATCACTTAATTGTTAAATAACCAAAATGCCCTTTTTGATAAACTTTCTATTTTAATTCATCCATGCCCAAATTTGTCCAAAAATTATAAATTGGGAAAATTGATATTTAAGGACCTCTAATTAATATTCTAAAGCTATTTCACACAAACAACTTCTAGAATCTCACATTTTGTAACTTTTGCAATTTAGTCCTTTTGGACAATTCAACCGCAATTTCACAAAATTGCTTCATGAAACTTTCACACTAGCATGCATACATAGCATAAACCTCAAAAACTCATTCATATACCTCAGATTTGTGGTCTCACACCACTATTCTGACTAGGCCCTAAATCGAGATGTTACATGTCCCCTGCACATTAATTGATGTAAAACAAAATGCCAAGAATTGAGCACAGGGGCAGAGACACGGGCGTGTGTCTCGGCCGTGTGTGCTACACGGTGTTGAACATGGGTGTGTGTCTCGGCCGTGTGAAGCCTGCGCCTATTTTATGAAAAATTATGAAAAATTAAATCGACCACACGGCCTAGCACATAGGCGTGTGGCACGGCCGCATGGCACAAGTCAGAGAGCTCCCTATTTTGAACATGGCCTGCAGCACGAGCGTGTCTAAGGGTCACATGGGCGTGTCCCTTGGACCACACAGGTGTGTGAGCCCTGTAACATGAAATTTTTTCTAAGTTTTGTAAAATTTTCTAAAGTTCTCGGTTTAGTCCCGAACTACTTCCAATGTATGTTTTGGGCCTCGTAGGCTCATTTTAGGAACGGTATGAATGTATGTGAAAAGTTTTAAATTTGGATGGAAATTACGTCTCAATTTTGTATGTTTGCTTGTGTTTAAGTCTGGTAATGCCTCGTACCCTATTCCGGCGTCGAACACGGGTAAGGGGTGTTACAAAAGTGCTATTCAGTTATCAAATAATAATGTTTTTCATGCAAGAACAAAGCACATTAATATCTGGTATCATTTTGTACAAGTGATTCTGGAAAAATGTGGAGTAAAGATCTAGAAGATTTCAACCACTGAGAATCTCGCCGATATGATGATTAAGGTTGTGACTGTGGCCAAGTTCCAACAATTTTTGCACTTGATCAATGTTAAAATTTGAAGGTTGAAATTTGAAGACACTATCAAGTGTTGTTTTGCAAGGAGATTGAAAATGTGGGAATTTGCTAAGATGGAGATTTGTTGAAATAACACAATCTCACATCTAAAAAATACAAGGTTGTGGAGTGCTTGTATTACTAAAAATAGAGGTGGCTTCTCCACCTTTAGATCACCCCAAAATTTGTCATTTTCTTTATAAGGCAATTTTTCCTCTTCCTATTCGTAATTTTCACTTGTATATTTTGCAGTGAAATATATTTGTTAGTGTCTGAGGACGTAGGTGTCCTTTTTTGAACCTTGTTAAATTTTTGGTGTTTATTATTGTTTATATTTTTCTTTCAATATTTTGTAGGGTACAATTTTAGTGATATATTGTGCTATTAAATTACATTGTAGAGAGATTCTGTCTAGGAAGTTGGGTTTTAAGTGAGACTGTTTGTTACCAATCCAATCTTTCCTAGGAATTAGACCTAGTGTGATTTTCTAGTACAATAGTTTACTCTCTTTTACTCTATTCACACAACACCTCACACTTGGTAAAAAGTAAGTAATGAATTCTTTGAGTACTTACTAAGCAAATTTTTACTTGCGTATTGTTGTTTCTTGCGTGTAGATTGAAGTAGATTCCAAGAAGTTGAGCTTTTATTTTAGACCCACATCATACTATAGCAAGGCTTGAAGGGTATGACAATTAGATAAATATTTTGGTTCATAGTATGTCATGTACTTAGGTATTTATGTTTGTTTGTAATGGCATTAGATTGTTAGTATGGATTTATGAGTCACTTAAGCATGTTTTGTTATTATCTTGGTCTTGATATACAATAAGATTGAAAATATGGTAAATTTTCTTGGTGAATGAGAGCTATTTTAATGTCCTTAAATGTTGGTAATTGGTGTTGTGCGATTTAGTATGTTTTGGTTGCGTTTTGGAATGATTTGAAGTGTTTAAAGACTTAAATTTTAAGTCCTCTACAAGTTGTTAGCTCAATTTTAACTCTAGGGGTCTCATGTCTTGAGACATGTAGACAAAGTCAGGAGACATGCTATCCTTGGCTTGAGATATAGACCACTGCTTCGTGAAAATTTATGTTTTTATGCTCGAAATCGATTCAAAATTTCTTGGTTTTTGTCTTGGGCACGAATTAAGCCACGCCAGAGTTTTATATATGATATCTAGATATTTGAACATGCGGTTGAACGACTAGAAATTGGATGATGTCTTTGGACATGTAAATGTGACTTCCCTTATTCGTGGCTGTCGTTAATCTAGGTAAAGATTGTTAAATCAGGCTTGCAAGACAAAAAAAAAAAAGAACTATGGGGCATCAGAGCAGTTTCTTTAGGATGTTATTCAATGATTAAGTTAGTGAAGGGAAGATGATGAAAGCTTAAAAGGATATACTTGGGTTCTATTGGTCATGGAAGTTCTACCTTTTATGAAAACCTTTCTCTCTTTATCCTCTAGCCCATTGTTGTTTCTATCATTGTTGTTGTTGGGGATTTGGGGGGACTAATACGTGGTTGGCTAAGGTATGTGTCCTTAATCCGATAAGGTCGTGCTTAATACATGTATGGATGAGATAAAATTAATTTATTGAGTAACATCAAATTCAATAATTGAATTCAAGATTCCATATTAGTGCCTTTAGCCTCT
Source organism: Gossypium sturtianum (assembly GCA_025698515.1). Classification (NCBI taxonomy): domain Eukaryota; kingdom Viridiplantae; phylum Streptophyta; class Magnoliopsida; order Malvales; family Malvaceae; genus Gossypium; species Gossypium sturtianum. The sequence continues at coordinate 112,998,003 of CM046952.1, forward strand.
TTGTTGGTTTTGTGCCATCTGAATGTTGGTAAGAGTTTGGCCTTTTTTATTGTTGTTTATCTTAAGCTTGGAGTTCTAGTTTTTGTCAAGTATAACAAACATTAAATTAAATTCTTTTTGTAGAGATTAACAATTTTTTGGTACAATTTATACACTATTTATAATAGCAAATTACTAGCAACACACATTACAAGCAGATAATTATTACGACTCGAACCTATGACATGGGTTGTAGAGTGAACGCCCAGATCAATGAGCAACAACTCTAGTCTAAGAGTAACATTAAATTATAATCAAATCTTAAAGTTATTTAAATAAGACATAATGATTTATTTAGCTCTCCAACTTAAAAAAAAAAACATTTTAGCCCTCCATTTAATATTTTTTAACCTTAAGCTTGCATTGTTTGTCAAATTACTCCAAAATAAATAAAAAAAATTAACATTTATTAACTTCGTTGAGGTGACATATACGTAAATGTCCCATTAATAGTTAATTAACTTTTTAAAATTCTAAAAATTCATAAAAGTATATAAAAATTATTTTTTAAAAAATTAGAAATTATTAAAATTATATAAAATATAAAATATTTTTTAATATTTTAATTTTTAAAAATTAATTAATTACTAAAATCCACGTAAATCATTATGCATTTAAATAACTTAAGAAATTCATATCAAATACATGATTTCATGATGGAATATTAGCTACTAATAACGCGAAGATTCCACCTTAAGGCTTTTTAGATTGGTTATCTTCTCTTATGATACAATACATTATTCAGAAAAAAAACAAAATTACAATAAAATTTCCCACTGTTTCTTTCTTCTCATCTCATTTCCCGGAAAAACAAAATCAAACGAGAAAAAAAGAAAAGAAAAGCAGGAGAAAAAAAAATGTACAGATACGAGCGCGTGAGCAGCACGAGCGCCAGTAAGGCGGATAAGGTAGATCTAGAGTCAGGGGACACTCTGTACCCGGGACTCGGCTACGGTGAGAACCAGCTCCGATGGGGCTTTATCCGGAAGGTTTACGGCATCCTTGCGGCACAGCTAGTGCTAACCACCGTGGTCTCCGTCTTTGTGGTGTTCTCGGCTCCGGTCAACGAGCTCCTCCATGGAAACTCTGGCATCTTGCTCTTCCTCTGTTTAGTCCCTTTCATCTGTAAAGTCCTCTCCTTTATATATTCCCTTCATTTTTCAATCTTGATTCTTTCTTTTTCCACACCTTTTGAACTTGGTAAATTTGAACTGTTATGAAAGAACTAGTACTAGTTCTTAGGCCTCCTTCTAGTTTATTAGTTCACTTTTTAAATTCTTATTATGAAGTTAATATCTTTCAAGCGTCGGTTAAGGTTAGATTAATCAAGGCTTGACCTCAAATTTCAACACTAATTGTTTTTATAGTCAACATTTTTCTGCCATTTTTCTGTATAGTGATTCTATCTGTTCACTTTTCCGGATCCGGATGCCTTTCGTGGGGAATTTGAGGGTATAGAATATAGATCTTTTAGCTGTCTCATTGTGCAATTTTTATGTTGTATTAGGTTTTTAATAAAGTGATCTGCACTGTTCTTAACCTAATCAAAAGCAGGAGATCTTCATGTTTGCTTTGATGGTTCGAAAGCTGATATAGTATGCCTTTTATGCCTAGATTTTAGTACTAGAGTTTATAATGGCCTAGATTTTCTTTCTTCTAATGATAAAATCAGCATGATAGATTTCCAGCTCTTGGTAGTAATGAAATCTTAGTTCTCTTTTAAGTTTTAACCTTATTTTCAGATTGATGATAGACCTGAACTAGAAAAGTCTCCCTTTCTAAATTGTTCCCGAGCATTTACTTTAAGATTTTAAAGAGCGCTGCTACATTTGTTTTATCACACTACCATGCTCTATCTTAAGTCTTAACAATAAAACCTAATCCATGTAGTGTTGTGGCCATTGCACGTCTATCACCAAAAACACCCCGTAAATCTGATCATCCTCGGCCTCTTCACCGTGTCTCTGAGTCTCACAGTTGGTGTGAGCTGCGCCAACACTGACGGTTAGTATCACACTTGTCCCTTCTGGTTAACAACCCTTGGTTGAGTTATAAATCTAGAATTATGCTAAACCGCTTTTTTACCAAATGATTTCAGGAAGAATTGTGCTTGAAGCACTAATTTTGACAGCAGGTGTGGTTGCATCTCTTACTGGCTACACTTTCTGGGCATCTAAGAAGGGCAAGGACTTCAGCTTTCTTGGGCCAATTTTGTTCACCAGCCTTATTATTCTCATCTTAACTGGTCTAATCCAGGTGCGTTCTCTGTCACCTATCTATATGATTACTTGTAGGGATGGAAGCTGATTGGATGTCCTTATTTTCCATAATATCTGAATCTGTGTATTATCCAAATATCTGCATAAATTCCAAATATGTTATTATCCTCATGAAATCTAAATCTGGGTCTGAATTAAATAACACTATCCGCCTGATATCCAACTTTGCTAAATGATCCAAATTCAGTAAGTCCAATTTATTTTACAAATAAGGAATTCGGATATCTGAATTCATAATTTGCAAAAGTAAAACAGGTTTGGATAGCAAATTCCAATATCTGAATCAATTATTCACATTAGAACACCGACTCAGATAATGGATACCCAAGATTAGATATCCAAATCAGCTGCAGATACTAATTATAATATCTGAATCCACAATACCTGAATTCTCAAAAAATGAATCGGATGTTTACGGTTACCTGAATCTGCACTCTCCTAATACTATCTATAATTACCTGTGCTTCTACATACTCGTATATAGGATTTATACATGACCTTTTATCGTCATGCAGATGTTCTTCCCACTTGGCTCAACGTCGACTGCTGTCTATGGCGGAATTAGTGCCTTGATTTTCTGCGGATACATAGTCTATGACACCGACAACCTGATCAAGCGCTTCACATACGATGATTACATATTGGCCTCTGCCACTCTCTATTTGGACATCTTGAACTTGTTCATTTCCATTTTGCGGGTGCTGAGATCTGGCGACAACTAGTTGTATGATATTTCTCACCAAGGTCGGATCAGTAAGAAAATGGACATATGGTGTTTGAATTATTGACTGAATGAATAGGAAGAGAATATTGTCTATATAGCTTGTTTTCTCGTGGGTTTTTTCTTTTTTACCAACACTAAGCTTGCTGCTTCGATTTGCAGTTTCTGTAACTTGATCAGTTGTGGTATCCGGATTCATTGTCATGTTCGGATGCATAAATGGAATTATCCCAAATTGCTTCTTCTTCTTTATTTTATTTTATTTTAAATAAGTAAATTTTGCTCACGAAGCTGCTTTGTTGTGTGATAATCATTGTTAAATTTTGCTCACGAAGCTGCTTTGTTGTGTGATAATCATTGTTAATCGATCAGGCAATGAAAACATAAATTGGTTTTCCACACTAGTGTAATGGCTGCTGTCTTTGCTTAAAGCTTTTTGGTTGGGTTAGGTGATCTTTGATAAATTAAAATTGAGTGTTAGAAATTAAGTTGTAAAAATTTAAATATTGATTTTAAATTATAAAATTTGTTTGGTATATTATTTAGGGTAAATTATATCAGTATTCATTCAATTATTAGTAATTTTTTTTAGTCATTAAACTATAAAAAGTTATAAAATGGGTAACTAATTATATGGTTGTCTATATTTGGTCATCAGTTAGCTAGCGGTAGCAATTTTTAAAATTGATATAATAACAATTTTATCTCTCAATATTTATAAATTATGTCAATTTAGTCTTGATTTAAAAAAAAAATTAACTTTTAACATTTACATATTGTGTAATTTGATTTTTTTTTATAGTTTTGCTTCTTTTTTTTTTTGTATCATTGAGGGTTAATTTTAAAAGACTAAGAAAATAGGAAAATTATTATCTTGGATTTTGGGTGTTTCAATTTTCTTTTGTATATTTTTGTTGATAGATTTGGTTTTTTTTTTTAAAGGTTTTTAGGTGAAAGGGAAAGTAAAACTGAATTTTTTTTTTGTTAAATTACACAATGTATAAATATTGAGAATAGATTTTTTTATCAATTTTAAATTAACACAATGTATAAATATTGGTGGTTAAAGTTGTTATTATGTCAAATTTACAAGCTACATTTATTAACTAGTTGCTAATCAACAAAGACCCAATTAAATAGTTGGGTGACCACTTTGTAATTTTTCATAGTTGAGTAACTAAAAAAGAAAATTTACTTTTAGTTGGGTGACTATGAGTGTAATTTGCTCTTTTATTTAAAATTGTGAATAACTTATATTAGGATCATGCTAAAATATATAGTTTTTAAACACCAATAAAATAATATCACATCATTAATTTTAAAATAAATACAAATATTATTATACACTCGTTTAAATATAAATTTTTTTAACTTAATTTAGCTTTAATTAAAAAATTGGTTGCATGGGAATGAAAGAAAAATTAAATTAAAAAACTAAAAATGATTACGAAAGAAAACATGTTTTTTTTTCCTTCTATTTTTTATAAAAAAAATTAATTTATTATAATAGTATTATAAAAAAGGCAAACATGCTTTCTTCTTTAATGCATTAATCATTTTTAGTTATTATTTAAATTTAATTTTCATTTATTCATTTGCAATATTTTTTTAAAAAATATTTAGTTATTAAATTAGAAAAGATGTGGGTGTATAATAATATTTGTATCTTAATAAAAGTTGATAATGTGACATTATTTTATTAGTGCTGTAACACCCCAAACCCGGCCCAGAAGTTAGGCCCGAATCTGGCGTGTCACACAAAAAAAACTCGTTTGAAAATTTCAGCCTCTTTGTTAAAACCCAAAACACTTAAGCAATTTATTAACTACTTGAAAACGTAATTATCTTTAAAAACCTTTTTGGTGGCAAAAGCATATTTGAGATAAACAATTTACAAAAATGTGATGTTAGAAATAGAGTTGCGTAAGTATTACAAATCGTTTTGAAACGTAGATAAAATACAAATATTTTTGAGAGATTGATTGATGAGTCAACAATCAAGGTAGTGAACTTAAACCGTGACTTTTGAAAATATTGTTTGATAGTTCGAGAAAATAACTTCCGTGTTAAAATATTTATAAAGTTTATTATGAAATCCATTTGTTAATCGATTTTGGAAAACCTTTATTTAAGTTTTAGAAAATTCTCGTTTTAAACAATTTAAGCAAAATAATAAGTATATCAACTATAAAGCAAATAATAAAACACTCCAGAGGCCTTATTACAACATAAAAACCCAAAATAGTAAAGTGAACGGAATTAAAAATCTAAAGTTCAAAATAAAACACCGTTTCTGAAGTATGGCCTCCACCGAGTCATCCATGGGCCCAAGTCCTCATTACGGAGCATTGCCTACAAGGGTTAAGAAAAAGGGGGGGGGGGTGAGTTACAAGAACTCAGTGTGAAATCCCCTTACCGTCATCCACTGGGCCTGAACCCATTTAGCAAAAATTTGGGCCTGAGCCCATAAAGCAATATCTTGGGCCTAAGCCCTTTTATGCATAATAATGTATCAAATAATTCATATGAATGTAATGCAATCCCAAACCAACCTAATAATCCATCCGCTACACACCACCCGTACCAACCAACACACCTGTGGGGATCTTTTGTCAACCCACCCCGCCAACACACCAATCGCAGGCATTTAGCCATTTATATAATTCGCAGGCAAGATGCCATTTAATTAGCAGGCAAGATGCCATTTAATAATATTTGTGGCTGAGCCACCAAATTTCACTTCCCCGATCATCAATATCCCAATCCCATGCAACTTATGTAAATGCAACATACATCGTAAATCATAATATTTACAATATAACCACGATAATTAATAACTTAGAGATTTATTACAAACAATTTGGCCCATTAACACTTTACAAAATCGGCCCATTAGGGCATTATATCAAATCGGCCCGTTAAGGCAATATAACAAATTGGCCCGTTAAGGCAATATATCAAATCGACCCATTATGGCTATATATCAAATCGGCCCGTTAAGGCAATATATCAAATCGGCCCGTTAAGGCAATATAACAAATCAGCCCATTAAAGCAATATAACAAATCGGCCCATTAAGGCAATATAACAATTCGGCCCATTAAGGCAATATATCAAATCGGCCTGTTAAGGCAATATTACAAATCGGCCCGTTAAGGCAGTATAACAAATCGGCCCATTAACAATACATTAGATCGACCCATTAGGGGCATTTTCGTAATTCGGTAATCTTACCCACTAAGGGTAATTTGGTAATCTCGCAATCCAGGGATATTTCGGTAATTTACCCTCTAAGGGTATTATGGTAATTCCGTAACCTAGACTTAACTACTAATGTGGGGCATAAAAATCGAAACTGTCCATCTGCGTCGTACTGAATAAATTGACTATAACTCGAGTTAGGAATCTCAAAATATAAATCCGTAAATTTTTCTTGAAACTAGACTCATATATCATCTTATGATAATTTTTTCAGAATTTTTGACTTAACCATTTAGTATAGTTTATTCCTTAAAGTTTTCCTTGTTTCACTGTCCAACGATTCTGACCTCTCTTATCTTAATTTCAAATATCTCACTGTACAGTTTTCATATACTGTTCCCACTTGTTTCTATTGAAAATAGGCTCACTAAGGAATTTATACATATAACTTATAACTCATAATTCACTTTGTACAATTTTAACCAATTTTTCCAAGACAGAATAGGGAACCACGAAGTCCATCAGAACCAGTCTCACTAAAATTAAGATATCTCAGAATATAAAATTCTTTTTCCTTCTCCGTTTCTTCCATATCAAAATAGGCACAGTAAGCTTTAATTCGATATCTTATTCACTTATTAATTCCTTTTTTTTTCTTCCTATTTTTCGTGATTTTTTCAAAATCACGTCACTGTTGCTGACCAAAAACTGTTTCATTGCAAACTATGGTTACCACTACGGACATACGCACGCCCAAGTGATCACGGATGCCGGTTTTCGGTTTTCTTCGGTATGCCAATTTAATGTAAAGAATACAATTGGAAGCACTATTCCTACAAGATTATGCACGTTAATAATATATGTCTATATCACTACAAATTTAAAATCAAAGAAATTAAACATGCACCATTCAATTTTTATGTCCATTAATCATAACCTTTTCAGAATTAGCAATTAACTCAATTACCCATTAATGTTGATTAGGCAATAGCAAGCATTAAACATGAATAATACTTGAATGAATAAACATCATCTTGCATCAAACATCCTTAGAAAAGTACCAATAATCTCATATTATGGTTCCATAATTATTCTAGCTAACAAACGTTTAGCCCATAATCATGAAATTAAAAACAATAAAGCAAAACTCAGTCATGGTTCAAAATAACAAAAGAAAATAAACAAATTGAAAAGATATAAGTGAAGAGAATTCAAGCCGAATAAGGTTGTTCTCCTCAATTAGTTATTCTCCTTCTTTTCTAGCTTGCTTTCTTTTAAAATTTGATGTTCTATTTTGTACTTAGTGGCCCCTTCTCTTTTTCTCAACTTGAGGTATTTATATCCCCCAAAATATGGTAGGCTAGGCAAACTCCATTTCATATTCTATTTTTGTCTTCTTGGGAGTATTTGGCCCTTTACATTTTCGCATAGTCTATTCTTTCTAATTTTTTTTCATCATCAGCACTTAATTAAGAGATGGGTTAAGCCCAAAACCTGATGTGGCGTTTGTAATAAGCCCATTTTGCCCGGGCCCATACCATTCAAAAAAACCAAAAATAAAAATAATAATAAAATGTCCTATTTTACAGTCCAATTTGCGGGCCAAAATTTACAAATTTACCCGTAGCCCACTTACACCCCAAACCCAATTGGTCCAAAACAGACTACCCAGACCCACAAAGACCCAAACCTACGCGGCCCAAAAGGGCCCAAAACCTAAACAGTTTCAGAAGACCTAGGGTTTCTGGAAAAAGAAGGCATCATTTTTCACTCCCACTTAAAGGTACGACCACAACGGTCATGCAATGCAATGCGCGCAAGAAAATAACAATCATATGCAATGACACAACAAATGCAACAAAAGGATCATAATTTTAAAATCAAATTTTCAAATTTTCAAATCGAATTTTCAAAGGACAGAAAATAATCAATTTTATGGCTTGACTCTCTTGTTAGTCCCCAGTGGAGTCGCCAAGCTGTCGAAACCATTTTTAAAGTTTTATGAAAAACAGGGATTGACTTACAATAACGGAAACGTGAGTCGCCACTGATCTTTTTTTGCATAGGTGTGATCAGATCACCTTATAAAACATGTTTAATTTTTTCCTACGAAATTCGAGAAAATAGGTTCGAGAGTCGGTTACGTACGAGGAAGGGTTAGCACCCTCGTAACGCCCAAAAATTGGTACCTAATTGATAAAATCATGTCCTAATATTGAAGATTTTAAAATACGATCCTTTTATTCGAAAGAAAGCTAAAGCTCACTTATCTCAAAGAAATAGAATGTCACACTCAATAAGTTAGGATGCAATATCTCAAGACTTCGAAACTAAGTTTGCCTTTATTTGTAGAAAACCCTTACCTCGAGACACAAAACATTATATCCAATAAGTTAAGATATAACATTTTGAATTTTTGAGAATAAGTTTTGGTTTGAAGTTTATGGGTTTTAAAAAAAGGAGGATACTTGATACCTTAAGTTCCACGAGAAAAATTTAAGCCCAGTGAGTTAGGGTATAGTTTATCTCGAAGTCCCCAAATATCATGTATCGCTGTATTAAAAACTTTTAAATAAAATACTACAATTTAACAAAATGTGTTTTTATAATAAAATAATTTGAGTAAGATATTGCATTAATATATTACAACATACATACCAAATAGTAATTCACCGTAATTACAAGTCGTATTAACAATTAATACTAATATAAACAATTTAAGAAAAATAACGTAACATAGCAAATGATACACGTAATAAAAAGACTATGCTAAAGCAATAATAGGCAAATAAAAGAACATAAATGAACAAATATAAGATATAAAATAAGCAGCAACAATTAAAAATCTATGTGAAAGACAAAAATTTAAGAAATGAATACTAAACTCTACAAACAAGATTAAATATAAAAGTAAATAAATGAATGATATATTTAAACACTGAATAAATATTATAAGAAAAAAAATATGACAATTTCTAAAACGATCAATATGTGTAAACAATATATTTTAAATGAATGATATAAAACTTAGAATATAAAAAAATAAAGGATAACTTATAATAAATATATAATTTAATAATTTAATAAATAATATGTGATAAAAACAGTTTTAAGTAAATAATATATAACTTTAAATAAAAATATATTTATAATACAATAATCATAAAAACTACATATTTATAATATAAGCAATATAAACAATATGTGTTATACAATATACAAAATTTTATACAATACTAAGGATAAAATGATTTAAATGCTATATATAATATAATATAATAATATATAATATACAAAATAAAAAAGTGTTATATAATAACTAATGCGCACATTTTAAAGTAATATGTAATATATGAATAATATTGAATTTGATAAAATAACCTTAATATAAATAATAAATAATAATTTAATACATATATAATACTAAAATAATTAAAAATAAGAATAAAATGAAAATAAAAAGAATTAAAAATCAAATAAACAAGGATCAAATAATAATTATAATAATAATAAATAGAGTAAAATTTGTAAGAAGGATGATGTTGGAACGCGCGCCAAACTATAGGGACTTATTGGGCAATTATGCCCTATCTCCTAAACGGCGCTGTTCTGATATCAGCCTTTGAATAGCCCGAAGGACCGAATTGAAACAGAAGCAAACTTTCATGGCTAATTTGAAAAATAAAAGAAACATTTAAATTGGACGAAATCACAAAAAATGAAATTGCGGAGGGACTAAAGAGGCAAATTACCCCTTTTATGAAAACGCGTGGATCCTCCCCGGGTCGGGTCAACGCGCGGATCCTGGCCTCGAAACGACGTCGTTTTGGCATGTTTGGCCAGGGCCTAAAACGATGCCGTTTTAATCACTTATAAAAGCCAAAATTTTTAGGAAAATTTCATTTTTCCTGATTCTTTTAAAAAAAACTGAGAGAGAGTCCCCTGCTTGCTCTCTGCCTCTCAGCCCTAGGCCTGAGTCCGGCGAGGTCCTCCGGCCATATTTCGGTCGTCCTCCACCGTCGGTGCCACCGTGCGCGGCGGTCGAACTTCGAAAAAGGTAATATTTTTTTATTTTTTTAAACTTTAATATATGTAAAAAAAGAAAAAAGAAAAAGAAACTTAAAAAAAACAAAAAGCAGATTCGAAAAAGAGAAAAAAATAACGAAGAAAAGAAATCTTTGGTTGTCTGTACTGTGACTTTTTTTTAGTATTGTATTGTATATTTGTGTCCATTTTACAGATTATAGTAGGGTTTTTATAGCCCCGAAAATAATAAATACAAATATTCTATCTATATTTGTTGCTTTCGCGGTGTTCTTTTTTCCTTTTTTGCAGGCGACCGACGAGAGATCCGGCGATGGGGCGCTATCTGTGCGCTAATTGCGGCGCAACCTAGGGTTTTCCAGAAACTCTAGGTCTTCTGAAACTGTTTAGGTTTTGGGCCCTTTTGGGCCGTGTAGGTTTGGGTCTTTGTGGGTCTGGGTAGTTTGTTTTGGACCAATTGGGTTTGGGGTGTAAGTGGGCTACGGGTAAATTTGTAAATTTGGGCCCGCAAATTGGACTGTAAAACAGGACATTTTATTATTATTTTTTTTATTTTTGGTTTTTTTGAATGGTATGGGCCCAGGCAAAATGGGCTTATTACAGCTGCCCCTCTTTGCTCTTTGTCGTGTAACGAGAATAGAGCAAAGACTATAAAAGGACCGATTTTGCCCGGTCTTTGCCGAGCCTTGATTTCTTGGTCCTTGTTTCCTTCAAATGGCTTCCAACCCCACTGCAACTTCAGAGGTATTGGAACTATTTCAATTTTAGAAGTATTGGACTATCTGTTTTAATAAGTCTGATGGCTTCAATCTGCTTCACTGCAACTTCAGGAATGCCAGATCTGCTGTTTTCAGTCTACTCCACTGCAACTTCAGGGAGGTCAGGTTGATGTCTTTGATCTACTTCACTGCAATTTCAGGAAGGCCAGATCTGTTATCTTCAGTCTACTTCGCTGCAATTTCAGGGACACCAGACTAGTATCTTCGATCCACTTCACTGCAATCTCAGGAAGCCAAGATCTGTTGTTTTTTAGCCTGCTCTACTGCAAACTCAGAGAGGCAAGGCTGATGTCTTTGATCTGCTTGACTGTAACTTCAGGAAAGCCAGATCTGCTGTCTTTTAGCTTGCTCTACTGCAAACTCAGAGAGGCAAGGCTGATGTCTTTGATCTGCTTCCTGCAACTTCAGGAATGCCAAATCTGCTATCTTCAATCCGCTCCACTGCAAACTCAGGGAGACAAGATCTGATGTCTTCGATCTGCTTCCTGCAACTTCAGGAATGCCAAATCTGCTATCTTCAATCTGCTCCATTGCAAACTCAGGGAGACAAGATCTGATGTCTTTGATCTGCTTCCTGCAACTTCAGGAATGCCAAATCTGCTATCTTCAATATGCTCCACTGCAAACTCAGGGAGACAAGATCTGATGTATTTGATCTGCTTCCTGCAACTTCAAGAATGCCAAATCTGCTATCTTCAGCCTGCTCCGCTGCAAACTCAGGGAGACAAGGCTGACGTCTTCGATCTTCTTCTTGCAACTTCAGGAAAGTAAGATCTGTAGTCTTCAGTCTATTCCGCTGCAACTTCAAGGAGACAAGGCTGAAAGTGTCAATTCACCCTACTACATTGTCCTATAGAGGACATATCCTGCAGAATGGGTATATGCTTATGCCGAGTGATTAGGATGCCCTGATCGATATGAGACAAATGGTCCTAATTAGACGCGCTATGAATGCAAAAATGTTATGAGTATGATTCCTACTCAAGGTGTCATCACTCATTTATTCGTCAAGGTTTTATCTTCGTTCCTCTTGAAGTATCAATCATATTCTGCTCAAATAATTTGCCCCATGGTAATTCTGAGTCCACTCCACTTGAACCTTGGGACATAAAGTTTGTACCTCCCACTGCAACTTCACGGGAATAACATTTGGTTTCTTCCATCCATCCTGTTACCACTCAGAGGTATGGAATTTGTATCATCTTCAATCAATTTGATCTGTTACACCATTCCCTGGGTGTAATGACCAGATGTATGTGCCTAAAATTTACATGAATGCAGGGTATCATTTTTCTTTTCCCAAGAATGATCCCCTTTTACACTTGGGTTGACATTGCTCGTCATTTGTTGAGATGGTATCACTGACGAAATGTCTTATTCAATAAAAATCCGAAGAGATAATCATCTTTCAATATTTCCAAACCTTAGGCTTGGTGAGTTCTAAACAATAGTCCTATTTCAGATTCTCATATTATTTAGAAGCTTCCAGAGTAATATGCGAAACTCCTTTTATGAAAGTATTATTAGTCCATTAATCGTTATTTCAATATAAAATGCTTTAAAAAGATCACAACAATAGACGTGAAAGAAATTAATCAGGAGCATAGCTCGAAACAAATAAGTTAATCAAAGATAACCAAGGCAGTAAAAAAAATTAATTGGGGTGTATCTTGAAAAGAATAAAGTAATCAAGGATAGCCAAGGCCATAAAAGAAAATTGACTGGGGTGTATCTTTGAAAAGAATAAAGTAATCAAGGATAGCCAAGGCCATAAATGAAAATTGACTGGGGTGTATCTTTGAAAAGAATAAAATAATCAAAGATAGCAAATTCAAAATGGGTAAGATAGAAGCTAGGTGCCCCAGATATCGCAGCCTGAGCTTCTCTGTGCAAACTTCTTGAGGACCATTTTGAGCTCAATACGTGTTTAGAGGATCCAGAGTACTTTGTCAATTCCCCAAGACGTAGCATACTTCCTTATTGTTAATTCAGGCCTAGCAAGCCTACCACATGCCCTATCTTTGATCAAAATTTGAGCCGCCCTTTTCGGGTTTTCAGCTCAAAATCCCTTTGGTATCAAAGCGCTCTTTGCGGGTTTTCGACTTGGCCTCTCCTTTTTTTTTTCAAGGCGCCCTTTGCGGGTTTTCACGTTGGCCTTTCCCCTTTCAGGTAAAATACTTCTTAAAACTGAACCTGAATTCTCCGAATTGGGCAAGTCTTCACCATCTGTCTCGGTCAATATCAATGCTCCTCTAGAACAGGCCCTTTTTTACTACATAAGGTCCTTCCCAGTTTGGCATCTGCTTTCCTCTGAAATCCTTTTGTATAAGAAGGATCTTCCTCAATAACAGGTCCCCATCATGAAATTCCCTTGGGTGGACCATTTTCGACATAAATCAGCATCATCCATTTTTTGACTATGATGAATACTTTCAAACCCTTTTCTTCAGCCAAGTTCACTGGAGACATTCTACTTCATCCAATTCTTGACTCAATCAAAGCTTGGAGCAAAGGAATCTCGATTGTCATGGGAAAAACCACTTCTATTCCATAAACCAATGGGAAAAGTATTGCCCCAGCGAAAGTCCTGGTCGACGTTCGATAAGCATAGAGAGTAAATGGTAGCTTCTTATGCCAATCTTTACAAGTCTCGGTCATCTTTCCTACAATCCTTATTTTGTTTTTTCTTTTTGGCTACCTTGGTTGCTTTATGATATGGCGTCTGATCTTTGAATAGACTACAAACTTTTGACATTGTCCTTTTTAGCACTCTTTGTCGGCACCTGATCTTTTTTTTTTTGGAGAATTTGATAACTATCGACTTTGTAACATTAGCATATGAAGCTACTTTCACCCTCTTAGTGAAATAAACGACGACCACGACGATGAATCGATATCTACTAGAAGCTTTTGACGAGATCGTCCCCATAATATCCATTCCCCACATATAGAAAATCTGTGAAGAAATAGATGAGGCACATAAGTCTTGCCTTCCTCAATTTGGCATTTACGACATAACTGAATCAATCTCCCTTTTATGGTGGACCAATAGTACCCGAACCTTATGATTAGCCTGGCTATTGTAGAACCATTATCATGTTTTTTAAACACCCTTATGGACCTATTTTAAGATTTTCCCAGGCGTGTCTTGATATGATCGTGCGAAAACATCTTTGAATTCTTGAAAATAACTCAATGATGTCTTGCCTTATTTCTGTGGTGAGCTAGGCTATAATTTTCACATCCTTTATAGGCTCATAATATCCACTGACCCTTTGTAGAGTAGGGTCTGTTTTTCATCTCGTTCTACCTTTCTTAACAAATTAGAAGATAGGTTACAATCTCTGTCATCTTCAAAGTCCTGAGACCCCTCTAGACACATATCTTACTCGAAAGGAGACTCTGAGTCAGTAGCAGCGTTGCTCACATCATTGATATCTGGAGACCTATTGTAGGTTCGAAGGAAGATTCCAAAGAATGATTATTTGTATGAAGAATGAAAGAATACTTGAAAGAAAGTCCAAAGAACAAAAAAAAAATAAAAAAAAGCTAAGAGCAATTGTTTGTACAGTATGAAATGGAAAAAATAAAGGAATATTTGCTAAAAAAGATGCATTTTATTGAAATAAAAATTTCAGACACGAGCCTATTTCACAAAAGGATTCTTATTGCCTTTAGGCTTAAGGCAACAAGCGTGTTTTGAATATTACTCTAGATTAGCTCTAAAAATACAAGGATTTCTTCCACAGTCCCATTATTCAAAACACTCATAAGTATGCAAGGGCTTGGAAACTTCGTTCCCCGGTTCCCTCTTTGCTTTTCTAAATCAGGGATAACAGGATTAGCAGGATTATCTCCTGGGTTAGATCCTGAACCAACTTGGAAATTCATGGGCACCCCAGTATCAGCTTGACCTTGTTGAGGCCTTATTGTAACAGATGGCCTTCGAGGATATGCTTCAGGTTGTGTTTGTGCATGCGGTGAGGTAAAACCCGGAGGATAATCCTCATTATCTTCTCCAGTATTAGTCATGGGACCTTTTCCTTTATCCGTCGCCCCAGTCAGTAATTGAGCCATTTCAGTCATCATGTTTCTTTGGGACTCCATCATTTGATCCCTCATGTCTTGCTGGATCATTGCCAACTGCTCTTGCAGCTGGTCTTGCATGTCTCTTTGGAACTGCTCGAGCCTCTGATCCATGTTCTTTCTTTTTTTTAGCGCGTGTACTGTAACGGTGTTTAGTTTCTAGATTAACTTTTTTTTTCTCTCTTTGATAACTTCAACTAATTAGGGTCATTCTATAAATTTAAATGCATATGATATGATATAATGCAAATGCATGAATGCAAAAAAGGCATCAATTCTGATTCAATTTCATTTAGAAAACTTTATTAAAAAACAACATCCTTTACATAAAATGGACTACAAATATGCTTTTGCCCTAATGCCCAAAGTCTTAACTTTCCTAAACAAAAAAGCTAACTCTTGACCACGATCCGATCAAGGCTCATATTTCATGCTCAGTATCACTGTGCATCGCCAGTGCAATCAAATGATCAGCTACCTCTCGAATCTGAGTTATGGCCTCACTCATGAGGTAATCCCTATTTCTAACTTGATCCTGAAAATGGTGAAGCTCTTCCTTCCAATGCCCCTCTCTTGCTTCAAGAAACTTGATCCGGAGTTCACAATTTTGTAATGCCGAATCTAATTTTTCAATTTTGCCCTTCATTTCCTCAATCTTGTTCAGACTTGATTTTAGCTCGATAGCAGAATTACGGCTTTGATGGTGATGAAGAGACCGTCCAAGTTCAGCCACTCTAACCTTTAATCCACATTTCTCCTTCTGGCTTTCTACCAAACTCCTTTCTAGGACCTTGTTTTGCGCCTGAATTTCATGAAATTTCCTCTCCCATCGGTCAGCTTTGGCCTTTTCCTCTTGAATCTCCTGTTGCAACTATTCCGAAGTCTTTCCCAATCCGGCGTTTCTCACTAATAGACACAATTTCTTGTAATCCACTTTCAAACTACCCAGGTCTTCTTCGACTTCATTCTTTCTTTTCTTTAATTTCCCGGCTTCTAGCTTTTGAACATCAGCATCTAACCTCAAATACATTTTCTCTTCTCTAACTGTTCTATCTTCTTCTCGAGCTCCAAATTCCTCCTTTCGAAATCTTGCCTTATAATCTCTAGCTCTGATGGGATCACTTGCAAGTATTCCTCTCTTGATCGGGCGCCTTCTGGATTTAACTCAGGGATGTTATCATTAAACCTTCTAATCCTTCATCCACTGTATCCTGGGGTCGTCATTGGGCCTGCAGATAATCTCTTCATCCTACGGATCTGATTCCAAGCACTAGAAATCTCCTTAACCCTCTTCTTATAGTTATCCCCTTTGTATGAGAACTCACATTGAGCCAGTCCACAAGTTGCTGGTACGAACTGTCTTGATCCATATTGCCTTAGTACGAGCAAAGGGGCATACCCAACAGCTCCCCAAATTCCAAGTAAAGGAACCCAGTCAAAACTCCCACACCGATAAAGAATTTCGTCGGGAATCATCCAAGGAGCCCTCCACTCAATGTCTTCCTCTTGAAGGTTTTGAAGGAGCGCCATCCAATTTTCCTCAGACACGTCTTCTCTCCTTGGTGTAGCCACTATCTCTTTTAATGGAGAATAATTCTCAGAGAAAACCCGATAAGAAGCTTTCTCCACCTTTTAAAAATGACTGTGAAACCAAGCTAATAACAACTGCACGCATCCAATGAACCTACCTTCACCTGCTCTCCGACATGCATTCAAAGATCTGAACGTCTCGGCTAAGATCGCAGGTACAGGTGTGACCCTCTTGTCAAGTCGATCGAATAAATCAGTAACTGCTTCATTTACATGTCTGAGAGCTTTGGGGAAAATTACCAAACCGTAAATACACAAGGCAAAGATGTCGATCTTCTTCTTTTCATCTGGATGTGCTAAGATCAGGTCCCTTAAACTTACCCAAGGAATGCATTTACCCTCACCTTTCTTTTGAATTCTGGCTGCAACCCACTGTTCGCTCATCTCCGTGATATTCATTAACTTCTTCACAAAAGTTGGGACATTAGCGGCCCTGGAATAAGCTTTGTCGACTTGGACCCTTGGACAGCAAAGTAAGGTTGTATATTCCTCCACCGTGGGTGTAACACCCCAAACTCGGCTTAGAAGTTAGGCCCAAATCTGGCGTGTCACATTGAAGAGTCTTTTTGAAAACTACCCGTTCATTGAAAACCCTTCTTACAATTTAAAACTTTCTGCCTTTAGAACCTCAGATTTCATTTGCTTAGTTTCAAAACGTGGTTTATTAAAAGTCATTCTCTTGTAAAATATTATTATCTTTAAAACCTTGCTTGTTGCGGAAACTTAATTTAAAACAGTTGCGGAAGCATGATATTTTGAAAAACAGTAGTTAATTTGGAAAACCATGTTCTACTTCTAGCAATTATAAAACCATAACAAAAAAACACAACTTCACTTATAAGGCCTTATTACAAAAATTAAAACCCAAACTAGATTCTCGTAAATATAGTCCAAAGTATAAAGAAAGCGTAGACGTCCCCATCTCTCGAGTCCTCACAAAGACCGATCCTTCTAAAGCTGGGGATTACCTGCACAGTTAAAAATGGGGTGAGTTTACGAAAACTCAGTGTCCAATCCCCTATTACGGTAACAGTCTGCACCTAAGCCCTATTCGGTAACAATCTGGGCCTAAGCCCTAAATCATATCAATACAAAACATGCATGTAACCCAACCCTTACCCACCAAACTCTCCACCCGTACCAACCAATCTCTCCATGTGGGGACCATGTCGACCCACCCAGCCAATCTCTCCAATAATGCAACCTAGCTGCTAACAACGGTATTTATGCGGCTTTAATCCTTCAATAACGGTCTCATAATTTGCACATAGCCATCAGTAACTGTAATAAGATCGGCACATAGCCATCAGCTACGGTAATATAACCGGCACACAGCCACGGGTAAATATAATCGACACAAAGTCATCGGTATATATGTTAGGCACATAGCCACGGGTAAATACAATTGGCACAAAGCCATAATCAAGATGGCACAGAGCCATATTTAGGTTGGCACAGAGCCATAATCAGATTACGCGGCAATGCCATTATAACGGTAAATGTGGTGATGCCACTATAACGGTAAATGTGGCGATGCCACTATAACGGTACTTCCTCCAAATCATAAAACCCAACCCAATGCAATATGACATGTATGCAGTGTATCACAATCATTACACGTGTATGCAAAATGGCCATGCTCGAAACTTGATCATTTACACACATATTGAAAACATATCACCATATAATCCCGATCAAATCGGTTAAAACACAATCATACATTCACGCTTAGATCAATCATAGTCCTAATCGATCGATTTACGTAAGGGCAAAATAGTTATTTTACCCTATAAGGGTATTTCGATAATCCTACCCTACAGAGGTATTTCAGTAATTCTACCCTACAGGGGTATTACGGTAATTCTACCCTATAAGGGTATTTTGGTAATTCTACCCTACAGGGGTATTTCGGTAATTTTACCCTACAGGGGTATTTCGGTAATTCTACCATACAAAGGTATTCTGATAATTTTACAAATCAAGGGTATTTCGGTAATTTCACAAGTTGAGGGTATTTTGGTGATTTTGCAAATCGAGGGTATTTCGATAATTTTGTAAATCAGGGGTACTTTGGTAATTTTGCAAACTAAGGGTATTTCAGTAATTGTACAAACTAGGGGTACTTCGGTAATTTTACAAGTCGAGGGTGTTTCAGTAATTTTGTAAACCAAGGGTATTTCAGTAATTTTGTAAACCAAGGGTATTTCAATAATTTTGTAAACCAAGGGTATTCTAAACAGAGATAACGATGCGAATGGGCCTAGGGCCCATTCTCAGCCCAAATGGGCCCACATGCTCGTGTGGCCCATTTAGCCCAAATCTAGCCACAGATATGAGATTCACATAGTCCAGTCCAATATCTACTACACAATCATACAATATATTCATACGGGCCCAAGGGCCTATTGGGCCCACATGGCCCATTTCGACCCATCGTGGCCCAAACAGCCTATACCCACAAGAACACTCATGGTGGCCTCAACTATCGCGTCAAAGCTCCCACACGTGCACTCGCACGCTCGTGTGGCTACCATCGCCGTGTGACTGGCATTTCGGCATTTGCCGCTCTGACTAGAGTAGTGTGAAATACACACCGATAGGAATCGAAGTTAATCCATGCTCAACACAACTCGCGCAGAAGCCAACAATGATTGCACCCTTGACCCCAAGGGTGTGTGTCGATCAACTTCGTCACCACCACCGCGACCCAACGGCATACAGATCAACGAATGATCCAACGCCTAACCCAAACGAGCACGCCACAAAGCGAAAGGGATAAGCCAAGGAAGGTATGCTTACTCTCCTCATGGTTTGCTCTATTTAAAGCCAGCTTCTTGCCTATCCTCATGCTAGCTTCCCGATGTGGGATCCCACCTTCAGCAGAGTTTAAGATGTAACATCCCCAAACCCGGCCCAGACGTTATGGCCGAATCCGGGAATGTCACATCAAAGGCATAATTCAAAACAATTTTGCTAAGTAAAAATTTAAGGCCTAAAAGCCCAAAATCCTTGACACCTTGTTAAGTAGCGATAAAAGCCCATTTAATTATTTTAAGTATCCCAAAAACCATGTTTAAACGTAAGAAATTACTCAGGTTTAATAATTAAGTAAACAGTTGAAACAACAAAACTCAAAATCCAAAGTCAAAACGGAGTACAAGGCCTTATTACATCTAATGAAAATAAAACAACTAAAATCATGTCTTTTGAAACAAATAAATAAAACTTCTAAATGTCTTGTAGTGTGGCCATCTCTGAGTCCTCTCCCACGTCGAGCCGTTTACTGAGGATCATATGAAACATTTAATAAAAAGGGTGTGAGTTTCGAAACTCAGTGTGTACGACCCTTAGCAACCAAATCAACATACAAATATTACATTGGGCCTAAGCCCTATCAAAATCAGTGGTATTGGGCCTTAGCCCACAATGACCTCATATCACATTAGTATCACATGAATGTAATGCACCCATCCCAAATCCAACCCTGCACACCATTTCCTTTCCAACCCTACACACCTGTGGGGATATAAATATCAACCCACCCATCCATACACACCAAAGGTAGCACCAGCAGTGGCACTACTCAAACATTGCAGCAAAGTTGCTATAATGGGCTTAAAGCCACCGGTGGATCCACGGTCGTCAAGCGATTATGCAATCCTCAAATCTTCCTCCGTATCATCAAAACCCACCCAAGTGCAACATATATTTCATGAATGCAACATACACATTCTCACACATTCGGCACTTAGGGTATTTTAGTCATTTCACTACCCAAGGGTATTTCCGTAAATCTACTCTACAGAATTATTTAGTTAATTTTGTAAATCGGGATATTTTGGTGATTCCGCAAGTCAAGGGTATTCTCGTAATTTTACAATCGGGGTATTTTAGTAAATTTTCAAATCTAAGGATATCTTGGTAAATTTCAAATCGTGGTATTTGGTCCCTCTCGGGTTTTAGTTATGAACTTTGGCCCATAAACAAGTCCTCATGGTGAAGTGAGCAGACACTATGCACTATGTAGGATTCTGAGAAGAGGAGGTGGGCCACTAGGACCGCTTAAGTACCAAGCTCTCCTAGATCCACTCCTAGACATGCATATGTCCGTTGCCACACTCTAACCCAAATGACTTGTCGATTTTATTATGTTTAATTATTAGGTTAAGTCTTATGTGGTTTAAGAGTTGTTCAGAACTAGGCCTAAAGTCCATTAAACCCTAGCATACTTGTCTACATCTTCATAAAGCCCATCAAGCCCATTTCACGTTCATATAACCCATTATGCCCAAATCTCATTCATATGGCCCGTTAGGCCCAAAAAAATTCCAGATAATGTAACATGCATGCCTAACTCAATTCATATAATCAAATCAATCAATTTCATCCAACTTAGCCTCAGGGCCCACCGGGCCCATTTAGCCACTTTCAACTTTTCAACTTTCCGGCATTGCCGATTTCATGTGTGTGTAGTGTTTGTACACACCTGGTTACTGCGACGTGCTATACTATCCTTGGTCTTGAACCTACAACCAACCAACCTTCAATCAATCACCCACACTTAAACAAAATATCTACCAAAAGCCGAAACTTTACCGTAACCTTACCGTGTGCCACCGGGTTCTAATAGCCCTTCCTTAGCTACTAATCAGGAGTATCCCCTAGATCTGCACTCACACACACACCATCAAGATTCAAGTGACTCATAATCCACACAAGTCACCCCTATAGATCAAACTCACATTCGGCCATTCACTTAAACCACAATCGAGTTGAGTACACTTACCCTTGCTAACGATCCTACCACGCTTGTGATCTTTGAACATTATCCTTGTTATCACAGAGTTAACGACAGAGACGGTTAGATAGCCTTTGGCTTTTAGCAAAACGCATACAAAGAGAGGTTAACCGAATACTTACCAAATCCTTTCGATCCTGTGGCCTAGATAGCTATTAACTAGATTCGGCTTTCAACACTTGACTGAGAGTAGGTAACAATCGATTTGTGATGGAATAACAACCACCAAGATTCGGCACTAATAGGAATTTAGGCAAGAGAAAAGATGGTGGTAATTCGGCTATAGAAGAGTTTGGCTATGAGAGAATTCAAAGACAAAAGGAATTCGGCTTTAGGAGATTTCAAAGAATGGGAGAGTTTGGCTATGGGAGGAACCGATTGAGGGAAGAAAAGAAAGAAAAAGAATGGAAAATTCGGCATTACCTAGGACCCCAGTTCGGCACACACACATTTATATAGCCTATAGCCAAAACTTAGCCACCCCTAAAGTCTAATTCGCACCACTTAATCCACTTTGCTCATCTCCTAATTTTTCTCCATGATATCTCCCTTATCCTTCTCCTAAATTCTCTCTCTGATCACTTCTTCTTAGAGTCCCTCTACACGCCACTTCCAAATTTCTTCTAGAAGCCTAAAATTAAATTCCAAAATAAAACTAAGCTAGCACTCGAACCTCAGACCTCCCTGCATGCATATGTCGCCACCTCTCTACACCCTAGTTGCGTCACTTAGCCACTTCACCACAGGCTTCTTTGTGCCATTTTTCACATATTTTTATTTAAAAGCCCACTACTCACAACCCTGATTCCTTAATTAATTAAATTAAGAATCCTCCACCACAAAACTCGAACCCAGAGCTTCTCCAACACACCTACACACTCCAAATTCATTAAACCTTTAAAGCCGTCATGTCATTTGTCATTTTCTTGCTCACTTAAAAATTTTATGAGACCCAAAGCCCAATAGGCCCAATTCTTCTAGGCCCAAATTCGGGGCGTTACAGTGGGCACTAAATCTACTTTCCCGAAAGTGAAACAACTGTAGGCAGGGTTCCAAAACTGAGTCATAGCCCGGAACAAATGCTTGTCTACCTTGATGTCGAGCAAGTAGGGCAGATCGCCATAATTACGATAGAACAGCTGCTTAGCCTCATCATTCCACTGGGTCCATATTTCTTTAAACTCTTGGAACTCGTTTTGCATAATACTGATGCGAGTGAAATCCCATAGTTCTTACACATGCCCCTCAGCTAAGCTGTTCCCTTTTTCTAATTGCATCTGCTCTGACCACATGCGGACGGCTGCATTGTCTTCCACTTTATCAAGAAATTCATTCTCCATAACCAGCTTTCTAACTTATAATTTGACCGTGAATCGATACCTCTTAAACTATGAAATGACATGCATAAAAAATAAAGCACAACAAGTTAGTATCATGAAATAAAATATAAAGCAAATAAAATAAACAAACACCTATCTGGGTGACAACTAAAGTTTGGCATCGTTTTACTTAGGGAGAGTCCTTATGTTTTCTACGTGTGGTTTAGCTCTAAAGTTGGGTACCCGAACCAGCAGATTCCTCGATCCTCACCCATTATAGGCTCATATGGACTGAGTTCAGTTCAGGGGAATACATTTACCTATGGCCATGCGGAAGTGAAAACTTCACGAATACATAGGTACAGATGTATCCCGGAAGCAATCCACTAGCCCGTGCGAAGGTGAAAACCTCACGAAGGCATCATTTTTCACTCCCACTTAAAGGTACGACCACAACGGTCATGCAATGCAATGCGCGCAAGAAAATAACAATCATATGCAATGACACAACAAATGCAACAAAAGGATCATAATTTTAAAATCAAATTTTCAAATTTTCAAATCGAATTTTCAAAGGACAGAAAATAATCAATTTTATGGCTTGACTCTCTTGTTAGTCCCCAGTGGAGTCGCCAAGCTGTCGAAACCATTTTTAAAGTTTTATGAAAAACAGGGATTGACTTACAATAACGAAAACGGGAGTCGCCACTGATCTTTTTTTGAATAGGTGTGATCAGATCACCTTATAAAACATGTTTAATTTTTTCCTACGAAATTCGAGAAAACAGGTTCGAGAGTCGGTTACATACGAGGAAGGGTTAGCACCCTCGTAACGCCCAAAAATTGGTACCTAATTGATAAAATCATGTCCTAATGTTGAAGATTTTAAAATACGATCCTTTTATTCGAAAGAAAGCTAAAGCTCACTTATCTCAAAGAAATAGAATGCCACACTCAATAAGTTAGGATGCAACATCTCAAGACTTCGAAACTAAGTTTGCCTTTATTTGTAGAAAACCCTTACCTCGAGACACAAAACATTATATCCAATAAGTTAAGATATAACATTTTGAATTTTTGAGAATAAGTTTTGGTTTGAAGTTTATGGGTTTTAAAAAAAGGAGGATACTTGATACCTTAAGTTCCACGAGAAAAATTTAAACCCAGTGAGTTAGGGTATAGTTTATCTCGAAGTCCCCAAATATCATGTATCGCTGTATTAAAAACTTTTAAATAAAATACTACAATTTAACAAAATGTGTTTTTATAATAAAATAATTTGAGTAAGATATTGCATTAATATATTACAACATACATACCAAATAGCAATTCACCGTAATTACAAGTCGTATTAACAATTAATACTAATATAAACAATTTAAGAAAAATAACGTAACATAGCAAATGATACACGTAATAAAAAGATTATGCTAAAGCAATAATAGGCAAATAAAAGAACATAAATGAACAAATATAAGATATAAAATAAGCAGCAACAATTAAAAATCTATGTGAAAGACAAAAATTTAAGAAATGAATACTAAACTCTACAAACAAGATTAAATATAAAAGTAAATAAATGAATGATATATTTAAACACTGAATAAATATTATAAGAAAAAAAAATATGACAATTTCTAAAACGACCAATATGTGTAAACAATATATTTTAAATGAATGATATAAAACTTAGAATATAAAAAAATAAAGGATAACTTATAATAAATATATAATTTAATAATTTAATAAATATAAATATAAATAATATGTGATAAAAACAGTTTTAAGTAAATAATATATAACTTTAAATAAAAATATATTTATAATACAATAATCATAAAAACTACATATTTATAATATAAGCAATATAAACAATATGTGTTATACAATATACAAAATTTTATACAATACTAAGGATAAAATGATTTAAATGCTATATATAATATAATATAATAATATATAATATACAAAATAAAAAGTGTAATATAATAACTAATGCGCACATTTTAAAGTAATATATAATATATGAATAATATTGAATTTGATAAAATAACCTTAATATAAATAATAAATAATAATTTAATACATATATAATACTAAAATAATTAAAAATAAGAATAAAATGAAAATAAAAAGAATTAAAAATCAAATAAACAAGGATCAAATAATAATAATAATAATAAATAGAGTAAAATTTGTAAGAAGGATGATGTTGGAACGCGCGCCAAACTATAGGGACTTATTGGGCAATTATGCCCTATCTCCTAAACGGCGCTGTTCTGATATCAGCCTTTGAATAGCCCGAAGGACCGAATTGAAACAGAAGCAAACTTTCATGGCTAATTTGAAAAATAAAAGAAACATTTAAATTGGACGAAATCACAAAAAATGAAATTGCGGAGGGACTAAAGAGGCAAATTACCCCTTTTATGAAAACGCGTGGATCCTCCCCGGGTCGGGTTAAAGCGCGGATCCTGGCCTCGAAACGACGTCGTTTTGGCATGTTTGGCCAGGGCCTAAAACGATGCTGTTTTAATCACTTATAAAAGCCAAAATTTTTAGGAAAATTTCATTTTTCCTGATTCTTTTAAAAAAAATTGAGAGAGAGTCCCCTGCTTGCTCTCTGCCTCTCAGCCCTGGGCCTGAGTCCGGCGAGGTCCTCCGGCCATATTTCGGTCGTCCTCCATCATCGGTGCAGTATCTTGTGCAATCGAACTTCGAAAAAGGTAATATTTTTTTTATTTTTTAAAACTTTAATATATGTAAAATAAAAGAAAAAAGAAAAATAAACTTAAAGAAAAAAACAAAAAGCAGATTCGAAAAAGAGAAAAAATAACGAAGAAAATAAACCTTTGCTTGTTTGTGCTGTGACTTTTTTTTAGTATTGTATTGTATATTCGTGTCCATTTTACAGATTATAGTAGGGTTTTTATATCCCCGAAAATAATAAATACAAATATTCTATCTATATTTGTTGCTTTCGCTGTGTTCTTCTTTTCTTTTTGCAGGCGACTGACGAGAGATCTGGCGATGGGGCACTATCCGTGCGCTGATTGCGGCGCAACTGGGGGCTGTGCTGATCTTGCGGTGCCTAGGGTTTTCCAGAAACCCTAGGTCTTCTGAAACTGTTTAGGTTTTGGGCCCTTTTGGGCCGCGTAGGTTTGGGTCTTTGTGGGTCTGGGTAGTCTGTTTTGGACCAATTGGGTTTGGGGTGTAAGTGGGCTACGGGTAAATTTGTAAATTTTGGCCCATAAATTGGATATAAAATAGGACATTTTATTATTATTATTATTTTTGGTTTTTTTGAATGGTATGGGCCCGGGCAAAATGGGCTTATTACAAACGCCACATCAGGTTTTGGGCTTAACCCATCTCTTAATTAAGTGTTGATGATGAAAAAAAATTAGAAAGAATAGACTATGCGAAAATGTAAAGGCCCAAATACTCCCAAGAAGACAAAAATAGAATATGAAATGGAGTTTGCCTAGCCTACCATATTTTGGGGGATATAAATACCTCAAGTTGAGAAAAAGAGAAGGGGCCACTAAGTACAAAACAGAACATCAAATTTTAAAAGAAAGCAAGCTAGAAAAGAAGGAGAATAACTAATTGAGGAGAACAACCTTATTCGGCTTGAATTCTCTTCACTTATATCTTTTCAATTTGTTTATTTTCTTTTGTTATTTTGAACCATGACTGAGTTTTGCTTTATTGTTTTTAATTTCATGATTATGGGCTAAACGTTTGTTAGCTAGAATAATTATGGAACCCTAATATGAGATTATTGGTACTTTTCTAAGGATGTTTGATGCAAGATGATGTTTATTCATTCAAGTATTATTCATGTTTAATGCTTGCTATTGCCTAATCAACATTAATGGGTAATTGAGTTAATTGCTAATTCTGAAAAGGTTATGATTAATGGACATAAAAATTGAATGGTGCATGTTTAATTTCTTTGATTTTAAATTTGTAGTGATATAGACATATATTATTAACGTGCATAATCTTGTAGGAATAGTGCTTGCAATTGTATTCTTTACATTAAATTGGCATATGTTAAATTAATTAAAGTAATGAACATAGTGACTTCGAAAGAAGCCTATAAACTATTGATTCCAGATCAATAAATTGTATTATTGTCGCAGCATTGCTACAACATCGCTATCAGTAGTTGCATTTTAGGGGGAAATAATTGTTTTGGCTCTTCATTTCATTACTTTTAATTTGTATTACTATTTTAAAATTACTTTGCACATTTCTTTGCATTCAATCAGATTTTTATTTACTTTCCAAGTTGTTGTTTGTTAATTTTACAATTTATATTTTAAAATCAATCTCCGTGGAGACGATAACTCTAGTATTTATTATTATATTACTTGCTAGTGATTGTGTACACTTGCATA
This sequence comes from Gossypium sturtianum, assembly GCA_025698515.1. Lineage (NCBI taxonomy): Eukaryota > Viridiplantae > Streptophyta > Magnoliopsida > Malvales > Malvaceae > Gossypium > Gossypium sturtianum. The sequence goes on from CM046952.1 coordinate 113,025,265, forward strand.
TCATAAGAAAATTTGTGACAAAATCCTTCAATATATTTTAGTCTTATTTACCTTTAAAAGCATAAAAATCTTAACTTTAGTTGTGTTTTCACCTTCATTGTTCCTACTATCAACCTCTTCACAGCATCTATCAAAAACCTATAAGATCCCTCTAACCTTGCTTTTGTGTTTCCTTGAATGAACCATTTGAGCATGTATTTTATTGTTGTTTGCATGATGATGATGATTGGTAACTAAACCTATGGTGGTTGGTTGATGGAAATGTTGCTTGGTTAGTTATTGGTTTAGAGACTAAATAAAAAAAATTGGATCAAATCGAATAAATTTCAAAACTTAGAATTGACAAATTTAGGCGAATATTTAAGTAGGTGAGACCGAGAGGAGAGCCTATTGAGAACCAATTTAGTTGTCTCGATTTAGTTTGGTGAGATTGAGAGATAAATCAGACTAAATTGTCTAATTTGGTAAAATGGTGACCGAGAGGTAAAATTGCTTTGCATTGAATCTAATTTGTATTACTATTTTAAAATTGCTTTGCATATTTCTTTGCATTCAGTCAAATTTTTATTTACTTTCCAAGTTGCTGGTTGTTAATTTTACAATTTATGTTTTAAAATCAGTCCCTATGGAGATGATAACTCTAATATTTACTACTATATTACTTGTTAGCGATTGTGTACACTTGCACGTCATAAGAAAATTCGTGACAAAATCCTTCAATATATTTTAGTCTTATTTACCTTTAAAAGCATAAAAGTCTTAACTTTTGTTGTGTTTTCACCTTCATTATTGCTACTATCATCCTCTTTAAAGCACCCATAAAAAACCTATAAGATTCCTCTAACATTGCTTTTGTGTTTCCTTTAATGAACCATTTGAGCATGTGTTTGATTGTTGTTTGCATGATGATGATTGGTAACTAAATCTATAGTGGTTGGTTGATGAAAATGTTGCTTAGTTAGTTATTGGTGTAGAGACTAAGTCGTAAAAATTGGACCAAATCGAGTAAAATTCAAAACTTAGAATTGACAACTCTAGGTGAATATTTAGGTAGGTGAGACCGAGAGAAGAGCCTATTGAGAACCAATTTCGTTGTCCCGATTTAGTTTGGTAAGATCGAGAGATAAATCAGACTAAATTGTTTAATTTGATAAAATGGTGACCGGGAGATAAAATTGAACCAATTAGAAGTTTGAACCCTTTAGATCCCTAATCCAAAAATTAATCAGAACATGAAAGTCAACCAACCAGCTTTGTTCATTGAATTGTTAGATGTGTAATTTTAAATATTTACAATTTAGTCCTTTTTAGTGTAAGATAGTTAAGTAGTGTAATTACCCCTTCAATATGAATTATCGTACTATAAAATTTAGCGAGTAGCTAGTTAGACTTCTTGTTTGCATGCTTTTTCCCTATTAATCACCTTATCACCTGAACTCTCTTGGGTTCGATCCTTGGAATACTCGAAGTGTTCCATTTTAACACTTATAAATATTACAATAGACCTGTCACACTTGCAGTACACAGTCATATTTCTGATTGTATTTGTGTTGATTCATAGCCTCGATGCATGCACGTCCGGGTGCGATCACCCAATTTTTAAATTTTTTTTTTATCATTTATTCTTTATTATAGATTATCATCTATGAATCATCTAATAAGGTCTTAATTTTCTTTGGTCTATTTATTGGAGTTAGATTTGATAATTTTGAATACATAACGAAAATGTTAAAATATGCTTTAGGTCCTTGTACTTTTGCATATTTATAATTTAGGCTCTCTACTTTTATTTCAAGAAATTTAGTCCTTTACTTTTCGGATTTAAAAATATAAGTCCAATTATTGACAGTAAAAATTTTCTATTAAATTTAGGTTCATTATAACGACATTTTTTTTGTAACACCCCAAACCCGGCCCAAACGCTACAACCGGATCTGGTATGTCACTTAAGAGATTTTACATAACATGCCGCATTTTGGAAAACAATTACTAGGTTTACACCTTTATTTCGAAAGCTTAATAATTCATTAAAGTATAAAATATTAAGTAACCAATTATCTTGGTAGATTTTATATAAAAACCGAAATTTCATGCAGGTCTTAACTTAATTGAAAACGTAAAACTTAAAACCCAGTAATAAAAGCCCAACAAAATCCCAAAACATAAATGGTAGTCTAGTGGCCCATGGCCTTATTACAAGGAAATTTGAACCCATTAATTAAATGAAAATAAAAAAAATTAGACTAAGTCTTTTTGCTTAATTCTCAAAGCTCTGTCGCATGGCCACCTTGCTCTCTTCTCCAGCCCGGTCCGATGCCCTAAGTGTCACCTAAGATGGTTAAAATTAAAGGGTGAGTCGCGAGACTCAGTGTGCAACCCTCATGCACCATTAGATTTGGGCTTTTAGCCCCATAAAATAGAATAATCAAAATATAAGTAACAAAAATAATATGCAAAGCCCAACCCATATCCTAGGTGTCCATCCGCTACACGCCCCCGTACCAGCCATTCACACCATTGGGGATTTCTACAATCAACCCACACTGCTACACGCCTTGATGGCAGTCGTGCTACTTATCATCAGATCATGGCCGTAGCCACTACAACAGATCACGGCAGAAGCCGCTACAACAGATCACGGTAAAAATCGCTACAACATATAACTTCCTCCTTTCATCAAACCCAACCCATGCAATCACATAAAATCAGTATACTTATAACATTTAATCATATCATTTACTAACCTGGTGATTTGCTTTACCCTCTTTGGGTTCCCGTCAATATGCCGGGGTTTCGACATTTAACAAAACATGTAATACTTATTTTCATATATTAATCAAACAGATCTAGATGGTGTGGAGAATTACACACCTGATTAATGTCGATACCCTTGCTACAACTTTGCTCAAAAAGTCGAAAAGATGCGAAACTAGGGCCTCTCCTATATTCGGCCATGGTTAGTGTTCTACCCAATTTTATATATTTGAATAACAAATCTTCTTACCTTAAAATCCCGAAATTGAAGACTTATGATTTTCGGCTTTTAGATCTAGTCGACTAAGCTTCCTTCAAATCCCGAATTGCCGCCCATCATAAAACCATTAAACTATTAGCTTTTGGCTTTTGCCTTTCAAAAACTGGGAATAGATCATGAGAACTAATCAAAAATCAACACTTACCTTAGCATAGGAGATTCGACTAGCACTAGAGAGAGGATTCGGCAATGCCCATGGAAGATTTAAATGCCGGAAGTATAGAACTAATTCTCAAATAGGATGAATAGAAGAAAAGACTATGGATGCTTCGGCTTCCTAGAGAAATCGGCACAAGAAGGAAAAAGTGGAGAAGAGTTTCGGCTTTTAAAGAAATTGGAGAAAAGAAATTGGAGAGGAGAGAGGCTAGGAATTTCGCACAATGGGAGAGAAATTTAGGGTTTTCAATTGTCGTAATCAAGGAGCTAGCCCCTATTTATAGATATTTTGGCACCTATCTGCTAAAAACCGAAAAACGCCCTTAAAATTCAAGCTAAAGAGAGGAGAAATTCGGCACCCTCCTTGCCATGCAATGGCCAAATTTTACACTCCTCTAGGTGGTGGATTTTCGGCCAACACTTCCCTTGAAGATAAGCTCCTAACTTTTCTCCTTTTTATCTATGATATTATCACTTAAAAATCCAAATAAATTCTCCTATTTTATAGCCTTGTAGCCGTCCACCTCTACTAATCCCTAATGCCAAATTTAACTCACTTAAATTAAAATATTTGGGCCTCATTAAACTTAATACTTGGGCCCCTAATTCCTTGTGTGTGGCGTCACCCTCTCTTCATTTAAAGTGCCGAATTTGGCCTAAAACATGGGCTCCTTACGACCCAAAACTTGTTCCTTTTTAACTGTTAATGATGCCACTTTAATCTGGGCCTTTTTGCCTAATTCTAAGCCCAAATTTAGACCCCTATCAATTAAATTAACATAGTAAACCTATCTCTACACTAAATGTATAGGCCCGTAAATTTAGGATGTTACATTTTTGTTATATGACTACTAAGTGAGTATTCCTTTTATTTCAAAATGTCACATCGACAAATTTAATTTAACGATGTTAATAATTGGACCTAATTTTTTAAATTTGAAAATAACTAAATTCTTAGAAATAAAAATAGAGAGACTAAATTCTAAATGTATGAAAGATACAGAAACTTAAAGCATATTTTACCTAGCGAATAGAACATAAAATTTAAATAAAACATAAAAAAACAATAACATAAATATATGCAATAACAAATCTATGCAATAAAAAATCACAAGACATTAAATTTATAAAATTTATTTAAAATAATATGATTTACATAGCATTACATGCTAAAAACAACTAAACATAAAAATTAACGTAACCCATTTCCTTTAAACCTTAAAGCTTGGCAATTTCAAAGGATTTCATTGCTAAAATGTTGGCTTTCACTTTTATTTGCATGGATGTGTTTCTCTAAGCGCCTAATATAAGCACAATGATAATTTTTTGCATTTAAATTGTTCATGCCACCATCTCGTCCATTCTATCAGTTTATTTGCTTTCAAAAGATCATCTATGCCACTAAAAGTTTAACATATTTCCTTAATCCCTAACATTTGACTAATTTGTAACTTTTGATAGTCACAACAATTAGAGCCACTAAAAGCTATAACTCATGATCCTAGATCCATTTCCTTAATCCCTAACATTTGACTACTAGGCAACTTTTATTGGAACTCATAATAGATTAGACCCACAAAAAAAAAAAAAAATCTCCCTCATTGCAAAGCATTAGCCCATTTCCATAAACCTTTAATCCCCAAGATCATGTTCTAAATAATGAAACATGTATTGAATAAGGTGCAAACCCACTGGTGATTCATTTTTTTTTAACTTTTCTACTTTTTTGAAACATTAAGACCTTTAAGACTCATTTCCCTAAATCCTAACCTAATAATTAACCCTTAACCTTGAACCCTTTATACTAAATTAAAACATTTGATAAATGCTCATAAAATTATTTTCCTCCCCCAAATTCTAGTTTCAACCCCTTGTTAATCTAGTGACTAACTTCAACTTAAAGCAAACCTGACTCTTATAATTTAGATGCTTTCATGAGAACAAACTTCTAGAAGTGCTAAAGCATCAATAGGGTATGAAGACACTCTTTAGCCTAACCTTAAATAGGAATTAAGGTTTACAATATAACCTATTTTTTTGTTAGGTAGTGATAACTGTAGGATATAGAGTTATTTTATTACTTTTAAGCTTATAATTCATTCAAGTTAAGAGTGGTTGAGAGTGTTTTCGTAGTTTTTTTAATTATGTTATGTTAAATAGTTAAAATTTGAAGCTTTGGTTTAATAATGTATTCCTACCAATTTAGATACTGAAAATGTGAATTTTTATCCTAAAAGGTGGCTAGTAGAACATTGGAAATGTAGCGAAAAGAATATGTTGAATTTCACCAACTGAAACCCCAATGTTGCAGCAATGCCACAGCAATACCGCAACATCGATCCTAACAAGAATAGATTGGAGACTTCACACTTAACGAGCGCCACATCAGCTTTTAGGCTTCACCTATCTCTTGATCAAGTGCTGATAATAATCAAGAACTAGAAAAAATAGGCTAGGCAAAAAAAAGGTAAAGGCCCAAACACTTCCAAGAGGACAAAAATAGGATAGGAAAGGGAGTTGACCTAGTCTATCTTCTTTGGGGAGATATAAATATCATATTTTTCAGAAAATAGGAGGGCAACCGTCGGGGTTGAAAAAATAGAATAGAAACTTTCAGAGCAAGAGTATCAAAAAAGAAGCAGAGAAGAGGAGGAAAAATGAGACACGAACAACTTGTGAAGAACCACCGACATTCGGCTTACATCTCTTCACCTTTCTCTTTACCTGTTATTTCATTTTTTCTGTTGTTGAAACCATGGCTGAAACTTGTTGGCATGTTTTTAGTATGATGATTATAAGCTAAAATTTTATTAGCTAGTGTAACACCCCATACTTGGCTTGGTTGACGAGCCTGAATATTAGGATGTCACACCACCGTTACACATCATACTCATAGTAAATTGTCACATTGTTAAGAAATCATCCTCTTTCTAAGTGATCTTATGAATTTTCAGTCAAACGTATATTAATCATCATTAGAACATGTCAAACATACTTTAAATAAACGTATAATAATAATTAAACATCCATTAGGACCACTTAGCAAAATTTCCAAGACAATCACGTAGGTATCGATACTAGGACAAAGGTATTGATATTTTCCTGGTACGGTGTCGATACCATTTGCAAAATTGCTACCAAATCAGTATTCTATTTCTCGTCTAAAATCTAAACATAAGAAAATATCGGTACCTTTCGAAAAGTATCGGTAATTTTGCCCCGAGTATCGGTACTCGTGGTATGGTATCAATACCAAATTACGATTCAAGCTTCCTGCACATTTGAAAATCATAGAGGTATTGTTTTTAAAACACGAATATCGATACCTCTACTTCAAATAGTAAAAATTCAGCATATTTAAGCATATAAACCATTCCAACACGAATCTATTTAACATGCATCCTTTACCATATCAAATAAATGTCAAAACGCCTATAATAACAGTGTCAAACGTCGAGAATAAGTCCGAGCAATAATCAACATATCACGGTTCAACTTTTTAAATTATGGAAACATCCAAAATATCATGGAAAAATTCATGCAACAATTCTACCACATTGCCTTATTCACAAAACGTAAACAATTAACAATAACACCTATGAAATAATGGAAAAGGACTTGCTTAGATCACCCCACGGAACCACATCGCTCACACCGACACACAACTAATCTGCAATGGTTTAAAAGGAGTGGGTGAGCTTAACCAGCTCAGTGAATGCTAAGAATAACCATAATGTACACACAATATCAAAGGTTAAACAAGAGCATACTACAACACGTTCACAACCATATTCTAATAAAGTCAAAATAACATATGCATGTTTCATTAAGTCATAAAACTAACATATACTCCTACATCCAATTACACTCAACTCACTTATATATAATTCATTTAACAATAATTCATCAAGATAAAACAGCGTATACATACTTTAATAACCCACAAGTCTAGCTGATATATTCACATGCATTCACAAGTTAAATGGAAACGATCCAAACCACAATTACATACGCAATTTACTATGAAAACATACTAACATTTTCATGAAACTTAAATAAGCTCACTTAGCATATTATTCATATGTTTAAGCGTCCATCTCACATCGTATTACCATAACAAATAAGACCACATATAAATGATAATTTGCATAGCAGCCACATACTCATTTAGGCATATATCACATTACACATATATACATTTTAAGATAATTTGACACTTGAGGCTATGAAACATAAAAGTGGGCTCTATCACCACACATCGGATACATGGATCTCCAACACACGAAATAGACTCATAGAGTCAAACATGTCCCATAAGTGAAGCATAAAGCTAACACTCTCCAACGCACCAAACATGTCCTGTTGAATGGAGCTTAGCTCACATTCCCTTATCTCTCCAACATGTCCTAGAGCCTCAACACTCAAATCACAAAACACATATAGGTGAGTATTCACAATCCTATGGCATGCCAACTATATCCAATGGTTTCATAAGGTCACAAGGCCAAAATATCCACAATTACACAATTCTAATTACTGATTTAATTCACATAATCTCTGTTCATATTCATCAATTCACATCACAAACTTGTACACAATGCATGCTTATCGAATTCACTTTTAATTGCACTTAAAGTTCCACAATAATGTTCATTGAGCCATCACGTATCCAACCACATATGAGTGCATTAAAATCAGTTTATCACATACATAACCTATTACATTAGCATCACATTCTATAATTCAATAGATACGTACTTACCGATTTTTGCACACTTTCATTGCACATTTATACTGTTAACACAACATCATCATTATTATCCGGCATATTTAATATGCCCACAACATAATACAATTCACAATAGTCATCACACATGTCTCATATCACAATATCGCATCATAATAAATAATCCATAAATATTATCATAATCACATAATTTACCAAAAATAAAACAAGAAAAATAGAAAGCTTACACTCAGAACTTAGGATAGGGTTTAGGCTACTCCTAATCTCCTAATTAACACTATGAATCGTGCATACTAGCAACGATTCCCAACACTCATCGTTCACGTTTTCACCTAATTGGCGAAAGCTTAAACTAGCTTTTCCTTACCTTTTGCCTTGCTTGCAAAAGGCTCCAACGGTTTTGATGCTTCGCACATAATAACCACATGATATACATTCAAAAAATTAGTCAAAGACTCACCACAAGCAATCAAAAACAAAAGCCTAAACTAAGTTCTTATGTAACTGAAACCTTTAACGTAACAAACTTTAAATTCGAATATCTCGATCTATACTCAATCTTTTCGCCTAAAACCAACTCCGTTCATCTTATAAATCACCTACGACTAATTTTCAACTTTTAAACTACACTAAACTACTCAATTCGTAGTATTGACTTTTTTGACATGTTTATGACTATTTTTTAAAAATTCATTAAAACTCAAGAAATCTTTAACGAAACTTCAAATTAAGTTTAGAAACCTCTTAATCATGTCAAAAATAATTGAAAAAAACTTTGAAACCATGTTTTTACTCAAAATCCTGAAATCCACCATTAACGACTCAATTTTCAACTTTTATTCAAAACATATGATTTAATGGCTAAAAATTCAGTTTTAAAGACTAGATAACATTAGAAACTCATAAGAATCGAATCGTTACCTTACTTGACGAAAATCCAAGAGTTTGAGCAAAACCCAAAAAACTCGAAAACTTGACAATGGATAAAAGTATGGTGTTTTTGGGTGTTTTTCTTAACTTCCATGGATATTTATAACTTAAGAGATGATAGAAATCAAAAGGAATTAGGATTTGGAATTCAAAATCGATTGAGAGAGTTGGGAGAATTATGGCCGACACAAGAATGAGAGGAGAAGAAGACTAACGTGAAAGTAAAATTATAAATTGGGTTTTTAGGTTGGATTTTAAAATCTAGTCTAATTGCCTCTTAAAAACTCTAAGTTTTGACTCTTTTACAAATCAATCCTTTTTTCAAAATTAAAGGTATTTAAAACTCATTTTCAGAAATTGATTTAATTTTCTAAAAGCCATAATCGACAAGATTACATGTATATCTTGTCGTAAAATTTTGAACACTCTAAGGCTAAAATTCCTGAAATACCCTTAAAACTTTTAGGTCATATTTTGGGGTGTTACAACTAGAATGATTATGAAACTCTAATATGGGATTATAAGTGCTTTTCTAAGGATGCTTGATGCAATTTGATGTTTATTCATTCAAGTGATTTTCATGTTTAATGCTTGCTATTGCTTGATCAACATTAGTGGGTAATTGAGTTTCTAAAAAGGTTGTGATTAATGGACATAAAACTTGAATGATACATGTTTAATTTCTTTGATGTTAAATTTGTAACGGTATAGACATATATTGTTACTGTGCATAATCTTATAGGAACGGTGCTTACAATTGTAATCTTGATTAAAATATTGAACATAGTGACTTTGAGAGAAACCTATAACTTGTTGATTCTGGATTAATAAATCGTCGTATTGTCGTAGGATTGCTACAACATCGCTACCAATAGTTTCATATTAGGGGAAATAATTATTTTAGCTTTTCATCTCATTACTATTAATTAGTGTTACTGTTTTTAAATTGTTTCGTATAATTCCTTGCATTCACTCAAATTTCTATTTATTTTCCAAGTTGCCTTTTTTAATTTTGTAATTTATGTTTTAAAACCAGTCCCTGTGGAGATGATAACTCTATTATTTACTACTGTATTACTTGTGAGCGACTATGTACACTTGCGCATTATAAGAAAATTCACGATAAGTTTCTGGCGTCTTTGCCGATGATTGATTTAGTCATTATTTATGAAATTAATTATCTTGCAATTTGGTTAAATTTCTTTTTTTTTACTTTAGTAATTTTTGTGATTATTCAGGTGATAATAGATCCTCCACAACAAGTTCTAAGAGGAGTAATTGTTAATAATGCTCAAAATACAGTCATTGTTGCTAATGAAAGAGACCCTGCCATTCGATAATATGTTGTTTCTCTCTTCAACGAACTCGTATTGTGATACTCAATTTTGAGGCACCGCAATTTGAACCAAAGCCGATCATGTTCCAAATGCTACAAATGGTGGGTCAATTTAGTGGAATGCCCACTAAAGATCTACACCTTCATCTTCATTTATTCATGGAAGTAAGCAACTTGTTCAATTTGGCCAAAGTTACAGAATATGCGTGAGACTGAAATTGTTCATATACTCCTTAAGAGATAGAGCACGAGCGTGGTTGAACTCCCTACTGTCTGATTCCGTAAGTATATGGCAAGAGTTGGTTGAACATTTCTTGATGAAGTACATTTCGCCTAGTAAGAATGTTAGACTCCGAAATGAAGTTACCACATTTCAGCAACTTGATGAAGAATCTTTATATGAGGCATGGGAGGGGTTCAAGGAGTTATTGCGAAAGTGCCACCATCATGGCATTTTTCACTCCATTCAATTGGAGACTTTGTACAATGGTCTCGATGCTCAAACTAGAATGGTGGTAGATGCTTCAGCAAATGGAGCTCTTCTTGCTAAGTCCTACAATGAAGCATATGAAATTCTTGAAAGGATCTCCAGCAATAATTTTTTGTGGTCTAATACATGTGCACCTATCGAGAGAAAAGTGGTTGGTATTTGATCGCTGTAAACCAGAGCTTTAAAATTTATAAAAAGAATGATCGAACCTGGAAACTAACTCTAACAACGAATGAGGCAAGTGCACCTATCGAACAGTTGTATAGCTTAGGCAAGACCGGATTATCGAACCCAAAGGAACTAAAAGTACTAATACTAACTTTCTTTCTATTATTTAGCCTAAAAATAAAGAGAGATTGTTTATCTAATCTAAATTAATTAACTACTAAACTAAAGACTCTAAGACAAAGAAGAATGAATTTGGAAAATAACTTTTAGGAAAAACTCGGTTGATTTAGATGATACCCTAGGAAGAATCCACCTAGACTTCAATTGTTATCTAACACCGAACCATACGATTTATTCACTTAGTTTGATCCGTAAGACTCCCTAACGTATATTAAACCCTCTCTCGAGGTGAATAACGCCTAACCCTAGGTTAATTAGTGGAACTCTCGCTCTCTTATAATAACCCCTAGAATAGCAATAAATCGATCTATGGATTCCCATATTAGGTTTCACCCTAATCCAAAGAAAAATCTCGCCACCCTATCTCTAGGCGTGCGATCAACTCGCTTAATTATGTTGGATCTACTCTTAGGCGTGGTCTATTCCTCCTCCACCTAAGCACATTAAATTTGGATTAAGCTCACATAATTAAGAACAAACTAAGTATTTATCATATAATTCAAATAATCAAATAACAAGATTCATCATAGGTTTCATCCCTTCGAATGTATCCAAGGGTTTAGTTCATAACAATAAAGGAAAACATCTCAAGAGAAAAGATAAAACAAAACATAAGAAATCCCTAAAACCCCCTGAAGGAATTGAAGAGGAGATCCTCCGTCTTGAGTATAATTCTGGCTTCTTGAGATGGATCAACTGGCTATCCCTGAGTGAATCCCCACAAATCTACCTTCTCTGGCCTAGCACGATGCCCCTAGACGATGGCTTTGGGCTTCCCCTTTCAGGTCATACTTAGGGTGTATTTATAGGCTTTTGAAATACGTTTCTTTCTCCCTAAGTATCCTTTCCCGGATGAAATTGCTCTTTTCCACGGCAGAGGCACGGCCATGGCACACGCCCGTGTAAATCGTGGCCAGGCCGTGTTTGGATTTCTTTAATGAGACACGGTCGTGTGAGTCGGGGTTAGACCGTGTTCTAGATGATTGACTTGGCACGATCGTGTGGGTCCAAGTCCAGGCCGTGTCGATTTCCTCATTAGTCTGTTTTGGTACATTTTGAGCCCGTTTCTCGTTCTCTTTATCCTTGGTTGCTTTCCTGAGTATAAGACATGAAAAGAAAGGATTAAGAGCACCTTTTTACATAAATCAAGAGATAATTCATCCAAAAGCATACTAAATGTGGGCCTAGAATATGTTACTATTTCAGTTTACCAGTATTCATGAAATAGACACATTAACATCTTTGGCAGCCCAAATATCCTCTATGTTGACTATGCTTAAGAACATAAGCATGAATTTAACAAACAGTAATTCGATGGGGCAACATTCGGATCAGGTCTAGAATGTTTCTTGTGTGTATTGTGCTAATGGTCATGTTTTCGATAACTATCCTTCGAATCTAAGATCGATTTATTACATGAGAAGTCAGAATAGGAATGGTCCATAGTCAAATTCCTACAATCCTTCATGGAGGTTAACATCCAAATTTTTCATAGAGTAATCAATGGGCTGGTCCGAGCAACTCTTCTAACTGTCATGACCAAATTATCTACCAGGTTATTCTCAGTAAGCTCAAATACCTCAACAATCCGAGTCTTATAATAATCTTGAAAATTTGTTGAAGGCTTACAAGGCGAAGAATGATGAACTTATCCAAAGCCAAGTAGCGACATTGAGGAATTTGGAAAATCAAATGGGGCTGGTGAAAAATCAAATGGGATAGCTAGCTAATACGCTTAGAAATAGATCCCAAGCCATTGTACCAAGTGATACAGAGAATTCGAGAAATGTTGGCAAAGAACATTGCAAAGTCGTCACCTTGAGAATTAGGAAGATATTGGAGATAAAGAATTCTGAAGCTAAATGTGAGTCCTCTATAACCCAAAGTAGATAGAATATTCAAGGAAATGTTGAAATTCCAAATATACATAATTCTAACCCTACGAAAAATGTTACAGCAATGCCGCAACAAAATTGTACTTAGAATTTTGCCTTCGTGACAAATGTTGCAGCAATGCCACAACAAAGTAGTCCTAATAGATCTGAAATTTAGTAGCCAACATATCCTCAATGATTCCAGAAGTAAAAGCAAGATACTTAATTTAAGAAATTCTTGGATGTGTTGAAACAACTAGAAATCAATATTCCGCTTGTGGAGGCTCTTAAGCAAATGCCCAATTAAGTTAAATTCATGATAGATATTCTTTCTAAGAAGAAAATGTTGGGAAATTTGAAACAATAGCTATGACAAAAGAATGCAACTCATTTTTGCAAAGCAAATTGCTGCCGAAAATTAAAAATCCAGTGAGTTTCATCATCCCATGCAATATTTAGAGACTCCTATTATGGGTTGGCATTGTGCGATTTGGGAGCAAGTATCAATTTGATGCCAATGTTAGTTTTTAGGCGATTAGAGATTGGTGAGGTTAGACCTACTATTGGCAAATAGACCTCTCGCACATCCTGATGAAAATATTGAAGATTTGTTGGTACGTGTTGATAAGTTCATATTTCCTGCTGGTTTTATTGTGTTAGATTATGTGGCGGATAAAGAAGTGTCAATTATTTTGGGGAGGCCGTTCTTGGCAATTGGTAGAACTTTGATTAATGTGCAAAAGGTGAACTCACCATGCAGGTTCAAGATGATCTGATAACTTTTAATGTTTTCAAGGCCATGAAATTTCTGGATGAGGTTAAAGAATGTTTTATTGTTTCCTTGGTATATTCATTGATTTCTACGTACTTGGAACATAATTCTCTAGATGAGCTATTGAAACGTCTCTTATCATCTAACCAACCGTATAAAGATGAGGACGATGAATGTTTGGCTTTGTTGGAAATTACTCGAAGGGATTTGCACCAAATGTTCGATTTGATTAATTAGAGTTGTCATCCTGAGAGTACAAACAACCAAAAACATCAATCGAAGAACCATTTGAGTTGGAATTAAAGGTTTTGCCTTCTCATTTGAAATATTCTTATTTGGGTTCATCTTCGACTTTACCTATCATTATTTTAGTAGAGTTAACTGAAGACCAAGTGATGTGTGTTTTCCGTACTAACTAAAATTTATGACAAAGGCAAGCGCACCTATCGAACAATAGTATAGCTACAGTGAGTAGAGATATCATATCCACGGGAACTAAAAGTATTAGTAATTACCGTTTTTTATTATTTAGCCAACAAATTGGAGTGATGTGTTTTAAACTAAAAATTACTAAACTAATTTAACTAAGAACGCAACAGAGAACGCATCAGGAAATTAATCGAAAGATAACCAATGAGAGAGACAATACCCAAGAAAGAATCCACCTAAACTCCTATTATTATTAAAATTAATTAAACGATTTATTCACTTGGTGTCTTGATCCATAGAAATCCCTAAATTATGCTAATATCTCTTTTGAGAGTAAGAACAATTGACTCTAGGTTGATTAATTGAAATATCTTTCTAATTAGAACCCCTATCGCTGACTCTAGGTTGATTAATTGAAATATCTTTCTAATTAGAACCCCTATCGTCACATTAACTCGATCTATGGATTCCCCTAATAGATTTGACTCTAATCCGGTAGATTTATGTCGTCCTATTTCTAGGATTGCATGCAACTCCACTCAATTATGGTAGATCTACTCTTAAAGAGAGACTTTTGCTCCACTGAATTAAGCACATTAAACATGAATTAATATCCCAAAAATATTAAAAAAAGAAATAAGCACACATAATTGAGAACAAGAATAAAGTATTTATCATGTAAAAAAGAAATTAAATAATAGAATTCATCATAGGTTTCATCCTCCCTAGGTGTCCAGGGAATTAGTTCATAATTCTGAAATAAAACATCTCAAAGTCAGAAAAACCACAAGAAACAAAGAAACTCATAAAAACTTCAGAAGAAATTAAAAGGAGGTCTTCTATCTTGACGAAAATCTGCTTTAAAAGTGGCTCCAATGGTGTTATTTGATTGTTTTCTTCGATCTTCTTTGATGGCTCCTTTATCTCTTCTTCTATTTGGTATTCATAAACTTTAGAATGCTTAAAAAGCCTAAAAATTGTGTTTTTCTGTGTGTTTGGGAAGTAATGTCTGAAATTGACATAGGCTGTCACATGGGCGTGTGTCCAGCCTGTGTGGCTCACATGGGCGTGTGCCCAGCCCATGTGTCTCTTAAAATATACTCTTTTTCTCTAATTTTTTATTTTTTTTGCTCCCAAATGCTCACCTAAGTATAAGAACATGAACTAAAATGATTACGAGCATCAAATTCACCAATTTGCATAAATAATCATAAAAAAATGCATAAAGAATGGGATTAAAATATGTTAGTTTTATCATTTATAACCAAGAAAAAGTAATGACTCACAGTTTTGAAGAGTTTCAAGAAGGTTCCGGTAGACTATTGCAGATATTCGAGGTATTAGCCCTACTCTGTGTATGCACAAAATATTATTAGAAGATAATGAAAAGAGGTTAATCGAGGGACAGAGAATATTGAACCTGACTATGAAAGAGGTAATTAAGAGAGAAATCATTAAATGGCTTGATGCAAGGATCATTTACCCCATATCTAACAGCTCTTGGGTGCACCCAGTTCAGTGTGTACCAAAGAAAGAGGGAATTACAGTGATAAGGAATGAAAATAATGAGTTGATTCCTACCAGGACAATCACGGGTTGGAGAATTTGCATGGATTACAGGAAATTAAACAAGGTTACCAGGAAGGATCATTTTTCGCTTCCGTTTATTGATCAAATTTTGGATAGGATTGCTAGGCACGAGTTTTATTATTTCTTGGATGGATACTCAGGTTAAAATTAGATAGTTGTGGCTCTAGAAGATCAACACAAAACTAGTTTCACTTGTCATTATGGTACATTTGCTTTTAAAAGAATGTCATTTGGTTTATGCAATGCGCCTGCAAATTTTCAAAGATGTATGATGGATATATATATTGATATGATTGAGAGATTTTTGGAAGTATTCATGGATGATTTCTCAATTTTTAGGGACTCTTACGATGATTGTTTGAATAATCTGGCCATGGTTCTGAAAAGGTGTGAAGAAACAAACCTTATCCTTAATTAGGAGAAATGTCATTTTATGGTTAAGGAAGGCATTGTTTTGGGGCACAGAATATCAAGACGTGGAGTTGAAGTTGATAAAGCAAAAAGCGACATTATTAATAAGCTTCCACCTCCTATTCAAGTAAAAGGCATTAGAAGTTTTTTGGGTCATGCCAGGTTTTGTCGAAAGTTCATCAAGGACTTTTCAAAAATTTCCAAGCCATTTTTGCAATTTATTAGAGAAGGATACATCATTTCACTTTGATGAGGCTTTTTTGAAAGCTTGTGATGAACTAAAATGAAGATTAATTTTGGCACCTATTTTTGTTACACTAGAATAGAATTCTCTCTTTGAATTGATGTGTGACGCTAGTGACTTTACGGTAGGAGCTGTAATGAGATAATGAAGAAACAATGTTTTCCATCCTATTTATTAAGCCAGTCGAACCTTGACATGAGCACAATTGAATTACACGATAACTGAAAAAGAGCTTTTTGCTATTGTTTTTGCTTTTGATAGATTTCACTCTTATCTTGTAGGTACTAAAAGACTATCTACACCAATCATTCGACCATAAAATATTTAATTACGAAGAAAGATGCTAAGCCGAGATTGATTCGATGGGTGCTTCTCCTCTAAGAGTTTGATGTTGAGATTCAAGACAGAAAGGGGGTTGAGAATCAACTAGCGAATCATTTGTCAAGAATGGAGCAACAAGAGGAAACTCACTCTCTCATTCCCATTAACGAAAACTTTCTAGATGAGCACATTTTTTAGGTAAGACATACACACGAAATTCCTTAGTTTGTCAATTTTGCTAACTTTTTAGCTGGTGGGCTTATGCCACCTGAGATGACACACCAAAAACGGAAGAAGTTTCTACATGATGCAACGTTTTATTTTTGGGAGGAAGCATATTTATTCAAACAATGTGCGGATCAAATGATTAGAAGATGTGTTGTTTAAAGTGAGGTAAATAATATTCTTTTTCACAGTCATTCATCTCCTTGTAGCGGACATTTTAGGGGAACACACATTGCTTCCAAAGTATTTCAAACGGGTTTCTTTTGTCCTACCTTTTTAAGGACGCACATGCCTATGTGATAAGATGTGACTAGTGTCAAAGGGTTGGAAATATCTCAAGAAGAAACATGATGCCTTTAGCCAATATCCTCAAAGTAGAATTATTTGATGTATGGGGTATCGACTTTATGGGTCTATTTCCTCTATATTATGGTAATTTGTACATTTTAGTGGTTGTTGATTCTGTTTCCAAATGGGTAGAGGCCGAGGCTTATTTAAAAAATGATTCTAAAGTGGTCATGTGCTTCTTACACAAGAATGTGTTCACACGGTTTGGGACTCTGAAGGCTATAATGAGTGATGAGGGGACCCATTTTGTAAACAAGTGGCTGATTGGGTTATTGGAAAATATAATGTAAAGCACAAGGTAGCAACTAGTTATCATCCGAAGACAAATGGGCAAGCTGAGTCGTCAAATAGAAAAATAAAGGGTATACTCGAGAAAGTGGTGCATCTGAATCGCAAGGATTGGTCTAAGAGACTTGATGACGCCTTGTAGGCTTACGGAACAACATTTAAAACCCCATTGAGCATGTCTCCTTATCATTTAGTGTTCGGTAAAGCTTGTCACTTACTGGTGGAGCTTGAGCATAGAGCTTATTGGGCTCTTCAGCAGCTTAATCTTGATTTGAAGCTTGCAGGCAAGAAGTGAATGTTGCAACTTGATGAATTAGAAGAGATAGGACTTTTCTCCTATAAGAATGAAAAAATATACAAAGAAAAGACAAAAAAGTGGCACGACAAGCACATCCAATCCCGGGTATTTTAAGAAGGTCAACGAGTTTTAGTTTTTAACTCAAGATTGAAGTTATTTCCAAGGAAACTCAAGTCCCGATGGTTAGGACCATTCACTATTATCAAGGTATTTCCGTACGAAATGGTTGAGTGTGGTATGACAAATGAGGTACATTCAAAGTTAATGGTCAATGTTTGAAGCATTATTGGAGTGGTGAAGATGATCAAAATAAAACTTCGCTCACTTTACTCGATCCTTCAAATTTTTATATTGGGAGGCTGTAGTTTTTAGAGCTACATATTTTATGAGCAACAAAAAAAAAAAAGAGATAAAAAAGAAAATTATTTCATGGTGATGCTACCACAATGCTGCAGCATCAGTGAAACTCAATTTGAGAGAGAAATTTGAGTGAAACGACATTATGGGAGGCATTTTGTCCAAATAGAAACAAGGGTTTACTTTTAAGATTTTTGTCTCTTTCCAGCCGCCTTCTCTTTTGTCACTTTCAATGACCCTCTTTCACAAAGAACATTTTTTTTTTGGATTTTTCTGTAACCATCCCGCACACCTACCACTTGACCGACCTTGGGCCACCATCACTGTATCTTCATCAGCTCTGACCAATCACATCCCTTCGCCATCGTCACCCACCATATAATCTTGGTTTTGTTCAGCATTGCTTGGAACCACCCCATTCCCTCACACCTACTAAGTCTGTCAATTGGCATTTCTTGCCTTCCACTGATTCCATGCAACACCACGCCATTTCCCCTCTTTTTGAGGAATGCCACCCTGAACCACATGCTCTCTTTTCTAGCATGGTCGCATCTGCTGATCAATCCGCAATAATGGCCATGTTGGAACATATGCAAAGGAAACAACAAGCCTATTGGGCGAATGCCAAAGTCCAAGATGATTCACTGCGATGTGTATTTGACAAGGTCTTTTATAAACCTTTCGATTTCTTACCCTATTTTATGGATCACAAACTTAAACCATGGAACCCGAATTGTAGAGATGAGCAAACAGAGGCCAATTTCGACACCAATAGGAATTAGAACAGTGACATTCCCAGTGAAATTTAGGGAGTTTTATTTACTTTTGTAACACCCTAGACCTGGCCTAGACGTCCAGCCCAAGCTTAGAGAGTCACATGCAAAAATCAAGTGTTATGCAAGACACCATAAACCAAACCTTGATTTACATAAAGTTCAACCCAAATACTAGTTAAGTATACAATCTGCTACAGTTACTTTACTATAGTTTAACAAGGCTCCTATGAAAATAATATATAGGAAATTAATAGTTCGACCGAGCTCCCTTGGCACCGACCCATTCAAGTCTGCGAACCACCTGAAATCCAAGTAATAACAAAGTGAGTTGTGAACTCAGTGTGTAAATTAAATATTCAATTAACAATCGTTATAGCATAGTCTCAAATTCAGAGGTTTCATTCAATACAGGAGTAAATTCAGTCCAGACTCAGAGCAAACCAATTACATGTATATGTATATGCAATTTCAATTCATATATGACACCAATCAGATTCAGATGCAATATTCCTATTCCCGCCCGCTACACTCCGTCTTCGACCATCCCAACACACCATTAAGGACATTCAATGCCCAACCAACCTTACACACCACAAAGTGTTCGTTGACACTTTTACAGAAACACAGCTTAGCTGCTAATTCAGTATGCGACAAGCGCCAGAATCATATGTATACTCCTGGTGGCATAGCCATGATTTCAGAACAGATTTCTTCCTCCTTCACAATATCTCAACCCATGCCAATGCAGAACACAAGTACCAGTATCATGTATTCATTCATTCCAAATCATTTCACAGTCAATAAGATAGTTCAATAACAGAATAAGCGTTATAGTGTACTTATAACAAAGTTATTCAAAGATCAATCCTAGAGTATCAGACAGTTCTAATATCATCAATTTCCATCATTTATACATTAAGAAGCCAGTATCAGTGTTAGGAAACATTTTCACCCTCGAAAACAGGTTCCGGGCCCCAATCACATATCACACGGCCTGGTCGCACGCCCGTGTGTCTTGCCCGTGTGGTTCCAAAGCATAAACAGTGAGTTACACGGCCTGAACACACGCCCATTTCCTTGCCCGTGTGGCTTACATGGCCTGGGTACACACCCGTGTCCCTGCCCGTGTGGCTTTATACCCAAATAGTGAGTTACACGGCCTGGGCACACGCCCATGTCCCTGGCCGTGTGGTCTTGTTCCATAAATAGTGAGTTACACGACCCAAAAACACACCCATGTCTGTTGCCCGTGTGAACCCTACACTAACATGGCCACACACGGCCTAGACACACGCCCGTATGCCCGCCCGTGTGGCCCCAAATCAACAAACAGTAAGTTACACAGTCGATCGGACGACCTGCCACACGCCCGTGTGGCATCGACAACCACCATTTCCGGCGACCGAAACATGCAAAACTAAGGTTTCCGATATGCACCTAGAAAGATTTCGAAGTGACAACAACCCTAAAGATCCTTGAAGCCTAAAACAATCATTCAGTAACACAATTTAGCCAATTAATCAACAAAACTGTAACACCCCAAACCCGGCCTAGACGTTATGGCTGAATCTGGCGATGTCACATGATAGTGTTTTAGAAAACGTAATTACAATAAAGCCATTTTCGATATCTTAGGTTACCGTAAAAAAACGTGTCGTTTGTTCATTCATTATCCATTTTCAAAACATTATACGTTGCGAAAGCTTTTAAAAGAATTTGTGAATTCGTGTGTATTTGATAAAACATTTGGTTATTTTAAAAACTCGCGTCTTGTCCTACTGCTAGCAGTTATAAAATAAAAATCCCAAATTTAAACAAAAATTCGTAAAGGCCATTTTACATAAAACTCCTCAAATATAATCAAGACCATAAATAAAAAGTAAAGCCATAGAGGTCCAGAACCATGGTCACCGCCGAGTCCTCTGCCGTACTGATCCGTCTAATATTGGGGATTACCTGAATAGATTAAACGGAAAAGGGTGAGTTGTCGTAAACTCAGTGTGTAATCCCCACAGAAAACATGCACACAGTAATATCAGAAAACAGACATAAATTCATGGTTCGGGTTTAAGCCCATTACAGAAATGGTGTGGGCCTTAGCCCACTCAGATACAAAATCAGATATATTCTAGGGCCTTAGCGCATTTCAGATATAACATGCATATTAGAACAAAATAGAAGAATCCTACCCACTAACCTCTACACACCAACTCCGTCCAACCCTACACACCATGTGGGGATAAAATCAACCCACCCATCCCTACACACCATGCTGTACCGAAAGCGGCACATAATCATAAGTTTGCAGCTGGGCTGCCAGATATCAGGCTTAAGAGCCTTTCAGACACTTCCTCCAATAAATCATCAACCCACCCCGATGCAATGCAACATACATAAAATGTCATGCTATTATGCAAATACAGTTCATTCACTCAGATATCAGAATTCATGCTCAGTACAGAAATCAGAACATTAAGTCACAGAATTAGGGGTCTAGGTAAAGCTTACCGACCCTACAATAGGTGCAAAGTCGACTAGGGCGACCCGTGCAACCGTACAGAATTTCTCAGAAAAATGGGCTCACACGCCCATGTGGCCTGCCCGTGTGGGCCCACATGCCTGTGTAGCCCACACGGCCCAATTGGTCGAGTCCGTGTGTCGCACGCGGCCTAGCCCGACCGTCACACGGCCGTGTCACTCGCGCACGACCTAGCTCATCGATCACACGGTCGTGTGGTGACTTACAGTCTTACACACGGCCTACCACACGGGCGACCACATGCCCGTGTGGCGTCGACAGAGAGGTTTTTGGCTTTCACCAAAACCTCATTTTCTGTGTTTCTGGGTACACACCTGGTATCGAATCAACGCTAAAGCAACCACGAGCGCTCCAGAACCTAAAAATCCATAATCCAAACCCAATTTTAGTGATACTAATGAAATCCTAAGGAAACCTATAACGAGGTATTCAGTCTTTACCAATAAAACCTTACCCTCGAGCAAGATCAGGAAATCCACGCACTTTAAAATGTCTACGACCAACCTTCAGCCCTTCGATTAATCCCTAACATCAACGAAACCCTTCATTAACACTTGACCACAACAAGTTAAGGTTTACAAAACTAAACTTACCGAATACGTGAAGTCCACGATGCACAAGTAAATTGAAAAGTAAAGAAACGGAAGAGGGAGAGGATAAAGGGAGAACAAAATTTCGGCAAAAGAAATTGGGAAATAAGTAAGATAGGGCCGAATTTTGCTATTTTTGGGGAGAGGAAAACTAAACAAATTTTCTGATATTCCCCCTATCATCTCCCCAAATCTCTCCTTACTATCAGATTTTTAATCCAACACAAACTTTTTGGACGTGACAGACAAAAATAATGCTTATGTCGCAACTCGAACACAAGACCCTTTTCCATCCCAGCACTCCTCCTAACCACCATAAAAATAAAGGCTTATAAGTCTACTAGCCAAAGTTTGGGCTTTATTCATAAAAATACCAAAATTTACCCAAGTTGAGACTTGAACCCAAGACTTCTCAGACACTCCTAGAACACTTAACCACTGAAGCAGATACAAAATTGTGTCATAATTTATAGAAAACCAAAATTAACAAAAAATTGAGGCGTTACAAAAACTTCCCAATTACTCACTTAATACCTACATCGAAAGTTTCGACACGAAACCTTTAGATATCCAAAACTTGCCGAAACTTCAGCAACAATCACAGAGATTATCTTGTTGCTATTCCTTGTTGTTAATAGCTCTGCCTGCTAAGTAAATACACACTCGTTTAGAAAAGATTCTTGAAACTCGTAAAAATCCTCTGTTCTAAATAGTTTAAAAAATGAAGGAAAATTCGCGAAGATGCTTGCATTGACAGTTACTTACCGACAGCCTTCTGACCAGTGACTAACAATAGAACTTCTATTAATCCCGTATCCCTTCACCACTTCCGGTTAACAAAAAAATAAAAAATTAAAAGAAGAAGAACAAAAATAAAAATGGGAAGGAAGAAGAAGAAACTATCGTTAAAATGAATTCCTTAACTTCCAAGCAGATTTCTGACTTATAAAAAAAATATTTTCCTAAAGCATACGATGGGATTCGAACTCGGAACCAGACAAAATATAGACAGATGCTTAACCAGTGAACCAGCAGGCTCATTCTTGTCACAATTTCACACTGAATCGAACTTAAGCGGGTAACGCATGCTTACGGGTTGATTTCAAAGCTAACAAAACTTTTAATGATGTGACTCGAACTCCAGACCTTAAACTCAATCATAGAACACAGAACCACAAATACAGAAATTAATTACTGCAGAATCTCATAATTAAATTCTTAAAATTTTTGGGTGCTACAACTTTTATCTATTGTTATTTTATAATTTTTCGTTGCATTTGATTTATTATTGAGTGTTGTTTTATGTTGCTATTTTATTTCCTTTTAAGTTGTTTTTCCTATCATTTCCTTTTATATGTGGTTAAGCAATGGGGACATTGCTTCTCTTTAAGTGTGTGGAGGGGGGAGCATGTCTAAGTTGTGGTTTAGTTGTCAAGTGCTCATATTTTCTTAGTAGTTAAGTTATTTGAGGGTTATATTCTTTAATATTGGAATTAATTCTTTCATTTAGTCATGTTTAAGTGAAGATTTTCAATATTAAGAAATTTTGCGTAATAATGCTAGTTCTTGAGCATAAATGAACCTTTAGTACTTAGAGTTTTCGATGTTAACCGAATTGTGATGTGAATGTAGACTTTAGTGGCTGTGTATAAGTTCAACCATGAAATTGTAATTTCTTAGTCAGAGCAAAGCATGCATGAGAGTTTAAATCTTTTTAATTGGCTCGATAATTTTCTTGAGGTGTAATCCTAGGAGGCTTAGCGATTTAAAGAGGATTTAGGCCATTTTGTTGCACCATTTGAGCCTTTCAAGTCCACCTTATCAATTATTATCCCTTGAAACCCCAATTTGAGTTGTAAGACTTATTTTTATTAATTTAACCATGCATTGAGTAGCCACCCCCTATTTGAATATTCCTCTTTATTTTCTACCGAATCTTAGACTTAGTTTGTATTGAACATCATTTTGCTTAAGTTTAGGAGAGTTTAGAGAGAGGTATCGATTTCCCATAAAAAGTTCTTAATGCTAAATCATATGCACTTGTATGTTTAAAAATTTATCCCTGGTTTAATTAGTGTTAACATTATTATTTATTCAAAAAAGGAAAAAAAATGGCGATCAATTTGTCATAAAAGGGTAAAGTGAGCAAACAATTGCAATTGGGAAAAATAGGGTAGAATTGGGAAACTTTGAGGGATACCTCCATCTGTAAGGGTGAATGCATTACTAGTATGAGGTCCAAGGCAAGCTAAGTTTAAGGTTTTCAGCCTAAAAATGTCCATTTTAATCCATAACTTGAACTAGCCACATTACAACCTTGTGAAGACCTATTGATTTAGACCACTATGCCAACAACATTAGTGGATAAGGGTTATTGAGTTCAACATATGAAGATACAAATTGAACCTTAGGATAGTTGTCTAGCTTAAATAGTGATTGATTGGGAAGAACTAGTAACACATTCATGGAGGAAAGAAATTCAAATCAGGGTTTTGTTAGCATATTAATACTTGAGGAATTTAATTTATAAGTTCACATGAGTTAGATTTATTTGAAAATTTGATTTGAGAGCATTATATCACTGCTACATGACCATGTAGAGAATTGATTTTCTTTAGCTAGTTGTGTTCATTTTGTTCTTGAGTCTTTGTTTGTTTATTGTGTGTTAAATTGTTGTTTGGGTCATGTCGTTCAGGTCAAGTAGTGTCATCACTCGGGACAAGCAATGAATTAAGTTTGGGGTGTGATAAATCTAGGATATAGAGTTATTTTATTACTTTTAAGCTTATATTTCATTCAAGTTAAGAATGGTTGAGAGTGTTTTGGTAGTTATTTTAATTATGTTATATTAAGTAGTTAAAATTTGAAGCTTTGATTTTAATCATTTCTTATCATTTATTCTTGCCAATTTAGATACTGAAAATATGAATTTTTATCTTTAAGGTGTCTAGTAGAACATTGGAAATATGGAGAAAAGAATATGTTAAACTCCACCAACTAAAGCCCTAATGTTGCAGCAATGCCACAGCAAGACCGCAGCATCGAGCCTGATGGGAACAAATTAGAGACTTCACACTTAAAGAGCCCAACAACAGCTTTTGGGCTTAACCCATCTCTTGATCAAGTGCTGATAATAATAAAGAACCAGAAAGAATAGGCTAGGCAAAAAAAATGTAAATGCCCAAACACTTTCAAGAGGACAAAAATAGAATAGGAAAGGAAGTTGACCTAGTCTATCTTCTTTGGGGGGATATAAATATCATATTTTTCAGAAAATAGGAAGGCAACTGCCTAGTCGTCGAGGTTGAACAAACAGAAACTTTCAGAGCAAGAGCACTGGAAAAGAAGCAGAGAAGAGGAGGAATAACAAGACACCAACAACTTGCAGAGAACCAACGACATTCAACTTACATCTCTTCACCTTTCTTTTTACCTGTTATTTCATTTTTTTATTGAAACCATGGATGAAACTTGGTTGTGTTTTTTTAGTTTGATGATTATGAGCTTGTGGCGCTCCAAACCCGGTTGGGATGGACCGGCCTGAATTTGGAACGTCACATTAGCCACTTACGTGACTCTCCTCACCAATCGCCAAACACACCACAAAACCACCTATCAAAACCAATCAAATACATTCTTAATCAAGTAATTTTAAACATACAAGGCCTAAAACATGCTTCGTCTATTATAATACAACAAAATATAAGCACAACATAAGCTAAATACTTATAATTCATAAAATCAATCCGACAAGTGCCTTGGGCATTTTATTTTAAATCATATTTGAAAATTTCAGTTCAAAACAATAATTAAAACCAATTTAATTTCAAAACGAAGTTTAAGGACTAAAACGTAAATTATATGAAATTTCTAGAAGAACCCTTTTAAGAAATTGAAGGTAACACTTTGAAATTCATCGTATAAAACCTTGTCTTGTACATTTTTAAAACATTTGGTTGTGTTTAACACCTTTAATTTAGTTGTATAAAAATTAGGACTTATTTGTAAAGGTATCAAAATATGCCTAGTTCACTTAGCAGCCACATCGAGACGACACGATAAATCTCATCACGACTTCACCTGGAAGGGATTGCTTATCCTGATAACGCGATAATGACATCCCGGCGACTGGTCCTCGTCACAACGTCGTTGAGGCTCGTCACGATGAAACAGTGCAGTATATTGTAGAAAATTTACAGATTTATCATGTGACACTTTGACACTTAAATACACATACCCTTTTAATATTTCATGCCAAAATAACTATTCTAACATGTCAAATGGCATACATAGATCATATAAATCAAGCTCAAACACACAAGATCAAACATTAACATGCTTTGGCATCCAAACTAATCACCTAAACTAATATCCAAACCTTAATATGGGATTATTGGTACTTTGCTAAGGATGCTTGATGCAATTTGATGTTTATTTGTTCAAGAGATTTTGATGTTTAATGCTTGCTATTGTTTGATCAAAATTAGTGAGTAATTAAGTTAATTGCTAAATCTGAAAGGGTTGTGGTTAATGAACATAAAACTTGAATGGTGCATGTTTAATTTCTTTGATGTTAAATTTGTATCAGTATAGACATATATTGTTACCATGCATAATATTGTAGGAACGATGCTTGAAATTATAATCTTGGTATTAACTTGGCATAAAAATATATTAAATTGATTAAAAGATTGAATGTAGTGACTTCGAGAGAAGCCTATAACTTGTTGATTCCAGATTAATAAACTGTCGTATTGTTGCAGCATCGCTACCAATAGTTGCATATTAAGGGGAAATAATTATTCTAGCTGTTCATCTCATTGATATTAATTTGTGTTGCTATTTTTAAATTGCTACATATAGTTCCTTGCATTCACTCAAATTTTATTTATTTTCCAAGTTGTCATTTTTTATTTTACAATTTATGTTTTAAAATCAGTCCCTGTGAAGGCAATAACTCTAATATTTACTACTATATTACTTGTGAGCGACTGTGTACACTTGCACATCATAAGAAAATTTGCGATAGCTAGAAAGTGCGCTCATAGCCAAAGCACCTGTGAAAGTCTACATCCATGAAAAACATCAGAATTAAGAGAGTTAGAGTTTCCTTTGGTATAAGTTAGGATTAGGTCAAAATCCTTTAATTTATGGTTGGAGGAAAAAATTATAGTAGGAGTTTATTAAATACTTTAATTTATGGTTAAATGTCTAGGGAAATGGATTAAGGGTTTAAGTTCTATGATTATTTTCAAAGGGTTGATGGTTTAGGTCTTATTTATAGGATACACTGATAAAGACATAAACACTTAGGGATGTTAATGTTGTGCTAAAACATACATTGACCATGGCACTTGCAGGTATTAAGTTTAATTTAATATTTATCTTGTAGATAAATATTCTATTAATTTAATAAGATTTAATATTAAATTTAATCTAATATTTACCTTGATAAGTATTATATTAATTTAATATTAAAGTGATTAAGTTTAGTCATAGTTGAACTCTCTAAACTTTCCCTATATAAAGAGAGTCATGGGTCATTATTTTTCACACACTTAAATTGAAGAGAAAGTTGTAGAGAGGAAATTCTCTGAAGAAATTATTTCAAAAGATTTCTAGAGATATTTTTCTTATTTACAACTTGACCTAGAAGTTTAGAGAAATTATGAAATTGCCCCATTGGTAATTTTGTAGAAAAATTTTTATTCAAAGCAAGCCCACACTTGACAAACTAGAGAAGACTACTCGGTCAAAGCATTCATCCTAGACGAATCGAAAAGGTACATTTTTTATTAAGTGTTTATTACTTTAGATATCACAACCAAGTTCTAGTTTTGGAAAATTTTTAAACTCTAGTTTTTTCCTTAAACTTATTTTTCGTTGTGCTTTACAAACTTGTTTTTTCCAACATTATCATCATGATTATCTCATAAATTTAAAAGCATAAAATTAAATGGCTATGACCAACCAAAATTTTCATTATTCTATTTTAGAAAAAAATTACAAAATTCACCCTAAAGCATACTTTGGGTCTTCAATTTTGGTATTATTGGCATAAAATCTACGATTGGATTTTGCCACCACGAACTTTGTTGCGGTACCAGTTCATGTTTCTATCGTCGCCACCTTTTCGCCACGTTTTACATGTCACCGACCATCATTAGCCAAAACCATTGTCAGGCACCGTTGGGCCATCATTGGCCACCATTGGACAACCATTGACCACCGCCGCCAGACCACCATTGTAACATCCCAAATATGGGTTATTTGGAATTTGATTATTTTCATTATTATGTAAGAACTGCTGTGATATTATTTATGGAATAATAGAGTTCAATTTAAGGCTTTAAGTTGGCTCGGTTTAATAGAAATTTCGGTTTTTAACTTAAAAGGTAAGGAGCCTTAGCGGAAGGGTGTTAAAAGAATAAGTGGGGATAATTTGACACTAAAAGCCCTTGGTAAAGTGGCAAAAGAAGCCCACTTAAGAGCTAGCATCAAGAGGAAGGAGAGCCTTGGTTCGAGTCACAAGGATCCCTCTTTTTGCATCATGGATGGATTCGGCACATGTGGAGAGTTTTTCTCCTTTAATTCTTTTTATTTTGGATAATAAAGGGATTATTATTATTATTATTAAGGGATAATTTAAGCACTTTAAATTGGTTTTAATTTGCTTAAAATTGGTGATAATAAGAGGATAAAGAAGATATTAGTTGGATTATTATTGGATTAAGAGGGGATTAATTCAATTAAGTTTGAATTAAATTGAATGGGTGGCTTGGAGCAAAATAAGGTAATGGCCGAATTTTAAACTCCTTGGTGGAGTAGTGTGGACGGCAATGCTACTAGAAGGGTCATTTAGAATGTCTATAAAAGGAGCAACCTAGCACCATTCTCTTCTTTTCCTTCATTTTGCTACTTGCCGAAATCTCTTAAGCCCTCTTCATTCTTCTTTTATTTTTTTTTCTTCCAGCCTCCCAAACCCCTTTAGCCGAAACTTCTATTCCCTCTCATCTCCATTATTTTCCTTCCTTCAATAAGCCGAATACACCCCCCTTGAAGTGCCGAATCTCACACTCCTCCTTGGCGCGTGGTTAGCCGAATACTAAAGGAAGTATAAGACCTGCGCTAAGTTAGCTTTCAATCGGTTTGAGGAAGGTAAGAAGGGACATAGCCGAATGGTTTTGTTATTCTCTTTTATGATTCTCGTCGATTTAAGCATGGGGAAAACAGAGTCCGGCATGCATCGATAGTTGGCTTATCTTTTGTCTAAACCAAAATGTTGTAGGGACTCGAGATATTTGGAATCGGGCGATCAAGGCTCCATCTTCTACCAACCGAATTTGGTAAGTGTAGGTAAGGCTTATATTGGTATTTAAAAGCCAAGGCTATGGTTATTAGTGCTATTAATTGACTAAGTGAAGTTTGTAACCGCATTCGCAAGTCGGACGCTTTGAGACTAGTATTCAAAGCGAGTAGGTAAGGATTCGGGTTCAAGCAATAACCCTAAAAGGATTATTTGGTTTGGCCGAATGGCCCATATCACTAACACTATCTTGGCCGAATATAGGGGCTAGTGGATCTAAGGTGGCCGACTTCTTCATTCGGGATTTAGATTATTCTGGGGTGACAGTGTGTACATACACACGTATAGCGCTTAATGTTGTGTTATATATATATATATTTTGTATGTAAATCGCTTGATGTAGATGCGATTGGTACCTTAACGGTACAAGTGAGGATCCCGTAAGTCTCTGTTAATGTGAGATCACTTTAATGCTTTTGGGAAGCATGGCTTATTGATACATGTGATAAATGCATGAGATCTGTTGTTAATCTGCTTACCTCGCTATGGGCTACATGAGAGGAGGGGGCAAAGATGTTTCGTGGCCGTGAGCACCAGTGTTTTGGTAACACATCGTGGATCAGATGTCACCGAGGTTTGGTACCTCCGCAGGTTTGGCACCTCATAGCGACTTGTCCCCGTGGTTAACACCACCGTGGGTTGGCCCCACTTGAGATATGGGATCGCCCGCGCTGATTTGGTATCACACGATGGGTTGGCCCCATCACCCGATTTGTGTCTACTTTGACACCGTGCTTTGGTAGCACATTGTGACTATATGTCACCAAAGTGGTTTGGCACCACCAAGTGTTTTGGTAACACATTGTGACTACGGTCACCAAAGTGGTTTGGTACCACATGGGGTAGACAAAGGCGTTTGGTTGGCTAGGTTGGGCACACGATACTCTGCATATTAACTGTTATATGTTGTGTATGAAATGTTGCTTTAAACGGGGAAGGGTTACATATCGAGTCTTGGTGACTCACCTTCTCCTTTAACATTTTGCAGTGACTCGTAGATGGCGGTTGAGGAGCCGTTGGACTCGAGGTGGCCATGCAGTGGATTTAAATTTATAGAACTTTAAAATTGGTTATTTTTATTTTGGTTGTAATAAGGCCTCCATAAACTTTATTTGTGTTTTTTTTATATGTTGGATATTTACTTTAAACTGTATCATTAAAACTGAATTGAAATCACACGTTTTCTTAGATTAACACGAAAATGTTTTATCGTGCCATCGGGCACACTTGTAATTTGTATAACAACCGGACTTAATTAAACTTCCAAATTAAATCCAAGTATAGTTTTGGCAAGATAACCAAAAACAATGGGTTTTCAATGAAACTTAAATTGGTTCTGGATGGTGTTTAAAAAAAAAATTTTCCTCCGTAGCAAATCAAATTCGGTCGTAATGTTTGGGCCGGGTTTGGGTTGTTACAGAATTGGTATCATAGCCCAGTTCAAAGCTCGGCTGTGGGGGCCCAAGGCCCAAAAATGTTTTAATAGGCCTTTTGAATTGTTTTTGGGTTTTAAGCAGCATGGCCCGAGTCTCCGGCACCAATCCGCCCAGGTAAGTACATCTAAACCTCTTTGTGAATTATATTCGTAGAAGGGGTAGGAAGCATGGAACGTAGATAGACTTATAGGACTTGGACCCTAGGTTTAGACTACTCAAACACACAAATAAGACATAAGACTTAAAGAACTAAACCAACCTATGACTTAGTCAATGAGCTAGGGTGTGGTAACCCCAGACGCATGTCTAGGATTGGATCCTAAGAGCCGGTATTTAAGCAGTCCTCGTGACTCACCTCCTCTTCGCAGTATTCTACCCGGTGCGTAGCTTCTGGTTCACCCTAACTCGGAGGGCTCGGTGGTGTGGTAACCTCTCATGTGCGCATGTCTAGAAAGGTTCAGAGAGCTTGGTATTTAAGCGGTCCGCGTGACCCACCTCCTCTTCACTCGACCGCTGCACAGTGCGTAGCTTTGGTTCACCCCGACCAGAAGGCTCTGGTCATAGGCTAAACACAATGATTAAAACCCGAGAAGGGAATTAGCCTTGTTTTTCAAAATAGAACGAAACAACAAGCCCTAATGTTTTCAAAACTTGTCCAATAACTCTCTTAAACCTTAGAACATTACTTTTACAACGCTTTCTGGAAAACTTGACTTGTGAAAAATTACAGAATACCCTTAGGAGTAAAATTACCAAAATGCCCCCGACCCATAAAATATTAATTCGACGGTTTTGCCCAAAAATTTCAACTATTTTACAAATATTCAATAACTTAGCTTTGGAAATCATCAAGAAAATATTTTGGTTCGGAAAATTACGAAAATACCCTCAGAGGAAAAAGACGAAAATACCCTCAAGGGTTAGAAATGGGCGAAATGTCCGATGAGTGAATAGGTATGGAAAGTATTAAGGAATGGATGCATGAACTTCTTTGTGTGAACTAGGATAGGAAATCAAACATTGTTTGCTCGAAAGAATCTCTCGATTAAATCTTATCCATAAAATTTCTTCACGAGTAATAAAGTGAAACAAATGCTAACGCATAAAATTTTTCTTAATCGATTAAAAGCGCGTAGATAGAATGAGTTCTAGAGGACGTGGCCGTGGACGTGGTAGGGTAGGATGACGGTGTCCGAACCCGTCAGTCGGACAAGGTTCGAAAATGAGGTACCATCGCCACCACCACCTCCTACTTTTAGTCGAGGAGCCGAGCAGCACTTGGCGAGTCGGTATCGCAAGTCGTGTTGCGAGTCTTGGAGATGGTGGTCGGGGCTGGTGGAAATGTAGGAGCTCGGAAATCTGTCCCCGAGCGACTCGATCTAACGGAGCGGAGGTATTCCGAGGTGTGTCGTCGAGTGGCACCAAAGGCAATGAATCATCGGCTAGAGTCAATCGAAAGAATCATGGATGACCTTGACCGACCGAGGAAGAGAGAGGTCGAAAGGGCGTCGTCGCTCTAAAGGATGAAGCGTATCAGTGGTGGCTTACGGTTCGAGATGGGGCTACAGCAGATGATTTGACTTGGGAGTATTTCAGAACCACCTATCAGAAAAAGTATGTGGGCATTAGCTACACTGACGCGCAGAGAAAGGCTTTTCTGGGATTAGTGCAAGGAACTAAGTCCGTGTCGGAATATGAGGCGGAATTTCTAAGGCTGAGTAGATATGCGAGAGGCATCGTGGCTACTGAACATGAGCGCTGTGTCCGCTTTGAGGACGGACTCCGAGATGATTTAAGGTTACTGATTGCCCCACAGCAGGTTCGTGAGTTCTCATCTCTAGTGGAGAAGGCTAAGGTAGCCGAAGGAATCAAGGAGGCTGTGAGGCAGAACTATAGTAAGAACAATCAGAAGAGAAGTTTTGGGTCAGCTGGATCAAGCGTAGTGCTCGTAAAAAAAGGCTAGGCCAAGTGGGCCCAATCAGCAAAGAAAGGCCCACGATCGCTAATCGAGAGGCCGACTCAAAGGCAATCGCCGTGGAAAGACCCATTGGGGAGGTTGTTGGACCGGTGACAAAGGATGTTTTGAGTGTGGGTCTTTGGAGCATCGCGTCGAGATTGTCCCCGTAAACTAGCTAAGAAGCGACGAGAGGCGCAACCGTGCTCGTGATAGAAATGTAGGACCACGGAGGGTCGTGGTAATGGCAGAGAGAAACAACGGTCCTAATCGAGGTCGTGGAACTCAAGGCGAGGTTCAGCAACACAGAGGCTAGGGCACCGGCTTAGTTTACGCAATGAGGTGTCGCGAAGAAGGTGACGCACCGGATGTCATAACCGATGACGCTTCTAATTTTTGGTTTTCCTTATGTTGCATTGATTGATGTGGGCTCGACGCACTCGTACATTTCTAGTAGTGTGGTAGGAACTATGGACCTAAACTCAAACCGCTTCTAGGAGATGACCGTAGTTAGCCCCTTAGGTCACTCCGTAGTCGTAGATAAACTCTATAGAGGCGCACTTCAGAACTTCAAGGGGTAGTATTTGTAGTCGATCTAATGGAACTACCGCTTGGGGAGTTCGATTTGATCCTCGGTATGGATTGGTTGGTTAAGTACCAAGCAAGGTTGGACTGCGCGGCCAAGCGCATGGTTCTTAAGACGGTGGAAGGTGATGAAGTGGTTATGATAGGAGATAGGAGGAATTACCTATCCAACGTAGTGTCTACCTTGAAGGCCGAAAGGATGGTCAAGAAGGGTTGTGAGGCGTATTTGGTTCAAATCTGTGCTTTGGAAGTTAAGGGGTTAGTAGTTGGAAAGGTCCGAACGGTTGGGGAATTTGCTGATGTATTCCCAGAAGAACTTCCGGGTTTGCCTCCGGATCGAGAAGTCAAATTCGGTATAGACTTGCTACCCGAACGGCACACGCGTGTCCATAGCACCATACCGAATGGCACCAAAGGAATTGGTGGAGCTAAAGGCTCAAATTCAGGAGCTCTTGGATAGAGGGTTTATACGACCAAGTATATCTCCGTGGGGAGCACCTGTGTTGTTTGTCAAGAAGAAGGATGGTTCTATGCGGATGTGCATCGACTACCGTCAGTTGAACAAGTTAACGATCAAGAACAAGTATCCGCTGCCTCGATTGACGACTTGTTTGATCAACCAAGGGTGCCTCGGTGTTTTCGAAGATAGACCTTAGGTCAGGTTATCACCAATTAAGGGTGAAGGAGGCTGATGTTCATAAAACGGCATTCCGAACTCGGTATGGGCATTTTGAGTTCTTGGTAATGCCATTCGGGTTGACCAATGCACCGGCGGCATTTATGGACTTGATGAATAGAGTATTCCAAAGAAGATTTGACCACCAAATCGTGGTGTTCATAGACGACATATTGGTTTATTCAAAGACAGAAGAGGAGCATGACAAGCATTTACGGATAGTTCTGCAAGTATTGAGGGGGAAGCAGTTATATGCCAAATTCAGTAAGTGTGAATTTTGGCTTAGGGAAGTGGCTTTCTTAGGTCATGTAGTGTCAGCTGAAGGAATTAGAGTGGACCCTCGCAAGATTGAAGCAGTATTGGAGTGGAAACCACCTAGGACGGTGGCTGAAATACGAAGTTTTCTGGGTTTAGCAGGGTACTATCGGAGATTCGTGGAAGGATTCTCTCTAATAGCAGCGCCGTTAACTAAGTTGCTAAGGAAAGGTGTCCCATTTGTATGGACGGAGAAGCAAAAAGAAAGCTTTGATAAGTTAAGGAAGATTTTGACTAAGCTCCGGTTTTGGTACACTGAAGCAGAAAGTTATTCACAGCTTTATTGTGATGCATCTCACACCGGTTTGGGATGTGTGTTGATGCAGATGGGAAGGTAGTAGCCTATGCATCCCGTCCAATTAAGACCGCATGAGGTTAACTACCCAACTCACGACTTAGAGTTAGCGGCGGTCGTCTTCGCTCTCAAGATATGGAGACATTACCCGTATGGAGAGAAGTCGATGGTCTACACGATCACAAAAGCTTGAGGTATCTTCCGACTCGTAAGGATCTGAATCGAGACAGCGTCGATGGATTGAACTACTAAAGGACTATGATTGTTCAATCGAGTACCATCCGGTAAGGCTAATGTGGTAGCCGACGCATTGAGCCGGAAGGTGGTGATGCACTTAAGAGCAATGTTCGCTCGGTTAAGTCTCAGTATGATGATGGGAGTCTTTTGGCGGAACTCCAAGTAAAGCCGACTT
This sequence comes from Gossypium sturtianum, assembly GCA_025698515.1. Lineage (NCBI taxonomy): Eukaryota > Viridiplantae > Streptophyta > Magnoliopsida > Malvales > Malvaceae > Gossypium > Gossypium sturtianum. The sequence goes on from CM046952.1 coordinate 113,060,407, forward strand.
GGGTTGAGGAGGTTAAGGAAAAGCGCTTAGTGGATGAGGGCTTGAGCGCTAAGAGGGTACAAGTTCAAGACGGTGGTTTGGAAGGGTACACCTGTCTAGTGAAGGAGTGCTTTGTTTTCAAGGACGAGTATGTATGCCAAAGGATACGTAATTAAGCGTAAAATTCTCCAAGATGCACATAGCAGCCCATACGCTATGCATCCCGGGGAAGCAAGATGTATGGAGATTTGCGAAAACAGCCTCTAGTGGCACTGGTTGAAGCGTGAGATAACGGAGTTCGTAGGGAAGTGTCCGACGTGTCGCTGTGTTAAGGCTGAACATCGGTCACCATCGGGACTACTTCAACCGATAAAGATCCTCAATGGAAATGGGAGAGGATCACCATGGATTTTGTTAGTGGGCTACCCCTTACGCCCACCAAGAAGGATGCGCTTTGGGTAATTGTGGATCGCTCGACTAAATCACCACTTCATGCCGGTGAGAATGGATTACTCACTCCGAAGCTAGCGGCCGTATGTGGGAGAAATAGTGAGGTTGCATGGCGTGCCGTTGTCGATTATCTCGGATAGGGATCCCGATTCACATCAAGGTTTTGGAAAGCGTTGCATCAAGCTTTGGGTACACGGTTAGATTTCAAGACGGCTTTACATCCACAAATCGACTGACAATCGGAAAGGGTGATACGATTTTAGAAGACATGTTAAGAGGTCGTGGTCTTGGATTTTAGTGGTAGTTGGGAGGAGTACCTATCATTACGGAATTCGCTTATAACAATAGTTATCAAGCGAGTATTCAAATGGCTCCATACGAGGCCCTATATGGACGAAAGTGTCGTACTCCTACATGTTGGACGGAGTTGGGAGAAAGACAAGTTCTGGGTCCAGAATTGGTAACCGAGACGGAAGACAAAGTCAAGGTGATTCGGTCTCGTCTCAAGGAAGCATCGGATAGGCAGAAGTCTTATGCCGATCTCAAACGCAAGGAAGTGGAGTATGCTGTGGGAGACAAAGTCTTTCTGAAAGTGTCGCCTTGGAAAAAGGTGTTGAGATTTGGACGGAAAGGGAAGTTAAGCCCAAGGTTCATCGGGCCATATACTGTTGTGAAGCGAGTAGGACCAGTGGCTTATCAGCTAGAGCTGCCGGCAGAACTGAGTCAGATTCATGACGTATTTCATGTGTCAATGCTGAGACGGTATCGGTCAGATCCTTCGCACGTTGTGCCAGTAGCAGAGATTGAGGTGAACTCGGATTTATCTTTTGAGGAAGAACCGGTTCAGATTGTAGACCGAGATGTGAAAGTTCTACGAAGGAAGGCAGTGCCTTTAGTAAAAGTGTTATGGCGGAACCACAGAGTGGAAGAAGCTACGTGGGAGCCCGAGGAGGTGATGCGGCAAAGAATACCCCATCTCTTTTGATCAAGGAATTTCGAGGACGAAATTTATTTTAAGGGGGTAGAATCAGAACATCCCAAATATGGGGTTATTTGGAATTTGATTATTTTCATTATTATGTAAGAACTAACTGTGATATTATTTATGGAATAATAGAGTTCAATTTAAGGCTTTAAGTTGGCTCATGTTTAATAGAAATTTCGCTTTTTAACTTAAAAGGTAAGGAGCCTTAGCAGTATGGGTGTTAAAAGAATAAGTGGGGATAGTTTGACACTAAAAGCCCTTGGTAAAGTGGCAAAAAGAAGCCCACTTAAGAGCTAGCATCAAGAGGAAGGGAGAGCCTTGGTCTGAGTCACAAGGATCCTCTTTTTGCATCATGGATGGATTTGCACATGTGGAGAGTTTTTCTCCTTTAATTCTTTTTATTTTGGATAATAAAGGGATTATTATTATTATTATTAAGGGATAATTTAAGCACTTTAAATTGGTTTTAATTTGCTTAAAATTGGTGATAATAAGAGGATAAAGAAGATATTAGTTGGATTATTATTGATTAAGAGGGGATTAATTCAATTAAGTTTGAATTAAATTGAATGGGTGGCTTGGAGCAAAATAAGGTAATGGCCGAATTTTAAACTCCTTGGTGGAGTAGTGTGGACTACAATGCTACTAGAAGGGGTGCCGAATGTCTATAAAAGGAGCAACCTAGCACCATTCTCTTCTTTTCCTTCATTTTGCTACTTGCCAAATCTCTTAAGCCCTCTTCATTCTTCTTTTATTTTTTTCTTCCAAATTCTCCCAAACCCCTTTAGCCAAAACTTCTATTCCCTCTCATCTCCATTATTTTCCTTCCTTCAATAAGCCGAATACACCCCCTTGAAGTGCCGAATCTCACACTCCTCCTTGGCGCGTGGTTAGCCGAATACTAAAGGAAGTATAAGACCCTGCGGAAGTTAGCTTTCAATCGGTTTGAGGAAGGTAAGAAGGGACATAGCCGAATGGTTTTGTTATTCTCTTTTATGATTCTGTCGATTTAAGCATGGGGAAAACAGTCCCCGCACATGCATCGATAGTTGGCTTATCTTTTGTCTAAACCGAAATGTTGTAGGGACTCGAGATATTTGGAATCGGGCGATCAAGGCTCCATCTTCTACCAACCGAATTTGGTAAGTGTAGGTAAGGCTTATATTGGTATTTAAAAGCCGAAGGCTATGGTTATTAGTGCTATTAATTGACTAAGTGAAGTTTGTAACCGATTCGCAAGTCGGACGCCGAGACTAGTATTCAAAGCGAGTAGGTAAGGATTCGGGTTCAAGCAATAACCCTAAAAGGATTATTTGGTTTGGCCGAATGGCCCATATCACTAACACTATCTTGGCCGAATATAGGGGCTAGTGGATCTAAGGTGGCCGACTTCTTCATTCGGGATTTAGATTATTCGGGGGTGACAGGTGTGTACATACACACGTATAGCAGTTAATGTTGTGTTATATATATATATTTTGTATGTAAATCTGCTTGATGTAGATGCGGATTGGTACCTTAACGGTACAAGTGAGGATCCCGGTAAGTCTCTGTTAATGTGAGATCACTTTAATGCTTTTGGGAAGCATGGCTTATTGATACATGTGATAAATGCATGAGATCTGTTGTTAACTGTTTACCTGCTATGGGCTACATGAGAGGAGGGGGCAGTGATGTTTCGTGCTGACGAGCACCAGTGTTTTGGTAACACACTGTGACTATATGTCACCAGAGGTTTGGTACCTCCAGAGGTTTGGCACCTCATAGCGACTTGTCCCTGTGGTTAACACCACCGTGGGTTGGCCCCACTTGAGATATGGGATCGTCTGCCAGTGATTTGGTATCACACGATGGGTTGGCCCCATCACCCGATTTGTGTCTACGGACACCAGTGCTTTGGTAGCACATTGTGACTATATGTCACCAGTGGTTTTGGCACCACCAGGTGTTTTGGTAACACATTGTGACTACGGTCACCAGTGGTTTGGTACCACATGGGGTAGACAAAGGCGTTTGGTTGGCTAGGTTGGGCACACGATACTCTGCATATTAACCTGTTAAATGTTTTGTTTGAAATGTTGCTTTAACGGGGGAAGGGTTACATACTGAGTCTTGGTGACTCACCTTCTCCTTTAACATTTTGCAGGTGACTCGTAGATGGCGGTTGAGGAGCCGGTTGGACTCGAGGTGGCCATGCAAAGGATTTAAATTTATAGAACTTTAAAATTGGTTATTTTTATTTTGGTTGTAATAAGGCCTCCATAAACTTTATTTGTGTTTTTTTATATGTTGATATTTACTTTAAACTCGTATCATTAAAATCGAATTGAAATCACACGCTTTTCTTAGATTAACACGAAAATGTTTTATCGTGCCATCGGGCACACTTGTAATTTGTATAACAACCGGACTTAATTAAACTTCCAAATTAAATCCAAGTATAGTTTTGGCAAGATAACCAAAAACAAGGGGTTTTCAATGAAACTTAAATTGGTTCTGGATGGTGTTTAAAAAAAAAATTTTCCTCCGTAGCAAATCAAATTCGGTCGTAATGTTTGGGCCGGGTTTGGGTTGTTACAACCATCGGTCATTTCCTGATTTTTCTGGGTCAAGTTCGCATCATCTTGATCGATTTAGACGTGTCTCGATTTTTCGGGTTTCACCGGGAAAAATTAGGTTACAAAATTCCTATGTCTGTTACTGGCTCACATATTTTATTCTAAATAAACAATAAAATAAAAACCTTGCATGGAGATAATAGTCCACAATCTAAAATATTCATGCCTGAGATAATAATAAATTACATTTATATTTCTAGGAATCACAACTTTGGCAAAATTACTTTATAATCTATAATAATAAAATAATATCATACATTCATTCACATTCATTCCCTTAAACATGCTTATAATTACGAGAATGTCACATCTTATCAAATATAATCATACATGAACAAAAGAGAGAATTTTGGTCTCGATTTACACTATATAGCACAACTGTAGCTTTGATACTAATTATTGGAAAAAATCGGTTTGAAAACGGTTTTCTTACACAACAAAAAATTAAAAATTTCAAAATCGATCCAATTTGTGATATTTATAGCAATAAACCCTAGACCAAAATCGTACCTGTGTTTTCGGATAGAAGGATCCTTGTCGTTCTCAGCTTTCATCCAAACGGTCTTCTTCGCTATTCTCGTGCCACAATTTGCTTCAAGTGTGGGCTCGAACCAACTGAATCAAAACACAAAACTAGAAATTCTTTTCTTTTATGTGGAAAGAAAATTTCTCTTCTCAAATAGAAACTGGTACAATTATTATTCCAAAAAAATATATTTAATAGTTGAGAATAAATTCTCTCTATTTTTTGAATAAGTAACAATGTCTTAAAGTTATGTTTGTAGTTCTACCAGTGTCATCTATTTATAGGAAGAGAAGGTAGAACCCTTGTTGAATTGTAGAAGTTTATTTCAACTAGAAAAACGAACTCCTAGTCCAATTAGGAGTATAGGTGACTGCAACCCTAGTTAATATTAACTAGGGTTAGTCTTCACCCTATTAATATAAGGGGCTTTTGGGCCTTTTCCATATCGAGTCCAATTACAAGTACTTCTCGGGCTTTTAACCCAATACTTTATAATTTGATCCAAACCAATAATTTTTTCTATTCCCAAAATAAAATTCAATAAATATATATCAAATAATTTTCTCATCCCAATTTTACCCCTGGTAAAATTATGACAATTTTACCCCTAGTAAAAATTTGAGAAAATATATTTAATATTTAACCGTTCAACTTGTTCACTATGATCGAATGATTTATTTTCATTTTTGAGCTTTAAAATAGCTAAAAGAAAATATAAACTAATTCTTTTGATCATTTTTTAGAAATCCATGTTCATTTGCAAATGAAACATTTCTCATTTTCATTTCCATTTTGAGAAAACCACATTTATTTCCAAATGATTTCATTTCTTCATTTCGGAGAAAACTATAACCATTTCTGAATGTTTTCCATTTTTTCCATTTCTATTCATTCTATTCATTTTGATTAAACATGCAATCCATTCCTAGTTTCAACGAGCTAGCGGAAGGACCGATTGGACATATGCAATTGAGGCTCAAATGATTTATAATTAAGTTCCAGTTTTTCTCCTATTAATTATAAATTCATTTAGTCACAAAGTCATTCCACTATAGTATCGTGATTGAGCTCTCCCCAACGACATACCACTACGAAAGCAACTCGATTAGTGCTCATCCAATGACCTTGTCATAAGTGTGTTACCCTCATAGGATATCCTTAATCTCTTTGGGATAATATGTAACACCCTGCCCGATGTTGTCCTAGTTGTTGACTTTTGTGGGCAGATAGTTGGCTAAGTTTAAGCCAAGATAAGGCTGATTTGCTCTGTATCCGCCAGTATTGTATTAGTGATGATTATCGTGCCATGACTGGCAGACTGTTTGGTTAGTCAGGTAATGTAAGGCCCCAAAAATAGGTCTAGTAGCTTCGAGTAATTTTATCGGGTTCTTAGTGAAAATTGGGAATTAATCGGGTTAATTAGCGATTTATATTCTTAATTAGTTGGCTTAATTTCATCTAAAATCGGTAAATAATATTCTGGAAAATAAAAATATTTTTAGAAAAATTAATTTTATGGTTTTATATAATTTTTGGGTAAATATAAATATTTTGGGTTAAATTGGAATTTAAAAATAATTTAAAATGGGGGTTTAATTTGGTGATATAAAATATTAATTAAATGGACCAATTTGAAAAACAGGGGAAATGTGTAAGAGGTTTTATAGCAAATAAACCATATTTTCGGAATTTTGGAAGGAAAGGAGCAAATTGTAAAACAAGGGAAAAGGGAGAGTGGCCTGATGGCAAATTCCCTAAATTTTCAAAATCAGATAGGGGTTTTTAGTTTTAAAAACTTTGAAACTACCTCACTTTTCACTCATTTTTCACCCGAATTGAGAGCTTTTTCTCTCGTTTTTTTTTTCTTGTTTTCATAAACCAAATATCACAGAATAGATCTAAACCTTTTCTCTCCCAAAATTCTCTCTAAAATCTCTCAAAATAATTTTCAAAGTTTGGCGAAAAGTCATCCGAATTTCTTCCAGCATTTTGATTCAAACTTCCAAATCAATGATTTGAGTTCAATTAAAGGTAATCCTCATGTCTAAACTTGTTTTTAAGTTGATTTCAATCATTATTTGTTAATTAAAGTGATTATAATGGATTTTCAACTTTAATTTGTTCTTTCTTGAACTTGAGAATCAACAATGGTGGATCAAAAATGGTGGATCTTTAATTTTGAGTTGGAATCAATATATTAATGGATGTCTAAGCTCAAAATAGATCTAATAAGAGGTTTTTAATGTTAAACCAAAAGATCAAACATGTTTTATGGATCAATTTTGAAAAATTCGAATTTTATCAAGAACATGGATGATTTTTCCGGAAAATTATGTAACGGATTAAATGATGAAAATACCACTTAGAATACATGTTATTGGACTATGAATGATGATTTGAAGTGGTTTGAGGTGCTAAAAATGAAGTTTAGTTGAGGAATTCCATATTTTGACTTAAATGTGCAACATCGATAAGATAGTTTAGAGTAATGATTTAGATTCGTATACTTTATCAAATTTCGTGTTTCTTGTTGCTATTTTTAATTTTTAATTCATACATTGTCTCTATTAAAGCTCCACGTCAAGAGGAGGAACATGCAAATCAAAATTGAAGCTCAAACTTGCTTGTTTGAATACTTTTTTGCTTAAAGAGCTAAGTGTGGAAGTGAGTGATATTAAGGGCAATTTGGTAAATTAGCCTGATTATGTGTTAAATTAAAGGTTTAATTGGTGTTATTAATGAATTAATTGCATATTAAATGGTTGGGCTTGCAAAAATAGGTTTTATTTTATAAAAGTGCAAAATGGCAATTGGTTTGGTAAGTTGTGTATTATGCTTTTAGCGTGTAACATCCTTAAATTAGGGGTCTGGCATTTTTGTGTTGTTGCATATGTTTAGCTCATGTAGCTTGTTATTTAGGCATGTTTGGCGGTCCTGGGGAGGCTCGGGTTCGAGCCAGAGCTTTGGTTAAATTTTGCTTTTTGGGCATAAGGGGAGAGAGCTGGTGGAAGCAGGCCTTAAGGATAATTATTTGTGTTTGATGACACAAAAGTGAGCTTAAGGTGGAGTGGATGTTGCGTCACTAGTAGAGCAAAGGGGGAGGAGTTCGAATCACATCTGCTGCATTGTGAAGCTTTAATTTTTTGTGCTCAAGGTGGGGAAGAGGTGGCATTCGGCTGGGACTCTACTAAGGAGGTTGTTGAATGAGTCAAACAACTCAAAATGGATGGAGGAGAGGAGCTAGGGGAGTTTGAAGTAGTCAACTAGTTTGAATTGGTGGATGGAGAGTGAGTGGGGGAGGAAATCAAGGAGACAATCGTGGCGTGTGAGTGTGTGTAGTGGTTGGTCGAAAGTGGGATAGTGCTAAGGGGGAGCATTTTCGGTTTTGAGCTAGTGCGGGTGTGTGCCATTTTTTTCAAGTGTCTTTTGAGAGAAGAGTAAAACTGAAACCATTTTAGAAGTCTTCCCTTTCTTTTGCATTTCAGTCACCTTGATTCACTTCTTCTTTTCCAAAACCGCAGCACACTTTTACTTCTTTTTTTCTTCTTCTTGTCCTTGTGGTATTAGCCGAACCTTAGAGTGGTCACTTGTGCATTCTTTCTCCCTTCATCCATTCTCGTCAACTCTCACCACCTTTCTACTATTTTCTTCTTCGACCAAACCTCTCTTTCCCACCTCTTGCTATTTGTTTCTTCTCCATAGCCGAACCTCCCTGGTAGCCATTTTGAATTGATCTTCTTTTGAGTGTGTGCTATAGCCGAATGCTTGTAGCTTCAAGTGGGGCATCTTGGTGACCATCGAATCCATCTTAGTTGTTCGAATCATTTGTAGCCACAAGGCACTAGTAAGTATTTCACTCTTTTCTTTTCGGTCTTTGCTACTCATAGCCGAAGTGGCTATTTATCTAAATTTTAGATTTCGACTAATCCCCTTTCTTCATCTTCCAACATGTCACAACCGAATCTGTCCTTGGGTAGTTCTCCATTGATCAAGGTAAGGGTTTTTCTCTCTGGTTCTTTTGTCTCTATTTCTTCCAATCTGTTCTATTTTTCCTTAACCCAACCTCCTTGTTAGACAACCATTGTTCTCTCTGAAAGTACTGTACTGATCAAGACTCTCTTCATGGATACGAGTGCTAGCCGTTCTAAGGAGGTATCGAAAAAGGAGCCTGAGGGGAGTGGACTTGTAGTCTCTATTCCTAAGTTCAAACGATGTAAGGTGTCAGCGGTTCGAGATTTTTCGCCAGGTTGTGGTAGAGAGCCGACATCGGTTTGGGATAGACAAATCGTTGTTATTCCCGCTAGTGAGAGTGACGGCATTCAGGAGTGTTTAGTTCTTCGCGTAATCAGGTGTATAATCTCACACCTTCATTTGTTTGTTTAGTATTAAACTGCATATTGGCCAAAAGCCAAAATAACCGTAACGACAGACAAGATACCCTAGTGGGTGAGGTTGGAGATACCAGGTAAATAACAGTTATGACTATGCTATTCGAATAACTTAGCATGATTACACGTGTGTTTAGATTATCTGATGTACATTGTTATATGTTTGCATTCATCACATTATGATAATATGTTGCATGGGATTGGGATATGATATTGATGAAAGGGGCAGTGTATTTTGGTGACTCTGTCACATTATTTCAGTGACTCTGTCACATTATTTCGGTGGCTCTGCCACGTATTTCGGTGACTCTATCACATTATTTCGGTGGCACTGCCACAATTTCGGCGATGAGCAGCGTGACTGCGATCGATGGTGTGTAGTGGATGAGGGTTGATTGTAGAAATCCCCACCGGTGTTTTTTGGTTGGTCGGGTGGTGTGTAGCGTATGGATTACTAGGCTGGGCTGGGTTGCATTACATTGCATTCATTATCTGCTATACCATGTTAATAGGGCTAAGGCCCAGTTTGATTTCGTAAGGGCTAAGGCCCAGTTGGATTTTGAATGTGCTAAGGCCCAGTTGGATTTTGAATGGGCTCGGGCCCAGTTAACGTTCGTGTGGGGGATTACACACTGAGTTCTCGTAACTCACCCTTCTACTTAATTTTGCAGGTAATCCCTAGATTGAGGATTTAGAGCTGAGGCGGACTCTGTGGTGGCCATGCACTGTTTCTTTAGTAAACTCCGTTTTCCATTACTTTAAGTTTTTTTTTTTAAATTTGGGATTATGTTCTGTAATAAGGCCTCTGGGAATTTATTTGGTTTTAACTTTTCATCCGGCTGCTATCTTTTATTAAACGTTTAATACGGATTTTTCCTAAACATTAATAATTGTTTTCAAATGTCACGTTTTTGGCAAATATTCAAATTCGGTTTCCATAACAAAGGCTGTTTTCAATTAATCCTGACTTTTCTAAAAAGAACATTGAGTAAACCGGGATTTTATATTAAACTACAAAACACAAAACATTTTTTTGAAATGTAACATTTTCCAAAATTGACATACCAGATCCGGTCGTAACGTCTAGGTCGGGTTCGGGGTGTTACATTTAGAGGTATCAGAGCCAGGTGACATACCAGATCCGATTTTAGAACGATCTCGAAGTTTCTTCAACAACCTTTCCATGTGACATACCAGATCCGGTCGTAATGTCTAGGTCGGGTTCGGGGTGTTACATTTAGAGGTATCAGAGCCAGGTTTTGATCCTGGGATGTGGAATGGGTTCGACAACGTTTTTCCAAAATTGGTTTGAAATCTGGTTTAAGAAATGTATGTCTTTCTGGAAGTATGGCACCCGAGTCTCCGACACCAAACCCGTAAGTCTTCTGACTTTGTTTGATGTTATGAAATGATTTTAGAAAGAAACTATTAGAGATAGTGTATTATGACTGCTAGCTATAAGAGATTAAGACTATAGAGACTGAGACATTAGGGAGTTCGATTCGCGAGAACAACTCTTATACTTACTTTTCATAAGACAGTTGTTAATAAACATTGAAATTATATACTGATCCATAAAATTTATAATCAGATTAATTCGATTCAGCAAACATGAGCACAAGAGGGCGTGGACGTGTTACACGCGGTCGTGGTAGAGGCCGGGGTGCTGAGGCTGGATCATCAAAATCTAGACATATACCGAAAGGCGAAGTGCCAGCATAGCCAGTAGCAGAAGCAGGGACTCAAGACAGAACTGGAGGGGACGAGGCTTTGTCCCAAGCTATGTTACGAGTCTTGGAACGGGTTGCTGGAGCAAGCACTGGATCGGTAGCTCAAAAATCTATCCCTGAGCGACTTCGAGCAAATGGGGCTGAGATATTTAAGGGCATTTTTGGTGTGGCCCTAAACATAGCTGAATACTGGCTGGAAGCAGTCGAGCGGATTATGGATGATCTGGACTGCACGGCAGAGGAAAAGTTGAAAGGAGCAGTGTCCCTCCTACGAGATGAGGCATACCAGTGGTGGCTCACGGTAAGGGAGGGTACTCCAGCGGACCGTATCACCTGGGACTTCTTTAAGACAGCGTTCCAGGAAAAGTATGTTGGGGCGAGTTATGTGGACGCCCAGAGGAAGGCATTTCTAAATCTGGTTCAAGGGAATAAGTCTGTGGCTGAATATGAGGCGGAGTTCCTGCGCTTGAGTCGTTACGCTCGGGGTATCGTCGCAACTGATTATGAACGCTGTGTTCGGTTCGAGGATGGTCTGCGGGATGAGCTACGATTACTGATAGCTTTGCAGCGAGAAAGAGATTTCGTCGTGTTAGTCGAGAAAGTAAAAATAGCTGAAAAAGTGAAGCGGTCTGAGAGACAGAACCGAGATAAGGATAGGGCTAAGAATAAGAGAAGTTTTGGGTCGTTAGGATTTTCTGGGAGCTTTCAAAAGAGGCCTAGGTTTGATGGGCCAGGCCGAGTTGCGATACCTGTTGCTGTTGGTCAGATTCGACCGTGTGCTCTGTGTGGGAAAATACATTCGGGAGAGTGTTGGAGAAGAACTGGAGGATGCTTCAAGTGTGGATCTTGGGATCATTTGATAAAGGATTATCCACAAGAGGTGGCTAGGGTGCGGACGATAGGTGAGGGAATTGTACACACAAGGAGAGGTGGTCAGCAGCCGCCTAGGGGTCGTGGTCCGGCCAGAGGGGGAAATAGGTTTGGTCGAGGTCGTGGAGCACTGGGCAGAGGTGCTGGGAATACAGATGCAAGACAGCCTGGATTGGTATATGCAGCTAGACGTCGAGAGGATGGTGACGCACCGGATGTCATAATCGGTACGTTTCTTATATTTGATGAACCGTTTACTGCTTTGATTGATATTGGGTCTACACATTCATATGTTGCCTGTACTGTATCTGAGACTTTGGGTATAAAATCTGAGGTTGCTTCTAGAGAAATGTCTGTGGTTAGCCCATTAGGACAATAGGTGGTAGTGAAGAAACTATTTAGGAATGTGCCTTTAGTAGTGCAAGGGATTACTTTCCCGGCAGACTTGATGGAACTGCCGTTCGGCGAGTTTGATCTGATCTTAGGCATGGACTGGCTAGTTAAGAATCGTGCAAACCTGGACTGCGCTGCTAAGCGTATGGTCTTAAGAACTCCAGAGGATGAGGAAGTAATTGTGATAGGAGAAAGGAGGAATTACCTGTCCAATGTGATTTCGGCACTAAAGGCCGAGAGGATGGTGCAAAAAGGGTGCAAGGCATTTTTGGCCTTCGTCAGCGCTTTGGATGCCAAGGAATTGTCTGTAAGAGATGTTAGAACGGTGAAAGAGTTCTCGGACGTCTTTCCTGATGAACTTTCAGGGTTACCTCCGGACCGCGAGGTGGAATTCGGCATTGAGCTATTGCCAGGAACGGCTCTAGTGTCCATCGCCCCTTATAGGATGGCGCCGAAGGAGCTGGTAGAACTTAAAGCTCAGATTCAAGAACTATTGAACCATGGATTTATCCGACCAAGTGTATCTCCGTAGAGAGCGCCGGTCTTGTTCGTCAAGAAAAAGGATGGGTCGATGCGAATGTGCATTGACTATAGGCAATTGAACAAGTTGACGATTAAGAACAAGTACCCGCTACCAAGAATTAACGATTTGTTCGATCAGCTACGAGGAGCTTCGGTTTTCTCAAAGATAGATTTGAGATCTGGGTACCATCAGCTAAAGGTCAAGGAGGTGGATATTCATAAGACTGCGTTCCGAACTCATTATGGGCATTACGAGTTTCTAGTGATGCCGTTTGGATTGACAAATGCACCAGCCGCTTTTATGGATATGATGAATCGGGTCTTCCAACCCTATCTAGACCAATTCGTGGTAGTGTTCATAGACGACATTTTGGTGTATTCGAGAACGGATGAGGAGCATGATTCTCATCTTCGGGTTGTGCTGCAAATATTAAGAGAAAAGCAACTGCATGCCAAATTCAGCAAGTGTGAATTTTGGCTGAAGGAAGTGACCTTTTTGGGTCATGTTGTGTATGCTGAAGGGATTAGGGTCGATCCTCGGAAGGTTGAAGCCGTGTTGGATTAGAAGCAACCGAAGTCAGTGTCTGAAATTCGAAGTTTTCTGGGCTTGGCTGGGTACTACAGAAGGTTCGTTGAGGGGTTTTCGTTGATTGCTGCACCTCTAACCAAGTTATTGCAGAAAGGAGTACCGTTTGTGTGGACTGATAAACAACAGGAAAGCTTTGAGAAGCTAAAGAAGATTCTGACTGAGGCACCAGTATTGATTTAGCCTGAGGCTGGGAAGGAATTTGTCGTCTACTCTGATACATCGCACACAGGGTTGGGCTGTGTGTTAATGCAAGAATGAAAGGTAGTAGCATATGCGTCTCGGCAATTAAGGCCACATGAAGTGAATTACCCCACTCATGACCTAGAGCTAGTTGCAGTGGTGTTCGCTCTAAAGATATGGAGGCACTATCTGTACGGAGAAAAGTCGGTTATCTATACGGATCATAAGAGCCTGAAATACCTCCTTACTCAGAAGGAGTTGAATTTAAGGCAGCAGAGGTAGATTGAATTGTTGAAAGACTATGACTGCTCGATTGAGTATCACCCGGGTAAAGCTAACGTGGTGGCAGATGTGTTAAGTCGTAAAGTGATATTAGATTTGAGAGCAATGTTTGCTCACCTCAGTCTGTATGAAGATTGTAGCTTGATAGCCGAACTTCAAGTGAAGCTGACATGGGTAAGTCAGATTAAAGAGAAGCAATTGTTAGATGAATTATTAAGTTCTCGACTTCAACAAGTAAAAAGTGGTGAAAAAAGGGATTTTGATCTGAACAGTGAAGGGGTATTATGTTTTCGTGGAAAGGTTTGTATGCAGAAGGACTCTGAGTTGAGACAGATGATTCTGCGGGATGCGCATAGTAGCCCTTACGCTATGCATCCCGGTGGAAGTAAGATGTATCGAGACCTGCGTGAACAGTATTGGTGGCCTGGTCTGAAACGGGAAGTTACCGAGTTTGTGAGTAAGTGTTTGACATGTCAGCAGGTGAAGGCGGAACATCAGTTGCCTTCAGGATTGCTGCAACCGGTGAAGATCCCACTTTGGAAGTGGGATAGGATAATGATCGTTGTAAATCAGAGTTTTAAAATTTATAAAAGAATGATCGAACCTGGAAACTAACTCTGACAACGATTAAAGGCAAGTGCACCTATCGAACAGTAGTATAGTTTAGGCAAGAATGGATTATCGAACCCAAAGGAACTAAAAGTACTAATACTAACTTTCTTTTTATTATTTAGCCAAAAATAAGTGAAGTTGTTTATTAATCTAAATTAATTAACTACTAAACTTAAGACTCTAAGACAAAGAAGAATGAATTTGGAAAATAACTTGGGAAAAACTCAGTTGATTTAGACGATACCCTAGGAAGAATCCACCTAGACTTCACTTGTTATCCAACACTGAACCATACGATTTATTCACTTAGTTTGATCCGTAAGACTCCCTAACGTATATTAAACCCTCTCTCGAGGCGAATAACGTCTAACCCTAGGTTAATTAGTGAAACTCTCGTTCTCTTATAATAACCCCTAGAATAGCAAAGAAATCGATCTATGGATTCCCATATTAGGTTTCACCCTAATCCGCAAAATCTCGTCACCCTATCTCTAGGCGTGCGATCAACTCCGCTTAATTATGTTGGATCTACTCTTAGGCAGGGTATATTCCTCCTCCACCTAAGCACATTAAATTTGGATTAAGCTCACATAATTAAGAACAAACTAAGTATTTATCATATAATTCAAATAGTCAAATAACAAGATTCATCATAGGTTTCATCTCTTCTGCATCCGAAGGGTTTAGTTCATAACAATAAAGGAAAACATCTCAAGAGAAAAGATAAAACAAATCATAAGAAATCCCTAAAACCCCCTGAAGAAATTAAAAAGGATATCCTCCGTCTTGAGTATAACTCTGGCTTCTTGAGATGGATCAACTGGCTATCCCTGAGTGAATCCCCACAAATCTACCTTCTCTGGCCTAGGACGACGCCCCTAGACGATAGCTTTGGGCTCCCCTTTTCAAGTCATACTTATGGTGTATTTATAGGCTTTTGAAATACGTTTCTTTCTCCCTAAGTATCCTTTCCCGAATGAAATTGCTCTTCTCTACGGCAGAGGCACGGCCATGGCACACGCCCATGTAAATCGTGGCCAGGCCGTGTTTGGATTTCTTTAATGAGACACAGCCATGTGAGTCAGGGTTAGACCGTGTTCTAGATGATTGACTTGGCACGGCCGTGTGGGCTAAGGTCTAGGCCGTGTCGATTTCCTCTTTGGTCTGTTTTGGTCCATTTTGAGCCCGTTTCTCGTTCTTTTTATCCTTGGGTGCTTTCCTGAGTATAAGACATGAAAAGAAAGGATTAAGAGCACCTTTTTACATAAATCAAGGGATAATTCATCCAAAAGCATACTAAATGTGGGCCTAGAATATGTTACTATTTCGGTTTATCAAATACCCCCACACTTAAGCTTTTGCTTGTCCTCAAGCAAAATTCTCAACTTACAATTAAAATGAACTTCCTGTAATTCATAATAGTCATTGATAGTGTCTCATCATAATTCAGAGTTAATTTATACATGGATAATTCAACTCAAAGCGTCCTAAAAATTCAAACAATATAAGTCATAGATTTTGTAGCTCAAAAACTTAGGCGTCTCCCCTTATCTAGATAATTACCTTTAATTTAAAATCGACAAGGATTGACATCCTCACAAAAGATTCACTCAAATCACTCAAAGTGTTTAAGGTTCAGAATTTAGGCACTCAAAAGTCAAACATGAAGAGTTAATCCCATAGGCTTGCATGAAAATCAAATCTCCACCACTGAAATATGAGATGAAACACAAATCAAAAGGTCTTTAACAGGGTTGTAACGGGGCTAGGGTTAAGGTGTGGAATAAGGCTAAATTAGAGGGTTAGAATCGAGTTTAAATTGACAAATTACCTAACTAAGAACTAACGAACTAATAATAATAATTACATCAATTGAAAACTAAGAATACCAATAATACGAGCTTCTTCTTCGATACTTGGAATTTAAGCGTATAAGCTCATTTAATCACAACTAATGATGAATAATGAATATACTTTTGATTTTTTTTAAGAACAAACTAAATACATAATAAGAGATAAATTTCTAAAATTCATAATTAGGCAACAAATCAAATCAAATCTCGATATAAGGGTAGTCAAAAGGAATGGTGATAACAAAAACAAAGGGTTTCTGGGTTAATATTAGCGGTTATGTCAATAAAAAGGGTTGTTAGGATTAAAAGGGGTTCACTAGGGTTAATTTGTGAAGGTAGGCTTTTAATGGAGTAAGTGGGTTAGATCCTAGGTGCCTTTATCATCTCTGTGTATCAAATCAAAAAATTGTGGTCTCGACATGTATAATCGATGCAAGTTCTAGAATAACAAATCAGTGTTGACATACTCATAATCAATAAAGTGAGCAAGAAAAAGAATGTATGCTCTATAAGGTTCAAAATCTCACAAAAATTATGGGTATTTTGATGTCAACCTCGTAAATTTCAAACTTCAAAGTAATATTTAAACTTAGTTCGACAACCTAGAAAATTTTTAATTCAGAAAAATAGACTTATCATGCTTGATTCTCTAGTATTCTTAGAATTTAATTATCAATGCACAATTATCAATGACTTAATCTAAAACATATCAATAAAAATAATAAATCATCAGAAATTTCATCCTAATTAGTAATATGAGTAATTTACTTTCAAACAAGACTAAATTCAGGAATTTGAGAATAATGCAAAAAGTTTGGTACCTAATTTTAGAAATTTGAGAATAATGAAAAAAAAGTTAGGCACCTTTTTAGGTTGTTCACCCCCCCACACTTAAGATGTACATTGCCCTCAATGTACAAAGATATATAACAACCTTGTAATAAAATCATCAGATATGGGGATAAGTGAAAACTTCCTAAATTTTCGGATGATTCCTTGAGAGGAGATTGTGTCTTTGGTGGTGGTGATGGGTCGTCTGGATGACGAACCTGCGCTAGATGAAGAAATTGGGAAGCTCATGCAGGATTAGTCAAGAAATCTAAAGAAACCTTAATAATATACTAATAATATAATTAAAGTCAAGAAAGATAAAGAGAAGGAGACTAAGAAGGAAAATAAACTAAGTTTAAAAGATAAAGGGGCTTGAGAATCCTTATGGTAGATGGTTCGAGAGGTGGGTGTGACTTTAAAGGTGACAGAGTTTTTGGTGATGGTGGAAGTGGCGTGATTCCCAAGCAGCCTTAAGAACCTAAAAACCAGAAACTAAAACAAAATAAACTAAATTAAGTAGAAGAGAAGTAAAGATAAAGAAAATAAAGGAGAAGATAAAAATAAAAGAATGTATAATTGGTCTCAAAGACCCTTGGCTTGTTGTTTGGATGAAGTCACAGCATGAACTCAGTGAATCGGTCTCCTTTAAGGAGATTGGCCTTTTACGCTTCTTTGCCATGGATATGATTTTGTTGTAGCTCAAGAGTCTGAGGATTTATTAGGAAAAGGAAAAAAAAAACAAAAGGGAGAAAAGAAAGAAATGAAGAAGAAGAAGAGTAGGTAAGGAGAGAAAGGAGAGGGGCATGGTATAGAATATCAAGTCTGGCAATTTACCACGCCCGTGGGTTGAGGGTGTGTCGATTCACACGGCCGCATCGCACGACCGTGTTCTTAGGCGCGTTGGTTACCCCACACTCGTGTCTAGCCTGTGTTCGACAAGTCAGTATGTTGGCACGGGTTTAAGGCACGGGCGTGTTCTGCCCGTGGTTGGAAAGTCAGTAGCTTCACACGATTATGGGGCACGGCCGTACCCCTTTTTTTGGTACCCGTGGTGTAATGGTTGGATCCGTGACGTCGAAAAGTGGTTGGAATTGATTCGCACGACCTCTGCTATGTCAGTACGGGGATTCTTATGGTCCACACACGGCCACGCCACGCCACGTGTGTGTAAGGCCGTGTGTCCTGGAATTCTGCACCCCTTGTTAGTTTAAAGGTAGGTGTAAAGAAGAGAATAAAAAGAAAAATAAATTTAAAGCAAGATGAAAAAAATAAATTGTGTTAGTGCTCGGGTTGCCTCCCAAGAAGTGCTCATTTATAGTCTTAAGATAGACTCTCCTCTTGTTTGCTTTGTCAGGGTGGTTTGAGGAGTTGGAAGTCCTTCCTCATGCTATCATTTGTGTCTTTGTGAAAAAAATTTAGTCGAGATGTGTTTATAGTAAAAGTACCAAAAATAGGATTACTTACCTCGACTGTCCCGTGTGGGAAAACACTGGTTACCCTAAAAGATATTTATTTGTTTGTGCTAGGGTCCGGAGGAGATATTCGAGGATCTGCCTGATCTAACAGTACCTGGTCCCCTATTTTGAAGTGGTTTGTTATTCCTATTAGCTCTTTTGGGGGCTCATTCGGTTTTATCTTGTGTGGTTCCGGTTCTTCATCGTGTATCCCTAATTTCTCCTTGAAGTGTGTCTTCCACTCATCTAGATCATCGAACTGAATCCCTCGATCTTCATGAGTTATTTCTTTGTTAGCATCGGGTTTAGGATCGGGTTCGATTGTATTTTTGGTGGTGCTTCACGAAAATAAGGGTTAACCGAATGGTTATCGATAGAATTTACGTTCTCACCTTGATTACTCGATGTTCTAGCCGAGTCGAGAGCCTTGATGGTGACTGTCTCATTACCTACACAAAGTATGAGTTCTCCTGCATCAACATCAATTTTAGTCTGGCGATCGCTAAAAGGGTCTTCCTAAGATTAGGGGATCGAATTAGCCTCATCCATGTCTAAGACAACAAAATCCACCGGGAAAACGAATCATCAATTTTACAAGAACATCTTCGATAATACCCCTAGGAATTCTAGCAGTTTTATCAGCTAATTGAATGCTCATCCTAGTTTGTTTGGGTTTCTCTAGACCTAATTGTTTAAACAATTTATAAGGCATGACATTTATGCTTGCCCCTAAATCAGCTAACGCATTATCAACAGTTAGTCTACCAATTAAACATGAAATTGTAAAACTCCCTGGATCTTTTAGCTTTTGTGGTAGTCTATTTTGGAGAATTGCTGAGCACTTTGCGTTAAGGTCCACAAGTGACGACTCGTCTAACTTTCGTTTGTTTGTCAGAAGCTCTTTTAAAAATTTCCTAGAATCTGGCATCTGCGAAAGAGCTTCAAGTAATGGTAAGTTAATATGTAATTTCTTTAAAAGTTTAAGAAACTTACCGAATTGTTCTTCTGTGTCGTCTCTTCTTGATGCCTCAGGGTAAGGTACGTGAGGTTGGTACTCCTTGATTACCGGTTTTGGCTTGTCTTGTGTTACCTCAACTTTACCTTTTTCTACCTTGTTTCCTTGCGTTGGACTGGGTTTGTCTACTTCTTCGCTTTCTTGAGCTGTTATGACTTGGATTTGCTCCTTTGGATTAATTTCAGTATTACTCGGTAAACGCCCTTGCGGTCGTTCGGATAATAGCTTTGCAATTTCTCTGACTGACTGGGTAATTTCCCCGATTGCCTTTGTAAGTCCTCCAACTTGGTTCTCGATCTTTTTGATTGATGTTTGTTGGGTGTCGAGTGTTACCTCAGTTTTTTGGAGACGGGCTTCTGTGGATGCTATGAATTTGTTCAACGTCTCTTCAAGATTCGGCTTCTTTTCCTGTGGATAGGGCTGATTTTGGAAATTTTGAGGAGGTTGTTGTCTTTGATTTCCTTGATTTCCTTGTCCTCCCCACGAAAAATTTGGGTGGTTCCTCCAACCTGGATTATAATTATTACTGTATGGATTCTTATTAGATCTGAAATTGTTACCTATATAGTTCATCTGTTCGCTCTCTGTGCCCGGTTGGTAGGGTGGGTACTCAGGATTCGCCACAGTTCTACTTACGTCGCACTGCATGACTGGATGTACCTGTGAAGAACACAAACTATCAATCTTCTTATTCATCAACTCTACCTGATTTGATAGCATGGTTACTGCGTCGATGTTGTAAACTCCGGCTATTTTTGTTGGCCTTATTCTTGTAACCTGCCACTGATAGTTATTCAGCGACATCTCTTCAATAAACTCGTAGGCTACCTCAAGAGTTCTATTATTCAGGGTTCCACCGGTGGCCGAGTCGATTAGTTGCCTCGTTGAGGGGTTTACACC
The DNA here is from genome assembly GCA_025698515.1 of Gossypium sturtianum. NCBI lineage: Eukaryota > Viridiplantae > Streptophyta > Magnoliopsida > Malvales > Malvaceae > Gossypium > Gossypium sturtianum. The sequence continues at coordinate 113,080,584 of CM046952.1, forward strand.
GTTATAGAAAGTTTGGACTTGGAGCCACAAGGGTAAACCATGGTGTGGACACCTTCTCAAGAGATCCTTATACCTCTCCCATGCATCGTATAATGTCTCTAAATCCATCTGCACAAAGGAAGATATATCATTACGTGATTTGGCCGTTTTGGCCGGTGGGAAATATTTTAATAAAAAAATTTTGATCATTTGTTCCCATGTAGTGATTGACCCTCGTGGTAACGAGTTTAACCAGTGTTTAGCTTTATTCTTTAATGAAAAGGGAAATAACCGAAGTCGTATGGCATCATCAGAAACACCATTTATTTTAAAGGTATCACAGAACTCTAAAAAATTAGCTATATGAGCGTTTGGGTATTCGTCCTGTAAACCATCAAATTGAACAAACTGTTGAATCATTTGTATAGTGTTAGGCTTTAATTCAAAATTATTAGCAGCTATAGCAGGCCAAACAATACTAGATTCGGCTCCTGTTAAATGCAGTTTAGCATAATCAAACATAGTACGAGGAGAATTATTTTCTGCCACATCTTGTGGTAGAAGATTATTTTCGTCCATCCCTTCAGTAGGATTAGATCTGTCTTCTCGCTCTCCTTCTTGGTAATTTAGGGCTCGCCTAATTTCTCTGCGATTTCTCCGAGCGGTAGCTTCAATATCACTGTCGTATTCTAAAGGTCCTCTCGAGTTCTTTCTAGTCATAAACTAGAGGTACCTACTAGGAAAAGAAAGAAAGAGAATTTAGCAAAATTAAAATAAAAACTAAAAATAAAAATAAATTGCGAAAAAAAATAAAAATAATGGCTAAAGTAATAAAAATAGAGCTTTCTTAATATTTTAGTTCCCCGACAACGACGCCAAATACTTGATCGCTGTAAATCAGAGTTTTAAAATTTATAAAAGAATGATCGAACCTGGAAACTAACTCTGACAACGATTAAAGGCAAGTGCACCTATCGAACAGTAGTATAGTTTAGGCAAGACCGAATTATCGAACCCAAAGGAACTAAAAGTACTAATACTAACTTTCTTTTTATTATTTAGCCTAAAATAAGTGAAGTTGTTTATTAATCTAAATTAATTAACTACTAAACTAAAGACTCTAAGACAAAGAAGAATGAATTTGGAAAATAACTTGGGAAAAACTCGGTTGATTTAGACGATACCTAGGAAGAATCCACCTAGACTTCACTTGTCATCCAACACTGAACCATATGATTTATTCACTTAGTTTGATCCGTAAGACTCCTAACGTATATTAAACCCTCTCTCGAGGCGAATAACGTCTAACCCTAGGTTAATTAGTGAAACTCTCGTTCTCTTATAATAACCCCTAGAATAGCGATGAAATCGATCTATGGATTCCCATATTAGGTTTCACCCTAATCCGCAAAATCTCGTCACCTTATCTCTAGGCGTGCAATCAACTCCGCTTAATTATGTTGGATCTACTCTTAGGCAGGGTCTATTCCTCCTCCACCTAAGCACATTAAATTTGGATTAAGCTCATATAATTAAGAACAAACTAAGTATTTATCATATAATTCAAATAATCAAATAACAAGATTCATCATAGGTTTCATCCCCTTTCGGGTATCCGAAGGGTTTAGTTCATAACAATAAAGGAAAACATCTCAAGAGAAAAGATAAAACAAAACATAAGAAATCCCTAAAACTCCCTGAAGGAATTGAAGAGGATATCCTCCGTCTTGAGTATAACTCTGGCTTCTTGAGATGGATCAACTGGCTATCCCTGAGTGAATCCCCACAAATCTGCCTTCTCTGGCCTAGCACGACGCCCCTAGACGATAGCTTTGGGCTCCCCTTTTCAGGTCATACTTAGGGTGTATTTATAGGCTTTTGAAATATGTTTCTTTCTCCCTAAGTATCCTTTCTCGAATGAAATTGCTCTTCTCCACGGCAGAGGCACGGCCATGGCACACGCCAGTGTAAATCGTGGCCAGGCCGTGTTCGAATTTCTTTAATGAGACACAACCGTGTGAGTCGGGGTTAGACCGTGTTCTAGATGATTGACTTGGCACGGCCATTTGGGCTAAGGTCCAGGCCGTGTCGATTTCCTCTTTGGTCCGTTTTGGTCCGTTTTGAGCCCGTTTCTCGTTCTTTTTATCCTTGGGTGCTTTCCTGAGTATAAGACATGAAAAGAAAGGATTAAGAGCACCTTTTTACATAAATCAAGGGATAATTCATCCAAAAGCATACTAAATGTGGGCCTAGAATATGTTACTATTTCAATTTATCAGATAACGATGGATTTTGTTAGTGGGCTGTCCCTTACGCCTACTAAGAAAGATTCAGTGTGGGTGATTATCGACCGGTTGACGAAGTCCGCCCACTTCAGATCGGTTCGTGCAGACTACTTGCTTCAGAAGTTGGCTAAGCTGTATGTGGTAGAAATCGTGAGGTTGCATAGGGTGCTCGTGTCTATCATATCAGACAGGGATCCTAGATTTACATCACGGTTCTGGAAGGTGTTACATGAAGCTTTGGGTACAAGACTAGATTTCAGCACAGCGTTCCACCCACAGACTGATGGTCAGTCGGAAAGGGTAATTCAGATTCTAGAGGACATGTTAAGGGGCTGTGTGATTAACTTCAGAGGTAGTTGGGAAGATTACCTGCCGTTGGCTGAATTCGCGTATAATAACAACTATCACTAATCAGATGGCACCCTACGAGGCGTTGTATGGTCGTAGGTGTCGTACCCCTACCTGCTGGACAGAGTTGGGTGAGCGGCAGTTGTTGGGTCCGGAATTAATCTCAGAAACTGAGGAAAAGGTTAAGTTGATTCAGGCTCGGTTGAAGGATGCTTCCGATAGGACGAAATCGTATGCAGATCTAAAGCGTAAGAAAATAGAATTCTCAGTGGGTGATCAGGTCTTTCTGAAAGTCTCACCCTGGAAGAAGGTTTAAGATTTGGACGGAAGGGCAAGTTGAGCCCCAGATTCATCGGGCCTTGTCAAGTGTTGAAACGCGTGGGACCAGTGGCTTATCAGCTTGAGTTACCTCTGGAGTTGAATCGGATACATAATGTTTTCCATGTTTCGATGCTAAGGCGCTATCGTTCAGATCCATCTCACGTTGTGCCGGTGGAAGAAATTGAGATGAGACCTGATCTGTCTTTTGAAGAAGAACCAGTGCAGATCTTGGATCGAGATATTAAGGTATTGAGAAGGAAATCGATTCCATTGGTCAAAGTGTTGTGGCGTAATCATGGTTCAGAGGAAGTCACGTGGGAGCCGGAAGACGCAATGCGACAGCAATATCCTCATCTCTTTTGACCAGGTAAATTTCGGGGCCGAAATTTCTTTAAGGGGGTAGAACTGTAACATCATTAAATTAGGGGTCTGGCATTTTTGTGTTGTTGCATGTGTTTAGCTCGTCTAGCTTGTTATTTAGGCGTGTTTGGAGGGTCCTGGGGAGGCTCGGGTTCGAGCCAAAGCTTTGGTTAAATTTTACTTTTTGGGCATAAGGGGAGAGAGCTGGTGGAAGCAGGCCTTAAGGATAATTATTTATGTTTGATGACACAAAAGTGAGCTTAAGGTGGAGTGGATGTGGCGTCACTAGTAGAGCAAAGGGGGAGGAGTTTGAATCACATCTGCTGCATTGTAAAGCTTTAATTTTTTGTGCTCAAGGTGGGGAAGAGGTGGCATTCAGCTGGGACTCTACCAAGGAGGTTGTTGAATGAGTCAAACAACTCAAAATGGATGGAGGAGAGGAGCTTGGGGAGTTTGAAGTAGTCAACTAGTTTGAATTGGTGGATGGAGAGTGAATGGGTGTAACACCCCAAAATTGGGCCTAGTAGGATTGGGCCCAATGGGCCTTGAGTGTAGGAGTGTTTAAAATTTTGAGAACAAGAGAATGGCATTATTGCAAATTGGACTTATTAGTTAAGTGAATTTGGAAGGTTACGAGGTTTCTATGAAGTCTTGGGTTTAATTGGGCCTTAGGAAAAAAAATTGGTATTTTAGCACTTTAAGGAGAGATGGTAAGTAGCTTCAAGACTTATAGAAATAAATGAGTAATGTGCTTGCATAAATGAGCTATTGGTAAAGAGGTTATGGCATCAAGTGATGGACTTTGAGGGAAGAGGTTCAAATCCCATTGTGTGCAAACTTTAACTATTATTTTTGTACTCTTTCCTTAAGTGTCGGCCAAGCATGTAAATAAGGCAAGGTGGACTTTTATTTTTGGCAAGATGACTAAGGAAAATAGGAAAGGATGAATGTGAGGAAAGAAATCAAGAGAAAGGGGAAAGTAGGGGGAACATGTGGCCTTTTTCAAGAGATGTATTATGGAAAGGGTGGTTGGCAAAATTTTGACTATTAGGGACATGAATGTGGACGGTTTTGGGACTAAAGGGGGTGATAGCCGAATTTTGCTAGGAGTTTTTGGTAAAGCTAGTGCTTGAGAGGTTGTTCTCTTTAGTTTTTTGTATCATTCTCTTTCTCTCCAAATTTCCTCTTCTCTTTGCCGAATTTTCAAGCCTTTAGTGTGCATTTTTGTTTCTTCTTTTCTTCCTTGTTGCCGAAAGTACCTAAGCCTTGGAGATCAAATTGTTCACTCGTTTTCCTTTGGAAAAACCGAACCCTTCATTTCTTCTTTATCGTTCTTCTCATCCGTATTAACACTCACTCCTTTGATCAATCGGTAAGTGGTTCTATTCAAACATTTTTATTTTTCTTTCTCCTAGCCGAATATATGTCTTGGCATGGGATGGTCCTTTTAACCGAGACCATCATTTTATTCTACCCTCTCAAACGAGATTATTTTCTCTTTTTCGTAGTGTTTTAAGTGGGAGACCGTGTATTGTTCTAGCCGAAGTCAAACGGTGGAAATTGGATCCAATATCGATAAGGTAAGGGGTTCATTTTGGATTTTTCGTTATATCTCTATTTGGCTATGTTGCAAATCGGATTGAAGTTTCGACTAGTCAATTATGTTTTAGGGATATATCCTATTTGCAAATCCTTCGGATATAGTGGGTCAACGAAGAGTGGTTCTTTAGGGAATCCTAATCAAGGTGTGTAATCCCGTACCTTTCGTATACATATCTGAAATGATGTGTAATCTCACACTTCTCTGAAAGTTTGTATGAAATATTCTGTGAATTGGTCAAAATACCAAAGAACACCAAAAATCGGCATCCGTGATCACTCGGGCGTGTGTATGATCGCAGTGGTAATCGTATTTTGTAATAAAACAGTTTCAGTTAGAAGTAGTGATGTGTTTTTGGAAAATCACGAAAAATAGGAGAAAAGGAATTAGAAAGTGAATAAGATATCGAATTAAATCTTACTGTTTCTATTTTAGTATGGAAGAAACGAAGAAGGAAAAGGATTTTTATATTCTGAGATATGTTAATTTGAGTGAGACTGGTCCTGAATGACTTTGTGGTTCCCTGATCTGTCTTGGAAAAATCGTATAAAATTGTACAAAGTGAATTATAAGTTATAGTTTATATGTACAGATTACATAGTAAGTCTATTTTCAATACAAACAAGTGGGAGCAACATATGAAAACTGTACAGTGAGATATTTGAATTTTGGGTAAGAGAGGTCAGAATCGTTGGTCAGTGAAACAAGGGAATCTTTAGGGAATAAACTGTACTAAATGGCTAAGTCAAAAATTCTGGAAAACTTATAGTAAGAAGATATATGAGTCTAGTATCAAGGAAAATTTACTGAGTTAGATTTCGAGATTCCTAACTCAGGTTATAGTCAATTTAGTTAGTACGACGCAGATGGACAGTTTCGATTTTTATGCTCCACATTAGTAGTTAAGTCTAGGTTACGAAATTTCCAAAATACCCTTAGGTTGCGAAATTACCGAATTACCCTTAGTGGGTAAATTATCGAAATTACAAAAATGCCCCTATGGGTTGAAATTACGAAAAATGCCCCTAAAGGGCCGAATTACGAAATTGTTATATGGGCCAATCTGATATTTTGATAAATGGGCAAATTTGATATTTTGCTATATGGGCCAATCTGATATTTTGATAAATGGGCCAATATGATATTTTGATAAATGGGCCGATCTGATATTTTGCTATATGGGCCAATCTGATATTTTGCTAAATGGGTCAAATCTGATATTTTGCTTAATGGGCCTTTTGATTAATTGTTGTAATGGGCCATAATTTTGTAATAAATATCTGAATAAATTGTTGTGAATGGCTATGCATTATATACATGATTTGCATGGGATGGGATAATGATGAAGAGAAGTTCTGGTAGCTCTGCTACATAATTCTGGTGGCTCTGCCACAAATATGAAAAATGGCGATGCCATGTAAATTCTGTTAATCTAGTGGCTTGTCCAAAAATTTGATATAATCGGCTTAATGCCTACGTTTGGTGTGTTGGCGGGGTGGGTGACTAAAGCTCCCCACAGGTGTGCTGGTTGGTACGGGTGGTGTGTAGCGGATGAAAAACTCGGTTTGGTTTGGGAATTGCATATCATATGCATATTATATTTGATACATTGTTGTTGTTGTAAATGGGCTTAGGCCCAAAATATTGCTAATTGGGTTCCACCCAATGAATAACTGTAAGGGGATTTCACACTTTGAGTTCTTGTAACTCACCCCCTTTCTCTTAACCCTTGTAGGTAATGCTTGATGATATGGACTTGGGCTATGGATGACTCGAGGAGGCCATACTTGGAAATGGTTTATTTGGACTTTAGACTTCTTTCGTTTATTTTATTACTTTACTATTTTGGGTTAAATGTTGTAATAAGGCCTCTGGACTATTTTTATTTTTGCTTTTTGGTTGGGATGTTTTTATTATTTTTCTTAAATTGTTTAAAAGGGAATTTTCTAAAAACTTAAACAATGGTTTCCAAAATCGATTAACAAATGGATTTCAAAATAAACTTTTACAAATATTTTTAACACGGATATTTTCTCTCGAACTATTAACGATATTTTCAAAAGACTTGGATTCTCTTTCGAATTTTCAACGTCGTTTTCAAAAGTCACGGTTTTGTAAGATCATTAGTTCAAATTTATCGATTTATCAATCAAATCTTTGAGGTTAGTAGTATTTTATCAAATCAAACTTGTTTTCTTGATTTTTAACAAAGTAATATTTTAGTACGAACAAAAAGGGTTTAACATGTTTGCTCGTGTGACATACCAAATCCGCTCATAACGCATGGGCCGGGTTTGGGGTGTTACAGTGGGGGAGGAAATCAAGGAGAGAACCGTGGGGTGTGAGTGTGTGCAGTGGTTGGCCGAAAGTGGGATGGTGCTAAGGGGGAGCATTTTCGGTTTTGAGCTAGTGTGGGTGTGTGCCGTTTTTTTCAAGAGTCTTTTGAGAGAAGAGTAAAACTGAAACCATTTTAGAAGTCTTCCCTTTCTTTTGCATTTCAGTCACCTTGATTCACTTCTTCTTTTCCAAAACCGCAGCACACTTTTACTTCTTTTCTTCTTCTTCTTGTCCTTGTGGTTTTAGCCGAACCTTAGAGTGGTCACTTGTGCATTCTTTCTCCCTTCATCCATTCTCGTCAACTCTCACCACCTTTCTACTATTTTCTTCTTCGACCAAACCTCTCTTTCCCACCTCTTGCTATTTGTTTCTTCTCCATAGCCGAACCTCCCTGGTAGCCATTTTGAATTGATCTTCTTTTGAGTGTGTGCTATAGCCGAATGCTTGTAGCTTCAAGTGGGGCATCTTGGTGACCATCGAATCCATCTTTGTTGTTCGAATCATTTGTAGCCACAAGGCACTAGTAAGTATTTCACTCTTTTCTTTTTGGTCTTTGCTACTCATAGCCGAAGTGGCTATTTATCTAAATTTTAGATTTCGACTAATCCCCTTTCTTCATCTTCCAACATGTCACAACCAAATCTGTCCTTGGGTAGTTCTCCATTGATCAAGGTAAGGGTTTTTCTCTCTGGTTCTTTTGTGTCTATTTCTTCCAATCCGTTCTATCCCGTCTTAACCCAACCTCCTTGTTAGACAACCATCGTTCTCTCTGTAAGTACTGTACTGATCAAGACTCTCTTCATGGATGCGAGTGCTAGCCGTTCTAAGGAGATATCGACAAAGGAGCCTGAGGGGAGTGGACTTGTAGTCTCTACTCCTAAGTTCAAACGACGTAAGGTGTCAGCGGTTCAGGATTTTCCACCAGGTTGTGGTAGAGAGCCAACATCGATTTGGGATAGACAAATCATTGTTTTTCCCGCTAGTGAGAGTGACGGCGTTCACGAGTGTTTAGTTCTTCGCGTAATCAGGTGTGTAATCTCACACCTTCATTTGTTTGTTTAGTATTAAACTGCATATTGGCTAAAAGCCGAAATAACTGTAACGGCAGACAAGATACCCTAGCGGGTGAGGTTGGAGATACCAGGTAAATAACAGTTATGACTATGCTATTCGAATAACTTAGCATGATTACAAGTGTGTTCAGATTATCCGATGTACATTGTTATATGTTTGCATTCATCACATTATGATAATATGTTGCATGGGATTGGGATATGATATTGATGAATGGGGCAGTGTATTTCGGTGACTCTATCACATTATTTCGGTGAATCTGTCACATTATTTCGGTGGCTCTGCCACGTATTTCGGTGACTCTGTCACATTATTTCGGTGGCACTGCCATAATTTCAGCGATGAGCAGTGTGACTGTCATCGATGGTGTGTAGCGGATGAGGGTTGATTGTAGAAATCCCCACCGGTGTGTTTTGGTTGGTCGGGTGGTGTGTAGCGGATGGATTACTAGGCTGGGCTGGGTTGCATTGTATTGCATTCATTATCTGCTATACCATGTTAATAGGGCTAAGGCCCAGTTTGATTTCGTAAGGGCTAAGGCCCAGTTGGATTTTGAATGGGCTCGGGCCCAGTTAACATTCGTGTGGGGGATTACACACTAAGTTCTCGTAACTCACCCTTCTGCTTAATTTTGCAGGTAATCCCTAGATTGAGGATTTGGAGCTGAGGCGGACTCTGTGGTGGCCATGCACTGTTTCTTTAGTAAACTCTGTTTTCCATTACTTTAAATTCATTTTGAATTTGGGATTATGTTTTGTAATAAGGCCTCTAGGAATTTATTTGGTTTTAACTTTTCATTCGGATGCTATCTTTTATTAAACATTTAATACGGAGTTTTCCTAAACATTAATAACTGTTTTCAAATGTCACGTTTTTGGCAAATATTCAAATTCAGTTTCCATAACAAAGGCTATTTTCAATTAATCCTGACTTTTCTAAAAGGAACATTGAGTAAACCGGGATTTTATATTAAACAACAAAACACAAAACGTTTTTTTTTAAATGCAACATTTTCAACGAACTACTGCTTCCCTAAACAATCGTTTTGTTTTCGTCAACTTCCTAAACCTCTTTTCAAAACAACACTTATCTGTAAGACATCGGATCTGATTATTTTTGAACTAAGTCATGGAAAACAACAACCCTAATATTTTTGCAAGAAAACTACTAAACAAGATGGATTTCCATAAGCAACCAAAACTTGAAAGTTTTAGAACGATCCCGAAGTTTTTTCCTCAACCTTTCCATGTGACATACTAGATCCGGTCGTAACGTCTAGGCCGGGTTTGGGGTGTTACATAGCATGATTAAATTGTATGGAATAAATTGATATTTGGAGCATAAATTGCTAATTTATTGAATATTTCATAAAATTGTTCTAATTGGTATATGAATATTGAGAAAATGATATTTGCTATGCTTAATTTTATTGATGTTAAAATTGCGTAGCAACATGCTTTTACTTGCATTTTAACATCCTAAATTAATTGATTAAACAAGAGATTTTATGCCTTGTATGTATGATTATTTTGGCAACATATGATTATTTTGGCAACATTGCATGGTACATCCATTAGATATAGTTGGCATGCCATAGGATTTGTGAGTACTCACCATTATTTGTGATATTGTGAGCATATGGCTCTTGGTGGAGTGATTTTTTTGGAGTAGATAAGGGAGTGTTTAGCTTCAGTTTCCACTCATTGGGTTATTTGAAGCGCTATAAGGGAGCGTGTGGCTTCGGCCTGCTCAATTTAGAGGACTATATTTGATTTGTGGGAGTTCTGAGATCCGTATATCCAATGTATGATCACACGTTTAGTTATTGTCATGGATGTATTATGCCAATATAATTGATTTATTGTGCTATTATAATTGAATGTTTATGTGTTAAAAGATGATTTTACATGCCTTGGAAAAATTGATTCTTAATTCTAGAAATAGCATGTGATGTTATGGTGAAATGTTAACATGTTGTGACTGAAAATTTAATGCTTAATTGCTTGTATTTATGCATGATTGGGTGCAAATTACTTGATGTTTTTTCTATCATTCATTGAGCTTTTTAAGCTCACACCCTCACATTTCATGTAGAGAATTTTTGGGCGTAAGGAGTCGAGAAGCGAGTGTAAGGGCAACCCAAGAATAAGGCTCAATAGTGGCTTAAGAAATTTACTTTAGAGACTATATAGGAGCATTGTGATACTTTTGGGACTAGTGTTATTTTACTTGTAATGGACATTGTAACACCCCAAACCCGGCCCAAACACTACGACCGAATTTGGTATGTCACAGAGAAAACCATTTTGAAAATCCCTTTAGCCGATTTGAGTTTTGATGAAAACATCTTCATTTTCAATTATCATGCTAAAACCATACTTGGTTTGTTCTAAAAATATTTATTAGGTCAAGTTATTACTGAGTTTCAAATGTACCCGATGGCACTTCCAAAACATTTTGCGTTTGATTTGAGAAAACATGTGCACCCATTTTAATATTATTAAATAGTTTAAACAAAATATTCAAAACATGTAAAGATAATAAAAATAATCCTAGGAGGCCTTATTACAACTTGATTAAAACAAAACCAACAATAAAAATAAAAATAACTAAAATCCAAGTTCATTAAATTCAAATCCCACTGCATGGCCACCTTGAGTCCATCCGGCTCCATCTCCGCGATCTACTCACCTGCAAAATGTTAAGGGAAAGGGGTGAGTCACCGAGACTCAATGTGTAAATCCCCCACCCGGAAAATACATCTCATACACAATTCATTAATAAACATGCTCATGCAACCCCACTAGCCATCCATACTCCTTTTCTACCCCGTGTGGTCAAAACCACTGATGACTTAAAGTCACAATTTAAATGATGGGGCCAACCCATCGTGTGGTCAAAACCACTGATGACCATAGGTCACGTAATATCAAATGTGGTCAAAACCACCGGTGGTACCAAACCACTTTGGGACTTAGTCGCAAATAATCAATCGTTGTGGTCAAAACCACTGATGACCATAGGTCACAATAATCTGATGGGGCCAACCCATCTTGTGGTCAAAACCACTGACGACAGTCCATAGTTCATCCCCCTCCTCTCATCAATCCCACCATCACATGCTTATACAACAAATTTCATATATCATGTCATAGTATTAAACATCATGTGATGGCATGCAAACATATATCAAAAATCACAAGTTAGGGGACTTACCCGGAATCCATGTTTAAGCCCACAAGCATATCATAGATCACTACCAAAATTTATACTCAAGACAATAATATAGCAAGTTTATTAATAAAGTGTGTAAAGAGTTTACACACCTGTTTCTACCGGAATTCCTAGATCCCGAAGATCCGATCTACGTCGCTAGATCTCTTGTCCTTACAAATGATTTGGTTTCCTACCAAATCCCGAGCCAAGCGATGGTTCACCCCCCGAAAATCGGCCACACCTTCCTCCTAAACCGATTGGGGAAGAAGAGAGCACCCTTTTTTTTGATGTTCGGCCAAAACTAAGCAAATAGGGAGGAGTAGATTCGGCTAAAGAGATGCTGGAATTTTGAATAATTTTGGGCAGTTTGTCTAAGGGAATTTCGGCAGCAAGATGGTAGGGGTTCGGCTAATGGAGGAAGAAAAGAAAAAGAAAATATGTAGGGGAAATCAATGGTGATTTTTGGCTAAGTAAAAGAGGAAGATGCTTGGAAAATTTTGAAGGATTTCCTAGGGGAAATTTAGCGTGTGAGAGAGGAAAAAGAAGAAGAAATAGTTGCTGGAATTTTTGGGCACTTCTTCTTTGTACAAAAATCAATTTTGAACAACCCCCAAGGAGTCCCAATGCTGGCCAATTCCTCCCTTTTAGGTGATAAATTCTAGCTTTTATTTATCACAAAACAAAGCGAAATTATCCTACATTTAATCCTTTATTCACCTTCAACAATTAATAACAATTAAACTACTAATAATCCCCCTTCTAGCCGAATTTTTGCAAAAATAAAACCTTATTTTTATCAATTTAAAGAGTCCACATTCATGCCAATTTCCACCCATGCACGCCATTGAGAAAAGAAAAGAAATTAAAGACCAATCACGCTGCTATCTTTGGCTCGAACCAGATGACCTCAAGCAAGACCCCCCTTTTCACGCCTTAAGCCACTCTTCCCTTTGGACTCATCATGACATAAAGCCCTCACCATTTAATTATAAGCCTTCTTCCCAGCCCTTACTCCTTCAACGCCAAAGCCCAAAAATAAAACTCCTTGCGTCCCTTGCGTTTGAACTCGAGACCTTCGTGCCAACACCCTTAAGTGGCGCACCAAGCCACTTGTGCCAAGCCTATTCTTTGTGCCATAATTCGCCCAAATTTCTTTAAAGCCCTATCTCGCCTAGCTCCTCCTTTTCAGTACTAAAAAAATTTTAATACTAAGTCGAGGCCTAGATCGGGTTTAATTCTAGACCATAGATCATGCCAAATAAATCATAATATTTATTTCTTCAAACACACTCACACACATGGGAACAAATAATTAAATTTTCAAATACCCCTAATTCAGGATGTTACAATTCTACCCCCCTTAAAAAGAATTTCGACCTCGAAATTACCTGGATCAGAAGAGCTGGGGGTATTGCTACCGCATCGCATCCTCGGGTTACCATGTGGCCTCCTCCGTACCATGATTTTGCCACAACACCTTCACCAAAGGCACTGACTTCCTACGTAGAACTTTGACATCCTGATCCAAGATTTGTACGGCTCCTCCTCGAAACACAAGTCTGAGTTCACTTCAATTTCCGCAACTGGCACTACGTGTGAGGGGTCGATCGATAAGCGCCTCGATCGAAACATGGAAAACGCGTCATGTATCCGCTCAACTCTGCTGGTAACTCAAGGTGGTAAGCTACCGGTCCCACTCGCTTCAACATCAGTATACGGGCCAATGAATCTTGGGCTTAGCTTCCTTTTCGCCCGAATCTCAACACCTTCTTCCAAGGTGACACCTTCGAGAAAGAATTTATCCCCTACCGCATACTCCATTTCCTTACGCTTAAGATCGCATAAGACTTCTGTCTATCTCGACGCTTCCTTGAGACGAGCCCGAATCACCTTAACTTTATCCTCGGTTTCCGTCACCAACTTTGGACCCAAGACTTGTCGTTCACCCAACTCCGTCCAACATGTAGGAGTACGGCATTTCCGTTCATACGATTAGCCGTATGGTGCCATCTCGAATACTCGCTTGATAACTATTGTTATAAGCGAATTCCGCAACGGTAGATACTCTTCCCAACTACCACTTTGAAATCCAAAACACACCCTCTCAAAGATATCTTCTAGAATCTGAATAACCCTTTCCGATTGCCCGTCGATTTGTGGATGGAAAGCTGTACTAAAATCCAATCGTGTACCCAAAGCTGGATGCAACGCTTTCCAGAACCTTGACATAAATCTGGGATCCCTATCCGAGATGATTGATACTGGCACTCCATGCAACCTCACTATTTCGACACATACGACTTAGCTAGCTTCAAGTGAGTAATCCACTCACCGGTATGAAGTGAGCTGATTTAGTCAGACGATCCACAATCACCCAAACTGCGTCCTTCTTGCTGGGCGTGAGGGGTAGCCCACTGATGAAATCCATAGTGATCCTCTCCCATTTCCACTACGGGATCTTTACTGGTTGAAGTAACCCTGATGGCAACTGGTGCTCCGCCTTAACCTGCTGACACGTCAGACATTTTCCCACAAATTCAGTTACCTCACGCTTCAACCCTGGCCACTAGAACTGTCTCCGCAAATCTCCATACATCTTGCTACCTCCAGGATGCATAGCGTATGGGCTACTATGTGCATCTTGAAGAATTCTTTGCCTCAATTCCACATCCTTCGGCATACAAGGCCGCCCTTGAAAACTTAATACGCCATCATCAGTCAAACTATACCCTTCCAAACCACCATCTTGAACTTGCAACCTTATCGCATTCAACACTTCGTCTACCAACTATTTTTTCTTAATCTCCTCGATCCAAGTTGGCTTAACTTGAAGTTCTGCCAAAAGACTTCCATCGTCGTATAGACTGAGGTGAGCAAACATCGCTCTTAAGTCCGTCACGACCTTCTGACTCAATGCATCAGCCACCACGTTAGCCTTGCCTGGATGGTACTCAATTGAACAATCATAGTCCTTCAACAGTTCAATCCATCGGCGCTGCCTCAAATTCAAGTCCTTCTGAGTCAAGAGATACCTCAGACTTTTGTGATCCGTATAGACTATCGACTTCTCTCCATACAAGTAATGTCTCCATATTTTCAAGGCAAATACCACCGCCGCTAACTCCAAGTCGTGCGTTGGGTAGTTAACCTCATGCGGTCTTAACTGACGGGATGCATAGGCCACTACCTTCCCTTCCTGCATCAACACACATCCCAAACCAATATGGGATGCATCGCAATAAACCGAGAATAGTTTCCCTGCCTCAGGCTGTACTAGAACCGGAGCTTCCGTCAAGATTTTCCTTAGCTTGTCAAAACTTTCCTACTGCATCTCCGACCATACAAATGGGACTCATTTTCTTAATAACTTAGTCAACGGTGCTGCGATTAAAGAGAATCCTTCCACAAACCTTCGATAGTACCCTGCCAGACCCAGAAAACTTCGAATTTCTGCCACTGACCTAGGCGGTTTCCAATCCAACACCGCTTCAATCTTGCGAGGGTCCACTCTAATCCCTTCAGCTGACACTACGTGACCTAAGAAAGCCACCTCCCTTAGCCAAAATTCACACTTACTGAATTTGGCATATAACTGCTTCTCCCTCAATACTTGCAGAACTATTCGCAAATGCTTATCATGCTCCTCCTCCATCTTTGAGTAAACCAATATGTCGTCTATGAACACTAGGACAAATCGATCTAAGTACTGCTGAAACACTCTATTCATTAGGTCCATGAATGCTGCAGGTGTGTTGTTCAACCCAAATGGCATCACCAGAAACTCGTAATGCCCATACCTTGTACGGAATGCCGTCTTGTGTACATCAACCTCCTTCACTTTAAGTTGATGATAACCCGACCTAAGATCTATCTTCGAAAACACCGATGTACCCTTCAATTGGTCAAACAAGTCATCGATCCGAGGCAACGGATACTTGTTCTTGATTGTTAACTTGTTCAACTGGCGGTAGTCTATACACATCCGCATTGAACCGTCCTTTTTCTTGACAAATAACACAGGTGCTCCCCACGGAGATATACTTGGTCGAATAAACCCTCGATCCAAGAGTTCTCGAATTTGAGCCTTCACTCCACCAATTCCTTTAGTGCCATTCGATGCGGTGCTATAGACACGTGTGCTGCCCGGGAACAAGTCTATACCGAATTCAACTTCCCGATCGGGAGGCGCACTCGGAAGTTCTTCTCGGGAACACATCGATGAACTCCCCTACTGCTCAACCTTCTCAATCGCGACTCCTTAGCCTCCAAGGCACATATTCGAACCAAAAACGCCTCACAACCCTTTTCTCGACCATCTTCTCGCCTTCAAGGCGAGACACCACGTTGGACGTGCAATCTCTCCTTTTTCCTATCATCACCACCTCATCACCCTTCTCGCTTTAACACCATGCGCTTAGTCGCGCAATCCGAGCTAGCCTCGATACTTTACTAGCCAATCCATCCTCGAGGATTAGATCGAACTCCCGAAATGGTAGTTCTATCAAGTCACCAAAAACACGACCCCTTGGAGTTCTAGGGTGCGTCCTATAAAGTCTACTTACTTCTACAGAGTGACCTAGGGGCTTAGTATGCGGTCATCTTTCTAGAAGTAAGCTCGAGTCTAAATGCAAAGTTTCCACTACGCTACTAGCAATGTACGAGTGGGTTGAGCCAATGTCTATCAAGGTATTATAAGGCACATCAAAGATCAAGAACATACCGGTTATGACATCCGGTGCGTCGCCCTTCTCTTGATGCCTCACGGTATAGACTAAACCAGGTTGTCTAGCCTCAGTACCACCGGTATTTCCCCTCGGTGCCCCACGACCTCTGCCAGCACCATTACCTCATCTACCTGCGCCGCGACCCCTTGCTGGTTGTTGATTGTCCCTTCTGTTCGGTGCATGATCCTGCCCTTCAGATCTCAGTCTAGCAGCTTTCTTAGGACAGTCTCTAACTCGATGCTCCATAGACCCACACTCGAAGCATCCACGATTACCATTCCAACACTCCCCCTTGTGAGGCTTGCCACACCGGGCACACTGTGGCGGCCATTGAGTATTGGCAACAGCAGGCCTAGTAGCTTGATCTGACCCACCAAACCTTGCCCTCTTTTGCTGATTACCAGAAAACTTTGAAGGTCCGAAGCTCCTCTTATTCCAATTCCGTTCCTGGTTCCGTCTAACCGACTGCCTTACCCCTTCAGGAACCTTAGATTTCTCCACTAGAACAGCAAACTCCCGTTCCTACTGTGGAGTTATCATCATTCTCAGCTCATCTCTCAGCCCATCTTCAAATCTAACACAACGTTCATGCTCGGTACCCACAATACCACGAGCATACCTACTCAACCGAAGGAATTCGGCCGTGCTCGCCATCGTCTTATTGCCTTGAACCAGTTCAAGAAAGCCTTTCATTGTGCATCTCACGTAGCTAGTTCCGATGTACTTCTTTGATAGGCATCCTTGAAAAATTCCCGGTGAGGTTTTACGCCTTCGCTCCATCCTTACGGTGAGCCCACCACCGATATGACTCATCCCAAGCAAGGAAATTATACCCTTTAATTTCTCCTCACCAGAAAATCTATGTCATCCATGATCCTTTCAGCTTGCTTCCAACCAAGATTCACGCCGCCGGTGCCACCCCGAAACTCCCTAAATACTTCGCTCCGTTAGCCCGAGTCGCTTAACCACGATTTACGGGCTCCTGCACCCGTGCCACCCTCTCGATAACTCGCCCAATACCCGTAATACTGACTTGAGATACGACATCATCACCACCCGTTTGATCTTGAAATTCGGTTTCGCCACGGCGAGATCCAGATCTCATCTCCGCACTGTGACTGCACCTTGCTTGGCTCGGCAAGGTCATCCTACCCTACCACGGCCACGCGGCGACGTCCACGACCTCTTGAACTCATTCTAACGATTGCGCTTATCTGATTAAGAAATTTTTATGGATTAGTACGTGTTTCACTTTGGTTATCCGCGACGAAATTTTATGAAAAGTTTAATAAGGATTCTTTCGATCAAACAAAGTTTTAAGTTCTCTATCCTAGTTCACACAGAGAAGAACATCCATTCCCTACTACCTTTCATACTTATTCACTCTTCTGGACGTTTCACGTCCGTTTCTATCCTGTGGGTATTTTCGTCATTTTCCTCTGTGGGTATTTTCGTAATAAACCAGAGAAATTCTAAAACTTTAATAATTCAGAACACTTTAAAATTTCACAAAACTGGAGGGTATTTTTCAAAAATTTGACAAACTGGAGGTATAGCAGAATTTTGGAAACCAGGGGTATTTTGGTAATTTTGTCAATCAGGGGTAATTTTGTAAATTTCAAAAGTCAGGGTATTATTTTGAACTACAAATTTTGGGATACTTTTGCAAAATAAAAGAATTTATTGAAATCAGGGTAATATGGTAAATTTTAAAACTAAGGGTATTTTCGTAAATTTGCCACTAGGGGCATTTTGGTAATTTTGGTAAGTCAAGAATATTTTGAAAATTTTCCAACATAAATTTTTCCTACTGTTTAAAAGAGATATTTTAGTGATTTTAAAAATAAAGTTTTCCTTAAAACATGGCTAATCCCTTTCGGGTTTTATTTAGCGTGTTTAGCCTATGACCGAGTCCTCTTGGTTAGGGTGAACCGAAGCTACACACCAGGTAGGAACCCCGTGAAGAGGAGGTGAGTCACGAGGACTGCTTAAGTACCAAGCTCTTCCGGATCCAATCCTAGACATGCGCACCAAGGTTACCACACCCTAACTCGGCGACTTGGTCCTAGGTTTGTTTAATTAGGCTTTTAAAGTCTTATGTCTTTTGTTGGGGTAACTAGTCCTAAGGTTTAAAGCACTTATCACTATCTACGTTCCATGCTTCCTACCCTTCTACAGACAATAAATCATACAGAAGTTAGGAGTACTTACCTGGGCGGATAGGTGCCGGAGACTCGGTGCCATGCTATTCAAAACCAAAAATATTTCTCAATGGCCTACTAAAACATTTTGGGCCTTGGGCCCCCACAGCCGAGCTTTGAACCTGGGTCTGATACCAATTTTTGTAACACCCCAAACCCGGCCCAAACATTACGACCAAATTTGGTATGTCACAGAGAAAACCATTTTGAAAATCCCTTTAGCCGATTTGAGTTTTGATGAAAACATCTTCATTTTCAATTATCATGCTAAAACCATACTTGGTTTGTTCTAAAAATATTTATTAGGTCAAGTTGTTATAGGTTTCAAATGTACCCGATGGCACTTCCAAAACATTTTGCGTTTGATTTGAGAAAACATGTGCACCCATTTTAATATTATTAAATAGTTTAAACAAAATATTCAAAACATGTAAAGATAATAAAAATAATCCTAGGAGGCCTTATTACAACTTGATTAAAACAAAACCAACAATAAAAATAAAAATAACTAAAATCCAAGTTCATTAAATTCAAATCCCACTGCATGGCCACCTTGAGTCCATCCGGCTCCATCTCCGCGATCTACTCACCTGCAAAATGTTAAGGGAAAGGGGTGAGTCACCGAGACTCAATGTGTAAATCCCCCACCCGGAAAATACATCTCATACACAATTCATTAATAAACATGCTCATGCAACCCCACTAGCCATCCATACTCCTTTTCTACCCCGTGGTCAAAACCACCGATGACTTAAAGTCACAATTTAAATGATGGGGCCAACCCATCGTGTGGTCAAAACCACTGATGACCATAGGTCACGTAATATCAAATGTGGTCAAAACCACTGGTGGTACCAAACCACTGGGACTTAGTCGCAAATAATCAATCGTTGTGGTCAAAACCACTGATGACCATAGGTCACAATAATCTGATGGGGCCAACCCATCTTGTGGTCAAAACCACTGACGACAGTCCATAGTTCATCCCCCTCCTCTCATCAATCCCACCATCACATGCTTATACAACAAATTTCATATATCATGTCATAGTATTAAACATCATGTGATGGCATGCAAACATATATCAAAAATCACAAGTTAGGGGACTTACCCGGAATCCATGTTTAAGCCCACAAGCATATCATAGATCACTACCAAAATTTATACTCAAGACAATAATATAGCAAGTTTATTAATAAAGTGTGTAAAGAGTTTACACACCTGTTTCTACCGAAATTCCTAGATCCCGAAGATCCGATCTACGTCGCTAGATCTCTTGTCCTTACAAATGATTTGGTTTCCTACCAAATCCCGAGCCAAGCGATGGTTCACCCCCCGAAAATCGGCCACACCTTCCTCCTAAACCGATTGGGGAAGAAGAGAGCACCCTTTTTTTTGATGTTCGGCCAAAACTAAGAAAATAGGGAGGAGTAGATTCAAGCTAAAGAGATGCTGGAATTTTGAATAATTTTGGGCGCTTTGTCTAAAGGAATTTAATGACAAGATGGTAGGGGTTCGGCTAATGGAGGAAGAAAAGAAAAAGAAAATATGTAGGGGAAATCAATGGTGATTTTTGGCTAAGTAAAAGAGGAAGATGCTGGAAAATTTTGAAGGATTTCCTAGGGGAAATTCGGCAGCAGCAGAGGAAAAAGAAGAAGAAATAGTTGCTGGAATTTTTGGGCACTTCTTGCTATACAAAAATCAATTTTGAACAGCCCCCCAAGGAGTCCCAATGCTGGCCAATTCCTCCCTTTTAGGTGATAAATTCCAGCTTTTATTTATCACAAAACAAAGCAGAATTATCCTACATTTAATCCTTTATTCACCTTCAACAATTAATAACAATTAAACTACTAATAATCCCCCCTTCCAGCCGAATTTTTTGCAAAAATAAAACCTTATTTTTATCAATTTAAAGAGTCCACATTCATGCCAATTTCCACCCATGCACGCCAGCAGCAAAAGAAAAGAAATTAAAGACCAAACTGCTGCTATGCTGGCTCGAACCAGTGACCTCAAGCAGCAGCCCCCCCTTTTCACGCCTTAAGCCACTCTTCCCTTTGGACTGTCATGACATAAAGCCCTCACCTTTTAATTATAAGCCTTCTTCCTGGCCCTTACTCCTTCAACGCCAAAGCCCAAAAAATAAAACTCCTTGCGTCCCTTGCGTTTCGAACCTGAGACCTTCGTGCCAACACCCTTAAGTGGCGCACCAAGCCACTTGTGCCAAGCCTATTCTTTGTGCCATAATTCGCCCAAATTTCTTTAAAGCCCTATCTCGCCTAGCTCCCTCCTTTCAGGTACTAAAAAAAAATTTTAATACTAAGTCAGGCCTAGCTCGGGTTTAATTCTAGACCTTAGATCATGCCAAATAAATCATAATATTTATTTCTTCAAACACACTCACACACATGGGAACAAATAATTAAATTTTCAAATACCCCTAATTCAGGATGTTACAGACATTGGACATTAAATTTCGGACTTTAATTTTGGTGATTTTATAATTGCTTTAATACATGATTTTATGTCTAATTGATGTTTCATTTATGGTATGTTGATGAGTGTTCGTTCGTTGGATGATAACACGGTGTATGAAGCATGTATTTTATAATAACAATGTTTAATTGAAGCTTACCATGGAGTGGATTGCTTGTGATTAAGGTATGCAACTTGTGTGAATTAATTGGTGTTTGCTAAGCATGTAATTGGGTGTTAAATTTTGATTAATTGTTGCATATTTGTTGTAAATAAATTAAATTAGAGATGTGTGGATGTTTATGGTAATTAATTGTAGCTATTTCAAGTTTAATGGGTAAGTAAAATATGTAAAATCAGGTAATTAAAATGAATTTTTGGCAAAATAGGTGCAGCGATTTGCACACGGGCGTGTGGGTGGTCATACACGTGCGTGTGGAAAGGGGACAAGGCTGTGTGGGTTTTTGGGGGTTTGATTTTTGGTTTTTGTAATCTAGTATTCTAGTTTGCTTATTTTATAATTTAGTCCTAAAACTTGATTACATTAATTGAAGCCTTTAAGGATAAGGAAACATGGTAATATTTTAGGATTAGACTTGTAACTGTTAATATTTTTAGAAACGCTCTTAATTTTTAATTTGGAAAATGTACTAAAAGTTTGTAAAAGTTACGATTTAGTCCCTAGAATATAAAACTTGAATTAGACATAGTAAATGAACTTGAATTAAGCTAAAATTTTTAAAGCTTGCACAGTTTGATTAAAAGAAGGTCAGTAACTATTTAGAAATAAAATCAGGATAGTTTAACCTTAGGTGGTAAAATGACCAAAATACCCTTATGTTTAAATACTTAGAAAAAGTTTTAAAATGGTTCACAAATTGCTTCCGCATTAATAAATGATAGTTAATTAGTCATAAATGAGGTGTTATAAGGTTGGGGTGTGCGTCGAGTGGTCATTAACTGGAGAGTCACTTCGGTGGCTAATGTAACACTTTGAATTCGGGTCGATCCGTCCTAGTCGGGTTTAGGGTGTCATATTTGGTGGTATCGGAGCTACAAGTTTAGCTTTAGGTTAGCCTAGATTTGTTAAACATTATAGATCTTGGATTATGTAATATTGAAGTCTAGCTTATCTATAAACATTGCTTGAAATTGAATATTTTGCCTATGCATGTTCTTTGTGATATAAACTCTTCTATGAGGTAGGATTTGGGAACACAATGCCCTATAGGAAATTATACTTAGTTAAGTCTTGGATCACTTACCGCAACTCACTCCTGGCACGTTTTCTCTACTTTTTCTTTAGTATACTATTTACGTTATGCCTCCGAGACACGAGCGTGGTAGTTTAAATGATGATGCGCCACCGTAACCACGTGATGATGCTCAAATGGGTCGAGTTGTGCATTTTATGTCAGAGATGGTCGGGGCATTGCAGCATATCGTTAGTGCCAATACTACTCATGTTTGTCAGCGATTACCATTAAAGTGTTTGTAAGCTCTAGGTGGTAAGGAATTTCGAGGAGTTAGGGGTGGAGACCCTACTCATGCTGAGTATTGGTTAGAAGGAGTTTTTTGTATCCAACACTCAAATGTGCTATGAAGTTGCTTGTTGATGAGGCTCATCGTTGGTGGATGACTGTCGAGCGTGGTACCGTACCTAAGAGAGTGACTTGGGACTTTTTCATGGAGTCTTTCCAAAGGAAGTTTATGGGAGAGCAGTATCTGGAGGCAAGGAGATGCGATTTCATGGATTTAGTCTAGGGTACTTTGTTTGTGGACGAGTATGAAGTTGATTTTGTGCATTTGAGCCAGTATGCGCCTGAGTTGGTGGTTCGCGAGGCAAGTCATTGTAAGAGGTTCAGGTTTAGATTGAACCGTGAGATTAAGATGTATCTGGTAGTAGAGTCTGCTGAGGTCTCCGATGAATTGATTGAGAATGCCTGTGCTTTAAAGGAGACTTTGAGAGATGAGCCTAAAGTTATTTCTGCTGGTGTTGTTAAGAGAACATCTGAGTCTATTAGTGGATCTGGTGGGAAGGGCAAGAGAGGTCATTTTGGGAGGTCAAGATGAACTTGTATTGTAGGTCAAGGTTAGGATAGGCAAGCCGCAAGAGTTTTGGTTGGTACAGGTGATCAGGGAGTTGTTATATGGCTGTTATGTGAGCATTGTGGTCATCGTCATCGTGTTGAGTGTTGGAAGATGACTGGCGCTTGTCTTAATTGCGGATCGATGGAGCACCGTGTTAGTAATTGCTCGAGGAGAGCAGTTTTGGTTCGAGACCAACCTCATGCTGTTGTTGTTGCTGCTACACCTACTCTGGCTTGAGGGAGGGGTCGTGGCAAAGGTGTTGGTCAACATGAAGCTGCTCGGGGTGGTAATAGAGGTCCAACCAGAGTTTACACAGTTAGAGAGCCCCAGAATAGAGAGGCCACGGATGTCATCGCAGGTACTTTCAAGCTACAGTCTTTTCCTCTTCTAGCTTTAGTTGATTCGAGTGCTACAAGATTGTTTATTCTAAGTGATGTAGTTAGAGAGTTAGAGATTCCTATAGAGACATCTAGGTTGGGTGTTACGGTTAAGAGAACTCTAGGTGATAGTGTAGTGGTGGACCAGGTTTACCGTCATTGTCCTCTGATGGTTTAGGGACAAGTGTTCCTTGTAGATCTTTTAGAATTGCTGATTTGGGGGTTCGATGTTATCCTTGGTATGGATTGGTTGACCGAGCATTGGGCGAAGGTTGGTTGTGAGGCGAAGTTGGTGACTTTGTGTTGCGAGGATGATTCCAAAGTTGTTGTTGTCAGAGAGAAGTTCGAGTTGCTTTCTAATGTGATTTCTTCGCTTAGAGCCAAGAAGTTGGTCCGGAAAGGTTGCGAAGCTTATTTAGCCTATGTCCTAAATGTCGATAGTAAGGAGTTGAGGTTGGATGAGATTCGAGCTGTCTGTGATTTTTCGGATGTGTTTCCTGAAGAGTTACCTAGTTTACCATTGGATTGAGAAGTTGAGTTCGATATTAAGCTCTATCCTGGTACAACTCCAGTGTCAATTACACCTTATCGCATAGTACCTAAAAAATTGAAAGAGTTGAAGCTTCAGTTGCAAAAGTTGTTGGACTTGGGTTTCATTTGACCGAGTGTGTCGCCTTGGGGAGCGCTGGTTCTGTTTACGAAGTAGAAAGTGTGACTTGTAAGGCCCCGAAAATAGGTTTAGTAGTTTCGGGTAAGTTTATCGGGTTTCGAGTGAAAATTGGGAATTAATCGGGTTAATTAGCTATTTATATTCTTAATTAGTTAGCTTAATTTCATCTAAAACTTGGTAAATAATATTCCGAAAAATAAAATATTTTTGGAAAAATTAGTCTTATGGTTTTAAATAATTTTTGGGTAAAAATAAACATTTTGGGTTAAATTGGAATTAAAAATAATTTATAATGGGGGTTTAATTGGGTGATTTAAAATATTAATTAAATGGGACTAATTCGAAAAATAAGGGAAATGTGTAAGAGGTTTTATAGCAAATAAACTATATTTTCGGAATTTTTTAGGGAAAGGAGAAAATTGTAAAACAAGGAAAAAGGGGGAGTGGCCTGATGGCAAATTCCCCATATTTTGAAAATCAGGTGGGGGTTTTTAATTTTAAAAATTATTCAACTACCTCACTTTTCACTCATTTTTCACCCAAATTGAGAGTTTTTTCTTTCGTTTTTTTTTTTTTTTGCTTTTTTTCATAAACCAAATATCAGAGAATAGATCTAAACCTTTTCTCTCCAAAAATTCTCTCTAAAATCTCTCGAAATAATTTTCAAAGTTGGGCAAAAAGTCATCCGAATTTCTTTAATCATTTTGATTCAAACTTCCAAATAAATGATTTGAGTTCAATTGAAGTTAATCATCATCTTTAAACTTGTTTTTAAGTTTATTTCAATCATTATTTGTTAATTAAAGTGGTTATAATGGATTTTCAACTTTAATTTCTTCTTTCTTGAACTTGAGGATCAACAATGGTGGATCTTTAATTTTGAGTTGGAATCCAAATATTAATGGATGTCTAAGCTCAAAATAGGTCTAATAAGAGGTTTTTAATCTTAAACCAAAAGATCAAACACCTTTTATGGATCAATTTTGAGAAATTCGAATTTGATCAAGAACATGGATGATTTTTCCAGAAAATTATGAAATGGATTAAATAATGAAATTAACACTTAGAATACATGTTATTGGACTAGGAATGAATATTAGAAGTGGCTTGAGGTGCTGAAAAGGGAGTTTAGTTTAGGAATTCCATATTTTGGCTTAGTTGTGCAACATCGGTAAGGTAGTTTAAAGTAATGATTTAGATTCGTATACTTTATCAAATTTTATGTTTCATGTTGCTATTTTTAGTTCGTAATGCATACTTTGTCTCTGTTAAAGCTCAACATCAAGAGGAGGAATGTGCAAATTAGAATTGAAGCTCAAACTTGCATGTTTGAACACTTTTTTGCTTAAAGAGCTAAGTGTGGAAGTGAGTGATATTAAGGGAGATTCGGTAAATTAGCCTGATTATGTGTTTAATTAAAGGTTTAATTGGTGTTATTAATAACTTAATTGCATATTGGATGGTTGGATTTGAAAAAATAGGTTTTATTTTATAAAAGAGCAAAATAGCAATTGGTTTGGTAAGTTGTGTATTATGCTTTTAGCATGATTAAATTGTATGGAATAAATTGATATTTGGAGCATGAATTGCTGATTTATTGAACATTTGATACATGTGTTCTAATTGGTATATGAATATTGGGACAATGATATTTGCTATGTTTAATTTTATTGATGTTAAAATTGCTTAGGAACATGCTTTTACTTTCATTTTAACATCCTAAATTAAGTGATTAAACAGCATATTTTATGCCTTGCATGTATGATTATAATGGCAACATTGCATGGTGGATCCATTGAATATAGTTGGCATGCCATAGGATTTGTGAGTACTCACTATTATTTGTGATATTTTGAGCATATGGCTCTTGGTGGACTGATTTGTTTGGAGTAGATAAGGGAGTGTTGAGCTTGAGTTTCCACTCATTGGGTTGTTGGAGGCGCTATAAGGGAGCGTGTGGCTTTGGCCTGCTCAATTCGAAGGAATATATTTGATTTGTGGGAGTTCTGTGATCTGTTTATCCAATGTATGATGACACGTTTACTTATTGACATGGATATATTATGCCAATATAATTGATTGGTTGTGCCAATATAATTGAATGTTTATGTGTTAAAAGATGATTTTACATGCCATGGAAAATTTGATTCTTAATTCTTGAAATATCATGTGATGTTATGGTGAAATGTTAACATGTTGTAACTAAAAATTTAATGCTTAATTGCTTTGATTTATGCATGATTGGGTGCAAATTACTTGATGTTTTTACTGTCATTCACTAAGATTTTTAAGCCCACACCCTCACATTTCGTGTAGAGAATTTTCGGGCGTAAGGAGTTGAGAAGCGAGTGCAAGGGCGATCCAAGAATAAGGCTTGGTAGTGGCTTAAGAAATTTACTTTAGAGACTATATAGGGGCATTGTGATACTTTTGGGACTAGTGTTATTTTACTTGTAATGGACATTGGACATTAAATTTTGGACTTTAATTTTGGTTATTTTATAATTGCTCTAATACATGATTTTATGTCTAATTGATGTTCCATTTATAGTATGTTGATGAGTGTTCGTACAGTGGTTGATAACACAATGTATGAAGCATGTATTTTATAATAACAATGTTTAATTGAAGCTTACCATGGAGTGGATTGCTTGCGATTAAGGTATGTAGATTGTGTGAATTAATTGGAGTTTGCTAAGCATGTAATTAGGTGTTAAATATTGATTAATTTTTTCATATTTGTTGTAAATAAATTAAATTAGAGATGTGTGGATGTAACTGCCCGATTTAAGGGCTAGTCAGAATAGTGGTTTTGGAACCATTAATCTGAGGTCGGAGAAAATTATTTTCATGATATTTTATGAGTTAGAGCATGATTATATAAGTATATGAAAATTTTGGTGCTTTACTTTTAGTGATTTCATGCTTAATCGCGAAAAAGGGACTAAATCGCAAAAAGTGCGAAAGTTCCATGTTATAAGCTAAAGGTGTCTAAAAGCCATAGAATATTAATTGGAGGTCTTTAAAGGGCAATTAGCCCCTTAAATCATGGTTGGCCGGCCATAGGGGACAAGGGAGTCAAAATTGGTCAAAGTTGGTAAAGGTTGGTGATTAAATTGATTGATTTATATTAAAATAAAGAAAGGAAAAAGATATCATCTTTCCTCTCTTCTTCTCCACCAAAATTTTCAGCAAACAAGGGGTTTGAGAACTCAAAAATTTCAGCAAACTTCTCTCTTTACAAGTAAGTGTTCTAGTGATCCTTTCTTGATAAAAATTGTACTTTTGGAACCCCTAAGGCTTAAGCTTTCTAAAGAGGGGACTATTTTGTAAGATGGTGAAGAGTTTAGAGTTTTTCCATGAGAGCTTTTATGTAGTTTGCTACATTTTTATGGAAGAAAATGAGTCTTATTTGTTAGATAAACAACTTTTGTGAAAGGTGTTATCATGAAAACACCTAAAAGGACCTTTTTGTAAAGGTTGTAAAATATGTAGTAAATGTGTGAAATGTTGAGTTTTGATGGTAGCCATAAGAGAAATAAATGTTCACCTAGGCTCGATAAAGGTAGAAATTTGATTAGAAATGATTTTCGAGCCTAGGGGTAAAATGGTCATTTTGCAAAAGTCTAAGGGCAAAATAGTAATTTTGCCAAAGCATGGTTATTGAAATGCATTTATTAATGTGATTGTTAAATGAGCTAATTTGCTATTATAGATCAAGAGGAACCAAGAATTAACCTTGACCGGGGAAAGAACAAAGTATCGGACTAGATCGACGATCTAGCTTATTTTGAAATCGAGGTAAGTTTGTATGTGATAAATTCAACATTTATGCTAGTATGTTTGAGAATATTTGATATTATAATGATACATGATATTCTATGAAATTGAGTGTTGGTGTTGAATAAGAAAGATGATAAAGGTTGAAATGTTGAAGTCCCGGTTGGACTATAATAAATGTGAGAATACTATCATCAAGACATGAGATGGATAAGGTCCCGTGTAAGACCATGTCGGAGACATGGCCTCGGCACCGAATTGAGATTCTGTATAAGACCATATCTGGGATATGGCTTCGGTATTGAATTTGAGAATCGTATAAGACCATATCCGGGATATGGCATCGATACTTGAAGCGAGATTTCGTATAAGACCATATCCGAGATATGGCATCGGCACTCAGAGGTGACCCCATATAAGACCACATCTGGGATGTGGCATTGGCTTCATGTTTATGTTAATGACGATGAATATGCGTCTTTGAGTATCCCTAGCGATTTAGTGGGATAAATAGATAAGCTTGGAAATAGAAATGAGATTAGTACTAAAGTCATGTGATTAAGTGAATACAGGTACCCGTGAGTAACTCACGAGGAATGTTTACGATATGTGGCATGATATATGTTAGATAAGAACAAGTACGAGTAAGTTATGGAAAAGTGCTTATAACTTTGTGTGGTTATCTAATGCCATAAATTGATGTCATTATGAACTTATTGTTGCTATTTATTTTCATGCAAACTTACTAAGCTTTATGCTTACCCCTCTCTTTTCCCTTTTTCCTTGTAGTATTGCCAAGATAATTTGAGAATCGTGGGACGTCAGAGTTCGAAAATCACACTATCGACATCTCTTTGGTATAACAAGTTAGACTTATTTTGAGTATGGCATGTATAGGACTTGGGTATTTTGTTATGTCATTTTGACAACCAAAGTGTTGGCTATTTACGTTATCAAAGTTGTTTTGTAAATGGTCATTGGTATTGGACCAATACATGTCAAATTATTATTATGCAATGGTGATGAAATTATGAAGTTTATGCTTGTGGGGATGCTTTGAATTGAGTTTTTGGAAGTGCCATATGGTCATAAAATATGTTGAATTGATTTGGCATAAGTGTGGTTGCTTGGTAGGGTGGCAAATGGCTTGGTAGATAGCCATATAATTGTCCACACAGGTAGACACACGGGCGTATGTCTAGGCCGTGTGTGACACACAGTCAGCCCCATGGGCGCGTGGAGAGGCCGTGTGTCCCCTTGCATGCTAGGTTTACAAGTCGGTATGCTCAGTAGTAAGCACACGAGCAGAGACACGACCGTGTGTCTCAGCCGTGTGGGAGGCACGGCCATGGACATGGGCGTGTGCCCAGGCCGTGTGAAGTCTGCACCTAAAATTAGGAATTTAATTCGACTCACGGTCTAAGGACACGGGCGTGTGCCTTGGCCGTGTGACCTTAGTGATGTGATGACGTCATAAACAGAATTTCAAGGTTTTGGCACACGGGCTAAGACACGGGCGTGTCGAGGCCGTGTGAGGCACACGGGCTAGGGACACGGGCATGAGTCTAGCCGTGTGAAATAAGTAAGTGTCGACCATGGGTGAAGAACACGGGCATGTCCCAGGGGCACACGGGCGTGTCCCTTAAACAACACATGCGTGTGGCCCTATTTAGGCAAAATTTTCTAAGTGCGTATAAGTTTTCGGGTTAATCCCGAACCCTTCCGTAAGTATGTTTAAGGCCTTGTAGGCCTAAGATAAGGATGTTATGAGTTTTAATGAAAAGTATTAAGTTGGAGCGAACTTTTATGGCCCGATGTTGTATGTTTAAGTGAGTTG
This sequence comes from Gossypium sturtianum, assembly GCA_025698515.1. Taxonomy (NCBI): domain Eukaryota; kingdom Viridiplantae; phylum Streptophyta; class Magnoliopsida; order Malvales; family Malvaceae; genus Gossypium; species Gossypium sturtianum. Next base: position 113,110,262 of record CM046952.1, read on the forward strand.
AGTTAGGTAACGCCTATTATCTGGTTCTGGCTTTGAACACGGGTAAAGAGTGTTACATTTAGTGGTATCAGAGCTACGGTTTAGTCAGTTCTCAGACTAACGCAGCATAATTATGAGTCTAGCTATACATGCCATGCGTAAGAGTATCTGTGTGATGATAGTGTGACGACTTCTGACGGTTTGAATTGTATTTTTATATAGTAATGGATCCCGATTGGACTGCAGCTGATGATGCTGCGAGTAATGCGCCGGCTCCCGCGCAAGGGACCGTGCCAGTAGAGAGTAGACACGAGACTTTGGGTCAGGGAGAAGAGGCTCGGGAAGCCTTTCTCCATATGATGAGCAACTGGTATATTAGAGTATATTCGAGCAAATCCTAATGCTCAACCCATTCCACCCCCACCTATTCCTCAGGCCGCTCCTGTAGCTCTTCAAGTGGTTGAGGTAGTAAGAAGAGAAAGGCATCCGGTTGATAATCCAGAAACAAGGAGCAGAGGACTTTTTGGCTAGTAAAGACGATGACCCAGAAAGGGCAGAATTTTGGCTTGAGAATACCATCAGGGTATTCGATGAGTTGTCATGCACGCCTGAAGAGTGCATGAAGTGTGTAGTATCTCTCCTTAGAGATTCAGCCTATCAGTGGTGGAATACCCTTATGTTGGTGGTACCAAGGGAGAGTATTAACTGGGAATTCTTCCAAGAGGAATTCCGGAAGAAGTATATTAGTCAGAGATTCATCGACCAGAAAAGAAAGGAGTTCTTGGAATTAAAGCAAGGCCGAATGACGGTGACTGAATATGAGCGTGAGTTTGTAAGGCTCAGCAAATACGCTCGAGAGTGCGTATCGACAGAAACTATCATGTGCAAAAGGTTCGAGGACGGGTTAAATGAGGATATACGTTTATATGTCGGAGTTCTCGAACTAAAAGAATTTGTGGTGTTGGTAGATAGAGCCTGTAAGGCTGAAAAGTTGGCCAAAGAGAAAAGAAGAGCTGAGATTGAGTCCCGTAACTCGAGAAAGAGACAACTGAGTAAGTCATACCAATCCTCATCTAAGAAATCAAGGGATTTTACTACTCGATCAGCCACTTCGGCCGGGTTTTCAAACTAAAGTAAAGGCAAACAATTCTCGGGGTCTAAGGCTCAGACTACTTCGGTTGCTAGTGTTGGCAATGCCTGAATGAGTAGACTGGAATGCCCGCAGTGTGGCAGACATCATTCTGGTGAGTGCCGAGCAAACGAGAAGTCTTGTTTCAAGTGTGGGTCTCTAGACCACTTTATCAGAGATTTCCCTGAGGCGAGTGAGAAAGAGAAACCTCAGAATGCAAGACCGGGAATTACTGCTAGAGGAAGACCACAGAGAAACCCGGGAAATGAGATGAGCGGCAAGAATACATCTAGAGAGCATACTACAAGAGCTGAGGGTATAGCGCCAGCGAGAACATATGCCATTCGTACTCGCGAAGAGGCGTCCTCCCCTGACGTGATCACGGGTACATTTTCTCTTTATGATACTTGTGTTATAGCTTTAATTCATCCAGGATCTACCCACTCGTATATTTGCATGAAATTAGTCTCTAGCATGAGTATGCCTATAGAGTCTACTGAATTTGTGATAAGAGTGTCGAATCCCTTAGGCAAATGTGTATTGGTTGATAGAATATGCAAAAGTTGCCCTTTGATGATTAGGGGTCATTGTTTTCCTGTAAATTTCATGTTATTACCGTTTGATGAGTTCGATGTCATCCCTGGGATGGACTGGTTAGCTACACATGATGTGATAGTGAATTGTGGAAAGAAGTTTATTGAGTTAAAATGTGAAAGTGGGGATCTTATTCGTGTTGAATCAGATAAGCAAGACAGATCACCAGTAGTGATATCATCCTTGTCGACTCAAAAGTATTTAAGAAAAGGGTACGAAGCTTACCTTGCCTTTTTGATGAATGCTAAAGAGACCGAGTTGAAAATTGAGTCGGTACCTATAGTGTGTGAATATTTGGATGTTTTTCCGGAGGAATTGCCAGGGTTACCTCCGGTTAGGGAGATTGAATTTGGGATTGAGTTAGCTCCGGGTACTGCCCCCATTTCTATTGCTCCATATAGAATGGATCCAACCGAGCTAAAAGAATTGAAAGCACAGTTGCAAGAACTAACGAATAAAGGCTTCGCAAGACCGAGTTTTTCTCTGTGAGGTGCTTCCGTATTATTTGTGAAGAAGAAAGATGGTTCTATGAGGTTATGCATAGATTATTGGAAACTTAATAAGTTAACTGTGAAGAACAAGTACCCGTTGCCAAGAATCGATGATTTGTTTGATCAATTGAAGGGAGCCACGGTGTTTTCCAAAATAGACTTAAGGTCTAGGTACTATCAGTTGAGAGTCAAGGACTCGGATGTGCCGAAAACTGCATTTTGGATGAGGTATGGTCACTACAAATTTTTGGTTATGCCTTTTGGTTTAACAAATGCCCCAGCCGTTTTCATGGACTTGATGAATCGCATTTTTCAGCCATATTTGGATAAATTTGTCATGGTCTTCATTGATGATATACTAATCTACTCTCGAGATGAAAACGAACATGCCGAGCATTTGAGAAAGATTCTGCAAATTTTGAGAGATAAACAATTGTATGCCAAGTTTAGTAAAAGTGAATTTTGGCTTAAGGAAGTTGGAATTTTGGGGCACATTGTCTCGGGAGATGGAATTAGAGTCGACCCGAGTAAGATTTCAGCAATTGTTGAATGGAAACCGCCAAGGAGCGTAACTGAAGTGAGGAGTTTTCTGGGCCTAGCAAAATATTATAGGCGATTTGTCAAGGAGTTTTCCATGATAGCTACTCTGATGATGAGATTATTGCAAAAAGATGTGAAGTTTGATTTGACAAAAAAGTGCCAACAGAGTTTTGAGAAACTAAAGGCATTGTTGACTAAGGCTCCTATTTTGGTGCAACCTTAGTCGGGAAGAGAATTTGTGGTCTACAGTGATGCATCCATGAATGGATTGGGTTGTTTACTTATGCAAGAGGGCAAGGTGACTGCATATGCTTCTAGACAATTAAAGCCGCACGAGAAGAATTACCCGACCCATCATTTAGAGTTGGTCGCCATTGTGTTTGCATTAAAGATATGGAGACACCATTTATATGGTGAAAGGTGTCGGATATTCACCAATCATAGGAGCCTAAAGTACTTGATGACTCAAAAAGAGTTGAACCTTAGGCAACGGAGGTGGTTAGAGTTGATAAAAGATTACGAGTTGGTAATTGACTACCATCCAGGAAAGGCGAACGTGGTCACCGATGCCTTGAGTAGGAAATCATTATTTACATTGAGAGCCATGAAAACACGGATGGCTTTGTCAAATGATGGTTCTATTCTAGCCGAGTTGAGGGCTAGACCATTATTTCTCCAAGAGATTTGTGAAGCTCAGAGAGGTGACAGCGATTTACAAGCCAAAAGAGTTTTATGTGAGTCAAATGTTGAGTCAGACTTTCGGATAAGTCCTGATGAATGCCTGATGTTTCGAGATAGGTCTGTGTACCCAGAGATGAACAACTTATACGAAAGATTCTGCATGAAGCACATAGTGGATGTTTGTCTGTACATCCAGGCAGCACGAAGATGTATAATGATTTGAGGAAATGGTATTTGTGGCCGTGTATGAAGAAAAATATTTTCGAGTTCGTTTCCAGATGCTTAATTTGTCAACAAATGAAGGCTGAACATCAAGTACCTTCTGGTCTACTTCAGCCTATTATGGTTCCTGAGTGGAAATGAGATCGTATAACTATGGACTTCGTGACAGGTTTACCGCTGACGCCGAAAAAGAAGGATGTTGTATGGGTTGTAGTCGATAGACTTACGAAGTCAGCCCATTTCATACCAGTACGAGTTTATTATTCTCTTGATAAGTTGGCGGATTTGTACGTGTCAGAGATAGTACGACTTCATGGTGTACCGTTGTCGATCATTTCGGATATATATCCAAGATTTACGTCACAGTTTTGGAAAAAGTTGCAAGAGGCTTTAGGCACAAAATTCAGTTTCAGTACAGCTTTCCATCCATAAACCGACGGGCAATCAGAAAGAGTGATACAGACACTTGAAGACATGCTTAGATGTTGTGTTCTGGAATTCCAAGGTAATTGGTAAAAATACTTACCGTTGGTGGAATTTGCCTATAACAACAGTTTTCAGTCAAGTTTGAAGATGGCACCTTATGAAGCATTGTACGGGCGAAAGTGCCGAATGCGCTTGTATTGGACAGAACTTAGAGAGAATCAGATTCACGAGGTTGATTTGGTCAGGGAAGCTGAAGAGAAAGTAAAGGTAATACGTGAATGTCTGAAAGCGGCCTCAGATAGACAAAAATCCTACTCGAATTTGAAAAGGAAGGAGATTGAGTTCCAAGTAGGTGATAAAGTGTTTCTGAAAGTATCACTATGGAGAAAAGTCCTCAGATTTGGCCGGAAAGGCAAATTGAGTCCACGCTTTATCAGACCTTATGAAGTTACCGAGAGGATAGGACCGGTAGCTTATCGTTTGGCCTTGCCACCTGAGCTGGAAATGTAACACCCCTTACCCGTATTCTACACCGGAACCGGGCCCGAGGCATTATCGAGTAAAAACCACATGATCGCCACTTAGGCTCAACGTGACTAGTCTCAATAGCTACCACAACTACCTCTATAAGGACCTACGGGGTCTTAAACATACATGCGAAAGCTTCTGAGGCTCTACTGAAACTTTATCGATCTTAAAATTTCTTTCACTTAGACAAGAGTCACACGCCCATGTGGAATGGGACACGCTCGTGTGCCCTCAAGACATGCCCGTGTCTTCCACCCGTGGTCGACACTGACTAAATTCACACGGCCTGGACACGCCCGTGTTCTCCACCCGTGGTAAACACTGACCACTTTACACGGCCTAGGCACACGCCCGTGTGGCTAGCCCGTGGTCTATTCTGACTTAAAATGCTAATGTGCAGGGGACACACGGCCAAGTCACACGCCCATGGGCTGGCCGTGTGTCGCACATGGCCTAGACACACGCCCGTGTGTCTACCCACATGGACAAGAACAAAGCTATTTTTCATGCCCTTCTCACCCCTCTAGCATACACAACAATTACTCATTCAACACATCCATAACCAACTCATAATGAACATAATCTTACATGGATAAATACATCTTTTCATATAATAAAGTAGCCAACAACCATGGCATTATACAAAAATAGTTTATCCATCTAATGGCCAACACATCTTAGCCAAAACAACAAAATTCACTAACTTATCTAGCCCCTATACATGCCATATACAAAACATTAATTCTAATGTACCGGAGTGTGCTGATAGTGTGGGTGATCTTTCGATTAATCCGCGTATCACGATTCAATCCTTGTTCTCTATAAGACAAGGGAAAAGAAAAAAGTAAGCTTTGAGCTTAGTAAATTTACACATAAACAATTTAAGCATTCTAGTATAAGCTAAACAACAATTAGCATTATACTAACATATGTAATTCACATCCACTACTATGCTTACTCTTTCTATCCCTTACCACATCTCCAACACATCATGAGTCACATACTCATAATCATTGACATGCACCCCTGCACTCAATATCACATTTACTAAAAATACAACACATCATTATTTCTCAATAATACATCCACACAGCTAAATTACTCGGTGGTTTCGCACTTAGCCCACCACAATCAGATCATAAGGTAGTATCGCACATAGCCTACCACAAAGGATAATTATAGTGATTCCGCACATAGCTCACTAAATAATATGCTTAACAATAGTATCGCACACAGCCCATCATTGTTAAGTATCAAGGTGGTATCGCACTTAGCCCACTATCAAGCATTATCACTACACATTCACATGTCTACTTGTAATACATTCATCCATTCACAACTACTATCTCATTCATTCCACTAGAATTGAATAGGTTCTCAATCATGCTACACATTAGCTAGCATTAACAATGTATACGCATAAATGCATCGTTCATACGTAAACTTACCTCGGTACTCAAAAAGTATGGAGATGTGCAATTTAGTCCACGACCTTGCCCTTGCCTCGTTTAAGATCCGGGCTTCGTCTTTCTTGATCTAAAATGACAAATCAACCCGTTCAATACACACATTGACTAAATTGACCCTTATCTCATACTTTAGCAAAATTACCATTTTGCCCCTAAACTTCCTCATATTTATACTTTTGCCCCAAGGCTCGTAAAGTGATTTTCATTCAACTTTATAGCCTTTCATGCTTAGCCAAATCATTTACTCAACTAAAGCAATCATCAATTCTCACTAAATCACTCATGTATGACCAATTTCAAGACTTTCACAAACTAGTCCTGCATGCATTTTCATGGAATTCACTTAGCAAAAGATGTTTCTACTACATCAAGCCTTCATATTCTTCCATAAAACATCAAAATACATGCATGTCATACATGGTTACATTTTTAACATCAATCCTAGCTCAACATATAGCTAAAAATAGCTTACTCATGTTACTAGGACTTCAAAAATCTGAAGAATATCAAAAGCAGGGCTTGGATGCACTTACTAGCAAGCTTGAAAAATTGAAGAGCCCTAACAATGGCTTCTTGAAATTTTCGGCAGCTTGGAGAAGAAGATGAATGAAATTTTGTCATCTTTTTCCCTTTTTAATCACTTAATTGACAAATGACCAAAATGCCCCTTAGTCAAACTTTTCCAATACCAACCACTCATGCCCATTTTTTCCCAAAAATTAGAATTTGGTAAAATTACTATTTAAGGACCTCTAATTGATAATCCAAAGCTATTTCATACAAATAGCTTCTAGAATCTCATATTTTCCAACTTTTGCAATTTAGTCCTTTTGGACAATTCAACCGCAATTTAACAAAATTGCTTCATGAAACTTTCACACTAACATGCAAACATAGCATAAACCTTAAAACTCATACATATACCTCGGATTTGTGGTCTCGCACCACTATTTCGACTAGGCCCTAAATCGAGATGTTACAGGAAAAGTTTCACAATGTCTTCCACGTGTCCCTGTTACGCCGATACCGTTCGGACCCTTCACATGTGATTGTGCCATCAGAAGTAGAGATTCAACTAGACATGAATTATGGCGAAGAGTCGGTTAAGATTTTGGCACGAGAGGTCAAACAGTTGAAAAATAAAAGTATAGCCCTTGTTAAAGTGCTATGGTAGAGACATGGAATAGAAGAGGCTACTTGGGAGCCCGAAGAGACCATGAGAAACCAATATCCCAAACTTTTTTCTGGTAAGATTTTCGGGGACGAAAATCCTTAAGAGGGGAGAATTGTAACAGCCCGATTTAGGGGCTAATCAGAATAATGGTTTTGGAACCACTAATCCGAGGTCGGAGAAAATTATTTTCATGATATTTTATGAGTTAGAGCATGATTATATAAGTACATGAAAATTTTGGTGCTTTAATTTTAGCGATTTCATGCTTAATCGCGAAAAAGGGACTAAATTGCAAAAAGTGTGAAAGTTCCATGTTATAAGCTAAAGGTGTCTAAAAGCCATAGAATATTAATTGAAGGTCATTAAAGGGAAATTATCCCCTTAAATCATGGTTGGCCGGCCATAGGGGACAAGGGAGTCAAAATTGGTCAAAGTTGGTAAAGGTAGGTGACTAAATTGATTAATTTATATTAAAATAAAGAAAGGAAAAAGATATCATCTTTCCTCTCTTCTTCTCCACCGAAATTTTCAGCAAACAAGGGGTTTGAGAACTCAAAAATTTCAGCAAACTTCTCTCTTTACAAGTAAGTGTTCTAGTGATCCCTTCTTGATAAAAATTGTACTTTTGGAACCCCTAAGGCTTAAGCTTTCTAAAGAAGGGACTATTTTGTAAGATGGTGAAGATTTTAGAGTTTTGCCATGAGAGCTTTTAAGTAGTTTGCTGCATTTTTATGGAAGAAAATGAGTCTTATTTGTTAGATAAATAACTTTTATGAAAGGTGTTATCATGAAAACACCTAAAAGGACCTTTTTGTAAAGCTTGTAAAATATGTAGTAAATGTGTGAAATGTTGAGTTTCGATGGTAGCCATAAGAGAAATAAATGTTAACCTAGTCTCGATAATGGTAGAAATTTGATTAAAATTAATTTTCGAGCCTGGGGGTAAAATGGTCATTTTGCAAAAGTCTAAGGGCAAAATAGTAATTTTGCCAAAGCATGGTTATTGAAATGCATTTATTAATGTGATTGTTAAATGAGCTAATTTGCTATTATAGATCAAGAGGAACCAAGAATTAACCTCGACCAGGGAAAGAACAAAGTATCGGACTCGATCGACGATCTAGCTTATTTTGAAATTGAGGTAAGTTTGTATGTGATAAATTCAACATTTATGCTAGTATGTTTGAGAATGTTTGATATTATAATGATACATGATATTCTATGAAATTGAGTGTTGGTGTTGAATAAGAAAGATGATAAAGGTTGAAATGTTGAAGTCTCTGTTGGACTATAATAAATGTGAGAATACTATCATCGAGACATGAGATGGATAAGGTCCCGTGTAAGACCATGTCGGGGACATGGCCTCGGCATCGAATTGAGATTCCGTATAAGACCATATCTGGGATATGACTTTGGTATTGAATTTGAGAATCGTATAAGACCATATCCGGGATATGGCATCGATACTTGAAGCGAGATTCCGTATAAGACCATATCCGGGATATGGCATCGGCACTCAGAGGTGACCCCATATAAGACCACATTTGAGATGTGGCATTGGCTTCGTGTTTATGTTAATGACGATGAATATGCGTCTTTGAGTATCCTTAGAGATTTAGTGGGATAAATAGATAAGCTTGGAAATAGAAATGAGATTAGTACTAAAGTCATGTGATTATGTGAATACAGGTACCCGTGAGTAACTCACGAGGAATGTTTAAGATATGTGGCATGGTATCTGCTAGATAAGAACAAGTACGAGTAAGTTATGGCAAAGTGCTTATAACTTTGTGTGGTTATCTAATGCCATAAATTGATGTCATTATGAACTTACTGTTGCTATTTATTTTCATGCAAACTTACTAAGCTTTATGCTTACCCCTCTCTTTTCCCTTTTTCCTTGTAGTATTGCCAAGATAATTTGAGAATCGTGGGACGTCCGAGTTCGGAAATCACACTATCGACATCTCTTTGGTATAACAAGTTAGACTTATTTTGAGTATGGCATGTATAGGACTTGGGTATTTTGTTATGTCATTTTGACAGCCAAAGTGTTGGCTATTTACGTTATCAAAGTTGTTTTGTAAATGGTCATTGGTATTGGACCAATACATGTCAAATTATTATTATGCAATGGTGATGAAATTATGAAGTTTATGCTTGTGGGGATGCTTTGAATTGAGTTTTTGGAAGTGCCATATGGTCATAAAATGTGTTGAATTGATTTGGCATAAGTGTGGTTGCTTGGTAGGGTGGCAAATGGCTTGGTAGATAGCCATATAATTGTCCACACGGGACACACGGGCGTGTGTCTAGGCCGTGTGTGACACACGGTCAGCCCCATGGGCGTGTGGAGAGGTCGTGTGTCCCCTTGCATGCTAGGTTTACAAGTCGGTATGCTCAGTAGTAAGCACGTGGGCAGAGACACGGCTGTGTGTCTCATCCGTGTGGGAGGCACAGCCATGGGTATGGACGTGTGCCCAGACCGTGTGAAGTCTGCACCTAAAATTAGGAATTTAATTCGACACACGGTCTAAGGACACAAGCGTGTGCCTTGGTCGTGTGACCTTAGTGATGTGATGACGTCATAAATAGAATGCCAAGGTTTTGGCACACGGGCGTGTCAAGGCCGTGTGAGGCACATGGGCTAGAGACACGGGCGTGTGTCCGGCCGTGTGAAATAAGTTAGTGTCGACCACGGGTGAAGAACACGGGCATGTCCTAGGGGCACACGGGCGTGTCCCTTAGACAACACGGACGTGTGGCCCTTGTTTAGGAAAAATTTTCTAAGTGCATAAAAGTTTCCGGGTTAATCCCAAAACCTTTTGTAAGTATGTTTAAGGCCTTGTAGGCCTAAGATAAGGATGTTATGAGTTTTAATGAAAAGTTTTAAGTTGGAGCGAACTTTTATGCCCCGATGTTGTATGTTTAAGCGAGTTGAGTTAGGTAACGCCTCTTATCCGGTTTCGGCTTTGAACACGGGTAAGGAGTGTTACAGTGGATGCTTATGGTAATTAATTGTAGCTATTTCAAGTTTAATGGGTAATTAAAATATGTATAATCGGGTAATTAAAACGAATTTTTGACAAAATAGGTGGAGTGGGCTGCACACGGGCGTGTATCTTTTCACACTTGCATGTGGGTGGTCACACACAGGCGTGTGGAAATGGGACAGGGCCGTGTGGGTTTCTGAGGGTTTGATTTTTGGCTTTTGTAATCTAGTATTCTAATTTGCTTATTTTATTATTTAGTCCTAAAACTTGATTAGATTAATTGAAGACTTTAATGATAGGGAAACTTGGTAATATTTTAGGATTAGACTTGTAACGATTAATATTTGGTAGAAACACTCTTAATTTTTAATTTGAAAAATGTACTAAAAGTTTGTAAAAGTTACGATTTAGTCCCTAATAATAAAACTTGAATTAGACATAGTAAATGAATTCGAATTAAGCTGAAAATTTTAGGGCTTGCATAATTTGACTAAAAGAAGATCGATAATTATTTAGAAATTAAATTGGGATAGTTTAATCTTAGGTGGCAAAATGACCAAAATAGCCTTATGTTTAAATATTTAGAGAAAGTTTTAAAATGGTTCACAAATTTCTTCCACATTAACAAATGATAGTTAATTAGTCATAAATGAGGTGTTATAAGGTTGGGGTGTGCGGCGGGTGCTCATTAGCTGGAGAGCCGCTTTAGTGGCTAATGTAACACTTTAAATTCAGGTCAGTCCGTCCCGGTCGAGTTTGGGGTGTCACAGGTAAGACTATAATCTTTTGGTGGAAAGATTTTCCTTTTGGAAAAGTTTAGGTTACTGTTTTTTATGTATTGGCGTGGTAGTTGTAAAAACCCGCCAATCAATTGTTTTTCTTGATAAGTTTGCATGACTGACCCTTCTGTTAGTATCCGCCAGTGGTGGATTGTTGATTTGTGGAATTGATTGTTTTTTGTTTGACCATAAAGGTATACTGTTCAGTTTTAGTTGAATTCTTGTTTATAGTTAGAAATTAACTAAAGTGAAATGAATATTTATGGTAGAATTTGTCTAGAAATGATTATGTTGGCCATATTAAGGTGGTGAGTCGGCTTTTCATGTTAGCCACTTGTAAGTTATTGTGAGAACTGTGAGCTATAAATATGGGTGAGGCATTTTGTAATGGGGATTCTTCTCTCCTTTTCTTTTTTTTCTTTTTTTTTTTTTTTGTTTTACTCTAGCAACCTGTTGAAGGAAAAGTTCTTCATTGGAGTGGAACAAGCCAGAGTTTGAATTTTAAGAAGAGGGTTGTAGAGTGTAGTGAAGGTCTTGGTGTAGCCAACTTCGTTGAAGTTATTTAGTTAATATCCAATTTGTATTAATATTCTCTGAGCTTCCCTCTATTTTGAATATTTCATTAAATTATGGTTGTTATAGTTTAAAGTTCAAGTGAGACCGTATTCATGGAACTTTAGAAATCTTTTGCATGTAATCATCTGTGTGTGCATGTATGTTTCAGGATATAGATGTGACTTCCTTGGGGTTTAAACTTGGTGTCCAGATATGATGGACCATTGGTAGGGCAAGTTAGTTGCTAACAAGAATGGCAGATGTGCTGGACCACTGGTAAGGCCTATTAGTTGCTAACTAGGTGGGAGAATAAGATGAGCCACTAGTAAGGCATGTTAGTTGCTTACCAGATTGGCGTGAATGATGGGTCACTGGTAGGGTATCATAGTTACTAACCAGATTGACGTGAATGCTAGGTTTCTGGTAAGGCATGATAGTTGCTAACCAGCCTAGTGATATGGTGTTGCCATTGGTAGGACATGTTAGCTGTTAACCAAGGCAAAAAGCCCTGAACTCTTGGGAACATGCATGTGTTCAAAATAATAAGAATTTTGATATTTGTTCTAATGTGTGATTATGAGATCTGAGGTTTAGGTCAAGGAAGGATGAGAAAAAACATAAGAAAATATGATTCTGGATGTGTTACATGTTATGTATAATTGCAGATAGGAAAGAGACATTGAATTAGAACTTTTGATAGTATTAAATGTTAAGTGGTAAATCATGTCTTTACCCCTTTTTGTTGTGTTGAGCACGTAGCATATTTGTTAAGTATTTGTGTTGGCGTATTAAATCTACCCTAGTGGAGGTGAGTTCAGAAAGCAGGTAAGAATCCGTCTTATGGTATGTTTGTGATGTAAAGAGTAGTATTGGTAAAGATTGTGTTCCATGGGAAAAGTGTCAGTTCTGACTATGGATGTAAGGAAGAAAGTATACGTCTGTACTAGAGTTCGCCTGAAAATGCTATCTACCATGGTTAGATATCCACCTATAGTATAAGTGTACTCGCCCAAATCTTTTTTGTGTAAATATTGATGTACTAGTTTATGTGTAATGTATGGGTGCAGTTGTAGCATTTTACCTTCTTTTGTATTGTCTTGAAAGGACCAAACTTTTTATAATCCCGGAACTCATTAAGTTCTTTTTAACTTACTCCTTTTCTTTCCCTTTTTCCAAGTGGTACTTCGTCTTAAGGCTTGTTTAAGGGACAGCCAAAAAGAGTGACCTCTGTTGTGAGCTTTGCCTGTGTTTGTTTTGTAACATGCATATGTTCTTTTGGGGTTGGTATGTAGTTCTATTTTGTATCTGGATCTGGAGTAATAGTACTTCTTTACTAAATTAATGTTTTAAAAGAATGTTACCCTTGAGGGATTAGTTAAAGTTTTATGAATTATGGTTTGTGAAGTGATTTCCATCTGTATATGCCAAATTGTTTTATACATTATTTTAATTGCCAGTGTTGAATTTTTTTTAAAGAAAAGACTTCCGATGAAAGATTTAAACTCCATCAAGTTTATATTATGGCTTATAGCGGTTTGATTACTTGTTCTTTTAAAAAAAATTTTGAGTTAACTCCCTAGTTCAATTTATTATACGTTGAAACTAAATTAAGATTGAACCAAATAAATGTTTGCTTTCTATGTGACGCCTCAATTCGCTGATGGGGATTGAGGTGTTACATAATAACATTCTCTTCATATGATATTATTTTATCTCATAGTAACCATTACATCTTCCTTCATGAAAAGTCAATTACTAACAAATAGTAATCAAGTCATTAATCACAAAGAAGAATGACCCGTAGCCACGTTTGTTATTCATCAAACATGTAATGCCAATGAGAGGATATCATTTACCCATGTCCCAGGATACGAATTCCACTATTGTGCATGACGCTACATACTGCAGAAGTCGTACACCCAATGCACCAGCTTTCGGTTCCTTATCTGTTCAAACTCAGGCTTTTACTTTCATTAAAGTGTTCGAGTCACACATACATAGTCCATCATCCACTTAGGATTTAGGTATGCCACACTACGAACGTCACAAGTGAATAAATCCATAAATTGATTTAGGATCTATTCTTCTTGGATCCATTCCGATGTATTGTCAGTCTAGTCAGTCACATCCACGTCTCTATCTTCTGAGAGTCATCTGCTCCGATGCCCAAGACAAATCATCTGTAACACCCCTAACCCAAAACCGTCGCCGAAATAGGGTTAAGAGGCGTTACCGATCAATCGAAACATTTCACAACCATTTCTCAACACAAAGTCAAACATCATTCAAACATATTCAATTATAATCATACGGTCCCTTATTGAGGTCTATGAGACCCTAAACACATGCTAGAAATAGGTCGGGACTAAACCGAACACTTATGAAATTTTTCAGAAAACTTAAATAATTTTCAACACTACAGAGGTCACACGCCCGTGCAGTCAGGCCGTGTGCCTCACACGGCTACCAGACACACCCATGTGTCCAGGCCGTGCCAAAACAGAGCATACATACTGACTTATCCCCACGGCCACTAGACACGCCCGTGTGCCATAACCGTGCGCCATTAGGCTAGCTACTGACTTATTCACACGGCCACCAGGTACGCCCGTGGGCCTCGACCGTGTGACTTGTCCAGACACACCTAGAAGTGATCCTTAAACCACACGGGAGAGACACACACCCCTGTCTCTTGGCCATGTAAGCAAAATAGGCCATTCGCAATGCCAATTTGCCACCCAATTAAGGGTCATCCCTACAAGCACAATTAAACATCTTCCCACACACAATATGGCAACCAAATACAAATCAAATGATCAACATACCATTCCTTCCCATCTCATTTCTAATCATGTCAACTTATGTACTAAATTGTACAACTAAAACACATGCATTACCAAGCATGATTCATCCACAATATCACTAGATCTCAATAGCATTAATCCTTCACTAATCTTACCATTCATAAGACATTTTCATTACCATCATGCCATACCATAATATGCATCATATACCAAATTCACTCATGCATAAAGCCAACATTTATCTAGCCACATCACATGGCTATTTACACATCTCAAATATGTTTCAAAACAACTAGCCTATACATGCCATATTCAAATATACACATCTTCAAAAGTACCAAAATAGATTTCCGATAGTGTGATAAAGAATGCTGACGGTTTCCGGATCCGAGCTAGCTCTACTGACACTGTAAAACAGAGAAACAATCACATAGTAAGCTTTCATAGCTTAGTAAGTCCGTAATATAATACATGTAATTCAACCATTCAAGTCAATATACAAAAATAAGCCATCACTTAGATTAATTTACCAATGATACACCAACTCAACTATACTCAATGCTCACATAGCATTCCATCCATCTACTTTCATATTTACCAACACATAGATATCATACATTCCTTAACCAACACATAGTTATCATACATACCTTAGTTGACACATAGTTATCATACATACCTTAGCCAACACATAGTTATCATACATACCTTAGCCAACACATAGTTATCATACATACCTTAGCCAACACATAGTTACTCACCATCCAAGCTACTCAATTGCTCGACTTTGCGTTTTGATCAACCTTTACTATTCTTTTGATTTGTTCGCACACTTAGTGCCAATCTTCATAGTCGAAACATAATTATCCTCGCACACTTAGTGCCTCAACATAAACCGAACTCATTTCGGTATCGCACACACAGTGCCAATTCGATAAGCCGAAGCTTCTATCTTTCCGCACACACAGTGCTAATCATCTCTATTTTGTTTCTAATTTTGCACACTTAGTGCCCTCTAATTCAATCCCGCACATAGCATTTTCTAATCTCATAATTATATATATATATTCATTCAATTCACATCACAAATATATAATTTATAGCTAGTATTGCATCCGAACTTACCTCGGACGTTGAAATACTAAAACGGTCGATTAATCGAGCACTTTGTCTTTGCCTCGATTTCGATCCGAACTTCTCCTTCCTTGGTCTATACACATTCAAATTCAATCCATTCAATCACCAATTCATTCATTTTAGTCCAAACACACATATTTAGGCATTTTACAAAATAGCCCTCACATTTTTACATTTCGACACTTTAGTCCCTATTTCACAAAATCATCAAATTCACATAGTTTCTTTTCACATAAGCCTAGCCGAATTTTTACTATACTCATACAAGCCCAAATATTTCATTTACTATACAATTTAGTCCCTCAATTATTCATTTTCTCAATTTAGCCCAAATTAGCTAAATTCACCAAAAATTCAAGAACAAAACATGTTTATTAAACACATATCTTTCATATTCTTTCATCAAATAACACAAAGCTCAAACATTCATAAATGGCATATCTCAAAATCACTATCAATTTCTAAAATTAAAGCATGGGCTAGCTAGAGCACAAAGCAACAATCAAAAAAAAACGTAGAAATTATTAAAAACCGAACAAAAACGGACCTTTAATCAAGCTATGAATGTGCCGAAACCTAAAATGCTTCCATGGCTATTCTTCTCTTCAACATTCGGTGGAAGAAAGATGAGAGAATGGCCATTTCATTTGTTTTGCTTTGATTATAATAACTTAATAATTATTTTACCCATTTTCCCTTTTATTAATCATATAAGACAATTTAAGATTAAGGTTTTTATGAAATTTAACCATCCACTAACTTTAATAATGGGCTAATTGCCTCATAAGGCCTCCTCATTAAAAAGCCATAACATATAGGCACTCCATAAATCAGCACACAACTTTTACACTTTACACGATTAAGTCTTTTCTCTTAATTCGGCACACAGTCAATAAAATTACCACACAAAATTTTCACACAGGCTATATCACATATAATCCACACCAAAAATAATATTAAAATATTATTTCAACCCCGAATTGGTGGTCTCGAAACCACTATTCTGACTAGGGTCGAAATCGGGCTGTTACAATTCTCCCCCCTTAGGGATTTTCGTCCCCGAAAATCTTACCAGTGAATAGGTGTGGATATTGTTCTCTCAACTCTTTGGTCTCTCGTGCCAAAATTCAAATCGGTTCTTCACTATACAACAAATCTGACTGAATCGTAACCTCAGTAGGAGCAATCACATGAGACGGATCAGATCGGTACCCTCGAAGCATCGACACCTGAAACACATTATGAATCTTTTCTAACTCAGGTGGCATCATCAATCTATAAGCAACTGGCCAAATTCGTTCAATGATCTCATACGGTCCGATGAACCTCGGACTTAACGTGCCTTTCCGGCCAAATCGAAGTATCTTTTTCCACGGAGATACTTTCAAAAATACTTTGTCACCAAGTTCAAATTCAATATCTTTTCGTTTTAAGTCTGCATAGGACTTCTGACGATCGGAAACCACTTTCAAACTGTCACGAATCACTTTCACTTTCTGGTTAGTTTCTTTTATAAGATCAAATCCGTGAATCTTATTCTCACCTGAATGAAATGAGCTGATTTTGTCAATCTGTCAACTATCACCCAGATTGCATCTTTCTTTCCCGGAGATAAGGGCAATCCCAACACAAAGTCCATCGTAATTCTCTCCCATTTCCATTCAGGAATCATAATCAGCTGTAACAAACCGGATAGAACTTGATGTTCAGCTTTAACTTGCTGACAACTAAACATTTCGACACAAAGTCAGAGATATCCCATTTCATACCATGCCACCAGTAAAACTATTTCAAGTCATTATACATTTTTGTACTCCTCTGATGAACAGTCAAACGAATATTGTGAGCTTCATTCCAAAATCATCTGAATCAACTCTGAATTCTTCGAAACACAAATCCGATTTCTGAATCTTAAACAATTATCACTATCAATTCGAAGTTCTGAATCAGAATTCAAATCACATTGAGTTCCTTTTTATCATCACATCATCCATTTTCTGGTATCACTAATCTGATGTATGAACATCAATCTCACTTCCAACTAAGCCAAAACTGAACCATTATCACACAGATCTATCTGAGAATTCATAGCTCGTAAAGCACATAAAGACTACAACGTTATTTTTGCCCGGATGATAATCAATCACAAATTTGTAATATAATACATTCAACTCAATGAATCAAATCAATATACAAAGTAAACCATCACATAGATAGTTTCACCAAAATGTTCAAACTTAACTATATCCAATACTCACATAACCATTCATTCATCTATTTTCAAATTCATCAACCACGTAGGTTCCATATATACTTTTTCCAACACTTAGTTAACGGTCATACATGTTATTCCATGCTCAATACTACACATCAATTGCTCTTTGTTATTTATTCGAATTAATCGCACACTTAGTGCCTTTACTTTAAAGCGAATTTAATTGGGTATCGCACACACAGTGCCGATTGATAAAGCTGAGGCTTCCATTACTTCGCACACACAGTGCTATTTACCTTCGTCCCGATTTTTAATTTCGCACACTTAGTGCCACATTTCTCAATTCCACATATAGCATTTCTAGTCAATAATCACATATTCATTCATTTCACAACTTTTAGATATAAATTTAACAACTCGTCTTTCCCGCAGCTGATACAATATTCCCAGAAATCCAACCTCACGCAACCAAAACTCACATTTGCTAAACTTAGCATACAATTGTTTCTCACGCAAAGTCTGTAACACAACTCTCAAATGCTCGGCATGTTGCATCTCATCACATAAATGAATCAGAATGTCATCAATAAACACTAAAACAAAACGATCCAAATACGGTCTGAATATACGGTTCATCAAATTCATAAACAGTGCAGGAGCATTCACTAGTCCAAAAGGGATAACTAAGAATTCATAAATCAGAGGCACAGATTCAACTTTCTTATCAGTCACTTTTATATCAATTACATATGTAAAATAAGCTTCACAACCCTTTCTCACATAGTTCATAACTTTCATCGCAGATACAACAACTGGTACCCCTTTCATATCATTAAATTCAATTCAGACTATCTCACCGTTCTGACTTCTCAAATCTATACTCTTTCGTTTACAATTCACAATGACATTATGCAAAGTGAGCCAATCCATACTCAAAATTAAATCAAATTTATCGAATGGTAACATCATCAAATTAGCCGGAAAGCATATATCCCGAAACATCAATGAGCAATTCTTGCACACTTTATCCATCAAGACACACTTATCTAAGGGTTCAATACTCTAATTACCAATTCAGTAGACTCAACAGGTAGATTCTTACTTGATACTAAATTCACACATACATACGAATGAGTAGATCATGGATCTATCAATGCAATCACATCAGTATCAAATAGAGTAAAAGTACCAGTGATGATGTCTGGAGATGATGCTTCCTCTTGTGCACGTATTGCATAAGCTTGGGCAGGTGCTCTCGCCTCCGATCTCACAGCTGTATCAGTAGTCCCTCTTTGACTTCCACTTACATTTTTGGCATTTCTGGGTGGTCTACCTCTAGCCGTCACATTACTCGGATTCACACTCTGAACATTTTCTTCCTCACCTAACTATGGGCAATCTCGAATGAAATATTCTCGTGATCCACATTTATAGCAAACTCTATTGTTGTATTTGCCCCAGCATTCTCCCACATGTCGTCTTCCACACCGCCTACACCCAGGTTTGTTACTTTTAGCACTTTCAACATTTGATTCAATTGGAGCTTGAGTTCTCGGACCAACACTTAGTCTTGCGTGGTCTTTATACGGATGTTCAAAGGAAGTATTTGATCGGTTGCTTGCATCTCTAAATCTCTTTGTCGAAGGTTGAGACAAATTACTCATCGATCTTTTTCTTTTATCTCGAGCTTCAGAATCGGCTTTCTTCTTTTCTTTACTGAGCTCCTCGGCTTTGCAAGCTCTTTCAACTAATACAACAAATTCATTGATATAAAGTATCCCAACCAACAGCTTAATGTCCTCATTCAGCCCTTCTATAAAGCGTTTACACATAGTAGCTTCGGTCGAAACACATTCTCGTGCATACTGGCTCAATCTCACAAATTCTCGCTCGTACTCAGTAACTGACAAACGGCCCTGTTTCAGCTCTAGAAACTCTTTACGTTTCTGATCAATGAATCGTTGACTGATATACTTCTTTCTAAACTCAACTTGAAAGAAATCCCAAGTGATTCTCTCTCTCGGAACCACGGACGTCAACGTCTTCCACTAGTTATAAGTCGTATCTCTCAATAAAGAAACTGCACATTTAATACACTCATCAGAGGTGAACGACATCTCATCGAATACCTGAATTGTATTCTCGAGCCAAAACTCGGCTCGCTCAGCATCATCATCAGTTGTGGCCCTAAATTTTTCGGCCCCGTACTTACGAATCTTATCCACAGGAGGTTTATTCAATTGAATCGGATCTATCACTTGTGGCACAACAGGTACTTGTGGGGGTGGAGGTTGTGGAGCAGCCGGGTTCGTTCGAACGAACTCCGAAAACCACTCACTCATTATACGGAAGAAGGCTTGCTTAGCCTCTCCTCCCTCACTACTTTCATTTGGCCTAGATGTGACCGACGCTGTCCCTTGAGCGGGAGCAGGCGCGTTACTCTCTACATCGTCAGCAACTGCTCGATCGGGATCCATTACTATACGAAAACACATTTATAACTGTCAGAATTCATCACATTATCGCAATTTCATATATGGCATGTATAGCTAGACACACACACGCTACGTTAGTCAGAGAATCGACTAAATCGTAGCTCTGATACCAACAAAATATAACACCCCTAACCCAAAACTGTCGTCGGAATAGGGTTAAGAGGCGTTACCGATCAATCGGAACATTTCACAACCATTTCTCAACACAAAGTCAAACATTATTCAAACATATTCAATTATAATCATACAGTCCCTTATTGAGGTCTATGAGACCCTAAACACATGCTAGAAAGAGGTCGGGGCTAAAATGAACACTTATGAAATTTTTCAGAAAATTTAAATATTTTTCAACACTGCAGAGGTCACACGCCCGTGCAGTCAAGCCGTGTGCCTCACACGGCTACCAGACACACCCATGTGTCCAGGCCGTGCCAAAACAGAGCATACATACTGACTTATCCCCACGGCCACTAGACATGCCCGTGTGCCATGGCCGTGCGCCATTAGGCTAGCTACTGACTTATTCACACAGCCACCAGGCACGCCCGTGGGCCTCGACCGTGTGACTTGTCAAGACACACCTAGAAGTGATCCTTAAACCACATGGCAGAGACACACGCCCGTGTCTCTTGGACATGTAGGCAAAATAGGCCATTTGCAATGCCAATTTGCCACCCAATTAAGGGTCATCCCTACAAGCACAATTAAACATCTTCCCACACACAATATGGCAACCAAATACAAATCAAATGATTAACATACCATTCCTTCCCATCTCATTTCTAATCATGTCAACTTATGTACTAAATTGTACAACTAGAACACATGCATTACCAAGCATGATTCATCCACAATATCACTATATCTCAATAGCATTAATCCTTCACTAATCTTACCATTCATAAGACATTTTCATTACCATCATGCCATACCATAATATGCATCATATACCAAATTCACTCATGCATAAAGCCAACATTTATCTAGCCACATCACATGGCTATTTACACATCTCAAATATGTTTTAAAACAACTAGCCTATACATGCCATATTCAAATATACACATCTTCAAAAGTGCCAAAATAGATTGCCGATAGTGTGATAAAGAATGCTGACGATTCCCGGATTCGAGCTAACTCTACTGACACTGTAAAACAGAGAAACAATCACACAATAAGCTTTCATAGCTTAGTAAGTCCGTAATATAATACATGTAATTCAACCATTCAAGTCAATATACAAAAATAAGCCATCACTTAGATTAATTTACCAATGATACACCAACTCAACTATACTCAATGCTCACATAGCATTCCATCCATCTACTTTCATATTTACCAACACATAGATATCATACATTCCTTAACCAACACATAGTTATCATACATACCTTAGTCGACACATAGTTATCATACATACCTTAGCCAACACATAGTTATCATACATACCTTAGCCAACACATAGTTACTCACCATCCAAGCTACTCAATTGCTCGACTTTACGTTTTGATCAACCTTTACTATTCTTTTGATATGTTCGCACACTTAGTGCCAATCTTCATAGTCGAAACATAATTATCCTCGCACACTTAGTGCCTCAACATAAACCGAACTCATTTCGGTATCGCACACACAGTGCCAATTCGATAAGCCGAAGCTTCTATATTTTCGAACACACAGTGCTAATCATCTCTATTTCGTTTCTAATTTCGCACACTTAGTGCCCTCTAATTCAATCCCGCACATAGCATTTTCTAATCTCATAATTATATATATATTCATTCAATTCACATCACAAAGATATAACTTATAGCTAGTATTACATCCGAACTTACCTCGGACGTCAAAATACCAAAACGGTCGATTAATCGAGCACTTTGTCTTTGCCTCGATTTCGATCCGAACTTCTCCTTCCTTGGTCTATACACATTCAAATTCAATCCATTCAATCACCAATTCATTCATTTTAGTCCAAACACACATTTTTAGGCATTTTACAAAATAGCCCTCACTTTTTCACATTTCGACACTTTAGTCCCTAATTCACAAAATCATCAAATTCACTTAGTTTCTTTTCACATAAGCCTAGCCGAATTTTTACTATACTCATACAAGCCCAAATATTTCATTTACTATACAATTTAGTCCCTCAATTATTCATTTTCTCAATTTAGCCCAAATTAGCTAAATTCACCAAAAATTCAAGAACAAAACATGTTCATTAAACACATATCTTTCATATTCTTTCATCAACTATCACAAAGCTCAAACATTCATCAATGGCATATCTCAAAATCACTATCAATTTCTAAAATTAAAGCCTGGGCTAGCTAAAGCACAAAGCAACAATCACAAAAAACGTAGAAATTATTAAAAACCGAACAAAAACGGACCTTTGATCAAGCTATGAATGTGCCGAAACCTAAAATGCTTCCATGGTTATTCTTCTCTTCAACATTCGGTGGAAGAAAGATGAGAGAATGGCCATTTCATTTGTTTTCTTTTGATTATAATAACTTAATAATTATTTTACCCATTTGCCCTTTTATTAATCATATAAGACAATTTAACATTAAGGTTTTTATGACATTTAACCATCCACTAACTTTAATAATGGGCTAATTGCCTCATAAGGCCCCCTCATTAAAAAGCCATAACATATAGGCACTCCATAAATCAGCACACAGCTTTTAGACTTTACGGGATTAAGTCCTTTCTCTTAATTCGGCACACTGTCAATAAAATTACCACACAAAATTTTCACACAGGCTATATCACATATAATCCATACCAAAAATAACATTAAAATATTATTTTGACCCCGGATTGGTGGTCTCGAAACCACTATTCTTACTAGGGTCTAAATCGAGCTGATACAACTCTCCCCCCTTAGGTATTTTCATCCCCGAAAATCTTACCAGTGAATAGGTGTGGATATTGTTCTCTCAACTCTTTGGTCTCTCGTGCCAAAATTCAAATCGGTTCTTCACTATACGACAAATCGATCAATCTCAACCTCGGTAGGAGCAATCACATGAGACGGATCGGACGGTGACCGTCCGAGCATCGACACCAAAACACATTATGAATCTTTTCTAACTCGGTGGCATCATCAATCTATAAGCAACTGGCCAAACTCGTTCAATGATCTCATACGGTCCGATGAACCTCAGACTTAACTAGCCTTTCCGGCCAAATCGAAGTATCTTTTTCCATGGAGATACTTTCAAAAATACTTTGTCACCAAGTTCAAATTCAGTATCTTTTCGTTTTAAGTCTGCATAGGACTTCTGACGATCGAAAACCACTTTCAAACTGTCACGAATCACTTTCACTTACTAGTTAATTTCTTTTATAAGATCAAATCCGTGAATCTTATTCTCATCTGAATGAAATGAGCTGATTTTGTCAATCTGTCAACTATCACCCAGATTGCATCTTTCTTTCCCGGAGATAAGGGCAATCCCAACACAAAGTCCATCGTAATTCTCTCCTATTTCCACTCAGGAATCATAATCAGCTGTAACAAATCGGATAGAACTTGATGTTCAGCTTTAACTTGCTGACAACTAAACATTTCGACACAAAGTCAGAGATATCCCGTTTCATACCATGCCACCAGTAAAACTATTTCAAATCATTATACATTTTTGTACTCCTCAGATGAACAGTCAAACGACTTTTGTGAGCTTCATTCCAAAATCATCTGAATCAACTCTGAATTCTTCGAAACACAAATCCAATTTCTAAATCTTAAACAATTATCACTATCAATTCGAAGTTCTGAATCAGAATTCAAATCACATTGAGTTCATTTTTTTATCATCACATCATCCATTTTCTGGTATCACTAATCTGATGTATGAACATCAATCTCACTTCCAACTAAGCCAAAATTGAACCATCATCACACAGATCTATCGGAGAATTCATAGCTCGCAAAGCACATAAAGACTACAACGTTATTTTTGCCCGAATGATAATCAATCACAAATTTGTAATATAATACATTCAACTCAATGAATCAAATCAATATACAAACTAAACCATCACATAGATAGTTTCACCAAAATGTTCAAACTTAACTATATCTGATACTCACATAACCATTCATTCATCTATTTTCAAATTCATCAACCACGTAGGTTCCATATATACTTTTTCCAACACTTAGTTAACGGTCATACATGCTATTCCATGCTCAATACTACACATAAATTGCTCTTTGTTATTTATTCGAATTAATCGCACACTTAGTGCCTTTGCTTTAAAGCGAATTTCATTGGGTATCGCACACACAGTGCCAATTGATAAAGCTGAGGCTTCCATTACTTTGCACACACAATGGTATTTACCTTCGTCCCGATTTTTAATTTCACACACTTAGTGCCACATTTCTCAATTCCACATATAGCATTTCTAGTCAATAATCACATATTCATTCATTTCATAAATTTTAGATATAAATTTAACAACTCGTATTTCCCGCAGCTGATACAATATGCGTAGAAATCCAACCTCACGCAACCAAAACTCACATTTGCTAAACTTAGCATACAATTGTTTCTCGCGCAAAGTTTGTAACACAACTCTCAAATGCTAGGCATGTTGCATCTCATCACAGAAATGAATCAGAATGTCATCAATAAACACTACAACAAAACGATCCAAATACGGTCTGAATATACGGTTCATCAAATCCATAAACACTGCAGGAGCATTCGCTAGTCCGAAAGGGATAACTAAGAATTCATAAATCACAGGCACAGATTCAACTTTCTTATCAGTCACTTTTATATCAATCACATATGTCAATGAAGCTTCGCAACCCTTTCTCACATAGTTCAAAACTTTCATCGCAGATACAACAACTGGTACCCCTTTCATATCACTAAATTCAATTCAAACTATCTCACCGTTCTGACTTCTCAAATCTATACTCTTTCGTTTACAATTCATAATGACATTATGCAAAGTGAGCCAATCCATACTCAAAATTAAATCAAATTTATCGAATGGTAACATCATCAAATTAGCCGGAAAGCATATATCCCGAAACATCAATGAGCAATTCTTGCACACTTTATCCATCAAGACAAACTTATCTAAGGGTTCAATACTCTAATCACCAATTCAATGACCAATGTAGAGTCTTACTTGATACTAAATTCACACATACATACGAATGAGTAGATCCTGGATCTATCAATGCAATCACATCAGTATCAAATAGAGTAAAAGTACCAGTGATGATGTTTGGAGATGTTGCTTCCTCTCGTGCATGTATTGCATAAGCTCGAGCAGGTGCTCTCGCCTCCGATCTCACAGCTATATCAGTAGTCCCTCTTTGACTTCAACTTACATTTCCGGCATTTCTGAGTGATCTACCCCTAGCCGTCACATTACTCGGATTCACACTCTGAACATTTTCTTCCTCAGCTAACTTTGGGCAATCTCGAATGAAATAGCAAACTCTATTGTTGTATTTTCCCCAGCATTCTCCCACATGTCGTCTACACTCAGGTTTGTTGCTTTTAGCACTTTCAACATTTGATTCAGTTGGAGCTTGAGTTCTCGGACCAACACTTAGTCTTGCGTGGCCTTTATACGATTATTCAAAGGAAGTATTTGATCGGTTGCTTGCATCTCTAAATCTCTTTGTCGAAGGTTGAGACAACTTACTCATCGATCTTTTTCTTTTATCTCGAGCTTCAGAATCGGCTTTCTTCTTTTCTTTACTGAGCTCCTCAGCTTTGCAAGCTCTTTCAACTAATACAACAAAATCGTTGATATCAAGTATCCCAACCAACAGCTTAATGTCCTCATTCAGCCCTTCTATAAAGCGTTTACACATAGTAGCTTCGGTCGAAACACATTCTCGTGCATACTGGCTCAATCTCACAAATTCTCGCTCGTACTCAGTAACTGACAAATGGCCCTATTTCAGCTCTAGAAACTCTTTACGTTTCTGATCAATGAATCGTTGACTGATATACTTCTTTCTGAACTCAACTTGAAAGAAATCCCAGGTGATTCTCTCTCTCAGAACCACGGACGTCGACGTCTTCCACCAGTTATAAGTCGTATCTCTCAACAAAGAAACTGCACACTTAATACACTCATCAGAGGTCAACGACATCTCATTAAATACCCGAATTGTATTCTCGAGCCAAAACTCGGCTCGCTCAGCATCGTCATCAATTGTGGCCCTAAATTATTCAGCCCCGTACTTACGAATCTTGTCCACATGAGGTTTATTCAATCGAATTGGATCTATCACTTGTGGCACAACAGGTACTTGTGGGGGAGGAGGTTGTGGAGCAGCCGGGTTCGTTCGAACGAACTCCGAAAACCACTCACTCATCATACGGAAGAAGGCTTGATTAGCCTCTCCTTCCTCACTACTTTCATTTGGTCTAGATGTGGCCGGCGCTGTTCCTTGAGCGGGAGCAGGCGCGTTACTCTCTACATCGTCAACAACTGCTCGATCGGGATCTATTACCATAAGAAAACACATTTATAACTGTCAGAATTCATCACACTATCGCAATTTCAAATATGGCATGTATAGCTAGACTCACACACGCTATATTAGCCCGAGAATCGACTAAACCGTAGCTCTGATACCAATAAAATGTAACACCCCTAACCCAAAATCGTCGCCAGAATAGGGTTAAGAGGCGTTACCGATCAATCGGAACATTTCACACCCATTTCACAACACAAATTCAAACATCATTCAAACATATTCAATTATAATCATACGGTCCCTTATTGAGGTCTATGAGACCCTAAACACATGCTAGAAAGAGGCCGGGACTAAACCGAACACTTATGAATTTTTTTAGAAAACTTAAATATTTTTCAACACTGCAGAGGTCACACGCCCGTGCAGTCAGGCCGTGTGCTTCACACGGCTACCAGACACACCCATGTGTCCAGGCCGTGCCAAAATAGAGCATACATACTAGCTTATCCCCACGGCCACTAGACACGCCCGTAGGCTAGCTACTGACTTATTCACACAGCCACCAGGCATGCCCGTGGGCCTCGACCTTGTGACTTGTCCAGACACACCTAGAAGTGATCCTTAAACGACACGGCAGAGACACACGCCCATGTCTCTTGGCCATGTAGGCAAAATAGGCCATTTGCAATGCCAATTTGCCACCCAATTAAGGGTCATCCCTACAAGCACAATTAAACATCTTCCCACACACAATATGGCAACCAAATACAAATCAAATGATCAACATACCATTCCTTCCCATCTCATTTCTAATCATGTCAACTTATGTACTAAATTGTACAACTAAAACACATGCATTACCAAGCATGATTCATCCACAATATCACTAGATCTCAATAGCATTAATCCTTCACTAATCTTACCATTTATAAGACATTTTCATTACCATCATGCCATACCATAATATGCATCATATACCAAATTCACTCATGCATAAAGCCAACATTTATCTAGCCACATCACATGGCTATTTACACATCTCAAATATGTTTTAAAACAACTAGCCTATACATGCCATATTCAAATATACACATCTTCAAAAGTACCAAAATAGATTGCCGATAGTGTGATAAAGAATGCTGACGATTCCCGGATCCGAGCTAACTCTACTGACACTGTAAAACAGAGAAATAATCACACAATAAGCTTTCATAGCTTAGTAAGTCCGTAATATAATACATGTAATTCAACCATTCAAGTCACTATACAAAAATAAGCCATCACTTAGATTAATTTACCAATGATACACCAACTCAACTATACTCAATGCTCACATAGCATTCCATCCATCTACTTTCATATTTACCAACACATAGATATCAACATTCCTTAACCAACACATAGTTATCATACATACCTTAGTCGACACATAGTTATCATACATACCTTAGCCAACACATAGTTATCATACATACCTTAGCCAACACATAGTTACTCACCATCCAAGCTACTCAATTGCTCGACTTTACGTTTTGATCAACCTTTACTATTCTTTTGATTTGTTCGCAAACTTAGTGCCAATTTTCATAGTCGAAACATAATTATCCTCGCACACTTAGTGCCTCAACATAAACCGAACTCATTTTGGTATCGCACACACAGTGCCAATTCGATAAGCCGAAGCTTCTACCTTTTTGTACACACAGTGCTAATCATCTCTATTTCGTTTCTAATTTCGCACACTTAGTGCCCTCTAATTCAATCCCGCACATAGCATTTTCTAATCTCATAATCATATATATATTCATTCAATTCACATCACAAAGATATAATTTATAGCTAGTATTACTTCCGAACTTACCTCGGACGTCGAAATACCAAAACGGTCGATTAATCGAGCACTTTGTCTTTGCCTCGATTTCGATCCAAACTTCTCCTTCCTTGGTCTATACACATTCAAATTCAATACATTCAATCACCAATTCATTCATTTTAGTCCAAACACACATTTTTAGGCATTTTACAAAATAGCCCTCACTTTTTCACATTTCGACACTTTAGTCCCTAATTCACAAAATCATCAAATTCACATAGTTTCTTTTCACATAAGCCTAGCCAATTTTTTACTATACTCATACAAGCCCAAATATTTCATTTACTATACAATTTAGTCCCTCAATTATTCATTTTCTCAATTTAGCCCAAATTAGCTAAATTCACCAAAAATTCAAGAACAAAACATGTTTATTAAACACATATCTTTCATATTCTTTCATCAACTATCACAAAGCTCAAACATTCATCAATTGCATATCTCAAAATCACTATCAATTTCTAAAATTAAAGCATGGGCTAGGTAGAGCAAAAGGCAACAATCACAAAAAACGTAGAAATTATTAAAAACCGAACAAAAACGGACCTTTGATCAAGCTATGAATGTGCCGAAACCTAAAATGCTTCCATGGCTATTCTTCTCTTCAACATTCGGTGGAAGAAAGATGAGAGAATGGCCATTTCATTTGTTTTGTTTTGATTATAATAACTTAATAATTATTTTACCCATTTGCCCTTTTATTAATCATATAAGACAATTTAACATTAAGGTTTTTATGACATTTAACCATCCACTAACTTTAATAATGGGCTAATTGCCTCATAAGGCCTCCTCATTAAAAAGCCATAACATATAGGCACTTCATAAATCAAAGACACGCCTTTTACACTTTACGCGATTAAGTCCTTTCTCTTAATTCGGCTGCACACAAAATAAAATTACCACACAAAATTTTCACACAGGCTATATCACATATAATCCACACCAAAAATAACATTAAAATATTATTCTGACCCCGGATTGGTGGTCTCAAAACCACTATTCCGACTAGGGTCTAAATGGGGCTGTTACATCATCTCTCCAATTAGACTTGATAAACGACATATTAGTCTTTTAATTAATTTTCTCATTTCCAATTAGACTAAAAACATGTTTAGGTTCAACTACTAATACAAGTTGTATTTCCATATCATGATCTGATCACATGATATCACTTAGTATTAGTTTAAATATTAGACAACCAATGAGCAACATTTGCTTCCATTTTGCTTTGCGTGCAAAAACCATTTGAGGACAATCATACAAATTATATTAATTTAATAAATGAATTTATTTTATTAATCAATCTGTTCGAAAAAATTACAAGTTTTCAAACAAATAAACTACACTCAATACACCAGATCCAACATAATGCTCATCTAATGACATTGTCATAAGTGTGTTACCCTCATAGGATATCCTTAATCTCTTTGGGATAATATTTGTTCTCCCAATATGATCATATTTTATCTCATAGTAAGCATTTTCCTTCATAAAAAGTCAATCACTATCAAATAGTGATCAAGTCATCCATCACAAAGGCGAACGACTTATGGCCACATTTACTTTTCATCAACCATGTAATGCCAATGAGAGGATATCATTTACCCATGTCTCAAGCTGTGAATTCCACTATTGTGAATGACGCTACATACTGCAGAAGTCGTACACCCAACGCACTGGCTTTCGGTTCCTTATCTATTCGAACTCAGGCTTTTTCTTACATCAAAGTGTATGAGTCACGTATACATAGTTCGTCATCCACTCTAGATTTAGGTATGTCACACTATGAACATCACAAGTTAATAAATCCATAAACAAATTCAGGATCTATTCTTTTTGGGTCCAATCTAATGTACTGTCAGTCCAGTCAGTCAAATCTATGTATCTATCTTTTGGGAGTCATTTGCTTCGATACCCAAGACAAAGCATTCCTCAATTGGACTTGATAGACGAAATATTAGTCTTTCAATTGGTTTGCTCATTTTTGATTAAACTAAGGACATGTTTAGATTCATCTACTAATATAAGTTTTCTTTCCGTATTACAATCCAACCATGTTATACTACTTAGTATTAGTTTAAACGTTAGACAACTAATGTGCAATGTTTTCTTCCATTTTGCTTTGCGTGAAAAAACCATATGAGAGAAATCATACAAAGTGTATTAATGAAATCAATAAATTTATTTTATTGATCAATCTGTTCGAAAAAATTACAATTTTACAAACGAATATGCTACAGTCAGGGCACCAGATCCAACAAAAAGAGCAACAAAAGAATAGAAAAGCCACAAGAAAGCTAAAGTATGTCAAGTGTTTTAGTAAATACTCTTAATAGTATTTAATTGCTATTAAGGATTACAACTGAGTATCATGGGATCATTACAAATGAGAGGGAATGGGTCTCTATTTATAGTTAACTCCCCCAAAACCAACGATATAGATTGAGTTACATTGACAGTCGAGATTAAAGCCTATCTACAATTGAGATTAGAAAATCAAATATTATCAGATTACAAATCTTCTAAGATTATTTTTTATATTTACCAATGTAGCCCTAATTTTCCTTAAGTGTTTCTTTAGGTCACCAAAGTTTCAAGCAGATGGGTTTCTCCACATGTTCCACGAACCAAGCCAATTCGTGTGAGTCGAATAAATTTCATTTCATCAATTGACCTCCGTAAGACACTCTTTACAAATTCAATATGGATTTTGATCCGCAACCCATGATATAAACACACCTAACTTGTTTTAATAAAAATAGAATTATCATAATTGGAAAATTAACTGTCTTCGACTTCAGTTTGAAAGTTAGAATTTATCCATTGATAAAGTGTAAATTCAAACATACATTGCATTACACAATTAATTAGGAATTAATTAATTAATTAATTAATTAATTGAGTTTATAATTAAATAATCGCCTATCACATATAACTAAGTGTAAGTCTATGTAAACTATCTTGAAAAACAATAGTTGGGAAAATTATAATCAATTCAATATGTTTCTTTAAAAAAAATCTCATAAAATTGGTGTGTAAACCTGCTTGCTCTTCTTCTCTCCTATATATCTTTTCATTTCATTTTTTCCCCGTCTCTCAAATCATATGAATCTCCAAATAGTTTTTAATAAAATTTCATGATCTTATTCTTCTAAAAAATGTCTTGATGAACGATAAAGATCATAAGGAGCCCACAAATGATCAACCACACAAGGTTTCCTGGAATCAAGCCTCAACCATGGCTTCCCTTTCCCACTCCAATGGAGAAGGCTAATGGGACCAGGGTGAAGATTCCTGCATTTGCCTTCGAAGTTATCGCCACCCAATCCATGCTGGTTCCACCTGTGATCCACTGGCTTAATGTTCCCAGCCAAAACCAGCAAAAATGGTGGCAAAGAACCCAAATGATATATCCTTTTCTTCTTTTGGAATGCCATCCATTGCTCAACTTTCTTCGTATACCCTCCTTTTCTCCATTTATCAACATCCACGACCATTACTCCTGTGTTAAAATAACATGGGTTCCTTCCTTGAAATGTATTCGACAGCACCGGGTCGGACCAGAAAGCATCGTTGAAATAGACTGTAAAGTTTGCATGGCAATATTCGGGGGCTGCTAACACCTTGTCTTCCATGTCTACATCCCAAAGCTTTCCGATATCATCCACCACAACCAGGTCTGAGTCTAAATAAAGAACCCTTTTCACATCGGCCGGTAATATATCAGCGAGATAAATCCTTGCGTAGTTCAAAGGCTGGTCCAAAGCTTGTCGGATCGACTTGGATATCTTCCCACGAACTCGGTTGGAATCGAAACGATAGATCTTGAAATTCAGGTAAGGGAAAGTGGATTCGATGCTGGAAACCAGCTCCACATCGGAATGAGCACAAAGGAAATGGAAGGACAGGTTTTCGGGGCAAGTCGAGTGTTGCAACATGGATAAAACAGCCGCCATTGTTCCACGGAGGTAGTTTTCGTCGAGGGTCATTGCAATGTGAATCCTGTCGTCCTTGTTCGATCCACATGAATCGCCATTGCGGAAAGCCGGGGCTTCCCTGAACACGGGAAGTTTAACCGGAGAAGGGTCGTGAATGATGGTTCTGACACGGATGGCGACGGTGATAGTGACGGCGGAGTGGAGGAGGATGAGGAAGGAGAGGATAAGGCCATGCGGCGAAGCAATAGGGATCGATAAAGTTCTCCACAAGGCCATCCTGTGCCTGGCTTTTTGGGTTCTTTGGGGGAGGGGGAGTAAAAAGTCGAAGGTTAAAGGATGAAAAATAGAGCAGGCATTTTAGATTAAAAACTAAACCACAAAAATAGGGGAATAGATATAAAAAAAGGGATTGTAGAAATATTTATTTTGATGGTTAAAGGGTTGGATGGAAGAAGATGAGCAAATTATAGGAAAGGAAAAAGGACAAAATAATTTAAGATCGAGGAAGGACGACAGCAGCCTAGATTTTTGGAGATATGTTTGGGAAATCTATTTTTTCCATTTCCCCATTTTTGAGATAACATTTTCAGATTTTTCTGTTTCAACAACGGTGGAGACTTTACTTATATATCTTTGGGTTTTGGTTATTTTAGATTTTATCACTATCATTCCCACACGTTCACTACAGGCTTGTGTTTGCTATAAAAAGCTGCTTGGAATTGTACTTTCTTCCCATCCTATTTTTTCATTTTATTCTTGCTCAATTAATTTCTTTTCAATTTATTACAACTCTCCCATGTTTAACTCATTTTATTGCATGCATTTGCTATGCTCTTATTATTTCAATTAAATTGAGTCTTGAATTTGGAATATGTATATGAATTCAGGTTAGACCAAGAAAGAAGGGTTTGGTTGCATTAGGTTGTTATCCCCCGGGTTGGATTATGTTTAAGTATGATATTAATATATTTTATATTTGCTAAGTTTGATCCAGCTCGAAATATGGGCCTAAAATTTTATACTAATAATTTTATACATTTTTTAATATATCTATATTCTATTATTTTACTATTTTATAATTTTATACATTTTTTATTGAACTTTGTTATATAGTCATCTGTAGCATTATATATTTAGTATAGGTTTATTTTTTAATGTGTTCTAAATTACATAATATATAAAAATAACATAATATAAAGTATTATAAACTCAGGCCTTGGATGTTCAATCTCGAGCCCAACCTATTTTTAAACGGGCTTAATTTTTTATCCAAGCCCATTTCTCAGGACATATTTTTGCCTAATTTCTCGGGACATATTTTTGCCCAAACCCTCCCAAATTTAAGGTGGCCTTCGGGCCTAGACGAGTAACCCGACCCATGAACAAGACTAATTATGACTATAACTATTTATGGGCCGGGTTGGGTTTGGGTCCTGTCCGGTCTATTTAGATCAATTTTTTAAGTTCTGATCTGAAATATGGATTTACTTTTTGCCCAAGTTAACCCAATTCAAAAAATGTAAACCCAAGTCTGATCTGGTCCGACTATATTTAATTTTTTTAATTAGTTTTTATTTAAAAAATATAATATACTAAATGCACTAAAAAAAGATTAAAACAAAAGTTTTCTGACATATTAAAAATACATTAAAAATATTTATATTAAAAAACACTACCATAAACATAATAAATTTTTTTATCATATTAAAAAACACAAATAAATATAATAAATGTTTTGTTGTGTTAAATATAATCTTTAAAATTTTATATTTTGGGTTAGGTTATTTAGTTGGGTAAACTTTTCTTTTATGTTTTGAGTAATTGGTTAATTGTTATTGGGTTACTAATTTAATATAAATATAATTATATATAATTATTATTTAAAATAAATAATTAATGTAACATCTTGATTTTGGGCCTAGTCGGAACAGTGGTTGTGGGACCATAAATCCGACATCAAAAAAATTATTTTATTATTATTTTGATGTCTACAGTATGATACTAAAGTTGTGTGAAATTTTCATAAAGAAGTTTCCTCGTTTGAGTGCTCAATTTGATAAAAAGGACTAAATCGCGTAAAGTGCAAAACTTGAGGTCTAATTGATAAAGGCACTAAATAGCTATAAAATTGAAAAGTATGAGCACTTGCATGGTAATTATACTAATAGAAAAGTGAGGAGACAAAGATGGACATGTAGTAGGTGGATTTGGTGAAGTTATTAAAAGGTTAAATTGGTAAATAAGTTAATAGGTATAATAAGACAAAATAGAAAAAACTATCATCTTTATTTTTCTTCTTCTTCAACCGTAATAGAAAAAAAAATGGCAGCCATGGAATGGGTTTCATTCGGCCAAGCTTTGGAGCTTGATAGGTGAGTGGTTTTTGCCCCGTTTTTAATGATTTCTATGTTTTCGGAGTCGTGGTAACTTGATTTAACTATCCCGTACATTCATTTTCAAAACTGTTAAAGTTTTTGAATTTTGCCATTGTTGATAAAGTGTGTATTTTGATAATTGATGATAGAAAATACATCCTTGTTGTTAGATAAACAACATTTGTAAAGTGATTTTTGATAGAAATGTCGATTAGGGACTAAATTGAGAAATGTGATAAATTGGTGGTAAAAGTGTGAATATGTGAAAAATGTGGGCTCCTGTAAGTATGATAAATATTCGACTAGGCATGGGTAGCAAAGAAATTGAATGAATTTCATTTTACGAGCCCAAGGGCAAAAGTGTAAATATGACAAAGTTTAGGGGTAAAATGTAATTTTACCAAAAATGTGAAATTGGGCTAATTTGAGTAGCAAGATGAATAAATAAATTAAATGTGTTGTTATAGATCAAGGAAGATGAGATTCGGAATTAGATCGGGGGAAAAGCAAGATAATCGAGTAATTGACTTATTTCGTCGTTTCATACCGAGGTAAGTTCGTATGTTAATAAGCATTAAATTCGATATGTTTAAATGCTTAACCGATATCATATGTTATTTTCATATGTTATTATTGGATCATGAATAATATAAAAATTACGAGAATGTATTGAAAGATCAAATTAAGAGAAATGCAGGGCGGAGTATGATCGAATTTCGACATGTGATGAATTGACGGTAAAGACCATGGTTGGACCATGGTGATATGTGTGCTAGTGTAAGAGTAAGACCATGTCTGGGACATGGCATCGGCCACGATGTAACACCCCTTACCCATGTCCGACGCCGGAATCGGATATGAGGCATTACCATGCTTGACTTTGCTTGAACATGTAATTACGGGCTATAAAATTTCATTCCAACTTAAAACTTTTCTTTCTTAACCATAACACACATATGATGGGCCTACGAGGCCTTAAACATACCTCCGGAAGGTTTCGGAGTTCAACCGGAAACTTTTACACTCTTTGAATTTTTTTGCCTAAACAAAGGTCACACGCCCGTGTGACTTGGGACACGCCCGTGTGGGCAGGCCGTGTGGTCACACACGCCCATGTCCCTAGCCCGTGTAGAATTTATTTTTATTTCAAACCTACAGGGGTTTTCACACGGCCAGACACACGCCCGTGTCAATGGCCCATGTCCTTCACACGGCCTAGACACGCCCTGTCCTCACCCGTGTGTGAAAACTAGGGGTATTCTGTTTATGACGTCAACAACCCCTTAAGGAGCACACGGCCTAAGCACACGCCCAGGTGCTGACCCGTGTGACGAATCGAATTCTCGCAATTAAATGCAGGGGACACACGGCCTACTAACACACCCATGGGGTGGCCAGTGTGTCACACACTACGCCTAGACACACGCGCCCAGTGTGTCTACCCGTGGACGCTTTAAGGCTATTTTCCAAGCCTTCTTGCCACCCTAAAACATAAACTCGTTCATTTCATCACAAGAAGCACATAACATAGCAATACCAAACTCTTAAGAATCCTTAAATTATCATTCATTCCACCCGTATTTTACTCAATTACTTGCATAAACATTCATTTCATTTAACTTATCAACTTTATAACATAAACTTAACAATATTGGCCAATTCACCATGGCCCTTTACAAATTGAGTGTGAAACATTAATAGCCAACCCTTTGGCCTTCAAACATGACATGACACAAAACGATCAAGTTCCTATACATGCCAAACTCAAAATGAATTAACTTTACTATACCAAAAGAACGGTTGATAGTGTGATCCGAGCTCCGACATTCTGTGATCCTCGAGCTAACTTAGCGAAACTACAAGGAAAAGGGAAAAGATAGGGGTAAGCATATAGCTTAGTAAGTTTGCATGAAATTCTAAAGCAACATAATTGCTCAAACTAAATTCATCCATCTTATGAAACAATAGCAACATAAGTCTCAAATACTTAGGCATCTTATTCGTACTTACTCACACTTATTCTTACCTATCTCATGTCACATTATGATTTTGTAACTTGTACCTATTCATGATACCTGTATCACTTAATCACATGACTTAGCACGTATGCTATCATGAGCATGAACTCAAATCTACATCATTCTTATCATATGTGAAACTCAAGGTCATCCATAAACGAAATTGACTCTATACCATTTTACATACTTAGCTCTTTTGCCCACGAATTTATCAAATTATCGTAGGATACTCGAACTCATCATTCATAAAATTTGATGCCAACGCCATATCCCAGATATGGTCTTACATGGGATCACCCCTTGATGCCGATGCCATATCCTGGATATGGTCTTATACGGGATCTTATAACAAGATGTCGATGCCATGTCCCAGACATGGTCTTATACGAGATTATACATGAATATCGATGCCATGTCCCAGACATGGTCTTATACAAAATCTTCCTTTGGTGCCGAGGCCATATCCTGCACATGGTCTTACACGGACCTTCTTTATTCAATGCTAATACATGGGTAACCTCATTATTCCGAGTTTTTATCCTAATTTCACATAACTTATTTTCACCATTTCCTCATCGAGGCTTCATCACTCGATTTTCATAGCAATAACATACATTGTCATAATATTAAATAATTTAAAATATCGAATATTATGAAACTCTAACTTCATACAAACTTACCTCGATTCTCAAAATATGTATAGATGCTCGATTTAGTCCTCGATTTTGTTCTTGTCTCGATTTCGATCCGGGCTTCGTGTTTCTTGATCTATAATAAAAATTTCACTTGTTAAATACAACATTGAATAAATCGACTCATAATTCATATTTTGGAAAAATTATGATTTTGCCCCTAAACTTTTACATAATTACATTTTTGCCCCTAGGCTCGTAAAACGATTTTCATTCAACTTTCTTGTATTTCAAGCCTAGCCGAATCATATTCTCAACTATAGCAACCTTCAATTTCCACTATTTCACTCATGTATGACCATTTCTACAACTTTTACAATTTGGTCATTTTATGCATTTTTCATGAAAATCACTTAGAAGAAGATGTTTATCATACATCAAACTTTCATATTCTTCCATAAAACATCAAAATACATGCATGTCATACATGGGTAAATTTTTGAACATAAACCCTAGCTCAAAATATAGCTAGAAATAGCTAAACTGAGCTACGGGGGTCTCAAAAATACTAAGAACATTAAAAACGGGGCTAGGATGCACTTACTATCAAGCTTGAAATTTTAAGAAACCCTAGCTATGGCTCCTTGCAAATTTCAGCTAAGGGAGAAGAAGATGGACTCCATTTTTGACTTCTTTTTCCCTTTTTAATCTTTTATTTACCAAATGACAAAAATGTCCTTAATGCCCCTTTCTTGAGATTTTTCCTTCCCATGTCCATTTTTGTCCATCTTAACATATAATGGTCTAATTGCTAAATAAGGACCTCTAGTAATCTTTATAATTCTATTTCATACTTAAATCTTCTAGAATCTCATATTTTCCAATCCTTGCAATTTAGTCCTAATGGACAATTTATTCACTAATTAATAAAATTCCTTCATGAAGTTTTCACACAATCATGAAAATACCTCATAAGCCTTATGAAATCATTTAAACACATATTTCTACTTCGGATTTGTGGTCTCGCACCACTATTCTGACTAGGCCCTAAATCGGGCTGTTACACACGATATAAGAGCCAGTGTAAGACCATGTTTGGGACATGGCATCGGCATTGATATGTGTGCTAGTGTAAGACCACGTCTGGAACATGGCATCGGCCACGATATGAGAGCCAGTGTAAGACCATGTCTAGGACATGGCATCGACATTGATATGTGTGCTAGTGTAAGACCATGTCTGGGACATGGCATCAGCCACGATATGAGAGCCAGCGTAAGACCATGTTTGGGACATGGCATTGGTACGATACATCATGTATAATTTTTCCGAGTATCCTTAGTATCCCAAGAGGTTCAACTGGTAAATCCAGAGATGATGTCAAAGAAATGACAAGGTATGATTATGATAAAAGGGTACAGGTATGTACGCAAAATTCATGAGTACTGAATTCGATATATATGGGACATTTGGTAAGAATGTAAATGAGTAAGTCATACCTATGAAAATGATCTTGTGATGACCTTGTGACGAGAGGTCTATACTTATGATGTATAAATAGGTGGTAAAATTGATTAATTATCATGTGTGAGGCTTTTAGGCCAAATTAAATTGAGACATGATAAGTTTAAGTTTTGTTGTTGATGTATAGGTTAAAGGGGCAAATGAATGGCATGTAAATATTCGATAATGACTAGCTATTGGAATGGCTAGTTAAGGATATGCTTTGGTGTTATGTATGATTAAATGGATGTTAATATAAAGCAATCATGAATGAGTAAAATTAACAATAAAACAGTTTTGGACAACAGCAAATGTATAACTTTGAAAATTCACAAAAAATTGTGGAAATCAAATTAGAGGTCGAATAAGATATGAAAATAAATATTATTAAGCCTAGTTTCACATAGAAGAAACAGTGTAAGCAAAACAATTTCATATTATGATATGTTTGAATTTTTGTGGGACAGAGTCAGGATGATTTCGGAATTCCCTGTTTTGACTTTGGAAAATCATTAAAAATAGTATAAAAATAATTATGAGTTATAATTTATATGTTTAAAATTATTAATGAATCTATTTTCAAGAGAATCAAACGGAAACATCATCCGAGTCCCGTACGAGGAGATAATTAATTCTTAGTGAAGAAGGGTCGAAACTATCAGACAGCAGAATAGGGATGACTTTAAAGAATAAACTGTACTTATTGGCTAAACCAAAAATTCTGGAAAATTTATGGTAAGGATATATGTGAGTCTAGTTTCAGGAAAAATTAGCGAAAATAAATTTGGAGTTCTGTATCTCAAGACATAAATAATTTAGTGGCTATGACTCACGTAGATAGCTTGATATGCTCAAAAGTGAATAGTGGAACTTTGTGTAATTATGATTGTATTATCTTGAGAACCTATTATGAGGATTGTTAAAAGTATGTTAATAAATTGCTTATTATTTACATACCAACTTACTAAGCTATATAGCTTACTCTATCTATTTTCCATGTTTATAATGTCCTCAGGCTAGCCCGGGTTGGAGAACGCCGGAGATACCATCACACTATCAAGCTATCACTTCGGGTATTGTTGAGTTCAAGTAGTTGAGAGTTGGCATGTATACACTACAGCAAAACAGACTTTTAGCGGCGTTTTTTTAGGCCTAAGCGCCACTAAAACTATTTGCGGCGTTTTTACAAACGCCGCAAAAACCACTGCTATAGACAACGCCGCTAAAGAACATGACCTTTAGCGGCGCTTTTCCAAAAAATGCCGCTAAAAAACATGACCTTTAACAGCGCTTTCCCCATAAACGCCGCTAAAGTACATGACCTTTAGCGGCGCTTTTCCAAAAAAACCGCTAAAAAACATGACCTTTAGCGGCGCTTTTACCAAAAATGCAGCTAAAGGTCATAAAAAAAATTAAAATATTATAAAAATGCCACAAATCCAATTTAAAAATGTATAATTTAATTTGAAGACGTATTAAAATGGAAATTCATGAACAAGACGTATAAGGAATCGCGATCGAGGTACGTTGATACCAATAGCATGATCAAAGAACTTAATCACATAAGGAAAACACATGGTTAGACAGATCTTTTACATTTTAATACATCATAACCATAATTGGTACAATTTTATACCCTAATTGTCGCACTCAAATTGCAGTTTCATTGAAGAACCTTGATTCCATTGACCTCCTGCACCAATGTTATAGTTTAGAAATCAAAATCCACCAGAGACGACATAGTAAGAAAGAGATACAAACCTTCGGGTTTGGAATGATCTCCATCTTGAGTGCATCACCTTCCACAAGCCTCTTGATAGCATTCAAAGTTGACCCACTGTAATATTGACTGTTAGTACTAAGCCAAATAGACAGTTCTAACATGTTAAGGCAATATGACTTACAAATTGTTTGTATTGAAAATTTTAAACTTTTCTATAGACTTGAACTCATTGACCTGTTACAAAGAGAGAATCATGTCACCCTCAACCATAAAGTTTAATTATGCCCCCAATCCGAACATTCATCTAAACATTGATCTCATTGGAGTTTAATTCACAATATAACTTCTTTTTTTTAACTCTAAACATTCATCTCATTGGAGTTTTTAATTCTTTGATTTGCCTCAAAATCAAACAAACCAATCAAAATGAACGTGCAGTACCTAAAAGCATAAGTTCATAAAGCCATAAACCTTACCATATGCTAAAATTTTCCAGTCCCAACATTCATAAAATGAAATTAAACAAGCATAGATGTAACGAAGCTTTGGTTAATTATCCCGTCGACTTTCTTTAACGTTTTAAAATTCACTAAAACTAAAGGCACCATGCAAACTAAAGCATTATCCAGTAAAGAGAAACAAATGTAAAACAAGTGGTCTCCAATCAGTATATATAGATATATTTTTAAAAACACACAAAAATTAAGTAGTAATTATAAAGACAATAAATAAAAATCAATACCCACAATTAAAACATAAAATGCCAAACATCAAAGAGACTAAGGACAGTATATATATACCTATACAGTATATAATAACTCTCC
The DNA here is from genome assembly GCA_025698515.1 of Gossypium sturtianum. Lineage (NCBI taxonomy): Eukaryota > Viridiplantae > Streptophyta > Magnoliopsida > Malvales > Malvaceae > Gossypium > Gossypium sturtianum. The sequence goes on from CM046952.1 coordinate 113,151,834, forward strand.
AAACACATGAAAAACTTAAAAAAAAAAAAGAAAAAAAAGGAAATATATATATACCTATATCGGACAGTATGCGTATCCACACAGATACATGAGTACAAGTAAACATAGCACACTAAAAGTATCACAAAATAACATCAGTGATTAAGGACATTAATAGTAACATCATGGCTAGCTAGACTCTGCGCTTATTTAAATGTGCAAGCTGTGCGACACCCTTTCATGCCCAATTGCTACAATAACAAAGATATACTTCCAGATAATGTATTTTTATGGAACTGTTTGGTTTTATTTTCAAGATAGCACCAAAGTATCTAATTAAAGTAGATGAATCAATGCAAAGAAATAATTAATATGAACCACAAAAAATCAAAACATAGTGTACTCTATAGGCATGAACATATCAAAGTGTTAATTCTTGAGCACATTAAGGTGAAATGACATCAGCATTGACCACAAAAGATAAAAGAAAGAAAGAAGCATATGCACAAAGTCACAGGGATGGAGAATGAGTAGGATGTTGGCAAAAAGAAAGTAATCAGCAATCAAAAAAGCCACACCTCGATTATAATTGGTTTTCCATCTTTCATTGCCTTTTTTAGATCCCCATTCAACCCTAGGAAATAAACAGCACAAAACAAAATCAATAGTGAATATACCTTTACAAAAAAATACAAATAAAACATATAAGAAGCTATTTGGGTCTTATATGTCTCTAGGCAATTACTGCTTTTACATTTATAAGGAAAGAACAAAATTTCATCATAGCTAACTAGATATTTTAGAAACTACCTTTACGAACTACCCTGCATTCTCGACAAAATTCTGTAATCAACTCCTCGGAGGAACTGAAATCCCGTTCCCATATAGGAGTGGATGCCAATGGTGCACTGAAACAAATAAGATAAGTAAGCATTTTTTACAATCTGTTAAAAGTAAGGGAGGGCACGCAAACCAAGTTCACAGATGAGCTTTCTATTAAGGACAATCTACTTTTTCTAAGACACATGGAATGGGAGCGATAATAAAAATCAAGAAAATAATAACAATAAACATCTAAATCAAATGCATTATTCAATTTAAGGTAGTGCCTTTACATCTACCTTTACCTGAAAAAGCAAGTGATTAGCAAAATAAACTTCTTATCTTGTAATCAATAGATAGCTGTGGTGACACTTCAGTGGAAAACCAAAAAGACACATTCTAAATGAAAAGCTTAATTCCTACCATGTATAACTATAACAAACTATTACAGGTTATGGAAAATGTCTTCCTTCGATTGAAACCATAAAATGTCTTACTTGATAACCATCATTTTATTTAATTTGTTGCACTGGTTTGAAATAGTCAGAAAACTTCTAAATTGGAACAGAAAGCTGTATAATATAAGAAGAGAAGAAAATAAATAGATTCTAGACATACTCCGTTACTGTGCGCAGCAATTCATAAACCATATCTGTCTGTAACAAGTCAAAAAAGAAATGTAAATACATAAAATAAAATAAAAAAAACATTATAAACAGATTTAACCAACAAGGAAATATGAAGAAAATATTAAAATTTCAGTAGAAGAAACAGAATACTAAACCTATAAGTTTAGCATTGAAGCCAACCAGTTGATAAATCCTGTAATCAGTACACCCGCACCATAAGTTTAATGAAAAAGAAACTGGTGCCTCTTGAAGAATCAAAGAAAAAGTTCGATCCAATAATTACCTTCCTTGGACAGGTTAGCCGTTTTAGTGACTTTTTTTAGTGCCTCTTGAAGAATCAAAGAAAAAGTATATATTTTACCCTAATTCTTGCAGCCTCAGCGAGCCTTTTCTCTGTAACAAAAACAATAACAAATTAAGGAAGCCAACCAAAAAATAGCTAAATCAATAACATAAACTAATACTAATACACAAATATCAGTAAATACCCTAACACTAAACCTTGAACTGTTTTCTTCAACCCCAAAGCCAACTTCTAAACCCTTACCTTTCTTAATCCGATTTTCTATAGATGGGAAATCAATGGCAGGTAGGAAGGGTGAACTTTAGGGATTTTAAATTGGGGAAAAAGGGGTTATTACGTTAGGGATTTTGGATGTCGAATTGGGGAAAAAGGGGTAATAATACTTTTAAGTATTTAGGAGTAGGGAAAAGGGGGGAAATGAATTAGGGAGAATGAAATGGGGAAAAATGTTTAAAAGTGTTATCGTGTGGGTAAAAAACAAGAGAGTAAAACGATATCATTTTGTCCAAAATAATTTAACATTTGCGGTATTTTTAATCGAAGCGCCGCTAAAAGGAAAACCTATTGCGGCGTTTTACTAAAACGCCACTAATAAACTAATAAAAAGACTACGTTTTGATTTAAAAAAATATAACCTTTAGCGGCGTTTATACATAAAACGCCACTAAAAATCTAATAAAACGGCGCTGTTTTGTTTAAAACATATCTTTTGCGCCGCTAATGCCTTTAAAAATTAAAATTATTTAATATATAAAATAAAAACAATATAAATTAAAAAACAATCAGTTATAAACCTAAAAAACTTTAAAATTATTTTAAATAATAGTATTTTAATTTTTTCATTTAAATAAATAATTTTTTAAAATTTAAATAATATTTAAAAGAATTAGATAAAATTTGAAATCTTAAAAATTATTTAAAATTTGAAATTATTTAATATATAAATTAAAACAAATCAGTCATATACTCAAAAAACTTTAAATTTATTTTAATAATAGTATTTCAAATTGTTAACATATATTTTTCACACTAATTACCCTAAACCCCTAACCCATGTCCCGTTAACTCTTAAACCCCTAACCTCTATCCTCTTAACCCTTAAACCCCTAACACCTAACACCTAACCCATAAACCCTAAACCCATATCCCTTAATTCCTAACCCCTAACCTTTAACCCCTAAACCTTAAATCATGGACTCTAAACCTTAAACCTTAAACCCTAAACTTTAAACCCTAAACCCCTAACCTTCTAAACTTATAAACCTTAAACTCTAAACCCTAGACACTAATCCCTAAACCCTACACTTTAAACCCGCCTAAACCCACTAAACCACTAAACTGTAAACACTACACCCTAAACCCTACACCATACACCACACACCCTACACACTACATCCTAAACCTTAAACCCCTAAACCATAATCACTACACCTTAAACACTACACTCTAAATCCTAAACACTAAACCATTAAAGCACTAAATTATAAACACTAAACCCTAAATCATACACCATAGACCCTACACCTTACACCGTAAACACTAAACCCTTAACATTAAATTATAAACCCTAAATACAAAACCCTAAAATAAATAAACCCGCAACTGTTTGAGTTTTTTTTTCAATTTTTGTATTGAGACCAAAACGGCGTTGTGTTGTTCTAAAGTAAAATAGTTTTTTGCGATGTTTTTTAAAAACGCCGCCGCTAATGCTATACCTTTAGCGGCGTTTATGTAAAAAATGCCACTAATGTTGAGTTTTTTTTATATTCTGGAATAAAATAGCTATTTGCGGCATTTTTAACGAAAACGCCACTATTTCTATACCTTTAGCGGCGTTTGTGAACAAAACGCCACTAATTTATTTTTATATTGATACTAGAACGATGCCGTTTTATTTAGAAATAAAATAGTTTTTTGCGGCGCTTTTTCAAAAAACGCAAAAAACGCCGCTATTGCTATACCTTTAGCGGCGTTTTTTTACAAAATGCCACTAATGCTGAGTTTTTTTTTTCAATTTTTATATTGATACCAAAACGGCACCGTTTTATTTTGAAATAAAATAGTTTTTTGCGGTGTTTTTACGAAAACCGCCGCTACTGCTATACCTTTAGCGGCGTTTTTGTACAAAACGCCGCCTTTTCTATACCTTTAGCGGTGTTTTTATAACAAACGCCGTGAAAACTCTATTTTCCTATAGTGAAACGATGCCTTTTTGAAATCTCTTAATAGATTTTTGTGGCGTTTTAGGAAAAGCGTCGTTAAAAGCTCGATCTTTAGCGGCGTTTTTGGGGAAGCGCCGCTAATGCTCAGATCTATAGCGGCGTGTTTAAGGAAGCGCCGCTAATGCTCAGATCTATAGCGGCATTTTTACAAAAGCACCGTTATTGCTCAGATCTATAGCGGCGTTTGGTAAAAAAAATGCCGCTATTGCTCCTTTTTAGCAGCATTTGGGACAAAAACGCCGCTATTGCTCAACTTTTTGCGGCGTTTTAAAATGTATAATATTTGCGGCATTTTTTATTAAAATGCCACGAAAAACGCCGCTGAAAGTCTGTTTTGGTGTAGTGATAGGAGATTTAATTATGTTGTTAAGTGTCATAGCTGAATTTGCTAAATGTGGGCCTATGTTATTTGATAGATCATTTTGTATAAGGCCATGGATGATGGCTTATATTTTTTATTGTTATATGCATATGATGATGTTTTTCATGAATGTGAAAAATTGCATGGTTGAGCATATGGTGTGTTAATGCATAATTGAGCAAGTTGTATGATTGAATTGATAAAGAATGTGATAAGTGTTGCATGTGAATGAAGTGAAGTGGCCATGTTGTGTAAATGTCTTAGTTGTAGTGAATTGGTCATATATTTATGTGTGGAAGGGTGTTACTTGATGTTGTGTACGTTGGTGCAAGTAAGGGTGGCAAAAGGCTTCGTAAATAGCCTTGTTTCTGTCCACACGGGTAGACACACGGGCGTGTGTTTGGGCCGTGTGTGACACACGGTCTGCCCCATGGGCATGTAGTCTGGCCGTGTGTCCCCTGCACCTAATTGTGAAATTAAATTCACCACACGGCCTAGCACACGGGGGTGTGCCTTGGCCGTGTGACCTTAAAGGGTTGATGACGTCAGAAACAGAATGTCAAGGTTTTTGCACACGGGCTGAAACACGGGTGCGTCACGGCCGTGTGAGGAACACAGGCCATGGACACGGGTGTGTGCCCCTGATTTCAATGATATTTTCTAAAGTTTTTCTAAAGTGCTCGGTTTAGTCTCGAACCGTTTTCAAAGTGTGTTTTGGGCCTCGTAGGTCAATATTAGGGACTTTAAGGCAAAGTTTGAAAAGTTTTAAAATTGAACGAAATTTTATGACTCGGAAATGTATGTCTGCATGTGTTTAAGATAGGTAACGACTTGTACCCTGTCCCGGCGTCGGATACGGGTAAGGGGTGTTACAATTAATATAATTATTTTTCTAACATATTCGGGCTGAGCTGAGCTTAGGCCAAAAAAATCTTTCCCAAGGCTCAATTCATATAGAAAACGGGCCTTAAATTTTATCCATGCCCATTTTTGGGCCTTGTATTTGTATCCAAACCGTCCCATTTTTTGGGTGAGTCTATGGGCCTAGGCGGGTGGTCCAGCTCATGAGCAGGTCTAATTATGATTGAACATTTTGTAATATTCTTTAATCTGAGTAGTACATTTATTTTATTTTAAGCATAATATTTTATTTGACCCTCCAATTTTACAAAAAAAAAGTTATTTTAGTCATTCATTTAATTTTTCTTATTTTTTAGCCCTTAAACTCTTTTTTGTTAAATCAGCCCAAAATGAATGGAAAAATTAACGCTTTTTTAACTTTATTGATGTGACATACATATGGATTACCATGTGAATGACACATTATGATTTAATTAATTTTTTAAATTTTAAAAATTCAAAAAAATTAAAAATTATTTTTTAAATTTTAAAAAAAATTAACTAAATGCTGACATGTCATCCACGTATATACTATGTCAACAAACTTAATAAACGTTAACTTTTTCATCCATTTTGTGGTGATTTGACAAAAAAATACAAGTTTAAGGGCGTTAAAAGAGACGAAAAATTAAAGGCTTAAAGGTATAAAAAGGCCTCAATCTTTTTCAAAAAAAGTAATTAAGCTCATGCTTTTTTTTTCACTGAATTAGGTACTTGAACTTTCAAAATACATCAAAAAGGCCCTCAAAATTTTCAAAAAAAAACCATTAAGCCCTTTTTTTTTTGCACTCAATTGGGTACTCGAACTTTCAAAAACTTTAATAGTTGACCGTTAAAGTTCACCGTCCCTTAATTTTTTTTTCAAGTAAAGCCACCTTATAACACAATCTTGACGTGATATGTGGCAAAAAAATATAAAAAATAAAATTATAAAAATTATTAAATTTTAATAAAAAATATAAAATATTTAACATTTATTAAAAAATAGAAAAAAAATAAAATGATCAAAAAGACCCTTTAACCATTGACCATTAAAGTTGACTATCCCCGGTTTTTTTTAGTTAAAGCCATCACATGTTGCAACATAGCGTGACATGTGGTGAAAAATGATAAAAATAAAAATAAATAAAAGTTATAGAAAAATTATAAAATATTTTTTTAGTACGATAAGTTTTATAATTCTTTTACTAATTTTATATTTCTTCACATTTTTTATAATTTTATTACGAGTTTGTAAAATTTTATAAATTTTTTCTATATTTTATATATTTTTTAATATTTTTACAAAAGTTTACAATTTTTTTTCAACTTTTATAAATTTTTTCTAATTTCTAATTTTTTTATATTTTTATTAAAATTTAATAGTTACTTTTTTGAAAAAATTGCTCATTAAACCAAAAAAAATAAATAACTAAAATAATTTTTTTGCAAAGTTATAGAGTTCATTATGCTTTTATTTTATTTATAGATATGGGATGTTAGAGACTGTTCAGATTATCCGAACATGAAACTAATTCTATAAATAGAATATTGAATTTGAATTTAAGATTAAACTCAGTTATGTTAATATATATAGTAAAAAGAAGATATGATATGTTTTCTGTAATTTTAAGATTTAGATATTATACCTAACTGATTAGAATAAGAATTTATAAATATTGAGAGAGCTACAAAGAGAAGAGAAAATGTGGTATTCCATATCGGTAGAAGTGAGTAGTCACTAATCTTTTAGTTATTGATGCTTTTTAGGTGGGGTTTGGATGGGTGGTTGGATATGATATAGTGTGTTTAATTTAATTTTTTGTCTCACGTTACAATATTGTTAATCGTTCGATTAACCGAATTAATTCGGTCGGGGGTCAGTTAATAATTTTTTGGAAGTTCGGTTAACGGTTAATTCGGTTCGAAATCGGTCAGTTAACCGAATTAACCGAATTTAATAAATAATATTATAATATATAAGTATTCGGTCGGTTTGGTTAATTTTTTAGAAATATAAATTAATCGGCCGGTTAAGTCGGTTAATTTTTGATATGTTTTATACTTGTTTTAACCAAAAATAAAAAGAATATATAAATTTCGGTTAATTCGGTTAACCGACCAAATTAACCGAAAAAGTTCGGTTCGATTAATTTTTTTGGAAAAAATTTCGGTTCGATTAACGGTTAAGTGTTTAAAAGGGTCGGTTAATTCGGTTAATGGTAGTTCGGGTCGGTTAACCGATTGAACACCCCTAATAGTCGGGCACTCCCCCCTCCAGGTAAACCTACTCCCCTTTCTTCAAACTCTTTTTAGCTATCTTATAAGCCACCAAGTTCACCATCCTTGGGGTATATTTGAAGCACATATTCTGAAACTTCATTTTATTTTGTTGGATATTTCTAATATAAGCCCCTATCTCTGATTTATCAACTTCGATTGACTGACACTTCTTAATAATTGATAATGCATCTCCCTCAATCACCACTGACGACAATCCCATGTCCACCCCCATTTGCACTGCCTAAGAACATGCGAGAACCTCAGCCGCAAACGGTGACGATACATCCCTATTCAGTACCAATTTTGAAGCCAAAATCCCTCCATTTGCGTCTCTAATTACCATCCCCAAACCAGATCTGTACTGTCGGAGGTCAAAAGCCACGTCAAAATTAATCTTAGCACTCCTACCCATCGGAGGGCTCCACCCCGTAGTCATACATCCCGTTGCAGGTACCTTTATCGACCAAAATACCGAAAAAAGCCTATTTTTTTCAAAATAACAGAAATGGGCCACTTTCTTTAAAAATGATGAAAATGGGCTGATTTTTCTAAAATGCGTCCAGCTAGTGTCATTTTAAGGGGAAACCAAGAAAAACTCTTCCAGATCAGCGCATTTTTCTCGTGTTTTTATTAGGCTTTTAGGGCTTTTAGGGTTTATTAATTAGGGTTTTAAGGTTTTATTATTAAGGTTTTAGCTTTTTAGGTTTTTTAGGATTTAGGATATTAATTGAATAAAATTTTAATGTAATAATTTTAGTAATTAAATTCGGAATTTAAAATATTCATATTTACACCAATCAAATATTATTTTTGATTAAAAATTGAAATGGGTTCTGAAAAAAATTACTTTGACGAGATGGGTTCTGAAAAAATATCCCGGGATTCTTGAGATATTTTAAACGTTTTTGAAAAAATGCCCCGAATAGTGAGGGTTGAAATTTGTAGAGAAAAAATGCTCCAAGCAGGATGCACTGTCAGCAAAAGTATTGAAAACGCTTGGAGCATTTTTTTCTTTACAAATTTCAACCCTCACTATCCGGGGCATTCAAAAACATATAGGATTTTATCCATTGGGCTATAAATGACCCATATTTCAGCCTCTGGTGGCATAAAATTGTGGGAATAAAATTTGAAGAAGTTAAAAAAAATAGAAGTTCGTAGGGAAGGCATAAGTTGGAGCAACGATACTATTTGTATAAAAAATAAGCATAAGCATTGATTTTTCTTGTTAATATTTATTTGAAGCACTATATTTTTTTTGCATAATGTTCTTGTTTTGAACTTCTCTCGACAGATAATTTGGTTAAAAATGAGTGGACAAGTTAGTGCTATTATTTATTACAGCGGCAAGGTCTGTGACACAGAGAACAACGTGGTTTTTTTATCGGAGAACACAACACGACTGGCTTTTAACTAGAACATAGAGTTGCCAGAACTTTGGAAAAGAATTAGACAAAAAATTGTCGGATCTACGGGAATGAGAGTATCTGTAACACCCCTTACCCGTATTCAACGCCAGAACACGGTACGAGGCATTACCGAACATAAACACAAGCAAACATATAAAACCGAGACATAAATTTCCATCCAAGTTTAAAACCTTTCACATACATTCATATCGTCCCTATTAAGAGCCTATGAGGCCCAAAACATGCATCGGAAGTGGTTCGGGACTAAACCGAGAACTTTGAAAACTTTTAGGAAACTTAGAAAAAAATTTATTAAAAGGGGTCACACGCCCGTGTGGGTTCGGGACACGCCCGTGTGACCCTAAGACACGCCCGTGCTTCAGGCCGTGTTCAAATTAGGGAGCTTTCTGTTTATGACATCATCATCAAATTGAGGTCACACAGCCAAGTCACACGCCCGTGTGCTTAGGCCGTGTGATCGATTAAATTTTCAAAATTTTTCATAAAATAGGTGCAGACTTCACACGTCCAGGGCACACGCCCGTGTCCGAGGCCGTGTGCTCATTACTGAGCATTCTGTTTTGCAACAATTTAGGTGCAGTGGACACACGACCAGAACACACGCCCATGGGGCAAGCCGTGTGTCACACACGGCCTAGACACACGCCCGTGTGTCTACCCGTGTGGACAAAAACAAGGCTATTTACCAAGCCATTTTGTCACCCTTCCATGCGCATGCCTACACAAAAAAACATAACACCAATCCAAGCATATACATTCAACCAAATCAGCCACAACAAGGCAGCAACACTCATTCATATACTACCATCTATCACATACAAACATCACCTGCTTAACAACTTATACCATGCAAACTTCCACATCCATGAAAGGCATCATCAATTGTATATATATACCTAAACCAATATTAGCGAATTTCAATGGCCGTTTACAAAATGAATTATCAACCAACATTAGCCAACACATTTGGCCCAAATCAATTATGACACATAACAAAATAACCAAGTCCCTATACATGCCATAACTCAAAATGTTAAATTCATCGGTATCCAAAATGATATGTTGATAGTGTGAGTGAATCTCCGACAGTCTCCGATCCCCGAGCTAGCTTGGTGACACTACAAGACAAGGGAAAATAAAGGGGAGTAAGCTTTAAAGCTTAGTAAGTTCCTATGCAAATAATAGGCATTATAACACTTATTTAACACATAATTAACATAATGTAAATTAACATAAATGTCATTATAAATCTCATAGTCAAACTTACTCAATCACCAACTTACCGAGGGTTCATCACATATCGAGCTCATTAAGCATGAGTCTTATGTACATACCTGTACCCAAGTGTAACATACCAAAGTCTTTTACAACTTTAACATTTTTGTCGAACTACCCGTTGAACCACTTGGAATACTAAAGGATACTCGAGACATCTCGTATTCACAGTACCATACCAATGCCATATCCCAGATATGGTCTTACATGGGATCTCATATCGATGCCAATAGCCCAGCTATGGTCTTACACGAAGTCTCATATTGATGCAATATCCTAGATATGGTCTTACACGAGATCTCAATAACCCTAATGTCATGACATTTGTATCCTAACTATTCCTAAGGTTCAACCGGGATTTTCACGCTTGTCAAACTTTGTCGATTATGTTCAAGGAGTCGATCATAATTCATACAATATGAAAGCATTTAGAACATAAATAAAATAATGCATTATTTACATACGAACTTACCTCGGTACAAAAATAGTAGGAATGGGACCTAATCGTCAAATACTTTATTTTTCCCCGATCTAGGTCCGAACCTCGTTTCTCTTGATCTATAATAGCAAATTTAACTCATTTATTATTCAAATTATTCAATTCAGTCCAAAAATCACATTATGGCAAAATTATATTTTTGCCCCTAAACTTTAACATATTTACATTTTTGCCCCTAGGCTCGAAAAATGAAATCTATTCAATTTCTTCGATTCCCAAGCCTAGCCGATCCTCTTTTATACTTATAGCAGTCCACATTTTTCATTTAATCACATTCTTACACACATTTTATAATCTTTTTACAAATAGGTCCTTTTGACATTTTCATCAAAAACCACCTAGCAAAAGTTGTTACCACACATCAAACATACATAATCCACCATTAGTGTAACACCCCTTACCTGTATTCAACGCCTGAACAGGGTATGAGGCATTACCAAACTTAAACTTAAACAAACATTCAAAACCGAGACACAAATTTTCACCCAAATTTAAAACCTTTCACATATATTCATATCGTCCCTTAAACAAGCCTATGAGGCCTAAAACATACATTGCGAAAGGTTCGGGACTAAACCGAGAACTCAGGAAAAATTTATGAAACTTAAAAATAAACTTCATCATGAAACAGGACCACACGCCCGTGTGGGTTAAGGGACACGCCCGTGTGTTATATCACACGCCCGTGCTTCAGGCCATGTCCATCTTAGGGTGCATTCTATTTTTGACGTCATCATCAAATTGAAATCACACGGCCAAGTCACACGCCCGTATGCTTAAGCTGTATCCTCCACACGGTTGAGACACACACCCGTGTCTCTGCCCGTGTACTGAATTCTGGACATTCTGTTTTTCCAAAATTAAGGTGCAGGGGACACACGGCCGGAACACATGCCCATGGGGTAGACCGTGTGTCACACACGGCCTAGACACCTGCCCGTGTGTCTACCCGTGTAGACAAATACAAGGCTATTTTCCAAGCCATTTTGTCACCCTTACTTGTACACATTCACACAACATCACATGGCACAAATCATGGCATATAAATGCCTTCAAAAACAACTACAATCAAGCAATAACGTGTCATTTTTATACCATCATATATCAAGCAAATATAACCCACATCACCAAACATTAACATATGCACATACATACTTATATGGGCTTACAACCATTTAGCCAATATAAGCCAATTTGCATGGCTACAAATTTCATCCAACCTTTAGCCATCACAAGCTAATATATCTAGCCAAATCATAATGACTCATACACCAAATGACTGAGTCCCTATACATGCCATAAACTCAAAGGGGTTTGCATTCACTTATACCCAACATGATAGATTGATAGTGTGGTAGCATCTCCGGCGATCTCCAACTCGAGCTAGCATAAAACCCTATAAGATGTGGGAAATGAAAGGGGAGTAAGCTACAAAGCTTAGTAAGTTCGTATGCAAATAATAAACAACAATAGTAATACATTTGTCATACAACTAACATAACATAACACAACATAAAGGTCATTAAATCTTAATAGACATAACTTACTCAATCACGATGCTTACCCCTTCAATTTATAAGCATAAATTTAATACATCATAACATTTTCCAAACATTCATAATCTCTCTAATATAACATACCAAAATAATCATTAATAAATCATTTCAAGCCTAATAGTAACATGTACATTAATTATGCGTATTCATATTTTCAAGCCCAGGGCTTAACATCTTTCAATGATTTAAACTCTTAACTTCTCATACTTTCATAACCATTTTAATAGGCAATTATGCAAATCTTTCCTTTTTCACACATGTCCAATGAATCACAAATCAAGTGAAATAAACATCTTATCTCTCAATTTGATATGGCTCAAAATCCTAACCCATGACTCTCAACTAAATTTACCATGAATTTACACATCATAAACATAAACACTTAATCACAAGATTTCATAAATATTTTTAATAGACATTAATATCAATCTTTCCTTCATTTCATATTCATTGAGTCACAATCAAGGAAAAAAAACATATCATATCTCAATTCCATTTGGCCTAAAACCCTTTTTTCATAAGTATCAGTCAACTTTACCATGTATTTATTCATCATACACATACCAATTGTAACAGCCCGATTTTGGGGCTAGTCGGAACATTGGTTTCGGGACCACTAATCTGAGGTTGAAGAAAATTATTTTTGATATTATTTTATGTGTTATAGCATGTTTATAAGGATGCATGAGAATTTTGGTGCTTTAATTTTAGCGATTGAATGCTTAATTGTGAAAAAGGACTAAATCGCATAAAGTGCGAAAGTTCTATTTTACAAGCTAGAAGCATTAAATAGTTATGGAACTTTAAATTGAAGGTCTTGAATGTGAAATTAGACCTTTCTAATGATGTTAGCCGGCCATAGGGGACAGTAGGCTCAAATTGGTCAAAATTGGGTGGGTTAGGTGGATTAAATTGAAGGAAATAAATAAAATAAGAAAAGATGATATCACCCATTTTTATTCATCTTCTTCCCACCGAAAGTATCAGATAAGGAAGGGTTTTGGAAGACAAAAATTTTCAGCAACTTCTCACCCTTGAAAGTAAGTGATTTTGGTGGTTTTATTTGATAATTTTTGTACTTTTAGAACCCCCAAAGCTTAAGCTAACTAAAGAGGGGACTATTTTACAAAATGGTTGAAAGTTTAGAGACTTTCCATGAGATTGGTTATGAATTTTGCTAAGTTTTTATGGAATAAAATGAATGCTAGTGAGTTAAGGAACAACTTTTGTGAAAGGTGTTACCATGAAAACACCTAAAAGGGACTTAGTTGTAAAGGTTGTAATTGTGTAATAAATGCATGAAATAAATGGTTTTGCGAGTTGTTGTAAGAGTAATAAATGTTCATCTAATATTTTTTAATGAGAAAATATGATGAAAAACGATTTACAAGCCTAGGGGCAAAATCGTAATTTTGCCAAAGTATAAGGGCAAAATGGTCATTTTTGCCTAAGTAGAAATTTTGATGTATCATGCATTATAAAGTGATTAAACGAGTGAATTTAATTATTATAGATCAAGAAGAGCGCAGAAACAGCCTTGACCGGGGAAAAGGCAAGGTTACGGATTAAGTAGTCGATTTATACATTTTGCACCGAGGTAAGTTTATGTGTAAACGATACGTCTTTAATACATATGTTGTTATTTATTGGTGCATTGTATGAATGAAATCATTTATGATTGAAATTGATAGATAGTGAGTAATTCCCGTAAGAACCTCGGAATAGATATGTAAGTGCGGAAAAATATTCGTAATTATTCTATTGGTGGGTTGTGTGCTATACCACCTTATTACTTATTCACGATGGGCTGTGTGCGATACCATCGTTTATATTATCAATTGGTGGGCTATGTGCGAAACCACGATAAATATTCTTATTGGTGGGCTATGTGCGAAACCACCGTAAATATTCTTGTTGGTGGGCTATGTGCGATACCACCCTATTATTGGTTAATGGTGGGCTGTGTTCGAAACCACCGGGTACTTAGTAATATTCCGAGGGGTTCATCGAGAATTTATATAAGTGAATGTTTCATGTTGCTTTGTGGTATTGAGTGCAGGGAATGTATGCAAGTGAATGTGAGCAATATAATTGTTATATGGTTGGAATGTGGTAAGAGATGAAATGAGTAAGCATAATTATGGAAATGTGAATTGTTCTTGCTTAGTATGTGATGTTATTGATTGATTAGCATATGTTATGATGTTTATAGTTTGCATGTAAACTTACTAAGCTTAAAGCTTACTCCCCTTATTTTCCCTTGTATTATAGTGTCAAAGAACCAGTTCGGGATACGAATATAATCGGAAGATCACCCACACTATCAGCTCATCTCGGTATATTTAGACGTAGCATTTTGAGTATGGCATGTATAGAGGATAGGCTTAATGAAATGTTTTGTTGTTTTGGCCAAGTGTGTTGGCTCTTTTAAAAGATGAACTCTTTTGTATATTGCCATAGTTGATGGCTCATTATTACTAATTTATGAAAGGAAGAGGTTATTCATGAAAGTGTTAGATACATGATTGGGTTGCTTGGTAAATGGTTGAATGGGATTAATGTTGTGTGAGTTAGGGGGATAAAAAAAGGACTTGGCAAATAGCCTTGTTCTTGTCCACACGGGTAGGCACACGGGAGTGTGTCTAGGCCGTGTGTGACACACGGTCATCCCATGGGTGTGTGACCAGGCCGTGCGTCTCCTGCATGTTAGTGTTGCAAGTCAGTGTCGACCACGGGCTAGACACACGGGCGTGTGCCTAGGCCGTGTGCCCCTTAAGAGACTGCTGATGTCATAAATAGAATTCTAAGGTTTTCACACACGGGTGAGGACACGTGTAACACCCCTAACCCGAAACTGTCACCGAAATAAGGTTAGGAGACATTATCGAACGATCGGAACATTTCACATCCATTTCACGACACAAAGTCAAACATCAATCAAACACATTCAAGTACAACCATATAATCCCTTATTGAGGTCTACGAGACCCTAAACACATGTTAGAAAGAGATCGGGACTAAACCGAACACTTACAAAAATCTTCAGAATTTCAAACATTCTTCAATACTGTTGAGGTCACATGCCCGTGCAAACAGGCCATGTGCCTCACACGACTACCAGACACACCCATATGTCTAGGCCGTGTCAAAACAGAGCATGCATACTGACTTATCCCCACGACCACAAGGCACGCCCGTGTGCCATGGCCGTGTGTTACAAGGCTAGCTACTGACTTGACCACACGGCCACCATGCACGCCCGTGGGCCTCGGCCGAGTACCTTGTCCAGACACACCTAGAAGTGATCCATAAACCACATGGCAGAGACACACGCCCGTGTCTCTTAGCCATATATGCAAAATAGACCATTTGCAAGGCCAATTTGCCACCCCTACAAGGGTCAACCCTACAAGTACAATTAAACATATTTTCTCACACAATTTGGCAACCAAATACATGTCAAATGATCATATACCATCCTATTCAATCTCATTTCTAATCTATCCAACTTATAGCCCAAATTCCACCACTAAAACACATGCATTACTAAGCATGATTCATCCATAATATCACTAAATCATTTTAGCATCAATCCATCACTAAGCTTATCATTCATAAGACATTTTCATTATCATTAAAACATACCAAAGCATACTTCACATACCACATCTACATATGCATAATTCCAACATATATCTAGCCACATCACATGGCTATTTACACATCTCAAAAGTATTTCAAAACAACTAGCCTATACATGCCATATCTTCAATAGTACTGAAATAGATTGCCGATAGTGTGATAGAGATGCTGACAATCCCCGGATCCGAGCTAGCTTTACTGACACTGTAAAACAGAGAAACAATCACACAGTAAGCTTTCAAAAGCTTAGTAAGTTCGTAACATAATACATTATACTAAAACCAACCATTACATAAATTATTTCACAATCACATATATCATACCATCCAAAACTAATATGTTCAATCAACCTTCCATAACTCATTCATAGTCTCATTCACCACATAGGTTCCGAATGTACCTTAGCCAACATTTTGTTGTCAAGTACATTTGCTACTCAATACTCACATCATTTCGATCAACTTTCGTCTCTCCTTCGATTCAATCGCACACTTAGTGCCCAGATGGTTAGCCGAAGCTTAATTAGCATCGCACACATAGTGCATCCATACTAAACCAATCTTAAATCAGTATCGCACACTCAGTGCCAACCACAAAGCCGAAGCTTATATTATTTCGTACACACAGTGCTAATCATTTCGGTCACATTTCCGAATACGCACACTTAGTGCCATATAACTCGAGCCCTCACATAGCATTCACATTTCAATATTATCATACCATTCATTTCATAACATTAAATATAGCTAAATACACATATTATGTCCAAACTTACCTCGGACGTTGAAATACCGAAACGATCGATTTATCGAGCACTTTGTCTTTGCCTAAATCTCGATCCGAACCTCTTTTCTCTTGGTCTATACACATTCAAATTCAATCCATTCAATCACCAAATTATTCATTTTAGTCCAAACACACATATTTAGGGCATTTTCACATTTCGACACTTTAGTCCCTAATTCACAAAATCACGAAATACACATAATTTCCTTTCACCCATGCCTATTCGAATTCTCTCTATATTCATACAAGTCCACACATCTCATTTATTTCACATTTTAGTCACCCCATTTACACTTTTCTCAATTTAGCCCAAATAACAAAAATTCATCGAAACTCCAAAGACAAACTATATTAATCAAACACATATCTTTCATTTTCCACCATCAAACATTCAAGAACCCACATGTTCATCAATGGCATATTTCAAAAACATCATCAATTCTCAAAATTACAACATGGGTTTCAAAGTTTACGAAGCAACGATTGCCAAAACGTAGAAATTATCAAAAACTGAAACCAAAACATACCTCAATTGAGCTTAGCAAGTGCCAAAATTTCAAAAGCTTCAATGGCTATTCTCTTTTCTATTTTTCGGTGGAAAGATGGATAGAAAAATGACCATTTCAATGTTTTGTTTTGTTATAATTTAACTTAATTATCAAATACCATCTTTACCCTTAATGAAAGGCTTATGAAATCATTTAAACTATGGACATATTTGTCCATCAACCACCCCACTACCAAATAATGAATTAATTGCCTCATAAGGCCTCCTCATTATAAAGACAACAATAATTAAGCACTTAACAATCAGCACCCAGCATTTACACGCAATTAAGTCCTTTTTCATAATTTGACACACAGTCGATAAAATTACCACACAGAATTTTCACACAGGCTATATCACATATAATCAACACCAAAAATAACATTAAATTATTATTTCGACCTCGAATTTGTGGTCTCGAAACCACTATTCTGACTAGGGTCTAAACCGGGCTGTTACAACTCTCCCCCCTTAGGTATTATTGTCCCCAAAAATTTTACCAATGAATAGATGTGGATATTGTTCTCTCATAACATTCTCAGGCTCCCACGTTGCCTCTTCAACTCCGTGTTTGTGCCACAACACTTTCACTAAGGAAACTCTTTTGTTTCTCAACTCTTTGATCTCTCGTTCCAAGATTCGAATCAGTTCTTCACTATACGACAAATCTGACTGAATTTCAACCTCAGTAGGAGCAATCACATGGGACGGGTCAGATCTATATCGTCGAAGCATCGACACATGAAACACATTATGAATCTTTTCTAACTTAGGTGGCAACATCAATCTATAAGCAACCGGCCCAACTCGGTCAATGATATCATATGGTCCGATGAATCTTGGACTCAACTTGCCTTTTCTACCAAATCGAAATATTTTCTTCTACGGAGACACTTTCAAAAACTTTTTATCACCAACTTCGAATTCAATATCCATTCGTTTCAAGTCTGCATAAGACTTCTGACGATCTGAGGCCACTTTCAAACTGTCACGAATCACTTTCACTTCCTGTTCAGTTACTTTAATAAGATCAACCCCGTGAATCTTATTCTCACTCAGCTCAGTCCAATACAATGGAGTTCGACATTTTCGACCGTAAAGAGCCTCATATGGTGCCATTTTGATACTAGATTGAAAAATGTTATTATACACGAATTCAATCAACGGCAGATGTTTTTCCCACGTACTCACAAACTCAAGTATACAACATCTCAACATATCCTCGAGAATCTGAACAATCCGCTCAGACTGACCATCCGTCTGTGGATGAAATGCAGTACTAAAATGCAACTTTGTGCCTAAAGCCTCTTGCAATTTCTTCCAGAATCGCGAGGTAAATCTCGGATCTCTGTCAGATACAATAGATAGTGGCACCCCGTGCAATCTCACAATCTCAGCAATATACAACTCAGCCAATCTATCAAGTGAATAATCTGTTCTCACCGGAATGAAATGAGCTAATTTCGTCAATCTATCAACTATCACCCAAATTGCATCTTTCTTTCCCTGAGACAAAGGTAATCCCGACACAAAGTCCATCGTAATTCTTTCCCATTTCCACTCAGGAACCATGATCGGTTGTAATAAACCGGACGGAACCTGATGTTCAGCTTTAACTTGCTGGCATACTAAACATTTCGACACAAAGTCAGAGATGTCTCGTTTCATACCATGCCATCAATAAAATTATTTCAAATCATTATACATTTTCGTACTTCCCGGATGTACAGTCAAACGACTATTATGAGCTTCGTTCAAAATTAGCTGAATCAATTCTGAATTCTTCAGAACACAAATCCGATTTCTAAATCTCAAACAATCATCACTATCAACTCGAAATTCTGAATCAACATTCAATTCACACTGAGTTCGTTTAGCCATCATTTCAACATCACTTTTTTGGGCATCACAAATCTGACGTACAAACACCGACTTCACTTTTAACTCGGCCAAAACCACACTATCATCACACAGATCTATCTGAGCATTCATTGTTCGCAAAGCACATATAGACTTTCGGCTCAAAGCGTCAGCTACAACGTTAGCTCTACCCGGATGATAATTAATTACAAGTTCGTAATCTTTCAACAATTCTAGCCATCTTCTCTGTCTCAAATTCAATTCTTTCTGGGTCATCAGGTATTTCAAACTCTTATGATCGGTATAAATATGACATTTCTCCTCAAATAGATAATGACGCCAAATCTTTAACGCAAACACAATCACGGCCAATTCAAGGTCGTGCATCGGATAATTCTTGTCATGTGGCTTTAACTACCTCGAAGCATAAGCAATAACTTTACCTTCTTGCATCAGCACACATCCCAAACCATTCAACGATGCATCACTATAAACTATGAATTCTTTACCTGATTCTGGCTGAATTAACACTGGCGCTTCCGTCAACAACGTTTTCAACTGCTCAAAACTCTGATGACACTTTTTTGACCACTCAAATTTAACATCTTTCTGAAGCAATTTTGTCAATGGAGTCGCAATCATCGAGAAGCCTTTCACAAACCGTCTATAATATCCCGCTAGTCCTAGAAAACTACGGACTTCAGACACATTTCTCGGAGGCTTCCTTTCTAAAATAGCTGAGATCTTACTCGGGTCAACTCATATTCCCACAGCTGATACAATTTGCCCCAGAAATCCAACCTCACGCAACCAAAACTCACATTTGCTAAACTTAGCATATAATTGTTTCTCACGCAGAATCTGTGACACAATTTTCAAATGATTGGCATGTTGTGTCTCATCACGTGAATAAATCAGAATATCATCAATGAACACCACAACAAAACGATCCAAATACGGTCTGAATATCCGATTCATCAGATCCATAAACACTGCAGAAGCATTCGTAAGTCCGAAAGGCATCACTAAGAATTTGTAATATCCCTACCTCGTTCTGAAAGCAGTTTTCGGCACATCGGATTCTTTAAATCTCAACTGATAGTAGCCCGATCTCAAATCTATCTTAAAAAACACTGTAGCTCCTCTCAGCTGATCAAACAAATCTTCAATACGAGGCAACAAATATTTGTTCTTTATCGTCACTTTGTTCAATTGTCGGTAATCAATACACATTCTCATAGTACCGTCTTTCTTTTTCACAAATAACACAGGAGCACCCCAGGGTGAGAAACTCGATCGTGCAAATCCTTTATCGGTCAACTCTTGCAACTGAGATTTCAACTCTTTCAACTCGGTCGGTGCCATTCTATATGGAGTTATTGAAATAGGAGTAGTCCTCGGCACTAATTCAATGCCAAATTCAACTTCCCGAATCGGAGGTAGTCCCGGTAGTTCTTCAAGAAACACATCTGGAAACTCACTAATCACAGGCACAGATTCAACTTTCTTTTCTGACACTTTTGTATCAATCACATATGCTAGATAAGCTTCACAACCCTTTCTCACATAGTTCAAAGCTTTCATCGCAGATACAACAGCTGGTAACCCTTTCAAATCACTGGATTCAACTCGAACTATCTCACCGTTCTGACTTCTCAATTTAATACTCTTTCTTTTACAATTCACAATGGCATTATGCATAGTAAGCCAATCCATACCCAGAATTATATCAAACTCATCAAACGGTAATAACATCAGATCAACAGGAAAACATATATCTCAAAACATCAACGGACAATTCTTGCTCACCTTATCCACCAAGACACACTTGCCTAAAAGGTTTGATACTCTAATCACAAATTCAGTAGACTCAACAGATAGAGTCTTACTTGATACTAGATTCACACACACATAGGAATGAGTAGAACCTGGATCTATCAATGCAATCACATCAGTATCAAATAGATTAAAAGTACCAGTAATGACATCTGGCGATGACGCTTCCTCTCGCGCACGTATAGCATAAGCTCGGGCAGGTGCTCTCCCCTTCGATCTCACAGCTGTATCAGTAGTCCTTCTCTGGTTTCCGCTCACATTTCCAGTGTTTCTGGGTGGTCTACCCCTAAC
Source organism: Gossypium sturtianum (assembly GCA_025698515.1). Lineage (NCBI taxonomy): Eukaryota > Viridiplantae > Streptophyta > Magnoliopsida > Malvales > Malvaceae > Gossypium > Gossypium sturtianum. The sequence continues at coordinate 113,173,035 of CM046952.1, forward strand.
CGTTACATTACTCAATCTCACATTCTGAACATTTTCTTCCTCAGCCATCTTTGGGCAGTCTCGAATGAAGTGATCTCGTGATCCACACTTATAGCAAACTCTATTATTGTACTTGCCCCAGCATTCTCCCACATGACGTCTTCCACACTGTCTACATTCAGGTTTGTTACTTTTGGCACTATCAACACTTGATTCCATTGGAGCTTGAGTTCTCGGACCAACACTTAGTCTTGAGCGGTCTCTATTCGAATGTCCAAATGAAGCATTTGATCGGTTGTTTGCATCTCTAAATCTCTTCGTCGAAGGTTGAGAAAACTTACTCATCGATCTTTTTCTTTCATCACTAGCTTCAGAATCAGCTTTCTTCTTTTCTTTACTGAGCTCCTCGGCTTTGCATGCTCTTTTGACTAACACAACAAACTCGTTTATATCAAGTATCCCAACCAACAACTTAATATCCTCATTCAGCCCTTCTATGAAGCGTTAACACATAGTAGCTTTGGTCGGAACACATTCCCGTGCATACTGGCTCAATCTCACAAATCCTTGTTCATACTCAGTAACTGACAAATGGCCCTGTTTCAGCTCCAGAAACTCTTTACATTTCTGATCAATGAATCGTTGACTGATATACTTCTTTCTGAACTCAACTTGAAAGAAATCTCAGGTTATTCTCTCTCTCGGAACCACGGATGTCAACGTCTTCCGCCAGTTATAAGTCGTATCTCTCAACAAAGAAACTGCACACTTAATACACTCATCAGGGGTCAACGACATCTCATTGAATACATGAATTGTATTCTCGAGCCAAAACTCGACATGCTCAGCATCGTCATCAGCTGTGGCCCTAAACTCTTCGGCCCCGTACTTACGAATCTTATCCACAGGAGGTTTATTCAAACTGATCGAATCTACAACTTGTGGCACAACAGGTACTTATGGGGGTGGAGGTTGTGGAGTAGCTGGATTCGTTAGAATGAAATCTGAAAACCACTCACTCATCATTCGGAAGAAGGCTTGCTTAGCCTTTCCTCCCTCACTACTTTCATTTGGGCTAGATATGGCCGGCGCTGTCCCTTGAGCGGGAGCAGGCGCGTTACTCTCTACATCGTCAGCAACTGCTCAATCGGGATCTATTGCTATACGAAAACACATTTATAACTATCAAGATTCATCACACTATCGCAATTTCATATATGGCATGTATAGCTAGACTCACACGCTACGTTAGTCCGAGAATCGACTAAACCGTAGCTCTGATACCAATAAAATGTAACACCCCTAACCCAAAACCATCGCCAGAATAAGGTTAGGAGACATTACCGAACGATCGGAACATTTCACATCCATTTCACGACACAAAGTCAAACATCAATCAAACACATTTAAGTACAACCATATAATCCCTTATTGAGGTCTACGAGACCCTAAACACATGTTAGAAAGAGATCGGGACTAAACTGAACACTTACAAAAATCTTCAGAATTTCAAACATTCTTTAATACTGTTGAGGTCACACGCCCGTGCAAACAGGCCGTGTGCCTCACACGACTACTAGACACACCCATGTGTCTAGGCCGTGTCAAAACAGAGCATGCATACTGACTTATCCCCACGGCTACTAGGCATGCCCGTGTGTCATTACCGTGTGTTACTAGGCTAGCTACTGACTTGACCACAAGGCCACCATGCACGCCCGTGGGCCTCGACCGTATACCCTGTCCGGACACACCTAGAAGTGATCCATAAACCACATGGCAGAGACACACGCCCGTATCTCTTAGCCACATATGCAAAATAGACCATTTGTAAGGCCAATTTGCCACCCCTACAAGGGTCAACCCTACAAGTACAATTAAACATATTTTCTCACACAATTTGGCAACCAAATACATGTCAAATGATCACATACCATCCTATTCAATCTCATTTCTAATCTATCCAACTTATAACCCAAATTCCACCACTAAAACACATGCTTTACTAAGCATGATTCATCCATAATATCATTAAATCATTTTAGCATCAATCCATCACTAAGCTTATCATTCATAAGACATTTTCATTATCATTAAAACATACCAAAGCATACTTCACATACCACATCTACATATGCATAATTCCAACATATATCTAGCCACATCACATGGCTATTTACACATCTCAAAAGTATTTCAAAACAACTAGCCTATACATGCCATATTCGAATATACACATCTTTAAGAGTACCGAAATAGATTGTCGATAGTGTGATAGAGATGCTGACAATCCCCGGATCTGAGCTAGCTTTACTGACACTGTAAAATAGAGAAACAATCACACAGTAAGCTTTCAAAAGCTTAGTAAGTTCGTAACATAATACATTATACTAAAACCAACCATCACATAGATTATTTCACAATCACATATATCATACCATCCAAAACAAATATGTTCAATCAACCTTCCAGAACTCATTCATAGTCTCATTCACCACATAGATTCCGAACGTACCTTAGCCAACACTTAGTTGTCAAGTACATTTGCTACTCAATACTCACTATTTCATTTCGATCAACTTTCGTCTCTCCTTCGATTCAATCGCACACTTAGTGCCCAGATGGTTAGCCGAAGCTTAATTAACATCACACACATAGTGCATCCATACTAAACTGATCTTAAATCAGTATCGCACACTCAGTGCCAATCACAAAGCCAAAGCTTATATTATTTCGCACACACGGTGCTAATCATTTCGGTTACACTTCCGAATACGCACACTTAGTGCCACATAACTCGAGCCCTCACATAGCATTCACATTTCAATATTATCATACCATTCATTTCATAACATTAAATATAGCTAAATATACATATTATGTCCAAACTTACCTCGGACGTCGAAATACTGAAACGGTCGATTAATCGAGCACTTTGTCTTTGCCTCGATCTCGATCTGAACCTCTTCTCTCTTGGTCTATACACATTCAAATTCAATCCATTCAATCACCAAATTATTCATTTTAGTCCAAACACACATATTTAGGGCATTTTCACATTTCGACACTTTAGTCCCTAATTCACAAAATCACAAAATACACATAATTTCCTTTCACCCATGCCTAGCCGAATTCTCTCTATATTCATACAAGTCCACACATCTCATTTATTTCACATTTTAGTCCCTCCATTTACACTTTTCTCAATTTAGCCCAAATAACACAAATTCATCGAAACTCTAAAGATAAACTATATTAATCAAACACATATCTTTCATTTTCCACCATCAAACATTCAAGAACCCACATGTTCATCAATGGCATATTTCAAAAACATCATCAATTCTCAAAATTACAACATGGGTTTCAAATTTTACGAAGCAACGATTGTAAAAATGTAGAAATTATCAAAAACCGAAATCAAAACATACCTCAATTGAGCTTAGCAAGTGCCGAAATTTCAAAAGCTTCAATGGCTATCCTCTTTTCTATTTTTCGGTGGAAAGATGGATAGAAAAATGACCATTTCAATTTTTTTTTGTTATAATTTAACTTAATTATCAAATACCATCTTTACCCTTAATGAAAGGCTTATGAAATCATTTAAACTATGGTCATATTTGTCCATCAACCACCCCACTACCAAATAATGAATTAATTACCTCATAAGGCCTCATCATTATAAAGACAACAAAAATTAAGCACTTAACAATCAGCACCCAACATTTACACTTTATGCGATTAAGTCCTTTTTCATAATTTGACACACAGTCGATAAAATTACCACACAGAATTTTCACACAGGCTATATCACATACAATCAACACCAAAAATAACATTAAATTATTATTCTGACCTCGGATTTGTGGTCTCAAAACCACTATTCTGACTAGGGTCTAAACCGGGTTGTTACAACACGGACGTGTCTAGACCGTGTGAGGGACACGGGCCATTGACACGGGCGTGTGTCCGGACGTGTAAAAACCCCTGTAGGTTCGAAATGAAAAATAAATCCCACATGAGCTAGGGACATGGGCGTGTGTGACTATACGGCCTGCCTACACGGGCGTGTCCCATTTCACACGGACGTGTGGCCCTGTTAAGGTAAAATTTTTCTAAGTATATCAAAGTTACCGGTTTAATTTCGAGACCCTCCGTTTACATGTTTAAGGCCTTGTAGGCCCATTATGAGGTTTTTTGAACATAGATGAGAAGTTTTAAGTTGGAATGAAATCTTATAGCCTAAAGTTGTATGTTCAAGTGAGTTAAGTCCGGTAATGCCTCGTACCCGGTTTCGATGTTAAATACGGGTAAGATGTGTTACATTTAATGGTATCAGAGCATGGTTTAGCCGATTTTTAGACTATCATAGTGTGTGTAAGAGTCTAGCTATACATGCCATAAATATATTGATAGTGTGGTGACTCCTGACAATGTTAAATTATGTTTTCGTATAGTAAATGGATCCCGACCGAACGGCTACTGATGACGCTGCTAGTAACGCGTCGGCTCCCGCGTAAGGGACCGCGCCTGTAGAGAGTAGACCCGAGACTATGGGTCAAGGAAAAGAGGCTCGGGAAGCCTTTCTCCATATGATGAGTAATTGGTACACGGAGTATGTACGAGCGAACCCTAATGGCCAACCTCCTCCACCCCCTCCTATACCTCAGCCAATTCATGTGGCTCCTCAAGGTATAGATTTGGTGAGGATGACCAAACCCCCGGTCGATAAGATTCGAAAACAAGGGGCCGAGGAATTTAGGGCTAACCTAGATATGACCCCGAGAGGGCGGAGTTCTGACTTGAGAACTCAATGAGGGTATTTGATGAACTCTCCTGCACACCTGAGGAGAGCTTGAAATGTGCCGTGTCATTGTTGAAGGACTCGACATATCGTTGGTGAAAAATGTTAACATCGGTAGTTCCAAGGGAGAGAGTGACGTGGGACTTCTTTTTGGAAGAATTTCGAAAGAAGTATATAAGTCAGAGATTTGTAGACCAGAAACAGAAAGAATTCCTTGAGTTGAAACAAGGCAAGATGAATGTGGCAGAGTATGAGCGCGAGTTTGTTAGGCTCAGTAAGTATGCACAAGAGTGTGTGTCTACAGAAGCTATCTTGTGCAAGAGGTTTGAAGACGGGCTGAATGAGGATATCAGACTACTACTTGGGATCTTGGAATTGAAAGAATTCATGGTGTTGGTCGATAGGGAATGCAAGGCCGAGGAGCTGAATAAAGAAAAGAGAAAGGCCATGAGTGAGGCCCGAGATGCAAGAAAGAGGCCAATGAGTAAATCGTACCAAGCTCAATCAAAGAGATCCAAAGAAATGAACCCTCAGATGACTGCTTTAGTGGGCTATTCACACCGAGATTGGGGCAATACATACTCAGCCTCGAGAGTTCAAGCCACCTCGATGGCGAGCATGGGGAATCCGAAGTCTAATAAATCGGAGTGCCCAAATTGTGGCAGACAATATACTGGGGAGTGTTGGGGAAACAATCGTAATTGTTACAAGTGCGGTGCACCCGATCATTTCATCTGGAATTGTCCAGAGTGGGATGAGAAGGAAAGAAAGCAGGACATAAGATCAAGCAATGTATCTTCGAGGGGTAGATTACAAAAGAACCCGAGAGGTGGGACTAGTAGTAGAGGAACGCCTAGAGACTCTGCTGTGAGGTCGGAGGGACGAGCACCTACAAGGACTTATGCCATTCACGCTCGCGAAGAGGCATCATCTCCAGATTTGATAACGGGTACTTTTTCTCTTCATAGATATCTCTATAGTTGCTTTGATTGACCCGGGGTCTACTCATTTTTACATTTGCATGAAATTGGCATCTAGCATGAGTATGATTGTTGAGTCTACGAAATTTGTAGTAAAAGTGTCAAACCTGTTAGGCAAACATGTGCTAGTTGACAAGGTGTGTAGGAATTGTCCTTTGACAATTAGAGGTCATTATTTCCTGACAAATCTCATGTTGTTGCCGTTTGATGAATTTGACCTGATTCTTGGTATGGATTGGTTGACTGTTCATAATATTTTAGTAAACTGTGGTAGTAAGTTTATTGAATTGAGATGTGTAAATGGAGATGTCATTCGGGTTGAATAAGGTAAATCGGATAGTTTACCTGTAATGATTTCATCTATGGTAGCTGAGAATTACTTGAGAGAAGGGTATGAGTCCTATCTCGCCTTTGTGTTGAATACTCAAGAGTCAGAGGTAAAGATTGAATCGGTGCCGGTGGTATGCGAGTATCCAGATGTGTTTCTGAAAGATTTACCCGGGTTGCCTCCAGTTAGAGAGGTCGAGTTTGGGATTGAATTAGTTCCGGGTACAGCACCTATTTCGGTTGCCTCGTATAGGATGGCACCATTAGAGTTGAAAGAATTGAAGGTTCGGTTACAAGAGTTAACGGACAAGGGTTTTGCAAGACTGAGCTATTCACCGTGAGGTGCTCCGGTACTTTTTGTGAAGAAGAAAGATGGGTCGATGAGATTGTGCATAGACTACAGACAACTCAACAAGGTAACAGTGAAGAATAAGTATCCTTTGCCAAGGATAGATGATTTATTTGATCAATTGAAGGGAGCTACGGTGTTCTCTAAGATGGACCTAAGGTCTGGCTATTACTAGTTGAGGGTTAAGGAGCAAGATGTGCCGAAAACTACATTTCGGACGAGGTATGACCATTATGAGTTTCTTGTCATGCCATTTGGCTTAACGAATGCTCCTATAATTTTTATGGATTTAATGAATCGTATCTTCCGGTAGTATTTGGATAAGTTTGTAGTTGTCTTTATCGATGACATATTAATTTATTCTCGGGATGAGAGTGAGCATGCAGAACACCTGAGAATTGTTTTGCAGACTTTAAGAGACAAACAGTTGTATGCTAAATTCAGCAAGAGTGAGTTTTGGCTCTAAGAGGTCAGATTCCTAGGACACATTGTATCGGGTGATGGCATAAGAGTTGATCCAAGTAAGATTTCAGCTATTGTGGAGTGGAAACCACGAAGGAATGTGTCAGAAATTAGAAGCTTTTTGGGTTTGGCGGGGTACTACAGATGTTTCGTAAAGGGGTTCTCCATGATTGCTACCTCGATGACGAAACTGTTGCACAAGGATGTTAAATTTGAATGGATTGAGAAATGCCAACAGAGTTTCGAGAGATTGAAAGCATTATTGACTGAGGCGCCGATTTTAGTACAACCGGAGTCGGGGAAAGAGTTTGTGGTTTACAGTGATGCGTCATTAAATGGCCTCGGCTGTGTGTTGATACAAGAGGGTAAGGTAGTAGCTTACACCTCGAGACAGCTAAAACTACATGATAAGAATTATCCGACTCACAATTTGGAGTTAGCTACGATCGTTTTCGCTTTGAGGATTTGGCGTCACTATTTATATGGAGGATCTTCACCGATCACAAGATTTTGAAGTACTTGATGGACAAAAAGGATTTGAATTTGTGACAACAGCGGTGGCTCGAATTATTGAAGGATTATGAGTTAGTAATCGATTACCATCCGGGGAAAGCGAATGTAGTTGTGGATGCCTTGAGCAGAAAATCCCTGTATGCTTTGAGAGCTATGAATACGAGCTTAGCGTTGTCTGATGATGATGCTATATTGGCCGAGTTGAGGGCTAGACCATTATTTATTTACCAGATATGTGAAGCTCAAAAGAATGATAATGAGATGCAAGTTAAGAGAGCTCAGTGCGAATTGGGGAATAACTTTGATTTTTGGGTTAGTTTAGAGGATTGCTTGATGTTTCATGACAGAATTTGTGTACCAAAGGATGATGAGTTAATCCGAAAAATTTTACATGAAGCACACAGTGGTTGTTTATCAGTACATCCGGGCAGTACAAAAATGTACAATAATTTGAAGAAGTTATATTGGTGGCCGTGTATGAAAAGAGACATCTCTGAGTTTGTCACAAAGTGCTTGATCTGTCAAGAAGTGAAAGCCAAACATCAAGTACCTTTGGGATTACTTCAGCCGGTGATGGTTCCAAAGTGGAAGTGGGATCGAATCACAACAGATTTTGTAACGGGGTTACCTACGACTCTGAGAAATAAAGATGCTATGTGTATTATTGTTGATAGATTAACGAAGTCGGCTCACTTTATACCGGTGCTTGTGGATTATTCACTTGATAAGTTGGCCGAGTTGTATATTGCTGAGGTGGTGAGATTGCATGGGGTGCTTATATCTATTATCTCGGATAGAGACCCGAGGTTTACTTCGAAGTTTTGGAAGAAGTTGCAAGAAGCCTTGGGAACAAAGTTGAATTTTAGTATTGCTTTCCATCCTCAAACTGATGGCCAATCCGAAAGAGTGATTCAAGTCCTTGAGGATATGCTCCGATGTTGTGTATTAGAATTCGAATGTAGTTGGGAAAAATATCTACCTTTGGTTGAGTTTGCCTATAACAACAGCTATCAGTCGAGTGTACGGATGGCACCATACGAAGCTTTGTATGGTCGCAAGTGTAGGACTACTTTGTATTGGACAGAGCTCAGTGAGAAGCAGATTCACGGGGTTGATCTAGTTAGAGAAACCAAGGAGAAAGTTAAAGTGATCTGTGATAGTCTAAAAGTTGCTTCAGATTGATAAAAGTCATACACGGATTTAAAAAGGAAAGAAATCGAGTTTCAGGTGGGTGATAAAGTATTCTTGAAAGTAGCCCCGTGGAAGAAAATATTGAGATTTGGTCGGAAAGGCAAATTGAGTCCACGATTCATAGGGCCGTATGAGGTTATCGAAAGGATTGGGCCAGTGGCTTACTGGTTGGCTTTGCCGGTAGAGTTAGAGAGAATACACAACGTGTTTCATTTGTCGATGATGCGGGGGTATCGTTCTGATCCTTCACACGTGATCCCTCCAACAGAAATTGAGATACGACAGGACATGACTTATGAAGAGGAACCAATTAAGATATTGGCTCGAGAGGTTAAACAGCTAAGGAATAAGAACATAGCCTTAGTGAAAGTGCTATGGCAAAAGCACGATGTGGAAGAGGCTATGTGGGAACTGGAAGAAGCCATGAGGGAACAATACCCAAACCTTGTTACCGGTAAGATTTTCGGGGACGAAAATCTCTAAAGGGGGAGAGTTTTAACAGCCTGATTTTGGGGCTAGTCGAAACAGTGGTTTTGGGACCATTAAGCCGAGGTTGAAGAAAATTATTTTTGATATTATTTTATGTGTTATAGCCTGTTTATAAGGATGCATGAGAATTTTGGTGCTTTAATTTTAGCAATTGAATGCTTAATTGCGAAAAAGGACTAAATCGCATAAAGTGCGAAAGTTCTATTTTACAAGCTAGAAGCATTAAATAGTTATGGAACTTTAAATTGAAGGTCTTGAATGTGCAATTAGACCTTCCTAATGATGTTAGCCGGCCATAGGGGACAATAGACTCAAATTGGTAAAAATTGGGTGGGTTAGGTGGATTAAATTGAAGAAAATAAATAAAATAAGAAAAGATGATATCACCCATTTTTATTCATCTTCTTCCCACCGAAAATATCAGCTAATGAAGGGTTTTGGAAGCCAAAAATTTTCAGCAACTTCTCACCCTTGAAAGTAAGTGATTTTGGTGGTTTTATTTGATAATTTTTGTACTTTTGGAACCCCCAAAGCTTAAGCTAACTAAAGAGTGGACTATTTTACAAAATGGTTGAAAGTTTAGGGACTTGCCATGAAAGTGGTTATGAAGTTTTCTGAGTTTTTATGGAAGAAAGTGAATGTTAGTGAGTTAAGGAACAACTTTTGTGAAAGGTGTTACCATGAAAACACCTAAAAGAGACTTAGTTGTAAAGGTTGTAATTATGTAATAAATGCATGAAATAAATGGTTTTGTGAGTTGTTGTAAGAGGAATAAATGTTCGGCTAATCTTTTTTAATGAGAAAATGTGATGAAAAATGATTTATGAGCCTAGGGGCAAAAATCGTAATTTTGCCAAAGTATAAGGGCAAAATGGTCATTTTTGCCTAAGTAGAAATTTTGATGTATCATGCATTATAAAGTGATTAAATAAGTGAATTTCATTATTATAGATCAAGAAGAGCGTGGAAACAACCTTGACCGGGGAAAAGGCAAGGTTACGGATTAAGTCGTCAATTTATACATTTTGCACCGAGGTAAGTTTATGTGTAAAAGATACGTCTTTAATACATATGTTGTTATTTATTGGTGCATTGTATGAATGAAATCATTTATGATTGAAATTGATAGATAGTGAGTAATTTCCATAAGAACCTTGGAATATATGTAAGTGCGAAAAAATATTCGTAATTGTTCTATTGGTGGGCTGTGTGCGATATCACCTTATTGCTTATTCACGATGGGCTGTGTGCGATACCATCGTTTATATTATCAATTGGTGGGCTATGCGCGAAACCACCATCAATATTCTTGTTGGTGGGCTATGTGCAAAACCACTGTAAATATTCTTATTGGTGGGCTATGTGCGATACCACCCTATTATTGGTTAATGGTGGGCTGTGTGCGAAACCACCGGGTACTTAGTAATATTTCGAGGGGTTCATTGAGAATTTATATAAGTGAATGTTTCATGTTGCTTTGTGGTATTAAGTGTAGGGAATGTATGCAAGTGAATGTGAGCAATATAATTGTTATATGGTTGAAATGTGGTAAGAGATGAAATGAGTAAGCATAATTATGGAAATGTGAATTGTTCTTGCTTAGTATGTGATGTTATTGATGGATTAGCATATGTTATGATGTTTATAGTTTGCATGTAAACTTACTAAGCTTAAAGCTTACTCCCCTTCTTTTCCCTTGTTTTATAGTGTCAAAGAGCCAGTTCGGGATACGAAGATAATCGGAAGATCACCCACACTATCAGCTCATCTCGGTATATTTAGATGTAGCATTTTGAGTATGGCATGTATAGGGGCTAGGCTTAATGAAATGTTTTGTTGTTTTGGAAAAGTGTGTTGGCTCTTTTAAAAGATGAACTCTTTTGTATATTTTCATAGTTGATGGCTCATTATTACTAATTTATGAAAGGAAGAGGTTATTCATGAAAGAGTTAGATGCATGATTGGCTTTCTTGGTAAATGGTTGAATGGGATTAATGTTGTGTGAGTTAGGGGGATAAAAAAAAGGACTTGGCAAATAGCCTTGTTCTTGTCCACACGGGTAGGCACACGGGCGTGTGTCTAGGCCGTGTGTGACACACGGTCAGTCCCATGGGTGTGTGACCAGGCCGTGTGTCCCCTGCATGTTAGTGTTGCAAGTCAGTGTCAACCACGGGCTAGACACACGGGCGTGTGCCTAGGCCGTGTGCCCCTTAAGAGACTGCTGACGTCATAAACATAATGCTAAGGTTTTCACACACGGGTGAGGACACGGGCGTGTCTAGGCCGTGTGAGGGACACGGGCCATTGACACGGGCGTGTGTCCGGCCGTGTGAAAACCTCTGTAGGTTCGAAATGAAAAATTAATCCCACACGGGCTAGGGTCATGGGCATGTGTGACTACATGGCCTGCCCACACGAGCGTGTCCCATTTCACACGGGCGTGTGGCCCTGTTAAGGCAAAATTTTTCTAAGTATATCAAAAATCCCGGTTTAATTCCGAGACCCTCCGTTTGCATGTTTAAGGCCTCGTAGGCCCATTATGAGGTTGTTTGAACATAGATGAGAAGTTTTAAGTTGGAATGAAATCTTATAGCCTAAAGTTGTATGTTCAAGTGAGTTAAGTCCGGTAATGCCTCGTACCTGGTTCCGGTGTTGAATACGGGTAAGAGGTGTTACACCAATAATCACATGGTTAACTTAAAGTCACTTTTATAGTGATCATGAATTCATAATATCCTGAAGACAATGCTTATAAACTTTATGTACATACCTGTACTATCTCGTAACATAATCATTTACTTTCTCATCGTTGGCATAATCTTTGAATTTCCCGTTGAACCACTTGGAATACTAAAGGATACTCGGGAATCTCATACACATAGAATCATACCAATGCCATATCCCAGATATGGTCTTACATGGATCTCATATCGATGCCAATAGCCCAGCTATGTTCTTACACGATTCTCATATCGATGCCATATCCCAAATATGGTCTTACACGAAATCTCATAACGATGCCATATCCCAGATATGGTCTTACATGTAAACTCAAATAACCTTAATGTCATGACATTTGTATCATATCTATTCCTAAGGATCAACCGGGACTTCTTCGTTATCTTGGCATTATCGAACTTGCTCATAATATCAATCATACAAGTCATATAATATTAAAGCAATTTAAAACATAAATATAGTCCTGCATTATTCACATACAAACTTACCTCGACATAAAAATGGCAAAAAGGGACCTAACCGTCAATTTCTCATTTTTCCCCGTTCTAGGTCCGAACCTATAATATCACATTTAGTCTATTTATTAGTCACATTATTCAATGTGATCCAAAAATCACATTATGGAAAAATTACGTTTTTGCCCCTAAAGTTTCACATATTTACATTTTAGTCCCTAGACTCGTAAAATGAAATGTGTTCAATTTCTTTACTACCCATGCATGGTCGAATCATTTTCATGCTTATAGAAGCTCACATTTTCCATTAAATCAGATTTTTAACACATATTTCATAACTTTTGCAAATAGGTCCTTTTATGCATTTTCACCAAAAATCACTTAGTAAAAGTTGTTTCTCTAACCATAAACATGCATATTCTACCATTAAACATCAAAATACACAAATTTCTAACATGTTCAAAACCTAGACCTTCATCATATCTCAAATAAATGGTGGAAATAGGTAGATTATGATACAAGGATTTCAAAAACGTGAAAATCATTAAAAACAGGGCTAGAACGGACTTACTTTGGAGCTTGGAAAGCTTGAACAAAACCCTAGCCATGGCTTCCATTGTATTTTCAGCCAAGGGTTGAAGATGAGCATAGATTTGGCTTTTATTTTGTTTATTTAATCATTTAATTACTAAATGACCAAAATGCCCCTAACTTAAAAATATTCTATTTCACCTATTTAATGTCCATTTTTGTCCAAAAAATTATCCAATAGTCTAATTACCAAATAAGGACCTCTAATTTAAAATTTCATAGCAATTAGACACCTCTAGCTTCTAGAACTCAATTTTTGAACTTTTTACAATTTAGTCCTTTTGACTAAATTGAGTGCCCAAACGACGAAATTTTCACGAAATCATCCCGTGAAATTGTAGATCATAAAAATATAATAAAATTAATTTTTTTTTACATCAGATATGTGGTCCTAAAACCACTGTTCTGACTAGGCCCAAAATCGGGCTGTTACAATTAGACATCAAAATACACAAATATCCAACTTGGGCCAAACCCTAGACCATGATTATTCCTTAAATTAGTGGCAAAAATAGGTATATCGAGTGATAACGACTTCAAAAATGTAAAGAGCATTAAAAACGGGGCAAGAACGGACTTATAATCGAGCTTGGAAGCTTGACAAACCCTAGCTATGTCTCCTTCTTGTAATTTTCGGCCAAGGGGTTGAAGATGAACAAAAATTGGCTTTTAATTTCATTATTAATTCATTTAATTAGCCAAATGACCAAAATGCCCCTAACTTAAAACATAGAAATTCTCTTACTTCATGTCCATATTTGTCCACTAACTTAAGTAATGGTCTTATTACCATCTAAGGACTTTCAATTTAAAATTTCATAGCAATTAGACACCTCTAACATGTAGAACTCAACTTTTGCACTTTTTACAATTTAGTCCTTTTGACTAAATTGAGTGCCCAAACGTCAAAATTTTCGAACGAAATTTTCACGTAATCATTCCGTGAAACTGTAGACCATAAAAATATAATAAAAATAATTTTTTCTACATCGGATTTGTGGTCCCAAAACCACTGTACCGACTAGGCCCAAAATCGGGCTGTTACAACTCTCCCCCTTAGGGATTTTCATCCTCGAAAATCTTACCAGAAAATAGGTTTGGGTACTATTTTCTCATAGTTTCCTCCGGTTCCCATGTTGCTTCTTCAATCCCATGTCTTTGCCACAAAACTTTCACAAGGGCAATACTTTTGTTTCTCAACTGTTTTACTTTCCAAGCTAACACTTTGATCGGTTCCTCTCCATATGTCATATCTGTTCAAATCTCAATCTCTGATGGAAAAATCACATGTGAAGGATCAGAACGATACCGTTGTAACATAGACACATGAAACACATTATGAATCTTTTCCAATTTTTTCGGTAAAGCTAACCGATAAGCCACTGACCCGATTCTTTCAATAACCTCATACGGCCCAATGAAACGTGGACTCAATTTGCCTTTCCGGCCAAATCTAAGAACTTTCTTCCACAGAGATACTTTAAGAAACACTTTGTCACCAATATGAAATTCAATCTCTTTTCTTTTCAAATTCGCGTAAGACTTTTTCCTATCCGAAGCTGCTTTCAAACAGTCACGAATTACTTTCACTTTTTCTTCAGTTTCTCTAATCAAATCAACCCCATGAATCTGTTTCTCACTAAGCTCGGTCCAATGCAAAGGATTTCGACACTTATGACCATATAAAGCTTCATAAGGTGCCATTATTATGCTCGACTAAAAACTGTTGTTATAAGTAAATTCCACCAACGGTAAATATTTTTCCCAACTACCATGGGATTCTTGTACGCAACATCTGAGCATGTCTTCAAGAATCTGAATTACTCTCTCGGATTGACCGTCGGTTTGCGGATGAAATGCGGTGCTAAAGTTCAACTTTGTACCCAAATCTTCTTGCAACTTTTTCAAAAAACGCGAAGTAAACCTCGGATCTCTATCCGAGATAATAGAAATAGGCACTCCGTGCAATCTCACAATTTCAGCAATGTACAATTCAGCTAGCTTGTCAAGTGAGTAATCGGCACGTACCGAAATAAAATGAGTCAATTTCGTCAATCTATCTACAACAACCCAGATGGTATCTTTCTTTTTCGGAGTCAAAGGCAAACCCGTTACGAAATCCATCGTAATCCTGTCCCATTTCCATTCGGGTACCATCACTGGTTGAAGTAAACTCGAAGGCACTTGGTGTTCGGCTTTTACTTGTTGACAAATCAAACATCTCAAAACAAACTCTGAAATATCTCGTTTCATACCTGACCACCAGTACAATGTCTTCAAATCGTTATACATTTTCGTACTACCCGGATGCACAGACAAGCAAGCGTTATGTGCCTCACGGAGAATTTTTAGAATAAGTTCATCATCTTTTGGTACAGATATTCTACCTCAAAACATCAAACAACCATCGAATCCGATATGAAAATCTGAATCACTGCCCAATTCACACTGAGCTCTCTTAGCTTGCAAATCACTGTCACATTTCTGAGCTTCACAAATCCGTTGAAGGAACAACAGTCTAGCTCTCAACTCGGTAGAATCGAACCATTACTGGACAAATTCAACCGTGTATTCATCGCTCTCAAAGCGAACAAAGATTTCCTACTCAAGGCATAGGCGACCATATTCGCTTTACCCGGGTGATAGTCAATCACCAACTCATAGTCTTTCAGTAACTCAAGCCATCTTCGTTGCCATAAGTTCAAATCTTTTTGAGTCATCAAGTACTTCAAGCTCTTATGATCAGTAAAAACATGAAATTTCTCATCGTACAGATGATGTTTCCAAATTTTCAAGGCAAACACAATAGCAGCTAGTTCCAAATCATGCATCAGATAATTCTTCTCGTGCGGTTTCAACTGTCTCGAGGCATAAGCTATCACTTTGCCCTCTTGCATCAACACACATCCCAATCCATTCAGTGACGCGTCACTATAAATTACGAATTCTTTTCCCTGTTCAGGTTGTACTAAAACCGGTGCCTCAGTCAATAATGCCTTCAATTTCCCAAAACTTTGCTGACATTTTTCAGACCATTCAAATTTAACATCTTTTTGCAACAACTTGGTAATTGGAGTAGCAATCATTGAAAATCCATTGACAAAAAATCGGTAATAACCGGCTAAGACCAAAAAGCTTCTAACTTCAGATACATTCCTTGGCGGTTTGCAATCAACAATTGCCGAAATCTTACTTGGATCAATCCAAATACCATCACTTGAGATAATATGTCCTAAAAATCTGACTTCTCGGAGCCAAAACTCACTTTTACTGAACTTAGCATACAACTTCTTATCTCTCAAAGTATGCAAAACAGTTCTCAAGTGTTCGGCATGCTCGGACTCATCACGAGAATAAATCAAAATATCATCAATAAACACAACCACAAACTTGTCCAAATACGGTCTAAAGATTCGATTCATTAGGTCCATAAAAACTTCAGGAGCATTCGTTAACCCAAAAGGCATAACAAGGAATTCATATTGTCCGTAACTTGTTCTGAAAGCGATTTTTGGCACATCCGACTCTTTTACTCTCAACTGATAGTAACCAGATCTCAAATCTATCTTGGAGAACACTGTCGCTCCTTTCAGTTGGTCAAATAAATCATCAATCCTCGACAAAGGATACTTGTTCTTTATGGTTACCTTATTGAGCTGTCGTTAATCTATACAAAGTCTCATAGACCCGTCTTTCTTCTTTACGAACAACACTGGAGCACCCCAAGGAGAATAACTTGGTCTCGCAAAACCCTTATCTGTCAACTCTTACAACTGAGTCTTTAACTCTTTCAATTCGGTCGGAGCCATTCTATACGGAGCAATAGATATCGGCGAGGTCCCTGGTACTAAGTTAATACCAAACTCAACTTCTCTAACTGGTGGTAACCCAGGCAATTCTTCCGGAAACACATCCAGATATTCACAAACTACCGGCACTGATTCAATTTTCAATTTAGACTCTTTTGTATTCAACATATAAGCAAGATAAACTTCACAGCCTTTCCTTACATATCTTTGGGCAGACATTAAAGAAATTACAATGGGTAACTCACCCGGTTCATCTGACTCAATCTGAAGAATTTCACCATTTTCACATTTCAATTCAATAATATTTCTTTTACAGTTCACTACGGCATCATGCAATGTCAACAAATCCATGCCCAAAATAACATCGAATTCATCAAATGGCAACAACATTAAATCTGCTGAAAAATAGTGACCTCGAATCATTAATTGACAATTCTTGCAAACTCTATCAACTAGTACATGTTTGCCTAAGGGGTTTGACACTCTAATCTCAAACTCAGTAAATTCAACAGACAAGTTCTTACTAGTTAACAATTTTACACAAACATAAGAATGAGTCGATCCAGGATCAATCAATGCAACTGCATTAGTATTATAGAGAGAAAAAGTGCCAGTGATAACATCAGGAGATGTCGCTTCTTCGCGAGCACGGATGGCATAGGCTCTAGCAGGTGCTCGAGCTTCAGATCTCACGGTTGTATCTTTCATCACACCTTTACTACTAGCTCCATTTCTAGTATTTCTCGGTGGCCTACCCCTATTAGTAGTATTACCCGACTTTGCACCCTGAAATTTTTCTTTCTTAGCCATTTTAGGGCAATCTCGGATAAAATACTCTTGAGAACCACACTCGAAACAAGCCCGGTCATTCACCCTACACTCAACGGGATGTGTAACAGCTCGATTTAGGGCTGAGTCAGAATAGTGGTACGAGACCACAAATTCGAGGTATATGTATGATTTTTGAGGTTTATGCTATGTTTGCATGTTAGTGTGAAAGTTTCATGAAGCAATTTTGTTAAATTGTGGTTGAATTGTCCAAAAGGACTAAATTGCAAAATTTGCAAAATGTGAGATTCTAGAAGCTATTTGTATGAAATAGCTTTGGATTATCAATTAGATGTCCTTAAATAGTAATTTTCCCAAATTCTAATTTTTGGACAAAAATGGGCATGAGTTGATGGTATTGGAAAAGGTTGACTAAGGGGCATTTTGGTCATTTGTCAATTAAGTGATTAAAAAGGGAAAAAGATGAAAAAATTTCATTCATCTTCTTCTCCAAGCTGCCGAAAATTTCAAGAAGCCATTGTTAGGGCTCTTCAATTTTTCAACCTTGCTAGTAAGTGCATCCAAGCCCCGTTTTTGATATTCTTTGTATTTTTGAAGTCTTAGTAACATGAGTAAGCTATTTTTAGCTATATGTTGAGCTAGGATTGATGTTCAAAAATGTAACCATGTATGACTTGCATGTATTTTTATGTTTTATGGAAGAATATGAAGGCTTGATGTAGTAGAAACATCTTTTGCTAAGTGAATTCCATGAAAAATACATATAGGGACTAGTTTGTGAAAGTCTTGAGATTGGTCATACATGAGTGATTTAGTGAGAATTGATGATTGCTTTAGTTGAGAAAATGATTCGGCTAAGCATGAAAGGCTAGAAATTTGAATGAAAATCACTTTACGAGCCTTGGGGCAAAAGTATAAACATGAAGAAGTTTAGGGGAAAAATGGTAATTTTACTAAAGTATGAGATAAGGGTCAATTTAGTCAATGTGTGTATTGAACGGGTTGATTTGTCATTTTAGATCAAGAAAGACGAAGCCCGAATCTTAACCGAGGCAAGGGCAAGGTCGTGGACTAAATTGCACATCTCCATATTTTTTGAGTATCGAGGTAAGTTTACGTATGAACGATGCATTTATGCGTATACATTGTAAATGCTAGCTAATGTGTAGCATGATTGAGAACCTATTCAATTCTAGTGGAATGAATGAGATAGTAGTTGTGAATGGATGAATGTATTACAAGTAGACATGTGAATGTGTAGTGATAATGCTTGATAGTGGGCTAAGTGCGATACCACCTTGATACTTAACAATGATGGGCTGTGTGCAATACTATTGTTAAGCATATTATTTAGTGAGCTATGTGCAGAATCACTATAATTATCCTTTGTGGTAGGCTATGTGCGATACTACCTTATGATCTAATTGTGGTGGGCTAAGTGCGAAACCACCGAGTAATTTAGCTGTGGAGATGTATTATTGAGAAATAATGATGTGTTGTATTTTGAGTAAATGTGCTATTGAGTGCAGGGGTGCATGTCAATGATTATGAGTATGTGACTCATGATGTGTTGGAGATGTGGTAAGGGATAGAAAGAGTAAGCATAGTAGTGGATGTGAATTACATATGTTAGTATAATGCTAATTGTTGTTTAGCTTATACTAGAATGCTTAAATTTTTTATGTGTAAACTTACTAAGCTCAAAGCTTACTCCTTTCTTTTCCCTTGTCTTATAGAGAACAAGGATTGAATCGTGATACGCGGATTAATCGGAAGATCGCCCACACTATCAGCACACTCCGGTACATTAGACTTAATGTTTTGTATATGGCATGTTGAGGGGCTAGATAAGTTAGTGAATTTTGTTGTTTTGGCTAAGATGTGTTGGCCATTAGATGGATAAACTATTTTTGTATAATGCCATGGTTGTTGGCTACTTTATTATATGAAAAGGTGTATTTATCCATGTAAGACTATGTTCATTATGAGTTGGTTATGGATGTGTTGAATGAGTACTTGTTATGTATGCTAGAGGGGTGAGAAGGGCATGACAAATAGCTTTGTTCTTGTTCATGTGGGTAGACACACGGGCGTGTGTCTAGACCATGTGTGACACACGACCAGCCCATGGGTGTGAGACTTGGCCGTGTGTCCCCTACACGTTAGCATTTTAAGTCAGAATAGACCACGGGCTAGCCACACGGGCGTGTGCCTAGGCCATGTAAAGTGGTAAGTGTTCACCACGGGTGGAGAACACGGGCGTGTCCAGGCCATGTGAATTTAGTCAGTGTCAACCACGGGTGGAAGACACGGGCATGTCTTGAGGGCACACGGGCGTGTCCCATTCCACATGGGCGTGTGACTCTTGTCTAAGTGAAAGAAATTTTAAGATTGATAAAGTTTTGGTAGAGCCTCGGAAGCTCTCGTATGTATGTTTAAGACCTCGAAAGGTTTTGCATGAGGCACATAGTGGTTATTTGTCAGTACACCCGGGCAGTACGAAAATGTACAATGACTTGAAGAAGTCTTATTGGTGGACGGGTATGAAAAGAGACATTTCTGAGTTTGTGGCGAAGTGTCTGATTTGTTAACAGGTAAAAGCTGAGCATCAAGTACCTTCGGGATTGCTTCAGCCAGTGATGGTTCCTGAATGGAAATGGGATCGGGTTACCATGGATTTTGTGACGGGGTTGCCTATGACTCTGAAAAAGAGGGATGTTGTATGGGTTGTTGTGGATAGATTGACAAAGTCGGCTCATTTATTCCAGTACGTGTTGATTATTCACTGGACAAGTTAGCCGAATTGTATGTTGTAGAGATAGTGAGGTTACATGGTGTGCCTGTGTCTATAATATCGGATAGAGATCCGAGATTTACTTCGAGGTTTTGGAAGAAGTTGCAAGAGGCCATGGAGTGCGGTTAAATTTCAAGATCGCATTCCATCCACAAACAGATGGTCAGTCTGAAAGAGTGATTCAAGTTCTCGAAGATATGTTTCGATGCTGTGTGTTAGAATTCGAAGGTAGTTGGGAGAGGTATCTACCTTTGGTCGAGTTTGCCTACAACAACAGTTATCAGTCGAGTATACAGATGGCACCGTATGAAGCTTTGTATGGTCGTAAGTGTCGGACTCCTCTGTATTGGACCGAGCTTAGTGAGAAGCGGATCCATGGGGTCGATCTAGTAAAAGAGACTGAGGAGAAAGTGAAAGTAATCCGTAATAGTCTGAAAGTTGCTTCGGACCGACAGAAGTCGTACGCAGATTTGAAAAGAAAGGAAATTGAGTTTGAGGTGGGTGACAAAGTGTTTTTAAAAGTGTCCCCGTGGAAGAAAATCATGAGATTCGGACGAAAGGGGAAATTGAGTCCGAGATTCATAGGGCCGTATGAGATTACAGATAGAGTTGGGCCAGTAGCATACCGGTTGGCTTTGCCGGTAGAATTGGACAAGATCCATAATGTGTTCCATGTGTCGATGTTGCGATGGTATCGCTCCGATCCTTCACATGTGATTCCTTCAACGGAAATTGAGATAAGACCGGATATGACTTATGAAGAGGAGCCGATTAAGATCTTGGCTCAAAAAGTGAAACAGTTGAGGAATAAGAGCATAGCCCTAGTGAAAGTGTTATGGCAAAAACACGGTGTGGAAGAGGCTACGTGGGAACTGGAAGAAAGCATGAGAGAGCAACATCCAAACCTTTTTACCAGTAAGATTTTCGAGGGCGAAAATCTCTAAAGGGGGGAGAGTTGTAACATCCCGATTTAGGGTCTAGTCGGGATAGCAGTGCGAGACCACAAATCTGAGGTATATGTATGAGTTTTGAGGTTTATGCTATGTTTGCATGTTAGTGTGAAAGTTTCATGAAGCAATTTTGTTAAATTGCGATTGAATTGTCCAAAAGGACTAAATTACAAAAGTTGCAAAATGTGAGATTCTAGAAGCTATTTGTATGAAATGTCTTTGGATTATCAATTAGAGGTCCTTAAATAGTAATTTTCCCAAATTCTAATTTTTGGACAAAAATGGGCATGAGTGGATGGTATTGGAAAAGTTTGACTAAGGGGCATTTTGGTCATTTGTCAATTAAGTGGTTAAAAAGGGAAAAAGATGATAAAATTTCATTCATCTTCTTCTCCAAGCTGCTGAAAATTTCAAGAAGCCATTGTTAGGGCTCTTCAATTTTTCAAGCTTGCTAGTAAGTGCATCCAAGCCCCGTTTTTGATATTCTTCGTATTTTTGAAGTCCTAGTAATGTGAGTAAGCTATTTTTAGCTATATGTTGAGCTAGGATTGATGTTCAAAAATGTAACCATGTATGACATGCATGTATTTTTATGTTTTATGGAAGAATATGAAGGCTTGATGTAGTAGAAACATCTTTTGCTAAGTGAATTCCATGAAAAATGCATGTAGGGACTAGTTTGTGAAAGTCTTGAGATTGGTCATACATGAGTGATTTAGTGAGAATTGATGATTGCTTTAGTTGAGTAAATGATTTGGCTAAGCATGAAAGGCTATAAAGTTGAATGAAAATCACTTTACGAGCCTTGGGGAAAAAGTATAAATATGAGGAAGTTTAGGGGAAAAATGGTAATTTTGCTAAAGCATGAGATAAGGGTCAATTTAGTCAATGTGTGTATTGAACGGGTTGATTTGTCATTTTAGATCAAGAAAGACGAAGCCCAGATCTTAACCGAGGCAAGGGCAAGGTTGTGGACTAAATTGCACATCTCCATACTTTTTGAGTACCGAGGTAAGTTTACGTATGAACGATGCATTTATGCGTATACATTGTTAATGCTAGCTAATGTGTAGCATGATTGAAAACCTATTCAATTCTAGTGGAATGAATGAGATAGTAGTTGTGAATGGATGAATGTATTACAAGTAGACATGTGAATGTGTAGTGATAATGCTTGATAGTGGGCTAAGTGCGATACCACCTTGATACTTAACAATGATGGGCTGTGTGCGATACTATTGTTAAGCATATTATTTAGTGAGCTATGTGCAGAATCACTATAATTATCCTTTATGGTAGGCTATGTGTGATACTACCTTATGATCTGATTGTGGTGGGCTAAGTGCAAAACCACCGAGTAATTTAGCTGTGTGGATGTATTGTTGAGAAATAATGATGTGTTGTATTTTGAGTAAATGTGCTATTGAGTGCAGGGGTGCATGTCAATGATTATGAGTATGTGACTCATGATGTGTTGGAGATGTGGTAAGGGATAGAAAGAGTAAGCATTGTAGTGGATGTGAATTACATATGTTAGTATAATGCTAATTGTTGTTTAGCTTATACTAGAATGCTTAAATTGTTTATGTGTAAACTTACTAAGCTCAAAGCTTACTCCTTTCTTTTCCCTTGTCTTATAGAGAACAAGGATTGAATCGTGATACGCGGATTAACCGGAAGATCGCCCACACTACCAACACACTCTGGTACATTAGACTTAATGTTTTGTATATGGCATGTATAGGGACTAGATAAGTTAGTGAATTTTGTTGTTTTGGCTAAGATGTGTTGGCCATTAGATGGATAAACTATTTTTGTATAAAGCCATGGTTGTTGGCTACTTTATTTTATGAAAAGATGTATTTATCCATGTAAGATTATGTTTATTATGAGTTGGTTATGGATGTGTTGAATGAGTACTTGTTGTGTATGCCAGAGGGGTGAGAAGGGCATGACAAATAGCTTTGTTCTTGTCCATGTGGGTAGACACACGGGCGTGTGTCTAGGCCATGTGTGACACACGGCTAGCCCATGGGCGTGTGACTTGGCCGTGTGTCCCCTGCACGTTAGCATTTTAAGTCAGAATAGACTACGGGCTAGCCACACGGGTGTGTGCCTAGGCCGTGTAAAGTGGTCAGTGTTCACCACGGGTGGAGAACACGGGCGTGTCCAGGCCGTGTGAATTTAGTCAGTGTCGACCACGGGTGGAAGACACGGGCATGTCTTGAGGGCACACGGGCGTGTCCCATTCCACATGGGCGTGTGACTCTTGTCTAAGTGAAAGAAATTTTAAGATCAATAAAGTTTCGGTAGAGCCTCGGAAGCTCTCGCATGTATGTTTAAGACCCCGTAGGTCCTTATGGAGGTAGTTGTGGTAGCTATTGAGAGTAGTCACGTTGAACCTAAGTGGCGATCAAGTGGTTTTAACTCGGTAATGCCTCGGGCCCGGTTCCTGTGTAGAATACGGGTAAGGGGTGTTACACGATGTCTTCTTCCACAATGTCGACATTCGGGTCGGTTAGACCTCACATTACCCACACTTTCCATTGAAGTAGCCTGAGACTTAAAACTCGAGTGTTGCTTCCCACGATCTCGGTGTGAATACCCCACTGAAACATTCGAACGGGAATACATTTCTTTAGATTTCTTTGACTGAGATGGAAATGACTTACTCATAGGTCTTTTCCTCGAATCCCTAGCTTCAAGATCAGCTTTCCTGTTCTCTTTATTCAACTCTTCGGCCTTACAAGCCCGTTCAACCAACACAACAAATTCTTGCAGCTCTAAGATCCCAACAAACACACGAATATCCTCATTCAAACCATCTTCAAATCTCTTGCACATAATAGCCTCGGTGGAAACACACTCCCGAGCATATTTACTAAGTCTGACGAATTCTCGTTCATATTCGGTAACTGACATACGACCTTGCTTCAGCTCAAGAAATTCCTTACGTTTCTGATCGATGAACCGCTGACTAATATATTTCTTCCGGAACTCCACTTGAAAGAATTCCTATGTGACCCTCTCTCTTGGTACCACCGATACCAGTGTATTCCACCAGTGATATGCAGAATCCCTCAGAAGTGAGATGGCACACTTTAAACACTCATCCGGTGTGCAAGATAGCTCATTAAATACCATGATAGAGTTTTCGATCCAAAACTCGGCTCTCTCGGGATCATCATCCACATTAGCTCTAAAATCTTCAACCCCATGCTTTCGGATCTTATCAACTGGGGGCTTATTCATTCTTTCAAACTCCATACCTCTTCGAGCTACAGGAACCGTTCGAGGAATAGGTGGGGGTGGAGGAGGTTGGGCATTCGGATTTGTTCGAACAAATTCCGTATACCATGCATTCATCATGTAGAGAAAGGCTTCCCTAGCCTCTTCTCCTTGACCAACCGTAGTGGGTCTACTATCAGACAGCATTGCCCTTTGAGTGGGAGCCGACGCATTACTTTCAACGTCATCAGCTACTGCTCGGTCGGGATCCATTACTATATAAAAACACAATTTAAAATTGTCAGGAGTCATCACACTATCACAGTTCATTTATGGCATGTATAGCTAGACTCTTACACATGCTACGTTAGTCCGAGAATCGACTAAACCATAGCTCTGATACCATTAAATGTAACACCCCTTACCTGTATTCAATGCCGGAATATGGTACGAGGCATTACCGGACATAAACACAAGAAAACATATAAAATTAAGACATAAATTTCCGTCCAAGTTTAAAACCTTTCACATACATTCATATCGTCCCTATTACGAGCCTACGAGGCCCAAAACATGCATTGGAAGTGGTTCGAAACTAAACCGAGAACTTTGGAAACTTTTGGGAAACTTAGAAAATTTTTCATGTAAAAGGGGTCACACGCCCGTGTGGGTTCGGGACACGCCCATGTGACCCTAAGACAAGCCCGTGCTTGAGGCCGTGTTCAAATTAGGGAGCTTTCTGTTTATGACGTCATCATCAAATTGAGGTCACACGGTCAAGTCACATGCCCGTGTGCTTAGGCCGTGTGATCGATTAAATTTGCATAATTTTTCATAAAATAGGTGCAGACTTCACACGTCCAGGGGACACGCCCGTGTTCGAGGCCGTGGCATCCACACGACTGAGACACACGCCCGTGTCTCTGCCCGTGTGCTCATTTTTGACCATTCTGTTTTGCAAAAATTTAGGTGCAGTGGACACACGACCAGCACACACGCCCATGGGGCAAGCCGTGTGTCACACACGGCCTAGACACACGCCCGTGTGTCTACCCGTGTGGACAAAAACAATGTTATTTACCAAGCCATTTTGTCACCCTTCCATGCGCATGCCTACACAACAAAACATAACACCAATCCAAGCATATACATTCAACCAAATCAGCCACAACCAAGGCAGCAACACTCATTCATATACTACCATCTATCACATACAAACATCACCTGCTTAACAACTTATACCATGCAAACTTCCACATCCATGAAAGGCATCATCAATTGTATATATATACCTAAACCAATATTAGCGAATTTCAATGGACATTTACAAAATGAATTATCAACCAACATTAGCCAACACATTTGGCCCAAATCAATTATGACACATAACAAAATAACCAAGTCCCTATACATACCATAACTCAAATTGTTAAATTCATCGGTACCCAAAATGATATGTTGATAGTGTGAGTGAATCTCCGACAGTCTTCGATCCCCGAGCTAGCTTGGTGACACTATAAGACAAGGGAAAAGAAAGGGGAGTAAGCTTTAAAGCTTAGTAAGTTCCTATGCAAATAATAGGCATTATAACACACATTTAACACATAATTAACATGATGTAAATTAACATAAATGTCATTATAAATCTCATAGCCAAACTTACTCAATCACAAACTTATCGAGGGTTCATCACATATCGAGCTCATTAAGCATGAGTCTTATGTACATACCTGTACCCAAGTGCAACATACCAAAGTCTTTCACAACTTTAACATTTCTGTCGAACTACCCATTGAACCACTTGGAATACTAAAGGATACTCGGGACATCTCGCATTCACAGTACCATACCAGTGCCATATCCTAGATATGGTCTTACATGGGATCTCATATCGATGCCAATATCCCAGCTATGGTCTTACACGAAGTCTCATATCGATGCCATATCCCAGATATGGTCTTACACGAGATTTTAATAACCCTAATGTCATGACATTTGTATCCTAACTATTTCTAAGGTTCAACCGGGATTTTCTCGCTTGTCGAACTTTTTCGATTACATTCAAGGAGTCGATCATAATTCATACAATATTGAAGCATTTAGAACATAAATAAAACAATGCATTATTTACATATAAACTTACCTCGGTACAAAAATAGTAGGAATGGGACCTAATCGTCAAATACTTTGTTTTTCCCCGATCTAGGTCCGAACCTCGTTTCTCTTAATCTATAATAGAAAATTTAACTCATTTATTATTCAAATTATTCAATTCAGTCCAAAAATCATATTATGACAAAATTACATTTTTTCCCCTAAACTTTGACATATTTATATTTTTGCCCCTAGGCTCAAAAAATGAAATCTATTCAATTTCTTCGATTGCCAAGCCTAGCCGACCCTCTTTTATACTTATTGCAGTCCTTACACACATTTTATAATATTTTTACAAATAGGTCCTTTTGACATTTTTATCAAAAACCATATAAAAAACCATATCAAAAACCACCTAGCAAAAGTTATTTATCACACATCAAACATGCATAATCCACCATTAGACATCAAAATACATATACAACATGGGCCAGACCCTATACCTTGATTATTCCTTAAATTAATGGTAGAAATAGGTAGATCTAGTGATAACGACTTCAAAAATGTAAAGAGCATTAAAAACGGGGCAAGAACGGACTTACAATCGAGCTTGGAAGCTTGAAAAACCCTAGCTATGTCACCTTCTTGAAATTTTTGGCCAAGGGGTTGAAGATGAACAAAAATTGCCTTTTAATTTGATTATTAATTCATTTAATTAGCCAAATGACCAAAATGCCCCTAACTTAAAACATAGAAATTCTCTTACTTCATGTCCATATTTGTCCACTAACTTAAGTAATGGTCTTATTACCATCTAAGGACTTTCAATTTAAAATTTCATAGCAATTAGACACCTCTAACATGTAGAACTCAACTTTTGCACTTTTTACAATTTAGTCCTTTTGACTAAATTGAGTACCCAAACGTCAAAATTTTCAAACGAAATTTTCACGTAATCATTCCGTGAAACTGTAGACCATAAAAATATAATAAAAATAAATTTTTATACATCGGATTTGTGGTCACGAAACCACTGTTCCGACTAGGCCCAAAATCGGGCTATTATATTATCGTTTATTAAGTATTGATTTTGTGCTTTGGTCAATCCCATGAGATATGACACATTCGATATCAAAGGTGCTCAAGGCTTGGAGGCAAAGGTGAAAACACACATCGATAGTGGGTCACCGTTTCTCAAATTATATGTAGAATTTTCAATGCCAGATGGAGGCATTCGGTCATCAATATCTCTTTCCATTCGAGAGGCGAGAACAGTTCAAAATGTCGATAGTCCAACCACTTTGTTAGAAAGTTCCCATTATGATATCCCGAAATCATCAATAGGAAGACACTCATCTATCTCGACCTTAGATTTCAATCGTGAGAGGTAGAACACCGAACAATCGAGTTTTGGTGGTAGAACAAAATACACGACACTTAGTTAGTGGATGGGACATGAATCTCAGTGGGTCAATGTTCAACGCTTGAAATACTTATTAGGGAATGGCATCAACTTCTAGTGGTTGGCAATCGACATGTGATTTTCGATGTTTCGACACGTATACGAGAAGGGATAATGTACTCCCTGCGATGTCCACCGGCGAGGGGACCTCTAACATGGCAAATGTTGGTGGGTCCAAGAATGAAGATGCAAATGAATTCGATGTGGATCCAGTCCGAGAGCCCGGTGCCAACAGTTCAGAAGTTGCATTATTTTCTAAACCAGAGCCTGTTCCAATTGAACTAGAAGACGGTGAAGGGGGTGAAGATGAAGAAGAAGATCCAATATTCATGACGTACTCACCTCCAGCTCACATGCATAATGTTGATCTATCGACAAAGGATGGGTTAGAATTTGTAGAACTACCACACAAAAGGCTGGCCCACACAAGTTCTTCGTTGGATTCAAGTGAATTGGAAGTGGGCAGGGAGTTTTCCATGAAAGATGGTTTTCTCGCTGCAATGAAGTGATACAACATCAAGAACGGGGTTAACTTCCACGTGGTTAAATATATGTAACAACCTATTTTCGATAAAATCGAAACAATGGTTTCGGGGCCACAGATTCGAGTCCAGAAAAAAATTAATTAAAAAATTATTTTAATACTACTTTATGATCTACAGGATGATAATAATATTGTGTGAAAAATTTGTAAAGAAATTTTATCGATTACATGTTTAATTTGATAAATGACCAAATTGCACAAAGTGCTAAAGTTGAGTTCTAATAGCTAAAGGGATTAAATAGCTATAGAACTTTAAATTGGAGGTCCTTATATGGTAATTAGACAATTAAAAATTCTTAGTTGTTAAGGATAATGAATCATCCATGGAAAATAAAATAAAGAAAAGGATGAAATTGGAAAGATAAAAAATAAAAGGTGATAAATTAATTAAATAACAAAATATCATCATTTTATGTCATCTTCTTCCCCAAAATACATGGAAACCCTAGGAAAGAGAAAACAAGCTTTCTTGGCCAAATTAGGTAAGTATTCAAGTCCCATTTTTAATAATTTTTATATTTTTTGAGATCGAGATAACTTAATCTAGCTATTTTGGGGATTAATTTGTAAAGTTATCAAATTATGAAATTTTTTCCATGGATGAATATGCTGAAATTTTGAAATTTAAAATAGAATATGAAAGGTTGTTGAGAGATAAACAACTTTTACAAAGTGAATTTTGATGAAAACATGATTTAGGGACTAAATTGAAAAGTTGTAAAAAGTCATGGAAAAATTCTGAATTTTATGAAATACATGTGCTGTAAATATTATATGTAAAAATCGGTTAGGCTTGGAACAAGTATTAAGTTGTATAAATTTCATTTTCTGAGCCTAGGAACGAAATCGTCATTAATTAAAAGTTTAGGGGCAATATGGTAATCTTGCCTAAGATGTAAATTCGACTGAATTGAGTTTAAATTGATGTTAAATTTACTCGTATAGATCCAGATAGACCAAATTCGGAGCTAGAACGAGGAAAAGAGGAAATGTCAGATTAGTAGATTTTACATACACGAACATTTGTCGAGGTAAGTTAGTGTAACTAAATTGTGTATATTTATATACTTGAATTAGATGTTGTATATGTGAATTGTATAAATATCATATATGTATGACATTGGAAACATATCTGACAAAACACGATAAAAGAGAATGCCCGATAAATGATAAATGATGAAAATGTTTCTTTTATGCTTGAAATGAATGTGAAATGTGTTTATTTGAATATTGTGAATGTTATAATTGTATGAAATAATTACATGCCTGATAATATCTAAAAAATGTTGAATCCCGTTTGAATAAATGAAAATCGATGGATAATGTGATTTCCCTTATTGAATAAGGTCCTGCATTTGTTACTGACGAGATTTAGCTCGGACGAGTAATCCTATTGACCTCATTACAGAAAGGATTTAGCTTGGACTAGTAATCCTGATATAAGTCCTCTTGAGCATATGTTACAGATAGGATTTAGCCCGAACGGGTAATCCTGATTAAGCTCTTGTAAGCATATGTTGGAAACATGATTTAGCTTGGATAAGTAATCATGTTATATGATATGTGGCTCAATAGTGTGCTTTCTAATTAAGTGCCTTAATGGGTACTCCTGAATATGAATTGACGGATCCTGATTTTTACACCTCGAGTGTACTACACGTGTATCCATCGATATTTCAGATAAATTTAACGGGAAAAATCCTGACATGAGAATATATGAATAAGAAATGAGTTCTTACACGTATCTGCCCGAAATACATGAAAGTGATGATACATGATATACGGAAACATATGAGATGATGATATATGTACATGGAAATTATTAGATAAATACATTCATCCATGATTATAGATTTGTACACCTTGAGTGTACTACTCGTGTGATATTGATATTTCGAATGATTTAATGGGTAAAGTTCTGACATGAAATAATCTGAACTCGAGATGAATTATTATGAAAATGTACTTGAATTACATGGACTTGAATTATACCTGTTACATGAACACATGATATGAGAAATATTTGAACATGGAAATTTTACTAGTGTCGAGAAATATATTTTCTAATATTCATGAAAAATATATGTTTAACATGAATCCAAAACAAACTATTACTGAAACAAGCCTGGGATACATGGAAATGATAGCATTTGTTATGTTGAAGTATAATGTACTTGATACAAGAATGTGGAACATGCTTAATGACTTTGTACTTTCGTGATATATTGAAAATATGTGTATGAAATTGTCTGACAATTGTGTATATTCGTGATTATGAGTTATTACCCGGAATACATGACTGACATGGTTAATGAGGATATGTATTTAGGCATTTGGCCAACATGACTTGGGAATAAATTAAATGCTTACCTAAATTTAAGATAGTGGTAAGTTAAGTTCCAAGTTATACGAACTTACTAAGCATAATATGCTTACTCTGTTTTATTTTTCCCCTGTTCTATAGTGATTCGAAAGCTCGTTGGATTGGAAGCTTGGCGGAGATCACTCACACTATCCATCGACCCATTTTGGTATATACGGTAAATCAATTATGGTTATAATGGCATGTATAGGTTAATTAGCCAATGTTGGCATGTAAATATTTGGGTTATAACTAGCCATTGAAATGGCTAGTGATGGACATGTATGGTATATGCTTGAAATGGTGGATTGATAAAAAAACATATTGGCATATTGATTATCAAATTAAGTTAGCATATTTGATAAAATATGTATATAAGTGAACATGGTAATTTAAGTAAATCTGTACACTTGGTTATATGAGGTATAATATCATGTATATGACTTGGATTTTAAGTTGGTTTAAATGACCTATATTGACTTGTGAATATGTTAAAGTGTTGGTATAGGTGGATGACAATTTGGGTGAGAAATGTGGCTTGGAAAATATCTTATTTTTGTCCACATGGGCAGAGACACGTGCGTGTGTCTCAGCCGTGTGTGACACACGGCCTAGCACATGGGCAGGTGATCTGGCCGTGTGTCCTCTGTAACTTTAAAATGTCAAAATAGAATGCTTAGAATTGATCACACGGCTTGGCACACGGGTGTGTGGCTTGGCCATGTGACCCCTGCACCTACATAAGGCTTAGCACACAGGCGTGTGACCCAAGTCAGAGAGTTACACGGCCTAAGATACGGGCGTGTCCCTAGCCATGTGAACCACACAGCCTGACCACACGGGCGTGTAACCCCTGCACCTAGGAAAAATTTTAGGATTTTACGAAAACTTTTCTGAATACCCGGTTTGGTCCCGACTCATTTCTAACGCATGATTTGGGCCTCGAGGGCTCATGTAAGGGACTATATGATAAAATTTGATTGAAATTTGATTTGAATGTTAAATGCTTGTGAAATGTCTGTTACTTGACCTGTAAACTCTGGTAATGCTCTGTAACCCTGTTTCGATGACGGATTCGGATTAGGGGTGTTACAATCTAAACCTAAGAAGTTTGAGGCCAAGTGTGCAATGCGAGACGATAAATGCGTATGGAAAATTATGGCTTCTGTCAAGAAGAAGACTGGGTTGTGGACGATAAAGAAGTTTACTAGTCCGCATATGTGTGTTTCCACTAGTACAATATCACGGTCATAAATACTACTAATGGATGTGTGGAGAATATGCACAGTGGGTGGGACGCGTCATACAATGAGGTATGGTAGTGGTGTTAGATGTTGAAGAGGTACGTCCCAGGTTGCGTAACAGATCTTAAAATGGGGCCCGTGTACCGCAACGGTTGCTTGCTCCGTGAATGCCGAGTGTTCCACCGTCTGCTTTGGACCTTCAAGCAATGCTCACAAGTATTCCAGTATTGCAAGCCATTGGCACAAATAGACGGTACCTTTATATATGGTAGATATACCTATCGACTGTTGTTGGCTATGACATAGGATGATAATTGAAGGATTATTCTGATTGTATTTGCAATAACACCGGGGAAGTCAACAGACGATTGAGATTTATTTTTGTCTAGTTTGAGGAGGAATGTCTGCACCCAACCTGATATATGCATCATCTCGGATCGGAGAACTGGAATACTATCCACAATTGAACGACAGGGAAGCCTCTGAGACCGCACACACCATCAGTATTGTCTAAGGCACGTTGCGTCCAACTACTACTAGAAATATCTCTCTACCACTGAGTGATCACAAGTGACCAACATGGGTATGTAATCGCCACCAATATTATTTGGTTTGTAATATTCCGTTTGTTTTTATATTCTTTGGTATGTAATCGTCACTATCCACTTTTATTGACAGGGTACGAGATCATGAAGGGTTGTTTCCATGAGATGTTAGAAATCTTACGATCAACTAAAGAGGCAGGGGTACGGTACCTCTCTAACATACCCTTCAATCAGTGGACACAATCCTATGATAGGGGTCTATGATATGACCACATGACCTCAAACTTATCTAAATACATTAATTCTATTTTAAAGGGAACACGTCATTTGCCGATAACCTTGATTGTGAAAGAGACATACGTCTGTTTGGTGGAATTGTTCCCAAAGCGAGCGGCGAGCTATGCTGGGTAACTATAGGGAGGCCATGTATAGTGCCCGGATATACGGAAACAAATCAATAATGCTAAGACACGAGCCAACTGCATGCACTCAATTTGTCACTCAGGCGTGGCGACCTATGGTTTTAGGTAATGGATTTCGACAGACCGGACCAAGGAATTGTCGGGGGAGTGTACCGTGTACACTTGAGAAATAGGACTTGTGATTGTGGGAGATTTGACACATTTCATTTTCCATGTGCTCATGCAATTTCATCTTGTATCAATCAACGCTTGGATCCCATGAGCTTTGTCAACGAAGTGTACAAATTAGAAAACTTGTACAACGTGGGGAGACACGTATTCTTACCAGCCCCAGATGAACGTATGTGGTCGCCTGTATTGTTTGCTCTGTTTAAGTTGTTACCCAATTGAAGATTGCATTGTAAACCAAAATGTCAGTTGACGTCGACTCAGATACGCGACGACATGGATATTAGTGAGAGGTCAAACCAACTGAGGTTATGCGGGTGGTGTAGGAACCCGAGTTATACAAAGCCGTCATGTCCACATTAAAAGGAAAAAA
Organism: Gossypium sturtianum; assembly: GCA_025698515.1. Classification (NCBI taxonomy): domain Eukaryota; kingdom Viridiplantae; phylum Streptophyta; class Magnoliopsida; order Malvales; family Malvaceae; genus Gossypium; species Gossypium sturtianum. The sequence goes on from CM046952.1 coordinate 113,206,698, forward strand.
AAATTAGAAGAAAAAAATATTAATTTCATTATAATATGTAAACATGCGATTCTGTGAAATAATAACAAATATCTCATTTTCATGTTGTGAAATTATAACAAATTACAACGCTAATTTTGTAAAGTCATAACAAATATCAACTACCATTTTCTTTTCTTAAATGATATAATGTTATTTTTGTAAAGCCATAACAAATATCATCGAGGCAATATAATATTAATCAGTGCATATGCCGGTCAAAATCGGTGCCACATCAGGGTGGTCGACGGTTACACGCTGGATTCTTTCCTGGTTCAACTTCCGGGCGGGGTTGTGGTTGTTGGGGTTGTGGTCTCGGTTGCTCATTTTTTTTGTCTTCGGCCAATTGCGATCCTTCTATTCTTGGTTGCCATTGTGCATCCTCCGGTCTATAAATAGGTGGTTGGAAAGATGACCCACCTCGATAGAACAAAGATCCCAGAGGTGTTTGCATCACAAATGGCGAATAAGCATAACTATGTTGAGTCTCATACACCAATGGGATAATGAGTGGACTCTTTGTCGGTGCCTGATACGTAGATGACCTATACATCGTTGTCGGCGTCGATGTCATCGGGAAATAAAATGGTCCCGGCATGTAAAACATCGGGGATGGATGATCAACAGTCCAACCTGACATAGGACTAGGAATAAAAAAAATGTGGTGCAACGTATGGTGATTGTGTGAAGATGATAGGGTTGGAATATGCACTAGAATAAGACGGTAAACACTGAACTTGGGGTGGTGTGGGCATTAGTGCTGAGGTCATCGGTGTCGGTTCTTGCGTGGGTGCTGATGATGGGCCTGCCTTGCCAGCCCTTGGATTTAAAGAGGGGTCGTCGTGGCCTACTCCTATGGGGATGTCGACTCCTCGCCTCTTCCTCGTACAAATATGACTTGCCATGGATCTTAAACCATGGCATGTGCTCTAGATCGCATGCTAACACCATAACGATGATATGTTCGCGAGTAGGTCACAAAACATACCGATTATTCCACATGTTGAGTTGCGAGTGGAATATCGACCAATTCTCATCCGGCCATCGTAAGTCGATACAATGCAGATCATCAAGGTCTTGAGGTGCCATGGGAATCAACTGTCAAAATCCGAACTGCCGCAACACTCTATTGGTCTCGTGTATTTCGACGGTAGCGTATACTACCTATGAGACCTTAACGTGCCAGGCGTTGGGATTCACAAGGAATTCATCGGGGATTACTTCTTGAATTGCCGGATCCTCGTATAGTGTCCATTCAAACTATATTAACGTGATAAAAACATTAGTTATATATATACTACTAAATACGAAATCGACTATGTTATTTATATATAGTTCAAAATTAAATAAATACATACCTCCGCTTCCGATCGTTGATCTAATAGAAGTCGTATATCTTGAAGCTCAGTAGGTAGGTAATCCCACGTGACATGGTGCATGGTTCCACCTATTTAAGTAACTTATTAGTATAATAATTTAAATTTAAATCAATTTAATCATGGTAATATATACTAAATTTTACCTTGTTACAAGTGGGAATGTATACGAGTAGTTCGCTCGAGGACGTAAAAATGGAAACCGAAACCAAGCCCATGATTGTAGTAGTAAAAGGCAAACACCAATTTTGATTTTACTTGGTTGCGTTACCCGACACATCTCCCAGTACAATGTTGGCAACATGGTAGACCCCCAACTGAGTTCGCCCACTGTTCTAAAATCGACAAGTTTTAGCAGCCACCTTAGATAGACGAGATTTTGTGACTTATCCGGCATCAGGATACCCCCGATGATCTGAAGGATTTACGCCTGAGCGTATCATTCTCTTTCGACTTCAGTCAAATCCTCAACCAGCTTCACAAAATTTTTTCGTATCCAAGCCATTTTGATCCTACCTTCGTAAATCGTCTCCGGAACTGCACCCAAAATTTCTAAACATGCAACTTCCCAATCAGAAAACTGAACAGAACCAATGACTACTGACTCGTCCACCGGTAACCCCAACTGTAAATGCACGTCCTCTAGAGTGATAGTACATTCGCCACATGGAAGATGAAATGTGTGCGTATCCAGTCTCCACCTCTCTACCAACGCGTTTATGAGTTTCGGGTCCAACTTACACCCCTAACCTACAAGGGCCACATGCCAAAAACTGGCTTCCCTCAAGTATGGTTCGATCAACGGTGATGGAGGACCGGGTAGATTACGAATATGACATTGTAAAATTCGATCTTTCACCTATTTATGTAAAAATTGTAAAAAAAAAATGCTAAGTTAAAATATATCAATGAAATAAAAAAATTAAAATTTATTAAAATTTATTCTTACCATTTGCAATTGATTAACGGAGATGTGCTTGTTATCAAGACAGATTAGAGACCCGACCATTGCTAAATTATATAGAACACGAAAAAAAAATTTAATAAAAAACATTTCTTGAAAATATTAATAAAAATAGAATTTAGATAGAAATAGAATTTTAGTAAAAAATTTAAGAGAGAATTTGGGAGATTTTTTAGAGTTGATTAAGAAATTTGAAAGATTTAAGAGAGAAATATGGGAAATGTGAGAAATTAGTAGGTGGGGGATTTAATAGATTTTTGTTTTGTGACCATTATGTGGTGGGGGGGGGGGGGGAACGCGCTAACCTGGACACGTTTTTCCTTAGCACGTTGAGCTAGAAGCGCTTTACTGGTTAGGGAAAGACGCATTGACCTAGAACCGTTTTTCTGGGTTTCCCCTGAAAACGACACCAGCTGAACGCGTTTTAGAAAAATTGTTCCGTTTTTATCATTTTTAAAGAAAGTGGCCTATTTCTGTTATTTTGGAAAAAAAAAAGCCTTTTTCCGATATTTTGGTCACCTTTACCCCTAACCCATATAATTCCCGAATATGGCTGAGAATTAGATTAGTAATGCCTGTTCCAGATGTTTTTTCCCTCATGCATACGCTTATTCCTTTCTGTCCAAATTACCCACAGCGCACAACACGGAAAACGATAGTGGTTAATTGAATAATTCTTGAAATACCAGGTAAGCCACTCCCTACTATTTGCATTTAAACCTGTTACTAGCCATACAATTTTTAAAATTTGCCATATTTCAACTTATACATGGCACTCTCGAAATACATGCTCTAAACTCTCCACAGCGCCCCACATCTGGGACATAATGCAATGGCCGCTAATCTTTTGTAATATAAATTAGTTAGAGTGGGCAAAAAATTCCAAGAAAATTTTCAAATTGTAATTTTTTGCTTAGCAGTTAAATCTAAACTCCATAATTTTCTGTAAAAAGCCCTCAAATCATTCTGAATGTAAACGCAAACCAAAATGTAAAAGTAAATGTCAAATTTAAACAAATTAAGAAGTGAGAAAAAAAAAAGTCCAAAACAACAAAGGAAAAGAAATAGTACAAGGGTATTCGTACAATATTTAGTTAAAATATTATAAGAGTATGTTTAAGAAATTTTTTCTGAGTTCACGTCACTAATTAAAATTTATTTTATTTTTTAAGTGAATTATATGATTATACGGGTGTTTTTATCTTTTTATAAATAAATAAATCATCCATAATAAAATTTAAATCAAAGACATCATGTATATAAAATTTTTTTATTTATCATTTGAACAAACAATTTTTTGTTTTTATATGAAACTTTAATAAATATATTCATTTTTATACTATTTATTTGAACTAAGCAATTTTTCGTTTTATAGGTATGATATTGAAATGAAAAATAAATAAATTAGAACATAAAGAAATATTTAAATTTCATTTTACTCACAATTTAATCTAATTTTTTCATTTTAATATTGTACATATTTAATTTATTATTATTAATTAGTTTCAACCCATAGTTTCATTATTTATTGTATATTATTTTCAAACACATCTTTATGTTCTAAATATATGGTTTCCACACGCATACGTGTGTGATGGAATTTCTAGTTCCGATTAAATAGTTAGTTCAAATAATTAAACTCAACCGAATCGAATTAACCAAAAATGAAATTTGTTTTAAAAAATATTCTTTAGATAAGCGAACAAACTTTGATCCATAATTAATTTGTTTAAATAATTTTTTCGATTTAGTCAATTAATTTGGTTTTTGTTGAGTATTTGCTGTGTATCTCTTTAAAAAAATATTCGGTTATTTATACATATTATCACTGTTCATGATTTGACTCCACTATTCATGACTTAACCCCACTATTCATAGGACTGACACTCTGAGCAGGCCTCGGGCGTGTTGGACATGTGTATCGTTCCAAGTCGTATGCTAGTGCTCACGGTCCCTCCAAGTAAACTCCTTGGGTATATGTGAGCTGATACTACGAGCTCCCTTCAACTCCTGCAAATCGATACCACGAGCTCCCTTCAATTCCCGCAAGGCGATACCGCGAGCTCCCTTAACTGTCCTTTCGCTGTACATCTCGTGTGTATCCATCTGGTGGGGTTTGGTCGGGTCGGCGACCCGAAGCTTATCTGGGTCTCAGGTCGGTGACTATTACTATATGACAATCTAGTCCCCTCTAGTGGGCCTAAGGAGGGTTATAAAGTGGTGCTCCTTAGGGCCATCACTTTGCGTTTATTATAGCCTGCAGAATACGTAGTGTCTATTGTGATCTTATGTCAGCTTTGCCACATGTAGGGACGAATCGTGGTCGCGTGTATCTGACCGTTGTTGTCATACAGTAATAGTCACTGACCTGAGACCCAGATAAGCTTTGGGTCATCGACCCGAGACCTAGCCAGACCCCACCAAATGGATGCACACGAGACGTACAACGAGAGGACAGTTAGGAGAGCTCGCGGTATTGGCTCGCGGGAGTTGAAGGGAGCTTGTGGTATTAGCTCGCATATACCTAAGGAGTTCACTTTGAGGGGACCATGAACTCCAGCATATGGCTTAGAACGATACACATGTCCAACATGCCTGATGCCTGCTCAGAATGTCAGTCCTATGAATAGTGGGGTTAAGTTATAAACAGTTAAGTCAAATCATGAACAATGATAATATGTATAAATACCTGAATATTTCTTTTAATAAAATATACAATAAATTACTCTAACAGTTTTAATAAAAAAATGTACACCCGGTGAGGGGTGTGGTTATTTTAAACATCCAAGCATGTCTTATAACACAATTTAATTTCAAGGAAGCGTGAAGGTTTAGGGTAAAATAGTTGATTTAGAACAAGTATGGAAGTAAGAGGTAATTGATCGAGAGTTGACCTTTTTATGAGAGTGATAAGGTGAAGGAATCTCAATATACGCATGCATATTTTTTCTGTCAAAATTTCAATTCACAAATCCAAAATGTCAAAAACCAGATGATACGCCTATTGTTTTCTTTTTTGTGTATATATTCTAAGCTAATGAGAAGTTGTTTGACTACCTTTCCTTGTATTTGTCAATTTCCAACATGAGATAGTTATATGATGTGAAATGCTGTCTCTAATGTTTTCGATTTGATTAAAGCTCTCCTCAAATCAGACGATTTCAATATGTGGAATATTTGGTTCCATAGAAACCAGTTTTGTTGGCAAAATATTGACGTTTTTTGATACATTTCATGAGGGGGCTAATGGATCAGACTTCTTGATAGCCATTAAAGTGCAATTTAAATGTGGTTTGTATTGTGGCAGCTTTAATCAGAGATTTGGAAGGGAATTATATTCAAGGATTTTCCAATCATTCTCACTTATGTTTAGATCTTAAATTAATTAGTTCAGGCTTTGCACTTCATGATGTTCTATCTTCACTTAATTACGATAACATTAATATAAATACAAGAATTGTCATGCCATTCCGATGCGAGGATTTTGGTCTCATTTACTCGGCAAACCAACTATCAATTACATATTGTGATGGAAATAAAAAAAAAAAACGGCACACTCATTCTGACAGCAAAATATATATTTATTATATAACAGCTAAATAAAGTTGGATTAAAATGATAAAAGTTAAATACTTGAAATTATATATGAAAATATCTTTCCTTCATACTAATATAACTTACTTTGTATAAATAATAATTTTTAAATCATTTTTTAATTGAGTTGGTACGTGGTTGAATCATGCCACTAATATTATATAAACATAGTATTAATTTCAAGTATAATACCAATGAAAAAAAAAATTCAAGATGATGAAGACATTTATCTCATTTATCTATTTTTTAAATTTTAAATATATATTAAGGTACAAATGTAATCTCTTAACACTACTTTAAAATATTTTCATACCAAATAATAATCCATTAACGTTATTTTGACATAATTTTAATTCTTCACTCCAAATTGTTAACTATGCAAACATGACACTGTAGAGCCCAATTTTTTGTTACCCGGGCTCAATGTCAATTAACCATAAAACAAAATAAAGTCCAAATGTCCATTTACATTAAAAAGCAGCCCATTTTTAACGAAGCCCAATAAAACCAGTCCAAAATCACAAACCCAAAAGACCAAATCAGGAAACAAGGCAGGATTGTGAAGTGATTAAGTTAAACAAAATAAAGAAATTAAGAAATTTTGTATTTATCTAAGGAAATTAACGTTATTTTGACATTGTAAAAGATATGCAAACACTGTGCAAACATATGCAAACATGACACAATATGAGATAATACAGATACAGGTGTTAGTGCAAAGAGTTGCTTCCCCACTCGTTGCATTATCTGTTGCATAGAAAATTATGAGATAATTATCTGAAAATTGAAAATAGAAAAATAATGAGAAGACTGCAATATAAGGTGATGAAAGCTATATTTGTTCATTCTATTAATTAGAGGTAAAGTAATTATCTTATCTTCATTTTAAGAAAATTGAGTAATTAATTCATTCTATTAGTTAGAGATGAACAAATCTCAATTTAGTTTTTTTCTACATTTGAGTTAATCGATTTTTTTTAATCAACTTGAATAAGTGATTCATTTTTTCAAGTTCAAGTTGAGATGAATTTTATAACTCAAATAATAAATTGATACAAATATGCAAATAGTTTCGATTCATCTTCAAAATTTTAAAATATTTATAAAAAAAATTCCCAAAAATTTATAAATATATAAATTAAATAAAAAATATTAAAAATATTGAAATTATGTAATGATACTAAATTGTTGTTTTTTAAAAAAAAATTAGAATGATAAATTTAAAGTGTTAAACAATTAAACTATTAATTCAAGTCTATCATTCTAATTATCTTGGTTTTTACTCTTATTTTGTTTCTAAAAGAGTTCTTAAATTTATATGGTATTTATATTAATTAACTTGGAATTTAGTCATTGCCAACAATGATTATATGACTGGTTTAAATTTTTTTTTTATTTTGACTCAAACAAATTTATTTGATTATACTTTTGGATTATATTAATTAGAGGTAAAGTAATTATCTTATCCCCATTTTTAGATTACTAAGTAATCAATTCATCATAAGCTACATACTTTTGGCTAGAGGAGAGCAAAACTCAATTTGATTTGAAGAATAGAAATTTTCTTGAAATTTTAATTTAATCGATTTTTTTGAATCAGCTTGATTCAATTTTTCGAGTTTCGAGTTGACTTGAATTTCACAACTTGAATAATAAATTGATGTAAGTAATCATTAGGTCCCTGGCAGTTTTGAAAATGTACAAATTAACCCCTTTCAAAAAAAATTCAAAAAAATTCAAATAATCTTCTAAAATTCAAAATATTTATAATGTTTTCCCCAAAATTTATAAATACATATAAATGAAAATAATTAAATATTATATTAAAAATATTAAAAATATTAAAAATTATATAATAATGCTAAATTATTATTTTTTTTAAAAAAATTCTAAAATGATAAATTTGAAGCCTTAAACAAGTAAACTATCCATTTAAATCTATCATTCGAATTATCTTTGTGTTTTTCTCTTATTTTGTTTTATAAAGAGTTCTTAGACGTTTATGGTATTTATGTTCTTCAACTTAGAATTTAATCATATTGTTAACAAAATTTCAATATGACCAGTTTACTTTCTTTTATTTGACTCTAACAAATTTTTCGATTATATTTGTGGATTCTGTTAATTAGAGGTAAAGTAACAATCTTATTCCCATTTAAAGAAAACATAGTAATCAACTCATTGAAGCTACATTCTTTTGGTTAGTGGTGAGCAAAACTCAATTTGATTTGAAGAATGGAAATTTTCTTTAAATTTCTAGTTAATCGATTTTTTTGAATCAACTCGAATAAGTGATTCATTTTTTCGAGTTTAAGTTAGTTGAATTTCACAACTTGAATAACAAATTGAGGTAAATACCCCTTGGGTTGATGATAGTTTTGAAAACGTGCAAATAAGCCTCTGTAAAAAAAAATTCAAATAATCTTCAAAAATTCAAAATTTTTATAAAATATTTTTCACAAAATTTTATAAATATATATTAATTAAAAAAACTTAAATATTATATAAAAATATTAAAAAATCTTGAAAATTATATAATAATGCTAAATTATTTTTTAAAATTTCAGAATGATAAATTTGTAGCCTTAAACAAGTAAACTATCAATTCAAGTTTATCATTCTAATTATCTTGGTTTTTTTCTCTTATTTTGTTTTAAAATGAGTTCTTAAATTCATATGGTATTTATGTTATTTAACTTGGAATTAGTCATATTGTCAACAAGTTTTCAATAGGGCCAGTTTAATTTTTTTTTTTTAATTTGACTCGAATAAATTTATTCAATTATATTTGTTGTAACATCCCACACCCGGCCTAGAAGTTATGACTGGATTATGAAGGTTACACTGATAAATTCTCAAACCATTCACCTACATACAACCATTCAATTCCATCATTTTAAACATACTAACTCATTTATCCAAGCATTCCAAACATGGTCAAGACATACTTATATCAACAAGGCACTAATCATTCATGCCATTATCCAATTTTAAATCAAACATCACAAACATAGCAAAATATAAAGGACTCCACTAGGTACATGCCAATTAACTAACAAAAGACACCAACATTGTTGAGTCCAAGATTACGTCTAGATGCTGATGTTGGTACTCGGGATCTCGTATTAACCTAATCTGCGCACGGAAAAACAAAACTGTACGTTGAGTAATAAACACAATGGTATTTCAAAAATTCAAAAATCAATGATGTAACAACCTATTTTTAGTGAAATCGGAATAGTGGTTTCGGGACCACAAATTCGAGCCAGAAATAAAATCTATTTTAATATTATTGCATGATCCGTATTATGATAGGAATGTTATATGAAAATTCTGATAAGAAAATTTTACCGATTATGTGTTTAATTATGGAAAGGACCAAATTGTATAAAATGCAAAAGTTGAGTTCTAGTAGCTAAAAGGATCAATTAGCTATGGAATTCAAAACTTGAGGTCCTTATATGGTAATTAGACCATTAAAAAAAGTTAGTAGATAGTTTTGATGAATCATCCATGGAAAATTAGAAAAAGGCAAGGACTAAATTGGAAAGTGGAAAAATTAAAAGATGATAATTAAATAAAATAGAGAATATCATCTTATTTTCATCATCTTCCCCAAAATTTCCATGGAAACCCTAGGAAAGAGAAAACAAGCTTTCTTGGCTTAATTGAGTAAGTATTCTTGTCTCGTTTTTAGTAAATTTTATATTTTTGAGATCGGAATAGCTTAATCTATCTATTTTGGGGATTAATTTGAAAAGTTATCAAAGTATAGAAGTTTTTCCATGGATGAATATGCTGAAATTTTGAAATTTATGGTAGAAAATGAAAGGTTATTGATAGATAAACAACTTTTACAAAGAGAATTTTGATGAAATCACGATTTAGGGATTAAATTGAAAAGTGGTAAAAATCCATGGAAAAATTCTAAATTTTTTGAAATACAAGTGCTATAAATGTTATATGAAAATTTCGGTTAGGCTTGGAATAAGGACTAAATTGCATGAATTTCATTTTCCAAGCCTAGGGATGAAATTGGAATTTATGAAAAGTATAGAGGCAAAATGGTAATTTTTCCTAGAGTCTAAATTGAATCCAATTGAATATGAATTGTATTAAATTGATGATTAAATTTATTTATATAGATCCAGAAAGACCAAATACGGAATTGGATCGAGGAAAATAAAAAGTGTCGAATTAATAGATTTTATTATACAAACGAATATCAAGGTAAGTTCGTGTAACTAAATTGTGTTTATTTTATGTTTGAATTTAATGTGGTATGTGATTATATGAATTGTATAAATGTTTTAAATATATGAAATAATCATATGTCTGATCCTGTCTGGAAAATATTAAGTTCTATTTGAATGATGAATTTCGATGGATATATGTGATTTCCCGTATTGAATATGGTCCTGCATATGTTGTGGATAGAATATAACTCAGACGAGCAATCCTGTTATAGCCCTCTCGAGCATCCTGTTATATAGTTCCTGCGAGCATCCTGATCGGTAGTGATTTTGCATATGTTGCACACTACCGCAGCTCTGTGTGAGCGTCCTGTTACATGATTTGATCGGTTGTGATCCAGCATATAATGCGGACACAAACGCAGCTCTACGTGAGCGTCCTGATTGTAACGCCCTAAATTTAGGCCTAGAAGAATTGGGCCTATTGGGCTTTGGGTCTTAGAAAATTTTTAAGTGAGCAAGAAAATGACAAATGACATGTTGGCTTTAAGGGTTTAATAAACTTGGAGTGTCTAGGGGTGTTGGAGAAGTGCTGGGTTCGAACTTTGAGGAGAAGGAAGTTTTAGTTAATTATTAAAGGAACCAGGGCGGTGAGTAGTTGGGCTTTTAAATAAAAATAGGGAAATGGCATCAAAGAGCCTTGTGGTGGAGTGGCTAAGTGACTCCACTTAGGGTATAGGAAGGTGGCGTTATGGGCCAGCAAGGATATCCTTGGTTCGAATCCTAGCTTAGTATTTTTTTAGGAGTTTAATTTTGGCCTTCTAGAAGGTTAGAAGTGGTGTGGTAATGGACTCTAAGGAGAGTGATCAGAAGAGAAAATTTAGGAAAAGGATTGGGGAGTTATCAGGGAGAAAAACGAGGAGATGAGATGGGGAAGAGCTGGAGCCGATTGGGACTTTGGGGGGGTAGGCAGAGTTTCGATTTTGTGTATAAATAGGGGGTGCCGAATTCCCTCTGTGCTATTTCGGCAATTGGAATTCCCTTTGTGCTATTTCGGCAACTATAGTGCTCTGCCGAATTCTCCTTCACTTTTTCTGTTCTAAGCCTCGCCTCTTCCTTATGTGTTTTCTTTTCTTCTCTCCTAAAGCCTTAAATCGAATATCATTCTCTTCTTTCTCCATTGCTTGTGCCGTCCCACCTTCATCTCAATTATTGGGGACCAAATATTCGTGACTTCAAAAGCCGAAAACCTTTGCTCTTGAAGCCGATTTCTTCATCGCCCCAAACCTTGTGCCGAATACTCTAGTGACCAAATCTCTGTCGTCCTGTCATCATTCCTTTGATTTTTGGTGGACCGGATCTTGGAAAAATCAGAATTAAGCTTGGATCTACAAGTCTCTGCCGAAAAGCTATCCATACGTTTCGGCTTTTGGGTAAGTGTTCTTGATTTTGGGATAAGTTGGCCGAATAGTCTATAGTAAGGAAAAGGGTGACTTAAGTGGATACAAGTCACCTATTATTTTTTCTTTAACAATTAAGATTGATGGAGATCTAGGGGATATTCGTGAGTAGTAGCTAAGAAAGGGCTATTAGGACTGGTGGCACATGGTAAGGTTATGGTAAGGCTTCGAATTTTGGTAAATATTGTGGTTAAGTGTGTGATTGATTGGAGGTTGGTATTGGTTGTAGGTTCAAGGCTGAGGATAGTGTAACATATCTCATTTACCAGGTGTGTACATACACTTCACACACGACAAATTGGTAAAAGCTGAAATACCGAAAAACTGGAATGCCGAAAAGCCGAAAAGCCAAAAGGTTGGCACCGGTAACCACACGAGTGTGCGACCATTCGTGTGGGAACACCGATACGATTAACGAGACCAAGAGAGCGATCTCATGGTCTCGGGCCACTATTTGGCCAACCGAGCCAGAAGGGGCTAAATGGGCTTGCCGAGCTCGTGGGCCCAATTCGGCAAGAGTTGATATGTGAAATTGTATGATAGATTGATATGGATGGTTGTATGATTTGATTACGATCGGGCCTAATGGGATATATATACATGATTGGGCTTAATGGGCTATATGGACATGATTGGGCTTAGTGGGCCTTATGGGATTTTAGAAATGCATGCTAGGGTTTTAATGGACTCTAGGTTTAGTTCTGATGAATTCTTAAACAACATAAAACTCAACTTAATAATCAAACATGTCTGTGGACAAGTCGCTAGGGTAGAGTGTGGCAATGGACATTTGCATGTCTAGGATTGGATCTAGGGAGAGCTTGGTACTTAAGCGGTCCTAGTGACCCACCTCCTCTTCTCTGGAATCCTACCTGGTGCGTAGTGTCTGCTTCACTTTAGCCGCGAGGACTTGTTGACGGGCCAAGGTTAAGTAATTAAGACCCATCTTGTTAAAATACTTGAAATACCCCGTAGGGTAGAATTACCGAAATACCCTTGATTTGTGAAATGACTAAAATACCCTTATGTGTTGAATGTAAGATTTATGGATGTTACATGTACATTTGCTGCATTCATATGATATTCTGTTTAGGTTGCATATGGGGTGGGAATTATGGAACGGAGGAAGTATATAAGGATCGCATGGTTGCTTGACAACTGTGGATCCACCGATGGCTTTTTAAGCCCATTATATGATAAGCAGCTTTGCTGCAACGTTTGGTAGTATCGCAATCGGGCTACCGTTGATGTGTATCGGATGGGTGGGTCGATTTAGAAATCCCCACAGATGTGTTTCGGTTGGACGGAGACGATGTGTATCGGATGGATTATTTGGGGAGGGTTTGCATTGCATTTCATGTATGATAATATTATGTTATTATTATGATATGTATGCTTTTTGTTTGACGGGGGTCGTACACACTGAGTTTTTGAAAACTCACTCCCTCTTTTATTTTTCTCAGGTGATCCTCAGTAGGCGGTTCAACGAATGGAGGGACTCAGAGGTGGCCAACTAGCAAGACGATTAGACTTGTTTTCCTTAATATCTAAATTCTGGATTTTAAGTTATTTATTTTAAGTTAATTTATTTCGAATTGTATAAGGCTTTCCCTCTAGTTATTATTCCATTACTCCCACTATGCATTATAATTTTGAAACGGAACTTGGATTTATTTCTTTTAAGCATAATTCAAGTTTTTGAAAATAATTGTGTTTTAAGAACGAGCTTCCGCTGTCAAAGGAATTTTTTTCTTCTTACATGGTAACAAGGAAATGGTTTTTTTTTTGGATACACCTCGTTTGAAAGCAAACTGGATTTTACTTAACTTTTCTTTGGAAGGGTTTTCAATGAAAACAAGGTTTTCGCAAAAACACTTCAATGTGACAGGCCGGATTCGGGCTTAACTTTTAGGCCGGGTTTGGGGTGTTACACTGATATAGGCTCTTATGAGCTTCCTAACATGGCTCGCTTGAACTCCATGTTACCTTATCTGATACTTCCTGATAATAACTATTCGGAGTTACCTAATAAGCTCTATGAGCTCCCTGATTAAAACTCTTATGAGTTTCCTGTTTAGCCTGGATAAGTGTCCTGTTACACGGCTCATCTGAGCATCCTGATATGTGGCTCGAGAGTGTGCTCCCTGATTAAGTGCCCTAATGGGTACCCTTGATTATGAGTTGACGGTTTACAGTTTTGTACACCTTGTGTGTGTTACCTGAGAATCCATCGATATTTTAATAATTCAATGAATAAAACTCCTGACATGAGAAATTATGAGATTAAAAGAATTATGTCTCGAATGCTTCTGAAAGTTTATAGCATGATGAGCTCATCCATGCTTATTTGATGTACATGTGAATTATGTGACTAACTTGCTTATTTTAGTGTATGTGATTAGGCAAATTTTCTAAATTGTTGGGAAGCATGTTATTGTATGCTTATTTTAAATGAATATGATAGGTAAGTTTAATTCTTGTTATACGAACTTACTAAGCATTAAATACTTACTAGGTTTTCTTTTCTCTGTTTTATAGTGCTTGGAAGCTCGCAAAGGTTGGAGATTGGTCGGAGCATCATCACACTATCTACTAGCTCATCTTGGTATAAATAGTAAACTCATTTTAGTATAATGGCATGTATAGGCTAACTTTGCCAATGTTGGTATGTATATGGTTGTTTGTAATCTAGCCATTGAAATGGCTAGTAATGGATGGATTTGGTATATTTATAAGGTTCTATCATGGTAATTACATATGTGTTTGATATGGTTTGATTGAATTATGTTAAACATATATATCTATAAAAGGTAAGATTATAAACATGATTACATATGATGATATATCATGTTAGATGTTAGAATTGGCTGGTATATGTTTACAAGTATTGGTATAGGTTGTTGGCAAATTTGGGTGAGAAATAAAGCTAGGAAATGGCTTTATTTTGTCCACACGGGTAGACACACGGGCGTGTGTCTTGACCGTGTATGACACACGGTCTGGCACATGGGCATGTGGTTTGGCCATGTGTCCCCTGCATCTTAAAATTGAGAAACAGAATGCTCAGAATTTGGCACACGGGCAGAGACACGGGCGCATGTCTCAGCCGTGTGTTATACATGGCCTAGAACATGGGCGTGTGTCTTGACCGTGTAAAACCTGCACCTAATTTGTGAAAATTAAATTGACCACACGGCCTAGCACACGGGCGTGTGGCAGGCCATGTGGCACAAGTCAGAGAGTTACACGGGTAAGGACACAGGCTGGGACACGGTCGTGTGCCTCACATCGAATGCCCACACGGCCTGAGACATGGGCATGTCACTTGGCCGTGTGAGCCACAAGGCCTACTCACACGGGCGTGTGACCCCTGTACATAAGAAAAATTTTTAAATTTCGCAAAAAATTCTCTGAGATTCTGATTTAGTCCCGACTTGAATCTAATGTTTAAATTGGGCCTCGAGGGTCCATTCAAGGGATGATATGATCAGTTTCTGATATGAATAGTAAATTATATGAATTATCTGAAATTATTCTGTAAACTTCGGTAATGCTCCATAACCCTGTTCCGGCGACGAATACGGGTTAGGGGTGTTACAAATGCAATTTAAGTTAACATATGCAAATCATGTTAACGATTTCATCATCTATACCATATGATTAAATCCTCACATTTAAAGGGTTAAGTTGGGAGTTAACTCTTTAGCAATCAAATTTCGAATCAAATCATTGAATTCGTTCACGGTCATACCAATCTTCCGGGCTTATAATTCGGTTCACATAATATTTCACAATAGTAATTTATTTTAAATATCATTCTCACAATTTTCATTTTAAGTCCCTATTAACCTGACTCGGACTTGAACGGATACGAGGATCCAACCAACTTACCAATTTGACACCCAATGCCTCATTGGACAATTTCGAAGTAAAAAAGTTATGCCCTATGCTCTTCGATATAACCGAAGTATAAATTTGCCCAGTACTCATCGACCCTTAGTCGAAGTAATCTGTACTTGATCTATCTATATCATGCCAATTATATCCGACTCTACCCGAATAGTTAATAGGGTAATAACCATTCAATTTTTTATTATAATCAATTCACAAATTATCATATTCAATTTATAAAACAAATAATCATTTCATTCATATGATAACATGAATCAATCCAATTTACATTCAATTTCATATTTTTATCAGTTTAGACTATTTTTAGTTTAGTCCCTCATTTCAAAAATAAACATTCTCATGCCAATACAATTCATCTAACCAATCCCAACTGACCTCGATATCTTACCAGTTATAAAATGAAATTATGCGACAATTTAAGCAATTTGAATTGTAGAAATATAAAACGAAAACTTCGAGCTATTCATTGACGACTTAAGCTTTTCCCTTCCCTCTCAAGGAATCCAGGTCGATGTTAGCTACAAATTAACATATAATGCCATCAATATTCAATCAAATTCACAACCAATCATCATTTTATACAAAGTTTTCATTTTATTTAATTTAGTCCCTAAAATCGAGACTAGCTAAAGATCCATTAAGGACATCCTATTTCTTATTTCTACATTCAATTTTACATTTTATTTAGTTTAGCCCCTAATGTACAAAATTATCAATTACTTTATAATTTAGTCTTTTTTTCACCTCTAAGCTAAAAATCTATCAATTTAACACCTAAAATTCCAAGAAATCAACAATGGTAACTTTCTAAAACTTTAACAGTTTAAGAAATTAGTACATGGGCTAGCTAGGTTAAGCTCCCATGGTCTCAAAAACATAAAAAAAATACAAGAAAAGGACTAAATTGCACTAACCATTTTTTTATTAAAAGCTTGAAACCCTCATTCAATGGCGTTAAGGGTTTTATTCTCCTAGCTATATTTTGCTTCGGTTGGAAGAGATGAAAATTCTCTCTCTTTCCATCGATTTTGCTATATATACAAACATTAATCTAGTTTACTAACTTAATAATCTAGAGTGGCTTAATAATAATTGTAATAGCCATATTTAGTCAAATCAGAATAGTGGTTTCGAGACCACAATATGAGGTCAAAATATTTATTTTATTATTATTTTAATGTTTACAGCATGATTGAGTGTATGTGTGAAATTTTCGTTAAGAAATTTTATCGTTTGAGTGGTTAATTTGATAAAAAGGACTAAATCGCGTATAGTGCAAAATTGATGTTCTATGAGCTAAAAGTGCCAATAGCTATGGAACTTAAAAGAAGAGGTCCTTATGTTGTAATTAGACCATAAATAGCTTGATTGGACATATATGGACAATATTAAGTGTTTAGTTTGGTTTAATGTTAAGGTTAATATAGTACTTATAAAAAAACTTTAGTAAAATAAAGAAAACAAGGTTGTCATCTTTTAATTCAACATCTCCCACAGGAAATTGAAGAAGGAAAACAAGATAATGGGGTTCTTCATTCGACACTCTTATTTTCATCAATTAGGTATGTGTTTTTGATCCATTTTTGATGATTTCTATATTTTTGTGATCGTTGTAACTAGTACTAGCTAGCCCAGGGACTAATTTGCAAAACTGTTAAAGATTGTGAATGTTTCCATTGATGAATATGTATGAGTTTTGATGTTTGATGATAGATTTTTATTAGTTGTTGATAGTTAAACAAGTTTTGTTAAGTGATTTTGAGTGAAAGTACAAAATAGGGGTTAAATTGAAAAATGTGTAAAGTTAGTGGTTAAAATGTGAAATAAATGAAAATTATGGGTTGATAGGGGCATTATGGTAATTCGAATAGCATGGGTATATTTGGAATTTCATTAAATTGTGATTTTATGCAATAAGGACTAAATTGTGAAAAATGTGAAAAATGTGGGGTAAAAGTGTAAATGTGCCTTAAAGAGTGTTTTGGACTAAATTGAATGAATAGATGATTAAATAAGTTAATTTTGAATACATTTAGATCAAGAAAAGTGAAATACGGACTTGGATCAGGGAAAAGATAAAGTTATCGACTAATCGACTCAATTCGCCGTTTTAACATCCAGGGTAAGTTCGTATGTTATAAATTCATTTCAAATGTATTTTATATGCTTCGAT
The DNA here is from genome assembly GCA_025698515.1 of Gossypium sturtianum. Classification (NCBI taxonomy): domain Eukaryota; kingdom Viridiplantae; phylum Streptophyta; class Magnoliopsida; order Malvales; family Malvaceae; genus Gossypium; species Gossypium sturtianum. Next base: position 113,224,388 of record CM046952.1, read on the forward strand.
ATAGCATGAATTGTGTTTATGTGATTATGTACGAGTTCAGAAATGATTCGATGAAGATTCGACAGATGGAAACCCGATTGAACCTTAGGAATAGTTTAGGATGCTAGTGACATGTCATTAGGTATACTTGAGTTGGCTTCGGGCCATGATTTAGCACTATGTGTGCGAGATAAACCGATTTGTGTTTGGCCCATGCATATCAGCTGATTTGGCTTCGGCCATGATATTAGAATTTCGGATAAGTTACCTTGATTTGGCTTCGGGCCATGGTATAGGCACTTATCGAGTGAGACCTTGAGTATCCGACTTCTATTCCGAATGGTTCAATGGGTAAATGAAGGATGTGGTTGAGTATGAGATTGGTACAAGGTGGTACAGGTATGTACGGAAATGAATTGAGTATTAAAAACTATGTGTTAAGTATATGGCATGTATAGGTATTTGAGTCATGTTGATTATGTTTTGGTAATGATGTTGGCCAAATGAATTGGCATTGTAAATGTAAATGTTTTGAGTTGTAAATATAGCCATGAGAGTTGGCTTAATTTGGTGAATTTTGGTTATGTGCATATATGTGAATATATGGTTGATATTAGATGTGAATTATGTTTGTGAATTGGTTCATAATAATGTATGTTTAGTAAAGGTATAATTAGTTGAATTGGTATGTTTTGATGGAGTAAGGTTTGAGGTTATAAGCATGTTGAATATTGGTATTGAAAATGGTATGGATTAGTCTTGATTATGGCTGAATTTAATGTTATTTATGCTATGGATTGGTACCATATGAGTTGGTTTAGGTATGTGCAAAATGGGTGGCAAAATGGCTTGGTAAATAGCTTATTTTTGTCCACACGGGCAGAAACACGAGTGTGAGTCTCAGCCGTGTGTGACACACGGTCAAATTACACGGCTGTGTGTCCCTTGGTGTTGAAATTGAAATGAAGTCAGTATGCTCCACACGGTCTCACACACGGGCGTGTGCTCGGCCGTGTGGCACAAGTCAGTATACCTCCTAATTGGCACACGGCCTAGCACACGGGCGTGTGCTCGGCCGTGTGGCACAAGTCAGTATACCTCCTAATTGGCACACGGCCTAGCACACGGGCGTGTGACTTGGTCGTGTTGCATAAGTCAGTATACCCTACAGGTTCTACACGGCCTAACTCACAGCCTGTGTAACACCCTTTACCCGTATTCAACGCCGGAATCGGGTACGAGGCATTACCGGACTTATATCGCATGAACATACAACTTTGGGCTATAAAATTTCATTCCAATTTAAAACCTTTCATTCACATGTCTAACGTTCTTGTTATGGACATACGAGGCCTAAAACATGCAAACGGAAGACCTCGGGATCAAACCGGAAACTTTTATAAACTTGGAAAAATTTTGCCTTAACAGGGCCACATGCCCGTGTGAAAATGGACACGCCCGTGTGGACAGGCCGTGTGGTCACACACGCCCATGTCCCAAGCCCGTGTGGGATTTATTTCCATTTCGAACCTACAGGGGTTTTCACACGGCTGGACACACGCCCGTGTTCTTGGCCCGTGTGCTTCACACGGCCTAGACACACCTGTGTCCTCGCCCGTGTGTAAAAACCTGGGTATTCTATTTGTGACGTCAGTAACCTCATAAGGGTCACACGGCCTAGGCACACGCCCGTGTGTCTAGCCCGTGGTCGACACTGTCTTGCAACATTAACATGCAGGGGACACACGGCCTAGCCACACACCCGTGGGACTGACCGTGTGTCACACACGGCCTAGACACATGCCCGTGTGTCTACCCGTGTGGACAAGAACAAGGCTATTTGCCAAGCTCTTTTTGCCACCCTAAATCACACATCAAAAATCCATTCAACCATTCACTAAGCAACCCAATTGTGCAACATACACTTTCATGAATAACCTCATCTTTTCAAAAATTAGTAATAATGAGCCATTAACTCTGGCCATATACAAGAGAATTCATCTATAAGGAGCCATCACAGTTGGCCAAAATAACAAAACATCTCCGCTAAGCCTAGCCCCTATTCATGCCATATTCAAAAATGCTAAGTCTAACTATACCGAGATGAGCTGATAGTGTGGGTGATCTTTCAAATAACTTCGTATCCCAAACTGGCTCTTTGACACTATAAAACAAGGGAAAAAGGAAAGGGAGTAAGCTTTAAGCTTACTAAGTTTACTTGTAAACAAATAGCATCATAACACACACACATATATATATATCAATCAATGCTTTTCATACCAAGCAAGAACAATCCACATTTCATAATTATGCTTACTCATTTCATCTTTTACCACATTTCAATCATATAACAAATATAATGCTCTAATTTAATTGCATACATTCCCTGCACTCATCACCACAACATCATATGAAGCATATACTTAAACGATTTCTCAATGAATCATTCAGAATAATACCAAACACTCGGTGGTTTCGCACACAGCCCACCATTAATCTATGATAGGGTGGTATCGCACATAGCCCACCAACAAGAATATTTACGGTGGTATCGCACTTAGCCCACCAAATGATAATATAAATGATGGTATCGCACACAACCCATCGTGAGTAAGTATCAAGGTGGTATCACACACAGCCAACCAGCAAGAATATTTACGGTGGTATCGCACTTAGCCCACCAAATGATAATTACGGATAATATTCTACACTTACATATATATTTCAAGGTTCGTATGGGAATTACTCATTTTCTATTGAGTTCAATCCATCTCAATCATAAATGGTCTCATTCATACAATACACCAATAAGTAACAACATAAGTATTCAAGATGTACCGTTTACACATAAACTTACCTCGATGCAAAATGTGTTAATCTACGGCTTAATCCGTAACCTTGCCTTTTCCCCGGTCAAGGTTGTTTCCGCGTTCTTCTTGATCTACAATAATAAAATTCACTCATTCAATCAATTTAAAACTCATGATACATCAAATTTTCTACTTAGGTAAAAATGACCATTTTGCCCCTATACTATGGTAAAATTACGATTTTGCCCCTAGGCTCGTGTATCATTTTTCATCACATTTCCTCATTGAACAAGCCTAGCTGAACATTTATTCCTCTTACAAAAACTCACAAAACCATTTATTTCATGCATTTATTACACATTTACAATCTTTACAACTAAGTCCCATTTAGGTGTTTTCATGGTAACACCTTTCACAAAAGTTGTTCCTTCACTCACTAACATTCATTTTTTTCCATAAAAACTAAGCAAACAACATGAACACTCTCATGGAAAGTCCCTAAACTTTCAACCATTTCTCAAATTAGTCCCCTCATTAGCTAGCTTAAGCTTTGGGGACTCCAAAAGTACAAAAATTATCAAGTAAAACCATCATAATCACTTGTAGAGAAGATGAGTTGCTGAAATTTTCAAGCTTTCAAAACCCCCTCTTTGCTGGTATTTTCGGTGGAAAAATGGTGAAGATGACCCCCTCTTTGCTGGTAATTTCGGTGGAAAAATGGCGAAGATGATAGGTGTTATCATCTTTCTTCTTATTTTATTTTAATTTATCAAATAAGTCACCAAAACCCCACCTAACCAATTGACCATGTCAATTCTTGTCCCTATGGTCGGCCACTACATTAAACAAGGCCTAATTGCACATTAGGGACCTCCCATTAGAATTCTATAGCTATTTAACACCTTTGACTTGTAAAACAATACTTTTGCACTTAATGCGATTTAGTCCTTTTTAACAATTAAGCATGAAATCGCCAAAATTAATGCACCAAAATTTTCATACATCCATATAATTATGCTATAACACATAAAATAATATGAAAATAATTTTATTCAACCTCAGATTAGTGGTCCCGAGACCACTGTTCCGACTAGCCCCAAAATCGGGCTGTTACAACTCTCCCCTCCTTTAGAGATTTTCGTCCCCGAAAATCTTACCGGTAAAAAGGTTTGGGTATTGTTCTCTCATAGATTCTTCCGATTCCCACATAGCCTCTTCCACACCGTGTTTTTTCCATAACACTTTTACTAAGGCTATGCTCTTATTCCTCAACTGTTTAACCTCTCGAGCCAATATCTTAATTGGTTCCTCTTCATACGTCATGTTTGGTCGTATCTCAATTTCGGTTAGAGGAATCACATGCGAAGGATCGGAACGATATTGCCGCAACATCGACACATGAAACACGTTGTGTATTATCTCTAACTCTGCCAGCAAATCCAACCGGTATGCTACTGGCCCAATCCTCTCAATAACCTTATACGGTCCTATGAATCGTGGACTCAATTTGCCCTTTCGATCGAATCTCAATATTTTCTTCCACGGAGATACTTTTAGGAATACCCTGTCACCCACTTGAAACTCAATTTCTTTCCTTTTTAAATCCTCGTATGACTTTTGTCGATCTGAAGCAGTTTTCAGACTATCTCGGATTATTTTCACTTTCTCCTCAGCCTCTTTAACTAGGTCGACCCCATAAATTCGCTTCTCACTAAGCTCGGTCCAATACAAGGGAGTTTGACACTTGCAGCCATATAAAGCTTCGTACGGTGCCATCTGTATACTTGACTGATAACTGTTGTTATAAGCAAACTCGACTAAAGGTAGATATTTTTCCCAACTGCCTTCGAATTCTAACACACAGCATCAGAGCATATCCTCAAGGACTTGAATCACTCTTTCGGATTGGCCATCAGTTTGAGGATGAAAAGCAGTACTAAAATTCAACTTTGTACCCAAGGCTTCTTGCAACTTCTTCCAAAACCTTGAAGTAAACCTCGGATCTCTATCCAAAATAATAGATATAGACACCCCATGTAATCTCACCACCTCAGCAATATACAACTCGGCCAACTTATCAAGTGAGTAATCCACAAGTATCGGTATAAAGTGAGCCGACTTTGTTAATCTATCAACAATGACCCACACAACATCTTGCTTTCTCGGAGTCATAGGTAACCCTGTTACGAACTCCATTGTAATTCGATCCCACTTCCACTCCGGAACCATTACCGACTGAAGCAATCCCGAGGGCACTTGGTGCTCAGCTTTCACTTGTTGACAAACTAAACATTTCGTAACAAATTCAGAGATGTCTCTTTTCATACCCGGCCACCAATACAATTTCTTCAAATCATTGTACATTTTTGTACTGTCCGGATGTGCTGACAAACAACCACTGTGTGCTTCATGTAAAATTTTCCGGATTAACTCATCATCCTTTGGTACACAAATTCTATCATGAAACATCAAGCAATCCTCGGAACTAACTCAAAAATCTTAGTTATTCCCCGATTCGCACTGAGCTCTCTTAACTTGCATCTCACTATCATTCTTTTGAGCTTCACATATCTACTGAATAAATAATGGTCTAGCCCTCAACTCGGCTAATATAACACCATCATCAGACAACGCTAAGCTCGTACTCATAGCTCTCAAAGCATACAGGGATTTTCTGCTCAAGGCATCCGCAACCACATTCGCTTTCCCTGGATGGTAATCGATTACTAACTCGTAATCCTTTAATAATTCAAGCCACCGCCGTTGTCGCAAATTCAAATCCTTTTGGTCCATTAAGTACTTCAAACTCTTGTGACCGGTGAAGATTCGACACTTCTCACCATATAAATAATGACGCCAACTCTTCAAAGTGAAGACAATCGCAGCCAGCTCCATATCATGAGTCGGATAATTCTTCTCATACGAATTTAGTTGTCTCGAGGCGTAAGCTACTACCTTACCCTCTTGAATCAACACACAGCCAAGACCGTTTAATGACGTATCAATGTAGACCACAAACTCTTTCCCCGACTCAGATTGTACTAAAATCGGCGCCTCAGTCAACAATGCTTTCAATCTCTCGAAACTTCGTTGGCATTTCTCAGTCCATTCAAATTTAACGTCCTTGTGCAACAATTTCATCATCGGGGTAGCAATCATGAAGAACCCTTTTACGAACCGTCTGTAGTACCCCGCTAAACCCAAAAAGCTTCTAATTTCAGACACATTCCTTGGCGGTTTCCACTCCACAATAGCTGAGATCTTACTCGGATCAACTCTTATGCCATCACCCGATACAATGTGTCCTAAGAATCCGACCTCTCGGAGCCAAAATTCACTCTTACTGAACTTAGCATACAACTGCTTGTCTCTTAGAGTCTGCAAAACAATTCTCAAGTGCTCTGCATGCTCACTCTCATCCCGAGTAAATCAGTATGTCATCGATAAAGATAACTACAAACTTATCCAAATACGGTCGGAAGATACGATTCATTAGATCCATAAAAATCACAGGAGCATTTGTTAAGCCAAATGGCATGACAAGGAACTCATAATGGCCATACCTTGTCTGAAATGCAGTTTTCGGCACATCTTGCTCCTTAACCCTCAACTGGTAATAGCCAGACCTTAAGTCTATCTTAGAGAACATCATAGCTCCCTTCAATTGGTCAAACAAGTCATCTATCATTGGCAAAGGATACTTATTCTTCACTGTCACCCTGTTGAGCTGTCTGTAGTCTATGCACAATCTCATCGACCCATATTTCTTCTTTCCAAAAAGTACCGGAGCACCCCACGGTGAATAGCTCGGTCTTGCAAAACCCTTTTCCGTTAACTCTTGTAACTGAACTTTCAATTCTTTCAACTCTAATGGTTCCATCCTATACGGGGCAACCGAAATAGGTGTTGTACCCGGAATTAAATCTATACCAAACTCGACCTCTCTAACTGGAGGCAATTCGGGTAATTCTTCCGGGAACACGTCCGGATACTCGCACACCACAGGCACTGATTTAATTTTCACCTCTGACTCTTGAGTATTCAATACGAAGGTGAGGTAGGACTCGTACCCTTTTCTCAAGTATCTCTTGGCTACCATAGACGAAATCATTTCAGGCAAACTATCCGATTTACCTGATTCAACCCGAATGATATCTCCATTTACACATCTTAATTCAATAAACTTGCTACCACAGTTCACTAAAACATTATGAGTAGTCAACCAATCCATACCAAGAATCAGATCAAATTCATCAAACGGCAACAACATAAGGTTAGCCGGAAAACAATGACCTCTAATTGTCAAGGGACAATTTCTACACACCTTGTCAACTAACACATGTTTGCCTAACGGGTTCGACACTTTTACTACAATTTTCGTAGACTCAACAATCATACTCATGCTAGATGCCAATTTCATGCAAATATAAGAATGGGTAGACCCTGGATCAATCAAAGCAACAACAGAGATATCATGAAGCGAAAAAGTACCCGTTATCACATCTGGAGAGGACGCCTCTTCATGAGCGCGAATGGCATTGGTCCTTGCAGGTGCTCGGCCCTCCGACCTCACAGCAGAGTCTCTGGGCACACCTCTACTACTAGTCCCACCTCTTGGGTTCTTTTGTGGTCTGCCCCTTGAAGATACATTGCTTGCCCTTACTTCTTGCTTTCTTTCCTTCTCATCCCTCTCAGGACAATTCCGAATAAAATTATCGGGTGAACCACACTTGTAACAACTTTGGTTGTTACCCCAACACTCCCCAGTGTGTTGCCTACCACAATTTGGACACTCTGGTTTATTAGACTTTGGGTTGCTCACGTTTGCCATCGAGGTGGCTTGTACTCTCGAGCCCGAATATGTATTACCTTGATCTCGATATGAATACCCAACTGAAGTAGTCATCCGAGGGTTCGTCTCCTTGGACCTCTTTGGTTGAGTTTGATACGATTTACTCATTGGCCTCTTCCTCGCATCTCGGGCCTTATTCATGGCTTTTCTCTTTTCCTTATTCAACTCCTCCGCCTTACAAGCTCTACCGACTAACACTACGAATTCTTTCAATTCCAAGATCCCAACTAGTAGTCTGATATCCTCATTTAACCCATCTTCAAACCTCTTGCACAAGATAGCTTCTGTGGACACACACTCTTGTGAATACTTGCTGAGCCTAACAAACTCGCGCTCATACTCTGCCACAGTCATTCTACCTTGCTTCAACTCAAGGAACTCCTTCCGTTTCTGATCCACAAATCTCTGACTTATGCACTTCTTTCGGAATTCTTCCAAAAAGGAGTCCCACGTTACCCCCTCCCTTGGAACTACCGACGTCAATATTTTCCACCAACAATATACCGAGTCCTTCAGCAAAGACACGGCGCATTTCAAGCTCTCCTCAGGTGTGTAGGAGAATTCATCAAACACCCTTATTGAGTTCTCAAGCCAGAACTCCGCCCTCTCGGGGTCATCGTCTATGTTAGCCCTAAAATCCTCGGCCCTTTGCTTCTGAAGCTTATCTACTGGGGGTTTACCACTCTCACCAAACCTATACCTTGAGGAGCTACAGAAACTGGCTGAGGTATAGAAGGGGGTGGAGGAGGTTGAGCATTAGGATTCACTCGCACATACTTCGTGTACCAATTACTCATCATATGAAGAAAGGCTTCCCGAGCCTCTTCACCTTGACCAAAGTCTCGGGTCTACTCTCTACAGGCGTGGTCCCTTGCGCGGGAGCCGGCGCATTACTAGCAGCATCATCAGCAGCTGCTCGATCGGGATCCATTTACTATACAAAAACATGGTTAAATATAGTCAGAAGTCACACACTATCATTGTATTCTATGGCATGTATAGCTAGACCTTTACACACACTACGGTATTCCAAGAATCGACTAAACCATAGCTCTGATACCACTAAATGTAACACCCCTTACCCGTATTCAACGTCGGAACCGGGTACGAGAAATTACCGGACTTATCTCGCATGAACATAAAACTTTGGGCTATCAAATTTCATTCCAATTTAAAATCTTTCATTCACATGTCTAACGTTCTTGTTATGGACATACGAGGCCTAAAACATACAAACGGAGGACCTCGGGATCAAACCGGAAACTTTTATAAACTTGGAAAAATTTTGCCTTAACAGGGCCACACGCCCGTGTGAAAATGGACACGCCCGTGTGGACAGGCCGTGTGGTCACACACGCCCATGTCCTTAGCCCGTTTAGACAGGTCGTGTGGTCACACACGCCCATGTCCCTAGCCCGTGTAGGATTTATTTCCATTTCGTACCTATAGGGGTTTTCACACAGCTGGACACACGCCCGTGTTCTTGGCCCGTGTGTTTCACATGGCCTAAACACGCCCGTGTCCTCGCCCGTGTGTAAAAACCTAGGTATTCTGTTTGTAACGTCAGCAACCTCATAAGGGTCACACGGCCAAGGCACACGCCTGTGTGTCTAGCCCATGGTCGACACTAACTTGCAACATTTACATGCAAGGGACACACGGCCTAGCCACACACCCATGGGACTAATCGTGTGTCACACATGGCCTAGATAGACGCCCATGTGTCTACCCGTGTGGACAAGAAAAAGGCTATTTGCCAAGCTATTTTTGCCACCCTAACTCACACATCAAAAATCCATTCAACCATTCACTAAGCAACCCAATTGTGCAACATACACTTTCATGAATAACCTCATATTTTCATAAATTAGTAATAATGAGCCATTAACTAAGGCCATATACAAGAGAATTCATCTATAAAGAGCCATCACAATTGGCCAAAATATCAAAACATCTCAACTAAGCCTAGCCCCTATACATGCCATATTCAAAAATGCTAAGTCTAACTATACCGAGATGAGCTGATAGTGTGGGTGATCTTCCAAATAACTTTGTATCCTGAACCGACTCTTTGACACTATAAAACAAGGGAAAAAGGAAAGGGAGTAAGCTTTAAGCTTAGTAAGTTTACATGTAAACAAATAGCATCATAACACACACACATATATATATATATTAATCAATACTTTTCATACCAAGCAAGAACAATCCACATTTCATAATCATGCTTACTCATTTCATCTCTTACCACATTTCAATCATATAACAAATATAATGCTCTTATTTAATTGCATACATTCCCTGCACTCATCACCACAACATCATATGAAACATATACTTAAACGATTTCTCAATGAATCATTCAGAATATTACCAAACACTCGGTGGTTTTGCACACAGCTCACCATAGATCTATGATTGGGTGGTATTGCACATAGCCCACCAACAAGAATATTTACGGTGGTATCGCACTTAGCCCACCAAATGATAATATAAACGATGGTATCGCACACAGCCCATCGTGAGTAAGTATTAAGGTGGTATCGCACACAGCCCACCAGCAAGAATATTTATGGTGGTATCGCACTTAGCCCACCAAATGATAATTACGGATAATATTCTACACTTACATATATATTTCAAGGTTCGTATGAGAATTACTCATTTTCTATCGAGTTCAATCCATCTCAATCATAAATGATCTCATTCATACAATACACCAATAAGTAACAACATAAGTATTCAAGATGTACCGTTTACACATAAATTTACCTCGATGCAAAATGTGTTAATCTACGGCTTAATCCGTAACCTTGCCTTTTCCCCGGTCAAGGTTGTTTCCGCGTTCTTCTTGATCTATAATAATAAAATTCACACATTCAATCAATTTAAAACTCATGATACATCAAATTTTCTACTTAGGCAAAAATGACCATTTTGCCCCTATACTATGGCAAAATTACGATTTTGCCCCTAGGCTCGTGTATCATTTTTCATCATATTTTCTCATTAAACAAGCCTAGATGAGCATTTATTCCTCTTACAACAACTCACAAAACCATTTATTTCATGCATTTATTACACATTTACAATCTTTACAACTAAGTCCCATTTAGGTGTTTTCATGGTAACACCTTTCACAAAAGTTGTTCCTTCACTCACTAACATTCATTTTCTTCCATAAAAACTCAGCAAACAACATGAACACTCTCATGGAAAGTCCCTAAACTTTCAACCATTTCGCAGATTAGTCCCCTCATTAGCTAGCTTAAGCTTTGGGGACTCCAAAAGTACAAAAATTATCAAGTAAAACCATCATAATCACTTACTTGTAGAGAAGATGAGTTGCTAAAATTTTCAAGCTTTCAAAACCCCCTCTTTGCTGGTATTTTCGGTTAAAAAATGGTGAAGATGACCCCCTATTTTCTGGTATTTTCGGTGGAAAAATGGTGAAGATGATAGGTGTTATCATCTTTCTTCTTATTTTATTTTAATTTATCAAATAAGTCAGCAAAACCCCACTTAACCAATTGACCATGTCAATTCTTGTCCCTATGGCCGGCCACTATATTAAAAAAGGCCTAATTACACATTAGGGACCTCCCATTAGAATTTTATAGCTATTTAACACCTTTGACTTGTAAAACAATACTTTTGCACTTAACGCGATTTAGTCCTTTTTAACAATTAAGCATGAAATCGCCAAAATTAATGCACCAAAATTTTCATACATCCATATAATTATGCTATAACACATAAAATAATATGAAAATAATTGTCCTCAACCTCGGATTAGTGGTCCCGAGACCACTGTTCCGACTACCCCCAAAATCGGGCTGTTACAGCCTAGCACACGAGCGTGTGTGGCCACTTCGAAGGGCACACGGGCTAGACACACGGGTGTGTGATTGGCCGTGTGACCCAAGTCAGTATGTACCCCCTGTTTTCACATGGCCGGTGGCACGGGCGTGTGTCCCCTGTTTGAAGCAAAATTTTCTAAGTTTCACAAAAATTTCCCGAGTTATTGGTTTAGTCCCGAACCATTTCTAATGCATGTTTAAGGCCTCGTACGCTCGTTTAAGAGACACTATTATTGATTATGATTGAATTGTATTTGAATTGATAAATAGTAAATGAAATGTATTTTTATAAGTGTTGTAAGTCCGGTAATGCTCCGAAACCCTATTCCGGTGTTGAATACGGGTGAGGAGTGTTACAATAATTTAGTTTAATGAAACTTTAATGTGAAAAAATTCATGCCAGCCAACACTAATTTAACTATGGTATATTTATTTTTCTAGTCCTCAATGCATTTTTTAATTGTAAATCTATAGCGATCGAACTTTTACCATTTTTCCAATTTAGTCCTTAAACCTTAATTGATCACCAATTCGGCTAAATTACCTATCCAAAAATCAATTGACTTGAATAATAATTACATAAGAATTTAATATAAATATTTATGGGTTTGATTTACAGAAATGGGGTTACGAAACTGTATTTTTTGATACCATTGAATTTTTTATCGTTACACTCCCATTATGATCATATTTTATCTCATGGTAACCATTACGTCTTCCTTCATGAAAAGTCAATTACTATCAAATAGTAATCAAGTCATTCATCACAAAAAATGAATAACCCATAACTACGTTTACTTTTCACCAACCATGTAATGACAATGAGAGGATATCATTTACCTATGTCTCAGGTTATGAATTCCACTGTTGTGAATGACGCTACATACTGCAGAAGTCATATACCCAATGCACCAGCTTTCGAGTTTTGTTCTATTTGAACTCAGGCTTTTACTTACATCAAAGTATACGAGTCATGCATACATAGTCCGTCATCCATTCAGGATTTAGGTATGTTACACTATGAACGTCACAAGTGAATAAATCCATAAATAGATTCAGGATTTATTCTTCTTGGGTCCTGTCCGATGTACTACCAGTCCCGTCAATCACATCTATGTCTATCTTTTAAGAGTCATTCGCTCCGATGCCCTAGACAAAGCATCTCCCCAATTGGACCTAATAGACAACATAGCCTTTCAATCAGTTTCCTTATTTTCGATTAAACTAAGGACATGTTCAGGTTCGTTTACTTATATAAGTTATCTTTTCGTATTACGATCCGACAACGTAATACCACTTAGTATTAGTTTAAACATTAGACAACTAGTGAGCAACATTTGCTTCTATTTTGCTTTGCGTGCAAAAACCACATGAGGACAATTATACAAAGTATATTAATGTAATTAATGAATTTGTTTTATTAACCAATCTTGTTATAAAAATTATAAGTTTACAAATAAATATACTACATTCAAGGCACCGAATCCAACACTAAGCTCATTTGGTAGATTCTCATGTTGAACCTCTTCATTGACCTACTTCTTTTTAATAAGATCAAGGATCATTTTCATCACAAAAGCCATTTGGTCATCTTTTTCTTTGAAGGTTGAAGTGAGACTTTCCACCATTTTTACTAGAGGTACCACTTGTTTTTCCAATGATGTAGTGTTAGTTGTCATGGCAGTCATCACTCTAGAATTTGGCTTTGGAGAGATGTTGAAATGACATGGTCACATGATTGGACATCCTTTCCCTTGAATGATAAGCGGTGAGCTACACTTGATCCATGAGGAGAAACTTCTTCCAAGTCATGAGTTGGTGAAGAAGAATCATAGAATAGATTGTCACAAAGCTTTGAAGAAGTTTGTCCGAACAACTCCAAAATAGCCTTCATCTTTTGCCTAGTGCCATAGGGATGGATAGGGACATGGGTGCCTGATGATGAAGCCAAATGAGCTGCAAGATTAGATTGAGAGGACTTGTTGATAATGATCTTCTTTGAGTTCATCACAACTTTGAATTTTGACTTTTTGAGAGATGAGATGAAAGGTAGAGATCGTCTCACCAGGCATGCTAGAAATTTGTACACACAATCTGAGTCAAAAGTTGACTTGAAAATTTAGTGTCAAATTTATTGATAACTTGAAAGAAAGTTACAATCTTTGGAAATTTCTCGAATACAAAAAAATTCCTTTGATTCTTCTCTTCGGTTTGTCTTTGAACCAAGGGTCGTCTGACTTGGTCTTGGATGGATGCGGATTGATTTAAGTGTCATGTTGAATTGCTCTTGAAATGGGTTTGGACCTCATTTCTTTAGTTGACTTTTAACTTATTCTCCACGATTGAATTGGATCTGAAGATGACTTTTTTTTAGAAACAACTTTTGACTTCTTCTCCACGGTTGAACTGGATCGAAAGACGAATTTTCTTCAAAAAATGATGTCGCATTCTTCAAAATTTCTTCAAGTTCTTCGTCTTCTTCAGAGAATTCTGCAAAGATCTTCTAGGCTTATGAAACTTGTGTATGTGGAATGACATGGAGTGACCCCTTTTTATAGTGCCAATTACTTGAATAAAAGAGAGTTTTTGTAGAATTTATCTGCTCCATTTGATCCAATCACATGAATAAAAAAGAGTTCATGTAGAATTTAACTACTCCATTTGATTGTTCTAAAAGATTTTAAACTATTTTATTTATCTCTTATTAATTTAATTAATTAGAGATACAATAATCATTTGATATTATCACTTAATTATTTTATTTTTTAATTAGTGATAATATAAAATTTAATATTTCTTTATTAATTTAAATTAATTAGAGAAAAATAATTATCACACAGATATGATGTTACCATTTTTACCATGGTAACTTTGACTTTGACCCATGGTGATTTCGACTTGACACGTGAAACTCTATAATTGGTCTAAATAATTTCTTCATTTACAATGATGTGATGCATAGATCTTACAATAGTAATAGAGGTTGAGTATACTTATACTCTTAATGATGTCTATAGCCCTTTTGAGTGGGATGTAGAGTTAAAAAAGTATCCATGATAGCCTCACTTATATGAGTGTGGGAATTAGGAGGCTTCTTATGAGAATTAGGGCTTATTCTCTAGAACACTCATTATAATCGAGATCAAGCACAATCATAATGCGCTGGCTTACGAAGCTCATTACAATGCACTGAAAACCTATGTATGTGACACAATATTTTACATCCACAAAATAATCTTAGTTCAAGATTTAATTCACTATAAATTTTAGAGCAGAAATTGTTCAACACTAAATATAATTTAAAGCTATTGGCACTTACATTATGCATAACTTTCTACCTTCTCCTTAAAATGTTAATACTAAATACTTTTATTGAAATAAGTACAGAATTGCGGTTGTATTTTAATAAATAAATTAAAAAAAAAAAGAAAGAAATAAAGAGGCAAAACGTTTTAAGCTTCATAATTTTATGACTTTTAACATTTATAGTATAATAGTGGCAAACAAAAATAAACATTTATTAATTGTTTTACTCTCGCACTATAAATAGCACTCATTCCCACTTTCAAATCATCTGTGGTTATGAATTTTTTTAATTAAATATTATTTATTATGTTGATTGAATCTTAACTAAATTGATATAAATATTGTTATCAATATAAGAGGACGTAGGTTTGAGTATGTTGAAGTATATGATCTTATTTTTTTAGTGGGCGATTAAGTTTATTGTATTAGAAGAGCTTATCTTTATTTATTTCACTTGATTTTGTTTTTTTTCCTTTATTTTTATTTTTTATTTTAATTTGCTTAGGATAAAATTTTATAATTGTTTTTCTTTTATATTTTGAGATATTTATTTTGTGTATAAATATCATTGCAATATTAATAATATTTTATGAGTTTTTTACTCATTCATTTAAACTCTTTCATGGTGTATTTTGAGGGACAATATGCAATAATTTTCTTTCATCGATTATCATCACTGAGAAAGTGTGTATCGTCTCAAAAGAGTGACCCAATATGTATCACAATCTTAACTATATTATTTTAATAATCAGAATTATGATAGTTTACCAACTGTTAGGATCGACCCGATTAAGCAACAAGTAAAAAAAAATAGCGGAATAAATTAAGAAATTGAACACACAAATTTAACGTGGAAAAACCCCTCCAAAGAGGATAAAAAACCACGAGCAAAGATAATTTTACTATAATGGCAAAAGAACGAAGAGTACAAAAGATGGAGATAAAAACTAAACCCCGAAAACCCGAAAATAAAGAACCCTCAAAACGTAAACACAAATTTCTCTAAATGTGTTATGAGTTCTAATATCTAATGGGCGTATTTTCTAAGGTTGTAAAAGAGCCTATTTATAGGCTAAATTCATAGGTCAAATAATAATAAAATAATCTAGACTAATCAGAGTTTGATTGAAACAAATAAACTGAGTTTAACTGAAAGATTATTACTCAAATTTGACTGAAATAGGAGTCATACTCAACAAATCTCCACCTTGACTCATATTTCCACAATGCCATCTTTGCCAAAGCCCGCCACGGGCCTATCTTGAACTATGCAGGGAATTAATTGAGTCGAATCTGTGCTTAGAAACTGGAAGACTTCTAGCCTTCGACTTGTACACTGCCAAATCAAAACTAACCCGGGTTTGATTTTCACGAACACAGTGCCCTAACTTTTCAAAACCTGCATCCAAAAGAGAACCTCTCTTCAACGAAACGATCATACATTTTTCCCTCCTATGACCAAGTTGCCTCCGCTCCAAACGAGTTGACTTCGACTCTGTAACGAACGAGGGACGTCCGATTTCACCGGTCACTGTAGAACCTTCCAGAATATAAAGACTGCCAGTTCTTTTATCTTTTAACAAAACGAGAGCTCCACGAGATACTTTAATGCCGCTTGTCTTGATGTTGATTCTGCATCCTTTCAAGTCTAAAATACTCAATGAGATAAGATTCTTTCGTAAATCAGGTACATACCTGACATCTGAGAGTGTCCTAATCGTCTCATCGTGTATCCTAATTTTAATAGTACCAATACCAATTACCTTACTAGATGAATCGTTTCCCATGCGCACAACTCCACCTTCAATCGAACTTTATGTGGAGAACCATTCTCGATTGAGACACATGTGGAAAGAACATCCCGAATCTAGGATCCACTCGGACGTGAGCTTTGAGTTATCGCTCATTGACACTAACAAGAAATCATCACCGCTTTCATCGGCCAAATTAGCACCAGCTACATCTTCCTCGTTACTCTCAGCAGCTCTTTTATTTCGCAGTTTATAACAATCTGCTTTGACGTGACCTAACTTTTTACAATAGCGACACCTTTTGCCTCGTTTCTTTGATGCTACCAAAACGGAAGCTTGCTTATCTGCCTTGCTATCCAAACCAAACTCATTGTCGAGTTTGTCTCTACTAAACAAATGACCCTTCACATCTTCGAACGAGATTTTGTCTCTGCCATAAATCAGGGTCTCCCTGAAAGACTTGTATGAAGGGGGTAAAGAACACAATAATAGCATAGCCTAATCTTCATCATCAATATAAACCTCAACATTCTTTAAATCATTTAAAAGAGTAATGAATTGATTGATGTGATCTCTAAGAAGCTCACTTTCGTTCATGCGAAACGTAAATAGACGTTGTTTCAACGTTAAACGGTTAGCCAGAGACTTAGTCGCATAAATAGTTTATAACCTTTTCCACAAGGCGGATGAGGTTTTCTCCATCAATACCTCCTGCAATACCGTATTCGCGAGGCACAACTGGATTGCAGACAATGCCTTTTCATCAAGCTCTTCCCATTCTGTTTGATTTAGATTCTCAGACTTTTTCCCGGTAACAACCTTTTTCAAGCCAATTTGAACTAGAATTGCTATCATCCGAGCTTGCCACAGATTGAAATTTGTCTCACCATCGAACTTCTCAATTTCAAACCTTGTTGCTGCCATATCTGAATAGGCTGATCTATAAAAATTGAACTAGCTCTGATACCACTTGTTAGGATCGACCCGATTAAGCAACAAGTAAAAAAATAACGGAATAAATTGAGAAATTGAACACACAAATTTAACGTGGAAAAACCCCTCCAAAGAGGATAAAAAACCATGGGCAAAGATAATTTTACTATAATGGCAAAAGAACGAAGAGTACAAAAAATGGAGATAAAAACTAAACCCCGAAAACCCGAAAATAAAGAACCCTCAAAACGTAAACACAAAATTCTCTAAATGTATTATGAGTTCTAATATCTAATGGGTGTATTTTCTAAGGTTGTAAAAGAGCCTATTTATAGGCTAAATTCATAGGTCAAATAATAATAAAATAATCTAAACTAATCAGAGTTTGATTGAAACAAATAACCAGAGTTTAACTGAAAGATTATTTCTCAAATTTGACTGAAATAGGAGTCATACTCAACACCAACAACAAACTATTATGCAACATTCTGTAATATATATAATATGAATTATTAATGTATTAATTTTTTTTAAAAATAAAGTACCTTAATCAAGATTATGATAGGAACACATAATTTACTGTTAGGATCGACTCGATTAAGCAACGAACAAGTAATAATAGCGGAATAAATTGAGAAATTGGACACACAAATTTAACGTGGAAAAACCCCTCCAAAGAGGAAAAAAAACCACGGGTAAAGATAATTTTACTATAATAGCAACCAAACGAAGAGTACAAAAGATGGAGATAAAAACTAAACCCCGAAAACCCAAAAACAAAGAACCCTCAAAACGTAAACACAAAATTCTCTAAATGTGTTATGAGTTCTAATATCTAATGGGTGTATTTTCTAAGGTTGTAAAAGAGCCTATTTATAGGCTAAATTCATAGGTCAAATAATAATAAAATAATCTAAACTAATCAGTGTTTGATTGAAACAAATAAACAGAGTTTAACTAGAAGATTATTTCTCAAATTTGATTGAAATAGGAGTCATACTTAACAAATCTCTACCTTGACTCATATTTCCACAACGCCATCTTTGCCAAAGCCCGCCACGAGCCTATCTTGAACCATGCAGGGAATTAACTAAGTCGAATTTGTGCTTAGAAACTGGAAGACTTCTAGCCTTCGACTTGTACACTGCCAAATCAAAACTAACCCGGTTTTGATTTTCACGAACACAATGCCCTAACTTTTCAAAACCTACATCCAAAAGAGAACCTCTCTTCAACGAAACGGTCATACATTTTTCCCTCCTATGACCAAGTTGCCTCCGTTCCAAACGAGTTGACTTCGACTCTATAACGGACGAGGGACGTCCGATTTCACCGGTCACTATAGAACCTTCCAGAATATAAAGACTGTCAGTTCTTTTACCTTTTAACAAAACGAGAGCTCCACGAGATACTTTAATGCCGCTCGACTCGATGTTGATTCTGCATCCTTTCAAATCTAAAATACTCAAGGAGATGAGATTCTTTCGTAAATCAGGTACATACCTCACATCTGAAAGTGTCCTAATCGTCCCATCGTGTATCCTAATTTTAATAGTACCAATACCAATTACCTTACTAGATGAATCGTTTCTCATGAACACAACTCCACCTTCAACCGAACTGCATGTGGAGAACCATTCTCTATTGGGACACATGTGGAAAGAACATCCCGAATCTAGGACCCACTCAGACGTGAGCTTGGAGTTATCGCTCGTTGACACTAACAAGAAATCATCACCGCTTTCATTGGCCAAATTAGCACCAGCTACATCTTCCTCGTTACTCTCAGTAGCTCTTTTATTTCGCAGTTTATAACAATCTACTTTGACGTGACCTAACTTTTTACAATAGTGACACATTTTGTCTCGTTTCTTTGATGCTATCAAAACGGAAGCTTGCCTATCTGCCTTGCTATCCAAATGAAGCTCATTGTCGAGCTTGTCTCTACTCAACAAATGACCCTTTACATCTTCGAACGAGAGTTTGTCTCTGCCATAAATCAGGGTCACCCTGAAAGACTTGTATGAAGGGGGTAAAGAGCGCAATAATAGCATAGCTTGATCTTCATCGTCAATATGAACCTCAACATTCTTTAAATCATTTAAAAGAGTAATGAATTGACTTATGTGATCTCTAAGAAGCTCACCTTCGTTCATGCGAAACATAAATAGACGTTGTTTCAACACTAAATGGTTAGCCAGAGACTTAGTTGCATAAAGAGTTTCTAACCTTTTCCACAAGGCAGATGAGGTCTTCTCCATCAATACCTCCTGCAATACCGTATTCGCGAGGCACAACTGGATTGCAGACAAAGCCTTTTCATCAAGCTCTTCCCATTCTATTTGATTTAGATTCTCAGGCTTTTTCCCGGTAACAACCTTTTTCAAGCCGGTTTGAACTAGAATTGCCATCATCCGAACTTGCCACAGATTGAAATTTGTCTCACCATCGAACTTCTCAATTTCAAACCTTGTTGCTGACATATCTGAATGGGCTGATCTATGAAAATTGAACTAGCTCTGATACCACTTGTTAGGATCGACCCGATTGAGCAACGAACAAGTAATAATAGCGGAATAAATTGAGAAATTGGACACACAAATTTAACGTGGAAAAACCCCTCCAAAGAGGATAAAAAACCACGGGTAAAGATAATTTTACTATAATAGCAACAGAACGAAGAGTACAAAAGATGGAGATAAAAACTAAACCCCGAAAACCCGAAAACAAAGAACCCTCAAAACGTAAACACAAAATTCTCTAAATGTGTTATGAGTTCTAATATCTAATGGGTGTATTTTCTAAGGTTGTACAAGAGCCTATTTATAGGCTAAATTCATAGGTCAAATAATAATAAAATAATCTAAACTAATCAGAGTTTGATATGAAATAAATAAACAGAGTTTAACTAGAAGATTATTTCTCAAATTTGACTGAAATAGGAGTCATAGTTAACATTTTCCAAGTCTAGGAATGGGATGATATAATTAAGACACGGTAGGATTCTTTACAATTTACTCATGAAGGAAGAAAGGGGAAACTGATAAAACTTGATTCTCTACGCTGGCATTAAATTATTAAATTATTTAATTAACGATATTAAAAATTCTTTAACTTGAACTGTATGATCATGCATGTCACATTAAGCATATAACCTACTCATAACAATATCAACATTTTATAATCATGATGTTACATTTTTAACATCATACTTTTCTTTTGCCTTATCTCATTTCCCTGATATTATGAGTCATAGAGTCTTTGTCTGCCTAGATAGCCTCATTAAAACCAGTTGGTGAGCTTTTCTTTTAAGGGCCTGTTTGGGAGGTAAGAAAATCATAATTATCTAAAAAAAATATCTAAAATTCTATGTTAAATAATTACTTGACACAATAAACAAAACAATTTCAATTGCATTTGTAATAGCATTTCGTATTGAAAAATGTGATATTATATATGTTTGAACTGATAAAAAATTCTTGAAAACGAGCCATCGAAGACAACAAGTTAATCACATTTTTTTGTAATTTAAAAGTTGAGAAATTATGAATAAAAGTATATATCAATTTTTAAAAAATCATGAATAAAAATAGACATCATATAAAAAAATCTCAAATTTTATGCATGACTTTTTTTATTCAAGCCCGACAAACCCATTTTATTATTTCTAATATATTTTTGGTGGAGATTGATATTTTGGTGTATAAATTTAGAGCAATCTATGTGGATGTAGATTAGATTTTTATGAAACCAAATTAATTGTGGATGGAAAATCTTTTTATACTCGTAGGCAATTTTATTAAGATATAATTGGTGTTGTTGATATTGTACTTAACAAAGGAAAGATGTAGAGGAGAGTAGAATGGTTGTTGAGAAGGTCGATTCACCCGGTCGAGGTAGAGAGCCAGAGGCTGAGGAGAACAAGGGTGGGGAGAATATTGAAGATAAGAACTTCAAAGAGTATTGGCAAAATATAGGCTTAGTATTCTCAAGAGTAGATCCCCTCTTCATCGTTCTTAGGGATATTTATAGGTAAGAGTCCCTTGCAATATGGCGTTAATGTGTTGGACTTATCATCTAATCATCATTACAGTGCACATGGGGGGGATGTCTTCAATGAGACGAGGATGTCTGTGACAGGGCAGATCTTGTCCTCCCTTCTGACTCTGATGAGATAAAATAATTGAGCCCATATGATATTTGGTAACCAAACGATTCCATATTCTCAATGAAGACTTGAGTCATCTGATGTGCTGATAGTCCCTTTGGAAATGTGAGTTCACATATGTCCTCCCAACTTGCTAATGGCAAGTTTACTGCTCAAACGTCTCCTAGGCTTACCACGTGTCTTGTCATAGATGGAGGTATATGAGATAATTTTTTTTAGTTTTAATTAAAAGAATAGAGTAATTAAGGTTTTGTTTTTTCAATGGGATATGCTTTGATAACAAATCTTAGATAAGGTTTTGAAAAAATGGTAGGTAATGATGAGTGCATGGTACACACTTAGAATCTAATAGGTTGTCCACAAGCACTTATTTAATCAATTAATTAGAGTTCCAAGATGTCGGCACTTCTCTCTCAATCTTTTGGTCCCAATTCCCAAACCCCAAAAGCCTTGCCTAATCACCCCCTATTCCTCACATAACATAACACTGTAGCATGCTTTTCAAGGAGATTTGTCTGAAAAAATAACATATATGTAAGTTAAAAAGAAGTATGGGTTTTCTTTGAGAAATACATATTTATTATAGAGACAGCTGAGAGTTTGGAGCAGAGGGAACATGATGGCCTCCATGTTTACATATCCATGCCTGAGCCTGACTGACCCCATTTCTGCCATTTTTATCAATGGCATCGAGAACAGGTGTATGGGAGTGGGGTCTCTCTAAATTTTATGAAATCTCTTGAACGTCTCCCAATTGCATGCGTAATAATATGTGTTAGGATCGACCCGATTAAGCAACGAACAAGTAATAATAGCGGAATAAATTGAAAAATTGGACACACAAATTTAACGTGGAAAAACCCCTCCAAAGAGGATAAAAAAACCACGGGAAAAGATAATTTTACTATAATGGCAACAGAACGAAGAGTACAAAAGATGGAGATAAAACTAAACCCCGAAAACAAAGAACCCTCAAAACGTAAACACAAAATTCTCTAAATGTGTTATGAGTTCTAATATCTAATTGGTGTTTTTCTAAGGTTGTAAAAGAGCCTATTTATAGGCTAAATTCATAGGTCAAATAATAATAAAATAATCTAAACTAATCAGTGTTTGATTGAAACAAATAAATAGAGTTTAACTAGAAGATTACTTCTCAAATTTGACTGAAATAGGAGTCATAATTAACAAATCTCCACCTTGACTCATATTTCCACAATGCCATCTTTGCCAAAGCACACACGAGCCTATCTTGAACCATGCAGGAATTAACTAAGTCGAATCTGTGCTTAGAAACTGGAAGACTTCTAGCCTTCGACTTGTACACTGCCAAATCAAAACTAACCCGGGTTTGATTTTCACGAACACAAAGGCCTAACTTTTCAAAACCTTCATCCAAAAGAGAACCCTCTTCAACGAAACGGGTCATACCTTTTTCCCTCCTATGACCAAGTTGCCTCGCTCTGAATGAGTTGACTTCGACTCAGAAGCGGACGAGGGGACGTCCGATTTCATCGATCAACGTAGAACCTTCCGAATATAAAGATCGCGGTTCTTTTACCTTTTAACAAAACGAGAGCTCCACGAGATACTTTAATCTTTGCTTTCGACTCGATGTTGATTCTCGTGCATCCTTTCAAGTCTAAAATACTCAAGGAGATGAGATTCTTTCGTAAATCAGGTACATACCTGACATCTGAGAGTGTCCTAATCGTCCCATCGTGTATCCTAATTTTAACAGTACCAATACCAATTATCGTACTAGATGAATCGTTTCCCATGCACACAACAACACCTTCAACCGAACTGTATGTGGAGAACCATTCTCTATTGGGACACATGTGGAAAGAACATCCCGAATCTAGGACCCACTCGAACGTGAGCTTGGAGTTATCGCTCGTTGACACTAACAAGAAATCATCGCCGCTTTCATCGGCCAAATTAGCACCAGCTACATCTTCCTCGTTACTCTCAGCAGCTCTTTTATTTCGCAGTTTATAACAATCTGCTTTGACGTGACCTAACTTTTTACAATAGCGACACCTTTTGTCTCGTTTATTTGATGCTACCAAAATGGAAGCTTGCTTATCTGTCTTGCTATCCAAATAAAGCTCATTGTCGAGTTTGTCTCTACTCAACAAATGACCCTTCACATCTTCGAGCGAGAGTTTGTCTCTGCCATAAATCAGGGTCTCCCTGAAAGACTTGTATGAAGGGGGTAAAGAGCACAATAATAGCATAGCCTGATCTTCATCGTCAATATGAACCTCAACATTCTTTAAATCATTTAAAAGAGTAATGAATTGACTGATGTGATCTCTAAGAAGTTCACATTCGTTCATGCGAAACGTAAATAGACGTTATTTCAACACTAAACGGTTAGCCAAAGACTTAGTCGCATAAAGAGTTTCTAACCTTTTCCACAAGGCAGATGAGGTCTTCTCCATCAATACCTCCTGCAATACCGTATTCGCGAGGCATAACTGGATTGCAGACAAAACCTTTTCATCAAGCTCTTCCCATTCTGTTTGGTTTAGATTCTCAGGCTTTTTCCCGGTAACAACCTTTTTCAAGCCTGTTTGAACTAGAATTGCCATCATCCGAACTTGCCACTGATTGAAATTTGTCTCACCATCGAACTTCTCAATTTCAAACTTTGTTGCTGACATATCTGAATGGGCTGATCTATGAAAATTGAACTAGCTCTGATACCACTTGTTAGGATCGACCCGATTAAGCAACGAACAAGTAATAATAGCGGAATAAATTGAGAAATTGGACACACAAATTTAACGTGGAAAAACCCCTCCAAAGAGGATAAAAAATCACGGGCAAAGATAATTTTACTATAATGGCAACAGAACAAAGAGTACAAAAGATGAAGATAAAACTAAACCCCAAAAACCTGAAAACAAAGAATCCTCAAAATGTAAACACAAAATTCTCTAAATGTGTTATGAGTTCTAATATCTAATGGGTGTTTTTCTAAGGTTGTAAAAGAGCCTATTTATAGGCTAAATTCATAGGTCAAATAATAATAAAATAATCTAAACTAATCAGTGTTTGATTGAAATAAATAAATAGAGTTTAACTAGAAGATTACTTCTTAAATTTGACTGAAATAGGAATCATAATTAACAATATGTTATTTAAGTTGAATGAAAATCAATGAAGATATGTGTTGGATATTATACTATACTTAAACATTGTATTCTGCTCATGTGTTAAAAGGGTCCAATGCTGTTTAGATACTCCAACACCACTATAACTCTCTTAGCATGCATAAGTAAAATATTATATTTAAGGTTGATTCTGAATATATTGATGCTTTATAATACTTATTATAATTCTGCTTATAAAGTTTTTAAAAAATAAATTGGTACAGAGCATTGAAATGAAAATTCATAAAACAGTAAAAGAAAATGCATGCAGTTGTTGGTGGGGGCTTCCGTTCAGAGAACGAAGGAAAGTAAAAGTAAAAAGTTGGAACAGAGGCAGCGCATGATTGGGTGGGACAGATCACACACAACAGAACAGCAACTCATGTACATTAACAGCAGACTTAAACTGTACGGCACAACAGCAACCAAGAGGAATGGTACTGTGGGCTGTTTGGGGTTGCTGTTGTTGGCTTGGAATGGGTATTTTTGGCTTTCACTCCCTTTATTTTTTCAGTTTTCACTCATTTCATTGATGAATTCTATTGTTTCTTTTGGTAAAAAAAATCTCTGCAGTCTTTCTCAATTTAAAATTGAGCAAATTGGTCATTCTCATAAAAATTGAAACAATTTAATCCCTATCAATCCCTGTTTACATAATTTGTCATTTTGGTCTTAATTCTAAAAAAATCAATAAATTTAACCTCAATATTTACCCATTTACACAATTGGTGCGGGATAAACTTGTTAAATTAGGATCAAATTGATAGAATATTTAAATTTTAAGAGCTAAATTTATTATTATACCAATCAAAATCATGTACAATTGATGGAAAATATTAATGTCGTAATTAATTGTCCTTAGTTGCTCACTTTTAAAATTGGCAGGGATTAAATTTCTCTAAATTTTTTAGAGCAACCAATTTGCTCAAGTTTAAAATTAAGAGGGATTGAAGAAGTTTTTATTTATTTATTTATCATTTTTATACAATACTTTTATTTATAACTCTTTTCTAACTCTTAAATTAAAAGAAAAATACACTGCATATAAATGAATATTACAGTAACAATCATAACAATTAAACTAATGCTGAATTGGCTAGAACCTCTTAATATTTTACATTTGGTCTTAGACTTTTTTTTTTTTTTTCACTACAAAACTCAGAAATGAAAAATATCAAACTATCGTTGGTAAAAGTTATTGCTTTGTGGGGCTAACTTTTTAAATTTACAAGGTTAGTGTTATTTATTATTATGTTAAATCCACTTAAAAGCTTCCTAACATGTCTTGTTTGCCTAAAAAATCTTGACACCTCTACTAGGCATGATTTTCTTGTGGGATCCATATCCAACTAGATTAAGACAGTTTTCTTTTTTTATTCTTTTGATTCATCAAATTTTGAGGGACTTCAATTAGGGTTTTTGACAAATGAAACGTAATGTCATGAAAAACCCAAATAAAAGTCACCTAATCTAAACTTAAAACATTCAAATTATATCCAAAATTTATATTTCACAACACCAAAATAGACTTTTAGCGATGTTTTTAGTGGCGTTTTAAAGAAAAACGCCGCAAATATTATACATTAGCGGCGTTTGAAGGAAATCGCCAGAAAAAATATGCAATAGCGGCGTTTATTTACAAAACGCCGCTAAAAAGGATATATAAAACGCCGCTAAAGGTCTGAGTAATAGCGGCGCTTTTGGAAAAATGCCGCTAGAGGTCAGAGCAATAGCGGCGCTTTTGGAAAAACGCCGCTAAAGGTCTGGGTAATAGCGGCGCTTTTGGAAAAACGCCGCTAAAGGTCTGGATAATAGCGGCGCTTTTGAAAAAACGCCGCTAAAGGCCTGAGCAGTAGCGGCACTTTTTAAAAAACACCGCTAAAGGTCTTTTGAAAAAAAACCGCAAATACGTTAATCAATACGACGACGTTTTGTGGTTGAGAAACAAAATTATTTAGTAAATTGAAAATGTTATTTAAATTTCCTGAAATATTGAAAGAATATATATTATTCAAAATTTATATAAATAATTAAGGGTTTAGTGGTTTGTATATGCTGACTAGGGTTTCGAGTTCAGCATTTCAAGATTTAGTGTACTTTATCAGTTTATGGTTTACGGTTAGTCTTAGGATTAGTGTTATGGCTAGAGTTTATGAGTTTATGGGGTTGTGAGTGTATGGTTTAAGGTTTGCGGGTTTAGGGTTTAGGGTTTATCGAATGAAGACAGAATATCAAATTTGATTTAATCATTAAAAAATTATAAAAATATATGCTATAAAATGGTGAGATTGTAATTTTTACTTACAAATTAATTTCAGCCCCTAACAAAATCTGATTGTGTATTTGTTTATCCTTAAACCCTAAACCTCAAACCTTAAACAGTCTAAACCCTAAACTATAAACCATAGATCTAAATTCTAAACCCTAAATCATAGCTCTAAACAGTCGACCATAAACCCCTAAACTACAAACACTAAACCATGCATTAACCATTAAACACTAACCTTAAACGTCGCTAAATGTTGAGCAACAATTCTATTTTCATTTAGGGTAATCGACATTCATTTCGATTTTATTCGATTTAGTTTTCATTTTTCTTATTTTTGTTTTGAATTTAATTTTATTTTGCTATTTGAAATTAACTGACTTAATTATGAAAAGTACGTTACAAATTGATAACTAAACCCTTAAGAAGTTTTGCTTTATCGAAACCCTTAAACCCTAACTAGTAATGTTAATTAAAATACAATTTATTTTTAATTGAATATATAAAATATAAATAATTTATCTTAATTAAAATATAAATTACATTGATTAAAATATAAATTATTTTTAATCAAAAAAATAATGACACTTAGAAAAAATTTGAAAGTAAAAACATAGAAAAATATTTGTTAAAAATGAAAAAAATATTAAATAATTTCTTATATAATCGTAAAAGAGATATATAGTTTTAATTTTAAAATATTGAATTAATTCTCATGATAATTTAAGGTTTATGTGGTTTAATATAGGGTATATAGAATTTATGGATTAATCTTTATATTTTAGGGTTTGGTGTTTATGTTTTAGGGTTTAGGGTTTAGGATTTAAGATTAAGGGATCTAATTAATAATTAAACTAAAAAAAATTTATTAGCGGCGTTTTTGCTCAAAAACGCCGCAAACACATTACTAAACAGAATGACGTCGTTTACTTGGGCTTTAGCGGCGCTAGACATAAAAACGCCGCAAATGAGTAGTATTAGTGGCGTTTGTTTTTGAAACGCCGTAAAAAACCATTGAAACGACGTAGCTTTTTAGGGGATTTTAGTGGCGCTTTTTAAAAACGCCACAAAGGGAAATTTTTTTTAATAAAACGTCACCATTTTTTCTTTCGCTATTCTGTTTCTGTCGTTTTAACAAAACGAGCCATCTTTATAAAATCCCTAATTTCTCTAATTTCTCCCCCCCAAAACAGCAGAAGGAATCCCCCAAAACCCGATTAAGAAGAAACCCATCTCTCCATCTCTCCATCTGCTCTTATGCAAAATCCCTAATTTCTCTAATTTCTCCCCAAAACAATGAGTAAGGAATCCCCCAAAACCCGATTAAGAAGAAACCCATCTCTCCATCTGCTCTTATTTGGTTATTGCTTCTACCTTAAATTGTTGTTGGAATAATTTTGTGGGTCTCTTCTGTTTATATTGCTGTCAAAGTCCTCCTACCCCAATTTCATTTGTTTGATTTTGTATTTAATTTAATTGATTGCTTTTGGAATGAAATAGTTTGATTAATTGCTGTGTTTTCTGGATGATTCTGTATGCAGAGGTTTAGGTCATTGTGTTTTCTGAATGGAAAGTGCCAACAACATTTATATACGAGACTGAAGATTGGATGAACTATCAAGGAGCCCAAGACACTACTAAGGTAGGACGGTACTTTTTTTTTATTATTATTAAACTTTTTACAATTACGGTCTCAATGCCTAAGCGTATAAATATATGAATGAAAGGAGGAAGACTTTTTGAGGTGCGGATGGTCTAATTTATTCACCCACTAAGTTTGAGCGAAGATTATTTATTAGTTTTAAGGTTTTTGGTAAGCAAAACCACTGTTATAAAGGTGACTGTTATCTCAAATTAGGAGATTGGACAATCATGTCTTGACCTCTCTTTCTTTTTCCCTGTCTTCCTCCTTGTACGTGAGGATTTAGCTCTATGTTTTTTCATTTTTCTTACCATCATGCATGGTGTCTTTGAGAAAATTGCATTATGATTTGTTATATAAACCACAAATTATCCTGGATTTATATGTTACATCTTGGGTTTTTGTTTTGCCTTCAAATCTTTGGAATTTGTTCTTTCTATTATTCAAATTTAAAGATTTCTCCTGGAATCATTATGGTTGTACTGTAACGAGTTTCTAGCAATGGAGGAGAAGACATGATAGCTCAAAAATTCTTTTTGAATCATTAAGTTTGTTTGCCTTAGATATATCATTGATTGCAGATTATTTGTCAAATCTTGGGTTTTTCCTCCATATATCTAGCATGCCATTGGAACAGAATTGTACTTTTGCCTAAAATTTTAAAGACCTGAAATTTCATGTACATTGACTGGAGCTTTGAATGTCCAAGGATCTTTTATGAAATGAAAAGGCTATCTAATACTGTAGGTTTGAATATGCATCATGTTCAATGACTAGCTCAATTTTTGACCTGTTAATTTCTGCGGGTAACAGGATCCAGCTTATTGAGTTTTTGGTATCGGACTACTTGTTAACCTGGTCAATAAATTAGTACTGTCTTTCGCTCTGGGCTTCTCTCCCTCGCTCTCTGCATTCTTTCAAAGCTCACATATCGTTTATCTTGAAGCTCAAATCATTCCTCGACCCAAGGTATTCTGATCTCATCTAATTGGTCTCCTTTTGATTCTTATAGTCGTAGTATTTGATTGATAGGCTAATTACCCCAAAGATCGTGCCTTTCAGTTTAATTTGAAGATGAATATTTGATTGCATGCTATTTGATGTATTACCGATAGGTAATACATGTATTACCGATGCCATTTGATTGATAGGTAATACATGTATTACCGATGCCATTTGATGTATTGGATGTCAGATTCAATTATCTTGTTTCTTTGTTTATGTAATTCTTGTTTTAGGGACTTATTAATTGATATATGACTAGTAGTTTGAATTGCTACTGTGTTCTTGTTCCTTTTTGTTTATTTCATGGGGTTTTGGTTTTGAGCAACAAATATAGATATAGCTTTTAAAGAATTAAAATAAATTTTTTATCAATTTGGAAATTAACATGTAATTTTATTATTATTAATTTAAAATTTTATAAATTATAAAAGAATCGAATTTTTTTTTCTATTTTAAGTCCTCTGCCTCTGCCATTGATAAACAAGCGAAATTGCAATTCTAAGTTAAAATATGTTCTAATTTCATACATTCTTCACAATGTAGAGTTTAGTTATTGTATTCTTTTTATTATTTTTAATGAATTTATTTACTCTATTTTTGGATTAAAAAATGCAAGTCTAATTAAACTATCGAATGAGTATTATTTATTTTTATTTCCATGAATTTATTTCTATTAAATAAGTATTTTTTATTTCAAAATGTCATACTAAAGAATTTAACAAAACAAGTTTGAGAATTCTAACCATTAAACTTAAAGTTTTAAATTTAAAAAAGAAAATGAATTAAGATTTTGAAAATAAAACAAGAACATTTAAATTTAAATTTTAAAAAGAGGGTAGGAATATGAAACATTTTTAAGTGCATTCATTTTTGTTCTCTGTTTCAGCATGTTCTCGGCATGAATTTATGTGTTTATTGTAAAGGACATGAACACAATATATCCATTATTGTATGTATAATAAAAGTAATAGGTATTTAAAAAAAAGTGATATAAAATAAGAATACTAATTTGAATATATGTGTAATACATATACATATATTTGTATAAAATTTCATATTAGTGTTTAATAATGTATGTGAATAGACTTTTTGTTTTAATAAATTTCATATGTATTTGTTTTAATAAATTTCATAATGTATGTGAATAGTTTGTGCTTTTAACTAGTGACACTAGCTCAATTAGGCACATTCTATATAGTATAAATAAATACTATTTATAACAATTTTATTTTTCTTTTCCGAGTATGTATTGATGTTTTGATTCTTGCTTCATCTATGCTTGTGCCTTAAATGAATAAAACATTGAGGATATTATCAATAGAATTATAATATAATGGATGCGAATTATAATATATTTACATATGTTTCCAACTTTCCATGTGAGTTTGCATATTTGTGTTCTAATGAGGTGATAAACAAATTATGGTTATTATTTCGCAGCCCTCTGAATCGCTGTTGGCAGCCCTCGACATCGCCTTTAGTAGCCCCCTGAATCACTGTTGGCAGCCCTCTGTTGCATCTCCATCGGTAACCCTCTGTTGCTACTCCATTTTCTGCCATCCACTTATCTGTTATCTGCCATACTGTGAGTTATTTTTTAAAAAAAGTTAGTGAATTAATGTTCATTAGTCAATTATGAGGTTTTATTTAATTAATTGAACTGTTCAAATGTTATGTGCTGTTGTTTTACTTATAGAAATTTTGATTTTTTTCTCATTCTTATATTGTTTTACTTTTAAATCTTAGCTGAGCTTGTACCATTTACCGCTGGCATTGAAGGTTTGTTGATATCAACACATTGTTTCGTTTTCAACTTATTATCTGGTAAGTATCAAACACATTCAACTGTTGAATAATGATTTTACACCATTTTACACCTATTAATTTATCAACTGATTCGTACCAATTGCTGTCCAAATGAGTTTTGCATGCATCAATTAGCTCTCCATATATAGTCTTCTCTTATAGGTATAGTGTAGCTTTCCATGGCTCAACAATTTTCAAACCAGTCAATAATTTCCATGCTCAAATTAACACCCAAGTACATTTACTGGTAATTTGATCTCTAAGTTGGTGTGGAATTATGAAACTAAGAGAGTTTTTTCCTATATGTTGCTTTTTGAAATATGTTGCTAATTACTGACTGCAGCCTCTGTTTCTCGGTGTGAGTGGAGTTGACCAGCTTATTGAAATTATATTGCTGTTTATTATATGCTGTTTATTATATTGATGTCCAATAAAATAAAAGATTCAAAGTATATCGGCTGAAAACCTAACGGTTTGCCTTATATCTCATTGTAAGATATAACGGATCCTCCCCAGGTGTAACAATGCCACGTATGATGAATCTTAAAGATTTTCTGTCAATATTGTTGTTTATTATGATGTTAAGCAATATATTATAAAATGTTAAGCAATATATTATAAAATGTGATGTTAAGCATTTTAGATAGTTTTCTTACGGTTTCTTTTTTAATATAAAAATCGAATTAATTTAACAAACAAATTATGATCCATGAATATTTTGATAGTGATTAAGCTTCTGATATTTTATGAAAACAACATTGGTTTATAATTTGATACCAACATCTTAAATATTCAAATATGCTAAAATTAAATTTCTTTTTACAAATCGGTTTTGTTTTAGTCAAACCCCCAACATAAAATTCTTTTTTAATAGAAAAATCCAATTCTTTATTAATATAAAAATTGAATACTTTTTTTTTTAGAAAAAGTAATTTAAAAACTTCTTAAAATGGTTTTTTCGTTATGTAAATATATTTTAATATAAAAATAAAATTACTAATTTTTTATATTAATAATGTTTGATTTCAAAATTTAATATTTTTAAATGTTTTTAAGAATTATAATTTTTTTATTAATATAATAATAATTGATCATTATTTAAATATTTTTTAATATAAAAATCGAATTCTTTTTTTTTTTAAAAAGTAAACGAAAAACTAAAACCAATTAATATTTAAAAAAAAAAACTACAATGTAATGCATGTCATATATGTTCACACCTCAACTGATTCTCGATTTGAAATTTTAATTTAACTTACATAATACATAATACATAACTTACATAAAATTATTTAACTTACATAATACATAACTTACATAGCTTTCATCAAATTATTTAACTTACATAATACATAACTTACATAACTTACATGATACATAACTTACGTAAGACTTGTATAGATAAAAAAAAGATTCAAAGTATATAGGCTGGAAACCTGACGGGTTGCCTTATATCTCACTGTTAGATATAATGGATCCTCCCTAGGTGTAGCAATGCCACGTATGATGAATCTTAAAGAATACATAACTTACTTAATTTTAAGATCAAATTTCATAACTTACATAAGTTTAAGATCAAATTTCATAACTTACATAATTTTAAGATCAAATTTCATAACTTACATAATTTACATAACTTACATAGTACTCAGTTATATATATGATCATATCATTACTTACATAAATTATAAATTAACAATTTAGCCGTGTAATTTATTGTCAACTTTAGACTTCAACAACTACGAAATGGATAGGACTTGGATGAAATTGTCAAGGGTAAGCAACGGCTATCGAAATGGAGTAGAAACTTTTTTGAATTTCGCATTTCAAAATGCAAGCCAAGAGAATATGATTCTTTGCCCGTGTAAGAAGTGTTGCAATATCAGTTGGCATTATCGTGAAGTTGTCTCTGAACATCTAGTTGTTGATGGCTTTGTTCGGGGTATAAAAATGGATTTTCCATGGAGAGTGTACATCTAGTGGAGCATCTTCATCGATGAATATGGGTTATCCTCATAGTGCTTACAATCAGAATGTTAGAGAAGATAACATGGAAGGCATGTTGCGGGATGCTTTTAATATGCGCAGTGATGGTTTAGAGTCATTTCCACCTGACTTGGGTGCAACCGATGCTTACAATTTTGGTGGAAATACTTTCACCGAAGGGGGAAGAAATGTACCTGATGAACAGCCAAATGAAGAAGCGGCGAGGTTCTACACGTTACTTGATGAAATGAACGAAGAACTGTATGAGGGATCAAAATTTTCCAAACTGTCTTTCTGTATTCGTCTTTTTCACTTAAAATGTTTGGGAGGATGGACCGAAAACTCGTTGACAATGCTTGTTAGAGTTTCGCAAGAAATGTTCCCGCTTGCAAAAATCCTCAATCTTCCAAAGACATGAAGAAACTGATAAAGGATTTGGGCCTTGGCTACAACAAAATTCATAGTTGCCCAAATGATCGCATGTTGTATTGGGGCGGCCGGAAAAAGCAAGCGATCTTTGTCATATATGCGGTCAATCCCGTTAGATGAATGGAAATACAGAGGATGGTAACGAGGATGAAAATGATACACACGAAGGAAGCGGCCGATTAAGATTTTACGGTATTTTCCGCTAATACCAAGGCTTCAAAGACTTTTCATGTCGTCGAAGACAAATGGAGTCAATGACGTGGCACCATGATGGACGAACCAATGATGGATTGTTAAGGCATCCTGCAGATTCTTTAGCTTGAAATCATTTGACTCCAAATTTCCAAGCTTTGCAAGCGATCCTCAGAGTGTGAGGCTGGGGCTAGCATCTGATGGATTTAACCCTTACAAAATCATGAGCACTGCGTACATTACTTGGCCTGTGGTGCAAATTTATCTGGTTGGAGTACCAAGGGACGTTATGCTTGTCCTTGTTGTGCTGCGCAAACATGTTCGCAATGGTTATATAATGGGAAGAAGTTCTCTTACATGGGGCATCGTCGGTGGTTACCTGAAAATCATAGATTTAGATTTCGAGTGCTCGGTTTGTGATGCTTCAAGAGTTCCGAGAAGCTCCTTCGAGACCGATGGATCCAAATATTGTTCATGTTGAAAGATATGAATTTCATTTATGGGAAGATGAATCAACCGGCCAACATGCAAAGAAATAAAAGATCAAGGGATGAATCTGATGAAGAGGATGATCCTAATGAGGCGGACTTGTGGAAAAAAAAAGAAGTATTTTTTTTGAGTTGCCTTATTGGGAGCATCAGATTTTACGCCATAATCTTGATGTCATGCACATTGAGAAAAATGTCTGCGAGAACATTATTGGGACTATTTTGAATGTCGATGGAAAATCGAAAGACAATCTTCAGAGTCGACTTGATTTAGTCCACATGGGAATTCGGCGTGAGCTTCATCCCCAAGCACTTCTGAATATGAAATATCGGTTGCCGCCTGCTATTTATTCAATGTCGAAGATAGAGAAAGAAGTGTTCTGTATGGTGTTGAAGGATATAAAGGTCCCGGATACGTATGCATCAAATATATCTCGATGTGTGAGTCTTAAAGATCGAAGACTATATGGCTTAAAATCGCATGACTATCACATCTTGATGCAAGACTTACTGCCAGTTGCTATGCGGTGTTGTATGTCGAAAAAGGTGACGTCTTGTGTAATTGAACTGTCCAATAAAATGAAAGGCATTTGTGGCAAAGTTTTGGATGTTCAAGAACTTGAGACACTACAAGATCGAGCCATGTGACTTTATGCAATCTGAGAAGATCTTCCCGCCTTCCTTCTTCACAATTATGGTGCACTTGTTAATTCATCTCCTCGTGAAGCAATACTTAGTGGACCCATTTTCTATCGATGGATGTATCCCATTGAAAGGTCTTAATTTATTTGTAAATTATTCCTTCATTCACCTAAATGCCTTTAGTTGCAACTTTTGATAATGTTCTATACCGTGTTTAGGTTTCTATCCAAATTGAAGTCTTCTTTGTCGCAATAAACGTTATCCTAAGGATCAATTGCCGAGGCTACTTGGCAGAGGAATGTATGACTTTCTGTTCAAGGTATTTGGAAGATGTTGAAACAAGAATGAATGTACTTCCAAGTAGAAATGCCGGGCTCACAGATCATAACTTGGCCGGAACTTATTTATTTCAAAGTTTCAAAGTGAACCAATCAAAGAAAGTCAAAATTGCAGAATTAGACGATAGATCATGGGTCCAAGCACATCGATATGTTCTTTTTCATCACGATTCAATGGAACCATTATGGAAGTAAGTTCTAGAATTTGATAAATACTCATCAATTATAACTTGTTTGTATTCTAACAAAGTAATCATTTTTTTAACATAGTGAGTACAAACAAGTACTGAGAGATCGTTCACGGTCCCGAAGATTACATCGATGAGAAATTAATAAGTTGTTCAAAGAATCATTTCATGAATGGTTAAGCCAAACGGTATGCAATTGAAGTTTTCATTGACAAGTAATAATGTTTTCACATAACATTTATAATTACTCGATTTACTTTCGATTCAATAGGTTTGGAGTCGGAATGAAGTAAATGACGAAGTTAAATGGCTTTCACAAGGTCCAAACCGAATAGTGAAAAGATATAGTGCCATCCTCATCAACGGATACAGATTTCATACAAGGTATCGCGAGAGGTTGAGGAGAACCCAAAATTGTGGAATTGTTGTTAATTCTTCAATTACGAGTTATTCTAGTGCTAGGGACAATAATCACATGAGGGAATCTGGAGTATTACGGACTTATTACTAACATCATTGAGTTGGATTATTACGGCAAATGGAAAGTTGTCTTGTTTCGAGGTGAATGGGCTGATGTGAATACGGCTCGCGGAATTAAAAACGATCAATATGGTTTTACAATGGTAAATTTCTCTCGATTGATTCACACCGGAGAACAACTGATAGACGATCCGTGTAACATCCTAAATTAGGGGTTATGCGTTTGGAGCATAACTCGAGTGATTAGTAGGCTTTAAGTGTGGTTGGATATATTTTAGGAGTTTTTGAGAACTTTAGGTGAAGGGGAAAAACTTTGGAAGATATTATAATTTTAAGTAAAAAGGGGAAACTAGGCAAGAAGGCCTTAAAAGAATTTTGTGGAATATTAGGACACAAGAAATTAATTGGCAAAGTGGCTTGAGGCGCTAAGGTGCAAAGGAGTGCCAAGGGAAGGGGTTCGAGTAACATGGGAAGCGGATGGGCTTTTAATTTTTTTAGCGTTAAAGGGGAATTGGGCTAAGAAGGCTTTAAAGAAATTTTTGTAGGCATTCTTAGCATAAGAAAGGCTTTAGTAAGGTGGCTTCCATGCGCTACTTTAAGGCTTGGGAAGGACGCCAATAAGGGCCTGGTTCGAATCAAAGGCGGCAGCAAGCGTGTTTTTATTTTTGGTTTTGGCGTTGAGATAAGGGAGCTAGGGAAAGAGGTGTTAAAAAAGTTTTGGGTGAATCGGATCACAAATGGCGCCTTGGCAAATTGGTGGGGCGTTAGTCTGCAGCTTTATGGTTCCAGGAGGTCGTGGTTCAAGCTCAATGGCGACATAAGGGGTGTTTTATTTTTATTTTCATTTTGCAGCAGGTTGAGAGGCGATGGGCGACACATGGGATCTTCAAATAGATTAAGATTAAGCTAGCTTTTGGTTTTTTTAAATTAATTTGGATAAATGCTATTTTTTTCTTTTATTTATTTAGTTATTTAGTTAAGATAGAAGATAAGGGTGGCGATATTTTAATTGGTTTTGAATAAGTGATATAGGAATAAAATAGGTGATTTTATAGAGATAAATTAGAGAAGAAAGTGGGATATTAGCAAGGGATATTGTTGTTTATTTTATTTTATTTTAAGTTGGAGGATATAGGGGATAATTATGTGATTTATTATTTTAAATAGGTAGATTAGTAGATAGAATAGGAGATTAAGTGGAGGATAATTGATTTATTTTAGAATTTTGAATAGGTGATTAGGAGATAATGAGATGGATTTTATTTTATTTTATTAAGGTGATAAATAGAAGATTAGTATAGATTTATTTTATATATTTTGAATATGTGTTCAAGAGTTATTATAGGAGAAGGAAGTGGAATTTGAGAGGAGGTAGGAGTGCCGAAATTGAGTAGTACAAATAGGGGTGCCGAATTTAGTTTCTTTTCCCCATTAGTGCCCTTTTTCCTTGTGCAAAGCCGCTTATGTTTCATTCCTCTTTTCTATTTGTTCTTGACCGAATCTATATCCCTTTCCCAATTCCTTTCTTTTATTTTGTTAGCCGAATCTTCCCTTTGCCACCGTTTCCGTATTGCTCAACTCCTTCTTCTCTTCCTTTCTTTAAGAATTCTTTTAAAAGCCGAAATACTTTGGTGAACCATAGCCAATCCTCTAGGCGATAAACTCCTCTACTTTTGTGTTTTCTTCTTCACCATAAAAGAGCTGACCTATTCTCATTTAGTCTTCACAAGCAACAATAGTGCCAGCGTTAAGGAGTCTTAGAAGAGCCTCTTGGATTCGACTACTCAAGGTGAGTTAATGTGGTATTCGGCCATAGGCCATTTTATAAGTTTAGGTATGACCGATTGTGTATTATGATTTTTAGGGGCTAATCGACAAGTAAGCGAGTATCGGGATTCTAGATCGTGTTAGATTCGAGTAGTTCAGAATTTCGCTAGAAAGTCGGTGTGTGATTAACCCACCGTTTTAGGGTATATATGATATGTATGTGAAATGTGTATGTGTTATGAATGTGCTAACTAGTGCAGTAGAAATTGTGATAAGGATACCCTTAAGGGTATGTCGATAATCCGGTAAGTACCAAACCCGATGATATGTGATTATTAATATGAATATGTGATAATATGCTTGATAAACATGCTCATGCATCATTACATTGTATCATTATTTTATGTGGCATGTGCATGGGTTGGGATATGAAAGAAGGTGCGGTGTACTTTATGTACGTGGTCTAATGTTAGCCTTGTGCTACATTAGCGCTTGATGTTAGGCGTGTGTGCTTCATCAAGGGAGGTGTTGGCTAGGTGCCCACCTCGGCGGTTGATAGTTTGTGTGCATCACCGTGGACTGAATGATATGTGGGATCACTTAGGTGATCGGTGGCTCACCACGGCCTTGAGCGACAAGTCCGCCAAGGTAAGATATGTGGATCACTATGTGATCGGTGGATTAGCCACGGCCTTGAGCGGCAAGTCCGCCAAGGTAAGATATGTGGTTCACTATGTGAGCGGTGGATTAGCCACGGCCTTGGGCGAAGTCCGCTAAGGTAGGAGTAACGGATGGACCCTAGGTTGGGTTGGGCTTCATAATTGCATAACTTTGCATATTATTTTGATTTGTGGATTAATGTGAAAATGGGCTAGGCCCAGTTGATATGTGGATTATTATGAAAAGGGCCAAGCCCAGTATATGAATGTGGATCAGTGTGAATATAGGCCAAGCCCAGTATGTGGTAGTATGTGAATATGATACTTGATATCTGATATATGGGTTAATATGTGGTTAACATGTGGGTGGAATTCAGTGGTTTAATTACACACTTGAGTCAGTGTGTGACTCACCCAAATATTTTATCAAACATCGCAGTGATATGATGATCGGACCGGGTTGGAGTGGATACGAGGTGGCCCATGCAGAAGATAATTTAATTAATTAAGTATTTATAGTTTCAGTATTTTGATTAAGTCTTTATGGTATTAAGGCCCATTAAAGTGTTTAAGGTTGTTTAAGTATTTTTCATTAAGTTTAATTATTATATTTATTATGGATTGACAATTTAAATATTAATTGCAAATGATTTTATTTTCTTAAGTGTGTATAATAAAGTTTTGAATCCGGTGTTTTCATAATAATTTAATTTTTACCTAGAATATTTTAAGTCACGAAAATGTTTTATTAAAGGAAACAAATTTTTAACGATTTTTACTCTTAAGTAAGAATATTTTCGAACGTGTTCCGCAGTGGCATTTCAAATTCGGTCGTAGTGAATGGGCCGGGTTTGGGGTGTTACAATCCGTATGTGTTTTCTTCTCAAGTGAAACAAGTTTTTTACTCGGAAGATCCAACTGATGAGGGTTGGTACGTTGTACTTCGAAACACCCCTAGAGACTTGTTCGACATGGGCAGTGGAAGTAGAGATGACATCGTCGAAAGATCAGAAACTCTGCCTTTTCCAGAACAAAACTTAAATGAAAATATCCCTAGTACTAGTGCGCAATTTCAATGGGTTCGTTAGGACGTGGACGAAGATATTTACGAATTATGATGTAGTAAGATTTTACGATTTTTTTATTTATATGTAATGTTATAATTTTAATCGTGGTCATTTTATATAATTTAAATATTTTATATGTACCATTATTGTTGTTATTTGTTACTAAAATTGCAACTATTTTATGTGTATTGCAGGGAAAATGAGTAGAAGAAGATTACGAGATTTAAATATTATGCATGAAATCTTCAAAATTCGAATAGGGCAATAGTGAGCAACAAGCGATAGTTGGATCCTCTAATGTGCCCGACATAGATGATGAGCTGCGAGAATTACAAAGTAATGTTAAGTTTATTTTACATGCATGTTGACTTTTTTATTGATTCATTTTTCAATTTTAATATAACAATAATATATCATTGTTCACCGAGAGTGGTGGGGCGCTTGAGGTCGCGGACGTATCTTTGTAAAGATTTATACGAATTAAATTCCGTCGAGCGTGTGAAAGTAATGAGAAACATTCATGGCGACTGTTGGCCTGAAGCTCGACTTCTAGCAGGCTATTTGGGCATTATTGCACGAAATGCAAATATGTTGCCCATCAATTACGAGTCATGGCGTCACATGCATGATGCAAACAAAAATCAAGCTCTGGAGAACATTAAGGTAACAAAACGTGAATGTAATTTATAATACTTTGGTTGAAGTTTCATTTATATTTACTTTCTAAACTTATGTTTTTTTAGGAGAGGTTTGCTTTGGAGGTCTCCGATTACTATATAAATAAGACATTGGGAAAAAAATGGAGAGACCACAAAAGCACATTGAAAAAAGAATATTTTAAGAAAGAAATAAGCCTCGAGGATAAATCATGAAATGTCCCACCGGGAATGTTGAGGTATCAATGGGAAGATGCGGTTAGATTCTGGAACTCAAAGAAAGGAGAGGTATTACCTAGTTCTAAATTCTTATAAATTTTTCGGTTTATAGTATTTACTATATACGTAATAATTTCGTTATGTAGGACCGTGAGCGTGTCGGAACGAGCAGCAGGCAGAAACAAAAATTCACGCACACGGCAGGGTCGAGAAGTTTTGCTTCTATAGCTGAGGCCGAGGTATTATAATTTATTAATTCTGTCAAATATTAATGACTTTATACTATTAAATTATATTTCTACTACAACATTGTAGGAAGTCTCCACCGGTCAAAAAGTTGGACGCGTTCAGCTTTTTGACATTACATATAGGAAGAAGGATGGGTCTCCGATGACATCCGAAGCTGGAGAGATTATGGTATATTTACTTAATAAAATTTGATTTATTAAAAATGGATTTATAATGTTTACTTATAATAGTTTAATTCTTCGTTAGTAGTTTTAAATTAATAATGTTATGTTGCATTCCTTCTTATTGTATATTTCGTTTCTAACTTTTTGATTGATTTATTAGGAGAAACTAAAGGAGAAGAAGGCACACAGATGAAGCAAATTGCTTGAGTGATAGTTCTGTTCATCTTGAGGATATCGATAATGAAATTATTACCGATGTTTTGGGTCTGAAAGTACGATCGCTTCGATGATAGTTCTATTAATCTTGAGTATATTTATAACAGAATTATCACTGATGTTTTGGGTCTTGAAAGGTATGGTCGGGTTCGACTTCAAGGATCTGGTGTTACCCCGACCCAATATTTTGGATCCGGCTCCTAGCAATACATGCCTTCCGGGAGTCAATCTCGTGCTGAAGTTCAGAGGCTAAAAGACCAGATAGCTCAGATGCAAGCGAGCACGGTTGAGCAAATTTCTCAGCTTAGAGCGAAGGCAGCAGCGAGGGAGGCGGAGGCGAGGCGCGAATGAGGAGGCAGAACAAATTTCTCTACTTAAAGTGGAGGCAAGAAATGAGGAGGCAGAGAGCGAGCAGGAAGTATGAAGAACTTCACTCTGACTTGGACTATGATGAAGATGTTCCAGCAGTCGCAGAGGCCGCCATCTTAGACATTTATGTTCTTATTGTACGATGATTTTTAACATTGTTACATTTAACATTGTTACATTTAACATTGTAAGATGATTTTTAACATTTTTGTTACATTTATCATTTAGAATTGATGTAGTTGGTGTGATTTTTATGCTACATTTGCTGTTTTGGGTTGAAATTATATACTATATTTGCTGTTATTGCTTGGTTTTAGTGCAGGAGGGGTATGATATTGGACAAATTGCACATTGTAAATCTGTACAAGTTAGCGGCGTTTGTGGGAACAGCGCCGCTAAAAGCCATGGCTTTTAGCGGCATTTTTTTCTCATAAACGCCGCTAAAGTTTGCGGCGATTTTTGTGGAAGCGCCGCAAAGACTATTAGTGTCGCTTAAAAATGCCGCTAAAGGCCTAAAAATACGCCGCTAAAAGTCCAAATTACTGTAGTGTTTGAATACGTAATACACATGTTTCGAATACAAATACTTTAAACAATTTCATAAAAACTAGTGGGGGCTAACTTATCTACAATACATTGGAAGCACATTGAAAGCAAAAGAAATGGTGGGGCCATTTTATAAAATTTTTAACCAATATTTGTGCGCATGCTACAGTGTCACTCAGCAAGCCTCGGTCATTAGAGCTCCCAAAAGGGAAAAAATAAATGAAAAAACTAGGCATTAGGTTGTGGGTAGCATTTGAAGAGCATTGCCACAAAATGGTGCAGTTGCAAGCAATATATGGCGGCTAAAGGCAACTCGTTACATGGCCAGTAAATGAGATGTCGACCAAACCAAGGGAGCTTGTGGGGACTATTTGTCCAAGGAAATAAAAAAGAAATTCAAGGGCATATCAAGGGTGGACCACTGTTTGCCAAGATGTTGGGGCACACATTATATGATGTGTAGTTGCAATGGGGCCAAGCCATGGTGGTTGTCGGGGGGCACATTTAACTGATGAGTGGACCAGCCACGGGGCATGAGGGCTTAGCTTAGACTGCATGATTCGGTTTGGGGAGATGTTAAAAAGGTTAAAAAGCTACGCTAACTAATTTATAGGTTAATTATGAGTTTCATTTTACCAAAATTTAGAAGTTACTTTCTTTACTTTAGTTTGTCATAATTTTCTTTTTATATCAAATATTTATAGTATTTCAATAATATAAATAAAATGATGTAATTAATCAAAATTTAAATCTTTTGGTTATTGGTCAAGAGTTATATCATTATAACTATTCAAACAATATTACTTGAATAGTTATAATATTAGATGAATAATTATATGTCTTTTTAAAGATGTTATTATTCATAAAAGACAACTATTGAAAGATGTCTCTATAAAGAGACATGAAAATTCCTATAAATATGAATGAGATTTCATTTGGAAATTATACTAACAAGTTCTAAAAATTCTTTCTATCTTTCCTCCATCTATTAATATTATAGATTGTTCTATAAAGAGTTACTGCAGAAATTCTTTATAGAAATTGATTTTCTTGTTATACATTGCTTAGTGCTTAGTGGACTATTTTCATCAATGCAAAATGCAAATAGTCATTGGGCTTCATTGTATTCTCGAGGTTCATTTTCTTGAAACTCATTTGCACACTAAGTATAGGTGGGGGCGAATAGAACATTAAAGATAGTGACTTGATACATGCCTTGGAGCATTGTACTATTTCTTCATTTTCTATTTGAGTTTCGTTCGTATGTTCGAGATTTTCCTCACTGGAGATTTGTACTAACAATTTTAAGGTTCTATTTTCATGATGACTACTACAACACA
This sequence comes from Gossypium sturtianum, assembly GCA_025698515.1. Taxonomy (NCBI): domain Eukaryota; kingdom Viridiplantae; phylum Streptophyta; class Magnoliopsida; order Malvales; family Malvaceae; genus Gossypium; species Gossypium sturtianum. Next base: position 113,267,922 of record CM046952.1, read on the forward strand.
TGTAAGTGGAACATTAAGGGAGTTGGCTTCCAAATTTGTCAAACTCGACCGGTTTGATGGTGGCAATTTTCTAAGATGGTAGAAAAAGATGCACTTCTTATTATCAACTTTGAAGATTGCCTATGTTTTGGATACTCTAAGACTAGAAGAGAATGAAAACGAATCTGTTGCTACAACTTGAGAAAGGAAAAAATGGGACAATGCTGATTATATGTGCATATGCCATATATTGAATGATTTATCCGATGGTTTGTTCGATACCTACCAAAACAAGGTCACAGATAAGGAAATATGGTACAAACTAGAGGCAAGATACATGACCGAAGATGCTAAAAGTAAGAAATTTCTTGTTAGTTGTTTCAATAATTATCAAATTATTGATGGTCATTCTGCTATGGAACAATTTCGTGATATTGAAAAATTGTTGAATCAATTTAAGCAATATGATATGAAAATGGATGAAATGATTGTTGTATCCTCCATTATAGACAAACTTCCTCCGTCTTGGAAAGACTTCAAAAGAAGTCTAAAACATAAGAAAGAGGAAATATCTCTTAAGGCTTTGACAAATCATCTTCGTATTGAAGAAGAATATCGAAAGCAAGATCAGAACCTAGATTCTGAAAATGCCAAAATGCATGTTACGGAGGAAGTACAAAGTACTAAACCATCCAAGAGAAAATTCAAACAGATTGATAGAACACTTAAGTTCAAAAAGAAACAAAAGGGCTCGTGCTATCATTCTGGTAAGCTGGGACATTTCAAGAATAAATGTCAATTTTTAAAGAAGAAATCATCTTCTAAGGCTGATAATAACGAAAAGTTTGTTGCCATGATTTATGAAATTAATATGGTACAAGATGATAATGCACGGTGGATTGATACTGGAGCAACCAAACATGTGTTCAAATATAAAAGCATGTTCACAAAGTTCACACAATGTGAATATGGCAATGACTTGTACATAGGAAATTCTTCCACCGCAGCAATCAAAGGCAATGGGTCTGTTAAACTACAATTCACTTCTTGAAAGGTTTTAACCTTGGATGATGTATATTATGTACCAGAAGTTAGGAAGAATTTAGTGTATGGAAGTCTATTAAATAAGTTTGGGTCCAAACTTGTTTTTAAGGCAGATAAGTTCATTCTGTCTAAGGGATGAATTTTTGTAGGGAAAGCGTATATGTATGAGAGCATGTTCAAACTCCATATTAATAATAAGAATAAAAATACTATTTCTACTTATATGGTTGAATCTTCTTGTTTATGATATGATATATTAGGTCATTTGAATTACAGGAAATTGAATGACATGCATAAATTAGATTTAATTCTTGTTTTTAATAATAGTATTGAAAAACGCAATACATGTATATTGACAAAAATTACTAGAAGCCCTTTCCCTAAGTTTAAAAGTAAAATAAAGTTGCTTGATTTGATACATAGTGATTTATGTGACATGTATAATACTCCTACATTAGGTGGAAAGAAATATTTTGTTACTTTTATTGATGATTATTCTAGATATTGCTATATATTTTTATTGCATTCAAAAGATGAAGCGCTTGATAAATTTAAATTTTATAATATGAAGTTGAACTTCAATTTGAATCATTTATCAAGTGCTTAAGATCATATAGAGGTGGAGAATAATATAATCCAAGTTATTTTGAATCTACTGGAATTATCCATCAAGTCTCAGCCCCTTACACACCACAACAAAATGGTGTAGCTGAAAGGACAAATAGAGTCTTGATTGAAATGGTAAATTCAATGTTATCATATTCAAATCTTGGAAAAGGTTTTTGGGGAGAAGCTGTTCTAACGTCTTGTCATATATTGAATAAAGTTCTTAATAAGGAAACTAAAATAACCCCTTATGAGCAGTGGAAGAAAAGGAAACCAAACCTTAATTATTTGAAGGTTCGGGGCTGTAGAGCTATTGTCAAAGTTCCAACACCTACATGTAAAAAGTTAGGTGAAAGTGGAATTGAATGCATATTTATTGGATATGCACATAATAGTAAGGCATATAGGTTCATGGTAATTGAACCAAATGATTCAATTTCAATTAATACTGTTATTTAATCAATAGATGCTAGTTTTGATGAAAATATATTTAATTCTATTTCAAGACAGTTACAACCACAACAATTAGTTCATTCTTCAAATGAGAATGAGATTCCATTGGAACAAATTGATAATAATGATAAATCTTGTCAAAAGTTAAGAAGAAGTAAAAGGATTAAAAAGGTCAAAGATTTTAGACCAGATTTCATTATATTCCTTGTAGAATGAAAAGATGAAAGTATAGTCAATAAAATACTTTATTGTTATAATACAGAATCTGATCCTATTACATTTGAAGAGGCAATGAAATCTCAAGACTCTACTTTCTAGAAAGAAGCAATAAATGATTAGATGGATTCAATAATGGGAAATCAAACTTGGATCTTAGTTGATCTTCCACCGGGTTCCAAATCAATAGGTTGTAAATGGATCTTCAAAAAGAAAATGAAGGTCGATGGAACCATTGATAAATTTAAAGCAAGGTTGGTAGCCAAAGATTTTACATAAAAATAGGGTATTTATTACTTTGATGCCTATGCTCCAATAGCAAGAATTGCTACGATTAGACTCTTAATATTACTTACCTCAATGTATAATTTGGTTGTTCACCAGATGGATGTTAAAATTGCATTTTTAAATGGTGAATTGGAAGAGAAAGTGTACATGGAACAACCAGAAGGATTTTTTGTTCCAGGACAGAAGCATAAGGTATGTAAGCTTGTTAAATATCTATATGGACTTAAATAAGTACTAAAGCAATGTCATCAAAAGTTTGACAAGGTTGTTCTAACTAATGGCTATAAAATAAATGAATCCGATAAGTGCATATATAGCAAATTTGAAAATGGAAAAGGTGTCATAATTTGCTTATATGTAGATGACATGCTCATATTTGGCACGAATTTGAAAGATATAGAAAATAGAAAGAAATTCTTGTTAAACAACTTTGCTATGAATGATATGGGTGTAGCAGATGTTATTCTTGAGATTAAAATAACCCGAGCGGAAAGCACTATAGTTTTATCTCAATCACATTACATTGAAAAGGTGCTTAAAAATTTTAGTCTTTTCATTTGTATACTAGCATCTACAACAATGGATCCTCAAATAAAATTAATATCTAATGCTGTTAGGAAAATTGATCAATTGAAATATGCAAGTCTAATTGGTTGTCTTATGTACATAATTACTTGTACAAGACCAGATATTGCATATATTGTTGGGAAATTGAGTAGGTACACAAGTAATCCAAGTAGTTTGCATTGGCAAACTTTTAATAGAGTACTTAGGTACTTAAAAAAACAACTATTAACTATGGGTTGTGCTATAATGGATATCCTTTAGTTTTATAAGGGTATTTAGATGCTAGTTGGATTACAAGTTTGGAAGATCATGTTTCTACTAGTGGATGAATCTTCATTCTTGGTGAATGAGCCGTTTCTTGGGGTTCCAAGAAACAAACATGTATTATTGGTTCCACCATGGCAGCCGAATTTATTGCATTAGCTGCTGCATCTAAAGAAGTAGAATGGTTAAGAAATTTGCTTTATGATGTACCTCTATGACATAAACCAATTTTACTTATTTTTATCCGTTGTGATAGTGAGGCTACTCTTGCAAAAGCATATAGCCAAGTATATAATGGAAAGTCTAGACACATTGGATTAAGACATAAATACGTCCAACAATTAATCTCTGATGGAGTGATCACTATTAATTATGTGAGGTCAAGTGAAAATTTGGCAGATCCTTTGACAAAAAGTCTTGCTAAAGATGTAGTTAATAAGACCTCAAAAGGGATGAGACTCAAGCCCATTAATTAGAGTCACCCATGATGGAAACTCGACTCAATGCTTGGTATAACGTCAAGTCTTGAGTTCAATGAGATAAAGTACATCATTAGTATGTGACTGCTAGCACTATAAATAAATCCATCCTAAGATTAAACTGCTAGGTACTTGTAATAATAAGGGAAGGATGAGTAATATACTCTTAATGGACGCATAACATAAATATATTAGAGTGTTATAATTATGTGAACACTCTTAATGGGATATACCTATGTGAGTAGAAGTGTGGCCGCTTCTAAGAGCTCAAAGGCTTGACTATGACAACACTCATGAAAAGAGGACACAAACACATTGACATAATAGTGTCCTTGGATACTATGCATTGATCATTATTGAAATCATTGTGTGAGATGTGTTCGGTTAATCAAATGGAATAGTTAGTTCAAAGCTTAGTCTACCATGCAATTTCGCTTAACTTTAACATGTTTTCACTAAGCGAAGGTTCAATTGTAAGACACCTTCATTTATGCAAATTGATTTCCAAGAATATCAAAATCTAAAATATTTTGAAAATGGGCGGAGATTGTTGGAACATTTTCAAATATTTAGTGTTCCAATAACTATAAATAAAAGGGTGTAATTAATCAAAAGTTAAATCTTTTGGTTATTGGTCAAGAGTTATATCACTTGATTTTTGACAAAGAATTATAACTATTCAAACAATATTACTTGAATAGTTATAATATTAGATGAATAATTACATGTCTTTTTAAAGATGTTATTATTCATAAAAGACAACTATTGAAATATGTCTCTATAAAGAGACATGAAAATTCCTATAAATATGAATGAGATTTCATTTGGAAATTGTACTAACAAGTTCTAAAAAATCTTGCTATCTTTCCTTCATCTTCTAATATTATTAAATTGTTCTATAAAGAGTTACTGCAGAAATTCTTTATAGAAATTGATTTTCTTGTTATAAATTGCTCAGTGCTTAGTGGACTATTTTCATCAATGCAAAATGCAAATAGTCATTGGGCTTCATTGTATTCTCGAGGTTCATTTTCTTGAAACTCATTCGCACACTAAGTATAGGTGGGGGAGAATAGAACATTAAAGATAGTGGCTTGATACATTCCTTGGAGCCTTGTCCTATTTCTTCATTTTCTATTCGAGTTCCGTTCGTGTGTTCGAGATTTTCCTCAATGGAGATTTGTACTAACATACTGAAACTAAGAAGTTAGTCTAATTGAGAAATATTGCTAAACTTTTCGTTAAAATTACTAACACGTAGACGAATTTAGGGGGCGCTAGAAGGGGTCGCCCTCTAATTTTTGTAAAATTATTTTTTAAGGACTTTTAAGTTTTAAAATTTTTTATTTTAATATTATAATTAGTGTTTAAAAAAGGATAAATTTGTGTATGCCCTCCAAATATTTCAATTTGATTTCTTTTATAAAATTTATAATTCTTTTGTGATAAACTTAATAACATTTTTAGTTTAATTAGATAACCTAATACAAAGTAGTATCTAAATATTAATTTGATAAAAATATAGTTTAATAATTGCAATATCTAATTATAAATGGTATCTAAATATTAATTAGCTAAAAGAATAAAGTTAAATATTTAGAATATCTAATACAAATTGAGCATTTAACTTATTTTGTTTTACTTAAATCTTTGTAATTAACATTATCCAAAATTTAAAAATACCATGTTAAAAGTGGGCAAAGTCTACTATGAACATGTGCATTTTATAAAAATATTCGTCCCTCCTTTATCAAAAATTCTAACTTCACCCCCACTAACATGAGAATTTGTAGTTAAGCAGCTTATATGCATGGAATTAGCAAAAATCAACAATTCAAAAATTTGTATATAATAATTAGAAAGAAAAACCAACAACAATTTAAGTTTATATGCTTATCAATACTTAAGACTAAGTTCTCCGTTTTCATAAATTAAAATGGTCAAATTTTAACAAATTAAAGTCATAAAGTAAAATATTAAATTTAAAATTAAACCTTTTATATATATACCCCAAGATTTCTAAAGAAAAATTAGATACTAACAAGATTTTTATTGCATCTTTTGATGTAAAATGGAGGGATTTTTGTTAAGAGTTCAACTGTAAGAGTTTTGAAAAAAGACTTGATTTCAGTATATGATTATTTTTGAAGGAATCGTTTGACTTATTTTCGTGTATGAATTAATTTTGGAATCAATAGTTGAGAGATTCACTTGAATATAATCTTCTGTTTCTTAAATTATAAAATGGATGAAGATTAATGTGAATATAAAAAAATGTGAAAATAAATAAAGAAATCGTGTATGTTTAAGATGAGATAAAGTGTATGTTTGGTGGGTGCGCATGCAGGATAGAGATGCGGGATTGAGTTCATAATGGGGCGGACTGCCACTGCCAGCCATCCATAAGATTATTGATGACGGCCGATACAATTCTCAATCATTCCTTTCCCTCATAACTCTACAAATTTTGATTCTAAACTCACCATTTTGCATCATTGCTTCTCCAACCCTTTTTTGTTTTCATTTGCTTGTCATGTACCTTTTTTTTTATTTTGATTAGATTTGAAAATGCCATTGGTTTTTCATTGTAAATGGTTTGAGTTTGAATAATGATTTTAAATTTTAAAATAATCATTAAACTCAAACCCCACCAATTAGTTTTTTCTGTTGGTTTTTGTACTTCAACTATAAAAGTTAAACAAAAAATTAGAGAATCGATACAAAATCAGAAATAGAAAAAAAAAAAACTCAAATAAAATTAGTAAAATTATGTATTTTTTTAGTATTTTTTTAACAAAAAATTGGAATCTTTTGGTTCATTTCCATCATCGGTTTTTTATAACTATAATTTGTCATATTTTTTTATTTTGTGAATATTTTATTTATTATTTATTTTTTTAATTAACCAATTAAAATAATAATCAAACATGATATCTGAGGCAATTTTTTAAATCATTAAAAAGAATTTAAACCTGAAATTATTTATTATCACTTTATGTAAATTTGATCTTTTAACTCTTTCTATTGTCATCAAATAAATTCCTCAATTAATGAGATTTGAAATAAACTAACGGCTAAAATGATTTGAGATAACAACAATACTCTTTTTCTTATATATACTATTATTTTAAATTAGTGTCACGAGTTAATTAAGTACAACTCAATTGGAAAATAAATATAAAACTATTATAATATTGTTTTTAAAGATATTTGTATATAAAATCACACAAACAATTAAGACATGAACTTAAGAGATCGTGATTTTAAACTTCAACTTTACAATTTAACCAAAACTCTACTTGGTTCTTACATAAAATTTTAATATGCATTTTTTTTTTAATTTTTTCACCACAGCATGGATGTGTCATAATCTAGTATATAAGGGTTATGTTTCGGTAGTAGTATAAAAATATAGCTTTCAGCTTCTAAGATGCCTATAAATAAGGATCTCGATTTGTTTTGATGTGACCTAGGTCACATGATAAACAAAATGGCCATCTCACAGTCTTGCCAAGTTAGGATACACATATCATCCAAGAACCATTCACTTCCATACAGCAGATAACCCTCTTGGATGCCCCAAGCCTATGTATAAATACCCTAGGTTCATCTTTTCCTAATCATCTTCTTCACTCGTGTACCCTTACTCTGCTAAAATATCTCATTGCTTTCCTTCATTACTACAAACCTATGCTAATAAAGTATTGGATAGTGTCCTAAAGCTAAATCTCTAAAGCCTTTGAGGTTATATTGCTTTATATGAAGCTTAGGATTCGAACCCCAGCTCCCCAACCCAAAAATTCAACCTTAAACCTAATCCTTTATTAGAAGAGATGTAAACAATTGGTGTTATCTATGGATACTTGGACAACAAGCCATGAGACCCTCCACTATGGTAACTTTCACTCTTGTTGTTACTACAATGTTTGTTTATAAAACCAATTCAAGCTACCTCCACACTATCCAATGTCCAAATGTTTCAAGCTCTGGCTTGAACCCTCAACACCTGCTAGTTGCATTACCGCAATTTTTAAGCACTCCAACACTAGCATCCATTTATGTGGAGGCTTTCCAAGCACTTTCCATTCAAATACAATTCGTAAGTACTACTCTTCTAGCTCTCAAACTCTTGTTTCTTTTACCAAACAAATGCAACCACAACCCTTTTGGTACTACCTGATGTGATTTCGATCACATCATGTTACGATGCAATTTGAAGATGTTCAGATCGGCCCAAACGAGAAAGGCCTAAGTGCAAAATGAAGTTTATTGTAACAGCCCAATTTTGGGTCTATACGGAACAGTGGTTTCGGGACCACAAATCCGACGAAGAAAAATTCATTTTTATTATATTTTTATTGTCTACTGTTATGGAATGATTTTATGAAAATTTCGTTCGAAAATTTTGACGTTTGGGCAATCAATTTAGTCAAAAGGACTAAATTGTAAAAAGTGTAAAAGTTGATTTCTACATGCTAGAGGTGTCTAATTGCTATGAAATTTTAAATTGAAGGTCCTTAGATGGTAATTAGACCATTTGTTAAGTTAGTGGACAAAAATGGACATGGTGAGATAAATTTACAAAGTTTTAAGTGAAGGGCTTTTGGTCATTTGGTTATTAAATGAATTAAAAAGCAAAATCAAACAAAAATTCATGTCCATCTTCTCCCCCTTGTGCCAAAAATTAGAAGGAAGACATAGCTAGGGTTTGACCATGTAACACCCTGAAATTGGGCCTAGTAGAATTGGGCTTATTGGGCCTTGGGCATGGGAGCGTTTAAAATTTTTTAGAACAAGAGAACGGCACAATTGCATGTTGGATCTGTTGAGAGAGTGATTTTGGAAGGTTAGGGGGCTTCTATGAAGTCCTGGGTTCAAGCCATGTCATATGGAAAATTTTTATTTTTAGCATTAGGGAACCACGACTCACAGTATTAAGCCTTTTAAGTAATCAGTAATTAAAAAGAGACACAAGAGAGCTCATGTGTGGGGTGGTTGTGGCGTCACAGTATATGGCAATGAGGACAGAGGTTCAAGTATCACTGCATGCAAAAGGGATTATTTATTTTACTCTTGTGTGGGCAAGAGTTTGTGTTGGATTTGAACTCTGTGTTGGAGAGTTTGAATTGGTCAAGTGAGTGATTTAAGGAGTGGATTAGGGAGTGATTTATGGAGGAAAAAGTGGAGTTTGAGTTGGTGTGGTATTGTACCGATTTTGCTTAGGAGGTACTCAGAATTTCAGTGGAGGGTTATTCCTCAAGTTTCGGTTTTGTGTGTTTTTTCTTTTGTCAGTTAGTTTTTGTGCTTGTTGGTGCTGAATTCTTCTATTGCCTCCTCCTTCTGCTACATGTTTTCTTTGTTTTTCTTTCCCTGTCTCGAAACGCTACTTCCTTGGCCGTTTAGACACTTAATTTTTGTGCCAAAATCGAACTTTGCTTCTTCCCCTTAATCTCTTTTCTTTTTTGCTCCCTACAAGTTGGTGAACCGATTCTCTTTGTTCTGGTTGTGGTCTCCTTGACCGAATATTCCACCTTCTCCCTCCACTCTTTCGATATTGTTGACTGATCATCCCTTTTTTCTCTGGCTTTTGGAATTGGGTGTGTTGGCCGAATAGTCTTTCTCCCCCTCTCTCAATTCTTTTGGGATAACAACTCTTTCTCTCCACCTTATTGCTTTGGCCGACTGTTCCTTTCTTCTTAAGTAACTTTGTGATTCGGGAATTCCATATGCCTAGTGGTTAATCTTTGGCAGCAGTGTAGGGGTGTGGCCTTCTATCGATCGATCAAGGTAAGGATTTAGAGTTCTTTAGTAAGTATGATAACGTAAGGATTTATTGGATGTTGGTCTGGTTGTACAAGAAGGGGATTGATGACAAATGTGTTTGAATGTAGGCTTTGGGCTCGTAAGCGGTTCACTCGAATTCGTTAATAGGTGTGTATTTTACCCTGTACCTGATAGTCGGCTGATAAGCCGAAGGTGTGTACACGCACACACCACTCCAAGTAGATCGGCAAATGCCGAAAAGCCGAAATACCGGCAAATGATGCAACACGAGCGTGCGATCGCACGTGTGGTGGATCGAGCCCACGAATATGGGTGTAAGATGGTTGAGACCACCGTGAGCGTCCTCATGGTCTAAGGCCGTTTTTAGGGCCAAATGGACTGGATTGAGCCGAGTGGGCCCAATGGGCCCGTGGGCCTTGACTTGAGTAAATTTTGTGATGGATAGGAATTAATGAGCCGGCCATGACGATCACATGGCCAAAGGCAGATTTGGGCTAAATGGGCCACACGAGCGTGTGGGCCTATTTGGGTCGAATAATGGGCATTGGGCCCAATAATACCATTTTGACCATATATGTTATCTGTGTCGCTCGAGGCGACTGTAGACCTTCGGGAAGGTCGTAAATTGACTGAAATACCCCTGTAAGGTAAATTGACTAAAATACCCTTGTAGGGTAAATTGACTGAAATACCCTTGTAGGGTAAATGACCATAATACCCCCATAGGGTAAAATGACCGTTATGCCCCTAAAGGGCAAAATGACCAAGATACCCCTACATGTTATATTATTATTGTATGCTATTTACGGTATGTCTGCATTCATGTGATATTATGCTACATGGGGGATGGGATTATTGATCTGGAGGAAGTATATGAATTGTTAGGGTCGCATGGTCGCTTGACGACTGTGGATCCACCGATGGCTTTAAGCCGATTATGTGATTGGCAGCTCTGCTGCAACATTGGTTAGTGCCGTAACTGGTGCTACATAAGGAGTGTAGGGATGGGTGGGTCGATTAAATCCCCATAGGAGTGCAGGGTTAGACAGGAGACGGAGTGCAGGGTTGGTATGGGCATTAATGCATTGCATATACTTGTTCTGTTATTGAGATGGGAGTAGGCCCAGATAGATGTGATATGTGACATTTGATATGGGCTAAGACCCAACTGAGGCTATTACGGGCTAAGGCCCAAATGCCACCGTTACTGTAATGGGCTTAGGCCCGAATTGATGTGATGCATGCTTTATGATCGATGAGGGTTGTACACACTGAGTTTTAAGAACTCTCCCCCCATCTTTTAATTTTTCAGAAATCCTCGTGGCGCGGTTCGACGTACGGGAGGACTCGGAGGTGGCCCCACTATGAGCAGCCTTAAATTTTAGTATTCTATTTTACCTTACTTAACCGCTTTCTTATTGGGTTGTAATAAGGCCTCTTCTAATTTCTGGTTTTTAATTTGGGATTTTCAGTTTATTACGCTTCCTATCTGTTAAAAGTAGATCTCGATTTTCCAAAACAATAATTGTTTTCAAAACACTGCACTTCCATAACTTAATTTTTAAACATCACATTTTCGTAAATCAGTTTCTTTTAAACTTAGCTTCTGCAACTGAAAAGAAGTTTTGGGAATAAACTTAATAATATTTCTATGCACCACGTTTTAGATAATAATAAACTAACGTAACTGGGATTTTACTCAAGTTTTAATTAAGAAGGTTTTTCAATGAAAACATGGTTTTCGAAAAACACTTCAATGTGACACGCCAGATTTGGCCATAACGTCCAGGCCGGGTTTGGGGTGTTACAGAACAACTTTCAAGCTCGATTGTAAGTCCGTTCTTACCCCGTTTTTAATGCTCTTTACATTTTTGAAGTCGTTATCACTCGATCTATCTATTTCTACCATTGATTTAAGGAATAATCAAGGTCTAAAATTTTACCCATGATGGATATTTGTGTATTTTGATGTCTAATGGTAGAAAATGCATGTTTGTTGAATGTTAAACGACTTTTGCTAAGTGATTTTCGGTAAAAATGTCAACAATGGCCTATTTGTAAAAGTCTATAAAATGAGTAGAAAAGTGTGATTAAATTAGAAATGTGGGATGTTATGAGTATGAAAATGGTTCGGCTAGGCTTGGGTTTTGAAGAAATTGAATGAAAATCATTTTACGAACCTAGGGACTAAATTGTAAAAATGTCAAACTTTAGGGGCAAAAATCTAATTTTTTCCATAATGTGATTTTGGGAAAATTTTAATTGTATAATGATTGAATAAGTTAAATGTGATATTATAGATCAAGAAAAATGAGGTTTGGACCTAGAACGGGGGAAAAATGAGTATTTGACGATTTAGTCTTTTTCGCCATTTTTAAGTCGAGGTAAGTTTGTATGTAAATAATGCAAATTTATAATTTAATTTATAATATTTTGTTATTGCATGAATTGTATGATTGACTCTTTGGATGAAACTGACGAAGTTTTGACAAGCGAGTAAATCCCGGTTGAACCTTAGGAATAGATAGGATACAAATGTCATGACATTAGGGTTACCGTGATTACATGTAAGACCATATCTGGGATATGGAATCGATATGAGACTTCGTGTAAGACCATATCTGGGATATGACATCGATGCGAGACTTCATGTAAGACCATAGCTGGGCTATTGGCATCGATACGAGATTACATGTAAGACCATATCTGGGATATGGCATTGGTACGATACTGTGTGTTCGAGATCCCCGAGTATCCTTTAGTATTCCAAGTGGCTCAACGGGAAATTCAATGGGTATGTCAAAGATGAGAAGGCATGTGAATATGTTATGTGATGGTACAGGTATGTACATAAAACTCAAAGAAAATGAGCTCAGTATATGATAAACAAGTGGTAAGATTGTGATTGAGTAAGTTGTGCTTATGAAGAGTAAAGGACATTTATGTTGAAACGTTTTATGTAGTTCATATGATGAGCTATTAGTATATGACAATTATGTTGATATGTGTTATGTTGATATTAAATGACATTTATGTTCATATGACATTTATGAAGTTTAATGACATTTATATTGGTATATGTTATGTTATTCATATGATGAGCTATAGGCAAGAATGTGATTGAGTAAATTATACTCATGAAGTTTAATGACATTCATGTGGAAATATGTTGTGTTATTTATATGATGAGCTGTTGGTAAGATTGGGATTGAGTAAGTTGTGTTTATGAATTTTTAATGACATCTATGTTAATATTTGTTAAGTTATTTGTATGTCAAGTGTATGAATAATGTTTTGTATTATTTGCATATGAACTTACTAAGCTATATAGCTTACCCCCTTCCTTTCCCATGTCTTTTAGGGTTATTAAGCTAGCTCGGGTTGGAGATCGCCGGAGATCCTATCACACTATCAAACTATCATTTTGGGTATTGATGAATTCAAATATTTCGAGTTTATGGCATGTTTAGGGACTTATTCATTTTGTTAAATGTGTCATTGTGATTGTAGCCAATGTGTTGGCTTGTGATTGTCAAAGGCTTGTTTTGCTATTTGGCCATGTAAGTTGGCTCATATTGGCTAACATGGTTGTAAGCCTAAGTATATTCATTTATGTGTCAATGTATATGGTGATATGATCACGGTATGCTTGGTGAATGTGAAATGTTTGGAATTGTGATTTATGGCATGATTGTATGATTTTTGGAAATTTGACCTATTGATGAGATGAGGAATTTGAGTATCATTTGGTAACTAGAAAGTAGTTGAATGAAGCCTAAGGAATGTGAAATTTGTACGTTTGATTTAGGGCTTAATAAATGTAGTGAACATGATAGACAAAGATATAAAGTTGATATGTTTTAACCATGAATGTGGAATCTTGCATGAATTGGTGTGGAAAGGTTGATGTTCTAAGCATGGTAAATAATGGCATGAGGATGACATGTTTTTGTCTTGGTGGTGGTTGTTTAGTTGCTCTTATATGCTTGTATTTGTGCCATGTGATGTTGTGTTGATGTGTGCAAGTGTGGGTGGAAAATGACTTGGTAAATAGCCTTGTTTTTGTCCACACGGGCGTGTGTCTAGGCCGTGTGTGACACACGGTCTGCCCCACGGGCATGTGTTTCGGCCGTGTGTCCCCTGCACCTTAATTGTTGCAAAACAAAATGTCCAGAATTGAGCACACGGGCAGAGACATGGGCGTGTGTGCTACACGGTCTAGCACATGGGCGTGTGGCACGGCCGTGTGGCACAAGTCAAAGAGCTTCTAATTTGAACACGGTCTGAAGCACGGGCGTGTCCCCGGGGTCACACGGGCGTGTCCCCGGGGTCACACGGGCGTGTGAGCCCTGCTTCTAGCAAAAATTTTCTAAGTTTTATAAAAATTCCCTAAGTTATCGGTTTAGTCCCGAACCACCTCCAAAGCACGTTTTGAGCCTCGTAGGCTCTTATAAGGGACTCTATGATTGAATATGGATGGTTTTAATTTGTATGCAAATTTTATGACTCAGAATTGTGTGATTACTTGTGATGTGAGTTCGGTAATTCCTCGTACCCTATTTCGGCGTCGAATATGGGTAAGGGGTGTTACATTTAGTGGTGTTAGAGCTATGGTTTAGTCGATTCTCAGACTAACGTAGCTTATGTGAGTCTAGCTATACATGCCATATTACTACCTGTGATAGTGTGATATCTCCCGACTCTGATGAAATTGTTTTGTTGAGGCAGAGATGCTTTCCAATTGAGCTATTTTTGAAAACGCTTGAAGTGATAGTAAGATAATTGAAAATGTGTTTGTGATGAGTCGAAACTTGGAAAGGTATGAATAAGAGTTCATGATATGTATGTGATGATGTACAAAATGAAATAACCGTAAGTTGAGAAATATGGATAAAATGTCATTGTTCCGGTTGAACGTTGTATTTCGATGGATTATGGTGATTTTATGAAACGGATAAAATGTTTTAAATGTTACAAAAAGGATTTGGGTCCGAAAGGGTAGTCCTGAATTAAGCCCTCTCGAGCATATGTTATGAAATGGATTTAGCTCGAACGGGTAATCTAGAGTAAGCCTTTAGAGTGTACGTTATCGAAAGGATTTAGCCTGAATTGGCAATCCTGTTATGTCATATGTGGCTCGAGAGTGTGCTCCATGAATATGTGTCAAAAGGACACTTTTGAATATGAATTGACGGATTGTTGACATGTATACCTTGAGTATACTACTCGAGTATCCATCGAAATTACAATAGTTCAATGGGAATTATTCTTGAAATATGGAAAAGTGACACGAAATGAAAGTTTATATTGTGATAAACATCCATATTGTTTGGCATTCATATGATGTTATGTGCCTGACTTGTTTGATTAAGTGAATGTGATAAGTAAACTTACTCAAAATTTATGGAATGTATGTTTAAGTACACTTGTTTGAATAAGGGTAATCGAAAAGTTCATGTGACATAAATATGTATGTTAATTAGCTTAAAGTGAATTATGTGATTGTGAAGATATTATGTTGATGATGAATGCTAAATTATATGTGTGTATTTATGAGAGTCGAGTTAGAGGCTTTACGACCTCACCCCCTAACTAATGTGGTGTTTTATAACGAAATTTCACGAGATTTAAGTTGAATGAGCTCACAAGTAAGAGACTAAAAAGTTCTGTAGTGGAATAATTGATAATGTAGTCAGAGTTAAGAATGGTTTGGCAAGTGAATGCAGTTTTGAAAAAGATGCCAGGTTATTCTAAAGATCATTCGGATTTCGCGATGTCACGGTTAAAGAAAAAGTTAATCCCAGCTAATCGACTCATTCAGGTATGATGTCTAAAGTATGTATTTGCTGGAATTTCTTCCGGATTGATTTTCGTTAGTGAATGGAATAATATGGGATTAGTGATGACAGAATTAGTCAGAGAAATGATATTTGAATCGTAAAGATGTCTGAGTGTAACAGTTGTAATTGAATAGATTATGATGATCTCTCATGGTATTTTATGTACTCATTTATCCTCAGAGATATATGTGATTATTCGTTTTCTGATGAAATTCTTATCGTATGAGAATGCTAGCTGCTTATAATGTTAGATGAGAGCACTATTTATCTAGTTGGTTGATGAGCAGCATTTCTTATCTCTCTCTTTGGGATTCTATTCTATTATGTTTAGAATAAAAGTTGGTGAAAATTTATGTGAGGCTATTCTTCTGTTTCTACTGGATGATTGTGTTGTTTTGTATATATATATATGGAAAATATATTATCTCTGTTACAATTGATTCCAGAGCGTATAAGTATTATTTTTGTTCTAGTTTTCTCTGAGGAATCATCAAGATCTTGATTATTTCCTTATGAGTTATGTTCTTGGACTTCCAGTATGATATCGCATCTTGGATTTCTTTATCTCGGTTTTCTTATCATCCTTATTTCATAAATTATCAATCATGGCTTATCTTTAAAGTGTGTTCTTTGGCTTGTGATAACTAAGTCTATTATGGTTGTATTTCTGGTTCGATTATGGGAACGTGGTGATTCTGGTATCAGGATTTCTCTAATTTTTGTGAAAGGAATCGACATCGGAAAAGGTATAGATAGTGGAAGCTCAAGCTCAAATTGTACGATGGTTTTCTTTTCTTAGGTAAGTTTGATTAAGATCAATGAGTTCCACCAATATATTTTGTTTCCTTAAGCCAATATGATTGTAAAGATCTTTTGACTAGCTTGTGAGGAAATTTTGAAAGATTGTATATTTGAGTTGTTTTAACAGCATGAAGAAGGGAATATTTGATACGATATTATTTGATAGTTGAAATCGACTCAGTTGTTTTTATCTGAGCGAGCTGGTTAGTTGAAAGGTAATTTGAGTTATATGCATTTAAGTTTATCCTCAGGTAAGAAGATAAAATCTTGTACATTCATGGGTAAATTGACGAACAGTCTGAATGAAGAATTTATATGCAAAAAGGGTGTGGTACAAGGACGTACCTATTAGATCAGTTCTAATTGGATGATATTATTATGAGTTAAGATGTTTTGATTGATAAAGTTATCACATTTGTGAAAGTTTGAATGGTCTGTTGTATGTTAGCAATGTTAAAAACTGATGAAGGTGTTATTAACCGAAACACTGGTTCTGGGTTTAGTTTAAATTGAGTAAAGAAATTGTGATTTTTCAGTGATGCACTATCGAACGGATTGGAATGTGTTTTAATAATTCGAAGTGCTTTTCTTACGTATTCTTGATAAACCAGCGTTTATATATAGATGTGGGAGGATCTGTTTGGGAAGTAAAAAGCCCTTTTGACATCTCTTCATCTGCAAAGAATTCTCGATGTGAAAACACAGAGACAAAGGGCTGATCTTTGAAAAGGAAAAAGAGTGGATCCGCTGGATCCCAAATGAATTGGCTTATTCGAAAAAATCCATGTTGTTTGGAAGATCTATCTCGTGCCTGGTACTGCATGGTTCCACTCTGCAAGAACGCCGAATCATTCTCTTGAAGCTCATCCTTTTCATCATAAATGATCCGCTTGCACCGAAATGACCCGGCCCAATAGGGAAATCCCAATTCATTTGGCCTTTCGATACAATCAAATAGAAAGCCCCAAGGGCGCCATATCCTAGGAGCCCAAACTATGTGATTGAATAAATCCTCATCTATTTGTTGCGGGTCGAGTACTCGTGTAAAGTGATAGTTTATGCTTTCAGACTGTTAAAGTCATATGAAAGGAACTGTCCGACGGGTGATTTAGAGTCGACCACTGTTTATGTCTGTGTTGAGAATTTGATGATACTAGTTGCCCGACGAAAAATGTCATATGTTTCCTGATCCCAAGAGTTTAAAGTATCTAATGTCACAAAAGGATCTAAATTTAAAACAATATAGATGGTTTGAACTATTGAAAGATTGTGAGTAGTTATCGGTTAACCTTTGGGAAAGCAGATATAGTTGCAAACGCTTGAATGGAAAACCTTTGATTATTTTGTGAGTATTGGATACATGATTAATCTTATTTGATGATGGTTTGAATCTAGCTAAATAAAAAGCTAAAGTGATGTTTTCTCTGCAAAATTGAGAACCTCAAGAATGTGATAGTGAGTGGTAAATTAAATGAGTACCGTGTGAGACGACTTTTGATTCTGAATTTTAGGTCGGATCTGATGACTGTTATCATTATTCCGAGATAGAATTTGCACACTGAGTAATTCACAGCTTATGTAAAAAAATTTGTACGAAGCTCAGTAATAGCTCGTTTGTTCATTCAAGGAGTAATAAAATGTACAGTTATTTTAAATAGATGTTCTGGTGATCGGGTATGTAACATGATAGATGTTTCAGAGACTATCCAATCAGAAATCGTACAGAAAGTAAAAGTGATTTGTGGCAGTTTAGAATCCACTTCAGATTGTCAAAAAACGCATGTGAATATGAAACATGAGGATATGAAATTCTCGTTCAGCGATAGCATGCTTCCGAAAGTACTGCCTTGGAAAAATATTCAAAATGTGTTTTATGTATCTATGTTGCGATGGTATCGATTGGACTCTCTGAGTATGAATTCTCCGATAGGGATTATGATTCAGCCGATGTGTTGTATAACGAGGAATCGATCGGAATTCTGACACGAGAGATTAAAAAATTAGAAATAAAAGCATAACCTTAGTGAGGGTTCTTTGGTAGTGTCACAAGATAGAGGAGTCTACGTGGAAATCAAACTTATTTTTTGGTAAGATTTTCGGGGACGAAAATCCCTAAAGGGGGGAAAGTTGTAACAGTCCGATTTTGGGTCTAGTCGGAACAGTGGTTTCGGGACCACAAATCCGACGAAGAAAAATTTATTTTTATTATTTTTTTATGGTCTACAATTTTTTGAAACGATTTCGTGAAAATTTTGTTCGAAAATTTTGATGTTTGGGCACTCAATTTAGTCAAAAGGACTAAATTGTAAAAAGTACAAAAGTTGAGTTCTACATGCTAGAGGTGTCTAATTGCTATGAAATTTTAAATTGAAGGTCCTTAGATAGTAATTAGACCATTTGTTAAGTTAGTGGACAAAAATGGACATGGTGAGATAAAATTTCAAAGTTTTAAGTGAAGGGCATTTTGGTCATTTGGTTATTAAATGAATTAAAAAGCAAAATCAAGCCAAAATTCTTGTCCATCTTCTCCCCCTTGTGCCGAAAATTAGAAGGAAGACATAGCTAGGGTTTGGCCAACTTTCAAGCTCGATTGTAAGTCCGTTCTTGCCCCGTTTTTAATGATCTTTACATTTTTGAAGTCGTTATCACTCGATCTATCTATTTCTACCATTGACTTAAGGAATAATCAAGGTCTAAAATTTTACCCATGATGGATATTTATGTATTTTGATGTCTAATGGTAGAAAATGCATATTTGTTGAATGTTAAACGACTTTTGCTAAGTGACTTTTGGTAAAAATGTAGTAAGGACCTATTTGTAAAAGTCTATAAAATGAGTAGAAAAGTGTGATTAAATGAGAAATGTGGAATGTTATGAGTATGAAAATGGTTCGGCTAGGCTTGGGTTTTGAAGAAATTGAATGAAAATCATTTTACGAGCCTAGGGTAAGAAAATAAGCTCAGTATATGATGAACAAGTGGTAAGATTGTGATTGAGTAAGTTGTGCTTATGAAGCCTAAATGACATTTATGTTGAAACGTGTTATGTAGTTCATATGATGAGCTATTAGTATATGACAATTATGTTGATATGTGTTATGTTGATATTAAATGATATTTATGTTCATATGACATTTATGAAGTTTAATGACATTTATATTGGTATATGTTATGTTATTCATATGATGAGCTATAGGCAAGAATATGATTGAGTAAATTATACTCATGAAGTTTAATGACATTCATGTGGAAATATGTTGTGTTATTTATATGATGAGCTGTTGGTAAGATTGGGATTGAGTAAGTTGTGTTTATGAATTTTTAATGACATCTATGTTAATATTTGTTAAGTTATTTGTATGTCAAGTGTATGAATAATGTTTTGTATTATTTGCATATGAACTTACTAAGCTATATAGCTTACCCCCTTCCTTTCCCATGTCTTTTAGGGTTATTAAGCTAGCTCAGGTTGGAGATCGCCGGAGATCCTATCACACTATCAAGCTATCATTTTGGGTATTGATGAATTCAAATATTTCGAGTTTATGGCATGTATAGGGACTTATTCATTTTGTTAAATGTGTCATTGTGATTGTAGCCAATGTGTTGGCTTGTGATTGTCAAAGGCTTGTTTTGCTATTTGGCCATGTAAGTTGGCTCATATTGAATAACATGGTTGTAAGCCTAAGTATATTCATTTATGTGTCAATGTATATGGTGATATGATCACGGTATGCTTGGTGAATGTGAAATGTTTGGAATTGTGATTTATGGCATGATTGTATGATTTTTGGAAATTTGACCTATTGATGAGATGAGGAATTTGAGTATCATTTGGCAACTAGAAAGTAGTTGAATGAAGCCTAAGGAATGTGAAATTTGTATGTTGATTTAGGGCTTAATAAATGTAGTGAACATGATAGACAAAGATATAAAGTTGATATGTTTTAACCATGAATGTGGAATCTTGCATGAATTGGTGTGGAAAGGTTGATGTTCTAAGCATGGTAAATAATGGCATGAGGATGACATGTTTTTGTCTCGGTGGTGGTTGTTTAGTTGCTCTTATATGCTTGAATTTGTGCCATGTGATGTTGTGTTGATGTGTGCAAGTGTGGGTGGAAAATGACTTGGTAAATAGCCTTGTTTTTGTCCACACGGGTAGACACACGGGCATGTGTCTAGGCCGTGTGTGACACACGGTCTGCCCCACGGGCATGTGTTCCGGCCGTGTGTCCCCTACACCTTAATTGTTGCAAAACAAAATGTAACACCCCGAATTTGGGCCTAGAAGGAATGGGCCTTGAGCGTGGGATCAGCTAGGAGACTGCACAGAAAAAAAAATTATGTGTGCAAGGAAATGACAAATTGCTTGTCTGCTTTAGTGGCTATGCGATTTAGGAAGAGTTGGGAGTGTAGGAGAAGTCCTGGGTTCAAACCTGGTCTTTAGCAAACATTTTTGCTTTTTGCTCTTAAGTGAATCTTGGCTTTAGCTTGAAGGCTTTATAAATATTTTTGGTGAAATCAAGACACAAGAGGAGCTTGTGGTCCAGTGGTAAGTGGCGTGTTCAAGTTTGCAAGGGAGCTCAAGTTCGAGTCTCATGATGCGCAAGGGAGTATTTATTTTATTTCCTTGCAGCATGAGAAGTTGAGTTAGACTGAAACTCTGTCAGGTGAAGTTTGAATTGGTCTTGGAGGGTTTTGTGGAGCAAATCAAGGAGAAGATTGGGGAGAAAATCAAGGAAATTTGAAAATGGGAGGTTGGTAGGGTGTTGTGGATGATTGGGACTCTATGGCTTAGTGAAATTCGGCTAAGGGGAAGTGAGGGAGCATTTTTCGGCACAAGGCAATTCTTTGTTCGGTTTTAAGAGGGTTGAAAGGAAGGTGCCGAATGTTCTTTGGGATTTTTCTACCATTCGAGTTTCCTTTCGGGTTTGCGTTTTAGCTATTGAAGTGACCAAAATTTCCACTACTTTCATCCTTCCTACAATTGCCGCATAGGTAACCTTCTTTTTGGTTTCTTTTTTTTTCTTTGCCGAATTCCCTTTCCTCTCTCACTCTTGGTTCTGCTTCTTCTTTTCTTTATGAATCCTTCTTCTTTCAGCCTCCCTTCTAAACCGAACCTACTCTCCATCTTCTTCTTCTCTACTTTCCACTCTCTTCCAATCATAGTCGAATTCTTCATAAGGCTTTTTGTGTACGTTCAGTTTATCATCTTTCCCTATTGTGCTTGGCCAAATATACCTAAACTATTCCAACCAATTCCATCATCATCAATTTTGGTAAGTCTTCCAACTTTTTCCAAGTGAGTTATTTCATTAGCACTGTGTTTCCAAGCCACGCTTATTTTGTTCTTAGGGTTCTAAAATCTCTAGAAGAGAAATGGAGGTTTCCGATAATATGTTGCATAAAGAGATATCAATGGTGGCGAGTAGTAGCCCTTCTGAGGGAGGATCAGGAATGGTGCCAGCTGAGGATGGGCACGTAGCCCCTGCCTCCAAATTTAAGCAGCGTAAAGTGTCAGCTGTTCGAGATTTTCTGCCGGGGTGCGGCAGGGTGGCTGCACCAATCTCTGGATCAAGTGGGCAAACCACAACCGACTGATCTAGTCAAGGGAGAGATAATCTGTTGGACAAGTATTTTCGGTAGAGGTTGTTTTTGATAAGTTGATTGGGATTCGATTAACCCGATTGACAAGTGATTAATGGATTGCCTTGATTGAATGTAGGTTGGAGTTCTCGTGGGTCATTCTTACATTTCAAAATCATGTAACACCCCAAACCCGGCCCAAGCAGTATGACCAGATCTGGCATGTCACATGAAGAAAACGAGTAAAGAACTTGTGATTCTTACTAAAGATGTTGTTATTAGGTTAAAATTTAAGAAAAAAACAAATTTGCTTAGAAATATTTGATAAAAATACTATTAATTTTGAAAGGTTGATTGAAGAATCGATAATCGAACTAGTGATCTTTTAAAACCGTGTCTTTTGAAAATATTATTGATAACTTGTAGGAAAAATCCAAGTTAAATTATTTGTACATATTTATTATGAAATCCGTTAGTTGATAAATTTTAAGAAAAATTGTTGTTTATGATTTTAGAAAATCCCAGTTTAAATCAATTCATGGAAGATAATAAATACGTCAAACATAAAACAAAATAAAAATCCTAGAGGCCTTATTACAACTTTAAACCCAAAATAGTAAGAGTAACGAAATAAAGCGGAAACGAAATTTACTAAGGTTCGAAAATATTATTTCCAAAGTATGGCCTCCACCGAGTCATCCATGGGCCCAAGTCCTCATTACTGAGCATTACCTGCAAAGATTAAGAAATAAAAGAGGGGGGTGAGTTACAAGAACTCAGTGTATAATCCCCTTACCATCATCCACTGGGTCTGAACCCGCATAGCATAATCTTGGGCGTAAGCCCATTTTACATAGCAGTATATAAATGAAAAATATGCAACCCAACCCATCCATCCATCACACCCCGACCGGTAATCACACACACAGGGGATCAAGTCAACCCACCCGCCGCTCACACAAATTTGCGATCATTTGCTATAATATATTATTATTGTGGCCATGCCACCAAAATCATAAGTAAGCATAATAATGAACAAGTTGTGGCTATGCCACCAGGCTACACTGCTCTCCATACAATTTTCCCATCCCATGCAAAATGTAAAAAGAATGCAACATACATAATAAAATAAAATATCCACATATATATATATATAACCACCATTAATATAGTGAATTATTACAGTGAATCGACCCATTGAAGCACTTTGATAGTTCAGCCCACTAAGGCATTCTAGCAATTCGGCCCATAGAGGCATTTTGGTAAATCGGCCCATAGGGGCATTTTCGTAATTTAGTAAATTAATACCGATTTTGACAGATCTTTAGAAATAGTGTTGAATAAGCAAGTCACTCGATTCATGCTATATCACAGTTATTAGATTTGTAATCGACAATGATCTATTTTCCAACATAATAGTGAATCACGAATTTACGGGATTTCGGTGTGAGATTACACACCTGATTACGGTAAGAACTAAACCTTCTTGATCGTCGGCACCTATGACACCATAACATTCGATTGACCAACCAAAGAGATTTTCTTAATCCAAATTTAAATCAATGATCTAAAAATGCTTACCCTTAGAATTGTGAACGACCACAATTTGCCTATTCTCACCGGATGATGGTCCACAACCCGGTGGGAAATCCCGAACTGCCGATACTGCCCTAAGTTTGAACTTGGGAGTAGCGATTGCAAGTCCACTCCCTATTTGCCCTCCTATTGATTTTCTTTTAATAACGCTACCACTTGCCTCCATTGAAAGAGCCTCGGTTAGAATAATACTATGATGAGAGAATGTAATTGTTTAGGGAGAGGATTTCGGCTTACCACCACTTCCGAAGGAACAACGAGTGGATAAGAACGAGCGATCTAGTCCCTATAATAACCGATTAGTCAAATCCATCGATCCGTTTAGCAACTAACCGAGCAATGAAATAGATCAAAATGAACCATGACAAAACTCCTTACCTTAACGATGATGAATCTAATTCCCACCGATTGGACTTATGGCTATGGATGAGTCAAAGGTATAAGATTCGGCTTTCCCACTATAACACGATTCGATCAAAGAAGAGAGTGCCAACATGAAAGAGAAACAAATAATGAAGAAGAGATTAACGGTTAAAAGGTTCGGCTATTGGAGAGAAATGAACAAACAAGATTCGGCCACAAGGTAATGTCGATTTAAGAAAAGAGAGAAGGGTTGAAGAAATGGTCAAAAAGAAAAGAAGAGATGGAAGAGAAATGTTAGAGGGTTTTGGCTAACACCAAGGAAAAATGAACAAAATGGATTGAGTAGTACGGCAAAACAAGGAAAAAAAATGTGAACAAATTGCTTGAGTGTTTCGGCAAAACAAAGAGAAAGTATCGGAAAAGAGAGCACCAAAATGTTACAAAGAAAACAAGCCTTTCATGCACAAACTTGCAAAATGACCAAAAGAATTTTGACTCCCCTTTTCTCCCTACTAAAACCGTGTACCACCTTTACCAAAAAGATGGGTGTTGACCAAAATTCTTTCCCCAAACTCCTTCCAAAAATTAGGCCAACATGTTCCCCCCTTTTTACCACAATTCCTTTACTTACTTCCTTCTTTTTCCCTTGATTTCCTCCTTACCATTTTCCTTAGTCTTCTTTCCATCAATAGAAAGTCTCCCTTACCTTCTTTAGAACCATGGCCGACACTTTGGAAAAGAAGTACAAAAATTAATCCAAAAAAAAATTTACAATAAGTGGGATTCGAACTCCACCCCTTAAGCCCCTTCATGTGACGCCACACCACTCTACTACTAGCTCCACTTGTGCTAGCAAAATACACACTTATTTCCTTAAGTCTTGATGCCACTTGCCTTCTCCCCCTTAAGTGCTTAAACACAAAAATTTTGCTAAGGCCCAACTCAACCCCAAGCCTTCTTAGGACCCCCTAAACATACACAATTAACACTCTTAACTAGCCTATCGCATGGTGTAATGTAAAACATATAATCCCGAATTTCAGGATGTTACAAATCAGGTGTGTATCCACACTGTCTTAACCGTAAATCGGCAAAAGCCAAAAAGCCAGAAAATGCGGCACTTGATGCCACACGGACGGGCGATCGCACGTATGGTAATCCGAGCCCACGAAACATGAGCGTTTGACTGTAGAGGCCACCATGAGCGATCTCATGGGCTTAGGCCGTTTTGGGCCACGTTGGCCCAAAATGGGCCGTGTGGGCCCCATGGGCTCGTGGGCCCTACACGGGTAAATCTCAAGGGCATGTGGAGATTATTGGACCCGGCTGTGTTGTTCACATGGCTAAGGTCGTTTCTGGGCTTACTGGGCCACACGGGCATGTGGGCCCACATGGGCCGCATAATGGGCCTTGGGCCCATTCACACTGTTGACTGTTAAGGTAAGATTACCGAAATACCCTTGTAGGGTAGAATTACTGAAATACCCCTGTAGGGTAGAATTACCGAAATACCCCTGTAGGGTAGAATTACCAAAATACCCCTATAGGGTAAAATGACCGTAATACCCCTATAGGGTAAAATGACCGTAATACCCCTGTAGGGTAAATGACTATTTTGCCCATTGAGGGTAAATGACTGATTTGTGCTACGATTTGACTGATTTGATTGTGATTGTATGACTATGATTTGATTGACTTAACTGTGAATGATATGACTGATTCTGAGCATGGCATACTGCATAGACGATATACTGCATGGGATTGGGATCTTGTATTGGAGGAAGTGATTGATATGTGAGGGTCGCACGGGTCGCGTGAGACGACTGTGGACCCACCGACGGCTTTAAGCCGATTATGTGATTGGCAGCTCTGCTGCAATATTGGTTAGTTCCGCAACCGGTGCTACATAAGGAGTGTAGGGATGGGTGGGTCGACTTAATCCCCACAGGAGTGCAGGGTTAGACGGGAGACGGAGTGCAGGGTTGGTATGGGTATTTATGCATTGCATATACTGCATCTGGTATTGAGATGGGCTTAGGCCCAGATAGATGTGATGTGTGACATTTGATATGGGCTAAGGCCCAGCCGAGGCGATGGGGCTAAGGCCCAATTGCCACCGATTCTTTGTAATGGGCTAAGGCCCACACTGCATCTTATTCTTGTTAAAGGGCTCGAGCCCAGGTCGATTTTGTTTCAGATATTGATTGCTTTACGTAATAAGGGGATTACACACTGAGTTTTAAGAACTCACCCGTTTTTAACCTTTCGAGTAATCCCCAACCTTAGACGATTTAGAGCCGCGAGGACTCCTGAGTGGCCACGCGTTCTCGATGGTTGTTTTAGACTTATATATTTCTTTTATATTGGGCTATTGATTTTGGTAATAAGGCCTTTGGTGGATTTAATTTTCTTTTTTATTGGGTTTTTAATTTCTTATTTTGAACTGCCAACCTGATACAGACAAGTTTAAGAAAAAAAAGTAATAACTGTTTTGAAGACAAACACGCATTTTCAAACTGCAAGATGATTTTAATTAGAGTAGCTTCCGCGAATTTTAATTAACTAAGAAACAAATGGTAACAAACATGGAAATCGTTTTAATAAGCGATTTTTTTCAAACTTAATAACTTTTTAATAAACCACGATTGAAAATAAACAAACGCAAACTGAGGTTTTGTACAAGTTTTGAATGGCAAGAAGTTTTAAATTTCAAGAAGGGTTTTCAATGAAAACATGGTTTTCGAAAAACACTTCAATGTGACACGCCAGATTCAGCCATAACGTCTAGGCCGAGTTTGGGGTGTTACACAAAATGTCCAGAATTGAGCACACGGGCGTGTGTCTCAGCCGTGTGTGTTACACGGTCTAGCACACGGGCGTGTGGCACGATCGTGTGGCACAAGTCAGAGAGCTCCCTAATTTGAACACGGACTGAAGCACGGGCATGTCCTCGGGGTCACACGGGCGTGTCCCTTGGACCACACGGGCGTGTGAGCCCCGCTTCTAGCAAAAATTCTCTAAGTTTTCGGTTTAGTCCTGAACCACCTCCAAAGCACGTTTTGAGCCTCGTAGGCTCGTATAAGGGACTTTATGATTGGATATGGATGGTTTTAATTTGTAAGAAATTTTATGACTCGGAATTGTGTGATTACTTGTGATGTGAGTCCGGTAATGCCTCGTACCCTGTTCTGGCGTCGAATACGGGTAAGGGGTGTTACATTTATCATTCAAATTGGGCCAAGCCTAATGCCTATAATGGTTAATTGGTTCAAGTTTATCATTTAAAGTGTGGACGAATTAGTTCAAGTGTGGACAATTTAAAAGACTTCTATTCAGTTTTAGTTTAGTTTATGATTTCATCTTTAATTAATGTCTTGCATTATTTATCTGCATCTTTAAATTGTGATTTGCATTATATGTTCTGCATTTAGTTAAGTCATGCATTAAAACATCTCACATGTTAATAAAGTTTGCCATTCATTATGTAACTCCTATATTAATTAAGTTTGCATCTTAAATTATGTCCTACGTTATGTAACTCATTTGTTTACTTAGTTTGCTTCTTAATTAAGCCTTGCATTTAAACATCTTGTTTGTTCATGAGTTAGTGTCATAAATGTGTGAAGTGTGTCATTTATTTTGGCTGTTACTTTTTATGCATAAGGGTCCGTTTGTTTACATGTAAAAAGTTTTACGGAAAATGTTTTCTGCATTTTCCTGTGTTTGTTTCACAGAAAATAGTTTGGTCAACGGAAAATGATTTACAGGTCAAGGTAAAATAAGCCATTTTTCCTGTAAAATGACTTACCCTTTTGAAAAGCGTAAGTCATTTTCCGGAAAAAAGCTCATTTATAGATAATTTTATTTTTATATAAAAATTAACTTAAATCAAGCTTAATATTATTATATTGATAATAAATTTTATTTTTATTTTTAAAAATATTTAAAATATTATATTTTTCAATATTATTAAACATACATATTTAGTTATTTATATTTAATTATATAATAAATTATTAATATAATAAATATAATTTATTATTTTAATAAATTATTATTTAATATTTCAATTTTATTTTAATAATAAATTTTAAAAATAATATTATTCACATATTATTGAAAATATTCAATATTAATATTTTAATAATAAATATTTATTACAATTATAAATATATTAATAATAAATGTTTTGTAGTATAAAGGTTAAAATGTGTCATAAGTCTATGTACACTTCACAGATTTGTAATTTAGTCTTTGTACTTTTATTTTCAAGAATTTAGTCCCTTTACTTTTCAAACTTAAAAATCAAGTCCAATTGTTGACATCGTTAATTTTTTTTATCAATTTTGTTGATGTCACATTTTTAAATAAAAAATACCCACTTAGTAGTCATGTAATTAAAAAATGACGTTGTAATGAATCGGAATTTAACATAAAATTTTTAATATATGCAAAAACAATGTAAAATAAAAATTATATATAAAAATAAATTCAATTAAACAATGAAAAAAATAAGAAAATCTCAAATGTATGTTTGTTTAATTGAAAACAACTTTTATGAAATATTTTTAAGAAATCTACCAAATAACAGAAAATATTTTATACAGATCCATCTAAACATCAGAAAATATTAGCTTTTCCAGAAAAGTAAATCATTTTTTAAAAATCATTTTCCGGAAGTCATTTTCAGTGAAACAAACGGAGCCAATCAGTTGAACCAATTTTTATAATTTTTATAATTTTTTTTATTTTTAATTTACTTTAAATTAATTAGATCAATTGTTCTGAAAACCAATTGATAAGATTATTTCGAAATCGATTCAACCTTTTTTTGATTCAATTCAACAATTTTTTTACTTTTCACTAGACCACCAGACCAACACCCTAACCATTTCTTGATCAAATCAACTGCAGTCCAATTTGGATAACTTTGAGTTTTATTTTTTAAAAAAAAAAATTTAATCTTTTTTATTTTTTAAGAGTTCTATTTTTTTCATAATTTTTTTAAATATATATATATTATTTAAATTTTTTATGCTTTTATTTAAAATATGAAAACAAAGTTTAAATTTTTTTTTTATGTACTTTTTAATGTTTTTAAAGGGTAATGACCAAATTGACAAAAAAAAAAAACTATAAATGTTAAAGGCCAAACAATTTATTTTACATTTTACATTTGACATCATGACTTCATTAACTTTAACGGTAAAATTAAATGGAAGGACAAAGATTTTTAAATAAAAAAAAAGTATATTTAAACCAAATTAAATATTTCTTTAATCACGAATTTAGCAAACAATTGAATATCATGAATGCGGCTTTATGTGGTGTCTAAGCTATAAATGATTCATGGCTCTGAGAGGTTCGTTTCTGGGGATGACAGGACTCAAATATTACTTCAAATGACCAAGCCAGGCACCAAAATGCCAGTTCCAGTTTACATGGACGCCTAAGCCTAACAAATCTACTAATTAGCATGCTAATTCAACATGTAGATGTCTCAAAATTTACAAGCAACAAAAGCAGTAATATCTGAATCACTACATACATTACAATTTAGGCATAATAGTTGGGTCCTGGAACTCATAATATAATTCCCTAAGGATTTAGTTGGTTCCATGGCCTCGTTTACCAATTACCATGTTCAACTTCATATACTCCTTTTTACTTTTCATGTATCATATCTCCGCGTTTCTTGCATATAAATCTGCATGAAAGCGTTACTTTTCATGTATCACTAAATCACAAACGGATGCATATTGAATGGGAGACGTGTATAAACGCAAGAAAAGAATAAAAACTCACATGTTCATTTAAGGATCTTGTCATAGACTCTGGTCCATCCTATATGAACTTTTTCAGCTTATTAGTTAACAACCATGATACAATGAAACAGAACTGTGTAATTTGTACATGGAAACGGAAAACAAAAGTTCATTAAAATGGCATCAAAAGCATTATCTTCAAGCTGTAGATAATAGAAAAAAATTTGGACCTCACACTCTAATCCTATTAATAAGGTGCATTTATATATTCATGAATCAATACAACTCTGTACCATGAAATCTACTATAGCACCAAGGAACTAAATAAAACCTCAGAGAAAAAGATTCATTTCTAGTTTTTGCACATTTTATACCAAAGCAAATGCATGAATATTCCATACCAGAGAAAAATGGGAAAAGGATTTGTGACTTGAAGTCTAAACTTTCACTTGATGAAGCATATGTTAGTTTCAGGATTATGACATAATACCTGGAAATTTGCTCTCCTTTTGCAACATTGTAGAGAGAAACAAAGCATGGGGTATAAGCAATTGCATCAAATTGTGAGCGAATCCCGAAGGATTTAGCTCCTCGCATATGTCTCCTCTTTTGGTTGTAACATGTTATTTCCTCATTATTTAACAACATAAATATTTCTCCATTGCTCAAAACAAGCATTGGTTGATAGATATCCCAGCCATATCCCTTTGGGTACATATCTTTAATGACAAATTGTTTGGTCCAAGACTCCTTGACACCATATTCTTTCATAACTCAAATGTCAAATTGCACGAAATTTGGAAAGTAACATATAAACAGACATTCTCCTAGCACTCCAGTCGTTGTGTATTCTGTAAATACCTTATCCAATTCCTGAAAATGATCAAGGGGTGGAACTATCCCAAACTGCTCAGTATCAATGTCAAAAGAATTTATGAATTCACCAGCACCACCAAAAGAAATGTTATACCAATGAAGGGCTCCATTCAAGAAAGCATTGAAAGGTAAAGAAACAAGGTCAGTAGGTGCATTTCCGATGCTTCTCCATGTACCACTCCCAATGGTGTATATTTCAGCCATTTGATAATTCGATTCAACTATAGGATAATAGCTTTGCAAAAGTTTGTATTGACTAGTGACAGTTGAATAACCAAGTCCCCAAAAACGATTCCTACACCTTTCCTTATAAGGTGGTTGAATTGTGATAAATTCACCCAAAATTGGGTTACACACATAGAAAGGGTCATCTTTTTTTGGTCCAAGTAAACAAAGCAAACCATTGCATGCACTGATATCAGAAATATCCCAAGTGGGTACATTAGATTTAGGTGTAAAGTTGAGTTTGGTGACCTGGAAACTTGCACCATCAGCATAAATGTGGGAAAAGTGGAGCCATTTTCGAGATTTTTAGAGTGGCTTAGTGTTGATTAAAATGCAGAGAGGTGATATTGAAAGGTGGAGGCCTGCAAATTCAGGATTAGAAATGAGAGAGATGAATCTCTTGCTGTTATGAGTATTTCATCAGTAGCTTTACTGATAAAGTTAGTTAAAAGAGTTAGTTAATAGTTAGTTATTATCTGCTTGTATTAAATACCCTTTTTGTAACTCTCAAGAATATGAATGAAGTTAGAAATGATTTCATATCAGCTTTATTCTTGATTTCAACACGGTATCAAGAGCTAAGGTTTTCCTGGTATAACTAATTTTTTTTTCTCTTCTTTCTCTTCTCTCGTTTTCTTTTTCATGGCCACTGAAACTGTACCTGTGGTTGATACGCCTCGACACTCTTTCAACACTAAAGAAGCAGTTCATTCACAGGGTCTAAGCAGTGTTGCTTTACAGACAGTCCATTATTTCTCCAAGCATGACACCATCAAACTCAGTGAGCACAACTTTCTCCTATGGAAACATCAACTCTTATTGATTCTTGAAGGGTACGATCTTAAAGGATTTGTGTTAGGCACCATTCCTGTTCCTTCTCCTCTCATCACTGGGAACGAGGGTCAGCTAGTTGATAACCCTGCATTTCTTGTTCATAAGAAACAAGACAAGTTGCTAGCCTCTTGGCTACTGTCTACAGTCACAGATGAAATCTTGGTCTATCTCACAACAGCCAAGACTAGTTTTAAAATCTGGACGACCATTGAAAGAAGATTTGGTGCTAAATCCAATATCAAGATCTCGAGTATGCGCCATGCTCTCCACTCGCTCAAGAAATCTAATCTTACAATCAAGGAGTACTTGTCCAAAGTAAAAAGTCTGAGTGACAATCTCATTGCAACTGGTAGTTTGGTTACTGAACAAGAACAAGTGAGCATCATCTTGGCTGGTTTTTCCATAGAATATGAGTCCATTCGTGTGATCGCCTCTGCTACTCTTATGTCTCTTAACTTGTTAACTGAAATGCTTCTTGATTGTGAAGCACGAAAGATGGCTTTGTTGATAGAGGTTCCTTTACAAGCCAATTTGGCATCACATCCCAAACATGATAATGTCGATAGCTCAAAACATACTGCGAACTCTAACAACTATTCTCAGGAGTTTAAGCAAGGATACAGAGGGCAAGGCCGAGGCTGGTCTCGTTGCAGAGCTCATGGCAATGGTCGGAGTTGGTCACGATCTAGACCACAATGCCAATTATGTGGAAAACTTGGCCATGTGGTTCAATCTTGTTATCACAGATTTGATGAAAATTTTTCTGGTGTTAGTCCTAGTCATTCGATGACAGTCAACTATCATCACTTCAATGGGCAGGGTTACTCCTCTCCTGCACCTCCTTACTCTTCTATGTCCCACTGTTGTAATTCACTTTCACAACCTCCTTCTTTATCTCATCAGCCACCTCCTCGAGCCTCTTCTTCTGCACCATCTGATCAGACTTGGTATCCTGACTCTGGGGCCACAAACCACATTACTCCTGACATGGCTACTCTCACGTCTGCTTCTCCCTATACAGGTACAAATCAGGTGTCTATGGGTAACGGTGAATCTGTTTCTATAGCTCACACAGGCTCTTCTTCTTTATTGGTTGGTCCTAGGCTTTTGCGCAACTCTCACGTCTGCTTCTCCTTATACAGGTACAAATCAGGTGTTTATGGGTAACGGTGAATATGTTTCTATAACTCACATAGGCTCTTCTTCTTTATTGGCTGGTCCTAGGCTTTTGCGCCTTAAAAATGTTCTGCATGTACCTACTGTGTGTAAGAATTTGCTCTCTGTAGGCCAGTTTGCAAGGGATAATGCAGTTTATTTTGAATTTCACCCATATCTATGTTTGGTAAAGGATATTCAGACAGGGAAAACTCTTCTAGTGGGCCACATGCATCATGGTCTCTACAGGTTTGATGTCTCTCGGATTGCTTCCAACAAACCTATTGGTGCTCAACAGTCCAGCTCAGCACTTATATACAATGCTCAACTTTCTTCTTCCCTTGCGTTATGGCATAACAGACTTGGTCATCCTTGTAATAGCACACTTATTCATGTTTTAAGAGCTTGTAATGTTTCTTTCAAACATAGTTGTTTGCCTCATGTATGTTCAGCTTGTCAATTAGGCAAAGCTCACAAGTTGCCTTTCAGTTCTTCACAAACAGTGTATTCTTTACCTTTTGAACTTGTTGTGTCTGAAGTTTGGGGACCTGCACATGTACAATCAAATGGTTTCTCCTATTATGTTTTTTTTTTGTTGATATGCACAGCAGGTATACCTGGTTGTACTTTCTCAAGACCAAGTCTAAGGTGTTCAAATGTTTCCTTCATTTCCAGCAAATGGTACAAGTTCAATTCTGTTGTTCCATTAAAATGTTTCAAAGTGACTGGGGGAGAGTATCGCTCTCTGTCCAATGAGCTTTCTAGGCTTGGTATACAACATAGGGTCGCGTGTCCTCATACCTAAGAACAGAACGGTGTGGCTGAAGAAAGCATCGACAGATAGTTGACATGGGATTGACTCTCTTGGCTCATGCATCTGTACCTTTGGAATTCTAATCATCTGCATTTTCTCATGATGTTCATGTGATCAACAGGTTACCTACTCCCGTTCTACAAAAGAGTAGTCCTTATGAGAAACTTAACAAAGTTACACCTGCCTATTCCTAACTAAAGGTGTTTGGCTGTACTTGTTTTCCTTATTTGTGGCCCTCTCACCAACACAAACTTTAGTTTCGATCAAAGCGATGTGTCTTTCTTGGGATTGGAACCAATCAAAAAGGCTATAGGTGTCTTGATGAAGATGGTCGAATTTTTGTATCTCGGCATGTTATCTTTGATAAATCTCAGTTTCCATTTCAGTATGGTTTTTCTTCCCAGTCTACATTGGACTCCATCAGGTCTGTCCATCAACAGTCCCACATTCCTATGGTTGCAGCTACTACCCCTTCAGCTCATCCCTCTACTCCTTCATCAAGGCCAACCAGATCTTCTCCTATGGCAAGTTCCTGTCCAGCCTCTTCTAACACAAATTCTTCTGTTGATCACTCTTCTTCTGCAGGTCAACAAGCAGAATACTCAGCTGTAGCCTGTGTACCTACCTCCTGTAATCAATCTGCTACTCCTGAAAGGTCCACTACCTTTATGAATTCACACCCTATGCAAACCCGATCCAAGAGTGGTATTTACAAACCAAAGGTGTTCTTCTCTATTCTGACTGAAAAGGAGCCCACTTCCATTATAGAAACATTTCAGAGTCTTGCATGGACAGTAGCTGCACAAACTGTGTATAAAGCCTTACTTTCCAATCACACTTGGGATCTTATGCCCTTACCTGCAGGTCGTAGGGCCGTAGGGTGCAAATGGATTTTTAAAATCAAAAGAAATGTTGATGGCTCTATGGCTAGATACAAAGGTCGATTGGTGGTTAAATGTTACCTTCAAGAGGCAGGCATTGACTTTCAGGAGACATTTAGTCCCGTGGTCAAACCAACAACAATTAGAGTGGTGCTGGCATTAGTTGTGACCTTGGGTTGGTCTCTCAGGCAA
The DNA here is from genome assembly GCA_025698515.1 of Gossypium sturtianum. Classification (NCBI taxonomy): domain Eukaryota; kingdom Viridiplantae; phylum Streptophyta; class Magnoliopsida; order Malvales; family Malvaceae; genus Gossypium; species Gossypium sturtianum. The sequence continues at coordinate 113,302,533 of CM046952.1, forward strand.
GTGGACATTAATAATGCCTTCTTGAATGGTGATTTACATGAGGAAATTTATATGGTGCAACCATCAGGTTTTGAACAACAAGGGAACAATGGCCAACAGTTGGTATGCAAGTTGAAAAAGGCTTTGTATGGCCTTAAGCAAGCATATTGGGCTTGGTTTCACAAGCTGAGAGAATTTCTCTTAGCCAATAAATTTGAAGTATCAAAAGCTGACAACTCTCTTTTTATCCATCGATCGGGGGCTTAGTTGCTATATGTTCTGGTATACGTGGTTGACATTATTGTCACTAGGACTGACTCTTGAACCATAGACTAGTTTGTTAAGAAACTCGATGAACAGTTCTCTTTGAAAGACTTGGGGAAGCTGAGTTACTTTCTGGGCATTAAAGTCAACTACACTCAAGATGGTATTTTTCTTAGCCAAAAGAAGTACATACTTGATCTACTTAGAAAGGCCTCAATGGATAGGTCGAAAGGTTCACCTACACCAATGGTTACTATCTTTCGTTTATCAGCTCATGAAGGCAGCCCTGTTGAAGATGAACATTTTTACAGGAGCATAGTTGGTGCTCTACAGTATGTAGTGATTACCAGACCAGACATTGCCTTCTCAGTTAACAAAGTCTGTCAGTTCATGCACAAACCATTGGATTTACATTTTAAAGCTGTCAAAAGAATCTTGCGTTATCTGCAAGGGACTTTAGATCATGGGCTAAGGTTCAGTCGATCTTCAAAGTTTTTGCTCAAAGGCTACTCCAATTCCAGCTGGGGGTCAGATACTGATGATTGAAGGTCAACATCTGGCTATTCTGTATTTCTTGGAGGGAATTAAGTCTCCTGGAGTTCCAGAAAATAGCAAGTAGTCTTCAGGTTTACAACTGAAGCAGAATACAGAAGTCTTGCACATGTCACTGCAGAAATAGTCTGGATTCAATCCTTGTTAACCGAGCTATGTGTTCCAGTTAAGAACAAAGCATTAGTATGGTGTGATAGTTCAGCTACTGTTGCAGTAGCAGGGAATCCTGTCATGTACTCCAAATTCAATCCTATTATGCACTCCAAATTCAAACATGTTGAATTGGATTTGTTCTTTGTGAGAGAGAAAGTTGCAGGAGAAGCTTTTCAAGTGGGTCATGTGCCAAGTCAAGATCAGATTGCTAACATCTTGACAAAACCATTATCAACAAGATTGTTCAATAAGTTTAAAAGTCAGCTTCGAGTTGTTCCTTACGAGCATGAAGTTACAGGAGGAAGAAAACGTTAACTAGCACTTGGCATGTTATGAGTATTTCATCACTAGCTTTACTGATAAAGTTAGTTAAAAGAGTTAGTTAGTAGTTAAACACAGTTAGTTAATAGTTAGTTATTATCTGCTTGTATTAAATACCCTTTTTTGTAACTCTATAGAATATGAATGAAGTTAGAAATGATTTCATATCAGCTTTATTCTTGATTTCAACACTTGCAAACGCACCTGCAATGGAGAAGGTCATGGATGGGAAGCCTTGAGAGAATGCCTAAGATTAGAGGCTGTGAGAGTTGAAACAATCTGCAACTGTTTGCTGTTGGTTCATGTCTGTTGCTTGATGGTTCCATTGCTCCTTTCTTTCAGCCCCTCGTTTTCTGATCACTTTCTTTCCACTTGAAATGGGATTGAACTCTATAAGCGTAAGACACTATCAAGTAAGAAGCTTGAAATAGTTTAAATTGTAAATGTTTCTTTTAATTTTTTGTTCTGGAACCCTAAAATAGAATTTTTTTTTTCTATTGTGTTTATTCATTTTTGTACCCTATAACTTAGGGATAATCCAGTGGAGTTGAATTTAAATATTATTAACTTTTTGATCAAATATTTATTTTTAAGTTTAAATTTGATCAATTCTTTTTATTAATTGGGTCAAATAACTTTTTTTACCTCTTATCACACTTAGGGCCCGTTCTTCATTCCATCTGTGATGGACTTTTTTATCTAAAAGTCCTTTTCAATAAAAAGTAATAAAGAACAAGGGCCAGTGGGGAAATTATTTTAACGTTTTAGAAGTCCTTTTTCACAGATGAAAAAGCCAAAAATTTTAACTTTTCTAATAGTAAAAAGACTTTTGGCTGGTGTTTTACTTTTTTATCCTTATTATTTCTTCTTCCAAATAGACGTCTTAACACTTCTCTTTTTTTCCCCTTTTCTCTTTTGTCTGATTTTTCCTCTGGTTCCTCTGGTGATTTTTCGCTTCTCTTCCTCTGGGGAAATTTGTAGCGCCTCTTTGTGCTTGGGTTATAGCAAATTGAAGAATACTCTGAAATCTTCAATCCAAAATGGTAAAACTCATTTCTCTCTTTAATTCTCTGAAATTGTTCTCATTTTGATGCTCTGTTCTTACTTCGTTTTTCACTTGGTCTGCATTTGAATGCTTCGTTTGCATCTTTCTGATTTTCTCCTCATTTGATGGAGCTTTGTAGAAATTTGGGTACTAATATAATGCAACTGATTATCATATATCCGTTTCTGTTGACCTAGATAATGAGAAAAATGTTTCATATAAATCTGGTATGGCTCAATGAACTGTGTTTGAAGATGGGAAAAAGTTGAAAATTTTGCCCATGTTTTTGCTGCATCATTTAATGATATTTTCAGTCTAAAACATCTGAATATGTTTAAGAATGTGTGTGCGCTGTTCTCAGATCTTTAGTTCTAATTTGTGTTTTTACTTGCTCTTTGAGTTGCTGATTTGCTTATTTGCATATAGTCGTCCTAATTCAATGTTATGTCTTTTCATTTGGATTCGGCTTATGTTTGAAGGACTTGTACATATTTTTACTACATGTTATGACATTTTAATTCTAGAATATCTGATTATGATATCATTTGTTAAGAATGTGTATATTCTTTTAGTTTCAATCTGTATTTTCCTTGTTCATTGAGTTGCTTATTTACTTATTATGGTCCTTATTTTGCGATTCTGGCTCTCACCGGCCTCTGTACTATAATTGATTTATGTCTTTAACTATGATTTGACTTCCTGGGTTAAACAAATGTTTTCTGGGTTATGATTTACAGCCTAAGCAGATTCATGAGATCAAGGACTTCCTTCTGACTGCCAGAAGGAAAGATGCACGCTCTGTAAAGATCAAGAAGAGCAAAGATGTTGTCAAGTTCAAGGTCCGCTGCTCCAAGTACTTGTACACACTTTGCGTGTCGGATGCTGAGAAGGCTGACAAGTTGAGGCAGTCCCTTCCTCCAGGTACATCTATATAAATGATACAGGAGTTTCATTATTCTTGTTTATATTCAACTAGATACCTTGTTTCAAATCAACAAATATATCATAGAATTGTAGATACATAGCAGAAACAAACCAATGTTCTCGTTGCTGCTGTGCAGACAGGATTACAATATGTCTTACTGCTCTTTCTTACCATGTAGATAACATCTCAAAGTTTCTTGGTCTTCGCTATGATGGTGGAGCCTTGTTTTTCTTATTTTGATTCAACCAGCATCCTTTTTTGAAATTGAGAAACATGCTATAGAATCATAAACCCATAGCAGAAATGAATCATTGTTTCTCACTGTTGTCATACTGGTATCAGTACAATCGATCCTATTGTTTTTTCTTGCCATGTTGGTAATATCTGAAGGTTCTTGGTTGAAACCACTGAATAGCCTCGTTTTTCTTATCTTGATGCAACCAGAATCCTTATTTGAAATGAATTGTTTGAAGCTAAAATGAAGTATTCTCTTTTTGTTGCCATGCTGGTGGCAGTGGAACGTATTCTTTTCGCCATGTTGGTAACTTGGTAACATTTCAAGGTTCTCGGTCTTGACTTATCTCATGTTCTTGATTGCAGGTTTGAGTGTTCAAGACCTGTGAAAATATGGCAGCCTCAGGTTTGTCACCTGATTTATAGGTGATGAAAGCTAGATTTTAGTTTTGGGTTTATTGTATTTCTGGCCATTCTGCAACAGTGAAGCTCAATTTTCTGTAATTGGATATATGTTTTTTTGTTGATCAAGGATTTTAGTGAGATATGCACTTTTCAATGACAATGAATGTTCTTTTTAATGAAAATACAGAAAAATTTGATGTTGCTTCTCTACATTTTCTTAGTTTTAATTTATCAATAGCCTTAAAGAACGAAAGAGACCTTTCTAACAAACAAATGCACATCAAGGTTTATTTAAGATAGATTGCATGCCCACACTACACAAATTATTATGCAATCATCACAATTATCAGAAACCAATTGATCAACTAATTATCTAACTCACAAAGCAATAATTCTAAGCTTTCAAATACTGGTCATATATTTAACAAGTTTGAATAATTGTAATTAAACCAAAAGACATGCAAATAATACAATTGTGTCAATATCTAATTATAAATATTTAATTATTATATTTAAATATTTAAATATAGTTTATATATTCTAATTAAATTTAATAAATAATTAATATTAATTACTTAGAAATATTTAAAATTAATATTATTTATGAAAATATTAGCAATAAATTATATAAATTATTTTTTATATTTTTGCTAAAATATCATAATATTAACTAATTTGAACATTATTTAAATACATATTTGTTACTTTATATTATCATGTCTAAAATAGACATTTTACTTCTCAAAAGCACTTTTTGACAGCAATACCAAACACTTAAATTTTTCAAAAGCACTTCTCAAAAGCATTGCCAAACTGGCCCTTATACTTCCACGAATTTCTGGTCTATTTAGTTCGATCTTATTTAAAAACATTGAATTTTTTATTTTTTTATATTTTAAAATATCTTTTTATATTTTTATTTTTAAAGAGTTTTTTATTGTTTTAAAAATTATAATTTTTAAAATTTTATGTTTTTTTTGTTTAAAACATGAAAAATAATTTTAATTTTAAAAAATATTACATATTTGTAAAGGGTATGGACCAAATTGTTAAAAATCTATAAATATTGAAGGTTAAAAAATTTTAAAATTTTAAAATTTTAAAAATTAATTTACTCGCAAACTAGTACAGAATAGTTGAATCGGTTTAAAAAACAAGTTGAACTCGTAGTTAAACCAATTTTTTTAATTTTTAATAATTTATTTATTTTGGACAAGTGGTTCTGGAAACCAATCGATCAAACCAGTTCGAAATCAATTCAACTATCGATTCAATTGATTTTTTAGCTCGGTTCAACCAGTTTGTATCAGTTTGCCGGTCAATCAATTTTTAAACTTTTACCAAATCGATACTCAATCTGACTGGTCAGTTCAGCCCGATTTAAATGATATTAAATTTTAAAATTTATTATATTTTAAAAAAAATATTTTTTATTTTAGTGGAATTATGATGTTTAAAATTTTATTTTATATTTAAAACTATGAAAAAACTTATTTTTTTTTTAATTTTTTTATATAATTTTTAAAAGTAAAGATGAAATTCACATAAAATCTTTGACATAATTAATTTCATGGGGCTCCGCGTAAAATTTTTTATGATGGCTTAATGTCATAAGAGGTTAAATGCTCATCTTTTTCTCACCGACTATTCTCTTTCCTTGTTTCGTCATAATTAATTTCATCGGGCTCCGCGTAAAAATTTGATCACACTGTATTTTCTTTAAGTAAAAGTCACTTTAGATTTTAGTCTTAATCCATTTTATTTTTTTTTATAAAAATTATGATGATTTTTGTTTAAATTTTTTAATTCAGATACGTGTTTTATCAATTCAATCAATTCGATTAGAAAATTATTAAAATTTTAAAAAAATTCAGTTTAATCAATTTAATTATTGATCTAATTGATTTAAAACCACTTTTTAAACTGATAATTATTAATTTTTTATCTAATCAATCAATCCAGTTCGATTCAAAAACACTAAATATTGTCTATGCTGATTTTTTATTTCTTTTTTCAAAATAGTGATGGTTTTAATTTTAGTTTTTTTAGTTGGGTTTTAATATATATATATATATATATATGGGGGATTTGTTAAGGTAAGGATATTGTTAAATCTATTAAAAATTATTATCGAATAACCTTATCATGATAGAGTATTTTTTATTAATTTAATGTCAAAATTAGATAAAAAGATCAAAATTTCTAAATAAAAAAATAAGAGATTTAAATTTCAAAATAAAATCAATTTTAAACTTAATTAATATTATATAAAATTTGAAAAGACCATTTTACCAATAAAGGCTCATTTCTAACTTTATTTAAGGAAATGGGCCAATTTTTTCATTATTTATCGAAAAGGGCCGAAAATTACAAAACGCGTCCATTTAGGAGCATTTTTGGGGGAAATTTCAGCAAATCGCGTCCCTGGGGGAGCGATTTTGCTCTGTCAACACAAAACGCCCTGACGTGAACGCGTTTTGCTGACGTGGCAAAATCGCTCCCCCAGGGACCCGATTCCGTGTTTTTCTAAGGTTAGGGCTTTTTGCATGTTTAGTCCCTAGGGTTTTTTGGTTTAGGGTTTTTAGGGTTTAGGGTTAGGATTTTGTTAAAATAATTTAGGTTTAGGGTTGTAGGGATAGGGTTTTGTTAAAATAATTTAGGTTTAGAGTTTAAGGTTTAAGGTTTAAGAATTTTAAAAAATAAATTAGGGTTTACAATTTTTTAAAAAATTAATTAAATTAGGTTTTAAGGGTTTTAAATAAATTAATTAAATTAGGGTTTATAGTTTTTAAGAAAATTAATTAAATTAGGGTTTAGTTTTTTTAAATAATTTTGTGTTTAGGTTTAGGGTTTAGGGAAAATTATATTGACAATAAGGATTTTATTTTTTTCTATAGTAGTTTCAGAAAAATTAATTTTGAGAATACGGTTCTGAAAAGATAATGTCAAAAACGCTTCAAGCAGGATGCACTGTCAACAAAATCACTGAAAAAAGTTTCCACGTGGACGCTCTTTTTCTACAGTAGTTCCTGAAAAAATAATTTTGAGAAGACGGTTATGAAAAAATAGTGTCAAAAACGCTTCAAGCAGGATGCATTGTCAGCAAAATTACTAAAAAAAGCTCCCAAGTGGACGTTCTTTTTCTACAGTAGTTCCTGAAAAAATAATTTTGAGAAGACGGTTCTGAACAAATAGTGTCAAAAACGCTTCAAGCAGGATGCACCGTCAGCAAAAATACTGAAAAAAGCTCCCACGTGGACGATCTTTTTCTATAGTAGTTCCTGAAAAAATAATTTTGAGAAAACGGTTCTAAACAAATAGTGTAAAAAATGCTTCAAACAGGTTGCACTATCAGCAAAATTGATGAAAAAAGCTCCCACCTGGACGCTATTTTTCTACAGTAGTTCCTGTTTGGCCTTAGGCTATAAATGAGACAAATTTCATTCTCAGGTTGCATAAGTTACAGCAAGAAAAATTAGAGAGGCTAAGCAGAATAGAAATTGCAGATGAGTGAACGTATTTGTGTTGTTATTTACTATGACGGTGAGGTCCGTGACACCGAGAACGACATTATTTTTTTATCGGAGAACACAACACGACTGGTTTTTAACCAGAACATAAATTTGACAGAACTTCGTAAAAGAATTAGGCGCAAAACCTTTAGAACGCGCCAATGAGGGTTTCGTCTATTAAGTATCGATTTTGTGCTTCGGTTGATCCCGTGACATATGACTCATTTGATATTAAATGTGGTCGTATCTTGGAGGCGATGGTGCAGACTCATCTCGCTAGTGGATCACCCTATCTTAAGTTATATGTACAATTTTCATCGCCAAATGAAGCATTTACAACTTCAACATCTACTAATGTTCGAGAGGAATACATGACCCCTACCCGACACTCTATTAGTGGGAGGCAGAACACGGAAGTGCCCATGTTTGGTGGCTGTATGGAATACACAACTCCTACACGACACTCGGTTAGTGGATTGGACATGCACATCGATGGGTCGATGTTCGATGCTGAAAATACGTATTGGGGAATGACATCAACTTTTAGTGGTTGGCAATCCACATCTGATTGGGGACGTTACAAAACGTCCACAAGAAGGGATGATGTACTCCCTACGATGTCCACCGGCGAGGGGACCTCGTACGTTGCAGATGATGGTGGGTTGGATGATGAGTCCAGTGTGGATCCACCTCGAGAGCCCGGCCCCAATGGTGTAAAAGTTGCATTATTTTCTGAACCGGAGCATGTTCCAACCGAACCTGAAAAACGTTAAAGGAGGTTTAGATGAAGAAGAAGAAGATCTGCAATTCAGGGCGTACTCGCCTCCAACCCACATACATAATATCGATCTATCAGCAGATGATGCATTGGAGTTTCCAGATCTACCACACAGAAGGCGTGATCGTACAAGTTCGTCATTGGATTCAGGTGAATTGAAAGTTGGTAAGGAGTTTTCCAGTAAGGATAGTTTCCTTGATGCATTGGAACAACATAGCATCAATCACGGGGTTAACTACAACATGGTTAAATCCAAATCCGAGAAGTTCGAGACCAAGTGTGTAGTGCAAGACGATACATGTTCATGAAAAATCATGGCTTCGGTTAGGAAAAAGACATGCTTGTGGGAGATAAAAAAGTACGGAGGTTCATATACCTGTGTTGCTGGTACAGTATCACTGAGTGTTTAGGGTTTTTGAATAATATTGTTATTACTTAATGTTGCATTATTTAACGTACTTCTTTGACAGGTGTTTCACAAGATCATCCCAAGATGGACTCAGATATGATATCTAGCTTAATACTACCGATGGTGAAGGCGAATCCTAGGGCTTCTGTGTCGGTCTTAATTGCCAATATTCGTAGCCAATTGAGGTACATACCCTCTTACCGCAAGGCTTGGATAGCTAAGCAGAAGGCATTGGAAAAGATGTATAGTGGGTGAGACGCTTCATATAATGAGGTGTGGTAGTGGTGTCAGGTGCTAGAGAGGTACGTCCCAGGTTGCATAACAGACCTTGAAATTGGCCCTGCGTACTACAACGACCGATTGCTCCGTAGATGCCAAGTGTTCAAGCGTCTGTTCTAGAGCTTTAAGTAATGCCAGGACGAATTTGTGTATTGTAAGCCATTAGTATAAATTGACGGTACCTTTATGTATAGTAGATATACCCATCGGCTATTACTAGCTGTGGCACAGGATGGCAGTGGGAGAATCCTTACAATTACGTTTGCAATAACACCGGGGGGAGTCAGGTGATGACTGGGATTTCTTTCTTTCTAGGTTAAGGAGGCATGTCTACCTCCAACCTGATATCTATGTTAAATCGAATCAGGGCACTGGAATAATAGCCGTAATTGAGCGACAGGGAAGCCTATGGGATAGCACACACCATCGGTATTGTCTAAAGCACGTTACGTCCAACTACTACGGGCAATATCGGTCTACCACTGAATGATGGCAAGTGACCAACATGGGTATTTAATCTCTATTAATATAATTTTGATTGTAATATTCAATTTATTCTGAATGGAAGAGTGGTATGTAATTTTCACTATCAACTTATATTGGCAGGGTACGAGACCGTTTTCATGAGATGTTGGCAATTTTGCGTTCAATTAACGAACAAGGCGCAAACTACCTCTGTAACATACCTTTCAAACAGTTGACACAAGCATATGACGGCGGCCTATGCTATGGTCATATGACCTCAAATCTGGCTGAATGCACAAATTCTATTCTAAAAAGAACGCGCCATTTGCCAATAACCTCGGTTGTGCGAGAGACATATTTTCGTTTGGTGGCACTATTTCCAAAACGAGTAGCGAGTTATAAAGGCCAAATGCAGGGAGGCCATGTATAGTGCTGGAAGGTATTTCAAGAAATTAACAAGGCGAAGGCGCGGGTCAACACCATGCACATAGTGTGTCACGATCGCGACAACCTATGGTTTCGTGTGACAGAGTTTGACAGACCGAACCAAGGTATTACCGGTGGGCAGTATCCATGCGCTCATGCAATTACAACTTGTCAGAATTTCAGTTTGGATCCCATGAGATATGTCGACGAAGTGTACAAAATAGAATACATGTACAATGTATGGAGACACGTGTTCCTACCGGTCCCAGATGAACGTAAGTGGTCATCTGTACCGCTTGCTCCGTTTAAGTTGTTACCGGGTATAGAATTGCGTCGCAAACCAAAAAGTCGACCTTGCTCGAGTAGAATACGTAATAATATGAATATCCGGGAAAGAACGAACCAACAGAAGTTGTGCGGATGGTGTAGGAACCTAGGTCATACAATTCGATCATGTCCAAATCGAAATAGTTGATAATTGCTGTAATGAAACTATATTGCATTATTTCTATTGCCTTATTCAAAAGAACTTATATTTTATTAAAAATATAAAAATAATTTACTATTAAAATATTAAAAACAACTTTTATTTTATTAAATGAAACAATATAAAAAAAGTTTCTTCAAATATATTAAAAAAAATCAATGTATGTGCCGGTCAGAATCAGTGCCACATGAGGGTGGTTGACGGTTACACGCTTGATTCCTCCTTGGTTCAGATTCCGGCGGGGGTTGTGGTTGTTCTGGTTGTGGGTGTTGAGAGGATGACCCACCTTGATAGAATAAAGAATGCAGAGGTGTTTGCATCACCCACGACAGAGGTGTTTGAATCCCATAAGGCAATGGGGATTGGTAATGAGATGAACTCCCCGACGGTGCCTCATGCGATCCCTCCTGCGACGATGACTTATATATTGTCGGTTGAGTCGGAGTCATCGGGAAAGGAGATGCATCAGGCCATGCATTCCAACCTGGCATAGGACTAGGAAAATGAAACATATTAGGGTTAGGATACATATAAGGGCTAGGATACGCACCTGACATAATCTGAAGGGGCTGTAGTGTGGGTGTCGTCGGTTGAGGCATTGGGCCTGGTGATTGTGTGGGCGCTGTTGATGGGCCCGTACCGTCATCCATTCTTCTTGGATTTAAAGGGCCCCGTCGTTCCCTTTCGACACGGATTTTTCGATGCCTCTACTCTTCCGACAGCAAATATGACTTGCCATGGATCCTAAACCATGACATGTAATCCGGCGCACACGCTAACTCTAGAACGATGCTCGGTTCGCGAGTATGTATACGATCATATCGGTTTTCCCAAATTTCGATATATTCTGAGAAGAATATCGGCCAATTCGTATTCGATTGCCGTAAGTCGATTTTGTGCTCATTATCGAACACCTCAGGTGCCACGGGAATCAGTTGTCGGAATCTAAATTGCCGCAACACTCTATCCGTCTGGTGCATCTCAAAAGTAGCATAGTTGACCAATGGGACCTTAACATGCCAAATGTTCGGATTTTGAAAGAATTCATCCAAAATTACTGCCCGAATTGCTAGATCCTTGTATGATGTCCATTGAAACTATATAAACGTGATAAAAATATTATTTATATACATAATATTAAATACTAAATATGAAACGACTATTTTATGTATATATATTTTATTTAATACTTACTTGCGTTTTCGACTGTTGGTCTAATAGAAGCCGTATATCTTCAAAAGCTGTAGGTATTCCAACATAACTCGCCAAATGGTTTCACCTAATTAAATAAATTTTTAGCATAGAATTATATTTTAAATCTATGTAATAATTGTAAAATCTAATATAAATTTTACCTCGTTATGAGTGGGAATGTATATGGGTTGTTCACTCGAGGACGTAAAAATGGAAAGCGAAACCGAGCCCATGATTGTAGTAGTGATAGGCAACCTCCAATTTTGGCTTTATTTGGTGGCGTCGCCCCACACATCTCCTAGTACAATGTTGCCAACACGGCAGACCGCCAACTAAAGTCGCCAGCTGCTCTAAAATCAACGAGTTTCAGCAGCCACCTCAGATATACGATGTTTCGTGACAAGTCCGGCATTAGATAACCTCCAATCATCTTAAAGATGTATGCCCAAGCATATCGTATTCTTTCTACTTCAGTCGAATCATTCCCCGGCTTCGGGAATGTGTCTTGTAACCAGCCTATCTCGATCCAACCTCCGTAAATATAATTCCGGAATCGCACAAAAAAGATCGTAGCATATGGCTCCCTAACCAGCAAATTGAACGGATCCGGTGAGTACGGACCCATCCACCGGCAATCCCAATTGTAACTGCATGTCCTCCAAAGTGATGGTACACTCTCCGCATGGAAGATGGAATGTGTGCATCTCGGGTCTCCACCTCTCTATTAACGCGTTGATGAGTTTCGGGTCCAACTTGCACCCCCGGCCTATAATGACCACGTGCCAAAAACCCGCTTCCCTCAAGTAATTTTCTATCAACGGTGATGGAGGACTAGACATATTACGAATATAACATTATAACACCCGATCTACAGACTGTTATAAAAAATTATAAAATAAAAGTTAATTAAAATTACATAAATGAAAAAAAAATATTAAATAATATTCAAAAATTAAAATTAATCCTTACCATTTTCATTTGTTCGACGGAAATATGTTTATGATCGAGACAAATTAAGTCCCCGGCCATTGCTAACACGATCAAATATTTTTGAAATTATAAAAAAAAATACTAATTTAGAAAAAAAATTAAAGGAAATAATTAATTAAATAGAGCTTTGAGAAATTTAGGGAAAAATTTAAGAGCTTTTTTGCCAAATTTGGAAGAAATATTGTGTGAAAAAAATAGGAGTTTTATAGTTTATTTTTTTTTTTACCGTTGGACCCCCCAATGGTCAAAAATTTAAATAGCTATTGGGAAAAAAAAACACGGAGCAAATTACGTCCTCGGGGGAGCGATTTTGCCACGTCAACAAAACGCTTCCACGTCAATGCGTTTTGTGCTAACATGGCAAAATCGCTCCCCCAAGGACACGATTTGCTGAAATTTCACCATAAAAAGCTCTTACGTGAACGCGTTTTATATTTTTCGGCCCTTTTCAATAAATAATAAAAAAATTTAGCTCATTTTCGCAAATAAAATTGAGAATAGGCCTTTATTGGTAAAATAATCTTTTGAAAATTTATTTTTATTCATTTATATTATGTAAATAATAAAAAATTGAATAATAAATTTAAATTCTTCGTAAACTGAGTTGAGAATCGACTTGTCTTTTCATCAACAATTAGATTGATTTTCAAGCTCATTAGCGTAACAGTCTACTTTTATTTTTACTGCTACACTTTCACTTCTAGATTTTTAAACGGAAGAACCAAGATTTAAAAAAAAAAAAAAAAAAGTATAGGGACTCAATGTCTCAAAATTAAAGTATAGAGACTAAGTTTTAAATTTTAAAATAGTACAAGAAACTTTAGCATATTTAAACCAAATTAAATATTTCTTTAATCACGAATTTAGCAAACAATTGAATGTCATGAATGCTGCTTTATGTGGTGTCTAAGCTATAAATGATTCATGCCTCTGAGAGGTTCGTTTCTGGGGATGACAGGACTCAAATATTACTTCAAATGACCAAGCCATGCACCAAAATGCCAGTTCCAGTTTACATGGACGCCTAAGCCTAACAAATCTACTAATTAGCATGCCAATTCAACATCTAGATGTCTCAAAATTTACAAGCAACAAAAGCAGTAATATCTGAATCACTACATACATTACAAGTTAGGCATAATAGTTGGGTCCTGGAACTCATAATATAATTCCCTAAGGATTTAGTTGGTTCCATGACCTCGCTTACCAATTACCAGATTCGACTTCATAAACTCCTTTTTACGTTTCATGTATCAGATCTCCGAGTTTCTTGCATGTAAATCTGCATGAAAACTTTACTTTTCATGTATCATTAAATCACAAACGGATGCATATTGAATGGGAGACGTGTATAAACTCAAGAAAAGAATAAAAACTCACATGTTCATTTACAGATCTTGTCATAGACTCTGGTCCCCTGCATCCTACATAAACTTTTTCAGCTTATTAGTTAACAACCATGATACAATGAAACAGAACTGTGTAATTTGTACATGGAAACGGAAAACAAAAGTTCATTAAAATGGCATCAAAAGCATTATCTTCAAGCTGTAGGTGATGAAAGAAAACTTTGAACTCACACTCTAATCCTATTAATATGGTGCATTGCTACGATTTCTTGTATGTGGTGCTAACTTCATGCTACACCTACATCAAGATTCCCATGCATTTATATATTCATGAATCAATACAACTCTGTACCATGAAATCTACTATATCACCAAGGGACTAAATAAAACCTCAGAGAAAAGATTCATTTCTAGTTTGTGCACATTTTATACAAAAGCAAATGCATGAATATTCCATACTGGAGAAAAATGAGAAAAGGATTTGTGACTTGAAGTCTAAACTTTCACTTGATGAAGCATATGCCAGTTTCAGGATTATGATGTAATACCTGGAAATTTGCTCTCCTTTTGCAACATTGTAGAGAGAAACAAAGCACGGGGTATAAGCAATTGCATCAAATTTTGAGCGAATCCGGAAGGATTTAGCTCCTCGCATATATCTCCCCTTTTGGTTGTAACAAGTTATTTTCGGATAATTTGACAACATGAATATTTCTCCATTGCTCAAAACAAGCATTGGTTGATAGGAACCCGAGTACACATGTTTAATGACAAATTGTTTGGTCCAAGACTCCTTGACACCATATTCTTTCATAACCCAAATGTCAAATTGCATGAAATCTGGACAGTGACATATAAACAAACAACCTCCTAGCACTCCAGTCTTTGTGCATCCTGAAGAATACTTATCCAATTCTTGAAAATGATGAGGCGGTGGAACTATCCCAAACTGCTCAGTATCAAAGTCAAAAGAATTTATGAATTCACCACGAAGAGAAGATTTCGACCAGTGAAGGGCTCCATTCAAGAAAGCATTGAAAGGTAAAGAAACAAAGTCAGTAGGTGCATTTCCGATGCTTCTCCATGTACCACTACCAATGGTGTATATTTCAGCCATTGGGTAATTCAATTTTACTGTAGGATAATAGCTTTGCAAAAGTTTGTATTGATTAGTGACAGTTGAATAACCAAGCCCCCAAAAAGGACTCCTATGCCTACCCTTACAAGGTGGTTGAATGGTGATAAATTCACCCAAAATTGGGTTACACACATAGAACACATAGAAAGGGTCACCTATTTTTGGTCCAAGTAAACAAAGCAAACCATTGCATGCACTGATATCAGAAATATCCCAAGTGGGTACATTAGATTTAGGTGTAAAGTTGAGTTTGGAGACCTGGAAACTTGCACCATCAGCATAAACGTGGGATAATTGGAGCCTCTTTCGACATTTTTGGAGTGGCTTAGTGTTGGTTAAAATGCAGAGGGGTGATATTGAAAGGTGGAGGCTTGCAAATTCAGGATCAGAAATGAAAGAGATGAATCTCTTGCAAACGCACCTGCAATGGAGAAGGTCACGGATGGGAAGCCTTGAGAGAATGTCTAAGATTAGAGGGTGTGGGAGTTGAAACAATCTGCAACTGTTTGCTGTTGGTTCATGTCTGTTGCTTGATGGTTCCATTGCTCCTTTCTTTCGGCCCCTCATTTTCTTTCCACTTGAAATGGGTTTGAACTCTATAAGCTTAAGACACTATCAAGTAAGAAGCTTGAAATGGTTTAAATTGTAAATGTTTCATTTTTTTTATTTCGTTGTGGAACCCTAAAATAGAAGATTTTTCTACTGTGTTTATTCATTTATGTACCATATAACATATAACTTAGGGTTTAATCGACACGAGTAGAGCTAAGCTCGAATACTATTAAGTGTGAGTTTAATATTCAATTCGAGTTTATTGAATTTTTATTTTTAAGCTCAAGCTCGATTAAATTTGTCTATCAATTTTGATACTTGAGCTCTACTCAATAATTATGCATAGAGTTAATAATATATGTTAAAGGCAATGATGTAATTTAATAATATAAAAAATTCGGTAAGACTCACAAATTGTTCGATTCAAGTATTACTAAGAACGAATTCGGTTCAATTGATAGCTCAACCTAATAATTACCGAATAAAGTTCAAATTTTTTTAAATCAGACTCGATTAACTTACGAGCATCAATAGTTCACTTACCCCTAATATAACTATTCTATTATGTTTATGTGAATGGTCAATGCCCTACAGGAAATGGTAAGTTCTGTGTGTATTTAACCCTTTTGGGTATTGATTTTAAAGCTTTTTCTTCTAAATTCAATCTTTCTTGTGTCAAATTTCGATTAGTTGCCAATTCATAGATTACTGATTAAATAACCCTTTTGGGTATTATATAATCATGTCCTACAAAAAGTTATGGAGGAGTAGAATCATCCACTCAAGCTTTCAATATTAGGAGAGGTATTGCAAGTCTAGTGAAATTAAGGAAAATGCCTGCCAGTGGTATGTCATGGTTTTGATATAAAGATTCTTTCCTGATTTTATGGCTTCCCTGGAACAATATTAATCAAACCTTTGCTGACTTATTTCACATCCTTGATAGGATTGAAATGAGCAAGCAATGCACCGAATGCATGAGAGGACTCAAATATTACTTCAAATAACCAAGCATGCACCAGTCTCAGTTAACAAATCTACCAATTAGCATGCTAATCTTGAAGATGTCTCATTACAAGCAACAAAAGCATAACATCTGAATTACTACATAAATTACAAATTAGGCATAAATTTCAATCTTGGAACTCATAATATAATTCCCCAAGAATTTAGTTGGTACCATGGTCAAAATGCCCCCTCATTCAATTACCATTTTCGTCTTCATAGGCTCCGTAAAGTCAGAAATGATTTCTAAGGAACAACTTGGTTACCGATTACATGACAAGATGCGCATCAGATCTCCGAGCGTACTTCATATAAATCTGCCAGAAAATTTTACTTTTCATGTATCATTAACTCATAAACGATGCATATTGAAAAGGGGACTCGTACAAAAACTCGAGAACAATAAAACTCACATGTTAATTTACAGCTCCATGGGGAACCCCCCAAAGCAGGAAAACTAGTCAGAGTTAACCGAGTCGATCTCCACAACCAGTACAGTCCTGGAACTCTTGTTGACAGATCTTGTCATAGACTCTGGTGCTTCGCATCCTGTATAAACTTTTTCAGCTTATTAATTAACAAGTATGATGCAACCAAGTAGAACAGAGTAAATTGTAAATGGAAAAAGAAATCTGAAGTTCGTGTCTCAATCTAACAACTCAAGCATCAAGCAAGCATGTCATCCAATCATCCACAAACAGCAGTTTATAGCTCTAGCTTCAAATGGCAAACCTCTATCTATCATTAAAATGGCATGAAAGAAATTATCATCAGATCAGCAGTTTTAATTTTTCACCAAAAGCAGTGATTCAAGTTTGCAGATGATGAAAGAAAATTCCCAAAATCAAACTCTAATCGGAGTAAAGATTCGCTGCTATATTGATTTTTTTGGTATATGGTACAAACTTCATGCTATATTCATGAATTACTATAGCATTAGCACCAAGGAACTAAATAGTAATTAAAACCTCAGAAGAAAAGATTCATTGCCAGTTTGCACTCATTTTGTACAAAGCAAATGCATGAGTATTCTGTACCGGAAAAAATGAAAGAAAAAATGGTTTGTTACTTGAGGTCTAAGCTATCACTTCATTGGCTGCAATTTCTAAATTGTTGAAGCATCTGCTAGTTTCAGGATTATATTACAGTACCTGGAAATTAGCTCTCCTTTTGCAACATTATAGAGAGAAACAAAGCACGGGGTATAAGCGATTGTATAGAAACATGAGCGCGTCTGGATTAATTTAGTTCGTCGAAGATGTTTCCTCTTCTGGTTGCAACAAACAATTACCCCATTATTGTACAACATCAATATATCTCCATTGCTCAAAACAACCATTGGTTGATAGGAATAGTAGCCGTATCTCTTCGGGTGCTCTAAATATTCAATAACAAACTGTTTGGTCCAAGACTCCACACCATACTCCTTCATAACCCAAATGTCAAATTGCAGTGAAATCGTGAAGTGAATTATAAACAGACAACCTCCTAACACTCCAGTCTTTGTGCACTCTGAAGAATACTTATCCAATTCTTGAAAATGATGAGGCGGTGGAACTATCCCAAACTGCTCAGTATCAAAGTGAAAAGAATTTATGAATTCAGCACCAACAGCAATAGATTTATTACACCAGTGGAGAGCTCCATTCAAGAAAGCATTGAAAGGTAAAGAAACAAAGTCAGTTGGTGCATTTCCTATGCTTCTCCATGTCCACTCCCAATGGTGTATATTTCAGTCATTAGATATTTCAATCCAAATGTAGTATAATAGCTTTCCAAAAGTTTGTATTGATTAGAGACAGCTGAATAACCAAGCCCCCAAAAATGACCTCTCAACCTATCCTTATAAGGTGGTTGAATTGTGATAAATTCACCCAAAATTGGGATACACACATAGAAAGTGTCATCATTTTTGGATCCAACTAAACAAAGCAAACCATTGCATGCACTCATATTAGAAATATCCCAAGTGGGCACACTAGATTTGGGTGTAAAGTTGAGTTTGGAGACCTGGAAACTTGAACCATTGACATCGATGTGGGATAAGTGTTGGGGATATCAGCCAAAGCAAGAAAGAAAAATGAAGCAAAGAGAAATAGATGCAAAAAAAATTATCAAAAAACTGAATTGCATTACTGATTTCATTAAGTCAAATATAAGTTACAAAGCAGTTACCTAATGTATAACTACTCCCACTAATTACATTGAGAAAATACATAACTTACCTTGCACACAAAGTAAAGCTAACTTATCACCAAAACATCACTTAAACATAACTCAAATCAGCAAACTAATCTTAGTGTTTCAAATAAACACATTACAAAATGAACTAAGCTAGTTACATATTAAACAAACATAGTTGTTGCATTGGTTGAGCTTCAAAATTTCTCTGCTGTTGCATTGCAGGCCAAAGTTCAACACTCCTTGGATTGTATGCAACAAACACCAATATTTCTTCTTAAATTGTTAAACTTTGAAGTACTAAGAGGCTTAGTCAAGATATCAGCAAACTGATTTTCAGACCTGTAATGGATCAAATTAACTTCCTTTGATTGTTCAGCCTCTCTAACAAAATGATATTTAATCTTAAAGTGCTTTGTTTTGCCATGAAACATAGGGGTTTTTTTGCTATGGCAACAGCTGACTGATTGTCAACTTTGACTTTAGTAGCTTCTTCTTGGTTCTCCTCTAAATCACATAAGAGCTTTCTTAGCCAAATGGCTTGATTGACAGCAGCAGTTGCTGCAATGTACTCTGCTTCTACTGTTGATTGAGCCACAGTTTGTTGTTTCTTTGAACTCCAACAGAAGACCCTTGAGCCTAGAGTGAAAAAGTAGCCCGATGTGCTTTTCATATCATCAATGGACCCTGCCTAGTCACTATTAGAGTAGCCTATCAACTTGAGTTTTTTAGTCTTCAAAAATTTTACCCCATAGTCCAAAGTTCCTTTTACATATCTAATGACTCTTTTGGCTGCCTTAAAGTGAACAACATTACAGCAATGCATGAACCTAGACAGAAGGCTAATAGCAAACATGATATCAGGCCTTGTAGCTGTCAAATAGAGCATACAACCTACAAGGCTTCTATACCCTTTTTCATCAACCTTTTCATAGTTGCCATTGTTGGTTAGCTTTTCACCTTGAGCCACTGGTGTAACACCCCTAACCCTTATCCGTCGCCGGAACAGGGTTACGGAGCATTACCGAAATTTTCAGATCAAATAGGAACATTTCATAACATTTAATATGCATATCAAAAACCAATCATAAATCACTCATATTGTCCCTTTTATGAGCCCTCGAGGCCCAAAATACGCATTAGAAGTAAATCGGGACTGAACCGGAAGTTCAGAGAATTTTTCCCAAAATTAAAAAATTTTCCATAGGTGTAGGGGATACACGCCCGTGTGGCCAGGCCGTGTGGCTCACACGGCCAAGAGACACACTCGTGTCTTAGGCCGTGTGGGCATTCGATGTGAGGCACACGACAGTGTCCCAGCCTGTGTCCATGCCCGTGTAACTCTCTGACTTGGGTCACACGGCCAAGCCACACGCCCATGTGCTAAGCCGTGTGTTATGAAATTAAGGTGCAGGGATCACACGGCCAAGTCACACGTGATAAACCGTAATATATACATATTTTAATCCCACATTTAGCATACTTTTGGATGATTTAATCCCTTGAATTGTGGAATTTGATTCTCCTAATCCTTTAATTTCATGTTTTATACTTAGGAGAGCATCGGAGGATGAAAAGAACGCAGAAGCGGGCCAAAATATAGAGAAAATGGGCCAAAGTGAGAAATCAACACGGCACAGAAGTTCACCACATGGCCGTGCCACCTTAGCGAGCCCGAACACGGCTGGGCTCGACTCACACAGGCGTTCCACACGGCGTGCCCCCGCTTTGACTGTTTTAATTCCATTCGGATTAGGATACTTGTGGGCCAAGTAAGGCATCCCGAAAGCCTATATAAACACCCTGAGAGGGCAACCTAAAGGGAGTTCGGCGAAGCCTTACATCGGGGCTTTTGACGAAGGGGCGAAGCCGAGAGGGGTGAACACAGAATTACTCCAAGAAAGCCAGTTGATTCATCCCAGAAGCGGAATCACACTCAAGATGGAAGATCTTCCTTCAATTTCCTTCGAGGGTTTTAGGGTTTTTCTTATGTTTTGTTATTTACTTTCTTACGAGATGTTTTCTTTATTAAACATGAACTAAACCCCTCAAATACCTAAGGGGATGAAACCTAAGACGGATCTTGTTATTGTTTTACGAGGCTGTATGATAAATACTTGATTTGTTCTTAATTATGTGTTCTTAATTCTTGTTTTAATATTTTAGGATATTGATTCAAGTATTGATGTGCTTAGCGATGGAGCAAAAGTCATTTGTTTAAGAGTAGATCTAGCATAGTTAAGCGGAGTTGATCGCAACCCTAGAGATAGGATGACGAAAATCTTCCTGATTAGGGTCAAACCTAATATGGGAGTCCATAGATCGAGTTAATGCAACACTAGGGGTTTTAATTAGAAAGAAATTTCAATTAATCAACCTAGGGTTAGAAGCGTTAGTAGCCTCGAAAGAGGTATTAATATAAATTAGAGAATCCTACGGATCAAGTCAAGTGAATAAATAAATGCTGTTCGAGTTAAATAACAAGTGAAGTCTAGGTGGATTCTACATCGGGTATTGTCTTAATCAACTGGTTTTCCCACAAGTATTTTCCCAATTCACTCTATGTGTCTTAGCATCCTTAGTTTAGTGATTAGTTAATTAAACATCGATTCTCTTAATACTTAGGCTAGATAATAAAAAGATAGTAACTACTAGTACACTTGGTCCTTGAGGATACGATATTTCCGGTCTTGCCATAGCTATACTACCGAACGATAGGTGCGCTTGCCTTATTCGTTGTCATAGTTAGTTTGGACACGATCAACACGCCTGTGTGCTAGGCCGTGTGCAAAAAACCTGGGCATTTTGTTCTCAATTTTAAAGATGCAAGGGAGACACGGCCAGACCACACGCCCATGTGCTAGGCTGTGTGCCACATATGGCTGAGACACACACCCGTGTCTCTGCCCGTGTGGATGAAAATAGGCCATTTTATGGCCACTTTTCTCACCCAATCTTGGTATCAACCTAGGCACAACCATTTGTACATTCACAAATCACCAAAAAACCTTCAATTCAAGCCAAAACCAAGTTTTATACCTAACATATCTCATATATATCCAAATATCCTAACTTACCAAATTAACCATATACACCTATATGCATATTTTACTAAATTCACTAGCTCAAACCATGCCTCAATATGCCTATTAATTAACCATCATTTAACCATTTCAAACACATCTCATGCATGATTAATCCATACCTATATAAGTTGATTGGAAATATAAACAAAGTGTAACTCAATATATTTACATAAACCAACTTTACTTAAAACCATTCCAACCCTATACATGCCATATAAACCTTAATACACATTGCAAAAGCTACCAGATTAAGTTGGATAGTGTGGCTTGATGTGTTGATCCGATCTCCCGACCTCACGTTAATCTACAAGAACTTTAAACAACACAAGTAAGCTTAATGAAGCTTAGTAAGTTTGATAGGTTAAACATAAATCTTACCGAACTTAATATAATAAATTAAATGGTAAATTAATCATACACTCTCCCTATCAAACACAACATAAATCGATGAACACACTTCCTTCAAATCAATATAAATAATAAACGATAAATCTTTCAATTTCAATCACATAAGTCATTTACTAAATCTTACCGAATCAGAGAACAACTTACTAATATGAGTACATCGTTTTTGGAAGCCCGAAGGCTAAACAGAAGCACAAAGTGCTAAACAGAAACCCGTAAGGGTTGAATGGAAGCTCATAAGAGCTGAATGGAAACCTATAAGGGTTAAACAGAAGCTCAGAAGAGCTAAACGGAAACCCATTAGGGTTGAACGAAAACTCATATGAGTTAAACAGAAGCTCGTGAGAGCTAAACGAAAAGTAAACACGGAAATTTGCAACAAATGCTGAACATCGGTTTACTTGGGTAATTTTTGTCAATTCTTCATTTGCTGTCTTTCGCCGCAGAACAATCGTACTCAATCCCGCGTTCCATTCGTTTTGAACATTCAATTCAATTTCATAATTTTAACAATAATTTTATTTTCAACAACAAATATGAATAAATACATAATACCATTCATCAATTTAATATATAAACATTAAAGTTTAACTATACGAACTTACCTGGGTTAAATTGTAAGATTTATAGTAGTTCAGGGACTATTTTGCTAATTTTCCTTTTTCACGATTGTCTACGAGCTCTTGATCTAAAATATAAAATTATTCATTCATTAGCATATATTTCAGTTTCAATTCACTTCACAATTAATACCCCTCAATTTTTGAAATTGCACAATTACCCAAACTTTAACAACTTTTGCAATTTAGTCCCTTATTAATTAATCTATCAAATGAACTAATTTTTCTCAATTGACAATTTTACCTAAATAGTTTTAGCTATTATACAGCTCTTGATATTCAGAATTTCAATACCCAACCCTAATATTTAACATTTTCACAATTTGATCCCAAAATCAATATCTCTCAAAATCACTTTATAAAATCATCATACAACAAAATTAAAGCTCTAAATCCATGTTAATTCATAAAAAAAAATTAGTATTCATCAATGGTAACTTTCAAAATTACCAATAAAATCAAAAACTAATGAAATAGATAGTTGGACCTAATTGTAAAAGTCTTAAAAACATAAAAATTCCAAGAAAAAGGCAAGAATTGAACTCACTTGTAGCAAAATATGAAAATCAGCTTCTTAAGGGTTCTTCAATGGTGTTTTTAGGCTGAAAATTGATGAAGAATTGCCTAGAAACTATTAAATCCCATTTTTAACTATTTTAATTTTATTTCATTTCCAAGTTCACCCCTTAATCACCTAATTTCATTGTTTTTTTCTGCTTATGCCGCCTCAGCCTTCTCATGTATGTCTAGTTGCCTTTTTAGTCCTCCCTTATTTACCATTTGGGCTATTTAATCAATATTATTTTAATTAGAAAGTTTTGCACCTTTTTCAATTTAGTCCTTTTTAATTAATTAACTATCAAAACGTTAAAATTTTCTAACGAAACTTTAATACTACCTTAATGACACTCCTTAAATATATATAAAAATACTTACGACTCGGTTTATAAAATTGATGTCTTGATACCTCGTTTTCGAAACCAATTAACCTAATAAATCCTTTTAAAACACAAATCACTAATTCAAAAATCTTTCTAAAATCACATTTGACTCGTAAATACTAAATAATAAAATTTACGAGATCACTTGTCGGATTTGGTGGTCTCGAACCACTGTTTCTGACACCACTGAAAATTGGGCTGTTACAGCTCCCCCCACTTTAGGAAATTTTGTCTTCGAAATTTGTTACCTGGGAATAGGTTCAGATACTGTGATCTCATTGATTCTTCTATTTCCCAGGTAGCCTCCTCCGAACCATGATGATGCCATAATACTTTAACTAACAGTACTCGTTTATTTCGTAATTCTTTAACTTCTCGAGCTAAAATTCTTATCGGCTCCTCTGAATACGTCATATTTGGGTGTAGCTCAATCTCACTATAAGGAATTACGTGTGAAGGATCAGATTTGTACCGTCTCAGCATCGATACGTGGAACACATTGTGAATTTTCTCAAGTTCAGGAGGCAAAGCTAGTCGATAAGCCACAGGGCTGATTGTTTCAATAATTTCATACGGTCCGATAAATCTTGGGCTCAGTTTTCCTTTCCTACCGAATCCTAACATCTTCTTCCGTAGAGAGACTTTTAGGAATACTCGATCACCCACAGCAAATTCTATATCTCTTCTTTTCAAATCTGCATATGATTTCTGACGGTCAGAAGCAACTTTCAAGCTATCCCGGATAATCCGGACTTTATCTTCAGTCTCTCGAATCAAGTCTACTCCTACTAGATTGGATTCACTCAATTCAGACCAATACAATGGATCTTACATTCCCTCCCATAAAGAGCTTTAAACGGTGCCATTTTGATACTGAATTGATAACTGTTGTTATATGCAAATTCAGCCAACGGTAAATATCTTTCCCAGCTGCCTCCAAACTCAAGTATACAACATCTCAACATATCGTCCAGAATCTGAATCACTCGTTCTGATTGCCCGTCAGTCTGAGGATGAAATGCTGTACTGAAATTTAGCTTTGTACCTAGAGCCTCTTGAATTTACTCTAAAATCTCGATTTAAACCTCAGATCTCGATATGAAATTATGGATGTTGGAACTCCATGTAACCTCACAATCTCCGATATATACAACTCTGCTAACTTCTCAAGTGTAAAGTTTGTTCTGACTAGGATAAAATGTGCCGACTTAGTTAATCTATCAACAATCATCCAGATCGAATCTTTCTTTCTCGGAGTCACAGGTAGACCGGATACAAAGTCCATCGTGACATGATCCCACTTCCATTTTGGTACCATAACAGGTTGTAACAAACCCGTTGGTACATGGTGTTCTGCTTTCACTTGTTGACAAATCAAACACTTAGCTACGAACTCAAAAATTTCTCGTTTTATACCCGACCACCAATACATTCATTTCAAATCACAATATATCTTCATACCACCCGGATGAATGGAGTACATGCTACTGTAAGCCTCAGAAAGAATATCATTTTTGAAATCCGAATTATTAAGAACACAAATTCTATTGCAATAACGTAACATACCACTATCATCAATGCTAAACTCTGAACTCAGATTTTCCTGAATCATCTATCATTTCAGCACCAATTTTGGATCCTTGTCTTGCAATTCCCGAATCTATTGAAGGAAAAAAGGCTCTGCTAATACAGAACCATCTTCATTAAGAGATAATTGAGCGTTCAATGCTCGAAGTGCAAACAATGATGACTTTCGACTAAGTGCATCCGCAACCACATTAGCTTTTCCCAGATGGTAGTCAATAACCAAATCATAATCTTTCAGTAAATCTAACCACCGTATCTGTCTCAAATTCAGCTATTTCTGAGTCATCAAATACTTAAAACTTTTATGATCTGTGAACACGTAACATTTCTCACTGTATAAATAATGCCTCTAAATCTTCAAATCAAATACGATTGCAGCCAATTCAAGATCATGTGTAGGATAATTCTTCTCATGCAGTTTTAACTGTCGACAAGCATAGGCCACTACCTTTTCTGACTGCATTAGTACACAACCTAATCCATTTAGAGACACATCACTATAAACAACATACGGTACACCAGATTCTGACTGAGTCAAGACTGGAGAGTCTGTCAACATTTTTTTCAACTGATCAAAGCTCTGTTGACACTCATCGGACCAAACAAATTCAACATTCTTCTGTAATAATCAGGTCAACAGCAAAGCAATCATCGAAAAGTTCTTGACAAAACGTCGATAATAACCTGCTAGACCCAGAAAACTTCGCACTTTTGAAACATTTTTCAGAATCTTCCAATTTACCACTACATATACTTTGCTCGGGTCGACTCGAATCCCTTCGGCTGATACAATGTGACCCAAAAATTTGACCTCATGAAGCCAGAATTCACATTTTCTAAACTATGCATATAACTGCTTTTCTCTCAAAGTCTGTAGCACAATCCTCAAGTGTTGTGCATGCTCGGATTCTATCTTGGAATAGATCAGTATATCATCAATAAACACAACTACAAATCTATCCAAATAAGATTGAAAAATCTGATTCATTAAATCCATGAAAGCAGCAGGGGCATTGGTAAAACCGAATGGCATTACCAAAAATTCATAATGACCATACCGAGTTCTGAAAGCAGTCTTTGACACATCACACTCTTTAACCTTCAATTGATAACACCCAGATCTAAGGTCTGTCTTTGAAAACACTGCAACACCTTTCAGTTGATCATACAAGTCATCGATACGTGGCAAAGGATATTTATTTTTAATTGTAACCTTATTCAACTTTCTGTAATCTATACACAGTCTCAAAGAACCGTCTTTCTTTTTCACAAATAAGACATTTACACCCCAAGGAGACATAGCCGGCCTGATGAACCCTTTATCTAATAACTCTTGCAACTGTGCCTTTAATTCCTTTAACTTAGTTAGTGCCATACGGTATGGTGTTACTGATATCGGAGTTATTCTTGGAATCACATCAATTACAAACTCAACTTTACAATCAGGTGGTAAACCCGACAATTCTTCAGGAAATACATCAGCAAACTCACTAACAACCGGTAACTGTTCTGGCTTCGATTCAGAATTCTGATTATCAAGAATGTAGGCTAAAAATGCTTTATTACCTTTTCGCGTCAACCTCTGAGCAGAAAAAAGCTGAAATAATTCTAACAATATCTTTCGGATTCTCAGACTCAACTGAAATTACCTTTCCTATCAGACATTTCAGATCAATCCGTTTCTGTCTACAATTTACTACCGCATCATGCTTCGTTAACCAATCCATTCCCAGAATAATATCAAATTCCCGAAAAGGTAGCAACAACAAACCAGCAGGGAATTCACAATCTTTCACTTTCAGTGGACAATTACGACACACTAAGTTAACTATTACACTTTGGCCTAATAGATTAGTAACTTGAATATCATAATCGGTATACTCTACAGACAATTTCTTTTCTGTTACTAACGCAGTGCAAATATAAGAATGAGTAGACCCAGGGTCAATCAACACATATACAGTAACATCGAAGAGATAAAATGTACCAGCAATCACATCCAGAGCCGTAGCTTCTTCTCAAGCTCGGATGGCATAAGTACGTACTGGTGCTCTAGCCTCTGACTGAGCAGCTGGTAAACCATAATTTATACATATTTTGACCCCATGCTTGGCATATTTTTGGATGAATTTTCATTAGATTTGATGAATTCGATGCTCCTAATCCCTTAATTTCATGTTTTACATTCAGGAGAGCGTAGGGAGTCGAAAAGAACGAGAAACGGGCCAAAAAGGGACAAAATGGGCCTACCTTAGAAATCAACACGTCCTGGACTATCAAACACGACCGTGTGTTACGAGCAGAATCAAACACAGCCTGGATCAACGTACACGGGCAAATCACACGATCATGTGTGACGACCAGAATCGAGCACGGCCGAAAGAATCCACCACGGGCGTGTCACACGGGTGTGTCCCTACCGTACCTAAGTTTAATTCTATTCAGAATAGGCTACTTGTGGGCCAAGAAAAGATGTTCCAAAGCCTATATAAACACCCTATGGGGTAACCTAAAGAGACACGCAGAGTATAAGGCAAAAAATACTCGAAGACAACCATCGGGAGCAGCTCGGAAGAAGGATCTCCATCAAGACTGAAGATCTCCCATCAAGTTCTTTAGAAGTTTTTGGGTTTTCTTATGTTTTGTTGTTTTTCCTATTCTATGATATTTACCTCTATTAGTATGAACTAAACTCCCTAAATACCTAGGGAGGATAAAACCTAAGACGAAGCTTATTATTATTTGATTTATAAGATAAATACTTGTTCTTATTCTTAATTGTGAGTTCTTATTCTTGTTTTGATAATTCAGGTTATTAATTCAAGTCGAATGTGCTTATTCAGAGGAGCAAAAGTCCTTGTTTAAGAGTAGATCAACACAATTAAGCGGAGTTGATTGCAACCCTAGAAATAGGGCAACGAAAATCTGCCGGATTAGAGTCAAATCTAATAGGGGAATCCATAGATCGAGTTAATGCGACAATATGGGTTTTAATTAGAAAGAGATTTCAATTAATCAACCTAGAGTTAGCTGTTTTTAGTCTTGAAAGAGATATTAACATAATTCAGGGATTTCTACGGATTAAGTCAAGTGAATAAATCATATGAATCAAATGGAATAAGTGAAATCTAGGTGGATTCTTCCTTGGGTATTGTCTATCTCATATAGTTGTCTAAAAAGTATTTTCCCAATTCATTCTCTGTCCTGTTTTTTAATTAATTTTAGTTTAAAAAGAAATCACTCCTATTCTTAGGCTAGATAATAGAAAGATAGTAAATACTAGTACTCTTGGTCCTTATGGATACGATGTTACCGGTCTTACCATAACTATACTATATAACGATAGGTGCGCTTGCCTTTATTGTGATCATAGTTAGTTAGAGACATATCAAGTTTTTAGCGCCGTTGCCGGGGACTAAGATATTAGGAACACTGAATTTTTATTACTTTAGCTATTTTTATTTTTATTAAAATTTATTTTTGTTTTTAGTTTAATTTACTAACTTTTATTTTATTTGCTTCCAGCGTATATTTTAGTTTATGACTAGAAGGAACCCGTCAGACCATTACTTTTAAAAGTGAAATTGAAAGTACACTTCATGAGAAACCGAAGAGAGATAAGGTGAAGCTTACAATACATAGAGGAAGAGCAAGAGGCGATACTAATACTACCAAAGAGATGGGCGATAATAATCACTACCCCGTGGTTGCCAAAATCCTGCTCCTCGTATTATGTACAAACTATGCTAAGCCTAATTTAATGAAATTTGAATCGAGTATTGTTAGACACCTTATTGCTGCAAATAATTTTGAATCTGAAACCCTAACACTATTCAAATGATTCAACAGTTTGTTCAGTTTGATGGTTTGCGGGATCGAAGACCCAAATACTCATTTAGCAAATTTTCTAGAATTCTGTGATACTTTCAAAATAAATGGCATTTCTGACGATGCCATTCGCCTTCGGTTGTTTCCCTTCTCGCTGAGGAACAACGCTAAACAGTGGTTGAACTCGTTACCACGAGGATCAATCACTACATAGGAACAGATGACCGAATTTTTTTATTAAAATACTTTCTGTAGGCTAAAACGGCTAAATTGAGGAATAATATCTCTTCTTTTGTGCAGATGGATTTAGAAACGCTTTACGATGCATGTGAGAGATACAAGGATTTGTTGAGAAGGTGCCCACACCATGGGTTACCTCTATGGTTACAAGTTCAAACCTTTTACAACGGTTTGAACCCCTCAACTAGGCAACTGATAGATGCAGCCGCCGGTGGAACCCTGAATAACAAAACTCCTGAAGCGGCTTACGAATTCATTGAAGAGCTATCACTGAATAACTATTAGTGGCAAGTTATGAGGACAAAGCCAACAAAAGCCGCCAGAGTTTTCAACCTTGACGTAGTGACAATGCTATCAAACCAGGTAGAGCTTTTAAGTAAAAAAATTGATGGTTTATGTGGTTCCTCGTAGGTACATCTAGTGATGCAGTGCGATACGAATGGAGGAGGGATGAACAATACAGAATATCCATCCTACAACCCTGGCATGGAAAGCAAACAGATGAACTATATGGGTAATAATTCTAGACCTCAAAATAATCCCTATAGTAACACTTACAATCCAGGTTGGAGGAACCACCCAAACTTCTCATGGGGTGGTCAAGGAAATCAGAGACAGCAACCCCCTCCAGGCTTTCAATAGCAACCCTACCCACAAGAGAAGAAGCCGAACCTTGAGGAGATGCTGACAAAATTCATCGCGGTGTTAGAAACCCGTTTCCAAAACACCGAAACCGCACTAAAAAACCAGCAAGCATCGATTCAAGGGCTCAAAAATCAAATAGGTCAGCTTGCCAAGCTGATCTCTGAACGACCACAAGGCAGCTTGCCAAGTAATACTGAACCTAATCCAATGGACAAACTCAATGCCATCACGGTGTGCGACAACAAAGGGTTAGTAGAATCTAAATCTGAACCGAGGCAAGAACCTGTGGTAAGTAAAGGTAAGGGTGGGGAAACCCACAATACACAAACACCGGTAAGTAAAGAGTATGTACGTCGTGTACCATACCCTAACGCGATGAAGAAAGACCGCACAGATGAACAATTCAGTAAATTTCTTAAACTTTTAAAGAAACTACATATTAACTTACCGTTTATTAAAGCTCTTTCGTAGATGCCCAACTCAATCAAATTTTTGAAGGAGTTTCTAGCAAACAAGTAGAAGTTAGATGATGCGCCGCACGTGGAGTTAAACGCGGTTTGCTCAGCCATTTTACAGAATAAACTACCCGATAAATTAAAGGATCCAGGGAGTTTTACTATTCCTTGTTTAATTGGTAGTTTAAATGTTAAACATGCTTTAGCTGATTTAGGGGCGAGTATTAACGTCATGCCCTAAAAAATGTTTAAGCAAGTAGGTCTTGGGAAACCTAAACAAACTAGGATGAGTATTCAACTCGCAGATAAAACTATTAGATTTCCTAGGGGAATTGTTGAGGATGTGCTTCTAAAAATTGATAAATTTATATTCCCAGTTGACTTTGTTGTTCTAGACATGGATGAGGACAGTAACGCACCTTTAATTTTAGGGCGACCCTTTTTAGCAACTGCTAAAACTAGAATTGATGTTGGTACAGGTGAGCTCACACTTCGTGTAGGAGACGAAACGATCATTCTTCAGGCTCGTGACTCGATTAGAACGTCAAGAAATAAAGGTGAGTACATAAATTCT
Source organism: Gossypium sturtianum (assembly GCA_025698515.1). Taxonomy (NCBI): domain Eukaryota; kingdom Viridiplantae; phylum Streptophyta; class Magnoliopsida; order Malvales; family Malvaceae; genus Gossypium; species Gossypium sturtianum. The sequence goes on from CM046952.1 coordinate 113,333,557, forward strand.
ATTAATAACCATTCGGTTCAACCCTCTATTCAGGAAGCACCTCGAAAATACACAACTAAGCCACATCCTAGTCCTCGTACCAACAATGAAATAACTTACGAGGAGCGAAGGATTCAGATCGATGAACTAGACGAGTGGAGGACACATGCCAAGGAGAAACCAACAACACACGAAGTGAAATCGAGGCAACTCTATGACGAGCTTAAAGGAAAAGCAAATCACTTCAAGGTTGGAGATCAGGTACTGTTAGATGCAACCGATCCTCGAATTACCACCTTAGAGCTTAAAACAAACGGAGCGACTCCTTTTATGGTACTCAAAGTCTTTTCATACATAACGATCGAGGTAACTCATCCTAAGTTTGGCACTTTTAAGGTAAACACTACGCGAATCAAACCGTATAGTGATAATAGAACTGATAGCAGGAGAGAGGAGTGTCAACTCCTCGAACCACCATGAGTATGCGAATGAGAGGTAAGTCTAGCTTAAGACTTTAAACGAGCGCTTCTCGGGAGGCAACCCGAGCACTAACCTCATTAAATTTCATATTTTTGATCTTTAGCACCTAACTAAAAACTAACTAGATTAATAGGCGCAGGTTCCCCTACCACACGGCCTTGCACACGGGTGTGGCCGTGGCTGTGTGGCGACCACGAGTAAGTACATCGGTGTGGCAGAGACTTGCGGACACGGGACGACATTTTCCCCAAACACGGGCTGCGATAAAATACCACGACCGTACGATGCGACCGTGGTCAAACTTGCTTAAAGAACACGGGCTGCGGTAACCCAACACAGGCGTGCCTTTGGGCCGTGGTCGATACTGAGTAAGAGACACAAGCGTGCGACACGCCCGTGCCCAGAAGCCGTGGTTGAAACTGAATGAGTCACACGGGCGTGCGACACGCCCGTGCCTTTAGGCCGTGGTCGATACTGACCAATCAACATGGGCGTGGAAACCTCTACATAGGCGTGAGAGAAACGAACGGAGCGTCACACGGCCGTGCGATTCGGCCGTGTGACCTACACGCCCAGGGCACACGGGTGTGGGCCACGACCATGTGTTCCAATTTCTATTTAAACCCCCTTCTTCTGTTCACTGCTTTCCCCAAATTCTTCCTCCCCTAAACCCTAACCACCACTCTCCTCCTCCACTTTCTTCCTTCCTCTCTTCTTCCCCAGCCAAAAAACACCCTTCTTCCTTTTCCTTTCCCATTATCTTTCTCCCTTCTTTTCCCTTTTCCCTTTTCCCTTATTCCTTCTTTACACCGCCACCACACCAACCACCATCCTTGCCACCATACACAATGACTAATACTACAGGCAAGACCAAGGCCACCATCCCCGTGTCGAAAAAGCGAAAGGATCCTGGTGCGGTCTCCCCGTGCGCGACCACTCTACATAAGTTCATGTCGGCCGCTTCATTTACTCGACAAGACAAGGACCTTTAAGTCCATTCATTTTTTCTTTTTCTTTTATCTTTATTTTTAAATTCTTTCCCTTTATCTTTCTTGTCTTTAATTTATATTAGTATACTTTGATTTCTTTATTTCTCTAGCTGTTTTTTATTAAAGAACGACCACACCACCGGAGTATCCTCCTTCACCTCTGCCCAACTTTACCAGGTTTCTTTTTTTTGACTCCATCCAGAATTCAGGAAGTTTCACTTCTCTCCCTATCTTATGATTTTCTTACTATTAGTCATTACTTATCATTGTACATTGAGGACAATGTACATCTTAAGTGTGGGGAGGTTATTGATTTCATTACCAGAAAGCCCCTGAATTATGCCTCGTTCTTAAGTAAATTTTCTCATATTACTAATTAGAATGAAACTTCTATTGATTTATGATTTTTATTGATATGTTTTGGATTAAGTCATAGGTAATTGTGCATCGATGGTTTAAACTTTAAGATATTAGAGAATCAAGCATGATAAGTCTATTTTCATAATAAAAAATATTAATAGGTTATTTCCCTAAATTTAAATATTACTTTGAAGTTTGAAATTTGCAAGGTTGACATCAAAAACCATAATTTTTGTGAGATTTTGAGCTTTTTAGAGCATATTCTTTTCTTGCTCACTTTATTGATTATGAGTGTGTCAATATTGGTTCTAGAAATTGCTTCGATTATGCATGTTAAGACCACACTTTTGATTTGATATACAGAGATGATAAAGGCACTTAGGATTTAACCCACTTACTCTATAAAAATCCTACCTTCATAATTAACCCCTAGTGAACCCCTTTGAATCCTAATAAACTGTTTCTTGATTTACCCTTAATGTTAACCTAAAACTCACTCTTTTTGATCCATTAAGAATTTTTCCTATTAAATTAACCCCTTTTTGTCGAGATTTGATTTGAGTAGTTGCCTAACTATGTTCTTTATTTCAGTTGTTAAATTCTCTTATTATTGTAAATTCTTATTCTAAAAAAAATGGAAATCTATTCATTATTAGTCCTATGTTATTTGAGCTTAAGCGATTAATTTCACATTCTGAGAAGAAGTTCGTGTTATTAGTGATAAGTTTTCAATTGATGTAATTATTCAGTGTTGTCCATTTTTCTAGTTAGGTGAATTGTCAATTCGATCTCGATTCTAACCCTCTAATTCAGCCTTTATCCGCACCTTTGACCCAAGCCCCATTACAACCCTTTTAAAGACCCTTTGATTTGTGTATCATCTCATTCTATAGTGGTGGAGATTTGATTTTCATGCAAGCCTATGGGATTAACTTTTTATGTTTGACTCTTGAGTGCTTAATCTAAACCTTAAACACTTTGAGTGATTTGAGTGAATCTTTAGTGAGGATGTCAATTCTTGTCGATTCTGAATCGAAGGTGATTATTTAGGTAAGGGGAAACACCTATGTTTTCGTGCTATAAAAATTTGTGACTTGGATTGTTTGAATCTTTAGCACTCTTTTAATTAAATTATCAATGTATGAATTACCTGTAAATTACGATGAGACATTATTGATGAGAATTATGAATTAAGGAAGTTAATTTTAATTGTGAGTTGAGGATTTTGCTTGAGGACAAGCAACGGCTTAAGTGTGGGGATATTTGATAAACCATAATTTATACATATTTTCACCCAATGCTTGTCTTATTTTTGGATGAATTTTCATTATATTTGATGAATTTGATGCTCCTAATCCCTTAAATTCATGTTTTACATTCAGGAGAGCGTAGGGAGTCGAAAAGAATTAGAAACGAGCCAAAAAGGGACAAAATGGGCCTACCTTAAAAATCAACACGGCCTGTACTATCAAACACGGTCGTGTGTTACGAGTAGAATCAAACACGACCTGGATCAACGTATACGGGCAAATCACACGGCCGTGTGTGACGACCAGAATTGAGCACGGCCGAAAGAATCCACCACAAGCGTGTCACACGGGCGTGTCCCTGCCGTACCTAAGTTTAATTCTATTCAGAATAGGCTACTTGTGGGCCAAGAAAAGACGTTCCAAAGCCTATATAAACACCCTATGGGGTAACCTAAAGAGACACGTATAGTAGAAGGCAGAAAATACTCGAAGACAGCCATCGGGAGCAGCTCGGAAGAAGGATCTCCATCAAGACTTAAGATCTCCCATCAAGTTCTTTAGAAGTTTTTGGGTTTTCTTATGTTTTGTTGTTTTTCCTATTCTATGATGTTTCCCTCTATCAGTATCAACTAAACTCCCTAAATACCTAGGGTGGATGAAACCTAAGACGAAGCTTATTATTATTTGATTTATAAGATAAATACTTGTTCTTATTCTTAATTGTGAGTTCTTATTCTTGTTTTGATAGTTCAAGTTATTAATTCAAGTCGAATGTGCTTATTCAGAGGAGCAAAAATCCTTGTTTAAGAGTAGATCAACACAATTAAGTGGAGTTGATTGCAACCCTAGAAATAGGGCGACGAAAATCTGCCGGATTAGAGTCAAATCTAATAGGGGAATCCATAGATCGAGTTAATGCGACAATAGGGGTTTTAATTAGAAAGAGATTTCAATTAATCAACCTAGAGTCAGTTGTTTTTAGTCTTGAAAGAGATATTAACATAATTCAGGGATTTTTACGGATTAAGTCAAGTGAATAAATCGTATGAATCAAAAGTAATAAGTGAAATCTAGGTGGATTCTTCCTTGGGTATTGTCTATCTCATATAGTTGTCTAAAAAGTATTTTTCCAATTCATTCTCTGTCGTGTTTTTTAATTAATTTTAGTTTAAAAAGAAATCACTCCAATTCTTAGGCTAGATAATAGAAAGATAGTAATTACTAGTACTCTTGGTCCTTGTGGATACGATATTACCGGTCTTACCATAACTTATGTAACGATAGGTGCGCTTGCCTTTATTGTGATCATAGTTAGTTAGAGACACATCAGCAGTAGTATCTCTCATACCGGAACGAGTAGTCCCAGTGGCACTATTTTGGCTCGAACGTCTACTTCATTGAGAAGTGGCCAACTGTTTCTCTTTCTGCTTTTTCTCTTCTTTTTGCAATTGAGGACAATTTCAGATAAAATGGTCAGGGGCTCCACATTTATAACAAGCCCCCGCTTTACTTATACATTCACCAGGATGGTATTTCCAACAATACTTGCATTTAGACTTAGGAGCATTTTGCACACTACCCACACTAGCAGCGGGTCTAGTAGATAGCTCGTAATCAGGTTGAGTCACCTTATTTTTATTTGACCGTTCAGGCATTGAGGTGGCTCGACTGAAATCATCTCTAGACTTTTTAGCCGGTAATGCTGAAAATGATTTGGAGGAACTTCTTTTGTAAGACTCTTTTTTCCGTCTATCTTGCTGCATTTTTCTATTGTACACCTCTTCCATCTTTTGTGCACGATCTGACAGAATGACAAATTCTCATATTTCAATGCTCATAATCATCATTCTGATTTCATCATTCAACCCTTCTTCAAACCGAATGCATATTTTTTCTTCGGTTGGTACAATATCCCGGGCATATGTACTGAGGTATACAAATTCCCTCTCATACTCGGCTACCGATCTATTTCCTTGGCGCAGGTCAAGAAATTCCCTCTTTTTCTTGTTTAGATATGTCTTGCCAACATATTTCTTTTTAAATTCGCTCTGAAAGAATTCCTAAGAGATTTTCTCTTTTGGCACTATAGCTAATTATAAGCTTCCTCTTTTAGTAATGAAACAATACATCTCAAATAATCATCGGGAGAACAAGCTATTTCTTCAAAAACTCTTATCGTATTTTGAAGCCATTATTCAGCTTTCACTGGATCATCATCTGACCTACCCCAAAATTCTTCGGCCCCACACTTTCTGAGTTTTTCGATTGAAGTACGTTTACTAGATTCAGTCACTAGAGGAGGTGGAGGTGCAACTAACGGCTCTACAAGTGGTACAGTAGGGGGAGGAGGTTGTTGAGCCAGATTTTTCTTTTGCATGAATTCACTAAACCATTTATTCATATACCCAAAGAACATGTTTTTAAGTTCGTGTTCTTGGGCAGGAGGAATTGGGACATTACTACTTGTCCCATGTTCAGATGTCTGTGCTCTACTATTAACTTCATCATTATCAGCACGTTTAGACCTTTCTGACATCTTTACAATCTATAAGAAAACAAAGGTTAGATCGGATTATACACATCATACTATCACAAATTTATATGGCATGTATTTCTAAAATTTTCACATGCTACGTTCAGTCTGAGAATCGGCTAAATTGTAGCTCTGAAACCACTAAATTTAACACCCATAACCCTTATCCATCGTCGAAACAGGGTTACAGAGCATTACTAGACTTTTCAGATTAAATACGAACATTTCATAACATTTAATATACATATCAAAAGCCAATCATAAATCACTCATATTTTCCCTAGTATGAGCCCTTGAGGCCCAAAATATGCATTAGAAGTAAATCGGGACTAAACCGGAACTTCAGAGAAAATTTCCCAAAATTTTAAAATTTTCCTTAGGTGCAGGGGACACACGCCCGTGTGGCCAAGCCGTATGGCTCACACGGCCAAGAGACACACCCGTGTCTTAGGCCGTGTGGGCATTTGATGTGAGGCACACGGTCGTGTCCCAGCCAGTGTCAATGCCCGTGTAACTCTCTGACTTGGGTTACACGGCCAAGCCACATGCCTGAGTGCTAGGCCGTGTGATATGAAATTAAGGTGCAGGGATCACACGCCCGTGTGTAAAAAACCTGGGCATTCTGTTTCACAATTTTAAAGATGCAGGGAACACATGGCCAGACCACACGTGTAACACCCCAAACCTGGCCTAGACGTTACGACCGGATCTAGCATGTCACATGGATAGGTTGTTTAAAAACTTTGCGTTCTCGTTGAAAACTCCGTATTCTTTCTTTGAAAACTTCGAGCTTTGTTGTTAGTGAAATTCAGATTTGCTTTTATGGTAATATTGTCAAAACGTTGTTATTATTATTGTTGAAAACTTTGATTGTAACAGAAAATCAGATTTAGAGAACAGCGGAAATGTGATATTTTAAAAATAGTTATTAACTTTTTAAGAAAACCCAGAGTTTAATCATTTATAGTTTGAATATAATTGTAATGAAAGTTTAAAAGAAAAATAAAAAAAAAAATCCAATGGCCTTACTACATAATATTAAACCCAATTTAAAAATAATATTAAAATAAAGCAAAAATGAAAGTTACTAAAGTTTATGAGAAATACTCCGACGTATGGCCACCACAGAGTCCTCCGCAGCTTCAAATCCTCTAATGCTGGGGATCACCTGCAAGGTTAAAGCAAAGGGGTGAGTTACGAGAACTCAGTGTTTAATCCCCTAAACGGTCATTAATCGGACTGAGCCCATACTGAATGCGGTGGGCGAAGCCCTATTCGATGTGATCGGCCTTAGCCCTATAAACATGATAAATCAGATAATGCATGCAGCCCAACCTAATAATCTATCCACTACACACCCCCGTACCAGCCCAACACACCTGTGGGGACCAAGTATGCAGCCGAGCTGCCAGAATATAAGCGGCTTACAGCCGTCGAAAGGTCTACAGTCGTCTTGGGTGACCCGTGCGACCCTAACAGATCAAAATGGTGGGTCCACAATCGTCTCGGACGACCCGTGCGACCCTAACAGATCAAAACGGTGGGTCCACAGTCGTCTCGGGTGACTCGTGCGACCCTAACAGATCAAAACAGTCTTGGGTGACCCGTGTGACCCTAACAGATCAAAACGGTGGGCCCACAGTCATCTCGGGTGACCCGTGCGACCCTAACAGATCAAAATGGTGGGCCTACAGTCATCTCGGGTGACCCGTACGACCCTAACAGATCAAAACAGTGGGTCCACAGTCGTCTCGGGTGACCCGTGCGACCCTAACAGATCAATCACTTCCTCTAATTACAAAAATCCCAACCCCATGCAGAATGTCATGTATGCAAAGCACATATCAAAATGATGTATGAAATAAATAACCATCATAAACAATTAAATAGGTTACACATAAACATACTAAATCTACCCCTACAGGTATAACAGTAATTTTACCCACCGAGGGTATTTTAGTAATTTACCCACTAAGGGTATTTCGGTAATTTACCCACTAAGGGTATTTTGGTAATTGACCCTCAAGGGGTATTTTGGTAATTTACCCTCTAGGGGTATTTTGGTAATTTCGCATTCAACAGCCTTTTCGAAGGCCTACTGTCGCCTCGAGCGACACAGAACCCTTTTTGGGTCTCTACGGAACTATTGGGCCTAAAATCCATTTTAGGCCCAAACAAGCCCACACGCTCGTGTGGCCCAAAACGCATGATTTCGGTTTCAGATTTGCAGATTTTGCATTCAGACTTATCATTTGATAGTTTTCCTACAATTTTTCCCTAAGTGGGTCGAATAGCCCATTGGGCCCATTTGGCCCGTTTTGGCTCGATTAGGCCTGATACAGCCTCAGGTTCGCGAGAGCGCTCATGACTCTCTCAACGACCTACCATCATTATTCGTATCTCGATTTACCACTACGAGCATTCACACACTTGAGTGGTCACAGATGCTGGTTTTTCGACTTTTCAGCTTTTGGCCGAATCACGGAACATTGCAAACATGCATTCAGAGAGGTGTGAGATTACACACCTGCTTACGATTTACGGCACTCGGCACTTTTCCAATCACCTGAGATCAAAATTGACTAATAGTTAGTCCCCCCGTTCGTTAATCCCAAAATGAATACGGAGGACTATAGGCTTAACTTACCCACAAATATTAGCCTTCCTTCTGAAGAGGGTTTTTGATCCACTTCTACCGTTCAGAGATCCGCCCCTCTAATGAAAGAAAATGCATTATATCGCCAATCTAGATAATAATAATAAGAGAAGTGGCCTTTCGGCCCTAAAAAAATCAATCCAAATAAGCGAACCATCATCCCCAGTCCACCATGTCCTCACTTACCAACAATAAGACAATATCCCGAAGTAGTTGAACCAACACGACACGAGTTGCAACCTAGAGAATTCGAACCTTACCAAAAGAGAGCAAGAGGGGTTCAAAAATAGAAAGAGTAAGCAGATTCGGCTTTAGAGAGAAGAGGAGAGAAAGAAAAGATGGAAAAGAAAGAGGAAAGATATTACCTTGCGAACACAGATGAACTGACTAGACAAGATAGGTTCGACGATCAAGAGGACACCAAGCTTCAGACTAGCCAATGTTCGGCTATTGGCAAAAGAAAAGAGAAGCCGACTCAAATGGGATAAAAGAGGAGGTTCGGCTTTTGGAGAAATTCCAGAGAAAAGAGATGAGCTAAAAGGGAAAGAATAGTTTGGCAGCAACAAGTAGCACTATGGAATGATAATAAACGGCTTAGGAGAAAATGGGAGAAAAATGCTCAATGTACAATAATCGGCCACCACCAAGCAATGGAGAATTGGTGAGAAATAACACAAATACGACAAAGAGTCAAACAAAGCAAGAGGCAGTGGAATTAACTTGAATTGGCACTCTGAAGAAAAGATGAAGAAATTCTTATTAGAAAAGACCCGAAATGACAAAAAGAAAAAGAATGCACAGAATAAAAGTTTCGGTTTAGCTACCTACACCAAATGCCAAATTTCCTTGCCAAAATCAACCCCTAGACGAATTTCTCCTCCCCACACACTCCACATTCAGCCAACCACTATCTGTAACATCCCGATTTGGACCCTAGTCGGAACAGTGGTTTGAGACTACAAATTCGAGGTCGTAATGATAATTTAATATTATTTTCTGTGTGAATGGTATGTGACTTAGTCTGTGTGAAAATTCTGTGTGATAATTTGATTGTTTGTGTGCCGAATTAAGAGAAATGGCTTAATTGCATAGAGTGTAAAATACTGTGTGCTGATTTGTGTGTACTTAAGTGTTGTGGCTTTGTAAAGGTGGAGGCCTTATATGGCAAATAAGCCATCATTGAGTTAGTGGATGGTGGAATGTCATGATAACCATTATATATGTTTGTCTTATATGATTATTAATTGGGTAAATGGGTAATTAAATAATTATGTTATTAGTTAATAAAACAAACCAGTATGATAGTGGATTTTATTCATCCATCTATCACCGAAAATTTTAAAGAAAAGAAAGAACAAAAGCTTTCAAATTTTCTATTACATACAAGCTTAAATTCAAGGTTAGTTTTTGATCTGTTTTTGATAATTTCTACATTTTCGTAATCGTTGCTTCGTGCTCTAGCTAACCCATGTTGTAATTTTGTGAATTGATGACGTTTTTGTGATGAGTCAATGATGAACATTTGAGCTATGTGCTAGTTGATAGTAAAATATGAGAACTTGGTGTTGGATTAACATGTGTTGTTTTTGAATTTTTGGTGAATTTAACTAATTAGGGCTAAATTGAGAAAATAGCATTTTGAAGGACTAAAGTGTGAAATAAATGAAATGTGTGGGTTTGTATGGACTTTAGTAAAATTCGGCTAAGCTTGTGCTAGGAGAAATCAAGTGAATTTGATGATTTTGTGAAATAGGGACTAAAATGTCAAAATGTGAAAATGTGAGGGTTATTTTGTAAAATGCTTTAAATATATGTGTTGGGACTAAAATGAATGAATTGGTGATTGAATGAGCTGAATTTGAATGTATATTGACCAAGAGAGAAGAGGTTCGGATCGAGATCGAGGCAAAGAGAAAGTGCTCGATTAATAGACCGTTTCGGTATTTTGACATCCGAGGTAAGTTCGGACATATTACATGTAATATATATATAGTTATGTTTAATGCTTGAAATGAGTGGCATGGTATAAATGAATTATGAATGCTATGTGAGAGCTCGATGTTATGTGGCACTAAGTGTGCGTGATCAGAGATGTAATCGAGATGATTAGCACTGTGTGTGCGAAATAATATAAGCTTTAGTTTATGGTGGGCACTGTGTGTGTGATACCGATATATAATCAGTTTTGATATAGATGCACTAAGTGTGCGATGTTTACTAAACTTCGGTTAATGATTTGGAGCACTGAGTGTGCAAAATAACCAAAGAAGTTATGAAAGTTGATCAAAAAGAAATCAGTGAGTATTTAGTAGCACGAGATCGAAAATTAAGTGTTGGCTAAGGTACGTTCGGAACCTATGTGGTTGATGAAATTATGGTTAAGATCATGAAATGTAAATTGAACATATTAGCTTGTATGGTATGGTACATATGTGTTCATGAGATAATCTATGTGATTGTTGGTATAGTATAATGTTTTATATTTACGAACTTACTAGGCTTTAGTAAGCTTATTGTGTGATTTGTTTCTCTGCTTTGCGGTGTCGTCAAAGAAAGCTAGCTCGGATCTGGGAATCGTCAAGATCTCACCACACTATCGGCAATCTATTTTGGGGTATTTTGGAAAGTTGTACATAGTTAAAATATGGCATGTATAGGCTAGTTATTTGAATCATGTTTGGGACTTGTAAGTAGCCATGAGATGTGGCTAAATATGTGCTAGTTTTAGCATGAATGACTTTGGTACATATATATATGATGCATCTTTTGGTATGGAATGTGAGTTGAGAAATTGACTTATGAATGGTAACTTTGTGTTGGTAAATGATAGTATGATTTAGTGAAATTGAGAATGAATGATGTTTAGTATTGAATGTGTTCAAGTTGTATATGTTAGCTTATAAGTTGGTATGTTTGAAAATGAGATTGTATGAGTTGATAGATTGATCATATGATAGGAAATGGTTGCCAAATTGTGTGTATAAACATGCTTAAGGGTGCTTGTTGTGATTGACCATAGTGGGTGGCATTTTGGCCTTGAAAATGGCCTATAATGTCACACGGCCATGGCACACGGGCGTGCCTAGTGACCGTGGGAACTAAGTCAGGATAGTACACGGCCTTGGCACATGGACGTGCCTACTGCTTAGTAACCGTGTGATTTTTAGCAGATTCGACCACGGCCTGAACACACGGGCGTGCTTAGTGGCCGTGGAAGATAAGTCAGTATAGACCACGGGAAGGACACACGGGTGTGTCTAGTAGCCGTGGGAGGCACACGGTCTACCTCCACGGGCGTGTATCCCCTGAAACTTAGAAAAGTTTTATATTTTCATGAAGTTTCTGTATGTGTTTCGGTTTAGTCCCGACCCCTCTCTAGCATGTGTTTAAGGTCTTATACGCCTTAATAAGGGACTATTTGATTATGTTTGCTGTATAATGATGATGATTGACTTTGTGTCGTAATTAGGTTGTGAAATGATCTTATTGTCTGGTAATGCCTCTTAACCCTATTCCGGTGGCGGTTTTGGGTTAGGGGTGTTACACTATCTCTCACCCTCAAATCCCCTGATTCACTCCTCTTTTTGCTCCCCTATTCACTCCCCACCTCCCATTCAAAACATTTGACCAAGTCACCCATCCACCTTGCAGAGTTCTACTCCAGCTCCACCTCTTCTCCTCCTTAAGCATAAAATAAAAGCTCCCATATGCTGCTTGTGGGATTCGAACCTCTAACCTCCTTGCACTCCTCCTTGACGCCACACCACCTTGCCACACCCTCCACTTGTGTCTCCTAAACACACACTATTTTACTTAAGTCCTACTTTCAGTAGCCTTCTCCACTGAAGAGCCAAAAAGCAAAATTTCACCAGGGCTTGGGCTCGAACCCGAGCCTCCCCAGGACCCCCAAACACACCCAAATAACAAGCTAAGCAAGCTAAACACATGCCACAGTGCAAAAATGCCAGACCCCTAATTTTAGGATGTTACAATTCTACCCCCTTAAAGAAATTTCATCCTCGAAATTTCCAATTATCTAATAATCATGCAACACAGGTTACACCATTACGCTTCTACTACGCACTCTGATTTTGATTCAAATTAGGTAAATAGTACACTATGGGTAATGTACGTACCAGTATTCACACCTGGAGCGTCCCCGTCTTCTCGACGACGTGCTGCATAAACAAAAGGTGGTTGTCTCGCCTCCGTATGACCAGCACCTTTGCCTGGAACTCCACGACCCAAATCGTTTCCCCCTCTGGCCTGCCCGCGGCCTCCCAATGGCTGCTGACCACCGCTCAGCAGCTGCACATTACCTCTACCCGTAGTTTGCATCCGATCCAACCTTCTAGGACATTCTCTAACACGGTGCTCCATCGATCCGCAACTTAAACAGGCTCCTATCCTTCTCCAGCATTTGCCCACATGGCGGCTTCCACAATCAGCGCAAGGTGGCAGCCCAAAAGTGCCGAAAGGGGGCTCAGCTCTGACTGGCCCATCAACTCTGGCCCTTTTCATGGGCCTCTGCTCAGAACCGGTGGGCTCTGCATCCCTTCTGTTCTTCCCCTTGTCTTCCTCACGATTCTGGCGCTCTGCGCGCTTTACCTCCTCAGCAATCTTGGCTTTCTCTACTAACGTAGCAAAGTCTCTCTCCCTTTGTGGTGCTATCAACACTCGGAGACTGTCCCTGAGGCCGTCCTCAAACCGAATACAATGTTCGTACTCTGTTGCCACAATTCCTTGAGCATACCGGCTAAGTCGCAAAAATTCTGCCTCGTACTCAGCCATAGACTTGTCACCTTGAACCAGATTCAGAAATTCTTTCCTACGAGCGTCGACATAGCTAGCGCCTACATACTTTCCTTGAAATGTGGACCTAAAGAATTCCCAGGTCAATCGATTAGACGAGGTACCCTCTTTTACCGTAAGCCACCACTGGTAGGCTTCATCCCTCAGCAGTGACACAACACCCTTCAAATTTTGTTCCGGTGTGCAGTCGAGGTCGTCCATAATTCTTTCGGTGGCCTCCAACCAGTACTCCACCACATTTGGGGCCACCCCAGAAACTCCCCTAAATATCTCTACTGCATTGGATCGGAGTCGTTCTGTAACTGACCCACGGCCCCTAATAACGGTATTGGGCCCAACAGACCCAGCAACTCTTTCCAGAATACGAAGCATTGCTTGGGACAAAGCATCATATCCTCCGGCTCGGTCATGAGACCCCGTCCCTGTCATTGGCGATGCCGGTGCCTCCTTTTCAGGCATATGCCCTGATGCTGAGGATCCAGCTCTAGCACCTTGGCCTTTACCACGGCCGCGTGTACCTTGTCCACGTCCCCTTGTACTCATACTGCTGAATCGAGTTAATCTGATTAATAATTTTATGAATGAGTCTATAGTTCCAATGTTTATTAACAAATGTTTTATGGAAAACAAATATGAGAGTTGTTTTCGCGGATCAAATTTCCTACTGTTTCAGTCTCTATAGTCTTAATTCCTATAGCTAAAAGTTCCAATGTACTGCCATTAACTCTAGTAGTTTTCTCTCTGCAGTTATCACATCATATCATCAGATAAAGTAAGGGGACTTACGGATTTGGTGCCGGAGACTCGAGGTGCCATACTTCCAATAAAGATATAGATATTTTCTAAATCACATTTCAAACAAATTTTGGAAAACATTTTCGAACCCATTCCACAGCCGAATTTTGCAACTTGACTCTGATACCATTAAATGTAACACCCCAAACCCGGCCTAGACGTTACGACCGGATCTAGCATGTCACATGGATAGGTTGTTTAAAAACTTTGCGTTCTCGTTGAAAACTCTGTATTCTTTCTTTGAAAACTTCGAGCTTTGTTGTTAGTGAAATTCAGATTTTCTTTTATGGTGATGTCGTAAAAACGTTGTTATTATTATTGTTGAAAACTTTGATTGTAACAGAAAATTAGATTTAGAGAACTGCAGAAATGTGATATTTTAAAAATAGTTATTAACTTTTTAAGAAAACCCAGAGTTTAATCGTTTATAGTTTGAATATAATTGTAATGATAGTTTAAAAGAAAAATAAAAAAATCCAATGGCCTTATTACATAATATTAAACCAAATTTAAAAATAATCTTAAAATAAAGCAAAAACGAAAGTGACTAAAGTTCGTGAGAAATACTCCGGCGTATGGCCACCACAGAGTCCTCCATAGCTCCAAACCTCTAATGTTGGGGATCACCTGCAAGTTTAAAGCAGAGGGGTGAGTTACGAGAACTCAGTGTGTAATCCCCTAAACGGTCATTAACTGGGCCTGAGCCCATAAAGAAGCAGACTGGGCCGAAGCCCTATTCGGTAACAGACTGGGCCTTAGCCCTATAAACATGATAAATCAGATAATGCATGCAGCCCAACCTAATAATCCATCCGCTACACACCCCCGTACCAGCCCAACACACATGTGGGGACCAAGTCAACCCACCCAGCCCAACACACCAAGTATGCAGCCGAGCTGCTAGAATATAAGCGGCTTAAAGCCGTCAAAAGGTCCACAGTCGCCTCGGGCGACCCGTGCGACCCTAACAGATCAAAATGGTGGGTCCATAGTCATCTCGGGCGACCCGTGCGACCCTAACAGATCAAAATGGTGGGTCCACAGTCGTCTCAGGCGACCCGTGTGACCCTAACAGATCAAAACGGTGGGCCTACAGTCGTCTCGGGCGACCCGTGCGACCCTAACAGATCAAAACGGTGGGCCCACAGTCGTCTCGGGTGACCCGTGCGACCTTAACAGATCAATCACTTCCTCCAATTACAAAAATCCCAACCCCATGCAGAATGTCATGTATGCAAAGCATATATCAAAATGATGTATGAAATAAATAACCATCATAAATAATTAAACAGGTTACACATAAAAATACTAAATCTACCCCTACGGGTATAACATTAATTTTACCCACCGAAGGTATTTCAGTAATTTACCCACTAAGGGTATTTCAGCAATTTACCCACTAAGGGTATTTCGGTAATTTACCCACTAAGGGTATTTTGGTAATTAACCCTCCAGGGGTCTTTGGTAATTTACCCTCTAGGGGTATTTTGGTAATTTCGAATTCAACAACCTTTTCGAAGGCCTACTGTCACCTCGAGCGACACAGAACCCTTTTTGGGTCTCTACGGAACTATTAGGCCTAAAATCCATTTTAGGCCCAAACGGGCCCACACGCTCTTGTGGCCCAAAACGCATGATTTCAGTTTCAGATTTGCAGATTTTGCATTCAGACTTATCATTTGATAGTTTTCCTACAATTTTGCCCCAAGTGGGCCGAATAGCCCATTGGGCCCATTTGGCCCATTTCGGCTCGATTAGGCTCGATACAGCCTCAGGTTCGCGAGAGCGCTCGTGACTCTCTCAACAACCTACCATCATTATTCGTATCTCGATTTACCACTACGAGCATTCGCACACTCGAGTGGTCACAGATGCCGATTTTCTGGCTTTTTGGCTTTTGGCCGAATCGCGGAACATTGCAAACATGCATTCGGAGAGGTGTGAGATTACACACCTGCTTACGATTTGCGGCACTCGGCACTTTTCCAATCACCTGAGATCAAAATCGACTAATAGTTAGTCCCCCCGTTCGTTAATCCCAAAATGAATACGGAGGACTATAGGCTTAACTTACACACAAATATTAGCCTTCCTTCTGAAGAGGGTTTTCGGTCCACTTCTACCGTTCAAAGATCCGCCCCTCTAATGAAAGAAAATGTGTTAGATCGCCAATCTAGATAATAATAATAAGAGAAGTGGCCTTTTGGCCCTAACGAAATCAATCCAAATAAGCGAACCATCATCCCTAGTCCACCATGTCCTCACTTACCAACAATAAGACAATATCCCAAAGCAGTTGAACCAACACGACACGAGTTGCAACCTAGAGAATTCAGCCCTTACCAAAAGAGAGCAAGAGGGGTTCAAAAATAGAAAGAGTGAACAGATTCGGCTTTAGAGAGAAGAGGAGAGAAAGAAAAGATGGAAAAGAAAGAGGAAAGATATTACCTTGCGAACACAGACGAACCGACTAGACAAGATAGGTTTGACGATCAAGAGGACACCAAGCTTCAGACTAGCCAATGTTCGGCTATTGGCAAAAGAAAAGAGAAGCCGACTCAAATGGGATAAAAGAGGAGGTTCGGCTTTTGGAGAAATTCCAGAGAAAATAGATGAGCCGAAAGGGAAAGAAGAGTTTGGCAGCAACAAGTAGCACTATGGAATGATGATAAACGGCTTAGGAGAAAGTAGGAGGAAAATGCTCAATGTATAATAATCGACCACCACCAACCAATGGAGAATTGGTGAGAACTAACACAAATATGGCAAAGAGTCAAACAAAGCAAGAGGCAGTGGAATTAACTTGAATTGGCACTCTGAAGAAAAGATGAAGAAGTTCCTATTAGAAAAGACCCGAAATGACAAAAAGAAAAATAATGCACAAACTAAAAGTTTTGATTTAGCTACCTACACCAAATGCCGAATTTCCTTGCCAAAATCAACCCCTAGCCGAATTTCTCCTCCCCACACACTCCACATTCGGCCAACCACTATCTCTCACCCTCAAATCCCCTGATTCACTCCTCTTTTTGCTCCCCTATTCACTCCCCACCTCCCATTCAAAACATTTGACCAAGTCACCCATCCACCTTGCAGAGTTCTACTCCAACTCCGCCTCTTCTCCTCCTTAAGCATAAAATAAAAGCTCCCATATGCTGCTTGTGGGATTCGATCCTCCAACCTCCTTGCACTCCCCCTTGACGCCGCACCACCTTGCCACACCCTCCACTTGTGTCTCCTAAACACACACTATTTTACTTAAGTCCTACTTTCAGTAGCCCTCTCCACTGAAGAGCCAAAAAGCAAAATTTCACCAGGGCTTGGGCTCGAACCCGAGCCTCCCCAGGACCCCCAAACACACCCAAATAACAATCTAAGCAAGCTAAACACATGCCACAGTGCAAAAATGCCAGACCCCTAATTTTAGGATGTTACAACACGCCCATGTGCTTGGCCATGTGTCACACACGTTGAGACACACGACCGTGTCTCTACCTGTGTGGACGAAAATAGGCCATTTTATGGCCACTTTTCTCACCCAATATTGGTATCAACCTAGGCACAACCATTTGCACATTCACAAATCACCATAAAACCTTCAATTCAAGCCAAAACCAAGTTTTATACCTAACATATCATCACATATATTCAAATATCCTAACTTACCAAATTAATCATATACACCTATATGCATATTTTACTAAATTCACTAGCTCAAACCATGCCTCAATATGCCTATTAATTAACCATCATTTAACCATTTCAAACACACCTCATGCATGATTAATCCATACCTATATAAGTTGATTGGAAATATAAACAAAGTGTAACTCATAATATTTACATAAACCAACTTTACTTAAAACCATTCCAACCCTATACATGTCATATAAACCTTAATACACATTGCAAAAGCTACCAGATTAAGTTGGATAGTGTGGCTTGATGTGTTGATCCGATCTCCCGACCTCACGTTAATCTACAAGAACATTAAACAACACAAGTAAGCTTAATGAAGCTTAGTAAGTTCGATAGGTTAAACATAAATCTTACAAAACTTAATATAATAAATTAAGTAGTAAATTAATCATACACTCTCCCTGTCAAACACAACATAAATAGATGAATACACTTCCTTTAAATCAATATCAATAATAAACGATAAACCTTTCAATTTCAATCACATAAGTCATTTACTAAATCTTACCGAATCGGAGAACGACTTATGGGTATGGGTACATCATTTTCGGAAGCCCGAAGGCTAAACAGAAGCACATAAGTGCTAAACAGAAACCCATAAGGGTTGAACGGAAGCTCATAAGAGCTGAACGAAAACCCATGAGGGTTAAACAGAAGCTCAGAAGAGCTGAACGAAAACTCATTAAGGTTGAAAGGAAACTCATATGAGTTAAATAAAAGCTCGTGAGAGCTAAACAGAAAGTAAACACGAAAGTTTGCAACAAATGCTGAACCTCGATTTACTTGGGTAATTTTTCGTCAATTCTTCCTTTGCTGTCTTCCGCCGTAGAACGATCGTACCCAATCCCGCGTTCTATTCGTTTTGAACATTCAATTCAATTTCATAATTTTAACAATAATTTTATTTTCAACAAATAGATATGAATAAATACATAATACCATTCATCAATTTAATATATAAACATTAAATTTTAACTATACGAACTTACCTGGGTTAAATTGTAAGATTTGTAGTAGTTTAGGGACTATTCTGCTAATTTTTCTTTTTCACGATTGTCTACGAGCTCTTGATCTAAAATATAAAATTATTCATTCATTAGCATATATTTCAGTTTCAATTCACTTCACAATTAGTACCCCTCAATTTTTGAAATTACACAATTAACCCAACTTTAACAAATTTTGCAATTTAGTCCCTTATTAATTAATCTATCAAATGAACTAATTTTTCTCAATTGAAAATTTATCTAAATATTCTTAGCTATTATAAAGCTCTTGATATTCAGAATTTCAATACCAAACCCTAATATTTAACCTTTTCACAATTTGGTCCCAAAATCAATATCTATCAAAATCACTTTATAAAATCATCATACAACAAAATTAAAGCTCTAAATCCATGTTAATTCATCAAAAACATTTAGTATTCATCAATAGTAACTTTCAAAATTACCAATAAAATCAAAAACTAATGAAATAGATAGTTGGACCTAATTGTAAAAGTCTTAAAAACATAAAAATTCCAAGAAAAAGGCAAGAATTGAACTCACTTGTAGAAAAATATGAAAATAAGCTTCTTAAGGGTTCTTCAATGGTGTTTTTAGGCTGAAGATTGATGAAGAATTGACTAGAAACTATTAAATCCTATTTTTAACTATTTTAATTTTATTTCATTTCCAATTTTATCCCTTAATCACCTAATTTCATTGTTTTTTTCTGCTTATGCCACCTCAACCTTCTCATGTATGTCTAATCGCCTTTTTAGTCCTCCCTTATTTACCGCTATTTAATCACTATTTCTTTAATTAGCAAGTTTTACACCTTTTTCAATTTAGTCTTTTTTAATTAATTAACTATCAAAATGTTAAAATTTTCTAACGAAACTTTAATACTACCTTAATGACACTCCGAAAATATTTATAAAAATACTTACGGCTCGGTTTATAAAATCGAGGTCTCGATACCTCGTTTTTAAAACCAATTAACCTAATAAGTCCTTCTAAAATAGAAATAACTAATTTAAAAATCTTTCTAAAATCACATTTGACTCGTAAATACTAAATAATAAAATTTACAAGCTCACTCGTCGGATTTGGTGGTCTCGAACCACTGTTTTCGATACCACTAAAAATTGGGCTGTTACAACTGGTGTGCTAACAATTTTGCAGTTTGTCATGCAAAATTTGTTTAAAATCTTCAAAGCAAAGGCTTGCTAACTTATGAAGATAGCATGACCAGACTGTTTTACTTCCATGCCAAGGAAGTAAGTCATCTCCCCTATGTTAGTCATTTCGAGCACATCCTGCATCTGCCTTTTGAACTCTTCAATCAACTTCCTTTTGCTACCAGTTACCAACAGATCATCTACATATAGTGACACAATCAGCAGAGTTTCATTCTTTGATTTCTTCACATAGAGAGTAGGCTCACCGATACTCTTCTCGAACCTAATACTAGACATATATGCATCGATTCTGTCACCAGGCCCTTGGTGCCTACTTCAGACCATACAAGGCTTTCTTGAGCCTGTAAACCTTATGCTCTTCACCAGAAACCTTGAACTTATCTGGTTGTTCAATGAGGATTTCTTCCTTGAGGAAACCATTCAGAAAAGCAGACTTGACATCCAATTGGTGCACTCTCCATTGCTTTTAAGCAGCCAAGGCAAACAAAAGCCTTATAGTATCTAACCTTGCAATTGGAGCAAAGGTCTCTGAAAAGTCAATACCATACTGCTGGCTGTATCCTTTCACTACAAGTCCTGCCTTGTGTTTGTTCAAAGATCCATCAGAATTATACTTGACCCTGAACACTCACTTCACACCAATGATTCTCTTCTAGACTAGCCTATCAACCAGTTCCCATGTGTTGTTCTTATATATCATCTCCATTTCAGCTTCCATTGCTCTTTTCCAACAATCTTGTTTAGCAACCTCATCAAAGTCATTGCCACATCACATCTTTGATAGATTTCAGTGATGATTCTTATTCCTCTAACAGGTATATCATCGAATCCATCATCAATCTATTCTTCTTCTTCAACTGGTTGCATATCACTGTCTTGTTGACTTTGTTCACACAAGCTTGCATCTGTACCATTCCAGTTCCATAATTTCCCTCATCAAACTTCACATCCCTGTTCACTAGGATCCTTTTGGTGGAGGGATAGAAGACACTATAACCCTTCTTTGTGCTGTTATAATATCCCTGGCACAGACCTTCTTTCCAGTTTGGTTCTCTTCTCAACTGGAATAAGTGTATAGCAGACACAACCAAACACCTTTAGGTGAGAAACAGTTGGTTTGTGTCCAAACCAAGCTTCAAAATGAGTCTTATCTTTGGCTGCATTTCTTGGTAATCTATTAAGCAAGTACACTGAGGTGTTCATAGCCTCAGCCCAAAAATTGCTTAGCAACTTGCTTTCAAACAATAGGAATCTTGCCATGTCATGTACTGTTCGATTCTTTCTTTCATAGACACCATTCTGCTGAGGTGTATAGATAGTTTTCAACTGATGCTGGATTCCAGCCTGCTCACATAGCTTTTGAAACCTTTCTGACAAATACTAGGTGCCATTGTCTGATCTTAAGGCCTTTAGCTTACAACTTGCTTGATTTTCAGCTAAGGCTTTGAAATTGCTAAATACTTCAGGTATTTTTTATTTTTGTTTCAAAAAATTCACCCAGTAGAACCTTGTGTAATCATCTATAAACAGTACAAAGTATCTGCTATCACTTAGAGAAGAGGTTTTCATTGGTCCACAAATGTCAGTATGGACCAATTGAAGCTTGTCTCTAGCTCTCCATGCCTTGTTAACTGGAAATGGTAGTCTTACTTGCTTCCCAAGCTGACAAACCTCACAAACTCTATCTTTGACTTCAACCCTGGACATATCTTCAACCAGATCCAATTTACACAGCAAACCAAGTGACCTATAGTTAACATGGCCTAACCTTTTGCACCATAAACAAGCCTCATCAACCAAACTAGCATAAAGCCTTCATTTCTAACTGATTCACATCCAACATAAAACATCTCTCAGTCATAGCTACTGTTACTAGTTCTTGACCAAGTGAGTTCTCAATAACACAAGACTTATTCTTAAAAGTAAGAAAGTTGTTGAAATATGTGAAACCCATATATTTTGGGGATATATTTTAAAGTTATTTAGGTAGATAAATCTTAGAATATTTTATTTTATTTTTAGTAGTTTATTAGAATAAGAGAATTGTTTTCCCTTATCTTTTAGTAGTTTATTAGAATAAGGAAATTATTTTTCTAATTAGGTTATGACTCTTTTCTCTATTTAAATTTAGTTCTTTAGTTAATAAAATACATAATAGTTTTATTAAATGCTCTCTTGAAAACTTTCATGGCATTTGAGCTAGGTTAAATCTCTAGTAACATCATGGTTAAAATAGCCTTCACTGGAGATAAGAGATCCAACAATCAAACAGAGGTAGAAATTTCTACCATTGAAACAACTACCAAAAGTACAATGACTTAAGGGACAGAGGCATCTCACCTCTCTTTTCAGCTGACATCTCACAAGCTGAATGGCAAGAATTATCTGGAATGGTCGTAGTCCGTAAAGTTAGCAATTGATGGGTGCGACAAGCTAGGTCATTTAACTGGAGAAGTCAAGCAACCACAGGTGGGCAATCTAAAGATGAGCAAGTGGAGGTCAGAAAATTCTATGATAATTGTGTGGCTTATTAATTCCATGTAAGCATCCATAGGTAAACCTTTTCTCTTTTTTTTTCCCGACTGTAAAAGATGTTTGGGATGCTGTGAAAGACACCTATCTAGATTTAGAAAATGCTTCACAGATCTTTAATTTAAAAATAAAACTTTGGAAATCTAGATAAGGGAAAAAAGAAGTTACTTTTTATTATAATGAGATGATGTCTTTTTGGCGAGAACTGGATCAGTGTTATAATGATGAATGGGAGTGTCTCGGAGATGGTGTAAAAGCTATGAAAAAATAAGAGAATGAACGAGCTTATTTATTTCAGGCTGGTTTAAATAAAAATTTTGATGAAGTGAGATCTTAGATCTTAGGAAAAAAACTGCTTCCAAGACTCTATGAGATTTTTTCTGAGGTTAGAAGAGAGGAGACAAGGAGAAAATTAATGTTAAGGCCAAGATTTGAAGCTAATGATGTTAATTCTACTCTTGTAACTATTAAAAATAATGATGATAGTGAAAAAAGAAAAAAACCTTGGTGCGATCACTGCAAAAAAATATTGGCGCACTTGAGAAACATGTTGGAAGCTCCATGAAAAATCTACGAATGGAAAAAAGAAGAGTGGCAATGATCATGGTTCACAATCAGGGGATAGCAGAGATTTCCAAAAAACTAATGAAAATTAGGAGGGCCAAAGTTATCTGGAAGGGTCTCCATTCACAAGGAACAATTAGAGCATCTACACAAGATTTTTCAATCACCACAGTTTCGAATGAATTCTTCTGTTCCTAACTCATCCAATAATCCTTCTTCCTCATTTGCCCAATCAGGTACTGATATTTCTATTTTTTTTCAGTGTCAAGCCTTGTAAAACAAACACGTGGATCGTTGATTCTGGAGATAGTGATCATATGACTAGTAGTAATTTTCTTTTCTCAACTTACACACCTTGTGCAGGAAGCAAAAAGATCAAAGTAGTAGATGGGTCATTCTCGGTCAATAAATTATCCCGATCCTCAAATTGTCATGTTATATTTGACTCCTCTATGTGTAAATTTTAGGACATGGTCTCGGGGAGGATAATTGGCTTTCCTAAAGAATCTGGTGGAATTTACTTTCTTGACGACGACCATCTAAGTCAACCAACAACTACTTTATATTTAAATTCTGTTTCTAGTTTTGATAAGATTATGATTTGGAATTATAGGCTTGAACATCCTAATTTTTACTATTTAAGATATTTTTTTACTTGATCTATTTAAATATAAATGTCCTTCTTCATATCATTGTGAATTTTGTGAATTAGCTAAACATCATCGGTTGTTCTTTCCACCTCAAAAATATAAAGCTTCCAAACCTTTTTTGTTAGTTCATAGTGATGTTTAGGGACCTCCAAAAGTCTCAACTTTTTCAGGAAAACGTTGGTTTGTCACATTTATTGATGATCATACTCGCATCTGTTGGGTGTTTTTATTAAAAGATAAGTTTGAAGTTAAAAATGTGTTTCAGTATTTTTATGCTATGGTGAAATGATAATTTGGTGTGAGAATAAAAGTATTTTGGAGTGACAATGGTAGGGAATTTTTAGTGACCAATTAGGTGTTTTCTTAACCAAACATGGAATAGTCCACCAAAGCTCTTATACAAATACACCACAACAAAATGGGATTGCAGAAAGAAAAAACTGACATCTTTTGGAAGTAACTAGAGCCTTGATATTCACTAGTCAGGTACCAAGTTATCTTTTGGGCGAAGCCTTGTTAACAACTACATATCTTATTAATAGAATGCCCAGTAAAAATCTAAAGTATAGAACTCATTTTCGTCTCTTTAAAGATAACTTTCCTAACTCTAAATTGATCACAGATTTATCCCTCCGAGTTTTTGGGTGTAGTGTTTTTGTTCATCTTCACAACCAAGGTAAACTAGATCCTAGAGCAAAAAAATGTGTCTTTGTTGGCTATTCTTCTTACAAAAAGGGTTACAAATGTTATGGTCCAATTGATAGGAAGATTATTGTTACCATGGTTGTCACATTTGTTGAAACGCAATCTTACTTTGATTCTAATCTTCAGGGAGGGAATTATAGTAAGGAAGATTCTATAATTGATCAAGAAAAGACTAGGAATATACAACATAGGGATTTAAATAATGGGGAAGACTAATTTATGATTAACACAAAAATTAATGATGTTAATGTTGTTAATAAAAATTAGTATGAAGGTGTAGAGTCTGATCATGAGAATAAAGAACAAACAAAGGAGTTAATTGTTTACTCAAGAAGAAACCGAAATCAAGAAAGTAGAATCCACCAGATTCATCACCAAGAATTCGACCCGCAAGATCTTGTCAAAAGTCTAGGTAAAGCTCATATTCCAACCAATGAATTTTTTGATTTAGATATTCCAATTGCTAAAAGAAAAGGTGTTAGAAATGTTGTCAAATATCCCATGTCTAACTGTCCTATAAAGCCTTGTCTTTGAAATTATCTGCCTTTTTTTCTTGTCTCGATACTGTGAAAAATACCCAAAAATGTAAAAGATGCTTTACAGGTTCCTGAGTGGAAGGAAGCTATTTTAGAGGAGATGCGTGCTCTTGAAAAATAGGTACATGGGAAACAGTGGAATTAACTGTAGGGAAAAAAACAGTGAGCTGTAAATAGGTGTTCACAACCAAATTCAAACCGGATGGATCTTTAGATAGATACAAAGCTCGACTGGTGGCTAAAGGGTACACTCAAACATACGGGATAGATTATCTTGAAACATTTGCTCCAGTAGCCAAATTAAATTCTGTTAGAGTTCTTTTATCAATTGTTATTAATCTTGATTGGTCTTTACAGTAGCTAGATGTGAAGAATGCTTTCCTAAATGGGAAACTTGAAGAAAAAGTTTACATAGATGCTCCTCCAGGTTTTAAATAAAAATTTGAAACTTGAATATGTAAGCTCAGGAAATATTTGTATGGTCTAAAGCAGTCTCCTCGTGTAACACCCCTAACCCGAGTCCGTCACCGGATTAGGGTTACGGGCATTACCAGAAAAGCCAAAACCCCTATTCAGTCAATCATTCTTAATCAAACATGCTTAACAAGAGATACGATCATAAACAAATAATCACTTAAGTGTAAAACATGCTAATAATAATAAACTAAGACATGCAAATAAGTAATATAGTTACTGATGAACATGATTGGTTACTCAATGTACACATTACTATTAAATACTTAAGCATTTGGCCGAATATACAAGGTCCCTTTTATGACATTTCATGTTTATTACCTAACACAAGTCGAGTTTGGTAGTTTCTTGCACTCAGTAAAATTTAAACAATCTCACCAGCAATTTATATATATAAATGTATATATATCATAGTTATGCACATTTCCATATTCGAACATAAGCCCAACTAACTAATTCTTTGAGCATGTTAACTACGTTTGACTATAGCACATAGACTTGGCCGAATATACATACATACAATACACAACGTAGCCCCCTTTTTCGAATTTATTTAATCAAAGCCACATTGAATACTAAGGTCATAAAGAAATACTATTAACCTACCAAACACATGAGCTAATATATCTAGCGGAATTGCATAAGTATAATCAATTCTTCGACCACATGCTCGGATCTCAAATAAACACTCCAATGCTCAACTTCAATTATTCATGCATAAACCTTTTCACTACCATCATCAACTCATAACTAAACTTCTCAATATAAATGTCATAATATATGCTTTCAAGCTAAACTTAAAACATAACAAGAAGCACATAACCAAGAACAATTATACAAACCAATCTATCTAACACATAAGTAAAGTTTAGCCAAGAGTAATAGCCATTTCGCAAGGCTATACATATATATACAAGATTAAATACCATTAATGAACAACATAGCCTAGCTTATACATGCCTTTCGAATCAAACTAGATTTATAAGTACCAAAAGAGTTGATAGTGTGGTTGACTTCTCAGAAGATCCTCTGAGCCCGTAGCTGACCCAAAATTTATAAAACAGCACATTAAAACACACAAAGTAAGCTTACTAGCTTAGTAAGTCTCAAGAAAATATTAATGCAATAAACGTACATTTAAACATATTAATCTCCATGCTTTTGGCATTGAATATAATCATTCCAACATGTAAATTATGCTTAGCCGAATACTAGTAATACTTTGACCTAAACATTAGCACTTGGTTATCATAAACGCATATACCAACAAATCATTGAGTATTATGTTTATTCATATATTTTGAGTCAAACAAAATCAATTACAAATACTTTCAAACACTTTTACCATTCATCTTTTCATTATAACCGAATCTTCCATGTGTTATATATACATATCTCAACTTCACACATATTAAATGTTCATACCTGTTAATGATAAGATCATTATCTCTAAATAAAATACTTAATGAATCATTCACTTCATCACACCATACTTAAGTAAAATGGTAATGAACTGAGCTACTTCATTTCTTACTAATACAATAAGCCAACTCTTACCGAGCTTCTAACACATATCATTTAATATGCCATACCTCATTTCATTCTCGAATTCTTCGTTTATAGCATATCACCGGCATTTAGCCTGCTAGGCATTCAAGACTGAATTACCCACTGGCATTAAGCCTGCTAGACCAAAGGTCCGAAGTATAAACACCGGCATTAAGCCTGCTAGGCTGTAAGCCCGAATTAAATCACCGGCACAAGGCCTGCTAGGCTCGAAGCCCGAAATAAGTCACCGGCACAAGGCCTGCTAGGCTCGAAGCCCGAAATAACAATGTAATAATTCGTTCAATGCACATTTCTCAACACTAGCATCTCAAACAACCTATGTAATGCTTATCACTTTCACATAACAACCGAGCATATCTATTACACATTACTTTCAACATATAAAACTCAATCCAATATCATACCCCTACATTCAGCCATTTCATATATTTATGCTTAAAATATTCAAATTTCATCATTTATTATATTCATAAATAATTCTTTGACGTATATTTTCTTAGGGACTTACCTCGGCTATCGACGGACGATGCAGACCGGCTATTCGATAACCTTCGCCTTTCCCCGATCCAAATTCATTTTTCTTTGTTCTTGATCTAAACACATTAAAATTTAGATCATTCAAGCACAATTCATCTCAATTTAGTCCCAAACACACTAATGGGCAAATTACCATTTTACCCCTAATGTTTCACATTTATACAATTTAGTCCTATTTGCACAAAACACAAAATACACAAAATTTCACTAAACCATACAAGGGCCGAATGTTCATAGGGACCTCAATAGTCCATTTATTTCATTTATTTTGCATTTTAGCCTCCTCAAAAATTCATTTTTGCAATTTAGCCCAAAAATATTCAAATTCACCAAAATTTCCAATACAAAATATACTAATCTTTAACATATCTTTAAAATAAAATCATCAAACATCAAAAACTACATGAACACATCAATGACCGAATATCAAGCATGCTTAGATTCAAAAATTTCAACATCGGTAAGCTACCGTTCGGAGCAACGATCTTAAAAACGTCAAAATTAACAAAAACCGAAGTCAAACTAACCTTTAAATCAAGCTTCCACCATGACCGAATGCTCAAGCTTTTAACCTAAGCATTTCTTTTCTTATTTCGGTAGCCAAATGATGAAGACAAACTTTTATTTCATGTTTTTAATTAACATATATTATGATGTTTAATAATTTACCTATTTAACCTTATAATTAATAATATTTTTAAACATAACATAATGGCAAATTGGACTTTAGCCGTCCACTTACTCTTAGAATGGGATAATTGCCCTTTTAACACCTCATATTAAAAAGCCACACTCAAATTAGTGCATTTCACTTTAGTTTGCAACTTTTACCTTTTTTGCAATTAAGTCCTTTTTCTAAATTAAACACGCAAACGATTAAATTTTCCTACGAAACTTTCACACACATTAATTCACATCTAATAGGCACAAAATATAATATTTAAATATTTTTCAAACTCGGATTCGTGGTCCCGAAACCACCGTTCCGATTAGGGTCAAATTCGGACTGTTACAACTCTCCCCCCTTAGGGATTTTCGTCCCCGAAAATCTTACCGTTAAACAAAGTCGGGTATTGTTGCCTCATTGAATCCTCAGGCTCCCACGTAGCCTCTTCAACTCCGTGCCGATTCCATAGTACTTTCACTAATGGAATTCTCTTGTTTCTCAACTCTTTCATTTCTCTAGCTAAAATACGGATCGGTTCTTCCTCATACGTCATATCGGATCAGATTTCAATCTCAGACGGAGTGATCACATGTGACGGATCTGATCTATATCTACGAAGCATCGAAACGTGAAATACATTGTGTATGTTTTCTAATTCAGAGGGCAACTTCAATATATAAGCAACAGGCCCAATACGTTCGATGATCTCGTACGGTCCGATGAATCTCGGACTTAGTTTGCCTTTTCGACCAAATCGGAGTACCTTTTTCCACAGAGAAACTTTTAAGAATACCCGGTCTCTGACCTGAAACTCAATATCTTTACGTTTCAAATCAGCGTAGGACTTTTGACGATCTGAGGCAGCTTTCAAACTATCTCTGATTATAGCCACTTTCTGTTCTGTTTCTTTAATCAAATCAACCCCGTGTAACTTATTTTCACTGAGCTCGGTCCAGTACAACGGTGTACGACACTTGCAGCCATATAAAGCTTCGTAAGGTGCCATTTTGATACTAGATTGAAAACTGTTATTATAAGAAAATTCAACCAAAGGTAAGTATCTTTCCCACGTACCTTCAAACTCAAGGATGCAACATCTCAACATATCCTCAAGTATCTGAATGGTTCGTTTAGACTGACCGTCTATCTGCGGATGAAAGGCCGTACTAAAGTGGAGTTTAGTACCTAAAGCATCTTGTAACTTCTTCCAAAAGCGTGATGTGAATCTCGGGTCTCTCATGCAAACAATGGAACTCGGCACACCATGTAATCTCACAATTTGAGATACGCATAACTCAAAGAAGTTTATCGAGCGAATAGTCCGTACGAACCGGTACAAAGTGAGCTGATTTGGTCAGTCTATCCACTATAACCCAGACTACGTCTTTCTTGCTCAGTGTCGTAGGCAAACCGGATACAAAATCCATTGTGATTCTATCCCATTTCCATTCGTGTATCATGATTGGTCAAGTAACCCGAAGGGCACTTGATGCTCTGCTTTTACTTGCTGACAAATTAAGCACTTTGAAACAAATTCAGATATATCCCGTTTCATGCCTGGCCACCAATACGACTGTTTCAAATCATTATACATTTTTGTGCTACCCGGTTGTATCGATAACCGACTATTATGAGCCTCGTTCAAAATCATCTGAATCAAGTCCACCTTCTTCGGAACACAAATTCGGCCTTTGAAGTTCAAACAATCATTTGCATCAATTTGAAACTCTGACTCTGCATCATTTTCACACTGAACTCATCTAGCAATCATATCTTTGTCAATTTTCTGTGCATCACAAATTTGCTGAACAAACATCGGTCTTGCTTTTAACTTGGCTAAGATCGAACCGTCACCAGACATAACCATATGTGCGTTCAACGTATGAAGAGCAAACAATGATTTTTGACTTAATGCATCAGCGACAACGTTAGCTTTTCCCGGATGGTAGTCAATCACCAATTCATAGTCTTTCAACAGCTCTAACCATTTGCGTTGTCTCAAGTTCAGATCTTTCTGAGTCATCAAATACTTCAGACTTTTGTGATCCGAGTAAACATGACATTTCTCACCAAATAAGTAATGACGCCAAATTTTCAATGCGAAAACTATGGCTGCTAATTCCAGATCGTGAGTCGGATAATTTCTTTCGTGAGGCTTTAATTGTCTCGAAGCGTAGGCTATGACTTTGCCTTCCTGCATCAAAACGCAACCCAAACCATTCAAAGAAGCATCGCTATAAACAATAAATTCTTTACCCAATTCAGGCTGAGCTAACACTGGAGCTTCGGTCAAAAGGGCTTTCAACTGATCGAAACTTTTCTGACACTTTTCCGATCACTCGAACTTGACATCTTTCTGAAGTAACTTTGTCAAAGGTGTGGCTATCAAGGAAAAACCTTTGACGAATCGTCTGTAGTATCCCGCAAGTCCCAGAAAGCTTCAAATTTCGGAAACATTATTTGGTGGCTTCCAATCAAGTATAGCTGATATTTTGTTCGGATCAACCCGAATACCTGACGCTGAAACAACATGACCCAGGAAGCTGACTTCTTTCATCAAGAACTCACACTTACTAAACTTTGCATACAACTGTTGATCTCGCAAAGTTTGTAGCACCATTCTCAAATGCTCGGCATGTTCGGTTTCATCTCTGGAGTAGATTAGGATATCATTTATAAACACTACCACAAACCGATCCAAATACCGTCTGAAAACCCGATTCATCAGATCTATCTTTGAAAACACTGAAGCCCCTTTTTAACTGGTCAAACAAGTCATCAATTCGAGGTAACGGGTATTTATTCTTTATAGTCACCTTATTCAGCTGCCGATAATCAATACACATTCGCATCGTTCCATCTTTCTTTTTCACAAATAGAACTGGTGCACCCCAAGGAGAGAAACTCGGTCTTGCAAAGCCCCTATCTGTCAACTCTTGCAACTGTGCTTTCAACTCTTTCAACTCAGTAGGTGCTATCCAATACGGAGCTATCGAGATCGGAGTCATCCCCGGTACTAATTCAATGCCAAACTCAATCTCTCGTACTGGTGGTAAACCCGATAATTCTTCAGAAAACACATTTGGGTATTCACACACAACCGATACAGATTCAATCTATTTTTCAGACACTTTATTATCCAACACATAGGCCAAATAAGCTTCGCATCCTTTTCTCACATACTTTTGGGCTAGCATCGAGGATATTACTGTAGGTAACCCATTTAAATCACTAGATTCAACTCGGATGATCTCACCGTTCTGACATCTCAAATCAATAATCTTTCTTTTGCAATTCACCACTACATCATGCAAAGTTAACCAGTCCATTCCCAAAATTATATCGAACTCGTCGAAGGGCAACAACATTAAATCGACTGGAAAGTAGGAATCCCGAATCATCAACGGGCAACCTTTACACACTTTATCAATGAGTACACATCGACCCAAGGGGTTGGACACACGAATCACAAAATCGGTAGACTCAACAGACAGAGTCTTACTGGATACTAGAGTTTCACACACATATGAATGAGTCGAACCAGGATCAATCAATGCAATCACGAGTAGTATCATAAAGTGTGAAAGTACCAGAATGACATCTAGGAAGAAGCATCCTCTCGGCTCAGTATCGCATAAGCTCTAGGCGGTGCTCGAGCCTCGATCAATCGCGGTGTCCTTCGTCCCTCTCATTTGCCGGCTACATTGCACAGAATATGCGGGTAGTGCGCCTCGTCTTTGACGCATTGCTCGGTTTAATGTTCTGAAACGTGTTTTGCTCAGCTGGCATAGGACATTCTCGAATAAAATGGTCCGACGATCCACATTTAAAGCATGACCGATCACGAAATCTACAACTCCCAGAATGCCACTTTCCACAATGCTTGCACTCAGCCCGGTTCTACTGAACTTTATCAACACTAGCCATCGAAGTGGCTCGGGAACTCACTGGAGGTCAATCTCGTATAGATAGGTCTGAAGTAGCTTTATGTCGACTGAAGTCATCTTTGAATTTCTTAGGCGTTGAATGGAAAGTCTTACTCGATGATCTTTTACGAGTGTCTCTAGCTTCTATTTTAGCCTTTCTTTTCTCTTTTCCGAGCTCTTCAGCTTTGCAAGCTCGCTCGACAAGTACTACGAACTCTATGATTTCAAGAATGCCAACAAGCAACTTTATGTCTTCATTCAGACCGTCTTCAAATCTTTTGCGCATAATGGCTTCAGTTGATACACATTCTCGGGCATATCGGCTCAATCTGACAAACTTCCGCTCATATTCCGTCACAGTCATACGACCCTGTTTTAGTTCCAGAAATTCTTTTCGTTTCTGATCGATGAATCTCTGACTGATATATTTCTTACAGAACTCAATTTGGAAGAAATCCCAAGTCACTTTTTCTTTCGGATCCACTGATACTAGTGTATTCCACTAGTGATATGCAGTGTCCCGAAGTAAAGATACAGCACACTTTAGGCATTCATCTGGAGTACAGGATAGCTCATCAAGTACCCGAATAGTGTTATCAAGCCACATCTCGGCTCGCTCTGCGTCATCATCATCATTGGCTTTGAATTCTTTGGCCCCATATTTCCTGATTTTATCAACAGGAGGCCTACTAGATCTCATCGGATCTATCATCGGAGGTGTTAAAGGTACCGGAGTTGGATTATTATGGGGTGGGGGTGAGTGTACAGCCGGGTTATTATGAACAAACTGGGTAAACCATTCATTCATCATCTGGTAGAAGGCTTGTTTAGCCTCCCCCTCATGGCTACCCGTAATTGGTCGAGAGTCTACTGGCACTGACCCGCGTGCATGATCAGGCGCTACAATCTCTACATCATCTGCTACGGCTCTGCGGATCGGAATCCATTTACTATATAAAACACGCTTGGAAATGTCAGAAGTCACCACACTATCGTATATACTATAAAGGCATGTATAGCTAGACTCTCACGCGCTACGGTAGTCCTAGAATCGACTAAACCGTAGGCTCTGATACCAATCAAATGTAACACCCCTAACCCGAGTCTGTCACCAGATTAGGGTTACGGGCATACGAGAAAAGCCAAAACCCTATTCAAATCAATCATTCTTAATCAAACATGCTTAACAAGAGATACGATCATAAACAAATAATCACTTAAGTGTAAAACATGCTAATAATAATAAACTAAGACATGCAAATAAGTAATATAGTTACTGATGAACATGATTGGTTACTCAATGTACACATTACTATTAAATACTTAAGCATTTGGCCGAATATACAAGGTCCCTTTTATGACATTTCATGTTTATTACCTAACACAAGTCAAGTTTGGTAGTTTCTTGCACTCAGTAAAATTTAAACAATCTCACCAGCCATTTATATATATAAATGTATATATATATATATCATAGTTATGCACATTTCCATATTCGAACATAAGCCCAACTAACTAGTTCTTTGAGCATGTTAACTACGTTTGACTATAGCACATAGACTTGGCCGAATATATATACATACAATACACAACGTAGCCCCCTTTTTCGAATTTATTTAATCAAAGCCACATTGAATACTAAGGTCATAAAGAAATACTATTAACCTACCAAACACATGAGCTAATATATCTAGCGAAATTGCATAAGTATAATCAATTCTTCGACCACATGCTCGGATCTCAAATAAACACTCCAATGCTCAACTTCAATTATTCATGCATAAACCTTTTCACTATCATCATCGACTCATAACTAAACTTCTCAATATAAATGTCATAATATATGCTTTCAAGCTAAACTTAAAACATAACAAGAAGCACATAACCAAGAACAATTATACAAACCAATCTATCTAACACATAAGTAAAATTTAGCCAAGAGTAATAGCCATTTCGCAAGGCTATACATATATATACAAGATTAAATACCATTAATGAACAACATAGCCTAGCTTATACATGCCTTTCGAATCAAACTAGATTTATAAGTACCAAAAGAGTTGATAGTGTGGTTGACTTCTCCGAAGATCCTCTGAGCCCGTAGCTGACCCAAAATCTATAAAACAGCACATTAAAACACACAAAGTAAGCTTACTAGCTTAGTAAGTCTCAAGCAAATATTAATGCAATAAACATACATTTAAACATATTAATCTCCATGCTTTTGGCATTGAATATAATCATTCCAACATGTAAATTATGCTTAGCCGAATACTAGTAATACTTTGACCTAAACATTAGCACTTGGTTATCATAAACGCATATACCAACAAATCATTGAGTATTATGTTTATTCATATATTTTGAGTCAAACAAAATCAATTACAAATACTTTCAAACACTTTTACCATTCATCTTTTCATTATAACCGAATCTTCCATGTGTTATATATACATATCTCAACTTCACACATATTAAATGTTCATACCTGTTAATGATAAGGTCATCATCACTAAATAAAATACTTAATGAATCATTCACTTCATCACACCATACTTAAGTAAAATGGTAATGAACTGAGCTACTTCATTTCTTACTAATACAATAAGCCAACTCTTACCGAGCTTCTAACACATATCATTTAATATGCCATACCTCATTTCATTCTCGAATTCTTCATTTATAGCGTATCACCGGCATTTAGCCTGCTAGGCATTCAAGCCCGAATTACCCACCGGCATTAAGCCTGCTAGAGCAAAGGTCCGAAGTATAAACATTGGCATTAAGCCTGCTAGGCTGTAAGCCCGAATTAAATCACCGGCACAAGGCCTGCTAGGCTCGAAGCCCAAAATAAGTCACCGGCACAAGGCCTGTTAGGCTCGAAGCCCGAAATAAGTCACCGGTACAAGGCCTGCTAGGCTCGAAGCCCGAAATAACAACATAATAAATTGTTCAATGCACATTTCTCAACACTAGCATCTCAAACAACCTATGTAATGCTTATCACTTTCACATAACAACCGAGCATATCTATTACACATTACTTTCAACAAATAAAACTCAATCCAATATCATAACCCTACATTCGGCCATTTCATATATTTATGCTTAAAATATTCAAATTTCATCATTTATTATATTCATAAATAATTCTTTGACGTATATTTGCTTAGGGACTTACCTCGGCTATCGACGGACGACGCAGACCGGCTATTCGATAACCTTCGCCTTTCCCCGATCCAAATCCGTTTTTCTTTGTTCTTGATCTAAACACATTAAAATTTAGCTCATTCAAGCAAATTCATCTCAATTTAGTCCCAAACACACTAATGGGCAAATTACCATTTTACCCCTAATGTTTCACATTTTTACAATTTAGTCCTATTTGCACAAAACACAAAATACACAAAATTTCACTAAACCATACAAGGGCCGAATGTTCATAGGGACCTCACTAGTCCATTTATTTCATTTATTTTGCATTTTAGCCTCCTCAAAAATTCATTTTTGCAATTTAGCCCAAAAATATTCAAATTCACCAAAATTTCCAATACAAAATATACTAATCTTTAACATATCTTTAAAATAAAATCATCAAACATCAAAACTACATGAACACATCAATGGCGAATATCAAGCATGCTTAGATTCAAAAATTTAAACATGGGTAAGCTACCGTTCGAACAACGATATCAAAAACGCCAAAATTAACAAAACCAAGTCAAACTAACCTTTAAATCAAGCTTCCACCATGACCGAATGCTCAAGCTTTTAACCTAAGCTTTTCTTTTCTTATTTCGGTAGCCAAATGATGAAGACAAACTTTTATTTCATGTTTTTAATTAACATATATTATGATGTTTAATAATTTACCTATTTAACCTTATAATTAATAATATTTTTAAACATAACATAATGGAAAATTGGACTTTAGCCGTCCACTTACTCTTAGAATGGGCTAATTGCCCTTTTAAAACCTCATATTAAAAAGCCACACTCAAATTAGTGCATTTCACTTTAGTTTGCAACTTTTACCTTTTTTGCAATTAAGTCCTTTTTCTAAATTAAACACGCAAACGATTAAATTTTCCTACGAAACTTTCACACACATTAATTCACATCTAATAGGCACAAAATATAATATTTAAATATTTTTTGAACTCTAATTCATGGTCCCGAAACCACCGTTCTGATTAGGGTCAAATTCAGACTGTTACACCTTGAGCTTGGTTTGAACGATTCACTCAAGTTGTTAAAAAACATGCTTACTCACAAGGGCAAGCTGATCTCACAATATTCTATCGACACTCACAAAGAGGTAGAATAGCAGTTATTATAGTTTATGTCGATGATATCATTCTTACAGGAGATGATGTGGATGAAATAAGGCATCTCAAGGAGCATTTAGCATTGGAGTTTGAGATCAAAGACTTGGGTCCTTTGAAATACTTTCTTGGAATGGAAGTTACTCGATCAAAGAAGGGTTTTATGGTCTCTCAGAAAAAATATGTGATTAATCTTTTAAAAGAGGCTGGGATGAGTGGTTGTCGCCCAACTAACACATCAATTGATCCAAATGTAAAATTAGAAAATAAAGAAGGTCGATTAGTTGATAAAGGGAAGTACAAAAAATTAGTTGGTAAGTTAATTTACTTATCACATACAAGGCCAGACATAGCTTTTGCAGTGAGCTTAGTAAGTCAATTTATGCACTCTCCAATGGAGGAACATGAAGAAGCAATGTTTCAAATTCTGAGATACTTGAAGAGTTCACCTGGAAAGGGCTTATTCTTTAAGAAATCTGAACAAAGAGGAATTGAAGCTTATACAGATACAGACTGGATAGGCTCAATAATAGATAGAAGATCTATATCAGGATACTGTACATTTGTTTGGGGAAACCTTGTGACTTGGCGAAGCAAAAAATAAAGTGTTGTAGCAAGAAGTAGTGCAGAGGCTGGTTTAGATCAATGGCTCAAGGAATTTGTGAAGTGATGTGGTTAAAAAGAATTATGGAAGAGTAAGGAAACCAATAACTTCACCAATGAAGTTGTACTGTGATAGCAAAGCTTCCATTAATATTGCTCACAACCCAGTCCAGCATGATAGAACTAAACATGTTGAGATTGATAGACACTTTATCAAGGAGAAGATTGAAGAAGGCCAAGTGTGCATGCTGTTTGTTTCTTCAAAACAACAGATTGCTGACATACTCACCAAAGGGCTCTCTAAGACAAGCTTTGATTTTCTTGTAAGCAAGTTGGACATGATTGATATATATGCACCAACTTGAGGGAGGGTGTTGAAATATGTGAAACCCATATATTTTGGGGATATATTTTAAAGTTATTTAGGTAGATAAATCTTAGAATAAATAATTTGAGATATTCTAGGATTACTTTATTATATTTTTTAGTAGTTTATTATAATAAGTGAATTGTTTTCCCTTATCTTTTAGTAGTTTATTAGAATACGGGAATTATTTTCCCAATTAGGTTATGACTCTTTTCTCTATTTAATTCAATTCTTTAGTTAATAAAATACAAAACAGTTTTATTAAATGCTCTATTGAAAACTTTCAAGAGTAACCCTTCTCTATTAATTGACCAATACTAAGAAGATTTTAGTCTATATTAGGTACAAAAAAAAAACATCTGAAATTGTTTTGTTACCTAAATGTGTGCTGATTACAACATTGCCTCTACCTCTGGCCTCAATAAAGTTTCCATTCCCTATTCTGACTTTGGAGACAAAACTGCTGTCAAGGTCTCTGAATGACCCTTCATCAGATGCCATATGATGAGTGCAACCACTATCTATCAATCAGTCCCTTCTGACCTTACTTAAGGTTGCAAAACAAGATGCAGTGAAAACATGCTCCTTCTGAACTTGGATGCCCTAAGCAGCTTGAGCTTGGTTTTGCTGCTGAATTTGTGCCCTTCCTTCATTTTTGCAAACCTTTTTAATGTGACGAAACTGCTTGAAACTCCTACACTGAATGTTAGGTTTGTACCAACAGTACCTCTCCAAGTGTGTGGACTTCTTACAGTGAATGCATGGTGGGAACCTTTTCTTCCCAGCATCCCTCTTTGGTTTCTCCTTTTTATCAAGCCAAGGTTTCTTTCTCTTGTAGCTCGAACTTGAGCTTTCTTTGTAACGGCCCGATTTAGGGGCTAGTCGGAACAGCGATCTCGGAATCACTAAATTGAGGATAGAGAAAAATTATTTTCATGTTATTTTATGTGTTATAACATGTTTATAAGGGTGCATGAAAATTTTGGTGCCTTAATTTTAGCAATTTCTAGCTAAATTGTGAAAAAGGACTAAATCGCATAAACTGCGAAAGTTCTATTTTATTTGCTAGAGGTGCCAAATAGCTATGAATTATTAATTGGAGGTCCCAAATGTGCAATTTGGCCTTGTTAAGTGAGTTGGCCGGTCAAGGAAGTTAAGGGGACAAGGGCATTAAATGTTGGTCATGTTAGGTGATTAAAAAGAATAAAATAAGATGAAATAAGAAAAGCTATCATCTTTTTTATTTCTTCTCCTCTTCCACCAAAAAAGAGCAGAAAGAATGGGGTTTTTGAAGCTCAAAATTTCAGCAAGCATTTCTCCTCACAAGTAAGTGATTTTGATGATCTTTCTTGATAATTTTTGTACTTTTGGAGTCCCCAAAGCTTAAGCTTCCTAAAGAGAGGACTATTTTGCAACATGGTTGAAAGTCTAGGGACTTGCCATGAGAGAGTTTATGCTGGTGGCTGAGTTTTTATGGAAGAAAATGAATGTTAGGATGTTGATAAACAACTTTTGTGAAAGGTGTTGTCATGAAAACACCTAATTGGGACTAAAATGCAAAAGTTGTAACTTGTTCATTAAGGCATGAAATAGTTGAAATTGTGGATAGTTATAAGAGGATTAAATGTTCATCTAGGCTTTTTTAACAACAAAATGTGATGAAAATTTATTTATGAGCCTAGGGGTAAAATCATAATTTTGCCAAAGTGTAGGGGCAAAATGGTAATTTTGCCTAAAGTGTAGATTATGGTGTATTATGATTTATAAGTGATTAAATCAGTGAATTTCATTATTCTAGATCAAAGAAAACGAGTTCCAGACCTTGAACGGGTGAAAAGAGAAATGTGGGTAAAAAGTCTCTTTCGGCCCTTTCGACATCGAGGTAAGTTCATGTGCAAATGTTGTAATTACATATGAGTTATTTTAATATTCCAAAGTTGTATGGAATGTATAATTATGCAATGAATGTATTAAATATTTTTCGATGAGTTGTTAAGAGAATTGAATCTAAGAATAGTAAGAAACGTAAATAGTATGAAATGATGTTAGTTAAGGTTCCGTGTGAGACCATATTGGAATATGGCTTCGGTGAGAGATATTAAATAAGACCATGTCAAGGACATGGCAACGATGTGATATTTTGTATAAGACCTTGTCGGGGTCATAGCATCGACATGTTAATGTATGTAAGACCCTATTGGGGTATGATGTCAATGAGAACTATGTGTATGAGACTCAAGAGAGTTATTTAACAATTTGAATTGTAACATCCCAAAGTTGGGCCTAGTAGGATTGGGCCCAATGGGCCTTAGGCGTAGGAGCGTTTAAAATTTTTGGGAATAAGAGAACGGCTTTAGTGCAAGTTGGATCTAGTAGGTGAGGGATTTTGGAAGGTTAGAGGGCTTCTATGAAGTCTCGAGTTTAAACTTTGGCTTTAGGGAAATTTTAGTTTTAGGTGAATAAAACCCTGGGAGTTAGTAGGTAGGCTTTAAGAATAAAATATGGAGGAAAATGACACAAGTGGAGTGTGCAGTGTAGTGGCAAAGTGAAGCCACTTAGGGAACAAGGGAATGACGCCACGAGGAAGGAAGGAGGTCCAAGGTTCAAGGCGTGGAACTTGCATTTCTTTTAGATTATTTTATTAAATGGATTTAGACCTTGGCCTTAGACTTATATTTAGTTGCACATGATTTTAGGCACAAGAGGAGCTTGTGGCCTAGCGACAAGGTGGCGTTTCAACTGGCAAGAGGTCTGAGGTTCAAGTCTCGGGATCAGCAAGGGAGTATTTATTTTGCAGTTTGGACGACCAGAGTTTGAGTTGGATTTAAACTCTGCTAGTGGAAGGATCCCTCATCGGAAAGATACAAAGAAGGAAGGTGAGAAGCTGGCTATATATAGAGCTATCTATGATGGGAGAGGGGGCATACCTGGTTGGCGTTGGGCATAGGAGCATTCGGAGCGCGGTTTGGCTTCAGACTCCTATCAGGTGTGTACTTCTCTACTCTAGTTGTAGAGCGACAAATTACCGAAATACCGGTCACACGGTGATAGTAGCCACACGAGCGTGCGAGCGCATGTGTGGGGGCTTCGACGCGATAGTTGAGGCCTCATTAGTATTCTTGTGGGTTAAGGCTACTTGGGCCACGATGGGCCGAAGTGGGCCCAATGGGCCCGTAGGCCCATATGAGTAGTGTAACATCCTGAATTTTTGGGCCTATGCGTTTAATGGGTGGATATGTTTAATGTGTTAATTTAAGTGTTAGGGGTCCAAATTGGGCTCAGGCTTAGGTAGAGGCCTTGATTAAAATTATCTGTTTTGGCATTATAGGGTTTAAAAGGTAGTATCTATGTTTAAAATACCAAAGTGGGCTTGTGGCCCAATCTTAGGAGGTGACGCCACACAAGGGAGTAAGGGGCCCAAACTTAAGTTTCATGGAGCCCACTTATATTAATTTAAGTTAGCTAAATTTTGGGCATTAGGATTAGGTGGAGTGGATGGCAACAAGGCTAAAATTTAGGGGTTTTAATGTTTAAAATATGTGGATAATAAGCATATAAAGGCTATTATTTAGGAATTTATTTTATGTGGATAATAAGCAGATAAAGGCTAAAATTTAGGGATTTTAATGATTAAAATATGTGGATAATATGCTGATAAAGGAGGGAGGAGTTAGAGATAATTAAGTCTCTTTTAGATGAGCTAGTAGATTAAGATAAAGGAGAAAAGATAGGATTTATCTGCAAGGTTAGGTAAATGCCGAAATTTCTATAAATAGGGGGAATATCTCTTTAATTTCGGTATTTGGGTTTTTCTCTCATTTTTTTCTCTTCTTCTCTGAGTAAAAGCCGAAAACTCCTAAAGTTCCATCTTCTTCTTCATTCTCTGCAAAAGCCAAAATTTCTAAGCCTATTCCCTCATCTTCACTTTGATTCAAAAGCCGAAACTCTTTCCATTCTTTTTCTTCCTAGCCAAAATCTTCAAGTCTCTTCCTTGTTTTCTTTTCTTCTTCTCTTTTCCTATCAGAAACCGAAACTCCTCACTCAAGTATTTTAAAAGCCAAAGACACATCAGCCTTCTCTTGTTCATACTTTTTCCAGGATTTTCCTAAAAGCCGAAATCCCTAGATCTCATCTCCTGTGATTGCCGAATTACTTCTGTGGTGCCTACTTGTGCCGAAATTTGAAGGGAACTTTAGTGGAGTCAATCGCATAGATCTCTAAGTTATAGAATCGTGTTACTTTCGGGATTTCAAGGTAAGGGATCTATTAGTTTTAACGTGTAATTTGGGATTTATTAACCTTGGCCGATTGTTGAAGGGGCTAAATCTTTGTGTGTTTTTCCGGCTTTTGAGCAAGGCTTTACATTGAGGATAATAGATCCGGATATTAAGGACATCGACTAAGAATATTGGATTTCGCGATAACAGGTGTGTAATACTTCCCCACCATCTAGATCTGATTATTAATGTATGCTCATAAGTTTATATGTTGTGATAAATATCGATATCTCGGTTTAATGTTGGAAACCCGAAAAGGGTGAAGCAAATCACCAGGTCAGTGAATGTTTGACTTTATATGATAAAAGCATATTGATTTTATGACTACATGGGTTGGGTTGATGAAAGGAGGAAGCTATACGTTATATGTGTAGCAGTTTATATCGTGATCTGTTATATGTTGTAGCGGCTAATGCCGTGATTCATTATATAAGGGCTTGGCCATAATATGTTGATGAGCAACATGACCGCCATCTTGGCGTGTAGCGGTGTGAGTCGATTGTAGAAATCCCCAATGGTGTGAATGGCTGAGTGCGGGCGCGTAACGGATGGAAACCTAGGAAAATGGGTTGGGCCTTGCATATTATTTGTTATTTTTTTATAAATGGAATTATTAATCATGCTTTTATGGGCCTAAGGCCAAAATCTAGTGGTGCATGAGGTTGCACATCGAGTCTCGCGACTCACCCTATTAATTAACCTTTCGGTGATACCTAGTGCTTCGGACCGGGCCGAGAGGAACGCAAGGTGGCCATGCAAAAGACCAATCGGATCCGAGAAAAAGTCTAAAGTTAATACTTTATATTTTTAATTAATGGATTTTAAATCTCGTTGTAATAAGGCTATGGGCCACTAGTTTATGTTTTGTTTTATTTTGAGCTTTAATTACTTTTAGTTATTTAAATTCTTATTGAACTAATGTATCTATTTAAATTTGGGATTTTTTTAATTTATAAAGGCATATTTTATTTAAACTATCAACTATTAAATTTCTCTCGAATAAGAAGATAAACTTTAGAAAAATATTTTTTTCTGAAAATACGACATGTTCTTCCACAATTTTTAGTGACATACCAGATCCGGTCATGGTGTTTGGGCCGGGTTTGGGGTGTTACAAATTGGTATCAGAGCCCGGTTCAAAACTCGGCTCTGGGGGTTTTTTTTGGGCTCAAAACGTTTTCTAAAGTTGGGTTTTCGAAACATGCATATTTATACAGTCTATTAGCTCAAAGATGGCACTGCGTCTCCTACCAAGTCCGCCAGGTAAGTATTCTGAACTCGCTGTGTGATATATATATATATATATATGTGGGCTTGATGGGCTTTTTGGGACGTAGACTATCTAGATTAGAACTTGATGGACACTAGGCTTAGCTGAAACAACTCCTTCAATCTCATAAGACTTAATTTCACTAAACAAACCCGTGAACGAGTCGCAAGACTAGGGTGTGGCAACAGGCATGCGCATGTCTAGGATTGGATCCTGAAGAGCTTGGTACTTAAGCAGTCCTAGTGACTCACCCCCTCTTCATTGAATCCTACAGTGCGTAGTATTGCTTCACCCTAGCCACGAGGATTTATTGATCGGCCAAAATCTATAACTAAAACCCGAAAGGGACCAGCCACTCTATTTTGCAAAACTACTAAATTACCCCTGATTTATAAATAACCAAAATATCCTTGATTTGTAAAATTACCGAAATACCCCCGGATTGCAAAATTACCGAAATACCCCCGGATTGCAAAATTACCAAAATACCCTTATTTCACGAAATCAACAAGGAACTCTATTTTGAAAATTACGAAAATACCCCTGTAGGATAAAATTACGAAAAATACCTATGGGTAGTGGAATAATGAAAATACCCCTATGTGTTGAATATGGGTGCATGGATGTTGTCTGTATGTTGATGGTTGAATGTATGTAGTTCTTAGAACTAGGAAAGGTGAACTTGAGATTGAATTGCGAATTCGAAAGAACTACTCTTAAAACTACTAATCATAAGACTGTTCGTGGATAATCAGTGGAAGAAAACCAATAATTCATAAAATTTTTAATCAGATAAACGCGAATCGATAGCATGAGTACAAGGGGACGAGGACGCTTTAGATGCGAATACCGGTGCGTACCCTACCATAGTATACTAAGTGTTTATTTTGACTTTAGAATTAGAGTGCGCAGCGAAAGCATAGTGGTGAGACTTGGGTAGTACGATTAATAGTTAGTTGGAAATTTCGAGGACGAAATTTCTTTAAGAAATAGAAGCTGTAACATCCTGAATTTTTGGGCCTATGCGTTTAATGGGTGGATATGTTTAATGTGTTAATTTAAGTGTTAGGGGTCCAAATTGGGCTCAGGCTTAGGTAGAGGCCTTGATTAAAATTATATGTTTGGGCATTATAG
This sequence comes from Gossypium sturtianum, assembly GCA_025698515.1. Lineage (NCBI taxonomy): Eukaryota > Viridiplantae > Streptophyta > Magnoliopsida > Malvales > Malvaceae > Gossypium > Gossypium sturtianum. The sequence continues at coordinate 113,377,431 of CM046952.1, forward strand.
GGTTTAAAAGGTAGTATCTATGTTTAAAATACCAAAGTGGGCTTGTGGCCCAATCTTAGGAGGTGACGCCACACAAGGGAGTAAGGGGCCCAAATTTAAGTTTCATGGAGCCCACTTATTTTAATTTAAGTTAGCTAAATTTTGGGCATTAGGATTAGGTGGAGTGGATGGCAACAAGGCTAAAATTTAGGGGTTTTAATGTTTAAAATATGTGGATAATAAGCAGATAAAGGCTATTATTTAGGAATTTATTTTATGTGGATAATAAGCAGATAAAGGCTAAAATTTAAAGATTTTAATGATTAAAATATGTGGATAATATGCTGATAAAGGAGGGAGGAGCTAGAGATAATTAAGTCTCTTTTAGATGAGCTAGTAGATTAAGATAAAGGAGAAAAGATAGGATTTATCTGCAAGGTTAGGTAAGTACCGAAATTTCTATAAATAGGGGGAATATCTCTTCAATTTCGGCATTTGGGTTTTTCTCTCATTCTTTTCTCTTCTTCTCTGAGTAAAAGCCGAAAACTCCTAAAGTTCCATCTTCTTCTTCATTCTCTCTGCAAAGCCAGAAATTTCTAAGCCTATTCCCTCATCTTCACTTTGATTCAAAAGCCAAACTCTTTCCATTCTTTTTCTTCCCAATCGAAATCTTCAAGTCTCTTCCTTGTTTTCTTTTCTTCTTCTCTTTTCTGTCAAAACTGAAACTCCTCACTCAAGTATTTTAAAAGCCAAAGACACATCAGCCTTCTCTTGTTCATACTTTTTCCAGATTTTCCTAAAAGCCGAAATCCCTAGATCTCATCTCATGTGATTGCCGAATTACTTCAGTGGTGTCTACTTGTGCCAAATCAAGGAACTTTAGTGGAGTCAATCGCATAGATCTCTAAGTTATAGAATCGTGTTACTTTTGGGATTTCAAGGTAAGGGATCTACTAGTTTTAACGTGTAATTTGGGATTTATTAACCTTGGCCGATTGTTGAAGGGGCTAAATCTTTGTGTGTTTTTACGGCTTTTGAGCAAGGCTTTACATTGAGGATAATAGATCCTATAGCAAGGACATCGACTAAGAATATTGGATTTCGTGATAACAGTGTGTAATACTTCCCACCATCTAGATCTGATTATTAATGTATGCTCATAAGTTTATATGTTGTGATAAATACCGTTATCTCGGTTTAATGTTGGAAACCCGAAAGGGTGAAGCAAATCACCAGTCGTTGAATGTTTGACTTTATATGATAAAAGCATATTGATTTTATGATCGCATGGGTTGGGTTGATGAAAGGAGGAAGTTATACGTTATATGTGTAGCGGTTTATACCGTGATCTCGTTATATGTTGTAGCGGCTAATGCCGTGATCTCATTATAAGGGCTCCGGCCATAATATGTTGATGAGCGGCATGATCGCCATCTTGGCGTGTAACGGTGTGGGTCGATTGTAGAAATCCCCAATGGTGTGAATGGTCGGTGCGGGGCGTGTAGCGGATGGAAACCTAGGCAAATGGGTTGGGCCTTGCATATTATTTGTTATTTTTTTATAAATGGAATTATTAATCTGCTTTTATGGGCCTAAGGCCAAAATCTAGTGGTGCATGAGGGTTGCACACTCGAGTCTCGCGACTCACCCTATTAATTAACCTTTCGGTGATACCTAGTGCTTGAGGACCGGGCGAGAGGAACGCAAGGTGGCCATGCAAAAGACCAACTGGATCCAAAGAAAAAGTCTCAAGTTAATACTTTATATTTTTAATTATTGGATTTTAAATCTCGTTGTAATAAGGCTATGGGCCACTAGTTTATGTTTTGTTTTATTTTGAGCTTTAATTACTTTTAGTTATTTAAATTCTTATTGAACTAATGTATCTATTTAAATTTGGGTTTTTTTTAATTTATAAAGGCATATTTTATTTAAACTATCAACTATTAAATTGCTCTCGAATAAGAAGATAAACTTTAGAAAAATATTTTTTTTGAAAATACGACATGTTCTTCCAAAATTTTTAGTGACATACCATATCCGGTCGTGGTGTTTGGGCCGGGTTTGGGGTGTTACAAGTAGATTGTATGATTGTGTAGCATGTATTAGACTAGACTAGGTGAATCGCATATATGTGGCTAGATTTGTACTAGATGGGCCTCACGAGCGTGTGGGCCCGAGTGGGCCGAAATTGGGTTTCGGGCCCAATCGTACGGTAAAGACCAGGAATAGTAGTCGAGTCACTCGGGGCGACATTAGGCCTTCGAAAAGGCCATTGCAGGTGCGAGATTACTGAAATACCCTTGATAGGTAAATTACGAAGATACCCTTGGTAGGTAAAATTACTGTTATACCCTTAGAGGTTGGTTAGCTTGATTATGTTGTATTTTGTTTATCAGATTATGATGGTAATTCATGTTATACGTTATATTTGATATATGTTTTGCATACATGACATACTGCATACACGAATTATTATGTCATATTGCATGGGATCGGGATATGATAATGATATGAAGGGGAAGTGTTTATCGGTGACTTTGTCATAGTATTTCGATGGCTCGGTGCCTTATTTTATATCGGTGACTTGGTCACACATTTATCGGTGGCTAGACCACATTATATCGACTTTGAGCAGTGTGACTGTCAGCATGACTGCCAAAGAGGTGTGTAGAAGATGGAGGGTTGATTGTAGAAATCCCCACAAGTGTGTTGAGGATGGACATATGGAGCGGTGTGTAGAGGATGGAATACTAGGTTGGGCTAGGTTGCATTGTATACATTATCTGCTGTGACATATGATATGGGTTAAGGCTCAACCGAGGCTATTTTGGGCTAAGGCCCAATTGCCACCGTTACTGTAATGGACTTCGGCCCGGATTGTTGTGATGCATGTTCTCACCGATGAGGGTTGTACACACTGAGTTTTCATAAACTCACCCCCTCTTTTTATTAAATGTTTTAGGTAATTCCCAGCGATAGAGGATTGAGAGCCGTGGAGGACTCGGGGGTGGCTATACATCAGAGATACTACTCGTGAAATTTAGTAATTTCGATTTTTACCTTATTTTAAGATTATTTATTTTGGGTTAATATTTTGTAATAAGGCCATTGGTTTATTTTTTCTAAGTTTTCATTTATAACTGTTAAACTTATAAATACGAGGTTTTCTTAAAACATTAGCAATCATTTTCTAAAATATCATGTTTACGCAACGATGCAAGTTCAACTTTCATAACAAAACAGTTTTCCAAAATAATAACAACTTTCAAACGGTCATTTAGCAAATCGCGTTTTTCTCAAACAAACAACGAACTCGGAGTTCAAAAATCTGATAAAACTTTTCTAACAATTGCTTAGCTTTTCAACTTCCTTCAATGTGACACGCCAGATTCGGGCCTAACTTATAGGCCAGGTTTGGGGTGTTACAATTATGGTATCAAAGCCCGGTTGCAAAACTCGGCTTGTGGAATGGGTTTGAAAATGTTTTTCAAAATTTATTTGAAATCTGGTTAGGAAAATATGTCTTTTTGGATGTATGGCACCTGAGTCTCCGGCACCGAATCCGTAAGCTTCTTTTTACACTATAATCTATTATATGCTGAAATGTCTGTATTGCTGGTAATTATTCTGTGTATTTGGTTTAGATGTGATATTGAATATAGAAACTGTGTGCATATGTGGTAAGATCTGTTTGCTTCTGTGTTAGATATGTGGTTGTGTAAAGTGGTTCCAAGATTAAGATAGAAAATGAATTAGTGTTATTAAGATCAGAGTGCGCAGCATGAGCGTGGTAATGTAGGTTAGGATGTACGACTGTTGGTTAGTTGGAAATTTCGAGGACGGAATTTCTTTAAGGAGGGTAGATTTATAACATCCCAAAGTTGGGCCTAGTAGGATTGGGCCCAAAGGGCCTTAGGCGTAGGAGCGTTTAAAATTTTTGGGAATAAGAGAATGGCTTTAGTGCAAGTTGGATCTAGTAGGTGATGGATTTTGGAAGGTTAGGGGGCTTCTATGAAGTCCCGGGTTCAAACTTTGGCTTTAGGGAAATTTTGGTTTTAGGTGAATAAAACCCTGGGAGTTAGTAGGTAGGCTTTAAGAATAAAATATGGAGGAAAATGACACAAGTGGAGTGTGTGGTGTAGTGGCAAAGTGAAGCCACTTAGGGAGCAAGGGAATGACGCCACAAGGAAGGAAGAAGGTCCAAGGTTCAAGGTGTGGAACTTGCATTTCTTTTAGATTATTTTATTAAATGGATTTAAACCTTGGCCATAGACTTATATTTAGTTGCGCATGATTTTAGGCACAAGAGGAGCTTGTGGCCTAGTGGCAAGGTGGCGTTTCAGCTGGCAAGAGGTCTGAGGTTCAAGTCTCGGGATCAGCAAGGGAGTATTTATTTTGCGATTTGGACTGGCGAGTTTTGAGTTGGATTTAAACTCGCTAGTGGAAGGATCCTCATCGGAAAGATACAAAGAAGGAAGGTGAGAAGTCGGCTATATATAGAGCTATCTATGATGGGAGAGGGGCATACCTGGTTGGCGTTGGGCATAGGAGCATTCGGAGCGCGGTTTGGCTTCAGACTCCTATCAGGTGTGTACTTCTCTACTCTAGTTGTAGAGCGGCAAATTGCCGAAATGCCGGTCACACGGCGAAAGTAGCCACACGAGCGTGCGAGCGCATGTGTGGGGGCTTCGACGCGATAGTTGAGGCCTCATTAGTATTCTTGTGGGTTGAGGCTGCTAGGGCCACGATGGGCCGAAGTGGGCCCAATGGGCCCGTGGGCCCATATGAGTAGATTGTATGATTGTGTAGTATGTATTAGACTAGACTAGGTGAATCGCATATACGTGGCTAGATTTGTGCTAGATGGGCATCACGAGCGTGTGGGCCCAAGTGGGCCGAAATCGGGTTTCGAGCCCAATAGTCCAGTAAAGACCGGGAATAGTAGTTGAGTTGCTCGGGGTGACATTAGGCCTTCGAAAAGGCCATTGTAGGTGCGAGATTACTGAAATACCCTCGATAGGTAAATTACGAAAATACCCTTGGTAGGTAAAATTACTGTTATACCCTTAGAGGTTGGTTAGCTTGATTATGTTGTATTCTGTTTATCTGATTATGATGGTAATTCATGTTATACGTTATATTTGATATATGTTTTGCATACATGACATACTGCATACACGAATTATTATGTCATATTGCGTGGGATTGGGATATGATAATGATATGAAGGGGAAGTGTTTATCGGTGACTTTGTCACAATATTTTGATGGCTCAGTGCCTTATTGTATATCGCTGACTTGGTCACACATTTATTGGTGGCTAGACCACATTATATCGACTTTGAGCAGTGTGACTGTCAGCATGACTGCCAAAGAAGTGTGTAGAGGATGGAGGGTTGATTGTAGAAATCCCCACAGGTGTGTTGAGGATGGACATATGGAGCGGTGTGTAGAGGATGTAATACTAGGTTGGGTTGGGTTGCATTGCATACATTATCTGTTGTGACATATGATATGGGTTAAGGCTCAATTGCCACCGTTACTGTAATGGGCATCGGCCCGGATTGTTGTGATGCATGTTCTCACCTATTAGGGTTGTACACACTGAGTTTTCGTAAACTCACCCCCTCTTTTTATTAAATGTTTCAGGTAATTCCCAGCGATAGAGGATTGGGAGCCGTGGAGGACTCGGGGGTGGCTATACATCGGAGATACTACTCATGAAATTTAGTAATTTTGATTTTTACCTTATTTTAAGATTATTTATTTTGGGTTAATATTTTGTAATAAGGCCATTGGTTTATTTTTTCTAAGTTTTCATTTATAACTATTAAACTTATAAATACGGGGTTTTCTTAAAACATTAGCAATCATTTTCTAAAATATCATGCTTACGAAACGATGCAAGTTCAACTTTCATAACAAAATATTTTTCCAAAATAATAATAACTTTTAAACGGTCATTTAGCAAATCGCGTTTTTCTCAAACAAACAATGAACTCGGAGTTCAAAAATCTGATAAAACTTTTCTAAACAATTGCTTAGCTTTTCAAGTTCCTTCAATGTGACACGCCAGATTCGGGCCTAACTTCTAGGCCGGATTTGGGGTGTTACATGAATGATTCAACAGGGATGTTGAATGTAAGTGGTTGTACCACGAGAAGCATAAGTATGTGTTAGAACTGAATTGATATGTATTCAATATATGATGAACCCTTGTGGGATATGTTTAATTAATGCACCTTAGTTGCATGAGATAGATTTATTGATGCATTGTGTGAATGAGAACAAGTATCGTAGAAAGTTAAGTAAGAATAGAAATGTGTGAGGATGTTCTCAGTTTAACATTTGAATCAGAGAAATGTATGTGGATAAATATTTGTGAATGTATAATATCGGTGGGCTGTGTGCGTTACCACTTGATATACTATTAATTGATGGGCTGTGTGCGATACCATCAACTATATCATTATCGGTGGGCTGTGTGCGTTACCACCTGATTAATTAGTAATCGATGGGATGTGTGCGATACCATCGCTTATAAATGATTGGTGAGCTAAGTGCGAAATCACCATAAGTATTAATGAATGGTGGGCTGAGTGCGATACAACCCTATAAGAGATTCAATGGTGGGCTAAGTGCGTAACCACCGAGAGATTTGTAATATGAGTGTCTTATTGAAAATTCTTGATGTGTTGCTTTATATATGAACTTGTGGTGATCAGTACAGGATTGTGTACTAATTAAACGTGCAATTGGCTTGTGGCATGGTAAGAATGTGGTAAGAGATAGAATGAGTAAACTTCAAGAGGGGTTGAGTAAGTAGCCATAAGTTAAGGGAAAAACTCAGTATAATACTTGTGGTTATCTTTATTCAATGAATATCGATTTGTTTGTTTATGCGATGAACTTACTAAGCTTTATTGCTTACTCCTTTCCTTTTCCCATCCATTATAGGATATTTTATCTAGCTCGGGTTGGAGGTCACGGAGATGTTTTCACACTATCGGATAGACGCTTGGTATGATGTTTCAAGTTCTTATGAGTCATGGCATGTATAGGGGCTAGACAAGTTAAGGAATTTTGTTGTAAATGGCTAGGATGTGTTAGCCTATAGTTGAATAATCTATTTTGTATAATGCCATAGTTGTTGGCTGTTATTTTATATGAAAAAGATGTAGTTATCCATGTGAAATTGTGATTTCTTTTAGGTTAATTATAGATGTGTTTGATGAGTGCATGTTGGGTAGGTTGTAGGGGTGATAAGAGCTTAGCATATAGCTTTGTTCTTGTCCATGTGGATAGACACACGGGCGTGTGTCTAGGCCATGTGTGACACACAGTCAACCCACGGGCGTGTGACTTGGCCATGTGTCCCCTGCAAGTTGATCCTTTTAAGTCAGAATAGACCACGGGCTAGTCACACAGGCGTGTGACTAAGCTTTGAGGCCGTGTGGGTAAAGTCAGTGTTCACCACGGTTGGGAGGCACGGGCGTGTGTCTTAGCCGTGTGGCATTAGCAGAATGCTTGGGTTTTTAGACACAGGTTGAAGGCATGGGCGTGTGTGTCTACACATGAGCGTGTCTCATTCTACACAGACGTGTGAGCCCTGTATGAAAGAGAAAAATTTTAAGATTCGAAAAAGTTCCGATATAGTCTCGAGAGCTCTTAAGGGTATGAGCGAGGCCTTGTAATTCGAGAATGAGGTTGTTGAGGTGACTTAAGAGAGTAGTCACGACGATCCTAAATGGTGATCATGAGATTTTATTACAGTGACGCCTCGGGCCCGGTTCCGGCGTAGAACCTGGGTATGGGGTGTTACATTTAGTGGTATCAAAGCATGGTTTAGTCGGTTCTCAGACTAACCTAGCGTGAGTAAGAGTCTAGCTATACATGCCATAGGTGGACTGTGATAGTGTGATATCTCCCGCTCTAACGAAATTATTTTGTTAAGACAGGGATGGTTCCCAACCGAGCTAAGTTCAATAGTGTTGTAAGTGATAATGAGGTAATTGAAATGCTCTCATGCACTGATGAGATTCAAAGAGGTATGAATAGAAGTATATGACGTGTGTGTGAAAATGCATGAAATGAGAGTTATAAAGTGGTAAGCTTATCTGTATTGGCGGAATGTGCACAGGTGTTATAAACTCAACCTATTGGGTTAGGTGCATATAGTGAGTAAATTTATCCAAAGAATGGGGTATATGTGTATGTATGATTGTTTGAATGATGAATGATCAATATGTCCACATAGTTGAATCTCATGTGCGACTATTAATGTAGATGATGTATAATGTTTTATTTCATGGCTCTGTATGAAATTACGAGTATTATGGTGTGAGAGTTAAACTGGGAAGTTTGACTAAGTAGAATGCAGGGATGAGTACGGTCGTTCAATGATAAAATGATGAAAAAGACCATGGTTGGACCATGGCGATACATGAGATCCCATATAAGACCGTGTCTGAGACATGGCATTGGTGACGATATGTGATCCCGTATAAGACCATATCTGGGATATAGCATCGGCATCGACATGAGTTGCATGTAATACCATATCAGGGATATGGCATTGGTATTGGTATGAGATTTTGTGTAAGACCATAGCGAGGCTATGGCATTGTGATGACATGTAAAGAAATAGCTGGGCTATGATGTTGTGATACGAGTAAGACCATAGTTGGACTATGGCAATCAGGTAAACAACGTACTCAAACCTGTAAGACATTCTTTAAATGATTAGTAATAGTAAGAGAAATTAGAGTGAAATGTTGAGTACGCGAGTAGATGATAATGTGAAACATGAGTATGTGAAAGTCTCGATTTAAGTTGAATTACTTAGGATACTCAGTCGCTCACATGAGATAAGAAAGTCCGTATAAGACCAAGTTAAGGCACAGCATCGGCAAACAGGCAAAGATACCAAGTAAGTCCATGTCAAGACATGGCGTTGAGGGCGAAATAAGAAATCCCATGTAAGACTATATCTATGATATAGCAATGGCATCGAGATATATGTGAGATGAGATTCAGTATCCTCGGTCATTCATAGTACTTCATCGGGTAAAAGATTGAAGGTTGAATGAGAAAGCAAAGAAGTCAAGTGAGTAAAGTTGTTATCAAGTTATGCTAATTAGAGCTGACTAAGAGTATTACGCATGTTATGAATGATGAAGTCGAGATTATGTTTACCATATCAAAGTATGCTGATATGTGTGATTAATACAATATTTATGATAGCATAATTGAGAATGCTTTGTATCACGTTGATACATAATACTCTACTAGATAGAGTAATTGTTGAACATGAGGTTGAAGTCCTAGAGGAATAAAATGAAAAGGTTATCAGTGAGATATGAAATAGATAAGGTCCCGTATAAGACCATGCCCGAGACATGGCCTCAACACCGAGTTGAGGTTTCGTATAAGACCATATTTGTAATATGGCATCGGTAATGAATATGAGAATCGTGTAAGACCATGTTCAGAATATGGCACCGGTACTTGATGTGGAAGTCCATATAAGACCACCCCAGGGATGTGGCATTGGTTTTGTACCTACATGAATGACGATGAATATGCGTCTTTGACTATCCTAGTGATCAATGGGACAGATAGATGAGTGTAGAGGTAGAGATGAGAATTGTACTAAAGTCATGTGAATGAGTGAATACAGGCACACGTGAACGAGTCGCAAGGAAATGAGTATAGAGTGTGGCACGGTATGTGCTTAATAAAGGCAATTGTAAGAAAGTATATCTGAATGCTTTAACGATTGTATTGATTATACAATGTTAAGAGCAAAGAAAAAGTTAGCCTAGGCTATTTGACTCAAGTGAGTAAGAAGCCTAAGGTTTATGATTATCGAGATCTTCTTAAATTGATGTTCATTAATGAAAGGAATTGTTAAGGAGTTTTGAGGATGGAAATGGTTAAAGAAACAATGTTTGAATTGTGAGAGTGTTCAATTATGATAACCATAGTTGTATGAGTCTTAATGATCTCTCTCTAAGTATTACGTGTTAATATCTTTTGCCTTTCAGGGGTGATGTAGTTGTTTATCTCATGAATCGAGATCGTGCGAGAATGTTAGCTGATTGCGTAATCAGATTAAACGGTTGTCGATTTAGTAATTGGAATTGACATTCCTTTATCTCCTCGTAACCTTATTTGGGTACTTTGAGGAGGAAGTTGGTGATGATTCAGGTATAAGGAGTGAAATCATGAGTTTCACGTTGTGTGATGAGTTTTCGGGCAAGCCGAATAGAGTTAATGAATCTGATAGAGATGTCCTTGCTATCGTGAGATATAACGATAGTAAAGGTTTTAGATTAGCATAGCAAGAGAAACTCAGATGAGAGTGTGCTTGAAAGATGTTTTCAGTGTGGAGAAAAGAATAGATTAATGTATTGAGATATGATTCGAGTTCTATGTATATTCACGCATGAACCAATAAAGAGAATAAATTTCTGTGTGTTTGTGAGTAGAGAGCATGATACAAAGATATGCTCATGGAAATGTTCAAACCGTGATGGTTGAGTTGAAAGCTATAAAAGGAACTACTAATTGAAAGTTCTGGTACTGAGTTCAGTTTGAATCGAGAAAAAGAGTTGCCAGATTGGTGATCCGGAGACGATCACCTCTGTGTTTGTGTAAGGAGTTAGATGTTATGAAAAGATCCATGTTAAGCAATGCGAGTTAGTTACCCGGTTGACCTTAGTTGGTAATATCTTAATTTCAACAAGGTTAATGACTAGAGCGAGTCTTCCTTTCAGAGTAAAGGAGTTCAAAAATGAGGAAGTAAATGGTATTTTAAATAAGCTCTGAATGAGTTTATTTAAGGTAGTGAAAATTCAGGTTGGATAAGATTTCCGTTATTGATATTTCTTAATTGAGATATAAATTGGAATGATGATGAACCCAGAACTTATACAGAAGTTTTGGTATGAGATTTAGTGTAGCATATCTACTAATGCAAGGATAAGGAAGTACAGTTAGGTGCATAAATGTTTTGACAATAGAGTACATTTTGCGATATGATTGAGTTTATGATCAAAAGCAGTCGACTACTAAAAGCTAAATTTTCAGAGAGTACAAGTCAGAACTATTACAGTCAGTGGATATCCTAGTGAGAAAGTGTGGTAAAATACTATAGATTTCAAGTTTGGTTTGACAAAATTCTCAAGGAGGGGGAATGACATTCGAATTGTAGTGAATCAGTCAGTAAAGATCCGAACGATCGTTTGGACATGTACGGAGTTCCAAGTTGGTAGATTACTGGATATAGTATATGCCCTAGATGAAGAATAACTTGGGTCTTAAATTACGTTTCGACCTTATGTATCATGGCTTAAGAGTTATGGGCAAGAGAAACTTGAGGATAAGTGGATTCGCAATTTTAAAGAGTGGATGGAAACGTTTTAAGAATGTTGGTAGTAACTCCTCCTGGTAAGATTTTCGGGGACAAAAATCCCTGAGGGGGGAGAATTGTAACGGCCCGATTTAGGGGCTAGTCGAAACAGCGATCTCGGAATCACTAAACTAAGGATAGAGAAAAATTATTTTCATGTTATTTTATGTGTTATAACATGTTTATAAGGGTGCATGAAAATTTTGGTGCCTTAATTTTAGCAATTTCTAGCTAAATTGTGAAAAAGGACTAAATCGCATAAAGTGCAAAAGTTCTATTTTATTTGCTAGAGGTGCCAAATAGCTATGAATTATTAATTGGAGGTCCCAAATGTGCAATTTGGCCTTGTTAAGTGAGTTGGCCGGTCAAGGAAGTTAAGGGGACAAGGGCATTAAATGTTGGTCATGTTAGGTGATTAAAAAGAATAAAATAAGATGAAATAAGAAAAGCTATAATCTTTTTTATTTCTTCTCCTCTTTCACCGAAAATGAGCAGCAAGAATGAGGTTTTTGAAGCTCAAAATTTCAGCAAGCATTTCTCCTCACAAGTAAGTGCTTTTGATGATCTTTCTTGATAATTTTTGTACTTTTGGAGTCCCCAAAGCTTAAGCTTCCTAAAGAGAGGACTATTTTGCAACATGGTTGAAAGTCTAGGGACTTTCCATGAGAGATTTTATGCTGGTGGCTGAGTTTTTATGGAATAAAATGAATGTTAGGATGTTGATAAACAACTTTTGTGAAAGGTGTTGTCATGAAAACACCTAATTGGGACTAAAATGCAAAAGTTGTAATTTGTTCATTTAGGCATGAAATAGTTGAAATTGTGGATAGTTATAAGAGGATTAAATGTTCAGCTAGGCTTGTTTGACAAGAAAATGTGATAAAAATTTATTTACGAGCCTAGGGGCAAAATCGTAATTTTGCCAAAGTGTAGGGGCAAAATGGTAATTTTGCCTAAAGTGTAGATTATGGTGTATTATGATTTATAAGTGATTAAATTAGTGAATTTCATTATTCTAGATCAAATAAAACGAGTTCCGAACCTTGAACGGGTGAAAAGAGAAATGTGGGTAAAAAGTCTCTTTCAGCCCTTTCGACATCGAGGTAAGTTCATGTGCAAATGTTGTAATTACATATGAGTTATTTTAATATTCCAAATTTGTATGGAATGTATAATTATGCAATGAATGTATTAAATATTTGTCGATGAGTTGTTAAGAGAATTGAATCTAAGAATAGTAAGAAACGTAAATAGTATGAAATGATGTTAGTTAAGGTTCCGTGTGAGACCATATTGGAATATGGCTTCGGTGAGAGATATTAAATAAGATCATGTCAAGGAAATGACAACGATGTGATATTTCATATAAGACCTTGTCGGGGTCATAGTATCGACATGTTAATGTATGTAAGACCCTATTGGGGTACGATGTCAATGAGAACAATGTGTATGAGACTCAAGAGAGTTATTTAACAATTTGAATGATTCAACGGGGATGTTGAATGTAAGTGGTTGCACCACGAGAAGCATAAGTATGTGTAAGCACTGAATTGATATGAATTCAATATATGATGAACCCTAGTGGGATATGTTTAATTAATGCACCTTAGTTGCATGAGATAGATTTATTGATGCATTGTGTGAATGAGAACAAGTATCGTAGAAAGTTAAGTAAGAATAGAAATGTGCGAGGATGTTCTCGGTTTAACATTTGAATCAGAGAAATGTATGTGGATAAATATTTGTGAATGTATAATATCGGTTGGGTTGTGTGCGTTACCACTGATATACTATTAATTGATGGGTCAAAGTAAAAGCGATACCATCAACTATATCACTATCAATGGGTCAGTAATGCGTTACCACCGATTAATTAGTAATCGATGGGTGTGTAAAAGCGATACCATCGCTTATAAATGATTGGTGAGCTAAGTGCGAAATCACCATAAGTATTAATGAATGGTGGGCTGAGTGCGATACCAACCTATAAGAGATTCAATGGTGGGCTAAGTGCGTAACCACCGAGAGATTTGTAATATGAGTGTCTTATTTAAAATGCTTGATGTGTTGCTTTATATATGATCTTGTGGTGATCAGTGCAGGATTGTGTATTAATTAAATGAGCAATTGGCTTGTGGCATGGTAAGAATGTGGTAAGAGATAGAATGAGTAAACTTCAAGAGGGGTTGAGTAAGTAGCCATAAGTTAAGGGAAAAACTCGGTATAATACTTGTGGTTATCTTTATTCAATGAATATCAGTATTTGTTAGTTTATGCAGATGAACTTACTAAGCTTTATTGCTTACTCCTTTCCTTTTCCCATCTGTTATAGGATATTTTATCTAGCTCGGGTTGGAGGCCGTAGGAGATGTTTTCACACTATCGGATAGATGCTTGGTATGATGTTTCAAGTTCTTATGAGTCATGGCATGTATAGGGGCTAGACAAGTTAAGGAATTTTGTTGTAAATGGCTAGGATGTGTTAGCCTATAGTTGAATAATCTATTTTGTATAATGCCATAGTTGTTGGCTGTTATTTTATATGAAAAAGATGTAGTTATCCATGTGAAATTGTGATTTCTTTTAAGTTAACTATGGATGTGTTTGATGAGTGCATGTTGGGTAGGTTGTAGGGGTGAGAAGAGCTTAGCATATAGCTTTGTTCTTGTCCATGTGGATAGACACACGGGCGTGTGTCTAGGCCATGTGTGACACACGGTCAACCCACAGCGTGACTTGGCCGTGTCCCCGTGCAAGTTGATCCTTTTAAGTCGATAGACCACGGGCTAGTCACATGGGCGTGTGACTAAGCTTTGAGGCCGTGTGGGTAAAGTCAGTGTTCACCACGGTTGGGAGGCATGGGCGTGTGCCTTAGCCGTGTGGTATTAGCAGAATGCTTGGGTTTTCAGACACGGGTTGAAGGCATGGGCGTGTGTGTCTACACACGGGCGTGTCTCATTCTACACGGACGTGTGAGCCCTGTATAAAAGAGAAAATTTTTACGATTCGAAAAAGTTCTGATATAGTCTCGAGAGCTCTTAAGGGTATGAGCGAGGCCTCGAAAGTCGAGAATAAGGTTGTTGAGGTGACTTAAGAGAGTAGTCACGACGATCCTAAGTGGTGATCATGAGATTTTATTACAGTGACGCCTTGGGCCCGGTTCCGGCGTAAAACCTGGGTATGGGGTGTTACATTCTTTGCTTTTTGCTTGGAAAGCTCCTTCAGGATACTCCTCCAACCTGTTGGCCCTTCTTTGCTCTCTTGCATACAGAGCATTTATCAACTCTGACAGTGAAATGGTTTATAAATCTCTTGAGTCCTCCAATGAGGAGATTTTTAACTCATATTTTTCAGGAAGGGTTGTAATGACCTTCTCAACAATTATTCTGTCACTAAAATCATCTCCAAGGAGCCTGATGTTGTTGATTGTGGCCATTATTCTGTCAGAGTACTGCTTAATGGTTTCAGACTCTCTCATCATTAGATTCTCAAAGTCCCTTCTCAGGTTGATCAACTGCTACTACATGTTTTATCAGACCCCAGAAACTCTTCCTTCAGCCTCTCACAGGCCTACTTTGGAGTGTTACAGGCCATTATCCGAGTGAAAATCACATCAAAAACTCCATTTTGCAAGCATGGCATTGCTTTGTGCTTCTTAGCACAGTCCTCACTGTGTTGTCTGATTTGTACTATGGTGCAGTTGGCCTTCAATGGAGGTGGTTCTGTGTCAGTCTCCACCACATTCCACAGGTCATGTGCTTTCAGGTAAGTCTTCATTTTCATTACCTCTACGTGGTAGTTTTCACCAGCAAAGACAAGTGGTGGTGGTGGTGAAAAAATCATGTTGCAGCAACAAAAAAAAGCAACTTCTATTTCTTTCTCTTCAAAACTTCTCTGCTATTGCATTGCAGGCCAAAGTTTATGAAACACCCCAAACCCGGCCCACGAGCCCCGACCAGATCTGGCATGTTCCTCGAGTAAAACAATTCAAATCTTGTTTGTCAATTTGGAAAATGTGGTCATTTTGAAGAGGAATCGTTAGGTGTTGGGTTCAAGTTGAAAATGGTGTCTTTTTTTTTGAAGTCCATATTAAAACAATATTTTCGTATTTGAAAACTATAAGTTAGAAGAAATCGCGAATTTTAGGTTTAACATTAAGTTGAAAATCGTTGGTATTTAGGTGTCAAAACATTGAACATTTATTTTAAAGATGAGTTATTTAACCTTCGAGTTAATAAGAATCGTATCGTAATAAAAATTTAGAGAGCAAGCATAAAAGCAGTTGTAATAATAGTGGCCTTATTACATCAATAGCAAAACCCAAATAAATCCAAAACTTAATAGGAAAATCCAAATTGGAAGAAAACACCGAAATGAGCATGGCCACCACCTAGTCCTCACGACCGGTCCAAATCACCGAGTATCACCTCAAAAAGATATCCCACGAAGGGTGAGTCAATAGACTCAATGTGTAACAACTACCACGAACTCCCAAACGATTTAGGCATATCAATCACATATAATGTATATAAGTAATGATGCAATCCCAAACCCAAACCTAAATAACCATCCTCTACACATCACCCGTATTACCAATCGCACCCTGTGGGGATTACTAAATCAACCCTCCATCCGCTACACATCATCGGCTGCGATCATTGCATTTACATGCACATCGCCCTTATAAATTGTGGCATAGCCACGGATAATGTGACAAAGTCACCAGATATTAATATGTGACCGTAGTCACCGGATAACAATATGTAACATAAGTCACCACATTCAGATTACGTGACAAGAGTCACTGATATTGTGGTAAAACCACCGAGATCACTTCCCTTTTCAATATCACCCGTATGCCCCATGCGTCATACAAACATGCGTAAATAATGCAATTTACCTTATTTCACATTCGTAATAAATTCTCATATGTGTCATGTTCAATATTCATAATATTATTAACAGAGCGTTAATGGATAACGATACAGATCCTCCGTACCATTGAATGGTACCTTTAGCCATACTTCCATATTTTCATTAACACATATATTAATATTAATACCATAGATCTATTAGGAATTAGTGTAGGGCTACACACCTGGTTACCAACGTGTTCACTGAATCCCGAAAGTTTGCCGAAATAGCTTATACTCCTCCCTAAAGATCATAGTTAGAATCGGCTAGACACTAACATTTAATATGACCTTGGCCGAATATTCATATTCACTTACCTTGCGGATCTAAATCCCGAAATTGTCACTTGTTTGAGGTATCTGTCCGAAATTCCTATAAGCATATGTTAGATCCAATTCTAACATTTAAACACAATAAATGGCCTTCGACCTATGATCATACTAAACTACCTTAGACTTAGAAATCCCAAGATCTCCTCTCTTGAAGTCTCACACAAGAGAAATCCCAAACCTCCTTCATAGTTTCTACCAAAGAACAACAGAAAGGAAATTAGATTCCACTTTCTACTAAAAGAAAAAGGAAGGAAATCGAATATCATTTGATCTTACCCTACTACAGAAATCGATCGCACCCTTGCCTCGCCACCACGAGAGATATTCGGCAATGTAGACTAGATAGTGATCAATAGGTTTCGACTTTTGGGGTTTAATGGACAAATTGGCTAGGAATCACTTGTGCATTCAGCCTTTGATTGCGTTCGTAAAAAGAAGAAGAGAAAAGGGTTGAAGTTGCCGCGATTTAGTCTAGATGACAAGAAAAAGGTTCGGCCAAATTAAAAGAGAAACGAAGAGATGCTCAGAAGAATTCGGCAATGGTGATCTTTTGATTGAAGAGGTTGCGCAATGGTGATCTTTGGGGGATTTCTACCGAACAGGTTAAAAGAAAAGAAGAGAAAGTGATAGGTGTTGGAGAGAAAGGAGTAAATGAAAGAGAGGCTAAATGTTTTTATGAAATTCGGCTACTCCTCCCTACTATCTTAGCCGAAAATCACCTCAAGAGAGTCCCTAGGCCGGCCAACACTCTTCCCCTTATCAGATTCCTTATTATTCTCCTACTTTCTCTCTTCTTTACCTACTCAAAATAATTCAAATAAACCAATAATTATCTTCCTACCTTAGCCGAATTTTGAATGCATTTGACTTGACCAAATGCTCACCCATCAAGTGTCCCATTGTCGTCCACCACTGCTCATCCTTGCAGCAAAATAAAACTCTTATTTGCATCCCTTGCTGCTCGAACCTAGGCCCTTTTGCACTGCTTGTGGCGTCACTTACTAAGGCTTTAAGTGGCGCCTCCTTGCCACTTTAACAAGCCCATTTTTATGTCCAATTTCCCCTATAAATTTTCTTAAGGCCTATCATGCTTAGTTCCCCCCTTTAGGACTTAAAATACAATATTTTCTAAGGCATTCTCCTACATTCTAAAGTTCCTGAAATTTATAAAACACACTCAACATACACATAGACATGCTTCCACATATATTTAAGCAAAAATGCACAACCCCTAAATCCCGGATATTACAGTTCTACCCCCTTAAAATAATTTCGACCTCGAAATTACCTGGCTAAAATAGGTGAGGGTATTGCTGTCGCATTGCTTCTTCCGACTCCCAAGAAGCTTTTTTCGATCCATGATTACGCCATAATACCTTGACTAGAGGAACTGATTTCCTCCGCAACACCTTCACATCTCGCTCCAAGATCTCAATCGCCTCTTCCTCATAGGACAAATCGTCTCGCCCACCACCTCCTCAACCGGTACTACATGAGACGGATCCGATCGATAACGACGTAGCATAGAAACGTGGAATACATCGTGCATCTGTCTCAACTCCGGGGGCAATTCTAACTGGTATGCCACTGGTCCAACTCGCTTCAATACCCGATAAGGTCATATAAATCTGGGACTTAACTTCCCTTTGCGACCAAATCTCATCACCTTCTTCCATGGCAAAACTTTAAGAAACACCTGATTTCCCAAAGCAAACTCTATTTCCTTCCGCTTAAGATCTGCGTACGACTTTTGCCTATCAGATGCTTCCTTCAATCGTGTCCGAATTACCCTAACCTTCTCTTCAGATTCTGCCACAATTTCTGGACCCAAAACTTGTCGTTCCCCCAATTCTGTCCAACACGTAGGAGTGTGACACTTCCATCCATACAGCGCTTCATACGGTGCCATCTGAATACTGGCTTGATATCTGTTATTATATGCAAACTCTGCTAAAGGCAAATATTCTTCCCAACTTCCTCTCAAGTCTATCACACACCCCTCAACATATCTTCCAACACTTGGATCACTCGCTTCGCATTGACCGCCTCATCGTGGGATGAAATGCCGTAGTGAAATCCAATCCGGTGCCTAAAGCTTGATGTAGTGCTTCCCAAAATCGAGACGTAAATCTTGGATCCCTGTCTGAAATAATCGAAACCGGTACTCCATGCAATCTCACAATTTCTGCCACATACAACTTTGCTAACCTCTGCAAAGAATAGTCAACCCGCACTGGAATGAAATGTGCGGACTTTGTCAATCGATCCACTATCACCCATGCCGAGTCCTTCTTAGTAGGCGTAAGGGAAGCCCACTAACGGTCCATGGTGATTCTCTCCCACTTCCATCTGCGGAATCTTTATCGGTTGAAGCAATCCTAACGGAACTTGATGTTCAAATTTCTTAACTTGTCGACACGTTAAGCACTTCCTACAAATTCTGTAACTTCCCACTTAAGACCAGGCCACCAAAACTGTTCCCTTAGATCTCTATACAACTTACTACCTCCAGGATGCATAGCATAAGGGCTACTATGCGATTCCTGAATAATTCTCCATCTTAACTCCTCGTTCTTCTGGCATATACAGACCTTACCCTTGAAACACAATACTCCATCACTTTATTAACACCATAATCCTTTAGCCGTCCATTCTGCACTTGCCGCAACTTAACACTTAAATCATCATCTGCCAACTGTCCTTCTTTCACGCATTCACCCATGATGGCTTGACTCGCAACTCTGCAAAGAAACTTCCATCGTCATACAAGCTAAGTCGCGCAAACATCGCCCTCGGATCCGACACTACTTTCGACTTAGGGCATCTGCTACCACATTTGCCTTGCCCGGTGATACTCTATGGAACAATCGTAGTCCTTTAATAACTCCACCCACCTTCATTGCCTCGTGTTTAGCTCTTTCTCGAGTCGGTAGATACTTAAGGCTCTTGTGGTCTGTGTAAATCGCTGACTTTTCTCCATATAGATAGTGCCTCCATACCTTAAGAGCAAAGACCACCGCCGCCAATTCCAAGTCATGCATCGGATAGTTAACCTCATGTGGCCTTAATTGTCGAGACGCATAAGCGACTACCTTCCCGTCTTGCATCAAAACACATCCTAATCCTGTATGAGAAGCGTCACAATACACCATGAAATCCTTCCCTGCTCTCAGGTTGAATCAAAACCGGAGCTTCAGTCAAAACCCTCTTAAGCTTCTCAAAGCTCTCCTGTTGCCTATCTGTCCATACGAAAGGTACCTCCTTTCTCAACAACTTCGTTAAAGGAGCAACTATTGATGAGAACCCTTCCACGAACCTTCTCAGTAGTAGCTCCGCCAATCCCAAGAAACTACGCACTCACCACACGCACTTAGGTGGTTTCCAGTCTAGCACTGCCTCAATCTTCCTAGGATCTACCCTTATCCCTTCTGCAGACACTACATGCCCTAAGAATGCAACTTTCTTAAGATAAAATTCACACTTGCTGAATTTGGTATATAGCTTCTTTTCCCTTAACACTTGCAACACTATCCGGAGATGCTCGTCATGTTCCTCCTCCGACTTGGAATACACTAGGATGTCGTCTATGAACACAACGACGAACCGATCCAAGTAAGGTTGAAAAACCCGGTTCATCATATCCATGAACGCGGCTGGGGCATTCGTCAATCCGAACGGCATTACCACGAACTCATAATGCCCGTATCTTGTCCGGAAAGCTGTCTTATGGATATCCACCTCTTTCACCTTTAAGCTGATGATATCTATCTTTGAAAATACCGCGGCCCCCCTAAGCTGATCGAACAAGTCATCTATCCTTGGCAACGGGTACTTGTTCTTGATGGTCAGCTTATTCAACTGACGATAATCTATGCACATACGCATAGTTCCGTCCTTCTTCTTCACAAACAACCGGTGCTCCCACGAAGACACACTTTGGGTCGAATGAATCCACGATCCGGCAAATCTCTCGGATTTGAGCCTTGAGCTCAACCAACTCCTTTGGTGCCATTCTATACGGAGCGATAGATACTGGCGCCGTTCCAGGCAACAAGTCAATTCTGAACTCCACCTCCCTGTCAGGGGGTATTCCAGGTAACTCTTCTGGGAAAACATCCACAAATTCTCTTGCTGTTCTAACTCCACTAACTCCCTCTTCTTTTGCATCCAACGCACTAACAAAGGTCAAAAACGCCTTGCACCCTTTCCGCACCATCTTATCAGCCTTTAATGCGGAAACTACGTTAGACAAATAGTTTCTTCTTTCTCCTATCATAATTATCTCCTCATCCTCCGGGGTCCTTAACTCCATTCACTTAGCCGCGTAATCCAACTTAGCCCGATGTTCCATTAGCCAATCCATGCCAAGAATGAGATCAAATTCTCCGAAGGGTAGTTCCATCAAGTCGGCAGGGAATACCACTCCCTGAATCTCTAGAGGTACATTGCGAAATATCCTATTCACCACTACAGTTTGACCTAACAGGCTTACTACAGTCATCTCCCTACTAGATAGTTCAGATGCTATGCCTAGCGTTTCGACTACTCTACATGCAACATACGAGTGGGTCGAGCCAACATCAATTAAAGCAAAGTAAGGCTTATCACCTATAAGGAACATACCTGGTTATGACGTCCAATGCGTCTCCATCCTCCCTTCGAAGAAATCGCATACACGGACCCGGTGTCTTGCCTCCGTGATACCAACACCTCGCGCCTGTTCCCCGTCCCTCTTCTCGAACCATTACCTCGCCAATCGGACCACGACCTCGCGGTGGCTACGGTCCCACCTCTCTCTGCTGATTAGTACCACGACTGTTGGTGGCCCGTCTGCTTTTCATGGGACAGTCCCTAATCATGTGTTCCTTGGACCCACACTTAAAGCATCCCCTGCCTTCTTCCAACACTCTCCTAGGTGCATCTTCCCACACCGAGTACAAGTACAAAGATGTGTCCTCCTCAGTAGCAACCCTCGCGACCTCGCGCACACATCAACTCTCTCGACTCTTTTGAACATTCTGGATGACCCTGAGGCTCCAAAACCTCTCCTTTGTCTCTGCTCCTATCCGTATTCGCCTCTCACAGATTCCTTAACTCCTTCCTGGCTACCTTAGCCTTTTCTACCAACACGGCAAACTCCCGCCTCTCGCTGTGGCGCTATCAACAATCTCAGTCATCCTCATGCGCCTCAAACCGGACACATCGTTCATGCTCCGTAGCCACGATTCCTCGAGCATACCGGCCCAACCTTAAGAATTCCGCTTCGTACTCTGCTACAGACTTATTCCCTTGTACCAACCTAAGAAATGCTTTCCTCTGCACATCAATATAACTAGTCCCAATATACTTCTTCTGATACGCCGCCTTAAAATATTCCCATGTGAGATCCTCAGCTATAGCACCATCCCAAACTGTGAGCCACCATTGATATGACTCATTGCGAAGTAGCGACACCACTCCTTTCAGTTTCTCCTCAGCAGTCAGATCCAACTCGTCCATAATTCGCTCTGTCGCCTCCAACCAATACTCAGCCGTATTGGGCGCCACACCGGATACACCACGGAACACCTCAGCTCCATTGGCTCGGAGCCGCTTGGGTACAGATTTTCGAGCTCCCCCACCTCCACCTGCTCCAGCCACCATCTCAAGAACCCGCAGCATCGCCTGCGATACTTCATCATCCCCCGTCTGATCCTGATGCTCAACGCCAGCAGCTGGTGGTGGTGGTGGTACCTCATTCTCGGACCCTTGACCAGACCTAACGGGTTCCGATACGGCCATTCTGCCTCTACCACGCCCTCGCACATTACGACCACGTCCCCTAGAACTCATGTCTACAATCGTGATTCAATCTGTTTTAAAAAGTTTTATGCATTAGTCTTTGTTCCACTGATTACCCACGAAGAAATTTTATGTAAAGGAGTTTAGTAGTAGTTCTTTCGATCATTTCAGAGTTTTCGTTTTTGAATCTTCTATCCTAGTTCAGAGAAGCACATTCATTCAGTAGTATCTACTACACACATTCATCACTCGAACATTTTCGTCCAATCCAATCCAAGAGGTATTTTCGTAATTTGTCCTATAGGGGTATTTTGGTAATTTTTGTAAATCGAGAATATTTCAAAAAATTTTCTTTTTAAGGTCTAAAATAGTTTTTTTTTTACAAAACAAAGGGGTAATTTGGTGATTTTAAAACTAAGGTTTTTTATAAAACAGCGTAGCTGGTCCCTTTCGGGTTTTAATTATTGAATTTAGCCCATGAATAAGTCCTCTTGGTTAGGGTGAACCGTTACTACGCACCAGGTAGGATTCAAGCGAAGAGGAGGTGAGTCACTAGGACTACTTAAATACCAGGCTCTCCCTGAGTCCAATCCTAGACATGCGCATAATGGTTGCCACACCCTAACTCGATGACTTACTCACAGGTTTGTTTAATTAGGCCTTAAATTTTATGTAATTCTGGGTTGGAGTAAGCTAATCCTAGGGTTCAATAACTCCTAATGTACTAATCTACGTTCCCGTTATACCCACATACAAATCATACCATAAATCATACAACAGTTAGGGGTACTTACCTGGTGGACTTCGGGTCGGAGACTTAGGTGCCATGCCAGAGAAACTTGCTTATTTCACAAAAATTTTCTCAAAAACTTAATTGGGCTTAATTTTGAAAACGTTGTGGGCTTTAAACCCAAGGCCGAGAGTTTAAAACTAGGCTCTGATACCAAATTGAAACACCCCAAACCCGGCCCACGAGCCCCGACCGGATCTGGCATGTTCCTCGAGTAAAACAGTTCAAATCTTGTTTGTCAATTTGGAAAATATGGTCATTTTGAAGAGGAATCGTTAGGTGTTGGGTTCAAGTTGAAAATGGTGTCTTTTTTTTTTGAAGTCCATATTAAAACAATATTTTCGTATTTGAAAACTATAAGTTAGAAGAAACTGCCAAATTTTAGGGTTTAACATTAAGTTGAAAATCTTTGGTATTTAGGTGTCAAAACATTGAACATTTATTTTAAAGATGAGTTATTTAACCTTCGAGTTAATAAGAATCGTATCGTAATAAAAATTTAGAGAGCAAGCATAAAGCAGTGTAATAATAGTGGCCTTATTACATTAATAGCAAAACCCGAAATAAATCCAAAACTTAATAGGAAAATCCAAATTGGAAGAAAACACTGAGCTGAGCATGGCCACCACCTAGTCCTCGCTGACCCGGTCCAAATCACTGAGTATCACCTGAAAAAGATATCCCACGAAGGGTGAGTCAACAGACTCAATGTGTAACAACTACAACGAACTCCCAAACGATTTAGGCATATCAATCACATATAATGAGATATAAGTAATGATGCAATCCCGAACCCAAACCTAAATAACCATCCTCTACACATCACCCGTATCAGTAATCGCACCGTGGGGATTACTAAATCGACCCTCCATCCGCTACACATCATCGGCTGCGCCGCATTTGCACGACATGCACATCGCCCTTATAAATTGTGGCATAGCCACGGATAATGTGACAAAGTCACCAGATATTAATATGTGACCGTAGTCACGGATAACAATATGTGACATAAGTCACCACATTTAGATTACGTGACATGAGTCACGGATATTGTGGTAAAAACCACCAGATCACTTCCCTTTTCAATATCACCCGTATGCCCCATGCGTCATACAAACATGCGAGAAATAATGCAATTTACCTTATTTCACATTCGTAACAAATTCTCATATGTGTCATGTTCAATATTCATAATATTATTAACAGGCGTTAATGGATAACGTGCACAATCCTCCGTACCATTGAATGGTACCTTTAGCCATACTTCCATATTTTCATTAACACATATATTAATATTAATACCATAGATCTATTAGGAATTAGTGTAGGGCTACACACACGGTTACCAATGTGTTCACTAAATCCAGAAAGTTTGCTCAAAACAAACTTATACTCCTCCTAAAGACCATAGTTAGAATCGGCTAGACACTAACACTTAATATGACCTTGGCCGAATATTCATATTCACTTACCTTGCGGATCTAAATCCCGAAATTGTCACTTGTTTGAGGTATCTGTCGAAATTCCTATAAGCATATGTTAGATCCAATTCTAACATTTAAACACAATAAATGGCCTTCGGCCTATGATCATACTCGCTTACCTTAGACTTAGAAATCCCAAGATCTCCTCTCTTGAAGTCGACTCTGATGAGAAATCCGAAACCTCCTTCATAGTTTCGGCCAAAGAACAATAAAGGAAATTAGATTCCACTTTCGGCTAAAAGAAAAATGAAGGAAATCGAATATCATTTGATCTTACCCCTACTACAGAAATCGACTACACCCTTGCCTGCCACCACAGAGATATTCGACTATGTAGACTAGATAGTGATCAGTAGGTTTTGGCTTTTGGGGTTTAATGGACCAATCGGCTAGGAATCACATGTGCATTCAGCCTTTGATTGCGTTCGTAAAAAGAAGAAGAGAAAAGGGTTGAACTTGCATAATTTAGTCTAGATGACAAGAAAAAGGTTCGGCCAACTTAAAAGAGAAAAGAAGAGATGCTCGTAAGAATTCGGCAATGGTGATCTTTTGATTGAAGAGGTTATGGCAATGGTGATCTTTGGGGAGGGATTTCACTGGAACAGGTTAAAAGAAAAGAAGAGAAAGTGATAGGTGTTGGAGAAAAAGGAGTAAACGAAAGAGAGGCTAAATGTTTTTATGAAATTCGGCTACTCCTCCCTACTATCTTAGCCAAAAATCACCTCAAGAGAGTCCCTAGGCCGGCCAACACTCTTCCCTTATCGCCTCCTTATTATTCTCCTACTTTCTCTCTTCTTTACCTACTCAAAATAATTCAAATAAACCAATAATTATCTCCCTACCTTAGCCGAATTTTGAATGCATTTGACTTGACCAAATGCTAACCCATCAAGTGTCCCATTGCCGTCCACCACTGCTCATCCTTGCAGCAAAATAAAACTCCTATTTGCATCCCTTGCTGCTCGAACCTAGGCCCTTTTACACTGCTTGTGGCGTCACTTACTAAGGCTTTAAGTGGCACCTCCTTGCCACTTTAACAAGCCCATTTTTATGTCTACTTTCCCCTATAAATTTTCTTAAGGCCTATCATGCTTAGTTCCCCCCTTTAAGACTTAAAATACAATATTTTATAAGGCATTCTCCTACATTCTAAAGTTCCCAAAATTTATAAAACACACTCAACATACACATAGACATGCTTCCACATATATTTAAGCAAAAATGCACAACCCCTAAATCCCGAATATTACAGTTTAACAATAAGTGAAGCCTCTTTTGAGATTTTTGGGGTGGCATAGTGTTGATTAAAATGCAAGGGGTGATATTGAAAGTTGTAACCATGCAAATTCAGGATCAGAAATGAAAGAGATAAATCTTTTGCAAACACGTCTGCAATGGAGAAAGGCATTGATGGGAAGCCTTGAGAGAATGCCTAAGACTAAAGGGTGTGGGAGATGAAACAATCTGTAAGTGTTTGTTGTTGATTCATCCCTTTTGCTTCTGTTCGATGCTTCCATTGCTGCTTTCTTTTGGCCTTTATTTTCTGAAAGTGAATTTTTATTTTTTTGACTTGAAATGGGTTTAAACACTAAATGCTCAAGACTCTTGTAATGGCCAATGAGCAATCACCACCAATGGTAAGTTCACCATATTCTAACACTTTCTCGTAAAATTTTAACTGGGTTTGGGTCGTATCTATTCCTTTTTATCCATTGTGTTCTTAATATAGCTTTAATCATCGACTTTGACAATTCATAAATGTATCCATGCGTTTTAACAGTGATTAAAACTGTATTCGGTAGATGAAAAAGAAATGGATTAATTATTTTCAAATATTTTTTAAAATTTAAAATTTATTCATATATTTTAATTTTGGGTAAATTACACCAACAATCACTCAACTTTGGGGTAGCTGACAAAACAGTCACTCAGGTTTCATTTCAGTCACTCAACTTTAGAAAAATAACAAAACAGTCCTTTTAACCATTTTTCGTTACAGACGTAACGACAAAGTGTCATGGCAGATGACGGATTGCTTGGTGTCATTAACCATCCAGCTGGTCGTTTAGCACCAATTTAGAGATGTATCTTTTCAGTGGTGATGCGGGAAAGGAATTGGATAGTGGTGAGTGGGGTGTGGGGAGGTTGAGGAGCAGAGGCTCGAGGGAGTATTGTTGGGCAAATATTGGCAAGGTCTGTAGGTGGGAAAGTGGGAGATGATGAGATAGAGGAGAGCTCAATGTCAAAAAAGGTAAAAATTGTAGAGGAGACAATGACACTTGCGGAAATGCAGTTGAAAATGAAGTGAAAGGCTAATCAAGGAAGGGAAAAGTTGAATAAAAAAGAAAAGGTGAATGATGTTGGTGAAAAGGAAAAGGAAAGTGAGAGAGATGAACCTAAACAAAGCAGCCTCACAAAGAATGAGAAACCGAAAGCATTGGAGAAGAGTAAGGATTTTGAGATTGAGAATTAGGGACATTCACAGGCAAGTGTAAATTTGAGGATTATGACACGTTCAACTAAGGAAAGAAATGTAGATTTCGAAGCTAAGACTCAAGAGAATGGGAAGAAGAATCAAAGTCCAGGGCTCACCAAGCAAGGGACTTCTAGGAAGAGAGTGGATTCATACATTGAGAAGCGCCGTGGTTCCAAGAGTAAGGACATGGAAATTGTGGCTGTGGAAGATTTAGATTTCTATGATTTTTATAAAGATAGATCTAAGAGGAATTTTAAAAAAGGGAAAACTGGAAAATGAAGGAACATTGTTTAAAGATAGATCTGAGTAGGCTGATAAACAAGGAGAGAAGGTGGTGGAACATCATTTAAAGGAAAATGAAGGACAAACTGGAAGATTTCCCTAGTATTCAATGATATCCAATGCTTATTGCAGGATTTTACATTAATCCAAATGGAATAAAGCATCCAATAACCAGACAAAGCATAACATGGAGATACTATACAATAGTTAGCAGCTATACATTGCTTGGTTTCTCGTTTTGTCTTCTATTGATTATCGAATTGATTTTCTAACCTTAAACCAACATTGTTAATCGATTCCTGAATTGATTTCTAACCCAAATCCCCGTTAATTTTTTTTTCCAAATTGATTTTCTTTTCCTCCTCCCCTTAGTCACAACCAATTTCTTTTTTTTTTTTTTTTGCCCTAAACCAACCCAACTCTTCAATTTTTCCCTAAACCAATATCAAACCTTGGCCCTTCCACTGCTTCACCAACGTGGCAAGTTAATTGGCCACATCAGCTAGTTAACTTGCCACGTCAGTAGTCCTATTAAGACAGTAACGAAAAATGTTAATGAGTGATTGATTTGTCACTTTTTTGATAATGTTAATGACTGTTTTGTTATTTTTCTAAAGTTGAGTTACTGAAATGAAATATGAGTGACTGTTTTGTCAGTTACCCTAAAGTTGAGTGACTGTTGGTTTAATTTACCCTTTAATTTTAAATACATTGAGTTTTTGTATTTTTTATTTAAATATTTTAGGTACTCCATCTAATTTTGCGGTTAAAATTAATGATGCCAAATGTAAAATTATTTTTTTAGCTCACATTATTTACCATATTTTATCAATTTGATTATACCCATTAAAGTTATATAAAAAATTTAAAATTAAATTTATTAATTTTAAATTTTTTATATTATAAATAAAAACATAAAAATGTAAAAAAATGTAATATTTAAAAAATAAAAAACTGTATTTTTAAAAAAATTGTGAAAAAATAAAAACTCTTTAAAATTTAAAAATAAACATAAAAATGATTTTAAAAATATAAAAAAAAATTACAAAATTCAATGTTATCTAAATTGGACCCAACTAGCTAGTTTGACTAGGAATCGACTGAGGTATCGGTATAGTGAGAGGTAAAAAACAGGTTAACCCATTAACCGATATAGACTAGTTGAATAGAGGTAAAAAATTGATTGAATTGACAGTTGAATTGATTTCAAACGAATTTGACCAACTGCTTCTTAAAACGACCGGTCTGACCGGTTTAAAATAAATAAATTATTAAAAATTATCAAATTCGACCAATTGAGTCACCTAGTTTTTTACCTCATAAAACCTATACCTTGACTGATTTCTAGTCCAATAAGTTCGGTCTGGTTTAAAAAACATTGAATTTTGGATTTTTTTATATTTTTAAAATAGTTTTTATTTTTGAATTTTAAAAAGTTTTTTACTTTTTAAAAAACTATATATTTTTTAAAATTTTATTTTTTTAAATATAAAAAACAATTTTAATTTTAAAAAAAATAATACATATTTTTAGAGGGTATGAATCAAATTGACAAAATCTTATAAATGTAGTAGGCTAAAATATTTTAAAATTTTTAAAAATCGATTGACTCATGAACTAGTACGAACTAGTTGAATCGGTCTATAAAAACCAGTTACTCGCAATTGAAACAGCTTTTTAAATATTTTTATTTTTAATTTTTTAATAATTTATTTACTTTGGACAGGTCGGTTTGGGAACCAGTTGGTTATACTTGTTCAAAATCGATTCAACTATCAATTCAACCGTTTTTTTAGCTCGATTCAACCAATTCGTACCAGTTCGTAGATCAATCAATTTTTTTACCTCTCATCAGATCGATACTCTAATCATTTCTCGATCTAACTGGCCAGCCCAGTCCAATTTAAATAACATTGAATTTTAGAATTTATTATAATTTTAAAATCATTTTTATTTTTAAGTTTTTGAATTTTAAAGAGTTTATTTTTACTTAATTTTTATTTTTTTAAAAAATATATTTTTAACAAAATTATAATTTTTTTTAAAAATATATGTTTTATTCAAAATATGATAAATTAAATTTTAAAACCTTTTAATTTTTTATGTAATTTTAAAAAATAAAGACCAAATTGACAAAAAAAATTATAAATGTTGAAGGCTAAAAAGTTATTTTTGTTATGAATATCTTATTAAGTGGATGTCCAGCATGATCAAGATAAAGTTTTAATATACTTTAAATTCTAATAGTTATTAGAATTAGATCTCTACTTCTTTTATACTTCTTATGCCTATAAATAGAGACTCTGATGAAGCATTGTAATCATCCCTTTTGATCAATAAAGTACATTCTATATTGCTTTCATATGTTCTTTGTTATTACATTCTATATTGCTTTCATATGTTCTTTGTTATTTATTCTCTCAATCTCTCTTTATTTTATAACACGTTATCAGCACGATCTTGCTCAAAGTGATAGTTCCTTTTATCGAAGATCAAATTTATCCTTCATGATTTTCAATATCTTTGACGGCAAGATGCAAAGTGTTTACAGGAAGTTTCTTTTATTTAATATTTTATATCTTATTATTATTATTTATTTTTCTTTCATTATACGTTATCATTGTTTTGATTAAATTATTTTACTTTTTGTTCTTAAAGATGGTGGAAGATTTGATACCGTCATCTATATGAAATCGAGAAGTAAGATTCACTCTCAAAGTTTGCTTTTTGATATTTACTTGCAGATGATCTCTTTTTCTTCATTACAAAGGATGTTTATAATAACTACTTCTCATCCATGGTAATGTAAGTCAATCTAATCAACTTCTTTTGAAATTTGATTTGATTTCTATTAAAAAGTTCAATTTATATAATTCACTATTCGTATCTCTATGAATTTATTAAACCCTTCACGCATTTAGTTATTGAGATTTTTATGTGGAGATAAATATTTTTCATTTTTAATAGAATTGATTGGTTTAATTTTGATTTTGACTAAGATATATGATTATTGCGGAATGTGAGTAAAAATACTTACTTGTCATGAACTTTGGGATATTCATCCTATCTGTGATAATTCCGTATCATTGTAAAATTTGAGATAAAATTATGTCATAAGAGGTGGAGGTTAGAAAATGCTTATGTTTAAACTTTTATAGTTGTAAATTTATTTTAATTTGACATTATAATATTTTGTATTTTGTTGTGGTATGATATATATAATATATATTATCTAACCACAATGATTTATTAGTGACATGAATTTATTATTTGTTACGTTTAATATATGTTTTATTTATACCTATTCATTTTATTTTTATATGAATAGATAAAATTTTATTTAAAATAAATTAAGCATTCATTAAAGTTATACAATAAAATGATTATATGCTCCTGAAGAGCTAATATTGCATCAAACTATAAAAAGCTCTTTAAGAACTTACATTTTAGCTCCTTGTGATTCAAAATTTTATAAAATATAATATTGTTTTTCAGATCAAGAAGATATATGTTGAATAAAACCTTCATGTGTTTTACATTAAAACCATATATATAATTAACATGAGATACTCATGTATTTGTATTATATGTATTCCCTGAAGGAATACATTACACTGTATGATTGAAATATCTAATGTGCTCCCCTACAGTAGCAATATTGTGAAAATGAATTTAACAATATTTTCGAACGATCTCATAATTTCTAGTGGCTAAACAAAATAATAAGTTACTAATGAAAAACTATGAAATTCTTCCCACTAGTTTTGCTTCATTCCCTGAAGTG
The DNA here is from genome assembly GCA_025698515.1 of Gossypium sturtianum. Classification (NCBI taxonomy): domain Eukaryota; kingdom Viridiplantae; phylum Streptophyta; class Magnoliopsida; order Malvales; family Malvaceae; genus Gossypium; species Gossypium sturtianum. Next base: position 113,408,668 of record CM046952.1, read on the forward strand.
AATGTAACAATACATAACAATTATGCAAAATGAAAATATAGAGATCATGATTGTTGTTGTAATTGAGGATGTGATTGGAGACTAATCATGACAACATGAATAGATAGATTTTGATTTGAAATCCACGCATGTTTTGCGATGGTGATTATGAAATAAAGGATCAATGTAGGCGTTTAGAACTCTATCCTACTAGATTTATTGCATTCCCTGAAGTGAATGCAAGCATAAAAAAATAAAAGATATAATCATGGACCACTAAAAGTGGGAACATAGTAATAAATAAGAGAACAATGAGAGTTCTCAAGATAACTCTTCAAAGGGTAAAGATAAGTTATGTTACCAATGTGATATGAAAGATTATTGGCCACATATGTGGCATATGCCTAAATATTCTGTTTCTATTAATATTCTTTGAGGAAGGATACGAGAATGTAGTAATAAATTCTATCATCATAGATAGAAAGTATTTATCTTATTTGATACTAAAACAAACAAATATTATTCCAATATTTGATAGTACAAAATTAGTCGAAAGCTCTAGAAAAGCTAATATATTAATCTTTTGTGATGGTTAAGCCATTGGTTTTAAAAGATATTTATAATGGATCTTATATTGAGATTGTGAATGAGGAAAATATTATATTTCATATGAATCACTATTGCTATAGATATCTATTTTGAAAGGATGAAAAAGAGATGATTGAGCTATTAATTTATATTTATTTTATAATCTTTGTGATCTTCTTTTGTCATCATCCCCATTAAGGGGCTGGAAGCAAAATATTTGACTGTAAAAGATCTATTTATGAGCAATAAAATATGATAATTCTATCTAAAGCTCGTTATTGTTGGATGCACTTGAAGTTGCAAATGTTTTTTTAGACATTTAAAGATTTTGGCATATTCCCTAAAGTGAATATTGCATATAATTGTTTGGAAATTATATTTATTTTGTTGACTTAGTGACATTATAATATTCACATTGATTTAGACATTTCCAGTAGTAAATGTCATAATAGCACTTATATATGGATACAAAGTAAAAGAAACAATAGTAAAATTATTAATTTGTTACAATTTAGTACAGTTGAAACACATGTTAAAGTAAACCAGAAGTTTACTGATACAGATGCATTTACTACTTGGCATGATCAATTAGACCATCATGGATCATATATGATACGCAAATTAATTAAGAATTCACATGGACATTCATTAAAGAACCAAAAGATTCTTTAATTTAAAAGAATTCTCATATGTTGCTTGTTCTCAATGAAAATTGATTATTAGAAACTCACTAGCTAAAGTTGAGATTTAATGTCTTACATTTCTGAAACAAATATGGGTCCATTCATCCACCATGTGGATGATTTTGATATTATATGATTTTGGTAGATTCATCTACAAAATAATCGCATATATGTTATCAATTTGCAACCTGTCATTTGCAAGATTGCTTGTTTAAATAATTAATTTCAGATCATACAATTAAGACAATTCATCTTGCTAATACTGACGAGTTTATATCTCAATCTTTTATTGATTGAGTTTGAAAAACTTTTGTAAAAGTTTGCGCATAATGGTTTAGAGAAATTATTGATTAAACACCTCTGATTAATGTCTAAACCATTACTTATGAAAACTAAACTTCCTATTTCAACATGAGATTATGTTGATTTACGTGTTGTACGCATAAAGCCAATAAGTTATAAATACTCCCCATTACAATTGGGTTTTGATCAAAAGCTAAATATTTCTCATCTTTGAATTTTTGTATGTGAGTATATGTTCCAATTGCTCCACCACAACGCACAAAGATGAGTGAATCCTCAAAGAAAGTTGGGAATATGTATTAATTACAAGTTTCTTTATACTATTAGATGTTTTGAATGTATTCGAGATTCAATTATGATATGATTTGTGATTACAATTTTGATTCGATAGTTTTCTCGACATTAGGGTGAGAGAAATAATAACTTGTAATGAGTTAGGGGAGAGTAATTTGAACCAGAAGTTCAATAAGGATAACTTATTACAAGTTAATTGTTAGATGTATTTACAAAATTAATGAGAATAACCAAGTGTTATATACCATCTAATATTTTAATTTGAATCAAAGTCCCAGTAGGACAATCAGTTAGAATAAATAATAGATTGATCAGTTCCAAAGATGAAAATTCTTCTAGGTGGTCATATAGTGGAGGCGGGTGCTCCAGAAGAGACCCAAGACATAACTAATAAGTAAAACTTTAGAAGATATTCAGGTAACTGAAACTGAATTTTAAAATAATGAAAATAAGATATCTCGATAAGTTATGTCAATTCGAGAAAATATGGAATCGAATAATAAAAGTGGTCAACAATGATTTTGCATGCAATATTATTATTGAAATAATGAAATAAAAGGAGGATCTTGAATAAATCAATTGCGAAATATAGATATGGAATAAATTGATCAAAATAGAAAGACGCAACTCAAGTACAATTAAATTCGTGGAGTTTTTGGACTAGTAGTCCAAATATCTAAAGGTATAAAGCCAGTGAGGGTGCAATTGAAGTAGTTTTGCAAATGCAAAATAAAAATATGAAGTTTTTCACTAAGTCCTGGCATTGATTATGAAAAGATATAATATTATTTTGTGGTGGATACAATAACCTTTAGATATATTATTAAATTGACAATTCATAAAATATTTAACTTGCGTTTAATGATTATTGTTATAACCTTTTATGAATCACTATATAGTAAAATTTATATTAAAATCCTTGAAGGATTTAGGATACTAGAAGCATATTGAAATTCTCAAGAAATTGTTCATTTATATGAATTGAAATAATTTGAACATATGTGGTAAATTTGACTTAGTGAATAGTAGTTGAAGGAGGATTATAAAATGATCCAAAATACATATTTGTGTTTTTATAAAAAAATCATGATTAAAGTTTGTTATGATTATTGTTGAATCTTCTGAAGAGATCAAAATATATTTCCCCAAATTTCCCTCACTCGTGACTTTTAAAAGAATGATAATATAAATGCTTAGCAAATACATTCAAATAGTCATTTGAAAAACTAGTATTCAAGATTGAATACGTAGAATATGAGAAAATATGTGATGTTTTCATGAGGGTGAGTAAATATGCGTTGCACTCTTTTTCCCTTAATCGAGGTTTTGTCCCATTGGGTTTTCCTGGTAAGGTTTTTAATGAGGCAACATATTATTCGTATTATAGATTGTGTACTCTTTTTCCTTCATTAGGTTTTTATCCCACAGGGTTTTTCCTAATGAGGTTTAACGAGGCACATTATCTACCAATGGACATCCAAGGGGGAGTGTTATGAATATTTTATTAAGTGGATGTCCATCATGATCAAGATAAAGTTTTAATGTACTTTAAATTCTAATAGTTATTAGAATTAGATCTCTACTTCTTTTATACTTCTTATGCCTATAAATAGAGACTTTGATGAAGCATTGTAATCATCCCTTTTGATCAATAAAGTAGATCCTCTATTGCTTTCATATTTTCTTTGTTCTTTATTCCCTCCATCTCTCTTTATTTTATAACAATTTTACCTTTGACGTCATTAATTTTAATGAAAAATTAGATGAAAAAATCAAAATTTTTAAATAAAAAAATAAGAAATTCAGTGTCTTAAAATTAAAGTATAGTGATTAATTTTAAAACCTATTTGAACAACTTATACGAACAACTTATACCCAGATAATCCCCCAAACAGAGCCTTACTTTTTCATCCACCCAAGCAATTCTACTTGCAGAGCCATAAGACTTACCTTAACATGGAGAAATCACTGATAAAATTCAAGGTTTTCAGATCCATCTTAAAGGAATGCTTCTGTTTCCTCCGACCTTAGTTTCCAATGTTTTTTAAGAGAGAAGAAGAAAACACCCTTTATTCAAACTTGAAGACCTATTAATATAATCTATGTCTTTATTGGAACTTAATAAATGTCATATCACTACCGATTTGTCTTATCCAAGTCCACAACTTCCAAGAACCCTAATTGAGTATTTCCCCTCATCTTTAACTATACTGGTTCACATTCAATTAGCTTCTAACTAGCTTACCTTGTAATTTAACTTGTACAGTTCCACAAAAAAAGGGTGTACCATACTTTTGACATGGACTCAACTCTCAATACCGATTCACTTGATCACATCTTTATTCCAACAAATCATAGCAACCTGGCGTAGAGCCCTCATCATCTTAAACACATAACTGTATTCGCCCACTCTATGCGCCAGGAAGGGGCACTTAGGCAAATACCACTTTGCCAATCACACTGCTTAAGGGCTACGCCAAACCTTATACCCGCCAGAACCGAGGCGTTACAGTTTAAAAAAACCTCCATTGGATACGATTCTTGAAAAACTTACGTATTTCATTGTAAATAAAAACTATATTACAATTTGACCTGTTCACTTACAAATACTACACTTCTATATCCAATTGTAGTTTTCTAAGCCCCAACACACGCACGCTGGGGAACGGTCATTAGGATCATTCTAATTTTAATGATAAAGTAAATTAACCCCTCACAAGCCCTTAAGGCAAGTTGAGTATTTTCCTTGATTACTTAATAAGCATTTATTCTTAATGCACCGTTGTTTCTTGCACGTAGGTTCATTCAAGGATTTTGAGAAGTCACGGTCATTTGGGAGTTTCTATCACCTTTGCAAGGTTGAAAAGCATGTAATAGGATATCCTATAGCATGGCATGTACATAGGATGATTTTATTCAATGATAAGTTTGTATGATTTAGTTTTAATTTAATGAATGATAAGTTGTGGTTGTTTTTGTAAAAGTGTTGTATATGTTTTCATACTTAAAAGAGAGTTTATGAGTCATTCAAATGTGTTTAAAATTATTCAGAACCTAATGGTATGATATGGGGATGATTCATGATTTTTTTAGGTGTTTTGGGGTCAAGGGCTTAAGGTTCAATACCTCTACCTAAGGTACTGCACCTCACCTGACAAAATGTCGAAAATGAATTGTTTTAGGTCTAGGTACCACACCGTAAAGGTTAGATACCAATACCTATCCTCCTTGTAACACCCCAAACTCGGCCTAGACGTTATAGCTAAATTTGGCGAGGTCACATGGTAGTGTTTTTCGAAATAAATGAGTTGTCGTAAAAACCTCTTTTCTATTTAACCTCCATAAAAAATCTTGTGTTAATTCTAGGATGCGTCGTTAATTTTCAAACGTAGTTCATTATTACAGAATTATTCTTTTTCAAAACGCTGTTAATTTTCAAAACGTCACTTATTGCAGAAGCTTTGTAAATCAGTTTGTGTATTTGAGTGTATTTTGTTAAAACGGTTGATTCTTTTTCGAAAACCCGATTAACCCTACTACTAGCAGTTGTAAATCAAAACAATAGAAATCCCAAATTAACCACGAAAATCCAAAAAGGCCATTATTACAGTAAAATACCCCAAAATAAAATAAAAATCATTATTAGGTATTGAATCAAACAATTTAGGTCGTGTGGCCACCGCTGAGTCCTCCGCCGCACCGATCCGCCTATGTTTGGGGATTACCTGTACAGTTAAAACAGAAGGGTGAGTTTACAAAAACACAGTGTGTAATCCCAAATAGCACAAACAGATGCATGTATATGATCGATCACGATGCAGGCCAAAGCCCTATTCGAGAATCGATGATGATGTCGGTTTGGGCTTTAGCCCATCTCAGTATAGAGGCAGTCATGCATTTGGGCCTTGGCCCATTATAGTATCGATGTCGATGACAAGATCACAATATGCAGTATACAAGTCCTACCCAGCCAGCCTCTACACTCTATCTTCGTCCAACCCTACACTTCATGTGTGGATATAATCAACCCACCGATCCCTACACTCTGAGTAGTACCGGTTGCGGCACTAGACAGCAGTTTGCAGCTGAGCTGCCAGTAAGTTAGGCTCGAAGACTTTCAATACACTTCCTCCGATCCTTATAAACCCATCCCCATGCAATGCATTATACAATCATGTCATGCCAAATCATGGTATCATATATGTATTCAGTACAGTTTTAACAGCATGCTCACAATACACTCGTACATGTATATATATAAAGTACATGGATATAACAATCACTCAACCAATTAGGGATCTAGGTAATCTTACCGACCCTACAGTAGGTCCACAGTCGACTCGGGTGACCCGTGCAATCTTAGCAGTCAAAACAGTGAAAATGGGCCAACAAGCCCATGTAATTTGCCCATATGGGCCCACACGCCCGTGTAGCCCACAAGGCCTAAAATGGCCTTAGCCGTGTGGATCACATGGCCTGGCCCAGTAATCCCACACGCTTGTGTGGGGCCCACATGGCCCAATTCGGCCCGGCCCATGAATCGCACATGGCTTGCCTCGTCGATCACACGCCCGTGTCTGATCACACGACCTACCACACGGGCGGCCACACGCCTGTGTGGTGTCGACAGTCTCCCTTTTCGGCTTTTCACCGATTTCCGTTTGCAGAGTTGTGTTTACACACCTGGTTACAAAAAATACGCACACCGTTCTTGAGCACTCCAAACCTATGTTTGACCATAACACACAATTAATCACATATCAATTGGATTAAAATGACCTTTATTCAAAGCACTTTTCCAAAAGATCGACTGCCACTTGCCTTGTTTGAACAATTGAGGCTTTACACACTTAAACCGTTGACAAAGAGTGGTCACTAGCTCCACAGTTAGTACCTGTATTCCAGCCGAGCCGCTATTAATAAGTATTCGCATGACTAGCTTGAAACAAAATGAAAATCAACTTACCAAAAATGCAAATTCATGTCTAGGGGAAAGAAATTATCAGCCTACAACCAAAAAGAAGGCCAAAAGCACAACGACTTGATAGAGACAAAAGATAAAACAACTGCACCCCTAGCAATAATCGACAACTTAACCAAAATAAATAAGTAATAAGAAAGAAATTAAAAATAGGGATTTAGGTAGCAAAATCGGCAGCAAAAAGGGAGGTGTTTGGTGAAGCAACCACTTCGGCAGAACAACCGTTGCGCACCAAAAACCAATTGGACAAAGAACAAAAAGAGAACGGCGAGAAGAGGCAGGTTTCGGCTACAAGGAGGGATGAGAGAAAGAAAGAAAAAACTAAAAGATAAAGTCGACAGAAAAGCAAACAAGATGAAAAGAGAGAAAATTGCCAAAACCGAAAGAATTGTGAGAGTGAGAGGAAGAGTGCCGAAATTTTTAGCCAACCAAATATGGGATAACTTCAAAATACCCAAATCTTCTCCTAAAAACTCTCCAACCTTCCCACTACTCAGACTTTTAATGAAACACAAACTCTAGCCATCCATAATAGCAAAAATAGTGCCCACACCAGTACTCGAACACAAGACCTCCAACACGCCAACACTCTACTTATCCCTTAGACCAGCAGGCCCATTCTGACATATTTTACCAACATAAAATTATAAGCCTACTGACCTGAGATAGGGGTTTATTCATTTAAAAACAAAATTTTCCCAAGCTAATGCTTGAACTTGGGACCTCTCAAACATTTCCCAGAACACTTAACCACTGAAGCAGATGCACAGTTGTGTCACAAACATACGAGAATAAATATCTAAGGATTTTTGGGGCGTTACAACTCTACCCCCCTTAAAGAAAATTTCGGCCCCGAAATTTTACCTGATTAGAACAGATGAGGATATTGCTATCGCATCGCATCCTCAGGCTCCGACGTGTCCTCCTCAAAACTATGATTACGCCAAAGAACTTTAACCAGTGGGATAGACTTTCTTCTTAGAACCTTCACATCGCGATCCAACATCTGGACTGGCTCTTCCACAAAGGTCAGATCTTGCCTAACCTCGATCTCCTCAATAGAAACAATATGCGTGGGATCAGAGCGGTAGTGCCTCAACATAGAGACGTGGAACACGTCGTGAATCTGATCTAACTCTGGAGGTAACTCCAACTGGTAGGCAACCGGTCCCACACGTTTCAGTATGCGGTAAGGCCCAATAAACCTAGGTCTCAACTTGCCCTTACGTCCAAACCTCAGCACCTTTTTCCATGGCAAGACGTTGAGAAAAACGAAGTCCCCCACAGAATACTCAATCTCTCGATGCTTTAGATTCGTATAGGACTTCTTTCTGTCTGATGCAACTTTCAGTTGGTCTTGAATCAATCTAACTTTGTCCTCGGTATCAAAAACTAGTTCAGGGCCTAGAACCCGTCGCTCGCCCAACTCAGTCCAACATGAAGGTGTGCGACACCTACGACCATATAATGCCTCGTACGGTGCCATCTGAATGCTAGACTGATAGCTGTTGTTATAAGCAAACTCTGCTAGCGGCAGGTAATCCTCCCAATTGCCTCAGACATCAATCACGCAACTCCTTAACATGTCCTCCAGTATCTGAATCACCCTATCTGACTGACCGTCCGTCTAAGGATGGAACGCAGTACTGAAGTCCAACCTTGTACCCAGAGCTTCATGTAGCTTCTTCCAGAACCGAGACGTGAAGTGAGGATCCCTATCAGATATTATCGAAACCGGTACCCCATACAGTCTCACTATCTCAGACACATAAAGTTTAGCCAGCTTCTGCAAAGAGTAGTCAGTACGAACTGGTATGAAGTGGGCGGACTTGGTCAATCGATCCATGATGACCCATAGTGAATCCTTCTTAGTGGGTGTGAGGGGTAATCCACTAACGAAGTCCATAGTCACTCGCTCCCACTTCCAAAGTGGAATCTTAACTGGCTGAAGCAACCCTGAAGGTAACTGATGCTTAGCCTTAACCTGCTAACATGTCAGACATTTACCCATAAAGTCTGTAACCTCACGCTTAAGACCTGGCCACCAATATAACTCGCGAAGGTCTCGGTACATCTTATTTCTGCCATGATGCATAGCATAAGGGCTACTATGCATCTCTCGTAGTATAGACTGCCTTAACTCGATATCATTCGGTACACAGATTCTCCCACGGAAACAGAGTACCCCTTCACTATTTAGTCTAAAATCCACCGTATTCCTACTCTAAATATGTCGAAAGCGAAGACCCAAAGACTCGTCCTCTAACTGTTTACCCTTAATATGCTCTATCCACGTCGGTTTAACTTGAAGTTCGGCCAACAGACTACCATCATCAAATAAATTGAGGCGAGCAAACATTGCCCTCAGATCAGTCATAGCCCTACGGCTCAGCGCGTCAGCCACCACATTGGCCTTACCAGGATGATATTCAATCGTACAGTCATAGTCCTTAAGCAGCTCAATCCATCTACGTTGCTTAAGGTTCAACTCCTTCTGAGTGAGGAGGTACTTGATGCTCTTGTGATCAGTGTAAATGATACACTTCTCACCATATAGATAATGCCTCAAGATTTTCAATGCAAATACCACCGCGGCAAACTCCAAGTCATGCGTCGGATAATTCGCCTCATGAGTCTTAAGCCGACAAGATGCATACGCTACCACCTTACCCTCTTGCATCAACACACATCCTAAACCGACATGAGGTGCATCACTATAGACAGTAAACTCTTTTCAAGGCTCTGGCTGTATCAAGACAGGGGTCTCAGTTACTACAGTCTTGAGCTTCTCAAAGTTCTCTTGCTGTGCGTCAGTCCAATTAAATCGCACACCCTTACGTAGCAGCTTAGTCAAGGGTGCGGCGATCAGTGAAAATCCCTCTACAAAATGTCGATAATATCCTACCAATCCTAGAAAATTGTGAATCTCAGATATAGTCTTAGGCTGCTTCCAATCCAAGACAGCCTCAATCTTTCGAGGATCGACTCTAATCCCTTCAGCAGAAACCACATGTCCCAAAAACGTTACTTCACGTAACCAGAACTGACACTTACTGAACTTGGCGTACAGTTGCTTCTCTGGCAGAATCTGTAGAACCACTCTGAGGTGTTCATCGTGCTCATCCTCAGTCTTTGAATACACCAGTATATCATCAATAAATACCACTACAAACCGATCTAGATAGGGCTGAAACACTCGGTTCATCAGATCCATAAAAGCTGTCGGTGCATTCTTCAGCCCAAATGGCATCATTAGGAACTCATAATGACCGTATTGAGTCCTAAATGCTATCTTGTGCACATCAGTCTCCTTAACCCTTAACTGATGATATCCTGATCGGAGGTCAATCTTGGAGAAAACTGAAGCACCTCGGAACTGATCAAACAGATCGTCTATCCTCGGTAGGGGGTACTTATTCTTAATGGTCAGCTTGTTCAGTTGACGGTAGTCAATACACATACGCATAGATCCATCCTTCTTTTTCACAAACAGAACAGGTGCTCCCCACGGAGACACACTAGGGCAGATGAACCCCCAATCCAGTAGCTCTTGAATCTGGGCCTTAACAAGCTCCTTCGGTGCCATTCTATAAGGGGCGATGGACATCGAAGCTGTACCAGGAAGGAGCTCAATCCCAAAATTTACTTCACGATTCGGAGGTAACCCAGGCAGCTACTCAAGAAAAATGTTCGGAAAGTCCTTAACCGTCTGTATATCCTTAACTGAAGAATCCCCAGAATCTGAAACACTGATGTAGGTCAGATACGCCTCACATCCCTTACGAACTAACTTTTCGGCCCTCAATGCAGAAATCACATTCGATAGGTAGTTCCGACGTTCCCCAATCATGACCACCTCGCTGTCCTCCTCAGTTCTCAGTACAACCCTTTTTGTAGCACAATCTAAGCTCACTCGATCTTGACCAGCCAGTACATTCCCAATATTAAAGCGAACTCCCCAAAAGGTAGTTCCATTAGATCAGCCAGAAAGATAACTCCTTGAACCTCTAGAGGAACTTCTCTAAATAGTTTGTTAACCCTTATTGACTGCCCTAACAGACTCAGTACAGTGACATCACTCGTAGTGCTCTCAACCAGTATACCCAAGTTTTCAAATACGGTACAAGCTATATAGGAGTAAGTGGATCCTATATCTATCAGTGCAGTATAAGGTACATTATGAATAAAGAACATTCCCGTAATGACATCCGGAGCATCTCCATCCTCTTGGCGACGAGTAGCATAGACTAGAACCGACTGCCTCGCCTCAATATGACTAGCACATCTGCTCGGTGCTCTCTGACCACGGCCCAGACCATTCCCACCTCTGGCTTGACCATGGCCTCTCGGTGGCTACTGAACTACCCTCGGTAGTGGTGCAGTACCCATGCTAGAAGCTTGCATCTGTTCGGGCCTCCGCGGACACTCTCTAATACAGTGCTCTAATGAACCGCAACTCAAACAAGCCCTAGTTCTTTTCCAGCACTCGTCCTGATGGCGTCTACCACAATCAGTACATGGCGGCTGTCCAGTAGCAGCAATAGGAGCCCCAACTCTGATTAGTCCATCAACTCTGGCCTTTTTCTTAGGCCTCTGAACGGAACTTGAAGGCTCCGAATCCCTCTTATTCCTACCTCTCTCTCTATTTTGGCGCTCACTGCGCTTCACTTCCTCAGCGATCTTCGCCTTATCGACTAGTGTAGAAAAGTATCGCTCCCTCTATGGAGCTATCAAAACCCTCAGATTATCCTTGAGGCCATCCTCGAAGCGAACACATCGCTCGTACTCAGTCGCCACCATTCCTCGCGCGTAGCGACTAAGTCATAGAGATTCGGCCTCGTACTCAGCCACTGATCTATCACCCTTAGTTAAATTCAGGAACTCTCTCCTACGGGTATCCACGTAACTGGCACCCACATACTTTCCCTGGAAAGTGGTTTTGAAGAACTCCCAGGTTAATCGATCGGGCTGAGTGCCCTCCTTAACAGTGAGCCACCACTGATACGCCTCATCTCGTAGCAGCGATACAACACCCTTTAATTTTTGCTCAGGGGTGCAGCCCAAGTCATCCACAATTCTCTCTGTGGCTTCTATTCAGTACTCAGCCACATTAGGGGCAACTCCAGCAATACCCCTACAAATCTCAGCTCCATTGGACCGGAGTCATTCTGTAACCGACCATCGGCCTTCAGTTCCAGTGTTGGCCCCAGCGACCCTCTCTAGAATCCTTAACATGGCTTGGGACAGTGCGTCGTCCCTAGCCGTTCGATCATGAGACCCAGTCTCAGCCACAGGTGAAGCCAGCATCTCACTAGTATCCAAATTAAGCAAGTTGTCAGAAGATGAGGACCCAGCTTAAGCACCTCTACGGCCTCTACCATGGCCTTTTGTGCCCCGTCCGCGAGTACCTCTTGTGCTCATTGTCTATTCGCGTTAATCTGTATTTACAGTTTTATGCATCAGTTTACAGTTCTAGTGTTTATTAACGGATATTTTATGAAAACAGTATCAGAAGTGTAACGTTTGTTTTCGTACAACGCAGTGTGTAACATCCCGATTTAGGGCCTAGTCAGAATAGTGGTGCGAGACCACAAATCTGAGGTTTATGAATGAGTTTTTGAGGTTTATGCTATGTATGCATGCTAGTGTGAAAGTTTCATGAAGCAATTTTGTGAAATTGCGGTTGAATTGTCCAAAAGGACTAAATTGCCAAAGTTGCAAAATGTGAGATTCTAGAAGCTATTTGTGTGAAATAGCTTAAGAATATTAATTAGAGGTCCTTAAATAGCAATTTTCCCAATTTCTAATTTTTGGACAAAATTGAGCATTGATGAGTTAAAATAGAAAGTTTATCAAAAAGGGCATTTTGGTCATTTAACAATTAAGTGATTAAAATAGGATAAAAGATGACAAAATTCCTTCATCTTCTTCTCCAAGGCTGCCGAAAATTGAGAGAGCCATTGTTAGGGTTCTTCAAAATTTTCAAGCTTGCTGGTAAGTTCATCTAAGCCCCATTTTTGATATTCTTTGTATTTTTGAAGTCCTTGTAGCATGAGTAAGCTATTTTTAGCTATTTGATGAGCTATGATGGATGTTCAAAAATGTGGCCATGTATGACATGCATGTATTTTGATGTTTTATGGAAGATTATGAAAGCTTGATGTAGTAGAAACTTCTTTTGCTAAATGAGTTTCCATAGAAAATGCATGTAGGGACTAGTTTGTAAAAACCTTGAGTTTGGTCAAACATGTGTGATGTAGTGAGAATTGATGATTGCTTTAGTTGAGTAAGTGATTCGGCTAAGCATGAAAGGCTAGAAAGTTGAATAAAAATCACTTTACGAGCCTTGGGGCAATAGCGTAAATAGGAGAAAGTTTAGGGGCAAAAGGGTAATTTTGCCAAAGTATGAGATGTGGGTCAATTTAGTCAATGTGTATATTGATGAGTTGAATTATCATTACAGATCAAGAAAGACAAAGCCCGGATTGAAACCGAGGCAAGAGCAAAGTGGTGGACTAAATTGCACGTTTCTATACTTTTGAGTATCGAGGTAAGTCTATGCATAAACAATGCATTCATACTTACAATTTGTTAATGCTAGCTAGTGTATAGCATGGTTGAGAATTATTGAGAACCTATGTGATTCAAGTGGAATGAATGTGATAGATTTTGTGAATGGATGAATGATTGAGTAAATAGATATGTGAATGTGTAGTGATAATGCTAAAAGATGGGCTAAGTGCGATACTATCCTAATACATATTGACGATGAGCTGGCTATGTGCGATGCTATCGTTAGGTATATTGTCTAGTGGGCTATGTGCAGAACCACTACGATTACCTTTATGGTAGGCTAAGTGCGATACTACCTTATTAATTGATTGTGGTGGGCTAAGTGCGAAACCACCGAGACATTAGCTGTGTGGATTAGCTATGTGGATGTATTATCGAGAAATAATGATGTGTTGTATATTGTGTAAATGTGATATTGAATGCAAGGGTGCATGTCAATGGTTATGAGTAAGTGACTCATAATGTGTTGGAAATGTGGTAAGGGATAGAAAGAGTAAGCATAGTTGTACATTATATGTTAGTATAATGCTAATTTTTGTTTAGCTTATACTATGTTGCTTAATTGTTTATGTGTAAACTTACTAAGCTCAAAGCTTACTCTCTTCCTTTTCCCTTGTCTTATAGAGCAAAAGTGTTGAATCGAGATACGAGGATCAATTGGAAGATCGCCCACACTATCAGCACACTCTGGTACATGAGACTCAATGTTTTGTATATGGCCTGTATAGGGGCTAGACAAGTTAGTGAATTTTGTTATATATGGCTATGATGTGTTGGCCTTTAGATGGATAATCTATTTTGTATAATTCCATAGTTGTTGGCACTTTATTATATTAAAAGATGTAGTTATCTATGTGAGATTGTAAGATTTTGAGTTGATTATAGATGTGTTGAATGAGTGCATGTTGTGTATGCTAGAAGGGTGAAAAGAACTTGGCAAATAGCTTTGTTCTTGTCCATGTGGGTAGACACATGGGCGTGTGTCTAGGCCATGTGTGACACACGGCCAGCCCATGGGTGTGTGACTTGGCCGTGTGTCCCCTGCATGTTAGTATTTTAAGTCAGAATAGACCACGGACTAGTCACACGGGCGTGTGCCTAGAACGTGTGTGTTAATCGATGTTGGCCACGGGCCAGCCACACGCGCGTGTGTCTAGAATCTAGGCCGTGTTAAGGTAGTCGCAGTGCACCACGGGTGGAGAGCACGCGTGTGCCCTAACCGTGGGGCATTGGCGAGAATGCTTGAGTTTTCATGCACGGGTAGTGACCATGGGCGTGTGTGACCTCCACGGGCGTGCCAAATCTTACACCCAGGCGTGTGAGCCTGTGATAGATGGAAAAATTTTAAGATCGTAAGAGTTTTCGATATGGTCTCGAGAGCCCTCGTGTGTTTGAGAGAGGCCCCTTAAGTCGAGATTGAGGTTGTTGTGATGGCCAAAGAGAGTGGTCATGTTGTGCCTAAGTGGCGATCTTGAGGATTTTAATACAGTAACGCCTAGTGCCTGATTCCGGCGTTGAATACGGGTAAGGGGTGTTACACAGTGTCTATCAGTGTTTATCGGTTTTACTACAGTATCAGTATACACTAACCTAAGTGTTTTCAGTACAGTATATCTAAAGTAGTTTTAGTATATACTATCTATAGCATTTTCAATTTTTTTTTTAAATAGATATCAGTTCAGAGGATTTACAGGATCGGCGCCGGAGACTCGATGTACCACACATTCAGTAAAAACATTTCGAATCGTTAGAAAACAGTTCTCAAAAATCATGTCCTAAGAACCCAAATCCACAGCCGAGTTTTGTAACCTGGCTCTGATACCACTAAATGTAACACCCCAAACCCGGCCTAGACGTTATAGTCGAATTTGGCGAGGTCACATAATAGTGTTTTTCGAAATAAATGAGTTGTCGTAAAAACCTCTTTTCTATTTAACCTCCATACAAAATCTTGTGTTAATTCTAGGATGCATCGTTAATTTTCAAACGTAGTTCATTATTACAAAATTATTCTTTTTCAAAACGTTGTTAATTTTCAAAATGTCACTTATTGCGGAAGCTTTGTAAATCAGTTTGTGTATTTAAGTGTATTTTGTTAAAACGGTTGATTCTTTTTGGAAAACCCGATTAACCCTACTACTAGCAGTTGTAAATCAAAACAATAGAAATCCCAAATTAACTACGAAAATCCAAAAAGGCCATTGTTATAGTAAAATACCCCAAAATAAAATCAAAAATCATTATTAGGTACTAAATCAAATGATTTAGGTCGTGTGGCCACCGCTGAGTCCTCCGCCGCATCGATTCGCCTATGTTTGGGAATTACCTGTACAATTAAAACAGAAAGGTGAGTTCACGAAAACTCAGTGTGTAATCCCAAATAGCACAAACAGACAGAGAGAAGGCAATCACAGTCTAGGCCAAAGCCCTCTTCAGAATCAGTGACAGTATCAGTTTGGGCTTTAGCCCATCTCAGTACAGAGGCAGTCATGCATTTGGGCATTGGCCCATTAATGTATCAGTAATCAGTACAGTATCACAATATGCAGTATACAAGTCCTACCCAACCAGCCTCTACACTCCATCTCCGTCCAACCCTACACTCCATGTGGGGATATAATTAACCCACCCATCCCTGCACTCCAAGTAGTACCCTTGCGGCATGCACTAGACAAAGATAATTTGCATACCGAGCCGCCAAGAAGTTAGGCTCGAAGCCTTTCAGTACACTTCCTCCGATCCATATAAACCCATCCCCATGCAATGCATCATACAATCATGTCATGCCAAATCATGGTATCATATATGTATTCAGTACAGTTTTAACATCATACTCACAATACAGTCGTACATGTATATATATAAAGTACATGGATATAATAGTCACTCAGTCAATTAGGGATCTAGGTAATCTTACCGACCCTACAGTAGGTCCACAGTCGACTCGGGCGACCCATGCAACCTTAGCAGTCAAAACAGTAAAAATGGGCCCACAAGCCCATGTAATTTGCCCATGTGGGCCCACACGTCCGTGTGGCTCACAAGGCCTAAAATGGCCTTAGCCGTGTGGATCACACGGCCTGGCCCATTAATCCCACACGCCCGTGTGTTCACCCGTGTGGGGCCCACATGCCCGTGGGGCCCACACGGCCCAATTCGGCCCGGCCCATGAATCACACATGGCCTTCCTCGTCGATCACACGCCCGTGTCTGATCACATGGCCTACCACACGGGCGTATGGCCGCCCGTGTGGTGTCGACAGTCTCTTTTTTTGGCTTTTCACCGATTTTTGTTTGCAGAGTTGTGTTTAGACACCTGGTTACGAAAAATACGCACACCGTTCTTGAGCACTCCAAACCTATGTTCGACCATAATACACAATTAATCACATATCAATTGGATTAAAACGACCCTTCTTCAAAACACTTGTCTAAAAGATCGACTGCCACTTGCCTTGTTTGAACAACTGAGGCCTTACACACTTAAACCGTTGATAAAGAGTGGTCACTAGCTCCACGGTTAGTACCTGTATTCCAGCCGAACCGCTATTAATAAGTATTCACATGACTAGCTTGAAACAAAACGAAAATTAACTTACCGAAAACACAAATTCATGTCTAGGGGAAATAAATTATCAACCTACAACCAAAAAGAAGGCCAAAAGCACAACGACTCGATAGAGACAAAAGATAGAACAACCGCACCCCTAGCAATAATCGGCAACTTAACCAAAATAAATAAGTAAGAAGAAAGAAACTGAAAATAGGGATTGTAGGTAGCGAAATCGGCAGCAAAAATGGAGGTGTTTGGTGAAGCAACCACTTCGGCAGAACAACCGTTGCGCACCAAAAATCGATTGGACAAAGAAAAAAAAAGAGAACGACGAGAAGAGGCAGGTTTCGACTACAAGGAGGGATGAGAGAAAGAAAGAAAGAAAAAGCCAAAAGATAAAGTCAGCAGAAAAGCAAACAAGATGAAAAGGGAGAAAATTGCCAAAACCAAAAGAATTGTGAGAGTAAGAGGAAGAGTGCCGAAATTTTCAGCCAACCAAATATGGGATAACTTCAAAATCCCCAAATCTTCTCCTAAAAACTCTCCAACCTTCCCACTACTCAGACTTTTAATGAAACACAAACTCTAGCCGTCCATAATAGCAAAAATAGTGCCCACACCAGTACTCGAACACAGGACCTCCAACGCGCAAACACTCTACTTATCCACTAGACCAGCATGCCCATTCTGACATATTTTACCAACATATAATTATAAGCCTACTGACCTGAGATATGGGTTTATTCATTTAAAAATAAAAATTTTCCCAAGCTAATAATGCTTGAACTAGGGACCTCTCAAACACTTCCCAGAACACTTAACCACTGAAGCAGATGCACAGTTGTGTCACAAACATACGAGAATAAATATCTAAGGGATTTTCGGGGCGTTACACTCCTGGACATGCCCACTACACTATTTTGACCGTTTTGAGCCTTCTGAGGCTTGTACATAACCCCAGACACCTTCAATCAATAGAAAAACATTTCTAAATGATTTTCAATTGATTTTAAAACCCTCAGAATGTTTGAAAAATATTTTAAAGTTTTTAAATTAAATGTTCTAAAGTTTGATTATTGCTGAAATCCTTTGATTCTTTCAACCGAAAAATCATGTTTTAAGCCAAAATAACCTAAATACTTGTTTTACGATTCAAATAAGTTTAAATGTACTTTCAAATGAAAAAAAAAAAGGTTGTGGTCAAGTTTTAAACACCATGGAAAATAATTTTATTATAAAATAAAATTTTGTACAAAGCTTGAAAGTTTTCTAGTAATGGCTCCCAGTCGTGCCATAAGCCAAGACGGGCGATGGGTGTTACAAAGTCGACCCTCTGGCAAGTTCACTTAAAGCAATTTGTGGCTCACAAGCTACATCAAAGGAACAAGCCCTGTGACAAAGAAGCAGGACCATCCGACGGATGACAAGATGATAATGGAAAATAGCTCATGCGAATGATTATAAATGTACTGATAGGTGGTAATGCAAACTGGGCCACCTTGAACTAGGGTTGAGCATAGAAACCGAGAAAATTGAAAAATTGATTCAAGCCGATGTATTCGATTTGGTTCAGGATTTTTATTATTTGATTTGATCTCGAGTTGATGTTATCACCCAAATTGCACAATTCGATTCAAGTTTTGTTTTTTCGCATAAATCTCATTTTATCCAAATCAGACCAAATGAAAAGAAAATTCTATTTTTAAAGGAATAGTTTCAATAGAATAATAAATTGACCATTTCAATGTCTATATAGACTAATTCATTTAAATCTATTTATTATTATTATTATTATTATTATTATTATTATTATTATTAAAAACTAGATATGATCATAAAAAAAGATAAAGTTATCGAAATATTTCATAAAAAAATATAAAAGTGTAGTTTTATATTAGAGTGAGTAGATCATTTCTTAAATATAATAATTATAATTATAAAAAATAATTCTAATTTTAGGAAAATATTTTATTAAACTTTATAATATTTTATTTATAAAAGAAACCATTTTTCACAAGTTATCAATTATTTATATTTGATAGCTATGAATATAATTGATTATAAGTCATATTATAATGACTCGATTATAATTAATTAAAAGCTAGCAACTAATTAAACTAATTAAAAGAAATGATAGAAAAAGCATTAAGTGCACAAATTTTTTATGTATTACTTTTTCTTTTAACAATTTGGATGCTTTATCAACTTAATAGCTTAATATCAAATGATTTTTTAAATGGTTTTATTGATAATTATAATATTAATTTAATTATTTAACTTATTTTATAAATATATAAATGAATTTAGAACATGTACTATGATTGTTGTGAAAAAAAATAAAGAATTGCAATATTATATTTTTTAGGCAGAAAACAAGGTGAAAAGAATCCTCATGGACACAGGGAATTCAATCAACATTCTCATGGCTAAGGCTTTTTGCTAGATGGGCCTCAAAGATCAGCCCTAAAGAAAGCTAGTCTGGTCTATAGCTTCAACCAGACGATTGCAGTGAAAGGCTTGATCGTCCTGTTGGTAACATTGGGCGGCGACAGGCACATAGTCACAAAGATGGTCGAGTTTCTAATTGTGGATCATTCGGCCACTTACAACTCCATCTTTGGCAAGCAAAAATAAAATCAAAATTCAATGTTATCAAAATCAGGCCAATTGAATTAGGAATCAATTAAAGTATCGATCTGATGAGAGGTAAAAAATTGATTGATCCGTAAACTAATACGATCTGGTTGATTCGAGTTAAAAAACCAATTGAACCAATTTTTATTATTTTCTAATATTTTTATTTTTAATAAATTACTTACTTTAAATTGGTTAGACCAATTATTTTGAGAACCAATTGATCAAATCAGTTTGAAATCGATTTGGTTCAACCTTTTTTTGTTTAATTCAACTAATTTTTTACTTCTCACCAGACCAACACCCTATCCAATTCCCGATCAAACCAACCAAACTAGTCAGTGCAATCCAATTTGGATAACTTTGACTTTTAAATTTTTTTTAAAATTTATTAAATCTTTTTTATTTTTTAAGAGTTCTATTTTCTTTCAAAAGAATTTTATTTTAAAAAAATAATTTTTAAAATTTTCATGTACTTTTTAAAAGGTAAAAACCAAATCGACGAAAAAGAACTATAAATGTTGAAGACTAAAAATATTATTTTACGGTTGACGTCATTAAATTTAACGAAAAAATTAGATTGAAGGACCAAAATTTTAAATAAAAAAAAGGTACGGAGACTCAATGTCTCAAAAATAAAGTATAGGAACTAAGTTTTAAATTTCAAAATAGTACAAGAAACTTTAGCATGTTTAAATCAAATAAAATTAAATATTTCTTTAATCACGAATTTAGCAAACAATTGGATGTCATGAATGCTGCTTTATGTGGTGTCTAAGCTATAAATGATTCATGGCTCTGTGAGGTTCATTTCTAGGGATGAAAGGACTCAAATATTACTTCAAATGACCAAGCCATGCACCAAAATGCCAGTTCCAGTTTACATGGACTCCTAAGCCTAACAAATCTACTAATTAGCATGATGCCTCAAAATTTACAAGTAACAAAAGCAGTAATATCTGAATCACTACATACATTACAATTTAGGCATAATAGTTGGGTCCTGGAACTCATAATATAACTCCCTAAGGATTTAGTTGGTTCCATGGCCTCGTTTACCAATTACCATATTCGACTTCATAAACTCCTTTTTACTTTTCATGTATCAGATCGTCGTGTTTCTTGCATATAAATCTACATGAAAACTTTACTTTTCATGTATTATTAAGTCACAAACCGATGCATATTGAATGGGAGACATGTATAAACTCGAAAAAAGAATAAAAACTCACATGTTCATTTACAGATTTGTCATAGACTCTGGTCCTCTACATCCTACATAAACTTTTTCAGCTTATTAAATAAAAACCATGATACAATGAAACAGAACTCTGTAATTTGTACAATGAAACGGAAATCAAAAGTTCAATAAAATGGCATCAAAAGCATTATCTTCAAGCTGTAGGTGATGAAAGAAAATTTTGAACTCACTCTAATCCTATTAATAAGGTGCATTGCTACGATTATGATATAATACCTGGATATTTGCTCTCCTTTTGCAACATTGTAGAGAGAAACAAAGCATGGGGTATAAGCAATTGCATCAAATTTTGAGCGAATCCCGAAGGATTTAGCTCCTCGTATATATCTCCCCTTCTGGTTGTAACAAGTTCTTTTCGGATAATTTGAAAACATGAATATTTCTCTATTGCTCAAAACAAGCATTGGTTGATAGGAACCCGAGTAAACATGTTTAATGACAAATTGTTTGGTCCAAGACTCCTTGACACCATATTCCTTCATAACCCAAATGTCAAATTGCATGAAATCTTGACAGTGACATATAAACAGACAACCTCCTAGCACTCCAGTCTTTGTGCATTCTGAAGAATACTTATCCAATTCTTGAAAATGATGAGACGTGGAACTATCCCAAACTGCTCAGTATAAAGTCAAAAGAATTTATGAATTCACCACGAAGAGAAGATTTCGACCAGTGAAGGGCTCTATTCAAGAAAGCATTGAAAGGTAAAGAAACAAAGTCAGTAGGTGCATTTACAATGCTTCTCCATGTACCACTCCCAATGGTGTATATTTCAGCCATTGGGAAATTCAATTCATCTGTAGGATAATAGCGTTGCAAAAGTTTGTATTGATTAGTGACAGTTGAATAACTAAGCCCCCAAAAATCACCCCTACACCTATCCTTATAAGGTGGTTGAATTGTGATTAATTCACCCAAAATTGGGTTACACACATAGAACATATAGAAAGGGTCATCTCTTTGGGGTCCAACTAAACAAAGCAAACCATTGCATGCACTAATATAAGAAATATCCCAAGTGGGTACATTAAATTTGGGTGTAAAGTTGAGTTTGGAGACCTGGACACTTGCACCATCAGCATAAACATGGGATAAATGAAGCCTTGTAACACCCCATACCCGATTCCGAAGCTAAAACCGGATATGAGATATTACTAAGCTTGAACTTCCTTAAACATGTACTTACGGTCTATAAAATTTTGCTCCGAATTAAAACTTCTCTTCCTTAGTCAAATCATTCATATCGTGGGCCTACGAGGCCTTAAACTTGCATCCGGATACTTTTATAAGCTAAAGGAAACCTTTCTTTAAGACAGGGGCCACACGCCCGTGTGCCCTCAAGACATGCCCGTGCCTTCCACCCGTGGTCGACACTGACTTAAGGCATTTAGGTGCTGGAGACACACGGCCTAGACACACGCCCGTGTGTCTATTCGTGTGGGCACTTAGAGGCTATCTTACAAACCTTTTACTACTCTTGTTTGCATACATTCATATACTTCTTCAAAACATTCTCAAATCATCAATTGAAACTCATAAATTAGCACATTTTGTTCATGAAAATAAAGTTTTCCTCTCATACACTGGGGAAAATTGTTCCCACAACATTTACAACAACTTAAGCCATCATCACTGGCTATACACAACCATTCTATAAATTCTCTTAGGCCAACAACATTTTGCTACAACAATTAGACTTCATCAACTTTAAACGAATCCCTATACATGCCATGACTCTTAAGGACTTGATACCTCATACCGTGTGTCTGCACGATAGTGTGAAAACATCTCCGGCGGTCTCCAACCCGAGCTAAGTAATGAAACCTATAAGAGATGAGAAAAGTAAAGGAGTAAGCAATAATTCTTAGTAAGTTCATCTGCATAATCTGACAAATATTGATATTCACTGAATATACATAACCCCAAGGCAATATGCCGAGTTTTTCTCATCAATTCATGGTTACTTACTCAATCATTCTTGAATCTTACTCATTCTATCTCTTACCACATTTCTACCATGCCACAAGCCAATTCGCTCCTTTAATTAGCATACATGCCTGCACTGATCATCACAAGATCATACAAAACAATACATCAAGCATTTTCAATAAGTCGCTCATACTACTAATCTCTCGGTGGTTACGCACTTAGCCTACCATTGAATCTCTTATAGGATGGTATTGCACACAGCCCGCCAATCATTTATACCTATGGTGATTTCGCACTTAGCTCACCAATCATTTATAAGCGATGGTATCGCACACAGCCCATCGATTTCTAATCAATCAGGTGGTAACGCACACAGCCCACCAATCATTTATAAGCGATGGTATCGCCGCACGACCATCGACACTAATCAATCGTGTGGTAACGCATACGACCCACCAATCATTTATAAGCGATGGTATCGCATTGAAACCCATCGATTACTAATCAATCAGGTGGTAACGCACACAGCCCACCAATCATTTATAAGCGATGGTATCGTACACAGCCCATCACTAACCATTAATAAGGTGATATCGCACATAGCTCACCGTTATTTACATTCATGGATAATAATCCACATGTATATCTCTATTTTAAATGTTTATTCGAGAACATCCTCAGATGCTTCAATTCTTACTTAACTTTCTACGGTACTCGTTATCATTCACACAGTACATCAATAAATCTGTCTCATTCAACTAAGGTGCATCAACTACACATACCCCACTAGGGGTTCATCATATATTGAATTCATCTCAATTCAGTTCTACACATACTTCTGCTACTCATGGTACAACCACATACATTCAACATATACATTGAATCATTCGAATTGTTAAATAACTCTCTTGAGTCTCATACACATAGTTCTCATTATCATCATACCCCAATTAGGTCTTACATACACTAGCATATCGATGCCACATCCCTGACATGGTCTTATACGAATTCTTACACCGAGGCCATATTCCAATATGGTCTTATTCGAGACTTTAACCATTGTCCTATCGTGCTATACACATTTCCCATTTCTCTAAATTTAATTCCATTGACATCTCATCAAGAGACATTTCATATAGTAATATACATTCCATACAACATTGGAACACTAAATCAACTCATACGTAATTGCAACATTCGCACATGAACTTACCTCGATGTCGAAAGAGCCAAAAAGGACTTTTTGCCCACATTTCTCTTTTCATCCGTTCTAGGTCCGAAACTCATTTTCTTTGATCTAGAACAATGAAATTTACTGATTTAATCACTTATAAATCATGATATACCATAATCTAAACTTTAGGCAAAAATGACTATTTTGCCCCTACACTTTGGCAAAATTACTATTTTGCCCCTAGGCTCGTAAATAAATTTTCATCATATTTTCTTGTTAAACAAGCCTAGCTGAACATTTAATCCTTTTACAACTATTTTCAATTCCATCAATTTCATGCTTAAATGAACAAATTACAACTTTTGCATTTTAGTCCCAATTAGGTGTTTTCATGACAACACCTTTCACAAAAGTTGTTTCTCATCATCCTATCATTCATTTTCTTCCATAAAAACTCATCAAACAACATGAACTCTATCATGGCAAGTCCCTAGACTTTCAACCATATTGCAAACTAGTCCCCTCTTTAGAAAGCTTAAGCTTTGGGGACTCCAAAAGTACAATTTTCTTCAAGAAATACCATCAAAATCACTTACTTGAGTGGAGAATTGCTTGCTGAAATTTTAAGCTTCAAAAACCCCTCCCATGGCTGCTATTTTCGGTGGAGGAAGAGAAGAAATAAAAAAAAAAGATGATAGCTTTTCTTTTTGTCATATTTTATTCATCTTTTCTCACCAAATTTTGACTAAGCATTAAATGCTCTTGTCTCCCATACCACATGGCTGGCCATCACACTCCAAAATGGCCTATTTGCACTTTAAAGACCTCTAATTTACAAACCATAGCTTTTTGGTACCTCTAGCAATTAAAATAGAACTTTTGCACTTTATGCGATTTAGTCCTTTTTCACAATTTAGCTAGAAATCGCTAAAATTAAGGCACCAAAATTTTCATGCATCCTTATAAACATGTTATAACACATAACATATCATGAAAATAATTTTCTCTAACCTCGAATTAGTGATTCTGAGATCATGTTCGACTAGCCCCTAAATCTGGTGTCACACAATTCTCCCCTTAGGGATTTTCGTCCCCGAAAATCTTATCAGGAGGATTTGCTACCAACATTCTTAAAATGTTTCCATCTACTCTTCAAAATCGTGAATCCACTTATCCTCAAGTTTCTCTTGCCAACAACTCTTAAGCTGTGATACATAAGGTCGAAACGTAACTTGAGACCTAGGTTATTCTTCCTCTGGGGCATATACTCTGTAATCTACCAATTTGGAACTCTGCACATGTCCAAATGATCATTCGAATCTTTACTGGTTGATTCACTACAATTTGAATGACTTTCCCGTTCTTGGGAATTTGTCAAATCAAATTTGAAATCTATAAGGTTGTATCCCATTTTCTCATTCAAGCGTTTACTAACTATAATAGTCTTGACTTGTACGCTTTGAAAATTCAGCTTTTAGTGATCAACTACTTCTGACTATAACTCGATCATATAGTGAAATGTACTCTATTGTCAAAACATTTATGCACATAACTGCATTTCCTTACTTGTGCATTAGTAGATATGCTACTACTAAATCTCATACCAAAACTCTTGTATAAGTTCCAGATTTAACATCATTCGCTTTCTATCTCGAGGAAGCATCAACAACAGAAATTTTATCCAACATGGATAACTTATTTAATATACCATTTATTATAACACTTCTGAACTCTTCTGTTCTGAAAGGAAGACTCACTATAGTCATTAACCTCGCTGAAACTAGGATATTACAAACTAGAGTCAACTAAGTAACTAACTCACATTACTAAACATGGATCTTTCATTCGGACATCCGTATTATGTCTATTATCCGAGTAGTATCACAATAACTATACCCACCATTGTAATAGCTCAAGCCGTTTCCACTATTTCATCTTCAAAATCTTCTCAGAGCATAAGATACCCTCACTTATAAAAATTCGGAAAATACACATCGATCTTCCCATGGATCAATACATAATATCTAACTCACAACACACATACACAAAAGTGATTGTCTCTGGATCACCAACTCACAACTCTTTCTCTCGATTCAGATCGATCTCGATGACTAGAACTTTCAAATAAAATGCTTCTTTCAATAGCTTTCAACTCAACTATCATGGTTTGAACATTTCGATGAGCATATCTTTATATTATGCTCCCTACTCACGTACACACAGAATTTTATTCTCTTTACTGATTCATGCGTGAATATACACAGAACTTGAATCATATCTCAATACATTAATCTACTCTTTTCTCCATACTGAGAACATATTTTAAGCACACTCTCATCTGAGTTTCTCTTACTATGCCAATTTAGAACCTTTACGATCGTCATATCTCGCGATGCAGGGACATCTCGATCGAATTCGTTAACTCTATTCGGCTTACCCGAAAACCCATCACACAACGTGAAACTTGTGATTTCACCTCTTATACACGAATCATCACCAATTTCCTACTCAAGGTACCCAATTAAGGTTACGAGGAGATAAAGGAAATGTCGATTTCAATTAACTAAATCGACAACCGTTTTGTCTGATTTTTACTATCAGCTAACATTCTCACACAATCACAATTCATGAAAAGAACAACTACATCATCCCTGAAGGGAAACATGTATTAGTACATAATACTAAAGGAGATCATTATAATCCCATCCATGGCATTAACTAACCATGCACAAACCATAGGCTTCTAGCCAACTTACTCATACTTGCACTTTTATAACACGTTCCGTGTCATATATCGTAATCGTCTCTTCGTGATTCATTCACAAGTACATGTTTTCACTCTTTCACATGACTTTAGTACCATTCTCATTTCCACCTCTAGACTCATCTATCTGTCCCATTGATCACTAGGGATAATCAAAGACGTATTTTCATCGTCCTTCATGTAGGTACGAAACCAATGCCACATTCCCGAGGTGGTCTTATATGGAGTCACCTCTAAATGCTAATGCCATATCCCTAATAAGGTCTTATGTAGACTTCCTCATCAAATACCGATGCCATATTCTGGATATGGTCTTATACGGAATCTCAACTCGGTGCCGAGGCCATGTCCCAGTCATGGTCTTATACGGGACCTTGTCTATCCCATATCTCAATGATAGCCTCATCATTTTAGTCCTCTAGGACTTCAACCTCATGTTCAACAACAAGCATTTCTATTTAGTAGAGTATTATGCATCGATGTGATACAAGGCATTCTTAATCATGCTAGCATAATTATTGCATTAATCCGATGCAAACTTACTCAACTTAACTCTCATAACGTCTCATCAAAATTCAACAGTGGTAAGGGAGTGAGGTTGCAAAGTCCCTTAACCTAACTCTCGTGACTACATACATATGATTCACTACTCATTGACAATGAAATATCATCATAGTCACACAACTCGCCTCAAGGGAGTTTTCATATTTATCACGCTACAATTGTTTCTATCACTTATACTTTCTTTCTAATCGTGACTTCACTTACTCAAGTTTCACATTAAGGTCTACTTGAGTACTCAACATTTAACTCTATTTCCTCTTACTATTCCTTATTAATCTAGAGAATGTCTTACGAGTTTCGAGTACATCGTTTACTTGATTGCCATAGTCCAACTATGGTCTTACTCGTATCACAACATCATAGCCCAGCTATTGCTTTACATGTCGTCACGATGCCATAGCCTCGCTATGGTCTTACACGATCTCATACCGAAGCCAGGTCCCAGACGTGGTCTCACACAGGATTACTATTTGATGCCGATGCCATGTCTTGACATGGTCTTATACGGACTTTCTTGTCTCATGTGGCAGATTGAGTATCCTAAGTAATTCATTTTGAATCGGGACTTTCATATACATGCTCTTAGTAACTTCTTTGTTTAATAAATCATTAAACATTTTCATGGAAATAATGTGCATTTAACAACATAGCAAGCAATTCAATGAAAATATCCATGAAGCTTGAAAATCTTACAAACTTATTGAAATTAGCTCGGTTGGGAATCATCACTGTCTTAACAAAACAATTTCGTTAGAGCCGGGAGACATCACACTATCACGGTCCACATATGGCATGTATAGCTAGACTCTTACTCGTGCTAGGCTAGTCCGAGAACTGACTAAACCATGCTCTAATACCACTAAATGTAACACCCCATACCCGATTCCGAAGCTAAAACCGGATATGAGACATTACTAAGCTTGAACTTCCTTAAACATGTACTTACGGGCTATAGAATTTTGTTCCGAATTAAAACTTCTCTTCCTTAGTCAAATTATTCATATCGTGGGCCTACGAGGCCTTAAACTTGCATCCGGAAACTTTTATAAGCTAAAGGAAACCTTTCTTTAAGACAGGGGCCACACGCCCGTGTTGGTATAGGGACACGCCCGTATGCCCTCAAGACATGCCCGTGCCTTCCACCCGTGGTCGACACTGACTTAAGGCATTTAGGTGCAGGAGACACACGGCCTAGACACACGCCCGTGTGTCTATCCGTGTGGGCACTTAGAGGCTATCTTACAAACCTTTACTACTCTTGTTTTCATACATTCATATACTTCTTCAAAACATTCTCAAATCATCAATTGAAACTCATAAATTAGCATATTTTGTTCATGAAAATAAAGTTTTCCTCTCATACACTGGAAAGAATTGTTCCCACAACAATTACAACAACTTAAGCCATCATCACTGGCTATACACAACCATTCTATAAATTCTCTTAGGCCAACAACATTTGGCTACAACAATTAGACTTCATCAACTTTAAACGAATCCCTATACATGCCATGACTCTTAAGGACTTGATACCTCATACCGTGTGTCTGCACAATAGTGTGAAAACATCTCCGGCGGTCTCCAACCCGAGCTAAGTATTGAAACCTATAAGAGATGAGAAAAGTAAAGGAGTAAGCAATAATGCTTAGTAAGTTCATCTGCATAATCTGACAAATATTGATATTCACTGAATATACATAACCCCAAGGCAATATGCCGAGTTTTTCTCATCAATTCATGGTTACTTACTCAATCATTCTTGAATCTTACTCATTCTATCTCTTACCACATTTCTACCATGCCACAAGCCAATTCGCTCGTTTAATTAGCATACATTCCTGCACTGATCATCACAAGATCATACAAAACAACACATCAAACATTTTCAATAAGTCGCTCATACTACTAATCTCTCGGTGGTCACGCACTTAGCCTACCATTGAATCTCTTATAGGATGGTATTGCACACAGCCCGCCAATCATTTATACCTATGGTGATTTCGCACTTAGCTCACCAATCATTTATAAGTGATGGTATCGCACACGGCCCATCGATTTCTAATCAATCAGGTGGTAACGCACACAGCCCACCAATCATTTATAAGCGATGGTATCGCACACAGCCCATCGATTACTAATCAATCAGGTGGTAACGCACACAGCCCACCAATCATTTATAAGCGATGGTATCGCATTACGACCCATTGATTACTAATCAATCAGGTGGAAACGCACACACCCCACCAATCTTTTATAAGCGATGGTATCGCACACGACCCATCAAGAACCATTAATAAGGTGATATCGCACATAGCTCACCGTTATTTACATTCATGGATAATAATCCACAAGTATATCTCTATTTCAAATGTTCATTCGAGAACATCCTCACATGCTTCAATTCTTACTTAACTTTCTACGGTACTCGTTATCATTCACACAGTACATCAATAAATCTGTCTCATGCAACTAAGGTGCATCAACTACACATACCCCACTAGGGGTTCATCATATATTGAATTCATCTCAATTCAGTTCTACACATACTTCTGCTACTCATGGTATAACCACATACATTCAACATATACATTGAATCATTCGAATTGTTAAATAACTCTCTTGAGTCTCATGCATATAGTGTAACACCCCTTACCCGGGTTTTACGCCGGGAACCGGGCCCGAGGCGTTATGGAACTTAAACCACTTAATCGCCACTTAGGCTCAACGTGATTACTCTCTATAACCTCATTCTCGGCTTACGAGGCCTCACTCAAACACACGAGGGCTCTCGAGACTAATCCAGAACTTTTACGATCTTAAAATTTTTTCTCTTTTATACAGGTCTCACATGCCCGTGCAAGATTAGACACGCCCGTGCATGGACTCACACGCCCATGTTCCCTAGCTGTGCTAAAAACTCAAGCATTCTGCCAATTGTCCCACGGCCATGGCACGCCAGTGCTCCCCAACCGTGATGAACACTGGCTTCCCTCGCACGGCCTAGAGTCTAGACACACGCCCGTGTGGCTAGCCAGTGGCCAACACTGATTAATCCCACACGCCCTAGGCACACGCCCGTGTGACTAGTCCGTGGTCTATTCTGTTTTCAAATATTTAACATGCAGGGACGTGACGACCACAAAGACACGCGCGCGGCTGGCCGACTGTGTCACACATGGTCTAGACACACGCTCGTGTGTGTATCCACATGGTCAAGAACAAGACTAAGTGTCAAGTTCTTTTCACCCTTCTAACATACACAACATATACTCATCTAACACCATCATAATCAACTCAAATTGAAGTGCATTCTCACATAGAAAACTACATCTTTCTTTCATATAATGTAATAGCCAACAACCATGGCATTATACAAAATAAGCTATCCATCTAAAGGCCAACACATCTTAGCCATTTACAACAAAATTTACTAACTTATCTTGCCCCTATACATGCCATATACAAAACATTAAGTTTCATGTACCAAAGTGTACTGATATGTAGGCTATCTTCTGATGATCCTCGTATCTCGATTCAACGCTTTTAATCTATAAGACAAGGGAAAAGAAAGAGAGTAAGCTTTGAGCTTAGTAAGTTTACACATAAACAAATAAACAACATAGTATAAGCTAAGCAACTATTAGCATTATACCAACAAGTAATTCACAACTATGCTTACTCTTTCTATCCCTTACCACATTTCCAACACATCATGAGTCACATACTCATAACCATTGAAATGCACCCCTGCATTCAATATCACATTTACGTAATATACAACACATCATTATTTATCGTAATACATCCACACAGTCAATCCACATAACTTATCCACACAGCTCATCCATACAGCTAGTTTACATAACTAGTCCACACTGCTCATCCACAAAGTTAATACACACAGTCAATCCACACAGCCAATATCTCGGTGGTTTCGCACTTAGCACATCACATTTGATTAATAAGGTGGTATCGCACTTAGCCTACCACAATGGTATTCGTAGTGATTCAACACATAGCTCACTAAATGATATACCTCACGATAGCATCGCACATAGCTAGCTCATCGTCAATATGCATTAGGATGGTATCGCACTTAGCCTACCATCTAGCATTATCACAACACCTGCACAAGTCTACTTAAACCACATAGATTCCCAATCATTCTCGATCATACATTCATTCACCATTTCTACTACATTCATTCTACTTGAACCACATAGGTTCTAAATCAATCTCGAATTAGCTACACACTAGCTATCATCAACAAATTGTAAGTATGAATGCATTGTTTATGCATAGACTTACCTCGATACTCAAAAGTACAGAAATATGCAATTTAGTCCACCACCTTGGTTTTGCCTCAGTTTCGATCCGGGCTTCTTCTTTCTTGATCTATAATGAATAAATCAGCTTATTCAATACACACATTGACTAAATTGACCCACATCTCATACTTTAGCAAAATTACTATTTTTCCCCTAAACTTTCTCATATTTACACTTTAGTCCTAAAGGCTCGTAAAGTGATTTTTATTCAACTTTCTACTCTTTCATGCTTAGCCGAACCACTTACTCAACTAAAGCATTCATCAAATCTCACTAAATCACCCATGTATGACCAAACTTAAGATTTTCACAACTAAGTCCCTACATGCATTTTCATGGAAAATCACTTAGCAAAAGATGTTTCTACTACATCAAGCTTTCATATTCTTTCATAAAAGATCAAAATACATGCATTTCATACATATGTACATTTTTTAACATCCATAATAGCTCACCAAATAGCTATAAATAGCTTACTCATGCTACTAGGACTTTAAAAATACGAAGAATATAAAAAACCGGGCTTAAGAGCACTTACTAGCAAGCTTGAAAAATTGAAGGAGCCCTAACAATGGCTTCTCTAATTTTCGGCAGCTATGGGAAGAAGATGAATGAATTTCTATCATCTTTTCACCTATTTTAATCACTTAATTGATAAATGACCAAAATGCCCTTTTTGATAAACTTTCAATTTTAACTCATCCATGCCCATTTTTTTTCCAAAAATTAGAATTTGGGTAAATTGCTATTTAAGGGCCTCAAATTAATAATCTAAAGCTATTTCACACAAATAGCTTCTAGAAACACACATTTTGCAACTTTTGCAATTTAGTCCTTTTGGACAATTCAGCCACAATTTCACAAAATTGCTTCATGAAACTTTCACACTAGGATGCATATACAATATAAGCCTCAAAAACTCATTCATAACCCTCAGATTTATGGTCTCGCACCACCATTCTGACTAGGCCCTAAACTAGGATGTTACACATAGTTCTCATTATCAGCATACCCTAATTAGGTCTTACATACACTAACATATCGATGCCACGTCCCTGACATGGTCTTATACGAATTCTTACATCGAGGCCATATTCCAATATGGTCTTATTCGAGACTTTAACCATTGTCCTATCGTGCTATACACCTTTCCCATTTCTCTAAATTTAATTCCATTGACATCTCATCAAGAGACATTTCATATAGTAATATACATTCCATACAACATTGTAATACTAAATCAGCTCATACGTAATTGCAACATTCGCACATGAACTTACCTCGATGTCGAAAGAGCCGAAAAAGACTTTTTGCCCACATTTCTCTTTTCATCCGTTCTAGGTCCGAAACTCATTTTCTTTGATCTAGAACAATAAAATTTACTGATTTAATCACTTATAAATCATGATATACCATAATCTAAACTTTAGGCAAAAATGACTATTTTGCCCCACACTTTGGCAAAATTACTATTTTGCCCCTAGGCTCGTAAATAAATTTTCATCACATTTTCTTGTTAAACAAGCCTAGCTGAACATTTAATCCTCTTACAACTATTTTCAATTCCATCAATTTCATGCTTAAATGAATAAATTACAACTTTTGCATTTTAGTCCCAATTAGGTGTTTTCATGACAACACCTTTCACAAAAGTTGTTTCTCATCATCCTATCATTCATTTTATTCCATAAAAACTCATCAAACAACATGAACTCTATCATGGCAAGTCCCTAGACTTTCAACCATATTGCAAACTAGTCCCCTCTTTAGAAAGCTTAAGCTTTGGGGACTCCAAAAGTACAATTTTCTTCAATAAATACCATCAAAATCACTTACTTGAGTGGAGAATTGCTTGCTAAAATTTTAAGCTTCAAAAACCCCTTCCATGGCTGCTATTTTCGGTGGAGGAAGAGAAGAAATAAAAAAAAAAAGATGATAGCTTTTCTTTTTGTCATATTTTATTCATCTTTTCTCACCAAATTTTGACTAAGCATTAAATGCTCTTGTCTCCCATACCACATGGCCGGCCATCACACTCCAAAATGGCCTATTTGCACTTTAAATACCTCTAATTTACAAACCATAGCTTTTTGGTACCTCTAGCAATTAAAATAGAACTTTCGCACTTTATGCGATTTAGTGTTTTTTCACAATTTAGCTAGAAATCGCTAAAATTAAGGCACCAAAATTTTCATGCATCCTTATAAACATGTTATAACACATAACATATCATGAAAATAATTTTCTCTAACCTCGAATTAGTGATTCCGAGATCACTGTTCCGACTAGCCCCTAAATCGGGCTGTTACAAGCCTCTTTCGAGATTTTTCAAGATTATTATACATCAATAGCCAACGACCTGAGCTCTAGAAAGGATTCAGGTTTTTGACCTACGACCCTGACAGATCCCCCTCGAAGACTAAGTATAAGACGAATCATGAGAAGATAGCAAGGCGGGTTCGCAAATATGGCTCATAAGGAGAGCTCGCGGACACGGCTCGCAAAAGAGGGGTCCGCGAGCACAGCTCGCTGTTTGAGCTTGCAGGAGCCTAGGAAAAGCCACGGCCTCAGTTCGCACACTCCTAAGGAGTGCGCAGATATGACCACATGCCTGTAGGCCACCCTGACACATGTTCAACAGGTACGGAGCCCACTCAGGATGTTAGTCCCGGGAATAAAAAGGACCGCGTGCTCCCGTAGACACATGCCCAGTAGGTCTAAAGTTCGCAAAGAATGTCAATACTAGGGACAGAAAATGTCAGTACCGAAGGTAATAGAATCAAGACAAAGTAGTGGAGCCCTACTGTGAGCTATAATTGTGCTTGTAACCATATATATAAATACCCAAATATTCCTATCAATAAGACAGGAGAAATATTAAGTAACAAAACCATTTCAAGCTTCTTACTTGATAGTCAGTGTCTTAAGATTAAAGTTCAGAACATTTCAAGTCAAAAGAAAATATAAGAAAATGTGGGGCTGAAAGAAAGGAGCAATGGAACCATCAAGCTACAGACATGAACCAACAACAAAGATTTGCAGATTGTTTCAACTCCCACACCATCTAATCTTAGACATTCTCTCAAGGCTTCCCATCAATTCCCTTCTCCATTGTAGGTGTGTTTGAAAGAGATTCATCTCTTTCATTTCTGATCCTGAATTTGCATGGCTCCACCTTTCAACATCACCCCTCTACATTTTAATCAACACTATGCCACCCCAAAAATCTTGAAAGAGGCTCCACTTATCCCACATTGATGTCGATGGTGCACGTTTCTAGGTCTCCAAACTCAAATTTACACCCAAATCTAATGTATCGACTTGGAATATGACGTGGCGTCACTGTTTCATACAATATTTTCTCACGTGTGTAACCCAATTTTGGGTGAATTTATCACTATTTAACCTACTTATAAGGATAGGTGTATGAGTCGTTTTGGGGGGCTTGGTTATTCAACTGCCACAAATCAATAAAACTTTTGCAAAGCTATTATCCTACACTTGAATTGAATTACCCAATGGCTGAAATATACACCACTGGGAGTGGTACATGGAGAAGCATAGGAAATACACCTACTGGCTCTGTTTCTTTACCTTTCAATGCTTTCTTGAATGGAGCCCTTCACTGGTCGAAATCTTCTCTTGGTGATGAATTCATAAATTCTTTTGACTTTGATACTGAGCGGTTTGGGATAGTTCCACCCCCTGATCATTTTCAAGAATTGGATAAAGAATCTGGAGACACAACGACTGGAGTGCTAGGAGGTTGTCTGTTTATAATTCACCTCGCGATTTCGGAGCTATTTGAGATTTGGGTTATGGAGTATGGTGTCAAGGAGTCTTGGACCAAACAGTTTGTTGTTCAATTTGCTGTACCCATAGGGATTTGGCTACGATTCCTATCAACCAATGGTTGTTTTGAGCAATGGAGAAATATTGATGTTGTACAATGAGGTAATAGTTGTAACCAATTCGTATCTACCAAAGGCTCTTTTGAGCAGTGGACAAATATTGTATTTGACCAAGAAGGTAATAGATTTTAACAACCAGAAAGTTAAACGTCTTGAAGAAACTAGATTAAGCCAGACTCGCGCACGTTTCAATGCAATCGCTTATACCCGGTGCTTTATTTCTCTCTATAATGTTGCAAAAGGAGAGCGAATTTCCAGGTACTGTAATATCATCCTGAAACTAGTATATGCTTCATCAATTTAGAGATTGCAGCCAATGAAGTGATAGCTTAGACCTCAAGTAACAAACCCATTTTTCTTTTTCTTTTTTCATTTTTGCCGGTAAAGAATACTCATGCATTTGCTTTGTACAAAATGAGTGCAAACTGGCAATGAATTTTTTCTTTCTCTGAGGTTTTATTTACTATTTAGTTCCTTGGTGCTATAGTATATTTAATGATACAATGTTCTGTTGATTCATGAATATAGCATGGAGTTTGCACCATATACGACAAAAATCAACATAGCAATGAATCTTTACTTTGATTAGACTTAGTGTGATTTTGCGAATTTTCTATCATCATCTGCAAGCTTGAATCACTGCTTTTGGTGTAAAATTAAAACTGCTGATCTGATGGTAATCTCTTTCATGCCTTTTTAATGATAGATAGAGGCATAGAGCTTTGCCATTTGAAGCTAGAGCTATAAACTGCTGTTTGTGGATGATTGGATGACATGCTTGCTTGATGCTTGAGTTGTTAGATTGAGACATGAACTTTAGATCTCTGTTTCCATGTACAATTTACTCTGTTCTACTTGGATGTATCATACGTGTTAATTAATAAGCTGAAAAAGTTTATACAGGATGCAAAGCACCAGAGTCTATGACAAGATCTGTCAACAAGAGTTCCAAGACTGTACTGGTTGTGGAGATCAGGCTAGTTTTCCTGTTTTTGGGGTTCCCCATGGAGCTGTAAATTACCATGTGAGTTTTATTGTTCTCGAGTTTTTGTACGAGTCCCCCTTTCAATATGCATCTGTTTATGATTTAGTGATACATGAAAAGTAAAATTTTCAGGCAGAGCTATATGAAATAAGCTCGGAGATCTGATGCGCAGCTTGTCATGCAACCGGTAACCAAGCTGTTCCTTAGAAATCATTTCTGACTTTGCGGAGCCTATGAAGTCATTCAGATGTTATGCTTTTGTTGCTTGTAATCAAACATCTTCATGTTGAATCAGCTTAAGATCAGCAAGCTAATTTGTAGATTTGTCAGTCTTAGGCGTCCATGTAAACTGAGACTGGTGCATTTGGTGCATTGCTTTGTCATTTTAGTAATATTTGAGGCCAATTAAAGGAAAAACCAACCACTTAAGCCCCTTAAGGTGCTTGCTTTATGCTTTGTGAAATTTTAGAGAAGGTGAACTTAATAATAAACGTATTGTTTGTGTCACTTCAAGTAAGAGTATCAGTAAACCTTAACACCTATCAGCTGAAGCAAATAGAAGATGAGCAAAAAATTTACAGATTCAGAGCAGAGGGTGTGCATGAAGTTAATCATTGGACTTGGTCTGGGCAACAATAAAGACTTCGATTTGCAATATTTACTTCGATGACAGATAACAGTTTACAATAATTTCTTAATTTTTCTTCCAGTAACCTAAGCCATTTCTTCGAGTTTCCACACTTACTTAGTACTTGCCTTATCCTCTGCATGTCCATCATACTTATGCAGCAGTGAACATTAGCATTCATCACGCTTCTAGCATCACAAATCAGAAGATTCCCATGTTTCACCTAACAGAATGTGAAAGAAGCTCAATTGGCCATGATTTTTAGGCATTTGATGCAAACCATTGGACCATTTATCATGCTGCATGAGTAGTAGTTTGCATTTCTCCATGGAACAAGGCCTATCTAATCAATAAAAGGCCACCATCCATGTCACTTAGCATCATGATTCTGATATTTGTATATTCCCCCTCCTAGTATGACAAAATTTTCTCATTGACCATTAGATCTCTTGATCATTTTAACTTTTTCATATACAAAAAGTGCAACATGAGAGATTGGCAAGAAGAATATTTCCTCACTGGCTAGAGTAACGCTGTTGCAGCTTTTAACTTTTAAAAGAGAAGATAGTTTTTCTTTGGAGCGAGGACGAGGTTGATCCATTGACATT
This sequence comes from Gossypium sturtianum, assembly GCA_025698515.1. Lineage (NCBI taxonomy): Eukaryota > Viridiplantae > Streptophyta > Magnoliopsida > Malvales > Malvaceae > Gossypium > Gossypium sturtianum. Next base: position 113,446,411 of record CM046952.1, read on the forward strand.
GTCTATGATAAAGCTCATATGAAGGAAAGAAGAAGAATCACAGTTAAACAAAAAGATAAGTTTGCACATAGAAAACTAGAGATAATACAGTATATGCAGTAGTATCCTCATTGCGTATGTCAAATGATTCCACTGTAACGGATATATAGAGTTCATGTTGTGCATATATCTTTCACATGTTGATTTTAATTGAAAATTTTTAAGATTTAAAGCAAGACAATGACTATGGAAGAATTAAGCATTCAATAGGATCTTTTGTTCAAGATCAAGAAAAAATGAAGTCTATTAAGGGTTGTTGCATTACATTTCTCAGCCAAATCAACATTAAAAAAATAAAAAAAGTTCTGAATTTGTGAATTTTTGAAGTAATTTCATCATCCTTACAACTTAAAATTTTCATTTCCCACAGCTATTTTTTCCTCCTTTCATTGCATGCCTTCAAAGCTTGAACCTCTATTTAAAAAAAAAAAATGGTCAAAGAGCCAAGTCTATTAACTGGGTTTTAAGAGAAACAAGAAAATCAAAGAATTTAAAGCATACCCATTTGACAAGATTTCCAATTCCTGTTGCTCTTAATAAGACAATCCTGCCAAAACAAAATAAATAAATTGCAGTGAAAATAGAAAAGGGTTTAACTAAGGTTTTAGATTATGGTTTAACGATGGAAAGAGAAGGGATATTTTATTAACTTGCAAGGATAAGTAGAGAGCAGAGCATTCCTTCAATTGCTTCACGTTCTCATCGTCATCAGCTGCGTCGTCTTGGTGAAGCGCCGCCTGCTGTGGTGGCGACACTGGCGGAGATTCTGGTGTTGGCGTTGCTTTGTCCATTTTTATCTGTGGGGGCTTCTTTTAGTTCTGGCTTTGTGGATTTGGGGTTATTAGTTCACCTGGGCATGATCGGACCGGGCCACCATCTATCTGAAAAAGAAAAAAAAAGGTCTAGCTGAGTCAGTTTTCCACTATTTATATATTATAAAATAAGGAAAACACATCACAGGTCACCTAACTATTGTTCTTTTCTTTTTTGGTTACCCAACTATCAATTTTTTTTAATTTGGTCACCCACTCACCCTACTAATCAAGAGTGTTCTTTTTGGTACATTTTTGTTAAGTGCCATTAAATATCTTACGGGAGGGTGATGTGGTAGTTAAAAAATTAATATAATAATAAATTTAGCTCTCAACTTATACATATTATATAGATTTAATCATAATTTTAAAAAATTGACCCTCAAAATTTACAAATAATCTCAACTTGATCCTCAAAATTTACCTTTCTCTTCTGTTTCTCCCATCGCCACTACTGTAGTTGCCTCCACCTCCACCCCCTCTTTCCAAAAAAAAAAAAAACCCTTCCTTTTGTTCTTTCTATTTGAACCTAGTTTATTAAATAGTAGCACACATATTCTTACGACTCATTCAAATAGAAAGTTAGAGTAACACTCGTTAGCAAGCTATTAAATACTTTGTCTTTGATAGGAAATTGTGAGATTTAAGTATAATAAGGGCCTATTTGATTCATTGAAAATAACTTTCAAAAAAATAATTTTTTGAAAATAGATTGATTTTTCTGAAAACATGATGTTTTCTAATGTTTGATTAAATTTGTGTAAAACATTTTCTACTATTTGGTAAATTTCCTGAAATTATTTTTCGAAAATAGGTTTTTTGAAATCTCTTAAAATCTCATTGGTTAATTTTCTCTTTACAAAGGCAAAAAACAAAAATCTTCACCCAAGTTTTCATATAAAGCATACAAATTATGAATAAAATAACTTAATCACATAGTTAAAAATGCTCAAATGTAATTAGAAATACCATTATAATTCATAATTGAACAAATTCTAATTGCCTACAACAAAGGTCAAAAGAAGTTCATGACCTAAATCTCCTATCAACAAAAGTTTTAACAAATCCTAGAATGCAATGAGATGATATTGTAGTCAATACAAAAGAAGTTTGAAATCCAAATCTCTAGCATAGACATTTTTCAAAACCCACAACTAAAACATTCTAACTTCGAAGGAATTTTTCAAGCTAAGTTTTTTTTAAGATTCTTAGTTTTAGTTAAGAATGCTTTGGCTTGTTGCTCGTGTTCCATGAGATAATCAAAAGTATTAGAAATAGACTCCTCGTCAAATCTCTCGATTGACATTACTTCTCCAAAAAGATGTGAAGGGATGATTTTATCCTCATTAATTTTTTTAATGGCACTAGCAATCTCACCAAGTTGTTTTGTCATAAGTTGAATGTTCTCATCATCGACACTTTCTTGTATATTTTTCCTTTTATGCTTTGATCCTCTAGCAAATGAAGAAACTTTTGTTCTAACCTCTTCATTTTCTTCAATCTCAAAATTTGGAGAAGCATCATTAGTATCATCCAAATTTATATAAGCGAAAGTTCTAGCAAATCTTGTAACATCCCGATTTAGGGCCTAGTCGAAATAGTGGTGTGAGACAACAAATCCGAGGTTTATGAATGATTTTTGAGGTTTATGCTATGCATGCATGCTAGTGTGAAAGTTTCATGAAGCAATTTTGTGAAATTGCGGTTGAATTGTCCAAAAGGACTAAATTGCAAAAGTTGCAAAATGCGAGATTCTAGAAGCTATTTGCGTGAAATAGCTTTAGAACATTAATTAGAGGTCCTTAAATAGCAATTTTCCCAATTTCTAATTTTTGGACAAAATTGGGCATGGATGAGTTAAAATAGAACGTTTATCAAAAAGGGCATTTTGGTCATTTAACAATTAAGTGATTAAAATAGGAGAAAAGATGACAAAATTCATTCATCTTCTTCTCCAAGGCTGCCGAAAATTGAGAGAGCCATTGTTAGGGTTCTTCAAAATTTTCAAGCTTGCTAGTAAGTGCATCTAAGCCCCGTTTTTTATATTCTTTGTATTTTTAAGTCCTTGTAGCATGAGTAAGCTATTTTTAGCAATTTGATGAGCTATGATGGATGTTCAAAAATGTGTCCATGTATGACATCCATGTATTTTGATGTTTATGGAAGATTATGAAAGCTTGATGTAGTAGAAACATCTTTTGCTAAATGAGTTTCCATAGAAAATGCATGTAGGGACTAGTTTGTAAAAATCTTGAGTTTGGTCATACATGTGTGATGTAGTGAGAATTGATGATTGCTTTAGTTGAGTAAGTGATTCGGCTAGAGGTGTACATGGGCCGGGCCGGGTTCGGGCCGGGCCCAACTAAAAATTTAGGCCCGTTCATTGGGCTCGGGCCGGGCCCAAAAAATGGGCCTAAAATTTTGCCCAAGCCTGGCCCATATAAAAATGCTAAAACCAGCCTGGCCCGCCTATCTGCAGTTTAATTTTTATATTATTTTATATAATTTTTAAATATATATAATACATCAAAAATACTAAAAAATCAAAATAAATATTTTTCAACAAATTGAAAATAAATTTTAAAAAATATGTAGACTTAAATAACACTAAAATAGATGCAACTTAACAAGCAAATGCCTCTAAAATAATAAAAATTAACAAATGTCTTTAAAATAATAACAAAATTAACAATAAAATAAGTTTTATATAATATCTAAACAATAACAACAAAATAATAGAAACATAATAGTAAAATGGTAGCAAAATAAGGAGAAAAATAATAAGAAAATAATATTAAAAAATAGTTTTTTTTTCCTTTAGTGAATTTAGGCAGCCGGCCCCGCCAAAAATGCTTTACTTGAGAGCCCAGCCCATTTTTTAAACGGGCCTTATTTTTTTTGTCCAAGCCCATTTTTTGGGCCTATATTTTTGCCCAAACCCTCCCACATTTCGGGCGGGCCTTCGGGCCGGGCCGGGCCGCCCGACCCATGTACACCTCTAGATTCGGCTAAGCATGAAAGGCTAGAAAGTTGAATAAAAATAACTTTACGAGCCTTGGGGCAATAGTGCAAATAGGAGAAGGTTTAGGGGCAAAAGGGTAATTTTGCCAAAGTATGAGATGTGGGTCAATTTAGTCAATGTGTATATAGATGAGTTGAATTATCATTATAGATCAAGAAAGACAAAGCCCGGATCGAAACCGAGGCAAGAGCAAAATGGTGGACTAAATTGCACGTTTCTATACTTTTGAGTATCGAGGTAAGTCTATGCATTAACAATGCATTCATACTTACAATTTGTTAATACTAGCTAGTGTATAGCATGGTTGAGAATGATTGAGAACCTATGTGATTCAAGTGGAATGAACGTGATAGATTTTGTGAATGGATGAATGATTGAGTAAATAGATATGTGAATGTGTAGTGATAATGCTAAAAGATGGGCTAAGTGCGATACCATCCTAATACATAATGACGATGAGCTGGCTATGTGCGATGCTATCGTTAGGCATATTGTCTAGTGGGCTATGTGTGAAACCACTACGATTACCTTTATGGTAGGCTAAGTGCGATACTACCTTATTAATTGATTGTGGTGGGCTAAGTGCGAAACCACCGAGACATTAGCTGTGTGGATTAGCTGTGTGGATGTATTATCGAGAAATAATGATGTGTTGTATATTGTGTAAATGCGATATTGAATGCAGGGGTGCATGTCAATGGTTATGAGTAAGTGACTCATGATGTGTTGGAAATGTGGTAAGGGATAGAAAGAGTAAGCATAGTTGTACATTATATGTTAGTATAATGCTAATTGTTGTTTAGCTTATACTATGTTGCTTAATTGTTTATGTGTAAACTTACTAAGCTCAAAGCTTACTCCCTTTCTTTTCCCTTGTCTTATAGAGCAAAAGTGTTGAATCGAGATACGAGGATCAATTGGAAGATCGCCCACACTATTAGCACACTCTGGTACATGAGACTCAATGTTTTGTATATGGCATGTATAGGGCCTAGACAAGTTAGTGAATTTTGTTCTATATGGCTATGATGTGTTGGCCTTTAGATGGATAATCTATTTTGTATAATGCCATAGTTGTTGGCACTTTATTATATGAAAAGATGTAGTTATCTATGTGAGATTGTAAGATTTTGAGTTGATTATGGATGTGTTGAATGAGTGCATGTTGTGTATGCTAGAAGGGTGAAAAGAACTTGGCAAATAGCTTTGCTCTTGTCCATGTAGGTAGACACACGGGCGTGTGTCTAGGCCATGTGTAACACACGGTCAGCCCATGGGCGTGTGACTTGGCCGTGTGTCCCCTGCATGTTAGTATTTTAAGTCAGAATAGACTACGGACTAGTCTCACGGGCGTGTGCCTAGAACGTGTGTGTTAATCAGTGTTGGCCACGGGCTAGCCACACGGGCGTGTGTCTAGACTCTAGGCCGTGTTAAGGTAGTCAGTGTGCACCACGGGTGGAGAGCACGGGCGTGTGCCCTAACCGTGGGGCATTGGCAGAATGCTTGAGTTTTCATGCACGGCTAGTGACCATGGGTGTGTGTGACCTCCACGGGCGTGCCAAATCTTACACAGGCGTGTGAGCCCTGTATAGATGGAAAAATTTTAAGATCGTAAGAGTTTTTGATATGGTCTCGATAGCTCTCGTGTGTTTGAGAGAGGCCTCGTAAGTCGAGATTGAGGTTGTTGTGATGGCCAAAGAGAGTGGTCATGTTGTGCCTAAGTGGCGATCTTGAGGATTTTAATACGGTAACGCCTCGTGGCCGGTTCCGGCGTTGAATACGGGTAAGGGGTGTTACATTTAGTGGTATCAGAGCTATGGTTTAGTCAGTTCTAGGACTACCGTAGCGGGTGTAAGAGTCTAGCTATACATGCCATAAGTGTACAATGATAGTGTGGTAGCTTCTGATAATTTTAAATTTTGTTTTATATAGAATATGGATTCCGATCCATTGACTGCTGATGAAGCAGTTAGTAATGCGCCGGCTCCTGCGCAAGGAACCGTGCATGTTCAAAGTGGACCCGAGGCTAGGGGTCAGGGAAGGGCGCGGGAAGCCTTTCTCCGGATGATGAGCAATTGGTACTCGGATTATGTTCGAGCGAACCCTAATGCTCAACCTCCTCCACCTCCTCCTATACCTCGGCCAATTCCCCGTGGCTCCTCAAGGTATTGATGTAGTGAGGATATCGAAACCCCAGTAGATAAGATTAGAAAACACGGGGCCGAGGAGTTTAGAGCTAAGGTTGATGATGACCACGAGAGGCGAGTTACGTTAGAGAACTCGATGAGAGTGTTTGAGGAACTCTCTTGTACTCCTGAAGAGAGCTTGAAGTGTGTCGTATCCTTGCTGAGGACTCGGCATACCATTGGTGGAAGACGTTGACGTCAGTAGTCCCGAGAGAGCGGGTGACGTGGGACTTCTTTCTGGAAGAGTTCCGGAAGAAGTATATAAGCCAACGATTTACTGATCAGAAAAGGAAGAAATTCCTTGAGTTGAAGCAATGAAGAATGTCAGTAGCGGAATATGAGCGTGAGTTTGTTAGGCTTAGCAAATACGCTCAAGAATATGTGTCGACAGAGACCATATTATGTAAGAGGTTCGAAGACGGACTGAATGAGGACATCAAACTCCTAGTGGGTATTTTGGAGTTGAAAGAATTTGTGGTGTTGGTCGAAAGGGCAAGTAAGGCCGAAGAGTTTAGTACAGAAAAGAAAAGGGCTGTGAGTGAAGCCCGAGATGCTAGAAAGAGGCCGATGGGCAAGTCGTATCAAGCCCAGTCGAAAAGGTCCAAGGAAGTGAGTCCTAGGACGACAGCACCAGTGGGTTATTCGCATCGAGACTTGGGCAATACTCGTTTGGGTTCGAGAGTCCAACCTACTTCGATGGAAAGTGTGGGCAATCCAAAGAACAAACAGGAGTGTCCAAGTTGTGGTAGATATCACACCGGAGAGTGTTGGGGTAACAGTCGAAACTGTTATAAGTGTGGTTCCCCCGACCATTTTATCCGAAATTGGGCCGAGAGGGATGATAAGGAAGAGAAGCTAGAGATGAGATCCAGTGATGTGTCTGGAAGGGGTAGACCACCAAGGAACCCGAGAGGCGAGAATAGTGGTAGAGGTGCATCTAGAGACTCTGCTGTGAGACCGAGGGGTCGGGCACCTGCGAGGACGTATGCCATTCGCGCTCGCGAAGAGGCATCCTCCCCTGATGTAATAACAGGTACTTTTTCTCTCTTTGACACACTTGTTATTGCTTTAATAGATCCAGGGTCTACTCATTCTTATATTTGCATGAGATTGGCATCTAGTTTGAGTATGACTGTTGAGTCTACGGACTTTGTGGTTAAGGTGTCAAACCCGTTAGGTAAGCATGTGTTAGTGGACAAGGTGTGTAAGAATTGTCCTTTGATGATTGAGAGTCATTGCTTTCCGGCAAACCTAATGTTATTACCGTTTGATGAGTTTGATTTAATCCTAGGCATGGATTGGTTGACTACCCATAGTGTCTTAGTGAACTGTGGTAGTAAGTTTATTTAATTGAAATGTGAGAGTGGAGATGTGGTTCGGGTTGAATCAGGTGGATCTAATAGTCTACCAGTGATGATTTCTTCCTTAGTGGCTGATAAATGTTTGAGAAAAGGGTGTGAGTCTTATCTTGCTTTTGTGTTGAATACTCAAGAGGTTGGAGTAAAGTTTGAAATAGTGCCAGTGGTATGTGAGTATCCTGGATGTATTCTGGAAGAGTTACCCTTGATTACCTCCAAATGAGAGAGGTTGAGTTTGGGATTGAGTTAGTTCCGGGAACGGCACCTATTTCGATTGTTCCGTATAGGATGGCACCTTTAGAGTTGATGAAGGTTCAGTTGCAAGAGTTGACAGATAAGGGTTTTGCAAGACCGAGCTACTCACCGTGGGGTGCTCCGGTATTGTTTGTGAAGAAGAAAGATGGGTCTATGAGGTTGTGTATAGACTATAGACAGCTTAACAAAGTGACGATTAAGAATAAGTATCCTTTACCAAGGATTGATGATCTTTTTGATCAACTGAAGGGAGCTACAGTGTTCTCCAAGATAGACCTGAGGTCTGGTTATTATCAGTTGAGAGTGAAAGAGCAGGATGTGTTGAAAACTGCATTTCGGACAAGGTATGGCCATTATGAGTTTTTGGTTATGCCGTTTGGTTTGACGAATGTACCGACGATTTTTATGGATCCGATGAACCGTGTTTTCAGACCATATGTGGACAAGTTTGTAGTTGTCTTCATTGACGACATATTGATCTATTCTCGGGATGAAAACAATCATGAAGATCATTTGAGAATTGTCTTGCAATCTTTAAGAGATAAGCAGTTATAAGCTAAGTTTAGCAAGAGTGAGTTTTGGCTCCGAGAGGTCGGATTCCTAGGACACATTATGTCGGGTGATGGTGTTAGAGTTGACCCGAGTAAGATATCGGCTGTTGTGGATTGGAAACCGCTAAGGAACGTGTCAGAAATTAGAAGTTTCTTGGGATTAGCAGGATATTACAGATGTTTCGTAAAGGGGTTCTCTGTGATTGCTACCCCGATGACGAAACTATTGCACAAAGATGTCAAGTTTGAATGGACTGAGACATGTCAACAGAGTTTCGAGAGACTGAAAACAATATTGACTGAGGCGCCGGTTTTAGTTCAACCAGAATCGGGGAAAGAGTTCGTGGTTTACAGTGACGCGTCATTTAATGGTCTCAGTTGCGTGTTGATGCAAGAGGGTAAGGTAGTCACTTACGTCTCGAGACAGTTGAAACCGCACGAGAAGAATTATGCGACTCATGATTTGGAGTTGGCTGCGATTGTTTTCGCGTTAAAGATTTGGCGACATTACTTATATGGTGAGAAGTGCCGAATCTTTACGGATCACAAGATTTTGAGATATTTGATGGATCAGAAGGATCTGAATTTGCGACAGAGACGGTGGCTTGAGTTGTTGAAAGACTATGAGTTAGTCATTGATTACCACTCGGGAAAAGCGAATGTGGTTGCGGATGCCCTGAGTAGGAAATCCTTGTATGCTCTAAGAGTTATGAGGACGAGTTTGGCATTGTCTGATGATGGTGCTATTCTGGCAGAGTTGAGAGCTAAGCCACTATTTGTTCAACATATATGTGAGGCTCAGAGAAATGACAGTGAGATGCTAGCTAAGAGAGCTAAGTGTGAATCAGAAAATGATTTCGATTTTCGAGTGGGCTCGAATGGTTGTTTGCTGTACCATGACAGAATTTGTGTACCAAGAGATGAGGAGTTAATCCGAAAGGTTTTGCATGAGGCCCACAGTGGATGTTTGTCAATACATCCGGGCGGTACGAAAATGTACAATGACTTGAAGAAGTATTATTGGTGGCCGGATATGAAAAGAGATATTTCAGAGTTCGTGACAAAGTGTTTGATTTGTCAACAAGTGAAAGTTGAGCATCAAGTGCCTTCGATATTGCTTCAGCCAGTGTTGGTACCCGAATGGAAGTGGGATCGGGTTACCATGGATTTTGTGACGGGTCCGAAAAAGAGAGATGCTGTGTGGGTTGTTGTGGATAGACTAACGAAGTCGGCTCACTTTATTCCAGTACGTGTTGATTATTCACAAGATAAGTTAGCTGAGTTGTATGTTGCAGAGATAGTGAGGTTACATGGTGTACCTGTATCTATAATATCGGATAGGGATCCGAAGTTCACTTCAAGGTTTTGGAAGAGGTTGCAAGAGGCTTTGGGAACAAAGTTGAATTTCAGTACTGCGTTCCATTCGCAAACCGATGGTCAATCTGAAAGAGTGATCCAAGTTCTCGAAGATATGCTTCGATGCTGTGTGTTAGAATTCGAGGGTAGTTGGGAGAGATATCTACCTTTAGTTGAATTTGCTTACAACAACAGTTATCAGTCAAGTATACGGATGGCTCCGTATGAGGCCTTGTATGGTCGTAAGTGTCGGACTCCTTTGTATTGGACCGAGCTTAGTGAGAAGCGGATCCATGGGGTCGATCTAGTAAAAGAGACCGATGAGAAAGTGAAAATAATCCGTAATAGTCTGAAAGTTGCTTCGGACCGACAGAAGTCGTACACGGATCTGAAAAGAAAAGAAATTGAGTTTGAAATGGGCGACAAAGTGTTTTTGAAAGTGTCCCCATGGAAGAAGATTATGAGATTTGGACGAAAAGGAAAATTGAGTCCAAGATTCATAGGGCCGTATGAGATTACAAATAGAGTTGGGCCAGTAGCATATCGGTTGGCTTTGCCGGTAGAGTTGGAAAAGATTCATTATGTGTTCCATGTGTCGATGTTGCGACGATATCGCTCCGATCCTTCACATGTGATTCATTCGACAGAAATTGAGATAAGACCGGATATGTCTTATGATGAAGAGTTGATTAAGATCTTGGCTCGAGAAGTGAAACAGTTGAGAAATAAGAGCATAGCACTAGTGAAAGTGTTATGGCAAAAACACGGTGTGGAAGAGGCTACGTGGGAAATGGAAAAAGCTATGAGAGAGCAACATCTAAACCTCTTTACTGGTAAGATTTTTGGGGGCAAAAATCTCAAAAGGGGGAGAATTGTAACACCCCGATTTAGGGCCTAGTCGGAATAGTGGTGCGAGACCACAAATCCGAGGTTTATGAATGAGTTTTTGAGGTTTATGCTATGTATGCATGCTAGTGTGGAAGTTTCATGAAGCAATTTTGTGAAATTACGGTTGAATTGTCCAAAAGGACTAAATTGCAAAAGTTGCAAAATGTGATATTCTAGAAGCTATTTGTGTGAAATAGCTTTAGAATATTAATTACAGGTCCTTAAATAGCAATTTTCCCAATTTCTAATTTTTGGACAAAATTGAGCATGGATGAGTTAAAATAGAAAGTTTATCAAAAAGAGCATTTTGGTCATTTAACAATTAAGTGATTAAAATAGGAGAAAAGATGACAAAATTCATTCATCTTCTTCTCCAAGGCTGCCGAAAATTGAGAGAGCCATTGTTAGGGTTCTTCAAAATTTTCAAGCTTGCTAGTAAGTGCATCTAAGCCCCATTTTTTATATTCTTTGTATTTTTGAAGTCCTTGTAGCATGAGTAAGATATTTTTAGCTATTTGATGAGCTATGATGGATGTTCAAAAATGTGGCCATGTATGACATGCATGTATTTTGATGTTTTATGGAAGATTATGAAAGCTTGATGTAGTAGAAACATCTTTTGCTAAATGAGTTTCCATAGAAAATGCATGTAGGGACTAGTTTGTAAAAATCTTGAGTTTGGTCATACATGTGTGATGTAGTGAGAATTGATGATTGCTTTAGTTGAGTAAGTGATTCGGCTAAGCATGAAAGGCTAGAAAGTTGAATAAAAATCACTTTACGAGCCTTGGGGCAATAGCGTAAATAGGAAAAGGTTTAGGGGCAAAAAGGTAATTTTGCCAAAGTATGAGATGTGGGTCAATTTAGTCAATGTGTATATTGATGAGTTGAATTATCATTATAGATCAAGAAAGACAAAGCCCGGATCAAAACCGAGGCAAGAGCAAAGTGGTGGACTAAATTGCACGTTTCTATACTTTTGAGTATCGAGGTAAGTCTATGCATAAACAGTGCATTCATACTTACAATTTGTTAATGCTAGCTAGTGTATAGCATGGTTGAGAATGATTGAGAACCTATGTGATTCAAGTGGAATGAACGTGATAGATTTTGTGAATGGATGAATGATTGAGTAAATAGATATGTGAATATGTAGTGATAATGCTAAAAGATGGGCTAAGTGTGATACCATCCTAATACATAATGACGATGAGCTGGCTATGTGCGATGCTATCGTTAGGTATATTGTCTAGTGGGCTATGTGCGAAACCACTACGATTACCTTTATGGTAGGCTAAGTGCGATACTACCTTATTAATTGATTGTGGTGGGCTAAGTACGAAACCACCGAGACATTAGCTGTGTGCATTAGCTGTGTGGATTAGCTGTTTGGATGTATTATCAAGAAATAATGATGTGTTGTATATTGTGTAAATGTGATATTGAATGCAGGGGTGCATGTCAATGGTTATGAGTAAGTGACTCATGATGTGTTGGAAATGTGGTAAGGGATAGAAATAGTAAGCATAGCTGTACATTATATGTTAGTATAATGCTAATTGTTGTCTAGCTTATACTATGTTGCTTAATTGTTTATGTGTAAACTTACTAAGCTCAAAGATTACTCCCTTTCTTTTCCCTTGTCTTATAGAGCAAAAGTGTTGAATCGAGATACGAGGATCAATTGAAAGATCGCCCACACTATCAGCACACTCTGGTACATGAGACTCAATGTTTTGTATATGGCATGTATAGGGGCTAGACAAGTTAGTGAATTTTGTTGTATATGGCTATGATGTGTTGGCCTTTAGATGGATAATCTATTTTGTATAATGCCATAGTTGTTGGCACTTTATTATATGAAAAGATATAGTTATCTATGTGAGATTGTAAGATTTTGAGTTGATTATGGATGTGTTGAATGAGTGCATGTTGTGTATACTAGAAGGGTGAAAAGAACTTGGCAAATAGCTTTGCTCTTGTCCATGTGGGTAGACACACGGGCGTGTTTCTAGGCCATGTGTGACACACGGTCAGCCCATGGGCATGTGACTTGGCCGTGTGTCCCCTGCATGTTAGTATTTTAAATCAGAATAGACCACGGACTAGTCACACGGGCGTGTGCCTAGAACGTGTGTGTTAATCAGTGTTGGCCACGGGCTAGTCACACGGGCGTGTGTCTAGACTCTAGGCCGTGTTAAGGTAGTCAGTGTGCACCACGGGTGGAGAGTATGGGCGTGTGCCCTAACCGTGGGGCATTGGCAGAATGCTTGAGTTTTCATGCACGACTAGTGACCATGGGCGTGTGTGACCTCCACGGGCGTGCCAAATCTTACACGGGCGTGTGAGCCCTGTATAGATGGAAAAATTTTAAGATCGTAAGATTTTTCGATATGGTCTCGAGAGCCCTCGTGTGTTTGAGAGAGGCCTCGTAAGTCGAGATTGAGGTTGTTGTGATGGCCAAAGAGAGTGGTCATGTTGTGCCTAAGTGGCGATCTTGAGGATTTTAATACGGTAATGCCTCGTGCCCGGTTCCGGCGTTGAATACGGGTAAGGGGTGTTCAAAATCTCCCTGTTGCCATGTCTTTCCCAACAACTACAACCATCTCATCATAATACTCAATTTTTTATTCAAAAATGGGGCATACCTTAGGTGTGCCTATATGAAATAATACATAATTATAATAAAAAGTAAAATGAAAGTTTAATATATTAAAAGAATAGTATATAAAGTTTACCATCATAGCTTCCTCATATGTTCTATTGTCACATGTTATTATCTTCATGTTATCCACCTGAATCCACTATCTTCTCGAGTTTTGCATATAAGTTGTCAAGTGTTTTTACCGTCCTAAGATGATTCTTTACATTTTTAAAAGTATTAGATGGTTTAATTCCTTTTGAGCCTCCTCTACAAGTATTTCAAAGAAAATGTGTTCCATCTGCACTGTCCACCTAAATTATTTTTATGTGCCCCCTTCATGGTTTGACTTACCCTTGCCAATTGCTACATTAAAAATGATATAAAAAGAATCAACAATAAAGTAAGCCATAAAAAGTCTTGATAAATCATTTTTAATTGAACAAGTAACTCAAATATCATAACAATCCAACAAACTTAAAACATAAAATTTTCAATATCCACAAAAATTTAGCATAAAAATACTCAACCTAATTTCTAAATCGAACTAACACTTCTAGCCATATAATCATTCCACATAACTTGTGCAATTTCCTCCCTCTTGATAGCACATCCTCTAATTTCTTCTCTCTCTTCTCGCTAGGTAAGAGTTGGTATTATGAAATCAAACTCGGGCTCCTCAAATAATCCTTAATTGATTGAATCATTAGGATTAACTCTCATTACATGATTATGAATTATACAACAAGCTAACAATATATTACTTGTATTTGAAAATCCCAAAATGGCTCAATATCTAACACATGAAAACGTTTCTTCAAAATTACAAAGGCTCACACAATAGTAGTTCTTAATGATGAATGATGAAGATTAAAGAGTTATAACGCCCTGAATAATCTATTTCTGCTTTTGTAAATATCTGACACAAATGTGTATCTACTTTAGTGGTTAAGTGTTCTGGTTAGGTGTGATAGGTCTTGGGTTCAAACCCCACTTCTGTTAAATTTTGTTATTTTGGGAATTAAGCCTTATCCTTGTTCAGTGGGCTTATATTAAATTATCTGTTAAGTCATATCAGAATGAACTTGCTGGTTCGAGTGGTAAGGGAGTGGGTGTGTTGGTCTTGTGTTCGAATCTCTGCATGAGCAAGGGAGTTAATTTTTACTCCAATTGTCTGAAAGTGTTTGGATGGAGATGGAATTCTGTAGTGGTTAAGATTGAGGGGTTAGTGGGAGAGATTTGAGGGCTTTGGGAGTTAATTTGATATTATCTTTATTTTATTCTTTTTCAAAATTTTCTCTCTCCCAAAACTTTCTGACGTCAATTATTTTTTGTTCTTTACCATCTTCTCTTCTTCTTCTTTCTTTGACGATTCTGTTCGAATCTCTGCTATCGTAATCTTGTGTTTCGATAATACAGTGTTCTTCGAGTGTCTTCGGTAAGTGAGGTTTCGTTTAACTGCAAGTTTTGGTTCTGTTAACGGTTTGGGATTACTCAATTCGTGGGGTTTTCATTAATGGAGTAATCTAAGAGGATAGTAATTCGTGAGAGCACTTTTGTGCAGGAAGTGACTGAGAACCTTTGGTTAGTGCTCCAACGGTTTAATACGCTTTAGTGGTGGTTGTCGTCGACGGTAAGTTCTTGCATTATTTCAGAATGATGAGTTGATTCGTAAATTAATTGTTAAGTGGTCAATGGATTACTGTTTCTTAGGTTTCGAAGGGCTCGGAGTTGCTGTAGCGTCTTAAACGAACTAGGTTTGTACCCGAAACGCGAAAAACTGAGTTTCAGCAAAAGCTGAAAATGGCCACTGTCAACGCCACACGGGCGTGTGGCTGGCCGTGTGGATGGCCGTGTGCAAGACACGGCCGTGTGGTCGACGTAGGCATGGCTGTACGCAAGACACAGTCGTGTGGGCCACACGGGCCAGGTCCAGTTGGGCGTGTGGGCCCACACGGGCATGACACACAGGCGTGTGGATTTTGGGCCAGGCCATGTGGGCCACATGGGCAAGGCCAATCTGGGCGTGTGGGCCCACACGGGCATGGGGGCCAATTTTTCTGAAATTCTCCCTAGGGTCGCACGGGTCGCTCCGATCGACTGTGGGCCTACTGTAGGGTCAGTAAGGGTTAATTAAACCTTAATTTGTATGCTATGATATCCTGATAGTCTGATCTGAGTAGGATACTGAAAGTATGCCTGACTGTACTGCTATACATATATCTGATATCTGAGTATATGCATGTCGAGCATGTTAAATCTGTTATATCTGTATCTGATTTTTGTATCTGTTATTGGGGTGGGATTCGCACATGAGGAGGAAGTGTTCTGTTCGGCTTTAATCGCCCATATTCTGGCAGCTTGGCTGCATATATTCTAATATGTGTCTTAATGGCACAATGTGGTGTGTAGGGATGGGTGGGTGTTTTTCACCCCACATGGTGTGATGGGATGGTCGGAGATGGTGTGTAGAGGATGGGGGTAGGATTTATGCATATCTGCTTCTGTAATCTGAATCTGGATCTGATTTTGAATCTGAAACTGTATTTGTTTTTTACTGTGTATATGCTTCTGTATGTTTGTATGCTTAATTCTGATGGGTTACACATTGAGTTTTTGTAAACTCACATCTGTTTTCTGTTTTGTCAGGTAATCCACAGACTTAGGCGGATCGGTGCGATAGAGACTGAACGGTGACCACTCGTTCGTAAATTGTTAGGCTTAGCAATTTATGGTTTTATTTATGTATTTGGTATTCATTTTGAGAATTTGTACTTTTGGGGACTCTCTGGACTTTATGGTTTTAAACTGATGATTTTGGTTTGCTGATTTTTTTTGCATGCTTGGTTAAATGGTTTTATGAAATTGACGGTTTTTACGCAAAAAGTGCTTTTCCTAAAAATATGATTCGGATTTCTAAATGTATCGGTTCTGTTAGATTTCCGCTGTAAAAATAGGTTTTGGCAAATAAACTAAATAATTAACGTTTTCGAAAGGGATATAAAGTATATGAGTTTAGTATCTGAAATGATTTTATGCAACTAAACCCATTCTTTGTGACTTCTCCGGATTCAACCATAACGTTTAGGCCGGGTTTGGGGTGTTACAAGAGTTCCTTAAGATTTTTTGGATGATGATCAGTAAATTCTTTCAAATGATATCGAACACCATGATATAGAGAAAAAAAATTATTTAGTATGTCACATCTAGCATCAACAAGATAATATTTATCTACAAGTTTATAAGATGTAATTACAGTTAAATACTTTATTAATTTATTTAAAGTATTATGAATTATTAATAATAATTGTTACCTTCTGAAATTTTAAAACCTCTTAGACGTGCAAGTGCATCACTTAAAATACAAGAATCATGTGCAGTACCTTCCCAACCAACTAATGCATAGGAAAATTTCAAATAAAAGATGATGGAAGCTAATACGTTCTATGTTGTTCTCCCTTTATGTCTACAAAATTTCCCTTTAATGCTAGGTGGAACGTATGCATAAACATGAGTTCCATCTAATACTCCTACACAATCTTTAAAGTATGGGTAAAACCTTGGATTGTTTATAATTTTGGGAGGAGTCGACTCATCAGGTAATCTAATGACAAGTTGATGTAATTTCAAAATAGCTCTTAACACAATTTTAAAGTAGCGATGGACTGTCTCTAGTTGATCTATTATATCTTGAACCAATCACTTGGAACCTTACATTTTTACCAATAATATGTAAAAAAACAAAATTAGCACTTGCTCCCTAACATTCATTGATCTACTTGATTCTAACAAATTATTCATAGTAAAAAGGTCACACAAATTAAAAATTGCTATTGGTCGCATTCTTATGAGATTAACACAATTTTGATCACCTTGATATAAAATACTATTAATATAAATTTATCTCTCATAATCTCAATTCATAAGAGATTGATAAGCTATTTGCTTTCTAGATCTTAATCTTTTAATGAAAATCATTTCAAAAGCTAATATTGAAGCTACAACCCCTATAATTATAGCTTTGATAGAATTTTGATCCATCTACATACAAAATATTAAATTTATTAAGTTTAATTTTGGTACTAATGCAGTCTCATAACAATAACATTTGCATATTAGAATTTTAAACTCAAATTCATTGTTTGTTCAAATGTAGGGGAGAGAATAAAAAGGAATAAATAGATGGAAAAATCCATGAAAACGTCATAATACCAAAAAAAAAGTGATAAAGCTTTCATAAAAGCTAACACATATTTTTTTCATGCAAATTTTATTAAGATTGAAAACACGTAATATTATGCAAGGACAAAATCAAGGAATCACCTATAAAGTTAGAACAACTTTTGATCAAATGTCATCAATCATCATTTATGAACTTATTTACACATTGAAATAGTAACAATAAAGTCCCAAAAAGAGCAAATTTGATTTTTTTAGAGTTACAGGGATGATAACATATTTTAGTTAGATCTTAAGCATTTAAGGTTATAAGTCTTTGCACAAAAGAGGGTATAGGCAGATTAGTTAACCAATTATGATTGTTGGAACTAAAAGAAATGTTAATTAAACAAGTTTCATGTATTTTCCGAGGAGATGGTAGTGACACACTTTTTTTTCTTCAATTGTTAGGCCTAAAAGTACTAAGAGAAAGGTTAATTGGTATTTTAAAATTCTTTGCAAACTTTTCTAAATAATGAGAGAAGAAAAGAAAAGTTTGGACAATTTAGGCTTTGTTTGTTTCAACGTAAAAGCTTTTACGAAAAAATATTTTCAACCTTTTTTTGATGTTTGTTTCATGTAAAATAGGATGGTCAATGTAAAAGGTTTTCCAATTAATGTAAAATTACCCCCTTATTTCCGTAAAATGTCTTACCAAATTTTTTTCCGTAAGATATTTTCCAAACTGATAAGGTTTTGTTCACTGTAATACCCTCATACTTGACCCGAACATTGGGTTAAAGCACTGGGATGTTACATTCTCTACTACATTCTTCATTTATCAAATATTTTCTTATAACTTTTTATAACTTTTCAATTTAGTCCTTTTTTTGTCATAAAAATTCAATATTCACTAATTAATAATATTAAATCAATTTTCTTTCTTGTTACACTTTAATCATGTAATTTATCTCAATATCTTGTTTCACATATCAAATTTCTATGTATTTCACTTCTATTATTTCATTCACATATTTTCTCAAGTTTAACAATTTAGTCCTTGTCATCATAAAAATTCCATAATTTCACTTTTACAATACTTTATGCATATTTCATCATCTCATAACACATTCATTATAATTTTATCATAATTTCCTTATTTACACATTAAATTGTTTCACACTTAAGCTTTTGTACATTTTTTCAATTTAGTCCCTATTGCCATGTAATTTATTTTTCACCATATAAGCACTTTAATCAAATAATTCATTATAATATCTTATTTCACATAAAATTTTTATGCATATCACTTCTCTTTTTCAATTATAAATTTCACAAAGTTTACAATTTAATCCTTAACATTATGAAGATTCATTTTTTACTATAATTTCACTTTAACATCACTTTGTAATCAATTCACTACATTTAAATTCTTTATCATAAATCTCAAATGTATATTTGTTTCATTGAAAACAACTTTTATGAAATATTTTCAGGAAATCTGTTAAACAACAGAAAATATTTTACACAGATTTATCCAAACACCATAAAATATTAGTTTTTCCAGAAAAGTAAGTCATTTTCCAGAAAACATTTTCCAAAAACCACTTTTAGTGAAACAAACGGAGCCTTGATTTATAGTGGTTCGATCCCAATTGTCTACCTCCACTACCTTGGTATACTTCAACCAAGGATTTACCAATTCACTATACTTGAATTATTACCTTTCAAGATAAAGGTATAACTTTTACAATCATTATCCTTTTTACAAGGCAAAGATAGAACATTTCCCCTAATTTTTGTGGCTAAACAGACTCAACCATAGTCCTTTACAAATTACCTAAGGCCTTATACCTCAAAAAACCTTAAGTATTTTTTTTTTGTAAGTACAAAGAAAGGATGTAAACAATGAAAACCTCTCAAAGGTGTGTGTTTACAAGTGTTAAGCTCTCTCAAATAAGTAAAATAAAAAATGATAAATAGATTTAAGAATAAGCACCTAAAGAGATATGTAAAAGAAAAATGGAGAAATAAAGAATTTGAAGCTTTTCTCTTGATTACAATACTTGGATGTTCTTCTCTTGTATCTTCAAGTGTTCTTGACTTGAATATATATATATATATCCTCTAACTGAGTTTTGGATGTTTGGAGTCATTTCGAGGGTGTTTCTAGCCGTTGGAAAATTTCATTTTGGCATTTCGTTGGAAAATTTCATTTCGACATTTAATGCATCCTGCAACGATATGTCTCGAGACATATAACCCTTGCCTAGAACAAATATGATTGTTAGAGCCTGAGGTCTCGAGACAATTTGCCTTATGTCTTAAGACAAATTTACTATTGTCTCGAGACAAGGATCCTTTAAAGCAAACCTTAGCTTTGATGTTGGCTAGTCTCGTGACAAGGTTCCCTTAAAGCAATTTTAGCTTCGATGTAGGTTTGTCTCGAGACAAGGTTAGGAACCTTCAAAATTGTGGCTTAGAAACATTTTAACGAACTTAGAGGTTCTCAATTTTTTTTTTTGTAGAAAGTTTAAGAAATTTAGAATATTTGTTTTTGAGTTTGTCACACTTAAAAATATATTTGAATAAACTTGAAAAAATTTATGCAAATTTGATTAAGGGATTTTATAATTAAGTTTGTTATATCAAAACAATTGAAAATTAAAGCTAAAAAATTTTAATAGCCTTCATCGGTTTAACTATTAACAATGGGGATGAATGGATGATATAAACAAATGATTTTATTTTTCCTTTTAATCAACAGTTTTTTTACAGAAAAATAAATGCAACATTCCAATGCACAAATATGGCCATATGCAACTAGGCAAAGAAGAGTAAAAAAACACTAGAACAAACCTTATTCAACAGTTCTACCTCATACCCAAAAAGAGAAAAAGGGCATACAAGATTGTTTTGCTGACAAAATAGTCCAAAAGCAAAGGTGGATAAATTTTTGCATAAGATTTTAGACCTTATATATACGAGAATGAGTAAAAATATAAAAGAAAAAGAGAGAAATTTATTGTACACACCAAATATTGGATGATGACAAACATTTTTCTCATTATTTCATGCTTGTGTCTCACCAACCAAGCATCAATTTTTTACAACAAAATTCATTTCCGTGATATAAAAATAATCACACAGATATGCTTCTTTGATACGAGCAACTCGGTCCAATTCAAAGGTCATAATAGAGGTGAGATTAGTTTCCCTCAAGGCCTAATCACGAGATCCAAATCCAAGCAGCTAAAGTCACACCTCAACTTATTCGTTTAAGACTTTATCACAAAAAAAAAAAGTTCGACAAGAAGAGTTGAAGCTTCAAGGCGATGGATTTTGGAGCAAGGATGAATTAGAAGGGGTTGATTTTGTTTTTGGGCCTAAACTCTCAATCTATGATGACAAGCCCATGTGGAGAATGTTAACAAGCTTAGGCGTTTCATTATAAAGACCCTAATCAATCCCACAAGCTTAGGCGTTTCATATTGGGTTCGGGTCTTAGGCTTAATTTTTATCATTCATGAGCCCAATATTGTATTTATTATCTCTTATTATTTTATTATTTTTTATTACGAATTTTTTATAATTATTAAGTATTTGAAGTTATTTAAGAGTTTTATGTTAACAAGAAAGTTTTGTTTAAAACTACTTCTTGTTTAAATCAATTAGAGTTTTAGTATACTTTAGAGTTTTATTTGGATGTACTTAGCTAGCCTATATAAAAACTTCTTCATTGTTCATTAAGCAGACAATTGTTTTCATTAATAAAGTTTTCAACTTTGGGAGTTTGTTTCTTGTGCAAGATTTTTTTTTGTGGTTTTTAAAAGTAGTTTTCTTCTCGATTTTCTTCAAGGAGTCGTGGGAATCCATTCTTCACCCTTAAATTTGCCAAGGATGATTTCTTGGAGGGTTGATTACAGCCATTAATTGAGTTTATTGGGATTTATATCTCAAAGGGTTCAATTGGAAACTTATCCTTCTATCCATCATAACCATCGATTTATTCAATCCATCTTCCACTTTAAAGTTTGTCTATTTATTTATTTTTTTATTATTATTATTTGTTATTTGTTCTCAAATTTCTTCTTTTACTGTTTTCGACTTCTTTATTACTAAATTTGTTTATTTCTTTCTTTTCAGATCAGATCCAAATCTTTCCTTTTCGAGTCAAACAACATGAATTCGATCCTTCTTCCGCTTTCTCTATTCATTCTGTATCATTTGGTATCAAATTCGGGCACTTTAGGTGTTCTTTGTGTTCTTATAAACTGATTTCCAACGAACAATCTCAAAATATTTTTTTTTCCTTTTATCCATAAAATTTTAGGAAAAAAATATTTTTCAGTAGGTACACGTTTTTCAAAAATTTGAAATTTTACATACTATTTCTTGGCACTATTGTAGAGTATAGAAAAATATTTCCCACAAAAAAAGTGATTGAAAAAATACCAAAAAAAAGAAAATATTAAAAAATTATGTGGATTGAATTTTGTACTGAAATTTTCCAGATCAGATCTATATTATTCGATGAGACTCCATTTTAAATTTCGTGATTTTTGGAAATCGGGAACACCTCGAACGAAAAAATTCAAGTTGTTTTCCATTGTTTCGGGTTTTCGATTAGGTAGTTTATTTTCTTTGATTCTAACATTAGGTTTTCTTTTGTTTTAGTTTTTTTTTTTAAAAAATTCTATTACGCATTCTAACACATTTTCATTTCTTGTGTTAATAGTTACGGAAAGGGTTGCCTCTCCTTTCTCCGCGCAACTTACTTCCTTTGGAGTCGAGTTTTTCTTTGACTTTTTAGAGCCTTAGGTCAACTTTGTTAGAGGGTAATCACACATCTTTTTGAATATTATTGAGTTTGATTACGCTTTAAAAGTTACAAGTGAGAAAATCTTAATTTCTTTTTTTTTTTTTTGTCTCTTAGAGTTTTTTTTATTATTGCGAGTGTATAACGGTGAGGTTTAATTTTCTTTGATCATTTTTTTTCTGAGTGTTTTTTATTTCAGCCTCTAATAATGGTACGTACATGTAGTAAGGACGATGAGCATGATTTATCTATGGTAACCATGGACCAACTTACAAGAATGCTCAACGAACTTCAACAAGAATTCAAAGCGGCGCAACAACGCTTGGAAAATAAGTTCACCACATTGGAAGCTCAAGTCCTTCATCATGAAGCTGTAACGCCCCAATTTTCTTAATTCCGGCTTTTGTAATTTTGTGACACACAATGTCTATCTGTTTCAGTGGTTATGTGTTCTAGGTGTGTGTGGGAGGTCACAAGTTCAAGGCACAACTTGGGTAAATTTTGGCATTTTTTTTCTGAGTAAAGCCTTAGCTGGATGCGATAGGCTTATATTTGATTGTTTGTAAAACATAGCAGAATGGGCCTGCTGGTCTGGTGGTTAAATGGTGTGTTGGAGTGCTAGGGGTCTTGAGTTCGATTCTCTGTGTTGGCAAGGGATAGTATTTTTGCTACAGTATCTGTCTAGAGTTTGAGTTGTAGTGAAAATCTGAATAGGGGGTGGTTGAGATTTTGTAAGTAGTGGGATTTGGGTTGAATTAGTTTTCCCAAATTTCTCTTTGGTGAAACCGCTGTCTCTCTCTCCCTCCTCTGCCATCTTTTTTTTTTTTTCATTTTTGTTCTCTCCATAGCCGAATTCTGCTTCTCCCTCCCCCACTCTTTCCGTTTCCTTTTTTTCCAAATCGTCCCTTTGTGTGCAACCTTCATTCTGTTTGTTTGGTAAGTGGGATTAGGTGATTTTGGTTCTTGTATTAACTTTTTATTAATGGGTGCCATTAATGTCGATTAGGGGAAAAATCGAGGACTCGTGGTCAATAGCTAGAGACTTACTTTCGTGGAACTTCGATTGTTTGATTGAAGGTGAGGGATTTTCGCTCAATAAATGAGCATTCCGATTTGGGTTCAGTTTTAAGCTTGTTTTCAAGCGATTAATTTAGTGTTTGTTGATCAACTATAGGTAGTGGAGTGCTCGAGATTGCGTTGCAGCAAAACAGTACAAGTGTGTACCCGGAAACGCAGAAAATGAGGTTTTGGCGAAAGCTAAAAACCTCTCTATCGACGCCACACGGGCGTGTGGTCGCCCATGTGGTAGGCCGTGTGCAAGGCTGTGAGCCACAACACGGCCGTGTGATTGATGAGCCAGGCCGTGCGCGAGTGACACGGTCGTGTGACGGCTGGGCAAGGCCGTGTGTGACACACGAGCTCGACCAAATGGGCCGTGTGGGCCACACGGGCGTGTGGGCCCATACGGGCAGGCCACATAGGCGTGTGAGCCAATTTTTCTAAAATGACCTATAAGGTTACACGGGTCGTCCAAGTCGACTGTGGACCTACTGTAGGGTCGGTAAGCAATACTTAGACCCCTATATGAGTGATTAGTCTGTCTGATTTCTGTACAAAGCATGAATTATGAAGTCTGAATGTATGTACCTTTAATTGCATAATAGCATGACATTCTTTGTATGTTGTATTGCATCGAGGTGGGTTGATGATATTTGGAGGGAGTATCTGAAAGGCTCTTAAGCCTGTTATCTAGCAGCTCAGCTGCGATTATCTGATTATGTGCCGCATTTCGGTACAGCATGGTGTGTAGGGATGGGTGGGTTGATTTTATCCCCACATGGTGTGTAGGGTTGGACAGAGTTGGTGTGTAGAGGCTGGTGGGTAGGACTCTGTTATTCTATTTTGATCTGCATATTATGTCTGAAATGGGCTAAGGCCCTAGAATATATCTGATTCTGTATCTGAGTGGGCTAAGGTCCACACCATTTCTGTAATGGGCTCAGACCTGAACTGTAAATGCATGATTGTTTTTTGATATTATGTTGTGTGTGTGTTTTCTATGGGGATTACACACCGAGTTTGTGAAAACTCACCCTTTTCTGTTTAATCTATTCAGGTAATCCCCAGCATTAGACGGACCGGTGCGGCGGAGGACTCGGCGGTGACCACGGTTCAGGACTTTTATGGTTTTTATTTTTACTTATGGTTTTTGATTTTATCCGGGAAAAGTTTTACTGTAAATGGCCTTTATGGGTTTTTATTTTAATTTGGGATTTTTATTTAATTTATAACTACTAGCGGTAGGATAATACGCGAGGTTTCAAAAAGACAAATGTTTTAGCAAAAATACCACGAATACACAACTTATGTAAAAGCTTCCGCAATAAATGACGTTTTGAAAAATTTAAAACGTTTTAAAGTGAATAACTTTTTGATAATGACTCATGTTTTGAAAATGAATGACACGTCTTGGAATCGTTAAAAAATAACACAAAGAGGTTAAGTAGAAAAACAGTTTTCATCGATATCACACTTTACGAAAAACACTTTAATATGACATCGCTAGATTCGGCCATAGCGTCTAGGCCGGGTTGGGAGTGTTACATTTAGTGGTATTAGAGCCAGGTTGCAAAACTTGACTGTGGATTTGGGTTTTAAAAATTGGTTTTAAAGAAACGATTTTTAAGTGACTTGAAATATTTTTGGACTGATTATGTGGTACACTGAGTCTCCGGCGCCGATCCTGTAAGTGTTCTGAAATTCTGTTTAAATTTGTCTGAAAATACTACTAGTATGCTTGAAACGGCCATAGGTAGTATACGGTACTGAAAACACTCTAGGCAGTATAAACTGAAAACCGTAGTGAGACTGAGATTCGCAATAACAAATTCTGAACTTCTGATACTGTTCTGCATAAAACATCTGTTAATAAATATCAGAACTATAACTAAGGCATAAAATTTTTAATACAGATAAACTCTAAATTTATGATGAGCGCACGAGGTACTCGCAGACGGGGTACAAGAGGCCGTGGTAGAGGCTGTAGACGGGCTCGAGCTGGGTCCTCATCATCTGGAAATCTACCTAATCTGGATACGAGCGAGACACCGACCTCACCTGCTACAGAGACTGGGTCTCACGATCGTGCGACTGGGGGCGACGCACTGTCCCAAGCCATGTTACGGATTCTAGAAAGGGTCGCTGGGCCTAACACCGGATCTGGGGGCCGAGGGTCGGTTACGAAACGACTTTGGTCCAATGGGGCTGAATTATTCAAGGGTGTCACTGGAGTCGCCCCTAACGTGGCTGAATATTGGATGGAGGCCACGGAAAGAATTATGGATGACCTGGATTCTACCGCAGAGCAGAAGCTTAAGGGGGTTGTTTCTCTGCTTCGCGATGAAGCTTACCAGTGGTGGTTGACGGTTAAGAAGGGCACTCAGCCCGACCGATTGACTTGGGACTACTTCAAGACTGCTTCTCAGAGTAAGCATGTGGGAGCCAGCTACATCGATGCTAGGAGACGTGAGTTCCTTAGTCTCACCCAAGGGGACCGTTTAATGGCCGAGTATGAGGCCGAGTTCCTGAGATTGAGCCGTTATTCCTGGGGCATGGTGGCGACCAAGTATGAGCGATGCGTCCATTTTGAGGATGAACTCAGGGACAGTTTGCGAGTTCTGATAGCTCAACAGAGAGAGCGTGAGTTTGCTACACTGGTTGAGAAGGCGAAGATAGCTGAAGAGGTTAAGCGCGCTGAGCGCCAGAACCGAGAGAAAGGAAAGAATAAGAGGGAATTGGAGCCCTCGAGTTCTGTGATAAGGCCTAAGAAAAAGGCCAGATCTGATGGGCCAGTGAGAGTTGGGCCTCCTATTGGACCTACTAGGGTGGCACTTTGTGGGCACTATGGTAAACGCCATTCGGGCGAGTGTTGGAGGATGACTGGGGCATGTTTGAGATGTGGGTCGGCTGAGCATCGTGTTCGGGATTTTTCGTTGAGAGCTAATTAGATGCAAGCTACAGTGCATCTGCATGCAGCACCGCCAGAGTAGTTCGACCGACCACCTACGGGCCGAGCCCGGCCGTGAGGTGGAAATGGCATGGGCTGAGGGTAGAAAGCACCGGACAGAGGTACTGGACCGACTAAGGCGAGGCAGCTTGCACTGGTTTATACTACTCGTCACCGTGAGGACCGAGATGCTCCGGACGTCATCACGGGTACGTTTTTAATCTATAATGTACCTTATTTGGCATTGATAGACATAGGCTCTACACACTCTTATGTAGCTAGTTCTGTGTCTGAAACATTGGGGATTCCGGTTGAGAATACTTCGATTGAGATAACTATTGTGAGTCCGTTGGGGCAGTCTATCTGAGTGGGTAAACTATTTAAAGACGTCCCGTTGGAGGTTCAAGGGATAGTATTTCTGGCTGATCTGATGGAGCTTCCATTCGGGGAGTTCAATTTGATTCTGGGAATAGATTGGCTAGTCAAACACCGGGTAAATCTGGACTGTGTGACAAAAGGGGTTGTTTTGAGAACCGAGGAGGATAACGAGGTAGTGGTGATTGGAGAACTTTGAGACTTCTTGACTAATGTGATTTCTACGTTGGTGGCAGAGAAGTTGGTAGGGAAAGGATGTGAGGCATTCTTGGCCTACATCAGTGTTTCTGATTCTAGAAACTCTTCGGTTAAGGACATCAGAACCGTAAGAGATTTTCCAGATGTTTTTCCTTAAGAACTACTGGGTCTGCCTCTGAGCCGAGAGGTAGAATTTGGGATTGAGCTCATTCCGGGTACAGCTCCGGCGTCTATTGCGCCCTACCGAATGGAACCGAAGGAGCTTACAGAGTTTAAGGCTCAAATTCAAGAATTGTTAGATCGTGGATTCATTCGTCTCAGTGTGTCTCCATGGGAAGCACCGGTGTTGTTTGTGAAGAAGAAAGATGGGACAATGAGGATGTGTATCGACTACCGGTAGCTGAACAAACTAACAATCAAGAACAAGTACCCGCTACCCAAAATAGATGATCTATTTGACCAGTTTAGAGGGGCTTCTGTGTTCTCCAAGATTGATTTACGATCAGGATATCATCAACTGAAGGTTAAGGAGGCCGATGTACAAAAGACGACATTTAGGACTCGTTATGGACATTATGAGTTCCTGGTTATGCCTTTTGGGTTGACCAATGCACCAGCGGCATTTATGGATCTGATGAACCGTGTGTTTTAGCCTTATCTGGACCGATTTGTGGTGGTATTCATCGATGATATCCTAGTGTACTCTAAGACTGAGGACGAGCACGATGAGCATCTCAGGGTGGTACTACGGACTCTTCGGGAGAAACAATTGTATGCGAAGTTCAGTAAGTGTGAGTTCTGGCTCTAGGAAGTAACCTTTTTAGGACATGTGGTTTCTGCGGAGGGGATTCGTGTTGATCCTCATAAGATTGAGGCTGTGTTGGACTGGAAACAGCCAAAGAATGTGTCTGAAATCCACAGCTTTTTGGGGCTAGCGGGTTATTATCGACGCTTCGTAGAAGGGTTCTCTTTGATCGTAGCACCATTGACCAAGCTTCTGCTCTAGGGAGTTCCCTTTGTCTGGACTGATCAGCAACAAGAGAGCTTCGAGAAGCTCAAATCTATTCTGACTCAGGCTCTGGTTCTGATAGAGCCTGAATCTGGGAATGATTTCGTCATATACAGTGATGCATCGCATGTGGGTCTGGGTTGCGTCCTGATGCAGGATGGTAAAGTGGTAGCTTATGCGTCTCGTCAGCTCAAGACACACGAGTCTAACTATCTGACGCATGACTTGGAACTGGCTGCTGTGGTCTTCGCTCTAAAGATTTGGAGGCACTACCTGTACGGTGAGAAGTGTACTACCTACACTGATTATAAAAGCCTCAAATACCTCCTCACTCAGAAGGAGTTAAACCTTAGGCAGCATAGATGGGTTGAACTGCTTAAGGATTATGACTGCACCATCGAGTACCATCCTGGTAAGGCCAATGTGGTGGCAGATGCTTTGAGCCGTAGGGCGATGACTGATCTGAGAGCGATGTTCGCTCGACTCAGTTTATTCGACGATGGGAGTCTGTTAGAGAAACTTCAGGTTAAGCCTACATGGATTGATCAGATTAGAGGTAAACAGATGGGGGATAAGTTACTTGAGTTACGGTTTCGTCAGGTTGAGAATGGGGATACTACTGATTTTGAGATTAACAGTGATGGGGTACTTTGTTTCCGCGATCGGATCTTTGTACCGAGTGATGAGGATTTAAGACAGTCGATTCTGAGGGAGGCGCATAATAGTCCCTATGCTATGCATCCCGGTGGGAACAAGATGTACCGAGATTTCCGAGAGTTGTACTGGTGGCCAGGGTTGAAGCGTGAGGTTACTGACTTTGTTGCTCGTTGTTTGACTTGTCAGCAGGTTAAGGCTGAGCATCAGTTGCCTTTGGGGTTGCTGCAGTCGGTAAAGATACCGATGTGGAAATGGGAGCGAGTAACGATGGACTTCGTTAGTGGGTTGCATTTAACACCCACTAAGAAGGATTCTGTCTGGGTCATCGTGGATCGATTGACCAAGTCTGCTCACTTCATTCGGTCAAAACGGACTTCTCTCTCCAGAAATTGGCCAAGCTATATATATCGAAAATAGTGAGACTGCATGGGGTTCCTGTCTCAATCATCTCTAATAGGGATCCTCGCTTCACGTCTCGATTTTGAAAGAAATTGCATGAGGCTGCAGGTTCAAGTTGGACTTCGATCGCTTTCCATCCTCGAATGCATGGTCGATCGGAGAGGGTGATTCAAGTACTGGAGGATATGTTGAGGAGCTGTGTTATAGATTTCTGAGGCAGTTGGGAGGAGTATTTGCCGTTGGTAGAGTTTGCCTACAATAATAGCTACCAGTCTAGCATTCAGATGGCACTGTACCAGGCCATATATGGTCGTAAGTGTCCTACTCCTTATGTTCTGGGTCCAGAATTGGTCTTTGAAACTAAAGATAAGGTCCGATTGATTTGAGATCAACTGAAAGCGGCATCTAATAGGCAAAAGACCTATACCGATTTGAAGAGGAGGGATATCGAGTATTCTGTTGGGGACTTAGTTTTTCTCAAGGTCTCGCCATGGAAGAAGGTTTTGAGGTTAAGTTGCAAGGGTAAGCTGAGCCCTCGGTTTATTGGGTCGTACCGTGTTCTGAAATGAGTGGGGCCAGTCGCATATCAACTGGAACTTCCTCCGGAGTTGGATCGCATTCATGACGTGTTTCACGTCTCAATGTTGAGACGCTACCGCTCTAATCCCACGCATGTTGTTCCTATTGAAGATATTGAGGTTAGGCCAGATCTGATGTTTGAAGAGGAGCTGGTCTAAATTCTGGGTCGCGACATTAAAGTTCTACTGAAGAAGTCTATCCCCTTAGTGAAAGTGCTATGGTGGAATCATAGCACTGAAGAGGCCACTTGGGAGCCGGAGGATTCGATGCGTCAGCAGTATCCTCACTTGTTCTGATCAGGTAAAATTTCGAGGACGAAAATTTCTTTTAGGGGGTGGAGTTGTAACGCCGTAATTTTCTTAATTCCGGCTTTTGTAATTTTGTGACACACAATGTCTATCTGTTTCAATGTTTACGTGTTCTGGGTGTGTGTGGGAGGTCTCAAGTTCAAGGCACAACTTGGGTAAATTTTGGCATTTTTTTATGAGTAAAGCCTTAGATGGATGCGATAGGCTTATATTTGATTGTTTGTAAAACATAGCAGAATGGGCTTGCTGGTCTGGTAGTTAAGCGGTGTGTTGGAGTGCTAGGGGTCTTGAGTTCGATTCTCTGTGTTGGCAACGGTTAGTATTTTTGCTGCAGTGTCCGGCTAGAGATTGAGTTGTAGTGAAAATCTGAGTAGGGGGTGGTTGAGATTGTGTAAGTAGTGGGATTTGGGTTGAATTAGTTTTCCCCAAATTTCTCTTTGGTAAAGCTGATGTCTCTCTCTACCTCCCCTGCCATCTTTTTTTTTTCATTTTTGTTCTCTCCATAGCCGAATTCTGCTTCTCCCTTCCCCACTCTTTCCGTTTCCTTCTTTTCCAAATCATCCCTTTATGTGCAACCTTCATTCCGTTTGTTCGGTAAGTGGGATTAGGTGATTTTGGTTCTTGTATTAACTTTTTATTAATGGGTGCCATTAATGTCAAATAGGGGAAAAATCAAGGACTCGTGGTTAATAGCTGGAGACTTGCTTTCGTGGAAGTTCGGTTGTTTGATTGAAGGTGAGGGATTTTCTCTCAATAAATGAGCATTCTGATTTGGGTTCGGTTTTAAGCTTGTTTTCAAGCTATTAATTTAGTGTTTATTGATCAACTATAGGTAGTGGAGTGCTCGGAATTGCGTTGCAGCAAAACAGTACTAGGTGTGTACCCGGAAACGCAGAAAACGAGGTTTCATCGAAAGCCAAAAACCTCTCTGTCGATGCCACACGGGCGTGTGGTCGTCCGTGTGGTAGGCCGTGTGCAAGGCTGTGAGCCACAACACGGCCGTGTGATTGACGAGCCAGGCCATGCGCGAGTGACACGATCGTGTGACGGTCGGGCAAGACCGTATACGACACATGGTCTCGACCAAATGGGCCGTGTGGGCCACACGAGCGTGTGGACCCACACGGGTGAACCATATGGGCGTGTGGGATTTTGGGCCAGGCCGTGTGATCCATACGGCCAAGGCCAATTTGGGTCGTGTGGGCCACACGGGCGTGTGGGCCCACACGGGCAGGCCACATGGGCGTGTGAGCCCATTTTTCTGAAATGACCTATATGGTTTCACGGGTCGTCCAAGTCGACTGTGGACCTATCGTAGGGTCAGTAAGCAATACTTAGACCCCTATATGAGTGATCTGTCTGTCTGATTTTTGTACCAAGCATGAATTATGAAGTCTGAATGTGTGTACCTTTAATTTCATAATAGCATGACATTCTTTGTATGTTGCATTGCATCGGGGTGGGTTGATGATATTTGGAGGGAGTATCTGAAAGGCTCTTAAGCCTGTTATCTGGCAGCTCAGCTGCGATTATCTGATTATGTGCCGCCTTTCGGTACTGCATGGTGTGTAGGGATGGATGGGTTGATTTTATCCCCACATGGTGTGTAGGGTTGGACAGAGTTGGTGTGTAGTGGCTGGTGGGTAGGACTCTGCTATTCTGGTCTGATCTGCATATTATGTCTAAAATAGGCTAAGGCCCTAGAATATATCTGATTCTGTATCTGAGTGGGCTAAGGTCCACACCGTTTCTGTAATAGGCTCAGACCCGAACTGTAAATGCATGATTGTTTTCTGATATTATATTTTGTGCGTGTTTTCTGTGGGGATTACACACTGAGTTTGAAAAAACTCACCCTTTTCTGTTTAATCTGTTCAGGTAATCCCCAGTATTAGATGGATCGTGCGGCGGAGGACTCGGCGATGACCACGGTTCTGGACTTTTATGGTTTTTATTTTTACTTATGGTTTTTTATTTTATTCGGGAAAAGTTTTACTGTAAATGGCCTTTATGGGTTTTATTTTAATTTGGGATTTTTATTTTGATTTATAACTGCTAGCAGTAGGATAAGACGCGAGGTTTCAAAAAGACAAATGTTTTAGAAAAAATACCATGAATACGCAACTTATGCAAAAGCTTTCGCAATAAATGACGTTTTGAAAAATTAAAAACGTTTTAAATTGAATAACTTTTTGATAATGACTCATGTTTTGAAAATGAATGACACGTCTTGGATTCGTCAGAAAACAACACAAAGAGGTTAAGTAGAAAAGCAGTTTTCATCGATATCACACTTTACGAAAAATAATTTAATATGACACCGTTAGATTCGGCCATAGCGTCTAGGCTGGGTTTGGGGTGTTACAGAAATGGTCCAACAAAATTTCAGTCAAACTTTAGCTCATATGGAAACTAACAATGATGATGATGATGAGCAGCTTCTTCACCATGATGATAAGACTGATGATTATGATGATGGTTATGAGCCGCGATAGTCTTCTGGACGTATTAAACGTGGCTTGCGTACTTGTGATGCAACCTCCAGTACTAGTTCTCGTAGCCACTTTTTTGTGAATAAACCAAAATTCAGTATTCCACCATTTAATAGCAAGCATGATCCTGATGCCTATTGTGATTGAGAGAATAAAGTTGAGCTGTTGTTTGAATATTGCAAATGTTCAAAAGAAGAGAAGGTTCCATTAGCTACCTTGGAATCCTTCGACTATGCTTTAAATTGGTGGACTCAATTATTACGGTCTCAACAAATGAACCATGAGAGATCCATTGACTCGTTGGATGATTTAAAGCGAATCATGCAAAAATGATATGTACCACCTGATTACTATAAGGACAACAAATGGAAACTTCAAAATCTTGTTCAAGGTAATAAATCTGTGATGGAATATTTTCATGTAATGGAGATTTTAATGCAACGAGCTAATAAGGATAAGGAGGAGGAAGATACTATAGCTTGATTTGTAAATGGGTTGAATGAAAATATCTTTGAGATTTTAGATCTTCAAACTTTTATTGATTTGGACGAAGCGGTTCAAAAAGCTTGTACGGTTTAAGAATGATTGAAACAAAAATCTAAGAATCGTTCATGGGGTCGTGCATCTAATTGGAATACATCGACCTCTACCTTTCAGGGCTCGAAATCCATTCCACCCTGTAACAGTCCGGTTTAGACCCTAGTCGGAATAGTGGTTTCAGGACCACAAATCTGAGTTAGAAAAAAATATATTTTAATATTATTTTCTGTGTCTGCATTATATGATTAAGCATGTGTGAAAGTTTCGTGAATTAATTTATCCGATTGTGTGTTTAATTTGAGAAAATGACTAAATAGCAGAAATTGTAAAAGTGGCCTTCTAATTGAATAAGTGCCGAATTGTTATTGTCTTTAATATGTGAAGTACTTAAGATTTAGCCAAAATATTAGTGAGTGGATGATAATGGACATAAATGGCCATATATTACATGAATTTTAAATGTTTTCATTAATGGTAATTTGGTAATAATGTCATTAAATTAAAACAAAACAATAATTTGTTCATCATTTTAATGGCTATTGCCGAAAGTTAAAAGAGAAAAACACCATTTTTGAGCAAGCTAGGTTTCGGCCATTATCTAAGCTC
This sequence comes from Gossypium sturtianum, assembly GCA_025698515.1. NCBI lineage: Eukaryota > Viridiplantae > Streptophyta > Magnoliopsida > Malvales > Malvaceae > Gossypium > Gossypium sturtianum. The sequence continues at coordinate 113,479,665 of CM046952.1, forward strand.
AATTAAGGTAAGTTTTGGTTTCGATTTTTGATAATTTCTACGTTTTCGTAATCGTTGCTTCGTGTTCTTTCAAGCCCATGCCCTAATTTTGTGAATTGATGATGATTTTGAAATGTGCCATTGATGACTTCATGAGTTTTGTGATTTTTGAAGATGAAATATGAAAGATATGTGATAGATTAACATAGTTTGTCTTTGGATTTTTGATGAATTTGAGTAATTTGGACTAAATTAAGAAAATAATATTTTGAGGGACTAAAATGTGAAATAAATGAAATGTATGGACTTGTATGATCATGGCGAACATTCGGCTAAGCATGGGTACATAGAGATTTTGTGTATTTTGTGATTTTGCGAAATAAGGACTAAAATGTCAAAATGTGAAATTATGAGGGCTAATTTTTAATTTGCCCTAAATTTGTGTTTTGGATTGAATTGAATGATTTAGTGAATAAATGGATTAAATTTGAATATGTATAGATCAAGAACCAAAGAAAATAGATTTAGACCGAGGGAAGTCGAAGGTGATTGAGTACCCGAATCCGTCTGTTTATTCCGAATCCGAGGTAAGTCTATATACAAATAAATGTATTTGTGTTGATTTATGAATGTACATATGAAATTTACTTGTGATGAATGGGTACGAGATGATATATACATGAAATCCGAGGTAGTATCGACAATATATCAATGTCCGAGAAGTCTCGTACGAACCTAGGAATAGATAGGATTACATATGTCATGACATAGGTTTTCGATACGTGATATCATGTAAGACCACGTCTGGGACGTTGGCATCGATTTGAGATTTACGTGTAAGACCACGTCTGGGATGTTGGAATCGATTTGAGATTTACGTGTAAGACCATGTCTGGGACATTGGCATCGTATTTAATTCGTGTAAGACCCTGTCTGGGACAGTGGCATCGATATTTGGTTACATGTAAGACCATGTTTGGGACGTTGGCATTGTACGATTAATTTGAGTATTCCGAGTATCCTATTTGATTCTGAATGGTTCAACGGGCAAGTTCTGAGAAAACGAAAGGCTATGTGAAATGTATAAATGAATCATGTACGTTTGAATTGTACACTATGTATGTGTATGGAAGGTAAGTATATATATGAACTTACCCTAGTGAGATATGTGCATAGACTTGTGGATATATAATGTGATATAAGTATGAGTAAGTTATGATCTAGTGATGTGTATGGAGATGGGTTGGTTAGTAAGAAATGGCTAAACAAATGAGCCAAAGGAAATGTTATGAAATTGCAAATGAGAAACATTAATGACATTGTATTAATATGATTATGTACAATTTATGTTAAGTTTATTTGTATATGGCTTACTAAGCTTTTGAAAGCTTACTTTGTGTGTGTTTACTATGTTTTATAGATCGTTAAAGCTACGGAAGGCTCGGGGATCATCGAGGATCGTTATCACACTACCCAATCTTATTTTGGTACCTTTTGAAAGTGTATATACTAAAGTATGGCATGTATAGGCTAGTCACTTTGAATTATGTTTGAGATATGTACATAGCCATGTGATATGGTTAGATAAATGATTGTGGTATGAATGAGTAGTCATGCTATATGATGCTTGGTTTTGGTATGGTTTGATGGTTAGTGAAATGGTCAAAATAATGGTAAGCTTATTGATGCAAAGTAAGCATATATTTGATGAATGGTGGTTATAATGAAATGGTAAGTTTGTGATGAATTATACTTGGAAATATTTGTCATTTAATTGAGCTAATTGTTACATAATATGGTGTGCTTGAAATGCTTCTGAATACTTGGAAAAGTTGGTTATTTTGGCATGATTTGAATTGGTATGATGCTTGTAGGGATAGCCTAAAGTGTGGGTGGCATTTTGGCCTTGCAAATGGCCTATATTTGCCCACACGGTTGAGCACACGGACGTGTGGCTCGACCGTGTCCTTCGCGGTTGAATTTCAAAACAAGTCAGGCTCGACCACGGGCTGGACACGTGGACGTGTTACTGGCCGTGTGATGCAAGTCAGGCTCGACCACGGGTGAGGCACACGGGCGTGTCTCAGGCCGTGTGGACAAGTCAGTATGTATGCCTGTTTTGCCACGGCTCGGACACATGGGCGTGTCTGAGGCGGTGTGAGGCACACGGCCTGCCCACACGGGCGTTTGACCTCTGTATCTTTGAAAAATGTTTGATTGTTGAAAAATTTTCGTATGATCCCGGTTTAGTCCCAACCCATTTCTAATGCATGTTTAAGGTCTCGTAGGCCTCATTAAGGGACTATATGTTTGTATTCTGCTATGATTTGATGACGTTATACTTTCTGATGTGAAATGTTTGTAAAAGTCTCTGATTATTCGGTAATGCCTCTTAACCCTAGACCGGCGATGGTTACGGGTTAGGGGTGTTACATTTGATTGGTATCAGAGCTACGGTTTAGTCGATTCTAGGACTAACGTAGCGTATGAGAGTCTAGCTATACATGCCATTTGTATGAACTGTGATAGTGTGATGAATCCTGACGTATAAAATGTGTTTTCGTATAGTAATGGATCCCGAAAGAGCTGTAGCTGACGATGTCGAAAGTAATGCGCCTGCTCCCGCTCAAGAGACCGCGCCATCTGATTCGAGACCGGCTACTAGCGGTCAGGAAGGTGAGGCTAAACAAGCCTTCTTCCAAATGATGAATGAGTGGTTCACTTAATATGTTAGAACAAATCTGGCTATTTCACAACCTTCACCCCCGTCTAATCCTCCTCAGACTTCTGGTGTACCTCCAGCTGTGAATCTGAATCTGTTGAATAAACCTCCGGTTGAAAAAACCCGTAAATATGGAGCTGAAGAGTTCAGGGCCACTAGTGATGACGATGCTGAGAGAGCTGAGTTTTGGCTCGAGAACACAATCTGAGTATTTGACGAAATGTCATTGACTCCTGAAGAATGCATAAAATGTGTTGTTTCTTTGCTACGAGACACAGCTTATCAATGGTGGAAGACTTTAATTTCTATTGTTCCAAAGGAACGTATTACTTGGGATTTCTTTTAGTCTAAATTCCGGAAGAAATACATTAGTCAGAGATTTATTGATCAGAAACGGAAAGAGTTTCTGGAATTGAAATAGGGACACATGTCTGTTACTGAGTATGAACGAGAATTTGTGAGATTAAGTCAGTATGCTCGGGAATGTGTACCAACTAAAGCGATAATGTGCAAAAGATTTGAAGATGGCCTAAATGAAGATATCTATTTGTTAGTTGGAATTCTAGAAATTAAAGAGTTTTTTGTGCTGGTTGATCGAGCATGTAAAGCTGAGGCACTCGGGAAAGATAAAAGAAAAGCTGAGACGGAAACTAGAGATGTGAGAAAGAGATTTTCGAGTAAATCATTTCAGTCTGCATCAAAGAAATTCAGAGATGAGCATAGCCGTTCAAAGGCTAATGTGGGACATTTGAATAGAGATCGAGCTACATTGCAGTCAAATTTCAAAGCTCCAGCAACTTCAGTAGCTAGTGTTGGAAATGTTCGATCCGAATGACCTGAATGTAAACATTATGGTAAAAGACATCCAGGAAATTGTAGGTTGAATGGCCGAGCCTGTTTCAGATGCGGATCATTAGACCATTTCATTCGAGATTGCCCAGAATCTGTTGAGCAAGAGATTGTTCAGAATCCGAGATCAAATAATGTGTCAGTTAGAGGTAGACCTTCTAGGAATACAAGAAATGTCAGTGGTAGTCAGAGAGCTACGAAAGACACAGTTGCGAGATCTGAAGCTAGAGCGCCAGCTAGAGCTTATGCCATCTGAGCCCGTGAGGAAGCTTCGTCTCCAGATGTTATTACGGGTACATTTACTCTTTATGATACTTCTGTGATTGCATTGATAGATCCAGGGTCTACTCATTCGTATGTATGCATGAACTTAGTATCCAGTAAGACTTTGCCTATAGAGTCTACCAAATTTGTTATTAGAGTATCGAACCCCTTAGGTAAAAGTGTCTTGGTTGACAAAGTTTGCAAGAACTGTCCGTTGATGTTTCGAGATATCTGTTTTCGGCTGATCTGATGCTATTACCGTTTGATGAGTTTGATATAATTTTGGGTATGGACTGGTTAACATTGCATGATGCTGTTGTGAATTGCAAAAGAAAAACTATTGATTTGAGATGCCAGAATGATGAAATAGTCCGGATTGAATCTAATGATATGAATGGACTACCGGCTGTGATATCAGTGATGAAAGCTCAGAGTTATGTGAAAAAGGGTTATGAATCTTATTTTCCCTATGTAATTGATTCGAAAGTGACTGAAAAGAAAGTAGAATCAGTGCCAGTTGTTTGTGAATTCCCTGACGTATTTCCTGAAGAATTACCGTGATTGCCTCCGATATGAGAAGTTGAATTTGGTATTGAACTATTGCTGGGAACGACTCCTATTTCGATAGCTCCGTATAGAATGCCACCAACAGAATTGAAAGATTTGAAGTCTCAGTTGCAAGAATTGACCGACAGAGGGTTTGCACGACCGAGTTTCTCACCTTGGGGTGCTCCCGTACTATTTGTGAAAAAGAAAGGTGGTACGATGAGAATGTGCATTGATTATCGTCAGTTGAACAAAGTGACTATAAAGAATAAATATCCTTTGCCCAGAATTGATGATTTATTTGATCAGCTTAAATGAGCCACTGTGTTTTCAAAGATAGATCTGAGATCGGGATATTATCAGTTGCGAGTAAAAGATTCAGACATTCCGAAAACTGCTTTCAGAACGAGGTACGGGCATTATGAGTTTTTAGTTATGCCTTTCGGACTAACCAATGCTCTTGCTATCTTTATGGATTTGATGAACAGAATTTTTAAACCGTATTTAGATCGATTTGTTGTTGTATTCATTGATGACATTTTGATTTATTCGCGTGATGAAATTGAACATACTGAACATCTGAGAATTGTGTTACAAACTCTGCGATATAAGCAATTGTATGCGAAGTTCAGTAAATGTGAATTCTGGTTGCGTGAAGTCAGTTTTCTGGGACATATTGTGTCAGCATCTGGTATACGGGTTGATCAGAGCAAGATTTCAACTATTTTGGAGTGGAAGCCTCCGAGAAATGTGTCTGAAGCCCATAGTTTTCTGGGACTTGCTAGTTATTATCGAAGGTTCGTAAAAGGCTTTTCGATGGTTGCTACTCCGTTGACTAGATTGCTTCAGAAAGATGTGAGATTTGAATGGTCCGATAAATGTCAGAAAAGCTTTGATCAGTTGAAAGCTCTTTTGACCGAAGCTCCAGTTTTAGTACAGCCAGAATCAGGTAAAGAGTTTGTGATTTATAGTGATGCTTCATTGAATGGTCTAAGATGCGTTCTGATGCAGGAAGGCAAAGTTATAGCTTATGCCTCGAGACAACTAAAGCTGCATGAAAAGAATTATCCAACACACGATCTCGAGCTAGCTACTATTGTGTTTGCTTTAAAGATTTGGCGTCACTATCTTTTTGGTGAAAAATGCCATGTGTTTTCGGATCATAAAAGTCTGAAATATTTGATGACTTAGAAAGACCTGAATTTGTGACAAAGACGATGGTTAGAGCTGTTAAAAGACTATGAGCTTGTGATAGATTACCATCCGGGTAAGGCAAATGTTATTACTGATGCATTGATTCGAAAATCACTGTTTGCATTACGTGCGATGAATGCTCATTTAGACTTGTCTGATGATGGTTCAGTTTTAGCTGAATCAAAAGCGAAACCGTTGTTTTTACAGCAAATATATGATGCTCAGAAAGTTGATAATGAAATGTTAATGAAACGAGCTCAATGTGGTTTGAATTCTGATTCAGAATTTCGAGTGGATAATGATGATTGTTTGAGATTCAAAAATCAGATTTGTGTTCCGAGGAATTCAAAGTTGATTCAGTTGATCTTGAATGAAGCACATAACAGTCGTTTATCTGTTCACCCGGGAAGTACAAAGATGTACCATGATCTGAAGCACCATTACTGGTGGTCTGGTATGAAACGAGACATATCTGACTTTGTTTCGAAATGTTTAGTCTGTCAGCAAGTTAAAGCTGAACATCAAGTGCCATCTGGTTTGTTACAACCGATAACGATTCCTAAATAGAAATGGGATAGAGTGACGATGGATTTTGTTTCTGGGTTGTCTTTGACTCCGAGAAAGAAGGATGCAATTTGGGTTGTAGCTGATAGATTGACAAAATCAACCCATTTCATTCCGGTACGATTTGATTACTCACTTGATAAATTAGCTGAGCTATATATTTCTTATATTGTGAGATTGCACGGGGTGCCACTATCTATTGTGTCTGACAGAGATCCGAGGTTCACTTCACGGTTTTGGAAGAAACTGCAAGAGGCTTTAGGTACTAAATTGCATTTTAGTACAGGTTTTCACCCACAGACAGATGGTCAATCTGAGCGGATCATTCAGATTCTCGAGGATATGTTGAGATGTTGCATTCTTGAGTTAAATGGTACGTGGGAACAATATTTGCCATTAATTGAGTTTGCATATAATAATAGTTTTCAGTCGAGCATCAAAATGGCACCTTACGAGGCTTTATACAGACGCAAATGTCGTACACCTTTGTATTAGACTGAACTAAGTGAAAATAAGATACACCGGGTCGATTTGATAAAAAAAACTGAACAAAAAGTGAAAGTGATACGTGATAGTTTAAAACCCGCGTCAGATCGTCAGAAATCTTATACAGACTTGAAATGAAAAGATATCGAGTTTAAAATCGATGATAAAGTGTTCTTGAAAGTGTCTCCGTGGAAGAAAATACTTCGTTTTGGCAGAAAAAGCAAATTGAGTCCGAGGTTCATCGGGCAGTATGAGATCATCGAACGAATTGGGCCTGTTGCATACAGATTATTGATGCCACCGGAACTAGAAAAGATTCATAATGTGTTTCAAGTGTCAATGCTTCGACGATACAGATCTGATCCCTCGCATGTGATTTCTCCGTCTGAGATTGAGATCTGATTCGATATGTCTTACGAGGAAAAACCGATCCGAATTTTAGCTCGCGAGGTGAAAGAATTAAGAAATAAGAAAATTTCGTTAGTAAATTGTGGCATCGGCTCGGAGTGGAAGAGGCTACGTGGGAGCCTGAAGATACTATGAGACAACAATATCCGAACCTGTTTAACGGTAAAATTTTCGGGGACGAAAATCCCTAAGGGGGAGAATTGTAACAGTCTGGTTTAAACCCTAGTCGGAATAGTGGTTTCGGGACCACAAATCCGAGTCAAAAAAATATTTTAATATTATTTTCTGTGTCTGCATTATATGATTAAGCATGTGTAAAAGTTTCGTGAATTAATTTATCCGATTGTGTGTTTAATTTGAGAAACGGACTTAATCGCAGAAATTGTAAAAGTGGCCTTCTAATTGAATAAGTGTCGAATTGTTATTGTCTTTAATATGTGAAATACTTAAGATTTAGCCAAAATATTAGTGAGTGGATGATAATGGACATAAATGGCCATATATTACATGAATTTTAAATGTTTTCATTAATGGTAATTTGTAAATAATGTCATTAAATTAAAACAAAAAAATAATTTGTTCATCATTTTAATGGCTATTGCCGAAAGTTAAAAGAGAAAAACACCATTTTTGAGCAAGCTAGGTTTTGGCCATTATCTAAGCTCAATTAAGGTAAGTTTTGGTTTCGGTTTTTGATAATTTTTACGTTTTCGTAATCGTTGCTTCGTGTTCTTTCAAACCCATGCCCTAATTTTGTGAATTGATGATGATTTTGAAATGTGCCATTGATGACTTCATGAGGTTTGTGATGTTTGAAGATGAAATATGAAAGATATCTGATAGATTAACATATTTTGTCTTTGGATTTTTGATGAATTTGAGTAATTTGGACTAAATTAAGAAAATAATATTTTGAGGGACTAAAATGTGAAATAAATGAAATGTATGGACTTGTATGATCATGGGGAACATTCGGCTAAGCATGGGTACATAGAGATTTTGTGTATTTTGTGATTTTGCGAAATAAGGACTAAAATGTCAAAATGTAAAATTATGAGGGCTAATTTTTAATTTGCCCTAAATTTGTGTTTTGGATTGAATTGAATGATTTAGTGAATAAATGGATTAAATTTGAATATGTATAGATCAAGAACCAAAGAAAATGGATTTAGACCGAGGGAAGTCGAAGGTGATTGAGTACCCGAATCCGTCTGTTTATTCCGAATCCGAGGTAAGTCTATATACAAATAAATGTATTTGTGTTGATTTATGAATGTACATATGAAATTTATTTGTGATGAATGGGTACGAGATGATATATACATGAAATTCGAGGTAGTATCGACAATATATCAATGTCCGAGAAGTCTCGTACGAACCTAGGAATAGATAGGATTACATATGTCATGACATAGGTTTTCGATACGTGATATCATGTAAGACCACGTCTGGGACGTTGGCATCGATTTGAGATTTACGTGTAAGACCACGTCTGGGACGTTGGAATCGATTTGAGATTTACGTGTAAGACCATGTCTGGGACATTGGCATCGTATTTAATTCGTGTAAGACCTTGTCTGGGATAGTGGCATCGATATTTGGTTACATGTAAGACCACGTTTGGAACGTTGGCATTGTACGATTAATCTGAGTATTCCGAGTATCCTATTTGATTTCGAATGGTTCAACGGGCAAGTTCTGAGAAAACGAAAGGCTATGTGAAATGTATAAATGAATCAGGTACGTTTGAATTGTACACTATGTATGTGTATGGAAGGTAAGTATATATGTGAACTTACCCTAGTGAGATATGTGCATAGACTTGTGGATATATAATGTGATATAAGTATGAGTAAGTTATGATCTAGTGATGTGTATGGAGATGGGTTGGTTAGTAAGAAATGGCTAAACAAATGAGCCAAAGGAAATGTTATGAAATTGCAAATGAGAAACATTAATGACATTGTATTAATATGATTATGTACAATTTATGTTAAGTTTATTTGTATATGGCTTACTAAGCTTTTGAAAGCTTACTTTGTGTGTGTTTACTATGTTTTATAGATCGTTAAAGCTACGGAAGGCTCGGGGATCATCGAGGATCGTCATCACACTACCCAATCTTATTTTGGTACCTTTTGAAAGTGTATATACGAAAGTATGGCATGTATAGGCTAGTCACTTTGAAATATGTTTGAGATAAATACATAGCCATGTGATATGGCTAGATAAATTATTGTGGTATGAATGAGTAGTCATGCTATATGATGCTTGGTTTTGGTATGGTTTGATGGTTAGTGAAATGGTCAAAATAATGGTAAGCTTATTGATGCAAAGTAAGCATATATTTGATGAATGGTGGTTATAATGAAATGGTAAGTTTGTGATGAATTATACTTGGAAATGTTTGTCATTTAATTGAGCTAATTGTTGCATAAAATGGTGTGCTTGAAATGCTTTTGAATACTTGGAAAAGTTGGTTATTTTGGCATGATTTGAATTGGTATGATGCTTGTAGGGATAGCCTAAAGTGTGGGTGGCATTTTGGCCTTGCAAATGGCCGGCACACGGGCGTGTCTCAGACCTTGTGGACAAGTCGGTATGTATGCCCTGTTTTTCCACTGCTCGGACACATGGGCGTGTCTGAGGCCGTGTGAGGCACACGGCTTGCCCACACGAGCGTGTGACCTCTGTATCTTTGAAAAATGTTTGATTTTTGGAAAAAATTCTTATGATCTCGGTTTAGTCCCGACCCATTTCTAATGCATGTTTACGGTCTTGTAGGCCTCATTAAAGGACTATATGTTTGTATTCTGCTATGATTTCATGACGTTATACTTTCTGATGTGAAATTTTTGTAAAAGTCTCCGATTGTCCGGTAATGCCTCTTAACCCTAGACCGGCGATGGTTACGGGTTATGGGTGTTACAACCCCATGTGAATCGCCTACCTCCATCTAAAGATGAACCTAAACGACTTAGTTGGAAAGATGGGGCACCACCTAAAGGTACTTCTTCTATTGTACAAGTACCTTCTAGTACTTCTTCTAAACCTACTTTGGACCGTTCTCGTGATGTTAAATGCTACAAATGTAATGGCAATGGACATTATGCTCATGATTGTCCCAATAAAAGGGTAATGTTGATAAGTAATGATGGTACACTTATTTCTGATTTTGAGAATGACGATTTAAATGCTACTAATGTTGTTTGTGACTATAATGATGAGGAAGGATATGAAAAGGTTTTGGAACCTCCTATTGATGGGGAAGATTTGCTTAAGTCTCATTGTCTTGTAGTGAAAAAATCCCTTAGTATTCAAGTAAAGGACGATTCTGACGAAGTGCAATGGACTAACATATTCCACTCGAGGTGCTTGATTCAAGGAAAGTTGTGTTCTCTTATTATTGATAGTAGTAATTTTGCCAATTTGGTGAGTAGTTTTTTAGTGGATACTTTATCTTTACCTTGTCAAAGACACCCTAAGCCATATCACTTACAATGGCTTAATGAAGGTTCAAAAGTTAAGGTAGTTAAACAGTCCTTAATAGCATTCAAAATTGGGAATTATTCTGACGAGATTTGGTGTGATGTAGTTACCATGCATACCGCCTATTTGCTTCTTGGTAGACCATGGCAAATTGAACCGTTACTCCCTTGTGTTTAAAGGGAAGAAATTTACTTTGGCCCCTTTGGATCTAAAAGATGTACACAATGATCAACTCAAGATGAAAAAGTTTTGTGAGGGGGTTATAGGGAAGAAAGATATAATTGAAAAGATATAGAGAAAAGAGGCCATTAGTGATAAAATCCAAAATACAAACAGCCCAATGGTGAGTGAACCCTCTAATGGTAAAAACAGAATGCAAAATTTATTTGCAAGTAAAAAAGATGTGAGGAGAGCCCTATATCACAAACAACCTTGTATCATTGTGAGGTTTAGGCAAAATTATTTATCTTTAGCTATTAACGATTTTTTGCCTAGTGTCTTTACATCTCTTTTGCGGGATTAAGGATGTTTTCAATGAGGCACCTGAAGGTTTACCAGGCATAGAGCACCAAATTGACTTAGTACTCAGTGCAACCATTCCAAACCGTCCAGCTTACCAAAGCAATCCAGAGGAGACAAATGAGTTACAAAGGCAAATGGAAGAGCTATTACAAAAGGGGTACATTACAGAAAGTTTGAGCCCTTGTATCGTCCCTGTCCTATTGGTGCCTAAGAAGGACGGTTCATTCTGAATGTGTGTTGATTGCCGCCCAATCAATATAATAACGATAAAGTATAGACATCCAATCCCTAAACTTGATGGCATGCTTGATGCGTTACATGGTTCAACAATTTTTACTAAAATTGATTTAAAAGGTGGTTATCACCAAATTCCCATGAGGGGAGGGGATGAATGGAAAACAACATTTAAAGCTAAGTTTGGATTATATGAGTGGCTTGTTATGCCTTTCGGTCTAACTAATGCACCTAGTACTTTCATGAGATTAATGAATCATGTTTTAAGGCCTTATTTGGGTAAATTTTTTGTAGTATATTTTGATGATATTCTGACTTACTAAACTTTTTTAGATGATCATGTTTTCCATGTTAAATCTATTTTTGACATTTTGAGAACTGAAAAGTCATTTGTCAACCTTGATACATGCACTTTTTAGTTGTGATAAACTAATCTTTTTAGGTTTTATAATAAGTGCTCAAGGTATTCGTGTTGATAAGGACAAAGTAAAGGCAATTTGGGAGTGACCCACTCTTAAATCAATTATTGAGGTGAGATCTTTCCATGGTTTAACAAGTTTTTATAGATGTTTTGTGAAGTATTTCTCCACTATTGCCGCCCTATTAGCTAAGGTTATTAAAAAGTCTGTGATTTTACATGGGGAGAAGCTCAGGAAAAGGCTTTTCAAGCCTTAAATGATAAATTATATTTTGCTCCGGTTCTTAAATTACCTGATTTTTCTAATACTTTTGAACTTTAATGTGATGCTTCAGGTATTGGAATTGGTAACGTGTTGATGTAAGAAAAAGACCAATCGCATATTTCTGTGAAAAACCGAATGGGACGCAATTAAAGTACTCAACTTATGACAAGGATTTGCTTACATTAGTCCGAGCTCTACAAGTTTGGCAACATTACTTGCTGCCACATGAGTTCATTATCCATACAAATTATGAATCCCTAAAATGGTTACAGGTGTAACATCCCGATTTTGGGCCTAGTCGAAATAGTAGTTTCGAGATCACAAATTCGAAGTAGAAATAATTATTTTGTGAGTATTTTGAGGTCTATGGTATGATTGCATGATTTTGTGAAAATTTCATGAAGAAATTTTATGTATAAAGTGTCAAATTTGATAATTAGGACTAAATTGAATAAGTTACAAAATATATGTTCTAGAAGCTTTGAGCATGAAATTTCCATGGGTTATTAATTAGAAGTCCTTAAATAGCAATTTTCCCAATTTCTACTTTTATGGACAAAAATGGACATGTTTTGGAAAAATTTCAAAGAAAGGCTTTAGGGGCATTTTGGTCATTTTGTTAATAAAAGAATAAAAAGGGAAAATAAAGTCAAAATTGATGTCCATCTTCTTCACCATAACCGAAATTCTCAAGCTCTCCATAGCTAGGGTTTCTTCAACTTTCAAGCTTGATAGTAAGTGCATCCTAGCCCCGTTTTTAATGTTATTTACGTTTTTGAAGTTGTTATCAACCGATCTAGCTATTTCTACCATTTATTTGAGCTAGGGTTGATGTCTAGGGTTTGACCCATGTGTGACATGCATGTATTTTGATGTTTCATGTTAGATTATAAAAGTTTGATGTGTGATGAACATCTTTTACTAAGTGATTTTTGATGAAAACACCTAAAAAGGGCTTAATTGTAAAAGTTGTAAAAATGGATAGTAGAAATGTGATTTGATGAAAAATGTGGGCTGGTATAAGCATGATATAGGTTCGGCTAGGCTTGGGTAACAAAGAAAATGAGTACATTTCATTTTACGAGCCTAGGGACTAATTTGTAAATATGTGAAAGTCTAGGGGTAAAACTATAATTTTGAAAAGTATGGTTTTTGGACTGACTTGAACAATGTGATAATTAAATGAGATAAATTTTCTATTATAGATCAAGAAAAACGGAGTCCAGACCTAAACCGAGGAAAGAACAAGGTTGTGGACTAAATCGAATAGTTAGCCATATTTTGGTACCGAGGTAAGTTCGTGTGTAAATAATGCAACATTTCATAATTAGGTATTTAATGCTCTATTATTGCATGAATTATGAAATTTTCTTTGTGGATTTGATTAATGTTGACTCGATGACGATTCGATGAAGATTTGATACCTCGAAATCCCTGTTGAACCTTAGGAATAGTTAGGATACAAATGTCATGACATTAGGGTTATGAGTTTACGTGCAAGACCATATCTGGGATATGGCATTGTTATGAGATTTCGTGTAAGACCATTTCTGAGACATGGAATCGATATGAGAATCGTGTAAGACCATAGTTGGGCTATAGGTATTGATATGTGATCCCATGTAAGACCATATCTGGGATATGGCATTGGCATCTTACTATGTGTATGAGATTTCCTGAGTATCCTTTAGTATTCCAAGTGGTTTAACGGGTAATCCAAAGATTATGTCAATGAAATGACAAGGTATGATCATGTTGAAAGGGTACAGGTACGTACATAAAGCTCATAAATATTGAGATTATAAATCGATGAGACCTTGGTAAGAAGTGAATGAATAAATCATGATTACGAGTTTTATTGTGCATTATGTAAATGACACGATTTAAAATGTATCTATGATACTTGATGACATTGTGATAAATTATATTATGTTATGTGTATAATAATGCATGATTAATGTTGTTAATTATTTACATGCAAACTTACTAAGCTTTATGCTTACTCCCCTTCCTTTTCATTTCTTATAGTGTCGCCAAGCTTGCTCGGGGATCGGAAGTCGTCGGAGCATCGATCACACTATCAAATTATCATTTTGGGTACTTATGATTACGTTGTTTTGAGTTATGGCATGTATAGGGGCTTGGTCTTTTTGTTATGTGTCACTATTGATTTGGCCAAATATGTTGGCTTGTAATGGTATTTGATTCATTTCGTATATGACCTTTGAAAGTTGGCTTATGATGGCTATGTTGGCTATTGATATACTTATATGGGAATGCCTATCATGGATGTGATTTTGGCATGATGTTCAAGCATGTTGTATGTGGACTTTTGAATAGTGTGCTACAACCTTGGTTGTGATTGATATGGTTGTATGTTTATGCATGGATTGGTGTGGTTTGTGGTTGTGTAGGTTGGTACCAATAAAGGGTGGCAAAAAGGCTTGGTAAATAGCCTTATTTTGTCCACACGGGTAGGCACACGGGCGTGTGTCTAGACCGTGTGTGACACACGGCTTGCCCCAAGGGCGTGTGCTCTGGCCGTGTGTCCCATGCACCTTAGTTTTGAGAAATAGAATGCCCAGTACTAAACAAACGGTCACGAGACACGGCCGTGTGTCTCGGCCGTGTGAGAAACACGGCCATAGGACATGGGCATGTGCCCAGGCCGTGTGAAGTCTGCACCTATTTTATGGAAAATTATAAAAATTAAATCACCCATGCGGCCTAATCACACGGGCGTGTGACTGGGCCGTGTGACCTCAATTTGTGATGACATCATAAACAAAATGACCCTAAGATGGACACGGCCTGAAGCACGGGCGTGTGATATGCCACACGGGGGTGTCCCTTCACCCACACGGGCGTGTGGTCCCTTTTGTATGAAAAATTTTCTAAATTTCCCGAAAGTTTCTAAAGTTCTCGGTTTAGTCCCAAACCACCCCCGATGTATGTTTTGAGCCTTGTAGGCTCGTATTAGGGACAATATGAATGTGTTTGAAAAGTTTTAAATTTGAGTGAAATTTCATGTCTCGGTCTTGAATGTTTGTTTGAGTCTAAGTCCGGTAATGCCTCGTACCCTATTCCGGCGTCGAATACGGGTAAGGGGTGTTATAATAGGGACAAGGTAAGTTGAGCAAGAGACATGCTCGATGGGTAGAATTCATAGAGACATTCCCATATGTAATTAAATACAAAACATGTAGAGAAAATGTAGTTTCTGATGCCTTATCTCGTAGATATTCTTTGATAACTACATTAAATGCTAAAGTCTTAGGATTTGATCATATCAAAGATTTATATTTAAATGACATTGATTTTGCAAATATTTTTTTCCAATTGTGGGACTGGTGCCTTTAACAAGTTTTATCTTGTAGATGAGTTTCTTTTTCACCTAAAAAGGTTATGTGTTCCACAATGTTCCATGTGAGAGTTATTAATTCGTGAGGCACATAGTGGAAGCTTAATGGGACACTTTGGTGTCGCCAAAACACTAGATATTCTACAAGAACATTTTTATTGGCCGCACATAAAGAACGACATTGAAAATGTATGTTCTAAATGTATTGCTTGTAAACAAACAAAATCAAAGGTAATGTCTCATGGGCTCTATACTCCTTTGTCGATTCCTTCTTCGCCATGGGTAAACTTATCTATAGATTTCATTCTTGGTTTGCCACAAACTAAAAAGGGTCGAGATAGTATCTTTATTGTTGTTGACAGGTTTTCAAAGATGGCTCACATCATTCCTTGTCACAAAAAGGATGATGCTACACATGTAGCTAACTTATTCTTTAGAGAGGTGGTGCCTACATAGGATACCTCGCACCATTGTATCTGATAGAGACGTAAAGTTCCTAAGCTACTTTTGGAAAGTGTTGTGGGGTAAGCTTGGTACTAAATTATTATATTACCCCTAAACCGATGGACAAATTGAGGTAATCAATTGAGTCTTAGGTGCTTTACTACGAACTGTTGTGGTTAAGAACCTTAAAAATTGGGAAGAATGTTTGTCATTTGTTGAATTTGCATATAATCAATCTATTCACTCTATAACTGGCTATTCCCCATTTGAACTTGTTTATGGTTTTAATCCACTAACTGTACTTGATCTTGTGCAATTGCCTATAGAAAAATTTTCTAATTTAGATGGGAAGACAAAAGTTGAATTGGTGAAACCCATGCATGAGAAGGCAAGACAACGAATCACCAAAATAAATGAAGCGAATGCTAACAAAGTTAACAAGGGGCACAAGCAAGTTATCTTTGAGCCTGGTGATTGGGTTTAGGTCCATATGAGAGAAGAACGATCTTTTACTAAACGCAAGACGAAGTTAAACCCACGTGGTAATGAACCTTTTCAAGTACTCAAGCGCATTAACGACAATGCATATCAAATCGATCTTTCTGGTGAGTATAATGTTAGTGTCACTTTTAATGTTACTGACCTTTCTCCTTTTGATATGGCAGATTCAAGGACAAATCCTTTTGTGGAAGGGGGAATGATACGAGCAGCTCGGTCCAATTAAAAGGTCATAATAGAGATGAGATTAGTTTCCCTCAAGGCCCAATCACGAGATCCAAATCCAAGCAGCTAAAGTCAAACCTCAACTTATTCGTTCAAGACTTTATCACAAAAAAAAAAATCGATAGGAAGAGTTGAAGCTTCAAGACGATGGGAGCAAGGATGAATTAGAAGGATTAATTTTGTTTGTGGGTCTAAACTCTCAATCTATGATGACAACCCCATGTGGAGAATGTTAACAAGCTTAGGCGTTTCATTACAATGACCCTAATCAATCCCACAAGCTTAGGCGTTTTATATTAGGTTTGGGTCCTAGGCTTAATTTTTATTATACATGAGCCCAATATTGTATTTATTATCTCTTATTATTTTATTATTACGAAATTTTTATAATTATTAAGTATTTTAAGTTATTTAGGAGTTTTATGTTAACAAGAAAGTTTTGTTTAAAACTACTTCTTGTTTAGATTAATTAGACTTTTAGTATACTTTAGAGTTTTATTTGGATGTACTTAGTTAGCCTATATAAAAACTTCTTCATTGTTCATTAAGCAGACAATTGTTTTCATTAATAAAGTTTTCAATTCTAGGAGTTTGTTTCTTATGCAAGATTTCTTTCTTGTGGTTTTTAGAAGTAGTTTTCTTCTCGATTTTCTTCAAGGAGTTGTAGGAATCCATTTTTCACCCTTCAATTTGCCAAGGATGATTTCTTGGAGAGTTAATTAGAGCCATTAATTGAGTTTGTTGAGATTTATATCTCAAATGGTTCAATTGCACATTTATTCTTCTATCCATCATAACCATCGATTTATTCAACCCATCTTCAACTTTAAATTTCGTCTATTTATTTATTTTTATATTATTATTATTTGTTATTTATTCTCAATTTTTTTTTTGTTTTCAACTTCTTTATTACTAAATTTGTTAATTTCTTTTTTTTCTAAATCAGATCCAAATCTTTCCTTTTCGATTCAAACAATTTGAATTCGATTCTTCTTCCGCTTCCTCTGTTCATTCCGTATCATTCTTTCATCTTAATGTCAACCTAAAACAAAAAGCATAGCATTTCTGAATATAAAAAGAAAACAATCTAACAGATATTGAGTTACATATCAATTATGAGTTGACGAGCTTGACAAAACAGCAGATTGTTTAACCCATAAAAGATGTCCCCCATTTTTGTCATGTATATTGAATACTAATTCAGAGAAGAAGAGTGCACTAGAAAGGAATCTGTGAAAACTTACTCAGAGTTGGTGAGTTCACCGGTGAAAGAGTTGGAGGTGAGCCGACGATAGAGCCTGTGGGAGGGCCGATGAGGGGAAGAAAGGCAGGTGAGAGAACCTGGTACTGATGAGTGAGGAGGCCAGAGACTGAATATTTTGTTTTTTTGGGAGTGATGTTTTACCGAAAATTTCTTTTCCCTTTGACCAACAATGGTTTTTCTGTTGACTTGGTATATTTTCCTGACCAAACACCTTAGAATTTGGAAAACATTTTCTGGAAAATAGAATTTATGAATCAAATAGACCCTAAGATGGATTTTTTTTATCTTCCCTTTCTTGTGTTTCTCTTCCTTTTATCTACAAATCACTATCTATTTTTCTTTCTGTTAATTTTCTTTTTGTAAAATTTGACTCACAGTTGATGAGAAATTGAAGGGCACATTTAGGTTAGTGGTTTTTTTGGGGGGTATTTATTTTTGTACTTGGATGCTGAGAAAAGGAAATGGGAACTCATATATAATTTTAGTATAAGAATTTGCTAGGTTTGTTTAGTAACTAGGATTTCTGCTGTGGACTTGATACGATTGCTTGCCTTTCTGCAATTTCATGGTTAGTTCGTGTTCTTTGCTGGTTCCGATCTATCTCTTGCTTGATTTATCTCAATTAAATGCCCTTTGTTCTATGAAATTATAGTAGATTTGATTGGGAGCTTTGTCTGTTGTCACTATTTTACTAGTTTCCATGGTCGATGTTGCTCTAATTCATTTTTCTTGATACACCCAATGCATATTCAAACATTATCATGGGGTGTTATAAAAACATGTGATTTATTAGGTTTTAAAGGCAACTTTAACCAAAATGATTTAAAAAATAATGGTAAATTTGTTATAAAAAGAAGAATGGCACTTAAAATTAGGGCAAATTTAGAAAGATTGGATTGGGTTGTTGAGAGGTTTTAATGGAGTTGTTAGAAAAGTCGGTTTTGATAAGGTGTTAAAGGAGTAGTCGGTTTTCATTTTGTGCTCTCTAATTTTAGATATACTCTATGCTTTTGTCTAAATAAACTGCTTAGGGTCTGATTTAATAATTTTGTGATTAAATTGTTTATTGGAGATTGAAATAATTGAATGAGATTATACTAAGGATGCAGATTTGACATGTTGAATTTTTTATATGATTATTAAATATGTTAAATGCGAGAATTTAGTTGATGTTTTGATGATTAATGTTGTGTTAATTGTTGTGTTGAATTACAAGGGTTAATGTCAAAAGTAGCCCTAATAAACAACATCGAAAAGTTTTTAGGTATAATTGACATGTCATAACATATACAGAGTTCTTTACAGATTTTGTATATGCGGGTTAGCTTAATGCACTTGCGAGCATTGTATCATTGTGTTTTGCACATTCTTAAGGTATCAATTGACTAAGTTGTGTTTTACACGCATTGAAGTATTGTTATCATATATCATATTATTATGCTTTATACATCACTTTTCGAAAAATTGGTTGGATATCTGTGTATTTGGATTACATTTCCATGTTTGGTTAATTAGGACAAAATTTGACATATCTAATATGTCTAGTGTGTTTGGAAAACCTTTTGAAGCATGTTTGCATGACTTAAAGCCTTACTTTTCTACAATTTTGAGCA
Source organism: Gossypium sturtianum (assembly GCA_025698515.1). Taxonomy (NCBI): domain Eukaryota; kingdom Viridiplantae; phylum Streptophyta; class Magnoliopsida; order Malvales; family Malvaceae; genus Gossypium; species Gossypium sturtianum. The sequence continues at coordinate 113,499,010 of CM046952.1, forward strand.
TTAGTTTTGAGACAGGACAAACATGTCTCAAGATGGAAGAATATTCTAGGCACATGTCTTGAGACATGGCAAGCAAGTCTTGAACTCGAGACATGGAGGGCAAAGTCTCAATACTTGGTCTATGTGTCTTGAGACATGAGATCATGTATCGATACATTGGATTTAGTATCGAGACCTAACTCCTATTTTAAAAAAAAAATGGACTCACAATTGACGTTTTAAGGCTTGATTGAGCTCGATTTTTGTTTGTAATGATTTGTGGATGTTTGGAATTATTTAATTGATGTTTATAACTCAAGTTTAAATGCACTTTGACTGTATGATTGATCATTCGGATCATCCTGGTGACCAATGTGGTGCTCTTTGTTCGACCGGGTTTCCAAATTAGGTACAAGGTAGGGGTGAGAAGAAGTCGGTTTTAACCGAAAAAAATGGATACATTTGGTTTTTTATTTATTTCGGTTTTGTCAGTTTTGGTGGTCTTGTCTGTCTCAGCATCGATTTTTTTTTGGTTTGGTCTGCCAATTCTCGATTTTTGAATTTCGAAATCAAACTAATTGAAAAAAATCGATTTATATTATACTGTTTTTTTGATAGATTTAAGTTGGTTTGGAAAAAAATTGATTGCTCACCGTGTTACATCAAATTCTTGACCTAGAAGTTATTTTTTAAAAATAAAAATAAATACATAAAATATTTTCTCAAACCACTTAAGGCTTGGGAAGTCCTTAAAAACTTGAACAACTATTAAGAATAATAGAAAATAAAAAATCAAACTTTAAACACTTAGAGTGAATTTGGATGGGCGCACCGTTTACCTACGGTTAATGTAAAAATAGCAGTGATAGTGAGATTAGATACTGTAGCGATACTGTAGCGTGAAACAAAAAGTAAGCTAAACGCATCACACCACACCCAATCGTCCATCCAAACCCACCTTTAATACCTTCCTGAAAAATAGTATGACATAATCTAACTGAAAATTTTGTGAGCCTAAGATGATTTCGGTCACCATATCTGTATGCTACAAATACTTTTGTTTCAAGCTGTTTTTGACATTGATAAAAACTTGGTATATTACCTAATGTTAAATACGGAGGAATAGTTCCAAACCTCGAACCTAAACAGTAAAATAAACTTGAAAATAAAAATTTTGGTATATTTTATATTTTCTTTTAATTATTTTTTATTTAATATTTCGACTAAATTAGTTAAATATGTTGGAAAAAGTTAATTGACTAAATAGGTTGTTTTTTTTTTCCTTTCAAAATTTAAGGAAATAAACCGTTTTTAAAGAGAGTGCATAAAAATGCGTCCAGCTAAATAAAGTTGAATATCACTTATATACACATAGTTGTTATATGTTTAGATTTATATTTTATCATCCTAGTAGATATTGGTTACTATTTTATATTTTTTAGATTTTCGATTTTACTTGTATTATTTAAATTATATTTTAAAATTTTAAAACACAATAAAATTAAGTTTGAATTTATTTATATTTAAACTAATTTTTTAATTAAATTTGTTTGAATTATATTCATTTTCTAATGGTTTTTTTTCCTTTTCAGTTTAAATTTGTTAATTTTTTTAATAATTAAACATTTTGATTTTGAGGTTATATATAAAAATAGGATAAGGTAGAAACTTTTGTGTGTCTATGATTGAACCACGTGGTGTGAGCCTATTGAGATGGAAAACAAAAGGCATCAGTGGAGTACTCGAGTTGATTTGTACTAAATTTAATTTCAATCATAAAAATCAAATTTTAAGTTTTATTTTCATAAAGAAATATAAAAGGAAAAAGAAAGTCCACTTGTAACTCATGTTGGTTATGATTCTTCGTAAATTCATCATCACTAGTTTGATGTTTTTCTCCAACTTTTAAATATAAAGATAATATATTTTAACGTATTTGAACCCATGTCATCCTTAATTGATAATAATATCTATACCAATTGAGCTAAGACTCAATTGACCCCTTACTTTATTATTTATAAGATGAGTATTTGATGTATTGATAGTATATTTTTTATTTTATTAGTAATGTCAAAAAATTGACATGTATTTTTAAAAATATATATATTTTACTATACTATATAAAACACCTGTCAACTTTTTAAATTTATTTTTGGAATTTAAAAACTCCGTATTAAATAATTTCTCATTATTTATCATAACCAAATTCGTTTTTGGTGTACATATATTAATATATAATTTCTAATTTATAAGCTATATTTTATTTCTTAAAACACATCTTAAATAATATACCAAACATTTATCACATGATTTTTTAGCTTCACAAACAATATCAAATTTTATTAAATACCTTTTTTTTCTTGTATTATATTATTTTCATTATTTCAGTAATGAAGAAAACAATATTTTTTTTATTTTTAATAAAATTTAAGTAAAATACATCCATTTAGAACATAAACTTTGAAAAATAAAGGGTTAGTGACTCAATTTTTAAAGTGTTTTTATTTTATTCACTTAAAAAGATTTTTTTTAAAGTATTGATTAGGGGTAAAAAACCATTAAAGACTAAAGTAAAAAAAAAAAAAGATGGTACTTTTTTACCCCATTTAAGAGAGAGTTATTTTTTTTTCAATATTGAAAATTTAAATTTTAAAACGTCAAAATCAATTTAATAAATTGTTGAATTTTTATTTATCCTTCAATAGTGTCAGCTAATTTGTTACCACAACATTAAAATTAATTAATTTAATCTCCTTTTAAATTTTAAATTTTTATTTTATGTTTTCAAATTAAAATAAAATCAAAGAACGCATCTTTAATAATTTTCTATGAACCCCGATTTTTTTAATTATATGATCTTAAATCTTCCATGCTAAGTTAGAAGAAAAGAACAAATCCTTACAATTAATTAAATTAATTAATTTTATCTTCCTTGCCAAACAAAACTCAAAAATATTTTCATTACTTCTTTACCAAAACAAAGAACAATCAATTAATTTAGTTAATTGTAAGGATTTTTTTTCTTTGTTTTTTTGCTTAGCATGGAAGATTCAAGATTATATAGTCAAAATAAATTTAAGTTTCATGGAAAATTAAGAAATATGAGTTATTTGAGTTAATTTCATTAAGGATAATTTATAAACATAAAATAAAATTTTAAAAGTTAGAATGAGATTAAATTAGTTAATTTAATTAATTTCAATATTATAGTAATTTTTGCTACCTTAAGTTGCTTGATTGTAATGGAAGTGGTAGACTGCGGTGGCCACTAAGGCTTGGCATTGCCAAAACTGTACAGACAAAAACTCAAAGAACACAAAGGATTGTTTATGCAGTTCAGTTTCCTTACATCTGCGGAGCCTAACTCAGTGAGTAATTCTATTCTCTTTAATCAACAAAAAAAAAAAAGTGATTCACTCTCTACCACTCTCAAAGTATAGAGATCTCACATTTGTACCTAAATATTAGAACACTCACCTCTAAATCCTCCCTCTGGAAACTTGGGCAATAAACACTCAACAATGTTTACAACAACAATTTTCACTCTCTCACAAAGTAGTTCCACAATGAACAAATTAGAATGCATTCAATAAGCTCTTATACAGAACCAAGAAAATCCTCAAAGCATATATTTAATTTTCGGCTTGCTAACATACAATCTAAGTGAATATAAGGTAACTATTTGAAAATAGCTATTACAGTCTCAATAATCAAAATACAATCAATCGAAGACACGATTTCCAAGACAATGCACAGTCTTGATCGATCCTCTAAGTTCTAAGGGTTAACTTGATTCACTTGAATCCAATCCAATCTTCAAAAGCTAAGGATTGGTTTTCATAAATAGAGCATAATATCTTCAATAAACAACACATTAACAGGTCCAAATATTTATTTTTATTAAATTGAAAAACCAAATAAGGCAAGTATTTAACCACCTCAATGGCAATCTGCAGTTGGCATTGCCGAGTGCCACTTAGCAACTCTCAGCTCATCTTGCCTCAACAATCTCCCCTTTGGCAATTTATTGAACGTAACCAAACAATTTAGGAAGCTAACTACCACAATCAACAATAACTCCCCCTCAGTATAACCTTACTCTACTTAGCTCGACTTAATACATAATATAGTAATTCTAACTATCAATGTTATGTCTAAAATTCGCACCAACAATCAAAATAGTAAATTATAACTAAGTAAGCATCAAATAAGGTAAAGTGCAACAAATTAAACATACATCATAGCATAATATCATAGTCCCATATTTGTACCACAATGCCACAACATCATCAATATCAATATCAACAAATAAGTATCATCATCTCAATTATATAGACCAGTTTGAATAAGATTTCAAAAGAAAAAAAAATCATCACCATATCAAGGTCTGATTCATCTTTAATATCAACAACATCATCTGGAAATGTAAGCAACTTCATAAAATAGCAAAAGGACATATACTTCCCATATAGCATGACAACAACAATAACTCAAAACTAGTTTCCATCATTTACTTCTACTCCCCATTATCTATACTCCAGTCCCCCTTTTTGTTTAGTAAACTTGCCAATCAGAATGTTAAAAATCCGTACTCTTTTGACTGGACCAAGACAAAAGAAATGTTGAAGAATATGATGATTGAAACAATATCATCTAACTAGGAGTACAAGATCACTAGATTGAGCAAACAATTGTGCAAGGATCACTTGCTCTGCAGATCCTTCCTTAGTGCAACCTTTCTGTCCCTAATCTGCTAAATTATCTTTATCTCAACCCTCATATTGACTATCATCCGATTATGATATTCAATAGAGGATGTTAGATGATTAATCATTCTTTTGTTGAATCCTGGATCATTGCTCGAAGGGCCAATGAGAGTGGGCACTTTAGCCTCCTCTTCAATAGCTATTGCTTTATGGTTTGCTTGTTATGTCTATTCAGCACCCTTTTCACCTGCCTGCTCTGCTGGCTTTACACTAATATGCTTACCCTCCAACCACTTAAGAGAGAACTTTAGCTAAAAAACTATCATTTCATATCTTTCAGTGATTTTTTACAATCTTTGGATTTTACAAAGTTAGTGCTTGGAAAATCAAAGATAAAAATGGTAAGAGGTTTCTAGTGTTGGATCTGATGCCCTGAGTGTAGTATTTTCATTTGTAAATTTGTAATTTTTTTGAATAGATTGGTTAATAAAATTATACTTTGTATAATTGTCCTCATGTGATTTTTGCATGCAAAGCAAAATAGAAGTAAATATTGGCTTATTGGTTCTCTAATGTTTAAACAAATACTAACCAGTATTAAGTGGTTGGATTGTAATACGAAAAGACTGCTTATAATAGTAGACAAACCTAAACATGTCCTTAGTCTAATCGAAAATGAGCAAACCGATTGCAAGACTAATATGTTGTCTATCAAGTCCAATTGGGGAGATACCTTGTTTTGGACATCAGAGCGGATGACTCCCAGAAGATAGAGACATAGATGTGATTGGACTAGTAGTACATTGGACTTGACCCAAGAAGAATAAATCCTGAATCCGTGTAACACCCCACACCTGGCCTGGACGCTATGGATGAATCTTGAGGAATTACACTAGCTTGTTTGAAAATTTTAATTTGAGATCGTGAGGTAAAATAGTGCTAACTTCGACAAATCATTTTCCAGTTTTAGGGAATAATCCTCGTAAAAACCATTTACTTTATTACGAGAAACCATTTAAATGGTCATCTCGTTTTGCAGCAGAATTTTCTAAGTTATGACGTTTTGAAAACCGTGGTTTGAATAGTACACAGATAGTTTTTCCAATATATGCATAATACCACTTATTCAAGAAAAACAAGTCAAATCGAAAGGTAAAGTCCAAAAACAAATTATGGTCCAAAAGTCCAAAAAAAGTCCAAATTATTTAGATACCAAATCATGCATTAACCATCACACATCACAACCAACAAAAATACCAATTAGGATTCTCATCAATACACATATTATATACTTCAAATGGCACAAAATATAACCAAAGTGCTTATAACATACATAACCAAAACCGTATTTACATGCCACTTATAACCAGACCAAAATGAACAATTAGATACCAAATAAATTACCGAATAGTGTGATCTTCAAAAGCAATCCAATCAACAGCTTGAATCCAACGATCTATAAGGAAGAAAAACCAACACGAGGTAAGCTTACATAAAGCTTAGTAAGTTTGTATTGAATATAAATTTTAACTTACCGTAACGTTTGTAACTTAAACATTCCTCAACTAAATACCATAACAAGAACAATAGTTCATTATTAACCTATAGATATCACAAGTTTCACAAGGTTAGTGAGTTCATATAAACATAACATGAAACTTTGTTATCATGTCATTGAACATTACAAGTGAACACATTTAAAACTTAATTCAACCATCATCTATTCATTTAACAACTCACATTTCATTTCAAATATTCATATCCAATGTCTCAATTCATACATCTATTTCCTTATAATCAATTCATATAACATTTCATGTAATCATTTCATATAACCATTTTGTATAACCATTTCATCTAAACATTTCATTTTATCATTTCATTTGCACATTTAGCACATAATCATTGTAACACCCCAAACCCGGCCTAGACGTTATGGCCGAATCTGGCGATGTCACATAATAGCGTGTTGAAACTAAGTTGGTATGATAAAACCGTTTTCATTTATTTACTCTTGTTGACTCCAAAATCGCTTACTTATTTAATCGATTGTTTTAAAACACAATTCGTTGCAGAAACTTTAGAAATCATTTATTTTATGAAAAACCGAGTTAATTAGGTAAATCCGTCCATCTTAGAAAAACCCCTTTGTTTTAGAGAAAACCATTTATTCGTTGAGTTTATGCAGTTTTTAAATCCATGAAAACAGTCTAAAATCCGAAATAAAAGTAAACAGTCCAAAAAGTTCAATTTACATAAAAAATAACCAAGAAAATAATTAAGAAATAAATACCAAAACTGAAATTAAAACAGTTTAAAATACGTGTGGCCACCTTCGAGTCCTCCGCTGCACCGATCCGTCAAGTCTGGGGATTACTTGTGCACATTAAACAAAAAGGGTGAGTTTACGTAAACTTAGTGTGTAATCCCGAGAAAGAAACAAACAATCGAGATTCACAAGACACGCTTGAATGCCTTGGGCCTAAGCCCTTTTCAAAGATCGATGATGCTTTGGGCCTTAGCCCATCTCGATATAGTGTCAAAAATGCGAGGGGCCTTAGCCCATCATAGTATCGATGGTCATAATGCTTATGCAAAGAGCAAAATCCTACCCAACCACCTCTACACACCATCTCCGCTCAACCCTACACTCCATGTGGGGATATAATCAACCCACCCATCCCTACACTCCAAGTAGCACCGAATGCGGTACAAAATAGTGAGTTCGCAAAAATGAGCCGCCAAGAAATTAGGCTTAAAGCCTTTCAAAGACACTTCCTCCGAATAACAACCCCAACCCAATGCAATGCAACATACAATGGATGATATGCTATTATGCAATTTCAAAGTACATATATTCGATTCGGATATTAACATGCTCGATCATGTATAGCATTCATCAATTTCACACATTTAGAGGTCTAAGTAGCGCTTTACCGACTCCCTACAAAGAGGTTCACACAAATGACTTGGGCGACCGTGCAACCTTAAAAACATTTCGGTAAAAATGGGCCCACATGCCCATGTGATCTCGCCTGTGTAGGCCCACACGCCTGTGTGGCCCACTCGCCCAAATTGGCCTTGGCCGTGTGATCCATTTTTAAAGTAACCCATGCTAGCTCAATACTCATATATGTTTTCACTATTTACTTATATGTTCATTCAAAGCTGTCTACTTGAGTCATTATCACTAAATTATTTATATCTTGAGCTACAGACTTCCAAATTAAGATCCGCTTGATGTTTTTGAAACTAGGCTCAAATACCTTTCTACCATAAAATTTTTAGAATTTATAGCTTATCAAATAAGTACAGTAAAATCTTTAAAGTTATCCCTATTCTGCTATTTGACAGCTTCGGACTTTCCTTACTAAAAATTATTTACCTCTTAGTACGGAATTTAGATGATGTTTCCGTTTGTTTTTCTTGAAAATAGACTCATTAAGGATTTAAAAATATAAATTTAAGCCCCTAATTATTTTTCTAAAATTTTTGATGATTTTCCAAAGTCAGAACAGGGGAACCGGAAATCATTCTGACCTTATCTCACAAAATTTATTATAACTCATGATTTACAATTCCATTGCTTACACTGTTTCTTCCATGAAAGACTAGACTCAATAAAATTTAATTTCATATTTTATTCAACCTCTAACTAAATTTACACTATTTTTGATGATTTTTCAAAGTTAGACTACTGCTGTTGTCTAAAACTATTTTAGTGCAAAATGTTGATTTTCTAGTTTTTAACACCCTTATTTCCTTTCTCTACAATTTTTCGCATCATTTTCTCTTATTTCTCTTATTTCTCGACAGCAAGCAATTTCGGCTTTTCACCGAACCCTGTTTTCTGTGTTTCGGGTACACACTTGGTATCGTTTTGATGCATAATCACTCCCGAGCACTTCAAGGCCTAAAATCAAGATACTCAACATCAATTTAACGGATTTGGGTCATCCGGGCCTGTTCAGCATTGGGCCTCTGTAATTGGCTTGGGCCATCTGATGTTGTAAATGGACTTGCGTCTATTAATTTGTTATTGGGCTTATAATAAAAACTGGACTGTTTATTATTTTGGTTTTTTGAATGGGCTGGACTGTTAAATCTGGACTATTATTTTATTTGATTTTGTATTTTGGTTAATGAATGGGCCCGGGCAAATCGGGCTAATTACAATCATAATATCAATACTCACCTTATTTCACTTACCATACATATTAATCAAAATACAATAATTAATATTACTAGATTCAGATTATAGAAATACAAACCGTAATTTCCGAGTCACTCCTCGTCGACTTTTTCCTTTCCTTTCTTAGCCGAGGTTTCCGGCACAACGTTAGCTACAAAAATTGAAACAATTGAAATTCATTAACACAACACAATTTCACATTGAATATTTAAATTTTTATTTAACTTTTGCCTAATTTCCAATTTAATCCCTAAACTGAGACTAACTTTATTTCTTCAAAACTAATTCCATATTTTCATTCAATTTCCACTTTAGACTAATTTCAACTCTCTAATTTCATTTAAATCCCTAAATTTTGAAAATTTCTCAATTTAGTCCCTATTACACAAAACTTATAATTTATTTTACAATTCAATCCTTTTCTTAATTCTAACTCAAAATCCTATCAATTTAACCCCAATTACTTAAATTATCCAACATGAAGAACATCTAAAAACCCAATAATTTCTAAAATTTCAACATAAATCAAGTAGTATTTAGTTTTAGGATTCTAAAAACACAAAAATTATAAGAAAATGGACTAAATTGACTTACCAATTGAGCTTTGAACCTTAAAACCCTAATTTCTCCTTTTTCTTTCTCTCTTTTTCTTCTCTATTTCGTTTTCTTATTCTGTTCTTTCTTTTTCTTTTTTTTTTCTTATTTTATTTTATGTTTTAGTTTTATTATTATATTATAATATAATATATATTACTTAAATAATAAGAAATACATGTATTATTATTATATAAATATGATTATTATTTTTACACATGTATTCACTATTACCATACACTTGTCACTTATGGCTTAATTACTAATTTAGTCCCTTCACTTTTCCTTTAATCTATAATTCAACTTTCATCCTATTTGCAATCTAGTCCTTGTACCTAATTACTTTTAATTCAAGCTAATTCACCTAGCCAAAACCTAATTAACCACACAACTAACTTCGTAAATATTTTTAATAAATATTTACGAATCCATTTTACGAAAACGAAAACCCAAAAATATACTTTCCGATACCTGTAAATTTTGGGTCGTTACACGAAAAATCCCGAAATAAATCTTACTTGTACATGTAGAAAACAAACCATACATTGAGTGAAGTACTCACTGGTAATTCCATAACTTAAACATGTAATATTAATATAACTAATATTATCCCCAAGTAAAACATGTATAACTACATATATATATAACTACTACATACTTAGTACTAAAAGTTACTAAGCTATACCTATTCAATATGAGCATGTTAAGTGCCTAGATCTCATAACGATTCTTTCCACTAACCTATTAACAACTTTATTCTTACCTTAGTCAACAATACTATTTCACAATTCAAATACATCACAACACATTTATATACCCGTGATTCATAATTTGAATACATAACAATTTAAATATAAACATAACATATCAACTTTATCACATTTAATTTGTCTTAACTCTTGTCTTGACTCAGACAATGTAGACAGCAATATCATATGGCATTAAGCAGCAGAATGAATTAATATGTCCCTCATTGGACCGTACAAACACCAACAATACAAAGCACAATTAAATACATTTACAGCTTAGTTAAGACTAATTGACGTAAAAATAATTGTTGTAAATCCATCTTACGGACAACATTAGGTTTGGCATTTAAACCGTAGGACTTTCCTCCATTTGGAACAACTTAAGCATGCTTTAATTGGACAACATTAAATCACGAAAACAACAGCCTTCAAACTGGATCTTTCTATGCATTTCCTCGAACCGGAACATCAAGATTGTACTAGTAAAATTTGAATATTTAAAATTGACGAAGACCAAAAGAAAACTCGCCAAGATTAGGGAAAAAATTTAGACATTAATCAGCCGTACTTAGACAACATAAAAATGAACGTTTGAAATCATTAAGAAAACATCCATTAACCAAAATTTGGTTAGCATGAAAATGCACATTTAAAACCATTAAGATACCAATTCAGACAGCAACCAAGCATGCAATCTGATTAATAATTAAACCCATTGATTCGGTTAACTTCTAGCCAAGCACTTTCGAGCAGTAACTTAGGGCCTGTTCTTCTGTGCTTAAAAAAAGCACTTCTGGCTCCAAAAGCACTTTTGAAAGAAAAGGCATGCAGAACAATGTCGCTTTTATTTGGAATTTTGGCTTTTCGTATGCTAAAATTTTTAGCTTTTCTTCTCCGAAAAGCACTTTTAGTGCTTAATTACTTTTTCACCTCTCCAATAACATAGTACTTTCTCTTTTTTTTTTCTTGGTGCTTAATTACAAATATGTTAAAATCATTAATTAAAAATAAAAAAAACATTTTTTAAAATACTAATTACAAATATTTAATTGTTATATTTAAATATTTAAAATGTAGTTTATATATTCTAATAAATTTTATAAGTAATTAATATTTATTACTTAAAAATATTTAAAATTTATATTTCATAAATTAAAATATTAATAAGTTATAGTAATTTTTTTATATTCTTACTAAAATATAATAATATTAACTAATTTAAATTTTATTTAAATGCATATTTGTTACTTGATAATAACATGTCTAAAATGGACATTTTATTTCTCAAAAGCATTTTTTGACAGCAATACTAAACACTCAAATTTTAAATCAAACTTTTCAAAAGCACTTCTCAAAAGCACTTTTCTACAGCACTTTTCAAAAGCACTTTTCAAAAGCATTGCCAAACTAGCCCTTAGTATTTATTTTTAGATAATCGGCAATATAATTTTTCAATTATTATTATTATTGGCAAATAATTAAACATGAAATGTTGAACAACATTTATATACATTTATTCCAACCAACCCATTATGCACAAAATAGATAGTCCTGATTATACATATTGGACAACATTGTTATGTCCAAAATAATCATCATTTCATCACCATGCAAACAGCCTCGTTATTCACTAAAACAATGGACAACATATAATCATGAAATAGCGACTTAAATGAAAAATCAAGAGTTCAAGGTTCATAGACTTACTTGCGAAGCATTTCATTTTATACCCCAAAATAGTTAGCACAATATATAATTACAACATTTCATACACACGATACTCATATAAATTTAGCTTATAAATCGACAATGATACATCAATATCACCGGTATTTTACATTAATATTCATACAAGATCATGCAATGTACTAATTTAATTTTAAGCACTTGAATTCTTGTCCTGTTTTGAAGTGAAATGACAGAATGAAATTTGTGACACATTTAATCCACTTAAGCAAAACATTCGAACATTTTACTTTCCAGCCTACATTGACTAGAATTTGCAAAATTTAATTAATTCAGCTGACCGATTTCAGACAGCTTAAAAATTCATTCGCTTGTACCACAATAATCATAGATTAATCAACAAATTAATACTACATTTAATCATCAAAGTAACATAAGTTACAACATTAGTACCTCAAATTTCAGCTTTCAAAACATGATAAATTGAAGCATTTAATTACCTAAATTTCCAACTTTCAAACCTCATAATTTGCAGCATTCACTTTATTTAAAATAACTATCATCATGTTTAAACTCCAATAAAACTTAAAGAGGAGGGAGATACGGTCCCCAATACTCAACATTGACATTACAGACAACAATAATGTAGATCATTAAGCGTCAGCGCCAAATAAATACGTCTTACCTTGGTCAAGATATATCATCCACTAAATCCAGAGCACTTAACGGCTAATAACGTAACTACTTTGTCCACATGAACGATATAAAACATCAACTATGCAGGCATAAACAAAACATATTAATAACATGATTTGGACACATTAGCATAGCATTTATGCTATATATCTAACTTCTGCAAAACATCAATTTTAGCAAATTCAAATATAAATTTCCCTTCATCTCAAACCACAATAAATTAGTAAAAAAAAAAAAATTAACATGCAATCCTAGCTGCTTAAACTCGATTTAACATTCCATATAGCCGAACATTACTTGTATATGTACCCATAAATTAAACGTGAGAATTTAACAAAGTTACCTTTGAAAGACTCACCCGAACAACATGGAAATGTCCAGCTTTGGACAGCATTGAATTTTCAAATGAGACATGCATTAAACTTAACCGAATTTGTCATAAAATTTACAACATTGGACAGCATGTAAAAGCAAATTAAGGCAGCATAATTAGATAGTCACAATTGCACACGTCAACACATATTTGAGCAGCCATACCACACTATTTACTTCACCATAATTTCTTTACATTCACATGCTGAAAACAATTGTTTAAGTAGCAGTTTCAGCAGTTATATATGTTGGAAAATTTGGACATCACATATATAATAAGGATAATTACATGTTATTATTTACTATCATGATAGGTTAGCCCCAATTAAAAGTGATCTAATTTGGTTAGAATTTTATTGGGCTTTTAATTATTAAATAAAATATGGGTCAAATATGTGTAGATACTCTTCTAATCAAATTCTAATTAATGATGGGCTAATTAGAATTTGATTAGAACTAATATGCTAAGGTTATAAATATTAGGGTTATGGTCCCCAAATTATACACAATATATCTTTTCTAATATCCCATCATTAGGAAAGAGAGAGCAGATATTCTCTGAATTTCTTGTGTGCTAATTTGAAAGATCAAATCCCCAAGATCCGATAAAACTTCAAGAAATTCATGGATTCAGGTACGCTTCCGCATCTTGTTTTGTTCTTGATTTATTCTTGATGATTTAACATGATAGATCCTTGTTAATTAAGTTTTATTTTAGATTTATTTTACAAATCTAACAAGTGGTATCCGAGCCTTGTCATATCGAATCATTGGGAATTGATTAAGGCATACTAAAATTTTAGAGTTTTATTTTTTAATTTAGGTGATTTTCAAGTTAATGGATTCAATTATAAAGTTTAAAATATTTGTGTAATATTATTTGATACCTACGTTTTTAAGCTTTAATTTGAAAATATTGCGATTCAGTTTCTGTTAACAATCCTATATTGCATTTAGCTTTATAATAAATAAATATTGCATGAAGGTCAAGTCGGCGATTGCATGATCTGTGATTGTTAAGTCGGTGCTTTTGCAATATATAATATGCTATATGAATATATGTATATGTATATCAATCATGGGTTTTGTTTTTTTTTTCATGGTTTGTGCTTCGATTCTTAAGTTCCTGTGTATTTGCAAGGCATGTGATTATTATTTTAATCCTATATGACATTTAAAAATATATATATATAAATATATATATAGAAATTGATTCATATATATGTTTTGTTTATATATATAAATATATAATATATGCATGTTTTGATTGGTTTAATGCATGTTGTTTTGGAAATTTATATATCTATATAATTATCTTTCAACTTGATTGAAAGATGAAATTAATGTAAACATTTTGAAATAAATAAATTCAGATTTTGCTTTTAATTAAGGATGTCTAATATTTTAAATAAATTAGTTGAAACAAAATGCCGCCAAAGTGACCTCTTTTGTGTAGATTAGTTTATTTGAAATATTAAGATGATTATATGTTTTTGTGATTCATGCGTTTATTAATTGACCCAAAGGTAAGTTAATATTTGACAGAATTTCAACGACATCTGTGGTGATAAATGTGTGACAATTATAAGGTATTTTATGTGAGCAATAAGTTAGTCCAAAGATTAAATCATTGTTTGACATTATTTATTGTCAATGTTTGATTGCTACAACAAGAGTACCGCTTACTGTTAATATTACTGTCCAAAGTCATGATATTAATGTTGTGTTTGGTATCTTGAGATGGGATTAGCCATTATCCTGAATTTATTGTTTACTTATGAATATTGATTTAAGCTTGTTTTTGTTCTATATTAAGCTAATTCATCTTCTGCTGCCACAATATCTACTAATATAAATTCTATACCCATGCTTAATGGGACTAATTTTAAGGAATGGAAAAGGCACTTACTTATAGTGCTTGGCTGTATGGACATAGACCTTGCACTAAGGGAAGAACAACCTGCACCTCTCACTGCGGAAAGCACCCCTGATGTTAAGAGGGATTTTGAGAGGTGGGATCGTTCAAATCGCATGAGTCTTATGATCATGAAACACAACATTCCAGAAGCCTTTAGGGGCACAAAATCTGAAGAGATTACTCAGGCCAAGGGTTTCCTTGATGAAATTGAGAAACGTTTTGCTAAAAACGATAAGGTTAAGATGACATCACTTCTGACTTCTTTGATGTCTATGAAGTATAAGGATCAAGGAAACGTAAGGGAGTACATTATGGAGATGTTCCATACTGCTTCAAGACTTAAGGCACTTAAGATCGAGCTTTCTGAGGAATTGCTTGTTCTTATGGTTTTGGTATCGCTTCATGCACAGTTTAATCAATTTAAAATTAGTTATAACTGTCAAAAGGAGAAATGAACCCTAAATGAGCTCATTTCTCATTGTGTGCAAGAGGAAGAAAGGTTGAAGCGTGATAAGTCTGAAAGTGCTCATTTGGCCAATGCCCCTAAAGACAAGGGTAAGAAAAGAAAATATCAGGATGAAGCTACTAAGGGTCCAGCTCAAAAGAAACAACAACAAGCTACAGAGAGTTGTTTCTTTTGTAACAAATCTGGACACGTAAAGAAAGATTGTACCAAATATCATGCTTGGCGTGCAAAGAAAGGTATAATTCTTAATTTGGTCTGTTCTGAGATTAATTTAGCTTCAGTACCTAGAAACACTTGGTGGATAGATTCTGGTGCTACTACTCACATAAGTGTTTCTATGCAGGGTTGCCTGAGTTACCGAAAGCCAAGTGATGGTGAAAGACACATATTTGTGGGCAATGGAAAATCGGTAGAAGTGGAAGCAATTGGGCATTTTAGGTTATTATTAGGAACTGGTTTTTATTTGGATTTAAAAGACACTTTTATTGTACCGTCATTTAGACGGAATTTAGTTTCTGTTTCTTCGTTGGACAAATTTGGATATTATTGTTCATTCGGAAACAATCAATTTAATTTGTCTTTAAATTCAAATGTTATTGGAACTGGTTATTTAAATACTTATGACAACCTTTATTTGCTGGAAATAGTTGCATCCTATAATGAAACATTGCATGTGGAATCACGTGGTATTAAATGCAAATTAAATAAGGAAAATTCAGCATCATTATGGCATAGGCGCTTAGGTCATATCTCAAAAGTTAGAATTGAACGCCTTGTGTTTGATGGTATTTTAGAGTCCCTTGACTTCACAGACTTTGATGTCTGTGTCGATTGCATTAAGGGAAAACAGACCAAAACCAAGAGATTGGGTGCCAACAGATCTTTAGACGTCTTAGAATTAATTCATACAGATATTTGTGGGCCATTCCCTACAGCATCTTGGAATGGTCAACAATATTTCATAACATTCATAGACGATTACTCACGGTATGGGTACCTATATCTTATTCATGAGAAATCTCAGTCTTTGGACGTGTTCAAAGCTTATAAATTTGAATTTGAAAATCAACTCAACAAAAGGATTAAAAACATCAGATCTGATCATGGTGGTGAGTACTACGGTAGATATGATGGCTCAGGTGAACAATGTCCAGGACCATTTGCGAAATTCCTAGAGGAATGCGGTATTGTCCCACAAGACACCATGCCGTGATCACCTAGTATGAATGGTGTAGCCGAAAGACGAAACAGAACTCTTAGGATATGGTAAGGAGCATGATTGCTCATTCTACCTTACCCGAGTCCCTCCTGGGAGAAGCATTAAAGACAAAGAGACTTACATTCCAACAGCAGTACCCAATAAAGCAGCTTGCAAAAACACCTTATGAGCTTTGGACAGGTCAAAAGCCTAGTCTAAAGCACTTTCACATTTGGGGATGTCCAGCTGAGGCAAGGCCTTATAGGCCACACGAAAAGAAATTGGACTCTAAAACAGTAAGCAGCTACTTTATTGGCTATTCTGAGCGATCTAGGGGATATAAATTTTATGATCCCATAATAAGAAATATTTTTGATACGGGAACTGCAACATTTTTTGAAGATGTTGAGTTTGGGGGGAGAAATAAGGTTAGAGACATTATTTTTTAGGAGGAATTGGATTCTAAATCAGTTCCTACTACCACTTTTGACGATGTTCAGGTTCTTATACCTATCATTGATCAAGAAGTGAATCCAAAACCTCTACAAGACAATGTTGAACAACTTCCCATTCAAAATGAGGTAATTGTTCCAGAAGAACAAACTCAACAACCTCAAGAACAAGTGCCATTAAGGAGGTCCACAAGAGAAAGGAGAAATGCTATTCCAGATGATTATATTGTATTTCTCCAAGAACATGAGGATGATAATGGAATGATGGAAGATGATCCAATCAACTTTCATCAGGCCATGAAAAGTTCTAATTCTCAAAAGTGGATTGATGCCATGAAAGATGAGTATAAATCTATGCAAGACAATAAAGTTTGGGAACTTGTCCCATTACCTGAAGGTGCAAAACCAATTGGTTGTAAATGGATATTTAAAACCAAGAGGGATGCAAATGGTAATGTGGAGAGGTATAAAGCGCGTCTTGTAGCTAAAGGATATACTCGTAAAGAAGGTATTGATTTTACAAAGACTTTCTCTCGGCCATCGAAAGACTCATTTAGGATAATCATGGCACTTGTTGCTCATTTTGATCTTGAGTTACATCGATGGATGTTAAAACTGCGTTTCTTAATGGCGACATTGAAGAAACAATTTATATGGTGCAACCAGAAAATTTTTGAGTCGAAGACTCAAAGAATATGGTTTGCAAATTGACAAAATCCATCTATGGACTCAAACAAGCTTCCCGTCAATGGTACCATAAGTTTCATCAAATAATTGTCTCGTTTGGTTTTGAGATCAATATTGTTGATGATTGTGTGTATCACAAATTCAGTGGGAGTAAGTACATATTTCTGGTTCTATATGTTGATGACATTTTGCTTGCCGCTAATGATATAGGCTTATTGCACGAAACCAAGAGGTTTTTATCTAAGCATTTTGAGATGAAAGATCTTGGGGACGCCTCTTTTGTTTTAGGAATTCAGATACATCGAGATCGATCTCGAGGTATTCTTGGATTATCACAAAAGAGCTATATCGATAAAGTACTCAAAAGGTTTAGCATGCAGAGTTGTAGACCATGTGACACCCCTGTCACTAAATGAGACAAATTTAGTCTTACTCAATGCCCTAAAAGTAACCTTGAAATTCAGAAATGCAAAAGATTCCTATGCATCACCGTTGGGAGTTTAATATATGCTCAAGTTTGTACGCAGCGTCCGGGACATTGCGTACATTGTTGGGATGTTAGGCGGATATTTAAGCAACCCCGTATAGACCATTGGATAGCAACCAAAAGGGTTATGAGATATCTTCAGAGAACAAAAATTACATGCTTACTTATAAGAGATCGATCTTTTGGAGGTCATTGGGTATTCTGATTACGATTTTGCTGGATGCCAAGATAGTAGGAAATCTACATCAAAGCTATGTTTACTTGTTAGAATGGAGGAGCTATATCTTGGAAAAGTGTCAAACAGACACTTGTAGCTTCATCCACTATGGCAGCGCAGAGTTTGTAGCATGCTATGAGGCATCAAACCATGGAATATGGTTGCGAACTTTGTCACAGGGTTGCGATTTTGGAGAATGTAGAAAGACCACTCAAATTATTTTGTGACAATAAGTCAGCAGTGCTGTATTCCAATAGCAACAGGAGTTCATCTAAGTCAAAGCATATTGACCTAAAGTTCCTAGTTTTAAAAGAAAGAGTGCAAAATGGTCAAATATCCATAGAGCACATTGGGACAAACTCAATGATAGTGGATCTGCTCACAAAAGGTCTACCACCCAAGGTCTTTCATGAGCACACTGCTCACATGGGTGTTACATTGTTTGAGGATATCATGATTTAGTGGGAGTTTATATTTTATTTATTTTCAGACATTTATGTATTTGGTTACTTTCTGATCAGAAATGAAGTATTCAGTTTATTTACTCTGTTTATTGTTTTGAAACTAACCTCACTTAAGTTTAAAGAGGACCAGTTGGAAATACACATGTTTAGATCATATTGCATGTAATTTTCATGCTACACATCCATACTTGATCTAAGTCATTTGGTTGTGTTAATATACGTGATCATGGATGGATTTAGTTACGATATATGTAACGAAAGTCGCCTTGGTTCTATGTTAACATAATTAATGGACGAGATTGTTCGGAATACCTTTTGGATATGATAGTAAAATTTTGAGCTCATAAGGTTATATAATGACATGTAATTATAAAGTAATTAGTATATATATGTGGTCCAAGTGGGAGATTGTTGGAAAATTTGGACATCGCATATATAATAAGGATAATTACATGTTATTATTTACTATCATGATAGGTTAGCCCAAATTAAAAGTGATTGATCTAATTTGGTTAGAATTTTATTGGGCTTTTAATTATTAAATAAAGTATGGGTCAAATATGTGTAGATACTCTTCTAATCAAATTCTAATTAATGATGGGCTAATTAGAATCTGATTAGAACTAATATGCTAAGATTATAAATATTAGGGTTATGGTCCCCAAATTATACACAAGATATCTTTTCTAATATCCCATCATTAGGAAAGAGAGAGCAGATATTCTCTGAATTTCTTGTGTGCTAATTTGGAAGATCAAATCCCCAAGATCCGGTAAAACTTCAAGAAATTCATGGATTCAGGTACGCTTCCGCATCTAGTTTTGTTCTTGATTTATTCTTGATGATTTGACATGATAGATCCTGGTTAATTAAGTTTTATTTTAGATTTATTTTACAAATCTAACAATATAAACCTCAAGTTTTTATGATTTTTCTTCATCATTCCAGCAGCAGTAATTACACACACTTACAACCATTTTTCACCATTTAGCCACAGTTTCCAGGAGCAAATTAATCCACACTCACCAAACAAAACTATCAAAATCTTACATGCATGTCGCATGCAACAACAATCTCAAGCATCGCAACACTTAAAACCGAACAGCTTAGGAAGAAATTTAAAATATTTGCAAAGAACTGATCGAAAATTCTTCCAAGATGGAAACTACCTATTTGGCTTGCTCCATTGTATTTCTCTATTATTGCTTCCTCCCACTCCTTGATGGCAAAGAAAATCATACTTATCATGAAACAGTGGTTCCTATCAAGAGCTCTCGACCTTTTCTCCCCTCTTCATTCCCATTTGCTAATGAAAAAGAAAAAGACATTTCCCCTCTTTTTTTCTCCTACCGTGGTGTTCCTAAGTAACCCATAGAAAAGTTCCCCCTTCTAAATTCAACCGGCCACCAATGCTCAAACATGCATTCCATTACTCCCCTTTTCTTTTAATTACTAAAATTCATTTCATAATCAAATTTTAACTAATGTTTTAATATAAAATATACATAATTTCAATTCCTCAACCAGACATCTTAAAAACTAAGGGTATATTTACTATATAAGTCCCTTTCATGAGTTCTAATTAAAAATGCTCATAGTAATTTCTTTTTTATTACTATTTCGATCTAGTCTCTGTACCTTAATTAATCACTAATTCAATAAAATTACCAATAAAAAAAATTCAATTCACCTATAATATAACCCCGTAAATATTTAATAATAATAATTATTTTGGTTTATGCAAACGAGGTCCGATACCTCATTTTCCAAAACCACTGACTTTTAGTACAAACAACTCATACGTTAACTAACTGACCAATTAATAAAATCTATAAAATCAAAATTCACAATAAAACTATATCTATCTCATAAATATTATTAATTTATAATATTCACGGACTCTACCATCAGAGAACGGGGTTTCGAAACCACTATTTTTTACACCATTGGAAATCGAGTCGTTACATCCTCTTATTAGCATTACATGGTTGATGAAAAGTAAACGTGGTCATGGGTCATTTGACTTTGTGATGAATGACTTGATTTTTATTTGATAGTAATTGACTTTTCATAAAGATATAATAGTTAACATGAGATAAAATACGATTATATTGAGAGAACGAATTTATCCTAAAAATATTAAGGATATCCTATGAGGGTAACACATTTATGACAAGGTTATTGAATGAATATTTTTTTTTTGCCTGGAGCTATTTTGACTTGTTTTAAAAACAATTTGACTAGTTGAAAAAAACTCGTACATGATTAAAATCATTTTAACTTGATTTTAAAGTTGTTTCAAAAATTTCTAAGAGTTCAAAGTAAAGATTCAAAATTTTATCTCTTAGACTTCATTTGAAAAATCATTTTTTCAATTTTGTTAATTTTAACTTTTATTCAAGAACACTTCAATTTGTTATATCAAAACATATTATCAAATAAAGCTTAGTTTAACAATCTCCCCTTTTCGATATAACAAAACATTTGGTAATTTTTTTTTTTTGAATAAATTGTCCCCCTTAATAAAAGTCATTTTCAATTTAAGGCCTAAATAAAAAAAATGAAATAAATTTAAAATTTGACATTCATTTTTACTTTGAAGAAAATGGTCACATAATTTGCATAATATCAATCAATCAATTTATCGTTTCTCCCCTTTTTTGTTATATCAAAAAAGACAAATAAAGCTTTAGGAGAAAAATATGGTTAGTTCAAGATTATATATAAAAATAAAGAAATAATAAACATATAAAAAAATTACGAAAGTATCTTATAATACTAATAAAAACATTAAGGTTCAAAAAGGCATAGTTATAGGAAATAAGCAAAGTAATAGTGCAAATGTTATGAACAATGATATGAAGATGCAAACTTAAAAATCTACTCTAATCATCATTATGAGGAGAAAAAGGAGATGTCGAAGGAAAATGAGTGAGGAGAGATGTCATTTACATCTCTAACATCGAAAGTCGAGAGTTAACCTCATCTCTAAGTCCTTGAACATTGTTGCTCAAAGAGTGTAAAGCATCGAGGATGGCAACATTAATACTGGACAAAGGTTGATTAGCTTGAGATGAAGTAGCTAGAAGAGGAACATGCTCGGGTGAAGGAGCATGCTCGGATGTTGGAATGTCTTCAAATGCACCTTCGATGTCATCGTCTTCATTTGCAGTCGGATGACCACTCTTGACCCATTCACCGGTGTTGGCATCATAATGATAACTGGCATGGTGAAGTGCCCCATAACTAATAGGTTGATTAGAAGAAATGGGGGGTGTCTCCAGAGTACTAATGCCTAACCTCTTAAAAATATATGACAAATAAGTGTCATGGAGAAGGGTGAGATTTGTATTCATTGCCCTTCGATAGCCTTAGTAATGTCATTGGACATAATAAGGGCTAGGTTGGGACACCTATCAGAATGGAAAGAATCGAGCCACCAATAATCGGTGTTACAAAGCTTGGCATGTTTCTTGATAGGACATAAATTTCAGGTGATAATCAAATGGAGAACACGATCATGGATATTGAGTTCGGATGGGAATCTGGACTAAATAAAAAGAGTGAGATTGAACGGTCCTTTTTCGTCGAGTTACCTCTGGGAGGCAAATAAAGAAAATTTCCAAGCTCTTCCAATGTTAGACAATTGAGGGTGTTCATCAAAAAAGATGTGATGGCAATAACAGTATCGTCGGACTCATCGTGTTCGAGTTTGGCGCTAGAGAAAAAGGCTCGAACAATATTGTAAAAGGTCAGCGAGGAAATTTTGAGAAAATCCATCCAACCCCAATTTTTTGAAAATTGAAAGATAAGCCAAATTTATCCCTTCTAACATGGCTACATATACCTTTCTAGACTCCTAAAACCATTTTGAGGCAAAGTTTCTATTGAAACGTTCACGTTCATCATTGGAATGAAAACACTCATTGAAAGATGATTTAAAACCACTAGGAGGATTTGACGATGAGGCATCGGTTCTAGGACGCTTCTTAAGGGCCATACTAGAGATCTAAGCATTAAAAATGCATTGAGACAATAAAAAAGTTCGTTTAGGAATTTTAACAAACACTTGGTGTGGGGTTTGAAACAAAATGTTAAGAAAAGTTTTAGAAAGAGGATACCTTTTACAACAGAACACAATATATAAAGTCCAAATCAACCCAATAATTCACCAAAAAGGCAATATTTCAAACCACATTTCATAAAATCAAAAGATTGAAAAATTTAGGTTTCACTTCAAAAGTGTTGAAATATTGACAACCTTGGCGCAATTTTGTAGAAAAATTGATGCTAAGGTGTTAGGAAGGATTTGAATGTCAAGATTTCACGAAAAAACTTGAAAATTTTGAAGAGATTTCAGACTTGGGAAAAAGAATTTCGGGATGAAAGGGAAAAAAGGTTTTTAAAACTATTTTTGAAAACACACGGTGCAGGTGCCCTTAAAACCTAGTAGGTATCGTTAGTTTTATACGAGTATCAATATTTTTATAAAATTATTGATATTTTTGAAATGGTATCGATGCCAAAATGCTATTCTGTTTTCCAAGTGTAGAAAATTTTCAATAACGTAATTTTTCAGTCCTAAGGTGTTCTAAGTGTCCTAAAATGACTCTAGGATAAATCCTAATGATTTCATATGCATGAAAATGGACAAAGTAAACATGATGCATATGATTAATGAGCATAAAAAATAAATCATGCTAGACAAATAAAATCAAAATAGATCAATTAACCACATAAAAACTCCCCCTATCATATTGCATACAAGAGCCATAAACACCATATTATCATGCTTTTTTGCAAACAAAGACAATATTAAAGTAAAAAAAAAATTAAACTGCATGGAAAAGATTCAACACAAAGTTAAGGCAAGGTAGTCAAACCTAGTTCACTCCTAAGTGTCCAAAATCTCTCATTATCTAAAGGTTTAGTAAAAATTTCAGCTAATTGATGCAAAGTATATACATACTCTAGAACTATTTCTCCTCTTTGGACATGATCTCAAATGAAATGATGCATTATTTCAATGTGTTTAGTCCTACAATGTTGGATGGGAGTTTTAGTGAGACGAATAGCACTAGTATTGTCACACTTGATAGGAATAGTATATATATCAATTTCATAGTCCTTAAGTTGTTTCATCCATAAAATTTGAGCACAACAACTAACGGCAGAAATATATTCAGCTTCGGTTGTGGACAATGCAACACTATTTTATTTATTTGAAAACCATGATATATACATGTTTCCTAAGAATTGACAAGTACCGGATGTGCTCTTCCTATCTAGTTTGCAACCTCCAAAATCTTCATTCGAGAAAGCATGCAAGCTAAATGAAGAGTCTTTAGGATACCAAAAGCCTAAAATAGAAGGGTCTTTAAGGTACCCAAAGATTCTCTTAATGGCTTGTAAATGTAATTCTTTAGGACATGATTGATATCTAGCACACAAGCAAACACTAAACATAGTATTCGGTCTACTTGCGGTAAGACAAAGCAAAGAACCAATCATTGACCTATATAATTTTATCTCCACATATTTACCTTCTTTACCTTTGTTAAGCTTTGTAGAAGAGCTCATTGGTGTAACTTGTGGTTTGAGATTGTCCATCCCAAACTTCTTGAGCATTTCACTTGTGCACTTAGCTTGATTGATGAAGATGGCATCCTTCCTTTGCTTGATTTGGGGTCCCAAAAAGAAATTTAGTTCTCCCATTATGCTCATCTCAAATTCACCTTGAGTTTTGAAAATTCTTGACACAGAAGATAATGAGTAGAACAAAAAATAATATCATCAACATATATTTGAACAACTAATAAATCATTGACTTTTCTTTTAATAAAAAGTGTTGTGTCAACCTTCCTTTTACTAAAACCTTTTTGAGCAAGAAAATTTGATAATCTTCATACCAAGCTCTAGGAGCTTGTTTTAAACCATATAAAGCTTTTTAAAGTTTGAAAATATAGTTTGGAAATTTTAGATCTTCAAAACTGGGTGGTTGTTCAACATACACTTCTTCATTTATAAAATCATTTAGAAAATCACTTTTTACATCCATTTGATATAATTTAAAATAATTAAAGCATGCAAAAGCTGAAAGCATCCTAATGGCTTCCATCCTAGCTACGGAGCATATGTTTCATCAAAATCTATTCATTCCTCTTGAGTGTAACCTTGAGCAACAAGCCTAGCCTTGTTCCTCACTATGTTTCCACTCTCATCTTGTAACGCCCTGAATATTTTATTTCTGTTTCTGTAAATATCTAACACAAATGTGTATCTGCTTTAGTGGTTAAGTGTTCTGGGTGTGTGTGTGAGGTCTTAGGTTCAAGTCTCACCTTTGCCAAATTTGGTTATTTTTGAATCTAAGCCTCACCCTTGTTGGGTGGGCTTATATAAAATTGTCTGTTAACTCATATCAGAATGAGCCTGCTAGTTCGAGTGGTAAGGAGTTAGTGTGTTAGGGGTCTTGTGTTCGATTCCCTGCAGGTGCGTAATAGATATTTTTTGCTTCGATGGTGGTTAGAAGTTTACTGGAAGTGGGATTCTGAGTTAGTGGGTGGTTATGGATGTGGATGTAGTGGGATTTGGGTAAAATTTATTTTCCCAAAAATCACTTTCTCTTGGAAAATCTGACGTTTCCTTTTCTTCCTCTTCTATTTTTCCCCTTTTCTTTTCGACATAATTTTTCTCTTTTTTTTCCTCCTTTTAACAAAAATTGTGCTTCCTTATTGCTGTATTTTGAATCGTTGTGTTTATTCGTTTGCAACGAATCGAGAAGTTTGTGACTCTATTCTTGCAGAATCGTATTCAAAAATCGTTTAGGGTGTTAGGGTTCTGGAGGGTTCGTGTTTGCACTAGCATCAAAATCGTACTAGGTGTGTACCTGAAACGCAGAAAATCAAACTTCGACTGTAACGCCCCGATTTTTCTTAAATTTTGGTTTTTTTAATTTTGAGACACAATGTCTATCTACTTCAGTGGTTATGTGTTCTGGGAATGTTTGAGAGGTCCCAAGTTCAAGCTTTGACTTGGGCAAAATTTGGTATTTTTATGAATAAAGCCCAAACTCTAGTTGGTAAGCTTATAAGTAAAAGGGTGTAAGTAATTAGCAGAATGGGTCTGCTGGTCTAGTGGCTTAGTGGAGTGTAAAGGTTGTGGGAAGTCTGGAGTTCGAATCCCTGTGTGAGCAAGGCAACTATTTTGCTGCTAATGTTGTGTAAGAGTTTGAGTTTTAGTTAAACACTGAGGGTGGAGTGTTTGAAGGAGAGAATTAAGCAGTTGAGAGGGGGGGAGTTATCAGAATCTGAGCAGAGGTTCAATTAGGCAAATTCGGCTCTCTCTCTCTTCCTTTTTCCTACCGTTTTCTTTTTTTCGCCAAAATCCTTGCTGCCGTTTTCTTCCCTTATTCCTCCCCTTTCTTTTCGATTTTTATTTTGTTCTTGCTTGCACAACGCTCTCTTCGTGTATTCGGTAAGTGATGGTTTCAATCATTCTTAACTGTTCCTCATGATTAATTAGTAAAGAAGGGTTTTATGTGATGTTTAGGAGGTCCTTAAGAGGCTATGGATTTCCAGTCGGTGCCGACGAGTTACAGATTCATCACTTCTTGTTAAGGTAGGGGTCAGCGGTAAGATTTAGGAATTGTCTGTTCATACTGATTCGGTTTAGTATCGATTTAAGTGACTGAAATTGGGCCTTGGATTGTTGATTTTAGGTTTCGCTGTGCTCAGGAGTGATTACGTGTCAAAATCAGACCAGGAGTGTACCAAAAAATACAGAAAACGAGGTTTCAGTGAAAGCCTAAAACCTTCTTGTCGACGCCACACGGGCGTGTGGTCGCCCGTGTGGTAGGCCGTGTGCAAGACTGTTAGTCACCACACGGTCGTGTGATCGACGAGCCCGGCTATGCGCAAGGGCCGAGCGAGGCCGTGTGCAACACACGGGCTCGACCAATTGGGTCGTCGGGCCCACATGGGTGAACCACACGGGCAGTGGTATATCGGGCCAGCCGCAGATCCACACGACCAAGGCTAATTTGGGCCGAGTGGGCCACATGGGCGGGCCTAATGGGCGTGTGAGCCCATTTTTCTGAAAAACTCTGTAAGGTTGCACGGGTTGCCCAAGTCGACTGTGGACCTATCGTAGGGTCGATAAGCAATACTTAGACCTCTAAATGAATGTTCTGTCTGTCTGATTTCTGTACTAAGCATGTATGCTGATCTGAATATGAGTTTTAATTGCATAATAGCATGCTATTCTTGTATGTTGCATTGTATCGGGTTGGGTGTATTATGATTGGAGGAAGTATCTGAAAGGCTCTTAAGCCTGTTATCTGGCAGCTCAGCTGCAAATTTTTTATTATGTACCGCATTTGGTACAACATGGTGTGTAGGGCTGGGTGGGTTGATTTTATCCCCACATGGTGTGTTGGGTTGGACGGAGTTGGTGTGTAGAGGTTGGTGGGTAGGACTCTGTTTTCTGTATATTTTGTCTGAAATGGGCTAAGGCCCTGAAATATGTCTGATTCTATATCTAAGTGGGCTGAGGTCCACACTGCATCTGTAACGGGCTCAGACCCGAACTGTGAGAATTAAGTCTGTATCTAATATTTCTGTGTGTATGTTTTCTGTGGGGATTACACACTGAGTTGTGCAAACTCACCCTTTTCTGTTTAATCTGTACTGATAACCCCCAGCAGTAGACGGATTGGTGCAACGGAGGACTCGGCGATGACCACGATTCTGGGCACTTATTTATGGTTTATTTTTAATTAAGATTTGGTTATATTTGGGGTAAATTTTATGCAATAAGGCCTTTCAGATTTTTGTTTAAAACTTGGGATTGTTTTATAAACGGCTAGCAGTAGGACAAAACACGAGTTCTCAAAATAAACCAAGGTTTTATCCAAATACGTACGACCTTGCAAATCATTTTAAAAGCTTTCGCAATGTATAAAGTTTTGAAAATGGATGACGAACAAATACACGACACGTTTTGGCGATAACTGAAGATACTTAAAAATGGTTTTAACGCAGTTACGATTTCTAAAAGCACTGTCATGTGACATCGCCAGATTCGACCATAACGTCCAGGCCGGGTTTGGGGTGTTACATTTAGTAGTATCAGAGCCAGGTTGCAAAACTCAACTGTAGATTTGGGTTTAAAAGTTGGTTTTAAAGAAATGATTTTCAAGTAATTCAGAATATTTTTAAAATGAGAATGTGGTACATCGAGTCTCCGGCGTCGATCCTGTAAGTGTTCTGAATTCTGTTTAAATTTGTCTGAAATACTACTTGCATGCTTGAAACAACCTTAGGTAGTATACTGTACTAAAAACACTTTAGGTAGTGTAAACTGAAAACTGTAGCGAAACTGAATATCGTAGTAAAACTGTGATTCACGATAACGAACTCTGAACTTCTGATACTATTTTACATAAAACATATGTTAATAAATATTGAAACTGTAACTAATACATAAAATTGTTAATACAGATAAATTCTGAAATTACGATGAGCGCACAAGGTATCCGCGGACGGGGTACTAGAGGCCGTGGTAGAGGTTGTAGGGGGGCTCGAGCTGGGTCCTCCACATCTAAAAATCTGCCTAATCTGTATACGAGCGAGACACCAATCTCACCTGCTACAGAGATTGGGTCTCACGAATGTGAGGCTGGGGATGACGCACTATCCCGAGCCATGCTACGAATTTAAGAGAGGGTCACTGGGCCCAACACCGGATCTGGGGGCTGAGGGTCGGTTACGGAACAACTCCGATCCAATGGGGCTAAATTATTCAGGGGTGTCACTGGAGTCGCCCCTAGCGTGGCCGAGTACTGGATGGAGGCAACAGAAAGAATCATGGACGATTTGGACTTTACTGCTGAGCAGAAGCTTAAGGGGGCTGTCTCTCTACTTTGCGATGAAGCGTATCAGTGGTGGCTGACTGTTAAGGAGGGCACTCAGCCCGACCTTTTGACGTGGGACTACTTTAAGACGGCTTTCCAAAGTAAGTATGTGGGAGCCAGCTACATCGATGCTAGGAGGCGTGAGTTCCTTAATCTCACCCAAGGGGACCGTTCGGTGGCGGAGTATGAGGCCGAGTTCTTGAGACTGAGCCGTTATGCCCGGGGCATGGTGACGATTGAGTATGAGCGTTGTGTTCGATTTGAGGATAGACTCAGGGACAGCTTACAGGTTCTAATAGCTCCACAGAGGGAGCGTGATTTTTCTACTCTAGTAGAGAAGGCGAAGATCGCAGAAGAGGTTAAGCGCACTGAGTGCCAAAACCGTGAGAGAGGGAAGAATAAGAGGGAATCGAAACCCTCGAATTCTGTGATGAGGCCTAAGAAAAAGGCCAGATCTGATGGGCCAGTGAGAGTTGGGCCTCCTCTTGCACCTACTGGGGTGGCGATTTGTGGGCACTGTGGTAGATGCCATTCGGGCGAGTGTTGAGGACTAGTGGGGCATGTTTAAGATGCGGGTCGACTGAGCATCGTGTCAGGGACTATCCGCTGAGGATTGATCAGGTGCAAGCTACGGGTACTGGTGCTGCACAGCCGCAAAGGGTAGTTCAGTAGCCACCTAGGGGCCGAGAACAGGCCAGGGGTGGTAATGGCATGGGCCGAGGACAGAGAGCACTGGGCAGAGGTGCTGGACCGACTGAGGCGAGGCAGCCTGCACTGGTTTATACTGCCCGTTGCCGTGAGGATCGAGATGCTCCGGATTTCATCACGAGTATGTTTTTCATTTATAATGTACCTTATTTGGCATTGATAGACATAGGCTCTACACACTCATATGTAGCTAGTGCTGTTTCTGAAACTTTGGGGATTCCGATTGAAAGTACTTCGAGTGAGATAACTGTTGTGAGTCCGTTGGGGTAGTCCATCCGAGTGAGTAAACTGTTTAGAGACGTCCCGTTAGAGGTTCAAGGGACAATATTTTTGGCTGATCTGATGGAGCTTCCATTCGGGGAGTTCGATTTGATTCTGGGAATGGATTGGCTGGTCAAGCACCGAGTAAGTCTGGATTGTGCGACGAAAAGGGTGGTTCTGAGAACTGAGGAGGACAACGAGGTAGTGGTGATTGGGGAACGTCGATATTACTTGACTAATGTGATTTCTGTGTTGGTGGCAGAAAAGTTGGTATGGAAGGGATGTGAGGCATTCTTGGCCTACATCAGTGCTTCTGATTCTGGGGACTCTTCGATTAAGGACATCAGGAACGTAAGGGACTTTCTGGATGTTTTTCTTGAGGAACTACTGGGTCTGCCTCTGAGCCGAGAGGTAGATTTTGGGATTGAGCTATATCCTAGTACAGCTCTGGTGTCCATCGCCCCTTACAGAATGGCACCGAAGGAGCTAGTAGAGCTTAAGGCTCAGATTCAAGAGTTACTAGAGCGTGGGTTCATCCACCCTAGTGTATCTCCGTGGGGGGCACCTGTTCTGTTTGTGAAAAAGAAGGATGGATCCATGCGCATGTGCATTGACTACCGCCAATTGAATAAGCTGACCATCAAGAATAAGTACCCCCTACTGAGGATTGATGATCTATTTCACCAGTTCAGAGGGGCTTCTGTGTTCTCTAAGATCGATCTGCGATCGGGATACCATCAACTGAAGGTTAAGGAGACCGATGTGCATAAGACGGCATTTAGGACTCGCTACGGCCATTACGAGTTCCTAGTGATGCCATTCGATCGATTTAATGCACCAAAGAACTTTTATGGATCTCGATGAACCGAGTGTTCCAAATTTATCCGATCCGCTTCGTGGTAGTCTTCATTGACGATATTCTGGTGTATTTGAAGACTGAGGACGAGCACGATAAGCATCTCCGAGTGGTATTATAGACGCTTTGCGAGAAACAGTTATATGCGAAGTTCAGTAAGTGTGAATTCTGGCTTCGAGAAGTAACTTTTCTGGGGCATGTAGTTTCTGTGTAGGGGATTTGTGTTGATCCTCATAAGATTGAGGCGGTGTTGGAGTGGAAACAGCCGAAGAATGTGTCCAAAATTTGCAGCTTTTTGGGGCTGGCAGGTTCTTATCGATGCTTCGTAGAAGGGTTCTCTTTGATCGCAGCGCCATTGACCAAGCTTCTGCGTAAGGGAGTTCCCTTTGTCTGGACTGATAAGCAACAAGAGAGCTTCGAGAAGCTTAAATTTGTATTAACACAGGCTCCGGTTCTGATACAGCCTGAATCTGGGAAGGATTTCGTCGTATACAGTGATGCGTCGCATGTGGGTTTGGGTTGCGTTCTAATGCAGGATGGTAAAGTGGTAGCTTATGCGTCTCGTCAGCTCAAGATGCATGAGGCTAACTATCCTACGCACGATCTAGAGTTGGCAGCGGTAATCTTCGGTTTGAAAATCTGGAGGCAATATCTGTACGGTGAGAAGTGTACTATCTACACTGATCACATGAGCCTCAAGTATCTCCTCACCCAGAAGGAGTTAAATCTTAGGCAGCGTAGATGGGTTGAACTGCTTAAGGATTATGACTGCACCATCGAGTACCACCCTGGTAAGGCTAATGTAGTGGCAGATGCTTTGAGCCGTAGGGCGATGACTGATCTAGAGCGATGTTCGCTCGACTCAGTTTATTCGACGATGGGAGTCTGTTAGCGGAGCTTCAGGTTAAGCCTACGTGGGTTGATCAGATCAAAGGTAAATAGATGGGGGATAAGTCTCTCGATTTGAGGTTCCGTCAGGTTGAGAATGGGGACATTACGGATTTTGGAATTAACAGTGATGGGGTACTTTGCTTCCGCGGTCAGATCTGTGTGCCGAATGATGAGGATTTAAGACAGTCGATTCTGAGGGAAGCGCATAGTAGCCCTTACGCTATGCATCCCGGCTGGAATAAAATGTATCGAGATCTCCGAGAGTTGTACTGGTGGCCAGGGTTGAAGCGTGAGGTTACTGACTTCGTTACTCGTTGTCTGACTTGTCAGCAGGTTAAGGCTGAGCATCAGTTGCCTTCGGGGTTACTGCAGCCCGTAAATATTCCGATGTGGAAATGGGAATGAGTAACGATGGACTTCGTTAGCGGGTTGCCCTTAACACCCACTAAGAAGGATTCTGTCTGGGTCATCGTGGATCGATTGACCAAGTCTGTAACATCTCGATTTAGGGCCTAGTCAGAATAGTGGTGCGAGACCACAAATCTGAGGCTTATGAATGAGTTTTTGAGGTTTATGCTATGTATGCATGATAGTGTGAAATTTTCATGAAGCAATTTTATGAAATTGCGGTTAAATTGTCCAAAAGGACTAAATTGTAAAAGTTGCAAAATGTGAGATTCTAGAAGCTATTTGTGTGAAATAGCTTTAGAATATTAATTAGAGGTCCTTAAATAGCAATTTTCCCAATTTCTAATTTTTGGACAAATTTAGACATGGATGAGTTAAAATAGAAAGTTTATCAAAAAAGGGCATTTTGGTCATTTAACAATTAAGTGATTAAAATAGGAGAAAAGATGACAAAATTCATTCATCTTCTTCTCCAAGGCTGCCAAAAATTTGAGAGAGCCATTGTTAGGGCTCTTCAAAAAATTCAAGCTTGCTAGTAAGTGCATCTAGCCTCTTTTTTGATATTCTTTGTATTTTTGAAGTCCTTGTTGCATGAGTAAGCTATTTTTAGCTATTTGATGAGCTATGATGGATGTTCAAAAATGTGGCCATGTATGACATGCATGTATTTTGATGTTTTATGGAAGATTATGAAAGCTTGATGTAGTAGAAACATCTTTTGCTAAATGAGTTTCCATAGAAAATGCATGTAGGGACTAGTTTGTAAAAATTTTAAGTTTGGTCATACATGTGTGTTGTAATGAGAATTGATGATTGCTTTAGTTGAGTAAGTGATTCGGCTAAGCATGAAAGGCTAGGAAGTTGAATAAAAATCACTTTACGAGCCTTGGGACAATAGTGTAATTATGAGAAAGATTTGGGGCAAAAGAGTAATTTTGCCAAAGTATGAGATGTGGGTCAATTTGGTCAATGTGTGTATTGAATAAGCTAATTTATTCATTATAGATCAAGAAAGACAAAGCCCGGATCGAAACTGAGGCAAGAGCAAAATGGTGGACTAAATTGCACGTTTCTATACTTTTGAGTATCGAGGTAAGTCTATGCATAAACAATGCATTCATACTTACAATTTGTTAATGCTAGCTAGTGTATAGCATGGTTGAGAATGATTGAGAACCTATAGCTAGTGTATAGCATGGTTGAGAATGAATGAGAACCTATGTGGTTCAAGTGAAATGAATGGATGAATGATTAAGTAAGTAGATTTATGAATATGTAGTAATAATGCTAAAGGGTGGGCTAAGTGCGATACAATCCTAATGCATATTGACGATGAGCTGGCTATGTGCGATGCTATCGTTAGGTATATTATCTAGTGGGCTATGTGAGAAACCACTATGAATACCTTGTTGGTAGGCTAAATGCGATACTACCTTATTAATTGATTGTGGTGGGCTAAGTGCGAAACCACCGAGAGATTAGCTGTGTGGATTAGCTGTATGGATTAGCTGTGTGGATGTATTATCGAGAAATAATGATGTGTTGTATATTGTGTAAATGTGATATTGAATGCAGGGGTGCATCTCAATGGTTATGAGTAAGTGACTCATGATGTGTTGGAAATGTGGTAAGGGATAGAAAGAGTAAGCATAGTTGTACATTATATGTTAGTATAACGCTAATTGTTGTTTAGCTTATACTTTGTTGCTTAATTGTTTATGTGTAAACTTACTAAGCTCACACTATCAGCACACTCTGGTACATTAGACTCAATGTTTGTATATGGCATGTATAGGGGCTAGACAAGTTAGTGAATTTTGTTGTATATGGCTATGATGTGTTGGCCTTTAGATGGATAATCTATTTTGTATAATGCCATAGTTGTTGGCACTTTATTATATGAAAAGATGTAGTTATCTAAGTGAGATTGTAAGATTGTGAGTTGATTATGGATGTGTTGAATGAGTGCATGACTGTGTATGCTAGAAGGGTGAAAAGAACTTGGCAAATAGCTTTGTTCTTGTCCATGTGGGTAGACACACTAAGGCGCAGTGTCTAGACCATGTGTGACACACGGTCACCCCATGGGCGTGTGACTTGGTCGTGTGTCCCCTGCATGTTAGTATTTTAAATCAGAATAGACCACGGACTAGTCACATGGGCGTGTGCCTAGAACGTGTGTGTTAATCAGTGTTGGCCATGGGCAAGCCACACGGGCGTGTTTCTAGACTCTAGGCCGTGTTAAGGTAGTCGCAGCACCACGGGCGAGGGCACGCGCGTGTTCCCTAACAGTGGGGCATTGGCAAAATGCTTGAGTTTTCATGCACGGGTAGTGACCATGGGCGTGTGTGACATCCACGGGTGTGCCAAATCTTACACGGGCGTGTGAGCTCTGTATAGATGGAAAAAATTTAAAGATCGTAAGAGTTTTCGATATGGTCTCGAGAGCCCTCGTGTGTTTGAGAGAGGCCTCATAAGTCGGGATTAAGGTTGTTGTGATGGCCAAAGAGAGTGGTCATGTTGTGCCTAAGTGGCGATCTTGAGGATTTTATTACAGTAACGCCTCGTGCCCAGTTCCAACGTTGAATACGGGTAAGGGGTGTTACATTTAGTGGTATCAGAGCTATGGTTTAGTCGGTTCTAGGACTATCGTAGCGGGTGTAAGAGTCTAACTATACATGCCATAAGTGTACAATGATAGTGTGGTGGCTTCTGATGATTTTAAATCTTGTTTTATATAGAATATGGATTTTGATCCAATGACTGCTGATGAAGTAGCTAGTAATGCGCCGGCTCCTGCGCAAGGAACCGTGCCTAATCAAAGTGGACCCGAGGCTAGGGGTCAAGGGGAAGGGGCACGGGAAGCCTTTCTCCAGATGATGAGCAATTGGTACTCGGATTATATTCGAGCGAACCCTAATGCTCAACCTCCTCCACCTCCTCCTCCTATACCTCAACCAATTCCTGTGGCTCCTCAAGGTATTGATATAGTGAGGATATCGAAACCCCCGGTAGATAAGATTAGAAAACACGGGGTTGAGGAGTTTAGAGCTAAGGTTGATGATGACCCTGAGAGGGCAGAGTTCTGGTTAGAGAACTCGATGAGAGTATTCGATGAACTCTCTTGTACACCTGAAGAGAGCTTGAAGTGTGTTGTATCCTTGCTGAGGGACTCGGCATACCATTGGTGGAAAACATTAACGTCAGTGGTCCCGAGAGAGTAGGTGACGTGGGACTTCTTTCTCTCGAAGAGTTCCTAAGAAGTTTATAAGCCGCAGGTTTATCGATCGGAAGGAAGGAATTCTCGAGTTGAAGCAAGGAAGAATGTCAAGAGGGAATATGAGCGTGAGTTAGTTAGACTTAGCAAATACGCTCAAGAATGTGTGTCGTCAGAGACCATATTGTGTAAGAGGTTCGAAGACGGACTGAATGAGGACATTAAACTCCTAGTGGGTATTTTGTAGTTGAAAGAATTTGTGGTGTTGGTCGAAAGGGCAAGTAAGGCCAAGAGTTGAGTACGTAAAAGAAAAGGGGTCTGTGGAGTGAAGCCCGAGATGCTAGAAAGAGGCCGATGGGCAAGTCGTATCAAGCCTAGTCGAAAAGGTCCAAGGAAGTGAGTCCTAGGACGACAGCACCAATGGGTTATTCGCATCGAGACTTGGGAATACTCGTTCGGGTTCGAGAGTCCAAGCTACTTCAATGGAAACTGTGGGCAATCCAAAGAACAAACCGGAGTGTCCAAGTTGTGGTAGATATCACACCGAGAGTGTTGGGGTAACAGCCAAAATCAAGTATAAGTGTGGTTCCCCCGACCATTTTATCCGAAATTGCCCCGAGAGGGATGATAAGGAAGAGAAGCTAGAGATGAGATCCAATGATGTGTCTGCAAGAGGTAGACCACCAAGGAACCCGAGAGGTGGGAATAGTGGTAGAGGTGCATCTAGAGACTCACTGTGAGACCGGAGGGTCGGGCACTGCGAGGATGTATGCCATTCAAGGCCGCAAGAGGCATCATTCCCCGATGTAATAACGGTACTTTTTCTCTCTTTGACACCCTTGTTATTGCTTTAATAGATCCAGGGTCTACTCATTCTTATATTTGCATGAGATTGGCATCTAGTTTGAGTATGACCGTTGAGTCTACTTGACTTTGTGGTTAAGGTGTCAAACCCGTTAGGTAAGCATGTGTTAGTGGACAAGGTGTGTAAAAATTGTCCTTTGATGATTGAGAGTCATTGCTTTCCTAGAAACCTAATGTTGTTGTCGTTTGATGAGTTTGATTTAATCCTAGGCATGGATTGGTTGACTACCCATAGTGTCTTAGTGAACTGTGGTAGTAAGTTTATTGAATTGAAATGTGAGAGTGAGATGTGGTTCGGGTTGAATCAGTGGATCGGATAGTCTACCAGTTGATGATTTCTTCCTTAGTGGTCGATAAATGTTTGAGAAAAGGGTGTGAGTCCTATCTTGCTTTTGTGTTGAATACTCAAGAGGTTGGAGTAAAGTTTGAAACAAAGGCTACAGTATGTGAGTATCCTGATGTATTCCCTAAGAGTTACTCGGATTACCTCCAAAGTGAGAGAGGTTGAGTTTGGGATTGAGTTAGTTTCGGGAACGGCACCTATTTCGATTGCTCGTATAGGATGAAACCTTTAGAGTTGAAAGAACTGAAGGTTCAATTGCAAGAGTTGATGTGATAAGGGTTTTGCAAGACCGAGCTACTCACCGTGGGGTGCTCCGGTATTTTTGTAAAGAAGAAAGATGGGTCTATGAGGTTGTGTATAGACTATAGACAAATTTTAACAAAGTGACGGTTAAGAATAAGTATCCTTTACCAAGGATTGATGATCTTTTGATCAACCAAGGGAGCTACAAGTTGTTCTCCAAGATAGACCGAGGTCCGGTTATTATCGCTTGAGAGTGAAAGAGCAGATGTGTTGAAAACCGCATTCCTGACAAGGTATGGCCATTATGAGTTTTTGGTTATACCGCTTGGTTTGACGAATGCACGGGCGATTTTTATGGATCCGATGAACCGTGTTTTTCGCACCATATGTGGACAAGTTTGTAGTTGTCTTCATTGACGACATATTGATCTATTCTCGGGATGAGAACGATCATGAAGAACATTTGAGAATTATCTTGCAAACTTTAAGAGATAAGCAGTTGTACGCTAAGTTTAGCAAAAGTGAGTTTTGGCTCCGTGAGGTCGGATTCCTAGGACACATTGTGTCGGGTGATGGTGATAGAGTTGACCCGAGTAAGATATCGGCTGTTGTGGATTGGAAACCACTGAGGAACGTGTCGGATATCAGAAGTTTCTTGGGATTAGCAGGGTATTACAGACGTTTCGTAAAAGGGTTCTCTGTGATTGCTACCCCGATGACGAAACTATTGCACAAAGATATCAAGTTTGAATAGACTGATACATGTCAACAGAGTTTCAAGAGACTGAAGACAATTTTGACTGAGGCACCGGCTTTGGTTCAACCAGAATCGGGGAAAGAGTTCGTGGTTTATAGTGACGCGTCGTTTAATGGTCTTGGCTACGTGTTGATGCAAGAGGGTAAGGTAGTCGCTTATGCCTCGAGATAGTTGAAACCGCACGAGAAGAATTATCCGACTCATGATTTGGAGTTGGCTGCGATTATTTTCGCGTTAAAGATTTGACGACATTATTTATATGGTGAGAAGTGACGAATCTTTACAGATCACAAGAGTTTGAGATATTTGATGGATCAGAAGGATCTGAATTTGCGACAGAGATGGTGGCTTGAGTTGTTTAAAGACTATGAGTTAGTCATTGATTACCACCCGTGAAAAGCGAATGTGGTTGCGGATGCCCTGAGTAGGAAATCCTTGTATGCTCTAAGAGTTATGAGGACGAGTTTGGCATTGTCTGATGATGGTGCTATTCTGGCAGAGTTGAGAGCTAAGCCACTATTTGTTTAACAGATATGTGAGGCTCAGAGAAATGACAGTGAGATGCTAGCTAAGAGAGCTAAGTGTGAATCGAAAAGTGAGTCTGATTTTCGAGTGGGCTCGAATGGTTGTTTGTTGTACCGTGGCAGAATTTGTGTACCTAGAGATGAGTAGTTAATCCGAAAGGTTTTGCATGAGGCCCACAGTGGATGTTTGTCAAGACATCCGGCAAAGATTTAAATGTATAATGACTTGAAGAAGTCTTATTGGTTGCCGGGTATGAAAAGAGATATTTCAGAGTTCGTGACAATGTGTCTGATTTGTCAACAAGTGAAAGCTGAGCATCAAGTGCCTTCGGGATTGCTTCAGCCAGTGTTGGTACCCGAATGGAAGTGGATCGGGTTACCATGGATTTTGTGACGGGGTTGCCGATGACTCAAAAAGAGAGATGTTGTGTGGGTTGTTGTGGATAGACTAACGGTTGGCTCACTTTATTCCAAAGACGTGTTGATTATTCACCGGATAAGTTAGCCGAGTTGTATGTTGCAGAGATAGTGAGGTTACATGGTGTACCTGTGTCTATAATATCGAATAGGGATCCGAGGTTCACTTTGAGGTTTTGGAAGAGGTTGCAAGAGGCTTTGGGAACAAAGTTGAATTTCAGTATTGCGTTCCATCCGCAAACTGATGGTCAGTCTGAAATAGTGATTCAAGTTCTCGAAGATATGCTTCGATGCTGTGTGTTAGAATTCGAAGGGAGTTGGGAGAAATATCTACCTTTAGTCGAATTTGCTTACAACAACAGTTATCAGTCAAGTATACAGATGGCTCCGTATGAGGCCTTGTATGGTTGTAAGTGTCGGACTCCTTTGTATTGGACCGAGCTTAGTGAGAAGCGGATCCATGGGGTCGATCTAGTAAAAGAGACCGAGGAGAAAGTGAAAATAATCCGTAATAGTCTGAAAGTTGCTTCGGACACGATCAATAGCGTCACTATCATCAATAGCGTCACTAGCATCAATATCGTCACTAGCATCAATATCGTCACTATCGTCAATATCGATATCATCAATAAGAAAACCTTTAAGCTTGTTATCCAGGAACTTGTTCAGAAATACTGTAATGAAAAGAACATAGGAGTTTGTCGCTAGGTATTTGAACAAATAGGATCGTCCGGTTCCTATAGAACCTATCACTAAAATACCCCTAGAGGGAGATAGGGCTAAGTGGAGCGAAAAGGGTTTTCCACGAGACGGGAAATGAAAACTATTTGCCCCACACGAAGTGCATCTAGCCTCGTTTTTGATATTCTTTGTATTTTTGAAGTCCTTGTTGCATGAGTAAGCTATTTTTAGCTATTTGATGAGCTATGATGGATGTTCAAAAATGTGGCCATGTATGACATGCATGTATTTTGATATTTTATGGAAGATTATGAAAGCTTGATGTAGTAGAAACATCTTTTGCTAAATGAGTTTCCATAGAAAATGCATGTAAGGACTAGTTTGTAAAAATCTTAAGTTTGGTCATACATGTATGTTGTAATGAGAATTGATGATTGCTTTAGTTGAGTAAGTGATTCGGCTAAGCATGAAAGGCTAGGAAGTTGAATAAAAATCACTTTACGAGCCTTGGGACAATAGTGTAATTATGAGAAAGATTTAGGGCAAAAGAGTAATTTTGCCAAAGTATGAGATGTGGGTCAATTTGGTCAATGTGTGTATTGAATAAGCTGTTTTATTCATTATATATCAAGAAAGACAAAGCCCGGATCGAAACCGAGGCAAGAGCAAAGTGGTGGACTAAATTGCACGTTTCTATACTTTTGAGTATCGAGGTAAGTCTATGCATAAACAATGCATTCATACTTACAATTTGTTAATGCTAGCTAGTGTATAGCATGGTTGAGAATGATTGAAAACCTATGTGGTTCAAGTGAAATGAATGGATGAATGATTAAGTAAGTAGATTTGTGAATGTGTAGTAATAATGCTAAATGGTGGGCTAAGTGTGATACCATCCTAATGCATATTGACGATGAGCTGGCTATGTGCGATGCTATCATTAGGTATATTATCTAGTGGGCTATGTGCGAAACCACTATGAATACCTTGTTGGTAGGCTAAGTGTGATACTACTTTATTAATTGATTGTGGTGGGCTAAGTGCGAAACCACTGAGAGATTAGCTGTGTGGATTAGCTGTGTGGATGTATTATCGAGAAATAATGATGTTTTGTATATTGTGTAAATGTGATATTGAATGCAGGGGTGCATCTCAATGGTTATGAGTAAGTGACTCATGATGTGTTGGAAATGTGGTATGGGATAGAAAGAGTAAGCATAGTTGTACATTATATGTTAGTATAACACTAATTGTTGTTTAGCTTATACTATGTTGCTTAATTGTTTATGTGTAAACTTACTAAGCTCAAAGCTTACTCCATTTCTTTTCCCTTGTCTTATAGAGAAAAAGTGTTGAATCGAGATACGAGGATCAATTGGAAGATCGCCCACACTATCAGCACACTTTGGTACATTAGACTTAATGTTTTTTATATGGCATGTATCGGGGCTAGACAAGTTAGTGAATTTTGTTGTATATGGCTATGATGTGTTGGCCTTTAGATGGATAATCTATTTTGTATAATGCCATAGTTGTTGGCACTTTATTATATGAAAAGATGTAGTTATCTAAGTGAGATTATAAGATTGTGAGTTGATTATGGATGTGTTGAATGAGTGCATGATTGTGTATGCTAGAAGGGTGAAAAGAACTTGGCAAATAGCTTTGTTCTTGTCCATGTGGGTAGACACACGGGCGTGTGTCTAGGCCATGTGTGACACACAGTCAGCCCATGGGCGTGTGACTTGGCCGTGTGTCCCTACATGTTAGTATTTTAAATCAGAATAGACCACGGACTAGTCACACGGGCGTGTGCCTAGAACATGTGTGTTAATCAGTGTTGGCCATGGGCAAGCCACACGGGCGTGTGTCTAGACTCTAGGCTATGTTAAGGTAGTCAGTCTGTACCACGGATGGAGGGCACGGGCGTGTTCCCTAACCGTGGGGCATTGGCAGAATGCTTGAGTTTTCATGCACGGGTAGTGACCATGGGCGTGTGTGACATCCACGGGCGTGCCGAATCTTACACGGGCGTGTGAGCCTTGGATAGATGGAAAAATTTTAAAGAACGTAAGAGTTTTTGATATGGTCTCGAAAGCCCTCGTGTGTTTGAGAGAGGCCTCGTAAGTCGGGATTGAGGTTGTTGTGATGGCCAAAGAGAGTGGTCATGTTGTGCTTAAGTGGCGATCTTGAGGATTTTATTACGGTAACGCCTCGTGCCCGGTTCCGGCGTTGAATACGGGTAAGGGGTGTTACAAAGTCTTCTCACTTCATTCCAGTCAGAAAAAACTTTTCTCTCCAGAAGTTAGCTAAGCTCTATGTACCTGAAATAGTGAGCCTGCATGGGGTTCCTGTTTCGATCATCTCTGATAGGGATCCTCGCTTCACGTCTTGATTCTGGAAGAAATTGCACGAAGCTCTGGGTTCAAGATTGGACTTCAGTATTGCTTTCCATCCTCAGACAGATGGTCAGTCAGAGAGGGTGATTCAAGTACTGGAGGATATGTTGATGAGCTGTGTTATAGATTTCCGAGGCAATTGGGAGGAGTATTTGCCATTGGCAGAGTTTGACTATAACAACAGCTATCAGGCTAGCATCCAAATGGCACCGTATGAGGCCCTATATGGTCGTAAGTGTCGTACTCCCGTATGTTGGACTGAGTTGGGGGAGCGATGTGCACTGGGTCCAGAATTGGTTTCTGAAACCGAAGACAAGGTCCGATTGATACGAGATCGACTGAAGCGGCATCTGATAGGCAGAAGTCTAATGCTGATCTAAAGAGAAAGGATATTGAGTATTCTGTGGGGGACTGAGTCTTTCTCAAGGTCTCGCCATGGAAGAAAGTTTTGAGGTTCGATCGCAAAGGTAAGCTGAGCCCTCGGTTTATTGGGTCGTACCGTATTCTGAAGCGAGTGGGGCCAGTCGCATATTAGTTGGAGCTTCCTCCGGAGTTGGACCATTTTCATGATGTGTTCCACGTCTCAATGTTGAGACGCTACCGCTCTGACCCCACGCATGTTGTTCCTATTGAGGACATTGAGGTTAGACCAGATCTGACATTTAAGGAGGAACCGGTTCAGATCCTGGATCGCAAAAATAAAGTTCTGCGAAGGAAGTCTATCCCCTTAGTGAAAGTGCTGTGGCGGAATCATAGCACTGAGGAGGCCACTTGGGAGACGGAGGATTCGATGCGTCAGCAGTATCCTCACCTTTTCTGATCAGATAAAATTTTGAGGACTAAATTTTCTTTTAGGGGGTAGAGTTGTAACGCCCCGGTTTTTCTTAAATTTCGGTTTTTGTAATTTTGAGACACAATGTCTATCTGCTTCTGTGGTTATGTATTTGGGGAGTCTCTGAGAGGTCCCAAGTTCAAGCATTGACTTGGGCAAAATTTGGTATTTTTATGAATAAAGCCCAAACTCTGGTTGGTAAGCTTATAAGTAAAAGGGTGTAAGTAATTAGCAGAATGGGCCTGCTGGTCTAGTGGCTAAGTGGAGTGTAAAGGTTGTGGGAAGTCTGGAGTTTGAATCCCTGTGCAAGTAAAGGAACTATTTTGCTGCTAATGTTGTGTAAGAGTTTGAGTTTTAGTTAAACACTGAGGGTGGAGTGTTTGAAGGAGAGAATTAAGCAGTTGAGAGGGGGGAGTT
This sequence comes from Gossypium sturtianum, assembly GCA_025698515.1. Classification (NCBI taxonomy): domain Eukaryota; kingdom Viridiplantae; phylum Streptophyta; class Magnoliopsida; order Malvales; family Malvaceae; genus Gossypium; species Gossypium sturtianum. Next base: position 113,541,601 of record CM046952.1, read on the forward strand.
ATCAGAATCTGAGTAGAGGTTCAATTAGGCAAATTCGGCTCCCTCTCTCTTCTCTTTTCCTGCCGTTTTCTTTCTTTTCCCCAAAATCCTTACTGTCGTTTTCTTCCCTTGTTCCTCCCCTTTCTTTTCAATTTTTATTTTCTTCTTGCTTGCACAACGCTCTCTTCGCGTATTCGGTAAGTGATGGTTTCAATCATTCTTAACTATTCCTCATGATTAATTAGTAAAGAAGGGTTTTATGTGATGTTTAGGAGGTCCTTAAGAGGCTGTGGATTTCCAGTCGGTGTCGACGAGTTACGGATTCGTCACTGCTCGTTAAGGTAAGTGTCAGCGGTAAGATTTAGGAATTGTCTGTTCATACTAATTTGGTTTAGTATCGATTTAAGTGACTAAAATTGGGCCTTGGATTGTTGATTTTAGGTTTCACTGTGCTCAGGAGTGATTACGTGTCAAATCGAGCCAGGAGTCTACCAGAAAATACAGAAAATACAGAAAACGAGGTTTCAGTGAAAGCCGAAAACCTTCTTGTCGACGCCATTTTTCTTATGGGCGTGTGAGCCCATTTTTCTTAAAAACTCTGTAAGGTTGCACGGGTCACCCAAGTTGATTGTGGACCTACCGTAGGGTCGGTAAGCAATACTTATACCCCTAAATGAATGTTCTATCTGTCTGATTTCTGTACTAAGCATGTATGCTAATCTGAATATATGATTTTTAATTGCATTGCATGTTGCATTGCATCGGGGTGGGTGTATTATGATTGGAGGAAGTATCTGAAAGGCTCTTAAGCCTGTTATCTGGCAGCTCAACTACAAATTTCTGATTATGTGCCGCATTCGATACAACATGGTGTGTAGGGCTGGGTGGGTTGATTTTATCCCCACATGGTGTGTTAGGTTGGACGGAGTTGGTGTGTTGAGGGTGGTGGGTGGTGGGTAGGACTCTATTTTCTGCATATTCTGTCTGAAATGGGCTAAGGCCTTGAAATATGTCTGATTCTGTATCTGAGTGGGCTGAGGTCCACACCATTTCTGTAACAGGCTCAGACCCGAACTGTGAGAATTAAGTCTGTATTTGATATTTCTGTGTGTATGTTTTCTGTGGGGATTACACACTGAGTTGCGAAAACTCACCCTTTTCTCGCTTAATCAGACCGATAATCCCCAAAGAGAGATGATTGGTGCAATGAGGACTCAGCGCAGTGACCACGATTCTAGACACTTATTTACGGTTTATTTTTAATTAAGATTTGGTTATATTTGGGGTAAATTTTATATAATAAGGCCTTTCGGATTTTTGTTTAAAACTTGGGATTGTTTTATAAACGGCTAGCAGTAGGACAAAACGCGAGTTCTCAAAATAAACCAAGGTTTTATCAAAATATGTACGACCTTGCAAATAGTTTTAAAAGCTTCCGCCATGTATAAAGTTTTGAAAATGGATGATGAACAAATACACGACACGTTTTGACGATAACCGAAGATATTTAAAAATGGTTTTAACGCAGTTATGATTTCTAAAAGCACTGTCATGTGACATCGCCAGATTCGGCCATAACGTCCAGGCTGGGTTTGGGGTGCTACATCGGCAAAAGCCAAAAAAATGTTCTGTCGACGACACACGGGCGTGTGGTCGCCCGTGTGGTTGGCCGTGTGGGAGATACGGTCGTGTGATTGACAAGGGGGTAGCTGTGCCCAAGACACGGCCGTGTGGTGGTGTGAGTGTGGCCATGTGGGCCACACGGGCTAGGCCAAGTTGGGCGTGTGGGCCACACGGGCGTATGGGTTTTGGGCCAGGTCATTTTGGCCACACGGGCAAGGCCAATCTGGGTGTGTGGGCCACACGGGCGTGTGGGCCCACACAAGCAAGCCACATGGGCATGTGGGCCCAAATTTTTTAAATTTTCCCTAGGGTCGCACGGGTCATTTCGATTGACTGTGGGCCTACAATAGGGTCGGTAAGGGCTAACCAAACCCTAAAACTATATAATTTACTAGTATGATATTTTGTTCTGAACATAACACTGTTATACATGTCTATTTAATCTGATGAATGTATATATTCGATAACTGTATATGAGCATGTAAGCATGATAATTCTGATTATGTATGTTTGATTTGGGTGGGATTTATATATGTGGAGGAAGTGTTCTGTATGGCGTTCATCGCTTATATTCTGGCATCTTTACTGCACTTTATCTGACATGTGCCGTAATGGCACGATATGGTGTGTAGGGTTGGGTGGGTGTTTTTAACCCCACATGGTGTGATGGGATGGACGGAGTTTGTGTGTAGAGGATGGGGGTAGGATTCTGTTTATCTAATCTGCATATCTGTATCTGTTATCTGTATCTCAAATGGACATGAGTCGGAATTTGTATCTGATCGTATGTATGATTTCTGTATAATTTGTATGTCTATTTCTGTTGGGTTACACACTGAGTTTAGGAAAACTCACATTTGTTTGCCTTTTCTGTTCAGGAAATCCACAGACTTAGGCGGATAGTTGCGACGGAGACCTAGTGGTGACCACTCGACCGTGAATTGATTAAACTTAGTAATTCATGGTTTTTATTTTAAATTCTGGTTTCTTTGAGAGTTTGTAATTTCTGGGACTCTCTGGACTGTATGGGTTTTTAACTGTTGATTTCGGTTTTGTTTGTTTGATAATTTACATGCTCGGCAAAACGATTTTTTTTAAAACGACGATTTTTATGAAAACAAAGGTTTTTCCAAAATGTATCGGTTTAATTAAACTTCTGATGTAAATGGTGTTTTGGGAATTGAATAGAATAAACAACATTTAAGTAACAATTATATAAAGCAATATGGGCTATTAAACTATAATGATTTAACGAAACGTATCCGTCTTTGAAACCCATTCTTTGTGACATCTCCAGATTCAGCCATAACGTCTAGGCCGAGTTTGGGGTGTTACATTTAGTGGTATCAGAGCAGGGTTGTAAAACTCGGCTGTGAATTTTGGGTTCCAAAATTTTATTTCAAAAAGAATTGGTTTTAAAATAATTTGAATAATTTGAGAAAGTATGTGGTACACCGAGTCTCCGGCGCCGATCCTGTAAGTATTTCTGAATTTTTGATAGAATATTTTGAAAACACTGTAGTTAGTACTTTCTGAAACTATACTGAAGTAGTTAGAGACTGAACCCTCTGAAAACAATCTTGAACTTCTGATAATTTACGCATAAAATATCTATTAATAAATACTGGAACTGATGCATAAAATTTTAGCATGTAGATAAAATTTGAAATATACAATGAGCGAACGCGGAACCCGCGGACGTGGTGTTTGTGGCCGCGATAGAGGTCGTAGGGGGCTCGAGCTGAGTCTTCCTCTTTGGGCAGTATGCCATATTTAGATACGAGTGAGACACCGGTTTCGCCTGCTTCTGAGACTGGGTCTCAAAGTCATTTGGCTAGGGACGACGCACATTCTACAGCCATGTTGAGGATATTGGAGAGGGTCGCTGGACCCCATTCTGGATCTGGGGGCCGTGGGTCGGTAACTGAACAACTCTGGTCGAATGGAGCTGAGCTATTTTGGGGTGTCACTTGAGTCGCCCCTACTGTGGCCAAGTATTGGTTAGAGGCCACCAAGAGGATCATGAATGATATAGACTGTACTCCCGAGCAGAAACTTAAGGGTGCAGTCTCTTTGATTCGCGACGATGCATATCAATGATGGTTATCGGTTGAGGAGGGTACTCAGCCTGGACGTCTAAACTGGGATTTCTTTAAGACTGCTTTCCAGGAGAATATGTAGGTGTGAGCTATATTGATGCTTGTAGACATGAGTTCATGAATCTCACGTAGGGTGATAGGTCAGTGGCCAAGTATGAGGCCGAGTTTCTGAGGTTGAGCCGCTACGCTCGAGGCATGGTGGCGTCTAAGTATGAGAGGTGCGTCTGGTTTAAGGACGGCTTGAGGGATAATTTGAGGGTACTGATTACTCCACATAGAGAGCGAGAGTTCGTGGTTCTAGTGGATAAGGTGAAGATCGCCGAAGAGGTTAAGTGCGTGGAGCGCCAAAATAAGGACCGTGAGAGAGGTAAAAATAAGAGGGAGTCGGAGCCCTCTAGCTCTATTCAGAGGCCTAAGAAAAAGGCCAGACCTAATGTGGCGGTTAGAGTGGGGGTTCCTGTTGCTTCTACTGGGATTCAGCAATGTAGTGATTGTGGTAGGCACCATCCGGGCGAGTGTTGAAAGAGGTTGGGGGCTTGTTTGAGGTGTGGAACTTTAGAGCACCGTATTAGAAAGTGTCCACAGTGGACTGATCAGATGCAAGCTTTAGGACCAGGTTCTGTACAGCCTCAGAGGGCAGTTTAGCAGCCATCAATAGGCCGTGGACCTGCTAGGGGTGGTAACAGTATGGGCCGAGGACAGAAAGTACCGGGCAAAGGTGCTAGTCAGACTGAGGCGAGGCAGCCTGCGTTGGTTTATGTCACTCGACCCCGAGAGGATAGAGATGCTCCTAATGTTATCACCGATACGTTCTTTATTTTTGATGTACCTTATACTGCTTTGATAGACATAGGTTCTACACACTCCTATGTAGCTAGTACTGTTTCTGAAAACCTAGGGATTTTTGTTGAGAGCACTTCTAGTGAGGTTACTGTACTAAGTCCATTTGGGCAGTCTGTTCGGGTTAATAAGCTTTATAAGAATGTTCCGTTAGTGGTGCAAGGGGCCGTATTTTTGGAGAATCTGATGGAGCTTCTGTTTGGGGAGTTTGACTTAATTCTGGGTATGGACTGGTTGGTTGAGCACCAAGTTAGTTTGAACTGTGTGACTAAGAGGGTTATTCTGAAGACCGAGGATGATAAGAAGGTGGTTGTGATCGGTGAGCGTTGGGATTATTTTTCTAATGTGATCTCGGCACTTGTGGCTGATAAATTAGTTCGAAAAGGGTGTGAAGTATATTTGGCTTACGTCAGTGTTTGTGTTTCTATGGACTCTTCTGTCGAGGATATCAGAATAGTGAGGGATTAACCTGATGTTTTTCTTGAAGAGTTATCGGGTTTACCTCTGAATCGAGAAGTTGAGTTCGACATTAAGCTTCTATCGGATACAGCTCCGGTGTCCATCGCTCCCTATTGTATGGCACCAAAGGAGCTTACAGAGCTTAAGGTTCAACTTCAAGAGCTTCTGGATCGTTGTTTCATCCGCCCTAGTGTGTCTCTGTGGGCGGCACCGGTTTTATTGTTAAGAAAAAGGATGGGACCATAAGGATGTGTATTGATTATCAGCAACTGAATAAACTGACTGTGAAGAATAAGTATCCACTTTTAAGGATCGATGATTTGTTTGATCAGTTCTGAGGGGCTTCTGTGTTTTCGAAAATTGATCTCCGTTCTGGGTACCATTAACTTAGAGTTAAGGAGGTGGATGTTCATAAGACTGCATTTAGGACTCGTTATGGACATTAAGAGTTCCTAGTTTTGCCTTTTGGTCTGACGAATGCTCTTGTGGCATTTATGGATTTGATGAACCGAGTCTTTCAGCCATATCTGGATCAGTTTGTCGTGGTCTTCATCAATGATATTCTGGTTTACTCTAAGAATGAGGATGAGCATGATGAACATCTCAGAGTAGTGCTTCAGATATTCTGAGAGAAATAGCTCTACACTAAGTTGAGCGAGTGTGAGTTCTAGTTGCATGAGGTAACTTTTCTAGGGCACGTGGTTTCTGCTGAGGGGATCCGTGTTGTTCCGAGAAAGATTGAGGCTGTTCTTGATTGGAAACAGCCCAATAACGTATCATAAATCCGCAGTTTTCTGGGTCTGGCGTGTTATTATCGGCAGTTTGTCGAAGGGTTCTCCTTGATTGTAGCTCCTTTGACTAAGCTTTTGCATAAGGGTGTTCCTTTTGTTTGGACCAATGCACAGCAATCGAGCTTCGAGAAGCTCAAGTTTATTCTGACCCAGGCTCTTGTTCTGATACAGCCTAAATTCGGTAAAGATTTTGTGGTCTATAGTGATGCGTCGCACGTTGGTTTGGGATGTGTACTGATGCAAGATGGTAAGGTTATGGCTTATGCATCTCGTCAGCTTAAGACACACGAGGGAAATTATTCGACGCATGACCTTGAATTGGCTACTGTGGTTTTTGCATTGAAGATTTAGAGGCATTATCTGTACCGTGAGAGGTGTATCATTTACGCTGATCACAAGAGCCTCAAGTACCTCCTTACTCAGAAGGAATTGAATCTTAGAAAGCGTCGATGGATTGAGCTACATAAAGATTATGACTGCATGATAAACTATCATCCTGGTAAGGCCAATGTGGTGGCCGATGCTCTAATTCGTAGAGCGATGACTGACTTGAGAGCGATGTTCGCTCGACTTAACCTGTTTTTATGATGGGTGTTTGTTAGCCGAGTTGCAAGTTAAGCCGACTTGGATTGATCAGATTCGACATAAGCAGTTAGGGGATGAGTCTCTAGGTTTACGATTTCGTCAGATTGAGAGTGGCAGTACTTCAAATTTTGGGTTGAATAATGATGGAGTTTTGTGTTTTTGAGGTCGGATCTGTGTGCCGAATGATTCTGATCTGCGGCAGTCGATTTTGAGGGAGGCGCACAGTAGCCCTTATGCTATGCATCTTGGTGGTAATAAGATGTATTGGGATCTTCGTGAACTGTATTGGTGGTCGGGTTTGAAACGTGAGGTTACAGATTTCATTGCTCGATGTCTGACGTGCCAACAAGTTAAGGCTGAGCACCGTTGCCTTCAGGTTTGTTACAACCCGTTAAGATTCCTTTATGGAAGTGGGAGCGAGTAACGATAGACTTCGTTAGTGGGTTTCCCTTGACACCCACTAAGAAGGATTCTGTTTGAGTCGTCGTGGATCGATTGACAAAGTCTACTCATTTTATTCCAGTTCGAACGGACTACTCTCTGCAGAAGCTAGCGAAGCTCTATATCTCTGAGATTGTAAGACTGCATGGGGTTCCTATTTCGATTATTTCTGATAGAGATCCTCGTTTCACTTATCGGTTCTGGAAGAAATTGCATGAGGCTTTGGGTTCGAGATTGGACTTCAGTACTGCGTTCCATCCTCAGACCGATGGTCAATTTGACAGGGTGATTCAGATACTGGAGGATATGCTTCGGAGTTTTGTGATAGATTTTTGAGGTAGTTAGGAGGTTTATCTACCGCTAGCTGAGTTCGCCTACAATAACAGTTTCCAGTCTAGCATCCAGATGGCACCTTATGAGGCTTTGTATAGTCATAAGTGTCGTACCCCGCTATGTTGGACTGAGTTGAGTGAGCATCGGGTTTTGGGTCCTGAGTTGGTTTTTGAAACCGAAGATAAGGTTAGACTTATTTGGGATCGTCTGAAGGTGGTTTCTGATAGACAGAAGCCCTATGCAAATCTGAAAAGGATAGATATCGAGTATTTTGTGATGGACTTCATATTTCTTAAGGTTTCTCCGTGGAAGAAAGTTCTGAAATTCGGTCGTAAGGGCAAGTTGAGCCCTAGGGTCATTAGGTCGTATCAGATTCTAAAGCGTATGGGACCAGTCGCTTATCAGTTGGAGTTACCTCTAGAGTTGGACCGTATCCATGATGTGTTTCACATCTCGATGTTGAGGCGGTACCGGTCTGATCCATCTCATGTTGCCTCTGTTGAGGAGATCGAGGTTAGGCCAAACTTAACTTTTGAGGAGGAGCCGGTTCAGATTCTGGATCAAGATGTTAAGATTCTGAGGAGGAAGTCTATACCGTTAGTGAAGGTTCTGTGATGGAATCATGGCACTGAGGAAGCTAGGTAGGAACCTGAGAACTCGATGCGTCAGCAGTATCCTCATCTTTTCTGATCAGGTAAATTTCGAGGTCGAAATTTCTTTTAAAGGGTAGAGTTGTAACGCTCTGAATATTTTATTTATGTTTCTGTAAATACTTGACACAAATGTGTATCTGCTTCAGTGGTTAAGTGTTCTGGGTGTGTGTGTAAGGTCTTAGGATCAAGTCTCACCTTTTCCAAATTTGGTTATTTTTGGATCTAAACCTCACCCTTGTTGGGTGGGCTTATACAAAATTGTCTGTTAACTCATATCAGAATGAGCCTGCTGGTTTGAGTGGTAAGGAGTTAGTGTGTTAGGGGTCTTGTGTTTGAGTCCTTGCGAGTGCATAGTAGATATTTTTTGCTTCGGTGGTGGTTAGAAGTTCAGTGTAAGTGGGATTCTGAGTTAGTGGGTGGTTATGGATGTGGATGTAGTGGGATTTGGGTAAAATTTGTTTTCCAAAAAATCTCTTTCTCTTGGAAAATCTGACGTTTCCTTTTCTTCCTCTTCTATTTTTCCCTTTTTCTTTTCAAATTTTTTTTCTCTTTTTCTTCCTCGGTTTAACAAAAATTGTGCTTCCTTATTGCGGTATTTCGAATCATTGTGTTTATTTGTTTGTAGCGAATCGAGAAGTTTGTGACTCTCCTCTTGCGTAATCGTAGTCCAAAATCGTTAGGGGTGTTGGAGTTCTAGAGGTTCGTGTTTGCAGTAGCATCAAAATAGTACCAGGTGTGTACCCGAAAAGAAGAAAATCGAACTTCAGCAAAAGTCAAAAAACTATTCTGTCTACGCCACACGGGCATGTGGTCGCCTGTGTGGTTGGCCTTGTGCGAGACACGGCCATGTAATTGACAAGGGCATAGCTGTACGCAAGACACGGCCATGTGGTGGTGTGAATGTGGTCGTGTGGACCACACGGGCTAGGCCAAGTTGGGCGTGTGGGCCCACACGGGCATGTGGGTTTTGGGCCAGGCCGTGTGGGCCACACAGGCAAGCCACATGGGCATGTGGACCCAAATTTCTGAAATTTTCCCTAGGGTCGCACAGGTCGTTTTGATCGACTGTGGGCCTACCATAGGGTCGGTAAAGGCTAACCAAACCCTAAAACTATGTGATCTGCTAGTCTGATATTCTGTTCTGAACATAACACTGTTATTTATGTCTGTTTAATCTAATGAATGTATATATTCGATAACTGTATATGAGCATGCAAGCATGATAATCCTGATTATGTATGTCTGATTGAGGTGGGATTTATATATGTGGAGGAAGTGTTCTGTATGGAGTTCATCGTCTATATTCTGGCAGCTTGGCTGCACTTTATCTGACATGTGCCGTAATGGCACGATATGGTGTGTAGGGTTGGGTGGGTGTTTTTAACCCCACGTGGTGTGATGGGATGGATAGAGTTGGTGTGTAGAGGATGGGGGTAGGATTTTGTTTATCTGATCTGCATATCTGTATCTATTTTCTGTATCTGAAATGGACATGTGTCCGAATCTGTATCTGACCGTATGTATGATTTCTATATAATTTGAATGTCTATTTCTGTTGGGTTACACACTGAGTTTAGGAAAACTCACATTTGTTTGCCTTTTTCGTTCAGGAAATCCACAGACTTAGGCGGATCGTTGCGATAGAGACCTAGCGATGAGCACTCGACTGTGAACTGATTAAACTTAGTAATTCGTGGTTTTTATTTTAAATTCTGGTTTCTTATAGAGTTTGTAATTTCTGGGACTCTCTGGACTGTATGGGTTTCTAACTGTTGATTTCAGTTTTGTTTGTTTGATAATTTGCATGCTCGGCAAAATAGTTTTTTTTTCAAAACGACGGTTTTTATGCAAACAAAGGTTTGTCCAAAATGTATCGGTTTAATTAAACTTCCGCTGTAAATGGTGTTTTGGGAAATGAATAGAATAAACAACGTTTCAGTAACAATTATATAAAGCAATATGAGCTATTAAACTGTAATGATTTAACGAAATGTATCCGTTTTCGAAACCCATTCTTTGTGACATCTCCAGATTCAGCCATAATGTCTAGGTCGGTTTTGGGGTGTTACACATTTAGCTTATTCCTAAAATCCCAGTTAGTACCTATAGTAAATTTTCACTAGGTCTTTCAACTAGGGTTCATACTTTACTACTCTCAAATTGATTTAACTCTTCTTGCATGGTCAACATCTGATATTCATCATTAAATTCTTTTTTTTAGGCTCTACATGAAATAAATGCAACATTATTACATGTATTTCTAAGAGAAGATCTAGTGGTTACCCCTTTAGATGGAGCTCCTAAAATCTTACCATTCTTGAACTCTCTTGGATGAGTAACTTCCCTCCCCTCTATTGTAAACTCCTTTAGAGAAACTTGTGTTTGTCATTGTATCTTCTCACTTGATTATTGATCCACTTTATCATTATTATTAAAAATTTATGTATCATCATCATCATCAATACAAGAATCCTTTCTAGGAAGAAGGTTAGAGTCATAAAAAACATGTATAGACTCTTCTACTACTAAAGTTATTTTGTTAAACACTTGAAAAGCTTTAAAATTTAAAGAATAACCAAGAAAAATTCCTTCACCATTTTTTGCATCAAATTTACCAAGGTTGTGTTTTTCATTGTTTAAAACAAAAAACTTGTGTCCAAAAGGATAACAATAGCTAACGTGAGACTTTCTATTTTTAAAAAGTTCATATGGAATTTTCTTTAAAATAGGTCTAATCATTACTCTATTAACAATATAGAAAGCAGTGTTTGTGGCTTCCGCCCAAAAATATTTTAGTAAATTATTTTCCCTCTTAACAACTCCATTTTGTTAAGGGGTTCTAGGTGCAGAAAAATTATGGCTAATTCCATTTGAGTAGCAAAAATTTTCAAAACCAAGATTTTGAAATTCGGTTCCATGGTCACTTCTAACTCTAGTGATAAAGTAACCTTTTTCATTTTGATTCATTTTTGAAAATGTGATTAATTTTTCTACAGCCTCATCTTTAGTACTTAAAAAAAGAACCCAAATAAACCTAGAATAGTCATCCACAAGCACAAAACTATATTTTTTTCCACCCAAGCTAGTTGTCCTAATAGGACCAAATAAGTCTATGTGAATTAGTTGAAGAACTCTACTAGTTGATACATCATTAATATGTTTAAAAGAAACTCTTATATGTTTACCCTTAACACAAGCATTGCAAACTTTATCTAAGTCAAATTCAATTTTAGGCAAACCCCAAACTAAGTCATTTTTGGCTAATTTATACCAAACTCTCATGCTAGCATGTCCTAGTTTTCTATGCCACAGTAAAGAATTATTTTCATTTCTAGCAACAAGGCATATGAATGAATCATGTAAATCATCCAAATTCACCATATAATTATTTCTTATCCTATGTCCTACAAGCATAATCTTATTAGACACAATGTCAATTACTTTACATCCATTAGACTCAAAAATGACATTGAGACCTTTATCACACAATTGGCTAATACTAAGTAGATTATGCTTAAGACTGTTGACATACAAAATAGTTTCAATAAGAATTGAAGAGTTTTTACCAATAAAGTCAATTCCTTCTATTTGTCCTTTGGAGTTGTCACCAAATGTAACTTATCCTCTGCTTTTTGTCTTCAAATTGATAAAGTGGCTCTTGTCACTAGCCACGTGCTTTAAGCATCCACTATCAAGGTACCATGAGTTTTTGCTTGAATTCCCCATCTTGAAGCAATGCCCCTCTTCTTACAAACATAAAATTAAACTTTGATTTTTGGTACCCAAATTCTTTTGGGTCCATAAGCATTAGTTCCTATGATTTTAGTCTATTTATGTATCCATTTTGAAAGGATGTCCTTATCTTGAGTAGTTATGAGTCCTTTAGGGACCCATACACTTTTAATAAATTTTCCTTTGTAAAAACTTTGGAGACCTCTATGTTTATAGAAATTAAAGCTAATTTTAACAAAATTTTGTTTTGAGCTTTCTCCTTTTAAAAATATTTTTTAAAACCTTTGTTAGAGTGAGTTTTTTCACGCTTAAGCAACTCAAGTTGCTTTTGATGATCATCATGAACTTTAGAAAGTAAATTATGCAAGTCACAATTATTTTTCTCAAAATAATTTATAATAGCTTGCATATAATTTATTTTACTTTCAAGTTCATGCTTGACTTTGGAGAGTGAATTATTTTTATCTTTTAGTTTTGAAATAGTTTTTCTATATTTTGAAACCATTAATTCAAAATCCAAACCTAATTCATCATAGACATCTTGCAAATCATTAAAAGAATAAGAATTTGAAATAGATGAGTTAGAAGTTACCTTAGGATCGTCAATGGCCATAAGGCAAAGTTGGCTACTTCTTGATCATCATTGTCGGATGAAATCTCATCACTCCAAGTAGCAACATGACCCTTAAGCTTTTGTTTTCTTAACCCTTTTTTCTTCCATTGGGGACAATCAAAGTTGATGTGTCCCAGCTTCTTGCATTCATAGCATATGATAGGGTTCTTCTCCTTAGTAGATTCAAACTTGAGTCCTTTTTTCTTTTGGAACTTTCTCCCACTATTGGACCTCATAAACTTCTTGAATCTCCTAGTAAACATTTCCATCTCTTTATCATCATCCACATTGTCACTAGAATCACTTTATTCAATTGTTGTGGATTTAAGGGTAATACTAACCTTCTTCTTTTCAACTTTTTTTCTTCGAACCCTTCTTAGTTTTCATCTCATGAGTGAGCAAAGAACCAATAAGTTCATCTAATGAAAGTGTTTCCAAATTCTTTGCTTCTTTTATAGTAGTCATTTTAACTTTCCATGACTTTGGCAAGCTTCGAAGCATTTTTCCTCACAACTTCTTCATTGGGATAAGTTTCCCATAATATTTGAGCCTATTGATGATAATTGTAAACCGATCGAACATAGTCTTGATGTCTTCCTCGGTCTTCATCTTGAATGTTTCGTAGTTGAGTGTGAAAATTCCTACTTTAAACTTCTTAACTTGACTAGTACCCTAATGAGTGGCTTCTAACTAGTTCCAAATTTCCTTGGCATTGGAACATGATGATACCCTACTATTTTGGACCAAGTGCACAAAATAAAGTATGCATTGCCATGGCATTAAGTTGAATGCTCCTTCTATCCTCTTTATTCCACTCTTTCTTGCTTTTTGGCACCAAAAGCTCTTATTCTTATTTTTTAGGGAAGGAGGGACCATCCATGTTGATGTTCCAAGCAGCAAGATCATTAGCTTGAATGAACAATATCATTCTGATTTTCTAATAGGAGTAATTGACTCCATTGAAGTATGGAGGTTCAAAGATAGATTAAGATCCACCATAGAAAATTGACCCAGAAGTGGATGTCATCTTGTGTAGTTTGAATTGATGAAGGTTGAGCTACCTCAAGGATTTTCTCTTCGTTGTTAGACCATCTTTTAGAGACTAGCTTTGATACCAATTGTTAGCTCAAATAATCAAACCGAATTTGTCAAAAGGGGGTGAATTGGTGTAACATCCCAAAAACTGGGTTAAAAGAAATTGAGTTAGTGAAACCAAGAGCGGTTACCTTTTGATTTCGAGTTAAAATTTTGAAGTTTTGTAAAGTGATTTAATTTGGTTCATTGGTTAGGTGTTTTGGATGTGTGTTTGAGGTCCTATGTTCAAATCCCTTTTTTTGAATTTTTGTTATTGTTAATTAAACCCCTATATTTGAACATTTGGGTTATAAGTTATTTTCGACCAACTAATGTCAAGAATAAGCATGCTGGTTCAATGGTTAAACTTTTGTATACCCTTTGGTCTTGTGTTCGAGTCTCTGTGAAAGCAATAAGGAAATACTTTTGCGATATTTTTATAAATTAGTTTTATTTTTTTACTAAATTATATTTTATTTATTTCCCAAAAAACTCCCATGTTTCCCCAACTTTTTTTCCCCGTCTTTTTTGTTCTACATTTTATTTTTGCTTTCCTCCTTTTCAAATTGCTTGTTCCCTTTAACCTTAGTAATTTACTGTCTGAATCCTTTCATATTTGTTACTCGAAGTTTCATTGTGTTGTAATTCTTCAGCCAGATTGTGTAAGTGTTCTTTGTCAAGTTTTTTGGTTGAGTTGTTGATGAATGGAGTTATATTCTTTTCATATGGAGTAGATTTCTAATTTGCATAAGTCTTTGTTAGGCGAAGTTCTCAAGAGTAATGCTTTTTATCCCAACAAATTAAGATCTGCGTAATTGCAATTTGGTTATCAGTAAGTGTGTTGTCTGATTTGGGGTTTGCGTCGGATATTTTTGACGTAGTTTTGGGTTTGAATGCTAGTTAGTGATTTGGTTCGATTATTTTGTCTGAATAGTCAATTGATGTCGTTTTTAGGTTCCAAGATCATCGTTGTTGCTTCTACATCAAAACCAAATCATGTGTGTAACAAAAACTGAAAGAATCAACGAACGATGAAAGCCAGAAACGGGGATGTCGACGCTACCTGACCATGTCCTAGGCCATGTGGTAGGACGTGTGGGACACACGACCGTGTGACAAGCCATGTGTGCCATTATGTTAAGCCATACGGTCGTATGCCCAGGCCATTTGAGGCACTAACTTGGGTCACCCGGGCGTTTGACATGAGCATGCTAGACATAGTCGAGTGACTCAAGCCGAATTCTATTCTCGTGGTAATGAGCCCAATTTGGAAATTTGCAAGTCTACTAAGACACTAGAATTTGAGAGCAGTAATCAGAAAGTTGGGGACGTTGTTGTGTCCCAAGTTGTGTTTAAGGATTTGCAAAGGGTCGATAGGACCCAATTTAGATATGTGGGTCAAAAGTTCGTGATTGAGCGACCTTTGACAAATAAGAGGGGTACTAGTCCTATTGATTTGAATCCACGACCTAGGAAGCGGGATAGAATAGTCATGCTTGTGAATACTGACCGAGTTTCAATTTGTGATTACTGTGATAAGCGTCACCCGGGAGATTGTTGGAGCTGAATAGGGGTGTGTCTTAGATTTGGATCTGAGGAGCATCGAGTTAGGGGTTGCTCACTATACTCTTTTAGTCGGATACGAGCTTCAACTCAGAAACAAAATTAGAGATGTGGATATACGACTAGGCGTCGTGGAAGTCAGGATGTGTCTGGTCTGATACAGTATTTTTATGATCTGATTCAATTGTACTTTACATTGATAAGAATTGTTCGCATCTATGTGTTGTGGTAAGTGTCCAACTGTGCATTTGAGAATCTGGGATAGAAGAATCGTTAGTGATATTCCGTAAAGAGTTCTTATGATAATCTGAATTGGTGAGTAGATAGTTTGTTAGAAACATTGGTTGGATTTGTATTAAAATCAGAATGCGTAGGGATAGCGTGGTGATCTGTATGAATGAGTATTTTAGATTTTGTGGTTTGGTGACTGGTGAGACCGTGGGAATTTCGAGGACGAAATTCTTTTAAGGAGGGGAGAGTTGTAACATCTCAAAAACCGAGTTAGTGAAATCAAGAGTGGTTACCTCTTGATTTTGAGTTAAGATTTTGAACTTTTGCAAAGTGATTTAATTTGGTTCAGTGGTTAGGTGCTTTGGATGTGTGTTTGAGGTCATATGTTCAAATGCCTTCTTTGGAATTTTTGTTATTATTAATTAAACCCCTATATTTGAAAATTTGGGTTATAAGTTATTTTCGATCAACTAATGTCAAGAATGAGCTTGTTGGTTCAACTTTTGCGATGTTTTTGTAAATTAGTTTTACTTGTTTATTAAATTATATTTTTATTTATTTCCCAAAAAAATGCCACGTTTCCTCAACTTTTTTTCCTCGTCTTTTCCGTTCTACATTTTCTTTTTACTTTCCTCCATTTCAAATTGCTTGTTCCATTTAACCTTAGTAATTTACTGTCTAAATCCTTTCATATTTGTTACTTGAAGTTTTGTTGTGCTGTAATTCTTCAACCGGTGTAACAACCCATTTTTAGTGGTATCGAAAATAGTGATTTCGGGACCATGAATCCGATGAGTAAGTCCGTATTGTTATTTAATATTTATGAGTCAATTACAATATTATATTGAATTCTGGTTTAATAATTTTTATAAATTGAACGAATAAATAAGTATAAGTGGTTCAGTCTAAAAGTCAGGTTGTTTTTGGAAATGAGGTATTAGGACCTCGTTTCTGTAATTTAATGTCGTAAATATTTTTATTGAATATTTATAGAGTCGTATTATAGGTGAATTGAAGTTTGGTCCGGTAATTTTGACGATTGATTGCTTGATTAAGGTAAAATGATTAAATTGTAAAAGAGGTAAAAGTTAATCGCTATAGATTTAAATTGGCCCATGGTCAAAAAGTCCAAGCGGTGGTGGATATGATTAATCCACTAGCTTTTGGGCTATTTGCTCATTAAGTCCTAGTTAGTTTAAGGTTAAATTGAAATAAAGTTTGTTTAATTAGAGTTTAATAAAATTAAAGGACCAATTGTGTAATTGGACTTTCCTTAAATTGCCAAATGGTAGGAATGATATGGAATTCTCTAGTTTTTTTGTTAAATGCTATTAGATCCTTATTAATTAGTAATTAAAGAAAAATGACTAAAACATAAAAAGCTACAAAAGTTTATTATTATTAGTTTAAAGGTTAAAATAATTAAATAGAGGGGATTTTAATGGAAAATATACCATGGGTGATGATTGTGGACGGTATTGGGCTTGTAAATGTTTAAGTTGTGTATAAATTAAAAAGGGTAAATTGATAAATATTAAATTATATGTAAATATAATACATTAAAGCATGAAACAATCTATCATCTTCGTATTTTCATTCTAGAAAACCCGAATAACCATTCTTAGGGTTGGGGAAAGCTTCGATCAAGCTTTAGTCTCCTATTGGTAAGTGAAATTTCACCCATTTTTAGTATTTTTTATGTTTTTGAGCTCGTATTAGCTCAATCTAGCTAACCCAGGGACTAATTTATAAAATTTTTAAACGTTATAGATTATGCCGTTGATGAGTTTGAGTTGTTCTTTAAGTTTAATGGTATATTATTAATCTTGGTTGTTAAATATGACTATTTTGTAAAGTAGTTTTTAGTAATTCTAATATTTAAGGACTAAAATGTTAAAGTGATAAAATTACAAGGACTTGATGTGAAATAAAAGCAAAAATGGGTTGTAGTGTAGTGCTATACAATTCGGCTAAACTTAGTTTTAGTTAAAATTGGTTAAATTGCAAGTTTTGAGCTTAGGGACTAAATTGCATAAAAGTAAAATGTTAGGGGAAATTTTGAAAAAATGTCAAAAAGACTTAATTGCATAAAATGAGTTAATTTTACTGTTGGAATTAGTTAATTGAATGAAATTATTATTTTAGATTAAGAATGGGTTGAAAATCGAGGCCTAGAGAAGTAGTTGAATAGTCTCTATACCTTTGTCATCACTGCAATTTAGTCTGTTAAGTTCGTTCGGTTAATTCTAATACGTTTTAAATATATATTAGATGAAACTTATCTATTGATTGCTGATTAATGTATTGATATCATGTAAATGAGAACTGAAATTAATGATTTGATAAAACACTAGTTACTATTGATATCTCTTGAGCCGATGAACGTAGGATAGAGTACGATTGGCATGCCAATAAGTTATTTTGCGCGCGGTACGGGATTGATATGAGATGTGACAGTGATTTCTGTATATCCTCTGTTCACTGAATATATCGAGTTCCTGCATTTGTTGCGGAGTATCGGGTTATATTACAGTGTTTCTGGTGTGTTACGGGGGCGAATGTTGGCCTACGGGTTAGGCACTTGGTGCCGAGGTGTGTTATCGGTTGGTATGGATCCTATGAGTGCCTAGTGTGTTTGGATGGTTAACTGTGTACTCGTGTCCTTATATCGTTCATTGGCCTTGTTTTATTGATCTCTGAATGTTATTGAAATGTAGATAAATGATTTGTACTATTGTTGAGCATTACTCACCTATTGTGAGCTGTGATTGACATGAATTTTGTTGATAACCTTGTTGATAGGAACTTTGTTCATTAATATTGTTATTTGAATTATTATGTTTGATTCAGTAAACTTTATCGTTAATTGGCGAACTTACTGAGCTTTACGTAAGCTTACTTGTGTCATCGTATTTTTCTTTGTAGATTACGTTTTATGGAAATCAGGAGATCAAATCAACTTGAAGAATCACACTACCCGAAGACCTCTTTGGTAGACTTTGAATTTACCTTGGCTTATATGGCATGTAATAGGACCATTTGGTCATGATTGTATTGGTTCATAAGTATTTTGTAATGTGTAAGTGTTGTGCTTTTGATATTGTGGAATGAGTAACTAATGTGGTATGCATGTTAAGTTCCAAGTTTAAACATGTGTGATCAAGTATGGAACGGTAAGTTTGATATGAATTAAGCAAGGCATGTTAGAATTGAATGCAAGTTATTTTTAATGAGTTGAGGCAAGTGTAATGTATTTCTAGATAGGTAAAATATTAAGTGTTTGAAATTTGGTGTCATTGATGACACATTGGTTAGGCTTTAAGTTGACTGTTTGGCATGCTTTAGGTGTCATTAAAATGCATTTTGAAGTCTTAAAATAATGTGTTGAGAATTGGTTTGGGTACTTAAGCATTTGGACATGAAATGAGCACATTTTAAGTCATTTTTGGGCACACACGTCTTGGGACACGGGTTGCCACATGACCGTGTGTCACACATGGGCAACCCACACAGGCGTGTGTCTCTAGCGTGTTATGGTGCAAGTCAATCCATACAATCACAGAGAGTTACATGGCCTTGTAATCTTATATTACACGAGCACAATGAGTTACACGATCTATGCACACAGGCGTATGGAGTAATCACACGGGTGTGTAGAGTAGCCACAAGACCATGCCTGAGCCACACGGTCTGGCCTCTATCACAAGGCTGTGTGACCCTTATTTTGAAAATTTTTAGCTTTTCCCTGAATGTTCTGTTTTACTTCGAATTGGTTCTTGATTGTTTCTAAACTATTTTTAAGGCCTCGTAAGCTCGATTTAAGGTCCATGACTGTTTATTTTACTCCAATCTGATTATTTATGAATTTGTTAATTAAATTTGTTAAACTTGATATTATTTGTTATTATTTGTTTTGAATTATACGTTAATATTCTATAACCCTAATCTGGTGACGGCTACGAGTTTTGGGTGTTACAACCAGATTGTGTAAGTGTTCTTTGTCAAGTTTTTCGGTTTTTGAGTTGTTGATGAACAGAGTTACATTATTTTCATATAGAATAGATTTCTAATTTTCATAAGACTTTGTTAGGGGAAGTTCTCCAAAGTAACTCTTTTTCCCCCAACGACATAAGATCTGCATAATTGTAGTTCGGTTATCGGTAAGTGTATAGTTTGATTGGGGTTTTGCATTGAATTTTTTCGACGTAGTTTCAGGTTTGAATGCTAGTTAGCAATTTGGTTCGATTATTTCGTTTGAATAGTCAATTGAATGTCGTTTTTAGGTTCCGGGATTATCTCTATTGCTTCTACGTCAAAATCGTATCAGGTGTGTAACGATAACTCGAAGAATCAGCGAACGGCGAAAGCCAGAAATAGGGCTGTTGATGCCACACGGCCGTGTACAAGGCCGTGTGGTAGGCCGTGTGTGACACACAGTCGTGTGAGACACTAACTTGGGTCACACGGGCGTGTGCCCAGACCGTGCAAGGGATTGATTTTTTTATTAGAGTCACACGGGCGTGTAACACGACCGTGTGGGCCACACGGGCCAGCCATTTAGGCCGTGTGAATCCACACGGGCGTGTGGGCCAAAATTCTAAAATTTTCCCTAGGGCTATAAACGTTGTTTGGATCGAACGCATGCCTTCCGTAGGGTCCGTATGATATGGATTAAGTTATAAAACTCGAAATCTAGTGATATGTTAGTGTATAATTTGTTATCTGTACATATGTCTGATATGACATAAGTTAAGTAGTATGATTTGTTAGCGTATAATGTGTTTTTGCTTGCAATTTGTTTAAGGTATGTGGTTTATTCAGGTATGACCTGTGTTCTGTTAATTTTGATGGTACGTTTCTGTGTTACTTTATTGGATGAGAACATGCAATATCTGAATATGTTGATTTGTCTGTTATTGATTCTGATGTATAACTATGCATGTGGTTTCATGGCAAAACTAATATGATTCATTGAGACTTGATAAATCTATTCTGCAAGCATGGACTCCCATGCCTTCTGCTCTCTATTATCCTACGACAGCATGTCCTACATGCTTGTCATTCTGATTCTATGCATGCCATGACACATTGCATGGGGTTTGGGATGATGTGAAAGGAGGAAGTTTCTAACAGTTTAATTATCTGCACTATCTAGTTGTTTATCCACAATTCCATCTGGCAGCTTGGCTGCAACATAGTGGCTTGACCACATACATCTGATCTGGAAATTTTAACTGTAATTCTGGTGGCACTGTCCACAATTATCTGTTGGTGTGATTTGCTTGGATAAGTTCTAGGGACTCAAATTTTGGTGTGTAGCGGAGTCGGGTAGGATGTTTTCTGAAAAATCTGCATTCTAATTTTCTAAAAAACACTACATTAGCATAATTATACATTCTCCGTTCTATTTATATAATCGTTATGAAAATCTCTTTAATACTCCGATTTGTTCCGCTCTAGTTATATGATCATTGTGAAATTCTCTGTGTATCTCTGACTTTTATAATGTGTTTTGCTTGATCTCTGTTTGAGTTTAGTTATACACTGAGCTTTATAGTCACCCCTTTGTTTATCTTTGTCTGTTAAGGTAACCCTCTGACTTAGGATTGGATGGCGTGCGGGAGCTTGGATAGCTTTCGCACTTAGTGTAATTATGGTGGTTTTTCGTAATTATTTTTTTGGTCTTTTGGGTCTGTAATATGTTTCTAAACTGGTTTTGGGTTTCTGTTTAATTCATCATTAATTGATATTTTCTAACGCGATATTGCAAAATCCCTTAGTCGACAAAATGGACCTCGGTTTTTAAAACTAAAATTCTGGAAAAGTTTTCCACTACAAATTAAGTAATTTCTTAAGTGTTTTCTGAAAGTGAATGAATAACTTTTTAATGATTGTTTGCTAACATTTTCTAAATACATACTGAAATTAGTTTTTCAAATGAGTCGATGTAATTTCTCCAGATTTGGTCATAACTTCTAGGTTGGGTTTAGGATGTTACAATTGGCATTTAAAATTTTATGAAAGCGAGAGAGAAGTGATAGAAAATTTTGACACAATAATTTAGAGTGGTTCGGCCCCAATTGCCTACTCCACTACCTTACCTTTCCACTACTAAGGATTTTCTCAAATTCACTAATTTGATAACCTTTGAGGACAAGGTTTAACCTTACAAACTCCCTTAAGGTTTCTACCCAAACCTTAAGATACAAACCCTCTCAAAGACATACAAAGAAGCAAACAAATAAATAATCCTTACAAGATCAAAGTGTTTGCAAATTAAGCTCAATTACAATGAAGAACACTTGACCAAAAAGAATAGAAATAAAGCTCACAAGTGTATGAAAGAAAAGTATGGAAATATTTGGCACAAAGATTGTTTGATTGATCTTTTTCTTGAATATGTTTTCTTAGTTGTTGTGGGATCTTTGGAAGATGGTATTTATACCCCCTAATTGATTTCTAACCGTTGTGGTTGTTGGAGATATGAATAGAGTCGTCGGGATGTGAAAACTAGTGCATTTAATTCACTTGCAACAACGAGTACCAATACCAGATAAAATGGTATCGGTAATTTTTGCATGAAATAAAAAATTCAGTGACCGTTGGACCTGAAATATCGATACCAGACAAATTTTATCGATACCATATGAAACGTATTGATATTGGATTGGTACTTAACTAAATTTGTGAAAAAACATAATGTCAATTTAGTATCGTTTTTCAAAGGGGAATCGATATTTTAAAAAATATCGATACTTGGCCAAAAAGTATCGATACTTTTTTTCCTGGAGCTATTCTAACTTGTTTTAAAAACAAATTGACTAGTTAAAAAAATTCTTACTTGATTAAAATCATTTTAACTTGATTTTAAAGTTGATTCAAAAATTTTCTAAGAGTTCAAAGTAAAGATTCAAATTTTATCTTTTAGACTTCATTTGAAAAATCATTTTGTTAATTTTGTTCAATTTTAACTTTTATTTAAAAACACTTGAATTTGTTATATTAAAACATATTATCAAATAAACCTTAGTTTAACACGAACCGTCCTAAGCCTCAGAACATTACAAGCCTAGAAGACCTTCGGGACCCGAATAAGTCACCAACACAATAATTTGTGAATAGCTTGCATTTGTTTGAGTGAGCATGACCAATTCTTTTTAAATACCTATAAGCGATCGGCATAATTTATTTTTATGGATAACACTTGTACATATGTTCATTTTCATTGGCTCTACATCTATTGACATTTTAACTTAGTGAATAATTATGTTTGCATTTGGAATAAGCAAGTTATCTAGATATCACTCTTAAGTTCCATGTGAGGTAGTTCTCATACAAGTTTGATGTTTTACCGTTATGTGACTTAATTGTCTGATTTAGTCCAAGAGTCATCTTTTCTTTTTCATGTTTGGTGTGTTTGCTTGAGGACAAGTAAAGAATTAAGTGTGGGGGAGTTTGATATGTCATAATTTGATATGGTAAATTAAGCTTTCCCGATATACTTAAAGAGCTTATTCTCAATCAAAGTAGCGTCTTTTGCGTAGTTTTTCGTAAATTTTAGATTTTAAGTTAATAAGTGTAAATTTTTCATTTTTACTCATTTTGTGACCCAAT
The DNA here is from genome assembly GCA_025698515.1 of Gossypium sturtianum. NCBI lineage: Eukaryota > Viridiplantae > Streptophyta > Magnoliopsida > Malvales > Malvaceae > Gossypium > Gossypium sturtianum. Next base: position 113,564,231 of record CM046952.1, read on the forward strand.
TTGGCCAATAATGTCATTGGGGGGCCTAACATGTGGTTCAGTGGTGTAGGGACGTGTTAGAGGTTGAAAATGAGCGAAAATGGCATCAAAGGAAAGGGTATCATGATATCTATACCTTGGATGTAACGCCCTGAAAATTTAAAACCTTGAATTCTGCTTGTTCTGTCACAATTGCATGTTTGGGGTGTTGGTTAGGTGATTTAGGAGTGTTTGGGAGTGTCTGAGAAGTCCTGGGTTCAAGCCCTGGCTTTTGCAAAATCTATGATTTTTTTTTTCTTTTTAATAAACCTTGATGTTAGCTTGTAGGCTTTAAAATAAATTGTGGCGGAATTATGTCACAAGAGGAGCTTGTGGCTTAGTTGTAAGTGGCGTGTGACATAGCTGAGAGGTCTGAGGTTCAAGTCTTGGGGTGTGCAATGAGGGGATTTATTTTTGTTGATCTGTGGGCTAGAGTTTGTGATGCAGTAGAACTATGATGGATGAGAGGTTGGAGGGATTTGAGGAGTTGATTATGGAGAAGATTGAGGAGGATATCAAGGAGTGGATTATTGAGGGATTTGGGGGAGGAAATTTAGGAGTTTGAATTGGAGAAGGTTGGTGCCGAAAATTTGCTTTGAGAGAGGGGAGTGTTCGGTTTTGGTTACTCTGGGTGCTGAAGCCGAAATCATCAGTAGACAGTTGGGGTTACTCTTTTCTTTCGTGCGTTTTGCATTTTGGTTCTTTTCTTTCGACCCTCTTTTGGTGTGCAGTGTTTCTTCTTACTCTAAAACATTTCTTCCACACTTTACCTATTCGGAGGTTTTCTCTTAGGTCGAATTGTGCTCCTTTTCCTCTCAACTTCTGTCGACTACCATTCTCTCTTACCATTTCTTCATTCGGTTTTTGCTCATAGCTGAACCTCCTCACTTTATTTTCTTTATTCTTATTCGTCGTCCCTCTGTTTTTTTCACTCTCCTTCATCTTGGCCGAACAGAGTTCTTTTCCCTTCTTTAGCATTTCTTTTCATTCAGTTGCTGCTCATATCCTTCTGGGTGGTGTTGGTCGAATGCTTCTGTGCTAACTACTGGTGTAGGGGATTGTTTTTACAAGGGTGTTATCAAATCGACAGTGAAGTGAAGAAGCACTTACATTTGGGAAGCAATCACAATCCATATCTCCGTTACGCAATAGATTTGTGATAAGGGCGTGAACCGATTGGGGCCAGCGATCTTGGAGGGATCAAGGCCGTTCGTTCAGACAAGGTTGGATACGAGTAGGTTAATCGCGCATCTCGCAAACAGGTGTATTATTCACACTGTATAGACTATAACGGCAAAAGCCAAAATGCCGAAATGCCGAGAAGCCGAAAAGCCAAAAGATTGGGCTTTTGGCCACATGGGCACGCGAACGCACATGTGATCAGTCGAGCCCATGAAATGTGGGCCTACATCGAAAAACGGCCACCATGAGCGATTTCATGGGCTTAGGCCGAAATAGGCCGTATGGGCCCAATGGGCCTGTGGGCCCGTACGAGTGAAACTTACCGTTAGGTGGGTATTACTAGTCTGGCTACGACGCACACATGGCTTAGGCCAATTTTGGGTTTGGTGGGCCACACGGTTGTGTGGGCCTACATGGGCCTACTTGATGGGCTTGGGCCCAATTCCACTATCTGCACTATTATGGTCGCATGAGTCGCTCGAGACGACCGCGGGCTTACTGATGGGCCTAAGAGTACTTAGGCCGAAACTGATAAAAATGACTGAAATACCCCTAAGGGGTAAAATGACCAAAATACCCCCATATGTAAAATGTCTGTTTTGACCCTATATGATGTATGGAGGATTATGTATGCCATGAGATGACATATATATATATGGTTATGATCTGAATACATGCATAACATTATGATATAACATGTCACTGATGTATGTTGCATTGCATGGGGGTTGGGTATATATGATTGGAGAAAGTGTACTGTTCTGGCAGCTCTGCTGCATATATCTATTTAGTGCCGTATCGGTACTATTATTTGGAGTGTAGGGATGGCTGGGTCGATATTATATCCCCACATGGAGTGTAGGGTTGGACGGAGATGGAGTGTAGAGGCTGGATGGGTAGGATTCGTGCATGCTTGATTACTCCGTTACTGTACTGATTTGGGTCGAGGCCCACACTGCTTTTGTCCTGAAATGGGCTTAGGCCCAGACTGTCCCTATTACTGAAATGGGCTCAGACCCAGACTATTTTTGTATGCTACTGTTATTATTATTGGGATTACACACTGAGTTTTCGTAAACTCACCCAACTGTTTTACTGTACAGGTAATCCCCAGGCATAGATGGTTCGGTGCTGCGAGGGACTTGGAGACGGCCACACATTTAAAATTACTTTGGATTTGATTTACCTTAATTATTATTTTATATTGGGTTTGTAATAAGGCCTTTACTTAACTTTTAAACTTAAATTCTGGGTTTACTTAATCACATTTTGAAGCTGATAGAACTAGGGCACGGTTTTCTTAAAAGATATCTATTTTCAAAAACATCACGTCTTTACAACAATTAATTTAGAAAGTAAGCTTCCGCAATGATCAAGTTTTCAGATGTAACTACAATTTTGTTTTGAATAAATAACTTAAAAAGGCTTTATGAGTTTTAATTAAGAGGGCTATTTCAACAAGTTTTATGAGAACTACGTTTCCAAAATTTCACTTCAATGTGGCACTGCCAGATTCGGCCGTAACGTCTGGGCCGGGTTTGGGGTGTTACATTGGAATCACGATACGTCCAACAGGATGGAAGATTGGAGACCACCCTTCCGTAGTATTGTGATATCCACCCCCCGAAGAAGACCCCTAAGTTCAAAACTAATTGGGGTATCATGATATCCTCTTCTGGGTATCACGACACCGACATCGTAAGGGGGAAAATGGACAAAAGGGTAGTCTTTGTCCACCCGATCCACAAATCACTCAAGGCCTGTTTCGGGGCAATTTTGGCAACAAAATTTCATCAGCATTCAGCCTTGGCTGAAGATGAGAGACACACACATTAGTTTAGTTTTTAGCTTTAGTTTTTTTAGGTTTTTTCTTAGTTTTTCTATAACTTTCTAGGGTTTTTATTTTTTCTTCTTCTTTCTTAGTTTTAGGGTTTATTTTTCTACACTTACTTCTTATTCTCAGTGTTCTTAGTTTTAGTTAAGTTAGTTATCACTGTAGTTTAGGTTTATTTGCACTTTCAATCCATGTACATTGGTTGTAAGACATTTCTAACTTTAGATTAATGTATTTCAGTTTCTTTTTCTTTAAATCAGCTAAATTTTGTTCCTTTTATGTTTATTGCTTTAGATTTTCTTGTTGAATGCCTTTAGTTTCATGTTTTTAAAATTTTCTTGCATAAAAATCCAAACTTTTATATTTTTCTTAAACTTTAACTTAATGTTTTCTTTGCCTTTCATTTTCATGCTCATTCTCTTTATTTTCAGCATGAGTAGCTAAACCTAAAAAGGGGGTTGGTTGATGGAGATGTGGGTTGTAACAGCCCATTTTTAGTCAAATCGAAACAGTGGTTTCGGGACAAAAAATTTGAAGTTAAAATATTTATTTTATTATTATTTTAATGTCTACAGCATGATAATATGATTGTGTGAAATTTTCGTTAAGAAATTTTAGCGTTTGCTTGCTTAATTTGATAAAAAGGACTAAATCGCGTAAAGTGCAAAATTAGAGTTCTATAAGTAAAAAGTATCAATTTGCCATGAAAGTTGGAAATGAGTGGCCTTAATTGGTAATTAGACCAATAATATTGTTAGTGGACAACTATCAGACATTTATTTTGGTACTTTTGAAGTTGTGTAAATATGGTATATGGCATGTATAGGCTTGAGTCATTTTGGTATGTTTGATGAACATGTATTTTGGCCATTTGAGTTGGCTTATGATGATGAATTTGATGATGTTTATAAATGTGCAAATGATTCTATTTTGAGTTTAGTAATTGACCTATATTGTGTGATTGAGGTTGAATTTATAATGCTTAATGATATTAGGTAATTTGATTGCTAAAAGGGTTGATAATTTGAGAAGTTATGTGCTTGTGAATTGGTGAGTGATAATGCATGTTTGGAATGGTTTAGTAAATTGAATTGTATATGTGAATTAGGTATATAGTTAGATGGCAAATTGTGACATATTTGTGACTTGTATGGTTAGTAATGAAATGGTATGAATTGAATATTGGTTGATGATATTTGGCTGCTTATTTGTGTCTTGAAATGGTACCATTTGAGTTATGTAGGTACATGCAAATTTGGGTGGCAAATTGGCTTAGTAAATAGCCTATTTTTGTCCACACGGGCAGAGACACGGGCGTGTATCTCAGCCGTGTGTGACACACGATTATGTTACACAGCCGTGTGTCCCCTGGTGTTGAAGTTGAAGTGAAGTCAGTATGCTCCACACGGTCTCACACAAGGGCGTGTGATTGGCCATGTGGTACAAGTCAGTATACCCCCTAATTGACACACGGCCTAGCACACGCGTGTGATTTGGCCGTGTTGCATAAGTCAGTATACCCTACAGGTTTGACACGGCCTAGCACACGGGCATGTGTGGCCACTTCGAAGGGCACACGGGCTAGACACACGGGCGTGTGGTTGGCCGTGTGGCCCAAGTCAGTAAGCTCACTTGTTTGGACACGGGGTAGGACACGGGCTGAGACACGGCCATGTGTTCCCATTTCGAATGTCCACACGGCCTGTGACCCTTAAACAATGGACAGATTTGACAATCGATTGACGAGTATGTATAGTGTAATTAATTCTTCTATTACACAACTTAAGAATGATGCCTTGTAAATTCACAATTTTGAGAGCAAACCAAATTAGTTCACAAAGTTACAAAGTACTTAGATATAGAGGTAATCCTATAAAAACAAAATTATTCACATTATTTCATCAAAATAAGACATGCAGATATGATGTATCTATACAAGAAGGAATCTAACTTATTCATTTTGCACAGAGTTTTGCAAGTTTTGGATTTGTAAACTAAGATATTAAGGTCACATAAGGCTTTTTGGCTTGTAACATTTTGAGGCTTAAGTTGTGTCAAAATGACGCATTTTGTGTTATATAGTTAAATGGAACAGTGTGTATGGAAGGCATAGGTGTAGGCTTAACGGCTTATAACCAATCCCGTAGTCGTTACTGGTTTCCTTCTTTAAGCAAGGTTTGAAGGTAGAAACAGTTATGGAAATTTAGTAAAGCATTATTCTGTTTCTTCTCTTCTCTCAATCTGTTTCCTTTTTCTCTTCCTTCTTCTTCTCTACTACTTTTTGTTTGTTAGTGCTTCCATATCACTATGGAAGAGTTCCTCTCAAAATTGGTTAAAAAATTGGGTTTTTTTTTAAAGATGAACATGAACAACAAAAAAGAAAGAAGGGAAAAGAAAGAGGGAGAAGAAAAAGAAAAAAAGAATTGAACTTTATTTTTTAATTATGTTTTTAATTATTAATGATGATAATTAATTATGTTAAATTAAAGATATTTTAGTGTGAGATTTAAAGGTTTATTATTGATTTTTTTTTGCCAAATATAATTATTTTAGGTCCCTTAACTTCACCATTTTATCTTCTTTTTTTAACAAATAGTTCCACGTGGCAATTTACGATTGTACCACATGTCTTGATAGGTCAAAAATTAATACAGTTAGTCAGAGGTACCACATTTGTAAATGATGTTAAAGTTCAAGTACCAAAATCAACTTTTTAAAAATTTAGGTACCACATTGAAATATTTGCTAAAATTCAAGTACCAAATATGATCTTATCTCAAAAAAAATATTATATATGTTCATCATGTTGTTTTTAAAAAATTATTTTTAATATAACATTGTGGTCCAAAACAAAAGAAATATCGAGAAAGATCCTAACAATATAATTGATGCAATGCCACAAATAGAGAGATTTGCAGTTCCTCATACATGGGATGCCATGCTTTTTTATTCTCCAATGAATATGGCGAGAGAAACGCCAAACAGAACGAACTACAACCTTATGTTTTTAACGGCATAATAACATATTTGCCACTTTAACTTTACAAAAAAATATCATTTTAGTCTTTCATTTAATTTTTCGTCCTTTTTATCCCTTAAACTTGCACTATTTATCAAATCATCCCAAATTCAAATACACATAGATTGCCATGTGATTGCACATCAGCAATTAATTAATTTCTAAAATTAAATATTATTAAAAAATATAAAAAATATTTTAAATATTTTAAAAATTAATTAATTGTTAATGTGGCAGTCCACGTGTATGCCACATCAGCAAAGTTAACAAACATTAACTTTTCTATTCATTTTGGGGTGATTTGACAAATAATGCAATTTTAATGGTTAAAAAAAAGCAAAAAATTAAATGAAGGGTTAAAATGAATTTTTTTTTATAAAGTTGGAGGGCCGAAAAAATCATTATGCCTTTACTTATTATACTATTACCAGTTTTCTTTTACAACTTTTGCAACCTCTAGTATTTTCTTTTCTAATCCACATTAGGTTAACACAAATTTGGCTAACAAATTCTCAAGATATATTGAATTGAAAAATGAATATTTTGATTACTAAGATGTGTTTGATAAAGTAATTTGGATATTTTCACTGCATTGAAAAAGAAATTTTTTAATATTTAAATTTTTTAATGTGTTTTTGACAATTTTTTTAAATTTTATTTAATTATTACTTTTCAAAAAATACTGAATAAAGTAAGCAGAGAGTTACTTATATGTTAATGCGAAAAATAATTATATTTGAAATAATTTATTTCTATTAAAAATTTGAGATATTTAAGTTATTGATTTATTTTATCAATTGAGTCACTTGTACAGTGACAAAAAACCTGTATTATTTTAAGTAATGCTTGACATCAGATCTAAGGTTCTAGCATTACACAACTCCTTCCCTCCCTCCTTTATCCTTCATCATAAATATTTAGTACTTAATATTTAATTTTAAAATATAAACTTTATAATAGAAAAAAATCAATACTTATTTTTTTAGTTTTTTTTTTTCAAATAACACTTAATATTAATATCGAATTCAAATATATCTATACTTATATTAAGTCCTTAGTTGAGTCGGTGTTATGAGTCAGTCGAGCACCAATTACGTTGGGAAATTACTAAAATACTCATTTACATACAAAGTAAGTTATATGATTATGAGGATTCTTTTGTCTTTTTATATTTTATAAATAAATAAAAACCCAATAATAGTAAAATGTGAAACCCGTGATACAATGAAGTTTAAATATTTAACTTTACCATTTCAATCAAAGCATAATTTGATTTTTGTATGAACTTTAAATAAATATATTTGTTACATAATTTTTTTTTACTTACGTTATGGGTGTGTCATAATCTAGTATTATTTCATCCGTTTTAAACAAATTTATCATTAAGTCAACTTAAACCAAATGATCATATATTTGTTCAAAATTTGACTCAACTCATTAAATTCAATTTTTAGGTTTAAATGTTTTGCATTTTTATAGATTTTATATAAAATATGAAAATAATATAAATACTTCATAATTGAGTTGAGATCCAATTAATGAATAATATCAACTTGGTTGGATCTTTAAATCTATTTATTTTTATATACTATTATTAAAAGTTTGACTAAGTTGGTGTCACTCATCAACTAAGTCCCAACTCAGTCATGAAATTATCAAAAGTTCATTTTTTTTTATAAACTAACAAATATTATTTTGACAGTATTTATATATTTTTATATTTTGATAAATTTAAAAAAAAATGCATTTAAATCCAAGACATCATAGTTTTTACTATTTTAACCAAAGTCACATTTGATTTTTATATCAATTTTTATAAATATGTTACGCCAATTATTTTCAGTTATATAATATAATATAAAATTTTGATACCCGAGTTTGACACTTTTTTCTAATGTGGTATATGTGTTTTTTTTTATCTAATCTAGTATTTGTATTTGACAAAAGTTATATATTTTGGTATCTAAAGGCAACAATGTTAACTTTATAGTATTTAATTTCGGTTTTAGAGTTTATTGAATGAAAATTAATTGATAATATTATTAACACTAAAAAAAATAACATTGTTATATTCAAATACCAAAATATATAACTATTATTAAATATATGTACCACATTGAACCAAAAAATTAAACTAGTATCAAATAAAAATTATCAAACTTAGAATCCAAATTATGTATTAACGATATAATATAATATAATATAATATAAAAATAATAATTCAAATTGATAATGAAATTATTTTTTTTCTTTTTTGGTTGGATGGGATTTTTATTAATTTGTGTGCCATGAACATTGAAATTCTTAAAAAAAAGGGAAAAAAAAGAGAGGAAAATGACTCGTAAATTTGTAATGGAGCACAAAATAAATAAATAAATAGTATTTTTACAAAAAAAAAAAAAATAGTTCAACATAAGCAACCATAGCTGGGCGCCACTTCAACGACCATGTCCACGTGTTGGAAAATGATTCAAGGGAGGGCATTTAAGGTAATTCAAACAATTTAAAGTTCCGTTAGCCCCATGACTTAGCGCTATAACCGTAATCCCATCCACTCATGTCATTCATCAAACCTTTTTTTTTTTTTTCAATAATTCCAATTATTTTTCTCACATAAAAATGAATAAATTATCACAACAAAAATAAAATAAAATAAAATCCCATAACACAACAACCGCCATTTTCTTTTCTCCATCATCACCTCACTCCATTTCTCAGCCTCGAAGCTTCAAAAAGAAAAAATTTCAATAACTGCCACTTTTCCCAAGCTCAGGTACTTCTTTTTTTTATTTGATTATAATTGGTTTATTTTTCTTAATTTTAAAGTACTTTTTTTTTTTTTGATTAAGCAGGTTGTTTGAAAAAACAAAAGAAATGTCATCAGCAGCGATGAAAGGAATAGTTACAAGACCAACACCAGATGTATATAAGCAGAGGCTATGGGAAGGCAGCTATTTGGATGGAAATCATAGACTTGATGTTTTTAAAGTTAAAAAACGTTCATTTTTGGGGGTGATGAAGCCAAGTTTTGGTAGTGTTGGAGTAATTACCAGTCGTCATATGATGCAAGAATGTTATTGTGGTTGTTGTTTGTTCCATGGGAATGGAAAGAACATGTGGAGTTCAAGACAGAGGCGGCTCGACACTCGGGCTGAAGCCATACTTTCCCCTCTCTCTGATCCAACACCAACCATGAAAAAGGTCTACCTTTTATATTTATTTTTCAGTGATCAGAGTCCATATAAATTCATTTCTGCCTGATCCTTCTGTTCTCGTATTATAGTTATATTTAAGGCATAATTTCGTATAAATTTTAAGTAACTGAATAATTTGTCGGTAAAAATACCATAAAAACTTTTATATTAAAAATTAAATTGCATTTTGCCCCTTCACTAATCCTATGTATGTTAGATAAAGGTGTAAACCAGTTTTTTTATTGAAAATTTCATTTATTTTTACAATTGAAAACTTGACGTTCCATGTGTACCTCATCTTGATGAAAAAAAAATCAATTTTTAAATAACTTCCATAAGACTTTTACCGTAATCTAAGTTTTCAAAACTTTTATGGTTTCAAATCGTCATATTGTATAATATTCCAATTATTTTCTCCTTTCATATTCACATGTGTCTAAATTAGGAGTTTGGGGTCATGATTGGGTTAACAAACTTGAGGTATGTTAATTGGTGAACTGTTTTGGTTCTTGGTCTATCTCTTTACAAACTGCAATGTTTTGGGTTGGATTCTTGGATTGAACTATCAATAGGCCCATTATATATCCAAAGCAGAGGTTTTGGTCTTTGGGTTAACATGATCCCATGGGCAATTCATGTATTCTTGTGGCGTTTATATATATAGTCATGTTTAAGTTATTTTATATTTATATAATATTTTACATGTTAGTATATTTATATAGTATTCATGCTTTTTCTATGTCATGTCATGTTTTCTTTCATGCATACTATGTGACTTGATTATCTTGCAATTTACAATATCATAATGTGGTTTAGATTTATTTAATATTCTTCATGATTTGGTAGCATGATCTATGCTTTAATCATAACACTGAAAAATATTATAATAGACTAATTGATGAATTTATAGACTTGATACTTAAAACTAGGAAGTAAATAGTTGGTAGCATGGTCTTTTTGTTTAATCTGTTGCTTGCTGTCTCCTGGGGTCCTTCAACATCACAATGCCTTTTAAATGTTGTTAATTCCTTGAAAACCAGAAGTTGGATTCCTGCAACTTTGCTTGTTACAATGGCTTATTTTACATATATACTCGTATTTGACACTCATCTTGAGTCCCATAAAGACTCGCAGCTTGTATTGACTTCTTACTTATCTTCACAGAGAGTATTTACATTTGGCAAAGGAAGGAGTGAAGGCCATAAGGGCATGAAGTCTCTGGTAAGAATTCTATTTCTTAGTTCTATACAACAAAATCCTGGCATGCCATGGCACTGAAATTTTAAAGCTAGAATAGAGCTTAAAATTGGCAATAGCTCACGTTTGGAACACTGTTTTGGTTTAGCATGGCTAATGTTCAATAAAATTTCACAGTGGATTCAAATTCAAGTCTCTTTACTTTTTTCAATGCGTTATTATGAATGGCTTGCAAGTTTTTAGACAGGTTAATGAATGGGTTTTTGTTGTTTATCTAGTTGGGTGGAAAAGGGGCAAACTTGGCAGAGATGTCCAGCATTGGGCTATCAGTTCCACCTGGAATTACCATATCAACAGAAGCATGCCAGGAGTATCAGCAGAATGGGAGAAAGCTACCAGAAGACTTGTGGGAGGAGATATTGGAAGGGTTGAAGAGCGTGGAAGAGGACATGGGTGCCACCCTCGGTGACCCTGCCAAGCCACTGCTCCTCTCAGTTCGTTCCGGTGCCGCGGTAAGGGATTCAGAAGCTTAATTTATGCAATGATCCGATTGGTTCTGGAAGGCTTATTTCTAATTGTGGGCAATGAACATAAATCATATAGGCCATTATGCTTGCTTGTACACTGATATTGTGCTCCATATGTCTAGATTTCAATGCCTGGTATGATGGACACTGTCCTTAACCTTGGACTGAATGATGAAGTGGTTGCTGGTTTGGCTGCAAAAAGTGGCGACCGTTTTGCTTATGACTCTTACCGGCGTTTCCTTGATATGTTTGGAGATGTTGTAAGTGATTCTTCTTCATGAATTTGATACTTGAAATCATTACATAAGCATATCTGAATTAAGTGCATTGAGAGCAGAGTTTCTAGTTCAATGTGTTTGACACAATTATGGTTGTTGGCCCAAACTCAATGAAATAATTTGTCTGAATAGAAGAAAATCCAGCAACTCATTCAACCTCCAGAAATCTTTTCTTTAAACTATTTGTGATAGTTTCCTCTCATTGCAATATGGCATGATCTTGTCATCTCTATTCATTGTTCCAAGTTTTGCCAAAACTACTTTTATTGGTAATTTTAGGTGATGGGTATCCCGCACTCATTGTTTGAGGAAAAGTTAGAGACAATGAAGGAAGCAAAAGGAGCTAAACTCGACACCGATTTAACCGCATCTGATCTCAAAGAACTCGTCGAACTGTACAAGAATGTTTACTTAGAAGCCAAGGGTGAAAGTTTTCCTTCAGGTAGAGGAATGCAACACTCCATTTTTTCCACTGCACAAACCTTTATTGTAATTTTGTTATACCCAAGCTATGTTATTCCATCTCATCATTTTCCTTATAGTAACTATGTTCAACACAGTGTCCGACGCACGTCCAGACCCTCCATATATATGGGAAAACTTAGGAGAAATTGAACATGCCTGTGTCCGAACTCACACTCGAATCTAAACAACTTAGTACACAGAGTGTGGAGTTCAAATTGGCATTCTGGAAAACTAAGTTCCCAAATTTTGTATGTGATTCAGAAACTTGAAACTGATCAAATTTTGATGCATATTTATTTGCAGATCCAAAGAAGCAGTTGTTCTTGTCTATTAAGGCAGTTTTTGATTCCTGGGACAGCCCAAGGGCCAATAAGTATAGAAACATCAATCAGATAACTGGTTTAAAGGGAACAGCAGTAAACATTCAAACAATGGTGTTTGGTAACATGGGAAATACTTCAGGGACTGGGGTTTTATTCACTAGAAATCCAAGCACTGGTGAAAATAAGCTGTATGGGGAATTCCTCGTAAACGCTCAGGTTGTAAACATGTATAAAATTTTCTCTCTCTGCAGAACTTCATTTTTAACCATTTCGTATAATTAGTATTAGACTTTTTTGATAAATCATGAATGTAACTAATGGATCACTCAGAACAGGGTGAGGATGTTGTTGCTGGAATTAGAACACCAGAAGATCTGGACACCATGAAAAGCTACATGCCTGAAGCATACAAAGAGCTTGTTGAGAACTGTGAGATTCTTGAGCGACATTACAAAGATATGATGGTACAAGTTTTCACTTTCACATTAGATATACCCTCATTCATGTTTCTATATTAAGAACTTTCTTGGTTTTCAGTTGTTCCAGCTTTTGTGATCACTCTTGAACCTATCATAGAAGAATCAGTTCTTGGAACTTACCCCTTTTTTCCTAAATGCAGGACATAGAATTCACAGTTCAAGAAAATAGATTATGGATGCTGCAATGTCGATCCGGAAAGCGTACTGGTAAAGGTGCGATAAAGATTGCTGTAGACATGGTTAATGAAGGGCTTGTTGATAAACGTGCTGCAGTTAAGATGGTGGAACCACAACATCTAGACCAACTTCTTCATCCACAGGTATGCATACCGTAGAAGTAAATATAATTGAAAAATCTGCTTAGTCTTTTTATATATATATATATATATTGAAAATAATCTTGAAGTACGGATCCAAAGGCATATAGAACCTTCTTCACTTTGGCATTGATAAACTCCCGTAGGAGACTATAGAAACTTATGGATGTAGTATTATGCATTCACCCACTTATTATGTATCGTTTTCAATATGTTTTAGTTATTTGACAAATACAAGATGAAAAGGTTAACATTATGTTTTGTCTAATTAGTTTGAGAACCCATCTGCTTACAAAGACAATGTGGTCACCACGGGCTTACCTGCTTCTCCTGGAGCAGCAGTTGGGCAGATCGTGTTCACGGCAGATGATGCTGAAGAGTGGCATGCCCAAGGAAAGAGTGTTATCTTGGTATGCCCATCTTTATGTACATTTATTACATTTTTCTGCTCATTCTGCTATAAGCACTAAAAATATATAAGACCTGTTTAGAGGGCCAAGCCATTTAGATGTTTAAGCTACCGAAATCTTCCATGTTTTAATACACTATCAGTGATAAAGCTATGTAATATGCAGCTATTTTGCTTTCTCTATAATCTATGGAACTGAACTCATGATTTTACATGCTTATAGGTAAGGACTGAAACCAGTCCAGAGGATGTAGGAGGTATGCATGCGGCTGCAGGGATTTTGACAGCTAGGGGTGGAATGACATCTCATGCAGCTGTTGTAGCACGTGGATGGGGAAAGTGTTGCGTTTCTGGCTGTTCAGATATTATTGTGAATGATGCTGAGAAGGTAATTATATTCTTCTACCTCCTCTAAATTGCCTTAATTTTTTCATGAAATGGTATCCCCTATACATGTTGCTATATCTATAATGCAGGTTCTCATAGTTGGAGACGTAGTAATCCAAGAAGGAGAATGGCTTTCACTCAATGGCTCTACTGGTGAAGTGATTCTCGGGAAACAACCACTTTCTCCTCCAGCATTAAGTGGTGATCTAGAAACCTTCATGTCTTGGGCTGATCAAGTTAGGCGCCTCAAGGTTCTATATGTCCTTTAGCTGGTTGAGGATTTGTGTTATATATTTCAAAGGTCTCTTGACTGATTCAGCCTTAAAATTTTTCTGAAAGGTAATGGCAAATGCTGATACACCTGAAGATGCATTAACAGCCAGAAATAATGGTGCTCAAGGGATCGGCCTTTGCAGGACAGAACACATGGTAACTTTTCTTTCATCATATGATGTGAGATTTGTCTTTCATTACCTCTTTGACTTTGCAAATCATTTATTCGTCCACAACATAAATAAAAATTCCATACTAATTGATGATTCGTTGTATGGTACAAAGGACTCAAGAGTTCATTTTCAGTTCTAAGGACTCTTGTCTTCAAATCCTTTTCAGTTCTTTGCTTCAGATGAGAGAATAAAAGCTGTCAGAAAGATGATAATGGCAGTAACACCTGAACAAAGGAAAGCAGCTCTTGACCTCTTACTTCCTTATCAGAGATCAGATTTCGAGGGAATTTTCCGAGCAATGGATGGTACTTTCATGAACTTCTTTACATGCTTAGTAGCATAAAAGTACCAAGTGTGATGCCAACCTGCTTGGAATTTTATTGGTGTCTTCTATTTGCCTGGCCTAATGTAAATTTCATTTAATTTCAGGTCTTCCTGTAACAATCCGATTGTTAGATCCTCCACTTCATGAGTTTCTTCCAGAGGGAGACTTAGAACAGATTGTAGGTGAATTAACTTCAGAGACTGGCACAACTGAAGATGAAGTTTTCTCAAGAATTGAAAAGTTATCAGAAGTGAATCCCATGCTTGGTTTCCGTGGCTGCAGGTTAATATTCCTTTTCAACAATTTAATCATTTAAAAAGTGATGGACCCTATGCTTATAGTTCGATTATGACAACACATATTGTTTCATAACGATAGGTTCTGAAATATTTAGATACCTACAGATGGAGCTTAGGTTGAACTTGGATATATACATACATATATATATACATGAACCATTTTCATCATCTTCAATATGAATTTGATCTTCTGCCAACAGGCTGGGAATATCGTATCCTGAACTAACTGAGATGCAGACCCGTGCCATCTTTCAAGCTGCTGTCTCAATGAGCAACCAAGGGGTTAAAGTTCTTCCTGAGATAATGGTTCCCCTTGTTGGAACCCCCCAGGCACGAGCCTCTAATTTCTTTCTTTTTGATGTTTTCCATATCTTCAATACTTTTGTTTTAATCATTTCAGAAAATTGACAATTTAAAGTCGCAGGAACTTGGTCATCAAGTCAGTTTAATACGGAGTACTGCAAAGAAAGTATTCTCTGAGATCGGTTCTTCCTTAAGCTACAAGGTGGGAACAATGATTGAAATACCCAGAGCTGCCTTAGTTGCTGATGAGGTATGCTAAACAAAGTATCTCCTCATATCTGCCTTTGTTCCTGTATGAATCATGATGACTATGACTGATATTTAGACATTTGATGATGGTAGATTGCAAAGGAAGCAGAATTCTTCTCCTTTGGGACTAACGATCTTACACAAATGACATTTGGGTATAGTCGAGATGATGTTGGCAAATTTCTCCCCATATACTTGTCCAAAGGCATTCTACAAAATGACCCATTTGAGGTTTGTCAACAGTATTTCAGTGTTCATAAGTTTTGCGAGGAAAGAAATATGGAAATTACAAAATCAAAGAAGATTTCATAATAGCAATCGAATCCTTTGCCAGGTACTTGATCAGAAAGGTGTAGGCCAACTCATCAAAATCGCCACCGAAAAGGGTCGCCAAGCTAGGCCTAGTTTGAAGGCAAGTAATTGCATTTTAGTAGGCATAGTGTATGCATGTATATCATCAAAATTTCATGGCTATGGGTGGAATTCTTATGCTTGACTACAACATGTGATGATGATGAACAGGTTGGAATTTGTGGAGAGCATGGAGGGGAACCTTCTTCTGTAGCATTCTTTGCAGAAGCTGGATTGGACTACGTTTCATGTTCGCCATTCAGGTTAGATAGCTTCTTATTATGTACCTTTTCTTATTACAAAAGAAACCACAAGCTTACGGATAAGGGAACGAAAAACAGATGCTAGAATTTAAACTCGAAACTCATTCGATGCCCTAGGGTGGCCGCATGAACTAACCAAACTAAGATCCAGCGAGGAACCATGAATCTCATATTGGTTCCTCAAATTTAAATGCAAAAAGTTATATATGGACCGTGACATTAGCTGGATCAAATTCCTTATTAAATTGCCTTTACAGGGTTCCAATTGCAAGGCTAGCAGCAGCTCAAGTTGCTATCTGAAAGGGATCTACTCCATTCGCTTCTGTAACTTATGTGCTCTTTGTAAAATGTGAATAAATTTCATACAAAATACCTTATAGAATAACCAGAATGCTGTCATATATAAAGCCTACAAAGGAAAAACAACCATCAACATTAATTATACAAAGTGTAAATATTGAATATGGACAAGCTCTTCATATATGGTGGAGATAGAGTTTGAGACTTCGATTATTCCAGGAAAATCCTCATAATGCAAGGCCATTTCCTCTAGTTCTTGTATGTAACTTTGCTCAATATTGCCCCTCCACCACACATATTTGACTTAATCAACACGAAATAAACATAAAATGGATCATGCATGCAAGAGATGATATTTAACGTGCTTTGGCCTTGATTGCTTAGATCCATGGATGAGAGAAATTCATTATAAACATACAACTTTCGAAGAGTTCAAAAATACCATAATCAAACACTAAATCCCGAGTGTTCAAAACAAAATAACCAAAGTACAGGTTAAATACAGAAGTTGGAAGTATCCTATACAAATAATTTCCTGATTCCTTAGTTACTAATGAAAGCGATTCGTATCTTTTAGTCAATTTGTATAGATCCCGATTTCTTAAACCCTATAGTAACATTTGAAATTTAGATCATAATTGAACTTTTTAGACTTTCAAATTTAAAATCTAAAGCATACTAATAATATTAATTAATGAGATTTAGATAACAACTTTAATAAGGTTAGAAAATGTAATTTTATTTACTAAAGATTATTTTTATTTAGAAAAAATATGATTAAATATATTTATAAATTAAATATTTTATTGATATAATATCTTAACTAAAATTTGTTGTTATAAATGAAAATTTGTTATAGAAAATAAAAATAAGATATAAAAAATCGATTTTATACCAAATTCGACTGTTATAATGAAATGTTATAAAAAATAGCTCTTATGAATGTAATAATTTCCAACATAATAAAAGTATATTAATTCAAACGGGTATGAAAAACAGTTGGTACCAAGGTGAAGATACTAGCTTTTATAGGCTGTTTAATGAGTTCATTGCTGTAAAAGCATTATGGAGGTAATTATATGAAGAGTTGGATTGTATTTTGCCCTTCCACTAAAAAAATGGACAAGTTAGCCATTATACATTAGGCTAAAGAGTAAATTAGTCATCCTGTTAAAAATTGCATTCATTTTAACTGTTAAAAATTAGTCCCTAAATGTCATAATGAGATACACTGGTATGCCACGTGTAACTGTCTAGTTATTTTGCCAACAATGTCAATTTTTAACAGTAGATTTAGATGAAATTTTTATTAGAAATGACTAATTTGCTCTTTAATCTAACGTACAATGACTAATTTGCCCATTTTTTAATAAAGGGGCAAAATGAAATTTGACTCCTAGTATAGGGGTCTCATAGTACTTTTACCACTTTGTTGCCTTTAATGTTAAAAAAAAATATCATATAATTTTATGAGTTAATTGCACAAAACATCCCTTAACTATGGCCTTCATTTTTAATTGGTCTCTAAATTTTAAACTATTCTAATTACATCATCAAACTATCGAGGTTATATCAATTATGTCCTTACATTATTAAAATCATTAATATAAAAAAATGAATATTGCAAAAATGAATGTTTTAAAACCTTGTTTTGAGGTCTTCAAAGCTTTTATAGAAGTTTTATCGTCAATTCTTTTTCCAGTTTCACTTTATTTTTAAAAGTTATACGATAATATTCTATTTATTTAAAGTTTTCATGTTAAAGTTAGCTATATAAGATTTGACATGTCATTTAACGATTAAATTAGTAATTTTAATAACAAAAGGACTTAATTCATTGAACACCAATGGTTTCGAAATGTAATTAGAATGTTTTGAAGTTTAAAGACTAATTTAAAATGAGGGTCATAGTTGAGAAACGTCTAGTACAATTAACTTTAATTTTATCTCTATATATTTTTAAATTCTATGAATAAATCAAGATAATTTTTTACAAAAAATAAAACATGTTATAAAATAAAAAGACAGAAAGTAAAACAAAGAAAATAGGAGAGCAAAAGAAAGAAAGAGTGTATTTTATTGATCAATTGAATATTTATAAAGCTTCTCCAAAGTTTCTATTTATAGGCATCAAGTATAAATGGAGTAAAGATCTACTTCTAATCACTATTAGAATTTAAAGTACATCAAAACTTATCCTGCTCTTGATGGACATCCATTTAATAAGATATTCATTACACTCCCCTTGGATGTCTATTGGTAGATAATGTGCCTCGTTAAATCCTAGTGAAAAAAGAGAGAGTATACATATCTATAATACACATAATATGTTGCCTCATTAAAAACCTTACCAGGAAAACCCAATGGGACAAAACCTCGGTTAAGGAAAAAAGAGTACAGCACGTATTTACTCCCCCTCGTGAAAACATCACATACTTTCTCATGTTCTACATATTCAATCTTGAATAATAGTTTTTCAAATGACTATTTGAATGTATTTGCTAAGCATTTATATCACCATTCTTTTGAAAGTCATAAGTGAGGGAAAATTTGGGGGAAATATATTTTGATCTCTTCAGGAGTTTCCATAATAATCATAGCAAACGTTAACCATGATTCTTTTATAAAAACACAAATAGGTATTTTGGATCATTTTATAGTCCTCCTTCAACTACTATCCACTAAGTCAAATTTACCGCATATGTTCAAATTATTTCAATTCATATAAATGAACAATATCTCGATAAATTTAATATGCTTCTGGCATTCTAAATCCTTCAAGGATTTTAATATAAATTTTACGCTATATAGTGATTCATAAAAGGTTGCAACAACAACCATTAGACGCAAGTTAAATCTTTTATAAACTGCCAGTTTAATAACATATCTAAAGGTTATTGCATCCACCACAAAAGAATATCATATCTTTTCATAAGCAATGTCAGGGCTTAGCTAAAAACTTCATATTTTTATTCCGCTTTTACAAAACTACTTCATTTGTACCCTCACTGGCTTTATACCTTTAGATATTTGGGCTACTGGTCCAAAAACTCCACGAATTTAATTATACTTAAGTTTTGTCTTTCTATTTTGACCAGTTTATTCCATATCTATATTTCTCAATAAATTTATTCAAGATCATCCTTTTATTTCATTATTTCAACAATAATATTGCGTGCAAAACCATTGTCGACCACTTTTATTATCGATTCCATATTTTCTTGAATTGACATAACTTATCGAGATATCTTATTTTCACTATTTTAATCTTCAGTTTTAGGTACCTGAATCTCTTCTATATTTTTACTTATTAGTTATGTCTTAGGTCTCTTCTGGAGCACCCGCCTTCACTATATGACCATCTAAATTTATTGTTTTCTTTTATGAGAAATTTCATATTTGGAACTTGTAATGAGTTATCCTTGTTGAACTTTTGGTTCAAATTACTCTCCCTCCTAACTCATTACAAGTTATTTTATATCTCCCCCTAATGTTGGGAAAACTATCGAATAAAAATATTAATCACAAATCATGTCATAATTGAATATCCAAAACATTCAAAACATCTAATAATACAAGGAGACTTGTAATTAATATATATTCCGAACTTTTTTTGAGGATTCACTCATCTTTGTGTGTTGTGGTGGAGCAGTTGGAACATATACGCACATACAAAAATTCAAAGATGAGAAATATTTAGCTCTTGACTAAAAAACAATTGTAATGAGGAGTATTTATAACTTATTAGCTTGATGCGTACAACACATAAATCAACATAATCTCATGTTGAAATAGGAAGTTTAGTTCTCATAAGTAATGGTTTAGATATTAATCAAAGGCATTCAATCAATAATTTGTTTAAAACATTATACCCATAAATAACAAGTTTTTACAAAAGTTTTTCAAACTAAATTAATAAAAGACTGAGATATAAAATCATCAGTATTAGCAAGATGAATTGTGTTAATTGTATAATCTGAAATTAATTATCTAAACAATCAATCTTGCAAATGACATGTTGCAAGTTGATAACACATACGTGATTATTTTGTAGATGAATCTACCAAAATCATATAATATTAAAACCATCCCCATGATGGATGAATGTGCCCATATTCATTTTAGAAATGCAAGACATTAAATCTCAACTTTAGCTAGTGAGTTTCTAATAAGCAATTTTAATTGAAAACAAGCAACAAATGAGAATTCTTTAAATTAAAGAATCTTCTGGTTCTTTAATGAATGTTCATATGAATTCTCAATTAATTTCCGCATCATATATGATCCAAGATGGTCTAACTGATCATGCCAAATAGTAAATGTATTTGTATCAGTAAACTTCTGGTTTACTTTAACATGCATTTCAATTGTACTAATAATGTCAATATAAATTATGAAAAATTGATAATTTTATTGTCATTCCTTTTACTTTGTATGCACATATAAGTACTATTATGACATTTACTACTAGAAATGTTTAAATCAATGTGAAGCTTATAATGCCGCTAAGTCAACAAAATAAATATAATTTTCAAACAATTATATGCAATATTCACTTTAGGGAATATGCCAAAATCTTCAAATATAAAAAAAAATTATTATGTTTATTGTAGACATTCACTTCAAGGAATGTGCAAAAAGTAATTCAGACAATAATGTAAGCATATATCATATTTCTTACCAATAAAATTATATATATATATCATCCGATTCAAGCAATTATTAATTAGTATAAACCGTTGATCATTCTATTCTAAGAATGACATTTAGCAACATTTCGAATCATCCATCTTCTTATCTATTTGCCAATAATGACAATAGGTAATTATTATGTATTGCTACATTTACTTCGGGGAATAGAACAAAACCAGTGGAGCGAATAACTTATTATTTTGTTTAGCCATAAGGAGATATGAGATCAATTCAAAATAATTTTAAAGCCCTTTTAACAAGAGTTTTACATAATCAATTAACTACCAAGAATAATTGGCTAGTTCATGTATAGAAATAAACCCAAATTAAATATATCAATAAAAGTCACATCTCAAATATAAAAATATGACATAATGAAAAACTAGCAATTTTTTTTCATAACCATCATCGTAAGCATGGATGAAATTAAATTCAAAATCCAACCATTCATGCTCATAGAACTTTTCATTTACAATTGCTCATGTCATTTCTCTAAATAATTAACACATGGAATAATATAAAATGTATGAACTACTACCTTTAACAATTTTTTGAACTAAATCAAATCCAAATAACAATAAAATTCATTGGTTTATTAACACAAATTTGCATACTAGATATGTTTTAATCAAATATATTATTTAATTATAAAACCTACTATAGCAACATAAATAAATCAGTTAATATTCATTTTCATTAACAATGGGATGCTTAAAACAATATGTAACCCATGGAATCAAAACTTAAAACAAAGACCATCTCAAATATTTAAACCATATATCAAGTCGAATTAATATTTAAAGACGTACTTTTTTTTCTACTTTGAGTCTTGACGATAAGAAGTAAGCAAATTAAACTCTAGTAGTAGACTTTGAATCCAATCAAAATTTATTAATAGCAAACTTTGAGAGTGAATCTTATTTTCCAAGTGTACAACAGGTACATAACCAATGACTTTTCATACATAAGTTGTCTCTCTTCTTAAAGAGTTCTTGGGAATTCTTGGTCTTTTCTTGCTTTCTTCATTTTTTCCACTTCTGGTGGTGAGAAAATTTATTACGATCATCCCCCATGACTATTATTATAGTCCAACTTACTACATCTACGTCAAAGATTATATCTTTCGAATTTATTACATATTATTACATTCTTTTCAGGGAATAGTTAGGTTTCGTGATTAAAAACTTTTGTTCAATCATAAGTAAAATTTTTTCATTATATTGCTACTGCAGGAGCACATTTGAATCAGGAAAAGTTGAATAAGTTCTCTCTTGCAAGGTTCTCACAATAATATTTTTCCACGGAATTTTAGTTGAGAACTTATTCTGAATACTGTAGAGTTATACTCACAGTTTAAAAAAAAAACTTGCAACTTCATGTGCATCCAACCATAACGAGCTTTAGATAGAATTACCATATTCTATTACTCATATTTTTCTTTTAAATTATTCCACAATTTAAGTATATCTTTCACAATCAAATATTTTTCTTTCAACCCCTTAACGAGGATGATGACAAAAGAAGATCATAAAGATAGTCACGATCAATTCAATTTATAACAAGAGTAATAAATATAAATCAATAACTTAATCCTCTTTTGATTCATATGAAATATAATCTCTTCCTCATTTACGATCTCAATATGAGATCCATTATAAATATTTTTTAAAACTAATGGATTAATCATCACAAGATATTAATAAATAGCTCTTCTGGAGCTTTTGACTAATTTTGTACTACCAAATATTGGAATAATATTGGTTTATATTTTCTTTTGCGTTCACTTCGGGGAATGCAATATATTTACTAGGACGAACTTGTAAACGTCCCAAAAATTCTTTATTTCATAATCACCATCACAAACATGCGTGGATTTCAAATTAAAATTTATCTATTTATGTTGTCATGATTAGTCTCCAATTATAATAAACATGATTTAATAAAATAAATCATAATAAAATATACCTTAAGATCTTTAACATCATCGTCATCACCCACATAAGGATTATATAAATTTCTTTGGATAATGATTATCCATAGTGCGCAGGTCTCAATCAAAGACTGAAATTACAATAGCTTTAGAAGGCAATTGACAACAACTTAAGTAGTAGATTTGGAGTGATCGTATTATAAAATAAAAGAGAATCGTGCAGATAATGTGTTATAAAATAAAAAGACAGAAAGTAAATAACAAAGAAAATAAGAGAGCAAAATAGAGAGTGTATTTTATTGATCAATCGGAATATTTACAAAGCTTATCCAAAGTCTCTATTTATAGGCATAAGAAGTATAAATGAAATAAAAATCTACTTCTAATCACTATTAGAATTTAAAATACATCAAAACTTATCTTCATCTTGATGGACATCCACTTAATAAGATATTCATAACAAAATCAATATTACAATTGATAAAAAGAATGTCCATAAGGGCTTTTTTATTGGGGGTTCAAGAGATGTTAAATGATATTTATGGGCTGTGAAGTTATGGTATTAGTTTAGGGTAAGATTGGTGAGAGAAAACTACAAAGCATTAAAAAAGTAAAAATTTTACAAGTCTGAAAAGGTATGTGATTAAATGTGACAAATTGTTGCTTCCTCTAGTCGATTATTTGGCAGAAGGGTGAGCATATATGGAAGCAATTGTAGGCAACTCCAATTTACTAATCTCATTCTTCACTTTCTCCTTCAATAGTTTTGCATAAGAAAATGATGACTCATAATTAACTTTACTTGCATTCACAACTCTTCAAAGGAATATCTAAAAAAGAATCATATTTCAACAATATTACTACAAAAATAAAGTGGAATACAACTTTTTTATTATGTTGTTGTTAAATCTATTCATCAAACTTTAATTTTTTTTCTGATAAGAAGAAAAGAATGGAAGGGACGGGTAATGATGCTGAATTTTTTAAGGTTTTTTTTTATCATTTTGTTTAAAAATCTTTTTAATTTTTTGAAAAAAAAAGTTAAAAATATTTATTATGCCTGAAATGGAGTGAGGGATGCACTCTAGTTTAATATTAATTTTAAATTAGTAATTCTATTCAGTTCACTATTTCAAACCTAAATCAACTAAAATTAACTAATAAATTTGATTTAAAAAAAAGACTGATAAAAAATATTATCTTAATTGAACTCAAGTTAAAAATAATAAAGAAATTTGTTAAACTATAGCAAAGAATCATAAAAGTGAAAAAACAATAATAGTATTTGCATTGAAAATAATATTGTTGAAAACAAAACTTATCTCGTATGAATGCAACTAGGGTTTTTATGCATACAAACAAAGCCAACTAATGGTAGTAACTGTCTTAACTAAATCTTAACAATTTTAACAAAACTTTAACAAACTTAACAACTCTACTGATCTAATACTCTAACATTCTCCTGGTTTTTTTTTCTTGTTTTGAAACTTTGATAACTTCAGATAAAGACAAGACTCGAAGTGCACTGCAAAAAGAAGCAAACTGTTTTGGCGCAATCGGCTTTGTGAGAACATCAACCACTTGTTCTGCTGAAGGTACATACTTGACCTGTAGTATGCCCTCGAGAATTTTCTCATGAACAAAATGATAATCAATTTCCACATGCTTCACTTTAGTGTGATGTGTGGAGTTTGTTGGCATTGAAACTATAGACGTGTTGTCACACGATATCACTGGTGATTGGCGAATTGTCACTCTAACTTCAGCTAATATTTGTTTTATCCATAGCAGCTCAAAGACAGTTTGCCAAGCTACGATACTCAGCCTCTGATGAAGACTTGGACACTATTGCTTGTTTCTTAAAACACCATGCAATAGGATTAGAACAAAGATAAACACAATAACCTATTGTTGAACGTTTATCTTCAACTATAGAAGCCCAATCAACATCCAAGTAACCAACCAGATCGAATTGTCCTTTTGTAAAATACAAGTCATGATCCATGGTGCCCTTGAGATACCTCAACACTCTTTTAATGACCTTCCAATGTGTCTCACAAGGTGAGTTCATGTACTGACTTAACTTATTAACGTATAATGCTATATCGAGTCGTGTAATACACACATACTACAATGAACAAATAACACTTCGATAGAGATGAGAATCAACAAGTGGAGCCCATCAGATGCAGTCAATTTAGGAGTGTAGACTATAGGTGTAGGCGTAAGTGTTGTGCCAGACATTCCTGTTTTATGAAGCAAATTAGAAATGTATTTTGTCTGTGTAAATAACAACTCATGAGGTGTATGATGCAACTCCATACCAAAGAAAAAAAATGAAGATTCCCTAGGTCTTTAAAAGAGAATTTTTTGTAGCTATCGAACCACCTGATCCAATTCTTTAGAAGAATTTCTTGTAATGATTATGTCATCAACATATACCATTAGAAAATAATGATGTTCCAGCAGATGTTTGAACAAAGAGAGAATGGTCAGCCTTTGAAGCACAAAATCCAAGCCAATGAACTAGATGTTGCCTCAGAGTATGAAAACATGCATGAGGTGCTTGCCTAAGCCCATACAAAGCCTTGTTCAGTTGACAAACAAGCTGCTCCCCATTAACACCTTGAGTTTCAAAGCCAGGTGGTTGATCCATGTAAATTTCTTCAGTCAAAGCACCATTAAGAAAAACGTTGTTAACATCAATCTGTCTCAAAAACTACCCATGTATAACATCAATGAAAAGAATAGTTCTAACAATGGTTGCTCAAACCACTGGACTAAAAGTGTTACCAAAATCAGACTCGGCATGTTGCGATAACCCTTTAGCCACCAGTCGTGCTTTGTATTTGTCCACCGTTCCATCAAGCTTCTTTTGTATCAGTCGGTGGATCTTCATGCTACAGGGAGAGCACATAGAGTTCAGGTTTGATTTTTAAGAAGAGCTTGCAGCTCACTGTAGACAAAATCTCACCAATGAGAATGTACCATTGCCTCATGAATGTCAGCAGGGGTAGTCTCAGATAAACAAGCCACCTTTGTAAAATATGCCTTTGGACTAAAAATACCTGTTTGACTTCAAATGAGCATGGGATGTGTGTTAGAAGGTAATCGATTAGGCACAGGGTCTTCAGGCTGTGGAAACTCTAATGTTTCACGGTTAACAAGTTGTCTAGATTCTAACGTTTCATGGGTAGCAGACTGACATGGCTTTGACATATGACTAGCAGGCTGACTAGATTTTGACACTTCAAGAAATGAGACAATTGGTGATGACATCATGTTTGGTAAATTTACTGAACCAGTTGGTAGCATAGCTGAAACCATAGGATGATATTTGACATAGTTGACTTGTTTTGAAATGGAAATACTTTTTCATGAAAAGTAACATGACGAGAAATGTATATTTTACCTGAAGAATCACAACACCTATATCCTTTGTAGACTAGAGAGTAACCAAGAAATGTGAAAGGTGTGGAACGAAACTGAAGCTTGTTAACATTATATGGTTGAAGATTAAGGAAACACAAGCAACCAAAAATCCTAAGAAAAGAGTAGTCTGGTTTGACATTAAACAACTTTTCGTAGGGGGAGACATATCTTAAAGGAGTAGAAGTTAACCTATTTATCAGATGCACCGTATTGTTTAAAGCTTCATTCTAGTATGTCAATGGCATGGAAGCATGTGCAAGCATTGAGAAGCCAGAAGAAATAATTTGTCAATGCTTTCGTTCAACCAACCCATTTTGCTTAGAGGTATAGGGACACGTAAACTGATGGACAATCTCTTGTTGTGTTAGATAAGGTTTCAACGCTTGGAACTCACCTCCTCCATCTATTTGAAGAACTTTAATCTTGTACCTAAGCACTCTTTCAGCTTGTTTGTGAAACTAAGAAAACACAGTGAAACACTTCGGACTTATTCTTCAAAAAATAAAGCCAAGTGTATCTAGTGTAGGCATCAGTAAATGCAACATAGTAACTAAACCCATTTGAACAAGTTGGAGCAAGACCCCAAACATCAGCAGCCACCAGCTATAGTGGAGCATTTTACTCAGACAAAGATGAGGAAAAAGGTAATTTGTGCTCTTTTTCCAAGTGACATGCAACACATACTTCATCAATGTTATTAGAACAGAACGATATACTACAATGCCTTAACACCTTTTGAAGTATAGTATTACAAGGATGGCCTAGTTTAGAATGCCACACATTCATAGGATCAGACTTAGCATCAACATAGCACTGAGGAGAATTAGTAGTTGCAGGAGTATTAACAGTACTGTTCAAATGCAACCTGTAAAGTCCATTATGAATGGATCCACGAAGAAGCACCTCTTGAGTTCTCAGATCACGAACCTAACATTGAGTGGGTAGGAACTCAAACAACACCTGGTTGTCCTTGGTAAATTTACACATAGAGAACAAGTTTTTAGTTATACTAGGAACAAGCAATAAAAACTGCATAAACAGTGGTCAAGAACACATAATCAGAGATGATTGACCAGTTGAAAGAACAGGTAAAGTAGAACCATTTCCAACATACACCTTACATGGATCACTATAGGGCACACTTTCTCCCATTGAGTCAGTCGAATGCGTGAGGTGATGAATTGCACCAGAGTCAGGGTGCCAGGCATTATCACCAACAGTTTCAGGCGTGGCGACATATGCTTGAGGACTGGAACTCAAGACAATAGCTGGAGAAGCAGGAGCATTTGCAGACTATGTCATTCCATTAAATGGATTTGACCAATGTAACAGCCCAATTTTAGGCCTAGTCAAAATAGTGGTTTCGGGGCCACAAATTCGACGAGGAAAAATTTAATATTCTTATATTTTTATGATCTACAGTTTTATGGAATGATTTTGTGAAAATTTTGTTCGAAAATTTTGATGTTTGGGCACTCAATTTAGTCAAAAGGACTAAATTGTAAAAAGTGCAAAACTTGAGTTCTAGAAGCTAGAGGTGTCTAATTGCAATGAAATTTTAAATTGGAGATCCTTAAAAGGTAATTAGACCATTGGTTAATTTTTTGGACAAAAATGGATATGAAATAGGTGAAATAGAATATTTTTAAGTTAAGGGCATTTTAGTAATTTGGTGATTAAATGAATTAAAAAGCCAAATTAAAAGCCAATTTTTGCTCATCTTCAACCCCTTGGCCGAAATTAACATGAGGAAGACATAGATAGGGTTTTTCAAGCTTCCAAGCTCGATTGTAAGTCCATTTTAGCCCCGTTTTTAATGTTCTTTACATTTTTGAAATCCTCGTAGCTCGATTTACCTATTTCTACCATTATTTTGAGCTAGGGTTTATGTTTGAAAATTTACCCATGGATGAATTGCATGTATTTTGATGTTTTATGGAAGAATATGAAAGTTTGGGGTGTGATAAACAACTTTTACTAAGTGATTTTTGATGAAATTACATAAAAGGACTAGTTTGTAAAAAAGTTGTAAAATGTGTGTAAGTGTGTGAATAAGTGCAAATTGTGGAGTGTTATAGTTATAAAAATGGTTTGGCTAGGCCTAAAATGTAAGGAAATTGAATAAAAATTATTTTACGACCCTAGGGGCAAAATTGTAAATATGTGAAACTTTGGGGCAAAAATGTAATTTTGTCATAGTGTGATTTTTGGACTAAATTGAATAATTTGAGTATAAAATGAGTTAAATGTGTTATTATAGATCAATAAAGACGAGGAATTGACCTTGATTGGGGAAAAGAAAAGGTTGTGGACTAAATTGCAAATTCGTCATATTTTGCACCGAGGTAAGTTTGTATGTAAATAATACATCGTTTTTTATTTATGTTTAAATATTTTGTTATATTATATGAGATATGGTTGAATATGGAGTAATTATTTGATGTAAATTATGATGAATTGTGATTGATTATGGATGAATTGGTAAAATGTTGAAAAGTGAGAATTCCCGGTTGAACCTTCGGAATAGAAAAGATACGAATGAGGTAGCTAGGTCACATGTGTGGTACTAAGTGTAGGCCACTATGTGTACAAGAGAGCTACGAGATGGTTTTAGGTCACGTGTGTAGTACTAAGTGCAGGCTACTACGTGTACCAGACGGATAGGTCGCATGTGTAGTACTAAGTGTAGGCTACTATGCGTACCCGATAGCTTCGATCACATGTGTGGTACTAAGTGCAGGCCACTATGTGTAAGTGATGGTTTTGGTCACATGTGTAGTACTAAGTGCAGGCTACTATGTGCACCAGATAGCTTCGGCTATAAGGGTGGTACTATGTGCAGGCCACCGTGAATCTGTTATTATTCTGATGAGTTCAACGGGAAATTAACTAAGTTAAAATACATGTGATCATGTAACGAATAAGTGTAATTGAATATGATTATGTGATGAATAAGCGCAGGTATAAGTGTGAAAATTATGAACAATGTGTTCGATATTTGATCGAACCTTCGGTAAGATGAAATGGAGTAAGTGAAATTATGAAAGAGTAAATTTAGCAACAAAACAGTTTTGGACAGCAGTAGTTGTTTGACTTTGAAAAATCACCAAAAATGGTGGAAATCTAATTAGAGGTTGAATAAGATATGAAATTAAAGCTGAATGAGTCTATTTTCACATAAAAGAAACGTGTAAACAAAAGAATTTAATATTCTGTGATATTTGAATTTTTGTGAGACAGGGTTAGAATGATGTCAGAATCCCCTGTTCCGACTTTGGAAAACAATTAAAAATTGTATAAAAATAAATATGGTTTATAATTTATATGCTTAAATTTATTAATGAGTCTAATTTAAATAGAAACAAATAGGAACATTATCCAAATTCTGTACGATGAGATAATTAATTTTTAGTACAGAGGGGTCGGAACTGTCAGACAGCGAAACAGGGGAAACTTTAAAGAATAAACGATACTTATTGGATAAACCAAAAATTTTGGAAATTTTATGGTAAGGAGATATGTGGGTCTAATTTTAGGGAAAATTAGCTGATTTTAATTTGGAGTTTCGTAGCTCCAGATAAAAATAATTTAGTGACTATAACTCGAATAAACAACTTGTTTGAACTTAAATAAATGGTGAATCTATGTGTAGTTATGATTGTATTATTTTGAAAGAATGTTAGTAATTTGTTAATTATTTACTTACTTACTTACTAAGCTATATGCTTACTCCCCTCTCTTTTCCCTTTTTTTTATAGTGTCACCAAGCTAGCTCGGGATTCGGAGATCGTCGGAGATCCATCCACACTATCAACACTATTTTGGTATTTTGAAATCAATAATTTGAATTATGGCATGTATAGAGGACTTGGTTATTTTGTTATGTGTCATAATTGATTTGGCCTAAAATGTTGGCCTGTAACATCCCGGTTTAGGGCCTAGTCGGAATAGTGGTTCGAGACCACAAATCCGAGGGTCATGAATGAGTTTTTGAGGCTTATATTATGTATGCATGCTAGTGTGAAAGTTTCATGAAGCAATTTTGTGAAATTGTGGATGAATTGTCCAAAAGGACTAAATTGCAAAAGTTGCAAAATGTGTGTTTTTAGAAGCTATATG
Source organism: Gossypium sturtianum (assembly GCA_025698515.1). Taxonomy (NCBI): domain Eukaryota; kingdom Viridiplantae; phylum Streptophyta; class Magnoliopsida; order Malvales; family Malvaceae; genus Gossypium; species Gossypium sturtianum. Next base: position 113,594,569 of record CM046952.1, read on the forward strand.
TGTGAAATAGCTTTAGATTATTAATTAGAGGTCCTTAAATAGCAATTTATCCAAATTCTAATTTTTGGACAAAAATGGGCATGGATGAGTTAAAATTGAAAGGTTATCAAAAAGGGCATTTTGGTCATTTATCAATTAAGTGATTAAAATAGGTGAAAATATGATAGAAATTCATTCATCTTCTTCCCATAGCTGCCGAAAATTTGAGAAGCCATTGTTAGGGTTCTTTCAATTTTTCAAGCTTGCTAGTAAGTGCTCCTAAGCCCGGTTTTTGATATTCTTCGTATCTTTGAAGTCCCGGTAGCATGAGTAAGCTATTTATAGCTATTTGGTGAGCTATCATGGATGTTCAAAAATGTACATATGTATGACATGCATTATTTTGATGTTTTATGGAAGAATATGAAGGCTTGATGTAGTAGAAATATCTTTTGCTAAGTGGTTTTCCATGAAAATGCATGTAGGGACTTAGTTGTGAAAATCTTAAGTTTGGTCATACATGGGTGATTTAGTGAGATTTGATGAATGCTTTAGTTGAGTAAGTGGTTCGGCTAAGCATGAAAGAGTAGAAAGTTGAATAAAAATCACTTTACGAGCCTTTGGGACTAAAGTGTAAATATGAGAAAGTTTAGGGGCAAAATAGTAATTTTGCTAAAGTATGAGATGTGGGTCAATTTAGTCAATGTGTGTATTGAATAAGCTGATTTATTCATTATAGATCAAGAAAGACGAAGCCCGGATCGAAACCGAGGCAAAAGCAAGGTGGTGGACTAAATTGCACATTTCAATACTTTTGAGTATCGAGGTAAGTCTATGCATAAACAATGCATTCATACTTACAATTTGTAAATGCTAGCTAGGGTGTAGCATGAATGAGAATGATTGGGAACCTATGTGGTTCAAGTAGAATGAATGTAATATAGATTTGATTGGATGAATAATTGGGTAAATAGACTTGTGCATGTGTTGTGATAATGCTAGGTGGTGGGCTAAGTGCGATACCATCCAAATGCATATTGACGATGAGCTGGCTATGTGTGATGCTATCGTTAGGTATATCATTTAGTGGCTATGTGCGAGATCATGATGATTACCTTTGTGGTAGGCTAAGTGCGATACCACCTTATAAATTGATTGTGGTGTGCTAAGTGCGAAACCACCGAGATATTAGTATGTGGATTAATTGTGTATATTAGGCAGTGTGTAATAGCTGTGTGGATAAGATATGTGGATTAGCTGTGTGGATTAGCTATGTGAGTTAGCTATGTGGATGCATTATTGAGCAATAATGACGTGTTGTATATTGTGTAAATGTGATATTGAACGCATGGGTGCATTTCAATAATTATGAGCATTTGACTCATGATGTGTTGGTAATATGGTAAGGGATAGAAATAGTAAGCATAGTTGTATATTATATGTTGGTATAATGCTAATTGTGGTTGGGCTTATACTATGATGCTTAATTGCTTATGTGTAAAGTTGCTAAGCTCAAAGCTTACTCTCTTTCTTTTCCCTTGTCTTATAGATTGGAAGCGTTGAATCGAGATATGAGGATCATTGGAAGATAGCCCACGTATCAGCACACTTTGGTACATGAAACTTAATGTTTTGAATATGGCATGTATAGGGGCTAGATAAGTTAGTAAATTTTGTTGTAAATGGCTAAGATGTGTTGGCCTATAGATGGATAGCTTATTTTGTATAATGCCATGGTTGTTGGCTATTACATTATATGAAAGAAAGATGTAGTTTTCTATGTGAGAATGCACTTCAATTTGAGTTGATTATGATGGTGTTAGATGAGTATATGTTGTGTATGTTAGAAGGGTGAAAAGAACTTGACACTTAGTCTTGTTCTTGACCATGTGGAGTACACACACGGGCGTGTGTCTAGACCATGTGTGACACACAGTCACCCACGGGCGTGTCTTTGTGGTGTGTCGTCCTCTCTGCATGTTAATATTTGAAAATAGAATAGACCACGGACTAGTCACATGGGCGTGTGCCTAGAGCGTGTGGTATTCATTAGTGTTGGCCACGGGCTAGCCACACGGGCGTGTGTCTAGAATCTAGGCCGTGCGAGGGAAGTCGGTGTTCACCACGGTTGGGGAGCACGGGCGTGCCATGGCCGTGGGGCATTTGGCAGAATGCTTGGGTTTTTAGGCACGGTCTAGGGACATGGGCGTGTATACTCATGCACGGGCGTGTCTAATCTTGCACGGGCGTGTGAGACCTGTATAAAAGAGAAAAATTTTAAGGATCGTAAAAGTTCCGGATTAGTCTCGAGAGCCCTCGTGTGTATGAGTGAGGCCTCGTAAGTCGAGAATGAGGTTATATCGAGTAATGACGTTAAGCCTAAGTGGCGATTAAGCGGTTTGAGTTTCGTAACGCCTCGAGCTCGGTTCCCGGCATAGAACCCGAGTAAGGGGTGTTACATTTAGTGGTATCAGAGCTATGGTTTAGTCAGTTCTAGGACTACCGTAGCGGGTGTAAGAGTCTAGCTATACATGCCATAAATTATGCGATGATAGTGTGGTGGTTTCGATGATTTTAAATCTTGTTTTATATAGAATATGGATTTCGATCCATTGATCTGGCGATGAAGTAGCTAGTAATGCGCTAGGTCTCTGCAAGAAGGAACCGTCTTGGTGCAAAGTGGACCCGGCGAGGGTCAAGGGGAAGAGGCACGAGAAGCCTTTCTCCATATGATGAGTGATTGGTAATCGGGCTATGTTCGAGCGAACCCTAACGCTCAACCTCCTCCACCTCCTCCTATACCTCAGCCAAATCCTGTGGCTCATTCAGGTATGGGTGTAGTGAGGATATCGAAACCCCCGGTGGATAAGATTAGGAAACACGGGGCTGAGGAGTTTAGAGCTAAGGTAGATGATGACCCAGAGAGGGCGGAGTTCTGGTTGGAGAACTCGATGAGGGTGTTTGATGAGCTTTCATGTACACCTGAGGAGAGTTTGAAGTGTGCCGTATCGTTGTTGAGAGAGTCGACGTACCACTGGTGGAAGACGCTGACGTTAGTGGTCCTAAAAGAGCGGGTGATGTGGGACTTCTTTCTGGAAGAGTTTCGGAAGAAGTATATAAGCCAGAGGTTTACTGACCAAAAAAGGAAAGAATTCCTTGAGTTGAAGTAAGGAAGGATGACAGTAGCTGAGTACGAGCGTGAGTTTGTTAGGCTTAGCAAATACGCTCAAGAATGTGTGTCGACAGAGACCATCTTGTGCAAGAGGTTCGAAGATGGGCTGAATGAGGATATCAAACTCCTAGTTGGCATTTTAGAGTTGAAAGAATTTGTGATATTAGTTGAGAGGGAAAGTAAGGCCGAAGAGTTGAGTTCAGATAAGAGGAGGGCTGTGAGTAAAGCCCGAGATGCGAGAAAGAGACCGATGGGCAAGTCGTATCAAGCCCAGTCGAAAAGATCCAAGGAAGTGAATCCTCGGACGTCAGCCTCAGTGGGATATTCGCATCGAGACTTGGACAATGCTCGTCAGGGTTCGAGAGTCCGAGCCTCCTCGATGGAAAGTGTGGGCAATACAAAGAGTAAACCGGAGTGTCCTAGTTGTGGTAGGTATCACACCGGAGAGTGTTGGGGAAACAGTCGAAAATGTTACAAATGTGGTTCCCCTGACCACTTTATCCGTAATTGTCCCGAGAGGGATGATAAGGAAGAGAGGCAAGAAGTGAGACCTAGTGATGTGTCTACGAGGGGTAGACCACCAAGGAACCCAAGAGGTTGGGCTAGTGGTAGAGGTGCGTCCAGGGACTCTGCTGTGAGACCAGAGGGTTGGGCACCTGGGAGGACGTATTCCATTCGCACTCGCGAAGAGGCATCCTCCCCTGATGTGATAACGGGTACTTTTTCTCTCTTTGACACCTCTGTTATTGCTTTAATAGATCCAGGGTCTACTCACTCTTATATTCGCATGAGATTAGCATCTAGTTTGAGTATGACCATTGAGTCTACGGACATTGTGATTAAGGTGTCAAACCCGTTAGGAAAGCATGTGTTAGTGGACAAAGTGTGTAAGAATTGTCCTTTGTTGATTGAGAATCATTGTTTTCTGGCAAACCTGATGTTGTTGCCGTTTGATGAGTTCGATTTAATCCTAGGCATGGATTGGTTGACTACCCATAGTATCTTAGTGAATAGTGGTAGTAAGTTTATTAAACTGAAATGTGAGAGTGGAGATGTAGTTCAAATTGAATCTGGTGGATCGAATAGTCTACCCATGATGATTTCTTCCTTCGTGGCCGAGAAATGTTTAAGAAAAGGGTGTGAGTCCTATCTTGCATTTGTGTTGAATACTCAAGAGGTTGGAGTAGGGTTTGAAACAGTGCCAGTGGTATGTGAGTACCCAGATGTGTTTCCGGAAGAGTTACCCGGATTACCTCCAGTAAGAGAGGTTGAGTTTGGAATTGAGTTGGTTCCGAGAACGGCACCTATTTCGATTGCTCCGTACAGAATGACACCGGTAGAGTTGAAGGAACTGAAAGTTCAGTTGCAAGAACTGACGGATAAGGGTTTTGTAAGACCGAGCTACTCACCATGGGGTGCTCCGGTATTGTTTGTGAAGAAGAAAGATAGGCCTATGAGGTTGTGTATAGACTATAGACAACTGAACAAGGTGACGGTTAAGAATAAGTATCCTTTACCAAGGATTGATGATCTTTTCGATCAACTAAAGGGAGCTACAATGTTCTCCAAGATGGACTTGAGGTCTGGTTATTATCAGCTCAGAGTGAAAGAGCAAGATGTGTTGAAAACTGCGTTTTGGACAAGGTATGGCCATTATGAGTTTTTGGTTATGCCGTTTGGTTTGACGAATGCACCTGTGATTTTTATGGATCTGATGAACCGTATTTTCAGGCCATATGTGGACAAGTTTGTGGTTGTCTTTATTGACGACATATTGATCTATTCTCGGGATGAAAACGATCATGAAGAGCACTTGAGAATTGTCTTGCAAACTTTGAGAGACAAGCAGTTGTATGCTAAGTTTAGCAAGAGTGAGTTTTGGCTCCGAGAGGTCGGATTCCTAGGACACATGGTGTCAGGTGATGGTGTCAGAGTTGACCCGAGTAAGATATCGACTGTTATGGATTGGAAACCGTCGAGGAACGTGTCAAAAATCAGAAGTTTCTTGGGATTAGCGGGATATTACAGACGTTTCATAAAGGTGTTCTCTGTGATTGCTACCCCGATGACGAAGCTATTGCATAAAGATGTCAAGTTTGAATGGACTGAGACATGTCAACAGAGCTTCGAGAGACTGAAAACAATGTTGGCTGAGGCACCGGTTTTCGTTCAACCAGAATCGAGGAAGGAGTTCGTGGTATATAGTGACGAGTCGTTTAATGGTCTCGGTTGCGTGTTGATGCAAGAGGGTAAGGTAGTCGCTTACGCCTCGAGGTAGTTAAAACCGCACGAGAAGAATTATCCGACTCACGATTTGGAGTTGGCTACGATTGTGTTTGCGTTAAAGATTTGGCGACATTATTTGTATGGCGAAAAGTGCCGAATCTTTACGGATCACAAGATTTTAAAGTATTTGATGGATCAGAAGGATCTGAATCTGAGACAGAGAAGGTGGCTTGAATTGTTGAAAGACTATGAGTTAGTCATTGATTACCACCCGAGAAAAGCAAATGTGGTTGCGGATGCCTTGAGTAGGAAATCCCTGTACACTCTAAGAGTTATGAGAGCGAGTTTAGCATTGTCTGATGATGGTGCTATTTTGGCAGAGTTGAGAGCTAAGCCACTATTTGTTCAACAAATATGTGAAGCTCAGAGAAATGATAGCAAGATGCAAGCTAAGATAGGTAAGTGCGGATCAGAAAGTGATTCTGATTTTCGAATGGATTTGAATGGTTGTCTGATGTATCATGACAGAATTTGTGTTCCTAAAAATGAGGAGTTGATTCGAAAGGTTTTGTATGAGGCCCACAGTGGATGCTTGTCAGTACATCCGGGCAGTACGAAAATGTACAACGATTTGAGAAAGTTGTATTGGTGGCCGGGTATGAAAAGAGATATTTCAGAGTTTGTGACTAAGTGTCTGATTTGCCAACAAGTGAAAGCTGAGCATCAAGTGCCTTTGGGATTGCTTCAGCCAGTGATGGTTCCCGAATGGAAGTGGGATTGGGTTACCATGGATTTTGTGACGGGGTTGCCGATGACTCTGAGAAAGAGAGATCTTTGTGTGGGTTGTTGTGGATAGATTGATGAAGTCGGCTCACTTTATTCGATGACGTGTTGATTATTCACCGGATAAGTTAGCCGAGTTATGCGTGGCGAGATAGTGAGATTGCATGGTGTACTGTGTCTATTATATCGGATAAAGATCCGAGGTTTACTTGAGATTTTGGAAGAAGTTACAAGAGGCCATGGGTGCGAGATTGAATTTCGATCTTTGCGTTCCATCCGCAATCCGATGGTCGATCTGAAAAGAGTGATTCAAGTTCTTGAAGATATGCTTCGATCTTCAGTGCTAGAATTTGAAGGTAGTTGGGAGAGATATCTACCTTTGGTCGAATTCGCCTATAACAATAGTTATCGATCAGTATACTGGATGGCACCGTATGAGGCTTTGTATGGCCGTAAGTGTCGACTCCTTTGTATTGGACCGAGCTTAGCGAGAAACGGATCCATGGGGTCGATCTAGTAAAAGAGACCGAAGAGAAAGTGAAAGTAATTCGTACTAGTCTGAAAGCTGATTCGGACCGATAGAAGTCGTATACGGATTTGAAAAGAAGAGAAATAGAGTTTGAGGTAGGCGACAAAGCATTTTTGAAAGTATCGCCGTGGAAGAAGATTATGAGATTTGGACAAAAAGGGAAATTGAGTCCAAGGTTCATAGGGCCGTATGAGATTACACATAGAATTAGGCCTGTAGCTTACTGGTTGGCTTTACCGGTAGAGTTAGAAAAGATTCATAATGTGTTCCATGTGTCGATGTTGCGACGGTATCGTTCCGATCCTTCACATGTGATTCCTTTAATGAAAATTGAGATAAGACCGGATATGTCTTATGAAGAGGAGCCAATTAAGATCTTGGCTCGAGAAGTGAAACAGTTGAGAAATAAGAGCATAGCACTAGTGAAAGTGTTATGGCAGAAACATGTTATGGAAGAGGCTATGTGGGAAACGGAAGAAGCTATGAGAGAGCAACATCCAAACCTCTTTACTGGTAAGATTTTCGGGGATGAAAATCTCTAAAAGGGGGAGAGTTGTAACTTCCCGGTTTAGGGCCTAGTCGAAATAGTGGTTCGAGACCACAAATCCGATGGTCATGAATGAGTTTTTGAGGCTTATATTATGTATGCATGCTAGTGTGAAAGTTTCATGAAGCAATTTTGTGAAATTGTGGTTGAATTGTCCAAAAGGACTAAATTGCAAAAGTTGCAAAATGTGTGTTTTTAGAAGCTATATGTGTGAAACAGCTTTAGATTATTAATTAGAGGTCCTTAAATAGAAATTTATCTAAATTCTAATTTTTGGACAAAAATGGGCATGGATGAGTTAAAATTGAAAGTTTATCAAAAAGGGCATTTTGGTCATTTATCAATTAAGTGATTAAAATAGGTGAAAAGATGATAGAACTTCATTCATCTTTTTCCCATAGCTGCCAAAAATCGAGAAGCCGTTGTTAGGGTTCTTTCAATTTTTCAAGCTTGCTAGTAAGTGCTCCTAAGCCCGATTTTTGATAATCTTCGTATTTTTGAAGTCCCAGAGCATGAGTAAGCTATTTATAGCTATTTGGTGAGCTATCATGGATGTTCAAAATGTACATATGTATGACATGCATGTATTTTGATGTTTTATGGAAGAATATGAAGGCTTGATGTAGTAGAAACAGACTTTTGCTAAGTGGTTTTCCATGAAAATGCATGTAGGGACTTAGTTGTGAAAATCTTAAGTTTGGTCATACATGGGTGATTTAGTGAGATTTGATGAATGCTTTAGTTGAGTAAGTGGTTCGGCTAAGCATGAAAGAGTAGAAAGTTGAATAAAAATCACTTTACGAGCCTTTGGGACTAAAGTGTAAATATGAGAAAGTTTAGGGGCAAAATAGTAATTTTGCTAAAGTATGAGATGTGGGTCAATTTAGTCAATGTGTGTATTGAATAAGCTGATTTATTCATTATAGATCAAGAAAGACGGGAGCCGGATCGAAACCGAGGCAAAAGCAAGGTGGTGGACTAAATTGCACATTTCAATACTTTTGAGTATCGAGGTAAGTCTATGCATAAACAATGCATTCATACTTACAATTTGTAAATGCTAGCTAGGGTGTAGCATGAATGAGAATGATTGGGAACCTATTTGGTTCAAGTAGAATGAATGTAATATAGATGTGAATGGATGAATAATTGGGTAAATAGACTTGTGCATGTGTTGTGATAATGCTAGATGGTGGGCTAAGTGCGATACCATCCAAATGCATATTGACGATGAGCTGGTTATGTGCGATGCTATCGTTAGGTATATCATTTAGTGGCTATGTGCGAGATCACGATGATTACCTTTGTGGTAGGCTAAGTGCGATACCACCTTATAAATTGATTGTGGTGTGCTAAGTGTGAAACCACCGAGATATTGGCTGTGTGGATTAATTGTGTATATTAGTTGTGTGTAATAGCTGTGTGGATAAGATATGTGGATTAGCTGTGTGGATTAGCTATGTGAGTTAGCTATGTGGATGCATTATTGAGCAATAATGACGTGTTGTATATTGTGTAAATGTGATATTGAACGCAGGGGTGCATTTCAATAATTATGAGCATGTGACTCATGATGTGTTGGTAATATGGTAAGGGATAGAAAGAGTAAGCATAGTTGTATATTATATGTTGGTATAATGCTAATTGTGGTTGGACTTATACTATGATGCTTAATTGCTTATGTGTAAACTTACTAAGCTCAAAGCTTACTCTCTTTCTTTTCCTTTGTCTTATAGATTGAAAGCGTTGAATCGAGATACGAGTATCATCGGAAGATAGCCCACATATCAAAGACACTTTGGTACATGAAACTTAATGTTTTGTATATGGCATGTATAGGGGCTAGATAAGTTAGTAAATTTTGTTGTAAATGGCTAAGATGTGTTAGCCTATAGATGGATAGCTTATTTTGTATAATGCCATGGTTGTTGGCTATTACATTTTATGAAAGAAAGATGTAGTTTTCTATGTGAGAATGCACTTCAATTTGAGTTGATTATGATGGTTTTAGATGAGTATATGTTGTGTACGTTAGAAGGGTGAAAAGAACTTGACACTTAGTCTTGTTCTTGACCATGTGGGTAGACACACGCGCGTGTGTCTAGACCATGTGTGACACACGGTCAGCCCACGGGCGTGTCTTTGCGCGCGCAAGCGTCCTCGCATGTTAATATTTGAAAATAGAATAGACCACGGACTAGTCACACGGGCGTGTGCCTAGAGCATGTGGGATTCATCAGTGTTGGCCACGGGCTAGCCACACGAGCGTGTGTCTAGACTCTAGACCGTGCGAGGGAAGTCAGTGTTCACCACGGTTGGGGAGCACGGGCGTGCCATGTCCGTGGGGCATTTGGCAGAATGCTTGGGTTTTTAGGCACGGTCTGGGGACATGGGCGTGTGTACTCATGCACGGGCGTGTCTAATCTTGCACGGGCGTGTGAGACCTGTATAAAAGAGAAAAAATTTAAGGATCGTAAAAGTTCCGGATTAGTCTCGAGAGCTCTCATGTGTATGAGTGAGGCCTCGTAAGTCAAGAATGAGGTTATATCGAGTAATGACGTTTAGCCTAAGTGGCGATTAAGCGGTTTGAGTTCGGTAATGCCTCGGGCCCGGTTCCCCGCGTAGAACCCGGGTAAGGGGTGTTACATGGCCTATGTTATTTGATAGTTCATTTTGTATAAGGCCATTGATGTTGGCTATTATTGATCAAGTTATATGTTTATGATGATGCAATTTATGAGATTCATGGCTAGGTTGAATGAGTGTGTGATGAAAATTGAAATGTTTTAAATTTGGATGTAAATTTTATGTCTCAGTTTAGTACGACTGTATGTGTTTTGTTTCGGTAATGCCTCGTACCCTGTTCCGGCGTCGAACACGGGTAAGGGGTGTTACAACCAAGAAGTTGTTGGCGAGAAGACCCAACTGCCATGCAAGTTTGGAACAAGCACTTGAGAGGGTGCAACAGTCTTAGTTGGACTGAAGGAAGGCACAAATGATGGTAATGATACCCCATTACCAAAAACATAAATATTCGCTTGCAGAGGAGGTCAATAACCAACACTTTTGTAGGTTGCATCAAAGCAATAGTAGCATCGATCAATAAGGTGACCAGTTTTCCCACATAGTTGACACTGATGCGCAATGAGCGACTACGGTCACGACCATAAGGTGCACCAGCAGCCAAGGAAGGATGATAGGCAAGAGGCTCTATGTTATCAACATTAAATGCAACTTGTTGCTAAGCAACAATGTTGGTTGACACAGGAACATTAGCCACTATAACCTGCTGCCTTGCTTCAGCATCAAGAAGCATAGTTGTTACACCTTGAACACTATAAGGTATTTGGCTCACCTTGATAACTGTTATAATAGATTCATACTCAGTAGAAAAACCATTGAGAATGGCAGTAACATGCTCATGGTCATTAATAATCTCTCTACAACTTGCAAGATTATCACAGTAACTCTTAATTTTCATTGAGAATTCCTTTATCGAAAGATCTCCCTTACGTTGAGAATGAAGAGCACGTCTATATGACATTAATTGAGACGTAGTTTTGCTACCATAAAGATTAGCAAAAGCATTCCAAATTTGAGCACTAGAATCCATACCAATAAGATGAGGGAGAACACCCTGAGTAATAGAGGACAAAAGTCATGAAGCAAGGGCATTGTCTTACTGTTCATAGTGAATAAAATCAAGATTCTCTTAAAGCACACCAATAGCATTGGGGAAAAACTACGGAGGAGGAACCGCCTGTATAACACCCCAAACCCAGCCCATGCGTTATGACCGGATCTGACATGTCACATGGGAAAAACATGTTAAATCCTTTTTATTCGTACTAAGATAAGTATTATTTTTTTATAATCGAGAAAGCAAGTTCGATTTGAAATATTTGATAAAATACTACTAACCTCGATGGTTGATTGATAAATCGATAATTTGAACTAGATATCTTATAAAACCGTGACTTTTGAAAATATCGTTGATAATTTGAGAGAAAATTTCCAAGTTAAAATATTTGTAAAAGTTTGTTATGAAATCCATTTGTAAATCAGAAAAGAGAGAGAAAAAAAAACGTTGGTTATGCTTTTAGAAAATCCCCATTTAAAATAATTCAAGCAACATAATAAATACGTCAAACATAATGCAAAATAAAATAATCCAGAGGCCTTATTACATCATAAAAACCCAAAAGTAGTAAAAGTAATAAGGTGAACGGAAATAGAAATCTAAAGTTCAATAAAACCATTTCAAGTATGGCCTCCACCGAGTCATCCATGGCCCAAGTCCACATCATCGAGCATTACCGCAAGGGTTAAGGAAACGGGGTGAGTTACTAGAACTCGGTGTATAATCCCTTACCGTTATCCACTGGCCTGAACCCGTATAGAAACATCTTGGGCCTAAGCCCATTACAAAGTAATAAATAAATGACATGAATGCAACCCATCCCATCCAGCCAATCTCTCCCCCGACCAGCCAATCTCTCTTGTGGGGATCAAGTCAACCCAGCCCGCCGTTCTCTCCAATTTGCAGTCAAACTGCCATTTATAATATTTTTGTTGTTGAACCACCAGAGTCATAATCAAGCACATTAATAAACAAATTGTGGCAATGCCACCAGGCTACACTTCTCTTCATTCAATTTTCCCGTCCCATGCAATATATAGAGATGCAACATACATAATAACAATCATTAATCTCTTGTATACTTTTAATGAATTGCCCCTTTAAAGCAATATAATAATTCGGCCCACTAAGGCATTTTAACAAATCGGCCCATAGAGGCATTTCGGTAATTCGACCCATTGGGGAATTTCGGTAATTCGACCCATAGGGGCATTTCGGTAATTCAGCCTATAGGGGCATTTTGGTAATTTATACAGATTAACACCGATTTTGATAAATCTTTAGAAATAATGAAATTTAAGCAATTTCTCGATTTATGCCATATTACGATTTTTAGCCTTATAAGAATAACAATCAACTATCAAACTTGTTACCGAATCATAATCTACGGAATTGCGGTGTGAGATTACACACCTGATTACGGTAAGTATTAAACTCTCTTGATCGTCGGCACATATGACATCATAACACTCGATTAATCTAATGAACGAGATTTTTATTAATCTAAATCTAAACCAAGCGATCTATTGAAATGCTTACCCTCGATATCGTGAACGACCACGATTTGTCTATTCTCACCGGATGATGGTCCACAACCCAGTGGGAAATCTCGAATCGCCGAAACCGCTCTACGCTTGAACTTAGGAGTAGGAATCGTAAATCCACTCCTTTTTTGTTCTCCAATAGCTTTTCCTTTCAACTCGGTTCCACTTGCCTCCATTGAAAAAGTCTTAATCAAAACGATATTACAGTATATATTGATTGTCTAAGGAAAAGGGGTTCGGCTTACCACTATTTTCGTAGAATCCACAAGTAGAGAATATCGAGTGATTTCGTCCCTAACAACATAATCGATTAGCCAAACTTTCAATCCGATTAACACAATAACCGAGTAGCAAAATTGAATGGATTATGAAGGGACTCCTTACCTTAATCGATGATGATCCCGATTCCCACCGATTGGTTTATGACTAGGGATGAATAGGCAATGATGTGGTATTCGGCCAAACCACTAGAATACTACAAATAGAAGATTATCAAAATATGAGGGAGTATGGAAGAACACCATTTGGGTTTTAGAAACAAGATGAGATAACCAAATGATGAGGAATACTCATTCGGCTAAAGAGAGAAGAAAATGAAAAGATTTGAATGAAACACTTACCCAGTTTAATCAAGAAAGAAAAGTCCACCTTGTAAGATGGAGAAGATGATCAATTTTTGGCTTTTGAATAGAAAAAGGGTTGATGAAATGATCAAAAGAAAAGAAAAGATGAAGGAGGAGTGCTTTGTTAGTTTCGACTAACAAAAGAAAAATGAACAATAGTGGGTTGAGTGTTGCGGCAATACAAAGAAGTAAGATGAACAATTAGGCTAGGTGTTTCGGCTATCAAAGAAAGAATGACCAAAATGCATTGAGGTTTCGGTCAAAACAAAGAAAAGAAAATGTTCACTTTTGGCTTTGGAGTTTTCGGCAAAGAGGGAAGAAATTGGAAAAAGGAAAAGGTCACCAAAATGCTAAGGAGAAAAATAACCTCTCATGCACCAAAATTTTGTCAAAATGACCAAAGAGAAAAGAGAAATTCGTCTCTCACTATTCCCTAACCAAAACCGTGCATCACTTTTCCTAAAGGAAGAATGTTGACCATAATTCTTTCCAAAACATCTTCCACACTTTAAGCCAACATGTTCCCTATTCTTTCCTTTTCTTTTTTTCTTCTTTCCTTCCACTCATCCTTTCCTTATTTCCTTAGCCATCTTTCCTAAAAGAAAAAGTCTTCCTTTCCATAATTGAAGCCTTGGCCGACACTATGGATGAATAGCACAAAAAAATAATCAAAATTTTCACCAAGTGGGATTCGAACCTCTTCCCCTAAAGCCCTTCATGTGATGCCACATCCTCTTTACCATATGCTCATTTTATGCTAGCAATTTACTCACTTATTTCCATAAGCATTGATGCCACCTACCTTCTTCCCCCTTAAGGGCTTAAACACAAAAATTTTACTAAGGCCCAACTCAACCCCGAGCCTTCTTAGAACCTTAAAAACCTAAACAATTAATATTTTAACTAACCTATCACCAGATATAATGCACAAACATAAATTCTGAATTTCAGGATGTTACAATTCTACCCCCCTTAAAGAAAATTTTGGCCTCGAAATTTTACCTGATTAAAAGAGATGAGGATATTGATGCCGAATCGTGTCCTCAGGCTCCCATGTAGCTTCCTCAGATCCGTGATTACGCCATAATACTTTGACTAATGGTACCGACTTCCTTCTCAGCACCTTAACGTCCCGCTCTAAAATCTGTACTGGCTCCTCTTCAAAAGACAAGTCAGGTCTTAATTCAACTTCCTCCACCGGTACAACATGAGATGGATCCGAATGATAACGCCTTAACATAGAGACATGGAATACACTATGTATCTGCCTTAACTCTGGAGGTAACTCAAGCTGATAAGCTACTAGCCGAACACGCTTCAGTACATGGTATGGTCCGATGAACCTAGGGCTTAACTTGCCTTTCCGCCCAAATCTAAAAATCTTCTTCCAAGGTGAGACCTTCAAAAGACACGATCACCCACCGCAAATTCTATATCCTTACGCTTGGATCCGCGTATGATTTTTGTCTATCCGCTTCTTTTAATCGAGCCCGAATTACCTTAACTTTCTCCTCCGTCTCCGAAATCAACTCAGGGACCCAATAGGCGACGCCAACCAACTCGATCCGACAAGTAGGAGTGCGACACCTACTACCATACAACGCCTCGTAGGTGCCATCCGGATCTTTGGATTGATAGTCTGCTGTTGTATGCAAACTCCGCCAAAGGTAGAAAATCTTCCCAACTACCCCCACAAGTCGATCACACACCCCCTTAACATGTCTTCTAGAATCGGATTACTCTCTCCGATGACCATCCATGCTGCGGATGAAATGCCGTGCTGAAATTTAACCTTGTACCCAAAGCTTCATGTAAAGCCTTCCAAAACCGTGATGTAAACCTAGGGTCCCTGTCCGATATAATAGACACTGGTACCCCATGTAACCTCATGATCTCTGCTACATACAACTTGGCCAACTTCTGCAATGAATAATCCGTACGAACAGGTAGGAAATGAGCAATCTTCGTTAACCGATCCACTATCACCCATACTGAATCTTTCTTAGTAGGCGTTAAAGGTAACCCACTAACAAAGTCCATCGTTATCCTTTCCCATTTCCATAATGGAATTTTCACCGGTTGAAGCAACCCCGATGGCAATTGATGTTCCGCCTTCAGCTGCTGACATGTCAAGAACTTACTCACGAAATTAGTAACCTCCCGTTTCAACCCTGGCCACCAATACTGTTCACGGAGATCTCGGTACATCTTATTTCCCCCGGGGTGCATAGCATATGGACTACTATGCACCTCACGCAGAATCATTTATCTCAATTCTGAATCTTTGGGCATACAAATTCTTCCGCGGAAACACAATACTCTGTCATTATTCAATCCAAAATCCCCTATCTCACCACTTTTCACTTGCTGAAGTAAAGAACCCAACCTTTCATCTAATAACTGCTTTTCCTTAATCTGACTTACCCATGCAGGCTTCACCTGAAGTTCAGCTAGTAGGCTACCATTCTCATAAAGGCTGAGATGAGCGAACATTGCTCTCAAGTCTGATATCACCTTACGACTCAACGCATCTACCACTACGTTAGCCTTTCCGGGATGATATTCGATTGAGAAGTCATAATCCTTCAATAGTTCTATCCACCTCCGCTGTCTTAAGTTCAACTCCTTCTGGGTAAGGAGGTACTTCAGACTTTTATGATCCGTATAGATAATCGACTTCTCACCGTACAGATAGTGTCTCCAAATCTTCAGAGCAAACACCACTGCAGCTAACGCCAAATCATGAGTGGGATAGTTCACCTCATGCGGCCTTAATTGACGAGATGCATAAGCCACCACTTTTCCCCCTTGCATCAACACACATCCCAAGCCCGTGTGTGACGCATCACAATAAATAATAAACTCCTTACCAGCCTCAGGTTGAATCAATACCTGCTTCCATCAAAATCTTCTTCAATTTCTCAAAGCTCTCTTCTTTGCTTATCGCACCACACAAATGGTACTCCTTTTTGTAACAACTTAGTTAGGGGTGCAGCAATCAACGAAAACCCCTCAACGAAATGCCTGTAATACCCAGCCAAACCTAGAAAACTTCGAATTTCAGCCACTGACTTCGGTGGCTTCCAGTCCAACACAGCCTCGACCTTTTGTGGATCAACTCTAATTCCTTCGGCAGACACAACATGCCCTAAAAAGGTCACTTCCTTCAGCCAAAATTCACACTTACTGAATTTGGCATACAGTTGCTTTTCTCTTAATATCTGCAATACAACTCGTAGATGTGAATCATGTTCTTCTTCATTCTTCGAGTACACCAAGATATCATCTATGAACATCACCACAAACCGGTCTAAATAGGGTTGGAAAACCCGGTTCATCATGTCCATAAATGCAGCTGGTGCATTAGTCAACCCAAACGGTATCACCAAGAACTCATAATGCCCATAACGAGTTCGAAACGCAGTCTTATGAATATCTGCCTCCTTGACCTTAAGCTGGTGATAACCCAATCTCAAGTCTATATTCGAGAAAACCGAAGCTCCTCGCAACTGATCGAACAGATCATCGATCCTCGGTAACGGATACTTGTTCTTGATCGTCACCTTATTCAGCTGTCTGTAATCGATGCACAAACGCATTGATCCGTCCTTTTTCTTAACGAACAAGACCGGCGCTCCCCATGGTGACACACTCGGTCGGATAAATCCGCGATCCAACAACTCTTGAATTTGAGCTTTAAGCTCTGCTAGCTCCTTCGGCGCCATTCTATAAGGAGCAATGGACACCGTAGCTGTTCCTAGCAACAGCTCAATGCCAAACTCTACCTTTCGATCCGGAGGCAATCCCGGAAGTTCCTTGAGAAAGACGTCCGAAAACTCTTTCACCGTTCTAACTCTTTCAACCGACAACTCTTTGGCATCCAAGGCACTGATAAAGGCTAATAACGCTCCACACCCTTTTCGCACCCACTTTTCTGATTTTAAAGCAGACATCACATTAGATAGATAGTTCCTCCTTTCACCTATCATCATCACTTCCTTATCCTCTGAGGTTTTTAGTACCATCTGTTTTGCAGCACAATCCAAGTTCGCATGGTGTTTCACCAACTAGTCCATGCCCAAAATAAGGTCGAACTTGCCGAATGGCAGTTCCATCAAGTCCGCCAGAAAAACTTCTCCTTGAATTTCTAAGGGTACATCCCTAAATAATTTATTTACTACCACCGACTGTCCTAAAGGGCTAATCACAGTTGTTTCTCTAGCAGAAATTTTAGATCTAATATTCAGAGTTCTAGACACAGCACATGCAACATACGAATGGGTGGATCCAATATCTATTAAAGCAGTAATAGGTACATTAGCTATGAAAAATGTACCGGTTATGACGTCAGGTGCATCGCCGTCTTCTCGACGTCTGACCGTGTAGACCAGACCTGGCTGTCTCACCTCCGCGTTACCCCTATTACCGATACCTCTACCCGGTGCACCCTGACCTCGTCCTACACCATTACCACCTCGACCTAACCCACGGCCTCTCGGCGGCTCACACGGCGCCTCCACCAAGCGGTGCAAATCATTTAACTCCCTGAGTTTGAGCAGGCTCTCGAGGGCAATCCCTAAACCGATGGTCCTTAGATCCACATCTAAAACAACCACCAGTTCTCTTCCAGCATTCACTCGAGTGAAGTCTCCCACAATCTGCACAAGGTCAGAATCGATTGGTAGCACTGAGCACCCGCTCATCGGTCCCTCATTCCTGGGCCTTTTCTGAAAACCTCTAGCAGGACCTGAGTGCCCAGAGTCTCTCTTGTTTCTGCCCCTATCCTTATCTCAGTTTTTCCGTTTTGAGTGCTTAACCTCCTCAGCTATCTTAGCTTTTTCCACAAGTGTGGCAAAATTTCTCTCCTTCTGTGGGGCTATCAGTACCCGCAACTCATCACGCAACCCATCCTCAAAACGCACACAACGTTCATAATCAGTCGGCACTATTCCCCGAGTGTACCGACTAAGACGCAGAAATTCTGCCTCGTATGCTACCACAGATTTACCTCCTTAGACCAGATTCAGGAATTCCTTCCTTCGGGCATCCACATAGCTAGCCCCAACATATTTTCCTTGAAACGCGGTCTTAAAGAATTCCCAGGTAATGCGATCGGCTTGAGTGCCTTCCCGAACAGTGAGCCACCACCGTACGCGCCTCGCCTCTCAAAGAAAGACACTACTCCTTTCAGTTTCTGCTCGGCGGTGCAATCCAGATCGTCCATGATCCGCTCCACAGCCTCAAGCCAGTACTCCGCTACATTAGGGGCTACACCCGAAATACCACTAAAAACTTTAGCCCCATTCGATCTGAGTCGCTCCGATATTGACCCACGAGCTGCTGATCCAGTTCTTGCACCAGCAACCCTTTCTAGAACTCGCAACATCGCTTGGGACAGAGCGTCGTTCTCTCTCATTCGATCATGTGACCCAGCTTCAGTCACTGGTGATGCAGGGGCGTCCATTTCCGACATATGTCTCGATGCCTCAGATACAACTCTAGCACCTCGGCCTCTACCACGACCACGTCTACCGCGTCCACGTCCTCTAGCGCTCATATTTGCTAGTTCGATTTAATCTGATTACAAGTCTTATGAATCAGTATACTATTCCATTTTTATTAAGCAATGTTTTATGGAGTATAAGAGTAGAAGTTGTTTTCACAAACGTATCCTAAAGTCTCAATCTCTATAGTTTCAGCTCCTAAAGCTAAAAGTTCTAGAGTATTTCTATTTTGTGGAGTTTTCTTACCATAGTCATAACACAATAATCATAATCATAAAATGATAACATATACTTACTTGACTTGTTGCCGGATACTCGGGGTGCCATACTTCCTTTAAAATAACATTTTTAATTTAAAATTCAAACAGCTTTGGAAAACGCTTTTGAACCCAAATCACAGCCGAGTTTTGCAACCTGGCTCTGATACCATAAAATGTAACACCCCAAACCCGGCCCATGCGTTATGATCGGATCTGACATGTCACATGGGAAAAACATGTTAAATCCTTTTTATTCGTACTAAGATAAGTATTATTTTGTTATAATCGAGAAAGCAAGTTCGATTTGAAATATTTGATAAAATACTACTAACCTCGATGGTTGATTGATAAATCGATAATTTGAACTAGATATCTTATAAAACCCTGACTTTTGAAAATATCGTTGATAATTTGAGAGAAAATTTCCAAGTTAAAATATTTGTAAAAGTTTGTTATGAAATCCATTTGTAAATCAGAAAAGAGAGAGAAAAAAAACGTTGGTTATGCTTTTAGAAAATCCCCATTTAAAATAATTCAAGCAACATAATAAATACGTCACACATAATGCAAAATAAAATAATCTAGAGGCCTTATTACATCATAGAAACCCAAAAATAGTAAAAGTAATAAGGTGAACGAAAATAGAAATCTAAAGTTCAATAAAAACCATTTCTGAAGTATGGCCTCCACCGAGTCATCTATGGCCCAAGTCCACATCACTGAGCATCACCTGCAAGGGTTAAGTATGGCTAAGAGGACTTGAATTGTTTTTATTTAGTGTGTAATTTTCATGATTGATAAAGATGTGTTATGACGTTTATTGTTTACATATAGAATTACTAAGCTTAAAGCTTACTCCCTTCTCTTTTCCCTTGTTTTATAGTGTCGAAGAGCCATCTTGGGATACAGAGATAATCAGAGGATCACCCACAGTATCAGCTTATCTTGGTATAGTTAGATTTAGCATTTTGAGTATGGCATGTATAGGGACTAGACTTAGATGAATGTCATATTGTTTTGGCCAAATGTGTTGGCTCATTCAAAGATGAACTCTTTTGTATAAGGCCATAGTTGATGGCTCTTTCTTATTAATTTATGAAAAGATGAGGTTATTCATGAATGTGCAAGTTGCATGATTGGGTTACTTGGTTTAATTATGCATGAATGGGTTGAAGGTTTGATGTGAATTATGTTTGTATGAGTTGGGGTGATAGAAAGAGCTTGCAAATATCCTTGTTCTTTTCCACACGGGTAGACACACGGGTGTGTGTCTAGGCTATGTGTGACACACGGTTAGCCTCATGGGCGTGTATCGAGGCTGTGTGAAGTCTGCACCTGAAATTTGGAATTTAATTCGCCACACGGTCGAAGGACACGGGTGTGTGCCTTGGCCGTGTGACATTTATGGGGTGATGACGTCAGAAACAGAATACCAAGGTTTTTGCACACGGGCTAAGACACGGGCGTGTCGAGGCCATATGAGGGACACGGGCCATGGACACGGGCGTGTGTCTGGCCGTGTGAAAACCCATGTAGGTTTGAATTGAAAAATAAATCCACACGGGTGTGGAAAACGGGCATGTGATATGCCATACGGGCGTGCCCCTTCCTCCACACGGGCGTGTGGACTGTTTGATGAAAATTTTCTAAATCTTTCTAGAAATCTTTTAAAGAGTTCAATTTGGTCCCAAACCGTTCCTAAAGTGTGATTTAGGCTTCGTAGGCTTGTTTAAGAGGTGTTAAGAAAACTTTTAAAAGTTGCGTGGAAAGTCAGATTTCGGTATTGTATGTGTAACACCCCTTACCCGGGTTCTATGCCAGAACCGAGCCCAAGGCATTACCGAACTCGAACCACTTAGGCTCAACGTAATTACTCCCTTAAGTCATCTCAACAACCTCATTCTCGACTTACGAGGCCTCACTCATACACACGAGGGCTCTCGAGACTAAACCAGAACTTTTTCTAATCTTAAAATTTTTCTCTTTTATACAGGTCTCACACGCCCGTGCAATATTAGACACGCCCGTGCATGGACACACACGCCCATGTCCCCAAATCGTGCCTAAAACCCAAGCATTCTGCCAATGCCCCACGGCCAAGGCACACGCCCGTGCTTTCCAACCATGGTAAATTCTGACTACATACACATGGCCTCAAAGCTTAGTCACACGCCCGTGTGACTAGCACGTGGTCTATCCTGACTTAAAATGTTAACCTGCAGGGGACGCACGGCCAAGTTACACGCCCGTGGACTGACCGTGTGTCACACATGGTCTAGACACACGCCCGTGTGTCTATCCACATGGACAAGAACAAAGCTACTTGCTAAGCTCTTCTCACCCTTATAGCATACACAAAATGCACTCATACAACACATCCATAATCAACTCAAATTGAAGTGCAATCTCACATAGAAAACTACATCTTTCTTTCATATAATGTAATAGCCAACAACCATGAAATTATACAAAATACACTATCCATCTAAAGGCCAACACATCTTAGCCATTTACACCAAAAATTCAATAACTTGTCTAGCCCCTATACATGCCATATACAAAACATTAATTCTAATGTACCAAAGTGTGCTGATAGTGTGGGCGATCTTCCAATTGATCCTCATATCTCGGTTCTACACTTTCACTCTATAAGACAAGGGAAAAGAAAAGGAGTAAGCTTTGAGCTTAGTAAGTTTACACATAAACAATTAAGCATCATAGTATAAGCTAAACAACAATTAGCATTATACTACCAAAAGTAATGAACAACTATGCTTACTCTTTCTAACCCTTACCACATTTCCAACACATCATGAGTCACATACTCATAACCATCGAAATGCACCCCTGCATTCAATGTCACATTTACACAATATACAACACATCATTATTTCTCAATAATTCATCCACACAGCTAATTAACTTAATAATACATCCACACAACTATTTTACTCAATAATGCAATCACATGGCTAATCCACACAGTTGACCCACACAGCAAATGTCTCGATGGTTTCGCACTTAGCACACCACAATCGATTAATAAGGTGGTATCACACTTAGCCTACCACAAAGGTAATCATAGGGGTTTCTGACTTAGCCCACTAAACAATATACCCAACGATAGCATCGCACATAGCCAGCTCATCGTCAATATGCATTAGGATGGCATCGCACTTAGCCTACCATCTAGCATTATCACTACATATTCACATGTCTACTTACTCAATTAAACATCCATTCACAATTCTACTACATTCATTGTACTTGGACCACATAGGTTCTCAATCAATCTCGAACAAGCTACACACTAGCTATCATCAACAAATTGTAAGTATGAACGCATTGTTTATGCATAGACTTACCTCGATACTCAAAAGTATTGAGACTTGCAATTTAGTCCACCACTTTGCTTTTGCCTCGATTTCGATCCGGGCTTCTTATTTCTTGATCTATAATGAATAAATCAGCTTATTCAATACATACATTGACTAAATTGACCCACATCTCATACTTTAGCAAAATTACTACTTTGCTCTTAAACTTTCTCATATTTACACGTTAGCCCCAAAGGCTCGTAAAGTGATTTTTATTCAACTTTCTAGTTTTTCATGCTTAGCCGAACCACTTATTCAACTAAAGCTATCATCAATTCTTACAAAAACACACATGTATGACCAAACTTAAGATTTTCACAATCAAGTCCCTACATGCATTTTCATGGAAAATCACTTAACAAAAGATGTTTCTACTACATCAAGCTTTCATAATCTTCCATAAAACAACAAAATACATGCATGTCATACATGACCACATTTTTGAACATCCTTTATAGCTCATCAAATAGCGAAAAATAGCTTACTCATGCTACCGGGACTTCAAAAATACAAGGAATATAAAAAACGAGGCTAGATGCACTTACTAGCAAGCTTGAAAATTTGAAGAACCCTAACAATGGCTCTTTGGAATTTTCGGCAGCCTTGGGGAAGAAGATGAGTGAGTTTTTTCATCTTTTCTCCCCATTTTAATCACTTAATTTATTAAATGACCAAAATGCCCTTTTTGATAAACTTCCTATTTTAACTCATTCATGCCCAATTTTGTCCAAAAATTAGAATTTGGATAAATTGCTATTTAAGGACCTCTAATTTATAATCTAAAGCTATTTCACAGATATAGCTTCTAGAAACACACATTTTGCAACCTTTTCAATTTAGTCCTTTTGGACAATTCAACCACAATTTCACAAAATTGCTTCATGAAACATTTACACTAGCATGCATACAAGGCATAAACCTCAAAAACTCATTTATAACCCTCAGATTTGTGGTCTCGCACCACTATTCCGACTAGGCCCTAAACCAGGATGTTACAACTCTCCCCCCTTTAGAGATTTTTGCCCCCGAAAATCTTACCAGTAAAAAGGTTTGGATGTTGCTCTCTCATAGCTTCTTCCATTTCCCACGTAGCCTCTTCCACACCATGTTTCTGCCATAACACTTTCACTAGTGCTATGCTCTTATTTCTCAAACTGTTTCACTTCTCGAGCCAAGATCTTAATCGGCTCCTCTTCATAAGACATATCCGGTCTTATCTCAATTTTCGTCGAAGGAATCACATGTGAAGGATCGGAGCGATATCGTCGCAACATCAACACATGGAATACATTATGAATCTTTTCCAACTCTACCGGCAAAGCCAGCCGGTATGCTACAGGCCCAATTCTATCTGTAATCTCATACGGCCCTATGAATCTTGGACTCAATTTTCCTTTTTGTCCAAATCTCACAATCTTCTTCCACGGGGACACTTTCAAAAACACTTTGTCACCCACCTCAAACTCAATTCCTTTTCTTTTCAAATCCGCATACGACTTCTGTCGGTCCGAAGCAGCTCTCAGACTATTACGGATTACTTTCACCTTCTCTTCTGTCTCTTTTACTAGATCAACTCCATGGATCCGCTTCTCACTAAGCTCGGTCCAATACAAGGGAGTCCGACACTTACGACCATACAAAGCCTCATACAGAGCCATCCGTATACTCAACTGATAACTATTGTTATAGGCGAATTCGACCAAAGGTAGATATCTTTCCCAACTACCTTCAAATTCTAACACACAGCATCGAAGCATATCTTCAAGAACTTGAATCACTCTTTCAGACTGACCATCGGTTTGCGGATGGAACGTAGTACTAAAATTCAATCTCGTACCCATGGCCTCTTGCAACTTCTTCCAAAATCTCGAAGTAAACCTCGGATCTCTATCCGATATAATAGACACAGGCACACCATGCAACCTCACTATCTCTGCAACATACAACTCAGCTAACTTGTCCAGCGAATAATCAACACGTACTGGAATAAAGTGAGCTGACTTTGTCAATCTATCCACAACAACCCACACAACATCTCTCTTTCTCGGAGTCATCGGTAACCCCGTTACAAAATCCATGGTAATCCAATCCCACTTCCATTCGGGTACCATTACTAGCTGAAGTAATCTCGAAGGCACTTGATGCTCAGCCTTCACCTGTTGGCAAATCAGACACTTTGTCACAAACTCTAAAATATCTCTATTCATACCCGACCACCAATATAACTTCTTCAAGTCGTTGTACATTTTCGTACTGCCCGGATGTACTGACAAACATCCACTGTGGGCCTCATACAAAACCTTTCGAATCAACTCCTCATCTTTAGGAACACAAATTACACACGATACATCGAGACAACCATTCAAATCCACTCGAAAATCAGAATCACTTTCTGATCCGCACTTAGCTATCTTAGCTTGCATCTCGCTGTCATTTCTCTGAGCCTCACATATTTGTTCAACAAATAGCGGCTTAGCTTTCAACTCTTCCAAAATAGCACCATCGTCAGACAATGCTAAAGTCATGCTCATAACTCTCAGAGCATACAAGGATTTCCTACTCAGGGCATCCGCAACCACATTCGCTTTTCCCGGGTGGTAGTCAATGACTAACTCATAGTCTTTCAACAACTCAAGCCACCGTCTCTGTCTCAGATTCAGATCCTTCTGATCCATCAAATACTTTAAACTCTTGGGATCCGTAAAGATTCGGCACTTTTCACCATACAAGTAATGTCGCCAAATCTTTAACGCAAAAAAAATTGCAGCTAACTCCAAATCATGAGTCGGATAATTCTTCTCGTGCGATTTTAGCTGCCTCGAGGCGTAAGCGACTACCTTACCCTCTTGCATCAACATGCAACCGAGACCATTAAACGATGCATCACTATAAACCACGAACTCTTTCCCCGATTCTGGTTGAACGAAAATCGGTGCCTCAGTCAACAATGTTTTTAATCTCTCGAAACTCTGTTGACATGTCTCAGTCCAATCGAACTTGACATCTTTGTGCAATAGTTTCGTCATCAGGGTAGCAATCACAGAGAACCCCTTTACGAAACGTCTGTAATATCCTGCTAATCCCAAGAAACTTCTAATTTCTGACACATTCCTCGGCGGTTTCCAATCCACAACAAATGATATCTTACTCGGTCAACTCGACACCATCACCGACACCATGTGTCCTAGGAATCTGACCTCTCGGAGCCAAAACTCACTCTTGCTAAACTTAGCATACAACTACTTATCTCTCAAAGTTTGCAAGACAATTCTCAAATGCTCTTCATGATCGTTCTCATCCTGAGAATAGATCAATATGTCGCCAATGAAGACAACTACAAACTTGTCCACATATGGTCTGAAAACACGGTTCATCAGATCCATAAAAATTGCAGATGCATTCATCAAACCAAACAGCATAACCAAAAACTCATAATGGCCATACCTTGTCCGAAATGCAGTTTTCAACACATCTTGCTCTTTCACTCTGAGCTGATAATAACCAGACTTCAAGTCTATCTTGAGAACATCTTGTAGCTCCCTCGGTTGATCAAAAGATCATCAATCCTTGGTAAAGGATACTTATTCTTCATCGTCACCTTGTTCAGTTGTCTATAGTCTATACACAACCTCATAGACCCATCTTTCTTCTTCACGAATAATACCGTAGCACCCCACGGCGAGTAGCTCGGTCTTGCAAAACCCTTATCTGTCAACTCTTGCAACTAAACCTTCAGTTCTTTCAACTCTACATGTGCCATTCTATATGGAGCAATTGAAATAGGTGCCGTTCCCGGAACCAACTCAATTCCAAACTCGACCTCTCTCACTGGAGGTAATTCGGGTAACTCTTCTAGAAATACATCTGGATACTTACATACCACTGGCACTATTTCAAACTCTACTCCAACCTCTTGAGTATTCAACACAAAAGCAAGATAGGACTTACATCCTTTTCTCAAACATTTCTCAGCCACTAGGGAAGAAATCATCACAGGTAGACTATCCGATCCACCTGATTCAACCCGAACCACATCTCCACTCTCACATTTCAATTCAATAAACTTACTACCACAGTTCACTAAAACACTATGGGTAGTCAACCAATCCATGCCTAGGATTAAATCAAACTCATCAAACGGCAACAACATAAGGTTTGCCGGAAAATAAAGATTCTCAATCAATAAAGGACAATTCTTACACACTCTGTCCACTAACACATGCTTTCCTAACGGGTTTGACACCTTAACCACTATATCCGTAGACTCAACGGTCATACTCAAACTAGATGCTAATCTCATGCAAATATAAGAATGAGTAGACCCTTAATCTATTAAAGCAATAACAAAGGTGTCATAGAGAGAAAAAGTACCCGTTATCACATCAGGAGAGGATGCCTCTTCGCGAGCGCAAATGGCATACGTCCTCGCAGGTGCCCGACCCTCTGGTATCACAATAGAATCTCTGGGCGCACCTCTACCACTAGCCCCACCTCTTCGGTTCCTTGGTGGTCTACCCCTCGTAGACACATCACTAGGTCTCAGCTCTTGCCTCTCTTCCTTATCATCCCTCTCGGGGCAGTTTTGGATAAAGTGGTCAGGGGAACCACACTTAAAACATTTTCGAATATTTCCCCAACACTCTCCGGTGTGACATCTACCACAACTTGGACACTCTGGTTTGCTCTTCGTATTGCCCACACTTTCCATCGAGGTAGCTTGGACTCTCGAACCTGAACGAGTATTGCCCAAGTCTCGATGCGAATACCCTCTAGTGTCATCGTCTGAGGATTCACTTTCTTGGATCTTTTCGATTGGGCTTGGTACGACTTGCCCATCGGCCTCTTTCTAGCTTCTCGGGCTTCACTCACATCCCTCCTTTTTTCTTTACTCAACTCTTTGGCCTTACTTGCCCTTTCAACTAACACCACAAATTCCTTCAACTCCAAAATACCAACTAGGAGATTGATGTCCTCATTCAGCCCATCTTCGAACCTCTTACACAAGATGGTCTCTGTCGATATACATTCTTGAGCATATTTGCTAAGCCTAACAAACTCACGCTCATATTCCGCTACTGTCATCCTTCCTTGCTTCAACTCAAGGAATTCCTTCCTTTTCTGATCAGTAAATCGCTGGCTTATATACTTCTTCCGGAACTCTTCAAGAAAGAAGTCCCACGTCACCCGCTCTCTTGGGACCACTAACGTCAACGTCTTCCAACAATGGTATGCTGAATCTCTCAGCAAAGATACGGCACACTTCAAGCTCTCTTCAGGTGTACATGAGAGTTCATCAAACACTCTCATTGAGTTCTCTAACCAGAACTCTGCCCTCTCAGGGTCATCATCTACCTTAGCTCTAAACTCCTCAGCCCTGTGTTTCCTAATCTTATCCATCGGGGGTTTCGATATCCTCACTACATCCATACCTTGAGGAGCTACTGGATTTGGCTGAGGTATAGGAGGAGGTGGAGGAGGTTGAGCATTAGGGTTCGCTCAAACATAATCCGAGTACCAATTGCTCATCATCTGGAGAAAGACTTCCCGTGCCTCTTCCCCTTGACCCTTAACCTCGGGTCCACTCTCAACAGGCGCGGTTCCTTGCGTAGGAGCCGACGCATTACTAGCTGCTTCATCAGCAGTCGATGGATCGAAATCCATATACTATATAAAACAAGATTTAAAATCATCAGAAGCCACACACTATCATTGTACACTTATGGCATGTATAGCTAGACTCTTACACCCGCTAAGGTAGTCCTAGAACCGACTAAACCATAGCTCTGATACCACTAAATGTAACACCCCTTACCCGAGTTCTATGCCGGAACTGAGCCCGAGGCGTTACCGAACTCGAACCACTTGATCGCCACTTAAGCTCAACGTAATTACTCTCTTAAGTCATCTCAACAACCTCATTCTTGACTTACGAGGTGTCACTCATACACACGAGGGCTCTCGAGACTAAACCGGAACTTTTTCCAATCTTAAAATTTTTCTCTTTTATATAGGTCTCACATGCCCGTGCAAGATTAGACACGCCCGTGCATGGACACACACGCCCATGTCCCCAAACCGTGCCTAAAACCCAAGCATTCTGCCAATGCCCCACGGCCAAGGCACACGCCCGTGCTTTCCAACCGTGGTGAATTCTGACTACATACACACGGCCTCAAAGCTTAGTCACACGCCCGTGTGACTAGCCCGTGGTCCATCCTGACTTAAAATGTTAACCTGCAGGGGACGCACGACCAAGTTACACGCCTGTGGACTGACCGTGTGTCACACATGGTCTAGACACATGCCCGTATGTCTATCCACATGGACAAGAACAAAGCTACTTGATAAGCTCTTCTCACCCTTATAGCATACACAACATGCACTCATACAACACGTCCATAATCAACTCAAATTGAAGTGCAATCTCACATAGAAAACTACATCTTTCTTTCATATAATGTAATAGCCAACAACCATGGCATTATACAAAATACACTATCCATCTAAAGGCCAACACATCTTAGCCATTTACACCAAAAATTCACTAACTTGTCTAGCCCCTATACATGCCATATACAAAACATTAAGTCTCATGTACCAAAGTGTGCTGATAGTGTGGGCAATCTTCCAATTGATCCTCGTATCTCGATTCTACACTTCACTCTATAAGACAAGGGAAAAGAAAATGAGTAAGCTTTGAGCTTAGTAAGTGTAACACCCCAAACCCAGCCCATGCGGTATGACCGGATCTAGCATGTCACGTGAAGAAGATGTGTAAAGAGCTTGTGATTCTTACTAAAATAGGCGTTACTTGGTTGTGTTTAAGTAAACAAGTTTTGGATGTAAATATTTGATAAAATACAGCTATTTTTGAAAGATTGATTGATGAGTCGAAAATCGAGGTAGTGAACTTTAAAACCATGACTTTTAAAAATGACGTTGAAAATTTGAAAGAGAATCCGAGTTAAATTATTTGTACATATTTATTATGAAAACCGTTTATTAATCAATTTTGGAAAAATCCCCATTTAAAATAATGCAAGAAAAATAATAAGTATGGCTAAACATAAAACCAAATAAAAATATCCTGCAGGCCTTATTACAACTTTAAAACCCAAATAATAAAAAAAGCAACGAAATAATACGGAAAAGAAGTTTACTAATGTCCGAAAATAACATTCCAAAAGTATGGCCTCCACCGAGTCATCCATGGCCCCAAGTCCTCGCAATCGAGCATTACCTACAAGGGTTAAGAAAAAGGGGAGTGAGATACAAGAACTCGAGTGTATAATCCCCTTACCAGTCATCCACCGGGCTCAACCCATATAGCAATATCTTGGGCCTAAGCCCATTTACATAACAATGTATAAATGAAATAAATATATATATGCAACCCAACCCATCCTAGTAATCCTTCCGCTACACACCACCCGTACCATCCCATCACACCTGTGGGGATCAAGTCAACCCACCCCGCCAAACACACCAATCGCAGGCAAGTTACCTTTTATAATATATTTTGATTGTGGCCCAGCCACCGGAATCATAATGAAACATAATAACAAACATTTTTGTGGCAATGCCACCGGGCTACACTTCTCTTCAACATTTATCCCATCCCATGCAAAATTATGAAATGCAACATACATAATAAAGCATAATATTTACAAATATAAACAACAATCATTAATCCAGAGATTTGTTACAATAAATCGGCCAATTATAGAACTTTGTAAATCGGTTCACTAAAGCATTCTAGCAATTCAGCCCATAGGAGCATTTTAGTAAATCAGCCCGTAGGGGCATTTTCGTAATTCAGCCCATAAGGGCATTTTTGCAATTCGGTAATTTTACCCACTAAGGGTAATTCGGTAATCTCGCAACCCAGGGGTATTTTGGTAATTTACCTTCCAAGGGTATTTTGGTAATTTCGCAACCCAGACTTAACTACTAATGTGGGGCATAAAAATTGAAACTGTCCATCTGCGTCATATTGACTAAACTGACTATAACTTGAGTTAGGAAACTCGAAATTTAGTTCTGTAAATTTTCCTTGAAAATAGACTCATATATCTTCTTACTAAAATTTTTCTAGAATTTTTGCCTTAGCCATTTAGTACAGTTTATTCATTAAAGTTTCCCTTGTTTCACTGACCAATGGTTCTGACCTCTCTTACCCAAAATTCAGATATCTCACTGTACAGTTTTCATATGTTTCTCCCACTTGTTTCTATTGAAAATAGGCTCACTAAGGAATCTATACATATAAATTATAACTCATAATTCACTTTGTACAATTTAAAATGATTTTTTTCCAAGACAGAACAGGGAACCACGAAGTCATTCAGAACCAGTCTCACTAAAATTAAAATATCACAGAATATAAAATCCCTCTTCCTACTCTGTTTCTTTCATTTAAAAATAGACACAGTAAGCTTTAATTCTATATCTTATTCACTTTCTAATTCCCTTTCTCCTATTTTTCGTGATTTTTCAAAATCACATCACTGCTTCAATCCAAAACTGTTTCATTGCAAACTATGGTTACCACTACGAACATACGCACGCCCGAGTGGTCACGGATGCCGGTTTCTAGTTTTCTTCGATATTTCGATCGAATCACAGAACATTTCATGCGAACATTCAGAGAGGTATGAGATTACACACCATTTCAAACATGTATTCGGAAGGGTACGGGATTACACACCTGATTTGGATTTCCTAAAGAACCCCTCTTCGTTGACCTTAGAACAATACCAACCAAAAGTTAGCCTCGGATTTCCAAAATATTTCATACCCAACGTATTACTTACACTTGAATCACTTACCACTACGTGATCTCCCTCTACGGAGTCCCGATATTCAACCCTACCTTCTGACTACCACCGTACGCTCCTTTACTGTCACTGATGTTAACGATCCTCACCCTTTGATTATCAAAAGAATCGGCAAAAGAGTGTTTCGACTTAACTTAACTCAGAGAAAAGTCGAATGGAAGAGAAGATTCGACACAACAGCAAAACGTAAGAACCACTATTCGGTTTTGGGACACACTACAATGGAAACCAAAAGATGAGAAGAATGGAATCAACCACTTGAAGATTAGGAGGGAAAAAGAAGTAGGGGTTTCGGCCAAGAAGAGATTTGCAACACATGGCTCAAGTTGTACTAGCTAGAATTGGATGAAAAGAGAGAAAAGATGAGTAGAAGGAACACTATAGAAGAAGAGGGGATTTCGGCAAGGAGGAAATGTAACCAAAAGAAAAAAAATATTAGGTAAAGAAAAAGTGACCCAAAAATGTGAAAATACAAGGGAGAGCTAGAGAAATTCGGCTCCCCCCCCCCAAAAAAAAAACCATGTATCATCTCTTCCAAGAGATGAGTGTTGACCCCAAAATATTCTTTCCAAAACATCCACCTCATAATAGGCCAACATGTTCCCTTCTCTTACCTTTTTCCTTCATTTCTTTCCTTGTTTTTCCCTTGCTTTCCTCCTTACCATATCCTTAGTATTCTTTCCCAAATTAAAAAGTCTTCCTTACCATAATAAAGCCATGGCCGACACATGGAATGTAGCACAAAAATTAATACAAAATTTTCAATAGGTGGGTTTCGAACCTCAGACCATTAGTAAACTCCACACGCCACTTTCCACCTTTACCAATAGACTCCTTGTGCTAGCAAAATGCACACTTATTTCCTTAAGTCTTGATGCCACTTACCTTCTCTCCTTTAAGTGCTTAAACACAAAATTTACCTATAGCCTAACTTGAACCCGGAACTTCCTAGAAACCTCGTAACTTTCCAAAATCACATTCCTATTAAGTCCAACTTGAAATAATGCCGTTCTCTTGTTCTTAAAAATTTTAAACACTCCTACTCCCCAAGGCCCAATGGGCCCAATTCTACTAGGCCCAAATTCGGGTCGTTACAGTAAGTTTACACATAAGCAATTAAGCATCATAGTATAAGCTAAACAACAATTAGCATTATACTACCAAAAGTAATGAACAACTATGCTTACTCTTTCTAACCCTTACCACATTTCCAACATATCATGAGTCACATACTCATAACCATCGAAATGCACCCTGCATTCAATGTCACATTTACACAATATACAACACATCATTATTTCTCAATAATTCATCCACACAGCTAATTAACTTAATAATACATCCACACAGCTATTTTACTCAATAATGCAATCACATGGCTAATCCACACAGTTGACCCACACAGCAAATGTCTCGGTGGTTTCGCACTTAGCACACCACAATCGATTAATAAGATGGTATCGCACTTAGCCTACCACAAAGGTATTCATAGGGGTTTCTAACTTAGCCCACTAAACGATATACCCAACGATAGCATCGCACATAGCCAGCTCATCGTCAATATGCATTAGGATGGCATCGCACTTAGCCTACCATCTAGCATTATCACTACACATTCACATGTCTACTTACTCAATTAAACATCCATTCACAATTCTACTACATCCATTCACAATTCTACTACATTCATTCTACTTGGACCACATAGGTTCTCAATCAATCTAAAACAAGCTACACACTAGCTATCATCAACAAATTGTAAGTATGAATGCATTGTTTATGCATAGACTTACCTCGGTACTTAAAAGTATTGAGACTTGCAATTTAGTCCACCACTTTGCTTTTGCCTTGGTTTCGATCCGAGCTTCATCTTTCTTAATCTATAATGAATAAATCAGCTTATTCAATACATACATTGACTAAATTGACCCACATCTCATACTTTAGCAAAATTACTATTTTGCCCCTAAACTTTCTCATATTTACACTTTAGCCCCAAAGGCTCGTAAAGTGATTTTTATTCAACTTTCTTGTCTTTCATGCTTAGCCGAACCACTTATTCAACTAAAGCTATCATCAATTCTTACAAAAACACACATGTATGACCAAACTTAAGATTTTCACAATCAAGTCCCTAGATGCATTTTCATGGAAAATCACTTAACAAAAGATGTTTCTACTACATCAAGCTTTCATAATCTTCCATAAAAAAACAAAATACATGCATGTCATACATGACCACATTTTTGAACATCCTTTATAGCTCATCAAATAGCGAAAAATAGCTTACTCATGCTACCGGGACTTCAAAAATACAAAGAATATCAGAAACGAGGCTAGATGCACTTACTAGCAAGCTTGAAAATTTGAAGAACCCTAACAATGGCTCTTTGGAATTTTTGGCAGCCTTGGGGAAGAAGATGAGTGAATTTTGTCATCTTTTCTCCTATTTTAATCACTTAATTTCTTAAATGACCAAAATGCCCTTTTTGATAAACTTCCTATTTTAACTCATTCATGTCCAATTTTGTCCAAAAATTAGAATTTGGATAAATTTCTATTTAAGGACCTCTAATTTATAATCTAAAGCTATTTCACAGATATAGCTTCTAGAAACACACATTTTGCAACTTTTTCAATTTAGTCATTTTGAACAATTCAACCACAATTTCACAAAATTACTTCATGAAACTTTCACACTAGCATGCATACAAGGCATAAACCTCAAAAACTCATTTATAACCCTCGAATTTGTGGTCTTGCACCACTATTCCGACTAGGCCCTAAATCGGGATGTTACAGTATGATTGATTGCGTATAAGTCTAGTAATGCCTCGTACCCTGTTCTGGTGTCGAATACGGGTAACGGGGGGTTACAAAATCAATTTTTATATATTTGAGAGACTTGCTTAGGAAAATGTATTGTGTGATTGAGTAGGCTCACTTTGTAATTGTTGAAGAGCACTATATTCTCACAAAGCTAGGCTCCGCAGACGTAGGGAAATCGAGCTGCGTAATCATCTCCTTGTGTCTTGTGTGTTTACTGTTTTTCATTTAGTGCTTGGAGGAGTGCCCACCAACTTAGGCACCAAATTTGGTTGTGTAGCTTCTACTCTTAGCAACGCCCTTTTTGCTAATAGACATAGTAAGTATAAATGAAACAAAACTCTACTTCTAATTAATATTAGAGTCCTAAAGTACATTAAACTTATCTTGATCTTGATGGACATCCTTCTAATAATAAAATATTTATAACACTCCCCATTGGATATCCATTGGTAAATAATGTGCCTCATTAAAACTTTAATAATATAAAACTCATGGGAAAAATTTCTTAGTGCAGGTAAAAGAGTAAACTTATATATAATACGCATAATATGTTGCCTCATTAAAAACCTTACCAACAAAGCCCAGTGGGACAAAACCTTGGTTAAGGGAAAAAGAGTACAATGCGTATTTACTCCCCTCATGACAACATCACATAATATAAAAAATTCAACGTATTCAATCTTGAATGCTAGCTTTTAAAATGATCATTTGAACGTATTTGCTAAGGATTTATATCATCATTCTTTTGAAAGCCATGAGTGATGAAAAAATTTGAAAAAATATATCTTGATCTCTTTAGAAATTTCAACAATAATCATAGCAACTTTAATCATGATCCTTCTACAAAAATACATATGTACAAATCAAATCAAATCAATAAATACTTACACATATATATTGAACAATTTCCCAGAAATTTCCACATGCTTCCAGCATTCTAAATCCTTCAAGGATTTTAATATAAACTTTACTTTATAGTGATTTATAAAAAGACGGTAACAACAACTATTAAACGCATATCAAATTTTCATGAACGAAAAACTATTAAGGTATCTACAAGTTATTGCATCCAATACAAAAAAATATTATATTTTGTCAAAATCAATTCTAGGATTTAGCGAATAATTTGTTTTGACAAGACTATCAATTTGTACCCACTTGCTTTACACCTTTAGATGTTTGGACTGCTAGCCCAAAAACTTAACGAATTTAATTCTACTTGAATTGTGTGTTTCCATTTAGGTCAATCTATTTCATGTCTATATTTCTCAACATATTTATTCAAGATCCTCATTTTCTTTAATTATTTCAACATTGCAAAATTGTTATCGACAACTTTTTATTTCCATGGGTCCAAATTTTCTCACATTGACATAACTTAATGAGATCTCTTTATTTTCATCATGAAATGCCCCAAAACTCGGCCTAGAAGTTTAGAACGAATCCCGGATGTTACTTTGATCATCGAAGTGATCGTAGGAAAATTTTACAAAACAAATTATCTCAAATTCCATTTCAAACATATTTATCTCCTTACGAACCAAGAACATTTAATCTTGTAGATCTCAATCAGAAAAATTACAGTTAAGTTTAATCTATGAATAAAGTAAGATTTACGAGAAGAATCAAAAAACATAACTTGTACCACAATTTTTATAAAACCTTACAGTTCACAACAGTATATCAAAATGGAAACTGAAAATAAGAATTGTTAATTTATTTTTAACCGTGACTGCCTGTGACCTCCGCATACCGAGTCCAGCGTCAGAATTTAGAAATGTACCTGAAAGGGGAAACACAAGGGGGTGAGCTACACGAGCTCAGTGTGAGTTAAAGACATGATCAATAACAGAATTACAGACCGAAATTCCAGATAACAGTATAACAATGAAACGTACTTAAGCAAAGCACTTACCGTCACACACAGTGTTACCAAACGTCATTGCACACAAGAACAATCACAAATAATAGGTCAAACAGACAGAATGCAGACAAACAAACTTACACCCAATCACTTAAACAGATGCTTATGAATGCTGTCAAGTAGTGAAAACCCACCCATCCAGCCAAAACACCTCTCCGTCCCCCGATCACACCCCAATAGAGCTGTCTAAGCTCATCCAACCAAACACACCACATAGGACCTCGAAAGGCCCATCCAACCCTACACACCACATTGGACCTCGAAAGGCCCATCCAACCCTACACACCATGTATGTGGACTAAGCCATTCAGATAATAATACGCAACAAAGATGACATATCTGCAGTACAGTGCATTGCAGTAAACCACTGTACAGATAAATTGCAATAAAACTGCCAGATCATATCAGAATCAGTCTTCCTTCTCTTCGCAACCAACCCAAAAATTTACTTTATGCAAGTGTATGCATGCATACAATCTCACAGAAACAAGGAACACAACAACAGACAATTAGACAGAACAGTTATGCACACTCACTCAGCTAACCGGGTTCAGAATCAGACATCTCACACACAGCAGTCACAATTAACACATAAGCAGAACACATAGCTACAAATGCAGAGACTTAATTACTCTCACTAAAGCCTAGCCAAGAGTCGTAACCTATACAGACACATTTTCAGGTCAAAACACACACAGAACCAAAATAAGTGACTTAGGGCCACACGGCCGTGTGAAAATGCCTAAACCAAGTAGGGGGTCAACACGCCCGTGTGGGAGGAGGCACACGCCCGTGTGGATGAGGCACACGCCCGTTGGAAACGCGAAAATATACACACTTTTTCATGCCCATTTTAACTCAAATTCATGCAAGTTCGGTAAAATTCTTATCGAAAAATATATAATTATTATAAAATAATTATTTTGTACTTAAATTATTAACATAATGAATTTTAATTAATTTTATAATTAATTTTAATTAATTTTATTATTTTCGACAGTTTTGCACAAAGGACGAAAAACGGCTTTGCAGACACTACTAGAAGCGCAAAATCGAGAAACAATTTTGAAGCATCAAGGCGAATTAATTTTTCAGCCTAAGACGGTCCAAATTATGTGTATTAATTCATAATATAATTAATTTTAATTCCAAATTATGTGTATTAATTCATAATATAATTAATTTTAATTTATATCCAATTTAATTTGGGTTAAATAAATTATTATTAATTAATTATGAAAAATGGCCTAGTTGTGCTGAACCAAGCAAAACCGAACCGACCGAGTACTGGGCAGCCCAAAACCGTCCCACATGCTGACCCAATTAGCTTGCTTGGCTGATTAATTAGCTTGCTTGGCTGATTAATTAGCTTGCAAAATGGCACTTGAAGACTTTTTCAAATTGCAAACAAACCCCTCCACTATTTGTGCCTTTTTAGATTTGCCCCTACCTTAATATAGCAAGCTTGAAAACTTCAAACTTGGAACATGTGTGGCCGGCCATGGGAGGGCTATTTTTAGCAGCCCTCTCAACCTATAAAAACCCCCCTTGGCTGCTCTTTTGAAACACACCTCAAATTTCTCTCTTCATTTCCCATCCATTTTTCTTTATTCACTTGCCGATTTCACCTCCTAAAAAAGAGTCATTCATCCACCATTTGGAGCAGAATTAAAGTGTTCGTAGCAGCCTCGGTTCGATAAGAACAAGCGAAGAAGGAAGAGTGGAGCAAACCAGTCAAGCCACGGAGAAACACCGGATTTGATTCTTGTTCCCTATCCTTTTAATTTTTGTTGTTGTTATGATGAACATGTCTATGAATATTTGTGATGTTGAAATGTTTAATTTAATTGATATGGCTTAAATTTTATTCGTGTTAGGTTGATTGCATTTCGTCTACTT
Source organism: Gossypium sturtianum (assembly GCA_025698515.1). Classification (NCBI taxonomy): domain Eukaryota; kingdom Viridiplantae; phylum Streptophyta; class Magnoliopsida; order Malvales; family Malvaceae; genus Gossypium; species Gossypium sturtianum. The sequence goes on from CM046952.1 coordinate 113,632,242, forward strand.
AATTTATTAAAATTGTGTTTGTGTTTTTATAGGCCTCGGTAAGATGTTTGATTAAGTAAAACCATGACTAAGTTATTCTTGCATTACAATTGTAAGGTAACTAATGAATTAATTATTTAAACGAAAAGAAATTGTAATTAATTGACACGATACTTAATCAATGCATGTTTAATCATCTAAGGTAGCTGAGGGTTAAATTAGCAATGGTATCTAGTGATACGTTAGCCTTGCATAACTTGCAAGATTATTGTGATTAAACTATTTCAAGGTAGAAATACACTGTTACCTCACGTAATCTTTTATGTGCTTATGAGATTTAATTAATTGTTTGAATTGGCATAGAGACATGTACAAGAGATTATTTTAATTTCATAAGTATGTATGTGCATTAGCGCATTTGCCTATTAAAATTTGTTTAATCTGTTGAATAGACATAGAGATATAGTCAAGAGATGAATGGATTTTGGTAGGTGAGTATGTTCATAAGTTAGCAAATTACCGAGTTGCCGTGAATTTATTCGTAACAACATAAACATGAGTTTAATAATTCTAAGTTAAAAAATGTAATTAACCTAGCACAATTATGTCATCTTGATTAAAATCATCTTTTGAAATTGTGCATTGGAACTTTATTTTATTTTATTAGTTTTACTTTGTTAAAATTCTAGTTTTTAATCACCTCTTCAAATCAAAATATTTTTCTTCACCAAAGTGTTTTAAATTGCATTCATAAATAATTCTTTTCACAGTCCTTGTGGGTACGATAACTTGACATTTACTTGTCACTTTATTACTTGTTACGATTGTGTATACTTGCACATTTCCGTCGTTCCAAGTTTTTGGTGTCGTTGCCGGGGACTGTTTTAAAAAGTCATTATTTGTGAATTTGTTAGTTTTGCATTTTGGTTTATTTTTTTCTGTTTAATTTTAGCTTAATTATTTTTTCTATGATTATTTCATGTGTTTATAAGTATTGACCGAATTATTGATTTACTCCCTGTAGACCCTGAGATTGAACAAACTTACCGACAGCGAAGAAGACAAGCAAGTCAGAGAAAGACCGAAGAGATGAACCTCAAAAATTTGAATCAAGGAAATGCAGCAAACCCTGCTCAAAATCCTATCCTTATTGCTGATGATAGGGATAGAGCTCTAAGACAGTATGCCCTGCCAGTGTTTCATGATCTCAATTCGGGTATTAGGAGTAACACCCCTAACCCGTATCCATCGCCGGACGAGGGTTAAGAGGCATTACCGGACATATCGAAACATATCACAAACATTTCACTAACATCAAACATTCACAACCATTCCATAGTGAAATATACACATAGAGTCCCTTCAGAAGGTCTATGAGACCATAAACATGCTTTAGAAGTGGTTCAGGACTGAACCGATCACAAATAAAACTTTTACAATACTTTAAAAAATTTTCTTCAAAACAGGGCACACGCCCGTGTGGCTAGGCCGTGTGCCTCACACGGCCATGCCTTAGACCATGGCTTACCCAGTGTGCAACACTGACTTGGGTCACACGGCCTGTCACACGCCCGTGTGTCTGGCCCGTGTGCAACACTGACTTGAATCACACGGCCTGTCACACGCCTGTGTGTCTGGCTCGTGTGCAAATCTGACTTGCTACGAATTGGGACAATGAAGGATAAGGTCGAGACACATACCTGCATGCTCAACCGTGTGGGCAATTATAGGCCATTTACAAGGCTAAATTGCCACCCATTTTGGGTCATTCCTACAAGCATCACTCTATACTCAATTCATGCCCAATTAATGGTCAAAACCCTACCAAAACATGCACAATTCATGCTACAATATCCTCATTCATTTCCATAAACAATTCCAACTCAAAACATGTCCATTTCATGAACCAATTCCATACCAAAATCATATGATTCACATCTCATTTCAAACCATTTCAAACATGCAATATACCCACCATCTCAACTACCAAATCAAGTATGAAACATACTATTTCTATTTCACTAAAGCATACCATAATGGCCATTCACACAAGACCATATTTACACATCACATACACCATTTTCACATAGCAAAAAATATACCAAAATCAATCCAAACTCTTATCCATTATCAAGCCATATCACATGGCAAGATTTATACATCTCAAAACATTCCACAACCTCACTGGCCTATACATGCCATATACCATGAATACAACTTTCAAAAGGTACCAAAATAGATGTCTGATAGTGTGGTGATGATCCTTGACGATCCCCGAGCTTCCAGTAGCTTCGATAATCTATAAAACAATGCAAACACACACAAAGTAAGCTTTCAAAAGCTTAGTAAGCCATATACAAATAAACTTGTCTCATAAACAATTACAAACTATTTCATACATATGGTTCATGGCATAACACAACCACAAGTCATATTTCTCTTATATCTCAATTGATCATATTCACTTGCTCATAATCACATATCATGTAATGTAGCTCACATATCAAATGATCATATACATACATACCTTTCATTGCCAAATTTCATATACATACATACGTACTGGAATTTGGATGCACATTCGTATACTCATTCATTTCTCGGAATGCCCGTTGAACCGTTCGGAATCAATAAGGATACTCGGATAGCTCATAAAGCTCGTACAATGCCAACGTCCCAAACGTGGTCTTACATGTAATTAAATATCGATGCCTCTGTCCCAGACAAGGTCTTACACGAAGTCATATACGATGCCGATGTCCTAGACATGGTCTTACACGTAAATACGTGGTCTTACACGATAACTCATATCGGAATCCTATGTCATGACATATGTATACTAACTATTCCTATGGTTCGTACGGGGCTTTTTGGACGTCATCACATTATCAGAATTTTCTCAGATTTCATATATTTAGATCCAATAGCCATTCATCATATTTCATTAACATATAAGCAATAATAATTCAATTCAAACACATTTATTTGTATATCGACTTACTTCATATGGGAAAGAACGGAAACGAACGGTTATTCAACTACTTTCGATTTCCCCCGATCTAATTCCGTTTTCTTTGGTTCTTGATCTATACACATTCAAATTTAACTCTTTTATTCACCAAATCATTCAATTCAATCCATATACACATATTTACAGCATTTTACAAATTAGCCCTCACATTTTCACATTTTGACAATTAAGTCCCTAATTCACAAAATCACAAAATACACAAAATTTCACATTTTTCATGCTTAGCCGGATTTTCATGAAGTTCATTTAAGCCCATATATTTCATTTATTTCACATTTTAGTCCTTCAGTTTCTCATTTTCACAATTTAGCCCATAATACTCAAATTCATCAAAAGTCCAAATACAAAACATATTTATCTAACATCAAGCTTTCATATTTCACCATTTAACATCACAAAGCTCACAAAATCAACAATGGCATAACTCAAAATCATCATCAATTTCATGAATTAGGGCAGGGGCTTAAGAGAACACGAAGCAACGATCACAAAAACATAGAATTTATCAAAAACGGATCAAAAACACATACCCGATTGATGCTTAGACAATGGCCGAATGTTTGAGAACTCAAACCCTTATTTTCTTTTTGATTTTCGGCAAAATGATGAAAAGATGAAGCAAAAATCATGTTTTGTTTAATTAACAAACATTAATTCATCATTTACCGAAATAGCCTTATTAAACACATTTAAAATCCACTAACCCTTGGCATATATGTCCATTCATAAAACTAATGGTCCATTCACAACATAAGGACCTCACATTAATAAGCCATGTCAATTCGGCATATAACTAATTAGAAGGCTACTTTTGCATTTTCTACAATTTAGTCCTTTTTTTGCAAATTAAGCACACAAACGATAATATTAACTCACGTAAAATTCACACATACTTAATCACATAATGTAAACTCAAAAAATAATATTAAAATATTTTTCTAACTCGAATTTGTGGTCCCGAAACCAGTATTCTGACTAGGGTCTAAACCGGGCTGTTACAACTCTCCCCCTTTAGGGATTTTCGTCCCCGAAAATCTTACCACTGAACAGATTCGAATATTGCTCTCTCATAGCATCTTCGGGTTCCCACGTAGCTTCTTTGACCCCGTGTCGATGCCATAATACATTTACTAATGGAATTTTCTTATTTCTCAATTCTTTAACCTCGCGAGTTAAGATACGGATCGATTCTTCTTCATAAGTCATATCAAACTGAATCTCTATCTCAGACAGTGAAATCACATGCGAGGGATCGGATCTGTATCGTCGAAGCATCGATACATGAAACACATTATGGATTTTTCCTAACTCAGATGGTAGCAACAGTCTATAAGCAATTGGCCCAATACGCTCGATAATTTCATACGGCCCGATGAATCTCAGACTCAATTTTCCTTTTCTGCCAAATCAGAGTATTTTCTTCCACGGAGACACTTTCAAAAATGTAACACCCCAAACCCGGCCCAAACATTACGACCGAATTTGGTATGTTACAGAGGAAAACATTTTGTAAAAATTCCTTTAGCCGCTTGAGTTTTGTCGAAAACGTTTCATTTTATATCATTCTGTTAAGACCATTGAGGTGTGTGAAGAAACCGCACTTAGTTATATTTAAAGATCTATTAAGTCAGGTTGTTACCGATATTGAACGTACCCGATGGCACAATAAAACATTTTTGCGTTTAAATTTAAGAAAACCGTGTGTACCCATTTTAAAGTCATTAAGTAATTTAAACAAATTATCCAAAATATGTAAAGTAAGCAAAATAAAAATCTTAGGAGGCCTTATTACAACTTGAACGAATAAATCCAAAATGAAATAAAAATAACCCAAAGTTCGTTTAAATCACATTCCCACTGCATGGCCACCTTGAGTCCATCCGGCTCCTCATCCGTGATCTACGAGTCACCTGAAAAAAAGTTAAAGGAGAAGGTGAGTCACCAAGACTCAATGTGTAACCCTTCCCCGATTTAGTGCAACAACATACACAATTTATAACAAATTAACATGCACTAAATCATGCACCCAACCTAGCCATCCAAACACCTTCCTCTACCCCGTGTGGTACCAAACCACTGCTGACGTATAGTCACAAAATCCGTCATATTGTGGTGCCAAACCACTGGTGACTCGAAGTCACAAATCGAATGATGGGGCCAACCCATCGTGTGATACCAAATCACTGGCATCAATCCCGTTGTATTATCTGTGGGGCCAACCCACTGTGGTACCAAACCACTGGGACGAGACGCTATGAGGTGCCAAACCTCTGGTGACCGTAGTCACGAACTGTGTGGTACCAAACCACTGGTGTCCGAAGACACGGATATCACTTCCCCCTCCACTCATATATCCCACATCAATCCATGATATACAACAGATTTCATGCCAACATATATTTAAATCACATATACCAAATATGCCATGCTTCCCAAAAGCATCAAATAGTAACTCATATTGACAGAGACTTACCTGAATCATCGCTTATACCGTTACGGTATTAAATCCAAATCTACATAAACCAGATTTAGCATATACAACATTTAGCACAGTTAATTAATCATAAAGTGTGTATGTACACACCTGCCACCAACGTTATCCCTAAATCCCGGAGACCAATCGGCCCCACTAGCCTTCCTTACCCTATATTCGGCCATACACAAGGGTTAGTGACATGGCCTATTCGGCCAAACCAAATAAATCTAAAGGGTCATCTTCTGAACCCGAATCCTTACCTACACGCTTGAGTACTAACTTCGGCACACGGTATGCGATTCTGCTTCGCTTCCTACAATTGGCCATCATTAAAGTTAATAGCCTTCGGCTTTGAATACTTAAAAGTTTAATCTATGAAAATCGATCCTTACCACCACTTACCAACCGATTGATAACGAATGAAGGCTTGGTTTTGAAGATCTCAAAATCCCGGAGCACCTAGACAGATTCGGTTTCAACAAGTAATTAGCACCCTTGCTCACAAGTGTCGAAATCGGCTCTTATTCCTTTAGAAGTCGACAAGAACAAGAGAAACAAAATAAGGCATTCGGCTTTGACCACTTACCCACCTTATGAACCGATTGGAGAAAAGACTAGAGGAGGTCACCTTTGTTTGATATTCGGCCAAGACTACACCAAATAGATGAAAGAAATTCGGCAAGGTGGTAGGGAGTAGGTTCGGCTAGAGGAAGAAAATAATTGGAAAAAGGGAGATGGGGTTTCGGTTTTGAGAAGATGAGGAAGAAAAAGAGAGGGAAAGAGGGTAGGTGTTTCGGCTAAGGGTCAAAAAGAATAACAGAGGTAGATGGCAAATGGTATTTTCGGTTTGAGAGAGAATGAAAAGGAAGAACAAAAAGATGACAGCTAGCCGAAAGTTATGAGGAAGAGGCTAAGAAAATTCGGCACTAACCCCCTATGCTTGCCGTCCACTCCTATCAACAAGGAGTTCAAATTTTCAGCAATTTCCTTGAATTGCTCTTGACCAATCGTTTGAAGATATTCAAAATAATTTGAATAAATTAAAAGCCTAAATTTTCTCCTTGGAATTAATCAAATAAAATCCATTTAAAAACCAAATAATATCCTCATTATCCCTTATCATTTAAAAGAGTTTAAAATGAGAAAATCTCTCCCCCCTATGCCGTCCCAATTAAGAGCAAAAAGAGGAATTTTCGCGACTCGAACACAAGCTCCCCTTGTTCTCCCTGTGGCGTCAACTCCAACTCTTAAGTGGCCTCCCTTTTGCCACTATTCCAAGGCCATTTCTATGTCAAATAATCCCTCATTTATTCTTGTGACCCCTACTTACTAAGGCTCCCTACCTTTAAAGCTTATAAAAATATTTTTCCACTATTTCGAGCCTACTCAAGACCCCTAATTAAGCCTTACCACACCACAATTATTATCACAGCAATTCAAACACAGGAAAAATAATTCAATCACGAATAACCCCCTATCTTAGGATGTTACAGTTCTACCCCCCTTAAAAATAATTTCGGCCTCGAAATTACCTGATCAGAAGAGGTGGGGGTATTGCTGCCGCATCACATCCTCGGGTTCCCACGTAGCTTCCTCTGCACCATGGTTTCGCCATAGCACTTTCACCAAAGGTACCGATTTCCTTCAGTAGAACCTTGACATCTCGATCTAGGATCTGAACTGTTCTTCCTCGAAAGATAAGTCCGAGTTTACCTCAATCTACGCCACAGTGCACAACGTGTGATGGATCTAACCGATACTGCCTCAAAGATCGACACATGAAAGATGTCATGAATCGACTAAACTCTGCTGCGGCGATTCGGTGATAAGCTACCGGTCCCACTCGCTTCAACATCGTATATGGGCCAATGAACCTTGGGCTTAGCTTCCTTTTCGCCCAAATCTTAATATCTTTTTCAAGGCGACACCTTCGTAAAGACTTTATCTCCTCTGCATATTCCATTTCCTTACGCTTAAGATCGCATAAGACTTCGCTTATCTCGATTCCTCCTTGAGACGAGCCCGAATCACCTTGACTTTGTCCTCGCCACACCAACTCGGACCCGTAACTTGTCGTTCACCCAACTCCGTCCAACATGTAGGAGTTCGGCATTTTCGTCCATACAGTGCTTCGTACGGTGCCATTTGAATACTTACTTGATAACTATTGTTATAAGCGAATTCCGCCAACGGTAGATACTCCTCCCAACTACCACTGAAATCCAAAACACATCCTCTCAACATATCCTCTAAAATCTGAATGACCCTTTCCGATTGCGCCCGCCGATGTGGATGGAATGTCAGATCTTTGAAATCCAAATCGTGTGCCCAAAGCTTGATGCAACGCTTTCCAAAACCTTGATGTGAACCTCGGATCCCTATCCGAGATAATTGATACTGGCACGCCATGCAATCTTACTATTTCCGGCACATACAGCTTAGCTAGCTTCAAGTGAGTAATCCACCCTTACCGGTATGAAGTGAGGTGATTTAGTCGAGACGGTCCACAATCACCCAAATCTGCGCCCTTCTGGCCGGCGTGAGGGTAGCCCATCGACAAAGTCCATAGTGATCCTTTCCCATTTCCACGAGGATCTTCACCGGTTGGAGTAACCACGATGGCAACCGGTGTTCGGCCTTAACTGGCGACACGTCGCCGACACTTTCCCACAAATTCGCCACCTCACACTTCAACCCCAAACACCACGAATCGCTTCCGCAAATCTCCATACATCTTGCTACCTCCAGGATGCATAGCGTATGGGCTGCTATGTGCATCTTGAAGAATTCTTTGCCTCAATTCCACATCCTTTGGCATACAGGCTCGTCCTTGAAAACATAGTACACCATCACCAGACAAACTATACCCTTCCAAACCACCATCTTGAACTTGTAACCTCCGCGCACTCAAACTGTCATCTACCAATTGTTTTTCCTTAATCTCCTCGATCCAAGTTGGCTTAACTTGCAGCTCTGCCAAAAGACTTCCTTCGTCGTATAGACTGAGGTGAGCAAACATCGCTCTTAAGTCTGTCACGACCTTCCGGCTTAACGCGTCAGCCACCACGTTAGCCTTGCCCGGATGGTACTCAATTGAACAATATCGTAGTCCTTCAACACTCAATCCATCGACGCTGCCTCGGGTTTAAATCCTTCGGGTCGAAGATACCTCGGACTTTTTGTGATCCGTGTAGACTATCGACTTCTCCCCATACAAGTAATGCCTCCATATTTTCAAAGCGAAGACTCATCGCCGCTAACTCCAAGTCGTGAGTTGGATAGTTAACCTCATGCGGTCTCAACTGATGGGATGCATAGGCCACTACCTTCCCTTCCTGCATCAACACACATCCCAAACCCGGTATGGGATGCATCGCAATAAACCGTGAACAATTTCCACGCCTCAGTCAGTACTAGAACTGAGCTTAGTCGAATCTTCCTTAGCTTATCAAAACTTCCTTGCTGCTTCTCCGTCCATACAAATGGAACTCCTTTCCTTAATAGCTTAGTCAACGGCGCTGCGATTAAAGAGAATCCTTCCACAAATCTTCGATAGTACCTGCGCACCCAAAAAACTTCGAATTTCTGCCACTGACCTAGGCGGTTTCCATTCCAACACCGCCTCAACCTTACGAGGGTCCACTCTAATCCCTTCAGCTGATACTACGTGACCTAAGAAAGCCACCTCCTAAGCCAAAATTTGCACTTACCGAATTTGGCATATAATCGCTTCTCCTTAGTACCGTAAGACTATACGCAAATGCTGTCATGCTCCTCCTCCGCTCTTTGAATAGACCAATATGTCGCCTATAAACACCACGACAAATCGATCCAAGTCTTCTTTGAAACACCTGCTCATTAAGTCCATGAATGCTTGCCGGTCGTTGGTCAACCCAAATGGCATCACCAAAAACTCATAATGCCCATACCGAGTACGGAATGCCGTCTTGTGCACATCAACCTCCTTCACCTTAAGTTGATGATAACCCGTCCTAAGATCTATCTTCGAGAACACCGATGCACCTTGAGCTTGGTCAAACAAGTCATCAATCCGGGCAAACGGATACTTGTTTTTGATCGTTAACTTGTTTAGCTGACGGTAGTCGATACACATTCACATTGAACCGTCCTTTTTCTTGACAAACAACACAGGTGCTCCCCATAGAGATATACTTGGTCGGATAAACCCTCGGTCCAAGAGTTCCTGAATTTGAGCCTTCAGCTCCACCAATTCCTTTGGTGCCATTCGGTACGGTGCTATAGACACAAGTGCCGTTCCGGGCAACAAGTCTATACCGAACTCAACTTCCCGATCCGGAGGCAGACCCGGAAGTTCTTCTGGAAATACATCAGCGAATTCCCTTACTGTTCGAACCTTCTCAACTGTTGACTCCTTAGCCTCCAAGGCACATATACGAACCAGAACCGCCTCACAACCCTTCTTGACCATCTTCTCAGCCTTCAAAGCAGATACCACGTTAGATAGGTAATCTCTTCTATTGCCTATCATGACCACTTCATCACCCTCAACCATCTTTAGAACCATGCGCTTAGCAAATGTGATCCCAACCTTGCTTGATACTTAACCAACCACCATTCCAAGAATCAAATCGAACTCCTCAAACGGCAGTTCCATCAGATCAGCCATAAATACTACCCCTTGGAGTTCTAGGGGTACATCTCTATATAGCTTGTCTACAACTACAGAGTGACCTAGAGGGCTAATTACTATCATCTCCCTAGAAGTAGTCTCAAAGTCTAAGTTCATAGTCTCTACCACACTACTGGCAACGTATGAATGCGTCGAACCCATATCAATTAATGCAACATATGGACGACCAAAAATTAGGAACGTCACGGTTATGACGTCCGTCAAGTCACCCTCCTCTCGACGCCTTGCTGCGTGCAGACTAAACCAGTATCTCACCTCCGTGTTGCTGCACCTTTGCCCTGTACCGCGACCTCGACTAGAACCATTACCTCCTCTACCATTACCACGACCCTCTCCTGTGGTGGTCCTTCGTTCTAACCCGAGTACGGTTCGACCTCCGCCGATTCTTAGCTAACTTCCGAGGACGGTCCCTTACACGGTGATCCAACGATCCACATTCAAAACATCTCCTTTCACCGGTCCAACAACCTCCCCAATGTGATTTTCCACACCAATTACACTGGGCCGATCTCTGATTAGTAGCCATGGGCCTTCCTGCCTGATTTGGCCCACTCTGCCTAGCCCTTTTCTGAACATTACCACCTGACCCAGACGACCCAAAGCCTCTCTTCTGCTTGTTCCTATCATAGTTCTGTCTCACGGACTCCTTGACCCCTTCGGCTACCTTAGCCTTTTCCACGAACAAGAACTCACGCTCTCCCTGTGTGGAGCAATCAGCAACCTTAACTCATCCCTAAGTCCGTCTTCAAAGCGGACACAACGATCATGCTCTGTTGACACAATTCCCGAGCATAGCGGCTCGGCCTCAAGAATTCGCTTCATACTCCGACATGCACTTATTTCCTTGTACCAACCCCGAAAAGCTTTCCTCAGTGCACCAAAGTAGCCGGTGCCCACATACTTCTTCGATAAGCGGTTTGAAATACTCCCAAGTAAGATCATCTCGCGTAGCACCATCCCGAACCGTGAGCCACCATTGATATGACTCATCCTTTAGAAGTGACACCGCTCCTTTCAGCTTCTCCTCATCCGCTGTGGTCAGTCCGGATCATCCATGATTCTCTCGGTCGATTCTAACCAATATTCCGCCACACTGGGTGCCACTCCCGATACACCCCGGAATACCTCCGCTCTGTTGGATCGGAGTCGCTCGGGTACAGACTTCCGAGTTCCCGAATTTCCTCTCGCACCAGCCACCAACTCTAGAACTCGCAGCACAGCCTGCGATACAGCGTCATCCCCCGTTTGGGCTTGCTGCTCAACGCCCACAGCTGGGGGTGGTGGTGGCGGTGGTGCCTCATTGTCCGATCCTTGACCTGACCTAACGGGTTTCGACACGGTGATCCTGCCTCCACCGCGTCCACGACGGCCACGTCCTCTAGAGCTCATTCTAACTATTGCGCTTTAATCTGATTAAGAAATTTTCATGGATTAGTACTTGTTTCACTAGGTTATCCTGCGAAGAAATTTTATAAGGAGGCTCATTCACTACGACCGAATTTGAAATGCCACTGCGGAAAAACGTTTGAAAATATCCTGACTTGTGGTGGAACTTGAAAATTTTGTTCTTATTCAAAAACTATGTCCATTTAAAATTTTTAAATAATATAAGCTTGATAAAAATATCCGAATTAAAACTTTATTATAAGTTGTTATAATATAAATTATTTGCAAAAAAATATTTCTAAGTATAATATAAACTTCAAAAAACCATAAATAGAGTACTTTAAATGGCCCTTATTACAAATAATAATTTAATCAAAAGTACTTAAAAATAACTGAATATAATAAACTCTATTAAGTAAGAAAAACACTTCTTCTGCATGGGCCACCTCGTATCCACTCCAAACCCGGTCCAAGCATCACCTGAGAGGTTAATAAAAATTGGGTGAGTCATACAGACTCAGTGTGTAATTAAACCACTAAATTCCAGCCACGTGTTAACCACATATTAACCCATATATTAGATATCAAGTATCATATTCACATACTACCACATTCTGGGCTTGGCCCATATTCATATCACATTCATATAAATAGGTAACTAACCACTTGATTTCACATATCGGGCTTAGCCCATTTCCACACTAATCCACATTCATATACTGGCTTGGCCCATTTCATATTAATCCACATCACATATTGGGCTTGGCCCATTTTCACATATATTCACATGCAAAGTTATGCAATTATGAAGCCCAACCCAGCCTAGGGTCCATCCTCTACACACCCCCTTATCCAGCCTACCACACACCAGGGGATTATCAAATCACCCTCTCCTTTTCACTCCAAAAGGCAATCAATGCCGTCCACGTGCAATTAAGCACAATAATCCACAACGTGACCTCAGTCAGCGCCAATCCACAATGTAGCCGTAGCTAACACCAAAACCACGATGGGACACATAGTCACTCATCAACCACGATATGGCACATAGCCGATATCAACCACGATGAGGCACATAGCTACTCATCAAACCACGCGAACTTAATCACGAATAATCCACAACGTGACCTCAGTCAACGTCAATCCACGATGTAGCTCAAGGCTAACATCAAACCACGTACTCGAAGTACACCCTGTCCTTCTTTCATATCATATCCCACCCATGCACATGTAACATAAATAATGATATAATATAATGATGCATGAGCATGTTCATCAAGCATAGTCATAACACATATTCATACTAATAATCACATATCATCAGGTTTGGTACTTACCGGATTATCGACATACCCCTTTAAGGGTATCCATCTCATAACTTTTACTGCACTTGTTAGTACATAATCAACACATACAGTATAGCAAAAACCCGGAAAACGGTGGGTTAATCACACACCTGACTTTCTAGCGAAATTTCGAACTACTCGAATCTAACACGATCTAGAATCCCGATACTCTGCTTACTTGTCGATTAGCCCCTAAAATCATCATAATACACAATCGGTCATACCTAAACTTATAAAATGGCCTATGGCGAAACTATATACCACTTACCTTGATGAGTCGAATCCCAAAAGACTCCCTCAATGCACCTTGACGTTAGCTACACATAAGAGAACATATCACTTATTGCCTTAAGAAAACATTCGGCCAACCCATAGCCAGAGTTTAATCACTTGATTCGGCACCCTTAAGAAAAATATCCAAAACCGATTAAAGGAATACTAACCACTATCGTTGCTTACCCTTACAGTCAACTTCCCAAATCACCTCCCTAGGTTCGGCCACATCCAAGAAATAGTGTTAGATCTCCAACTTTCGGCTTTGAAGAGAACAAAAGAAGAAAAGAAGTGATAAGGGGTTTCAAATAAAGATTCGGCTATGGCTCATCAAATGGAGATGCAATATTCGGCTTTTGAGAATCAAGGTAGTGATGGTGTTTCTTTAGAGTTTCACGCAAAGAGAAGCTACTAGGTTCTAGGTTATGATACTAGTGGCAAATGGGGTATTCGGCCATATAAGAAAAGATGGAGAATTAAAGTTGGAAGAAAGAAAAAGACTAGGAAGGGAAAGTGAGAAGAAATTCGGCACCAAGAGAGAATGAGAGGAACAGATTTTCGGCAAAAGAAAATAGAATGAACAAAAGAATGGCCAAAAGATGATCACCCCTATTTATACTACACAATTTCTAAGCACTCTTTCCCCCTTCACTTGGCCGAATATTGCCTACCAAAGAGACCCATACTTGGCCACTACCTCAACTCCCATAATAATCTCCTATTTCTCTTTTATCACCCTAACAAATAAAATAAAATAATCCCACACTTATCCCTCATTTTTCTCTCCTATTTTGTCTCCTTATCACATCCAATAAATAAACAAAGCAACAATTATCTCCTATTTACTAATTTAAACTAAATAAAAATAAATTAACAATTATCTACCACTTATCTAGCCGAAATTCAAAATAAATTCAAGGCTTATCCTCACCCTTTGGAAACCCATGTGCCGCCTAACCCCTTCCATTCTCTTGACGTCAAAAGCCAAAAATAAACACCCACTTGCCGCCTCAAGTCTCGAACATGAGACTGCTGCTGAAACACCACACGCTACCACCCACTTTGTCGCTAGCTCCTTCGTGTCATAAACTCCCTACAATTCCTTTTAAGAGCTCCTTCCTCGCTCCCCCTTGTCTTAACGCCAAAAGCAAAATAAAAACACGCCTCTTCTGCACAACAAGGCTCGAACTTGAGCCCTCCTGAAGCTCCCTTTGCTTTTAAGCGTCCAAGCCACTTTGCTTCTTGGTTCTTTTGTGTCATCAACTCCCATAATTTCTTTTAAAACCTCCTTAGCCCAGCTCCTTATTGACGCAAAAATAAATGCTCCTTCCCGCTTCCTTCGCACTCGAACTGGGCCCTCTACCCATTGCTTGAGGCGTCACTTGCCCAAGCCTTAAGTGGCGCCTTGCAGCCACTTTACCAAGGCACTCTTTGTGTCCAAAAGCGCCTATTACTTCCCTTAAGGCCTCCTGGCCCAATTCCCTTTTTAACTCTAAAAAAAATAAAAGTCCCTAATGCTTCCTACGTCGCTCGAACCTCTTCCCCTGGCACTCCAAGTGACGCAACCACCCTTGCACCTTAGGTGGCATCCCTTGCCACTTTTCCACATCACTTCTTATGTCCTAAACTCCCCAAACCTTTTCTTAAGGCTACCTTAGCCTAGCTCCCCCTTTTTAACTTAAAAACCAATAATTGTCCAAAGCTTTCTCTTCCATCCTAGAATTTTAAAAACCCTTAATTCACTTCCAAACACTGCCAAAACCTACTACTCATGAATTATGCACGAAAGCATAACCCCTAATCTAGGATGTTACAAAAAATACTTTATCACCGATCTCAAATTCAATATCTTTTCATTTCAAATCTGCGTATGATTTCTGTCGATCAGACGCTGCTTTCAAACTATTTCGTATCACTTTTACTTTTTGTTCAGTCTCTTTAATCAAATCAATCCCGTGGATTTTATTTTCACTAAGTTCAGACCAGTACAGAGGTGTTCGGCATTTCTTACCATACAAGGCTTCGTACGGTGGCATTTTAATGCTCGATTGAAAACTATTATTATACGCGAATTCAATCAATGGAAAATACTGTTCCCACGTGCCATCAAACTCAAGAATGCAACATCTCAACATATCCTCAAGTATTTGAATAATTCGCTCGGATTGACCATCTGTCTGCGGGTGAAAAGAAGTACTGAAGTGCAATTTCGTACCTAAAGCCTCTTGCAGTTTCTTCCAAAACCGTGAAGTAAACCTCGGATCTCTGTCAGACACAATAGATAGTGGCACCCCATGCAATCTCACAATATCAGAAATGTATAACTCATCTAACTTATCAAGCGAATAATCCGTTCTCATCGGAATAAAATGAGCTGATTTTGTCAATCTATCAACTATAACCCAAATTGCATCTTTCTTCCTCGGAGTTAAAGGCAAACTTGAAACAAAATTCATCGTCACTCTATCCCATTTCCATTCGGGAATCATAATCGGTTGTAACAAACCGGATGGCACCTGATGTTCAGCTTTAACTTGCTGACAGATCAAACATTTCGAAACAAAATCAGAGATATCTCTTTTCATTCCAGGCCACCAGTAAAGTTGTTTCAAATCATTATACATTTTTGTACTTCCCGGATGAACCGATAAGCGACTGCTATGAGCTTCTTTCAAAATCAACTAAATCAGCTCTGGATTTCTCGGAACACAAATTCGATCTCAGAATCTCAGACAATCATCATCATCAACTTGAAATTCTGAACCAGAGTTCAAATCACACTGAGCTCGTTTCGCTAGTATTTCATTGTCAAGTTTTTGAGCATCACAATTCTGCTGTAAGAAAAATGATCTCGCTTTCAAATCGGCTAAAAGCGAACCATCATCAGATAGAACTAAATGAGCATTCATCGCAAGTAAGGCAAACAACGATTTCTGACTCAAAGCATCAGCAACAACATTTGCTTTTCCCGGATGATAATCAATAACTAGCTCGTAGTCTTTTAACAATTCTAACCATCTTCTCTATCGCAGATTCAAATCTTTCTGAGTCATCAGATATTTTAGGCTTTTATGATCTGAAAAAACATGACATTTCTCACCGAAAAGATAATGGCGCCAAATTTATAGAGCAAACACAATCGCAGCTAACTCAAGGTCGTGCGTCAGATAATTCTTTTCATGCAGTTTTAATTGTCTCAAGGCATAAGCTATAACTTTGCCTTCCTGCATCAATACACATCCCAGACCGTTTAACGAAGCATCACTAAAAATCACAAACTCTTTACCTGATTCTGGCTGTACCAAAACTGGAGCTTCAGTCAAAAGGGCTTTCAACTGATCAAAGCTTTTCTGACACTTTTCAGACCATTCGAATTTGACATCTTTCTGAAGCAATCTCATAAACGGAGTTGCAATCATCAAAAAGCCTTTTACAAACCATCGATAATAACCAGCAAGTCCCAGAAAACTACGGACTTCAGACACATTTTTCGGAGGCTTCCACTCTAAAATAGCTGAAACCTTGCTCAGATCAACTCGTATACCGGATGCTGACACAATATGCCCCCAAAAGCCAACTTCGCGCAACCAGAACTCACATTTACTAAACTTTGCATACAATTGCGTATCACGCAGAGTTTGTAGCACAATTCTCAAATGTTCGGCATGCTCAATTTCATCACGCGAATAAATCAAAATGTCGTCAATGAATACAACAACAAATCGATCTAAATACGGTCTAAAAATTTTGTTAATCAAGTCCATAAAGACAGCAGGAGCATTTGTTAGTCTAAAAGGCATAACTAAAAATTCATAATGCCCGTACCTCATTCTGAAAGCAATTTTCGGAATGTCTGAATCTTTTACTCGTAACTGATAGTATCCCGATCTCAGATCTATTTTTGAAAACACAGTAGCTTATTTCAGCTGATCGAACAAATCATCAATTCTAGGCAGAGGATATTTATTCTTAATAGTAACTTTGTTTAACTGACGGTAATCAATGCACATTCTCATCGTGCCATCTTTCTTTTTCACAAATAGAACGGGAGCACCCCAAGGAGAAAAGCTCGGTCGTGTGAAACCTCTGTCTGTCAATTCTTACAACTGAGACTTCAATTCTCTCAATTCTGTCGGAGCCATTCTATACGGAGCTATTGAGATAGGGGTCGTCCCCGGCACTAACTCAATGCCAAACTCAACCTCTCGTATCCGAGGTAATCTCGGTAATTCTTCAGGAAATACGTCAGAAAACTCACAAACAACTGGCACAGATTCAACTTTCTTTTCTATCACTTTCGTATCAATCACATACGCAAGATAAGCTTCACATCCCTTTTTCACATAATTCAGAGCTTTCATCGAATATATTATGGCCGGTAACCCATTTAAATCACAGGACTCAATCCGTATTATTTCATCATTCTGACATCTCAAATCAATAGTCTTCCGTTTGCAATTCACTACAGCATCATGCAATGTTAGCCAATCCATACCCAGAATTATATCAAACTCATCAAAGGGTAATAACATTAGATCAGCCGGGAAACAAATATCTCGAAACATCAACAGACAATTCTTGCACACTTTGTCAACCAGAACACACATGCCTAAGGGGTTCGATACTCTAATTAGAAATTCAGTAGACTCTATAGGCAAAGTCTTACTGGATACTAAGTTCATGCATATATATGAATGAGTAGATCCTGGGTCTATCAATGCGATCACAGAAGTATCCTAAAGAATAAACGTACCGGTAATGACGTCTAGAGATGAAGCTTCTTCGCGAGCGCGAATAGCATAAGCTCTGGCAGGTGCTCTCGCCTCAGATCTCACAGCTGTATCTTTCGTAGCTCTCTAGCTACCACTCACATTTCTCGTGTTTCTGGGAGGTCTACCCCTAGCTGAAGCATTATTCGACTTCGGATTTTGTATAATCTCTTGCTCTACAGACTCAGGACAGTCTCGAAAAAAGTGATCTAAAGATCCACATTTGAAACAAGCTCGATCAATTAATCGACAATTGCCCGGATGTCTTTTACCACAATGTCTACACTTGGGTCACTCAGATCTGACATTTCCAGCACTTGCAATCGAAGTAGCTGGAGCTCGGAAGCTCGAATGTGATCTCGTACGATCTCTACTCGAATGTCCCATGTTATCCTTTGAACGGCTATAATCATCTCGAAATTTCTTTGATGCCGACTGATATGACTTACTCTTTGTTCGTTTTCGCACCTCTCTAGCTTCCGAATCAACTTTTCTTTTCCCTTTCCCAAGTTCTTCAGCTTTACACGCTCAGTCAACAAGCACAACGAATTCTTTTATTTCTAGAATTCCAACTAACAAACAGATATCTTCATTCAAGCCTTCTTCGAACCTTTTACACATTATTGCCTCAGTCGAGACACATTATCGTGCATCTTTGGATCGATCTAAAAATTCTCGCCGTATTCAGAATGCATATACGGCCTGTTTCAATTCAAGAAACTCTTTACGTTTCTGATCTATAAATCTCTCACTGATGTATTTCTCTTGGAATTCGGTCTGGAAGAAATCCCATGTAATTCGTTCTCTCGAAACAACAGAAGTCAAAGTTTTCCACCATTGGTAAGCTGTATCTCTCAACAAAGATACGCTAAATTTAACACATTCATCAGGGGTACATGACAACTCATCAAATACCCGAATTATATTCTAAAGCCAGAACTCGGCTCTCTCAACATCATCATCAGTGGTAGCACGGAATTCTTCAGCTCCATATTTTCTAATCTTATCAACCGGAGGTTTATTCGATTTAATCTTATCTATAACTTGGGAGCTACGGGCTTCTTGCGGGCGGAGGTTGAGAACAAATGGATTTGCTCTAACATCTTGAGTGAACCACTCATTCATCATTTGGAAGAAGGCTTGTTTAGCCTCTCCTTCCTGACCACTAGTAACCGGTCTAGAATCAGACGGCGCTGTCCCTTGAGCGGGAGCAAGCGCATTACTTTCAACATCGTCAGCTACGGCTCGTTCGGGATCCATTTACTATACGGAAAACACATTTTATCTGTTAGGATTCATCACGTTGTCACAGTTCAAATATATGGCATGTATAGTGAGACTCACATACGCTACGTTAGTCCTAGAAACGACTAAACCGTAGCTCTGATACCAACAAATTGTAACACGCCTAACCCGTATTCGTCGCTAGACGAGGGTTAAGAGGCATTACCGGACATATCGAAACATATCACAAACATTTCACTAACATCAAACATTCACAACCATTCCATAGCAAAATATACACATAGAGTCCCTTTAGAAGGTCTATGAGACCATAAACATGCTTTAGAAGTGGTTCGAGACTGAACCGATAACATATAAAACTTTTACAATACTTTAAAAAAATTTCTTCAAAACAGGGCACACGCACGTGTGGCTAGGCCGTGTGCCTCACACGGCCATGCCTTAGACCATGTCTTACCCTGTGTGCAACACTGACTTGGGTCACACGGCCTGTCACACGCCCGTGTGTCTGGCCCATGTGCAACACTGACTTGAATCACACGGCCTGTCACACGCCCGTGTGTCTAGCCCGTGTGCAAATCTGACTTGCTGCGAATTGGGACAATGAAGGATACGGTCGAGACACACGCCCGTGTGCTCAACTGTGTGGGCAATTATAGGCCATTTACAAGGATAAATTGCCACCCATTTTGGGTCATTCCTACAAGCATCACTCTATACTCAATTCATGCCCAATTAATGGTCAAAACCCTACCAAAACATTCACAATTCATGCTACAGTATCCTCATTCATTTCCATAAACAATTCCAACTCAAAACATGTCCATTTCATGAACCAATTCCATACCAAAATCATATGATTCACATCTCATTTCAAACCATTTCAAACATGCAATATATTCACCATCTCAACTACCAAATCAAGTATGAAACATACTATTTCTATTTCACTAAAGCATACCATAATGGACATTCACACAAGACCATATTTACACATCACATATACCATTTTCACATAGCAAAACATATAACAAAATCAATCCAAACTCTTATCCATTATCAAGCCATATCACATGGCAAGATTTATACATCTCAAAACATTCCACAACCTCACTGGCCTATACATGCCATATACCATGAATACAACTTTCAAAAGGTACCAAAATAGATGTTCGATAGTGTAGTGATGATCCTTGAAGATCCCCGAGCTCCCAGTAGCTTCGATAATCTATAAAACAATGCAAACACATACAAAGTAAGCTTTCAAAAGTTTAGTAAGCCATATACAAATAAACTTGTCTCATAAACAATTACAAACTATTTCATACATATGGTTCATGGCATAACACAATCACAAGTCATATTTCTCTTATATCTCAATTGATCATATTCACTTGCTCATAATCACATATCATGTAATGTAGCTCACATATCAAATGATCATATACATACCTTTCATTACCAAATTTCATATACATACATACATACCGGAACTCAGATGCACATTCGTATACTCATTCATTTCTCGACATGCCCGTTGAACCGTTCAGAATCAATAAGGATACTCAGATAGCTCGTAAAGCTCGTACAATGCCAACGTCCCAAACGTGGTCTTACATGTAATTAAATATCGATGCCTCTGTCCCAGACAGGGTCTTACACGAAGTCATATACGATGCTGATGTCCCAGACATGGTCTTACACGTAAATCTCAAATTGATGCCAATGCCCCAGACGTGGTCTTACACAATAACTCATATCAGAATCCTATGTCATGACATATGTATCCTAACTATTCCTATGGTTCGTACGGGGCTTTCCGGACGTCATCACATTATCAAAATTTTCTCGGATTTCATATATTCAGCTCCAATAGCCATTCATCACATTTCATTAACATATAAGCAATAATAATTCAATTCAAACACATTTATTTGTATATCGACTTACCTCGTACGGGAAAGAACAGAAACGAACGACTATTCAACTACTTTCGATTTCCCCCGATCTAAATCCAATTAAATATTTAACTCTTTTATTCACTAAATCATTCAATTAAATCCATATACACATATTTAGGGTATTTTACAAATTAGCCCTCATATTTTCACATTTTGACAATTAAGTCCCTAATTCACAAAATCACAAAATACACAAAATTTCACATTTTTCATGCTTAGTCAAATTTTCATGAAGTTCATTTAAGCCCATATATTTCATTTATTTCACATTTTAGTCCTTTAATTTCTCATTTTCACAATTTAGCCCATAATACTCAAATTCATCAAAAATCCAAATACAAAACAAATTTATCTAACATCAAGCTTTCATATTTCACCATTTAACATCACAAAGCTCATAAAATCAACAATGGCATAACTTAAAATCATCATCAATTTCATGAATTAGGGCATGGGCTTAAGAGAACACAAAGCAACAATCACAAAAACATAGAAATTATCAAAAACGGATCAAAAACACATACCTGATTGATGCTTAGACAATGGCCGAATGTTTGAGAACTGAAACACTTATTTTGTTTTTGATTTTCGGCAAGAAAAAATCATGTTTTTTTTAATTAATAAACATTAATTCATCATTTACTAAAATAACCTTATTAAATACATTTAAAATCCACTAACCCTTGGCATATATGTCCATTCATAAAACCAATGGTCCATTCACAACATAAGGACCTCACATTAATAAGCCATGTCAATTCGGCATATAACTAATTAGAAGGCTACTTTTGCATTTTCTATAATTTAGTCCTTTTTTTGCAAATTAAGCACACAAACGATAATATTAACTCACGAAAATTTCACACATACTTAATTACATACTGTAAACTAGAAAAAATAATATTAAAATATTTTTCTAACTCAGATTTTTGGTCCCAAAACCACTATTCTGGCTAAGGTCTAAACTGGGCTGTTACATTAGGAGACCCAAAATTGAGGCACAACAATTCGAGTTGAAGCCAGTCATGTTCCAGATGCTTTAGACAGTTGGCCAATTCAGTGGAATGCCTACCAAAGATCCTCATCTTCACTTAAGACTATTTATGGATGTGAGCGATTCTTTCAAGTTAGCCAGAGTACCCAAAGATGCATTACGATTGAAGTTTTTCCCATATTTGCTAAGGGACAGAACTTGAGCCTGGTTGAACTCATTGCCACCAAATTCAATTTCCACATGGCAAGAGTTAGCAGAAAGATTCCTTATAAAGTATTTCCCGCCTAGCAAGAATGTTAAGTTGAGGAACGAGATCACTACTTTCCAAAAAAAGGATGATGAGTCCTTGTATGAGGCATGGGAAAGGTACAAAGAATTATTACAGAAATGCCCTCATCACGAAATCCCATATTGCATCCAACTTGAGACGTTTTATAATGGTCTTAATGCACACACGAGGATGGTAGTGGACGCTTCTGCTAATGGTACTCTCCTTTCTAAGTCTTATAATGAGGCTTATGAAATCATTGAGAGGATTGCCAGAAACAATTATCAATAGCCAACCAATCGGTAAGTGACAGGAAGACGAGTCACTGGAATACATGAAGTGGACGCTCTTACTTCACTTGCATCTCAGGTATCCTTAATGCTTAAAAATTTTACCGTTAATGGGTTTAATAGTTTTGAAGCTCAGCCATCGAATCAAGTTGAAAATGTAGCCTGTGTCTATTGTGGGGAAGGATTTTTGTTCGAAGAATGTCCATTGAACCCAGAATCCGTGTATTACATGGGTAACCAGAACCAAAATCGATGAAGGCAAGGACTGTAATCCAATTTCTATAACCCATCATGGCAAAATCACCCGAATTTCTCCTAGAGTAACCAAGGGGCGGGAACCAGTAACACTTATGCCCAACCTAGACCGACCCAGCCACCTGGTTTTCCCCAACAAGTTCAGAAACCAACCCAAGTTGAACCGTCCAATAACTTAGAGAATCTATTGAAGGCATACATGGTGAAAAATGACGCCACTCTAAGGAATTTGGAGAATCAAGTGGGCTAGCTTGCAAATGAACTTAGAAACCGACCATAAGGTGCTTTACCTAGTGATACGGAGAATCCAAGGAATCCAGGGAAGGACCATTGTAAAGCATTAACATTGATGAGCGGAAAAACATTAGAACCCAACATTGTCGAAGTTGAAAAGAAGCTAGTTGATGCTCAAAACTCAGAGGAAGTTCAACCGAGTGTTGAAATTCTGATTTCACCGGAACCAGAATCTGTAAAATCTGACAAGGTAACTTCAGAACCAACTAATTCTGATCAACTAACAACTTCGTTAGATGCAGAATTTCCACAGATGACAAATCAACCAATTCTAGTAAAGAAGCCTCCACCACCCTACCCTCAAAAACTTCAGAAGCATAAGCAGGAAATTCAATTCAAGAAGTTCCTAGACATACTCAAGCAACTTCATATCAACATCCCGTTGGTTGAAACACTTGAACAAATGCCGAACTACGTCAAATTCATGAAGGATATCCTGTCAAAAAAATGAAGACTTGGAGAATTTGAGACGGTAGCCCTGACGAAGGAATGCAGTGCGTATCTTCAAGACAAACTACCCCCAAAGTTGAAGGATCCTGGGTGTTTTACCTTACCATGCAACATTAAAGCAACATATCGTGGTAAGGCACTATGTGACTTGGGTGCGACTATCAACTTGATGCCCATGTCAATATTTAGGAAGTTGGGGATAGGTGAAGTTAGACCTACTACGGTTACACTTCAATTAACAGATCGATCCTTAGCACATCCAGAAGGAAAAATCGAGGACGTACTGGTATGTGTAGACAAATTTATTTTTCCTGCTGACTTTGTGGTTCTAGACTTTGAAACAGACAAAGAAGTGCCAATCATCCTAGGAAGGCCTTTCCTAGCAACTAGAAGGACCCTTATTTATGTGCAGAAGGGAGAGCTTACTATGCGGGTTCAAGATGATCAGGTAAAATTTAATGTTTTTAAGTCTATGCAATTTCCTGACACAATTGATGATTGTTCTGCAGTGTCCGATTTAGAGGATTTAATCATGGAAAAGGAACTCGACTATGTTGAGGACCCATTAGAACAAATTTTGACATCAAACCCTCCAAATGATGAAGAGGAGGATGAATACTTAGCTTTGCTAGAAGCTAATCAAAGGGGATTTAATTCGCAATCTCGTTTTGAGTCTTTGGAGTTAGAGAATAGGGATTATGCCCAACCAAAAGCATCAATCGAAGAGCCACCTTAATTAAAACTCAAGGTACTTCCTTCACATTTAAAATATGTTTATTTAGGTAACGCTTCTACTCTACCTGTGATTGTTTCAGTAGAATTAACTATTGAGCAAAAAGAGAAACTCATCCTAGTACTGAAATAATTCAAGAAGGCTATCGGATGGACCAAAGCCGATATTCGTGGTATTAGTCCGTCTTTATGCATGCACAAGATTATCTTAGAAGATGGTGAAAAAGGGACGATTGATGGATAATGAAGACTGAACCCCATTATGAAGGACGTGGTGAAAAAGGAAATCATCGAGTGGTTAGATGCGAGTATAATTTACCCCATCTCAGATAGTTCATGGGTAAGTTCGGTCTAGTGCGTACCAAAGAAAGGAGGTATTACAGTCGTTGAGAACGAGAATAATGAGTTGATACCGACTAGAACGGTTACGGGATGGAGAATTTGCATCGATTATCAAAAACTGAAAAAGGCGACTAGGAAAGATCACTTTCCTTCGCAGGGCGAGACTATTATTGTTTTCTCAATGGATACTCGAGGTATAACCAGATTACAGTAGCACCGGAAGATCAACACAAGACAACACTCACCTTCCCGTACGGTACATTTGCATTTAGACGCATGCCATTTGGTTTTTGTAATGCACCTGCTACATTTCAAAGATGTATGATGTCTATTTTTACTGACATGGTTGAAAAATACTTGGAAGTCTTTATGGATGATTTTTCAGTATTTGGAGATACATATGATGATTGCCTAGCCAATCTAGCCAAGGTACTAAGGCGATGCGAAGAAACAAACCTCGTACTCAACTGGGAAAAGTGTCATTTCATGGTACGAGAAGGTATTGTTCTTGTAACACCCCTTACCCATATCCAACGCCGGAACTGGGTACGAGGCATTACCGTACATAACTTGCTCAAACATACAACATCGAGCCAAAAATTTCATTTCAACTTAAAACTTCTCATTCGAGATCATAACATCCCTCTTATAGGTCTACGGGACCTTAAACACATTTACGAAGTGGTTCGGCACTGAACCGGAAACTTTTGAACACTTATAAAAATTTTACTTAAAATAGGGCCACACGCCCGTGTGGAGAGTGACACACCCGTGTAGGCAGGCCGTGTGGTCACACACGCCCATGTCCCTAGTCCGTGTGGATTTTATTTTCCTTTTGAACCTACAGTGGTTTTCACACGGCTGGAAACACGCCCATGTCCATGGCCCGTGTCCCTCACACGGCCACGACACGCCCATGTCTTAGCCCGTGTGCAAAAACCTTGACATTCTGTTTCTGACGTCATCACCCCATAAATGTCACACGGCCAATGCAAACGCCCGTGTCCTTCGAACGTGTGGCAAATTAAATTCCTAATTCAGGTGCAGACTTCACACGGCCTGGGCATACGCCCATGTACTATGGTCGTGTCTTCCACACGGTTGAGACACACGGCTGTGTCTTAACCCGTGTGTTTACTACTGGGCATTCTGACTTGACAACCTAGTATGCAGGGGGACACACGGCCTATCAACATGCCCATGGGGCTGACCGTGTGTCACAAATGGCCTAGACACACGCCTGTGTGTCTACCCGTGTGGACAATTGTAAGGCTATCTACCAAGCCAATTTCCACCCTACAAAGCAACAACACTTATGCCATTTCAATGCAACATACATCAAGACCATAAGGAACTTCTAATACCCAAAATCAAGACATCCACACATAGGTTTTGTAACACCCCTAACCCGAAACCGCCACCGAAATAGGGTTAAGAGGCATTACCAAACAATCCAAACATTTCACATCCATATCACGACACAAAGTCAAACATCAATCAAACATATTCAAACACGAGTATATAGTCCCTTATCAAGGTCTTCGAGACCTTAAAAACATGTTAGAAAGAGGTCGGGACAAAACTGAACACTTACGAAAGTTTCTAGAAACTCAAAGATTTTTCCAAACTGCAGAGGTCAGGCCGTGTGCCTCACACGGCTACCAGACACACCCATGTGTCCAAGCTGTGACAAAATAGAGCATACATACTGACTTATCCCCATGGCCAATAAACACGCCCGTGTGCCATGGCCGTGTGAAATTAGGCTAGCTACTGACTTGGTCACACGACCACCATGCACGCCCGTGGGCTTCGGCCGTGTACCCTATCCAGACACACCTAAAAATGATCTTTAAACCACACGGCAGAGACACACGCCCGTGTCTCTTAGCCATGTATGCAAAATAGGCCATTTGCAAGGCCAATTTGCCACCCACACAAGGGTCAAACCTACAAGCACAATTAAACATATTTTCTCACACAATTTGGCAACCAAATACAAGTCAAATGATCCACATATCATATTATTCAATCTCACTTTTAATCATGTCTACTTATAAACCAATTTCACAACTAAACACATGCATTACCAAGCATGATTTATCAACAACATCACTAGGTTACAAGAGCATCAACCCATCAATAAGCTTACCATTTATAAGACACTTTCATTGCCATTAAAACATACCAAAGCACACTTCACATACCACATCCACATATGCATAATTCCAACATATATCTAGCCACATCACATGGCTATTTACACATTCTCAAATGTATTTCAAAACAACTAGCCTATACATGCCATATTCAAATATACACATCTTCAAAGGTACCGAAATAGATTGCCGATAGTGTGATAGAGATGCCGACAATCCCCGGATCCGAGCTAGCTTTACTGACACTGTAAAACAGAGAAACAATCACACAATAAGCTTTCAAAAGCTTAGTAAGTTCGTAACATAATACACTATATCAAAACAAACCATCACTTAGATTATTCCACAATCACATATATCATACCATCCAAAGCTAATATGTTTAATTAACCTTCCATAAACTCATTCATAGTTTCATCAACCACATAGGTTCCGAACGTACCTTAGCCAACACTTAGTTATCGATTACATATGCTACTCAATACTCACTATTTCATTTCGATCAACTTTTGTCCCTTCTTCAGTTCAATCGCACACTTAGTGCCCAAATAGTTAGCCGAAGCTTAATTAGCATTGCACACTTAGTGCATCCATATCAAACCAATCTTAAATCGGTATCGCACACACAGTGCCAACCACAAAGTCGAAGCTTATATTATTTCACACACACAGTGCTATTCATCTCGGTCACATTTCTGAATACGCACACTTAGTGCCACCTAACTCGGCCCTCACATAGCATTCACGATTCAATAACAACATACCATTCATTTCATAACATTAAACATAGCTAAATACACGTATTATGTCCGAACTTACCTCGGACGTCAAAATACCGAAACGGTCGATTAATCGAGCACTTTGTCTTTGCCTCGATCTCAATCCGAACCTCTCCTTTCTTGGTATATACACATTCAAATTCAATCCATTCAATCACCAATTTATTCAATTTAGTCCACACACACATATTTAGGGCATTTTAAAAAATAGCCCTCACATTTTTATATTTTGACACTTTAGTCCTTAATTCATATAATCATCAAATTCACATAATTTCCTTTCACATAAGTCTAGCCAAATTTCCCTTGTGTTCATACAAGCCCACACATTTCATTTATTTCACATTTTAGTCCTTCAATTTACACTTTTCTCAATTTAACCCAAATTACTCAATTTCATCAAAAATCCAAATACAAACTATATTAACCCGACACCAAGTTTTCATATTTCACTATCAACTAACACATAGCTCAAGCATTCATCAATGGCTTATCACAAAAACATCATCAATTCACAAAATTGAAACATGAGTTTTGTAGAGTACCAAGCAACGATTTCAGAAACGTAGAAATTATCAAAAACCAAACATAAAACACTTACTAATTGAAGCTTGAGTTTGCCGAATTCAAATAAGCTCCAAACCCTTGTTTCTTTCTCAATTTCAGTGGAAGAAAAGATGAATATGGCTTCATATTTCTCTTTTTGTTTTATTATAACATATATGTTATTATTATGCCATTTACTAAATTAACCTTTTAATTAATAAATAAAACATATAAACATTAAGGTCACATTTGTCCATTGCCATCCATTATCATATTTATGGCATAATTTCCTCATAAGGCCTCCACATAAAAAGACAACAACACTTAAATACTTATAAATCAGCACACAGCTTTTACACTTTACACGATTAAGTCCTTTCTCTTAATTCGGCACACAGTCGATAAAATTACCACACATAATTTTCACACAAGCTATATCACATATAATCAACACAAAAAATAACATTAAAATATTATTCTGACCTCAGATTTGTGGTCTCGAAACCACTATTCCGACTAGGGTCTAAATCGGGCTGTTACAGGTTTACACTACATTCATCATGTGAATATTTTACTCATTACTCGTCCCATCACACGAGCATGTACTTCATGAACTTCGTCATCGATTATATAAAACTTATCAAGTACTGGCCAATTTTAAATGGCAATTTACAAAATGAATTGAATGACATTAATAGCCACAAATTGGCTAACCAATATGACATATCACAAAAAAAATAACCAAGTTTCCTATACATGCCATACTCAAAATAAACCAAACTTTGCTATACCAAAGAGAAGTTAATAGTGTGATCCGAACTCCGACGTCCTACGATCCCCGAGTTAGCTTGGCGATACTACAAGGAAGAGGGAAATGAGAGGGGTAAGCATAAAGCTTAGTAAGTTTGCATGAATAAATAGCAACATAAAGGCTCATGATAACATTCATTCATCACACTAATTAATACACAAGTCTCAAGCACATCGACTTAACTTACTCATGCTTATTCTTACCAAATCACATATCACATTTTGCATTCAATTCTCGTAAGTTACTCATGGGTACCTGTATCACTTCATCACATAACTTTAGCACTTTTATTCTATTGAACATAGACTTAGCTCTTGTCATCTTTAACATAAACTTAGCCCTTTTTGCTCGTTGAACTACTTGGAATATCGTAGGATACTAAATCTCATCATACATGTAGCACGATGCCAATGCCATATCCCAGATATGGTCTTACATGGTATCACATCTAGATGCCGATGCCATATCGCAAATATGGTCTTACACGGGATCTCATATCTCGATGTCGATGCCATATCCCAGATATGGTATTATACGAAATCATATATCGATAACGATGCCATGTCCTAGACATGTTCTTACACGAGATCTCCTTTTGGTGCTGAGGCCATGTCCCAGACATGGTCTTATACGGGACCTTCTTTATCTTATGTTATGACAATTGTATCCTTACTATTCCAACTGTTCAACCGGGACTTCAATTCAACATAATATCATTATACTTCCATCGAGGCATCATTATTCAACTTCATAGAAATAATATACATTTCTCATGATATCAAGCAATCAAGAATTTAATAGCATTATGTAGCTTTAATTTCACACAAACTTACCTCGGTTCCAAAATAGGCCAATTTGCCGATCTAGTCCGAAACCTTGCATTTTCCTCGGTCAAGGTTAATTCCTCGTTCTTCTTGATCTATAATAACAAATTCACTCATTTAATTACCACATTAATCAATACATTTCAATAATCATACTTTGGCAAAATTACTATTTTGCCCTTAGACTTTCACAAAATTACGATTTTTATCCCTAGGCTCGTAAATCGATTCTAATCAAATTTCCTCCTTAACAAGCCTAGCTGAACATTTATTACTCTTATAGCAACTCCCAATACTCATTATTTCACACATTTACCATCTATTTTACAACATTTACAAAAAGGTCCTTTTAGGTGTTTTCATGGAAACACCTTTCACAAAAGTTGTTTATTTAACAACTAAGACTCATTTTCTTCCATAAAATTTCAAAAATCAACACTAATGCTCTCATTGCAAAACCCTAAGTTTTCAACCATTTTGCAAAATAGTCCACTCATTAGCTAGCTCAAGCTACAAGGGTCTCAAAAGTACAAAAATTATCAAAGAATGACCATTAAAACACTTACTTGCAATGAGAAAAGCTTGGCTGAAATTTTTGAGTTCTCAACCCCTTATTTTGCTAAAAATTTTGGTGGAGAAGATGGGGAGAAAAGATGATATCTTTCTTTTCCTTATTTTATGATTAAAAATCAATTTAGTCACCAAATTTTTACCTAACCAATTGACCAAATCTTTTTTTTGTCCCTATGGCCGGCCACCACCCTAAACAAGGCCTAATTGCACATTAGGGACCTCCAATTAATATTCTATAGGTATTAGACACCTTTTGCTTGTAGAACAACACTTTCACACTTTTTGCGATTTAGTCCTTTTTCGCAATTAAGCATGCAATCGCTAAAAGTAATTCACCAAAATTTTCATACACGCATATAATCATGCTATATCACATACACAATTAGAAAAATAATTTTGTCCGGCCTTAGATTAGTGGTTCCAAAACCACTGTTCTGACTAGCTCCTAAATCGGGCTGTTACAATTCTCCACCTTAGGGATTTTCGTCCCCAAAAATCTTACCAGTAAAAAGGTTTGGATATTGGTTTCTCATAGCTTCCTCGGGCTCCCATGTAGCCTCTTCTACTCCATGTATTTGCCATAGTACTTTCACAAGGGCTATACTTTTGTTTCTCAACTGTTTGACTTCTCGTGCCAAAATCTTAACTGGCTCTTCGCCATAAGTCATGTCTGGTTGAATTTCTACCTCTGTTGGTACAATTACATGCGAAGGGTCTGTTCGGTAGCGACGCAACATAGACACGTGGAAAACATCATGAATCTTTTCCAACTCAGATGGTAAAGCCAAACGATAAACTACCGACGCTATCCTCTCGGTAATCTCATACTGTTTGATAAAGTGCGGACTCAATTTGCCTTTCCGGACAAATCTGAGGAATTTCTTCCATGGTGACACTTTCAAAAATACTTTATCACCAACTTGAAACTCAATCTCTTTCCATTTTAAATCCGCGTAAGACTTTTGTCTATCTAAGGTAGCTTTTAAACAATTGTGTATCACCTTTACTCTCTTCAGTGTCTCTGACCAAATCGACCCCGTGAATCTGATTCTCTCTGAGTTCAGTCCAATATAAAGGCGTTTGGCACTTACGCCCATACAATGCCTCGTAAGGCGTCATTTTCAAGCTTGACTGAAAACTATTATTGTAGGCAAATTCTACTAATGGTAAGTACTTTTCCCAGCTGCCTTGAAATTCCAGGACACAGCATCGGAGCATGTCTTCTAATATCTGTATTACTCTTTCTGACTGACCGTCGGTCTGCGGATGAAAAGCTGTACTAAAACTCAACTTTGTGCCTAAGGCTTCTTGCAACTTTTTCCAAAATTGTGATGTAAATCTCGGATCTCTATCCGAAATAATCAATAATAGTACTCCGTGAAGTCTTATTATTTCTGACACATACAAATTTGCCAACTTATCAAGCGAATAATCAATGCGTACAGGAATAAAATGGGCTGACTTTGTGAGTCTATCAACCACAACCCATACCGCATCTTTCTTTTTCGGTGACAAAGGCAAACCCATCACAAAATCCATAGTAATACGGTCCCATTTCCACTTGGGAACCATAATAGGCTGAAGTAGACCCGAGGGTACTGGGTGTTCAGCCTTCATTTGCTAAAAAATTAGGCATCTCGATACAAAATTGGAAATATCTTTCTTCATACTCGGCCACCAATACCATTTCTTCAAGTCGTTATACATTTTTGTGCTGCCTGGATGTACAGATAAACATCCGCTATGTGCCTCATGTAAAATTTTCCGAATAAGCTCATCATCCCTCAGAACACAGACTCTATCTCAGAACATTAAACATTCATTAGAATTAATCCGAAAGTCTGACCCAACACTCGACTCACATTGAACTCTTTTAGCTTACACATCAGGGTCACCTTTCTGAGCCTCACAAATCTCCTGGAGAAACATCGGTCTAGCCCTTAACTTAGCTAGAATAGAACCATCATCTGAAAAAGCCATCTGTATACTCATAGATCTCAATGCAAACAGAGATTTCCTACTCAAGGCATCGGCGACCACGTTCGCCTTTCCAGGATGGTAGTCAATCATTAGCTCATAATCCTTTATTAGCTCTAACCATGTTCTCTGCCTTAGATTCAATTCCTTTTGAGTCATCAAGTACTTTAGGCTCTTATGATCCGTAAACACTCGACATTTCTCACCATAAAAATGGTGTCTCCATATCTTTAGTGCAAATACAATTGTAGCTAATTCTAAATCATGGGTCGAGTAATTCTTCTCGTGCGGCTTTAATTGTCTAGAGGCATATGCTATCACCTTGCCCTCTTGCATGAGTACACAACCCAATCCATTCAAGGATGCATCGCTGTAGACCACAAATTCCTTTCCCGGCTCAGGTTGTACTAGAACTGGAGCCTCGGTCAACAATGCCTTTAATTTCTCAAAACTTTGCTGGCACTTTTCTGTCCACTCAAACTTCACATCTTTTTGTAGTAGTCTCGTCATTGGGGTAGCTATCATGGAAAATCCCTTGACAAAATGTCTGTAATAGCCAGCTAGGCCCAGAAAACTCCTAACCTCGATTACGTTCCTTGGCGGTTTCCAATCAATAATTGTTGAGATCTTACTCGGGTCAACTCTAATTTCGTCTCCCGAGACAATGTGCCCCAAGAATCCAACTTCTTTAAGCCAAAATTCACTTTTACTAAACTTGGCATATAATTGTTTATCTCTCAAGATTTGCAGAACCGTTCTCAAATGTTAAGCATACTCGTTCTCATCCCGAGAGTAAATCAATATATCGTCAATAAAGATTACAACAAATTTATCCAAATATGGCCGAAATATGCTATTCATCAAATCCATGAAAACTGCAGGGGCATTTGTTAAACCGAAAGGCATGACCAAAAATTCATACTGACCATACCTTGTCTGAAATGCGGTTTTCAGCACATCTGAGTCTTTGACTCTCAACTGATAATATCCAGACCTCAAGTCTATCTTGGAAAACACCATGGCTCCCTTCAATTGATCAAACAAATCATCGATCCTTGGCAACGGGTATTTGTTCTTCACGGTTACCTTATTAAGCTACCAATAATCTATACATAACCTCATGGATCCATCTTTCTTCTTCACATATAATACGGGAGCACCCCACGGAGAATAACTCGGTCTTGCGAAGCCTTTATCCGTTAATTCTTGTAATTGTGCCTTCAATTCTTTCAACTCAGTTGGAGCCATCCTATACGGAGCAATTGAAATAGGTGCAGTACCAGGAGCTAACTCAATCCCAAATTCAATCTCTCTAACCGGAGGTAACCCTGGCAATTCTTCTGGGAAAACATCTGGATACTCACATACTATGGGAACTGACTCAATTCTTAACACAGTCTCTTTAACATTCATCACAAAGGCAAGATAAGCTTCGTATCCCTTTCTTACACATTTCTGAGCAGACATATGAGAAATCACTACGGGCAACTTGTCCTGTTCATCTGATTCAACACGAAGAATATCCCCATTTTTACATTTTAACTAAATAAATTTCCTTCCACAATTCACTATCACATCATGAGTAGTTAACCAATCCATACCAAGGATTACATCAAATTCATCGAACAGAAATAACATAAGATTAGCTGGAAAGAAATGACCTCTAATCCTCAAAGGGCAATCTTTGCATACTCTATCGACTAACACACATTTGCCTAGGGGATTTGACACTTTTATCACGAATTCTGTAGACTCTACAGGCGTATTCATGCTAGATGCTAATTTTATGCAAACATATGAGTGGGTAGATCCCGGGTCAATTTAAAGCTATAACATGAGTATCATAGAGATAAAATGTACCTGTGATCACGTCAAGGGAGGACGCCTCTTCGCGAGCGCGAATGGCATATGTTCTCGCCGGTGCTCTACCCTCAGATCTTGCAGTCTGCTCTCTAGATGTATTCTTACTACTCATTTCATTTCCCGGGTTTCTCTGTGGCCTTCCTATAGTAGTATTTCCCGATCTTGCACTCTGAGATTTCTCTTTTTCAACCATCTCGGGGCAATCTCTAATAAAATGGTCTGGGGATCCACACTTGAAACAAACTCTCTCATTTGCTTGACACTCCCCAGGGTGATGTTTGCCACACTGTGGACATTTCGATCTACTTGGTCGAGCGTTGCCAACACTAGCAACCGAAGTGGTCTGAGCTTTAGACCCCGAGTACTGTCTAGCCTTACTTATATTTGAAAACTCAGCTGAAGTAGCTGATCGAGTAGTAAACTCTCTTGATTTCTTAGATGAGGATTGAAATGACTTGCCCAACTATCTTTTCCTCGAGTCACGAGACTCGATTTCTGCCTTTCTTTTCTCTTTGGCCAACTCCTCGGCCTTGCAAGCTCTATCTACTAGCACGACAAATTCTTTTAGTTATAGGGCACCAACATACAATTGGATATCCTCATTTAATCCATCTTCAAACCTTTTGCACATGATGGCCTCAGTGGACACGCACTCCCGAGTATATTTACTAAGCCTTACGAACTCACGTTCGTATTCAGTCATCGTCATTCGACCTTGCTTTAACTCGAGGAATTCTTTTCTCTTCTGATCAATAAGTCTTTGGCTAATGTACTTCTTTCGGAACTCCTCTTGGAAGAATTCCCAGTTAATTTTCTCCCTTGGTACAACCGACACAAGGGTGTTCCACCACTGATAAGCCGAATCTCTTAAGAGAGACACGACACACTTCACACACTCTTCGGGTGTGCAAGATAATTCGTCAAATACCCTGATGGTATTTTCAAGCTAGAATTCTGCTCTTTCTGGATCATTATCTTTGTTAGCTCGAAATTCCTCGACTCCTTATTTTTGGATTTTATCAACCGGAGGCTTTTCTCTTCTTACTACCTCTACCACTTGGGGAGCTACAGGGGTAGGCTGAGGAATAGGTGGGGTGGAGGAGGTTGAGCATTAGGATTTGCTTGAACAAATTCAGTGTACCAGTTGCTCATCATATGGAGAAAGGCTTCTCGAGCCTCTTCTCCCTGACCCAAAGTCTCGGGTATACTTTCTACTGGCGTGATCCCTTGCGCGGGAGCCGGCGCATTACTTGTAGCATCATCGGCTGCAGCTCGATCGGGATCCATTTACTATATAAAAACACAATTTGAATCGTCAGGAGTCGTCACACTATCATTATGTAAATACTCATACATATGGCATGTATAGCAAGACTCATACTTAAGCTACGTTAGTCCGAAAATTGACTAAACTGTAGCTCTGATACAACTAAATGTAACACCCCTTACCCGTATCCGACGCCAGAACTGGGTACGAGGCATTACCGTACATAACTTGCTCAAACATACAACATCGAGCCAAAAAATTCATTTCAACTTAAAACTTCTCATTCAAGATCATAACATCCCTCTTATAGGTCTACAAGACCTTAAACACACTTAAAGAGTGGTTTGAGACTGAACCGAAAACTTTTGAATACTTAGAAAATTTTCACTTAAAATAGGGCCACACGCTTGTGTGGAGAGCGACACGCCCGTGTAGGCAGGTCGTGTGGTCACACATGCCCATGTCTCTAGTCCGTGTGGATTTTATTTTCCTTTTGAACCTACAGAGGTTTTCACACGGCTGGACACAAGCCCATGTCCATGTCCCGTGTCCCTCACACGGCCACGACATGCCCGTGTGCAAAAACCTTGACATTCTGTTTCTGACATCATCACCCCATAAATGTCACACGGCCAAGGCACACGCCCGTGTCCTTCGACCGTGTGGCGAATTAAATTCCTAATTCAGGTGCAGACTTCACACGGCCTGGGCATACGCCCATGTACTATGGTCGTGTCTTCCACACGGTTGAGACACACGATCGTGTCTCAACCTGTGTGTTTACTACTGATAAACCGTAAAAGTAACATATTCTAAGCCCACATATAGTATGCTTTTGGATGATTTAAGCCCTAATTTGTGTAAAAAGGTGCTCTTAATCCTTTCTTTTCATGTCTTATACTCAGGAAAGCACTCGATGACGAAAAGAACGAGAAACAGGCTTAAAACGTTCCAAGTTGGGCCAAGCCATGAAATCAACACGGCCTGGACTTCAAGCCACACGGCTGTGCCACCATTCCTACTAGAACACGGCCTTACCACGACTTCCACAGTCGTGCCTCATTCAACAGTTTCGAACACGGCCTGGCCGTGATTTACACGGGTGTGTGCCATGGCCGTACCTCTGCCATGGAGAAGAGCAATTTCATTTGGGAAAGGATACTTAGGGAGAAAGAAACGTATTTCAAAAGCCTATAAATACACCCTAGGTACCAGTTGAAAGGGAGGCGGAAAGCTAGGCTAAAAAGCCAAGCCGAAAGGTAAGATTTGTGGGAATCACTCGAAGATAGCCAGTTGATCCATCTCAAGAAGCCGAAATTCTACTCAAGACGGAGGATCTCCTCTTCAATTCCTTCAAGGGGTTTTAGGGATTTCTTATGTTTTGTGTTATCTTTTCTCTTGATATGTTTTCCTTTATTGTTACGAACTAAACTTTCGGATACCCGATAGGGATGAAACCTATGATGAATCTTGTTATTTGATTTTTGAATTATATGATAATAACTTAGTTTGTTCTTAATTGTGTGAACTTAATCCAAATCTAATGTGCTTAGGTGGAGGAGGAATAGACCCAACCTAAGAGTAGATCCAACATAATTAAACGGAGTTGATCGCACGCCTAGAGATAGGGTGACGAGATTTTGCTGGATTAGGGTGAAACCTAATATGGGAGTCCACAGATCGATTTATTGCTATTCTAGGGGGTTATTATAAGCGAACGAGAGTTCCACTAATTAACCTAGGGTTAGACGTTATTCGCCTCGAGAGAGGGTTTAATATATGTTAGGGAGTCTCACGGATCAAACTAAGTAAATAAATCATATGGTTCAAGGTTAGATAACAAGTGAAGTCTAGGTGGATTTTTCCTAAGGGTATCGCTTGAGTCAACTGAGTTTTTCCAAAAGTTATTTCCCGAATTCATTCTTTTTGTCTTTGTGTCTTAGCCTAGTAAGTAGATTAGTTTTAGTTTAACAACCATCACTTTATATTAAGGCTAAATAATAAAAAGACGGTGAGTATTGGTACTTTTAGTTCCTTTGGGTTCGATAATCCGGTCTTGCCTAAACTATACTACTATTCGATAGGTGCAGTTGCCTTTAATCGTTGTCAGAGTGGGTTTCCAGGTTCGACCAGTCTTTTATAAATTTTAAAACTCTGATTTACAGCGATCAAGTTTTTGGCACCGTTGCCGGGGAACTAAAATATTAAGAAAACTTTATTTTTATTACTTTAGCCACTATTTTTATTTTTCGCAATTTATTTTTATTTTTTAGTTTTAATTTTAAATTTGCTAAATTTTCTTTCTTTCTTTTCCTAGCAGGTACCTCTAGTTTATGACTAGAAGGAACCCGAGAGGACCTTTAGAATACGACAGTGATATTGAAGCTACCGCTCGAAGAAATTGCGAGAGAAATTAGGCGAGCCCTAAATTACCAAGGAGAGCGAGAAGACCGATCCAATCCTCATCAAGGGATGGACGAAAATAATCCACCACCACAAAATGATGTGGCGGATCGTAATGCTCCTCATACTATGTATGATTATGCTAAACCTCATCTAACAAGAGGCGAGAATCGAGTATTGTTAGGCTCGCTATAGCCGCTAATAATTTTGAATTAAAGCCTAACACTATTCAAATGATTCAACAGTTTGTTTAATTTGATGGTTTGCAGGACGAAGACCCAAACACTCATATAGCTAACTTTTTAGAATTCTGCAATACCTTCAAAATAAATGGCGTTTCTGATGATGCCATACGTCTTCGGTTATTTCCCTTTTCACTAAGAAATAAAGCTAAACGGTGGTTAAACTCGCTACCACGAGGGTCAATCACTACATGGGAACAAATGACCGAAAAGTTTCTATTAAAATATTTTCCACCTGTCAAAACGGCCAAATTACGTAATGATATATCTTCTTTTGTGTAGATGGATTTAGAGACATTATACGACGCATGGGAGAGATACAAAGATCTCTTGAGGAGATGCCCACACCACGAATTACCATTGTGGCTCCAAGTCCAAACTTTTTACAACGGTGTGAATCCTTCAACGAGGCAATTAATTGATTCAGCCGCCGGTGGAACCCTAAATAATAAAACTCCTGAGGCAGCCTACGAGTTTATTGAAGAGATTTCGCTGAACAACTATCAGTGGCAAGTTACAAGAACAAGGCCAACAAAAACAGCCGTAGTTTACAACCTCGACGCAGTAACCATGCTATCAAATCAGGTAGAGTTGATGAATAAGAAGATTGATAGTTTGTGTTCTTCGCAGTAAATCCAAAGTCTGCAAAGGCGACGCAAGTGGAACTGTGGCGGATTCTGAGTACCCACCCTACCAACTAGGCACAGAGAGCGAATAGATGAACTATATAGGTAACAATTTCAGATCTAATAATAACCCATATAATAATTATAATCCAGGTTGGAGGAACCACCCAAATTTTTCGTGGGGAGGACAAGGAAATCAAAGACAACAACCTCCTCAAAATTTCCAAAATCAACCTTATCCACAAGAAAAGAAGCCGAGTCTTGAAGAGACGCTGAACGA
Source organism: Gossypium sturtianum (assembly GCA_025698515.1). Lineage (NCBI taxonomy): Eukaryota > Viridiplantae > Streptophyta > Magnoliopsida > Malvales > Malvaceae > Gossypium > Gossypium sturtianum. Next base: position 113,671,355 of record CM046952.1, read on the forward strand.
ATTCATAGCATCAGCAGAGGCCCGCTTCCAAAAGACTGAGACAACAGTAGATAATCAGCAAACAGTGATCAAAACGATCGAGAGTCAAGTTGGGGAATTTATTAAGTCAATTAAATAACTTACTGAGATGGTTTCCGAAATTCGACCAGCGGTTTTCTCTAAAGAAACTGAACAGGTAAAGGCAGTTACACTAAGAAGTGGAAAGGAGCTAGTCGAACCAGAGAAAAGAATGCCACCCGTAGATGACAAAACAAAGGATATGGAATGTAATTCCAGTACATAAAGAAAGTAAACCACCGATCCCATATCCAGCAAGGTTGAAGAAAGAACGATTAGACTCCCAATATGGTAAGTTTCTCGAGCTTTTTAAACAAATACATATTAACTTACCTTTTGTTGAAGCTATTTCACAGATGTCGACGTACGCGAAATTCTTGAAAGAACTCCTGATGAATAAAAGGAAGCTTGAAGAAATATCGATGGTGGAGCTTAGTGAAGAATGTTCGGCCATCCTCCAAAACAAGCTACCAACCAAATTAAAAGACCCGGAAGTTTTACTATTCCTTGTTTAATTGGCGCTTTAAGTGTTAAGAAAGCATTAGGTGATCTAGGTGCCAGATATTAATTTAATGCCTTATAAGATGTTTAAACGACTAGATCTCGGGAACCAAAACCCACTAGGATGAGTATTCGATTAAGCCGATAGATCTATTAAATATCCTAGGGAGTTATCGAAGACGTCTTGGTAAAAATTGATAAATTTATTTTTCCCGTTGATTTTGTTGTGCTTGACATGAATGAAGACATTGAGGTCCCCTTAATTCTAGGGCGCCTTTTTAGCTACTGCTAGAATCATTATTGATGTAGGTGATGGTAAACTTTGCACTAAGGATAGGTGATGAGAAAATTAGTTTTCAAATTTATGATGCCATGAAATATTCCAGAGAACAAGATGATTCATGTTATTTTGTTGATACCAATGACCATCTTGTTCAAAACTCTTTACAGGAAATCCTGCACGATGACACGATGGAACTATGTCTCACTCAAGAAGAGGGGGAAGAAGATGAAGCTTCTGAGCTAAAATTATCATCAAAACAAACGGAGAAAGAAAGCATCGAATTTGATGACAATTTCAAACAAAAACCCTCTGTTGATGAACCACCCAATTTAGAATTAAAACAACTACCAAAGCACCTAGAATACACATTCCTTGGGGAAAATTCTACGTTACCGGTAATTATCTCTTCAGAATTAGAACCCAAGGAAAAAGAGGAGTTGATACAGATACTGAGAGAGCATAAAAAAGCCATAGCTTGGAAAATCTCTGACATTAAGGGAATAAGCCCAACATTTTGTACCTACAAAATTTTAATGGAAGATGAGTACAAGCCATGTGTGCAACCACAAAGACGTCTAAATCCCAACGTAAAAGAAGTCGTAAAAGCCGAGGTAATTAAACTTCTAGATGCTGGAATAATTTATCCTATTTCTGACAGCAAGTGGGTGAGTCCTGTGCAGGTAGTTCCAAAGAAAGGAGGCATGACTGTGGTAGCTAACGAAAAGAATGAACTAATTCCTACCAGGACAGTCACAGGTTGGAGAGTTTGCATAGATTACAGGAAACTAAATGACGCCACTAGAAAAGATCACTTTCCCCTACCCTTTATTGATCAAATGCTAGAAAGGTTATTAGGACACATGTACTATTGCTTCCTATATGGACTCTCCGGCTATTTTCAAATCCCAATAGCACTTGAAGATCAAGAGAAGACAATGTTTACATGCCCATACGGTACGTTTTCTTATCGTAGAATGCCTTTTGGATTATGTAATGCTCCTACTACTTTTCAGCGTTGCATGCTAGCAATCTTTGATGAACTCGTAGAAGATATCATGGAGGTATTTATGGATGATTTCTCAGTTTACGGTAATTCTTTCCATATTTGCCTTAAAAATTTAAAACGAGTCCTAATGAGATGTGAGGAAACAAACCTTGTTTTAAATTGGGAAAAATGTCACTTCATGGTACAAGAGGGAATAGTATTAGGACATAAAATTTCTAGTAAAGGGATCGAGGTAGATAAAGTAAAGATTGAAACCATAGAAAGATTACCTCCTCCAAGTTTAATTAAGGCCATTAGAAGCTTTTTAGGACATGCAGGATTTTATAGAAGATTCATTAAGGATTTTTCTAAAATAGCTAAGCCTTTAACAAAATTACTAGAAAAAGATGTTCCTTTCAATTTTGATCAGGAATGTTTAGATGCATTTAATATCCTTAAGGATTAACTAATAAATGCTCCATTTATAATTGCACCTGATTGGAATCTACCCTTTGAACTAATGTGTGATGCAAGTGACTTCGCAGTAGGTGCAATTCTAGGAAAACGAAGAGGCAAGCATTTTTAGCCAATTTACTACACTAGCAGAACACTAACACCCGCACAAGAAAATTATACCACCACAGAGAAAGAATTGCTAGCCGTAGTTTTTGCTTTTGATAAATTTAGACAGTATCTAATATTGTCTAAAGTTGTCGTTTTCACTGACCATTCAGCTCTTCGTTATCTTTTAAACAAACCTGATGCAAAACCCAGACTCATACGATGGATTCTACCCTTACAGGAATTCGACTTAGAAATACAAGATAAGAAGGGAGCCGAGAATCTTGCAGCAGATCACCTTTCTAGACTTGAAAATCCACACACCAAAGAAATCGATGATGGTGAAATAAATGATTCGTTTCCCGAAGAACAACTCTTTTCTATAACACATTCTGAGGTACTATGGTTTGCTAATATTGCGAATTATTTAGCAGCTAATGCCTTGCCAAGGAAATTAACACATCACCAAAAGAAGCGATTCTTTGCTGATGTGAAAAATTATTTTTGGGAAGATCCCTTTCTTTTTCGCATATGTGCAGATCAGATAATTCGAAGATGTGTTACAAAGACAGAAGCGAGCAAACTTTTAGAGCATTGCCATTCAGGACCATCAGGAGGACACTACAGTGGTATTAAGACAGCACACAAAATACTCGAATCAGGTTTTTATTGGCCCACTCTATTTAAAGATGCCAACAGGTATGTTACCTCGTGTGATAGATGCCAAAGAATAGGTAATATTTCTAAACATGATGAAATGCCTCAAACATATATGTTATCATGTGAAATATTTGATGTGTGGGGTATTGATTTCATGGGACCATTCCCTAGTTCGTTTGGAAACAAGTACATCCTAGTGGCAGTTGATTACATGTCAAAATGGGTAGAAGCGGAAGCTTTACCTACCAATGATGCTAGGGTAGTAGTCAAGTTTCTCAAGAAACTATTTTCCCGATTTGGCACACCGAGAGCCATCATTAGCGATAGGGGCACTCATTTCTGTAATACTCAATTTGCAAAAGTTCTAAAAAAATATGGAGTATACCACAGGACAGCCACCCCATATCATCCTCAAACCAGCAGGCAAGTTGAGGTAGCGAACCGAGAACTTAAGCGTATTCTAGAAAAAATGGTTGAATCAAATAGAAAAGATTGGGTAGTTAAAGTAGATGATGCTTTGTGGGCCTATAGAACATCATTTAAAACACCCCTAGGGACATCCCCATACAAACTTGTATACGGGAAAAGCTGTCATCTACCATTCGAATTAGAACACAAAGCTTTTTGGGCAATAAAATTTTTTAATTCTGACCTCAAAATTGCAGGAAAAAGAAGAATGATGCAGATAAACGAGCTGGACGAGTGGAGAACGGAAGCTTACGAGAACTCAAAACTGTACAAGGAAGCAACAAAGCGACGCCACAATGCTCGTCTCAAGAGATCAAAGCAATTCGAAGTAGGAGACCTGGTCCTACTATACAACTCAAGGCTTAAACTATTTCCGGGAAAGTTAAAATCAAGATGGTCAGGCCTATTTATGATAAAAACAATTTTTCCATATGGCACCATCGAGGTAACTCATCCCACTAAAGGCACATTCAAGGTAAATGGTCACCGAATTAAAATTTATAATGGTGCAGATTTTGGAGATATGACAGAGGAGCTTATGCTCCATGAGCCTTCTTTTAGAACCGAAAACAGGGAAAGTCTAGCTTAAGACTATAAACAAGCGCTTCTCGGGAGGCAACCCGAGCACTAATTCACTAACATTTTATTTTCAAATTTTTATTTTTACTCAGCATCTAACTCCAGACTAACTCGGACTAATAAAAGCGCAGGTTTTAAACCACACGACTGTTGACACGAGCGTGCTAATGGCCGTGTGGAAGACAAGGGATAAAACACGCGCATGTCAGTAGCCGTGCACAAACAGGGGTAAACAATTTTCCCCACACGGGCTGCGACATCAGACCACGCCCATGCCAACCTTCCATGCGAGGCTACTGACTTATTAAACACGGGCTAAACACACCCGTGCCTTACAACCGTGCGAGGCTACTGACTTATCGAGCACGGGCTAAACACGCCCGTGGCTTACAACAGTGTGAAGCCACTGACATATCGAACACGGGTAACACACGCCCGTGCGACCTCACCGTGCCAACATATTGTCAATTAAAACACGGGCGTGCTAGTTTACCCACGGTCGTGTCAAGAACCCTGAAACGCGCCCAAATTTTGGCAATCGCGAAAAGCACGGGCATTTTCAAATGAACACGGGCGTGGCAATGGACCGTGCCACCTCCCCTATATAAAATCCACCCGTCTTCCCCCCCAAAACCTAACCCTAGAATCAGTTTTAAACACCCTTTCCTCCCAAATCCGGCCGCACATACACTATCCCCCATCCAAAACATCCTCCCCTTGCCTTTTCTCTCCAAAAACTATCCAAAAACCGCTCACACGCCCGCACCACAGCCGTACCGCCGAATGCCATGCCCCTTCTACCGCCGTGTTCGTCCTGCAAAACCCGCACCACCGCCGTGCTTCGCCTGTGCTTGATCGTCTCCCACCATCACAACCCCTGGTTCCCTTCACTACCTTAATTTCTTGACTAAAAACTTGATAAATATTATGCCATTTTGCTTTATTCCTTTTGTTTAATATTAAGCATGATTATATTTAGAGATTTCTCTCAAAAACGCATGAATACTTAGTAAAAATCTCTGATGAATTGGTTGCTGATTGGTTTCATTTTAGGAATAAACTTTTGCAGATATACTTCTTTGTTTGAAAGAATCATTACTGTCAATATCAACTAATTACCATTTGGCTTGATTTAGTACGAAATACTTTGGCTATATTATTGTTACGGAACTTGCTTTATATTTGATTATTTTTTCAGGTACAAATGTCGTCACCACGACCAAAGCGATCCACAGCCGCCCCAAGCAAGAAAAGAAAGGGGCCCGGATCGTCTTCCACGAGTGCTTCTTCCGAGGTTAGTCATCCATTCCTCCGATTTTCTCGAACACTCGTGAAGAGAATTACAAAGCACTCGGGATAGACCCTCGCACCGTGGCGCATCGATTGGGACGCATTGGAACACATCAGGCTCGCAACCGATATTCGAGCCTTTATTTCAACCGATCCGTGGGAGCAGTTCTTTTCCATCATCAAGCCCATATACATGGAGCTTACCCTCGAGTTTTGCACCACCTTCACTTTACAAACTGTGATGGCACATTTCGATTATCCAGGCACGGTACAGTTCCGTCTAGGGGGTACGGTACGTCGACTGAGCATACCACAATTTGGCACAGCTCTAGGACTTTACACACCGGAATTCATAGAAGAAAACCCACTCGACGATTTAATCCGTGAGCTCCACTGCACTCCAATCGAATGCTGGCGAAACCTACACCCCACTACAAGCATCTATGATCCCAGTCGCTCTAAGGCGACGGCACTTCCCCCAGCTCTAAGGTATCTTCACGCCATTCTCGTGCACACCATCACAGGTCGCAGAGAAAGCACCGGCGTCATAAACAAGCAAGATGTTTACTTCCTATCATGTATGTCTGAAGGACATGTTTTCGACTTAGCATATTTTATCGCATGCGCGATTCAACATCAGACAGAGCAACATAGGAAGGGGATTTTGTCAATGGGGCCATACATTACGAGGTTGGCTCGGCACTTCAACCTCCTCGACACTGAAGCTCAGATCACCTCTCTCACACTGATCGGCAACATGGTACCTCAAGGCATCCAGACAATGCTACACATGAGAATGATTAAACACTAACGAGGGACTGAACCCCCTCAATACCGATTAGTGACCGCCACGCATTTAGGGGAGCCCGAGGACATTACGATGATGTCCCACCACCATCACAGGAGGTACCGGCTTACGAGTCGTCGATCGTCCGTCTGCAACCATCATTAGCGGACATCTCTACACGGCTTGACCAGGGCCTGAGTGTATTTTCTTTGAAAACACTCGGCGCTTTGACGGGTTAGAGGCCACCCTTCAACAAATATGCCAAGGCACCTTCATATCTCACCACCGTAACCACCACAGGACCTTACGAGGATGAGGACTTTTGAGTCCTTTTATCTAGTTTTTTTTTACTTCTAAGTTTTTATTATTATTTTATTTTATTTTATTTTATTTTATTTTATTTTCTCGTTATTTTAATTTAATTTCGATTCGTCGTGAGTTTGAACATTTTGATCATACATTTGATAACTTTTATCATCAACTCCTAACCTTCGAGTATTCCTAACATTTATTTAATTACACCCCAAAAGAATTCTAACTGATGACTTAGCAGTTTCAACGAGCAATAAACCGCTACTCAAGTCATCAGCCAACACCAACACCATCCCGACGCCTCGCCGTGTTTTCCACATCCTCCAAGAGATCATCCATTCATTTAGGGAATGTCACTCTCTCCCCTCTCTTTTTGATTTTACATATTAATTGTCATTATATATCTTTGTACATTGAGGGTAATGTACATCTTAAATGTGGGGGGGTGAACAACCTAAAAAGATACCTAACAAAAACCCTAAATTTAGTCTTGTTTTTAAGTAATCTACTCATATTACTAATTAGGATGAAACTTCTGGTGATTTATGATTTTTATTGATATGTTTTAGATTAAGTCATTGATAATTGTGCATTGATAATTAAATTTGAAGAATACTAGAGAATCAAGCATGATAAGTGTATTTTTCAGAAATTAAAAATTTTCTAGGTTATCGAACTGAGTTTAAATATTACTTTGAAGTTTGAAATTTACGAGGTTGACATCAAAATACCCATAATTTTTGTGAGTTTTTTGAGCCTTATAGAGCATACATTCTTTTTCTTGCTCACTTTATTGATTATGAGTATGTCAACACTGATTTGTTAGTATAGAACTTGCATCGATTATACATGTCGAGACCATATTTTTTTTATTTGAAATACAGAGATGATAAAGGCACCTAGGATCTAACCCACTTAATCCATAAAAAGCCTACCTTCACAATTAACCCATAGTGAACCCCTTTTAATCCTAACAACCCTATTTTGACTCACCCACTGATATTAACCCAGAACCCCTTTGTTTTTGTTATCACCACTCCTTTTGACTACCCTTATATCGAGATTTGATTTGATTAATAGCCTAACTATGTTTTCTATTTCAGTTATGTATTTTTAGTTTGTTCTTAAAAAAAATCAAAAGTATATTCATTATTCATTATTAGTTGAGATTAAATGAGCTTATATGCTTGAATCCTAGATATCAAAGAAGAAGCTCGTAGTGTTAGCAGTATTAGTTTTCAATTGATGTAATTATTATTAGTCATTAGTTCTTAGTTAGGAAATTTGTCAATTCAATCTCGATTCTAACCCTCTAATTCACCTTTTCCACACCTTAACCCTAGCCCCACACAACCCTAACAAAGACCTTTTGATTTGTGTTTCATCTCATATTTCAGTGGTGGAGATTTGATTTTCATGCAAGCCTATGGGATTAACTCTTCATGTTTGACTTTTGAGTGCCTAAATTTTGAACCTTAAACACTTTAAGTGATTTGAGCGAATCTTTTGTGAGGATGTCAATCCTTGTCGATTCCGAATCAGAGGTAATTATTTAGATAAAGGGAAACACCTATGTTTTGTGCTACAGAATCTATGACTTATACTGTTTGAATTTTTAGGACACTTTGAATTGGATTATCCATGTATAAATTATCTATGAATTAGGCTGAGACACTATCAATGACTATTATGAATTGAGGAAAGTTCGTTTTAATTGTAAGTTGAGAATTTTGCTTGAGGACAAGCAAAAGCTTAAGTGTGGGGGTATTTGATAAACCGTAAAAGTAACATATTCCAAGCCCACATTTAGTATGCTTTTGGATTATTTAAGCCCTAATTTGTGTAAAAAGGTGCTCTTAATCCTTTCTTTTCATGTCTTATACTCAGGAAAGCACCCGATGACGAAAAGAACGAGAAACGGGCTTAAAACGGACCAAGTTGGGCCAAGCCACGAAATCAACACGGCCTGGACTTCAAGCCACACGGTCGTGCCAGCATTCCTACTAGAACACGGCCTTGCCACGACTTCCACGACCGTGCCTCATTCAACAGTTTCAAACACGGCCTGGCCGCGATTTACACGGGCGTGTGCCATAGCCGTGCCTCTACCGTGGAGAAGAGCAATTTCATTCGGGAAAGGATACTTAGGGAGAAAGAAACGTGTTTCAAAAGCCTATAAATACACCCTAGGTACCGGCTGAAAGGGGGGCCGAAAGCTAGGCTAAAAAGCCAAGCCGAAAAGGTCAGATTTGTGGGAATCACTCGAAGATAGCCAGTTGGTCCATCTCAAGAACCCGGAATTCTACTCAAGACGGAGGATCTCCTCTTCAATTCCTTTAGGGGGTTTTAGGGATTTCTTATGTTTTGTGTTATCTTTTCTCTTGAGATGTTTTCCTTTATTGTTTTGAACTAAACCTTCGGATACCCGAAGGGGATGAAACCTATGATGAATCTTGTTATTTGATTTTTGAATTATATGATAATAACTTAGTTTGTTCTTAATTGTGTGAAATTAATCAAAATCTAATGTGCTTAGGTGGAGGAGGAATAGACCCTGCCTAAGAGTAGATCCAACATAATTAAGCGGAGTTGATCGCACGTCTAGAGATAGGGTGACGAGATTTTGCCAGATTAGGGTGAAACCTAATATGGGAGTCCACAGATCGATTCTTCGCTATTCTAGGGGTTATTATAAGCGAGCACGAGTTCCACTAATTAACCTAGGGTTAGACATTATTCGCCTCGAGAGAGGGTTTAATATACGTTAGGGAGTCTCACGGATCAAACTAAGTAAATAAATCATATGGTTCAAGGTTAGATAACAAGTGAAGTCTAGGTGGATTTTTCCTAAGGGTATCACTTGAGTCAACTGAGTTTTTCCAAAAGTTATTTCCCGAATTCATTCTTTTCTTCTTTGCGTCTTAGCCTAGTAAGTAGATTAGTTTTAGTTTAACAACCATCACTTTATATTAAGGCTAAATAATAAAAAGACGGTGAGTATTGGTACTTTTAGTTCCTTTGGGTTCGATAATCCGGTCTTGCCTAAACTATACTACTGTTCGATAGGTGCACTTGCCTTTAATCGTTGTCAGAGTGGGTTTCCAGGTTCGATCAGTCTTTTATAAATTTTAAAACTCTGATTTACAGCGATCAACTACTGGGCATTCTGACTTGACAACCTAGTATGCAGGGGGACACACGGCCTATTAACACGCCCATGGGGCTGACCGTGTGTCACACACGGCCTAAACACACGCCCGTGTGGACAATTGTAAGGCTATGTACCAAGCCAATTTCCACCCTACAAAGTAACAACACTTATGCCATTTCAATGCAACATACATCAAGACCATAAGGCACTTCTAATACCCAAAATCAAGACATCCACACATAGGTTTACACTACATTCTATGGGTGAGCAAAATCTGATTCGATTCGAAAAACTCGATAAAAATTTCAAATTTTGAATTAAATAGTTCGAGTTATTTGAGTTAATCAAGTTATTCGGATCAAATCGAATAAAAAATTAAGTTTTTCGGTTTAACTCGAATATGAATTACACAATTCGAGTTATCCGAAAATCAGAATAAGAAAAGACAAAACTACGTCTTTTTGATAAATGTTTACTTTTTTAAAAGTTAAAATTCAAAATAATTAAGTTAAAAGGCAAAACTAAGTCGTTTTGATAAATGTTTACCCATTAAGTTAAGAGGCAGAATCATTATATTGTTCATGTAGTTAAATAATCTTGTACTTCGTCTACTAGTTAAATAATCGGTCCATCTAATCGCAGCATTAAGTATAAATAATAGGATTCGTTAACTCGACTCGATTTGACTCGAAATTTTTTTGACTCGATTCGATTCGAATCGAAAAAAATTCAAATTGAGTCCGGTTGCTAAAGTAGGATTTGTTAACTCGACTAACTCGAAAATTTTCGACTCGACTCGACCGAATACTCACCCCTACTACATCCATCATGTGAATATTTTACTCATTACTCATCCCATCACACGAGCATGTACTTCATGAACTTCATCATCGATTATATAAAACTTTCCAATGGCCATTTACAAAATGAATTGAATGACATTAATAGCCACACATTGGCTAACCAAAATGACATATCAAAAAAAAAAATAACCAAGTTTCCTATACATGCCATACTCAAAATAAACCAAACTTTGCTATACCAACGAGAAGTTGATAGTGTGATCCGAACTCCAACGTCCTACGATCCTCGAGTTAGCTTGGCAATACTACAAGGAAGAGGGAAATGAGAGGGGTAAGCATAAAGCTTAGTAAGTTTGTATGAATAAATAGGAACATAAAGGCTCATGATAACATTCATTCATCACACTAATTAATACACAAGTCTCAAGCACATCGACTTAACTTACTCATGCTTATTCTTACCAAATCACGTATCACATTTTGCATTCATTTCTCTTAAGTTACTCATGGGTACCTGTATCACTTCATCATATAACTTTAGCACTTTTATTCTATTGAACATAGACTTAGCTCTTGTCATCTTTAACATAAAATTAGCCCTTTTTTCCCGTTGAACTAATTGGAATATTGTAGGATACTAAATCTCATCATACATGTAGCACGATGCCAATGCCATATCCCAGATATGGTCTTACATGAGATCACATCTCGCTGCCGATGCCATATCCCAGATATGGTCTTATACGAGATCGTATATCGATGACGATGCCATGTCCCAGACATGGTCTTACATGAGATCTCCTTTCGGTGCCGAGGCCATGTCCCAGACATGGTCTTATACGGGACCTTCTTTATCTTATGTTATGACAATGGTATCCTTATTATTCCTACTGTTCAACCGGGACTTCAATTCAACATAATATCATTATACTTCCATCGAGGCATCATTATTCAATTTCATAGAAATAATATACATTTCTCATGATATCAAGCAATTAAGAATTTAATAGCATTATGTAGCTTTAATTTCACACAAACTTACCTCGGTTCCAAAATAGGCTAATTTGCCGATCTAGTCCGAAACCTTGCATTTTCCTCGGTCAAGGTTAATTCCTCGTTCTTCTTGATCTATAATAACAAATTCACTCGTTTAATTACCACATTAATCAATACATTTCAATAATCATACTTTGGCAAAATTACTATTTTGCCCTTAGACTTTCACAAAATTACGATTTTTATCCCTAGGCTCGTAAATCGATTCTAATCAAATTTCCTCCTTTAACAAGCCTAGCTGAACATTTATTACTCTTATAGCAACTCCCAATACTCATTATTTCACACATTTACCATCTATTTTACAACCTTTACAAAAAGGTCCTTTTAGGTGTTTTCATGGAAACACCTTTCCCAAAAGTTGTTTATTTAACAACTAAGACTCATTTTCTTCCATAAAATTTCAAAAATCAACACTAATGCTCTCATTGGAAAACCCTAGGTTTTCAACCATTTTGCAAAATAGTCCCCTCATTAGCTAGCTCAAGCTACAAGGGTCTCAAAAGTACAAAAATTATCAAAGAATGACCATTAAAACACTTACTTGCAAGGAGAAAAGCTTGGCTGAAATTTTTGAGTTCTCAACCCCTTATTTTGCTGAAAATTTCAGTGGAGAAGATGGGGAGAAAAGATGATATCTTTCTTTTCCTTATTTTATGATTAAAAATCAATTTAGTCACCAAATTTTTACCTAACCAATTGACCAAATTTTTTCTTTGTCCCTATGGCCGGCCACCACCCTAAACAAGGCCTAATTGCACATTAGGGACCTCCAATTAATATTCTATAGGTATTAGACACCTTTTGCTTGTAGAACAACACTTCCGCACTTTTTGCGATTTAGTCCTTTTTCGCAATTAAGCATGCAATCGCTAAAATTAATGCACCAAAATTTTCATACACTCATATAATCATGCTATATCACATAAAAAATTATAAAAATAATTTTCTTCGGCCTCAGATTAGTGGTTCCAAAACCACTGTTTCGACTAGTCCCTAAATCGGGTTGTTACAATTCTCCCCCCTTAGGGATTTTCGTCCCCGAAAATCTTACCAGTAAAAAGGTTGGGATATTGGTTTCTCATAGCTTCCTCGGGCTCCCATGTAGCCTCTTCTACTCCATGTATTTGCCATAGTACTTTCACAAGGGCTATACTTTTGTTTCTCAACTGTTTGACTTCTCGTGCCAAAATCTTAACCGGCTCTTCGCCATAAGTCATGTCTGGTTGAATTTCTACCTCTGTTGGTACAATCACATGCGAAGGGTCTGTTCGGTAGCGACGCAACATAGACACGTGGAAAACATCATGAATCTTTTCCAACTCAGATGGTAAAGCCAAACGATAAACTACCGACGCTATCCTCTCGGTAATCTCATACTGTCTGATAAAGCGTGGACTCAATTTGCCTTTCTGGCCAAATCTGAGGACTTACTTCCATGGTGACACTTTCAAAAATACTTTATCACCAACTTGAAACTCAATCTCTTTCTGTTTTAAATCCGCGTAAGACTTTTGTCTATCTGAGGTAGCTTTTAAACAATTGTGTATCACCTTTACTTTCTCTTTAGTGTCTCTGACCAAATCGACCCCGTGAATCTGATTCTCTCTGAGTTCAGTCCAATATAAAGGCGTTCGGCAATTACGCCCATACAATGCCTCGTAAGGCGCCATTTTCAAGCTTGACTGAAAACTGTTATTGTAGGAAAATTCTACTAATGGTAAGTACTTTTCCCAGCTGCCTTGAAATTCCAGGACACAGCATCGGAGCATGTCTTCTAATATCTGTATTACTCTTTCTGACTGACCGTCGGTCTGCGGATGAAAAGCTGTACTAAAACTCAACTTTGTGCCTAAGGCTTCTTACAACTTTTTCCAAAATCGTGATGTAAATCTCGAATCTCTATCCGAAATAATCGACAATAGTACTCCGTGAAGTCTTCTTATTTTTGACACATACAAATTTTCCAACTTATCAAGTGAATAATCAATGTGTACCAGTATAAAATGGGCCGACTTTCTGATTCTATCAACCACAACCCATACTGTATCTTTCTTTTTCGGTGACAAAGGTAAACCCATCACAAAATCCATAGTAATACGGTCCCATTTCCACTTGGGAACCATAATAGGCTGAAGTAGACCCGAGGGTACTTGGTGTTCAGCCTTCACTTGCTGAAAAATTAGGCATCTCAATACAAACTCAGAAATATCTATCTTCATACTCGGCCACCAATACCATTTCTTCAAGTCGTTATACATTTTTGTGCTGCCTGGATGTATAGATAAACATCCGCTATGTGCCTCATGTAAAATTTTCCGAATAAGCTTATCATCTCTCAGAACACAGACTCTATCTCAGAACATTAAACATTCATCAGAATTAATCCGAAATTCTGACCCAACACTCGACTCACATTGAACTCTTTTAGCTTGCAAATCAGGGTCACCTTTCTGAGCCTCACAAATCTCCTGGAGAAACATCGGTCTAGCCCTTAACTCAGCTAGAATAGAACCATCATCTGACAAAGCCATCTGTATACTCATAGATCTCAATGCAAACAGGGATTTCCTACTCAAGGCATCGGCGACCACGTTCGCCTTTCCAGGATGGTAGTCAATCATTAGCTCATAATCCTTTATTAGCTCTAACCATGTTCTCTTCCTTAGATTCAATTCCTTTTGAGTCATCAAGTACTTTAGGCTCTTATGATTCGTAAACACTCGACATTTCTCACCATAAAAATGGTGTCTCCATATCTTTAGTGCAAATACAATTGCGGCTAATTCTAAATCATGGGTCGGGTAATTCTTCTCGTGCGGCTTTAATTGTCTAGAGGCATATGCTATCACCTTGCCCTCTTGCATGAGTACACAACCCAATCCATTCAAGGATGCATTGCTGTAGACCACAAATTCCTTTCCCGGCTCAGGTTGTACTAGAACTGGAGCCTCGGTCAACAATACCTTTAATTTCTCAAAACTTTGTTGGCACTTTTTTGTCCACTCAAAGTTCACATCTTTTTGTAGTAGCCTCGTCATTGGGGTAGCTATCATGGAAAATCCCTTGACAAAACGTCTGTAATAGCCAGCTTAGGCCCAGAAAACTCCTAACCTCGATTACGTTCCTTGGCGGTTTCCAATCAACAATAGCTAAGATCTTACTCGGGTCAACTCTAATTCTGTCTCCCGAGACAATGTGCCCCAAGAATCCAACTTCTTTAAGCCAAAATTCACTTTTACTAAACTTGGCATATAATTTTTTATCTCTCAAGATTTGCAGAACCATTCTCAAATGTTAAGCATACTCGTTCTCATCCTGAGAGTAAATCAATATATCGTCAATAAAGTCTACAACAAATTTATCCAAATATGGCCGAAAGATGCGATTCATCAAATCCATGAAAACTGCAGGGGCATTTGTTAAACCGAAAGGCATGACCAAAAATTCATAGTGACCATACCTTGTCTGAAATGCGGTTTTCAACACATCTAAGTCTTTGACTCTCAACTGATAATATCCAGACCTCAAGTCTATCTTGGAAAACACCGTGGCTCCTTTCAATTGATCAAACAAATCATCGATCATTGGCAACGGGTATTTGTTCTTCACGGTTACCTTATTAAGCTGCCAATAATCTATACATAACCTCACGGATCCATCTTTCTTCTTCACATATAATACGGGAGCACCCCACAGAGAATAACTCGGTCTTGCGAAGCCTTTATCCGTTAATTCTTGTAATTGTGCCTTCAATTCTTTCAACTCAATTGGAGCCATCCTATACGGAGCAATTGAAATAGGTGCAGTACCAGGAGCTAACTCAAACCAAAATTCAATCTCTCTTACCGAAGGTAACCCTGGCAATTCTTCTAGGAAAACATCTGGAGACTCACATACTATGGGCACTGATTCAATTCTTAACACAGTCTCTTTAGCATTCATCACAAAGGCAAGATAAGCTTCGTATCCCTTTCTTACACATTTCTGAGCAAACATATGAGAAATCACTACGGGCAACTTGTCCTGTTCATCTGATTCAACATGAAGAATATCTCTATTTTTACATTTTAACTCAATAAATTTCCTTCCACAATTCACTATCACATCATGAGTAGTTAACCAATCCATACCAAGGATTACATCAAATTCATCGAACGAAAATAACATAAGATTAGCCGGAAAGAAATGACCTCTAATTCTCAAAGGGCAATCTTTGCATACTCTATCAACTAACACACATTTGCCTAGGGGATTTGACACTTTTATCACGAATTCTATAGACTCTACAGGCATATTCATGCTAGATGCTAATTTCATGCAAACATATGGGAGGGTAGATCCCGGGTCAATTTAAAGCTATAACATGAGTATCACAGAGAGAAAAGGTACCTGTGATCACGTCAAGGGAGGACACTTCTTCTCGAGCGCGAGTGGCATATGTTCTCGCCGATGATCTACCCTCAGATCTTGCAGTCTGCTCTCTAGATGTATTCTTACTACTCATTTCATTTCCCGGGTTTCTCTACGGCCTTCCTATAGTAGTATTTCCTGGTCTTGCACTCTGAGATTTCTCTTTTTCAACCGTCTCGGGGCAATCTCTAATA
The DNA here is from genome assembly GCA_025698515.1 of Gossypium sturtianum. Classification (NCBI taxonomy): domain Eukaryota; kingdom Viridiplantae; phylum Streptophyta; class Magnoliopsida; order Malvales; family Malvaceae; genus Gossypium; species Gossypium sturtianum. Next base: position 113,687,455 of record CM046952.1, read on the forward strand.
AAATGGTCTGGGGATCCACACTTGAAACAAACTCTCTCATTTGCTCGACACTCCCCGGGGTGATGTTTGCCACACTGTAGACATTTCGGTCTACTTGGTCGAGCATTGCCAACACTAGCAACCGAAGTGGTCTGAGCTTTAAACCCCGAGTACTGTCTACCCTTACTTCTGTTTAAAAACCCAGCTGAAGTAGCTGATCGAGTAGTAAACTCTCTTGACTTCTTAGATGAGGATTGAAATGACTTGCCCAACTATCTTTTCCTTGAGTCACGAGACTCGATTTCCGCCTTTCTTTTCTCTTTGGCCAACTCCTCGGCCTTGCAAGCTCTATTTACTAGCACGACAAATTCTTTTAGTTATAGGACACCAACATACAATCGGATATCCTTATTTAATCCATCTTCAAACCTTTTGCACATGATGGCCTCAGTGGACACGCACTGTCGAGCATATTTACTAAGCCTTACGAACTCACGTTCGTATTCAGTCGCCGTCATTCGACCTTGCTTTAACTCGAGGAATTCCTTTCTCTTCTGATCAATAAATCTTTGGCTAATGTACTTCTTTCGGAACTCCTTTTGGAAGATGATCGTTGTATTTCAGAGTTTTAAATTTATAATAATCGATCCTGGAACTAACTATAACAATGATTGAGGCAAGTGCACCTATCGAACAGTGGTATAGCTTAGGCAAGACCGGATTGTCGAACCCAAAGGAACTAAAAGTACTAATACTAACTTTCTTTCTATTATTTAGCCTAAAATAAGTGAAGTTGTTTATTAATCTAAATTAACTAATTACTAAGCTAAAGACGCAAAGACAAAAAGAATGAATTGGGGAAATACTTGGGAAAAACTCAGTTGATTAAGACGATACCCTTAGGAAGAATCCACCTAGACATCACTTGTTATCTAAATCTGAACCAAACGATTTATTCATTTGACTTGATCCGTAAGATTCCCTAATTTATATTAAACCCTCTCTCGAGGCGAATAATGTCTAACCCTAGGTTGATTAATTGAAATCTCTTTCTAATTAAAACCCCTAGAATTGGATTAACTCAATCTATGGACTCCCATATTAGGTTTCACCCTAATCCGGCAACGCTTCGTCACCCTATCTCTAGGCGCGCGATCAACTCCGCTTAACTATGCTAGATCTACTCCTAGGCAGGGACTTTTGCTTCTCCACCTAAGCACATCAAACTTGAATTAATATCCGCGAAATATCAACACAAGAATTAAGCACACATAATCAAGAACAAATCAAGTATTTATCATATAGTTCAGAAAACAATAACAAGATTCATCTAGGTTTCACCCCCTTCAGGTATCTGAAGGGTTTAGTTCATAATAATAAAGAAAAATATCTCAGAAGAAAAGATAAAACAAAACATAAGAAATCCCTAAAACTCCCTGAAGGAATTGAAGGAGAGATCCTCCGTCTTGAGTAGAATTCCGGCTTCTGGAGATGGATCAACTGGCTATCCCCTGAGAGTTTCCCACAAATCTGACCTTTTCGGCTTGGCTCCTTGGCCTAGCTAACCGTCCCCTGTTAGGTTATACCTAGGGTCTTTATATAGGCTTTTGAAATAGGTTTCTTTGCCCCTAAGTATCCTTTTTCGAGTGAAATTACTCTCCTCCACGGTAGGGGCACGGCCATGGCACACGCCCGTGTGAATCGTGGCTAGGCCGTGTTGGACTCCGTTAGTGAGGCACGGCCGTGTAGATCGACTTCAGGCTGTGTTCTAGTATATTGAGGAGACACGGCCGTGTGGGCTTTAGTCCAGGCCGTGTCGATTTCTTCTTTGGCCTATTTTGGTCCATTTTGAACCCGTTTCTCATTCTTTTTATTCTTGGGTGCTTTCCTGAGTATAAGACATGAAAAGAAAGGATTAAGAGCACCTTTTTACATAAATCAAGGGATAAATCATCCAAAAGTATGCTAAATGTGGGATTAAAATATGTTACTATTTCGGTTTATCAAATACCCCCACACTTAAGCTTTTGCTTGTCCTCAAGCAAAATTCTCAACTTACAATTAAAACGAACTTTCTATAATTCATAATTCCTATCAACAATATCTTATCATAATTCATAGATAATTTATACATGGATAATTCAATTCAAAGAGTCTTAAGGATTCAAACAATCTAAGTCATAGATTTGTAGCTCGAAAATATAGGCGTCTCCCCTTATCTAAATAATTACCTTTAATTAAAAACCGACAAGGATTGACATCCTCACAAAAGATTCACTCAAATCACTCAAAGTGTTTAAGGTTCAAAATTTAGGCACTCAAAAGTCGAACATGAAAAATTAATCCCATAGGCTTGCCTGAAAATCAAGTCTCCACCACTGTAATATGAGATGATGCACAAATCAAAAGGTCTTTAATTAGGGTTGTAACGGGGCTAGGGTTAAGGTGTGGATAGAGGCTGAATTAGAAGGTTAGAATCGAGATTGAAATGATAAATTACCTAACTAGAAACAATAAACTGAATAATTACATAATGGATTGAAACTTTAAACTAATAATATGAGCTTCTTCTTCAATAAATAGACTTTAACTGTACAAGCTCACCTTTCATCATACTAATAATGAATATATATATATATTTATATATATAATACATCTATTCATATGCTAAGATGAAATAATTAGGTAGCTTAATCAAATTAAATCTCGATATAAGGGAAGTCGAAAAAGAATGGTGATAACAAATACAAAGGGTTTTGGGTTAATATTAGTGGTTATGTCAATAAAAAGGGTTGTTAGGATTGAAAGGGGTTCACTAGGGGTTAATTGTGAAGGTAGGCTTTTAATGGAGTTAGTGGGTTAAAACCTAGGTGCCTTAATCATCTCTCAGATATCAAATCATGGGTGTGGTCTCGATATGTATCAACGAGGCAAGTTCTAGAATAACAAATCAATGTTGACATACTCATAATCAATAAAGTGAGCATGAAAAAGAATATATGCTCTATAAGGCTCAAAAACTCACAAAAATTATGGGTATTTTTGACATCAACCTCGTAAATTTCAAACTTCAAAGTAATATTTAAATTCAGTTCAACAACCTAGCAAATTTTAATTGAAAAAAATGGACTTATCATGCTTGATTCTTTAGTATCTTAAAATTTAATTATCAATGTACAATTATCAAGGACTTAATATAAAACATATCAATAAAAATCATAAATCATTAGAAATTTCATCCTAATTAGTAATATGAGTAAATTACTTAAAAACAAGACTAAATTCAGGATTTTGAGAATAATGAAAAAAAGTTAGGCACGTCTAAGATTCACCCCCCCCCACACTTAAGATGTACATTGCCCTCAATGTACAAAGATAGATAATAGCATGATAATAAGAAAATCATAAGATATGGGGAGAAGTGAAACTTCCTGAATTATGGATAGATTCCTTGAGTCGGAGGTGGCAGATGACTTATGTAGCAGTGAATTACTCCTGTTGATTTATTTGTTATTTTGGAATGTTCAATTGACACTGCGAAGTCAGTAGTTAGATGTCTCGGGGGCGGAATTAAATAAGTGTTTGTTAGTAATACTCTAAGGTTAGATAGCCAATGATAATATGAATAAAATAGAGGCGTGAAACATAAAGGCAAAAGGGTTTAAATTAAGACAAATAAAAATAAAGAAAATAAACATAAGGACAATAGAAGGACTCAGAGGTCCTTATCGTCAGCTGGGTCCTGTGGTGGTGGTGTAGAAATGTTGAAGTGGTGGCAAATCTGCTGGAGGGTGGCCTCGATTCTGTCAAAGCATTGAATTTGATGGGTACAGTACTGTTCGAATCGATCGAGGCGTGCAGAAATGTCTGAGAATGAAGCTGCTATATGGAAGGGCCGCTGGCTCGGGGGTGGTGCCTTCTGTGCTGGTGGGACATCATCAGTAATGTCCTTGGGCTCCTCCTCGTCAATGGGGGGGCTAATCGGTACTGAGGAGGGTCGATCCCACGATGATATTTTATCATTCTCATGTGTAGCATCGTCTGGATGCCTTGTGGGGCCATCTTCCCTATCAATGTGAGTGAGGAGGTTTGTGCGTCGGTGTTGAGTAGCCCGAAGTTCCGAGCTAAGCGTGTGATATAGGGACCCATCGATATAATCCCTCACCGATGCTGCTCCATTTGATGTTGAATAGCTCGGGCTATAAAATATGCTAGGTTGATAACATATCCGTTTGACATGCACCATAGGTAATAGGCGTCATGAGTATTTATGACGCCGATGCTCTCTCGTCGATCTATCAAAGTATGAGCCAAAAGAGCGTGTACGTACCTTAGAGACGGTGCCAGGGCCGTCGCTTTTGAGCAACTGGGGTCATAATCGAAAGAGTGGGTAGCTATCTTGTGCCAACATTGGGTGGGGTTGAAATGTATATGGCGATACAACTCCGAAAGGTCATTCTCTGCTACGAAGTCGTCTGTATAAAGTCCTAAAGTAGCTCCAAACTGTGGCACGTTCAGCTGTCGTATAGTGCTGCCAAGACGGAATTGTATCGTGCCAGGATCATCGTAATGGCTCATCACTGTTTGCAGTTGAAACGTTGAGCAGAGTTCCAGAGTGAGCTCTAGGTATGTGTGCTCGACAATGTTGAAGAATTGCTCCAACGGATCAGTGGTCAGGAGAGCTCGTAAATCACTGTCAAGATGGACCTTCTCTAAAGCGGCCTAGTCAATACATCTGCCTGTTCCGAGGGGTCGCGTGCGTAGTAATTTATAACAGTCCTCTTGGACCTCTGGAGGAAATTGAAGAAACGGATGACGGACTTCAGCAGATATGCTTGCGGATGGTGATCCTGATCCCTTTCACTTTTTCGAGCTCGGGGCTGTTGTTTTCTTTCCTCGAGATGATGACATTGTACCTAAAAACAATTGATATTCAAGTACTACTAAAACAATTACTATGTTCAATGCCCAAAATATTTAAGGTTTAAATAAGAGCATTTCAATCATGAGAAATTATATTGTCAAAGTTAACTAAGTTAAACAAATATAGCAATCTAGTTAGTTCTAAAATTCAAGAATTTATACTTAAAACTTAAATAACACTAAAAGTAAGAAACTAAATATCTTGAAGTTTTTAATCAAACAAAAGGTAAAATGAATGAAAATGCAAATAATGAAGAGTGATCAGCAGTGGTTGTGTGGCGAGATGAACGGCGGAGCACGGGCGTGGACAGGGGCACACGGTCGTGTTTTGTAAAATTTTCTGGGTACCACGGTGGTGGAGCGGGCGTGGCTCTGCTAACACGGGCGTGGCTTCGAATTTTTGTGTTTATGTGAAAGGGAGAGGGTTGAGGAGGTGGTGAGAGGCAATGGGGATGAGTTTTGTGAGTGATGGCCGGAGTGGGGGTAGGGATTTTTGGGAGAAATCGGTTTAGGGTTATGAAATTTGGGGAAGATGAGTGTCATGTTCTATATATAGGGGATTAGACACGGGCAAAGGACATGTCTGTGCTCGATTCTTTTCAGCCCGTGCTTTTCGCAATTTTCAAATTTTGGGCGCGATCAGGGTGCTTGGCCACGGTCGTGGTTAAAGTGACACGCCCGTGTTCTTCTTCACACGGTTGTTCAAAACGGGCGTGTTCCGTCCGTGTTCGACAAGTCAGTATAGTCCACGGTTGCTCAGCACGGGCGTGGGGCTATTATCGTAGCCCGTGTTGGGGATAAAAGTCACCTTTGTCGAGCACGGCTATAATTACGCCCGTGTTTCGTTCCATGGCTTCCACACGGCCACGGGCACGCCCGTGTGCAAGGCCGTGTGGTCTAAAACCTGCGCTTTATTAGATTAATTAGTATGGGATTAAATGCTAAAAATTAAAAATCTAATGTTAGCATGGTTAATGCTCGGGTTGCCTCCCGAGAAGCGCTCGTTTAAAGTCTTAAGCTAGACTTACCCTGTTTTCATTTTTTAAAAGAAGGTTCACGGAGCTAAAGCTCCTCTCTCATATCCCTAAAATCTTCACCATTATAGATTTTGAGTCGGTGACCATTTACCTTGAATGTGCCTTGAGTGGAATGAGTTACCTCGATTGTGCCATAGGGAAAAATTATTTTGATCATGAATGGACCTGACCATCTTGATTTCGGCTTCCCAGAGAAATGCTTTAAGCCTCGAGTTGTATAGCAGGACCAAGTCCCCTACTTCAAATTGTTTTGATTTCTTTAGACGAGCATCATGGCGTCACTTAGTTGCCTCATTGTATAGTTTTGAGTTCTCGTAGGCATCAGCTCTCCATTTGTCGAGCTCGTTCATTTGCATCATTCTCTTCTCACCTGCAGTTTTGATATCGTAATTCAAAAATTTTATAGCCCAGTAAGCTTTGTGTTCTAACTCAAATGGTAGATGACAACTTTTCCCATAGACAAGTTTGTACGGGGATGTTCCTAAAGGGGTTTTAAAGGCTGTTCTATAGGCCCATAAAGCGTCATCTACTTTTATTGCCCAATCTTTCCTATTGGATTCAACTGTTTTCTCTAAGATCCGCTTAAGTTCTCAGTTTGCTACTTCTACCTGCCCACTAGTTTGAGGGTGATATGGGGTAGCTATCCTATGGTGTACTCCACATTTTTTTAAAACCTTATCAAATTGAGTATTACAAAAATGAGTACCCCTATCACTAATGATGGCTCTAGGTGTTCCGAATCGAGAAAACAGTTTCTTGAGAAACTTAACTACTACTCAGGAATCATTGGTAGGTAAAGCTTCACTTCCACCCATTTTGACATGTAATCAATCACTACTAGGATGTACTTATTTCCGAATGAACTAGGAATGGACCCATAAAATCAATACCCCATACATCAAATATTTCACAAGATAACATATATGTTTGAGGCATTTCATCACGTTTAGAAACATTACTGCTTCTTTGGCATTTATCACATGAAGCGACATACCCGTTGGCATCTTTGAATAGAGTGGCCAATAAAACCTCGATTCGAGTATTTTATGTGTTGTCTTAATGCCACTGTAGTGTCCTCCTGAAGGTCCTGAATGGCAATGTTGTAGGATTTTGCTCGCTTCTGTCTTTGTAACGCATATCCGAATTACATGATCTGCACAAATGCGGAAAAGAAAGGGGTCCTCCTGAAATAGTTCTTCACATCGAAAAAGAATCGCCTTTTTTGATTATAGCTTTTCTGCAGGTAGGGCGTTAGCGCTAAATAATTCGCAATATCTGCAAACCATGGTACCTCGGAGCAGGTTATAGAAAAGAGTTGTTCCTCAGGGAATGAGTCGTTTATCTCACTTTTATCGAGCTCTTCGATATGTGGGTTCTCAAGCCTGGAGAGGTGATCTCACTGCAAGGTTTTCACTCCTTTCTTATCCTGTATTTCCGTGTCAAATTCTGTAAAGTAAAATCCATCTTATGAGTCGTGGTTTTGCATCGAGGTTTAGTTAAAAGATAACGAAGAGAAGAGTGGTCGAGTGTAAACGACAACTTTAGATAATACTAAATATTGTCCAATTTATCAAACGCAAAGACCACAACTAGTAATTCTTTTCAAAGTGGTAGTATAATTTTCTTGTGCGGTCATTAATGTCTTGTCGGGCGTAATAAATCGGTGGAAGTGCTTGTCTTTTTCATTGTCCTAAAATCGCACCTCTTGCAAAATCACTTGCATCACACATTAGTTCAAAAGGAGATTCCAATCAGGGTCAATTATAATTGGGGCATTTATTAATTTCTCTTTAAGAATATTAAATGCATCTAAACATTCCTAATTAAAATTAAAAGGTACATCTTTTTCTAGCAATTTCAAGTTAGAGGCTTAGCTATTTTAGAAAAATCTTTAATAAATCTTCTATAAAATCCTGCATGTCCTAAAAAGCTTCTAATAGCCTTAACTGAACTAGGAGGAGGAAATTTTTCTATGGTTTCGACCTTTGCTTTATCTACCTCGATTCCTTTACTAGAAATTTTATGTCCTAATACAATTCCCTCTTATACCATAAAGTGGCATTTTTCCCAATTTAAGACAAGATTTGTCTCCTCACATCTCATTAGACCTCGTTTTAAGTTTTTAAGGCAAAGATGGAAAGAATTACCGAATACCAAGAAATCGTCCATAAATACCTCCATGATGTCTTCCACAAGTTTGTCAAAGATTGCCAACATGCAACGCTGAAAAGTAGCAGGAGCATTACATAATCCAAAAGGCATTCTACGATAAGCAAACGTACCATATGGACATGTGAATGTTGTCTTCTCTTGATCTTCAGGTGCTATTGGGATTTGGAAATAGCCGGAGAGTCCATCTAGGAAGCAATAGTACATATGCCCAGATAACCTTTCTAACATTTGATCAATGAAGGGCAAAGGAAAGTGATCTTTTCTAGTGGCATCGTTCAGCTTCCTGTAATCAATGCAGACTCTCCACCTTGTAACTGTTCTAGTGGGAATTAGTTCATTCTTCTCGTTGGCTACCACCATCATGCCTCCTTTCTTTGGAACAACCTGCACAGGACTTACCCAATTGTTGTCAGAAATAGGATAAATTATTCCAGCATCTAAAAGTTTAATTACCTTAGCTTTCACAACTTATTTTACGTTAGGATTCAATCGTCTTTGAGGTTGCACACATGGCTTGTATTCCTCTTCCACTAAAATTTTGTGGGTGCAAAATGATGGGCTTATTCCCTTAATGTCAGAGATTTTCCAAGCTATGGCTCTTTTATGTTCTCTCAGTACCTGTATCAACTCCTCTTTTTCCTTGGGTTCCAATTCTGAAGAGATAATTACTGGTAGCGTAGAATTATCCCCGAGGAATGCATATTCTAAGTGTTTTGGCAACTATTTTAATTCTAATTTGGGCGGCTCATCAATAGAGGGTTTTTGTTTTAGTTCGTCATTGACTTCAATGCTCTCTTTTTCCTTTTGTCTAGATGAAGATGTATTCAGATTCAGTTTGTTAACTTCATCTTCTTCCCCCTCTTCTTGAGTCAGGCACAGTTCCATCGTGTCATCATGTATAATTTCATGTAATGAGTTTTGAATGATATGATCAGTAGTATCAACAAAATAACAGGAATCATCTTGTTCTTTAGAATATCACATGGCATCATAAATTTGAAAAATAATTTTCTCATCGCCTATTCTTAATGCAAGTTTACCGTCACCTACATCGATAACAAAGACTAGCAAAAGAGCTAAAAAAGGGTGCCCTAAAATTAAGGGAACCTCAATATCCTCATCCATGTCAAGCACAACAAAATCAACAGGGAAAATAAATTTATCAATTTTTACCAAAACATCCTCGATAACTCCTCTAGGATATTTAATTGATCTATCAGCTAATTGAATACTCATCCTAGTGGGTTTTGGTTCCCCTAGATCTAGTTGTTTAAACATTTTATAAGGCATTAAATTAATACTGGCACCTAGATCAGGTAATGATTTCTTAATATTTAAACTACCAATTAAACAAGGAATAGTAAAACTTCACAGGTCTTTTAATTTGGTTGGTAACTTGTTTTGGAGGATGGTGAACATTCTTCATTAAGCTCCACATTGATACTTCTTCAAGCTTCCTTTTATTCGCCGGAGTTCTTTTAAGAATTTTGCGTATGTCGGCATCTGTGAAATGGCTTCAACAAAGGGTAAGTTAATATGAATTTGTTTAAAAAGTTCAAGAAATTTACCGTATTGGGCATCTAATCGGTCTTTCTTCAACTTTGCTGGGTATGGGATTGATGGTTTACTTTCTTTGCGCACTAGAGTTACATCCTCAACTCCCTCATCCTTTGCTTTGTCATCTTCATGTGGTATTTTTTCTTCGTTTCGACTAACTCCTTTCCACTTCTCGATGTAACTCGTTTTTACTGCTCTGCTTCTTTAGAAAAAATCTCTGATCAATTTTCAGAAACTATCTTAGTAAGTTGCCCAACTGACTTAGTAATTTCCCCAACTGACTTAGTGACTTCCCTAACTTGGCTCTCGATCCCTTTGATCGATGCTTGTTGGGTCTTAAGGGTGGTTTCAGTGTCTTGGGGACGGTTTTCTGTGGATGCCATGAATCTTGTCAGCATCTCTTCAAGGTTCAGCTTCTTCTCCTGTGGATCGGGCTGATTTTGGAAATTTTGAGGAGGTTGTTGTCTTTGATTTCCTTGATTTCCTTGACCTCCCCACGAAAAATTTGGGTGGTTCCTCCAACCTGGGTTATGATTATTACTATAAGGATTATTAGATCTGAAATTGTTACCTATATAGTTCATCTGTTAGCCCTCTCGTGCTCGGTTGGTAGTGTGGGTACTCAGGATTCGCCACGGTTCCACTTACGTTGCACTGGCATTACGGGATGTACCGCGAAGAACACAAACTATCAAGCTTTTTATTCATCATCTCTACTTGTGTTGATAGCATGGTTACTGCATCTATGTTGAAAACTCCGCTGATTTTGTTGGTTTGGTCCTTGTAACTCGCCACCGATAGTTATTCAGGTGACATCTTTTCAATAAACTCGTAGGTCGCTTCGTGAGTTTTGTTGTTCAGTGGTTCCACCGGCAAATTGAATCAATTAGTTGCCTCGTTGAGGGGTTTACACCGTTATAGAAAGTTTGGACTTGGAGCCACAAGGGTAAACCATGGTGCGGACACCTTCTCAAGAGATCCTTATATCTCTCCCATGCGTCATATAATGTCTCTAAATCCATCTGCACAAAAGAAGAGATATCATTCCGTAATTTGGCCGTTTTGGCCGGTGAGAAATATTTTAATAAAAAATTTTCAGTCATCTGATCCCATGTAGTGATTGACCCTCGTGGTAACGAGTTTAACCATTGTTTGGCTTTATTTCTTAATGAAAATGGAAATAACTGAAGTCGTATGGCATTATCAGAAACGCCATTTATTTTGAAGGTATCACAGAACTCTGAAAAATTAGCTATATGAGTATTTGGGTCTTCGTCCTGTAAACTATCAAATTGAACAAATTGTTGAATCATTTGTATAGTGTTAGGCTTTAATTCAAAATTATTAGCGGCTATAGCAGGCCTAACAATACTTGATTCTGCTCCTGTTAAATGAGGTTTAGCATAAACATACATAGTACGCGGAGCATTATTCTCTCCCACATCTTGTGGTTGAGGATTATTTTCATCCATCCCTTCAAAGAGGATTGCATCTGTCTTCTCGCTCTTCTTCACATGTAATTTAGGGCTCACCTAATTTCTCTGCGATTCCTATGAATCGGTAGCATCAATATCACTGTCAGATACTAGTGGTCCTCTCGGGTTCCTTCTAGTCATAAACTAGAGGTACCTGATAGGAAAAGAAAGAAATAAAATTTAGCAAAGTTAAAATTTAAACTTAAAAATAAAAGTAAATTGCAGAAAATAAAAAAAAATAATGGCTAAAGTAATAAAAATAGAGCTTTCTTAATATTTTCGATCCCCGGCAACGGCGCCAAAAACTTGATCGTTGTATTTCAGAGTTTTAAATTTATAATAATCGATCCTGGAACTAACTATAACAACGATTGAAGCAAGTACACCTATCGAACAGTAGTATAGCTTAGGCAAGACCAGATTGTCGAACCCAAAGGAACTAAAAGTACTAATACTAACTTTCTTTCTATTATTTAGCCTAAAATAAGTGAAGTTGTTTATTAATCTAAATTAACTAATTACTAAGCTAAAGACGCAAAGACAAAAAGAATGAATTGGGGAAATACTTGGGAAAAACTCAGTTGATTAAGACGATACCCTTAGGAAGAATCCACCTAGACATCACTTGTTATCTAACTTCTCAACTGCATTTATTTATTCATTTGACTTGATCCGTATGATTCCCTAATTTATATTATACCCTCTCTCGAGGCGAATAACGTCTAACCCTAGGTTGATTAATTGAAATCTCTTTCTAATTAAAACCCCTAGAATTGCATTAGCTTGATCTATGGACTCCCATATTAGGTTTCACCCTAATCCGGCAACGCTTCGTCACCCTATCTCTAGGCGCGCGATCAACTCCGCTTAACTATGCTAGACCTACTCCTAGGCAGGGACTTTTGTTCCTCCACCTAAGCACATCAAACTTGAATTAATATTCGCGAAATATCAACACAAGAATTAAGCACACATAATCAAGAACAAATCAAGTATTTATCATATAGTTCAGAAAACAATAACAAGATTCATCTAGGTTTCACCCCCTTCAGGTATCTGAAGGGTTTAGTTCATAATAATAAAGAAAAACATCTCAGAAGAAAAGATAAAACAAAACATAAGAAAACCCTAAAAATCCCTAAAGGAATTGAAGGAGAGGTCCTCCGTCTTGAGTAGAATTCCAGCTTCTGGAGATGGATCAACTGGCTATCCCTTGAGAGTTTCCCACAAATCTGACCTTTTCGGCTCGGCTCCTTGGCCTAGCTAACCGCCCCCTGTTAGGTTATACCTAGGGTCTTTATATAGGATTTTGAAATAGGTTTCTTTGCCCCTAAGTATCCTTTTTCGAGTGAAATTACTCTCCTCCATGGCAGGGGCACGGCCATGGCACACGCCCGTGTGAATCGTGGCCAGGCCGTGTTGGACTCCGTTAGTGAGGCACGGCCGTGTAGATCAACTTCAGGCCATGTTCTAGTATATTGAGGAGGCACGGTCATGTGGGCTTTAGTCCAGGCCGTGTCGATTTCTTCTTTGGCCCATTTTGGTCCGTTTTGAGCCCGTTTCTTGTTCTTTTTATTCTTAGGTGCTTTCCTGAGTATAAGACATGAAAAGAAAGGATTAAGAGCACCTTTTTACATAAATCAAGGGATAAATCATCCAAAAGTATGCTAAATGTGGGATTAAAATATGTTACTATTTCGTTTTATCAGAAGAATTCCCAGTTAACTTTCTCCCTTAGTACAACTGACACAAGGGTGTTCCACCACTAATAAGCCAAATCTCTTAACAGAGACACAACACACTTCACACACTCTTCGGCTGTGCAAGATAATTCGTCAAATACCCTGATGGTATTTTCAAGCTAGAATTCTGCTCTTTCTGGATCATCATCTTTGTTAGCTCGAAATTCCTCGACTCCTTGTTTTTGGATTTTATCAACCAGAGGCTTTTCTCTTCTTACTACCTCTACCACTTGGGGAGCTACAGGGGTAGGCTGAGGAATAGGTGGGGTAGAGGAGGTTGAGCATTAGGATTTGCTCGAACAAATTCAGTGTACCAGTTGCTCATCATATGGAGAAAGGCTTCTCGAGCCTCTTCTCCCTGACCCAAAGTCTCGGGTCCACTTTCTACTTGCACGGTCCCTTGCGCGGGAGCCGGCGCATTACTTGCAGCATCATCGGCTGCAGCTCGATCGGGATTCATTTACTATATAAAAACACAATTTGAATCGTCAGGAGTCGTCACACTATCATTATGTAAATACTCATACATATGGCATGTATAGCAAGACTCATACTTATGCTACGTTAGTCCGAGAATCGACTAAACCGTAGCTCTGATACCACTAAATGTAACACCCCTTACCCGTATCCGGCGCCAGAACTGGGTACGAGGCATTACCGTACATAACTTGCTCAAACATACAACATCGAGCCAAAAATTTCATTTCAACTTAAAACTTCTCATTCGAGATTATAACATCCCTCTTATAGGTCTACGGGACCTTAAACACAATTACAGAGTGGTTCGGGACTGAACCGGAAACTTTTGAACACTTAGAAAATTTTCACTTAAAATAGGGCCACACGCCGTGTGGAGAGCGACACGCCCGTGTAGGCAGGCCGTGTGGTCACACACGCCCATGTCCCTAGTCCGTGTGGATTTTATTTTCCTTTCGAACCTACAGAGGTTTTCACACGGCTGGACACAAGCCCATGTCCATGGCCCATGTCCCTCACATGGCCACGACATGCCCGTGTCTTAGCCCGTGTGCAAAAACCTTGACATTCTATTTCTGACGTCATCACCCCATAAATGTCACACGGCCAAGGCACACACCTGTGTCCTTCGACCGTGTGGCAAATTAAATTCCTAATTCAGGTGCAGACTTCACACGGACTGGGCATACGCCCATGTACTATGGTCGTGTCTTCCACACGGTTGAGACACACGATCGTGTCTCAACCCGTGTGTTTACTACTGGGCATTTTGACTTGACAACCTAGTATGCAGGGGGACACATGGCCTATTAACACGCCCATAGGGCTGACCGTATGTCACACACGGCCTAGACACACGCCCGTGTGTCTACCCGTGTGGGCAATTGTAAGGCTATCTACCAAGCCAATTTCCACCCTACAAAGTAACAACACTTATGCCATTTCAATGCAACATACATCAAGACCATAAGGCACTTCTAATACCCAAAATCAAGACATCCACACATAGGTTTACACTACATTCATCATGTGAATATTTTACTCATTACTCATCCCATCACACGAGCATGTACTTCATGAACTTCATCATCGATTATATAAAACTTATCAAGTATTGGCCAATTTCCAATGGCCATTTACAAAATGAATTGAATGACATTAATAGCCACACATTGGCTAACCAAAATGACATATCACAAAAAAAGTAACCAAGTTTCCTATACATGTCATACACAAAATAAACCAAACTTTGCTATACCAAAGAGAAGTTGATAGTGTGATCCAAACTCCAACGTCCTACGATCCCCGAGTTAGCTTGGCGATACTACAAGGAAGAGGGAAATGAGAGGGGTAAGCATAAAGCTTAGTAAGTTTGCATGAATAAATAGCAACATAAAGGCTCATGATAGTATTCATTCATCACACTAATTAATACACAAGTCTCAAGCACATCGACTTAACTTACTCATGCTTATTCTTTCCAAATCACATATCACATTTTGCATTCATTTCTCTTAAGTTGCTCATGGGTACCTGTATCGCTTCATCACATAACTTTAGCACTTTTATTCTATTGAACATACACTTAGCTCTTGTCATCTTTAAAATAAACTTAGCCTTTTTTGCCCTTTGAACTAATTGGAATATCGTAGGATACTAAATCTCATCATACATGTAGCACGATGCCAATGCCATATCCCAAATATGGTCTTACATGGGATCACATCTCGCTGCCGATGCCATATCCCAGATATGGTCTTATACGAGATCGTATATCGATGACGATGCCATGTCCCAGACATGGTCTTACATGAGATCTCCTTTCGGTGCCGAGGCCATGTCCCAGACATGGTCTTATACGGGACCTTCTTTATCTTATGTTATGACAATGGTATCCTTACTATTCCTACTGTTCAACTGGGACTTCAATTCAACATAATATCATTATACTTCCATTGAGGCATCATTATTCAATTTCATAGAAATAATATAAATTTCTCATGATATCAAGCAATTAAGAATTTAATAGCATTATGTAGCTTTAATTTCACACAAACTTACCTCGGTTCCAAAATAGGCCAATTTGCCGATCTAGTCCGAAACCTTGCATTTTCCTCGGTCAAGGTTAATTCCTCGTTCTTCTTGATCTATAATAACAAATTCACTCATTTAATTACCACATTAATCAATACATTTCAATAATCATACTTTGGCAAAATTACTATTTTGCCCTTAGACTTTCACAAAATTACGATTTTTACCCCTAGGCTCGTAAATCGATTCTAATCAAATTTCCTCCTTTAACAAGCCTTACTGAACATTTATTACTCTTATAGCAACTCCCAATACTCATTACTTCATACATTTACCATCTATTTTACAACCTTTACAAAAAGGTCATTTTAGGTGTTTTCATTGAAACACCTTTCACAAAAGTTGTTTATTTAACAAGTAAGACTCATTTTCTTCTATAAAATTTCAAAAATCAACACTAATTCTCTCATTGCAAAACCCTAGGTTTTCAACCATTTTGCAAAATAGTCCCCTCATTAGCTAGCTCAAGCTACAAGGGTCTCAAAAGTACAAAAAATATCAAAGAATGACCATTAAAACACTTACTTGCAAGGAGAAAAGCTTGGCTGAAATTTTTGAGTTCTTAACCCCTTATTTTGCTAAAAGTTTCAGTGGAAAAGATGGAGAGAAAAGATGATATCTTTCTTTTCCTTATTTTATGATTAAAAATCAGTTTAGTCACCAAATTTTTACCTAACCAATTGACCAAGTCTTTTCTTTGTCCCTATGGCCGACCACCACCCTAAACAAGGCCTAATTGCACATTAAGGACCTCCAATTAATATTCTATAGCTATTAGACACCTTTTTCTTCTAGAACAATAGTTTTGCACTTTTTTTGATTTAGTCCTTTTTCGCAATTAAGCATGCAATCGCTAAAATTAATGCACCAAAATTTTCATACACTCATATAATCATGCTATATCACATACACAATTATAAAAATAATTTTATCTGGCCTCGGATTAGTGGTTCCGAAACCACTGTTCCGACTAGCCCCTAAATCAGGCTGTTACAATTCTAGGGCATCGGATAATGAGACATGGAATCGAGGTAGATAAAGCAAAGGTAGACGTTATTGAGAAACTCCCACCTCCAACATATGTAAAGGGTGTTAGGAGCTTTTTGGGTCACATCGGTTTCTATCGAAGATTTATCAAGGACTTCTCCAAAATTGCTAAACCCTTATGCAAATTATTGGAAAAGGACACGACGTTTAAATTTGATGTGGAGTACTTAAGAGCTTTCAACGATTTGAAGAGTCGGTTAGTTTCGACACCCATAATCGTCACACCAGACTAGGATTTGCCATTTGAATTGATGTGTGACGCAAATGACTTCGCGATAGGAGCTGTCATGGGCCAGTGAAGGAACAAAGTTTTTCATCCCATCTACTACACAAGTCAGACTCTGTCAGGCGACTGAATTATACGGTAACAGAGAAAGAGTTACTCGTTGTTGTGTTTGCTTTTGACAAGTTTCAATCTTATCTTGTAGGTACCAAGGTGACTGTCTATACGGACCACTCGGCAATTAAGTATTTACTTGCCAAGAAAGACGCTAAGCCGAGACTATCCGATGGGTACTTCTACTTCAAGAGTTTGATCTAGAAATTCAAGATCGAAAGGGAGTAGAAAATCGCAGACCACTTGTCCAGATTGGAGCCGCAAGAAGGGAATTCTCCACTTATACCAATTCAGGAGACATTTCCTTGATACCCCTTGGTTTGCTGATATTACTAACTATTTAGCTTGTGGTTTGATGCCGACCGATAAGACGTATCATCAAAAGAAAAAGTTTATTCACAATGTGAAGTACTATTTCTGGGAAGAGCCATATTTGTTTAAAAAGTGTGCAGATCAAATGATCAGGAGATGCGTGGCAGAAGATGAAGTACATAATATTCTATACCATTGCCGCTCAACTCCAAGTGGGGGACACTTCGGAGGTACACGTACTGCAGCCAAGGTATTGCAAGCTAGATTCTTTTGGCCAACACTATTCAAAGACGCATATGCTTACGTAAAGAGCTATGATCGATGTCAAAAGGTTAGAAATGTCACCAACAAAAATGAGATGCCTCGAACAAATATCATTGAGGTAGAATTATTCGATGTTTGGGGTATTGACTTTCTCAGTCCTTTTCCTCTGTCCGTTGGTCACAAGTACATATTGGTAGCAGTAGACTACATATCTAAGTGGGTTGAGGCTGATGCATATCCGACAAACGATGCTAAGGTTGTGATGAGGTTTTTGCAGAAACATATGTTCACAAGGTTTGGAACCCCAAGAGCCATTATCGGTGATGAAGGGTCCCATTTTGTGAACAAATGGTTGAAATGATTACTTGAAAAACATGGAGTGAAGCACAAGGTTGCCACAGCTTACCATCCGCAGACGAATGGGCAAGCTGAACTGGCAAATAAAGAGATCAAAGGCATACTCTAGAAAGTAGTTTGCTCGAACCGACGAGATTGGTCCAAAAGACTGGATGATGCTTTATGGGCTTACAGGACATCATACAAGACACCTTTAGGGATGTCACCCTATAGGTTGGTCTTTGGGAAAGCTTGTCATCTGCCTTTGGAGTTAGAGCACAAAGCTTACTGGGCTCCTCAACAACTCAACTTGGATCTTAAGCTTGCCAAAGAGAAACGGATGCCCCAACTCAATGAGTTAGAAGAATTTCAAATGTTCTTTACGAGAATGCCAAATTACTCAAAGAGAGACTTAAGAAATGGCACGACAAGCACATTCAAGTTCGAGAATTTGAAGCAGGTCAGCAAGTCTTGTTATTCAATTCTAGATTAAGGTTCTTTCCAGGTAAGTTAAAATCACGTTGGTCCGGCCCATTTACGATTCACCAAGTTTATCCATACAGAGTTGTTGAACTTCAAAGTAATGGAGGTAATTTTCGAGTCAATGCTCAGCGCTTAAAACATTACTGGGGGGATAAAATTGAACGGGATCAAATCTCGTTCATTTTATCGAATATTTAATATTTCTTGTTTTTCTTTTTAAATAAATGATTTAGGGTATATTTTCGGGATTAGTATGTTTAAATAAATTCTGTCTAGGAGATTGGAACTTAAGCGGGACCGTTTGTGACCCCTTCAATCTTTCCTGGGAATTGATTTTAACATAATCTTCCGAGAAATTATCCCCTAAATGACAAAATAAATTTTTATTTTTTCAAATAAAAGGGTCAATTTTGATCCAAGCTTTAAATTGCAACTCAATTTCAAATTTTCATTAAGTCTAGGTACTTAATTGAATTATTTCCAAAATTTGGTTGCTCTTTTCATAAATATTTAAAATTAAATACCTCTTTTTGTAAATATTTTCAAAAGGCATCTAGAATAAAAGTTTTTAGTTTAAAAAAAAAAGAGATGATAATCATTAATATATAATTATATCCATTATAATATATATTAATTATTATCAACTTTACATTAGGATTAGTTTAAATTTAATCATATTTTATTTAATAAGTTTTTATTTTTAATAAATTAATAGCAAATAATAATTTAATATGCATTATATTAATTATTACTTGTTGTTAACTTTGTATAGGATTAGAACTTAGAAAATTTTAATTATTAAATTGTTCTAAGAATTCTACTTTAACTCCTACTCCCATCACTATAAATTCCACCAACCTTCTCCATCATTCATCATTCAAACTCCATTCCCACAAAATACCGAATCACCTAGTGCCGCAAGCTCCCAATTCCTTAGCCGCAACACCACCCGACAGCCCCATTCGATCAGCAACTCACCCCGTGCCCACCTGCCCCCATCGCGCGCTGCATGTCCTGCTCCGTGCACCTCATGCTGCTTCTAGCTTCAGCTCACGTGCGCCCACACTGCTGCCCACTTAACGTTGCTGCCTGCTGCCCGCACAGCTGCTCATGCCAGGCCTTACCGCACCCACGCGCATCTACCAGCACGCCCAACAGTGTCCCAGCATCCGTGCGGCACACCAGCATCGCACCAACACCCTTAGCCGAAACCCTCCAACCATTCCTAAATTGACCTCTTTTGATTTATAATTATTTTTTTAGGAGTTCTTGATTTTTATAAAAAGGGTGGTAAGACAAATTTTTCTCCTCAATTTTAATTTAATTATTTAATTTTTCAATTTATTGAATTATTAATAGTTTATACTAATTAAATTTTTGAGAAAATAATTGTTTCCATCTTATGTTCAGGATAATCATGCCTCGCAAGAGAACTCGTGCCTCTGCCCAAATTGACGAATCACAAAACAAATTCCACTGTGAAAAAGCCAAAGCGAGATACGAAAATATTTTCAAGAATCAACAGATGCATCTAGAGAAAGGCTTTACACTGAAAGAAAGCAATTATATTGATTTCATGGCGCGCATTCGTCAGGTTGTTGAAGCTCTCAATTGGAAGTTATTTTGTGAGAAAAGACCTAGTTTGGATGAGGAGTTAGTTCACAAATTTTATACGAATTTAATCTCAAGCGAGTTGACAGAATTTTCTGTTCGGGGAATCAAGGAACAATAACCTCAAACGCTATTAATGAATTCTTTGAATTACCTGATTTTGAAAACAACGAATATTCTTCCTTGATGAGCAATATTGAGTCTGAAAGTCTGTAAGAAATTCTCGAGGAACTTACAGTTCCAGGTTCTAAGTGGACTGTGTCAAAATAAGGAATTCACACTTGTCGAAGAGAATATTTGACACCATTCGCGAAGGTATGGTCCTATTTCATTCGATTCAGCCTTATGCCTATTTCACATGGGACTACAATTTCATTAGAGCGAATGGTCTTACTATACTCGATTTTAACTGGAAAGACCATTGATGTAGGAAAAATCATCCTGAGAGAAATGCGAAATTGTGCCGCTAGACGTTCTGGCCCAGCTTACTTTCCCTTTACGATAACAATTTTGTGCTTGAAAGCTAAAATTCTTGCAAACGTAAAGAAGACATGTTATAGCCAGGGCAAAATCATAGATTGGGACCTCTACTGAATAGCTAGAGACTCTGTTCTATAGCAACGAGTTGAATAAAGTGAGGATACCAAAGAAGAAGAAGAAGATCCCACAGAGATCGAACCGATGCAATTAGCTGAAATCCCTGATAAGGCAGAACCAATGGAACCAGAAGCCAAACCTTATGTCGCAACTTCAATGTTCAGAACTCAATCGCCTCACCCAGATCTTCGAGATGAGCTGTCAAAGTTGATGGACATAATGCAACATATGCAGTGGCAGCAACAAGCTTACTGGAGATATTCAAAAATAAGGGATGACTCAATGAGAAGCGCTCGTACGAAAATATACAATGACCCGTTTATTTTTGTGCCTGAGTTTCCAGATTTCATATTTGAACCATGGAGTCCACTATCGAAGAAGGAGCGAAGCGATTCATGCAAAAATAAAGATGATGGAGCAAAAGATGCGTCGAATTCGGAGGGATCTGCAAATAAATAAAAAGGGGGATCTTGACTTTATTTCTGTTCTTAGGTTATTTTAGGATTAAGTTTAATTAGGAATTTTTATTTTCGCATAATAAAACAAGAGGTGGAAATCATTAATAAAAATGAACAAGTCGCAAAGTATAAAGTGTGGCAATAGATATATACATGTCTAGGATTGGATTTAGAGAGATCTTGGTACTTAAGCAGTCAAATTAACTCACCTCCTATTTTCTAGAATCCTACCTGGTGTATAGTATCTACTCACTTTTAACAATGAGGACATTGTTCATCTTAAGTAGGGGGGACCGAAAAATTGAAATTATTTCCACTCAGAATAAATTTTTCTTTCAGTTATGATTAGGTTATATTTTGTTCAAAAATTTGAAATTTTGTTAAGTATGCTAAATTCAGTATGAATAAAGTTCAATTATTTCAATAATTGTTATGTTAACTGAAATATGACATAAGTGTATTTTTAATAAAGCATGCAAATCGTATCATAAAATTTTTAGTTCCTTAGGAGAGTTAGGCATGCATGAAAGTTTAAGTCTCTAGAATTGACTTAGTAGTTTCTTGAGGCGAAATCCTAGGAAGCATGGAACATTGAAAATGATTTAGGCAACTTTTTGTTTCGACCGTTTGAGCCTTTCAAGCCAACCTTGATGAAATTTTATCCCTTGAAACCCAACTTTGAGACTATATGGCCTAATTTTATTTGAACCCTTGCAATATTTAGCCATCACTTCTCTCTTAATTATCTTTAAATTATCTCAAACACTAGACTCAGTACTATTCAGAACATTCTTTGAAAATAAGTTTGGGGGAGTTGAAAAGAAGTATCGAATGCTCAAAAAATTGTAGTACATACAACAAAATGCTCGAAAAAAAAAGAGAGCATGTGTACTTGAAAGAAAATAGATGTACAAAAGAGCATGTGAAAGCAAAGTAAGTTGGTGAATATTCTGAAAGTCTGATTGAAGCTGAGTCTAGGGTTTTTAGCCTAAATTTATCTTTTACCTACCCCTAGCCTAGCCATGTTGCAACCTTGTTAAAGACCTATTGATTCAAGTTTCTATGCTACCTACATTAGTGGAGAGAAATTGCTATGTTCAACATAAGAAGGCATAAGTTAAACTTAATGATTGCAGCTTAATCTTGAATAAGGGAATAAAATCAAATTGGTAGGGATTAACATGTCTTTATTAGGAAGCATTTAGTCTAATTTTTGCTATCATAAGAATGATTGAGATTAATTTGAATGATATGTATACATAAGTAGCATAAATATCAAATTTCTTGTTCTTGAGCATAAGTATACCAAAATCATGATTGTTGGGAAGAGTGTTGTTCTGAATGAATTTTTCAAAGGTATTTCCGAGAATTCTTTTCAAATTTGTGCATTACTCGGGACGAGAAATGAATTAAGTTTGGGGGTGTGGAAACACGAAAATATACACACTTTTTCATGCCCATTTTAACTCAAATTCATGCAAGTTCGGTAAAATTCTTGTCAAAAAATATATAATTATCATAAAATAATTATTTTGTACTTAAATTATTAACATAATTAATTTTGATTAATTTTATAATTAATTTTGATTAATTTTGATTATTTTCGACATATTTGCACAAAGGGCGAAAAACGACTCGGCAGACACTGCTAGAAGCGCAAAACCGAGAAACAATTTTGAAGCATCAAGGCGAATTAATTTTTTAGCCTAAGACGGTCCAAATTATGTGTAATAATTCATAATATAATTAATTTTAATTTATATCCAATTTAATTTGGGTTAAATAAATTATTATTAATTAATTATGAAAAGTGGCCCAGTTGAGCTGAACCGGGAAAAGCTGAACCGACCGAGTACTGGGCAGCCCAAAACCGTCCCACATGCTGTCCCAATCAGCTTGATTGGCTGATTAATTAGCTTGCGAAATGGCCCTTGAAGAATTTTTCAAATGGCAAACAAACCCCTCCACTATTTGTGCCTTTCTAGATTTGCCCCTACCTTAATATAGCATGTTTGAAAACTTCAAACTTGAAACATGTGTGGCCGGCCATGGGAGGGCTCTTTGGCTTCTGATTTTGGCTATTTTTAGCAGCCCTCTCAACCTATAAAAACTCCCCTTGGCTGCTCATTTGAAACACACCTCAACTTTCTCATCTCTTCTCTTCTCTCTCAATTTTCTCTCTTCATTTCCCATCCATTTTTTCTTTATTCTCTTGCCGATTTCACCTCTTGAAAAAGAGTCATTCATCCACCATTTGGAGCAGCATTAAAGTGTTTGTAGCAGTCTCGGTTTGACAAGAACAAGCGGAGAAGGAAGAGTGGAGCAAACCAGTCAAGTCACGGAGAAACACCGGATTTGATTCTTATTCCCTATCCTTTTAATTTTTGTTGTTGTTATGATGAACATGTCTATGAATATTTGTGATGTTGAAATGTTTAATTTAATTGATAAATTTTATTCGTGTTAGGTTGATTGCATTTCGTCTATTTAATTTATTAAAATTGTGTTTGTGTTGTTATAGGCCTCGGTAAGATGTTTGATTAAGTAAAACCATGACTAAGTTATTCTTGCATTACAATTGTAAGGTAACTAATGAATTAATTATTTAAACGGATTGAAATCGATATTAATTGACACGATACTTAATCAGTGCATGTTTAATCATCTAAGGTAGCTGACGGTTAAATTAGCAACAGTATTTAGCGATACATTAGCCTTGCATAACTTGCAAGATTATTGTGATTAAACTGTTTCAAGGTAGAAATACACTGTTACCTCAAGTAATCTTTTATGTGCTTATGAGATTGAATTAATTGTTTGAATTGGCATAGAGATATGTACAAGAGATTATTTTAATTTCATAAGTATGTATGTGCATTAACACATTTGCCTATTAAAATTTTTTTAATCGGTTGAATTGACATAGAGATATAGTCAAGAGATGAATGGATTTTGGTAGGTGAGCATGTTCATAAGTTAGAAAATTACCGAGTTTCCGTGAATTTATTCGTAACAACATAAACATGAGTTTAATAATTCTAAGTTAAAAAATGTAATTAACCTAGCACAATTATGTCATCTTGATTAAAATAATCTTTTGAAATCGTGCATTGGAACTTTATTTTATTTTATTTGTTTTACTTTGTTAAAATTATAGTTTTTAATCACCTCTTCAAATCAAAATATTTTTCTTCAGCAAAGTGTTTTAAATTGCATTCATAAATAATTCTTTTCACAGTCCTTGTGGGTATGATAACTCGACATTTATTTGTCACTTTATTACTTGTTACGATTGTGTACACTTGCACACTTCCGTCCTTCCACCCGTGCGGATGAGGGACATGGCCGTGTGAACAGGCCGTGTAACTCTCTGTCTAATTGTGCTAAAATAAAGTACAGGGTAGACACAGTCGTGTGAGGGTCTCACACGCCCGTGTGGGATCCCTAAATCCCTAAATTAGCCACACAGCCGTATGGCCAAGCCGGGTGGCACCAAATCACTAATCCCTAATTCCCAAACATACATGCCCGTGTGCCCAGGGGACACGGCCGTGTGAAAACCGACCATTTTCCCCAAATCATCCACACAGCCGTGTGGCCATGCCGTGTGGTAGGAAATTTTGCCTGGAAACCCTAATTCCTAATTCCACACGGCTGTGTGAACCGGCACACGCCCGTGTGTCCACCCGTGTGGTCACAAAAACACTCGCAAATAGCCTGAAAATCGAGTTTTTTGGTCATTAAATCGACCTCCAATCATGACTTTTCATAACCCAACCATAACGCACTAAATTTTAGGAAAATATAAACGACACGAGCCTCAATTGCTCAATTACCGAAACACACAAAAAGATCGTCGAATTCCACATCAAATCTACAATTCGCAAATAAATTAAAAGAGGTTCGAATCCCACACCTGATTCACGATCAAAGACGTTCAGACACCAACTCTACGACAAAGAAGCGACTCTCCAAAATCCATAAGCAATATCTTTTTCAAAGAAAAAATAAATAAGAACAAAAAAAGGGGAAGAGGAGAACTTCTAGAGAGAAGAAGAAGAAAATCTAAATAAAAATGACAATAAATAGTTTTATATATTTTAACTTAAAAAAAATTGCTACTTAACAAAACAAAATGAAATAAAAATGTTCCCCCAAAACGCACACACAAAAGACTCAAACCTAACCTTGAGGTATACTAAGACACAACAAACCACTAGACCAGCAGGCCCATTCTGACTCTTAAACGCGCAGCTAAACACAATAGCACACCCTTCTCTCTGACCCTAACCATAAAACTCAAAACTTCTAACCCCAAAATCCGAGGTGTTGCACATAATTTTCATATTCAAGTATCTGGATCGCTTCTGGAGTTTTAATGGTTAGTTATGTCTTGGATCTCTCCCAGAGCACCCGCCTCCAATTTATGACTATCTTATTTTATTATTTTCTTTTACGAGAATTTTCATATTTGGAAATCAATTGATCTACCATGCTTCGGCCATCCATTACTTTCAATTTATTCTAATTGGTTTTCCTATTGTAACTTCAACACATCAGTTAGTATATAGCAATTGGTTATTCTAATTAGGTCAAAAAATACATCTGGCAATTAACTTACAATAAGGTGAATTATTCTTTTGAACTTCTAGTTCAAATTACTTTCTACGAGAATCTATGTAACACCTAAAACACAGATACATATTACAGAATTAATAGAATTATCATGCTTAACATGCTCGTATACAGATAACATATATACTCAAACAGAACAGTCAGACATAGATATCGGTTTCCTACTCAGATCAGACTATCAGAATATCAGATCACATGAAATAGGGTTTGGTTAGCCCTTAGCGACCCTACGGTAGGCCTACAGTCGATCTGATCGACCCGTGCGACCCTAGGGAAATTTTTAGAATTTTGGGCCCACATGCCCGTATGGGCCCACACGCCCAATTTGGCCTAGCCCGTATGGCCCACACAGCCACACTCTTGCCGTCACACAGTCGTGTCTCGCGCACGGCCAGCCACACGACCAAGCACACGCCCATGTGTCGTTGACAGTCCCCTTCTTCGGCTTCCGCCAAACCTTATTTTCTCGTGTTTAGGGTACACACCTGGTACGATTTTGACGCGAACACTTCCACGAGACAACCAGAACCTAAAATTCAATTAAGAACACTCGTCAATAACTGAAACAATTTATAGAACTAAAAATCCCCAATCCACCGAAGTGCTCACCTTTGACGAATAACGCTTCTCAAATCTAAATCACCGAAGAATCGAACGTTTCCAGCCCTTCTCCTAAACAATCAACCAAATCCAAGCAATCAAACTCAACATTCATGAAAATTGTAAACTAATTCCCATAACAGAAAATCCCTAACACGCAACGAAAAGGGTAAAAAGCTACTTACGAAATACTCTAACTACAGAACTGAAAATTATAAGCACCTGAACAATTAAACAAAATAGAAGAACTTACCACGCCGCCGTTTGACCAAACGAAAGGGAGAGAAAGAAAAGGAAAAAACACAATATGGAAGATGGGAAAAATGAACGTGAATTTAGGGAAGGGAAAATTTTGGAAAAGAAAATAAAATAAAAATTAACTAATATTATTTTAGTAACACATCCCTAAAATCTCTCTAACTCCCCACTACCCCACTAACCAAATCCAACCACCTCAAAATTCCAAAATTACGTGAAAAACTCTATCGCATAATCGAGACAAAAATTAACATCCACACTCACACGAGGATTCAACACTGCACCTCCAAAGAAGCTAACTCCTTACCACTCGAACCAAAGAGGCTCATTCTAATATGGATTTACAAAGAATATTACATAAGCATACCCAGCAGGGATAAGGCTGGGATAAAAAATAACAGAATTTGCCAAAAATGGGACTTGAACCCAAGACCTCAACACAAACAATCAAAACACTTAGCCAAAGGAAGCGGTATACTTATTTTATGTCAGGATTTACAGAAACAAGATTAATTTATTCAGGGCATTACAACTCTACCCCCTAAAAAAAATTTTGGCCTCGAAATTTACCTGATCCGAATAGATGAGGATACTGCTGACGCATCGAGTCCTCAAGTTCCCACGTGGCTTCCTTAGTGCCATGATTCTGCCACAGCACCTTTACCAATGGTATGGACTCCCTCCTTAGAACCTTAATATTTCGATCCAAAACCTAACCGGCTTCTCCTTAAACGTCAAGTCCAGTCTAACCTCGATCTCCTTAATAGAGACAACATGAGATGGATCAGGCCGATACCGCCTCAACATCGAGACGTGAAACACATCATGGATACGGTCTAACTCCGGAGGTAGCTCTAACTGATAAGCAACCGGTCCCACGTACTTCAAAATTCGATACAGCCTAATGAACCTAGGGCTTAACTTGCCCTTACGACTGAACCGCAGAACCTTCTTCCACGGAGATACCTTAAGGAAAACGAAGTCACCCACAGCGTACTCGATATCCCTCCTTTCAGATCCGCATAGGACTTCTGTCTATCAGAAGCCACCTTCAGACGATCCCGAATCAATCTAACCTTATCTTCAGTCTCGTTAACCAACTCAGGACCCAAAATCCGTCGCTCACCCAACTTAGTCCAACATAGCTAAGTTCGACACTTACGACCATACAAAGCCTTGTAAAGTGCCATATGAATGCTAGACTGGAAACTATTGTTGTAGGCAAACTCAGCTAACGGCAGAAAATCCTTCCAACTACCCCAAAAATCAAATACACAACTCCGAAGCATATCCTCCAAAGATTCGAATCACCCTCTCGTATTGACCATCGACCCGAGGATGGAACGCAAAGATCAAGTCTAATCTCGAACCCAGAGCTTCATGAAGTTTCTTCCAAAATTGAGAAGTGAAACGAGGATCCCTATCAGAGATTATCGAAACTGGAACCCCATGCAATCTCACAATCTCAGAAATATAGAGCTTCGCTAGCTTTTGCAGAGAGTAGTCTGTCCGATCCAGAATAAAATGGGCAGACTTGGTCAATCGATCCACGATGACCCAAACAAAGTCCTTCTTAGTGAGTGTTAAAGACAAACCACTAACAAAGTCCATCGTCACACGTTCCCATTTCCATAAGGAAATCTTAATGGATTGGAGCAAATCCGAAGGCAACTGGTGTTCAACCTTAATTTGCTAGCACGTCAAACAATGAGAAACAAAATCAATTACCTCACGTTTCAAACCCGACCACTAGTACAGTTCACAGAGGTCCCGATACATCTTATTACCACCGAAATGCATAGCATAAGGGCTACTATGTGCCTCCCTCAAAATCGACTGTCTCAGATCGAAATCATTCGGTACACAAACCCGTCCTAGAAAACACAGAACTCCATCCTTATTCAGTCCAAAATCAGATGTACTGTCACTCTTAACCTGACGAAACCAAAAACCCAGAGACTCATTCCCTAACTACTTTTCTCGAATCTGCCCAATCCAAGTCGGCTTAACTTTCAACTCGGCTAACAAACTCCCATCATCAAACAAACCGAGACGAGCTTAACATCGCCCTCAAATCAGTCATTTCTCTACAATTGAGAGCATCGGCCACCACATTTGCCTTACTGGGGTGATACTCTATCATGCAATCATAATCCTTGAGCAGCTCAACCCATTGACACTGCCTAAGATTCAACTACTTTTGAGTAAGGAGGTACCTGAGGCTCTTGTGATCGGTGTAGATGATACACCTCTCGCCATACAGATAGTGCCTCCAGATTTTAATGCAAACACCACAATAGCCAACGCGAGATCATGCGTCGGATAATTCCCCTTGTATGACTTAAGCTGTCGGGACGCATAAGCCACAACCTTACCATCTTGCATCAGAACACATCCCAAACCGACGAGTGATACATCACTATACACCACAAACTCCTTACCAGATTCAGGTTGTATCAGAACAGAAGTCTGAGTCAAAACAGACTTGAGCTTCTTGAAGCTCGAATTTTGCACATCAGTCTAGATGAATGGAACATTCTTGCATAGAAGCTTAGTCAGAGCAGCTACAATCAGAGATAACCCCTCAACAAATATCTGATAATAACCCACTAGACCTAGAAAACTACGAATCTCCGAAACATTCTTAGGTTGTCTTTAATCAAGCACAGCCTCAATCCTCCTAAGATCAACTCGGATCCCCTCTGCAGAAATCACGCGCCCCAGAAATGTTACCTCTCTCAACCAGAACTCACATTTACTCAACTAAGCATAGAGCTATTTTATTTGAGTATCTGAAGCACTACCCTAATATGCTCATCCTGCTCATCCTCAGTCTTAGAGTACACCAGAATATCATCGATGAAGACTACGATGAATTGATCCAGATACGGCTAAAAAGCTCAGTTCATCAGATCTATGAATGCAGCCAGAGCATTCGTCAAACCAAAGGGCATAACTAGGAACTCGTAGTGCCCATAACGAGTCCTAAAAGTTGTCTTATGAATATTTGCCTCTTTAACTCTAAGCCGATGATACTCAGAACGGATATCTATTTTCGAGAATACTAAAGCCCTTCGGAATTGATCAAACAGGTCATCTATCCTCGAAAGTGGGTACTTATTCTTCACAGTCAATTTATTCAACTATCGATAATCGATGCACATACTCATGGTACCATCCTTTCTTCTTTAAAATGTAACCGGTGCCCCAAAAGAGACACACTAGGACGGATGAAACCACGATCTAGAAGCTCCTGAAGTTGAACCTTAAGCTCAGTAAGCTCTTTCGGTGCCATATGGTATGAAGCGATGGACACCGAAGCTGTACCCAGTAAAAGCTCAATGCCGAACTGAACTTCCTGATTCAGAGGTAAATTGGGTAACTCCTCAGAAAAACATCCAAAATTTCCCTCATCACTATGATATCCCCGATGTAAGAGTCCTCGTAAATAGAAACACCGACGTAGGCCAAAAATGCCTTACACCCTTTTAAACCAATTTCTACCACTAGAGCTAATCTCGACGCCGCGATCACAACCACCTCCTTATCGCCTCTGGCTTCTCAAAATGACCTCTTGGTCGCACACGCCTAGACTAACTCGGTGCTCTACTAACTACCAATACCTAGAATTAAGTCGAACTCCCCAAATAGCTCCATCAGATTTGCTGTAAACACAACCCCTTGTACTTCTAACCTAACATTCCTATAAAGTCTATTTACCCCAACAGATTGTCCCAACTGACTCAAAGACAGAGATCTCACCGTAAGTACACTCAATAGTAATCCCCAAGTTTTCGTAAACCAAACTAGCTACGTAGAAGTGTGTGTATCCTATGTCTATCAAAGCAAAGATATGGAGCATCAAAAATAAAAAAACGTGACTCGTGATCACATCGTATGGCGCCTGTTCTCTCTACCAAGCAAAGATAAGCCAATACAGCCGCCTCACCTCACCGATTAACACTTCGCTTCTGGTGCTCTCTATCCTTGGCCCATACCATTACCACCCCTAGCCGGGTCCACGGCCTAGGTGGTTGTTGTACTACCTTTTGAGGTCAACAAAACCTAGTCCCAAAGCTTTCATCCGATCGTAATGATGTGGGCAATCTCTAATCCGATACTTCAATGACCCACATCGCAGACAAGCCCCTAATCTCCTCCAACACTCACCCGCATGGCGCCTACCACAATCACTACAAGGTCAATCCCAAAGAGAGCAACTCAAACCCCACTCTAACAAGCACATCGTGTCTAGCCTGCTTTGTAGGCCTCTCGAGCAGTAACTAGAAGGCTCCAAATCTCTCTTATTCTTGCCTCTATCTCGGTCTCGCTTTGGCACTCCACGTGCTTAACCTCCTCTCGCGATCTTCGCCTTATCCACAAGAACTGCAAACTCTCGCCCTCTGCAGAGAAATCAATACCTCGACTATCCTCAAGCCGCCCTCAAAATGGACACATTTCTCATACTCAGATGCCACCATGCCTCAAGCGTAGCGGCTCAGTCTCAAAATTTTAGCCTCATACTCGGCTACAGACTTATCACATTATGTGAGATTCATGAACTCATACCTACGAGCATCCACATAGCTCGCACCCACATACTTTCCTTGGAAGGCAGTCTTGAAGTAGCCCCAGTTCAGACGATCCGGTTGAGTACCCTCCTCAACTGACAACAACCACTGATAAGCTTCGTCACGAAGCAAAGAGACTGCACCCTTCAGTTTCTGCTTAGGAGTGAAGTCAATGTTGTTTATAATCCTCTCGGTGGCCTCCATCCAATACTCGGCCACAGTAGGGGCGACTCCAGTGACGCCTCTAAACAACTCAGCACTATTAGACCGGAGTTGTTCAGTTACTGACCAACAGTCCCCAGATCCAGAATGGGGTCCAGTGACCCTTTCCAACACTCTCAACATGGCTTGGGACAGTACGTCGTCCCCATCCGATCGGCTCTAAGACTAGGTATTAGCAGAAGGTCTAGCCAGAGTCTCACTCATGTCTAAATTCAGCATATTGCCCAGAGAGGAAGACTCAGCTCAAGTCCCCCTACGATGCCCGCCGCACCCACGAATACCTCAACCGCGTGTTTCACGTACGCTCATCCTAATTTGAATTTTATCTACATTTTAAAATTTTATGCCTCAATTCTAGTGTTTATTAGCAGATATTTTATGCTCAAGTTATCAGAAGTTCAGAAGTATTTCAGAGGTTTTAGTCTCTAACTAACTCAGTACAGTTTCAGAAAGTACTAACTACAGTGTTTTCAAAAAGTTCTAACTACAATGTTTTCTAAATTCAGAGATATTTACAGGATCGACGCGGGAGACTCGGTGTTCTACATACTTACTGAAAATGATCCAAATTATTTGAAAACTAGTCTTTTTTCAAAACACAATTTTGGAACCCAAAATTCATAGCCCGAGTTTTGCAACCTGGCTCTGATACCACTAAATGTAACACCCCAAACACAGATACAAATTACAGAATTAACAGAATTATCATGCTTAACATGCTCGTATACAGATAACATATATACTCAAACAAAACAGTCAGACATAAATATCGGTTTCCTATTCAAATCAAACTATCAAAATATCAGATCACATGAAATAGGGTTTGGTTAGCCCTTACTGACCCTACGATAGGCCCACAGTAAATCGAAACGACCCGTGCAACCCTAGGGAAATTTTTAGACTTTTGGGCCCACATGCCCGTGTGGGCCCACACTGCCTGGCCCAAAACCCACACGCCCGTGTGGCATGCCCGTGTGGCCCATACTCCTAATTTGGCCTAGAACGTGTAGCCTATACGGCTACACTCTTATAGTCACACGGCCGTGTCTCGCACACGGCCAGCCACACTACCGGGCACACACCCGTATGGCATCGACAGTCTCTTTCTTTAACTTCCGCCGAACCTTGTTTTCTCGTGTGTAGGGTACACACCTGGTACTGTTTTGACGTGACACTCTCACGATACAACTAGAACCTAAAATTCAATTAAGAATACTCGTCAATAACTGAAACAATTTATAGATTTAAAAATCCCCAATCCACCGAAGTGCTCACCTTTGACGAACAACGTTTTTCAAATCTAAATCACCAAAGAATCAAACGTTTCCAGCCCCTCTCCTAAACAATCAACCAAATCCAAGCATTCAAACTCAACATTCATGAAAATTGCAAACTAATTCCCATAACAAAAATCCCTAACACGCAAACTAAAAGGGTAAAAAGCTACTTACTTAAATACTCTTGTTGCGTAACTAATAATTACAAGCACCGAATGGTTAAACAAAATCAAGAACTTACTGTGCCGTCGCTTGACCAAACGAAAGGGAGAGAAGGAAAATAAAAACACAATATGGAAGATAGGAAAATGAACGTGAATTTGGGGAAGGGAAAATTTTGGAAGAAGAAAATAAAAAAATTTAACTAATATTATTTTAGTAACATATCCCTAAAATCTCTATAACTCTCTACTACCCCACTAACCAAATCTAACCACCTCGTAATTCCAAATTTCACCAAACTCTATCAAACAATCGAGACAAAAATTAACATCCACGCCGCACGAGGATTCAAACATTAAACCTCCAACAAGCTAACTCCTTACTACTCGAACCAAAGAAGCTCATTCTCGATATGGTTTTACAAAGAATATTACATAAGCCTACCCAATAGGGATAATGCAAGGATAAAAATAACAAAATTTTCCAAAAGTGGGACTTGAACCCAAGACCTCAAACACATAATCGTAACACTTAGCCATTGAAGCAGTATACTTATTTTATGTCAAGATTTACGTAAACAAGATTAATTTATTCTGGGCATTACAATCTAGATAATGATAATTCATCCAAGTAATTATTTCATCTAGCTATTATTTCTCTCCCTAATGTTAGGAAAACTTGTCAAATCATGTTATAATTAAATCTCTAATTTATTCAACACATTTAATAATACAAGGAGACTTACAACTAATGTATATTCTCAACTTTCTTTGAATACTCATTTTGTGCATTGTGGTGGAGCAACTTAAATATACATTACACATTCAAAAATTCAAAATGGGTTATATTTGAATCTTGACCAAAAGTCAATTGTAAGGGGGAATTATTTGTCATAGCTTATAGGCATGATGCGTATAAGTGTTGATTCGTAAAAATATGTATCCTTATACATATATACAAAAATTTTCGTTATCAAAAGATATGGTTTAATTACTAATTGAGGTATTTACTTCATAAATTCTGCTAAACCATTTTATACGCATAAACAACAGTGCTTTTGTAATAGTTACTCGCACTAAAAACCTAGCTAACAATAATCATTAAAAGCCCGATAAATAAACTTACCAATATTAGCAAGACTTGTCTCGATTGCATAACTCAAAGTTTTATTCTTGAACTAACCATTAAACATGTAATCTCACAAACTACAGGTTATAAGTTAATAGCTTGCATGTGATTAACTTGTAGATGTATCTACTAAAATCATATCAAAACATTCAAATTTTCAGATAAATGGACACATATTTCTTTTGAAAATGCAAGAGATTCAATCTCAACTTTTGTTAATGAGGTTCTAATAATTCATCTTCTTTGAAAACAAGTAGCACTTGTGAAAACTTTAAAATTAATAACCTCCATGTTCTTTAATAGATATCTATGTAAATTCTTATCTGGTCGCATCATTATTGATCAAGATGGTCTAACTGATCATGCCAACTGATTAGTATATTTGGACTAGTAAATTTCTGGTTTACTATGCACACAATTCAATGATACTAATGTAAACTTATGGTTTACCATCTCATATGATTTAACCATATTAGCATATACATAGTATCAACTAGAGGAAAAGGAGATAGTTTTCCAATAAAATTTTTTTACCCAATATAATAGATTTAATTAACCGTCTCCTTACTCATAGTCTCAATATGATATCTGTTACAACATATATTCTTTTAAAAGAAAATAATTTATTTGAGAATAACTAAAACATAGTGCATCAATTATCGCTTTGTTTTTTCGGATAACAATGTATTAGCTCTGTTACTCATAGTGCATTGTTGTATTATCTACAAGACATATGTTCCCTTTCCTTTAAGAAATATTAATTGAATAATAAAATTTTCAGGTGTACGACAGGTACATGACCAATGACTTTTCATTAATTGATTCTCTTCTTTAAATAGTTATATTGAGAACTCTTATTGTTCTATTATCATTATATCTACACTTCTAGTGATGAGAAGAATTATTACTAGTAAGAAATCCAAAAATTAATTAATTAGTGTCACAATCCATAAAAAAATATGCAATTCATACTTAATTTAGGCGTAGATTTATGTATGCAACCAATGTAATATCCCTGGTTGGGGGCTATTTTGTGGTTGCATGATATTGCATGTGTTGGTGTGCTATGTTGCTATTTCTATGTTTTAGGGGCTTAGTTGTAGGCTAGGAGTATGCCCGAGGGAATGGGAAAAATTTAGTTTTTGAGCTTTAGGTGTAGGGAGTCATGGAGCCGAGGATATGTATTTTATTTGGTGCTTGTTGCACAAGTGAGGAGCCGCAAAGTGGCAAGGCATGCGCTACTTGGGAGCTAGGTGTGGCGTCAACCGCATGAGGTGGAGGTCTTGTGTTCAAGCCGCAAAGACCTCACATTTTGGCTTCCATTTTGACGGCATGGAAGGAAGAGTTTGTAGGCGCTCAAACTCGCTTTGACTTGGTCTACCCATTTGAATGGTGGGTGGAGAGGGATTTTAGGAGGAAGATTTGGTAAACACATTTGAAATGTGTGGTTGGGAGCTATTGGGGGATTATGGCCGAATTTGAGGGAGTTTGGAGTGGGGAGTGGACGGCTTGGTAGTGTGGGTGTGGGGTAGTGCCAAATCCATTTTGAGTTTTGGTGTTTTTCGGTCAAAATCTTTAGAAGCAAATTTTCTTTTTGCCATACCAAAACCGAAGTGTAAGCTCTCAATTGCCGAACCTGTGTTGCCTTTTGAGAAGGTGTTAGCCAAAAATTCATCTTGGTATTTTTGGGCATTTTTATTCGGTCACTTTGTTTCAAAACAAAGTTCTTTCTTTTGTCAAGAGCCTAAGCCGAATTTCCTCCAAGTAAGTCTCTCTTTTCCCTTTTCAAAACCGAAAGCTTTAAGCAACTTCATCCTTGCCGAATTTGGCTTTGTGTTTTCTCTCAAAATCCCTTGTTGTCGTAACCTATCACCCCACTTCAATTTCTTTTCTCTTTGAAACCTTGTGTCGAAACTCCACCTCTCCAAAACACCTTTTCCATCTTTATTCCCCTTCTTTCCCTAAACCCAATTGCCGATTCCTCCATTTCTTTCCACCTCTATTTCTTCTTTCCTTTTACATTCAAAGCCGAAAGTAGGAGTGTTAAACACCTAGGGCCGAATATTGGTGTAGTGTTGGTGTTCATCCCGTGTTGGGCACCTGTTAGTGAAGGTGAGTATTTGGCCGAAAGGCTATCTCTTCTCCCCTACTTCTCTAACGATTTTGGTAAGGCCAAAGGATGATTTTCGCTTCTCGTTAGAAGAGAACTAATCTCTTGTGTAACCAATTTCTTTTAGGGCCTTCGATTCGAAGCAAATCAACAAGGCCGTTATCCGAACTCGATTGATTGGTAAGTGATGGTGAGAGGTTGTTCATGGTTTATTCGCTTAGTTCTATTAAGCCAAGTTATTAAAGGTGTGACCGTGGTTGTTATAGGAGTTGGCCATCGCTTGGTTCGAGATTTGGTAGGAAACCAAATCAAATATTATGAGCAAGTAATCAAGGGCCTTAGATCGATTCTTTTGGTACTAAAGATCGCTGCTTTAACAGTGTGTAAACTAACACACTTCGCTTGGTAATATGATGGATAACCTAATTACTTATTAAAGTGAAACAATATGATTGATGGATTTGGTACCCGATGGGGTATAAGCACGATACGGGTAAGTCCGCTTCATTACGAGATCTCAGAGTGATATATGTGATAACATGTTTTATGATGTAAATACCATGAGATGTCATTTGAGCATGATAGCATGATTGCATGTTTTATATCATTTGCATTAGTATAACATGTGTGGGTGATATGAGAGGAGGGGGAATATGATATCCGTGTCTTTGGGACACTGTGGTTCTTTGGGACACTGTGAGGTTTGGCACCTCCAAAGGTTTGGTACCACGCTGATTTTGTGACTTCGGCCACCAAAGTGATTTGGTATCACATTTGTGTCTTTGGGACACCAGAGGTTTGGCACCTCATAGCGCCTCGCCCCAGCTGGCTTAGCACCACAAAGGGGTTGGCCCTACGCTGATTATACGGATTGACGCCAATTTTGGTATCACACGATGGGTTGGCCCTATCATCGGATTTGTGGATCGCGGTCACCAAAGTGATTTGGTATCACACTCGTGTCTTTGGGACACCGTAGAGGTTTGGCACCTCATTGCGACTCGCCCCCGTGGTTAACACCACCGTGGGTTGGCCCCACTTTGAGATATGGGATCGCTCACTAGTGATTTGGTATCACACGCATGGGTTGGCCCCATCATTGGATTATTCGTGACTTTGGGTCACTAAAGGGTTTGGCACCACCAAAGGGTTTGGTACCACACGGGGTAGAAAGGTGATATGGATGGTTAGGATCGTGGTGCATTGATAATGTTGCTATGATATGATGTGTGTTAGCATGTGGTTTTATCGGAGGGGGATTTATGCACCGAGTCTCATGCGACTCACCCTCTCCTTTGACATTTCAGTGACACTTAGACGCGGACATGGAGCCGATGGACTCGAGGTGCTCATGCCATGCTTTAATAAAGATTTGCTCAGACTTTACAAAATTTGGTACTTTAGCTTATTTATTACTATTTGGTTTTATTTTGGGTTGTAAATGGCCTTTTAAATTAGGTTTTACTATGTTTATGCTTAAAGTAGCTTTCTAATATGCTTTAACAAATTAATTGAGTTAAAATTGCTAAAAACTTGGAAGGTCAACGGTTTCAAAACTATAACGCAATGTGTTTTAAACTTTACCATCTGTATCACTCTAAAACATTAAAATATGACAAAGCAATCATGCCAAGATTTCAAAAGTATAAAATATGACAAGGAGTTTCATCGAATCTTTAACCGTAAAACCTAACCCTTCAAACGCGATTTTCCCCCGTAATATGCCGTTCTTGGCCGTGGTGTATTGACCGGTTTGGGGTGTTACAATTGTGGTATCGTGAGCCAAGTTCAAAGGTTCTACTGTGGGCTTGAGGCCCAAAATGTTTTCAAAAGTCTGCTTTTAAGTGTTTTGTTGAAATAAATGGTTTGAAAGGCATGACACCGAGTCTCCTGCATCACCCGCCTGTAAGTACCCCTTACTATTTCTTGTGAATTATTGATGTGATTGGATGATTGCGTAGAGTGGATTACTTTAGAAACCAAATCGGTAGGATTCTCAGGAACTCGTGAAAACAAAGCTTCTTACTATTCATAAGACTTTGCTTTAAAACAAAGTGGAATAAATATCGATGCATAAAACTCCTAAATCGACACGAGAAATTTAGTCATGAGCGCTAGAGGTGGACGCAGGTCGTGGTAGGATGACGGCTTCAACCCGTAGGGTCCGGTCCGTGGGTCGAAAATGAGATACCGGCATCGCCACCACCGGAGGTGGTGAGTTTCAAGATCGACCGGGATGACGCAGCGTCATAGGCGATGCCGCGAGTGTTGGAAAGGGTAGTTGGAGTAGGTGGTGGTGCGTGAGCTAGGAAATCGGTGCCCGAGCGACTTCGCAAATGGGGCTGAATTCTTTCGAGGTGTTTCGTGTTGCTCCCGATCGCCGAGTATTGGCCGAGGCAACGGAGCGGATCATGGATGATCCGACTTGACCGCCGAGGAGAAGCCAAGGGCATAGTATCGCTTCTTCGGGACGAAGTCATACCAAAGTGGTGGCTCACGGTTCGGATAAAGGTGGCAAAGCAGAGGATCCGATATGGGATTATTTCAGTCGCATTTTAAAAGTACATTGGAGCTAGCTACATCGACGCCAAGCAAATGGTAGCATTTTTGAGGCTAGTCCAAGGGAGTAAGTCCTGCTTCCAGTATGAGGTCGAGTTCTTGAAGTCGAGCCGGATGCTAGGGGTATTGTGGCTACCAACACGAGAGGTGTGTTCGCTTTCGAGGATGGTCCGAGAGACGAGTTGAGGTCGCTGATTGCTCCTCAACAGAGAGCGTGAGTTTGCCGTCCCGTTGAGAAGGCTAAGGTAGCCGAGGGTGTTAAGGAGTCCGTGAGGCAGGGGCATGGACAGGAGTAGGCATAAGAGGAGCTTTGGGTCTTCCGGATCGCCGGGTAATCCTCGTAAAAGGGCTAGACAGAGGGGCCAAATCGGTCCTGGTAGGGTTGTTGTCGCTAGTCAAGGACCGCCGCGGTAACCATTGTGGGAGATATCATTGGGGAGGCCTGACCGGACCGGAAAAGGTTGTTTTGAGTGTGGTTCTCGGATCATCGCGTGAGGACTCGCCCGCCGTAAGTTGGCCAGATTCACCTCGAGTCAGTCGGCCGCATCGCTTAGAATAATGTACCGCCACCGCAGAGGGGCCGTGGTAATGGCAGCAGGTAGTAATGGATCGGCCTCGGGGCCGTGGAGCACCGCGGGGTGCGGTAGTTCTCGACGCCGCATACCGGTTAGTGTATGCAGCAAGGCGCCGAGAGGGGGCGACGCACCGATGTCATAACCTGCACGTTTTGATCTTTGGTTCTCCTTTCCGCTTTGATTGATGTGGGTTCGACGATTCTTACGCGGGCCGTGAGTATAGTAGAGACCATGGACTTAGACTCGAGATATCTTCTAGGCGCATGACCGTAATTAGCCCTTTAGGTCACTCTGTGGTAGTAGATAAGTCGTTTAGAGATGTACCCCTAGAACTCCAAGGGTAGTGTTTGTCACCGATCCGATGGAACCGCCATTTAGGAGTTCGACGATTCTTGGGATGGACTGTTGGTTAAGTACCAGCGGTTGGATTACGCGCTGCAGCGCATGGTTCTAAGGGACGACCGAGGGTGATGAAGTGGCTATGATAGGTAATAGGAGGGATTACTTATCTATCGTGGTGTCCGCCTAGCGCGCAGAAGATGGTGAGAAAGGGCCGTGAAGCGATGTGGTTCATGTGTATGCCTTGGAGGCTAAAGAGTCCATTGTAGAAAAGTCCGAACAGCTAAGGAATTTGGTCGATGTGTTTCCGTAAGAACTTCCGGTTTGCCACGATCGTGAGGTAGAGTTTGGGATAGATCTGTTATCCGAATCGCGCCAATGTCTATTGCTCGTATAGGATGGCGCCAAAGGAATTGGTGGAGCTTAAGGCTCGATCCAAGAGTTGTTGGACCGAGGTTTTATCAGCCAAGTGTTTCACCGTGGTGCGCCAGATTTTTTGTTAAGAAGAAAGATGGTACAATGCGGATGTGCATAGATTACCGCCAAATTAATAAGTCGACGATCAAAACAAGTATCCGCTACCACGGATAGATGACTTGTTTGATCACCAAGGGTGCAAATGCATTTTCTAAGATTGACTCGAGGTCCGGGTATCACCAGCTAAAGGTGAAAGAAGCGATATTCACAAGACAAATACCGCTTCGACTCTGTGATGGGCACTACGACTCTCGTAATGCCGCTCGCTGACTAACGCACGGCAAAGATTCATGGATATGATGAATAGGGTGTTTCAAAGAAAGATCCGACCAGCCGTGGTAGTTTTTATTGACGACATCCCGGTGTATTCCGCAACGTAAGAAGAGCATGATGCGATTTGCGCGTGTGGTAATCGCAGATTTTGAGGAGAAGCGCCTTTTACGCTAAGTTCGCAGTGCGAGTTCGCTTAGAGAAGTGACTTTCTTGGGACATGTAGTGTCACCGAGGGGATTAGAGTGGATCTCTGAAAATTGAGGCGCTTTGATTGGAAACCGCCTAAGTCGCATGGCGGAGATTCGGAGTTTTCTGGTTTGGCAGATACTACCAAGGTTTGTAGAGGGTTTCTCGTTGATTGCAGCACCAATGACCAAGTTGTTAAGGAAAGAGGTTCCGCTTGTCCGGACCGAGAAACAAAGCAGGAGAGTTTCAACAAGCTTAAGAAGATTCTAAATAAGCTCCGCTTTGATTCAACCCGAGGCCGTAAGGAATTCACTGGTCCATCGCGATGCATCACATACGGGGTTGGGTTGTGTGCTGATGCAGAAGGTAAGGTTGTGGCTTACGATCTCGGCAAATGAGGCCACATGAGGTCAACTATCCGACGCACGATCCGGAGTTAGCGGCAGTAGTCTTTGGCGTTGAAGATTTGGAGGCACTACTTGTACGAGAGAGATCAATAGTCTACACCGATCATAAGAGTCCAAGTACCTCTTGACTCGTAAGGATTTGAATTTGAGGCAGCGAGATGGGTTGAGTTGCTTAAGGATTACGATCGCTCGATTGAGTATCATCCGGCAAGGCTAACGTGGTGGCGCACGCTGAGCCGCAAGGTTGTTTCGACTTAAGAGCGATGTTTGCCCATTTGAGTTTGTATGACGACGGAAGTATTCTCGCGCAGAGTTGCAAAAAGTTGCCTACTTGGGTTGAGCAGATCGAGAGAAACAGATAGAGGATGAGGTTCCCGAGTGCGCGAGGTTGCGTGTTGTGTGGTGGTGGTTTGGAAGGTTACAACTTGTCTAGTGATGGGGTGCTATGTTTTCAAGGTAAAGCTTGTATGCCCAAGGATGTTGAGTCGAGGCAGAGGATTCTTCAGATGCACATAGCGTACTCTTATGCTATGCATCCCGGAGGTAGTAAGATGTATAGGATCTCGTGAGAGCGCTTTTGGTGGCCTCGTCCAAGAAAGAAGTGACAGAGTTTGTTGGGAAGTGTCCGACATGTCAAGCAGTCAAGGCCGAACATCGCTTGTCGCCATGGTTGCTTCACCTGTGAAGATTCCTCGCTGGAAGTGGGAAAGGATAACCATGGATTTCGCTGGGTTACCGCTACGCCAAGCAAGAAGGATTCGGGCTTTGGGTAATTGTGATCGACCGACTAAATCCGCTAATTTCATTCCAGTGAGGGTTGACTACTCACTTCGCAGGTTGGCGGCCGTATGTTTCGTAGATAGTGAGGTTGCACGGTGTGCCGCGATCGATCATCACGGATATAGGATCCCGTGATTTACGCCAAGGTCCCGAAAGCGCTGCATCGTGCTCTGGGTACGCTGGTTGATTTTCAAAGACGCTTTTCACCCGCAAATCGACTGACAATCTGAAAAGGTTATTCAGATCTTGGAGGATATGCCGAGGGGTTGTGTTCGGATTTCGTGAGGTAGTTGGGAGGAGTTTCTACCATTAGCTCGAGTTTGCCTACAACAACGGGGCTACTGCCGAGCATCAAGATGGCACCATATGAGGCGTTGTATGGTAGGAAGTGTCGATCACCTACGTGTTGGACTCGGAATTAGGTGAACGCCAGCTTGTTGGGACCCGAGTTGGTTGGTCGAGACCAAGACAAGGTTAAGTTGATTCAGCTCGGTTGAAGGAAGCCGGACCGCGTGGTAAGTCTTATGCCGATTTTAAGCGGAGAGACATAGAGTTTTCTGTGGGGATCAAGTTTTTCCAAGGTCTCGCCATGGAAGAAGGTTTTGAGGTTCTGGAAGAAAGGCAAGCTAAGTCCGAGGTTTATTAGGCCGTATAAGGTTTTGAGACGAGTGGGACCAGGCATGCGA
This sequence comes from Gossypium sturtianum, assembly GCA_025698515.1. Classification (NCBI taxonomy): domain Eukaryota; kingdom Viridiplantae; phylum Streptophyta; class Magnoliopsida; order Malvales; family Malvaceae; genus Gossypium; species Gossypium sturtianum. The sequence continues at coordinate 113,729,601 of CM046952.1, forward strand.
TCAACCGAGTTGCCAAAGCAGAGCTTAGTCGATTCACGACGATTTCACGCTTTCGATGCTTCGACGTTATCGCTCGATCCGTCGCATGTGGTAGCAAAGTGAAGAGATCGAGGTAAATCTAGATTTGACTTTGAAGAAGAACTCGTGCGCATTCTTGATCGGGATGTGAAGGTTCTCGCTGTAGAAAGTCCGTGGCTCTTTAGTTAAGGTTCTTTACGCGAATCATGGCGTGGAAGAAGCCACGGGGAACCCGAGGATATGATGAGACAAAGACAGCATTCGCAACTCTTTTTGATCGTGTAATTTTAGAGGCCGAAATTATTTTAAGGGGGTAGAACTGTAATATCCAGTGGTTGGGGGCTATTTTGTGGTTGCATGATATTGCATGTGTTGGTGTGCTATGTTGCTATTTCTATGTTTTAGGGGCTTAGTTGTAGGCTAGGAGTATGCCTCGAGGGAATGGGAAAACTTAGGTTTTGAGCTTTAGGTGTAGGGAGCCATGGAGCCGAGGGATATGTATTTTATTTGGTGCTTGTTGCACAAGTGAGGAGCCGCAAAGTGGCAAGGCATGCGCTACTTGGGAGCTAGGTGTGGCGCCAATCGCATGAGGTGGAGGTCTTGTGTTCAAGCCGCAAAGACCTCACATTTTGGTTTCCATTTTGACTGCATGGAAGGAAGAGTTTGTAGGCGCTCAAACTCTCGCTTGGACTTGGTCTACCCATTTGAATGGTGGGTGGAGAGGATTTTAGGAGGAAGATTTGGTAAACACATTTGAAATGTGTGGTTGGGAGCTATTGGGGATTATGGCCGAATTTGAGGGAGTTTGGAGTGGGGAGTGGACGGCTTGGTAGTGTGGGTGTGGGGTAGTGCCAAATCCATTTTGAGTTTTGGTGTTTTTCACAAAATCTTTAGAAGCAAATTTTCTTTTTGCCATACCAAACCGAAAAGTGTAAGCTCTCAATTGCCGAACCCGTGTTGCCTTTTGAGAAGGTGTTAGCCTAAATTCATCTTGGTATTTTTGGGCATTTTTATTCTGGTCACTTTGTTTCAAAACAAAGTTCTTTCTTTGTCAAGAGCCTAAGCCGAATTTCCTCCAAGTAAGTCTCTCTTTCCCTTTTCAAAACCGAAAGCTTTAAGCAACTTCATCCTTTGCTTAATTTGGCTTTGTGTTTTCTCTCAAAATCCCTTGTTGTCTAACCTATCACCCCACTTCCATTTCTTTTCTCTTTTGAAACCTTGTGTTTCAAACTCCACCTCTCCAAAACACCTTTTCCATCTTTATTCCCCTTCTTTCCCTAAACCCAATTGCCGATTCCTCCATTTCTTTCCACCTCTATTTCTTCTTTCCTTTTACATTCAAAGCCGAAAGTAGGAGTGTTAAACACCTAGGGCCAATATTGGTGTAGTGTTGGTGTTCATCCTGTGGTTGGGCACCTGGTTAGTGAAGGTGAGTATTTGGCCGAAAGGCTATCTCTTCTCCCCTACTTTCTAACGATTTTGGTAAGGCCAAAGGATGATTTTCGGCTTCGTTAGAAGAGAACTAATCTCTTGTGTAACCAATTTCTTTTAGGCCTTCTGATTCAAGCAAACAACAAGGCCATTATCCAACTCGATTGATTGGTAAGTGATGGTGAGAGGTTGTTCATGGTTTATTCGCTTAGTTCTATTAAGCCAAGTTATTAAAGGTGTGACCGTGGTTGTTATAGGAGTTGGCCATCGTTGTCTTAGATTTGCAGGAAACCAAATCAAATATTAGGAGCAAGTAATCAAGGGGGCCTTAGATCGATTCTTTTGGTACTAAAGATCGCATTTTAACAGTGTGTAAAACTAACACACTTCTGCTTGGTAATATGATGGATAACCTAATTACTTATTAAAGTGAAACAATATGATTGATGGATTTGGTACCGGATGGGTATAACCACTTGATACGGTAAGTCCGCTTTTCATTACGAGATCTCAGAGTGATATATGTGATAACATGTTTTATGATGTAAATACCATGAGATGTCATTTGAGCATGATAGCATGATTGCATGTTTTATATCATTTGCATTAGTATGACATGTGTGGGTGATATGAGAGGAGGGGGAATATGATATCCGTGTCTTTGGGACATCGTGGTCTTTGGGACACCAATGGTTTGGCACCTCCAAAGGGTTTGGTACCACGCTTGATTTTGTGACTTCGGTCACCAAAGATTTGGTATCACATTTGTGTCTTTGGGACACCAGAGGTTTGGCACCTCATAGCGCCTCGTCCTGGTGGCTTAGCACCACAAAGGGGTTGGCCCCACGCTGATTATACGGGATTGACGCCAGTGATTTGGTATCACACGGCGGGTTGGCCCCATCATCGGATTTGTGATCGCGTGTCACCACCGCGATTTGGTATCACACCGCGGTCTTTGGGACACCGCAGGTTTGGCACCTCATTGCGACTCGCCCTCGTGGTTAACACCACCGTGGGTTGGCCCCACTTTGAGATATGGGATCGTCACTAGTGATTTGGTATCACACGATGGGTTGGCCCCATCATTGGATTATTCGTGACTTTGGGTCACCAAAGGGTTTGGCACCACACTTATGGATATCGTGACTTTGGGTCACCGGTGGTTTGGCACCACCAAAGGGTTTGGTACCACACGGGTAGAAAGGTGATATGGATGGTTAGGATCGTGGGTGCATTGATAATGTTGCTATGATATGATGTGTGTTAGCATGTGGTTTTATCTGAGGGGGATTTATGCATCGAGTCTTGCGACTCACCCTCTCCTTTGACATTTCAGTGACACTTAGACGCGACATGGAGCCTGGATGGACTCGAGGTGCTCATGCCATGCTTTAATAAAGATTTGCTCAGACTTTACAAAATTTGGTACTTTAGCTTATTTATTACTATTTGGTTTTATTTTTGGGTTGTAAATGGCCTTTAAATTAGGTTTTACTATGTTTATGCTTAAAGTAGCTTTCTAATATGCTTTAACAAATTAATTGAGTTAAAATTGCTAAAAACTTGGAAGGTCAACTGCTTTCAAAACTATAACGCAATGTGTTTTAAACTTTACCATTGGGTATCACTCTAAAACATTAAAATATGACAAAGCAATCATGCCAAGATTTCAAAAGTATAAAATATGACAAGGAGTTTCTCATCGAATCTTTAACTGTAAACCTAACCCTTCAAACGCGATTTTCCCCAGAATATGCCGATTCTTGGCCGTGGTGTATTGACCGGTTTGGGGTGTTACAATTAGGTATCGAGCCGAGTTCAAAGGTTTCTACTGCCAGGCCCGAGGCCCAAAATGTTTTCAAAAGTCTGCTTTTAAGTGTTTTGTTGAAATAAATGGTTTGAAAGGCATGACACCGAGTCTCCTGCACCACCCGCCTGTAAGTACCCCTTACTATTTCTTGTGAATTATTGATGTGATTGGATGATTATGTAGGGATTACTTTAGAAATCAAACTCGTAGGATTCTCAGAACTCGCGAAAACAAAGCTTCTTTACTATTCATAAGACTTTGCTTTAAAACAGTTGGGAATAAATATCGATGCATAAAACTCCTAAATCGATACGTAGAGAATTTAGTCATGAGCGCTAGAGGTGGACGAGGTCGTGGTAGGATGACGGCTTTCGAACCCGTAGGGTCCGGTCGTGGTCGAAAATGAGATACCGCATCACGCCACCACCGGAGGTGGTGAGTTTCAAGATCGACCGATGACGCAGCGTCACAGCGCGATGCGCGCGAGTGTTGGAAAGCGGTAGTTGGAGTAGGTGGTGGTGCGCAGGAGCTAGAAATCGGGCACCGAGCGACTTCGCAAATGGGGCGAATTCTTTCGAGGTGTTTCCGTGTTGCTCCCAAGATCGCCGAGTATTGGCCGGAGGCAACGGAGCGGATCATGGATGATCCGACTTGATCACCGAGGAGAAGTCAAGGGCATAGTATCGCTTCTTTCGGACGAGTCATACCAAAGGGTGGCTCACCCGTTCGATGATGTTGCAGGCAGCAGAGATCCGACATGGGATTATTTCGTGGTCGCATTTCGTAAAAGTACATTGAGCTAGCTACATCGACGCTGCAAATAAAAGCATTTTTGAGGCTAGTCCAAGGGAGTAAGTCTGCTTCCGAGTATGAGGTCGAGTTCTTGAAGCCGAGCCGTATGCTAGGGGTATTGTGGCTACCGAACACGAGAGGTGTGTTCGCTTTTGAGGATGGTCCGAGAGACGAGTTGAGGTCGCCGATTGCTCCTCAACAAGAGCGTGAGTTTGTCGTCCCCGTTGAGAAGGCTAAGGTAGCCGAGGTGTTAAGGAGTCCGTGAGGCGTGGCATGGACAGGAGCAGCATAAGAGGAGCTTTGGGTCTTCCCGGATCGCTTCGGGTAATCCTCGTAAAAGGGCTAGACAGAGTGGGCCGAATCACCTGGTAGGGTTGTTGCCGCTAGTCAAGGACCGCCGCGGTAAATCCATTGTGGAGATATCATTGGGGAGGTCTGCTGACCGGTGGAAAAGGTTGTTTTTAGTGTGGTTCTCGGATCATCGCATGAGGGACTTTCCGCGTAAGTTGGCCAGATTCATCCCCGAGTCGTGGCCGCATCAGCTTAGGAATAATGTACCGCCACCGCAGAGGGGCCGTGGTAATGGCAGAGGTAGTAATGGATCTGGTCGGGGCCGTGGAGCACCGGGCAGGGGTGCGGGTAGTTCTGACGCCAGACAGCCTGGGTTAGTGTATGCAGCAAGGCACCGAGAGGAGGGCGACGCACCGGACGTCATAACCGGTACGTTCTTGATCTTTGGTTCTCCTTTTACTGCTTTGATTGATGTGGGTTCGACGATTTCTTACGCGGGGCCGTGAGTATAGCAGAGACCATGGACTTAGACTCGAGATATCTTCTAGGCGCATGACCGTAATTAGCCCTTTAGGTCACTCAGGGTAGTAGATAAGTCGCTAGAGATGTACCCCTAGAACTCCGCGGGTAGTGTTTGTCAGCCGATCCGATGGAACCGCCATTTGGGGAGTTCGATTTGATTCTTTGGGATGGACCTGCTGGTTAAGTACCAGTGCAGTTGGATTGCGCGCGCTAGCGCATGGTTCTGGGCGCGACGACACCGAGGTGATGAAGTGGCTATGATAGGTAATAGGAGGGATTACTTATCTATCGTGGTGTCCGCCTAAAGGCGTAGAAGATGGTGAGAAAGGGCCGTGAAGGCGTATGGTTCATGTATGCCTTGGAGGCTAAAGAGTCCTGTTCAGAAAAAGTCCGAACAGTTAAGGAATTTGTCGATGTGTTTCGGTAAGAACTTCCGGTTTGCCGGATCGTGAGGTAGAGTTTGGGATAGATCTGCATTACCCGAATCACACGTTGTTCATTGCTCCGTATAGGATGGCGCCAAAGGAATTGGTGGAGCTAAGGTCTGGGATCCAAGAGTTGTTGGACCGAGGTTTTATCAAAGTGTTTCACCGCGGGTGCGCACACTGATTTTGTTAAGAAGAAAGATGGTACAATGCGGATGTGTATAGATTACCGCCACCGAATAATTAAGATTTATCAAAACAAGTATCCGCTGCTACTGATAGATGACTTGTTTGATCACCAAGGGTGCAACAGTATTTTCTAAGATTGACTCGAGGTCCGGGTATCACCGCTAAAGGTGAAAGAAGCTGATATTCACAAGACAAATAAGCTTTGACTTTCTGGGATGGGCACTACGAATTTCTGTAATGCCGTCGGCTGATCTAACGCCACCGGCGATTCATGGATATGATGAATGGGGTGTTTCAAAGTGATCGGACCAGTCAGTGGTAGTTTTTATCGACGACATCCCGTGTATTCCGTAATGTACAGAAGAGCATGATGCGATTGGCAAGGTGGTACCGCAGATTTCGAGGAGAAGCAGCCACGCTAAGTCTCGCAAGTGCGTAGTTCGCTTAGAGAAGTGACTTTCTTGGGACATGTAGTGTCACCGAGGGGATTAGAGTGATCCTAAAATTGAGGCGCTTTGATTGGAAACCGCTAAGTCAAAGGGCTGAGATTCGGAGTTTTCCTGGTTTGGCAGATACTACCAAGGTTTGTCAGAGGGTTTCTCGCTGATTGC